>CM060935.1:94308884-96998884 GCA_030765085.1 Allium cepa | reverse complement strand
TCTTATAGATATGCAATTTTAACAACTTTTGAGTTTCACCCAACTCTAAATATGCTAAGAGAGAGCTAGTAAATTAAACTTCTATGAATCCCTTCTACATTACGGCTAATAAATTTCAAATTCTTTCTACCTGTTTACAATTTTTAAAACGAGTTGTTTGAGATTCGATGTTTTTATAATTTATTTACAGCAAGTCAAATGGTTTGCAAATTGCAACCAGTATAAGCAAACTTGTCATTATAAATTGTGTTGCTGCATAAAGCAATTAGGATGAAATATTACACTTTGTTTCAGCATTTATATTTGTTTCAGCATTTACAGACTTTGTTTCAGCAATTATCTTTATTTCATCATTTATATTTGCTCTTTGTTTCAGCATTTAGAATGAAATATTAAACTACTTTAACCCAACTTGCTATCAATGTAAGCAAATATGTATTTTAATAATTAACATTTGTATTATCTTAGGTGATGCTGATATGAGTAATAAATATTCTCGGGATGAAATGATCTGCGATGATGACAATCAAGTTGTGAAAGATGGAGATGGAGAACAAACAAATCATAAAGCTAAGGATGCTGCCAAGGAGACTGAAGAGAAAACACAAAAAAGGAAATCAGAAGTTTGGCTTGAGATTGAAATACATACAGAGGAAACTAAAGATGGCGCAATTAGAAGGTATGGGGGTGTGTATCCATTGTAAACAAAAAATAAGTATTACAAAAGATGGATGTACAACTACATTTAAAAGACATTTAAGTAGATGTCATGTTCGCATTGCTAGACAAAAGCAACAACAAATTTTAGGGAAAGACATTTGGAAAGAAAAACATTCGAGGACAATGGTTGATTGGGAAGTTAGCTCTTCATAAATATGACAAGGAAAAAATTAGAGAAATAATGGCTACAATGATTATTGTGCATAAATATCCATTTAGGATGGTTGAACATGAATTTTTTGTCTTATATTCTCAAATGTTGAATCCTGAATATGAGCAAGTTTTACGATTAATCATTAAAAGTGAATGTATGAAAGTATATGAAAATAAGAAGAAGAAACTAAAAGAGACACTAAGGGGTGTGGAAAGGGTAAGTTTAACAACCAACTTATGGACATCAAATCAAACTATAGGATACATGTGCCTTACATGCCATTTTTTAAACTCAAATTGGAAACTACAAAAGCGTATTCTAAACTTTGGTAGTCTAGCACCACCACATACCGGCCTTGTTATCGCTGATGCTATTTTTGCATACCGTATAGATTGGGGATGGAGAATAAAATATCTTCAATTTCACTCGATAATGCATCATCTAATGATTTACTATGAGAACATTAAAAAAAGGTTTTCATTAAAGGTTAGACTTTATTTCAAAGGGAAGATCTTCCATGTTGGATGTGGTGTACATATTTTAAACCTAATGGTGCAAGATGGATTGAGTGAAATAAAAGATGTGTTAAAAAATATCAGAGAAAGTGTGAAATATTTTAAAATTTCTCCCTATTGGCTTAGCAAGTTTGCATATATAGTTAAACAACTACAACTTCCGGTCTCTAAACGCTTGGTTCTTAAAGTTTCTACTCGTTGGAACGCAACATATGAAATGTTAGAGTGCGCGATTCAATTTAAGAAAGTATTTTTATGTATCAAGAGAGAGATCCATCTTACACTTAGCTTCCTTCTACATTGGATTGGGAGAAAGCTGAATCAATAAGTAAAATTCTAGAAATCTTTTGTGAAGCTTCCCGTGTTTTTTCGAGTACTTCATATCCAACTTCAAAATTTTCTTCCTGAACTATGGAAGAATAAACAAATATTGAATGATAAGTTGGTGGAGTTTGAAATTGTTTTTATATGAGTGAAATGGTGAATAAAATGAAGATAAAGTTTGAAAAATATTGGGGTGAATGCAATCTTTTAATGTCAATTGCTATTGTCCTAGACTCTAGATACAAAATGAAACTACTTGAGTTTTGCTTTCCAAAGATTTATTCTGCCACTGAATCCGACCAAAATATGAAGTATATCGCTTCTTCTTTACATATGTTTTGAATATACCATTGAATGTTAATTCTAGCAGAAAAAGTGATAACAATGATTCTAATGGTAGATTAATGAAAAAGAGTAGATTTAAATTTAAATTATGGGCCGAAGTGTCTGATATTATAGAACCATCTAAATCAGATTTGGATGTACATTTGAAGGAACCTCGTTACAAATATAATGGATTAGATGACAAATTCAATATCTTGGACTAGTGGAAATTCAATGCTTCGAAATATAAAATATTATCAAGAATGGTTCATGATATACTTTCTATTCCAATATGTAGTGTTGCTTCTGAATCTGCATTTAGTGCTGGTGATAGAGTTCTTGATCAGTTTCAAAGTTCTTTGAAGTCTGAGACGGTTGAAGCTTGGATATGCAGTGGCGATTGGCTACGATCCAACTATGCATTGAAAGAGGTAAAATATATATTCATCTTCTGTTAGTATAGTATTCATAGGTTTCTTATATATTGAATTATAATCATTGTACTGCTAAAAAAATTGGCAATTTGATAACACGATCAACTCTTTTGTTTGATAAGGTGCAACAATAAGAAGTAGATACCCAGTACATCAAATTTGACTGAATGGAATAAGACAAGCTGCTCTAAACATAAAAAGTAAAAACAATGTGATTTGGTCCTAAAATATCCCAAACTATTGGTCTCTTTGCTGCAAAGATCAAGAAACTTTACGTTCGTAGTCAAAGTTAGTTCTTTAGTCAAGCAATTACTATAATCACTGAACCATGGTGTTGAATTTTCACTTTTGAGTTTTTTTTCCTTATACTATGATTGGGAGTTTTAGTTTTTATTATCAGATATTTCTTGTCGATTTGCAATATTAATATTTATGTTGAGTTTATCTTTAGACCATATATTTAGTTTTAACAAGTGAGAGGAAAAAATCTTTTATCTGAAAAAAAATTGCATCAAAGAAGCAAGTTTATTAGACAAATGGCTTTTGATAATTTTGAATGATTTCTTCTCATGTTCTAAATATTGCTTGTCGAAATCCTTGCTAAGGAGTGAAGGACTTAGCTTTTCTTTTGTAGGGATTCAACTTTATTCTACGTTAATAATTCATCTATTTATTCTCTTTGAAATTAGAGACTTAAAACCTTACATTTATAAAATTATATTTCAAAACAAGAAGTCATGAAAACATGAAAACATTTCAGAGGCTGGAAGATAAAAATGCAACATCTTATCTAGTTTTTTTTCTTTTGTTTGAGTGATTAGTCTATCTTTTGTTTGAGTACAAAAATTTTAGCTCTCTACAATATTTAACTTATGTCATGCTTGCACAAATTTGGACATCCATCTGCTTGCAAAACTCTTTAACGTTGGCAGTTTAATATATGCTTATATATTTAATGATCTTCCATAATAATACACCTCATTAATTGTATATTTCCTGGTTATATTTATACCATTGTAGACCTATATTACAGGTAAATGAGTTATAAATGCATGTATGTGTCATAATTCATGTTTATTATTAGTTAATTTCTTTACTAGTATATTTAATGAATGTTTCTAACCATTTTTTTGGTTGTTTTTCAGATGGAAGAAACTAGCAAGGCTAAATTTGCACTTTTTTGCTGTTGGGAAGCTGAATTTACTAATATTTTGTTGGCTAATGTGATGGGGTAGACCGTAGGCAGTAGTTTATGATATCCAAACTATCAATGTTTAGATTAAGTCAAACATTTGCTGGTGCCTTCAATATTTTTGTTTGCATTTCATTTGGATGTTTCATACTGTATGCAACACTATCAATTTTAATCTATGAATGATATCATGGATTCATGCTTTACTTGATATATTAATTTCTCGGTCTGTATTCATTAAATTATAAATTTATAATCTCTGAATGATATGAATCTATCATGTTCAATCTGGACGTTGTGTATTTACTTCAGTTCGTAAGCTTGTATACATTTCTAATAGAGTAAAACGGCCCGAGTATGTCCGAGTTCGAATAAGTTAAACGAGCCGGACACGGTCGCTATATATTTTTAGTAGACCGGGTTCGAGCATGATATATGCAGCCCGTATGTTATCGAGCCGGGCACTTGTCCGTCCGATTTGGAGTTCAGTCCGAGTTCGTACGTTTTGTTGTCCGATCTGACCTGTCCGTTTTACACCCTCATTTGGACTGGCCCTACACCCATACAAACATAAAGATACTGAGATTTATATTTATTGTATATACATATATACATAGACATATATATATATATACATTATATATAAATAAATATATATATTATACTTACATATACATATGATAAATTCTTATGCATATCAAGAATATAAATGCCTAAGTACATGAATATATTTAGATATGCTATAATATATGTATATATGGTTTGTATACACTTACTGATTCATATATGTGTGTGGTATAGACGCGCGTGGATGCGCGCACACACATATATATTATATAATATTGCCTTAAACATACATACATGATACATACATATATACATATATACATATGCATACATATATATATTTGAAAATAAATATATAATTAAAATTAAATAGATTAAAATTCAGCAGAATAAGTAAAACATATAAATTTGAATTAAAATATATTAAATATTTTTAAATTCAAATCCAATTTTGATTAAATCAAAATATTTTAAATTTCAAATTGAAAAAGACTATATTAAAATATCTATAATTTAAAGTATTTAAATAAATATCTAAAATGTAAATAATTGAAATATATATGTATATAATATTATATTCGACCCAAAATTTTAATAATATAATATATAAATGTAAATATGTATTAAATAAATATTATTAATTATACAGTTTTTTGCATAAAGATTAAAAAATAATTTTTCTAAATAAAGCCATGAGAAAAATAATTTTCATCAACAAACCGAAAATAAAAATAACTGATATTTAAAATAATATGGTCGAAAATATTATTTAATGTATATTTTATTTATAGAAAAAATTTAAATTAAATAAATATATAAAATGGATAATATAGTCGATTATAATATTGTATGCGCGCACGTGAACTCACACAAACACACACATACACACACAGATATATATAACAAACAACATCATTTGCAATTATATTTTATGGTTTTAAATAAAACAAATTTAAATTTAGATCCTAATTCATGTATAAAATTATAAATGTGGTTGACAATATACATATATACATTTTAGGTCATTGGACGTGTGTAAAATAGGATATGAAAATTATACCTTAGAAGATCTAGCCCTTTGTGACACTTTGATTTGTGAATTCCCTCCTATACTCCTTGAAACACCACCCGACGCTGTCAAGGTCGAATTAACCACCTTGATTTATTTGTATTTGATATTGTTTGGATAAATACGAGTTTGGCCAAGGGAAGTTGCATAAGGAGATGGCGCCAAGTAGAGAGGAGCAAAAGTATCTAATGATTGAGTTGGTATTAATAGAGAGAAAAGGAAGAAAAAATCTACTACTTTGACACATTCTCTCCTACCGATTTAAACTCAGATCCAGATCTAGACCATTTCACCCTTTTTATGTCGACCATATACGGTCTACATATGGACCTAAAAATCTCAAAGCTAGTTAAGTAATTAGTTATATTTAAAATCTGTTTAAATATATTTCAATATATATGTGCATATATGACATTCATATATGCTTCTAAATAATTATTAACAGCACCTATAAAATTTCTACGAGCTACCACATTTCTAATAACATCATAAACATAAAAAACATTGACAATTAATATTTCATAAATATTAAAATTTTATAAACCAATTAAATGTGCGATTTTTTGAAGAATTCACAAATGTGGTTGTGAGATTCTAATATGTGAATTTAGCCAACGATTAGTATTGAACTGTTCAAATATTAATGTTCATATGTCACCTTAGTTAGTGGCGTGATAATTTGGCCAAATTTATCGCATATGGTAAAATCATATTTTACTTCACCTTAAGCGATATTGTTTCTTAAATTTCTCACAAGAATGAATTGGGCCGACCCGCCTTGTCTAACCGGCCCATATGATCAACAGCACTTGTCTTGGTCCACATACTCCCTAAGCCATCACTATAATCTGTCCTGGTATAGATGGCAATGGCCTTCCCATACACTACATGTGAAGACCCGCAAATCCATACTCCTTGAATATACACTAATCTCCATAGATTAACTCAAGATGAACAGAAATACGAATTCTCATTGTTTAAGAAAAAGTAAAAGATAGAAGAAGAGATAAGAAGATAGAAAATAGAACAGAAAGAAATAACAGAACAATATCAGAATCTCACAATTCGCAGCGGAACAACATATAATAGATAAATGAATAATCTTTAAAAAAAGAACTATATCAGTTATTACATTACATTACATCAGAGTGTACAACAACAAATAACAACAAACAACGGAAAAGAAATACTATATACTAGTAATACGTCATGCCATCCAGCTTGCCTCCAGCAACTCCTGAATTCCAGAATATCCTGGTAAACCTTAACTCTTGACTGCCCGTGTGGAAATTGGTGGACACCCAGAGTTTAGGAAGGAAAGCAATAAACTCCGAGTCAGTCATGTGACTGGTGCGAGAACTCAAAACAGTTTATTTATCTTTAAATCAAGAGCAGGATAATTTTTAAAATAGATTCGCAATGTTTTTGAAAATGTAACTACCATAAGACCTCTCACCACACACACAATGCAAAGGCAGACTTGGAGGAGATTTCTTCTTATGTTAGTCAAAGATGCTTACTACGCAAAATCAAATCATTTTTGATATTATTATTAGTGCATAGTGTAGAAAACATTTCGAAAGTAGAATATAAATCTTAGCCAGCATAGGTACCATTATATTATGCCTACTATAGCTACCTCCTGAGGAAGTAGGTTCTACAACTAAAATCGTACAAGTCTCGTATTGTTTCTTTGGATTTCCAACAAATGGTCAGGCCAAGGAACTTCCCATTGCCACATGAGAACGCCTCTGGAAGGACGTCCCCGAGAACCTAACCGGATCTCTGCCAACATAAGGTCGGGTTACCCCTAACTGGGTAACTACTGACACGAGTATGCCATCCCCCGGTCCTTTGGGACCTTTAACCGAGCGCTCGTCATCAACATCACACAATCATAAATAAAGTGTTTCAACATGAGTAAGTATCTGGGATCCATACCATGATACCACCCTTTTCCAGAAGGAAATGCACATACCCTAAAGGGATCTACCCCTCATAAGCTTGCCGCATCTTTCCTGTTTTGACCATTTCGGGGTGTGAGGCTCGACGAAGTCTCGTCCACAAAGCCACGCTTTATACAAAAGCTGTGCTTTGGGTCAACAAATGATCATAGAAATGATCATAAAGATAAGTGATCAAACAAATGATCATATCACAAATGATCAAACAATGATCATTTCACAGCAACACTCAGCATGTCACATTACCAAATTGGGAATATATTGCTAATAACCTTCAACTACATAACCTCTTAGCTCGTACGTCTCAGAGAAGGGTGTTAAGCTAAGAGAATAAATTCTCCGCCACCAACAGAAATATATTTGAATGAAATCAGCTTTATATCTCAATTTGTAATGTCAGGCATATTATCCATACAAGTCTGTTCCGGGATCGAACAGAACCGAATGCACTTACAACGAAGTCCTTGCAATCCGGATATTCACTAATCACGTCCGGACTTCCCATCACATATGGAATTTCTATACCGGGGCCATTCGGTGCAGAAACATTCGACGGGAATCCTTCCGTTTTCAAAAATATCCGGTCTTCAACACCAGTCATCAATGCTATCCATTACGTCGTATCACTATTCGGAATGGGTAATCCGAATAACGAGCGCAATAATTTAAAAATAAGTGTGGCATTCAAATTCAGCAAATCACAACAAATACCCATTCAAAGGTAAATATTGATAGTCGGTTATTGAACTATCAATGGATATGCACAACATCACCAGATTCCAAATAATTTTTCAAATTATTTATTTCCCAAAAATATCTTTACAAGATATAAAAATTTCACACTTCAACCATTTTGAAAACAATTTCAATCATTTTTCATCTTTACCACTTTTGAAAACAAATTTCAAACATTTTCCCTTACGCGGAAATACTTTCATTTCAACATGGTTCATTTAAACCAATTAAATAAATCCTTAACAATTTACTTTATATTTACGTTCCAAATCCGTAAATTAATTCCCACACTTCAAAAACTAATCAACGTTTATTTTTAAACAAATTCCCTTTTTCATTTATAAATTCAATAATGAATTTATATTCCAAAATATTTATGAATATACGATTTCAATTATTTTCAATTTATCTTCAAAAAGATAAATTCTCAAAATATTCACTTCATATTGGAAAACATTTCCATACTTATTTAATAATAAGTAGTTCACAAATCTTTTTATTTTCTGTATTTGGAAAATATTCAATATACTTAAATCGGAATAAAGTATACATTTCATTCTTTAAGGAAATCATTCGTTTAAACATATTTATTTGGGCCAAAACGAATGTTACGTAAAACATCGTTACGACGTCCCAAAATCACTAGTATAGGGATTCAAAATTAAAATAGATATATAAATCCCAATACTATATAAACCATTTCCTTTCGAAAATCATTTACTATAACAACAGTGTTATAGTCCACTACTTCCTTCTATTTCTCGAAAACGTCTATTTCAACAATGAATGTTGAAATCTATGGTTTCGAATCTCAACACATTTTAAAAATATAGTTAGATCGTTTTAATTCTATTTAAAACATCACATCCAAAACATTTTCTTTAACATGTTATTCACCATTCAAAAACGTGAATATACTTGTTAACCAATTTCATCATTTCTATTCATTTTATTTTAAAGGATTATTCACTGTCTAAAACGTGAATATAACTCCATTAACAAATTACAACAATTTACTTATCAAGATAAGTCATTGCGGATTTATAAAACAATGTTTATAAATTCCATTTCTATTTATTTTATAACACCTCCTCTTATAAATTTCCTTTATTAACCTATTCGATTTATAACTCAATTATATACTGAAAGTCCATATTATAAGTTAAATGCTTAAAATTTATTTGTTTACAAAATTGTTTTTTTTAACTTCCCAAATTATAAATCTTATAACTTATAAGACTCATTTATTTATCCAAAATCTATTCTTTTAAATAACTTTACAAATTTTATAAACCTACTGTTTATAAAATTCCATTTATAACTTCACCGTTATAATCCTATAGATTTCATTCATTTATGAAATTCGTTCACAATTCATTCTAACACTTATAAAAGCTCGTTTTACAATTCCAATATTTTTAATTTATAAATATTAATTTTATAAATCTTTTATATAAATCATTTTATATTATTCTTTTTTAACATCTTTAAACTCCTTTATAATTTCATCATTTTGATTTATAAAATGATCAAATTTTATAAATCCTAATTTTAAACCTTTCACAATAAATTCAAAAATCCCAATTTAAGCTATTTTATAAAGTCATTAATCCCCTATTTTCAAAAATCAACTTTTAACTATATTTCTCAAAAACCATAATTTTTATAACATTATAATTATAACGTTTATTTATTTAAGATGAATCAATTCCAAAAATATCTTATAAACGTATACATTAAAAAAAATCACTTTAGAAATCAAAATCGTTGTTTTTAAACTTCAAAATTGGATCCGATGATGCAACACATCAAATAGTCAATCACGACTTTCAAACATCATATATCGATATGATAATCAATCAAATATCACAATATCTGAAATCAAATAAATATTTGTGAGGAATCCAGTTGGATCCCTCCAACCTGTTTCCCTGCATCCACAGACATTAGCACAATACCCGTTCCACTTCGAGGTGGAATATCGCGGTATATGGGATTTATAAAATATTTTCCGCTTAATAGGCGGCGCAATAGGGTCTCATCCGCTATACAATGCGGGAAATCAATCAACTGCAATATATACATATGGCAATATATATATATATATATATATTGCTATATATAGATATATCCTACTATATCTAATATCACAACCAAACAACAATCAATCAATAACTGCAAATCCAACTTTAAATTTTTTTGAGTGAGAAGTTCTCACCTTTGCTTTTAAATTTTCTATCCATTTCCCATTCCAGACTTGTTTTTCTTGATTTATACTTTGTATAAATATTTACACAATTTATTAATATTCGAACAGATCGAATAATAAATTTTCATTTGATTTAACTAGTTTATAATTTAATTTGGGCTTAATCACTCATTCTAAACAAATTCCCTTTTAATTTTAAACAGATTACTCTTAACAAATTTATCTGATAAAATTTAAATTTCAACTAAATTTACTTAAATAAATTTATTTAACTAAACCTTTTAATTTCAAACTAACTTCCCTTTTTCTTTAAACCAAAATCTCATTTTCATAAATATTTCAACATTTTGCTTATATAAATTTCTTCAATATTTTAAAATTCCTTTGTTTAATAATTATTTTAACTAAAAATTTAAATTTGAAACAAAATTTACCTTAGGAAATTATTTTCAAAAATAAACTAGTAAATTTATAATGTATTCATTCATTTATTTTTTTATTTATTTTTACTAATTATCTTATTTTATATTAATATCTTTAAATCAATTTCTTTTAATAAATCATTTTACCTAACAATTTTTCCTTTTAAAATTAATTTAAATAAACCAAGGGTTTCATTTTTTTTTTGAAATAATAATTTAAATTGTAAACAAATTTTCTTTTACTGTATAAAACTATTTATTTATATATATCTACAGATTTCTGGATAATTCAAGAATTTAAATTGTTTTAACTTACTGTATATATTTTTCTATACGTCTATACTCACATAATTTTATAAATTAAAATTAATAAAAATAATACCTTCACTGGAAATCACCAGCTCGAACTCGAGCCTACGACCATCGCGACACAAGCCCGCCCCCAACTGGCGCCACCATCGCGATCACCAACGCGACTCCCCGCTGCCGCCATTCTCTGCCGCGAACCACCCCAAAGCCCTAGCCACCTCCATCATCTCGCGCTGCCGGTCGAGATTGCCATCACCGTGAGACCCAATTTGTTTCGCCATCGCGAATGCCGCCTCGCATCATCAGCTCGAGAACCCAAGACGTCACCTCCCTAATCTCGTGAAGCCCTACTACTCGCACCCCTAACCCTAGGCGAGCGTGACCCACCAAGGAGCCGCCGCCATCCCCTAGGTCGCCGCCGTGCCAGCCTCGAGCGTGCGCGCCCTCATTTATTTTATTTTATTTTATTTTTTTATACTCGGCTGCGGCCATTTTTCTGATTTGAAGAGAGAAGAATTGAAATGGGGGAAGGGCTCGGCTGATTTCGAATTGAAGGAACGAAGATTTCCTTTCGTTTGAAACGGCGGCCATTTTTATTTCTTCTGAGATTCAATTTTTTTTTTGTACAGATAAAGGGAGAAGGTATTTAAAAACGAACCGAGGCATGCTTTACACGATCATTTTCGTGATTCTCGGCATGATTTTAGGAGAGGCAACATGATTTTAGGCAAAAATTTAGGAACGAGAAAAGTAACTGATGTGACCAATTTAAATTTAAATTGAATTCAATTTGATTTCGACGCGTTTACTTACCGTGTGCTCACATATCAATTTCGAAAAATACGAAATTTGAAATCCGATAATAATTAAATATTACGGACCCAATGGAACTAGTTTCGTCGAAATTCGAGACTGTGCCTCGAAAGGCTATTTTTAAATATCGATTCAGACGATTAAAATTTCAAAACTGAACAAAGCAGCTTTGAATTCAATTCTGAAGCTTCTATAATCTTCAATATTATCAATATGAATTTTACAAGCCTTTGAAATATTTTTAATTGGCTTTAAATTGAAGATTCAAATTTTTATTCAACTCTCAATAGATTAAATTTATAATTTAATCGCCAAATTCATTCTGATAATTTGAAATTCAAATCAAACCATCATTCAAATATTTAAAATTAATTAAATATTTTCAAATTAAATTGTTCAAAGTTCTGGGTCGTTACAATCTTCCCCCCTTAAAAGAATTTCGTCCCGAAATTACAAGTTAAGAAGAACGATCCTTAACCCGTCTATCATTTTTCACAATCTAAATAGTTTTATCAAATTTCAAAACAAATCTTTAAAGATTCATTTTCATTTCAACTAACTTTCCAACTTCAATTATAAGTTTCAAACAATTTCATTTACTACACGATTCAAATTTAAATTTAAATTCAAATTTCCAACTTTCAAAATTTTCTCAAAAATTTTCTAACACTCGAAATTTTCGAAAAATTTCGCCAGCGTCTCCTTTGCGCGGCTAGCTCGGTACGACTACAAAATGGCACCACGGCCCCTCAGAATCAAAAAGGAAAAAGAAAGCCAAGTGGCTGGAAAAGAAAATCACCAAATTTCATACTGAAATTGAGATACGTACCTTTTTGTCGAGCAATTCAATTTTTTTTATCTTTGAAATCAAAATCCCAATTTCATTTCTTTTAATACACCTGTATGTCCTGCTAGCCATAATATCCAATTCCAACATTCAAACCATTTTGCCAATTCCATTACAAAATTTTTAACATATGCTTCTCATACATTTTTACTCCACTATTGAAGTTACATATCCATTTTCATTCAATTTTACATTTCAATTTCATTTGAATTCAATTCACAATTTAAATTCCATTCGAATTCAATTCTCAATTCTAAATATTGAATTCTAGCGATTAACTTTCATTTACTAATTCATATTACTACTATAAATTAGTTTTATTCACTAATTCATTTCAATTAGTACATTCACTTATTCATTTTAAATTTAAATTTCCATATTCAATTCATCTCGAATTTACTTAATTACTAACAAAGGGAATTTCAATTTATTTCTTTTACTTACTGGAATTTATATATAAATTCAAATTTATCTTCAAATTTAGCTCACGACTAAACTTTAATTTAACCAATTCAAATTCCAATTCATTAGTCCATGAATTAATAATTTATCAAGTTAGTTTACTTGAATTCAATCCATTTTATTTTATTTTCTTCAAGTTTTGATTTTTATTCAATTTGATCAAATCAAATCTCATTTCATCATTCATTTCCAATTCATTTATTTACAATTTATTTTACAAATCCCAATTGTATATGAATTCATTTCCTTATATATTTTAATTCATATTTATAAATTTCATTTGTTAAATGAATTTATCTCTAATCTTTGGTTATACATTTTATTTCTTATTTAATTCCGTATAATAATGATAATAATTTAATATTATCACTTCCTAACAACCATGCAACCATATACTATAATAATTCATAGAAAATCATTTCTTTTTTATACAAAAATAGTTTTGGGCAAAATTATCTTATTTACCCGATTCAAAAACAATTTTATATTCACTAACAAATACGCGCTCATATCTATTATTACACTCAAACTCATTCTAGAGTACTACTGACTCTATCTCCAATGAGTAACACCCAACAGAGCCATGGTTGTCGCTTAACCATATGCTCTGATACCAAATGTGAAGACCCGCAAATCAATACTCCTTGAATATACACTAATCTCCATAGATTAACTCAAGATGAACAGAAATACGAATTCTCATTGTTTAAGAAAAAGAAAAAGATAGAAGAAGAGATAAGAAGATAGAAAATAGAGCAGAAAGAAATAACAGAACAATATCAGAATCTCACAATTCGCAGCGGAACAACATATAATGGATAAATGAATAATCTTTAAACAAAGAACTATATCAGTTATTACATTACATTACATCAGAGTGTACAACAACAAATAACAACAAACAGCAGAAAAGAAATACTATATACTAGTAATACGTCATGCCATCCAGCTTGCCTCCAGCAACTCCTGAATTTCAGAATATCCTGGTAAACCTTAACTCTTGACTGCCCGTGTCTAAATTGGTGGGCACCCAGAGTTTAGGAAGGAAAACAATAAACTCCGAGTCAGTCATGTGACTGGTGCGAGAACTCAAAATAGTTTATTTATCTTTAAATCAAGAACAGGATAATTTTTAAAATAGATTCGCAATGTTTTTGATAATGTAACTACCATAAGACCTCCCACCACACACACAATGCAAACGCAGACTTGGAGGAGATTTCTTCTTATGTTAGTCAAAGATGCTTACTACGCAAAATCAAATCATTTTCGATATTATTATTTGTGCATAGTGTAGAAAACATTTCGAAAGTAGAATATAAATCTTAACTAGCATAGGTACCATTATATTATGCCTACTATAGCTACTTCCTGAGGAAGTAGGTTCTACAACTAAAACCGTACAAGTCTCGTATTGTTTCTTTGGATTTCCAACAAATGGTCAGACCAAGGAACTTCCCATTGCCACATGAGAACGCCTCTGGAAGGACGTCCCCGAGAACCTAACCGGACCTCTGCCAACACAAGGCCGGGTTACCCCTAACTGGGTAACTACTGACATGAGTATGCCATCCCCCAGTCCTTTGGGACCTTTAACCGAGCGCTCGTCATCAACATCACACAATCATAAATAAAGTGTTTCAACATGAGTAAGTATCTGGGCTCCATACCATGATACCACCCTTTTCCAAAAGGAAATGCACGTGCCCTAAAGGGAGCTACCCCTCATAAACTTGCCGCAACTTTCCTGTTTTGACCATTTCGGGGTGTGAGGCTCGACGAAGTCTCGTCCACAAAGCCACGCTTTATACAAAAGCTGTGCTTTGGGTCAACAAATGATCATAGAAATGATCATAAAGATAAGTGATCAAACAAATGATCATATCACAAATGATCAAACAATGATCATTTCACAGCAACACTCAGCATGTCACATTACCAAATTGGGAATATATTGCTAATAACCTTCAACTACATAACCTCTGAGCTCGTACGTCTCAGAGAAGGGTGTTAAGCTAAGAGAATAAATTCTCCGCCACCAACAGAAATATATTTGAAAGAAATCAACTTTATATCTCAATTTGTAATGTCAGGCATACTATCCATACAAGTCTGTTCCGGGATCGAATAGAACCGAAGGCACTTACAACGAAGTCCTTGCAATCCGGATATTCACTAATCACGTCCGGACTTCCCATCACATATGGAATTTCTATACCGGGGCCATTCGGTGCAGAAACATTCGACGGTAATCCTTCCGTTTTCAAAAATATCCGGTCTTCAACACCGGTCATCAATGCTATCCATTACGTCGTATCACTATTCGGAATGGGTAATCCAAATAACGAGCGCAATAATTTAAAAATAAGTGTGGCATTCAAATTCAGCAAATCACAACAAATACCCATTCAAAGGTAAATATTGATAGTCGGTTATTGAACTATCAATGGATATGCACAACATCACAAGATTCCAAATAATTTTCCAAATTATTTATTTCCCAAAAATATCTTTACAAGATATAAAAATTTCACACTTCAACCATTTTGAAAACAATTTCAATCATTTTTCATCTTTACCACTTTTGAAAACAAATTTCAAACATTTTCCCTTACGCAGAAATACTTTCATTTCAACATGGTTCATTTAAACCAATTAAATAAATCCTTAACGATTTACTTTATATTTACGTTCCAAATCCGTAAGTTAATTCCCACACTTCAAAAACTAATCAACGTTTATTTTTAAACAAATTTCCTTTTTCATTTATAAATTCCATAATGAATTTATATTCCAAAATATTTATGAATATACGATTTCAATTATTCATTTTCAATTTATCTTCAAAAAGATAAATTCTCAAAATATTCACTTCATATTGGAAAACATTTCCATACTTATTTAATAATTAGTAATTCACAAATCTTTTTATTTTCTATATTTGGAAAATATTCAATATACTTAAATCGGAATAAAGTATACATTTCATTCTTTAAGGAAATCATTCGTTTAAACATATTTATTTGGGCCAAAATGAATGTTACGTAAAACATCGTTACGACGTCCCAAAATCACTAGTATAGGGATTCAAAATTAAAATAGATATATAAATCCCAATACTATACAAACCATTTCCTTTCGGAAATCATTTACTATAACAACAGTGTTATAGTCCACCATTTCCTTCTATTTCTCGAAAACGTCTATTTCAACAATGAATGTTGGAATCTATGGTTTCGAATCTCAACACATTTTAAAAATATAGTTAGATCGTTTTAATTCTATTTAAAACATCACATCCAAAACATTTTCTTTAACATGTTATTCACTATTCAAAAACGTGAATATACTTGTTAACCAATTTCATCATTTCTATTCATTTTATTTTAAAGGATTATTCACTATCTAAAACGTGAATATAACTCCATTAACAAATTACAACAATTTACTTATCAAGATAAGTCGTTGCTGATTTATAAAACAATGTTTATAAATTTCATTTCTATTTATTTTATAACACTTCCTCTTATAAATTTCCTTTATTAACCTATTCGATTTATAACTCAATTATATACTGAAAGTCCATATTATAAGTTAAATGCTTAAAATTTATTTGTTTACAAAATTGTTTTTTTTTAACTTCCCAAATTATAAATCTTATAACTTATAAGACTCATTTATTTATCCAAAATCTATTCTTTTAAATAACTTTACAAATTTTATAAACCTACTGTTTATAAAATTCCATTTATAACTTCACTGTTATAATCCTATAGATTTCATTCATTTATGAAATTCATTCACAATTCATTCTAACACTTATAAAAGCTCATTTTACAATTCCAATATTTTTAATTTATAAATATTAATTTTATAAATCTTTTATATAAATCATTTTATATTATTCTTTTTTAAAGTCTTTAAACACCTTTATAATTTCATCATTTTGATTTATAAAATGATCAAATTTTATAAATCCTAATTTAAAACCTTTCACAATAAATTCAAAAATCCCAATTTAAGCTATTTTATAAAGTCATTAATCCCCTATTTTCAAAAATCAACTTTTAACTATATTTCTCAAAAACCATAATTTTTATAACATTATAATTATAACGTTTATTTATTTAAGATGAATCAATTCCAAAAATATCTTATAAACGTATACTTTAAAAAAAATCACTTTAGAAATCAAAATCGTTGTTTTTAAACTTCAAAATTGGATCCGATGATGCAACACATCAAATAGTCAATCACGACTTTCAAACATCATATATCGATATGATAATCAATCAAATATCACAATATCTGAAATCAAATAAATATTTGTGAGGAATCCAGTTGGATCCCTCCAACCTGTTTCCCTGCATCCACAGACATTAGCACAATACCCATTCCACTTCGAGGTGGAATATCGCGGTATATGGGATTTATAAAATATTTTCCGCTTAATAGGCGGCGCAATAGGGTCTCATCCGCTATACAATGCGGGAAATCAATCAACTGCAATATATACATATGCCAATATATATATATATATATTGCTATATATAGATATATCCTACTATATCTAATATCACAACCAAACAACAATCAATAAATAACTGCAAATCCAACTTTAAATTTTTTTGAGTGAGAAGTTCTCACCTTTGCTTTTAAATTTGCCATCCATTTCCCATTCCAGACTTGTTTTTCTTGATTTATACCTTGTATAAATATTTACACAATTTATTAATACTCGAACAGATCGAATAATAAATTTTCATTTGATTTAACTAGTTTATAATTTAATTTGGGCTTAATCACTCATTCCAAAAAATTCCCTTTTAATTTTAAACAGATTACTCTTAACAAATTTATCTGATAAAATTTAAATTTCAACTAAATTTACTTAAATAAATTTATTTAACTAAACCTTTTAATTTCAAACTAACTTCCCTTTTTCTTTAAACCAAAATCTCATTTTCATAAATATTTCAAACATTTTGCTTATATAAATTTCTTCAATATTTTAAATTTCCTTTGTTTAATGATTATTTTAACTAAAAAATTAAATTTGAAACAAAATTTACCTTAGGAAATTATTTTCAAAAATAAACTAGTAAATTTATAGTGTATTCATTCATTTATTTTTTTAATTTATTTTTACTAATTATCTTATTTTATATTAATATCTTTAAATCAATTTCTTTTAATAAATCATTTTACCTAACAATTTTTTCTTTTAAAATTTATTTAAATAAACCAAGGGTTTCATTTTTTTTGAACTAATAATTTGAATTGTAAACAAATTTTCTTTTACTGTATAAAACTATTTATTTATATATATCTACAGATTTCTGGATAATTCAAGAATTTAAATTGTTTTAACTTACTGTATATATTTTTCTAAACGTCTATACTCACATAATTTTATAAATTAAAATTAATAAAAATAATACCTTCACTGGAAATCACCAGCTCGAACTCGAGCCTACGACCATCGCGACACAGGCCCGCCCCCAACTGGCGCCACCATCGCGACGCCCCGCTGCCGCCATTCTCTGCCGCGAACCACCCCAAAGCCCTAGCCACCTCCATCATCTCGCGCTGCCAGTCGAGCTTGCCGTCACCGTGAGACCCAATTTGTTTCGCCATCGCGAATGCCGCCTCGCATCATCAGCTCGAGAACCCACGACGTCACCTCCCTAATCTCGTGAAGCCCTACTACTCGCACCCCCAACCCTAGGTGAGCGTGACCCACCAAGGAGCCGCCGCCATCCCCTAGGTCGCCGCCGTGCCAGCCTCAAGCGCGCGCGCCCTCATTTTTTTATTTTATTTTTATACTCGGCTGCGGCCATTTTTCTGATTTGAAGAGAGAAGAATTGAAAAGGGGGAAGGGCTCGGCTGATTTCGAATTGAAGGAACGAAGATTTCCTTTCGTTTGAAATGGCGGCCATTTTTATTTCTTCTGAGATTCAAATTTTTTTTTTGTACAGATAAAGGGAGAAGGTATTTAAAAACGAACTGAGGCATGCTTTACACGATCATTTTCGTGATTCTCGGCATGATTTTAGGAGAGGCAACGTGATTTTAGGCAAAAATTTAGGAACGAGAAAAGTAACTGATGTGACCAATTTAAATTTAAATTGAATTCAATTTGATTTCGACGCGTTTACTTACCGTGTGCTCACATATCAATTTCGAAAAATACGAAATTTGAAATTCGATAATAATTAAATATTACGGACCCAATGGAACTGGTTTCATCAAAATCCGAGACTGTGCCTCGAAAGGCTATTTTTAAATATCGATTCAAACGATTAAAATTTCAAAACTGAACAAAGCAGTTTTGAATTCAATTCTGAAGCTTCTATAATCTTCAATATTATCAATATGAATTTTACAAGCCTTTGAAATATTTTTAATTGGCTTTAAATTGAAGATTCAAATTTTTATTCAACTCTCAACAGACTAAATTTATAATTTAATCGCCAAATTCGTTCTGATAATTTGAAATTTAAATCAAACCATCATTCAAATATTCAAAATTAATTGAATATTTTCAAATTAAATTGTTCAAAGTTCTGGGTCGTTACACTACACATGCCTGGTACGTAGCATGCGCACTTGGTGTCTCCTTCGTGCAGCCTAAAGCCAACTAGGTTCTCTCAAATAAAATCATGTCTACATTGGCGAAGGAGCCAAGACCAGCTCCTCCCTCGGCAGGCACCGAATGACATGGTCAGACCAAGTTGTCATTCAAAGGGCTTCTCTACCATCAACTGGTCTGTTCACTCGATCAACCACCGGACAGTTCCCTCGCCCATCTCCAACCTCCTCGACCCACGTGCATTAGTTCCTTTGGTATTATTTAGCCATGGATGGAAGATCCTCCATTTCTAAGAGAAGCTTTGCCCGATAGTATGAAAATAGCATGAATAAACGTTGTTCATCTGATAAAAGCATCACTGCCTCTTTTTGTGCTTTGCTACTACCACGACACCTCTATTGCAACTATTTCTCGATCCCACGTCGCCTGCCATGCTTCAAGGATCTTGAATTACAGTTCACTAGTTATCACCATCCATACCATGCAGGCCGTTTGGTATCCTAGCTAGCATACATAATAGCCATATACATCTATTTATGGTTTAGAGCGATTATTGTGCATGGATAACACCATCGCAGCCACCCAAGCATCAAATTCACCAGTTATAGGTAGACCAAGGCATGCATTCATAAGAGGGTTAAACAAGATTAGCTTCAGCGTATATTTCATTATCATTATTACCTCTTGTAGTCTAGGCTTTTGTAATAGAAGTAAACCAACAAGAAGTTTCTCGTAGTGGATGTAGATCATCTCTGGTCGAACCACTTTAAACTCTATCACTTTTACTTCTATTTATTATGTCTTCAATTTTTTTTTAAAGGTATTAGTAGTCAGCCTTTTACTAATATCACCCCATGATCACACTTTCGAGGTTGGCTAAAATTCTAGTCAACGTTATAGTTGTTTTGGGTAAGCTGTCCTGGTGCCTTTTGATGCATGTTCAAAAATCTAATAAAGTAAGGATGGAGGTAAAAATTCGCCCCAGCATTCATTCATGCAACGACTAAGAGAAGTAGCCCGCTAAGGGTTGGTTAACCCAGTTGGCGATCAATAAGCAAAAAGGAACATATTTTTCACAGTCGAAATAGACTAAAGAGTGGGTGAGGTTTATCCGGCCCTCCCGGATCATAGAATCTCTGTATGGAGAGGTTATTGTCCATTAGTAGAAGCCAACCTCACCATCTACAATCAATACACTACAACAAAACAGTCTTTTTACAACGGGCAATGCCCGTTGTAATATGGTTTTCGCAACGGGCATGTGCCCGTTGTAATAGGCCTCGTTGTAATAGATCCACCACATTTTACAACGGGCAAAGCACGTTGTAAAAACCGTTGCAGTATACCTTTTACAACGGGTAATGACCGTTGTAAAATTCCTATTTAACAACATGTATTGACCGTTGTAAAATACCTATTTAACAACGTGTTTTGACCGTTGTAAAAATCTTATATAACAATGTGTAGTGACTGTTGTAAGAAGCTCATATAACAACGCACATTTCCGTTGCAAAAAAATAGAGCATTGGTGCAACATGTATACAGATTATACTCACAATTGCTAAAAAAACCAAAACAAATTATACATTCACATCCTTTTAACTCATTAAAAATAACATTCAAAATCATCTTGTAGCTAGTTGTTAATACAAATTTCAATACACATTCAATAACAAAGATCTGTCACCAATTCATTAACCAGATCACTAACTATCCCATTCTCAATCTATACAATGGATTCTAACATTTTGACCTCAAACTCCCACCACAGTTTATATGGATCTCTGGTATATTTTTTAACAGTGGCATGCATTGATTCACTGTAACAACCCGCATATTTATCGATCTTTATATTTAAATATTTTATCGTTCTTCGGATTTTGGTCCGAAAACCTACTTTTTGCATACGGACGAATTAGGACTCGAGACCACCTCCATTGAGTTTAAAATGCCGTTTGCGACCTTTTTGAGTATAAGCTTCGATATGTTTGGAGAAAGTTGATTTCTGCTACTTTTTACTTTGGGTTTGGTTTTTCGGGCTCAGCCTATGTTAACTTATGCTCAAATCTGAGCCACTCTTCCCCACTCACCCTCATTCTCTTCTCATTTCAGTTTTTAGAGTGTTAATGGTGGGAGAGATTGGAAATTAAAATTCCAAAACCCTAGTTTTCCTTGCAAATCAAATTCCTTGCTCAAAACTCAAGAAGAACCCATTGGTAAGCTTCTCTTCTTCTTCTCCAACTTATTCTCTTCCCAATTTCAGAAATTCCTAAACCTAATTTCGGGAATGTTCTTGTTTTTGAGCTTAGATTCAAGCTCATTTGGGTTGTGATTGAAGAGAGGTTGATTCTCCATTTGCTTTCAAGCTTCTTCTTGTTCGATTGTGTGAAAAGGTGAGATTTTTATCTCACATCTATGACTATAATTATCTTTGGTTGTTGGGTATGAATTCCTAACACTTATTCATGTGCATTTGCTCTTGTTTTGGATTGATTTTGTGAATACTCCAATTTTTGGGTTTTTAAGTCAAATTTGTGTGAAATCCTTTTATGGATGTTTGATCATGTTTTTGGTGATGCACCGAGGAGCATATAGGGCCGGGTTGCCGATTGGCATAAACCCTTAGAGCCAATGTTCGTCCGGTTGCATTTTGGAAGAATTTGTTCTTCATTTGAATAGGCTGAAAAACAGCCCAGGCATGATTCAGTCGACTGAAAAACTCTGTTCAGTCGACTGAACCTGAAACCCGAGAGTTTCCAAGCATGATTCAGTCGACTGAAAAACTCTGCACAGTCGACTGAAACTGGAAACAGAAAGTTTCCTGAACTTGGAAAATTTCCAAGTACAGGGTCAGTCGACTGAAAACTCTGTTCAGTCGACTGAACCTGCTGTTTTAGTCCAATTTGCCTTTTTGGATTGAATTTCCAATTTAAATGGATTCGTGATGATCCTATTTATTGTCATCATTTATTATCATCTTTGATGACTTATTTTCTTTGGAAATTTTAGATATATCCACTTCGATGGATCTTTTATCGATTTCATTGGATTTTTATTCACATCTTCGAATGTGATCTTTGTGATTGATTGTTTCTACAATCCCCCTTGTGCTTTGTCACTTTAAAAATATAAAGGTTTTCTATACTAGTAGTAAATATCAAAACTCTTTCCTCAAACGATTTCAATACTATTTTAATACCAAATTCGTTTATAAAACCGTTTTCCAATCTATTAGTATATACAAACCTTTACCTCACTCGTATGAGAAATCTAATTAAACGACTTAGTAAAACGAGTGGTATGAAACGCTTGCGTTTACTTCGTCGGTTAATTCTTGGACTTGTTCGATTGAATCTCTTGTGACAATTTTCTAGTGGAGATCTACAATTTGTTCGTAAATATTTAAGTTAAGCTAGTGGTTATGGGACATGAAGCTAAGCTCATATATTTACTAGCTTAGTGTAATCGACACTTCTCTTTGATCATGACGATCATTTTAGGTTTTAGACTAGCATCGTGCTATGTCTTTGTGATTTGGTTCATCGGACGTCCCGCTGAACGACGTCGTTGTTCCCTTTGTTTGTGATTTGGTTCATCGGACGTCCCGCTGTACGATGTCGTTGTTCCCTTTGATTGTGATTTGGTTCATCGGATGTCCCGCTGTACGACGTCGTTGATCCTTTCCTTGTGATTTCTGAATCTCGTGTGTTGAATTCTGGAATTTATGTTTCACCAACTTTTACGATTGGCATGGATATATATATATGTCATTTATTGTGGCTTGGTGAATGAAATTAGGAGTATGACATTCCTTTTTATCTTGAGTAGATTATTGTGATATTGATTAATCTCTTGTTGATTTTCAATTACTTATTTATCACAGCTTGGCATTGTGATTATTATATGTTTATGTCATATCTCTTATTATATATCACTTCATCTGATATTTATAGCTAGACTGATCCGTTTATTATTTTCTTATTAAATAATACTCGGGTCAGACCGAGATGTTACAGGTGCTTCTGCTTGACTTCTCTCTTGGGATTGATCCCTCTGACTTTTGGCTAACTACTTAGATTAGTAGTTTTTGTTGTATACATTTGAGAGATAGACTTCATAATGTATACTTATTCTTTTGTGTAGTTCATGTAGCTATTTCTTTTGTGATATGTGGATCTTTTTAGACCACTACTCTGATGTACACTTTCATGTGTAATATTCATATCTATTTCCGCCTTTGTGATATGAATTGTCTATGACTGATTTATGTTATGTTTATTTCTATATTTGTTTCCGAAGAAATTATAGCCACTGTGTAGTAGATTTGAGTTTGTGTCGGTATGTCGGATTTCCTCTTGAGATGAAAAGTTATATTTTTATCCGGTATATCGGTACTCGCACAAAGCAATTATACAGATGGTCGCTCCTCAACAGCCTTATTCTCCGTGCTAGTTGACAGCATTCACAGTAATGTTCTTGGCCAGCGTGGGTATAGAGGTGGGGCATCACAGCTTGGTATCAGAGCCAAACTTCGGAACAATGTAGAATAATTTAGAAAGGATCATGTCCTAAGTCTTTCTTAGGAGTTGTGCTTTAGGATTTTATTCGGGTCTTCGTACCGATTCATCCTATTTTCTTTATGATTCCTTGTTTTACCAATCAAGTTTGATTGAAAATTATTTTGAGAATAACCTTTTCCTCTTCTTTCTTTTTTTCTTAAAGAAGAGAAATGGTTAGACCAGGCCGTCCCAGCGCCGGTCAATCTAGTGCTACTCCCCTGGATGGAGTATTCATGTCTGCTCAACAACTTTTGGATCTTGTAAAGAATCAAGAGTTTATCCATGCTTTGAGTAAGAACCCCGAAATGGTTCTACCTTTGAAACTTGAAGTTTCTTTCAAACAGCTTGTGGATGTTACTCTTCTTCCTGGAGAGGTTGGTAAAGGAAGTGTTTGTGATATTGGGACTTCCAAGAAGAGGCATATTAAGTTCAAGAGCCTTAATCCCAATAAGAGAGTGAAGCAAACTACTTTTGTAGCAAAGACTCCAATCCCTGATCGTGGAGGATGCTACAATTATAATTCTAAGGAACACTATGCGAATATGTGTCCAAAACCCCATTCTTGTCGCTATTGCAAGAAACCGGGTCATCTTTTATCTGCATGTCCCAAACTTTTGAATAAGGACATGAGAAAACTAAATATTGTGCAACCCCCTAGCAACTCTTCTCTTGGTCAAGGTATTTTTCATTCAATCCTTGATGACATTTGCTTTATGATTATCTTGTTCATGTTCTTTTTGATATAGTTTCCATCTCACTATTTTATATCAAAAGGAATTGTTAATTCTTTTTCTTTGAATATTTTGGGCTTGTTGACTTCATTGAGGATTGTGAATCCGGATGGTAGATCCGCAACACTCAATTTGCTTTTGTTTAGATGTCGAAATTGTTTTATGTGACTTTTCTTTCTGAGCCGATATTTACTTTGGCTTCGGAATTGATTTTTTTTGAAAGGATCGGCTTAATCATTGTGATGCCCATATCCTATTTTTCGAGTGGACTATTCATCTTCGACATTTTCAATCTGTTAAGCAGATTTCTATTTTTCCTTTATGATTTTGATTCCAACTTGATGGCATCATTTTATTCCTTAAGCCCACTTATAAGGAAAGTGTTATTTCTCTCATCTAAATAGTTTGAGAATTTTCCGGTATATTTGACTTGTCTTAGGATTATCACCTAAGTAATCTTTTGTGTGGTGCTAAGGTCTTTTTAGTTCGACTTTACCACCGTTTTCATTTGCTACAAGTTGCGGAAGTTAGCATTTCACTTATCGCATTCCTCACTTGTTATGATTCCTATGAATGAATTATTATGTCATTCAATTTGTCCAACTTATTTCATCCATTTTATAAATCGAATATTCTATGAATATTTCGATGAGACCATTCTTATTTATGGATTTTGGATGGAAATAGAAATTTAAAATTTTGCAAATCTTTTTCATAAGATTTAATTATAAGTGCAATTTGATTTTTTGCTCTTAAAACGAGCAAAGAATATTCTTAAAACTTTTTAAGAGATTTATTTATCCTAGAAAAGATGACTTTGTGATTGTATTGCCCGTTGAGTGCTTTAAGAATTTTGGTCGATGCGCTTGATCAATGCTATCGATAGGAATTTCCTAAACGCTTTGATGTGACAGTCAGACACGATATATTGACTTGTAAAAATGTAAATTTTTCTAGAAAGATTATTACATGATGATAAATGTAATTTTGAAAGTTTCAACTTTTCGGAGAAGAGAATTATTTTAAAAGAAGTCCTTTCTTTTCGATATTCTTATTCTTTCTTGTGATTCCTGAAGGGGAACCAAGACTTTGCTATTTGTACCGATACTAGTCGTATTGGTTTGGAATGCCATTCTCTTGCAAAGGAGAAAGTGCTATCCCTTGTGCTTCTAAATCATTATAGCTTCTCGATACTAGATAGCCACTTATGATCTAGTGCTCTCGGCTATTGTTTTTACTTTTGTAATTTGGCATCATCATTTTTGGATGAGAAATTTGTTCTCTACCTCGATCATAAATCTTTGGAATTACTTTTTTCTATCAAGTTCATCGGACGTTTTGGTATACTTCGTTTTATTGAGCTTTATCTCATTCCTTTTAAGGACTAGCGTCCGATGTCCTTTTATTGTGTTCGGTTCATTGGACGTACCATTTTTGTACTGCGTCAGTGTTCCGAATTATTTGCTTTTGATTCATCGGATGTACCGTTGTACTATATCGATGTCTTTTCTTTTGATTCATCGGATGTACCGTTGTACTACATCGATGTCTTTGCTATTTGATTCATCGGATGTACCGTTTGTACTACGTCGATGTCTTTGCTATTTGATTCATCGGATGTACCGTTGTACTACATCGATGTCTTTGCTATTTGATTCATCGGATGTACCGTTTGTACTACATCGATGTCTTTGCTTTTGATTCATCGGATGTACCGTTGTACTACATCGATGTCTTTTCTTTTGATTCATCGGATGTACCGTTTGTACTACATCGATGTCTTTTCTTTTGATTCATCGGATGTACCGTTTGTACTACATCGATGTCTTTGCTTTTGATTCATCGGATGTACCGTTGTACTACATCGATGTCTTTTCTTTTGATTCATCGGATGTACCGTTTGTACTACATCGATGTCTTTGCTATTTGATTCATCGGATGTACCGTTGTACTACATCGATGTCTTTGCTATTTGATTCATCGGATGTACCGTTGTACTACATCGATGTCTTTGCTATTTGATTCATCGGATGTACCATTTGTACTACATCGATGTCTTTGCTTTTGATTCATCGGATGTACCGTTGTACTAATTCGATGTCTTTTCTTTTGATTCATCGGATGTACCGTTTGTACTACATCGATGTCTTTTCTTTTGATTCATCGGATGTACCGTTTGTACTACATCGATGTCTTTGCTTTTGATTCATCGGATGTACCGCTGTACTACATCGATGTCTTTTCTTTTGATTCATCGGATGTACCGTTTGTACTACATCGATGTCTTTTCTTTTGGTTCATCGGATGTACCGTTTGTACTACATCGATGTCTTTGCTATTTGATTCATCGGATGTACCGTTGTACTACATCGATGTCTTTGCTATTTGATTCATCGGATGTACCGTTTGTACTACATCGATGTCTTTGCTTTTGATTCATCGGATGTACCGTTGTACTACATCGATGTCTTTTCTTTTGATTCATCGAATGTACCGTTTGTACTACATCGATGCCTTTTCTTTTGATTCATCGGATGTACCGTTTGTACTACATCGATGTCTTTGCTATTTGATTCATCGGATGTACCGTTGTACTACATCGATGTCTTTGCTATTTGATTCATCGGATGTACCGTTTGTACTACATCGATGTCTTTTCTTTTGATTCATCGGATGTACCGTTTGTACTACATCGATGTCTTTTCTTTTGATTCATCGGATGTACCGTTTGTACTACATCGATGTCTTTGCTTTTGATTCATCGGATGTACCGTTGTACTACATCGATGTCTTTTATTTTGATTCATCGAATGTACCGTTTGTACTACATCGATGTCTTTTCTTTTGATTCATCGGATGTACCGTTTGTACTACATCGATGTCTTTGCTATTTGATTCATCGGATGTACCGTTGTACTGCATCGATGTCTTTGCTATTTGATTCATCGGATGTACCGTTTGTACTACATCGATGTCTTTTCTTTTGATTCATCGGATGTACCGTTTGTACTACATCGATGTCTTTTCTTTTGATTCATCGGATGTACCGTTTGTACTACATCGATGTCTTTGCTATTTGATTCATAGGATGTACCGTTGTACTACATCGATGTCTTTGCTATTTGATTCATCGGATGTACCGTTTGTACTACATCGATGTCTTTGCTTTTGATTCAGCGGATGTACCGTTGTACTACATCGATGTCTTTGCTATTTGATTCATCGGATGTACCGTTTGTACTACATCGATGTCTTTTCTTTTGATTCATCGGATGTACCGTTTGTACTACATCGATGTCTTTGCTATTTGCTTCATCGGATGTACCGTTGTACTACATCGATGTCTTTGCTATTTGATTCATCGGATGTACCGTTTGTACTACATCGATGTCTTTGCTTTTGATTCATCGGATGTACCGTTGTACTACATCGATGTCTTTGCTATTTGATTCATCGGATGTACCGTTTGTACTACATCGATGTCTTTGCTTTTGATTCATCGGATGTACCGTTGTACTACATCGATGTCTTTTCTTTTGATTCATCGGATGTACCGTTGTACTACATCGATGTCTTTGCTTTTGATTCATCGGATGTACCGTTGTACTACATCGATGTCTTTGCTATTTGATTCATCGAATGCACCGTTGTACTACATCGATGTCTTTTCTTTTGATTCATCGGATGTACCGTTGTACTACATCGATGTCTTTGCTATTTGATTCATCGGATGTACCATTGTACTACATCGATGTCTTTGCTATTTGATTCATCGGATGTACCGTTTGTACTACATCGATGTCTTTGCTTTGGTTCATTGGGCGTACCGTTTTTGTACTACGCTGATGTCCCAAATTGTTTGAGTTTCTAGTTTTTCGGGCGTACCGTTTTTGTACTACGCCGTTGCACCGGCTCAATTTTCTGCTATTCTTGACGTTCCCCACGTCTTTTATCTACGGGAATGCCTTAGGGATTCCGGTTTTCATTCTTGAGCCCGGTAATATTGTGGAAATTGAAGTTTCACCAGATTTCTTGCTAACTCTTTTGTGCACTTTATGGTGAACTTCCTATTTCAAATTTTCTTTTGTGTTAATATGCTTCTATGGTTGTTACTTCACATATTTCCTTCTTACTTATTGCGAGGACGCAATTTCTTTAAGGAGGGGAGTCTGTAACAACCCGCATATTTATCGATCTTTATATTTAAATATTTTATCGTTCGTCGGATTTTGGTCCGAAAACCTACTTTTTGCATACAGACGAATTAGGACTCGAGACCACCTCCATTGAGTTTAAAATGCCGTTTGCGACCTTTTTGAGTATAAGCTTCGATATGTTTGGAGAAAGTTGATTTCTGCTACTTTTTACTTTGGGTTTGGTTTTTTGGGCTCAACCTATGTTAACTTATGCTCAAATCTGAGCCACTCTTCCCCACTCACCCTCATTCTCTTCTCATTTCAGTTTTTAGAGTGTTAATGGTGGGAGAGATTGGAAATTAAAATTCCAAAACCCTAGTTTTCCTTGCAAATCAAATTCCTTGCTCAAAACTCAAGAAGAACCCATTGGTAAGCTTCTCTTCTTCTTCTCCAACTTATTCTCTTCCCAATTTCAGAAATTCCTAAACCTAATTTCGGGAATGTTCTTGTTTTTGAGCTTAGATTCAAGCTCATTTGGGTTGTGATTGAAGAGAGGTTGATTCTCCATTTGCTTTCAAGCTTCTTCTTGTTCGATTGTGTGAAAAGGTGAGATTTTTATCTCACATCTATGACTATAATTATCTTTGGTTGTTGGGTATGAATTCCTAACACTTATTCATGTGCATTTGCTCTTGTTTTGGATTGATTTTGTGAATACTCCAATTTTTGGGTTTTTAAGTCAAATTTGTGTGAAATCCTTTTATGGATGTTTGATCATGTTTTTGGTGATGCACCGAGGAGCATATAGGGCCGGGTTGCCGATTGGCATAAACCCTTAGAGCCAATGTTCGTCCGGTTGCATTTTGGAAGAATTTGTTCTTCATTTGAATAGGCTGAAAAACAGCCCAGGCATGATTCAGTCGACTGAAAAACTCTGTTCAGTCGACTGAACCTGAAACCCGAGAGTTTCCAGGCATGATTCAGTCGACTGAAAAACTCTGCACAGTCGACTGAAACTGGAAACAGAAAGTTTCCTGAACTTGGAAAATTTCCATGTACAGGGTCAGTCGACTGAAAACTCTGTTCAGTCGACTGAACCTGCTGTTTTAGTCCAATTTGCCTTTTTGGATTGAATTTCCAATTTAAATCGATTCGTGATGATCCTATTTATTGTCATCATTTATTATCATCTTTGATGACTTATTTTCTTTGGGAATTTTAGATATATCCACTTCGATGGATCTTTTATCGATTTCATTGGATTTTTATTCACATCTTCGAATGTGATCTTTGTGATTGATTGTTTCTACAATCCCCCTTGTGCTTTGTCACTTTAAAAATATAAAGGTTTTCTATACTAGTAGTAAATATCAAAACTCTTTCCTCAAACGATTTCAATACTATTTTAATACCAAATTCGTTTATAAAACCGTTTTCCAATCTATTAGTATATACAAACCTTTACCTCACTCGTATGAGAAATCAAATTAAACGACTTAGTAAAACGAGTGGTATGAAACGCTTGCGTTTACTTCGTCGGTTAATTCTTGGACTTGTTCGATTGAATCTCTTGTGACAATTTTCTAGTGGAGATCTACAATTTGTTCGTAAATATTTAAGTTAAGCTAGTGGTTATGGGACATGAAGCTAAGCTCATATATTTACTAGCTTAGTGTAATCGACACTTCTCTTTGATCATGACGATCATTTTAGGTTTTAGACTAGCATCGTGCTATGTCTTTGTGATTTGGTTCATCGGACGTCCCGCTGAACGACGTCGTTGTTCCCTTTGTTTGTGATTTGGTTCATCGGACGTCCCGCTGTACGACGTCGTTGTTCCCTTTGATTGTGATTTGGTTCATCGGATGTCCCGCTGTACGACGTCGTTGATCCTTTCCTTGTGATTTCTGGATCTCGTGTGTTGAATTCTGGAATTTATGTTTCACCAACTTTTACGATTGGCATGGATATATATATATATATATGTCATTTATTGTGGCTTGGTGAATGAAATTAGGAGTATGACATTCCTTTTTATCTTGAGTAGATTATTGTGATATTGATTAATCTCTTGTTGATTTTCAATTACTTATTTATCACAGCTTGGCATTGTGATTATTATATGTTTATGTCATATCTCTTATTATATATCACTTTATCTAATATTTATAGCTAGACTGATCCGTTTATTATTTTCTTATTAAATAATACTCGGGTCAGACCGAGATGTTACAGGTGCTTCTGCTTGACTTCTCACTTGGGATTGATCCCTCTGACTTTTGGCTAACTACTTAGATTAGTAGTTTTTGTTGTATACATTTGAGAGATATATTCCATAATGTATACTTATTCTTTTGTGTAGTTCATGTAACTGTTTCTTTTGTGATATGTGGATCTTTTTAGACCACTACTCTGATGTACACTTTCATGTGTAATATTCATATCTATTTCCGCCTTTGTGATATGAATTGTCTATGACTGATTTATGTTATGTTTATTTCTATATTTGTTTCCGAAGAAATTATAGCCACTGTGTAGTAGCTTTGAGTTTGTGTCGGTATGTCGGATTTCCTCTTGAGATGAAAAGTTATATTTTTATCCGGTATATCGGTACTCGCACAAAGCAATTATACAGATGGTCGCTCCTCAACAGCCTTATTCTCCGTGCTAGTTGACAGCATTCACAGTAATGTTCTTGGCCAGCGTGGGTATAGAGGTGGGGCGTCACATTCACCGACCATGTCCCAACCTAACTGCTATCTGTAACCCTGCAGCTACTTGTAACCCTGCTGCTACCTATACTCAGTCACCAACATTCAATTCCACCAACCATCTACATCCAAACAACATTCACCAAAATTGTGCAACATTCCCTCCCTTCCAACATGCAACACGGTTCCACATACAGCAAACAATCCACCGCTTCAAACAACTCCACCAATTGCCTTCCTTTATCAAATCAACACATACAGCGACTGTGTGCATAACCTATACCCTTCAACTTCTTCCACCTGCCGACTCTGCTACCACACCCCTCCCTGCCTCCTCACCACAACCCTAAACCATTTCAATCTTGCTTATGATCAACCATTCACTCTCCCTTCACACTTTCCTGAACAACCCACTTCCTCGTTATAACTCTCTGTCATCATCACATACACACCCTCAAATTCCTATACAAGCAACAACACACACCCATCACAATCAACAACAACCTTCATACACCATACCACCTTTTACCACATACAACAATACTGCTCTCGCAACCATTCCCATTGCCCTGACCCTCCTCAACTCCACATACCCCATACAAGCAACTGAACAGCAACCACTCCTCATCGGCAATTCACTGCCACAACAAGCAAATCACCATTCGCTGCTGCACCATCAAATACTGTATGAACTAACAGATCAACAAAAAAATTACATCAACATTTTAATCCATTTAACATTAAGTTATTCCTTAATTTTCCAAAATAATTGTAATGATATTCTTACATACTCAAACATCACCACCGACATTACATGGTTTTAGAGGAAAAATAAAATTATTTTTTCACAGCTTAATATGACAACTAACCTGATGTGAAGTTAACGTACTTCTTTCTTCAAGATAACCCAGCAATATCAACCACTGCTTCCCCCGATACATACTCATCTTCAACCAAAGGTATAGTCTTCCAAACTTTAAACTTCAATGGTTTACATTCACTAACTGCAAAATATGGATACAAAAATAAGTACTCAAAAAATAAGTGGCATAAGAAGGAACTTGGTATATTTATTGCTACCTCCAACGTCTTTGTTACTTTCTATACATAAAGCAGCAAAGTGAGAGCTTTCCAATTCAAAAAGTGCAAAGGCCCAATTTGAAGTTAAGCTTTCAGAAGCACTAGAGACATGTACAACTATTCTTGAAGCCTGAGATACAAGAACTTGCAATATAAGGTGAACTACTGGAATAAGAAGACTAAACAAATGTACTTACATCAATATTTACTCACATATCCAAAGTTGTGAAACTGCTTGCTTTCACTTCTTTGATATTGTATACTAAAATCTCTAAAAGGTGCCTCTGAAAATCCTCTACCTAGAGCTTTGGCATATGCCTCCTTAAAATTCGGAGGAAAGCTAATATTATATGCTAATAATTATGCACACTGATTAAATACTCAAAATTGTATGTTAGAGTGCAAACAACAAACCCCAAATATATTTTATATATGTTTAGTATTATACGAGTATATATGCTACACCATCTAAATAACATTTACCCAAAACTTCATGCTGTCTTTGACCACTATACATTATTCTAACAACAACAACGACAAAAAAGGTCTACCAATCACAAGGAACATGAATGCCTTCTAATGTGAACGGGAATGGTGGAAAATAGTAGGGATGCTAAAGCTGGTTAGATTAAAAAGTGATAGGTAATCTGGGATGTCACTAAACCGAGTACCACATGCAATCAAAGATGGTGTATGTGAAATATTAAACTGTAGCGACTGTAGTGTACAGTTACCATTTTCCCACATTACCTGTGCATAAGAATTTTTGCAGATTACAGATTTTTGAGTTAAGATATAAGCCAAATGAACATGTTGTTGATTTGATGCAATTCCACGCTACATTTAAAATCAAAATTAATTACCTTAGGCTTTCCAAAAGGATTTTTTACGAACTTTAATGTATTTGGACTTGAAGGTTAATTTTTCTATATATGATACAAGGTTCCGCTTTCTTGATTCAATTAAAAGTTTATAAAGGCATTTTGTGTCTGATTTTCTTTTAATAATTTGCAGTGAATTCGCTGACATATTCGATGTGAACTGGTTCATAAGTTTTCTATCAAAAGATGTACCTATTGTTAAAAGAATTCCAGACAAAGTAATGAGAAATATGGAAAAAAATTCCTTACACAATGTGTCCACCAAGAAAATCTACTCCAGAATATTATCTTGATGTTGCACTACCAATACTTCGGCGAAGACGTTAAGTAAATTTTCATTGCCCCCTATTTTGTTAAGCTCAAATTGTTTTCCATCACCAGATTTTTTGATTACCCATTCACTTTTTAGTTAGTTTCGCTGTTTGTGCATATAGATGTGAATTATCATATTTGTATTAGCAATTTCTATTTTATTGCTTTGCTTCTGCACAAGCCTAATCCATTTCAGAGGTATTTTCCTTGCTTCACTTGGAGGAGCAAATTTTTTCCCTTAAGTCTTACAATTTATCGCATGAATATTTTTACTATCCATGTTTGCGGATAAACCTCTCAATTAATTTAATACACGAACTGTGTGTGGACCATAAAAATGACACATGGAAAAATTGAAGGATTAAGGAATGATTTTGCTATTCTAATTGAAGGAACAAAAATGGCATTTTCAGTCATGTTGGAATGAACCAACTCAACCAACGTTTTGATTAGAACAGTCATTGACCACTTCTTGTATTGTTGCACTATCTTAAAAACCAATGTTATACTACACCATGGGTTACGAGACTATATGAAAGCTCGAACGGACGGCCCATCCCGAAGTTATATAAAAATATTACTTAACTTTTTCATGTGTTATAACTTTTGTCAGATGAATTTGATTCACGGAAGATTTACCTAGTACAACTCAAATGAGAATATATTATGTGTGAGATTAATTGCTATACTTCAAGATGATAATTAGCCTAAGGAAAAAGTCTCAATGAATAGCACAAACATAAAGTATTTTTAACTATCATATAACATTTATTTTCTTAATTTTATTAATGATCGTTGTATACTCATGCACATGATAAATTTATTATTGTTGCAGCTAATCCTGGTTTTGCTTAACTGGTACCTTGCGAACGAAAATTTCAGTCTATATGCATGCATTTAAATGGCAATGCAAATTTATACAGCACTGTCACTAAATATGATTGAAGTGCTATATTGCTATGCGACTTTGATTTCCAAAAAATATCATAGAATGCAACTTCAATGGAAAATCTACCTATATTTTTTGTCTACCAGAACAAAAATTATTAATATCATTACTGTATATTATAGTCATAATTTAGTAGATAGCACATGCTTACCATATGCTCTATGCATCACATGGGTTGCCATACAGACCATCTACTGATTTCTATATAATAAATTAAATGCACTAATTAATTTAACCGGTTCTAAACTGTTCCAGTTCTAGATATAATTACATATCAAGAGCAAGTCCACACTATCAACATTAAATCCAAGTAATCACCATGCTTATATAGTTGCTGACTATTAATGACCAATATACAAATTGCATCTACTTAAAAATCACTAATTCGATTTAGCTGATCCACTCAAATCGGTTCAATATGCTCAAATAACGCATAAAACTAGAAAAGTCAAACAAAAATTGAATGTGAAACACCTGATCTACCATCAAATTCTCATCGAATGAGTTCTGAGAAAGCTGCGATTGAGAAAACGCCATCCCTTGGGGAAAGGACTGTTGTGACTGAGATCTGACCTGTGACGCCTGACTCATCAAATTCGATCTCCTTCGAATCACAAAATAAAATAACATTACGAGGGTTACAGAAACATTCATATCAAAGGTGGATTGGGAATAGATCTATGCCTGGAAAAAGGAGGAAGGACTGTGATTGAGTTGAGATCGCACACTCTGTTGATTTTTAATTTCGATTGGCCATTGAAATGGGACAAGATTAGACAGTAGGTGGGGAGAAAAGGAACGGGCTGAAGAGGCCAAACTTTCAAGATTGGAGCCAAAATTTCAAGGTCGGAGCCAAAATTAAAAGAACGGAGCGAAAAACCGTTGTAAGATGACTATAATACAACGGGCCGAAAATTGTTGTAACGGAACTATATTACAACGGGCCGAAACCGTTGTAATAAATCTGAAAACTGATATCTATTACAACGGGCACTTTTAGACCATTGTAAAATTGACGCCTATTACAACAGGCATGAATGGACCGTTGTAATAGCATTCTATTACAACGGGCAATCATTGCCCGTTGTGAAAAGTGCATTGTATAGGGCATCTATTACAACGGTCCTAAATGGACCGTTGTAATATCCCTCTATTACAACGGGCAACTAGTGCCCGTTGTAAAATAGGCGTTGTAATATGTTATTTTTTTGTAGTGGGGGAATGGGAGGAAAGGGGAACGGAGGGAAGGAAGAGGGAGGCGACTAGGGTTTTGGAGTAGATCTGGTGGAGGAGAGAGAGGAAGGAGGGAGAGATTAGGAGGACCAGCATGGGAGTTTTAGGGATTTGGGAATTAGGGTTTGGGTGGAAGAAGGGATGGTAATAAATAAAAAAAATGAACATCGGATGGAAAAAAAAATTTGTTTAGAGCCAAAATTTCATAGTTTGAGCCAAAAAATTTAGTTCGGGGACTAAAAGAAAATTGTATACTTTGTTGCAATACAAAGTTGCAATAAACTTTGTCTTCAAATATTATGAATATTTTTAAACTTTTACAGAAAATTTTAAAATTTTGTCTTTAAGTTCTATAAATATTTTCTAATTTTTTATAAATTTTAATTTTCTTTAAATATTAGATACAATTATTAAAATTTTAATACTAAATAATAAATATTACTTCCTAATCATTAAATATTATTATTATTTATCAATTTTTAAACATGAAATATTAATTTTATAATTAATTATGTAATATTATTAATTATTAAATTAAGTATTAAATACCAATAGTAATTATTAAATGTTTATATATTTATTACTAATAGTTAATTACTAATTATTACATTAAATGTTAAATATTAATAGTAATAGCAATTATTTAACATTAGATACTAATAGTAATTATTAAAAAAAGTTTATTGATAATTTATAAATTTTAAATTTATTCAAAAATATTTTGAATTTTCTGATAATATTATAAATGATTAGTAATTAGTAATATAATATTATAATTAGTAATTAGTAACATATGATTAATATAATATTATTAATAATGATTAATTATTAAATATTAATAAATAATAAATATTAATTTTAAGAAAGCATTGTAATTATTAGTTATTGATTGTCGAAATTGGCAACAGACATTTATTACAACAGACATTTTATGATCGTTGTAAAATTGGCACCTCTTACAACGGGAATTTTGTGACCATTGTAAAATTATCATCTATTACAACGGGTATTTTGTGAACGTTGTAAAATTGACATGTATTACAACGGGTTTGAAAGGACCGTTGTAATAGCATTCTATTACAAAGGGCTATTATCGTCTGTTGTAAAAAGGGCGTTGTATAGGGCATCTATTACAATGGGCCTGAATGGACCGTTGTAATAGCCTTCAATTACAACGGGCAGCCAATGCCCGTTGTAAAAAGGACGTTGTATAGGTCATCTATTACAACGGGCCTGAATGGACCGTTGTAATAGCCTTCTATTACAACGGGCAGCCAAGGCCCGTTGTAAAAAGGACGTTGTAATAGGGTATTTTTGTTGTAGTGATAGCAAGCAACCTAGTTTATAGAACTGCCCTAACCTATTAAAAAGTAATCTAGTTGGGCAACTTTATCCCTCACCACATGGGTGGGAAATCAACCATACCTCGGCAGGTACGCTTGTGCTCTAATCGTGATGGGCCATGTGGCCCACACCCCTACTAGGCCGCCACCTAACTCTATCGGTTAGTCCAGAACACGAATGGAGGCAATTTGGAAGTATTGGCACTTAAATCCTATGGCATTCTTATGGTGCCTCACGCTAGACAATCGACGTTGATAGCACAATGATGATCATCAAACATTGTATATAGTGGGACTTCATCAGAGAAGTTCACCAATGCAATGTTTTCGATGGTAAGAGCAAGTAAATCTCAAAAAGCAATACAACAGCATGCAAAACAAGGAAGAACACAAAAACAAAAACTCAATAATGTTTTTCGAATATATTTAAAGGCAATAACCTACTAAAGCAATGGTATAAGAAAAGCAGTGAATCGGAGTTGAGGAAACCACTTACCAATGATGTGTTAAGCTTATAGTAGAAAATTGAATTTGCAATAAGAAACAAAAGCTTTGAAGATTGTTAGTGGCAGAAGTACTTAAAACTCGCTAAAGAATAAAAAAGTGAAGGAGAAGAGAATATATAGGTGGAGGGAAGCGACGTGGGCCATTTGGTAGCCACGTATAAAGTAACATGTTCATCTAGGTATCACCAATGCATCACTCAAGCTACCACATTGAAAAGCATTTTATCTCTACGATGCATAGGAAAATAGAGTGTTTCTTCGATGACATATGTTTCGTCATTTAATGCAGCATTAAATGCATGAATGAGCACCCGTACACGGGCTTGAAATTGGAGGGTAATATGTTGCTCAAATTTCTCAAAATGGTGAATTTGGTCTGCCTACATTGTCCAAACACCTGCATGATCAAACACACTAATCTTAGCCCATGTACCCCATTGATCCAAACTTTAATCTGCCTCGGTTTAGATAACAGTAGCCTACCCATACACTACACCCCCGGTATATAGCTTTCCCACGCGATGTCTCCCTAGGTCGACATGGGCCAATAAGGTTCTCTCAAGGAACAGTTTCCAACATCAGTGAAGGTGCCCGGACCAGCTCCTCCCCCAGCAGGCACTGTGCGATGAGGCAAGAAAAAGTTGACCTTCAAAGGGCTTCTCTACCATCAACTGGTCCGTTCACTAGATAAACCACCGAACAGCTCCCTCGCCCACCTCCTTCCTCTGCCTTCCACGTGTACTTGTTCCTTCAGAAGTATTCGGCTGTAGCTACAAACATCGGTCCGCCATCTTCTTAGATAAACTTAGCCTGCACTATTCCCCTGAAGATATTGGCATGACCAAACATTTTTTGTCTGACAAAAGCACCACTATGCAGTAATCCCCTTCATGTCATTTACTTCTACCACAACACCACTGTTGCAACCATTCCGTAATCCCGCGCAGCCTACCATGATCCAAGCATGCTCATGGTATGGTTCACCAACCGCCATCATCTGCACTGTGCAGGCCATCAGGAGTCCTATCTAGCATGCATATCATTTATATACAACTATCGATGATCGAAAGTATTAATGAGAATGGATAACACAATCTCAACCACCCAAGCATCAAAATGGACCAAGGCGTGCATTCATAAGGGCGTTAAACAAGATTAGCTTTCAAGTTTTTTATTTTTAGTTATTACCTATGCTAATCTAAGTTATTGTAATAGAAGTAAGGCAATAAGAATTTCTTATAGTGGACGAGATCATCTATGATCGAAGCACTCTAAACTGTCTCTTTAATTTTGTGCATTATTGTCTTTATTTTACATTTTTAACAAAGGTATTAGTAATCAACCTTTTTCTAATATCACCCCATGATCACATTTTCTAGGTTGGCTAAAATTCTAGCCGATAAGTACCATAAGCGATAATAATTTATCCATGTTCTCTTTGTCAACGCTATACCACTTTATGATTTATGGAGTTTGGTATTGGTCAAAACACCAATAATATCTACATTAAACCATTCGGTCCAATTACAAAGTCCTTATTTCAATAATAACATGTACTATTAATCCTTCTATTCTAGCCAAAGATTTTGACTTTCAGTTGACTATAGTTGATTGTGATACTAACCTCATACAACTGAGAAGAAAAATTCTCTATTGACCAATGCTTTCCTTCCTATGCTTCTACTAAAACCCATATATAGGTTCTTGATGTTCATGCTATGGTTTAATTATAAAAATGAAGTATTCATGTCGATGTTCCATAATATTTTCAAGTCAAGAGAACTATGTCACATCGTCACATTGAGATTTCCTATTTAATTTAGATATTATCAACCAACAGGAAACTTACGGTCGAGTCATCCTATAGTTATCCAATAAATTTTAGTAGAAACCCTTCGATGCCCTCATCAGCCATGAGTTATACACCATCCAATATTTGGATAGCATTACATAGTCTCGTCTCAAGGGATTAACCAATATCCTTTCTCAAAATATTTTGACTAAAAATACTTAAAACAAAATGTTATTTTATAGTACGATTAATTACTCAAGATTGCAACATTTTGCAACTACTATTGCATAACATATTATTTAAGAATTTTCATCTTGATATACTTTAAATTAGTTGCTTAATTATTTATATCATAACATAATAAAGTACATAAAAGAAATCAAACAGCTTTATTACGAATAAGGTTGATTACAGAGTTCAATAATTCACAATAAATTTTATAGTTTCCCATATGCATAAACATAACTCCCTCAATCTCTATAATGATCTACCTTTTCAATCCTCAAAAGTTGACACTAACACATATACGGTATTCATATGCTGAACATCCAAGTTTCGAAAAGACGGATTGTAAGGATAAAAAAGACAGAACAAAATCTCATAACTGACGAGTAATCTATAATATACCAATGATCTTTACAAAAGAAAATTTGTAATATATACAACAATCAGAGTAATACTAACATATCATCAGTTTGTCCTCACAAATACTGATAAATACAATGCGATAACCACAGCAGAAATAAAGATACGTAAATACATCTTGGACGAGCTCCAAAGCATCTATCAGTAAATCTGAAAATATATTCCCAGATCTAGGCATTATAAGAAAATAGTGCCCGGATTAGTTTGGTAAACAAGCATGAGAAACACAATCAAATGGATTTTTAATACTAGAAACCTTTCAAAAATAAAAGTATCTCGTAAGACCATGATACACATAAATATGGACGGGTTTGCCTTATGATAACCAAACCATTTCATTAGAAAGACTTTGATATTATTATAACGTATATAGTTTAAAATAGATATGAATCATAGTCGCAATGATTACATTAATTACATTCCAGCATAATAGGTATACAATTAAATGTGTAAAGGCATGTATTGGAGATTGGATACCAATATAACAAGGTAAGGGACTACCTTCCATACAGTACACCTCTAGATAAAATGTATTGAGGCAGCAAACCTTGCACCTATACCAACACGGAGCCGACTGGCCCTTTAACATGGTATACTGGATTACATCATCCCTCAGGCATTGAGGCTGCAAACATTACGCCCCAACCTCGATCGGCCAATGCGTGCATACCAAATCTAACTGTACCATATAATTCATGTGTTTCTTCTAGATTTTCCAAAGTTACATTTGGTCAAGGTTTGGTAGTCGATTATTTAACTATCAAATGAACAAACAATCAAACATAGATTTAATTTCCATGGAAACCACCAAGCCTCTTTAATTAATCATTTCATTAATTAAAATCACTTCATAAATACTTGATTTAAAATATCTTTACAAAAAGATATATTCACAAACCCTTTATACTCCTTTCAAAACTTGAAAAAATATCCATGTACTAATCTCATCGGTATAAGTTTATTCACAAAACACTACATTTTCACTACTTAGAAAACGTATCCATATAGTTATCTCAATGGTACGAGTATATTCACAAAGATTGCATTTTCACTACTTACAAAATGTATCCATATACTTATCTCAATGATATAAGTATATTCACAAACATTACATTTTCCACTACTTAGAAAATATATATGTATAGTTATCTCAATGGTATAAGTATATTCACAAACATTACATTTTCACTACTAGAAAATGTATCCATATACTTATCTCAATGGTATAAGTATATTCGGAAACACTGAGAAAGATTTCCTTTTTGGGGTTAAGTATGGAAAGATGTCTCCATACCACCATAACTATAAATATCATTTATGGAAACCAAATCTCATTTCTCTTATAAAATTCCTTTTTATAAACTCAGTCCATATTTACAAGTCCTTTTATAATCTCTAAAATTATTCATAAAACTCTTTTTATAAATTTCTACAGTCATTTATAAATCTCTATAATTATTTATAAATGCCTTTAATAAATACTTTATTAACTTTAAAACACAATTAATTATATCAATTGATTAACCTTAAACATCATTAATTACATCAATTAATCAACTTAAAGTATCATTAATTAAATCAATTAATTAACTTAAACATCCTTAATTAAGTCAACTAATTAAGTCAAACATCATTAGTTAATAATTAGTTAACTTTAAACATCATTAGCAAATAAGTAATTGCCTTTTAATATCACTAAAAATATATTTAATTAACTTTAAACAATCATTAATAAATAATTAATTATCTTTAAACAATAATAATAAACTAATTAATTATCTTTAAACAACATTAATAAAATAAATAATTAATCTTTAAACAACATTAAAATAATTGATCAACTTTTAACATCATTAATAAAATAATTAATCGATTTTAAACATCATTTCGCTCTATATTTAAATAGTTTATAATTATATAAAACTTAACCTCAAATTGTTATAAAATTTAATTTAATTTAAACCCTTTTTTTCAAATTCGAAAAGAGGCTTAGCGACTATTATCGTATTTAAACAAGCTACCACTTATTTTTATTTCACTTTCCAAGTCATGTCACTTGTATTTACATAAGCAAACATATATGTAAAAAAATCAACAATTAACAATCACTAGCTAATCCATCACTTATCCAATATTAATTAGTCAACATATTAATTAACTGGCATATGAATAAATGTCCAATCACTATAATAACAGAATAAGAATTTATTTGACTAAACATATATCATCAATAACCTATTTAAGTTAATCATAATTGAACAGTGTTTATTTTGTTAAATAGACATCCAAAATATTTTATTAAATCTAATTTAACAGAACAATGTTTTATTTGGCCTAATAGATATCACCAATGAAGTAAAATTAATTTAGCTATGTAATTATTTAAAATAACGTAATTAAATTCAACCACTATTATTTTATCATAAATTTGTACTTTATTAAGACTATCAACTATTTATACCATAGTATTGTGCTCGTCGGTATGAGTCTAATGTAAAAAAAATTGGGTTAATCAGATTTCGTATGGGTGAGCAATACTTTTTCAAATTTAATCACTTAATTAACTAAGTTAAAATAAATAAACTTGTATTATTCTCACCCAAGCCCATAGGCCTAAGCCCAACACCATACTTCACACACGAGCATGCCTTACATAGGAATCATCTCCCCTAAATTCTATTCGAATTCCTGCTCCGTCGACCTACAAACGAACGTGTGCACGTGCATACCACGGCCAACCAGCCAATCTTCGAACCCATGCCACACACAAACTCTACTCGTTGAGCTCATCACGCTAGCACCCTCCACATTGACTCCGACCATCCCTACCTAGCTCGACGCCTTCCATCGGCCAGAAATCTACATAATACCAAACCCAAAATAAGTGTGCACGAAACCCTAATTTATTGTCGAACCACTTCCTTCGACCACCGCCCACCTCTGACCACCGCTACCATCTCTTCCTCGATCAAAGGCTACTACAAGTCACCACCGTACCTCCTCTAGACCACCATGCCATAGCAATTGCAATATGAATGGAATCCTTTCACTTAACTCTCCACGACGATTCTGGCCACCAAAAATCACGAGACCAACTCCAAAATTCATGACTCGACCATACGAACCTATCCATATCATCTATTCTCCAATTCATTTTCGTCGAAAATCAACCAATATTCCACCACTATTGTTATCGAGTAATTGATGCCCCCATACTCGATGAAACGACGAACAAATATTTTAAAAATTACTAAACGCGAAAACAAACAACTTTGAACACTTTGGCTAATTATATTGGTTTCTTTCTCTTTGTTTGGAAACGCACATTGAAGATGAAAAATAAATGAAGAAAAGCAGAGAAAAAATGAGATCAAGTGTGAACAAAATAGGGCAATGAGTGCATCGTATCGAAAATTTTACTATATTACTTCTAAGTTAAGTAAATGAAAATTTCCAAGCAACGAATCACATCAAAATCAAATCAAAATTAAGGCTTCTCTCAAAAGCTTTTTTAGGATTTTTTTTGAAAAAGTTTTGCACGATTCTTCTACACAACATCCCGTTCACGTACGAACCGCAAACGACAGAAATCAAAAAGTACGATCACGCTCAACAATGTAACACATGATCACAAAACAATAATAAAACACACCGCTTATCAAATTCTATTAAATTTCAAAAATACCAACGTTTGTCATACAATATGTCAAACGAACATTTAAATAATTTGTTAATTAAAAATTATGGAGAAATCCTATAAATTCAATTTAAAATACCTTATTAAAAATCGAGTTGTTTTATCAGAAATTGATTTTCTTATTATATATTATATTCGAATCAAATTTGAATTTGTAAATAAATTAAATATTCCCATTCGAAACATCAAAAGTTTCGAGTCATTACAATCTCCTACTTACACTTAGGGCTAATTATGGATTCTTAGTCTAATTCCTTCGATCAGTTTACTAAAAATTGATCAAGTTGGTCCTTTCGTGAATGGATTTATTATGTTGTCCGTATATCTACTCTGGTAAACGTCGCTTTTCCATCATTGACAAACTATCTTATCAAGTGGAATTCCTAGAGGACGTGTGTAGATTTCTTGTGAGCTCTTGGTTCTTTTGCAATCTGCATTATGACATTATTATTATAGAATAATGTTATAGGTTTCTCAAACTTTGGAAATACTTCCAGCTCGATCTTAAATTTGCGCATGCAGGTCACTTCTTTAGTTACTTCATTCAGGGCGATGTGTTCAGCCTCCACCATTGAAGCAGATACTATCTTTTGCTTGGAACTTTTCTAACTACCACTCCACCATTTGATATGAATATGTTACCCGACACAGATATACTATTATCGATATCACTCTGGAAGCATAAGTTTGCATGCCCCTTCATAAAGAGGTCTTCATTCCAATAGACTAGGAATAATTCTTTAGTATTTCATAAATACATAGAAATATATTTGACAATCACCTATTATTTTTCTCTAGGGTTCGATTGGTATTAGCTTACTCATCTTAATGCATAAGCCATATAAGGTCTTGTATATAGCATGGCATACATAACGTATCTAACTGCAAATGCATACATTATCATTTTCATACGCTCCTTCTCCTCATCAGTATAAGAAGCCTCTTTCTTAGAAAGGATGATTCCCAATTGCATTAAAACATTTCCATGCTTGGAATTATCTAGGCTAAACCTTTATAATATGATGTATATATAGAAGGATTAGAGTAACCCTAGAAACCTTTAGGATCTATCTTTACAGATCATAATGCCAATATATATATCGCTTCTTTCAAATCCTTCATGGAGAAGTTCATAGACAACCAAGATTTTACCAAATACATTAGGAACTCATTGCTAATCAGGAGTAAAACATCGACATTAAAAAACAAACACTATAAAACTTCCTTGTTTTTTTGGGTATATGAATGCTTCCTTTGTGTTTTTAAAAAAACAGACTATTTTATTACTTTATCAAAACACTTATTCTAACTCCTCGAAGCTTATTTAAGGCCGTATATTGATCTTAATAGCTTACAAACCTTTCATTCGCTCCTACTAACCTCTATAACATAAGGCTATGATATGTAAACAGTCTCTTCAAAATCACATTTAGTAACGCCGTTTTCACATCTGTTTTCCATATTTCGTAGTTATAGAATGCTACAATAGCATGTAACATCCCAGTACAGAAATAATTAAAATAAATAAAATAGCATGTTTTTTGAATTAAAATTAGGATTTTAATGAATAAATGAGATCAAAAAGCTATTTTAGGAATTTCGATTGAATTTAATTCAATAAAATTGATATCCAAGTTTATATTGGATTAAGTGCAAAATATCGTGTTAAAATTCGAATTCGACATTTGTACTTGTTTTGTGAATTTAAAATTTATTAATAATTTGTAGTTGTGAAATAAAATATATTTGTAAAATTTTGGAATTTTTAAAGGAATAAATAGTTATTTAAAATTGGTTTAAGGTTTAAAACGATATTGGGACTATCAAAAAATAATATCCGATAAAGATAAATTTTGGGAAATTTTTGTAATAGCTTAAATGAAATTATTTAGTGTTTAAAATGATGGGCCTAAATACATGCTTAAACCCAATAATTCACTCCATCACTCAAATAAGCTATATTCTTATCCCTTTTCCCCTTTCATTCTTGTCTGTATCTTTATCTCTCAAAGCCCTAAGCCCATTCCTTTTATTCATTCCTAATCTCCTCATCCCTAAATCATGAAATCAAAATCAAATGAAAAAACATGTGCAAAGGAGAAGGAGGTACTCCATGGAAACGTCGAGGTAGACATGAGCTCGACCAATGGCACGCAATGTTCGGTGAAGGCAATGTTGTGCACGTGCAACTTGATGGTGGTGATGAGGGTGAAATGCAGAAGTTGGCGTTGACTAGGCAGTGTGCATGAAGAGGAAAGGTAGAGCTTGCGGTGGTTGGGGCGGGTGATGGCAGGTTACGTCTAAGCTTTGGTTTGATAAGCTATTTTTATATTTTTGAGTATAGCAATCAATTTCATTAATTATGATATGCTGATATGATTTCTATATGAAATATGATAAAGATTAGTTATTTTCTGTTAGTGTACTGTACTGAATATTACATTATTAACTACAAATTGATTTTGCTTTGTGGATACTTTAGAGGCTTAAATGCATTGGTATATAAACTTGAATTGGGGATAAAAGTGAATGAACATTGCTTCAACACGTATATGAACAATAAGAAAGAAAAGCAAGTGTTTTGAATAATTTATTGGAAAAGGAAGCAAAGGTTTGAAATGGGTTTGAAAAATAATTTTCAAATGAACAATTTATCACATACAATAAATGATTTTATAAAAGGGTTTTGTAAATGAATTTTAAATTCGGTCATTTTACATAATTTTATAAAGTGGGTTTTTAATTCATATTATATAATTGTATCAAGAATTTTATTTACATACCCACTTATTAATAGGTGATCTTTGTAAAGGACTTTTGATTTGTTTCTACATAATTTTATTAATGGAATTTGACTTATTTTATAAAATGTTAATTATATTTCTATGGCTGAAATGAGTTTAGTTCCCTTTATAGTCTTATAAAGTAAGGAAGTTTTTCTATGAAATGAAACTTTATAGAATTGATTGAAATGTTGTAGCGGGAAGTTACTGAAATAATTTCCTAATCTATGTAGTTTTTAGATTTATAAAGCAAAAAATTATATTGTTTTGCCGAGTTTAATGTGTTAAATGGAAAATCATTTGCAAGGGGATTGAAGTTTTTAAAGTATGGAAATTTAAACTTTGCATTTATTTTGAAATGAAATGAATACCACTTCAAGTTCTAATGATAAGTGAAGGAAAATGCAAAGTGTTTTGGGTATATATGGAGAATTAAAAGCAGGATTGGAATGAATTTAATAAAAATCTTTAAACCAAATCTTAAGAATATTTAGGAATGTTTTTTAAATGAATTTGAAATTCATTTGTATATGACTTTTGTAAATGAGGTTTAACTCATTTTTATATGATATAAATCATTACTGAATGGTTCTGAAAATGAGTTCTAATTCTTTTTATAGATATATATAAATTATGAAAGCTTTTCTATGAAAGGAATTTTAAGGAATTAATTGAAATATTGTATTGAAAGTGTTGAACAAGAAGTGATCAAAAAGTATTTTATAAATGAATTTGAATTCTTTCTGTATACAAATTTAAGTATGTAGATTTGTTATGAATACCACTTAGTATTGATAAATACTAGGGTAAATTAAATAGCAATAATATGACTTCGAAAAAGGAATACCAAGTATATTTATTTTGCAAAACATGAGTATATTTTATAAAATATAAAGTATAAGTATAAATATAGGTGAATTGAAAGCTTATTTGATTTAGATATAAGTAATTTATTATTTGTAATTCAACCATGCTATGCAAGTATACTCATGTTATGTTAAGTGATTGAAAGCTTGTTTTATTTGACAATGAATGAATTGTATAAAACTTGGCTATCGTTGATGTGTTAAATATACTAAGTATATAGTAGTATTGCTAAGTATAATTTGGATGAAATGTGTGCTTAAATGACTATTGGTGCTTTTTAATACTTGTTTGATTTTTAAATGCAAGTATATATGATATTGCATTACCCATGAAATGCTTATGCAAGTTAATTATATCCCATGATTATATAGGTGTGAATATGTGATTTTTAATGTATAGATTGAGATGTTTTGAATTCACTATTTCTTGATGAGATAAAATGTTTATACACGACATTTATTTGATGAAAATGGGATATAACATAATTTGGGAATAATTGACATTAGAAAAGTCAAATATTTTGTAAAGCAATAAATTTGATGAGAATGAAACAAGGTTATGACTACTAGATACTAGTATTCATCATAGCAGACTAATTCGAAGGGTGGCATCCCAAATCGTAATTACCTTGGCTCTCATCATTATGTCTAAACAATCTATTGCTAGGACAAAATATGAAGACATGAGCATTACGAAAGAAAGTAGCATCAAAGATGGAGATCAGAAGGTTACTATGTCATAATGGGGTAATGGCACCAAGAACCAGGAGGGTTAGGAAAACCAAGGGATCGTGTGGGCCCACCACAATCGACTGAAAGTATGTAAGTGAAAAAGACCACTATGACTTATCGAGGCAGATATTCTAGTATAGGATAAGTTTAGAAGGGATTTACCAAATGTATCTTCTTATGGAACTCGTAGAAGAGAGTATGAAAATGGACACTCATAAGTAAAAGTAGAAATTTTCAACCTCGTAAAATGAATGGTTTGAAATGATGATTTGTATTTATGCAATAAGATGAAACTCATACAATGTGGATACAATATGATATTCTTGTTTACTAGAGTTGCAGTTGTGATTCAAGATGAATAAAGCCATGACATATATGCCATTACCATTTTTAAAACTGAGTTGTGGACAGGATTTGGTATATCGTGAGTGGCATATATATGTTTCAAAATGTCTTTCACCTTTAAACTCAACACTACATATTTACTGTTTAGCTTATCAGTATACTCAAAACTAGATTTCTTGCCTAACTAGGGGTTTGTTATGTATTTAACAACACCGATTAGACTGCGGTTATTCTACATGTTTGTTATTATACTTGTGTGTGCTTTGTAGCTATGACATGCAAATGGAGCTGACGACAATGATGGATATTCATTTGGCTTATATTGGCTATCTCATATGATGCGACGTCATGTTCATGAATTGAGTCTTAGTTGTATATGATTATGAGATATGTTGCGTTTTTTAGTCCATTATTAGATATAAGCTGTATATATGAGATATTTTACATGATTTTCGTATTTGACATATATGTGTATATATTATTTTTATTCACTATAATCATGTTATTTGGGCTTATTCTCATTTGTATCTTGTTTTATTTGGTCCCGAAAGCTCATCTTAGTTGCTTTGTGTCCAAACAAGATACATATTATTCTAGATGTATTTAGGTATTGTAACATATCCTTATTGATCCAAAGTAGCATGTACGAGAGATTTCTCCTTCTCAAACATTTGATCTGAGCTATCGGGTGGGGCCTTCCAATGGGAGCTAAAGGATGCTCTCTTTAGGGTCACTTGCTATTTTAGCCAATCGGTCGACCTTGGCGTTGTTCTAGCATGAAATCTCTTATAGTTTGAAGTCAAAGAAGGTGTTGTTGAGCTTTTTGGCTTTCGCAACATGTAGGCTAGTTTCAAACCCTTCATTTGGAATCACTCGCCAATCTAGTTGATAATCAGAGATGAATCACTAAACACATTCAAAGAGTCTATTCATAATTCTTTGACTGTTCCAAGATCGATCAGGACAACCTCAAACTTTGCTTTATTGTTGGTGGCCTTAAAGTTAAAGCGGACAGCGAAGCAAAGTTCCTTTTCTTTTGGTGTGGCAAGGACAATACTGGCCCTAGCCTCTTTCTCATTCAAAATGTCATCCAAAAATAGTTATCAAGCTTGTTGGCTCATGATTATTTCTCCTTTGCTACTATCCGGCCCTGAGCATTGTGCTATGTAGTCAACCATAACCTGGCCTTTGATGAAGGTACGAAGGTGGAATGTGACATGATGTTGCCACCATGGACCACTTCAAGGGTTGGCAAGTTGTATTAGCCGGCTCAATACTTGCCTTAAGAGTTGGTTTATGAAGACTTTAATTGGGTGAGCTTTTAAGTATAGCCGAAGCCACTAGGCTACTGTTAGAAGGTAGAAAGCTAACTTCTTAAACTTGGTGCATCTTGTTTATGGGTACGACAACCTCTTGCTTAAATAATATACCGACCACCGTACTTTTTATTTGTCTCAAACTAGGGCGACACTGATCACGTGGTTAATAACTGCAAGGTACTAAAATAGATCTCCCCTGGCCATAGGCCTAGAAAGCACGAGGGCTGAGGCAAGATGGTTCTTCAAGTCTTCAAAGGCCTTGGTTCACTCCTCATTCCAAATGAATGATTTCCTTTCCTTGATGAGGTTGAAGAAGGCTACACGCCAATCCGTCGCCTTTGATTTGAAAATACTAAGTGCCAGGATCATCCCATTCTAGCTTTACACTTGCTTGACTATGCAAGCCATTGCATATTTTAGATTTCTTGAATCTTATCAGCGTTGGCCTTTATTTCTTCGGTACTCATCACGAATCCCAGAAAATTTTCAGAACGGATGGCGAAAGAACACTTCTTATGATTCGGTTTCATGTTATGTTGGTAGAGATGCTAAAGATCTCGGTTAGGTTCTTTATATGTCCCTGGCTTTATCAGATTTCATAGGCATATTATCCACGTAAACCTCAATGGACTAACCAATTTGTTGGGCGAATATTCTGTTGACGAGCCACCGGTAGGTCTTTCCGCTTTGCGAAGCCCAAACGAAATGGCTGTATAGTAATAGTTGTAATAAAGAAGGTGTTTTCATGATCCAGCCCACGCATTGCGATCTGGTTTTATTCGTAGTAGCATCCATAAATGTGAGTAGCTCATGTCCGCTATTGAATCCACACGTCATCAATGCGGGGGTGGCAGGAAACTAGCCACTAGGCAGGCCTTGTTGAGATCTAAAAAATCAATACAAGTCCTCCAGACCCCATTTTGATTGCATGTCAATATCAGATTGGCTATGCAGATATGGTACTCAGCTTCACGAATGAAACCGTTTAAAGGAGCTTCTCTACTTCTTCCTTGAGCACTCTATATCATTCGCGATTGAGCGACCTTGTCTTTATGGATGAGGTGAGCTTTCAGATTGGCGCTGAGGGTATGGCGGAGAATTAAAGGGACTATGCTAGTTATGTCGACGTACCCTAAGGCAAATACATCTTTCCTTTACTGCAGAAAGTATATTAACTAATCCCTTATCTTTGGGCTCAATTCTATGCCTACCTAGATGACCATGTTGGGATTGTCTTTGTCAACTAACATATATTATGTGGATTTACTGATGCACTGTAAGGTTTTGAATCTCCTGCACATAGGTCTAGTGAATCGTCATCATTTTCCTTCATGCTTTCCTCCAGGTTGCACTAGTCCAACATATGAATCATGCGCTTTATGATTTCCTTGGCTAGGATGAATGTTTATGTTCGAACATCGAAGCAATGTTGGTGAAGCATTAGGTCTTCACCACACTCAACTAGATTGTGAAGAAATCTTAGATGCCAACATGCTTCCATGATTTTGAATCAACAAACTTATGCTATGTTAAATTTGCTTTCGATAAGCGGCCATGTCGTCGGATGCTTACATAGCCTTGTAGTCATACTTCAACTATTTGTTGAATGTCGAAATGTTTTTTGTAAATCAAAATCAAATAGAAGAACAATAAAAATAAAGGACAAAGAAATTTTTACGTGCTTTGGATTATAGTCAATCCTACATCCATGGGATAATCCATTAGATATTTTTCCTTTGGTACAAACTATAATGGCCCAATAACATTGAAAATTTTAGATTTTCCTTATTTTAGGAAGAGGAAGAAGCCAAAAAAGAAGATCCCCCTTTTCTTCGTCCATTAGTATTTTTCTTTATAGTACGAAAAGTACATTGCTAGTTGTTGCGATCTTCGTTGATCTTTTATCTTCAATCTCTACCATCAAATTTTACCACTTTTCGTTCAACTACAATGCCTATTCATTATGCCTGGATTGGTAATGGGTTCTTGGCAAGAAATCATGACTTTGGCGGGATCTTGGAAATTTGAAGCGAGATGCTTGAAAAATTTGGACGGAAAGCTCAAGTCTGTATGGGTTGGTCTCCTCTCCCTCGGAAGGGAAAATGTCTTAAGAGGAATGGTAAGGGGCCATCTTGTAGGTTTTCTATGTTGTTGATGCATGTGCAGAGTTTTAGTGGTGAATATTTCTTGGTGTCTAGGTTGTGCACTGCCTTGCTGATACTTTTGCTATCTTTGTTTGACTTGATAACATGTCATGTCGAAATGGAGTAGCATTTTCTTATTATGCTTTGAGGGTTGACTTGGTATATGCCTGAGGCTATTTGTGATTTGAGTCACCCTCTAATCAAGTATGCTTTGATTGCTGATGTGGGAGAAGCAACTTTACACCTGTCATTTTCCTGTAAGTTTGGTTCTGTGTTGAGTCATATTCTAAGTAGCCCTGTATATGCCCCTTTGGGGTAATTTTGTCTCCGTGCGGCACTGTCTAGGTTGCCCTCGGTATGTATTGGAGCAGACCTATTTCTGTAGGCATTGAAAAATTGTGAGCTTAGAAGTTCGGTTACCTTAATACATTCGGTACTGCTTCTTGCGCCTCAGTTCACTTTATGTCTTTGATTTTGGATATGACCACTATGGCCTGCTCCTATTTCCTAATGCATATAGTGTTTGTCTTTTGCCATGGCCCCTTGGTTGCGGTGCTCAGGTCAGGTTAGGTTTTTCGACTTCAAACTGGTTTCCTATTCAGTACGAACTTAATTAATTTGCTTTTTTTCTTGTTTAATCTTCTTGACATGTGGATTGCATTTCCGATCTTACATTCTACCCCTATTTTCCTTTATTAAAGTTCATGGTAAGAATGGGTGTAACACTTGGCCTCCAAGTCTCCTGCGACTGTAAATTAGGGTAGACTTGCTGTCTTAAACACCTAGTCTATGTGTCTAATGAGTTCTGCATAATTAATCTTTTCGGTGCTGGGAAAAAGTCTATTCAGCTATACTCGCTTTTAATGTTCTTGTACATGTACCATTCCCTTACTGGGCCATCTTTAAATAGTTGTTCACTCTGGTTTTTCATTTTTCAAGGCAGAAATTTATAAATATTTTCACTCATTACTTTATAAAATCTTTGATCGCTTCAATTATGTGGCCATTACATTCTTTCTCCACCTCCCTAAACTTTCTTTTATCCTTTTTTATCCTTTTATTTGAAAGTAACTGCTATTGGTTAATTTCTAAATTTGGGGGTATTTTGGTAGATTGACTATAAGAGAAATTGTTTCAATCCTCATTCGTCCCTTTTTAGAAGTAATTTTAAGAATTTTATCATAGACACTTATTCTTCTCCCTCTATGTTTCCTTCTTCTAAGATCACTCACTTGGAAGAGGATATTAGCAACCTTAGGCAATTTGGATTTTTTGGCTATGCGATTAGGGTTCTAAAGTCTCAAGAATGCATTAATACACTACTGGAGGGATATATTCCCATTACTCCCAAACATATCCAGTGTGGATTGTATCTTCCTATGCATTCAATTATCTGTCAATGGCTTGCTACACTAGGTGTTGCTCTAGTTCAACTTTTCCCTCATTCGTATACCCTTATTTTGGCTACCCTCCTTCTTTATGCTGAACATGGCATCAATCTCACAGGCGAGGAACTTCGATTTCTTTTGAAATTAGGAAGAATTCTATAAAAGGAGTTGATGGCTTCTTTTATATCCGATCTAAGGAATCTGTTTTTCCTGATGTCCAAAGAAGAACTGAAAATTAGGATGAACTCAATTTCTTTGTTTAGAATTTTGAAAATTTTCCTTCTTTCTCTCGTTATTACTCTGTCTATAACATCTCTTCGGAGAAAATGAGCAGTTGTATAATTCTCATGGGCAATTTATTTTGGGATTGTAGGAAAAGGACAAAAGGGATAAATATTTATTTTAATCGGTCAAAATTGATTGAGCATCATTTACTATGTCCTCTTCATACATTCTCTCGTAGCATATTTTAGCCAGCTTCTTCCTCCACTAAATCCAGCGGTATTAGTTGCTTGTAATAGATTTTGGAAATTGTCATATCTATTATTTTAATTTTGTTATATTTTTTCTTGTGTGGATACTTGAATGCTGAAGATGCTGTTAAACTTCATGCTTCCTTGATGAGGATGAAGAAGAAGAAGAAAAACTCGAAGAGGAAAACTGAAGGATCCGATGATTCAATCATTGCTTTGAAAGATCAAATGTTTCTCCTTCTACTTCAATGTAGAGAGTCTTCCCCTTTCTATTTTCACATCAATTGGACTGACTGCTTCTTCCTTGCCGTCGGTCCTACTCTCGATGTAGGCATATTGACCATATCCAAAGTTTGCATCCCTGCTTTAATAGAGATGATAGGAAGAACTACACAAATTCCCCCTCCTTTCTACTCTGGCTTTTGAGATGTCTCCTTCTGCAATCCTATCTAGATTTGAAAAGCTCCGGTCTTATGCGCATGATTATATTTTCTTCCTTTTTCTTCTTTAATTTTCTAGTTTGTTACTTATGTTATTCGAACTTCACTTTCTTGTAGTCTATGGCCTTGATGGTGAAGGCATGTGAGATCGAAAGTGCCTATACCTTGCTTTCAGGTCAGATAGCTAAATATGAAGCTGATCTTGCTTAGCTAATACTAAGAATGTCGCACAGACTTTTACTAGGGCCAAGGCTGAAGAGGAGGTTTGGATACTTCAAAAGAAGGTCGAGAGGGTCGAGAGAGAAGCCAAAGCTGCTAAGGATGCTCAGGCTTCTAAAGCATAGGAGTTGGGTGAGAAGGATGAGGCACTTGCCAAGGTTGAGAAGGCGTTGAAGGCAGTAAGAGAGGAATTATCCTAATCAAAGAATGACCTTGGCGCGGTCACTTCCAACATGACCTATGGTTTTTATGCTTTAGCCAAGTGCAATTTTAGTGTAGAGGTCAAGCCTAATTTCTTGGAGGATCAGTTTGTAGCTACCCTAATTTTTGAGTACAGGGTAGTTGGAAGAAGGAAGAGGTTGAAGAGCAAAGTGTTGGCCCAAACTGTTCTAGGCGCCATTCTGAGGAGGACATTGCAGAGGTTGATAAGGATCGGAGGAACTTGCAACCTTTGGATGAGGGCAAAACATATGCAAGCAAGGTTAATCCACATTCTCCTATAGAATAGATGACTAATCTCGAATTTCTTTTATTTGTTACTGTATTTAGACTTTGGGTTTCGTTCTAATGTTTGTGATGAAATATAGTGTTCGTTATTTTCTTCTTACGAATGATCGTGTTTTCTTCATTGTTTTGTTTAAAATTCTGGAGATAATGTGTTCATAATACTATTGACAGAGACTAAGGTTAGGCTTGAAAAAAACTTTAAATCGTCTTGGATTAAGTGCCGTGGCTATGTGCATGTGTGAAAAAAGCTAGACAAAATGTTCGTAGAGCTTAAGGATAAGATCTAAGAATTATTATCCTAAATAGACCAAGTAGTTTAGGAGAAAGAAATCCTTAGTGATTTCATGTTGTGGTGATGGCAATATATGTTAGAGAATGTTTCATTTCCGTACAATTGTCCTTACCTGTAGTGGTTTAGGCTTAAGCTTAAAACCATGATTAACGAATGACCTTTCCATGACTTTGTTTGTAATGACCCGCAAATCCGTACCCCTTGAGTCAACACTATTCTACCAAAATCAACTCAAGTTGTACAGAAATACGAACCATTTGGGTTAAAGAAGAAGAGATAGAAGAAGAGAAAACAGAAAACAACAACAGAATCTTACCATCGCAGCGGAATAAAATATAATATACATATATATATCAATGATCTTTACACAAAAACAAATATAACTGTTTATATATTACATCATCAGAGTACATCAATCACAGCTCAACATCAATATCATACAACTGGATACACAGCAACTCAACGCAGCGGAATATATATAAACAAGTACGGGAGTACGTATCGTCATCCAGCTCGTCTCCTGAGCTCCACAGCATCAAATCCTGTATCCTATAACACTCGGTCTGACCCGAGCATTACAGTTAAATAATACCCGAGTCAGTCTGGAATACCAGCGTGAGAAAATCACACTCAATTGATTATTAAAGTTTCAAAAATCCTTTGAAAACAAAAGCATCTCGTAAGACCACGCCACAAATAAACACGTCGGGTTTTTACCTTACGATAGCTATAACAAATTTTTATAGAAATCCTCTGTTATTATAATAGGGTCTATATACAAATACTTATAAAATAGCCGAAATTGTTACATCTATTAAATTCCAGCTACTAGCTACAGAGTGGGTAATACAAACAAAACTCGTACAAGGCTCGTAGGGAGAATGGATTTCCAACTAATGACTAGGCACTGGGGTACCACCTGTCACAGTACATAGCCTAGATCACAGTACCGAGGAGTACGCCCGCTCTGCAACACAAGACCGGGACTACCCCTTACTGCATAATCCCGAGTGAGATCACCCCACGGTTGGGATCAGCAACCGCCCACTAAGCCGAAATAAAAAGGGACATCTAGACAGGGATGACCTCGCCCTGCTTGGGTGCTACCCACCTAGTCTTGCTGCATAACCCCTGATTTTCATTCATTCCCATTTGATGAGGCTTGAGGTTAAGCGTTACCTTTATAGAACATATCCCTTAGAATGCCCATCGTCCACCTGACGATGTTTCGCAAGCATTCATCCATACAAGTCCGTCCCGGGTTCGAACGCAACCGAAGGCACTATTCCTACTACATCCATTTTGGAAATATCCTCAGGATTAGTAGCGACTAGCCCTTGCACTTCACTGCTCCATCTTCGAATCCAAACTCGTTTTCCATGAAAACATACAAACCGGATCGAAGTGGTTTTCGAGAAATAAATCTCGATCCCGGTCTCTTCGAAATGATCAGCGCATTTGGCCAATATTGATAGTCGGTTATTTAACTATCAATTAATATTCACAACATCCATCACACAATAAATTATTTATTTATCTCAAAAATATCTTCACAAGATATAATTTCACTTTTCAAACCCTTTTTGAAAACAGTTTTCAAACTATCTTCCTTTCTCAGAATAAATTCCAAATATTTCTATTTTCACTGAAATCACCAAGCACAAGATTTTAGAATTTTAAAATAATTTCAAACACTTTATTGTAAAATATGTTTAACATTTAATTTAGAAAATTTTACTTTAGTACTTAATTTAAAATAATACTTTAGAAATAATTAAAATAAGTTTACTTTATAAATATAACTAGATTTTCTTCTTTAACCAAAATACCAAATCATTCTTTAAATAATTATTACGATAATAGATTAAACAAAACACTTACTTTGGAATTTACTTTAAAACATTTAAGTTAAGACTACTTCAATAATTGGCTAAAAATATATATTATATGAATATTTGAAAATAAGGTTACTTTATATAAAATATAAAACTAGGTTCTCACTCTTTTAAAACAAAACACTAAGTTACACTTTTATAAATAATTACTATCATAATAGATTAAAAGGAAATACTTACTTTACAGTTTAAATATTAGAAATAATAAATTTTCCAATCTTGCTTTTTAAAACAACTATAAAACTTTTAACTTATATTTTAAAATTTTACTTTGAAAACGTACTTGGTTATTCAGGGAGAATTTCCAATCTCAATCACTTAAATCAATTTCCCAAATTGATTTCCAATTTACTCCATTTGAAATAAATTTCATTACTTACTCAATTCATTTTCAAATTCATTAATTTTGGACTTATTATTATTGTTATTATTTCCCGTTTGATTTTAAATCTCTTAACTGAAATATACAAATTTAGGTCTTTCCCAATTCTTCTTTATTCCTTTCAATAATTTAAATCGTAAATCTTAAATAAATGTTTTGTTCTCTTTAATAATAACACTACGGTTTAAAATTCATTAACTTCCTGTTGTTCAAAATTTCCTTTCTATACTCTAGTTTTATGTACTAAAATTTTAAAGTCACTTTATTTCTTCCCAATTCATTCTTAAACTTATTCAAATTTTCTATAATTATTTTCTTACAAATTCACTTCCTTTATTTTCCTTCCAAAATCCAATTTATATATATTTTTGATAATTCATTATACCCAATTATATCCAATCGAACCATAGCATTCAATATTCCAATAAAGTTCATCATAGAATATCAAATAATCACAACAGAGGGTATTAAATGATTTTAAATAAATGTTGAGGGATCCATTTGGATCCCTCCAACCTGTTTTCCCTGCATCCACAGACGTTAGCACAATATAAATATCAATCCCAAAATATACCATACTATAGCACATCAATCAATTCAACCACTCAAACAATTATTTAAATTTAATCATTTAAATTTAAATTTAAATTTAAACTGAGTGAGGTTAACTCACCTTTGATTTTGCAACCCACTTTCATCTCGACTATATCCTTCATGATATTTGGACCCTAAAGAGAATGGCCCAGCCCAAGCTAACTAATTCGAACCGCCTCTATAGTTCTTCCCCTACCTACTCTTCTCCCTGAACACGAAAAGAAAAACCCATGTCGAAACCCTTGAAACGTTCATGTGCACGAACTACCGGTGCCCTCAACGATCAATTCAACTTCACCCATGAGTTCGCCATGCCGTCCTCATCAATTTGGCACCACCGCCATTGCTCCTAGCTTCCTCGACCAAAACGCAACACACCAGGCGACTCGCACTGTAGCGACTGGTCGCGACTATCAAGAGGCGATCGAACACCATAAAATTCCATGCCGAGATGCTATTCTTCGCGACGAGCTCAAATACGACTTCAAAAATACGAATTTAGCATCAAATTTTGCAAACACTCGAATCCTAGTTCCAAATTTGTACGCGACCAAACGGTCGTGCTTTCCCAATTCGATCGCACTCCACAAATAGCAAACCGGTTTGAAGCTTTAATCAAAACCAGATTTTTAAAGGTGATTTCCTTTTTTTCGTTAAGTATAAGTGGAGAAATAAAGTTTTGAAGCTTCCCCTCTTTTTTTCGGCATCTAAGTAAAAAAAAAATTCACTGGAACTCGTTCGATTACAGGAGAAGGAGAAGGGTGTTATTATTTTTATTCGTTAGGCCATTAGCTTCCTAAAGAAGACACGCGTGATATAGAAGAAAAGGAGTAGGCAAGACGTGATGTTTTCAGAATGTAGGGTGGCTTGTCTCGGATAATAGTTCGGCCTAGTTGAAGTTAGGGTTGCAGATGTGATTTTTGATTTGATTATTTTATTTATTTATTTATTTATATTGAATTTTCGATTTAAATTTCAACACGTTTACTTATCGTATGCTCACACAACAACTCCAATTGCTATGAAATTTGAAATCCGATAATAGTACAATATTACGGATCCAATGGAACTGGTTTCGTCGAAATCCGAGACTATGCCTCGGAAGACTATTTTTAAATTCAAATTAAACGATAAAATTTCAAAACCGAACAAATCATTGTTAATATTCAATTTTACAACTCCTATTATCCTCAGTACTATTAATATAAATTTTCAAGCCTTCAAATATATTTTTAATAGGCTTAAAACTTCAGATTCAACAATTTACCCAACTTTACTTATTTAATTTAATAATTCAATTATCAAATAAATTGTGATGTTCTTAATTCAAGTTAAAATTACTCTATTGAATATTTAAAATCAATTAAATATTCCAATTTCAAATTCTCAAAAATTCCGGGTCGTCACATTGTTAACTTACATGTGATTTTCAAGTATGTGGGCAAGTAGAGATGATGTAATAAGTAAAGGATATTTTAGTGTTGAAACTTAGTCTTTTATGTTTTTATTTTGTAACTAAGTTTTATTCCAATAGTGTAAATTGGTTCTTTTCGAGCTCTGTTCAACACTTGTTGTGTTTTTCGGTTGGATGTTTCTAAAGATGAAGTTGCCCAGCTCAAAAATGAAATCGAGAGGCTTGTGATAGAGCTGAAGCTTAACTGTGAAGAGCTTGCAAATGCCAAGAGCGCGCTCGAACATCAGCATGACTGTAATAGGAGACCGCCTGCATGGTCGGTAGACACTGCATTAGATATAGAGAGGATAAACCGGACCATAAAGGTGGATGAAGAACTCTACGGTATTGGACATATCTGTAGAGATTGCCAAATTGCTTGGTGAGCAAGAGGCTGCAGACTATAGGAGGATGATTATTGCGCCCCAATTTGGTGCCGCTTCTGTTCCTTCCACGGGTTTTGGGTCTTCTTATCTTTGTGATGATGGATGGAATATTATTGCTAGCATATTATTTGGTGATTTTTCAGATAAGAGTAGGAAAACAAAACTTAGTTATTTGAGGTCCTAAATGATACTAGGAGAAGGGCGACAATGAAGGTGTGTAAGCTTGAGGACTCGTTACAGTTTTGTCAAGATAGGATTGCTTCTTACTCGAATAAGCTTGAGCAAGAGAAAGTTAAAAGAAAGAGGGATGAGGTTTTACTACAATGGTATCGAGACCTCTTGGACTTCTTCTACCCCACACCGGACCAAAGTCTTCTGAATGACAAGAAAGACCTTGTAGTGCTAATTGTCCAACCTATGTATCATTGGGTAGGAGCATGCTATGATCCACGTTGGACATTTGTTGTTAGCATGGCCCTACCTCTTCCTCGTGCTCCTTAGGAAACATTCTAGTGCTTAACCACTAGGGCCCTGGGATAAGAACGATATTTTTGCAATCTGACAAAGCTTTTTCTTCATGATATAGAAGTTTGTTGAGTGACTTTTGTTTATAGAAATTGCAAAATTATGTTGGTTTCATTTTTGTTATTTATATTATTATTTAATTCTAATATGTGTGGACTTATTTAACTCTTTTTTGGCTGGCTTCTCACAATTAGGGTTTAGAGGTAACCGCTCTCTCGAAATAAGTTAGATTCTCCTCTACTTAGAATAACAGAAATAGAAGGCCTATTAAAGAAAGTTGAGAGTATATACAGAGCTATATATAAGGATGAAATCAAAAAGATAAAGAAAGGGATTGTGGAGATAGACAAAGAGATTGCATTGCGCATAAATGTAGAAGACGATCCTCTAAGGACCTCGCTTCCAGCACCTCCCTCGGGTCAGATGTAATTCATATGCTTCTATTTGGAACTGACCCAAATGAGATCCTTAAATGGAAGAATGATGTAAAGAATTATTATGAGGTCAAAATTAGAGAATTATTATAAGGGAAAATTGGGGATGCCAGAAACTTGGGTTTCATCCTTAAATCTACCGCGAGGATGAGAAATTTTATCCTTTCTCTAGGGATCTCGAAAAGACAAGGGAGCACCTCTTGGGAGAAATTGAGAGGACTAGGAAAGTGGCTATGAGGCGATTAAATGCCTTAGAAAACAAAATATACAATTTGGAGTGTGAGGCCAATTAGATTCTATCGCGGTTTCTCAAGGTGGGATGGATATGGCATCTCTTTTGGAAGAGCTTCATAAAGAGAAAGTGAAGACACAGAAATTAGTTGATAACGTACAATTGATGTTTTTAAGTGTTTGTGGCCTGGACTTGATTTGTTCTTCTTGTACAGTCGGGCTGATTATGAGGATAGGTCCTCAGACTACGTAAATGTCTGTCCTGGTGTAAATTATGATCCTCGCATTTTGTACCATGGCTCTAGTCATGGTAGGGCTACCCATACTCAATCATCAATTGTGATTACTAAGTTGGAAGATTGATTTTCTACCTTCGTTTATCAGATGGTTTTTCTTGGCTTATAGCACCACATTTCCATAGATCATAATGGCTTAGTGCAATCGTATCTAGTTTGTTGCTCGGGTCTGGACCAGATTCATAGTTTAATTTTTCATTAGGAGGTGTTATTTTTTGTAATATAACCCATACTGTAACCTTTTGTAGATTACATGCGAGTATGTTAAAATAGACAACATTGTTTCTGGTAGACATGTAAGGTTCATAACTAAACATTGATAACTCGATTTTTTGATATATACCTAGCAAGTTTTGAGCAGTGTCTGGATTCATACTTGACTGATAGTTTTTGGTATATTCCATGTATTGTGTTTTCTTGCCATGCTTAGGATAAGCTCTCGAAGTATCATATGCCCCCGGTCGTGACCTTATAGGCCATGGAATTTTCGTGTATATTGATGTGATCCAATCCCTTATCTGGGTGCAACATCCTACATTGGCCTGACTATACGTGCGATATGACATGTCCCTAGTTTGAGGGCGTAATACTCTTTTATGGTCTGACCGCGGGTTGAGTATGACCTGCCTTCTATTATGGGACATAATGTCATTAGTCATATGCTTGGCCATGTAACTGTTGTGACCGGCCCCCGCCCCCTTGTTTAGGAGGCAGAATGCCCTTGGTTGCATGCTTGCGATGGCCTGCCTCCTTATTCGAGGGTGTACTGCCATATATATGCTGAGCCGCATTTTTCTCTAGCATCATTGTTCTCATTTCTATGATTGTTGTTATCATTCGTAGGTGGCATTACACCTTCAAAGCGATGGGGATGAGCTATGAAGTGTAAAATATTAATGTTCTTAGCATGATCTTCCCCACTGCTTAAAGGAGAAATAAAGAATATTTGACCGAGAAGTCAAGTCGTGTATATACATAGAACCCCTATCACATGAGCGTGGTTTTTTTGTACTGATCTGGTTGTCTAATATCCATACATCTAGTATAGTATGTCGAATTAACTAACATGTGGGTTTTTTGTATACCAGTTCAGGCAGTCCAGTATCCCAATATCAATCTTTCTATGGTTGTCATCATAGGAATATTGATACTAGGTCGGGGTAGTTTAACGTCCCATCCAGTGCAGTATTTTGGCTAAAAATCAGACTTTCGTTGATGCAAATTCAAGTGCGTACTGCCAGTATCATCATTCTCAGTGTTAAGATTGGCATTTTTTACTACCAACCTCCACTTAAGCTTGATCAGCGAATATTGGTGGTGAGTTATGAAGTGTATTTAATGTTTTCAATCAAAAATAATACAAAGTTTTTTATACTTGTTCGAGCTGTCTATATCCTATGACCAATTTTGTACAACACTATATATACATTATTATATATTCTTTTTACAATGCTTGCCACATATGCGGCGCAAGACATATTGCTTTTAGCATGGGCTCTTCAATGCAGTACTATGTACTTGTTTCTGCAGTAGCTGCTCTGATCCTAGCTTCTCCCTTGGGAGTTGAATCTATCATGCTTCTAATCTCGGTTATATATCCGATGTGACTTCTTCTCTGGAATAGGGAGAGAAGAATAAAAATTCCCTGTGTGAGCAGTCGAATTCAAAACCAATGGGAAGGGATGGTAGTTAGTCTTTCAAATTGGTGTGCATTCCAATCACTTCATCTTACTGCATGCTGAATTGATTGAAATGTGCGTCGTGGGTCACGACAATGGAATCCATATGTCATTGTGACTAAAGTTCATGGATTCCTGTTTGGGTTTCATTCCATAATCTGAATCACTGTCCAAATCAACATATACCTATGCATCAACGCCCACCTTATAGTTATTGATTGATAAGAGGCGAAGAAAAACTGGTTGAAGTTGTTGGACGTGGTTCTATAGACCACTGATTATTGAGTCTTTCTATCATGTAGTTGTTGTTGGCCTTAGTATTCTTATTTTTGAGAGTGCCATAACCTTTATCTGCTATATGAAACATGCAGTAGATAAGCAAGGGCGATGAACCGTGGATGATAGAGAAATGGAAGTTGGAATTGTAGGTTTATTGGAGGTTGACGAAAGAGAAATGGAGTTTGCGTTTTCCATCTAGCATCAAAAATGTTGGTTGAAGTATTTCTTCTCCACCACACTCAATTAGATGGTGAAGAAATCTTAGATGCCAACTTACTTCGTGATTTTGAATCAATAGATTTAAGCTATGTTAAATCTGCCTTAGAGTAGCGGCCATGTCGTCAGATGCTTACATAACCTTGTGGTCGCACTTCAACCGTTTGTTGAAATGTCAAAATGTTTTTGTAAATCAAAATCAAATAGCGGAATAATAAAAATAAAAGACACAGAAATTTTTACATGGTTCAGATTATAGTCACATCTATGGAATAATCTACTGGATATTTTTCCTTTTGATACAAATTATAATAGCCTAGTGGCATATAATATTTTAGATTTTCCTTATTTTGGAAAGAAGAAGAAGCTGAAAATGAAGATGTCCCCTTTTCTTCGTCCTTTAGTATTTCCCTTTATATTATGATAAGTGCATTACTGGTGTTTACAATTGTCTTTGAACTATTTTCTTTAATCTCCGCCTTCAGATTTTACCACTTATCATTCATCTATGATGCCTCTTTGTTGTGCCTGGATTGATGAAAGGTTTTTGGTAGGAAATCATGACTTTGGCGGGATCTTGGAAATTTGAAACTGGATGCCTGAATTTTTTTAGCAAAAAGCCACAGTCTATATAGGTTAGTATTCTCTCTCACAAAAGGGAAAATGTCTTGAGATATGGTAGGGGGCCTCCCTGTACTTTGCTATGTTGTTGATGCATATGTAGAGTTGCAGCGGTGAATATTGTCTGGTGCTTAGGTTGCACTACCTTGCTAATACTTTTGCTATCTTTGCTTGACCTAATAACGTGTCGGGTCAGAATTAAGTAGAATTTTCTAATTTTGCTTTGGGGTTTGACTTGCTATATGCTTGGAACATGCCTGAGGCTATTCGTGATTTGAGTCGTCCTCTGAGCAAGTATGCTTTGGCTGCTAATGAGCGAGAAGGAGCTTCACATCCGTCATTTGCTAGTAAGTTTGGTTCGGCGTATTGAGGCGTATTCTAAGTGGCCCTATATACATCTCCTTTAGAGTGCTTTTGGCCGGTACTGTCTAGGTTACCCTCAGTATGTGTTAAAGCAAACTTTTTCCTGTAGACATCGATAAAATTTGAGATTTAGAAGTTTGGTTACCTCAGTAGTATTGGTTCTTCCGCCCCAGTTCACTTTATGTCTTTGATTTTGGATATGGCCACTGTGGCCTACCCCTGTTTTGATGCGTGTAGTGTTTGTCTTTTGTCACGGTCCCTTGGTTGTAGGGCTCATGTCGGGTTAGGTATTGTGACTTCAAACCGGTTTCCTGTTCAGCGCAAACGTAATTGATTCACTTTCATTTTCTTATACTTTAATCTTCTTGAAACGAGGGTGGCTTCCCTGATCTTACGTTTGACCCAATTTCCTTTATTGCGGTTCATGGAAAGAACGGGTGTAACAACCGTGTTGGGATCGTCTTTGTCAACTAAGATATATTATGTAGAGTTACCATAGCACTGTCAATTTTTGAATCTCCTAGACATGAGTAAATCAAAAAATCATCATTTTCCTTCTTTCTTTCCTTCAGGTTGCATTAGTCCAGCATATGAATCATGCGCTCTATGATTTCCTTGGTTAGGATGAATGTCCATGCTCGAACATCGGAGCTATGATTGCTCCATCTCACACAAATGAGTCTGGCAATACTGAGAGGGCAGGAGTTTTCATGTCCGCTACTTACTTATTAGTAGGGTTGAATCTGCTCCTTCTAATTTTTTATAAGCTTCTTTGTCTTGCATGGGTTGGCCGGGGAAAGCTAGTCCCCAATAACCATGTTGTTTCCATCGACCTCGATGACAGACTTTGGAGTATTCCCTAGGGAGATTGTGTAATTTGTTCAAATATCTTACTCGATAACCAATATTGTGTAATTTGTTCAAATATCTTACTCGATAACCAATCTTGTTCAAAATAAAGGTATTTGATTTCTATAATATACTTTTTATATTGTGATATAATTAATTAAGTAATTAATTTGAAGCATATTAAAAGGAAAATCTTTAAATAATATGTTAAGTGATAGTAATTACAGTGTGTTGTAATCATGAACAATTTATCACATAAAATAACATATGATTTAAATATTTGTAGTTAAGATGTTTTGAAAAAGGATATCGATTCATCCATTGAGGCTAGAGTAGGTAACACTCTTTAAAATTAGGCAACATATTACTTATGACTGCTGGGGGACCAAAGGGTTACGTACCGATAGTTGTTAGATAACTATGGAATGACTCACGTGAGAGTTTTCCATTGGTTAATATAACTAAATTCAAACATAGAATCTCGAAGTGACGATGTTGCACAGTTCCCTCAACTTGAGAATACTATAGAACTTCAATGTGAACAAGCCACTTTGTTTATAGTTAAATTATGGCATGATGTTCATTGAACGACTATAGTAATTGGGTTATGTTGAAGCATAAAAGGTGAAACATTACTCAATAGAGAATCCGTCTCCTTAGTTGTAAGGGAATAGTATCACGGTTTACTGTAATCAACTCAAAGTAAAAGTCACTGGCCAGAGCAGTATGATTAATAATAATTTTTATTATTGAACAAAGGATTTTATGCTTGGACTAATCAAGTTGAATGTGGACAATATTGGAACTTTTACCGAAACCAAATTGCATAAGTCCAAAAGTGATATAGTTTTAACGAAGAGAATTGGTGTAAATAATTATCGCTACTGGGTACCGCTTATAATAATAAATTTGGATTTTACGGAATAGATGTATAGCTAATAAATTCAGTGATAATGTTACATCACTAGCTAAGGTGACATGTGAATGTTAATATTCAATTTATTTGATATTAATCGTCGACTGGATATACAACTTTGAGTCGTAAAACTATAATAATGAACACTATGAATAATAGTACAATTTAATTAATTTTTAATCACTGTAAATTAATTAATTAACTTATACTATTAAATATTGATTACCGTATTATATTTATATGATGTTTAAATATAATTAGAAAAGCGTATATATAAAAGTTATGTATGTAGGTATCGGTATGCGATATCGATAAAATATTCAAATTTGATTTAAAGTGATTAATAAGTCATTGATTTGGAAATTTTGAAGGCCCATATTGACCCTATATTTGCTATCCATATATAAAAAGAAGGAAGGGATTTGGATGAAATTTAGTGAGGAATTAAGGAGGGAAGGTTTTAAGGAAGGAATTTGAAAGGTTTCAATGTCACCTTTAAAACAAAATTCCTTTCATTCATTCAGTATTCTTTTTGCATAATTCATTTTCCCATGCTCTCTTCCTCCATCCTTTGCTCGAAAATCCATGCCTCTATGCCATAAAAGTTCTCAAAACAAAATAAAATAAATATAAAAGTGGTGCTTCGGATCATTATCTCTAGATGTGATTCAATTGGATCTAGGAGTTGTTTGTTATTCAACGCGTGACTTTTTGGCTTCACCAAAAAGTAGTTTTCAATCTCTTTTAATATGTTACATCATGTTAGAAATGTCTAAATCCTCTATCGTTACATCTCATTAAGATTATATGTTACATGTTGTTAATTTAATTTAGATCTCATATCTTATTCAACGAATTTATATATGCTTACGTTGTCCAATCTTTGGTTTCCTTTTGTTTTAGAAATTAAAGTTTAATGAAATTTTTTAGGTATAGATCCAATTTTACTCGGATGGAATATATATATACACATATACATACGTATATATATACATATGTTGTGTGTATGTCTATATGTTATTTTGAATATCAAATACTTTTGATTGTTATATACATATGTTTATATATATTACTCTAGTTCAAAATTTATAAAAGTACTTTTGTGCAAAATTGTGGATTTATTGTTCAGTTTCTTTCTAATTGAAAATTAGATTTCAAACTGTGAAAATATAAAACTATAAGTTTACACACATACACTAATATATATATATATATCTGTGTGTGTGTGTACGTGTGTGTTACATCAAATTTAAATATGGTTTTTATTATTTATATATATATAAATGTGTATGTATGTGTGTTTATTATTTTAATTGAATATTTATAAAAGGAATTTTGTGTAAAATTATAAAATTGCAGTTCTAAAGTTGAACTCCTTTTTAAGTTAAAATTTGATTTTAATTTGTTAATTTTAGATTTCAAAATAAGTGGAATTATCAAAATCAATTTTAGTATGCATATACATACATACATATATGCACGCACACAATTGTTATTTTATATATAGTTAAAAAAAGCTATGGACAATAAAGGCATATGTAAAGGGATAAATATGTACATATTGGTGTAAATCCCAGCACATATAAACATACACATTAGCTATGTACATTGTTTATATGTTGCACTTGCACTATATACATATGCGTATATTCGATACGCTCATTAAAATATATTTAATTAAAATTAAATGAAACTATTTTTAAACAGTTTAAATAAAATAATATTTTATTTAAAATAATATTAGTTTGGATCTAATAAGACATTTAAACTTCATAGGCCCAATTGGTTCAAAATAGGAAAACAAAATTGAAACCTACCTATTTCACCCACTTTCGACTGGTCTAGTTCCTTCACCTGGCATGAACAGGAGCGTTAATTGGCAAGCGCGTTCTCTTGGGAGCGGCAATGGTTGAAGATGTTTTAGCTTTTATGCTTCGGGAGGTCTTGGTACGAATGAGAGTATGGAATAACTCTCGCGTTCTCTTGGACGTACCACCATTGAGCGTTGCTAATTTTTTGTCACATGAGGATCTTCTTTTTTGCTTGATGGAGTGATATGTTGTAGCAATCTCTGGTGGCCTACTAGTTGCTGTAAGTGCACATTATTCCTCCTTTAACTGGGAACTTCATTGTAAGTTGTTGATATGTTATGGCTACGTCCAGGTCCGCTAGCGTTGGTCTACCTATCAAGATATTATATGCGGACGGGCAGTCCACTATAACAAAATTTACTTGAATCTTGATCGTAAGAGGTCCTTAGACGAAAGTGACATTGTGAGAGGTAGTCCCAAGGGATATTATGTCAACACCCCTAAAACCAAGAATGGAGGTGCGCAAAGTGTGAGGTTGGTAGCAGGAAGCTTCATTTTGCCAAAAAAATCTTTGAACGTCACATTTACTGAGTTGTCCCCATCAATGAATCCTCGGTGCACATTTGTGCTAGCAACGTTGACTGATATGAAAATAAGGTCACGTTGAGGAATCCAACTTCCTCCTATCCTCCATGGTGAAAGCAATATTGGCTATTTGTTCTTTAACCCAAGGTTCCATTGGGACCTGAAGGTCGATTGAATATACTTGTCCACTCAAGGCGAGCTCACTCTTGTATCGGGCCTGAGCCCATTAACTACTCCTAACAATGTGTGGGTTGCCACAAATTGATAGTAACTCTTTATTAATCGTGGCTACGTTGTTGTTGTCTTCCCATTGTGGTTGATCAAGTGGATTTAGCCGACCATTGCATTTCTCTACTTGTTACCTTACATGTTACACCAATATACCATCCCAAATTAACTGCTCTATTTTTCCCTTTAGATTCCAGCACATTGGTGCAGTGGTTGTTGAATAGATGGAATTCACATTATTTCCATTATTCTTAGGCTTCTTTCTCCGCCCAGACCAAAAGTGAGCAGGTCATTGGATTTACACATAATCTCGCATAACGAGATAGATTATTTCCATGTCGTGATTCAAGGTTACATAATTATGTACCTAGGCTTGAAGTGCAAACCCTATTCCATATACTTCTTGCTGTTTTCTTGTCAAACATTCCTTCAACGAGTGTCTTCCGTTATGCCAAGTTTGTTATTATGCTTGCTCTCCTCATCACTATCTGAGATTTTAGCTTATTCGGCCGTCAATATGTCATTCGTCCTCTAGAAAAAAATCGTTCAAGGTTGAAGCGGGTTATTTTTGCAATTCGTTCCATATCTGAAACTGGTGTCACACCCTTAAACACAGGGCAACTACCTAGCTATTAATGTCCGATCTTTTAGCCTGGGTTAATTCTTTGTTGAAGTGGTTAATGAACCAATGAAGGGAGTCGGTCAGGCATTGTCTTATGTTGCTCAACTCGCTTACCATCATAACATTAGTCTTTGATACGAAGAAGAAAACATGGAGATAAAGGAACTAGCAAGAGGCTGGTCTAGTTAGAGTAGTAAGAAAAAGATGCCACTTGGCATGGCTAGAGAGCTGGCCGGTACGAGTTATTGAGTTGAAAGCACTGCTATGGTCAAATGGGTCGGTGCTTCTATTGTACTTTTCCATGGAAGGCAAAGCATGTCCTCCAGTGAATGTAGATACTTGGGATTTCTTTAGAGAAAGGCTCTCTATCCTATCATTTAATAGACCCCCACTTCCTACATTCTTAGGTTGGATTATGTGCATTTGTTGGTGCAAAGTGACCATTTCTTATCGGAGACCAGCCTTCGCCTTCCATCGATGGAACCGACGCTTTGTTGGGGAGGGACGGAAACGAAAACATCTGACTGATGTAAAAGATCCACTTTTAAAGACTAAGGTCAATTTAGGCGGATGGGCTCGTCTTTCGCGGGACCTAAGCCTGGGCATCTTCCCTAGAGTTAGGAGTGGACTGATGGTTCTATGGGTTTTGAATTTCTATCTCACCCCCACCAATAAGACGCTAAAGTGTAGGTCATGTACCCCCATCCGCTGTCCAAAGGCGATAAAACCTAGACAGTCTTTCAAATGAGGGAGAATGGTGATCTACTTGGAATTCTCAGAATACTACTAGTTTAGGCTCTAGGAAGTCATAGACATTCCCTAACTCATAGGTAGCACGTCTGATGGGTGGACAGAAGCACTTCCAATGGGATCTCCAACGTGACCCTCTCACAGGCGTCATGCATTATGTTGTATGTGATGGGAATAATAAGCTGGATGAGGGTATTGTCAGTTTTTGGTGGAATTCTAGTACAAAGCTTATGGATTTCTAGGCATCCATTCTATCCCTAAGGTCGTTCATATCATGTGCAAGTTGTCCTATGCTAGTTAAGTCATTGATCATGCTAAGCCACACATCATTGCTCAGCCCAAGATGGCATACATCACTAGCCTCGGTTGCCCCGTTGGTGTTGTATCCATTTGAGTTATTGGCTTCATTCTTATCGTAGGGCCGCATGATGTGAACGCGAAAGTAATTCGTAGAGAAAGAAGGTATAGAAAAATGAGAGCTTTAAATGGAGGCCCTCTTTCTAGCGCTACCATGTTGAGTAAAAATTTAGCTAGCCTTGAAATTAGGATTAAGAGTTGATATTAGCAATGGTTACTTACTAATATATCTTGATTTAAAATGTAAGATGAGAAAGTAAAAATAGAAAAGTTAGTAATATAAGATATAGAATGGTTCGATCAAAGTTAAACTATATCCACTGTGAAGGATTTCTTATTATTTTGCTTCTCTTATAATAGCTTAGATTAAAAGAGAAATTGACAATAAAATAAATGCTTGATAGCTGATGTAATGCTTTGTATGTCCCATAATAGGTCCTATTCTTTTATCCTTTTCTAGGAGTCGACGACTATTCATAGCTATTACCTTGAAACCAAAGAAGAGTTCGACCCAATGCTTTATTTCTATCCTATTTGATCCTGATTCGACGTTAGAAGTATGTTGATTGCTCCCCAGTAATCGAATACTTTTCTCTGTAAAAACTGCATGTTTGATTCCATCCATAAGTCAATTTTATTGCCTATTAGTTCCAATATCAATAATAATTCTAGTTACTACTGTTCATATATTGTGGTATGAATATACCATACCAATTCGTTATGTATAGATGATGAGATTCCATTGATACAGAGCCAATTCCAGTAGACTTATTGAACGTTCCCATTGGCGTGCATTTAGCAGGAATTGAACCTACGAATTTTCCAATTATGAGTTGGGCGCTTTAACCATTCAACCACGGATGCTTAACAGCGCTCATTGTACATCATGAATAAACAAATTCTAGTTGAAATGAAATCTTTAAAGGAATCAATGAAAATCTTTAGGAGGAATCAATGAAAAGATATCAATCCAAATCTTGAATTTTCGAATTACATGAGATCAAGAATTCTCACTATTTCTTAGATTGATGGATCAAATTCGATTCAATGGGATCTTTCACTCACATTTTTTCCACCAAGAACATTTTATGAAACTCTCTGACCCCTGAATTTGGAGTATCCTACTTTCATGTGATTCATAGGGTTCAACAAGCAATCGATATTTCACAATCAAAGGTGTAGTACTGCTTGCAGTGGTGGTTCTTATATCTCGTATTACCAATCGAAAGATGGTCGAAAGAAAAAATCTCTATTTGATGGAGCTTCTTCCTATACCTATGAATTCCATTGGACCCAGAAATGAGACATTAGACGAATATTTTTGATCTTCCAATATCAATAGATTAATTGTTTCACTCCTGTATCTTCCAAAAGTGAAAAAGATTTCTGGAAGTTGTTTCATGGATCCACGAGAGAGTGCTTGGGTTCTCCCAATAAATTAAAAGTGTATCATGCCTAAATCGAACCGAGGTTCAATGTATGTCCCAATGTATTTATAGCTATTGGATTCTGTGTTGAATGGCTGAGAAAGCGCTGGCAAGGTCCATAAATCACTTTGGGTCATTGACGTAGTTGTTCCGTTGATGTGCATGCCAACTAGGATGCCATTTGGATTGTGTATGAAAATGAAACCACCTGACTGCCTATACTTGGGCATGCCTTGGGTCAAGAATTGGCAACATAAGGTTAGGGAGTGATTGGGTCGAGGCACTCAGCAAAGGACAATGAGTAGTCACTGCACAATGGTGCTTTATCATATGAACAGTGTCATCAATGTCAGTTTTTTAGAGAAGCAACGCATGAGAAGCTTCCTTTTGCAGAGGTAGTTAGCCACCTATGGCCAAAACATGCTAGTCAAAATGAGAGAGCTTTGGGGGAAGCGAATGATTGAGGTGGAAGGCAAGCGGTGGATCCGACCAGAGAGTAGGTCATTGTATGAGATGCTCGACGATCGGAGTCATATTGCATGTCAGGTCATCATTTGTTGCTGTCTTCCATTAGTAACCAATATGAGTTTTGCCTAATTTGTGTAGGCTCTGATGTCGAGCAGGCCATTTTATATTGGAGAATTGGTTGATTGAATCGGTTGCAACTTTGTGAAATGGGCGAGCCAAGAAATTAGCTTCTTGAAATACGTGGGTCAAAGTACGACCCTAGAAGTTGGCTAAGATGTCTACTATTTGAATCGTGCCAGCTTAGATGGTCAATAAGGGATTTTGGTTGGCTATGGCAATAGGCAGTGATGACCAAGAGGGAAATAAAACGAAGTGTTGTTGTAAGAGAGTAGTGCTAAGTCGGTGGTTGTGATCAGTTTAATAAGCTTTGATGATTGTGTGTTGCAATCACTTAGGGCATCACATGGGACCCTGGATTACAATGCTTCAGGCTATCAGTGTTTTTTGGTACTTCATGGGTCCTTTTAAGGGGCTTGGATTGCTTGATCGTGCTAATACTTGGAAATGGTGTCAATTTGGAATTTTTGGAGCAATTTTTATACAAAAACATGTATAAGGCATTTAAATTATATTATTTTGTAAAGGTAAATCCTAAAGTTTAATTCTTTTTAACCCAAATCCTCGATACACAGTTGTTGGAATCTATCCTAAATGCCCAAGTTGATAGTCAAGGAATTTGGGATGTCAAAGTTGCAGGCCGAATAGGTGACAAAATCAACTTGTCCGTTGTTAGTAATGAATCATCACCTTTGGAGTCGTGGTTAGACACCTAATGTGATATCTTTGACCTAACACTCTTAATCTTGTTCATTACATTAAGTCTACAACTACCATGACTACTATAATCACAATAATCAGATTTATGGTAAATACAACATATATATTACATATATAGATCCAACACATAAAAAAAGCCAAGACAATAAAGCATCATGTATAACATGAACTAAACAATTGAAGTTTTGAAGTTAGCTAATGATTTTAAAGTAACCGAACAACTATACAGATACATGCACGTAGAAATGTATCTACATGCACAAGGACATACATATATATATATATGAAAGAAATCGAAGTACATATAGAGTAAAGTAACTATACATATACATTAAAAAATTAAACACCCAAATTTACATGCTATTAATTTTTGTTATCATCGTCATCGCAATATTTGTAGTATCATTTTATACTTCACTCATATAACACATCAATTTCATTTTCACCATCATTTTCATCTTCATAGCTTAACTCCATCATTTATCTAATGGTTAAGAGGACATATATTCTAGATTTATAATGTGATAAGGAGTAATTCATTATGACCTTTATGATTTTAGTGTGGTCGATTATCATGTACGATCATGCTTATATTTAATGGCAATCTTTCTTTTGTTTCAGCGAACCCTATCAATATAACAATTACTATTCAAAGCCGGAAAAGGCATGTATTAAACTTATGTTACTCACACCATCTATACAAATGGATTATAAGCATGATGTCTTCTTTTTTGATTTATTTTAGTAAATAAATAATATTTATATACACATTGTACTCTTGCATCTTGTCTACAATCATGTTATACACATCTAAATAATCAATGTCAACATAACAATATAGTCTTGGATGTCATCATTTTCATTGTTATCTATCACACATACCCTACTACTGTAAGTTGTCTTATAAGCATATCGAATTTGAAATTTAAAGTTACTCATGTGCATGATTGGATATTTTCAATATTTCATCCTTGGGTCAAATGAAATTTTCTTATAAAAATTTTCTGTGGTTTTACTATCATTAACCTTCATATAAAATTGTATATGTTAATATGTCATAAATATTGTGTGAAAATAAAAAAGCTTAATGGTTTTACTTACATATATATGAAATAACTTCTCGAAATGTTTACTAGTTTCAACACTTGAATTTTCTCCTATGAATTTATTTTTAAATAAACGGTAATGCTAGGACAATTTATTTTATTTACAACAAAAAAAATTGAAAGAATAATTATGTTCATTGCCTAATAAAAATTAACTCATCACAGGTTAGATTCATGATTATGTTAACTAAAGAAAAATAGACAATTGTGTTGAAACCTTCTTCCTTCTATTTACCACATAGCCATCCTTGTTTCAATGAGACAAAAAAAATGTTATCAGTTGAATCACCCGTGATATCATCATCATTGTGAATAACTACTAAGATTTATCTTGACATGAACTTTGAAATAATATTTGAAAAATATGCTTGCTTCTTCGATAATGTATTATTCTCTACCATTTAACCTTATGCACATGCATTTATTTCACTTTTTTTAATGACGTACATCCATACATATGAAGATGTATGGTAGTAAATGTAACATGTTTATATAAATCGTAGAAGCCTAAAAGAATACATCCATCCATTCGAATTGATCCTTGCATTAAAGTTTCTATTGGTGAATGTACAAGCGATGTTCCATATAACTAAAAATATCAAAAGGAACTACTTTCTCCAGCTTACTTAGCAATTATGATATTTTTACCTTTTTCTAAATGATTTTGTGAAGAGTGATCGATCATAAATCTTTGTAGAATAAGCTAAGCTCCATTATGAACATCCAAGAATTTTGTGGCAATAACTCTTTAAAAATTAGTGGGAAATATGTTTTGAAAAATACATGATAATCTTTACTCTTCATAATATACATTTTAATAGCGCTATTTACACACCATCTCATGCTTGATACGATTTTATGTAATAATTTTCAAATTATCAATCCCCTCCTATGGTTTTCCATAATGTTTATTATCCAACTCATAATAAGTAAGACATTTGGAATCTGGAGGCCATGACCAAATTCAAATTCAAATTCAAAACGACTATAATATACTGCGATCTAGTGTTTGATTTCGTATCATCATTTATTTTCATTTCATATTCTTTATTATCTTAAAGTGATAATCAAAAGAGTTTTCCAGTTAGGTTGTTCCTAGAATAAACTTTGCTTGCACCATTTGTGAAATTACCCTTTACTATCGAATTTTTTGCTCTTTTCCCTCCTCGTGCATATTAGAAAATACTCCTAAACTACGGTGACACATTAACTAGCAATATTTTCTCTAAAGCTTTTCTTAATAAGTTCGAAGCAATCATTTTGTTGCAAAAAATAATCACGGTAATCGTACAGACATTGGTTACTATTATTTTTCCATTAAAATGATTCTATACAATTTTGTGCTAATTAAACAAGCAACATTTTTGCTCATACTCTACCCTATATACAATTTTGTGCTAATTAAACAAGCAAATTATTTGCTTATACTCTGCCCCAAAACATCCTATACGCGTAAAAAATGGCTTATTTTCCACAATAACCAAAAAACTAACATTTTACATAAAAATGACACGCCATACTTAACAAATCTCTATGTTCATAATTTTTTCAACTCATTAATTAATGTTCGCAAATAGACATCTACAGCATTTTTGGAATCTCAGGATCTAGGAACAACGAGAGTTATGAATTTGTATTAAATTTTCATATACTTCCACAAATGCAAATTATACAATGCTAGAATAAATGACTAAGATTAAATTCATTATTGAGTGGAGTAAAATAGTGTGAAATCTTTTGTACATATATTAATTTTGACATTATGCAATCCATTAGCAAAATCAAGATTTATATTATTGAAATGTCGTCATGCTTCCAAAATGTGATACAAACTGATGTAAAGTAGGATTTTTAAGGCTAGTAATATGTCGAAGGGGATGAATTGTGTATAATAATGTTTACAGACTAACTTAAAATTTCAGATCATATGATACAGATAAGCAAAGTATTAATTACTAATTAGTTTATATGACTCATATCAATGAATATAAATGCAAAGCAAATATTAAGTTACTATGAAAGTTCATAATAATATAAAATGAGAAACAACTAATAAATAAATTTAAGTAAAGAGATGCAAATACGTTGATTTTATCGTGGTTCGAATTGTGGAACTAGATCGGCCCTTAGCGTAAGTTATGGGTGAATTTCAAAAAAAAATCATTCTGTTGGATCTTTATTGAGCCAATGAAGTTTAATTTATTTAGAATATTTCCAAATTTTATTTAAATAAAATCTATAATTTTATTTAAATATAAAAATTACATAGTTTCATTTAATTTGCATATTAACACACACACACACACACACACATACATATATATATATATATATATATATATCATATGCATATATGTATGTGTATGCATGTATAAAATGATAGCCCGTGCAAGGTATAACATGCTCCTGCATAGATCTTGGGATTTATATCGCAATGGACACATTAGCTCATCCGATATATATGTTATGTCGTCTAAATATATGTATGTATTAAACTTGTTACTTATATAAATATTATATACATATTATATGTATGTATATGCTAGTTTTTTTTAAATAATTTTATGTAAATGAAAATATTTAAATATATATATGTATGTATTCATTAAAAATTATATACATATAATATTAATATTATACATATGCAAATCATTATAGTAATTATTAAAATAATATATAAATACATAATATATATAAGAAATTATGAACTAAATATATAAATATACATATATATATATCAACAAAATAATAATTTTTAATGATATATATACAGATTTATTTATTCACAAACATATTTATAATATCTTAATATATATATATATATATGTATATATTAATTAAAAAAATAATTTTTTTATAATTCTAGATTGTATGTACAACACCTTAAAATTTTATTACTGATTTTTATTATTTAAAATATATATTAATTGATTATTTATTCTAAAATAGGTAAAATAATAATAAATAATATTTTTGAAACATTTTATTCAAATTTTAAATCTCTAGAAAATCTTATATGATATTTTGAAGTTTGAGAAATTTTCCATAATTTTTTCCGATAAAAAATTATCATTTATTATTTTTCGGTCGTTCATTAGAATAATTTTTAATAATATAAAGTTAGATTTTTTTTTCATTTTCTAAGTGAGAGCCTATCTTATGATAAAATAATTTTATAAAATTTAAAAATTAATTTTCAAAGCATATTTTATTTTATAAGTTTTATTTTGGTATTATATTGATTTTAGTCATACTAAATGATAATAAATAATTATAAAAATTATTTTATAGTTGTTGAAATTTAATATTACTATAAATTTACATTTACAAATTATAGATCAATTATTATAGTAAAATGTGTTATAATTAAATATAAACTATATATGTATAATTATATATATATGTATGTATATGAATTAATAAATTGATAAATATTATATAAAAAATATTTGGCAATACATATCTGACTTGTATCTATAAAGAAATTAATTTTTATATATGAATACATACATATAACTAATCTAACTTGTGACAACATCAATATATATTAGAATCGTCACCCAACTAACAATATATATATATATATATATATATATATATATATATGAAATTTTATTTAGAAATTATAAACTACAATTCAATGAAAAATATACTTAGAACCAATTCCTTGAAGCACAACTTGTAATGATGAACACTCTCCTTTGAAGGCTTTTCGATTCGACAAACTGTTAATTGTTAAACCATTGGCCTATGACTATCAGATAGTTATCGAATTTGAATTGATTTGAGCTTGATATAATAGTGCATCGAATGAAGTCAACCAGCAATGGTAGAAAGGAGTGGCAGTTAAAAAGGTCCTTTTCAATTAGGGTTAGAGGTATTTAAATAGTGTACTAAAGAGAGAAAACAGTGGATCACATCTCATACCAACTCTCCCTCAATCCAATCCATCCGAAAATCAACAACTCTGCCTTAATTGAGTTGCCCATTGTCCCTTAATTTCAGCCAAAAATCATACCCATCATGATGGGTTAAGATCTCATTTAAGCCCATAGGAAATATTGCTTAATTAAATCTAATTTAATCGCTTATCGATATCGTATCTCGATTAATATATGTTACTATTATTAATATATTTACTAATATTTATTCATCAAATTATAATCAAATTTTATAATTGATATTTCATAATTATTAATTAATTTAAATAATTTATGATAATAATGAAATTATTAAATCATTTGGTCAAAAGAGAATTCATCATTTCATTTATGTGACTCGTCAAGTATAAATTTAGTCAATGATTAATATCAAACTATTAAAATATTAACTTTCAGGCATTACTTAGCAGATGTTGTGACATTTTGACCAAATTTATCGCTTACTTAGTTTTGGTAAAATCCAATTTCACTTTATTAAGCGTTACCTGTGTTATGACTTTTATTTACACCAATTATCTTCATCAAAACTATGTCACTTTGAACTTACTGAATTTGGTACTTATTAAAATTCTTGTATCATTCATATTCAACCCTATAATCTAAACACAAAGTACATGGTTTAATAATAACAATTATTATTAATTGAACTTATCTGACCAGAGACTTTGACTTGACTTAAGTTGACCGTGATACTAACCCCATATAACCGAGGAGATGAATCATCTTTTGAATAGTGCTTCACTTCCAATATTTCCACTCAACCCAACTATAGTAACTTGATGGACCGTGCCATGATTTGACTTTAATCAAAGGGGAGCTTTCATATTGAAGATCGGCAGTATTCTCAACTCGAGAGAATTGTGTAAATCAATCATATTGATATTTTTTTTGTTTGGCCTTAGTTGTATTAATCAACATAAAACTATCGAGTGAGTCATTCCATGGTTATCCAATAACTATTAGTAGTAAACCCTAGGTACCCCCAGTAGTCATGAGTAATACACTGCCCAATATTTTGAGAGCATGACGTACTCTAGTCTCAATGGATACACCGATATCCAGTTTCGATGCATAATGACTAGGAATATTTAAAATGCTATATTTGTTTCTATTATGATAAATTACTCACGGTTACAACACTTTGTAACAACTATCAAAAAACATATCATTTACAGATTTTCTATTAAATATACTTCCAACCAATTAATTAGTTAATATAACACCATATATCAAGTATCTAGTAGAAAGAAAATACCTTTTATTTTGAACAAGATTGGTTATCGAGTTAGACGTATGTTACGAATTACATAATTGACCCTAGGAAATAACCCTAACTCTATTACGGGTATCACCACCGGGCATTCATTCTTGCAGCAATATCTATGGATTTTCACTATAATGGTCTTGCTATATCTACGAGAAAGGGTTAGCAAGTTCAGCTGTCTCTTATTAGGACCTAAAATATTTAAATGTAAATAAATCTTCCAACGATTCGATTAAAAAACCAGTAACCAGTTCTGCATTCAAGAATCATTGAATAACTCTCAACAAGTTTCAAGTTTACAATTTCTTATAAACCTCCAACATCAAATATAGTTTTTAGTTTTTGAGGTATAAGAATGAAAGAGAACATAGAAAGTAATAATAGTTGGGTGCAAGATCTCTAAGTTGATATGCCAATATGAGTTCAAGAATAAAGGATTATCGAAGAATAGATATTCCAAAGATTCAAAATATGAGAATGCTTATTGAAAATCAAAGGTAAGTACTTCGTATTTTCTTTTTTTAATTAATGGAATTTCAAAATCAACAATCCCATTTACAAAAGTGAAGAGTTATAATTTTTGTGAGAAAAAATGAGAGGAAAAGGTTTAAATTCAAATTATAAACAAATCACAATCATTCTGCTTTATCGACATACCTATCTCAACCTATCAACAGTTCAAGTCTTAACACTTTCTGATTCTAAATTCAAAAATATAAATTTGGGAAAATATAAAAATGTTTTGAATTTAGAAGTACATTTGTGCATGAATGGAGTGTTTAAGTTTTTTATGTAATAAAGGTTTTATGACTTGATAAATACGAAAATACTTGATATACATGTATTATCGCACATTTGTGTTTCAAGTATCTTTATGTCATTCTGGTTTAATTAAACCCCACATTTTCAGTGTGTCCTGCAACACAATAAATATGTTAGTAACTTTAAAGATATGATTGTTATCCTAATATCAATTAACAACTTTTTCGTCTGAAGGATAATACAAAACCCTTTCTCCCCAAACTCATTCACCATGTCATCTCATTGGTTTTTCTGTAGTGAAATATGCTTACAAAACATTAGCCAAAGAATAAGTGGGAGATATAACCTACACCTTTCCAACCGATTTTCATACCTGCATGCATCCACTTTGACAAGTATCAACCTTTTCACATGGCACATCGAATGAGCAGAGTTCTTTTTTAATTGTATATCAATTGTCAACTTACACATTTTTATGTGGGAGTATTTCTTTACATATAGTAATAACTGTGTTAAACGAATAATTGGCTCAAGACCTAAGATTTTGTATAAGATAATATTATTTGTAATGGATCCAATACTTCCCATGAGCTTTAATATAGTTGTGAAGTTTGTTCAAAAGTTCAAGTCATATGTCCAAGAGTAAAATTGGTAAGTTGAATAAATATGCACTAGGAAATTCACTTTTATCACAATCCTGTGTTCATAGGCCAATGGGCATAATAGTCATAATGCAAAGTAAGCTTGAATTTAGGCAAGAGCTTATGTGGCCTTGTCCAAATTATCAACGTGCAAGTCCAAAGTTAAGTAAAAGTCCAAATATAAGTTATATGCACGTCCATTCTCCCAATAATAGTTAAAGATACATATGTCGAAGGCATTATGCTATGCAATGTTTATTGTTTAAGTCCTTTTATGCAAAAAGTTACAATTATATCAAGAAATCCCTAAATCAGTTTAGGGTTTACAACTTGTAATTTAGAAGTAGAGAAAAAAAAGTTCACCCTTCTCCAATGGAGAAGGTCAATTTATAGAGGTAGCGACCAGTTAGATTGCCATATGTTCATCCAGGTAGACAATCATTATCTCTTGGCATCGCTGATATTTGACATCCCCTTATTGCTGTTGATATCTGACATCCTCTTAAGACTTTAAGTTTCGACATCTTTTTACAAAAACACGTAGCTCTTTTCCTATGTTGAAACCCATCATTCTAGTGGAGGTTTAGTAATGTCTTTTTATAAAGATTCAACATCATTATCTGCTTAGAATTGCTTTACAACAATTAGTGTTGTAAAGGCTCGATTTTCACTCCTTATGAGTTAACATTTGATGTGTTTTATTGGCGTGGCATTGTTCATTTATTACATAATCTATAATACCTTGTCTTATATGAGCTTGATTTTCTGGTAGTCTTTTAGAAACTCGACACCTTCTTGATATTAGGCACTCGATTCTTTACTGTTAAGGCTCGATATCATTCTTTACTTGCGAACGCTTGATGATGCTCATTGTTTCTTTGAGGTTTGCCATCCCATAGAGGTTCGACACGTCTTTGTGCTCTGTCTGGATGCTCAGCACCCCAATTACCATAAAGGTTTTACTTCACCTTCTATTTTAGATGCTCGACAACCTCTATTGGTATTGAGGCTCAATATCGCTCATGTTTTATGTGCTCGACACCCCTTATATAACTATAATAGTTTGTCATTCTTGTAGTGTTTAAGTTCGACAAACTTTTGTGATTTGAAATCTCAAATTTTCACTAATTCCACTGAGTTACTTAACCTTTGAGTAGAAGCCCAACTATCGCTGTTGTATGAGATATTGACACCATCTTATTGATGGACTATTATTAATGATTCGTTTGATCATTGATTCGAAACCTAATATATTATCACATAGTTATTAGTTTGCCACATCACCTTGTTTCTACGGGTTCTATATCTGCTTTTTAGGATGTCTCCACACCTCAATGTTTGCTTCAGGTATATTTGGCAGTAAGAAAATATGTGGGTAAAATTTTCCCCTCCTCGTATAGGAAAAGCATTTTACACTTTAGTTTAAATCCAAATCCTTGTACAGATACTAGAAATCCTCTTGGTAAGAAAACCAGAAATCCATCATAAATTCAATTGATAAGAAGACCAGAAACCTATCTAGTTAGAAATCCATATGGTACAAAGATCACAAATTTATTAGTTAAGAAGACTAGAAATCCATCTGATAAGAATAGCATAATTTCACTTGAATATAAGACCATAAATCCGTCTAGTAAGAAGACCATAATTTCATTTGAATATTAGAACATAATTCCGTCTAGTAATAATATATAATTTTATTTAAATAGAAGACCAGAAATCCATCTAGTAATTTTTCATCTCAACTAATAGGAGACTGGAAATTTAAGCAATGACAGAGATTCCCATTATTTACAAGAATATTTCCGACTAATAGGTTCATAACTTCTCAAAGGTCCATATTTAACAGTGAGATCTTTAGTTCTAGGTAATAAATGGTTCTTGTCCCTTCCTTTGATGGTTGCCCTATTTTTAGCTTAGTGTTAAATTAGTTGTGCTTAATTACCCTTCCTTTTAGAATATTGCTTTGATCCATTCTTAGGACGAAGTCGTACTTGTTTTATTGATTTCATTTTCCCCTTATTACCTTTTATGTAATGATTTGATTGACCTCTTTTGCCCCATATCACCTTAAAAGCGATGATTTAGGCTTCGGTTGATTTCTTTCGCCCCTTATCACCTTATAGGTGATGATTTAGGCTTCAAATTTTGTTTCCCCTACTACCATCTTAAGTAGTGATTTAGACTTTGAACTTTTTCTCCCCTCACTATTATCTTAGGTTGATTTAGGCTTTGAAATTTTTCGCAATGGATTGCTTGTGGATAACAAGGGGCCCTTTCCAATTTGGTCCGAGCAGCCCATCTATCGGATTCTTGGTATTTGCCATGAACTTTTGGACTACCAAGTTTCCCTTTTGGAATGATCTTTGCTTAATTTTGGAGTTGTAGTATTTTGGTATCCTTTGTTGATATTCGACCGTCCATATGGCCACTTCATCCCTTAACTCATTAATCAACTCTGTATGTTCTTTTTTCAACTCTTGATTGAGATTGAAAGCATATGCAGTCCTTCGATGGGATGGTATTTCAACTTCGATTAGTAGCATTGCCTCGCATCCATATGTCAAACAAAATAGAGTGTCCTATTGTAATCTTATTAGAAGTTCGATATGCCTAAAGCATAAGTGGTAGTTCTTCTATCCAATTTCCTTTTGCTTAGTCCAGTCATTTCTTGATGATAGTCTTAATGGTTTTATTAGCAATTTTAAAGACTCCATTAGCCTTGGGATGAGCTATGGATGAAAATATTTTGATTACCTCATTCTTGCTGCAAAATTTGGTGAATTCCTCAGTTTGAAACTGAATTCCATTGTAGGATATTATTTTAGACAGTATTCCAAGATGGGTGATTATGTCCTTAATCACAAACTTTAGTACTTTTGCTGATGTAATATTTTGTAATAGGTTCTGCCTCCCATTTAGAAAAGTGGTCAATAGTTTCGTCCGTAAACTTTGCTCCATCCTTAGATATAGGCAAAGGTCTAATTATGTCGATTCCCCACACATCAAAGGGCCACGACTTGAGATTAGGGTTAACTTATTTGAGGGCATATATGGAATTGTTGAAAATCTCTGACATTTCTCACATCTCTCTACGTAATTCATTGTATTGTTATTCATATGGAGCTAATAAAAACCTTGGCTCATGACCATTTTGGCCAATTTTATGCCATTAGTTTGATTCTCACAGAACACTCTATAGGCTTCTCTCGATAATATTTTACCACTTTTTGGACTAACACATCTTAAGTTAGGAAGCGAATATCCTTTTTTATACAGTATTCCGTCCATTGTAATAAAAGTTGGAGATTAGTGTCTTATCTTTCTAGCTTCCTTTTTATCTTTTGGTAGTTTCCCTTCTACCAAGTACTTAACAATGGGCGTCATTCGATTGTTCCAATATTGATTAATCATTTTCATATGGACAATTTCTTCCTAGATTCCATCGTTTCCACTTCCTAGCTCCTTTTTTTCTACGTGTGTGTGAGAGCTTGGGATCTAGTAAATACCACAACCTCAATTTTAGTTCGAGGGTTTTTTACTCAACACTGGGATCTCTGCACCCATATACATAGAGTTCCTTCCAGAATGGAGTGTTCAATTAAACCTGAGCATGCTATCATCAGTTTTTCCCTATCGACCATATTTTCCATGTATAGTGCCTCTGTGTTGAATCTCCTAATGTATTCACTGAGCAACTCTCATGGTCTTTGTTTGACAATAGCCAACACTCTAGAATCTATGGTAGGATCTTTGCATATGCAGAACTGTGCTGAAAATTCATAAAGAATTGTTCCCAAGAGTAAATAATCTTCTCTTTGTAGTGCATGTACTATTTGTCAGCTGCTCCTTGAAAAGTCATAGGGAAGAGCCTACAACGTACCATGCCAAAAGTGTTATGCATATTCATTTGGCTCTCAAAAACCAAAAGATGGTCGTCGAGATTAGTGTTTTCGGTATACTTTAGTGAAGGGATTTTAATGTGCGATGGAATTCTAACGGACATTATCTCATCTATGAATGGAGCTTCATGGAAATTGTTATTAACTCTTGGGTCAAGGGTCATCTTCTCTTAAAGATCAAGCATGTTTTTCACCATTTAGTTAGCCACGTCCCTTAAGTAAGTTTCATCGTCATGGTAATTCTCTCTATTAGGCTTGTATTCTTTGTGTGAGATTGAGCTATTGTTCAGTGGACCTTCTTACTAGCTTTTTTTTGGTTTTCCTTTCGATGATTCATCTTAGCTTTATTGTCTTCTTTCTCTTGTGATTTTGGAGAACATACGGTCGGTCTTTCATTCTGGGTTCATTTCTTTCTTTTTAGGCCTATGATGCTTTTACCCTTATCCTTGCTTTTGAGTATTGAGGTATCTAAATTTTTATTTGGAGATTCAACTTCCTCTTTTTCTTCAGTAAGCTTTTTTGTTTTATAGGAATTCTGAGAAGGAACTCTTTCCAGAAGCTATTACATCGCTATGAGCTACGGTGTTGAATTTTAAATTTTGGCTTTGCTACTCGTTGGCTTTGATTTTCCAATTCCTTATATGCGAAAAGTTACAATTGTATTAAGAAATCCCCAAATAAATTTAGGGTTTACAATTTTTAATTTTAGCAAATAGGGAAAAGAATCATTCGCCCCTCTCCAAGTGATGGAGGGTGACTATTTATAGAGGTAGCGACAAGCGGGATTGTTGCCATGTGTCTATCCAGGTGGACAGTCGTTATCTCTTGGTATCGTTGATATTTGACACCCCCTTATTGCTAATGATATTCCACATCCTCTTAAGACTTTGAGTTTCGGCATCTCTATACAAAAACACAGAGCTCTTTGCCAATGTTGAAAACCATCATTCTAGTGGAGGTTTAGTAATGTCTCTTTGTAGAGACTCATCATCATTATCTGCTTAGAATTGATTTGCAAAAGTTAGTATTGTAACAGCTCGATATCTTCTTTCCATGAGTAAACATTCGATATGTTTTATTGGTGTGGCATTCTTCCTTTATTACATATTCTATAATACCTTGTCTTATATGGGCTCAATATCCCCATCGTCTTTTAGAAACTCGATACCTTCTTGATACTAGGTGCTCTATATACTACTTACTCTTAAGGCTCGACATCACTGTTTACTTATGAATGCTTGATGATTCTTATCGTTTCTTTGAGGTTCTCCATGTCATAGAGGTTCAATACCTCTTTGTGCTCTATCTAGATGCTCGATACTTCAATTACCACAAAGGTTTGACTTCGTCTTCTATTTTAGACGCTCTATACTCTCTGTAGGTGATAAGGCTCGATATCACCCTTATTTTATGTGCCTGACCCCCTTTTATGGCAATAATAGTTTGTCATTCTTACAGTGTTTAAGTTCGATAACCTTTTGTGATTCGATTTCTCAATTATTCACTGAATCCTCTAAGTTACTTAACTTTTGAGTAGGAGCCCACTTATTGCCATTGTATGAGATATTTGACACCATCTTATTGATGGAGTATTATTAGTGTTTCGTTTGATTACCGATTCGATACCTAATATACTATCATATTGTTATTAGTTTGCCACATCAGCATGTTTCTACGGGCTCGATGTTTGCTTTTTGGGATGTCTCCAGACGTTCCACGTTTCTTTCAAATACATATGGCAGTCAAAAAATATGTAAATAACAAACCGCATTCATTAGGCTTTCCATAGCTTTGAATCCTGATTTAATACCAACTAACCGCGATAACATAAGTAATCGTATTATTCTACTTACATCCCAAAACAACCGCTTTTCTGCTGCTAACAAACAAAAATAGTCTTAAATTTTAGATAAGGTTCTTCCTCTATATTCGATGAATTATCCATACTCGAACTAGTGGTCTCATGCCATTTTGGTCATTTTGGTCATTTTATTATACTGCGTTATGTCTTATCATGCCTTCATGCGGTGTATCTATGATTAACAATTCACTATAAAACCTTAAAAATGAAATAATATATTACAACATGCTTTTCCTTAAGTTTTAAAGGATGCGAGGACATAAATTTCTTTCATATTTGTATCGTTACCAAGTATATATTTTGTAAATCTATTAAACCATTTTACTAATGTGATTTTATCAATCCTTACCCTTCATGTTTTTACATTCATCTTAGAAATTTTAGATAATTCACTTCACATTGAAAGTTTAACATAAATCATACTAATTTTACACAGTATTTGATTTAGTTTTTTAATCATTATATAATTTGATAAAACGATTTTCTTAGCATATTTATTTTAATATATCGTTTCTTCTTTGTTCTTCTTTATCTTATTTTTTATTTAATTTAATCGTTGTAATCTTTTTTTAACATAATCTTTTTTTTACAATCGTAAGAGTGTATTTAAATATAATTTATGGTTTATCTTATTTGATTTTGTCTAATTTATTATGTTTTCCCATTTCTTTATCTTTTGTTTCCTATTATCTTATGTATTTCTTAAAAAAAGATGGCTTTAGTTTTTATTATCCATTTCTACTTTTTATTTTAATATATTATTTTTAGTGGGAATTAATTAAAAGGAAAATCCTGGAAAAGATTTTTAGGTGAATGACACGTTTTAAAATTTAATTTGAAGGACAATAAAATGCTAATTATTAGTATCAGATAAAATAGAATGCTAAATTAAAGTTGCATCAGATGAATATGTTGCTAAACTAAACTAGAATAGTATGAATTAATACTAGATGAACTAAATGCCATTCTTTTTGGCAGTATTTACAGTAATTGATTTAATATAAAATTACGTCCATCCGATGGTAGTTTAATTTAAAATTCAGTTTTATTTGACACTATTCTAATTTACTATTTATAGTAAGAATATTTTTCCTTGATCTTATTTTCCTATGTTTCTTTTATATCTTTTTAAAAAATAATATTCTATGTTAATTAATGGTCGATCAACCTAGTTTTTGTTACAAACACAACAACATTCAGACTTTTGTAACCTTGAGTGGTTCTAGAAAAAAAGGATGTTGGCAATGTGTAGGGAATTCCCTATGCACCATTGTTCTATTATTAATGTTGTTAGAAAATTTTGAGAGGATATATATATATAGGGAATCGTTGATGGGTACAGCTCCATACACACCGGCTATGAGCTACTAATGACTATAAGGGTTATATAAACAAACATATGATCGATCGTGACTTTTTGTTGTAGTGCGTGCTCATCCCTTATCCTAAAATGGCTATTTGCGTCTCTTATATAATACAATTACATAGGCCTTTAAGAATCACCGCCAATGGTACTAGCACCAAAATCACTAAACTAGTACCACACCACCAACATTACCGCAATCAATATTTGACGTTTTTACATTTTCATTTATTATATGTTTTTTTGATACCTTAACATTTACATAGGTGTGTAGTCATCATTTGATCGTGTTTTTACTATCATCAATCGATTGTAGCACCACTAATTTTTATAGCACATTATTCAAAAAAATTAACTCTTAGTAAATAAATAAATAATGTGGAAAAGTAGACAAAGTTTGGACGATTGCTATATTAATAAAATTTGAATTTTGAAACCTTAAAGGGAGTAATGCTTTATGATGAAAGAAAAAGGGGCATTAATTAAAATGAAGTTGAATAAGGAAACAGAAAATAATACTTCTAAGTTATTTCCCCTAACTCTCTACCCTTCCCTTTTTCCGGCAATATCCTATACCCAAGAAGGAGAACAAAATATAAAATCAAGAGAACCCCATTAAAATTCATTTCAATAAAAGTAAAGGAAGAAAGAGAACTAAAGCAATTATCTCCATATAAATCCAATCTAAGGTGAATAATATCTCTATCTTTTTGTTGTTTGGATATTTTAAATTTGATTTTGGTTGAAATCTGAGTTTATGATTTTTTAATCATGCATTTTGTTGAGATAATCTTGTTAATGATTTTATGGTTATTATTGGTGAATTTTATGAATTTTTCTAAAGGGATTTTTTATCATAAATCTCAAATTTTGATAATATTTTTTTTGAGAATGATTTTAAAATTCATATTTTTTCGATTAATTATGAATCTATTATGAATTTTCTAAATTGAGAAAACGGATAATTTCGAATTTTAATTATCCAAATAGAAAAAAATTGTTTCTTCGAAATTTTTATATATGATAAAAGATGGAATTTTCAATTTTTGAGAATTTTTGGAGATTTTTCCCATGCATTTTTGTTTTACTATCAGTTATTTTGTAATGAAAGATTTTAATTATTAAAGGTAATTAATTATAGTATAAAATAATATTTTGGAAAGATAAAGAAATTATAATTGGATATTTTCTACATGGATTTGCTGTAAAAATTTGAACCAATAGAAATTCGACCAAAATATGGATTTGGTAAAACGTTGTTACTTTTAAAGGAAATAAATCGGTTTGTTTTGGCAATTTTTAAAAACACCATTGAGACATGCAATAGCTATCTTGACATTAGATAGTCTTTTATTTTAACATCTGATAGCTTGTCCTTCAGTGGCTTTGTATGTTTTGAAACTCGATAGCTTATAAAAGTTTCAAGGTACGATAGAGACATATATTTATACATTCTGTAGCTTTTCATTTTGACTTGCGATAGCTCGATACTCAATGGCTTTGCATTGTTGAAGTAGGATAGCTCTATTTCTTTGACATGTGATGGCCATCTTCTTTAACATGCGATAGCAATATTTTTGACGTGCAATAACCAATTTTTTTGACAACTAATAGCTATTTATTTTGATATGTGGTAGTTATTTGCTTTAACATGTGATAGCTATATCTTACTGCATGATAGCTTTAACTCTTGGTTTTTCACTGAGTATGTTTTTAGATCTTCAGTAGTTATGTCTAAAACCTTCGAGGTATAAGTTTTGAAGTACGATAATACATGCTTTTGACATGCGATGGCATAAAGTTTTTGAAATGATAGCACATATTTTGAAACGCAATAGCATATGTTTTGAGGTACGATAGCATAACATTTTGAGAAGGGCGATTGTCTACTTTGATACACTCGGTAGTTTTAACTAAGTAATGGGCCGGATTGTCCCTTTAACAAAAAAATATGATTTTGTTAAATTATTTATAAAAATGAAAAAGAATTAAAATAAAGGAAATATATGTTTTAGCACATTTTACTAAGTTTTCTTGGAATTAAATTATTTCTTATGTATAAATAATTTGTATATAAAGTGGTTATGATGGATGATGATTTATATGTTAGTTTTTATTTTAATTGATTAATAATGTCTATATAAACCGCTGACATGCTCGCTTATATGATATCACTTGACATTTATCGACCTTGGGGATGGAGAATGAATGACCAATTAAGGTTGTTCCAGTAGTGAGTGTGGTTAGACTTAACTCTTAACTGAATAGAATTGTATTCAAAAGATTGAGAAGATCAAATTGTCTTAGGAAGCACTGAAGTAATGAAAATATATGACTCGTTGATATTTTACAACTAGATTTAAGAGTGGAGACTGGTGTGGGAGTGTGCCCTACACTCTAGATGTTAAGCTCCCAGCTAGTCGGGTTTGCGATTCCAATGTGTAGGGATTTTCCAATATTGAGTTTAAAACTTTAAATATGCATCCGAAGGAACTCGTAGCAGTGATGCTCACTGTTATTTATCTTCTACAGGGAATAGAAGATCGTTGTTATTTTCTTTTGAAGGAACCGGAGGCCGTCATTATTTTTCTTCTGTCATGAGTATAGCTTGGTATTCTTATGAAAACGGAAGTATCTGGTTAAGGTTTTCAACCTAAATCAGCCCGGTAGGTTAGTTTTTTATCCAAATCAGCTCGATAGATTTTTTAGCTGGTTTTTGAAAACTAATATATTCATAGTGATCCTGGGAAGAATATGTCATTGAATGGACAAATTATTATAAGTAGGGCAATTATGGGAATGTGTGACACTTAGACCCTATTGGATACTAGACTATTTATCTACATCCATTATGCATGATGATGATGTTATGATTAACTGATTATGCTCTAATCCTTTTGGCTATAGGTATGTGTTATGATTGCCATATTGATTTTAAAGATAATAAAAATGGAAAGGTCATCCCATCAGCAGTGTGGTCTAACTATGCTTCTATTTTTATTTGACAGGATTAATATTATTTCAACCACATATTTTGTCTAACCTGAAATTTTTTATTTCCTCCTAAACATATTGTAGAATCATTTTCACCCTAGAGGGAGGAATAAGGTGTACTAATAAAAACTAGAATTAATGCGGAAATAAAAATAATCATAGAAAGTAAAGCAGTAAAAATCACACGCAAATTTACCCAGCTTCGGCAAAATCCTGCCTACGTGCAGCCCCCAATGTTTCTACTAGAAATTAAGTAGTCAGACGCTTGCATAGGTAAACTTGCAACACCCGCTAACTGGACTAACCTAACTCTAAGCTCAAAACCCTGCCACAACTCAGCCACTGAGTTGTGAATTCTAAAATTATGCTTCATTGTTTGTACCTAGTTGCATAACTAGAAAGTTACACAATTTAAAAGAAAAATTACAAAATAAAACTAAAAATAAACAAAACCCTATTTAAATAATTGAAGCCCAATACTCAAAATTAAAGTCGTCCCACTAAATAATTAATATAAAGATGTATTCCTCTTTTCCTTTGTTTGTGATGACTTCGGTTGCCTTCTTTTCCTCTTAAAAAATTAGGGTTCTGATGTAATTGAAGCCACCTCTTAGAATCAATCGATTGAAGTGAAGATTTCTATCTAATTTGCTTCATCAATCAATTCCTAACTTGAGTGCACTCGGTTGCTTCAATTTCGAGTTCGAATGAATAGAAATTGGTATGTGATTTTTTTGCCCTTTTTCGGTTTTAATTATGATCGACTTGATCGCTCTGTTGATTTGTTTGGGCTCGAACTATAATGTCGATGATGAATTTTTGGGTTTAATTTATAGGGTTCGAATATCCTATACTCTCATATATTTATATTGGTTTGAACCTTTCGGTTGCTTTTTTCGACCATGGATTTTTGCTTGAACGATGTGATTATTTTTGACTTGTTCATTTCATACGTGCTACTCTATGAATTTGAATTTGCTCCTTTTATTTCTCAGGTTCCATTCTTTTATCTCCTATGACTGTGGCATTTGAATTTTGATCAAATGATTCACTGATTCATCATAATATCAACTGCGGCTTTTTCAACTCTTTCCTTAACTTTCTTCAAACTGTTGCTGATAGAAATTTGAACACTTCAACTGTTTTGATTGTCCATTTCTTTTTGAATTTGCTCCTTGACTTGTTCGAACTGCTACTTCACTGCTTTTGATTAGTTGGTTTGACATTTCATTGAATTGCCATGTTCACTTGTATGTGTGTCTTCACTTGACCATTGTCACTATTTTTGCTGTTGTATTGCTTGTAGTTGCATATACACATGTCTGCACTTGGTTTGAACATACTGGTATGTTCTTGGCTTTGTTGTGTTCACCACTGTTGTCATGTTATTGATATGGACTTGAAGACTCTTGCATTTCCTTGTACTAGTTTTCACTGTGATCTTCTTGCCATAAATTTTATGCTAGTTGTTGTGTCCTCTATTGCATACATATCATTGTCTGGTTGCTTCGAGTTAAAATTGGTTTGCACTATGTCTTGGTTGAGGCTTCACTTGTGCACTGGTCTTGTCTAGTTTCATTTGAGTTTATGATGCTTGTTGTTGTTACTGATGCTGTATTGTGGTCATGTTCTAGTGTCTATAATGTCCACACATGCATATGTGGTTCCACATATTTGTACATGCCTTTGTAACTGAAACTTTGTCACTACATATTTGTAAATATCTACACATTCATGCTCCATTGTCATATTTATCGAGTGCTTGCTTCCATGTATGATTCTGGTCTAGGTTACATTGCTTCCTTGCATTGCTTCAAGTTGACTGTGTAGTTTCTTTGAGTCATTTTGTTTGTTGTTCATGTTACATGTCTGGTGTGATTGCACTTCAGTGTACAGTCTGGTGTACATGTTGTATGCATGTATGCCTCTGGTCTGTGTTTCCTAAGTTGCTTCGAGCTAAACTACCTGATGCTTTGAGTCATTTCATTACCTGTTCTGGATCTAGTTCCATGTTTTCATGTTGGTTGGTATGCATATATATATATATATATTTACAGTTTGGTTGTCTTGATACATGCTTTCATGTGTGTTCATTTGTCCTTGCTACTTGAGTCTGTCTGGTTGTATGGTTTCACATGTTGGTTGAACCTACACATCCATGCTATCATGTTGATTTGTTGAAGCCTGGTTTGTGTTACATCCCTTGTGTTCACACTGTTTATGCCTTTTCAATTGAGTCAAGTCTACACTTGCTCCATCCATTGTACGTGTGATTGAGGCAGTTGTCATATTTGTTGGACTTGAGCATGTTTTGTTGCTTTGGTCGAGACTTCATGTGAACACTGATTAGAGAACTACCTTGATCCTTTGTACATGTCTTTTGTACTTTTTGAACTAAATTTTGTTTGTATGCACTTGAGTTGAATCCGGTGTCGTCTTGGGTCTGACCTTGTGCTCACATGTTCCTACAGTTTTAGCAAGCAAGTGTATATCAATGTGCATGGCCTTGTGGCATGCAATGATATACTGTGCATGTCACAAGTTGTTCGTGTAAGATTAATTAAAAGAAATGATGACAAACAACCCAAATAACCAAGGCAAATAATATTTTCAAAACACACTTTATTGAGCACTGCAAAATATTTCTTTTTCAATTTTACTGCGTAGTATTTATTTTTGTAGACAGTTCAGATGATGGATACAGGTTGGAGCAGAGTTGAAGATTAAATACGAGTGATGGGTGAATATATGTAGTAAGGTGAAAATTGTAGAGTGAAAATTGTGTTGCAATTGAAATTGTATTGTAATTGAAAATGTGTAAATGTAGTTAGAGCTCAAATTTGTACTATTTGAATTTGTAATACAATAGTTGTTTGAATAAAATATTTGTTTAAATATGAATTCTAAGTTATTTATTTTGTTAAACAAATATTTATTTAATTATGTTGAAAATAAAATAGTACAATAACAAATACATTTAAATGAATATATATATATATATATATATTATCATCAAACAAAAATCATAGGTTATTGTATTCTACAATCTCCCTATTTTGATGATAACAAACATATATTAAAATTTTGACTCTATTAAATGTATTTGGTCTTGATGAATTTTATTAGCTCCCCCTATTTGAATACTCCCCCACATAGATGCATGTAGTTAAAATTGAAAAAATAATTTTGAATAAAAACACCCTCGGATATTAATAAGGACATCGGTCAAAAATCAAAATTTTAACCTCTCTCCCCCTTTTGCTATCATCAAAAATAATAATAGTAATTGAAATAACTACGATTTTATTAAAAATATCAAATCAAGAAGGAAATATTAATTTCAAATTCCAATTAATCAAACAAAAATCATATAATTTTATTAATTAGAAACAAACTCCGCTTTAGAGTAGGATTATGGAAAATTTTATATAGTGACAAGAGTTTGTTATATTCGAAAAAGGAATAATTTGTGCATTTTCTCTTTTCAAATATTATACAAAAAAATGTGAAGCACATACTAAACATGCATAACTGTTAGGACTTTTAAATGAGGATAGTAGTTACCCTTTTTTTTTTAAAAATATGTCAAGTATGTTCTGACCATGCATAACCGTGAGGACATTTAAATGAGATTAGAATGTACTTGATATGTATCCCTTTCTTATATGTGTTCCATCCATGCATAACCGCGATGACTTTTAAATGAGAATGGAAGCCCGTATATAGAAATTCAAGTAATTCACCCATGCATAATCGTGAGGACTTTTAAATGAGAGTGATTAATTTAGGATATAATTGTTTTACAAAAAATATTTCCTTATTTTAAAATACCAAATTCCGCACACTATAATATGATGTATGGATTGACAGAAAGGTGAAAGTGATAGAAATGATCATGGAATAAGCACTATCTAAAAATATTATATAAAAAAAGTTCAATTTTGGTGAAATTATAAAATTATACTTCCTCTTGTTATGAAATATAATTTAATCACTATCCATCACTTTTCAAGCACTATAATATTTTTGATGACTTCCAAAAGATTCAATTAGTCAATGGTTATCTTTTCTAGAGTACATCTCTTACCGAAATAAAGTAGAGTATTTTGAAAATGATGAAAACCCGTGTTTCAAATATTAAATTAAGTGAAAATCAATTTTCTGTAAGAGGGTTTTGTGAAAATGGCTTCTAGTTGAAAATCAATATAAATAATTAAATAATTGCAAAAATGATTTCAACAGGAGATGATATCAGATACCGCTTGTATTTGAGTATTCATGGTGATATATAAGAAAAACGTGTGCTCCTTGACCCTAGAATTGTTTTTTTTTTTTTTGAAATTTTCAGCACGTCCATTTACATGAAGCACAAGTAAAGTAATCTATATTGAGCAAAAACACACATTCAAAAAATTCATCAAAGCAGCTTTGAAAATTGATTCGATGGTTATGAAGAGAATCAATAATGATTGTTGTGTCAAAGTAGTTGACAATCTTTGTTTCAAAGATTCACTCAATTTGAAACCTTTATTTGGCTGATAAAAGTTTGAAGTTTGATTTGGCTCATAACACGAGAGTTTTAGATGTTCAAAAATGCTACTTGCCAAAATTGATTTTAAATCAATTTGTTAAATCAATCAATAATTATACTTGAAATACCACAACTTGTTCGTGTAAAACAGATTTGCTTTCTGAGTTATATATTGAATTTATTACAGTTTTTCATGACATTTCAAAGTGAATCAATAAAAAATAAAAATAGAAAAGTTGTAGCATTATTGGTTAGCTTTACATAACTTCAAGAATTTCAAAAATCAAAGTCGATATGTTCAAGATATGGCAGAAATACTCCAACAATGTCGATGAAAACATAATTAACAATATGTGAACAAAATTGAGTTAAGAGATCATACCTCACTTTCCTTCGATGTCGTGATATCTGAAATGTGATGATCTCCATCTAATCTTTATAATATAAGGAACATTTAATTTTAGTTTAGCAATCACCTAGAACAACCTGAAATCTATCTTCATCAAATTTGTTCCTTAGCCTACTTATGTGTTTAAATTTTGGATAAGGCAAGTGGTCTAACTAAGGATTTATGACCACTATTATTATCTATTGAAATCTTTGGTATCCAAATTTGTCTATATAACAAATCGTTAGCATCTACAATTGTACCCTTGGGAATCCAAATTTTTTTAAATTTCAAACCATTTATATTCGTCCTTTTTGGAATCCATATTTGATTAACGGTTCTGTGTTTGTATACATTTCGACAATTATTCTTGCCATGTCCAATATTTCCACATTTTACGCATTTGGATATTACGCTTTCCCCCTTAACGGTCTTATTGGTCATTTGTTCATATTTTGACACTTTTGAAAACCCAAATTCTTTCCTTTTATTCACGAAGAGTTGATTTTCTAGGAGTATATTAAATGATTTTTCTCTAGTGAATTTTTTTTAGAGTAATCAACTCAAGTTTGTTAACTTTGAATTTTAAAAGTTTATTTTCATTTGTTAGCTTCGAACAACAACTTATGGTACTCTCTCTTTTCAAAATTATTCATTTTCAAGCCCATATTTTCATTTTCAAGCTCTCTGATTTTAGTCTCAATTTCTAGCATCTCTGTTTCAAAGAGTTGGAGTTTTTTAAATTCAATTTTTTCAAAATCCTTGATTTTTTAAATCGCCTTTTCAAACTCAAGATTAAATCAAATAATTTCAGGCTTGCTCAAAATCACATTTTCTTTTTCAAGGGTTTTAAAATTTTTGTTGACCTCATTTAGTTCCTTTTCAAAAATTTCACATTTAGTATTTTCTGATCTTTTAAAACCATCCAACTCTTTCTACAAAATATTATTTTTACAAATCAACTTGGTTTTGTTCTCCTTCCGAATGAAAATTTCGTTTTCTAACGTTTGAAAGTTTTCGTGAAAACAGGCAAATTCTTTTTCATAGTCCAAACACCTTTTGCAATGAGAATTTTATTTTTCTTAATACTTTTAAGCTCATTTTCCAAATCATTATTTTTCTGACGAGGTTTAGATTGTTCCCTTCTCAACTTATTATTTTTCATCTCAAGAGCTTCAGTTTTTTCAAGCAATTTCGGCACAAGAGAACTAAATCATTGAATGAAAAATCACTTATCTCATCGGCTATTAGATCTTCATCATTGTTGTCTTTTGCAAATCTTGTCAAGTACCTTTCTTTAACTGAGTCGATTGTGGAGAATTTCTCACCGTTGTTGGCTTTTGCACCATATATTGCATCAAAAGTATTCTAGATTTCCTGTGCACTTTCATAATGAGAGATATGGTTAAAATTATTTTGATTAATATGAGAATATAGCATATGCATAGCAAGAGCATTAATAGAAGTATTTTTCTTGTCTACTATATCGCACCTATTTTCAATAATACCCCAACATTTAAAACTAACAGATTTTAAATAAAATTACATTTTTAAATTCCAATTTAAAAAGTCTATTCCATCAAAAATAGGGAGAATAATACTAGATTGACCATTTCTTTTTGAATTTCCTCCTTGACTTGTTTGAACTGCTACTTCACTGTTTTTTATTAGTTGATTTGACATTTCATTGAACTGCCATGTTCCCTTGTGTGTGCATGTCTTCATTTGATCACTATAACTATTTTTGCTGTTGTATTGCTTGTAGTTGCATACACACATGTCTACACTTGGTTCGAGCATACTGGTATGTTCTTGTCATAGTTGTCTTCACCACTTCTGTCCTGTTATTGATAAGGACTTGGAGTCTCTTGCATTGCCTTGTACTAGTTTGCACTGTGATCTTCTTTTCATAACCTTTGTGCTAGTTGTCGTGTCCTCTGTTGCATACATATCACTGTCTAGTTGCTTCAAGTTAAAATTGGTCTGCACTATGGCTTGGTTGAGGCTTCACTTTTGCACTTGTCTTGTCTGGTTTCATTTGAGTTTCTGATGCTTGTTGTTGTTACTGATGTTGTATTGTGGTCTTGTTCTAGTGTCTACAATGTCCACACATGCATATTTGGTTCCATATATTTGTACATGCCTTTGTAACTGAAACTTTGTCGCTGCATATTTGTAAATTTCTACACATGCATGCTCCATTTTCATATTTCTTGAGTGCTTGCTTCCATTGATGATTCTGGTCTTGGTTACATTACTTGCTTGTTCCTTGCATTTCTTTAAGTTGACTGTGCAGTTTCTTTGAGTCATTTCATTTGTTGGTCTTGTTACATGTCTGGTGTGATTGCACTTCAGTGTACAGTCTGGTGTACATGTTGTATGCATGTGTGCCTCTGGTATGTGTTTTCTTAGTTGCTTTAAGTTAAACTACCTGATGCTTTGAGTCATTTCATTTACCTGGTCTGGTTCAAGTTCCATGTTTTCATGTTGGTTTCTATGCACATACATTTGCAGTCAGGTTTTCTTGATACATGTTTTCATGTGTGTTCATTTGTCCTTGTGCACTTGAGTCTGCCTAGTTGTATGGTTGCACATGTTGGTTGAACCTACACATCCATGCTGTCATGTTGATTTGTTGAAGTCTGGCCTATGTTACATCTCTTGTGTTCACACAGTTTGTGACTTTTCAATTGAGTCAAGTATGCACTTGCTCTATCCTTTGTATATGTGATTGAGGCAGTTGTCATATTTGTTGGACTTGAGCATGTTTTGTTATTTTGGTCGAGATTTCATGTGTACATTGATTAGAGAACTGCCTTGATCCTTTGTACATGTCTTTTGTACTTTCTGAACTATTTACTTACATGCACCTGAGTTTAATACAGTCTCGGCTTGGATTTGACTTTGTGCTCAACTGTTCCTGCAGTTTCTAACAAGCAAGTGTATATCGGTATGCACGCCCTTGTGGCATTTATAGTGATACACTATGCATGTTACAAGTTGTTCATGTAAGATGAATTGAAATAAATAAAGAAGAACAACCCAAATAACCGAGGTAAATAATATTTTCAAAACACATGCTTTATTGCGCACTGCAAAAATATTTCTTTTTCAATTTTACTGCATAGTGTTTATTTTTACAAACAGTTCAGATGCTGGATACAGGCTGGAGCAGAATTGAAGTTTAAATACGAATGACTAGTGAATATATGTTGGGAGGTGGAAATTGTAGAGTGAAAATTGTGTTGTAATTGAAATTGTATTGTAATTGAAAATGTATAAATGTAGTGAGAGCTCAAATTTGTACTATTTGAATTTGTAATTAAATATTTATTTGAATAAAATGTTTGTTTAAATATGAATTCTGAGTTATTTATTTTATTAAACAAATATTTATTTAATTTTCGGAAAATAAAATAGTAAAATAACAAATACAGTTAAAGGAATATATATATATATATATATATCTGTGTGTGTATTTATTATCATCAAAAAAACCATAGGCTATTGTATTCTACACATTTGGGTATTCATTTGAGTAAACTGAGAGTAGGTTCTTCAACCATAGAAAATATAGCTTATGGGAACGTGCTGGAAGCAAGCTACTATTAACATTTGTTTATGTTATTCAATTTAACTGCTTTATTGTTATTATTTGTATGTAATGATGGGAGTTATAACCGTCAAGTAGTTATAACTTTGATCATTTAAGGAGGGTAGCTTCATATTTCGCTCTTGGAATTGTATTTATTATATTTTATCTGAATTATCAAATCATAAGGGTTATGTAATTGGCATGTAATGAATTTAAATTTGAATGCCTAACAATATTTCATAAATAAAAAATAAATCCATGTGTCTTTGATATTAATGATACAATAACTGATCTCAATATTGTCACCGAAAAATAATGTTAAGGATGGCTGCAGCATCATTAGTATCTATTTTCAGATCTCAAAATGGTGAATGTTACATTGATCTTCAACTATTCTGCTCCAATGGGCTAGTGGATCCTCAAAGATAACTTATAGACCAACAGGTTGATGAGTTATCTTTGATTGTATAGCTGGCTGCAATCTTAACCACGTATTGTAAATGAAAGTACTAGCATTTTCGAACACCTCATGTTTATTTAGTTTTTTAAATCTATTTGGATCATTGCAAATGTCATTAAGTTACTTTCTCGGTTTTAAGAAAATTACTTTTAGCTAAAAATAAGGTTCGGTATAGGTGCTAAATTTGAAGCAAACTTTCCATCTATTATGAACTACCACATTAAAGAGAGATACGACTTTCCAGACTATTTTACTTATACAAAACCAAATATAACAGCTTTCTTTTTGCATTATTCCACAAGCAAAATATTTATTAACTTGCCATGTTATTATTTGTACGAACTATAACGGAACGAATCACAAGTAATATAGTTTATAGTGTATTATGTTTTACTGCTTTACAAGACTCGGTTTGCACAGAAATAACATGCATCGTTTTGTTAAGGATACTTGTCCATTCATTACATCATCGTTAGTTGCACTCACATATTAAATATGGAGATTGTGAAAATAGTCAAAAATAAAACTATTTGATAGTTCATATATTGATATGTTATATATTGTATACTTATGTATTAACTCAAAAATAACCCTACGCATGAATAAATTAATGTAATTGTTTTTTCGTCCTTTACCAACTATATTCCATTACTTTTGGAAGAATAATTCTAAATGATGTCACAAAAGCCAAAAACATGTAAATAGAATTATAATCAAGATAATTTCATTACTAAACTTCTTAATACTAAAACTATTGTTTTCATTTTTATATATGCAATTTTTGTCCTGTAGAAAATTTGAATTTTGTACTAATTTAACAAAAAAAAGCATTATAAAATATTTTTGAATTTTTTTTATAAATACATATCATAAAAATTAATCCAAATTATTTTCTTGATTACCCACTAACTTTATATAGATTAACTCGGAATATATTTCGCATTATCAAAATCTCATTTTCTGATCCATAAATATTAACGAAAAAAATATGCTCCTAATAAATTCATTGTTTGCTAAGGTGAATCTAAAAGTCGATAATCAAAACGAAGTATAAATATACTTTTCATATGGTTAATATATGTCATCAGGTTGTCAATTTCATATTCAAACTTGTCATCTTTGATCTCGCCGTCGGAACCATCAATCAACTAAAAGACCATGTTGGCAGGTGATGGAGAGAATTAGAAGTAACCAGATATTATCTTTTACATATTTTTCTCTTTGTAGCATTTTTCAATTGTGTTTATGCTTTTATATCACAAATTTGATTTCAAATCAACTATAACTTTCCAAAACAAGTTTGCACCTAAAATGAATGAAGTCCAAGTTGGATGAGATTATGCAAATTTTAAAGAAGTGGAAAGTTGTGACACATCCTTATTTTTAATTATTTTATAAATTATATCCTTGTCCATTTTATGTTATGTTTTACATCCCAGCTTTTAGTTTTCAAATAAGTCTTCCTATTTTTATTCATATTCTTCTAATGTTAGCTACCCCGCTGCTTTGTATACCTAATTTCGTTCCAAATTTTCTTCCTTATTTCATTCATGACAATTTCCACTTCTAATTTCGTTTGAATTTTTGCTTTAATCTTTGTTCGAATTTCTATATATCTAATTTCGTTTGATTTTTCATGCTTTTAGGTATTGCGCATACATCTGGAGCTATTGTTGTAATCTTCAGTTCTTCTACATTTTAATATGTTGCTGATTGGAATTTTTCTAATTAATTTCATTAGTTTTGGAAATCATCTTCTTTTATAATATGCTAATAATATGAGTTGAGGTTAGTTTTTTTAGTTTGTAGTTGTTTTTGTTTGATTAATTTTTGTTATAGCATCATGTTGAATTGAATTTTATTCTATTTGTTGTAGCCATAATTTGCTATTAATTATGTTGTTATTTTTATAGTTGAATTTTATTATTGTTATTTATGATACGAAGGCAATTATTAGTATGGCATATATTTGTCTACGTTGAATTTACTGTGTTTGTTTTTATTATCACTATAAATTGGTTATAATGCTTATGTTGTTCTTGTCATAGTTCGCTTATGTTGTTTGTATTGAATTATATGAAATTAATGGGATATGTCAGTGAAGTTTTATGCAGGACATTATTGTTATGACAAATATTTGCCTGGTAAATATTTGCCAGGAAAACATTTGTCGTAACAATATTTGTTTGACAAATATTTGTTATGCTAGTTTTTCTATTTTTTATGTTGTAGTACTTTTATTCTTAATATTATATGTGTTTTTTCAGGCCTGATCATGTTGATGTTCGTGTCTTTTTTGTTACGTAATGATACTTACAGTAGGTGTTTTGGTTTAAGTGATTGTGTGATAAGATTGAGAAATAATATTTATGAACATTGGCCTAAATTAACAACTAGTCCTATTGAATTGGTTTATGAGAAAGATGGGAAGAAAAAAGTTACTGAAACTAATTCTAATTTGCATAGTATATTTTTGCTTGTTGCTTATAGTGGTGATAATTTTCTATTTATTTTGGTTTTATCTTAGTAGTGTAAAAGTATTTCGCTGATGTTAGTTCTTATAATTCTTCAATTTATTAGTCCTTTTGGTGAGTGTGGTTCATCTACTTATTCAATAGTTGGTTCTTGGTTGATTCTAGTTCTACTTTGTAACGGTTGCTAAAAAATGATTCTAGCAATCCAATATTTACTGGTGTTGACCAAAGATTTGCTGATGGCATTGAGGAGTTCTGATTGCAACTTATGATATATTGTACTAAGAATGGTTATAAAGTTAATGCCATTAAATATGATAGGGAGCGAGTTACAGCTGTTTTTTCATGGAAAGGTTGTGCATTTCATATTCATGTTTCTAGCAAGTTTAACCTACTAGGTATTTTGTATTAAACTATGCAACATAATCATTCATATAGAGTCGGTATTGTAGATGTTAACCATCCACCTGTTTCTAGCAAATTAGTTAAGAAGTTGGTTGTTGATTTTATCCATTCAAATCCTCTTATGAAAATGAAAGATATTATTCATTTATTTCAGACCAAATGCAATATTGTGTAAAATTACTATTTCGCTTATACGGAAAAAAGTTGACTTTAGAAGAAAAAACCATTAGAATGATTTGCTTTTGTATCATCGTTTGAAATCTTTTTGTGAAACCGTGGATGTATATAATCCTGGTAGTACTGTTGAACTTTAAGGCGATTCCGTTAGTTATGAATTTGAGGGGTTTTCATCGAGTTTGAAGAATGCAAATACGGATTTGATTATTGTTGTCCTTTGATTTTTCTGGATGGAACTTATATGAGAGGTAGAGGACAAGGTTGTATTATATATGCTACCGCTGAGAATGGTAATCAAAGTTTTATTTAGTTCTGAAATTATAATATAATTGATTTGTATTTCATTTAGTAAAATATATGCATACCAACTATTAGCCATATTTTTATGGCAAATATTTGACATACATGTGTTGTTTTAGTTTGTCTATTTTTTAATTTTATTTGTTAAATTAGTATTATAAATGCTATTTTCTTTACTTGGGAAACCTTATTTGAGTGGTTTACTTTCTTTATTATATTGGATGATTTAGGTTGTTAAATATTTCAATGTCAAATATTTTCCATATTCTTATAGCAAATATTTGACATACCTTTGATGTTGTAGTTTATATATTTTTTACATTTTTTTTTTGATTATGTGACAAATGTATTTTTATTTATTTTAGGTTTTTCCAATAGCTTTTGGCACTGTATCTAGTGAAGATGAACCTAATTAATATTGGTTTTTAATAAAGCTTAGGGAAATGTTACGTGATGATGATCGTTATTTCACATTTGCATCTAATCCGCATCCCGGTCTTTTGCTAGTCGTTCCTCAAGTTTTTACGGATTCCACTCATGGTTCCTACTACTATCATTTTAAGAATAATTTGAATAGTTTTATAATAAAATGGTGTCCTTATGGTAAAAGGAAATGGTTTATCCCATTGTTTTATCGAGTTGCTAATGCTGCTATAATAGATATATTCAATCATGCTTTTCTTTTAGTTTAACACTGTTGGTGGGGTTGAAGTAGAAAATTTCTTGCATAGTTTGTCTTTTTATAAGTTTGCTAATATATTTTTTATTGGCAATCGATATGGAGAAATGAGTTCTAATTGTACAGAAAGTTTTAATTTTTGGATTTTAGAGGAAAGATATTTACCTATCACTATATGTTTAGACAGAATTCATTTGAAGCTCATGAAACTTATGCATGACAGATGTGAGTTAAGTAAAAGTTGGAATAGTCAATTGAGCCTTGTTATTGGAGAAACATTTAAGGGATTTGTACCTTGAGAGTATTCAATGTAAAGTTACTAAATCTACTATTAAAATTTATGAAGTTCAATCAACTCAATCTTATCAAGTAGATTTGAGTATTCGGCGGTGTAGTTGTAACTTATGGCGCATTAATGGGTCTTCATGTGATCATGCTATTAGATGTATTCTTGCTTTTGATTTGGATGCTTATTCTTACATTGAGGACTATTTCAAAGTGTCCTTGTTTAGAGCATCTTATCCTCATTCAATTCAACCACTTCTTAGTTTTCAAATGGAAGATGTTTTACTTGAAGATGTTGAAGTTCATCCTCCTAAGAGAAGACATGATGTAAGAAGGCCTCCTCCTTCTGAACGGATTAAGTCAGATGTTGAGGTGAATAAGTATAAACATTGTAGTTTGTGCAATAAATTTGGCCATAACAAAAGATTTTGTTTGTTAAGAAATAAAGTGTAATTTTTATACAATATTGACTTTTTATTGTGAAGGCTATTAATGTAATTTCACACATTGTTTTGTTGACTTAAATGGTTTTTTGTTATATTACTTAATTGTCTAGTTAACAGTGTAATTTAGTTCATTTGGTTAATAATAGCCTGCCAAATATTTGCCTAGGTAATGTTTATTAAGCAAATATTTGCTAGTGATATGTTCAGTAATTTATGTTTTCTTGTTCTACATATGTCATGCATATATGTCTTTTATTATAATATGTTTTTTAGTTTTTGTTTTTGAAGATAAATTTGGTTAGCCATTATTCTAATTTGGTTAAAAATAGTTATATATTTTCACTTGATCGAGATGTGCGTTTCTATATGTTTTGCATCCATACATATATGATTATGTATGTTATCTTTTTAGATTTTGCATTCACATAATTCTTGTATGTTCTACACCAACCAAATATTTACTAGGAAAATATTTGCCTCTCAGATATTTGTTTTTACTTTCATGACCATATTACTTAACTATTGTTGTTTTGTATACATGATTAGATTGGCTGGATTTTGCATTTATGATTAAATTTGTTAGTATTTGATTATATGGTGGTATGCTCGATTAAAAAATATATCTCGGTTATAGATTGGTATTTATATGTATCTAATTAGGTTTGGCATCCGATATGATTCTTTATCCATATATATCCAACTACGCTTGGCATCCAGTTAGCTTTTGTATCCATACATACCCAATTAGGTTTGGTATTTGGTTGGCTTTTGCATCCATACGTACCTATTTAGTTTTGGCATTCGGTTGGCTTTTGCATCCATACGAACCTAATAAGGTTTGATATTCAGTTGGCTTTTGCATCATCCACAGCCGGTTATGTTTGACATTCAGTTGACATTTTCATTTGGTGGTATGCTTGGTTAAACAATATATCTCAATTATGGATTGCTTTTTATACGTAGATTTGGCATCCGGTTTGATTTTGTATCCATACATACCTAGTTAGGTCTGGCATATGGTTAGCTTTCGTATCCATACACACCCGATTAGCTATGGCATTCGGCTAGCTTTTGCATCCAAATGTACCAATTTGGCTTGGCATTTGATTGGACTTTTGTATTCAATGGTATGTTCGGTTTAACAATGTATCTTGGCTATAGATTAGTTTTCGTATGTACCTGATTAGATTTGGCATTGGATTGGATTTTGCATCCATATGTATTCGACTAGGTTTGGAATTTGGTTGGCTTTTACATCTATATGTATTCGATTACGTTTAGCATCCAACTAGCTTTTGCATCCATACCCTATTAGGTTTGGCATTATGTTGGCTTTGGCATTCGGTAGTATGCTTGATTAAGAGATATATCTCGGTTATAGTTTGATTTCTATATGTACCCGATTAGGTTTGGCATCCAGTTATCTTTTTCATCCATATACTCGATTAGATTTGACATTCGGTTGACTTTTGCATCCATACATACCCGATTAGGTTTAGCATTCAACTAACTTATGCATCTATATGTACATGATTAGGTTTGGTATTCGGTTGGCTTTTGCATTCAACATTATGCTCGGTTAAACAGTGTATCTTGGTTATAGATTGGTTTTCATATATACCTGATTATGTTTAGCATAAGGTTGGCTTTTGCATCTATACTTACCCGATTAAATTTGGCATCCAGTTGGTTTTTGAATCCATATGTACCGAATTAGGTTTGGCATTCGGTTGTCTTTTGTATCCATACGTACTCTATTAGGATTGGCATTCGGTTGGCATTTGCATCTAGCGGTATACTCGATTAAACAATATGTCATGGATATAGATTAGTTTCTGTATTTACCCAATTAGGTATGGCATTCGGTTTGATTTTGTATCCATGTATACCAGATTAGGTTTGGCATCTGATTAGCTTTTGTATCCATACAAACCTGCCAAGATTTGGCATTTGGTTATCTTTTATATCTATACATACAAAATTAAGTTGTGCATTTAGTTAGCTTATGCATTTGGCGGTTTTTTTGGATAAACATTATATCTCAATTTTATATTTTTTTTTCCTAGATATTCAATTAGAGTATGTAGCTGATTATGTTATGGTGTTGGCTCCAATTTTTGTTAACAAATATTATAATATTAAATGTCATTACTTTTAGTACTTATGAAATATTTTCCTAGCAAATACTTGCCAGATATTTGAGTCTAATGTAGAAATTATACAATGTTATACTATATAAGAATAACAAATTTATTTGAATATAGTACATTACATTTCAGATATAAAACACTTACATTACATCATGTTCAAAGTATGTAGCTTGAGTTAAACATCAAATTGATACATTACATCAACCATATTTTCAATATAGGACATTACAGTTCAAATATTAAGTACTTTACATTATATTCGGACAAAAGTTTCTAACATTCACCCAAATGTGTTTTTTAAACATTTAATATGTACATGTAAGATTACATATCTAGTATCCAACATTTGCCATCTAGCTTTTGATACAATTAATCAAGTTAGATAAATTGTTGTCATCTAAGCGAAATTGCCTCTAGCTATACAATCTTTAATATATATATATATATATATATATATATATATATATATATATATATATATATATATTGACAGTGTCGGGTTTTGATTTTCTACCATGATTTTGTCTGTGACGATATCATATAGGATGTGAGCTCTTAGATTTTGCATTTCTTCGTCTTTGTATATATCTACCTTTTCTTCTAATTGTATATTATTGAATAGAACTTCCATATATTGCATAACAAATATTGCACAACCAATTCTATATTAGTTTAAAAAAAATAAAGTTATTAAATTTACTGTTATAAATTAAAATACTATACTTACGAATAGTGTTTTTGCTATGAACATGTCATAAAATTTGAATGGTTCGTTTTGTAGTTCTGATGGTTGTTTCCTATTTTTTGCATGAATAGACTTCAGAACATCTTTTATTTTGTCTCTCTGCGAAGAATAATCAAGTCAATTAAGTAAATAAATATTTGCTAACAAGCAAATGTTTGACAGTAAAATATTTGATAGGAACATACTTTCCATGTATATATTTACCACCAGTAATTATTAATATATTTTAAATTTACCACTATTTTTGCTTGCTGTTTGTGTGGGCAATCGAAGGTTTTCCTTTTTTTTCTTTAGGAATCATAGTGCTTTCAGGTTTTATGACCTGCATTAAACTCCAACAGCATATAATGATTTTTATGACGTAGTGGTTTGAATATATTTTTTGCAATGCGTTGCTTCTTCTTCCAACAGTTTGACTACCAAAGATTCATCGTTTGTTGTCTTGAATTATTGATAGCTATGATTACAAATTAATTAGCTTTCAAATATTCAACTGAAATTTATTTTCAGTTTTAAGTATCTCATATCATTGCATATGATTTGAAGTATACGGTATCTTTGATTTGTTTTTTATTTTATTTCTAAGAACCAGTCTATAACTTGCATAGAAATTAGATGTTGTATATTAGTTTGGTTATTTTCAGTTAATAATATTATATTGATTTATATACCGTTGATTTGATGAATCTATTGAATAACATGTAAGAAATATTGACTTCCCTTATTTCAATGTCTTTGTTTGGGTTATAGAATCAGTTTCATGTTTTAAGAATAGGTAAAGTATATGTTAATTGACTATTCTGATGACATTTTTCTCGTCATTCATCCTTCGCGTGTCCAACCTTGCTTCCTTTTCTCCCTTTACTTGCGTCACTCCTTTCTAATGTCGAGTACGCCTTCAGACCACACATCCACTAATCTTCTAGATCCATGTCCTCCACCTACAGATCCACCATCGAGGTTCACTTGGTTGCCTACTCTAGTATCATGCGAAGAAGCAAAGGATGGATTTATCCCTATGCATTCTAAGAAATAGAAACGGTTTACCAATAACTCGTTGCAATACAATCAACCCAAATCAGTTTCACATAATTCGCCAAATAACGCTGTTCCTAAGTCCCCAATTCATAATTCACACCATAGCCATGTCCTGAACCATAACAATCTCAATAGAGGTAAGCAAATTGAGACTAGATCATCTAACAACAAATGGAACTTCTCTACGTCTTCTAGCAGGGCATGGAACGAAGTGGTCAAGGGTAACAATATCTCGGTGTCTATTCCGCTGAAATATTATCAACCTCGTGAATTCAACTCAATGAAATGTGCTATAATGTCAATTGATGTTGTTCAAAATTTAAAAAAGCAGTGGGATAACGCTAATGTGATTTATGTTGTTGTCCCAAGCCCTATTACCCAAACTTCAAGGATTATATAAATAGAGTTTGGAAACCCGAAGATGAATTCACTATTTACTCAAAGGAAAATGGTTTTTATGTTATTAAGTTTAATGCAAAAAAGATTACGACAGAGTTTTGGAAGGTGGTCCTTACTACTACAACAAAAAATTAATGATGGTGAAGAGATGGACTCTTAGGATGCAACTAAACAAAGAACTCCTTAATTCTATTCCAATATGGATTCGTTTCTTAATCTACCACTTGAGTAATTGACGGAAGAAGGGATTAGCCGAATTGCCTCGGTACCTGGATTCCCCATAAAACTCGATAAGTTCACTGAAGGTATTGTAAAGATTGCTTATGCTAGAGTTCTGATAGAGATTAAAAAATCCTTTGAGTTTCCAAATAAGATCCTCATATTATCCAAGAAGGATGAAGTGATTTAGCAGGAAATATATTATGAATGGAAACCACATATCTGTACGAATTGTTCAAGTTATGGTCATCTGGAGTCACATTGTCAATTCACTAAAATCTGGAAACCAAAAACACAACAGGAAAACTCAAACTGCAATGAAATGCATATCAATGACATCAAGCAAAGCTAAGACAACATAGAATCAGTGGTGAATAATGTAAGGAATTAAGATGTTACTGATCAAGCTTGAATTGTTATTAATGAATAGCCAAAAAATAACAATTACAGTCATGAAGACCGAGTTACGCTATATTTCCAAACAGTCCAGTCGGAGCTTACCGATGCGACTATTAACAACAAATCAGTTAATAATACTAATTCTCGTATCAGTGATATAGAGACATTACATATATGTAATAGTATTAACGATGGAAACAATATGGCAGTAGAAGTAATTGAAGAGCATATTGAACCAATGCCTATCGCTGAACATTCAAAGTAGAATTCAGAGCAGATGCAAGAATCCAAATCAAGGTCGACCAGAAAACTGAGACCGAAGGAGATTGCATTTTAATTTAAAGCAACGACCTCCGATGATGTTCTAGATAACCCTACATGGAACATTTTAGTTAATCAACTTAAAGGGAAAAGCAAAAAAACATAAGACTGCTGGGACGGCTACTGCCCAGGAAGATAGTAGCAATTCAGGTATAAACTTATAAATGGAGTTCCTATTTTGGAACATCGAGGCATGAATGCTCTATATAAACAGCTAGAAGTTTTACAGCTCATAAATAGTAAAAGGTTCTCGTTCCTTAGCTTTATTGAAAATAAACTTTCAATAGAGAATATTGATAATTTTATGAACAAAAAAGATAAGAAGTGGAAATATGCTCATAATAGTTCGTCTAATCTTAAAAGCAGAATTCTCATTATATGGGACTCCTCTCTTTCTTTAAGTATTATTATCCACGCTAACGATTAATATATTACTTGTATCCTTCACAACGCGAATGGTATTAGTATTCTATGTACTACAATATATGCATAAAATGAGGAGGTGAAAAGAAAGGAGCTTTGGAATTATATTATCGATCAGTTCATAAAATTTAATTTTCCATGGATCCTAGCTGGCAATTTTAATTCTATTTTATCTTCTAACTATAGAATAAATAATAGTGCCTACAATTCAATAGGCGACCAAGATTTTATAGATTTCATATTCGCTTCAAAGCTTGTGCAACCTAATTACACAAGTAATTTTTTACATGGAGGGGAGGGCACAACTTCTCGGTTCATAGTAAAATTGATCGTGTTTTTTTCAATTCCTTATGGATGAATACGTTAAAACAATTTGGTATAAACTTTGGAATTCTTTAAGTGATCATACCCCTATTCATATCGAATTCATGATTCATAAAAAAAAGAAAAGAGAATAGCTTTCAGATATAAGAATTCATGGCATCTCTAAGAAGGATACCAGTTAGCTCTACAGTCTCCACTGTCTTCGGTATTGCATGGTAATCCTCTATATATTCTTTTACACCGGCTGAAGGCAGTCAAATCTGCGTTGAAAAATTAGGTGAAAAGAAAAGAAAATTTATACAGTGTTATTGCTCGTCAAAATAACGAGGCTAATGACATATACAACTTCTCGTTGCAAATCCATTGGATAACATCCTCATTGAACAATAAATCAAAAACATCTCAGATCCAATAAATTTCACGAAGTATTGCTATAGACAACGAGTAAAGAATCAAATTAAACCGGTTAGTTAAAGGTGATAGACTCACTAACTTCTTTTACAGCAGAGTTGATGCTATTAATACAAATCGAGGTAGCAAATATATTCTCAATTCGAATGGTGGATGGACACTTGCATCAGATAAACTAGCAGTTGAAGCTATCAACTACTTTACAGATCTGTTCAGTACATCACAAGCAACAAGACAATTCCCAGGTATCATATGTAAAAGAATAATCTCTGAAAGTGCAAGGAGAAACTTATGTGAACCATTCCAATTAGAAGAAATAAAAATTGAAGTTTTTCAGATAAATGACAATAGCTCCCCGGGACCCGATGGTATTAATTCAAAATTCTACAAAGTGCATTGGGACCAAGTCAAAGATGATATTTGGAATGCCATGAATGGAATCCTTTATTATGGCAAATTTGTAAGAGAAATCAATCACAATTTTATATGCCTCACTCCAAAAAAGCCTGGTGCTAGTGAGATGAGCGACTTTAGACCAATTTTTGTATACAAAGTTATATATAAAATTTTAGCCAACCTCCTTTGTAATCATCTAAAACCTTATATGGACAGTCTAATTTCATATAACCAAAATGCCTTCATTCTAGGGAGAGTTATTTTGGAGAATTCTTTACTTGCATATGAAATGGTTATAGTATGTGCTTGAAAATTGACTTGCATAAAGCTTATGAAAAAAATCAATAGAGAGTTTATTCATCTATGCTAATGTCCATGTGATTTCCTATATCATTTGCTAACCTCATATACGAGTGAATATCTACCCCCAATTTTTTGGTGCTAATTGATGGATCCCTATGTGGATTTACTAAGAGCTCAAGGGGATTAAGACAAAGGGACCCACTCTCGCCTTACTTATTCACTATTGCCATGGAATTTCTTACTATCAACCTCGATTTGGAGCACTTAAAAGGTAACTTTACTCCTATATATAAGACAACTCCAATGATCACTCATTTACTTTATGAAAATGGAATTTTAGTTATGGTCAAAGCTAATTTAAATACGGCTGAAAGCAGTAAACAGTGCTATCAAATAATGAAACATTTGATTGGATTGGGTGTCAATGAAAATAAATATAACATGTTCTTTAGCAAAGGGACTAGACATAAGCAACAAATAGCTACCACGTTAAATATCAGTGTTGGATGTCTACCAGTGATGTACTTAGGTATTCCCTTGTCTAAAAGAAAACTTAAAGCAAAGGATTTTGGAAGCTTGATTGACAAAATTAACGAAAAAAAACAACGATTGGAATAGTAAACTTCTTAACATTAATGGTAGAATTGAATTAACTAAAACTGTCATATACCCAATAATTCAATTCTGGTTACAGTTCACACAAATTCTTGTTAATGTCATTCATAGAATCAATTCTATCTAGGCTAACTTTATGTGGAAATCCAAAGCTCATAAGATGAGCTGGGATGATGTTTGTACGACTAAAAATGAAGGTGGACTGGGCATAAGAAAAATAGATGATCTTGCCAGGGCAGTTGGTAGTAAATTACTCTGGAAATTCTTACAAGGGGAAACAATATGGTCTAAAAGGATGATTTACAAATACTGCAAAAACAAGCAATTTTGGCAATCAGAGATAAACAACAATGATTCTTACATCTAGAAATTTTTGCTCAGAGCAAGAAAATGGTGCTCAAGGATAATTGTTAGAGAAATAGTTAATGGTTAGAACTCATATGTATGGACATACCCCTGGATCAATGGAACTGCTCTGGTAGATATGTATGGGTTGAACACTACGACCCTTTATAGTGGAAACAACAGAAAAGTTTATTCACTCATCTCAGAAAATACTTGGAAAAGTCAACTAGATTATGTTCCTACTCAATGTCAATTCTAGTTCACAACATCACAATTCATAATCACTTGCAATAGGATTACTGGTTTTGGAATCCAACCCGCAATGGTCAGCTTAATTTCTAATCGGCCTGGAATCATGTTATTAAAAAATATACTGAGTTCAATTGGTCGGTATCATTTGGGATGCTAATTATGCTCCAAAAATGTCGATTTGCACTTTACTGGCTAAGTTGAACAGGTTAGATACCAAAGACAGAATATGCAAATAGAATAATAGTATAGACAAATCACGTGTTCTTTGCTCTAATCATACTGAAAATAGAGATCATCTTTTCTTCTATTACAGTTATTCAAGACAGATTTTATAAGAAATTATGAACAAGCTTCACATTAACGTAGGAAATTCTCAGGACATAGACTCTATACTGGATATAATGTGTCAAAATCAAGACAAACATTCCATGTCCAGCCAGTTTAAAAACATGGTATTCACTACGATGATTTGGCATATTTGGAGCGAACGTAATTCTAGGGTTTACAAAGGATTTGAGTTACCAATTCATGTTATAACTACTCTTTTAAACAAGGATTGGAACAATCTTATCGATAGAAACTTGGAATCGAAGAAAGTAAATAATGAATTGAAGCTTATCTTACATAACTTTAGGATATATATCGATCAATTGCAAGATCGCCGACCTCCTTGAGCTAGCTTTTGGGTTTTCACTTCGAAAATCTTGGATTTAGCTCATTTTCCTTAGAGATTGATCAGCGTAGTTGCTGCTATGCTCGTTGATGCGCAGAAGCTTCGAGATTTTATTAGCGTAATTAAGGCGAGAGATTTTCTCTCTCTCCCTCTTGTGATGGGCTTTATGTAAGTCTTGGAGACGGCTCCGTTTTTTTTTCTTTTTTTTCTGTTGTTTTGTCCACTTAAGTTTATGCTCCATGCTGCTCGTATGGATGGTTTTGAGTGTATTTCGCTTGTTTTACTCCTCCATCTATTTAACAACTTCGATTGGGCATATTTGCTATTGTATTATTAATATATGGACATAATATGTACCTTTTTTTCTTGCAAGGCACCTATTTAGGATAGGGGGATTGCCAGGTTTTGACGAGGCATATTATGGAAGTATATGTTTTCTGTTTGAATAAAGTACCATTTCTTCAGAAAAAAAGGTATGTTAGTATATATTATAGTAAGTAGGTTAGAATATAATGTATGAACTTTAATTATGGTTTGTGTCTGAAATTGCCACATCAATATGTGAATATCATTTATTTAAATATTTGTTTGGCACATATACTACTAGTGAACAATTGACTGGTATAAATTTGTCCGAAAAATATTTGGCAATCAATTTATTGTCAGTCAATTGTTCGATAAACACAAATTTCTTAGGCATATATACATTTTTATATGTTTGTTTGTATATTTACAATTTATGTTTTAATAAGATAAATTACTTATTTCCATCTGCTTCAAAAAAAGCATAAGTTCGTGAATCTGTTCATTAATGAGCCAATTTTTTAAAGCTTGCTTTTTTGAACCAATATCTTTGCTTCTTTTATTTCAGATCTATCGTGATCAAATTTTGCGCTTTGGTCTGATATATTTTCACGTTGAGGAACTTTTTTCATTTTTTTTCAGTGTCGCTTTTATATGAGTAGTATATTAGAAGTTGGGACCTTTTTTCACTCTTTTTGGTTCTTTTTTTACTCTTTTCGAGAGTGAAGAAGGAGAAATTTTTGTTTAATTTCTTTTCAACTTTTTCACCATATTTTCAAGCTTGATTTTTTAATCTGCAGCCGCTTTTTGTTGAATGTTTTCTGGTTCCTGGATTAATTTTTGGTGCTTTCTTAGTTCTTGCTTGAAGTTAGTAAGTAGAATGTTGGGCAGTCAATCCCTGGTCTGTCTTTTTTTTAATCATCCATTACAATTGTACATTTAGTATATGCCAAATATTTGATCTATATTATTTTATATAAAAAATGATTTTTGTTTTAAAATATATATCTTTTATTTATTGCATTATCTTTTCTTGATGTCCTTCTATAATCTAAGCATCTTGGTGTGTTATATTTGCTTTGCCTCATTTTTCTTGAATTACTGCAGTGAATATATCAGCAGTATTTAGTTATTAATTGAAATAAAGAAATATTTTAATGAATATAATTTGTGAAAATAATTATTTTTGTAAATTTTTAGGAAATATTTATATGAAAAATTGTAACGACCCACCTTTCTTTCCACAGAAAGACGCAACATTATTAAGAAAGAAAGGGATAGAAAAGAGAAAAGATAGAGAAGAAAGAAAGAAACAACATCAGAATCTCAACAGCGTAACGAATAAATTATATAATAACATAGATATTACATAGTATTATATACATCAGAGTTACACAGCTTATACAACACATGCTAGACAGTTATAAACACATATCTAGTTATACAACTCAATATACAATACAGATATCAACATAGAGATCAACACAGCGGAACCACTATATTTCTACAAATGCTGAAGCCTCCTGCTCTATCGCTCCTTCAGAATTCGTCAAAGAAAACCTGAATCCCTTGGCTACTTGTAAAATTTTGAGTACCCAAGAGTTTAAGAAAAACAGAATAAACTCCGGGTCAGATATTGGTCTGGTGTGAATAAACGGTTAAAGTTGCTTAACTTTAAAAAACCTTTTGAAAGAAAAGATATCACGTAAGACTCCCCACACATAAACATGGGTAAGTTTTTACCTTACGCTAACCAAAACTTTGATAGGAAATTCTATGATATTATAACAGGGTCTAGCGTTTTCAAGTAAATAAGAAATAGCCGAAATTGTTACATTTATTAAATTCCAACATACATAGGTATACAATCAAATCTGAGGGCACTTATTGGAGTTTGGGTTTCCATACAATGGCAGGGGTACTGGGTACCGTCTGTCACATACGAGGCCCAGATCACCATACCGAGGATTACTCTCAATCCCTTGCAACACAAAGTCGGAACCATCCCTTACTAGACAGTCCCGAACAAGATAACCCCACGGTTGTAGCTAGCAACCGTCCACACAGCCGAATAAAAAGGGACTCTAGACAGGGGTAAATCTCATCCTACTTGGGTGCTACCCACTTAGCCTTGCTGCACCTCCTCTGTTTTAGCCATTCCCGGTTGATGAGGATTGAGGCTACGATTACCTTTATAGAACACATCTATCTTAGAATGCTCATCGTCCACCTGACGATGTTCTGAAAGCATTCAATGCATACAAGTTCGTTCTGGATTCGAATGAAGCCGAAGGCATTATCTCGTTACACTCATTTTGGAATCGCCCTCAGAGTTAACGACAATAACCCTTGCACTCTGAATCTTCATCTTCACTTGAGATTCACGGCCTATCGTTAATTTGGATCGATGTGGTTTTTGGATATCCAAATCTAGAAACCCGATCACGGTCTCATCGAAATCCAAAACGCCATCTTTTAGGTCAAAGTTGTTTTAAAGTTAAAAAAATTCAATTTAAACATTATCTATATTCACACTGATAGATAATTCACATATACACAGATAGATAATTCATAACATCACCATTCAACCAAATCATCTCATATCATATATCACACATATCTCATCAGAGATATCAAACAATCAGGCATTCAATATCAATCAGCTATCCATAAGCAATGATCTATTAATCACACCATCTATAATTATTTAAAATGAATTAAATTAATTACTTCATCTCTAATTAATTTAAGGGTCGTTTCACTAGAAGGACAAACTTTGCTGTCCAATAGTTTCTAGGACACGCATCCATGGAAATTAATTTCAAGGCCATAGTCAACAGAATAATTACTTTTAAGGACAAAGTCAACAGCCCAATTACTTTTAAGGACGTAATTTAATAGGTTTTTAGGCCTTAAAAACTAATTATTTTGCATTTTTTCCTTAAAAGTAATTATTTCAGTTGTGTGTCCTAAAAACTAATTACACTTGCTAAAGAGGCCCTTGTGACTAATTTCCACTAAATTTAAAATAAATTAAATTAATTACTTTCATCACTAAAATCTTGCTTACTTGATCATTAATTAATTACAAACCAATTAATTAATCATCATCTTAATTAATCACCCTGGATTAATTATCCTTTAATTACATTAAGTAATTAACCCTTAATTTATTACACAAATTAATTATTTTTAACCATTTAGAGTAATTAACCTTTAATTACTCTCATTAATTACATTAATTAATGATCCTTAATTAATTATTTCTTTAATTAATTAAATATAATTAACTACATCGATCTTTAATTAATTACATTAATTAATTAAACTTTAATTAATCACTTCCATTAATCAACCTTAATCATAAACAGTAATTATCATCCTGTAATTACTTACCTTAATTAATTACTTCTTAATTAATTATATTAATCTTCTGATTAATTATACCAAGTAATTAATCCTTAATTGCTTTTACTAAGTAATTATCTTTTAATTACTTCCCATTAAGTAATTCCCTTTAATTAATTAGATCCAGTAATTATACATTAATTACTTACCCTAAGTAATTACACTATTTAATCTCATTAAGTATTCATACTTAATCAATCATCAAGATTATCCATAATTAATCAATCAATTAATTAATCATATTCGTTTGATTAATTACAATTGGGTAATTCATCCCTTATTACCCCTTTAAATAAATTAATTAATCTTTAATTACAGACTAATTATTCTTTAATTAATAATTAATATACCTTAAGTATCAATTAATAAAACTTAATAACAGATTAATTAATCCTTAATTAATCAGTTAATCATTCTATAAATACAATTAATTAACCCTAATTAACAGTTAATTAATCCTTAATTAACTTTAATAATAGATTAATAATTTCTTAATTATTAATTAATGAAACCTAATTATTAATTATTAAAACTTAATTACAAATTAAGTACCCTTTTAAATTACAAGTTAATTAATCTCTAATTACTAATTAATCAACCTTAATTACCTAATTAATTAATCTCTAAACATTAATCAATAATTCTTAATTGTAAATTAATTAACCTCTAATTAATTAACTTATAACCCTTAATTATTAATTTTAAATAAATAAATTAAATCAATTAATTACTCTTAATTAATTCCTTGATCATTATTAATTAAATTAATTACTTATATTTAATTTCCCTTAATTAACTTAATTAATTTCAAGACATTAAAAACCTTAATTAATCTTAAGATAAAACATTATCTTATTAATGCCTTTATTAACATTTGCACCTTTAAACCATTATATCTTTATAATTAACTATACTTAATTAAATTAATATTTAAGTTTTAAAATAATATAATCATTTCTTGATAAATTAAAATTAACAAAACATAACTTCCATAACCTTAAAAATTTATCAAAAGATGGTGTAAACAAAATATAATTTAGATTTTAAAACTTGTCTTTAAAATTCCATTTTTACTTAAGTTTAAAAATAACTTTAACTTTATTTAACAAAATTTTAAATTAAACAAATTTCAAACTTCTTGATAAAATGTTAAAGAAAACATTTATTTTTATAAAGAATAGTATTCAAAAATAAGATTCATTTCAAAAGTTGAAAATTTTCTTTATTTAAATTTGAAACTTGTTTTACAAAACTTTTTAAAATTTTGAAAATTTCTTTTAAATCAATCTGCTTCAGTTTGGACCTGAGTATTACTCGAGTCACTTCAAGTTCCATTTCTTCTCTTAAATTTTCAAAATTTTAATTTTAATTTAAAAACCTGTAACCATTAAAACTGTTAACAGGTTTCACACTCCAGGGGTACTCGAGTCACCAACTCAAACACACGATACTTGCTTCGAGTCGCCCATGAACCTATTTCCCTGACCCAAGAAATCATCGCCGTGCATATGCACCAGCGCCGAAATCATCTCCGACCTTTGGAGAACCCTCCGGCACGTCACTCGTCACCGCAGCAACTAATTCCCACTCTCAAAACACTAGCACAAGCTACAGATCAAAATCGAACCATCCAGTTGAAAACTGAAACCAGACTCCATGACCAAATCCACATCGATCCCGCACCTCCGACCATCAGATGACGCGCAACCCCGGCCACTCCATCTCCGATCATCCACGAAGCCAATACCCTTGGTCCTATCGAACTCGATTCACCAGAGAGGAAGCCGTGATTCACTTTTCCCTTCTCGACCAAATTAGGTTTAGAACCTAAATCCGCTTGTCGCGGTCACCACGACCATCTGACAACCCACCATCCATTTTTCCCGACCTCGTTGAACCATCCTCCACCTCCAGTTGAAATCCCGACTACCAAAATCCCTCCGCCACCAGAAATTCCTCGAAAACCATGCTCTGGTCACCCCCAAAATTCACACTCGATTCTAATCTAAAAATCATGAATTTCATCTTAAAAATCAAATTTTCCCAGGCCGATTCAAGTTATATACTTGAATCAGAGAATTACAACAATGGGGTTTTAACATATTTATGAATTTTTACTGTAATCTTGGTTTCCAAATACTTTATATATATAAACATGTTTAAACTATTATTAGATCCAAGTTCAAGTTTAAACAAACTAAATTTGTTTGAAAACTAAGGCCTATCAGAGATCAGAGGAGAAGATTTTGAATTTAGATCAAAAATTTAAGCCTGAACTAAGAACAAAGGTATTCAAAAACTACAGTCATGCATACTTGCAAGCATTAATCATTTCAGAAATCTAACAAGCAAGAGAATAGTTATTACTTAGGATTTTTAAGTTGATGTCAATGTTTACTCACCTTTGAAACAAAATGAAGAGAGCTTTGGAAAAAAACTGGGATTTTTGAAAGCTGGAAGGCTTGCAAACGATCTAACTTGAAAATTTTGATTACTACAATGTTGTTGAGGAGATTGTTTGACACTTTGTATTTGATAATGAAATCTTGATCTACAGGATTGCTTTGAAAATTGGTTGCAGGCTTGAAAAGATTACAGGTTTGATGATTTTTTGGTTTGCATTTGAACTTGAAGAATGTATTACAGGGTTTAAACTTGGAAATGATTTCAGGTTATGATTCTTGAATTTCTAGTTTGAAGAAAATTTACAGGTTGAGTTGCATTTGATTTGAGGAATGAATTACAGGTTTGTATTTTGGTTTGAAAATGAGTAACAAGGTTTTTGATCTCAGATTTTGAAGAAGTTTGCATTATATAAGTTTGAACTGAGAAATGGTTTCAAATTTTAGAAGGTTTTCAGATTTTGAACTGAGATTAGAAAAAGAAAATGAAGAGGAAGATAGGGTTTTAAATAGAGTTATTTTGATTTATAAAAATAAAATGAAAATAAAAAGAAAATGACACTTGTCTCTAACCTTGATTAATATGTTAACACGTGTTATTTAAAAGGTCTATAACTTACACTTGTAATGATTTATTTATATTTATTTTTAAAAGGATTTTAAAAGCTTTTAAATTAATTTTCCTAACTAATAAATTCCTTTGTAAATAACTAAATGCTTTTCTAATTTTATAAAAACAAAAACTTTTAAAGAAAATAAAATAAAACCAATAATATTTTAAATAAAATCGTATAAAATTATTTAATCCATTTTTAAATGCTAATTTAAAAGCTTTTGTATTTATTTACTATTAAATAAATACTTTTCCAAATTATATAAATAAATTTCTTTAAAGAAAATAATATAAAAAAATTATTTTAAATAAAAACCTTATCCATATTTTATATCCAAAATATATTATTATTTCTATTTAAAAATATATATATATATATATTCCTTTAAATTCAATTTAAAATCCAATTTAAAATCAATTCAAATAAATATAGATATCAACTTTAAACAAACACATTATTAATTGTAAATAATTGTTCTATTTAAAATCAATTTAAATACACATACATATATTTAAACACACTTATTAAATTTGAAAATAATAAGTCTATTTAAAATCTATTTATAAAATAACACAATTTAAATTTGTAAATTATTATCCCATTTAAAAAAAATCTATTTATAACTATATTTAAAAACAACTCATCATATTTATTATTGTTTAAAATAACAATTTTTACCAATTTTAATTAATTAATTAAGAGATATCACATTCATCCCCCCTTAAAAGAATTTCGTCCTCAAAATTTAAAACAAAAGATAATCCAAAAATTTTATTTTATTTCAACCAATTCAAGCATACATATCAACCATACATGACCAAACAAACAATTCCATCCAAACAAACAATTTATTCTATCAAACAACTCTAAGCTATCCGGACACAGATCCGGATAAGCTTCCTAAAATTATTCTGAGTTTCCCAGGTACAAACACAGGGATACTCGCTCTACTGAATCCAAACTAGCTACACTACTAAGCTACTGAGCATCTAGATCTACCATCTACATAAGAGATATGACCACAATCAAGACCAACTCAACTACCAAATCCTCCTGAACTGTTGGTTCCACAACCAGTGATGGGTCATACACGTATTCCTTCAGAGATACGTGAAATACCTTGAATCCCGGTCTTCCAAACTGGCAATTCAACCTTTATAAGATAAGCACTTATTCCTTACAAAAACTCAGAAGAATCCAATATACTTCGGAGCTAACTCCCCCTTCTTACCCAATCTTATTACTCCTTTGACTAGAGAAAATCTCAACAAAAACAAAGTCTCCAACTTCGATTTTCAAATTCCTCCGTCTTTTAACCACAAAACTCTTCTAACGATCCTGGGCTGCCTACATCCTTCCTGATCAGCTCAACCTTCGCTGATGCTTCTAGAAACAAACAGGACCATAAACAACTCAACAAAATGATCCTCTAAAGATCTACTGAAAATCCAGAATACAACTCTATTCCACAATTATCAGTAGACTACAACTTACTTCTCTTATCCGGAAAAGATAAAATAGGTGCACTCGCCAATCTGACCTTCAGATCTTAAAAACTTCCTGTTGAAATCCTCTAATCCAAATACTGCAACTTCCGGTTGCTTCCACTCTAGAATAGCTGCCACCTTGCTTCCGATGCACAACTCTAACCTGGAGCAGATGAGAATTCCATCGATAAACACGAACACAGACTAGACATCATACCCCGGAAATATGGTTCAACAGATCCAAAAAGAGAAAGCAAGGAAGTTCCAAGAAATACTGAGCTGCTTCACCAAGTCCTTCTACCCAGCTAAATTACCAGTAGCTTCATGAACCAAGTCGATACAGAACTCAATCTCTAATGCAGACAAAACTTTTGACTTCCTTAAAAACACTCAGAAAATCTCTGACAACTTCTATAACTCAAGAGAACACTCAAACTATCGCAAGTCACTTTTGCGATCCTATCCAATCCAATATCCAAAAATAATGTTCTCTCTTTACAAATCAGAATAGCTTATCCTCGACTAATCCATTAAAGAAATGGGTCCACTCTGCTGCTTCTGAACTCCACCTCTAGGACACTTCAAAGACAAAGGATCTTCCTGGTGATACACAAAATACTCCCAGCTGCACCACTGCCACAGATGCCAAAGACTTCCTATCCAAAGCTACTCGATCCTCAAAATCAGATCAACCAATCCCACACAGAACCTTGAGATGGGCGGACATCTCCTCAAGTAAGTTGGCCCCAAACCAAACACAAACATCTATAGTCACTGTGTATCACCACGTAGTTGCTCCTTCTTTGAAGTTGTCGAAATACCATCACTCGCTTCTGCTCAACCGACCAATCCAAACTCTTGAAAATCCGCTCATACGAGCGTGATTAACTTATACTTTAAAGATAGACTCCGAACCTTAACAGGTTTCCTTCAGAGATTGGTGAAATCCTTATACCATGATGTAAAGCTTACTCGAGACAGTATTAGGTCTACAGTCTCGACAGATACACATCTAACCTCAACACTCGGACATCTTTCATGGGTAGTCTTGCTACACACACCGATACCCCATCTACCTTTAGAACTCACATTGAAAAAACCCGAACAGGTAATCCAACAAATAGGTAGAATATGTGTGTGTGTGTGTGTGTGTGTGTGTATGTATGTAAGTATGTATGTATGTATGTATGTATGTATGTATGTATGTATGTATGTATGTATGTATGTATGTATGATGTATGTATGTATGTATGTATGTATATAGTTATATATAAAAATTACAAGTACGCTCTCTCAAGAAAGAAATCACTCCAGAGCCTAGGTATTTGCTCAACCTATCGCTCTGATACCAAATGTAACGACCCCCTTTCTTTCCACAGAAAGACGCGTCATTATTAAGAAAAAAGGAGATAGAAAAGAGAAAAGATAGTAAAGAAAGAAAGAAACAACATCAGAATCTCAACAGCGGAACGAATAAATTATATTAATCACATAGATATTACATAGTATCATATACATCAGAGTTACGCAGCTTATACAACACATACTAGATAGTTATAAACACTTGTCTAGTTATATAACTCAATATACAATACAGATATCAACACAGAGATCAACAAAGCGGAACCACTATATTTCTACAAACGTTGAAGGCTCCTGCTCCATTGCTCCTTCAGAATTTGTCAAAGAAAACCTAAATCCCTTGGCTACTCGTAAAATTTAAGTACCCAAGAGTTTAAGAAAAACAGAATAAACTCCGGGTCAGAAATGGGTCTGGTGTAAGTAAACGATTAAAGTTGCTTAACTTTAAAAAACCATTTGAAAAAAAAGGTATCACGTAAGGCTCCCCACACATAAACATGGGTAAGTTTTTACCTTACGCTAACCAAAACTTTGATAGGAAATTCTGTGATATTATAATAGGGTCTAGGGTTTTCAAGTAAATAAAAAATAGCCGAAATTGTTACATTTATTGAATTCCAGCATACATAGGTATACAATCAAATCCGATGGCACTTATTGGAGTTTGGGTTTTTCCATACAATGGCAGGGTTAATGGGGTACCGTCCGTCACAGTATGGGGCCTAGATCACCGTATCGAGGATTACCCCCAATCCCCTGCAACACAAAGCCAGAACCATCCCTTACTAGACAGTCCTGAATAAGATAACCCCGCGGTTGCAGCTAGAAACCGCCCACATAGCCGAATAAAAAGGGACTCTAGACAGGGGTAAATCTCATCCTACTTGGGTGCTACCCACTTAGGCTTGCTGCACCTCCCCATGTTTTAGCCATTCCCGGTTGATGAGGCTTGAGGCTACGATTACCTTTATAGAACACATCTATCTTAGAATGCTCATCGTCCACTTGACGATGTTCTGAAAGCATTCAATCCATATAAGTTCATTCCAGGTTCAAACGAAACCGAAGGCATTATCTCGTTACACTCATTTTGGAATCACCCTCAGAGTTAACGATAATAACCCTTGCACTTTGAATCTTCATCTTCACTTGAGATTCAAGCCCTATCGTTAATTTGGATCGATGTAGTTTTCAGATATCCAAACCTGGAAACCCGATCCCGGTCTCACCGAAATCCAAAGTGCCATCTTTTAAGTCCAAGTTGTTTTAAAGTTAAAACAATTCAATTCAAACATTATTTATATTCATACAGATAGATAATTCACATATACACAGATAGATAATTCATATCATCACCATTCAACCAAATCATCTCATATCACATACCACGCATATCTCATCAGAGATATCAAACAATCAAGGCATCCAATATCAATCAGCCATCCATAAGCAACGATCTATTAATCACACCATCTATAATTAATTTAAAATAAATTAAATTAATTACTTCAACTCTAATTAATTTAAAATAAATTAAATTAATTACTTTCATCACTAATATCTTGCTTACTTAATCATTAATTAATTACAAACCAATTAATTAATCATCATCTTAATTAATCACCCTTGATTAGTTATCCTTTAAGTACATTAAGTAATTAACCCTTAATTAATTACACAAATTAATTATTCTTAACCATTCATAGTAATTAACCTTTAATTGCTCTCATTAATTACATTAATTAATGATCCTTAATTAATTACTTCCTTAATTAATTAAATATAATTAATTACATTGATCTTTAATTAATTACATTAATTAATTAAACTTTAGTTAATCACTTTCATTAATCAATCTTAATCATAAACAGTAATTACCATCATGTAATTACTTACCTTAATTAATTACTTCTTAATTAATTATATTAATCCTTTGATTAATTACACCAAGTAATTAATCCTTAATTACTTTTACTAAGTAATTATCTTTTAATTACATCCCATTAAGTAATTCCCTCTAATTAATTACATACGGTAATTATACATTAATTACTTACCCTAAGTAATTACACTATTTAATCTCATTAAGTATTCACACTTAATCAATCATCAAGATTATCCATAATTAATCAATCAATTAATTAATCATATTCATTTGATTAATTACAATTTGGTAATTCATCCCTTAATTACCCCTTTAAATAAATAAATAAATAAATCTTTAATTACAGATTAATTATTCTTTAATTATTAATTAATAAACCTTAATTATAAATTAATAAAACTTAATAACAGATTAATTAATCCTTAATTAATCAGTTAATCATTTTTTAAATACAATTAATTATAGATTAATAATTTCTTAATTATTAATTAATAAAGCCTAATTATTAATTAATAAAACTTAATTACAAATTAAATACCTTTATAAATTACAAGTTAATTAATCTCTAATTACTAATTAATCAACCTTAATTACCTAATTAATTAATCTCTAAACATTAATCAATAATCTCTAATTATATAATTAATTATTCTTAATTATAAATTAATTAACCTCTAATTAATTGACTTATAACCCTTAATTATTAATTTTAAATAAATTAATTAAATCAATTAATTACTCTTAATTAGTTCCTTAATCATTATTAATTAAATTAATTACTTATACTTAATTTCCCTTAATTAACTAAATTAATTTCAAGACATTAAAAACCTTAATTAATCTTAAGATAAAACATTATCTTATTAATGCCTTTATTAACATTTACACTTTTAAACCATTATATCTTTATGATTAACTATACTTAATTAAATTAATATTTAAGTTTTAAAATAAAATAATGATTTCTTGATAAATTAAAGTTAACAATACATAACTTCCATAACCTTAAAAATTTATCAAAAGATGGTTTAAACAAAATTTAATTTAGATTTTAAAACTTGTCTTTAAAATTCCATTTTTACTTAAGTTTAAAAATAACTTTAACTTCATTTAACAAAATTTTAAATCAAACAAATTTCAAACTGCTTGATAAAATGTTAAAGAAACATTTGTTTTTATAAACAATAGTATTCAAAAACAATATTCATTTCAAAAGTTGAAAATTTTCTTTATTTAAATTTGAAACTTGTTTTATAAAACTTTTTAAAACTTTTGAAAATTTCTTTTAAATCAGTCTGTTTCAGTTTGGACCTGAGTATTACTCGAGCCACTTCAAGTTCCATTTCTTCTCTTAAATTTTCAAAATTTAATTTAAATTTAAAAACCTGCAACCATTAAAACTGCTAGCAGGTTTCACACTCCAGAGGTACTCGAGTTTCCACTCAAGTGACCAACTCAAACACACCATACTTCCTTCGAGTCGCCCACGAACCCATTTCTATGACACAAGAAATCATCGCCGTGTACATGCACCAGCCCCGAAATCATCTCCGACCTCTGACGAACCCTCCGGCACGTCACTCGTCCCCGCAGCAACTAATCCCACTCTCAAAACTCTAGCACAAGCTATAGATCGAAATCGAACCATCCAGTTGAAAACTGGAACCAGACTCCATGACCAAATCCACCTCGATCTCGCGCCTTCGACCATCAGATGACGCGCAACCCCGGCCACTCCATCTCCGATCATCCACGAAGCCAATATCCTCGGTCCTACCGAACTCGATTCACCAGAGAGGAAGCCGTGACTCACTTTTCCCATCTTGACCAAATTAGGTTTAGAACCTAAATCCACTTGCCTTTGTCACCACGACCATCAAACAACCCACCATCCATTTTTCCAAACCTCGTCGAAACATCCTCCACCTACAGTTGAAACCCCGACTGCCAAAATCCCTTCGGCCACTAGAAATTCCTCGAAAACCATGCTCTGGTCACTTCCGAAATTCACACTCAATTCTAATCTAAAAATCATGAATTTCATCTTAAAAATCAAATTTTCCCAGGCCGATTCAAGTTATATACTTGAATCGGAGAATTGCAACAATGGGGTTTTAACGTATTTATGAATTTTTACTGTAAATCTTGATTTCCATAAACTTTATATATATATATATATATATATATGTTTAAACTATTATTAGATCCTAGTTCAAGTTTGAACAAACTAAATTTTTTTGAAAACTAAGGTTTATCAGAGATCAGAGGAGAATATTTTGAATTTAGATCAAAAATTTAAGCCTTAACTATGAACAGAGGTATTCAAAAACAACAGTCATGCATACTTTAAATCAGATACATATATACATGCAACACATTCATATACACAGATAATACATATATATACACATGCAAGCATTAATCATTTCAGAAATCTGACAAGCAACAGAACAGTTATTACTTAGGATTTTTAAGTTGATGTTTACTCACCTTTAAAACAAAATGCAGAGAGCTTTGCAAAAAACTAGGATTTTTGAAAGCTGGAAGGCTTGCAAATAGATCTAACTTGAAAACTTTGATTACTGCTATGTTGTTGAGGAGATTGCTTGACACTTTGCATTTGATAATGAAATCTTGATCTACAGGCTTGCTTTGAAAATTGGTTACAGGCTTGAAAAAGATTACAGGTTTGATGATTTTCTGGTTTGCATTTGAACTTGAGGAATGTATTACAGGGTTTTAAACTTGGAAATGATTTCAAGTTATGATTCTTGAATTTCTGGTTTGAAGAAAATTTACAGGTTGAGTTGCATTTGATTTGAGGAATGAATTGCAGGTTTGTATTTTAGTCTGAAAATGAGTAACAGGGTTTTTGATCTCAGATTTTGAAGATGTTTGCATTATATAAGTTTGAACTGAGAAATGGTTTCAGATTTGAGAAGGTTTTCAGATTTTGAACTGAGATTAGAAAAATCAAATGAAGAGGAAGATAGGGGTTTTAAATAGAGTTATTTTGATTTATAAAAACAAAAAGAAAATGACACTTGTCTCTAACCTTGATTAATATGTTAACACATGTTATTTAAAAGGTTTATAACTTAACACTTGTAATGATTTATTTATATTTATTTTTAAAAGGATTTTAAAAGCTTTTAAATTAATTTTCCTAACTAATAAATACCTTTGTAAATAAATAAATGCTTTTCTAATATTATAAAAACAAAACTTTTAAAATAAAATAAAATAAAACCAATCATGTTTTAAATAAAATCATATAAAATTATTTAATCCATTTTTAAATGCTAATTTTTATTATTTACTATTAAATAAATACTTTTCCAAATTATATAAATAAATTTATTTAAAGAAATAATATAAAACAAACTTATTTTAAATAAAAACCTTACCCCTATTTTATATCCAAAATATATTATTATTTCTATTTAAAAATATATATTCCTTTAAATTAAATTTAAAATCCAATTTAAAATGAATTCATATAAATATAGATATCGATTTTTAAAAAACACATTATTAATTGTAAATAATTATTCTATTTAAAATCAATTTAAATACACGTACATTTATTTAAACACACTTATTAAATTTTAAAATAATAAGTCTATTTAAAATCTATTTATAAAATAACACAATTTAAATTTGCAAATTATTATCCCATTTAAAAAAAATCTATTTATAACTATATTTGAAAACAACTCATCATATTTATTATTGTTTAAAATAACAATTTTTACCAATTTTAATTAATTAATTAATTAAGAGATTATCACATTTTAAATTCCTTGAAATTCCGGGATATCACAAAAATATTTGTATAGCAAATATTCAATGTAAAAGTTTCATGCATTTGAATATTATACCTTTGGACATGATGACATCATTTTTTCTTTTATTTTTTCTTTCTCTTCACCACCCAAATTTTCTTCACTCATCATCAAACCTTTCGATTTTTCACCTGGTTTGTCAAAAATTTCAATTGTTAATTGTTTTGTTCACTAGCATATTGATGACAAATGTTTTTCCAGCTGATCTTTTATAGTAATTTGTAAACATTTGCAATTTTTTATGCTTTCTTTTTCTTCTTCGATCCTCTTTTTCTGCGTCGCCTTTTACTATATTTGGTATGACAAATATTTCATATTAGCTTGTTGTCTGGTCATTAGTGTCATCATTATCTTTATTGTTCTTTTCCTTTTCATTTTTGTTATTATCAACTTTAATTTTCCTTTTCATCATCACTAGCAGTATCACCATCATTATCTTGACACGTCATCATCGTTTTTTACTTTCATCGCCATCACGTTTGCTTTCATCTGCACCATCACCATCATTACTTTCCTTAGCACCATTACAATCTTTATCATTATCACCATCACATTTGCTTTCATTTGCACCATCACCATCTTTACTTTCCTCGGTCCCATTACCATCTTTATCATTATCACTGATCAGCACCATCACTTTCACCATCTTTGGATTCATTAGCACCATTATCATCTTTATCATCCTCATCATCACCTTCGGCATCTTTACCTTTGTCGGCACCATCATCATCTTTGCCTTCATCTTCATTATGATCATCGTCACTTTACCTTCTTCATCAATAACAACAATACCAGCAATGTCATTGGCTTCATTATCATTATTAGCATCGGCATCTTTTGTTTTATCATTATTAAATTGATCGTTATCATCTTCATCATCGTTGTCATCTTTGTCTTCTTCAACATCTTCTTCTCTTTCCTCTGTTTTTTTTTTAATCTTCGTTTTCTTTTTTCAGCAGCTTGTTTTCTTTTTTTAGTGCAGTGTTCTCTTTATTTGGCTTCTTTATTTCCAATTTTATATCCTTTAATTGATTGTTGATTTCTTCATATCTTTAATCGACAAATGAAGCTTTTTCTTTAGCTGATTCAGCATTGGTAGATTTTAGCACCTTTTTCTTCTTTTGTTTTTCTTCTTTTCTCTCCAAATTAGAGAATTTTTTTTTACTTTTTTCATGACCAAAAACCTAATGAAATATTCGTTTTGAAAATATTTAAAAATTTGATTATTAAATTGTAAAATAATTATATTTGTCTAGTATGAGCTAGACAAATATTTGTCATTCACTTTTTATAACATAATTTCAGTGGTATTATTAGCAGTTGTACCTTTTTGGTAAGGAAGTACTTCATTTTGCTTGGACTAACTTCATGTAGTGCCTATTTTGCAAAAGTTTGTTCATTTTGTACATACCTTATTTTTAAATCAATTATTTCTATAATATCGCATAACGAATACAGCATGAAGAAGTATTATGTGTTATTTAGTTTATAATAGAAATTATAAAAGATAAAATGTGTTATTAGAGTTTACCAATAGCTGGGTTATGCATGCACGTATTTTCCTTAACTGTCTTTATTTTTTCTCACTTGTTCCATCGATATTTTTCTATTATTGCTGGCCAAGAAAAAGCGTTCATTTCCTTCAACTGTATTTTCTTTTTGCTTTTTAAAGTTAATCAGATTCTTATTTCAATATCTTTTACTTTGATCATTTCTAAATTATTAAAATATTTTTGTTTGGATACTTTTACTTGAGAGTTCATGTCAGATTCCTTCAAATGAAATGTTATGTTGATTGTGATGCCCTCATTTGAAAATCCAACAATTATGGCGATGTCACTTTCTTTTAGAACTACTTTTATATTTTCAATATAAAAACAGCTTTCTTCAGTTGAAAAAGAATCTATGATCATATCCATAGGAGCTGATTCTTTGATCCTCGTTGTTATAGCTCCTTCCATGAGCGGATTGATAATGTTGAAGAATCGAGTTTGCTTCAACAATGTGATGCGTTCTTCTAGAAGTAGCTTTTCTTTTACTAAATTTTCTACTAATGTAGATTTAAAGCTACTTCTACAACTTTTTGAATTCTCTTTTGGCACTTCTATTTTCTGTTTCTTTACGGGTGTTTTTTTAGTGCTTCTTCTTTTCGTTGGTTGTTTTCTCTTGAGGAATGAAAGAACAACATCTTCTGATTATGCTATATATTCTGAATATTCATATGTTGGATTTGTTGGAGATTCAGATTTTGTGGATTCAGGTTTGTGAGGAGATTCTGGTTTGTGTGAAGATTCGAGTAAATTTGCAAATTTCTTGACTTCATGTGGTTGTATTTTTTTGTGTGCCGTGACTTTTTATCTTCGCTGTGGTATCTTTAAAGCTTTTAAAATTATCAAATTAGTGTCACATATATATACGAGTAGCAATATAAGCGTGGCAAATATTTTTCATTCTCGTATTTATGGAAAATATTTCAAATTGTATGCTTTTTATATAAATGTATATACACTAAAATTTCAATTTAACAAAAATTTAAACTTTATTTGACAAATAATTGATATTTTTAGTATTTGCGGTAAAAAGAAAATTAAATTCACAAAATTACTATCACAAATTGTTTGGCAAATATTTGTCATCCTCGTTTGAATGTTTAATTACATGTTATAATTTCAAGGCAAATTTTCACTAATTTAATTCTTCAATGAGTAAGAGATGCATATGGTTAGTATTTGGCACTCTTAATATTTATGTTATTGTTTTTGTAATATATACAGCCATTTCTAAAATAAATTTTAATGCATATATTTGCTTTATTTGCTTCATCATTTAATTATATACTACAATTGGAACCTAGCATCAATTAAGACTACATATGTGAAATATTGGACATTTTTAGTACATATAGTAAAAAAAATAGTAATATTTCAAATAAAATTACTGATAGCAATTAACTTATGACAAATATTTGCCTAATAAATATTTGTCATTGTTCATTATTCATTTTATTGTACACTTTTTACAGAATCTATTTCAATCATTCATGAACCAAAATCATACATGTAAAATATTTGCCATAGGTTTCGCTTATATATGCAGTATGTGGCAAAAAATTAATTCGTATTACCTTTTCTCTTTATTTTTAGAATTTTTCTTCTGAATCATGCATGTTTTTCACAATAGTTAACATTAGTTGCCATTTTCAAACATTGAAGATTGCTTTTCACAATTTGCAGATATTTTCCATTATTTAGAAAATTTACATCGATTTGTTCTTCGTATCGTTGCTCGATCGACAGCGTAAGCAGCTGAGACACTCGATTGATAGTGTATGTAACATCCCACCTTTTTGGACAGTTTAAGCAGACGCATGTGCCAACTCAAACCATACAGAATGGCGGATTGTTATTGGGGTAAATAAAAAAAGCAAAGAAAGAAAGAAAAAAATAGAATCTTGCAGCGGAATGACAAAGTATAATAATCAAATAATAGTTCATGAAGCCGCTTACCAAAACATTTGATTATACTGATATAACACAGAATCAGAGTTACACATATCAGAGATAAATAAATAACAATGCAGCGTAACAGTGTGATACAGCGGGATAATATAGTAAATAATAATAATACAATCTTCGTCTTCATCCTTTAGAAATAAGGTCTTCAAATCCTGAAATGCTCAGGCCGACCCAAGCGAATTGAAAAGACAAAACACTCGAGTTAGAACTAAAAGATCTTATGTAAGTTAAATTAACGAAAAATAATATGAGTGGAACAGCGTCAGAGATGTTTACGGGATTTGACATCTCCTATCCGGTGTCTATCGTGAGTGTGGCAGCTTAAGAGATGTTCGGGATTCACATCTCCTAAGAATCTGTTAAACTATCTATTATGTAGTACAATACGCTATTATAATATGTCTATAGTAAAGTAAAGGTATTAAAATAGCGTTAAGGCGTTACCCATATCCCCATTAACACATTTTATATATTCTCATAGTCTATGCAATGTCGTATGCTCCTCCGTAAACTGGAGTTTTACCCAAAGGACATCATATAGGTACAGTACAAAACAAACTCATAGAAGACGCGCTAGGGCATGTGAACACGGCACACGAGGAAATGCCAGGATAGATATACCGTTTGTGGATCTGGACTGGTGGTAACGCATAGCAGCTACTACCGCACACCTCGGAACACACTCCCAAATCAAAATCGAAGGGTGGCCACCAAAACAATCACAAATCAAAATATAATATCGAAGAAGTGTGTCCGATAGGAGGAACGACCTCACTTGGCCTGGCGTGGCTCCTAATTTTAGTCACATCTAAGCTGACTCACGGAAGTCAGGGTCACGTCATATCTTATACAGAAATCATTCGCTAAACCATCCTACTTCATTTCTGGAATCTCAACCACGTACACAGTTGTTAAATTGGTTTTCAGTATTAGCAGAGAGGATGACAATATCTGATCCCGTTCTCGTAACAACCAACCGCTTATTACACATCGGATGGTTCCTTTAAAGTCAATTCACAATTTATATAAAAAATATCATATTCTCAAAACCATAATACTTTCGAAATCGTATTTACTTTCAAATCATATTCACTTTCAAATCATATTCACTTTGAAATCATAGTTTGGAATTATTTTTCCTTTCAAAAAGTCATAATTTCTTCCATGGTCATATTTCCAGAATACGGTAAAACCTTACTTCAAAATCATCATTTTCAGTTTATTCTCTTTTAAAAAGAAGTATTGAATCTAAACACTTCCACTTTACTTAGTCTGGAAATTTAGATAGTTTAAATAATTTTAAATATTTATAAATAGTTTACTTATAGGTTAAAAATACTTTTAAACTGGTTCAAGATAGTTAAATGGATTTAAATTAGATTAAGTATAAGTAAAATAGGTTAAATAGCTTAAAAATTAATAGATTAATTATATATAAATAAATTAAAATGGTTTAAAATAGATCAAAATAATTTTATATGGTTAATATTAGTTAAATAGTTTAATAAATTTGAAAAATCTGAATAATTAGAAATTTTAAAATAATATATTCTTTTAAAATAGTTTATATTAAAATATAAGTTTGGAATTTATATCCAGCTAAACTATTCGTTTCATTTCAACACATTTAGACCAATTTCAATTTCCAAATCAACAAACCAAATTTCCCTTTTCAATATAAACTTAATTTTCCAAAAAAAACTTCAATTTATATAGATCAAATTTTACTTCAAAATATCATTTGATTCCATTAAAAAATTAAGGATTTTAAAATCATTAAATTTAACCAATCCGGTGTTCGTATATAATTCTCTACCCTAAGGTTAAGTGATACGGATATTTATCATTTCAATCTGCAATTTAAAATTTTACGGTTGTATATCATTTCAAACCGCAATCCCAAATAAATATAAAAATTCATAAAATCGCTCGAGTCTATCATTTCAACCCATAACGAATTTCAAATAATAATACTTAAAGGAACTTGCAGAGTGATAACAGTGTGTGTGTGTGTGTGTGTAAATTAGCATAACATCCAATCATCCAATATCAACAATCAACATCCACCATAGTTATCATCCAAATCAACCAAATAAATATCAGTAATTAACTAATTTACAATAACAGGTATTCAAGTGGCAATTTAATTTCAAAAATAAATTAAATAACAATTTAATTCGAAAGGATACAAATTAATAAGGATGACAATTTAAATATATCAAACAGTCATATATAATTTCCTAATCACATCATAAATTAATTTAAAAAACATAAGAAATTTTAGAAGTTGTGAGTGAGTTAAAACACTCACCCTTGATTTTAGCCCATAAAAATCCAAACAGAAGCACAAAACTCAACAATCACTAAATTTAACTAAATCAATTTCATGTTGTCCGGAATTTAAATACGAATCCAACAGAAGAAATCGCGCGTGAATCAAAGTTTATATGCAAAAGATATTCATGTTACAAGAAATATTATTAAAATAAAAATTAGTACGCACTAAAAAACAAATTTTAATGCTTACATTTTTCTCAAGATGAGGCTTCAGGAAAAGATTGAAGAACAGCTAAGACGAGGACAGGAAGTGTACGAAAAATGAGAAAAACCATGTTTTATAAAAGAAAGTTTTTGGATTTGCAATAATAAGAGCTTTTGAATATGAGGTGTTAGGAGAAACAAAATGTAAAAGAAAAAATAAGCTGTAGGTTATTTATAATTAGAAAATGAAGGTGGAATGACAAAAATAAATGTCACATATTATTTTGAAAGCTTTAGGCATTAATAATGCATAAGGAAATGTACTAGGAATGGAAAAGTTTGCAAACGAAAGTAAAATTTTGTATACGTCAAAATGAGGTGGCAAGAATTAAATACAACCTAAAAGTCTAGGCTCGGGTATTAAATAGAAGGAGAAATAAACGGATCAAGCATTAATAATAAGATAACTATTTTAAAACATTCATGCAACAATTAATAAAAAAGAAATGAAGGAAACATGTACATCGCACAACCTTTTGAAATTCAATTTTTTAAAATGCAACCAAATTAACTTCATTAACTCAAATAATATTCAAATTTGCACGCATTTAGGTTTTTATCTACGCATAACAAAAAAATTATACTTACCTTAAGAATGAAAACGTTCAATTTGGTTTTCTTAAAATGATCTTTTATTTCCATTAAAACACCTTTTTTGTTTAACACAAAAACATTAAATCTATTAATTGCAGTCAACGTTTTCTTTCCTTTTAATTGAAACATCTGAATTACATTAATTGCAATTACTTACAAAGTTAAATTTTAAAACAGGCAACTAAAATGGATGAAAAAAATAAAACAATTGTTTATTTAAACATGTTTATAAATTTGTTGTTTATACACAAGAGTAATAAATAACTTACTGAAATAGATTATTTTTCTATTCTTGTAATCAATCTGTAAGCTAAAACACGGTTCAAATAAACGTATATTACTTTCATTAAAATCAATCATTCTATTCTTTATTTTAATGAAATTAAAGCTACATTCACAAACGAAACATTTATTTTATTTGATGTAAATGTTCTTTTCATTAAATCAAACTTTCCTTATATTTTCACAAAATATAAACTGCTTTTAATTGCATCGATAAATTTATAATTAGTATTCTCTCTTCTATTAATTGAAAATTTTTAGTTACATTAATTTCAGTTGATTAAGTTTCAAAATGGAATGAATGAATTTAATGAGAAGTAGAATAATTATTTCCTATCTAATAGCAATTTAAACATATCTATACACTATTGGATACCAACAGTAATTACACATTTTTTACTAAATAATAGTTTCTCGTCTCCACAATCAATCTTTCAACTACCAAACATTTCAAATAAATAAACATATATTTACTCCTTTACTAAACGTATTCATTTTTATTCTTTTATTTTGATTTACACTCCTACTATTAAATCAACAACACCTTATGAAATTATAAACATAGGTTTCTATCTTGCTGTTCTCATTTTCTAAATTGACGCCTTTTCTTACATTAACCACAATGTTTAATTACATTTAGTTCCAATTAATTATAATTTTAATTTCAATAAATTGATTAAATTTGGTTTCAACCTTTTTATTTCATAAATCATTGCCTTATAAATAAAGTTTACATTTCTATATTTTTTATTACGTTCAAACTACAGTTATTGTCTTATTCCACGTTAATGTAACATTTTGTTGATATTTATTTGAAATTGATTATTTAAATTGGTAACAACACCAATTGTCACCATTATACATTTTATAACATTTGTAAGTTAATTGTTTACAAAAAAATTATTACAACTCTCATTACACTACACTTATTCCATTTCCATCCATTACACGTTATTTTATTAATAAATCAACCTTTAAATTATTAATTACCTTTTATATCCAACTATAAATTAATGCACACATTTATTAAAATTTATACTCCCAATAAATTTATTCATCTTCATTTCATTCTTTTTATTAAATCCATTATTACTCTATGAATAAAGTTTATATTATTACCAAATATTACCTAAATTTACATTAACTTAATACTTAATTACATTTATTGCAATTGGTTTCAAATTTAATATAACAGACTACTTAAATAGGTAAAGCATATTAATTGTTACCATTAACTTTAAATCACACTTATACATTTATTATTTACACACAAATGTTACAATTTAATGCTACAATTTCTTACATAAGCCAAATTTTATTCAATGATCTTTATTTCATATTATTTCATTTATTAACTCAATGTTTACATTTGTCTTCTTATATCAATTTATAACCAAATAACATTTACATTATTTCGTTCATTGGAATTTTATTCAAGTTATTAACAATTAACTTACATTTATATTGTTACAATTCATTCTAGCTATTATTTCCATGAACAATTCACTAATTTTTTATTTTCTTCAGTATTAAATTACCAAAATCTTATTAAATTAACAAATCTAATTATCGAAAATTTTACGGATCGTTACAGCGTAAGCGGAACCTAATTTGCGAATCAGGATTTTGTTGTTCGATTGAGAGTTTTTGTTTTGTTTTTTTTAAGTTATAAATCACGTACATATATTGCGGATTTGAAAAGGAAATTGTCCAAAATGTAAACGGATGAGGGTAATGCGGGTGTTTTTTGTTTAATCTTTTTTACAAAAAAAGATGTATTTTATAAGTTATAAGAGAGAGGGATTTGGGTCTAATTATTTTAGAGAGATGTGGGACAAAATTTTAAATCGTAAGATTTTAAAATTATTGGAATTTGTTTAAAAAAATTAAAATACGTTTAAAAATTTTAAAAGGTAATTTCCATTGAAATGGTTAAAAGGGAAGCATTTCTAATAAAAGAACTGATGGATGCGGAAAAATCTAAAGTAGACAATAAAGTGGATGATGGATGATAGTTTAAAATAAATTTGTTATTTAACATAAACTTCTTTTATTTTTCAATGTACCTTTAATCACTTCTCCAATTTTCTTAATTATTATTGTAATTCAAATCTACCGTTCTGTCCCAAATCATCAAATTTCATCAAAATAGTCTAATACTTTTGACGCCAAGTAAGAGTCACTGCAATATCCTACTATATATCCTCTTTCTCTCTACCCACTAATTCTTCTATCAACCTCTAAATTTATTAAATTCAGAACCCTAATGTTCCCTCTTAAATTGAAACCAATAATTTTATTTTTATGCGAAACTTTTTAATAACAAAAAAACATGGAAATTGAAATGAAGATTCAATATTGAGAGTGGGATGATTTCTCTTTAAATCTGTAGAAAATTTAACAAAGATTTCGTTAAATTAATGGAAGACTGATCAAAATTAGAATCCCTATTAAGGAAAATTCATCAAAATTTAAATTTCCAAAATTTGACAGTACAACTTAAGTTTTGGAGACAAGGAATAGAATAATGTATGAAAGAAAAGTAAATAATTATGATAAGATCAAAAAGGCAATTTGTCACCAACTCTATAACCTCTAAAAGTGGAATTTGTACATATTTCTCTAATTGACAAAAAAACTTCAATCAACAACCTCTTGGTTTTTTCCTTTCCTTTTAGTATGGCTTAGTATCTCCTGACCCACACCGGATTTAGACGTTCCACCATGCAGCCCTAAACTTTGGCCTCCATTTCAATGACATTGATCCTCATAATGTGCAGCTAAAAACATCGAAATATATTGTATTCATTTCAAAGACAAAGCCTCTAGCTTATTGTAACCATCATACCAAAGAGAATTTGATGATAATTCAGTTAGAATTATATTTTTAAAAGTAGTTCACTCTACCCCCTTTGATTTAAAATAACGTCGATACTCTTCTCTATTTTGTAGTTCGATTCCATCTTGACTGGATAGATCAAGAGTGACCAATGACATATAAACATGTATATCATCAAGGGTAGATCAAACAACAAAAGCTGCTGAACAAAAAATGACAGCAGAACCAGATGTATAACAGCGATATAAAGCACAATAACAGTGTAAACGAGAAATTCTTATGTTCTTTCCATTCATTAAGCCAGCAAACAAAATCCAACACTAAAAGAAGAAGAAAAGAAGATTTTCCATTACAAATAAGCCAACCACAGCAGTCACCTAAGCATGAACTATAATTTGAAACTCCAAACATCAGACTAGTCTATTCATCTTCAGCAGCAGCCTTTGAAGAACCAGCCTTCTTAGGAAGCAAAAGATTATGAATATTTGGCATAACTCCGCCATTGGCAATAGTAACCGTTCCCAGAAGCTTTGATAGCTCTTCATCGTTCCTTACTGCTAACTGAATGTGCCTTGGCACAATTCTGTTTTTCTTATTGTCTCGTGCAGCATTACCAGCAAGCTCCAGAACCTATTAGACGTATTAGCAATTCAAATTAGTACCAAATGCAAGGAATAATAAGTGGTAAATAATAACTGTTTACAAATTTTGGTTCAAAATATTCAAATCAGTATGAAACAACATCGATTTTACCAAATTATCCTTTGTGTGATAGCATTAAATAACTAGTCTTTATTTTTATTCTGTAAACTCGATGTCAAGAAGTACCGATGCCCACGTTTATGTGAAATTTTTTTTAGCTTCAATCAATCTAATAATTCCAAATAATATAAATTGAATAATAACAGGATGAAATTTAAAAATCTATCGGTAGAACCGTCCTCGATTTCAACAAAAAAAAAAAGAGGGTAAAGTTCACGATCTATCCGTAATCAAATAGAGAGATGCTTTACAAAACAAAAAATAAAAGAATACCTCAGCAGCCAAGTACTCGAGAACAGCGGCCAAATAGACCGGTGCACCAGCGCCGACTCTCTCAGCATATTTCCCCGCCTTCAAAAATCGAGCAATTCTTCCGACCGGGAATTGGAGGCCAGCTTTGCTGCTTCGTGAAGTTGCCTTCTTGTTTGCTGCAGATCCGATTGCCTTTCCTCTACCTGCCATTGAAATTTTTGTCGCTGATAATTTGGGGATTAGGGTTTGGATAATGGAATTGGGGATGCAATGAAGTTGGGAAGGGATGGGGCGGTATATATATATAGATGAAGATGAGAAAAGCGGTTGCAGATTGATGAGGTGTACGGCTGAGTGAAAACGAAATCGGACGGGTCGTATTAGTTGTGAGAGGGCGTGGATCCTTCTGGATGCATGTATTTACTTACTGGGCCGGAGTTTCGTAGCTCAATTCGCTTTCATATAATAGGGCTTGCTGGTCCGGTTAACCTGTGTGCCCTTCTCCGTAAAGTTCTGATCGTAGCCACCCACATATACATTTTTCCGTCGTTTCAAAAAAGGGATGGATCCACATTGTTTCTTATTTAAGTTGCAAAATGCAATTCGGTCCAATAAGAGTTTTTTGTATTATTATAATTATATATATATGTGTGTGTGCTGGTCAAAGTGGTCAAAATGAAGTCTTTTTTGCAATACCCAAATTACTCACATCGTAAGTGGAAAATGGAAAGGAAAAAAAAAAAAAAAAAAAACTTTACGGATACTTTTGTATTTTAAACACCATCTCATTCACGTTTTAGCAACAGATCTTCCGACGTTTCCCCCTTTTTTTCCTTTTCTTCTCGGTTGGAAACCACTTTACTTACTCTCCCAAATTGACAATAACAACGAATTATTGTGATATCCACCTGAAAGGTTCAACAAATTCATTAGACGATCCATGAACAAGAGCACTGCGGCGAGGACGATGGCGCATTAGGACATCCTCACTCATGGAAATTTCTATTCTTCAATCTTCATTTGTTTATTTTAAAACTCTATTTCATCGTTATTTCCGCAAGCAAAACTGTGATTCAGATGGCTCTATAATAGGAGCGGACGACCAGTCCGGAGAGAGATATATACAAAATTAAGGTGTTATTTTTTTTTACTACTACAGTTCGTATTTCGATCATTGCCAAAACTACGGCATTTACAATCAAAAAATCATTTAGTGTTGAAGTTACCATCAAGATCATGTCAGAAAGAAAGCAGAAATTGAAAAATAATAACTCGAAGATGTGAATGGATTAGTGTCTACAGCGATTTGGGTATCTCCTTCTTTTTTGATTTTGCTTAATCTTTTGCATATTTGCAGATTTATATGACGAGTATTATTACATTATTCTGCCTATTTTAAGTCAGACCGTCAAAAAAACTTTAATTCACAGTTTATTCACTATTTTTGACTATAAATTGCTTGATTAAATGATGTGTGCCCTTAGTAATTATAATACTAAACATATCAATCCTATAAAGAACAAAATATAGATATTTGTATTCCATGTTTGATATTAATCCATTAATTTGGTTTGGTTCTCAAATTTATGTGATAACACTCTGTACTAGGCTTTTCGTAGACTTTGATAATGCAAAATGAATGGTATTTAAGCATTTACTATTCTCTTTGTTACTGATAAGGTTATAGCAATTTCTGATTTTATATCTGACTTTCATTATGTTTGGAAAATCCAATTACAAATACATGTAATTAATAAGTAATTAATTTTTTACTACACTAGATTGGTACTTCATGTCAACGTATAAATATAACATTTCAAAAAATAGTCTTCGCCACTTACTTTGGACGGTCAGTACACAGGTTTTCCTAATTGTGTATTTGTTAAAATGTTTGTCAGTTGGTCTGTTTTGGGTTTTATGTGGCTAAGTTGATTTTATATGTCGACGTTTGTTAATTTTTCGTAAAATTCAATTATTTGAGTGCTTTGTTGTAGTTTTTGTCATATAGAGTTTTGTTTTACTTGGTCAAAAGGTCTGCCAGTGTGAATTAATAAAACAATACAAATGATTTTGAAAATCATAAGCTGAATAAAGATTTTTCCTATGCGTTGAATATTCTGTAATATTGACATGGCACGTGCAGTTTTGGATTAACTGATCATGGTTGATTTTCATAGATATTTAGTTGATTATTTTATTTAAATCTTTGCAATAGAACCATAAGTACAAAAGTGATATTTGATGAGTAAATGGTAAACACTGCATTTGTTCATATTGCAAATCATTTCTTTTTAACCGTTTTGTTCCGGAAACCAACTTTTTTACCTTAATTTCTAGATTATTCTGATGCTTTGGTTCAAAGAATGAAAAGCTTCCACCCACAGATTCATGGTCAAGATATGTATGAAGAAGTTTGGAAAAGAGGAGAACGAAATGGTGACTGTAAAGGGTAAACCATAATTGACAGAGTGAGGTAAACTCACCCTTACTAGCTTTCACATTAGCTTTTGTCTGCAAGTCAAGTATCTTTCTTCCTATATATTAAAGAAGCTTGATAGCTCAAACATCCCGTTGATAGATAGTAATCACAAGCGATGTTAAAATAATAATTTAATTGTGTTTGTTGGCCTTCGGTAATTGAAAATCTTAAACAACAACCAACTTTACACAAGGAAAATATTTGATTCCTATTTATCAAAATAGTAGAAACAAATATAATTAAAACCCAAGCATTGGACGTAAAATTCACAATGAAAATAACTAAAATACTAAACAATATAAGTAGATAAATGAAAAAATAAATAGTATATATTCAAAGAGATGTTATAAAAATTCAACCTATATGTTAATAACAAAAAAAATCAACGAAATAATTGAAATTATAAAACCAAGAAAAAAATATTGATGGATTATCCAGGAAAAGAATTTTTTTTGATAAGCCCTGTCGGGCATTAAAAGTTCATCTATTATATTGCACTATAGCTTCTTGGTTGCACCAAAATAACAACCAACTCGAACCATATTTTAAACTTTTGTTAAATTTGTTTAACATCGTATTTTTTGATTTTTCTACCGTTTCCATGTCTCTTCGTTGGTTTATAATCTGTTCATGTTACCTCGTTCAAAATATCATGTTCAAAATAATACATGCCTTTTCGAGGATGTCCCATCTGTCTGTATTCGCTTGCAACCTGGCAGGTAATAAGGCTCGCATTTTTAAATATCACTCAATGCAGACGTGATCCATTCACTATTTCTGCACACATAAATGCAGTGAAACCAATATCTCTGTTTGTTCAGGTAAACATAAACCACTGTGATCAATTTGTTTTTTATGTCTTATTATTCTTTAGCATAGGTCGTTCATCCTTCAAGTAACAATTCTCCTATCTAAAACAGATTATGGACTAAGCTGCAATTTTTTTTGATGGATTTCGCCAACTGCTGTTATGAATCTAGGTAGTTTTAACGGGACCTAAATTATTTTATATTAGAATACAATCCACACATTTTGATAAATTTTTCTGTTATGGGGTACATTTAAAAGAACTATGTGGTTTATCAATTGGATATCTAAAAGGGTTTTAGGTTTCACTGTTCCTTTTGTGATAATATAAAATTGAAGTTCTACGTGTGCTTGAAAATTAAGAATGGGCATTATACTATATGACTGTTTTACTTGCGATTTCAGGTTCGGCATAGTCTATGGTTTTTTTGTAGTGGGGTTGTCGTTCCTTGGTTCGATAATGGTGAAGTTAGCACAACAAGCTGTAAGTTCTTTATTTGTCAGTCATGGAATAATGATTTCATTTTATTTCTTTATTTATTAATGAAAAATGTGTACATATAAAAAATGTTTTTTTGGGATATTATATGAAAATGGAATTGTTGAAACATGGATACAAATAGCCTTACAATGGATAATGCAAACGTTCATTCTACAGTGACAAATGTCAAAATTTCAAGTTATGCGTGTTTATATACATACATGAGTTGATGTGATTAGGTTGCAATCACTGCTGAATCTCTTGGAAATTCACAAATGATAAATAGAGACTCATCTTTTTAATTTGAATTGAGATGAAATTTGTATGTCCATTACATTTGTTGTGCTATAGTTTAAACAAAACGTGAATTTGTCCACTATTTTACTTTTGTCGTCATCTATATGAATGTGTACGGCAACTATATTGAAATAGATATACAAAATTCCTTACGGAGTTGTGGCAGGTAGATCGAGTTTTCTACACTTTTTTTTACCTTACTTACTGTACTTAAGTTTTGACATCGATCATCGAAGTTTATAATTCAATTGATATATTGTTTAACCGTCTTTTTTCTTAATCGAGATGAGGATTTCAGTAAACTATCTATGCTATCTCTACAATAATTAGACAAACAAAATTAACCTTGCACTAGGTCGACATCTAAAAGCTAACAAGCCTGAATTAATTTCTTATTAAGTAAACTTGAAAATATCATACATTATTCATAGCTTGATATAACTCACAGGTGTTTCATCATTATCGGATTTATCCATCGTCTTTCTTACAACACATTATTTCTGTTTAGTTGCCATACCTTCTACCTTTTTTCCATAATTAACAAAAACATTACTATAATCTCTCACAATATCATAACTGTAACAAAGACAAAATACGCTCACTTCCTTCTTTGCACTCGTCCAACGGACGTGCCAACATACTTGTGTATATATGTGTATATATATACATACAGGTTAGAAAATTGAGTTACTATATCCTAGAGGAGAGCACAAATATATTTTGTTCTACGCTAAATAATAAAGCTAATAGCATATTGACATATGAAAGACGCATCAACATTAAAAATAAAATAAAATTCATCCATCATAATCTACTAATGTCCATAGAGTTCAATAATAATTATGAATAAACTGTACTATAAAAAGAATAAACCAACTGCTCAAAAACATTGACAAGACTTCAAAACGTGAAGTAGATCATCCTTGGAAAAACAAATTAATCTGGCCATTCGTTAGTAACCAATTGATGCATAATCATGACAAAATTTTCATAAGCTAAGCAAAAACAATAATCTAATAATCACAGCCCATCTAAAACAGCAATAGAGCTATATCCATTCAGACAACAGCGATCGCTAATACGGAAAGCTCAGTGACAATGTTAGATCAATATACGTGTGTCTAAATAATATTTGTTATCATATACCGATACAATAAAAAACAGGGAACCCTAACCCTAGCTTTAAGGCGGCGACCACCGATGAGGTTGAAGGAGAAAAAGACGACGATGGAGATGGCAGAAGGTTAGGAGGAAGGGCAAGTGACCTAATGTGGACCATAGTAAAGGGGTTTTCCCGACGAACCGGATAAAACTAGGGGCAGGGAATAAGAATTGGGTTGAAGCTACTGGGGGAAAGATGCAAATACATGAGGATATCAGCTTTATGACACCTGAGAGGGATGAAGCAGGAGAGTTTGTGGCTATGGACGATGATGATTACAGTGAAGCAAGTGGTATATGGAAAAACTCAATCTACATCTATTTGGCTGGTAAGAGGCCGTATTATGTGCATTTCAATGATTTCATTAAGAGGGAATGGAAGCGAACATTGAGGTGGGATATTTATCTAGGGAGACAAATTTAATCTTGTGGAGTTTGAGCAGGAGAAGGACTATCAAAATGTCCTAAACCAAGAGTCGTGGTTCACGAATAACAAGCTATTGTTCATTAAGCAATGGGAACCTAACTTCAGGTTGGAAAGGACATGCTTGATACTCACCCGATACATGTAAGGTTAATAACCCAGATTTGGCTTTGAAAAGTTGATAGTACGGTGGGTAAACTATTGAGGATGAATGAACACATTAAAAACATAATGAGGATAAAATTTGCAAGAGTCCTAATAGCAGTCAAAGCGGATTCTAAGTTTGTGGACAACAGTTAAATCAAGGATAAAGAAGGAAATGTCTACTTACAACCAATTGAGTACGAGTTCGAACCTCTTAGATGACTACGGTACAGAAGTTTTGGACACACTTATGCACAATGCAACATTATAACTACATGGATATAAAAAGTATGGAGAGTGAAGGCAAAAAACACTACAGCCATATAGTATATGTCAAAATAATATGGTGATTGAGCGTTCAAGAATGATCAGTGGTTGTTTGCATGATCATCCGGTTAGTCAAGGTTCAACTAACAAAATAAATACAAAATTAGCCGAACCTTTTGCGCAATAAGCAACAACTATTGAGACATTAGGAATAGCCGAGGGATCACAAAAGGAGTACCAACAAAAGGATCTAGTAGAGAAGAAGACAAAGCACCAAGTTCCTATAATAGATGGTCTAGACCCGTTGGTTGGCAAGGAGCATGAGGAATCTGAGCAAGAGAAGGACAAGCTATCCCAAGAGGATGTGGAGTACCTACCTAAAACTATAGAGGAAATTCAAAGATTGAACATTCAGATATAATCAAGTGAGGGGGTAGAACATCGAAACGAAGAAGACAAGAAAACTTAAACAAAGCCAAACCAAGCATACACATAACAATTTGAAAGAGTAAAGAATAAGTCTAAGGAAGTGCAAGTATCGCAGGCTGGCCCTATTAAGTTAAGGAAGGGGAAGAAAGCTTCAATTCCCAAATGACTATAGTAAGCTGGAATGTCCAAGGGCTAAATAATGACATTAGGCAACTAAACCTTCTTAACTTAAGAGTAAAGTATAAACATTCATTAATTGATGTTCTTAGGAATAATCTAGTAAGTGATAGTCTGTAAATGTTTAAGTACACTATAGGTAGTGAATGAGAGATAGCCCACAATAATGAATGTAATAAAAAAAGGTAGAGTTATGATAGTATGGAATAAAAACACATGGAAAAAAACAGTTACCAAAATGGAAGAACATCAAATAACTATTTAAGCAAGTAATGTTGGAGGGCTTGAATTAATACTAACATATGTCTACGCAAGCAATTTAGCTTCTGTCAAAACTGTGTTATGGAAACAAATCAAAGAGTTAACAAAGTACATACAACATGAGGGGATAGTTTTGATAGAGTTAGGCATATGTCCCAGGGGCAATTCTATAATTTATCGTACATTAATAACTCTGAAATCAATTCTCGTTCGAAATAAAAGGTGCTTCTTCTTTCTATTATATATTTGCGTTTTATAAATAAGTAAATTTTAATTAAAATATATTTAACAAAAAATCCATAAATGGTAAGTTTTTTTGATAGTAGTTACAAAGTGTTGTAACCATGAGTAATTTACCACAATAAAATTGAATATATCATTTTAAATATTTCTAATCAAGATGCATCGAGACTAGATATCGATGTATCCGTTGAGACTAGAGTACGTAATGCTCTCCAAATGTCGGGCAGTGTATTACTCATGACTGCTGGGGGCACCTAGAGATTGTGTACTGACAGTTATTGAATAACTATGGAATGACTCACATGATAGTTTTTTGTTGGTTAATTTAACTAAGATCAAACAAAAAATATCGATGTGAATAATTTACACAGTTCTCTTGACTTGAGGATATTGTTTATCTTCAATTTGGAAGCTCCGCTTTGATTATAGTTAAATCATGGCATGATGTCCACTGAACGACTATAGTTGGGTCGAGCGAAAGCAATGGAAGTGAAACACTATTCAAGAGAGGATTCTCCTCCCCAGTTATATGAGGTTAGTATCATGGTCAATTAAAGTCAACTCAAAGTCAAAGTTTCTAGCGAGAGCATTTCGGTTAATAATAATTGTTATTGTTGAAACGAGGATTTTGTGTTTGGACTGTAAAGTTGAATGTGGATGATATTGAAATTTCGACCATTACCAAATTACATAAATCCAACGTGATATAGTTTTGACGAAGAGAATTGGTGTAAATAATTGTCACTATCGGCTATCGCTTATAATAAGTAAAATTAAATTTTACTAAAAGATGTGTAAGCGATAAATTCAGCCAAAATGTCACACCACCTCCTAAGTGACGTGTGAACGTTAATATTCGAATAGTTCAATATTAATCGCTGAATGAATCTACACCTTTGAGTCGCAATACCGAAATGATGAATGCTCTAAATGAACCACATGATTTAATTAATTTATAATTGTTGTAAATTAATTTAATTAATTACTATTTATGAAATATTAATTGCCGAATTTTATTTAATTTGTTTGAACCCTCTTAACATTCAGTAAAGTGCGTATATATAAGTTATAAACGTGTGTATTGATATATGATATCTTTAGAGTGTTTAAATTTTGATTTAAACAGGATAAAAACTAAATTAGGGGCTTTAAAATGAGGACCATCTGCTGATGGCCTTGGCATATACCTCTAGAAATGTACTGTATGGGAGGTAGTGTCTTACCTCGCTATTCATTGGAAATCCATTCTTCAATAAGTGCCTTCGGACTTAGTTGTAAACCTATTATACCATCAAATTTAACCAATGTAATACTTTCGGCTATTTGAATATGTTTATTTGAAATTTTTTCAAGAATGCCACTAAAAATAATATCATTGGATTTTGTGTAGAAATGATTTGGTTATCATAAGGTAAAATACTCGTTCCGTATTTATGTGCGGCGTGGTCTTATAAGATACCCTTTGTTTTTAAATATTCTGTAACGACCCGTAATTTTTCAATAATTAAAATTGTTAATTTGATAAGACTTTGTGATTTAATATTTGGAGGAATAAAATTTTGTGTCTTATTAATGAAATAATAAGTAAAATAAAACGTAACAATGACTATTAAAGCTAATTATTGATAAGCTGAATGAAATTACAATAAATTAAAATGTGTAAAATGTTATGATAGTCTTTGGATTGAATATAAGGAAATAAGTGTAGCCCTGGTAATTAACATTTACTTTTTTTGACAATAGAAATGAAACCCCAATAAAGAAATAGTGTTAATTATTTCCCTTGGGTATAAATAGAAAATAGTTGATTTAATCAGATTTTGTAATCCAATATTAAGAGAAATAGGAATTTGTTATTTAATGAGGATGTAATAACTAAAATGAATGGTAAGGATGTAGCCTAAGCTAAATTTTGATAGATTGAATGAGATTACGATAAATTGAATTTATGTAATGTTGTAACTTGGGTCTGTAAACCATAAACTTAAATGTAGTAAAAGTAAACCAAAGCAATAATTATATGTTGCCGTTTATTTAGTCTATTAATCGAAATGAGAAAAATCAAATTTGAATAAATATAAACAAAAGTTACATTAATATGGGAGGTAATACAATGTTTAGAAGTTGTTAAATTATGGTATATTAGAAAATAGAAATTGGATTGGAATCAATTGCAATAAATCTAAATAAAATATTACGTTAATGTTAATTAAGGTAATATTTGGAAATAAAGATTTATTAATGTAAAACTTAATAAATGGGTAAATTGAAATGAAAGGTCAGGTGAGATATTGAAATTTGTTATAAATGGGTTATGAGATTTAAACGAAAGAAATGAATGTAAATACCTGATTTGCTAATGGAATAATAATAATAACATAGTAGTGGTAATTAAATAAAAGCAGAAGTATTTAAGAACTGTAACGGTTGCTTGATAACAGGGAATTCATAAGTGTAATTAAAGGCAAGGTAACACTTGTATAAGTTACCTGATTATTTCGTTTAATAATAAAATTTGAAATCAATTTGAGTAAAGGAACCTTAATGTTATATTAATAAGAATTAATGCAATAACTAAATTAGAGCACACCCTATTAAGTGAAACAGATTGTAAAGTTATATTTGATTGAAATTAGTAAATTGGGAAATGGATTCAAAGTTATGTTAACTTATGAAGTAATACATAATAAATTGAAAATTTATACAATCAATGTCCGTTAAGTAATTATAATGTTTAGGGTTGATAACAAACATTACTTTAGTGATTATTAGTATAACAACGGAAGTGTGAATTGACCAAAATATAGTAAATGGAGATATGATAGTCGATAAATAAAGAGTGGAATGGGAGCACTAATGTAATGAATGTAAAACAAATATTAACTATTTTTATTGATAGAATAATAAATGGAAAGTAAATTAAATTAAATTATTGGAAATTAAATTTATAATTGTTGAATTTAATGAAATTGAAGAATTTATAAATTTTAAATTGATTGTTAAATTTGTTTAAATTAGTATAAATGGTTAAGGAATTAGAAATGATAAGAATTGTCAATTATAGAAGCGATATTAAAAATTGGATTTAACTGATTGATTTTTAATTTATTTAATTAATGGAAAAATAGCCATTTTGGCCACTGACTCAGATTTCGACGAAACCAGTTTCATCGGATCCGTATCAGTGAATTATTATAGGATTTTAAGTTTCGTAATAATCGGGCTTGTCGTTTGATCGTATGGGCTTGAAATGCCTTGAAATTAGTTAATTTGAAATCAATTGAAATCAATGTATAATAACTTGATTTTGCCATAACTTTTTCATACGATGGAATTTGGACTTGAAACCTTTTCCATTGTGTTTAAAATATTTAAAAACATCTATTTGGATATACGGATTGATCCAATTTCGTTCCGGAGTCGAAACGGGCTTTTTGAGCCACTTTGGCGTTAACGGTAAATCTATCTTATCCATCCATTCAAATGTCAATCCTGCCTATATATATCCTGCTATAAACCCTAGCAGCCTCTGTTCCTCATTTCAAGTCGTTATATTCACCTTCTCACTTCAATGGCAGACAAACCCTGTAACGACCCAGGATTTTGGCCCTATTTATTTTAATAAATATTTAATCTAATTTAAATAAAATGTAAACTTATCATTTGAAATGATAAAATCTTTTGAAATAATTGCCATTTATTTGTATGGATTTATATTCTTGGAAGGAAATTTGTTTTTAAAATTTAAAATGAATCTCTTAACAATATTTATAATAAAATTTGTCTATATAATTGAATTAAAATACTTTGTCTTGTTAACATGTGATAAATAAATATATAGTTGTGGATGATAATGTTTGAAATAAAAATCAAATTCTATCAACATAAATTAAGTCAAACATATGAATATAACTTAACTATTGATAAAATACAAATAGAAATAAATATAAGTAAACCATATTGAATATAATAATTTAAATATTGATAGTTAAAATATAAAATATAAAATATAAACATAAATAAGTAAGCATGAATATCATTTAAATATTGATAGCTAAAATACAAATACAAACAAATATAAATATTGATTGTCAAAATATAAAATACAAATGTAAATACAAACAAGAATTAGGTAAAACACAAAGTAAAATAAGAACAAAGCAGAAAAAATAGAAATCAGTCAAAACATAAAAAGTAAACCAGACAAACATTTTCAAACTAGAAGTTAATAAAACATACAATTAGAAGTTAAAATAAGGCAAAGTGTATAAACAAACCTGAAAACTATATGTTCATAAAATAAAAAGATAAAAACAGCTTCTACAAGACCCAAGTCTATCTAAAATGAATATTTATATACAAGTATCTTCATACTCAAGCCTACCTGCAATGTGTACTTTTACATACAAATATATATATATATATATATATATATATATATATATATACACACAGCTAAACATAATGATAATGGTGTAAACATGATTAGAAACAAAACATTTAATGTCATCTACTCAAGCCAATATTTTGTCAATTGAAAACATTGCAGATCTTTACTTTCAGAAGAAAAATCTGGTCAAAATAAACAAAGCTAAGAAAACAACTTGACCAGTTAAAGCCTTCCTTAAGTACCCTGTTATCTTTCATATATATGAATATATCTTCTTTTTAGTTCATTCATAAAAAAATAAAGAAACTTGGTTAACCTAAGAAAATTAAAAAGAAGAAAAGTAGCAAGAAAACTCAATTTTATGCAAACTAAAAACGGATTCAAGACAGTTTCATACTTCAGATTTGCAAAAGGAAAACAATAAGTGTTCTTTGTTCAGAAATTTTGCTGGTGAGTAAACAAGAATTTTAAAGCTTTAAGTTATTTAAAAATAGATCAAGATTCATTTATAATCTGGTTTGTGTATATTTCATTTTGAATATGATTCCGTGCATATTTATATGTTGCTCTTTACATATATTTCCCTGTCATTTGATACAGGATTCATGTTTCTTTTCCAAATAAACATTTTTAATCTGTAAGTTGTCAACTAAAACAATGTGTTTAAACTGAATTAAGATTTTAAAAGCTAATTAAAACTATGTTAAGAATATACTACTGTAACTTGTTCTACAGGTAAATCAAACATTTCTTTGATAAATTTGAATGCTATAAAATGCTAATTCAAGTTTATATCTTGAATCTGCAAGTTGTGGTTTTTAAAACTAGAACGAAGATTTTAGCTCAGTATTTCAAGAGCAATTTGTATTTGAACCAAAACTGCACTTTTACAAATTTCTAGTGATTTAATCAATAACAAATGTTGAAATTTGGGATGAAGCAAATATAAACGTATGTGATTTCGTGAAAATTATCAGTAAAATTTTCTATTGCGTGAAATTAGAGGACGTGATCATCTTAGGGTTTTATTTCAAGTTTGTGGTCATGTCAGTAATGTGATGGGTATGACTCCTGTACGCGATCGAGTTGTATGAGATTATGGAGAAGGGTTGCTTAACATGTTGTCGTGGTGTGGCCAAAGATTGAGGGCCTCCAGTGGTCTATGAGGCGATGGCGAGGCATTGTAGTTGATGTTGGTGTTTTGCAGTTTTTTTTTTCGAGTGAACTGCTATTTTTTCAATTCGAATTTTTTGAGACAATCTGAGCTTGGATTTCGAGTTTGGGGGTGAATTGTGACTTGCCGATGAGGTTGGTGATCGCCGGAGGTCGTTCGGTGCCGCCGTGCACGTGTACGACGTGGAGGAGATGGTGTCAGGGACATTGATGGCATCTGACTCGAGTCGTGCTCGTGTAAATAGGTGGGTTGCTTCGGGTGTTTGATCGAGTGCGTGAGTGAACCTGATGTTTTAACTTAAACTAGTTTATAACTTAACTACAGCAAAAAAAAGAGGGAGAAGAAGAAGTTGTGAACAGAGAAGACCCGGGTGATTTGAGTGTTTTACTCGAAGTACTACTCGAGCTTAATAAGGGAAGTCTCGGGTTTCTTTAATACTGCAGTATTTCATTATAAAGGCGAAGTTAAGAAACTTGTTTTTTTACAAGTTCTAAGCACTATAACTTAATAAAGGGATTAATTGTTTAAGTCAAGAATTTAATACAAGTCTTAATTATTTTTGTTAATACATTAACAATGTTTTAAACACTTAGTTAATATTTTAATTAAGTAATTAATTTCAATTAAGTATAAAGTTAACTAACAATCAAGTTTGTAGTTAATACTATAATTGATTTTCAAAATTAAAAAAAAAGACTTTTAAATGTTTAATTAAGTTGAACAATTAATATCAATTAATTATTTTATAAATTAATTAAGAATAATTACTTTACAATTGTAATTAGAGATTAATTAATGATTAAGTAATGAATAAATGGTAATTAACTACTTAAGTTAATTAATGAATGATTAATAGTTAATTAATTAAGGAATTTAATTAAGAATTAATAAATGACTAATCAAGTAATTAGTAGTTAATAAATGAATAATTAAGTTTTATTAATTAATTATTAGATCATTAATTAATAATCAAGTGAAAGTGAATAAGACTTAATAACTGATTAAGAAATGATTTATTAAACAACTTGAAAGAAGTAAGTAATTAATTGATAACCAATGATAAATTAAACAGGATTAGGAGATTCAAAAGTAATTGTTTTAAATTGAATTAATTACAATAAGAATTTAAGATAATTGCTTACGGATTGTTGTGTATGTAGAATATCTGATTTGTGATATTTATTTGGTGATATTTAGTGATGTTCTATGTTATGCTCTTGATATATCTATGATGATCGTGTATGATTTAACTGTGATAAATGTTCTGTGAATTCAATCGTTGAATTAAGCTGTTTAAATTAAATAAACAACTTGGCCCTTAAAATGGCGTTTGGATTTCGATGAGACAGGGATCGGGAGTCATTTATGATTATCCGAAAACCACATCGATCCAAATTAAACGATAGGTCGTGAATTCCCAAGTGAAGATCGAGATGGTGTTTTTAGAATGCAAGGGTTGTCGTCGTTAACTTTGAGGGTGATTCCAAAATGAGTGTAATGAGATAATGCCTTCGGTTTCGTTCGAACCCGGAACGAACTTGTATGGATTGAATGCTTTCAGCACACCGTCAGGCGGACGATGAGCATTTCAAGAGATATGTTATATAAAGGTAATCGCAGCCTCAAGCCTCATCAACCGGGAATGGTTAAAACAGGGGATGTGCAGCAAGGTTAGGTGGGTCATGCCTAAGCAGGACGAGATATACCCCTGTCTAGATGTCCCTTTTTATTTCGACCGTGTGGGCAGTTGATTGCAACAACTGCTGGGGTTATCTTGTTCGGGACTGTTCAGTAAGGAATGGTTCCGGCCTTGTGTTGCAGGGGAGTTAGGGTGGCTCCTCGGTACGGTGATCTAGGCCATGTACTGTGATGGGTGGTACCCCAGTAGCCCTGCCATTATATGGAATCCACTCTCCAATAAGCGCCTACGTTTTGATTGTTCCCAACTATGCTGAAATGTGAGATGTAAGCATTTCAGCTATTTCTGTATTTTTACTTGAGAACTTTAGACATTATTATAATATCATTGGAGTTCCTATAAAATGTTTTGGTTAGCATAAGGTAAAAACTTACCCGTATTTATTTGTGGGGAGTCTTACGTGATACCTTTATTTTCAAATGTTTTTTCAAAGTTAAACAACTTTGAACCGTTTACTCATACCAGACCCATGTCTGACCCGGAGTTTATATTTTGTTTTTCATAAACTCTTGGTTACTCAAATTTTTATGAATAGCTAAGTGATAGGTTTTGGGATTTTAAGTTCTGGAGGAGCTTGGAGCAGGAGTTCCAGATGTATGTATGTATCTATCTAGTTCCGCTGTGTTAGTTGATGTATGATGTACCGTTCATGTATGTAGTGATAGATGTATATATGGTTGTTATATGTATGGTATTGTATAACTTTGATATATGTAAAAACTATGTAATAGTTATGTGATATATTATATTTTATTCCGTTCCGCTATGAAATTCTGATGTTGTTATTTCTTTCTTTCTATTATTTTCTATTTCTATCCCTTTCTTTTCTTAATGATGATACGTCTTTCAGGGAGTAGAAAGGCGGGTCATCACAAACCCTAATCCCAAATAAAATCCAAAACTGAAATTTCAAACTCCATAATATATGCCAAATTTTATATCAATTCGAAGCTCTCAAAGAGCGTAACTCAGATCTGCAACTCATTTTTCGATTCGACGTATTATTTTCCCAGAAATCGAAGAACAATTTTCGGCCGTTCATCGTTCGATGATGAACTTCGTCTGATTGGGAAACCGTTTCTGGGTCTTGTAGAGGGGACTGAGGGGAGTCGATCTGTGTGGTTCATGTGGCGAATCGATGGATGGATTTGCGGCAAAAATTCGCTAGGGTTTCATATTAGGTGGCGGCTGCTGTAAGGTTTTAGGCGACTAGAGCAAGTGTGGTCGGCAGAGTGGCTCGAGATGGTGGTGGGGAGAGACGCGCAGGGGTGTAGCGACGGCGTAGAGGAGCAATGGTCGGGCGATTTGGGCGTGCGCGACGTCGATCTGGAGCTGGGTACGTACATGTGCGTCTGTAGTTCAGGTTAGAGGAAGTTGTGTGTTTGCAGTGATGACGTGTTTAGGTAGGTGAGTGCGTTCTTTTTTATTATTTTTTTTATTTTTTTATTTTTGATTTTAATCGTTATAACGTGCATAACTTTCTCATACGATATCCTTTTTACGTGCGGTTTCTTTTGTTAGGATCGTATCTGAATTCTGGACATTTTAACGCTAGTTTAGACGAATTTGGAGACGGCGTAATTTTTGGGTTTAAATTGGATTCAAATTCAATTTAAATTCAAAAGGCGAGTGTATTAACCCACTCACAGCTTCTAAAATTTCTTATGTTTGTTAAATTAAATTTTATTGTGATTATGCATTTATTTATGATTGTTTCGTATATTTTTATCATCACCTCAGTTAATTGCATTTATTTAAATTGAATCGTTATTTAATTTATTTTTGAATATAACTGCCAGTCAAATTACCTGTATTTATTATATGCTCTATATTGATGTCATTATTTAAATTAGATGATGATTGTAATAAATGGTTGATGATTGTTATTGGATGAATGAGTGTTGTATTTCATATTGTTTAAACTGCAAAATTATTACGCACTTTATTTCATTCGGGATTGCGGTTTGAAATGGTATATAACCGTATTTTTATTTTAAATTTCGGATTGAAATGATAAATATCGCATCACTTGACCATAGGATAGAAAATTATATACAGGCACCGAGGTCTATATATAAAAATATTTTGAAAGGAATTCTATGGGTTGTAAAGAAATATACGATTTTTGATATATTGATTTGGATATTTTATAAACGTTTTTATATATGGTTAATTCTTGGTTTAAGCTATGTATAAAATTGTTTAAAGTATGAACTAAGTTTAATAATAAAGTTTGATTTTATTAAATTATATTATGGATAAGTATTTACTTAAATTATATTTTAATATTGGGTTATATTGATTTTTATAAATCAAAGTTGAGATGATAGTTTTGAAATTGATTTTAGATTTTATTTAATTAAGATCTTATTGAAATTAAGATTTTAAAAGAATATGGTTTTATAACTTAATTCGGATTTAAGGGGATTTAAGTGAATAAATTAAGGAATATTCTGTTATTGAAATTTGAAGTTTTATTTAAAGTATAATTGAAAATATTACTGATTTAATAAAACAGAAAGGTAAGTATTATAAATAAATGATAATAAACTTAAGTATATGGTTGAAGCTATTTATGAATAAAATAAGAAGAAAATGTTGAATATGCGCTTATATGATTTTTGTTTGATGATAATAAACATATATACACTCGTTTAAATGTATTTGTTAATATACTATTTTATTTTTCACATATTAAATAAATATTTGCAGAATAAAATAAATAACACGGAATTTGAATTCAAACGAATATTTTATTCAAACAAATATTTATTACAATTTTGAATAGTACAATTTCAAGCTCTCACTATAACTATACAACTTTGATTACAATTACATCACATTTCATATTTACAATTCATTACATCACATTTCATATTTACAATTCACCTCACTACATATCACTCACACTCATATTTCTATCTCCAACTGCATTCCAGTTTGAATCCAGCATCTGAGCAATCTGCAAAAATATAAACTAACGCAGTAAAATTGAAAAAGAAATATTTTTGCAATTCAAAAATAAAAGATAATTTTGAAAATATGATTTGCCTCAGTTATTTGGGTTGTTCGTCATAATTTAAATTTGAATTCATCATACACGAACAACTTGTGACATACACAGTGTATTACTGTATATGCCACAAGGCCGTGCACGCCGATATATACACTTGATTGATTTACAGGGACAGGTGAGCACAGGTCAAACCCAAATGAAAAACCGGGTTAAACTCACGTGCAATAACATTGAAAATCACGACACGAGCACAAGGTCAAACCCGAGTTTTAAAACTGGATTCAACTCAGGTGCGAATCAAAAGTACACATGAATGCTATGTTCAAACATGGCACTGCCTCGCCAATTCGTGTGCACAAATCAAACAAAAGCACTGCTAACAATTCAGCACAAGGTCAAACCCAAATAACACACGGGATCAACTCAAGGCAACTTGAAGCATACAAGCTCAATGAAGATTGCGGCAATATACAGATGAACAAAATGACCAACTGCAACAATGCAAACAATGTAAACAGTGAAGAACATGGACTGCAACATTCAAGTGAATATAGAGAACAAGCTGCATGAATACAACATGAAGTGCAACAACACAAAGAGGCAACAAAGACCAAAGTGCATGAACACAGTGAACAACAAAAGTACAGTGTCAATCTCATGTATGCAACAGATAATGATGCAAGTGTCGACCAAGTAACAATGCAAGCACAGTCTCAAACATATATCAGGTGCACATGGATGTCACAAGCAAAGACCAAGTGAACAACTACATGTTGAAAAAACGAAAACAGTATGCAAGCTCAATGACGCTACAAACTGCAAATATCCAAGTACTACAAGCCCAACACAGTGATCATTATCACTGACTCCATTAAACAAGAGACAGCAGTGATCAGATGAATCTTGAAATGCAACAAAGTGAAATGGAGTTCACTGAGAAATGCAATGCAGATACCAACATGACAACAATGCACCATGGAGTGAATGCAACATGATAAACAACCAAAGTGCAACAATGTGCTCAGTTCAGAAAGGCAAGGCAAAAATCTGAGCCGTGGTCAGATATTTTTCCATGACAGCATATCAAGTATAAAGATGCTAAAATCTCATCATAGCAAATCAAACGATAATGGAATGCAAAATTATGATCAAGTGAAACTCAACATAGCTGCACTTAAAGGCAGACTGAGGATCTTGTTTAAAAATTTCATTAAGCTAAAAAATTAAAATAATATAATGTAGGGATTGCTTTCAACTCTTCAGTCATTGGAGAAAACACTGCTTGGGTTGCGCAATGACTACGTTACGGTTATTCAAGTTTAATCAGAGAAATGAATGGGTCAAAATAAAATTCTCATCCCAAAAATATCAAAGAGCCAAAGTCAACCATGATCGAAACTAATATCATGAATTAAATGCTAGAAATTCACAATCGTGGTGGTCAAGAAACTGAATCGAGCAAGAATAATTCAAAGCCGTGATTATCAAGTAGCCAAGCCATCAGTTATACGAATTTTAATAAGTCAAAAATGAATCACAGCATTCGATCAAAATCGTACAGCCAAGAAGAATTCAAGCATAATTATCAGACGAAGTCAAATAAATATATACGACGAAATTGTAGGAACTGGAATCCTATATAAATTACCACAAATCATCATCGACAATTTATCGAGTTCAAGAATATTAACTTAAAGCAATAAAGCAAAAATCACATACCAATTTGCAGTCGAACTCGATCAAATATAAGAAGTCGTGTTCAAATCGAAGATACGGTCGATTGCCGAAGCAAATCAGAGGAACAGCGATTGCAATCAACCAACAAATCAGTCGACTTCTCCAATAACCCTAAATTGGATCGCAAGAACGAAAGCCCCAAATTTGCAAGAGGAACGGCCACCATTATTCTAAAGCAAAAAATGAACCAGGCCGATAAAATAAAAAGGAAAAAAAAGGGACGCAATCTTTTAATTAGTGGGCCGGCTCTAATAATATTATTTTGGGCTTAGTTGTTTTAAATTAGGGTTATTTTGTTTTAAATTGTTTTTAATTTGTAATTTTCTTTTTTAAACCATTTAATTTCTAGTCGTGTGACTATGAGACAAGCTACGTGGCGTAGCTTGAGAATTCGCAACTCGGTAGTTGAGTTGTGGCAAGGTTTTGAGCGTAGAGTTAGATTAGTCAATAGCGGGTATAGCGAGTTTACGTGTGTAAGCGAGGGACTATCTAATTTCTAGTAGAAACCTTGGGGGCAGCACGTAGGCAGGGTTTTGCCGAAGCTGGGTAAATTCTGTGTTGTTATGTTTTTTTCTGTTATTTATATTCTGCGATATCTGTGCTGCTATTCTGTGATCTGAATTGAAATTAATTTATAAGCTTCCACGATTAATTTTTATAATTTACACTATCACCCTATTCACCCCCCCTCTAGGGTGAAATCGATCCTACAGAAAAGATGAATGCAGTAAATATGTGATTGTAGAATTAAGTTAATGTATTAATATGCTAAGTAATTGATTTGCACATGAATACTGCAAACAAATGAACTTATGCAATATGAAAGGAAAAGAAAAAATGAATTATATATATAAGTATAAGTGCAAATAAGTGTAATAAACACTAAATTAATGGATGGAAATAAAAGTTGTAAGAAATAAATGTAAATTAAAAGGATAAACCATTATATGAATGAAAAAGAGAAATCAAACAACAAGGGCATGAATGAAATTAATAAGGATAAACTAAATTTTTTGTTTGAAATTGTTGTTGTTTGTTTTGGTTTATGGTTGTTTGGGTAAGGATACTTCAAAATTGTTTGGATGTACGAATAATCTATTTAGCTTCATCAAAGACTGTTGAGTAAATGGTTCGCTTAGTAGTTTATTTTTCATCCTGCACAATTTGAAGTTTGAACTCGAACAACTATTTGTTTTGTTGATATGAATGGATAATTGATGCGTGTTGATTTTATGTGATGGTTGTATGCCTTGTTGCAAGTGGTTGATGTTTGTATTGATTTGTTTGTTTATGGTTGAAACAACCTTAAATATTCCATTTTATATAATTATTAACTCTTTTTGGATTATATAAGTGAAATACAGGTTATGGAAGCAATTGCTACTACATTTGATTTCATAATATAAGCGGAAATTTGCCCGACAAATAGGTACGTTTTCGGATTACGGTTTATAGCTTTATTATATTGTCTTCCCGTGTTGGGATATATATTATTTTGAAAAATATATGTTGCATATTATTATATTTGATATTATATTTTCTCCCAAGCCTCTCCGTACAAAGGAGACTCTGCCGAAATTTGCCGAAAATTTTGAACTTAGAAAATATTTTGAAGATGTTTTCCAAACTTTATTAGTTTAAGTATAAAGATATTTAATGGTTATAAATTGGTATATTTTATTTAAATTAATTAATTTTGTAAATTTATTTGTTTATTAATTTAATATTTTAAATAGAATATATTGATTTCCTAATTCTTCTTTTCCCTTCTTTTCCTTTTCGGGGACGAAAAGTTTTGAGTGGGGGAGAGTGTAACGACCCGTAATTTTTCAATAATTAATTTTTTTAATTTAATAAGACTTTGTGATCTAATATTTGGAGGAATAAAATTTTGTGTCTTATTAATGAAATAATAAGTAAAATAAAACGTAACAATGACGATTAAAGCTAATTATTGATAAGCTGAATGAAATTACAATAAATTAAAATGTGTAAAATGTTATAATAGTCTTTGGATTGAATATAAGGAAACAAGTGTAGCCTTGGTAATTAACATTTATTTTTTTGACAATAGAAACGAAACCCCAATAAAGAAATAGTGTAATTGTTGCCCTTGGGTATAAAATAGAAAATAATTGATTTAATCAGATTTTGTAATCCAATATTAAGAGAAATAGGAATTCGTTATTTAATGAGGATGTAATAACTAAAATGAATGGTAAGGCTGTAATCTAAGCTAAATTTTGATAGATTGAATGAGATTACGATAAAGTGAATTTATGTAATGTTGTAACTTGGGTTTGTAAACCATAAACTTAAATGTAGTAAAAGTAAACGAAAGTAATAATTATGTGTTGCCATTTATTTATTCTATTAATTGAAATGAGAAAAATCAACTTTGAATAAATATAAACAAAAGTTACATTAATATGGGAGGTAATACAATGTTTAGAAGTTGTTAAATTAGAGTATATCAGGAAATAGAAATTGGATTGGAATCAATTGTAATAAATCCAAATAAAATATTACGTTAATGTTAATTAAGGTAATCTTTGGAAATAAAGATTTATTAATGTAAAACTTAATAAATGGATAAATTGAAATGAAAGGTCATGTGAGATATTGAAATTTGTTATAAATGGGTTATGAGATTTAAACGAAAGAAACGAATGTAAATACCTGATTTGCTAATGGAATAATAATAATAATATGGTAGTGGTAATTAAATAAAATCAGAAGTATTTAAGAACTATAACGGTTGCTTGATAATAGGGAATTCATGAGTGTAATTAAAGACAAGGTAACACTTGTATAAGTTACCTGTTTATTTCGTTTAATAATAAAATTGGAAATCAATTTGAGTAAAGGAACCTTAATGTTATATTAATAAGAACTAATGCAATAACTAAATTAGTGCACACCCTATTAAGTGAAACAGATTGTAAAGTTATATTTGATTGAAATTAGTAAATTGGGAAATGGATTCAAAGTTATGTTAACTGATGAAGTAATACGTAATAAATTGAAAATTTATACAATCAATGTTCGTTAAGTAATTATAATGTTTAGGGTTGATAATAAACGTTACTTTAGTGATTATTAATATAATAACGAAAGTGTGAATTGACCAAAATATAGTAAATGGAGATATGATAGTCGATAAATAAAGAATGGAATGGGAGCACTAATGTAATGAATGTAAAACAAATATTAACTATGTTTATTGATAGAATAATAAATGGAAAGTAAATTAAATTTAATTATTGGAAATTAAATTTATAATTGTTGAATTTAATGAAAATTGAAGAATTTATAAATTTTAAATCGATTGTTAAATTTGTTTAAATTAATGTAAATGGTTAAGGAATTAGAAATGATAAGAATTATCAATTATAGAAGTGAAATTAAAAATTGGATTTAATTGATTGATTTTTAATTTATTTAATTAATGGAAACATAGCCATTTTGTCCGCTGACTCGGATTACGACGAAACCAGTTTCATCGGATCCGTATCGGTGAATAATTGTAGGATTTTAAGTTTCATCACGATCGGGCTTGGCGTTTTGTCGTATGGGCTTGAAATGCCTTGAAATCAGCTAATTTGAAATCAATGTGTAATAACTTGATTTTGCCATAACTTTTTCATACGATGGAATTTGGACGTGAAACCTTTTCCATTGTGCTTAAAATATTTAAAAACATCTTTTTGGATATACGGGTTGACCCAATTTTGTTCCAGAGTCGAAAAGAGCTTTTTGGGCCACTTTGGCGTTAGCGCGTAAATCTATTTTATCCATCCATTCAAATATCAACCCTGCCTATATATATCCTGTTGTAAACCCTAGAAGCCTCTGTTCCTCATTTCAAGTCGTTATATTCATCTTCTCACGTCAATGGCAGGCAAACCCTAATACCAAATAAAATCCAAAGCTGAAATTTCGAACTCCACAATATATGCCAAATTTTATATCAATTCGAAACTCTCGAAGAGCGTAACTCGGATCTGCAACTCGTTTTTCGATTCGCGCATTGTTTGTCCAGAAATCGAAGAACAATTTTCGGCCGTTCATCGCTCGATGATGAACTTCGTCTGATCGGGAAACCGTTTCTGGGTCTTGTAGAGGGGACTGAAGGGAGTCGATCTGTGTGGTTCGTGTGGCGAATTGATGGATGGATTTGCGGTAAAAATTCGCTAGGGTTTCATATTAGGTGGCGGTTGCTGTAAGGTTTTGGGCGATTGGAGCAAGCGTGGTCGGCAGAGTAGCTCGAGATGGTGGTGGGGAGAGACGCGTGGGGGTGTAGCGATGGCGTAGAGGAGCGATGCTCAGGCGATTTGGGGGTGCACGACATCGATCTGGAGCTGGGTACGTACGCGTGCGTCTATAGTTCAGGTGAGAGGAAGTTGTGTGTTTGCAGTGATGACGTGTTTAGGTAGGTGAGTGCGTTCTTTTTTTTTTTTTTTTTTTTTTGATGTCAATCGTTATAAAGTGCATAACTTTCTCATACGATATCCGTTTTACACGCAGTTTCTTTTGTTAGGATCGTATCTGAATTCTAGACATTTTGACCCTGGTTTAGATGAATTTGCAGACTGCGTAATTTTTGGGTTTAAATTGGATTCAAATTCAATTTAAATTCAAAAGGGGAGTGTTTTAACCCACTCACAAATTCTAAAATTTCTTATGTTTGTTAAATTAAATTTTGTTGTGATTATGCATCTATTTATGATTGTTTCATATATTTTTATCATCATCTCAGTTAATTGCATTTATTTAAATTGAATCGTTATTTAATTTATTTTTAATATAACTGCCAGTCAAATTACCTGTATTTATTATATGCTCTATATTGATGTCATTGTTTAAATTGGATGATGATTGTAATAGATGGTTGATGATTGTTATTGGATGAATGAGTGTTGTATTTCATATTGTTTAAACTACAAAATTGTTATGCATTTTATTTCATTCGGGATTGCGGTTTGAAATGATATATAACCGTATTTTTATTTTAAATTTCGTATTGAAATGATAAATATCCGTATCACTTGACCATAGGATAAAAAATTATATGCAGGCACCGCGGTCTATATATAAAAATATTTTGAAAGGAATCTATGGGTTGTAAAAAAATATACGATTTTTGAGATATTGATTTGGATATTTTATAAACGTTTTTATATATGGTTAATTCTTGGTTTAAGCTATGTATAAAAATTTTTAAAGTATGAAATAAGTTTAATAATAAAGTTTGATTTTATTAAAATATATTATGGATGAGTATTTACTTAAATTATATTTTAATATTGGGTTATATTGATTTTTATAAATCAAAGTTGAGAAGATAGTTTTGAAATTGATTTTAGATTTTATTTAATTAAGATCTTATTGAAATTAAGATTTTAAAAGAATATGGTTTTGTAACTTAATTCGGGTTTAAGGGGATTTAAGTGAATAAATTAAGGAATATTCTGTTATTGAAATTTGAATTTTTATTTAAAGAATATTGGATTTAGTAAGCAAATATTTCAAAACTAAATAATAGTAAAAGTGAATTTGGTAATATATGAATTATAAAATTTAGTTTTGAAATATTGAATATTTAAGCTTTGAAATATATTAAAATTGAGATGGTTTATTTAGGGATTTAAATATGTATTTGGAATTGATTGGTAAAGGTGAAGAAGCTATTTTATTTTATAAAGTAATTTAATATTTAAACCATTTAAGTGGTGTAGTTATATTTCAAAGTTATGAAATGTTATGGTTTTAGAAAATGATATATTTGAAATGATATCATATTGATTTAGTTTTTAAAAGAAGAAATGATATCGGAATTTTATCGTTTTGAAATGGATATTATATTCTGGTTTTAAAAAGTTTAAACTATTTTGAAAAGGCCGCAGTGTTGTAATAATGATTGGTTGTTGAAGAGACCGGGATCGGAAGTTGTCATACTCTCTGCCAACTCCGAAAATCACTTTAACAACCGTGTACGCGGTGGAGATTCCAGAATGAAGTAGGATGGCAACGGTGTTTCCTTTGAGGTAAATACATGGATCCGACTCCCGTGAGTTGGCATAAGGTGGCTAAAACAGGAGCGATCGACGGGTTAAGAAGGTATCCCCTTTTATCGGACACATCCCTTCGATATTCTACTCTGACTTTGGATTTATTCAGTGGCCACTTTTGATTTCTTTGATTTGGGGGTGTGGCTCAAGGTGGGTGGTAGTTGCGGCTATGCGTTACCACCGACCCGGAAGCGTAATTGGTACATCTACCCTGGCATAGCCTAGTTGTGCCGTGTCACCTACCCTAGCGCGCCTTATACGATTTTGTTTTGTACCATACTTATGGAGTGCCCTCTGACGACCCCCTGTACGGGGGAGATTACAGTACTGTATAGACTGTGGGAATATATTATGTGTTAAGGGGAATATTGGGTCACTCCTTAATGCTATTTTAAAGTGAGTTTATTTTACTAATAGACACTATTATAATAGCGAAGTATTACTACATAGTAAATAGTTTAACGGATCCTTAGGAGATGTAAATCCCAAGCATCTCTTAAGTTATTGCACTCATATTTATTTCTGTTGATTTAACTCACATAAGATCCTTTAGTTCTGACTCGAGTGTTTTGTCTTTTCAATTCGCTCGGGTCAGTCCGAGCATTTTAGAAATCGAAGACTTTATTTCTAGAGGACGAAGTCGAAGGTTTCATTATTATTATTATTATTATATATTATATTGTTCCACTACACTGTATTCCAGCTGCATCGATTGTTATTCGCTGGTACGTGCAACTCTGATATGTATTGTATAAAAAATAATCAAATGTTTATAAAACAGCTTCATGAACTGTATATTTACTTTATTATATTTTATCGTTCCGCTGCAAGTTTCTATTTTATTTATTTCTTTCTTTGTTTTTCTTATTTACCCCATAACAATCCGCTCTTCTGTATGGCTTAAGTCTGACGTGTGTGGTTTGTCGTCGATTTGAACCTTGTAGAAAGGCGGGACGTTACATATTCGTATTTTGAGTTTCTTAGACCAGTCCCATGACCGACTCAGAGTTTATTTTCTTTCCCTTAAACTCTAGGTGTCCTGTTTTTTCTAGCAACCTAGTAGCCAAGTTTAGTTTGGAGCGTTTTGAAAGAGCTCGAAGCATGGCGCTGGTAGATTCTTATGAAGATTGTTATCTTATGTACTATTATATTCTGCATTTGTAAGGACATGGATTTATAACTATCCATATTGATGATAAGTTAAACTCTGATAAGTGTATTTAAAATTTTCTGCTATAAAGATTATATGTTGAAATAATATATGTTATTCCATTCGTGTTAGGTTTTGTTCTATGTCTTTATTTTCTTTTCCCCATAGCTATCCATTTTCTTTCAAATTAAGTTGGACTTGTGTGGTTTATTATTAACTTAAAATGTACGGAATTATGGGTTGTTACATTTGGTATTAGAGCTTAGGTTGAGCCAACACCTGAGCCTGGTTGGGGTGTGTCTCATCGGAGATAGGGTTAGTAATATCCTAGGATGAGTAACTCATTAGAGACAGGGTAAGTGACACCATAGAACGAGTTTAGAGTATTATATATGAGCGCGTATTTGTTAATGCTAAAAATGATTTGGTTTTGAAAAATTTGGGTAAATGAAATAATTTTACCTAAGATGATATTTTATATATAAAGAAATATCTTTTGAAAATGTATAGCTATTTATAATGTGATAGTTTGTTATTAAGGGAATAACAATATTTAGTTATTTTATTAGTTGATTGATTGTTTGATTTAAAAAATATGAACACCTTGTGAATTAAATTTTACGATTTGACTATATATTGTTTGCTAATAATATTGGTTTAAAGTTAAGAAATTTATTTAAGATAGATAAATTTATGGGCCTAAAAATAGGATGATCCTAGGAAATGAATGTATAAATCAAGTTTTATAAATAAAGGAATTGAAAAGAAGAATCTTATGATGACTAGTTTGAATGGCTTGGAAGTAACTAAAAATGGATAGGAGATATATTCGGATGCTAAACACTTCTCTTAAGTAGTACTCTTCTGGTTATGGGGATATACGATACTATTGGTATTGCCCAGTTTCTTGGTATCAATTTGGAGTTACTCGATCTACAATTTTTAAGTTAAAATATAATGTGAATCATCAATTGATAAATTGATCAGTAACTATATACATATTTATAAAAGTGTTAAACCATGGATAACTTGGATCATTAATTGATAAAATAAAATGGAATTTTCGTCGATTTCTGACAGTCGAATTTTTTTGAATTATACATAACTCAGAACTAAGAAATTTTAAAAATATAAAAGATAAACAATTATGAAATATTTTGAGTAAATAAAATTATATAAGTATAATTTATAAATGTGATTTATAAATAAAAAGGATTTAAAAGCTGAGAATTTAAATCTTGGTGATTTTGAAAATTGTTTTTTTAAATTAAGAAAATAATAATAGTATTATTTGGAAGTATTTTTGAATATAAATATAAGAGATAAGTTTTATAACTTATGAATTTGAGATGATAGTAAATTACAACAAGTTTTAAAATTTGTCAAACATCCTAATGTAAATATAACCAATCTGGAATTTAGGGTTTGTATGTAGACTCTTAGGATGTGATGGAGTATTATACAAATATGGACTTAAGTCGTGAATTATTTGTATACTTAAGTAATGTTGTAAGAGGTAATTCAATAATGGATTTAATGCGAAGTGAATGGTTATGAAACATAAAAATGTTGATTAAACCAAAGTTGTGTTTTATAAGTGTTTATAAACTTAAGTAATAGTTTTATAAAATGATTCATAAATTGATAGTGACGTAAAATTGATTGTAATTTGGTATAGTTAAGAAAACCAATTGGAATAAACGCGTGAGTTATATATAGTTCATTTTGTTCGCGTAACTATTTGACCTAAGATTCGAGTATAGAACATTGAGTATTTACACCAGTCTGATAAAGGATTTATCACACGATTCTTGATGGCGAACATTGATAAGGATTTTTGGTTGGATCCTTACATTACCTATCATAGTGAAAAGCTATGCAAGGAAAATAGAAGTTCCTGAACCCGATCAGAGTTCGCACTAGAGGATCAGGGGATCAATACTAGTTCGAAAACAAACTGGTATATTCGAATTTAAGATCAAATAAGATGGTGCATACAAATAATCTATAAATATAATAATAAGTTAATATTCGAAATTTCAAAATTTATTTTGAATAAAGTACTACCAGTTTTTGCGTTGTAATTTCAAGGACAAAATTCTTTTAAGGAGGGGAGTCTGTAACGACCCGCAAATTTATCACTTTGATAAATGATATTTAGTTTTGAAATACTCAAATACAAGATTTTATAACACCAACTATAAAGATTTAAAGGCTAAAATTATGGTAAGTTACTTGTTTCAAAATATAATTAAGGAATATAGTTTCATAAATGAAGCACGTGCTTCATACACAAATTTTCATCGATAAATTGATTTTCAATAGAAAGGAGATATTCCCAGTATTTGAGTGTACAAATCTAGATACATATAGTAATATATTTATTTAAACGAGATTATGAAATAAAATTATTCACTTTGTTTTTAGAAATAAAACGTATTTATGACATCACCAAAGATGTCATCGCTTTTATATATTTCTTTGAAAATCCAAGTTAAGTTTAAATAATTATTTTAATATGCTAATAATTCATTTTAATTAGTTATGAATTGATAATAAATCAGTTATAATAGTTTTATAGAGATGTATATTTGATTTGGAATTATAAGGAAAATTTAGCTTTATAGATATAATAGCACTTTTTTAAATAATTGTTTAATGTTAATTTGTATGGTTTTATGAGTCAACTAAAATAAACTTGAAAATATAAATTTTCATTGTTTTAATTCAATTAAAACGATGAAAATTTATATTTTCAAGTTTCTTTCTAATATATATATAGTTTAATTAAAATTTGACCGGGAATCAGAATCATAATTCATAACGGTTTAACATATGGAAGTTGTAAACAAATCAATACAACGTTGTGATAAACATACACATACATGAACACATACACCAATGTATACACATATACATTTAATTATGTTTAGAAATTAGTCAAGTATATACGTATATATACGAGCTCCTTATGTGAAAACAAGAGATAAAAACAAAGCACCACATCACATCACATCACAAGCCAAACACATGGAGAGGGGAGTAGGCTTCATGGTCGGCCAAAAGGTATCAGAGGGGATGAAGTGGAATGGTGATGCAAGCATGCTTAGGTAAGGAAATAATATCATGATATTTTTGGTGTAAAACTTCCCTGTTAATACCCACGTACATTCACAAAATTCTATTATTCTTCTTCCTCTTCTTGAAGCTCATTAATGGCTTCTAGTTCATAGAAAAAAAATGTAGCAAAATTATGGCAAAATATTCTAAAATAAAGCAAAATATATACATATGTATATACTATGTCAATCCACCTCCAAAACCAAGTCAAACACCCATGGCTACTAGAAATCACTCTCTCACCTCAATATGCATAGTTCGTGAGCTAAACGCCAAATTCTCTGCCAAATGAATAACACGCTAGCTATCACATCGAACATCAATACTATCTTGCCAAAATCTCAAGTTACACAACAATCGCTTCAAATAGAGTGCCTCTTTTGCCGCCTCCACCGCGGCTATCAACTCCGCTTCCGTAGTGGATAAAGCAACTACAGTCTGCAATCTAGATCTCCAACTTATGGCTGTAGCCTCAAGTGTGAAGACATATTCAGAAGTTGATTTTCTTCGATCCCTATCACCGGCAATGTCCGAATTACAATAACCAACCAACTTGCAATCCATCGTCTTACTACCGCCAAAAACAAAGACCGTGAGATGATGTGCCTCTAAGGCATCTCAATATAAGCTTCGTAGCTTCCCAACACGATTTTTCCAAATTAGCCATGTATCGACTAACCATTTCGACAGCATTTTCAATATCGGGCCTTGTACAGACCATAACATACATTAGACTTCCAACTGCACTAGCATATGGCACTTCATCATATAAGCCTTGTCTTCCTCCAAAATAGGTGATCTTTTACTCGAAAGCTTCATATGCAAAGGTAAATGTGTATTTGACGCCTTTGCATTCTCCATGCTAAACCGAAAAAGCACTTTCTCCATGTACTCCTTTTGAGTTAGTTTCAACTCAAAATGCTTTCGATCCCTTACAATTTCCATGCCCAATATCCTTCTTGCTTCTCCAAGATCATTCATTTCGAACTCCACTTTCAAACTCATTTTTAGCTTGTTGATTTCATTCTTATCCTTAGAAGCAATGAGAATGTCATCCACATACAAGAGTAAATACACCCAACAATCATTTATCAACTTCTTGAAATAAACACAAGCATCTTTGACGCTTCTATCAAAACCATTTTCAAGCATAAAATGATCAAATTTCTTGTACCATTGTCTAGGTGATTGCTTTAATCCATATAGTGATATCTTCAACTTGCAAACCAAATTTGACTTACCATCCACAACAAAACCTTCAGGTTGCTCCATGTAGATGCCTTCATCCAAGTCACCATGCAAGAAGGCGGTTTTCACATCAAGTTGCTCCAACTCCAAGTCGTGAATAAAAACTATAGCAAGTAATATTCAGATAGAAGTATGACCACAACCGGTGCGAATATCTCATCATACTCCTTTCCCTACCTTTGTGCAAACCCATTAGCCACTAGCCTAGCTTTCTATCTCCCAACATCCTTCACCTTGTATATCCATTTGCAGCCAATAGCACAGTTTTCTTTAGAAAGTGGAACCAAATCCTAAGTTTGATTCTTCAAATGATTGCATCTTTTCCTCCATGGCACAAATCCATTTCGAGCTATCACTCGACTCCATGACGTCATCAAGGTCCATTGGCTCATCTTGGACTACATGAAGAGCATTATCCAAATTATCACAAAAGCCAAGATAGTTTCAATCATTATATATTTCAGGTGGTCTTATAGTATGATGACCAACCCAAGTAGCAATACCATCACCCATACTCCCTTCGGCTCCACCTTAAGCCGTATCTTTTCTAGAATCGTGCACATCACCAACACTACTAAAGGAACCCTATGGACTATGTAATGTAACATCAACGGCTACTTTCTCACAAGCATCTCCAACTACTCTACTCTCCCTACTCCTTGGACAAAATGTGAAAATAATTTCCTTCTCCTTTGATTCATCATGAGCCAAGTCCGAAACATCCAATGTGCTTACATTCTCCTTGAACATCGCCGACTCATCAAAAGTAACACGAAAAGAATTCACTACCTTCTTCATTTTCGGATTCCAAATCCGATAGCCTTTTACTCCATCCGTATAACCAAGCAGAGTCCCATTGAAAGCTCTAAGTTCAAGTTTATCATTTTCCGGATCATGCACATAAACAGGACTACCAAACACATGAAGATCACTCAAGTCAATGCTCTTTCCCTTCCACACTTTCTATGGAATTTTGTTACCAATAGCTGAGCATGAAATTCGATTAATAATATGCACCGCGGTTGACAAAGCTTCCGCCTAAAATTCCTTCGCCAAACTCGATGTCAATCTCAAGCATTCTCAAGTAGAGTACGAGTCATCCTCTCCGCAACATCATTCGATCGCGGATCTCCAAGTGTAGTGAAATGCCTCAAAATACCATGATGCTTGCGAAACTCAAAAAATTCTCTGAAAACATACTCTCCGCCATTTTTGGACCTTAGAACCATCAAAAATTTGTCACTCTCATTCTCAACAAGGGCTTTCCATGCTTTGAACTTTCAAATGCCTCCGCCTTCATTACATACACCTAAATTTTTCGAGAAAAATCATCTATAAAAGAAATATAAGAGCGAGCTCCCCACCTAAAGAAGCTACAGGTGTCGGTCCCCAAGCATCTGTGTGAACATACTCAAGAACCCTTCTTGAATTATGCTTTCTCACCAAATGAATCTTTAGTTTGCTTCCCAATGACAAATTCTTCACAAAACTCTAACTTGTTGAAACTTTCTCTATCAATCATCTCCCTCTTTCGATGAACGTCCAAACTCCTCTCCGAGATATGACCTAACCTTAAATTCCACAACCTAGTCGTATCTACGCCACGAGAACTATCAACTCCTATATAAGTTTCACCTTCTACAGTCACTCCTTGAAGCAAATAAATACCATAAGTCCTAGCACCCTTCATCACCACAATGCCCATTTCGAAACCCACAAGCTATCACTCTCAATAGTGATCTTACAACCTAAAGAACCCAACTGCTCCAAAGAGATAAGAGACTTCCTAAGTCTCGGAACATAGCACATTAGTGAGAGTACGAACCACTACGTCAAACATCCGAATTTGCACAGAACCAATGTCTTTCGACTTACAAATAGCACCATTTTCCATAGCAATTAAATAATTAATCAATGTTAAGTATGCAGGATTTAAAAGTAACTAAAGTAATTAATTTAATTCATTGGTGGTTAATTAAATTAATTAGAGATGGTGTGGTTGATTAATCTTGCATATGGATAATTGAATGATATTGAATGCCTTGGACTATGTAATATATATTTGATTAATATATTTTATTCGTTCCGCTGTGAGATTCTGATTTTGTTTTGTTCTTTCTTTCTCATCTTTTCTCTTTTCTATCCCTTTCTTTCTTACTAATGATGCATCCTTCCGTGGAATGAAAGGCGGGTCATTTCAGTTGGTTCCTTCTTTGTCAATGTAAGAAGAAAAACAATTTGTATTTGGTGTCATATGATAAGACGCCTCCAAATCGAGCACCCATTTGCTACCCGAAACATCTGATGCTACCGTCGACAAAATATATACACCTCCCTCATCAAATCCACTCTCCACCGCTACTGATGAAGATGATATTTCCTTCTTTGCCTTCTCCTTTTTCGAACACTCATTCTTCCAATGACTGGGATTCTTGCAAATATAGCACTTGCTGTTTCTTTCCTTCGACTTTCCTCTCCAATCGGCGTTCCTTGATTTAGAACGCCCTCGGTTCTCCTTCTTCATATATCTCTCCTTCTACATAAATAAACCACGACCATTGCTAGCACCACTACTTCCATTATCTAACTCCTTCATTTGATCCCGCAACTTCTCGCTAAGAAGACCCATCTTGACATCATCAAGAGCCAATATATCCTGGCTATAGATCAAACTATTTGAGAAACCTATATAGCGATCCGACAATGAACACAACAATATCCTCGCCTTTTGGTTTTCCTCAATCTTCAAATATACTGCCTTCATCTTCATTGGTAAATCATCAAATGTATTCAAGTGCGTCTTTAGCGAAGTACCTTTCTTCATCTTATGAGTGAAGAACGTTTGCAATAAGATCAAACGATTTGTCAGTGACTTCTTCATATAAAACTCCTCCAACTTGTCCCAAATACCCTTTGCGGTTTTCTCACCACTAATTTCAAAGATAGCATTCTTTTCCACAACAATTTGAATGTGGTGAATGCCCACTCTTCCATCTCCTTTCTCTCAACATTCGAGATGCCCGCTGGCAACAAATGTGTGTCAAACACTACCCTATGCACCCGATTCCTTCTTAGAATCGCTTTCATCTTTCATTTCCATTTTTCAAAATCATTATTGCCATTCCATTTGTCTATTACCAATTGTGATCCTAAAGCTGCGTACGAACCATGCACATAAGGAACTACACCACTTGGATTACCCACTGAGGAACTACTTGAGGTATTATCGGATTCCGGCATTTCTACAACCACCTACCGACAACAATGCTCTAATACCAGATTTTGGAACAGGATTCTAATTAAAGACCACTCAAATCAAAACCCCACAGGTAAATTAGAAGACGGGATCGTGGTAATAAGTGTAAAAACAACTAATCAATAACTCCAATTTCAACCAATCCAAAAGCAATCATAATCCCAAACAAGCAATATAGAAATCAAAACAATAACCAAAAATAAATCACACAGAGATTTATAGCGGTTTCACTAACGTTGTGTTAGTATACATCCACTTTAAGAGAGAGCTTTTATTAATATTGATGAGAAGAGTAAATGAGATTGTATACAATGATCAAAATTCTAATTAGAAGTTGATTTGTGCAGAAGAGAATTGAAGAAAATTAGGTTTTGATAAACGCTAATTTGTGGAGGCTAATCTCTTGCAATCGCTTGCATGCACATAAAGATCGGAACCTAAAGCTAGCTTATATAGGAGAATAGAAACCTAAGGAAATATTCCAAAATTGCCACTGCATATATCGCAAATCTTCATGCCAATCCCACACATGGAAAACAGACGGTAGTTGCCTTAGACGTCTGTCCAAAATGGTCAAACGTCTGACTTAAGCCTTTGGAAAAAGTTCTCTATAGGCTCAGACATCTGACCATTTTGGTCAAACGTCTGACTTAAGCCTCTGGAAGAAAATTTGCACAGACTCAAATGTTTGATCCATTTGGTCAGACATCTGACCTAACTCTTTGGAACAGGTCTGTCACAAATTTGCTGAAGCGTCGGATATTTGAATTTTTCCTCAGACGTGTGATGTTGTCAATTCAGCCCACTTCACGTTTTCCCTTATGACTTCCACCTCCGAACTCCAATTTGCGAACCGTTTTCTCCATTACAAAGCTACTTTTAACCTCTACAATTCTCCATATAGTGTCGCCAAAATTTAACAGGGAGGACCTGGGAGCGTAGGAAGGGTTTATTTAGGAAATTCAGCTGTAGTAGAAGTAGCAGCTGGAGGAGGAGGGGCCTTAATCCTTGAGTGTTTGTTTGCACCTTCTAATGCAGTAAGATCTTCCATGTTCCTTCTTTGTTTTTCCCCATCACTATGGTGCTTTGGTTTAAACGCTGTGGCTAATCTCACCTACGTAGCTACAATATAATCAAACAAATTTGAACTCATACGCTAACAAATGAATAAAAATGATATGCAACTAAAAGATATACCATTTGGGAATGAATTGTCAACAACATAAATAAAGATATAACGTGAGACGTGATGACATTGACATAGAAAGTTAAGCTTGCGTAGTACGGCAACTATAAAGATAATTGAACCCTTGCAGATATCTTAAGTAAGCCTAAGGCGTTTGCTCAGCATGTAAGAAATAATTCCATCTCTACACTGGTGAACTCAGCTTGTTCAATGAAAAAAGAAGATGATGGTGCAAGTCAATGAAAGAAAGAGAAAAACCATAAAAGAAATGATAGGTGGAGAAGCTAGCAACATGTATTTGGAAAGAAGGAATAAAACCATCTCAACTTGGAATAAAGGGAAAAAAAAATCTTCCCACCATTGAGTTTTACAAGAAGAACTTAAAAAAAGAGATTTCATGCCTTGAACACAGTAGAATCCATTGCACCCTTAGGCTAGACTTCTATGGACCGAGTAGAGAACAATAATTCCTGACAAGTGGGTGCAATCAAATGTTCAACATATGGGATATAAGAGCATATAAGGAGAAAATAAGAGACGTGAACCAATTGGATAGGTGACAACCCAATAGTAGCCGACTACTACTGGATAAGAGGATGAAGTGGAAAGTAGAGGTCATATCTGACATGTTCGAAAGTCAAAGAAATAAGCCTCTCTAGGGATAGATGAATGCGTCCAGAGTGGGAAGAAATTCTAAAGTCATAATTAGTAATTACAAAACGATTCAAAATACTTTCATCTCAACTCTCTTCCTATATAGCTGAGTTAGCTCTATAAAAGAGGTGGAACCCCAGTTAGACATGCTAGAAAGATCATCAAAAGCCATGGGTAACTAAAAGAACGGGTAAATGAAAAGAAAGACGACATTGGAATTAATAACGAGAGAATAGAATCATAATTTTTGGAAAAAAATAAGAAAAGAAGAAGGGAAAATCTGATGTGAATATCCGCAAGCAAGTCAATTTGATTTAACGGGTGATCAAAAGATCAATAGTAAATCAATCAAACCAATTCACACAAGGATTTTGTCAAATAGTTTGAATGAATACACACACACCCCCCCCCCCCCATGCACACACACCCATACATACATACATACATACATACATCAATACATACATGTATATAATAGGAGAAATAAAAAATAAATAAGTGAAATCGGGTCAAGAAAGCTAAAAGAAAGAAGAAAAAGGAGAAGAGTTTAACTTACTATTGGCAATGACACAAAATCCAAAAGCAAGAAACAGGTATGAGGAAATTGCAATATCTCGAATGAAGTTTTTTGAGCAAGTAAAAGACAAGGAGGAGAAGATGTGATAAATCACGACCCTAGAATTCAAACAACACAAAAATGGATTGTTAGATATGAATGATAACAACAAAAATTCATTAAAACAAAGTGGACCTCTCGGAAAACAAAATGATTCACTTGGCAACAGTCAAATAACATAGTCAATCATATCGAGACACATGTAAGGAGCATTAAATATGAAAATGATTGATTAAACTACACAAAAAATTGGGTATGAAATAATATGCCCACCCTAATATACATTAGCGTAGACTTAGGGGTAAGTTTTATACCCATTTTTCACCTATAATATGTTTAGCATGGATTCAAGTGCTTGGAGGGAATGCACATGTCAACAAGGGGATAAAATATGCCACATTTACATTAAAATGGAAACCACATCCAAAATTCATGTGAAGCCCAACAAAAACCCTCAATAAAAGCGAAAGGTTTGCAATTCATGAGCAACTATCAACATTACATAAAACTCAAATATAATACATAACAAAGACCAATATAGACCAACAAAACGAGTTATATTACTGTAGCAGTAGTGTACATGACTCAAACTGTACTGTCAACATCGCAATTGTTGGAAGGCCTTGCGATTCCAAATATACACAACTTATACAACCATCCAGGAGTTAAACTATGCCACCATAATTAGGGTGAACCAAGTCATCACCCGCGGGCCAAATCGCACCACCTCACCCAAAGCAATAACAACGCACAACAACTAGTAGTCGTGTCTTCATAAAATAACACAGTCGTAGAATGCACAAAGCAAACTCATAATAAGGGGCCTACATAGCATGGTAAATAACTCCTCTAACTAAGCTAGATAAGCTAATATAACTTTTTTATATTGAAATGCACCAAAAAGGATGGCACCACCATAAACCATCAAGACCGCACCATCTTTACCTAGCCAAACTATGCTGCCATAACCCATCCAGACTATGCCGCCATGGCCATAACTAATTGCATGACCTAACTAACTAGAAGGTACCAACACAACTAAAGACCAGTTGTACTTCATAATGTGGCGAAATGTTCAACAACAAGGCATAACATCAAATCAGAATATCATATGTTGTGCAATATGTCAATATCGTATGCGTTGTGAGATATACGATAAATGGCTTTGATTATTATTACTTTTCATCCTTAACTATCACCCTACATCGATCAGGTATCATCACAGTACACTCTTCAACCTATATTGGGTTCCAAAGGTGTAAAGCGGTCGTCACATTTGGTATCAGAGCTTAGGTTGTGTAGTTAACTAAAGTTGATACTTGGATCCATTAGAGATAGAAAAGAACTTATCACTTTAGATGGATAGGGCAATATATGAGGGAGCGTACTTGTTATATTTTGATTTTTCAAAATTATATAATAAGTAGGTGTATGTGTAGGTGTATGTGTGTGTCTAGCAAGTCAATGCATATATGGACATCACTTACTCCTTTACGAGGGATTGATCATCCTTACTACATCTTATAAGAATGAGTCGACAAACAAGGAATGCAGCTTGGACTTTTGTTTCTGGCATAGAGTAGGGAGAGGGTGATGGAGGTAGTTGTGACCTTGATATGTGGGACATGTTCATCAATATGATAAGGAACATGTTGCATAACACCTAAGGAGTAATAAGATGAGAAATCACTTAAAACAAAACCATGTCATCCAAAATATGTTATACTATTTCAAAAAAATTCGAAACTTAAAGAGCAAAAAAACCAGATCAAAAAGTGGCAAAATGGTGTGGAATATGACAAAAAAGTCCCAAACTGGTCGAAATGGCTCATCCTAACCGACCGACCAATTTGTAATAATAGGCCAAATAGTTAGGAAGAACCATTCTACTAGTTCTAGAGCGATGTGCCCCTATATGCTTTGTTTCATCGTCCCTCTTTGCTCTAACTCCACTCCTTTTCGTTCCACTTCCGTTTCATTTCATTGCATGGCCTTCTTGAAGTGTTGTTAATCACTGAATCACATTCATACATCTGCTTATAAACCCTCATCATCTCCCAAGGCAGTACACATCAATTCTAAACAAAATTCTTCAATTTATTCATTCCATTATGTTGCTCTCTACATTGTTGCTTTCTTTTGAATCAATACCAAATCTCTAATCAAGTAGTTACACCAATGCTCATTCATTTCTACAACCCAAATTCTATTAGAATTAACTCTTAGAAATTTGCAACTCTACTTAATATCATTTGTCTGTGTTATAAGATTTTCATCCTCAAATATGGCAAATTAGTGTAGTCAAGACACACAAAAGTTGGCATTTATTTCTTTATAGAAGTTGAAACCCTATTGTGGTGTCCATGGGCAAATAGATGGTGAAGTTCTGTAAAGAATCTCAGGTAGTGCTAAAGCCTAGTTCTAATGTTTTGACGGTCATAGAAACATGTTTCTTTAGGTGATAAGAGGGCAAGTTAGTGAAATTCTAGGGGATTGGATATAGGAAATGAATCAGTCTAAGTTTGGCTATTTTATTTATTTTACTATTTATGCTACATTTATTGTTAATTCTTCGAATATGTACATTCATCCATATTCGATCCTTTACACCTGACACAACAGTGGTATCAGAGCTATAACTCATAACCAAAGCTTTTATTTGGTATCAAAGTTTGGTGTTCCACATATGGTAACAACATCCTAGAACTACGACTAACAGGAGAAGAAGATCCAATCGAAGCAAGGTTAGCAACAAGGACTGAAATTCATGCTACACAGCTACTATTGGCGAAAGCACAACTTTATAGGACATCAATGTGGTACAAATTACTTACGGTCAATTATATGAGTTTTATGGTAAATTTTTTTAAGAAATTTAAAAATCTTACAAAAAGTCAAAAAGAAAAATCTAAAAAATTAGGTAGATTTGAGCCTAAATTTATATGTCAAAAAATGAAAAGCAAATTTTGAAAAAACTAAAATATCTCTTTGAAAATTTATTTGATTAATTCTATTTCTAAATTGGGAAGATTTTAAAAATTCTCTAGAAATAACAAATGCAATGTTTCAAAAAAGTTTAACGATTTGAAAAACAGTTTTGAATTATCTTTAAATAACTCAAATTCTCAACTTTTTTTCTTTTAAATGAGAATAATGCTTTAAAGAACGAGGATCTAGAATTAATTAAAGAAATCAATATTCTAGAAAATAAAAATAAAAAAGGGCGACTATAAGAGGTTTTTTAATGATATTAACAAAAAATTTACAAATTTGAATAAAAATGAGTGTGATTTAAATTTTATTTTATCAAATTCCAAACCATTAAACGATTACAATGGTTTATGTTATAATAAGGATAAAAGTAAAAATAATATTAAATATATGTTTTTGTATAATAGAAAGATTAAAGCTAGTGCTAAAAATAAAGAAAGTTCCAAAACCTCTTATTGTCATAATAGAAAATCGTATAGGAATGGTAGAAAATAAATTTTAAAGCACTAAAATCATGGTAAGTACTGTTAAAATACGGTTTCCTATCAATGTGAGTAAATATGATAAATAATCATATATTAGTGATTATTTCGATAAAATAGTCAAAAATGAAATTATATGTTTAAAGGTACAAGCACACCCTCTTGGGTATGGTTTCCTAAAACTTAGGATATATATAATAGGGTATCATTGTACTTAAATGTTTATATTCCTATCTAGGTATGGGTTCACACCCCTTGACTAATCTCTGGACCCTAACATAGGAAGTGAGTGCCAAAATATAATTACTTCTCACAACTACCTAGGAAGAACAAACAAGAGAGAATGATTCTAAAATATGAACGTTTCATATATGATGGAAATAAGAGCTTTTATGGAGAAGAATGTCAGGAAATTCACTAAATGTAACTCATTTTATTTATCATAAGTAATAAAATGTTTGGTTATTCTTTTAAATGTTAATTTGGTATTACCGAGCTTTAATTTTGGAAAATAATGTAAGATACTCATGAATCAAGAAAAAACATAATATTAAGGGCATAATTAGGCTTAAAAGGTTAACATATGTCTAAAAGTTAGAAAATTATAATGCTCACTTGAATTTTTAACAAGATACCTACATTTCCCACATCTTATATTTTTCATCTTCTTTGCCAATGGCAAAAGGAGAGAAAAACCAGGCATATTGGTAGGGAAAGTACACAAATATAGAGGGATTATATATTAAGGGGGAGCAAAACAAAATTTTATATTTTTATAAGTCATGTGGTTGTCATCACCAAAAAGGAGGATAATATTAGGAATTGTTTTGATGAAAACAACACTACGACAATACTGCTAATTTATTTACCAAGATCGTACAGAATTTATAGCAATATATGAAGAGCGATGAAAAAGAAATAAGGCGACAATGAATAAAACAACAAATACATAACGCACAAAGTTATAATAGAGTGAATGCGCATTCAATGCAATATGATGGAATTTACAATCTATTAGAGCACATCTTATATGCCTTATTACAGATCTCCCACAACTTCCTTTCTATTTTCTTAGAATTTTAGAAGTAAAATACCGCTCGCTTCTTAATTTTCCTCATTCTTCGCAATATAGACCTCCAACAAAAATACTATTCTTATACTATCTAACTATCCTATTATTTATTATACATAAAAGAGAATATGAGACCATTAGTATTCTTTCTTAGACAATCTTAAATCATATACACACCTCTCTTTAGTTTGAGTAAACTTTTTATCATTGGATCCTCCAGTTTATTTATATGATAATTAATATTATCACTATTTACCTACTTTAGAAACTCTAAGGTTACATTTTCCGTTCAATTATTTGGATTAATTTACTACTACATTTTTTCATCAACTTTTTACTACCCTGATCAAATTAATGGAAATTAGTTCCATTTTCCCATATCCTTACTTCAATGTCTACGTTTTCTCCTTATTCTAGCCATCTTTTACACTCCATTACTTCCATAATCCCTTTGCTTCTTCAAAAAATGAAATTGATATCTCAGTTTTTTAATGCATCTTCTTATTACGCATATTATACTATATACCTTATTACAAGATCTTCCATAATTTCCTTCCTATTTTCTTAGAATTTTAGAAGTAAAATACCGCCCACTCCTTAATTTGCCTTATTCTTCACAGTATAGACCTACAGCAAAAATACTATTCTTATACTATCTATCCATCCTATTATTTTTTATATATAAAAGAGAATATGAGGCCATTAGTATTCTCTCTTCTCAGCCAATTTTAAATCATATGCACATCTCTCTTTAGTTTGAGCAAACTTTTTATCATTAGACCCTCTAGTTTTTTTATATGATATTTAATCTTATCACTATTTGCCTATTTTGGAAAATCAAAGGTCACATTTTCCCTCCAGTTATTTGGATTAATTTACTACTACTTTTTCTCATCGACTTTTTACTACCCCGATCAAATTATTGAAAATTAATTCCATTTTCCCATATCCTTACTTCAATAATATTTTCCCATATCCTTACTTCAATATCCACGTCTTTAATATCTACATTATTTGGAATAATATTTTATTTGAGTAACATGGCAAAGAGAAATATTTTTCTAGAGAATTTATACTCAATTTGAAGATATTTTATTGGAAAATATTTTGCTAATAAAGCGGTTATTATGGAAAATACCCGAGGTTCATAATGGTATTTTCTCCAAAATTAATTTGAAGTGAGTTATTATTAATTTTAAAATTAAACTACAAATAAGAGTGCAACACCACTTTCCTAGTAGTTAAGCGTTCTGGCTTTGGTTCATGAAGTCATATGTTCGAATCATGCATAATGCATGATTCGAACCACTGGACATATATTGACTTCTAGTATATTATATACCATATAAGACTTAATATACAAGTATATACTACCGTCTAAGTACCCAATTTCAAAAAGATACTAATTAGACTATTTCTAATGAATTTGAACATAAATATGGATATTTACAAGATTCACTAAGTTATTATTAAAAACAATTTATGAAACAGAGAGAAATGTAATAAATATTACTAACTGATTATTGTGATACTTAAATAAGACAATTATTTCTTTAAGATAAAATAACCATAATACAATTTCAAGAGCTTGGAATAAAATTATTACTATTTTTGAGCAAATGATAATATCATAATTTTAAATGGATTGTTTTCTTAAACAAATAACAAAATGATTATTTTGAGAATTGATATTGAAATTTATCATTTTGAGTTATTTGCAATTATTGGATATGTGATGGGTGACATAGGGCGTGAGACGAGAGGATGATATGAGGTTTGGGTTCGCCCAACATCTTGGAAATAGCCTTTATGCCAATTTTGTGTGTGAACATCCCTAGTGAGTTATAGGAACAACTATTTTATCCACATCACGGGAAGGTGGGTCATGATGCTGTGATTATTCACTTATGAGAATAGAGTTGAGATATTTGATTTTAGGTAGAAAATTAAGTTATACTTGACCATCGTCATTTACTTGATTTGTATGGATTGCATGCTTTGTTTATGTTATTTGCTTAATTTGTGTTGCTTGCGCGGTTCTTGAAATAGTTTAGTGCTTACTACACCTATATTAGTTAGTTGTTTATTTATGTTGTAGGTTGCATTAACATAATGGTTAATTGGTTGATTGTATTGCTTCCTTGATGTTTGCATTTTCAATTGTGTTGCTTGCTTATTAGTTTGGTTGTGCAGTTTTCCTTGTTTATTTGCTCATATTATTGATTTGAATATATTGCACTTGAAATAAGGGGAAAATAGGTCAACAAGGGAATTTGGCAACTAATATATGAAATAGTAGGATCTAAAGGTCAATTAAAAACGAGTTCAGTGATTCTAGGATAGTAGATGGCAACATGAGAAACTAAAATGCCTAACGAGGAGGTTTATTATGAGACATGAATTCCTAAGAAAGTAGAAAAGCAATATGAGACACTGGAATGTGGGATAACGAGGTTCTGTTATGTGGGGAGTGCGCCAAAGAGCTTTAATGACCAAGGAAACAGGGGTATACGAGGAGACCATTACCAAAGGAAGATGCCTTCCATGAGAGTGTCAGTGATGAGGTCACTGGTAGGGTCTTCCTTCATACACAAATTGACGACATTGAGCTACTACAAACAACATGTAGATGTCATCTTATGATGGGGTCACCGGTGGAGGTTACTAAATATCCATGAGTTACATTCCAAATATGCTTGAGGTGCAAGAGTCAAGGACTCTATTATCGAGAATTATCAAGGTATGATCAAGAAGTGAGAGTGGAGGACTCTATTATTGGTTATTATTTGAGTATATTGGAGGAAAAAAGTCAGATACTTTATGTTTGTTTGTTATAGTTAGGAACTATAGTCGTGGGAGTGAGTGTGTAGGTTAGTCTACTTTTGTGATGTTATAAAGATAGGATTTACGTCAAGGGACAAGATACAACGATAATGAGCTTTTAGAAATAGGTATGGTGAAAATCGCTGACTAGGTGATAAATCACCAAATTAGTCAAAATCCATGGATTGAACTTTATGTAGGTGCAAATGTATTACTTAGTGTATAGAAATGAGCTGTACACATATTATTTGTTGATAGGTATAGTGTGTTGGGGTTAGTACACATATGTTGGCATGTTAGTGAGTGATGATAATACCTTGTTGCTTTTAGGTATGTGTGCTTTGTTTCAATAAGCAATGCAGAGTGTTAGTTTACATATTTTATTGTTACGCACATTGAACCAACATAAATTCTATAATGAACTTCTATTGGTTATTGTTTTACTTCTTATCGGTAATGTTGATTTTGAGGTGCTACTGTTTGATAGAGTTAGGGTATACCTTAGGAGCAGTTATGTAATTTTTACATAAATTAAATTCAAAAACCAATGTTGCTCAAGATAAAAGGTGTTTCCTCTCTATAATATACTTGTTATAAAATGTTATAAACAATTAATTAGTTAATTTAAGTATACATGTCAGAAAGTCCATAAATGATGTGTTTGTGATAGCAGTTACAAATAGTTGTAACCGTGAGTATTTTACCATAATATGACCAGAACATCATGTAACGATCCCAATTTTTAATTTAAATTGATAATTAAAATAAATTTTTGAATAAAATTTTAAATTAATTTGAATTTTTATTGTTAAATAGGATATTTATTTATTTGGACATTGATTTTTAAAATTTAACTACGATTTGAAATTGGATATTTAATATCTCATTAATAAAAAGCAACATCCTAAAATTTATCAATATAAATTAATAACATATTTTAAACATTTGGATTTTAATTTCAAAATAAATTGAGAAGAATATCAAAACAAATAAAATAAGTAATAAACTATGTATAAACAAATATTGAATTTAAAAAAAAATGTGTTAAAAATAAAATAGAAATTTTGCTTTCAATTTCTATTTTATTTTTAACACATTTTTTTTAAATTCAATATTTGTTTATACATAGTTTATTACTTATTTTATTTGTTTTGAGATTCTTCTCAATTTATTTTGAAATTAAAATCCAAATGTTTAAAATATGTTATTAATTTATATTAATAAATTTTAGGATGTTGCTTTTTATTAATGAGATATTAAATATCCAATTTCAAATCGCAGTTAAATTTTAAAAATCAATGTCCAAATAAATAAATATCCTAGTTAACAATAAAAATTCAAATTAATTTACAATTTTATTCAAAAATTTATTTTAATTATCAATTTAAATTAAAAATTGGGATCGTTACACATCATTTCAAGTATTCCTAGTCAAGATGTGTCGAGACCGGACATCGGTGCATCCGTTGAGACTAGTGTATGTAACACTTTCCAAATGTTGAGCAGTGTATTACACATGGCTGTTGGGGGGCACTAAGAGATTACATACTAATAGTTATTGGATAAATATGGAATGACTCACTCGATAGTTTTCTGTTGCTTGATATAACTAAAGTCAAATAGAAAATATTGATGTAACTAATATACATAGTTCTTTTGACTTGAGAATACCGTTGATCTCTAATATGAAAGCCGCGCTTTGATTATAGTTAAATCATGGCACAGAGTCCATTGAATGACTATAATTGGGTCAAGTGGAAGAATTGTAAGAGAAACACTATTCAAAATAGGATTCGTCTCATCATCGTTATATAGGATCAGTATCACGTCAACTTAAAGTCAAAACCTTTGGCCAAAGTAGTTCAATTAATAATAACTGTTATTATTGAACCAAGGACTTTGTGTGTGGACTATAGAGGTGAATATGGATGATATTTTATTTTGGACCATTACCAAATTATGTATGTCCAAAGTGATATGGTTTGACAAAGAGAATATGTGTAAATAATAAGTGAAATTGGAGTAAATAATTGTCAATAATGGTAACGCTTATAATAAGTAAAATTGGATTTTATCAAAGGATGTGTAAGCGATAAATTTAACCAAAATAACACACTACTAGCTAAAGTGACTTGCGAATGTTTATATTTGAATTGTTTAATATTTATCGCCGACTGAATCTATACCTTTGAGTCAGACAATCGAAATGATGAATATTATGAATCAACCACAAGATTTAATTAATTTTTAATTATTGAAAATCTTTTAAATTAAATAATATTTATGAAATATCAATCATAAAATTCCATTTAATTTATTGGATGCCTTAGTATTTAGTAAAGTACGTATATAAAAGTTATAAATGCATGTATCGATATAGGACATCGGTAGAATGTTTTTTTCGATTCAAACAAGATAATTACTGAAATGGACTTTAAATAAATTAACTGGTTAATATCTATGAAATATTAATTGATAAACGATTCTTATTTTTATTTTTTTTATTTCCATGGGTATTTAATAATGTGTATATAAAAGTTATAAACACATGTAACAGTATACGATATCGATAGAAAAATTAAATTAGATTTAAATGAAGATAATACTAATTGGATTTCGGATTTTTTTGACTAAAGCCCAAAATGGTGGCTGGCTATGATGTAAAGAAGGGGAGGGGTTCTTGAATTTGAAATCAGAAGGCAATCTTAATTAACATAGAGAACATACCATTGATACATTACACATTTATTTCCTCCTTTAATTAGATCTTACCGGTCGTTTTTGTTCCCTCTCTCTCTACATAAACATTAGGGCCAAATTTCAATGACGTCTGCAGTTTCAGAATTCCAAAGTTTAATCAAGAAAAATTAAATTGGAATTGTGATTGTCTCTCGATTGCTATAGATCTAGAGATTGATCCATCAGATCTTGGATTTGTTCCATCATTCAAGGTATTTCTCCTGGCTTCATCGTAAGGTAGTTGAATATATATTCATATACCTATTTATTTGTTTACATCCCTTTAATCCTCTATCCCTCCCTTCTGTTCATATATGTTAATTTGGATTTTGACTTGAATGTCTCAATTCCTCCTTTGAATCAACTACATATTCTTATCACGTTGATTTACATAAAAAACTTTGTTATGTTATCTCTATTTGTTTATTTTGAGCAATAATAATTTCGTTTGTCTATGTTCTACATGTTTATTTATCTAATTCGTTTAACCTATATTTAGACCTTCTTATCAAAAATTTGTATATTCCTACGTCATCTGATTTTATTATTGTTATTAAAAAAACAAAACTTGATTTGTTATAATCTTCTTAGCAAGTCAGTTTTTATACTAGAAGATTTAGCTTTGAATGTATACATATAAACTGCTATATGAATTTAACTTTGAAATGATTGACAATCACCATTGTTCTGGTGGTTAAATGATTTGACTTTGGTGCGAGAGTTCACAAGTTGGAAACTTGCATAGCGTGATTTGAATATTTATTAACACATGATTTGTGGTTTGTTGTCCCAATGACATATTGTATCTAAGCACTATTTCATAAAAAAACTTTGAAATGATCACATGCATTAATCATGGACTTAATTATCTTATGTTTAAATTATTCTAAAACAAATTATGCTATATAAAAAAAGTGGAAACGTTAATTTGGTGATTTATTTCTTGTTTTACAATTGCATCTAAATTTATGCGAAATCTTTGTTTAAAAGGCAAGCATTTTATTTCACAAACTGCTTGAGTATTATTCTTATTTTGTTTTATTCTAATTTTTGTTTCGATTTTCGTGTATATATATAAGTTTACATAATTATGCAATAATATTTATGTATGTACATGTATTTATATTTAACACAAAGTTTCAAAAGGGGTTTTATGTAACTTATAGTAGTAAACTTTTGAACTGCTTTAATTAGACATTGTATTCATTGATTTACTACATGTTATATAAATAAATCTATTTCAAGGTAAACTACTATGCATGATATTTACAATCATATGTACTACATACGTACATACATACACGAACACACACATACACTATATATATATATATATATATATATATATATTTGTATATGTATATGTATGTGTGAGTGTGTGGGAATTTAATCAAAAAAACTTTCATTTTAGATGACAAAGGCATATATAAAGGGAAAATATGTGTATTGCGGTGTAAATCCCAACACTTAAACAACGTTCACATTTACTATGTTCAATTCATATGTTGCACTTGCACTTTACACATGGCTGCATTTGATGGGCTCATCATAACATACAATACATTAAAATTAAATTAAACTATCTTTAAACAATTTTAAAAAATTAAAAAAAATTTAGAAAAGCGAAAAATGAATTTAGACTACATAGACCTAATAAAGATCCAATAAGATTTTTTTTGAAATTTACCCAATTGAGCCGCTTCCGACCTGTTTGGTTCCTTTAATGCTATCAGTGGTCAATAGTCTATGCCTAAATTAGTCATGTTAAGGCTAATTAATTAATCTTGCCCATGTAACGACCCTGATTTTTAGCCACCGGATATCAGGGTAATTAACTGATTTTGATTATTGAAATATTGATTTTTATAAGTTAAAAGAATAAATTTTCTAATAGCTAAAGTATCTGAATCTATAAATTTGTTGAAAAAACCTTATTAAAATATTAAATTATCAAATCCTCGGATATGATAAATATTTTATAAATATGAATATAAACTTTACTATTAAAATTCAAGGTAGGATGCCCATATATTTGTATGTAAATACGAATATATACAAGTTAATGATGTTAACATATATATATATATATATATATATATATATATATATATAAGCATACAAGTATATATATATGCCTATATGAAGTAATGTATATGAAAAATATGAATAGAATGACAAACATATGTAAGTAAATGTATGTGTTTATGGTATAAAAACAATGCATATGAAAATATAAATATCTATATGAAAAGCATGTATATATGTATATATAGGAATAAATATGTATATGTGAGTGTAACAAAATATATTTATAATATGAGAATATATATATATATATATATATGATGATAAAAGTATACATATGTATATGCATATGTGGTCAAAACTAGTGTACATGAAAATCTATGTATATGTATATTTATATATGTATGTATGCAAGGAAACATCATCATGGAAAGCAATCAATTCAAGCACATAATATATCATATCAACCCAAAACTTCAGATCATGCAAAAAGGAAAAATCAAATTAGGTCAAACATTTTCAAATCAAAATTTAAAAAAATTTGTATAGGATTACGAAACTTCAACCTCCCGTTCTCTTTATATATATCCTGCATATCACTGCCTTGTTCCATATTCTGGCATTTGGAAAAAAAATACAAGCTACCAGTTAGGACCCTGTAGAATCAAAATGATAGGAAATCAAAACAAAAAGCAAGCAGAAAAATTCTTTTTCAAAACAGTGCTTTGTTTTAAGGAAAAAAAGGCGAGTAAAACTGAATCCTTTTATACTGTAATTTATGCTTGGTCATTGGAATTTAAGTGTTGCTAAATATGTATGCTTGTACCAGAAATACACAAACACACACACACACCCCCATATATGAATATATGTAAGTGTTATAACTAAAGAAGCCAGGTTGTTCATCATCTTCTTTTTGATCACTGCTCTATATATTTAAAGAATGCTATGCTTGATTTCAAAAATTCCTCTCTCAATCTAATTAGATTTTGGTTATGATATCAAAAGGAAAACTATTTTTTTAATTACACTTTGCTTAAAAATTGGTTTTATTAAATATTATCAAGCGCAAAGAAATAAAAGTGCATTTTATAATAAGTTAACCTACACTATAAGGAAATTGAATATTTTATTTTGGGTTTTGGTTTATATGAACATGATCGACATTGGAAAAGAGGATTTTTGAAGCTGGTTTTAGGATTTTAGGTACATACGCGATGAGATATATGGGATGACTAATTTTTGGCCTTTGATCGATTTTTGGTGAAGCAGTCAATGGGGAAGGTTGGGGTTTGGCCAGAAGGTAGCTCGGAGTAAGGGAAGCGTAGGAAAAATGGTGTTGCATTTTATCTGGGGTGGGTTGATCGGACGAAGGCGATATAGGGTTTGGATGTTGACTTGGGTCGTGGTTGGTTTTATGGTGATAGCGGCGTCGTGGAGGAGCTTGGAGGTTGCAGTGTAGGGGAAAAGGAAGGGGATAGTGTGGCGAAGCTTTTGGCGAAGTTTGGTGGGCGTCGGTGGTCAGAGGTGGCTAGACGAGATGAAGATATGGGCTGGGTTTGTGCCTAGCTTTGGGTTTGGGTTCGACTTTTTGAATCTGGGCTTGATGTGGAAAAATTGAGGGGGGTCAGTGGATCATGAGGCCAGAAGTGGTGTGGAAAGATGGTCAGAGGTGGATGGTGAGTTGACGTCGGCGTGTGCACGTGCACGGTGAATGATATGTGCAGGTTGAAGCAGCAGAAAGAAAAAAAGGAAAGGAAAATGAGAACTAGATAAAGGAAAAGAAAGGAGGAGGGAAGAAGAGATTAGGCCGGAAATAGATGGGCCGGTAGAAATAGGGAAAGGAAATAGAAGAAAAATAAAAAGGAAAAGGGAAAAAATTAAAGAAAAAGAAGAGAAAGAAAAGGATAAAAGGAAGAAGTGAAACTTATGTATTATATAATAACTTAAAATTTTAAACTCTAAAGTCTATTTTTCATTATAAACCCAAACCAATATTGAAAATTTTTGCATCTAAATCTTGCTACCTAATGTTATAAAATAGTATAATGGAATTTTATGTAAATTAGAGTATAATAATATTTTGTAATTAAAATGGGTAATTAATTAATTATTCTATTAATATTGACTTAAACTTACGTAAATTAACAAAATTAGATATTAAATCGAGTGTTTAATTTTAATTAACTAGAAATAACTTGTTGTATAATTTATTTAATTTGTAATTAATTTGGATTAAGACATAAATGAATTCAGTTAATTAAGCTATTAAATCCTGACGTGAAATTGTTTGATATTGTTATAGATTGTTAATTGGGTTAAGATCTATACCTTGGTTTAACTCCATTGGATATTCATTTCAATTATCCTTTTTTGTGCCATCAAGTGGTCAGATAAGTTAAAATAGTTGGAATAAAATGATGATTTCGTTTTATTTGAAATAAAAATCTGTAATAAATTCTCACATGTGAATATTGCCACCCTAAATAATAAATTGTTTATTTTAAACAATTTATCCTGGATTCGCAGAGACCAGGATCGACGATCAGTGTTCTCCGGAACCACCTCAGTTGAAAATCAGTACGAAACTTTACGGTTTGATTATAGAGTTTAATAGTGTGGAATTGGATTAATTTAAAAAATTTAACTATTTTAAATAATATTGTACTTAGACACTATTATGATATCGATGGATTTCTGTAAAATGTTTTGGTTAAAATAAGACGATAACTCATCAGGTTTATATGATTACTTGGGTTTAAAAGAATTTCATAACTTATGTATTTCAAATTAAGCGGGTTTACTCACGCTGGTTTCCAGCCTGGCTCGGGTGTTACTTTATTGTAATGCTCTGGTTAGACTGTGTATTACAGTTTTCAGGTAGGACACTTTTGGAGCTTAGGAGACGAGCTGGATGGCGAGGCGTGTTCGTCTATATTTTCGTTGTGTATTGTAGACCGTGTATTCAGTATTTAGGCTCAAGTTATTATAACTGTCCAGATTTAATTGTTGATGATTGTACTCTGATAACTGAAATGTATATTGACAGTTATAGCTTTTCTTTGCATAAAATGCTATTATTGTATATTATATTTTGTTCCGCTGCGATTGTGAGATTTCGTGCTGTTGTTTCTGTTTTCTTTTTCTATCCCTTTTTCTTCTTAACCCTAATAGTCTGGCATTTCCGACACTCAATTGCTTGGCACTCTATATAGTGGACGTATTAGTGTCGATTTTTGAGGGTTGAAAATCACCCGATTGTTACATCCCATTTCGTACCTAGTCTAAAAAGGTAATGCCTTGGATTGGAGTTGGATAATCAAGTACTCTGCCCTACCTGGTTACTACCTTGGCCTGAAAGATGAAGTTTGCCCAAATGTTGCCCCTAATAGAAAAGACCATTTTGAATTGGGCCTTGGGAGAATTTTCAAAATTGTTTTGAAAATTTAAGTATAGATTTCAAATTTAAACCATAACATGTTTATTACAAAAGCTATAACATAACATAAGTTTTCAAAATGTTTGAAATATAATAAAATTTTCAAAGTGTTTGAAAATTTAAAATTTAAACATTAATTTTGAAAACAAATTTATTAATAAGATTAATAAAATACATTTATGAAATAAATTAGTTATATATACATACACACACAGATATATGTATATATATATGCATGTATTATAAATATTGATATATGGTATATTATCTTTAAATGTCTAAGATATTACAAATATACATGTATGTATATGTAAAATGAATTTTTTAAATTAATGTATTTTAATTAGAAATGTTTAACTAAACAAACTAAGTAAAATTTTAATAATTAAACTAAAGATACATACATGCATGCATGATACATACATACATAGATACATACATACATACATACATACATACATACATATATATATATATCTTTGTGTGTATATGATAAATATGTATTACTATAAAGGTTATAGTATATACTATTAAGGTCATAGTATAAATGTCCAATATAAAAGTTATATTGGAATAATAATATACAATTAATTAAAGGGTTAATTAACTAAAATGAATTAAAAATGATTTAATAAATTTAATGTTATACATAAGATTATTACATAAGCTAATTAAAATATAAAAGCTATATGATAATGAAACTTATGTAATATGAATGTATAAACTAATGGTTGAACTTTATAAAAATCGAAAATAGACATAAGGAATAAATATCATGGGTTACGATGTAACAGATCTTTAGGCTATTTTAAGACTAAAGGGGGAGGAATAGTGTTTTATAACTTCCATGACTTTTTTAACTTTGTTTCGAGTTTTAAATCAAATCACGGGTTATCAACATAAATCTATACTAGTCAAGCAGTCATAGATACAATTACAAATAAATATGAAATCAATAATAAAAGTAAAGCAAGAGAGATGACACCGAGAATTTTTATACTGGTTTGGATTAACCAATCCTACATTCAGTCTGGTACAATACTGTATTGGTTTCTTTTCAATCGTTCACTTCAACCAAGTAGCAAGCAAACCAGAATACAATCTCAATTCTAAGACTATGGGACATACCCTTCTATCTTACGATTTTGGGGCAAACTCTCTTGATTTACCAAGCAGCAAGCTCACCTACTTGATTTTAATAGGCAAACAAGCACGCCCACTTGATTTGAATGGACAACAAGCGCACACTAATAAATAAGAGTAGAGTTATTGATTTCTAAATATAAATGTTGTACTTAGGATACAAGATGTCCTATAGTCATTCTGGTAGTGGTTTGATTATTGAGTTTGTAGAGATAATGCTTCTAAAATAGTGGATAGTTTGTAGAGAATCAATCTAGCAGAGTATCGGTTAATTCTATGTAGATTTTGAAAAATATGGAAACTAGTTTCAGAAATATTTCATGAGAGTAGGGAGTATGAAGAAAGTACGAAAATTAGTTGAAAATTTCATTGCACTCCTCTTTATATAGTGCATGCACAGAAGTATCTATTTGTGAAGAGGTGCCTCCAAAAGGCAATTCTTTTCAAGAATTAAAAAAATCAACCAACGATTACTAAGTCGACATATCTTGGAGGGATATGCCGACATACCCTTGTTAATTTTGAAAAATGATTTTTCTTTTAAATTGCTTTCAAACTTCTATATTTTTGCAAAATAATTTTAAATGCAGTTTTTAGATACTTTGAACGCAAATTTTTTAAAATATTTTAAAAAATGTATTTTGAATTTAATTTAATTTATTTTGATTATAATATCAAAGATAAGAAATTTTTGATAAATATCAGAATCTACTACCAAGGACTTTAACTACTTGTTCTAATTGCTCATACTAAAGTCCCGAGCTCTTCAAGTCTTTTATCTCTAAACTTATGAGTCTTGATCATCGTCTTTGAATCTTTATTCTTAATATTTATGTCGATCGGTCTTCAAGTTTAATCATTTTGTACATATGTAATATTCTGCAGCATATACTATACAACTTGACAAAACATTAGTATCTATATTTATATTGTTGTTATCATCAAAATTAATATTTAAGGTATTAACAATCTTTCCCTTTTGATGATGACAAACATGTAAATATTCCTATAAGTAAAATATAATATAACTCCTCCTGAATTAAATAACTCTCATTTAATATATCCATGTGTTATATTTTATATTTTTCTCCCCCTTTTCATCAACAAAAATGGGTGAAAAATAAATCTCTTCCTACATATAATATACTTATGAATTATGAAGTCAAAATCAATGTTAAATACTAAATCTTGAAAAGTCATTTATTATTATACAACATATCTATTATGATTTACTAATTGTATTAGCGATGGTCCGAAAAGATCTAAGGAAGTTCTAAGGGTTGAGAAGTTGAAATCATAACTTTCGATTTACAAGAATTTACATGAAATTTTTCTAGTTGACGGATATCACATAAGTTGTTGACATTAAAACTTACTTTAGGGAGTACCCAAACAAGTTATATCTAGCAATTTTAGATAGTATTTAAAATTTAAATGACTAAATCTTTTGTGCCAAATTCAATGGTCATTAGATTCAGCTAAAAGACAAAGGTTATCATTTCATACTTTCATACTTAAGATGTATATATTACGTTTCCTAACACCTTCAAAGATAATTTTAGACTCATTATCCTCAATGAGGAAAATATCTTTTTCAAACTTAATTTTAAAGCCATTATCACATAATTGACTTATACTAAGCATGTTATGTTTTAAATTCCTAACTAGCAAAACATCAGATCTAAGAGGGGTTATAGAGTTACCGACATTGTTGATGCCAACTACATAACTCTTTGAGTTCTCTCCGAAGTTAACCGATCCTCCATCTTTGTAAACTATATCCTTTAAGATCTCTAGATTTTCAGTCATGTATCTTGAGCATCCACTATCCAGTATCTATTTGTCCTTCTTGATTTGTGATGTATGAATATCAAGTGTATGTTCGTCATCAGCCATAAAACATATTTGTTCCTGCAATTTCACATTATGCCTTTTCAAAGCATCAATTGACTTGTTAGAATAATTAGTTTTTAATATATTTGATAGTAACATACATATTTCATAACTTTGTTTTTCTACAAATGTGTTAAAACGTGTAGTAATAGTATTACTACCAATTGTACTTTTCAAAAATTAAATTACAAATCTGGTGAAAACCTAATGCTCTGATACCAAATGTGGGTTATAGTGTAATTGATCTTAATGCTATTTTAATAGTAGAAGGGAGTGAATAGTATTTTATAATTTTTATGAATTTTTTAACTTTGTTTCAAGATTTAAATCAAATCGCAAATTAGCAATACAAATCTATACTAATCAACCAGTCACAGATGCAACAAACAGATAAATATAAAAGCAATAATAAAAGTAAAGCAAGAGAGGTGGCACTAGAAATTTTTATACTGGTTTGGATTAAACAGTCCTACATATATTCTCGTACAATACTGTATAGGTTTCTTTTCAATCGGCCCTTTAATCACCCAGCAAGCAAAAACCAGTATACAATCTCGATTTCAAGACTACGAGACACACCCTCATGTATTAAGAATCCAGGGAAAACTCTCTTGATTTACCAAGCGACAAGATCATCTATTTAATTTGAACAGGAAAAAAACACACCCACTTTATTTGAACGGGCAATAAGCACACACAAACAAATAAGTATAGAGTTATTGATTTCCAAATACAAATGGTTGTTCTTGGAATACAAGATATCCTATAGCCCTTCTAATAGTAGTTTGATCTTTGAGTTTATAGAGAGAATGCTTCTAGAATAGTAGATAGTTTGTGGAGAATCAATCTAGCAGAGTATAGATTGATTCTATGTTGATTTTGAAGAATATAGAAAACGGTTTTCAAGAAATATATCAAGAGAGTAAGGAATAAGAAGGAAGTAAGAAAACTAGTTGAAAAATTGTTTCCACTCCTCTTTATATAGTGAATGAACAAATGTATCCATTTGTGAAGAGGTGCATCCAAAAGAATTTTTTTTATAAAATTAAAAAAGCAACCAATGGTCAATATGTCGACATATCTAGGAGGGGTATGTCGACATACCCTTGTTAATTTTGAAAAATAATTTTTCTTTTAAATTATATTCAAACTTCTATGTTTTTGTAAATAATTTTTAACATAATTTTTAAATACTTTGAACACATAAAAACCTTTATAAAATACTGGTAAAAATATATTTTGAGTTTTAAATGATTTATTTTAATTAAGTTTCAAAGAGTGGAAATTTGTGATAAAGTTCAAAATCTGCTATCAAAGGCTTTAACAATTTATTCTAATAACTCATGCTAAATTCTTAAGCTATTTGAGTCTTTTGTCTCTAAACTCATGAGTCTTGATCATCGTATCTAAATATTCATTCTTGGTCTTTATACTGATCAATCTTCAAATTTAATCATTTTGTACTTGTGTCATATTATGCAATATACACTATACATCTTGAAATAACATTAATCTCTATATTAACAAAGCATATGTAAATGTACGTATACCGTGATTTCCAATGTGTTTGACACTTGAACCACGAGGGTATTTCATAAGAAATACATTATTCCATAAGTCGATATCGCTCAATATAATATACTAAAGATTATGAATCTTTAATATAAAGTTGTCCACTGTCATTTATATGTTAATAGATTACTTGCATACTCCTTAGTTATTGAGCCTTCCTTAAGCTATCGAAGTTATGTGTAATACTATTAATATATTGAATAGACGAGGTAAAATTACTACATATATTTATTAAGCTTTTTTCAAAGTATGAGCATTATTCTTATGCCATCGTGAAATGATGGGCATGAGTAAATTATCTTTCTTTATTTATTGAGCTTTTTCGTAAGATAAAATTGAGATTAGGAAAACGAACAATGAGATAGGAGTTGTATATGATGCAACGAGCAAGGAGTTATCCATCTATGTGGGCCAATGGTTTGTTGAGCTTTCCTCTAGGTCAAAATCCCATGGTATACGAGTCCTAAATTTCATTGGAGAAATCGAACGATTTACATGTTTTATCTTAGGGTTTTGATAAACATAAAAATCTAGTTGGAGCCTTATTAGAAAAATAAAACAGTAATATTTAACCGTTATAGTATTGTAAGAACATTTGCTATATATTGTTATAATAATCTACATTGATAAATTTGTAAATTTAATATGATTGATAAAATTTTATGAGTTAAAATATACAAATGAACCGAAGTGAAGATTGAAAAAAAGAAATATAATATATACTTACTATTAGACACTTTTTTATGTTCATGTTTTCTATACCCATGCAAGCGTTCAATTTAACAACTATAAAATACATTCATGATTTGGTCGCTTATGTTTTTATTTAGATAAGGCTGTGTATTGCATAGTATGAGTTTGGAACTCTAAAGAGATAATGGAATATTGATATTTGATCCATATACTGTCATATATAAGTGTTGTATGGTGAAAAGTCATAGTTTGTAGTGTACGATACTTCAATGACATTAGTTCATTTGAAATAAGGGAATAAACCTTAGTATAAGATCAAGTAATCAATTTGATTGATTACAACGAAGATCATATTGAGTTAAATATAACACTAAACAAAAACTACAAAACGGATCTAAGAACTCGATCGCTGAAATTGAAAGTCTATAGGGTGGATCGTGTAGTGTATATGCAAGTATATGTGACAAAATATATGATGAAACTAAAACAATATTAATCTAAGTAAATATAGAATAAGCACACATACTGGTTCGGACCGCCCGTTCTACTTCCAGTCCCGAAGCTCCCCTTCGAAATTCGACTATCAAACACCCTCGCTTCGCCTGGAGGAATATGCTTGGTTACAATAAGTTGTTCTTGTCAAATATGTGTTCTAGTACAACATGGATATCGACTAATTAGTACAATTGCTTCTAATATACATCTAGAGAGTATTGTCTAAGAAGAACTGAATATATGCAAGAGTGAATACAAGTATAGATTGCTAGCGTGCAGAGATCAAGAATATATGATAGAGTGTGAAATTAAAGAGCGTAAGTGAGTAAGGTAATTTGTTCTCTTGATTCTTGATGCTATATATAGTTGTAGAGAGGTACCTTGAGTTGTTGCATCCATTAGCAAGTGTTGTACAGTTGCTTCTGTCGATGATGAAGAGTTGCAGTGAAGAGAAGCGGAGATGTCCATTCGAATGTGGTAGTTGAAGTTCTTATTTGAAATCCAAGTTTGGAATCAGACGTCTGGAATATGTTTCAGACATCTGATACTATATATATTTTTGAATATAGTAGTAGATCAAACGTCTTAGTGCAATTGCCAAACGTATGGTTCAGCCTGTCTGTTGTTCCAGAGAACTGTTTCAGACGTCTGGCTTGTACATCCAGACATCTGATATTGTGCATATCATTTTTATGCTCTTTTTCTTATGCTTTGTTCCTATCAACTTGTAGTTTCTTATAGTGTCCTTTGAGCCTTGTCCTTGTCTTTCTAGTGATGTTGTTCTTGCAAGTACCTATATATATATATATAAATATATATGTATATTCGATTTCCATTGTATAGTTGTGGTCATCGAAATCGTAGATTTGATTTCCTAATAGAAATGTCATTTTTGATCAGTTTACATAAAGTGCAACATGATTGATGTCCTTAAATGTTAAGGATGATCGAATGCACTTTTGTAAAGAGTTAATTATGATATTGCAGTAGTTTTTTCTTTTAAATGGTTTGATCTTTTAAAATGAAAAATGAATGTACAAGAGTAGATGTGAATTAAGGTACAATTGAGATAAGGAGAGTGAATATTCACTTCTACTTTATAAAGAAACATTGAAAATAAAAATTTAAAACAATATTTGATAACTAACATTGGAATAAGAAATACGATTTCTATTTCGAAATATATTTTCTTATAGAAAATCATTTTCTACGAGATTTATTTTTTGAGTTCAAGATAATTGATCAACGAACTCTCCACTATAAACTAGTTATAGTATATAAAATAAATAGTCTACATTAAGTGGATGATGGACCTTTGTATTCAGTACGTCATTATGGTAACGACAGAAATATTGGAACCATACTGCACAACATTTGTTAATTGCATCAAGTTACAAATATTTTTTTCGTAAAACGTACCGCATACTATTTATGAAATAATATCTATTTTCCGGTGATGACTAAAGATTAAACATAGTTTTAGTTCATTGGGAGTATTATGAATATTCGTTATGAAATAAACTATAATGTGGTACTTGTTTTCATAACAAAAGTGATGCATTGGAAATCTGAGTTGCAATTGAAGTTCTTATTTGAAATCCCAGTTTGAATCAGACGTCTAGAATATGTTTCAGACGTCTGATACTATATATAATTTTGAATATAGCAGTAAACCAGACTTCAGAATAAAATTGTCAGACGTCTGGTTCAGCCTGTCTGTTGTTCCATAGAACTGTTTCAGACGTCTGGCTTGTGCACCCAAACGTCTAATATTGTGAACATCAGTTTTTGTGCTCTTTTTCTTGTGCTTCTTTGTTCCTATCGACTTGTAGTTTCTTATAGTGTCATTTGAGCCTTGTTCTTGTCTTTCTAGTGATATTATTCTAGCAAGTAACTGTATATATAAATATATATGCATATTCGATTTTCATTTTATAGTTGTTGTCATCGAAACCGTAGATTTGATTTCCTAACAATCTCCCCTTTTTTGATGATGACAACTATACATTGTACTTATATATAATTCTATAAATCTCCCCCTGAATATATGCTTTCCTTTATCTGTTGTGTTTTTTATTATTTCTCCCCTTTTGGCATTATCAAAAAGTATTAACAATTTTTAATTGTAAACATCATGTTCATACCATTTAATATTTACCAATCGTTGTAAGGTTACATGAATATACATAGAAATATCACACAAAAAAGTAATTTTCATTAATCATATTAATTGATTACATGCGTAGATTTTTAGCATTTTTATACGAAAGATGGAATCCTAAAAATCTAAGGATCTTTTGAGGAAGCTTTATCTTGATCATCTCCTTCATCTTCATTCTTGAAAGGGCTAGCTTGTTTTTTAGGAGATATCGTAGTGTGTTCAAGAGGTTCTTTCTCCTCTTCAAAAAGTTTGGAATGTTTTGAAGGAGGAGGAGAAGGCATTGGAGTTGGCCAATCTTCTAAAGGTGTTGTAGGACCATGAACACGTTGAAGAACCTCTTTTAAAACGGATAATGTAGTTGAAAGTGATGCTTCAACTGTGGCTAGGCAAGAAGCAAAAGATGTTCCAAAACTACCAATGTGCTTAGGCAATAATTTTTGAATTCGAGATAAAATAAGCTATTTTGTAGAGTTAAGTCGCGAATACTCTCATTTGGATTCGTCGTAGTGCGAGTCTCTAATTTTGGCATGTACAATCTAGAAGAGGAGTATTCTTGCGTTGTTGCTCTACCTCTTGTGATGGTTCAGGTTGTGTTTGAGGTGGAGGCCTAGCTTGTCCGGCTTGACGACGTTCGTCCACTCTTCAAATGATATAAAATCCTGAGGATTTTTGGGTAAGTGCATTAGAGAGAAATTTTTTGTGGATGCATATTTCGAAGAAATCCCTTCAAAAGTGGATAAATATGAAGGGATGTTGTGAGCTCTTAGAAGTCTCATGATGTATGTTGGATAGATGATGGATGAGCATGATCGAGGCCAAAAATGTTTGAGCTTGTCAAATATAAATTTTGTCCAATTAACCCTTGTTTCACTGAATATAGCATATAGGGCCTTGTGCTCTAACTTCGTGATTTTCTCATGACTACCAAGGCGAGGAATGATAGTGTTGATAATCATTCTAGTGAGAAGTCTCGCCTTAGGTCTTAGGTATTTTGATGCAAATCTAGACATTTCATCTTCCAACATTTGATGTGTGATATTATCTCTTGATTTGAGATGAATATCCGGAATATTATATAAATCTTCTCCGGTGTCGGAACATCCGAGAGCTCGGCCTATGATACCTGGAGTAGGTCTAATTATGTTGCCGTAAACACTTGACCATAGCCAATTATCATCGTTGTCAGTGTTCCAAACTGCCATGCTATCTAAATTAGCATAGAAAAGAGATATGGCTAGCCGATCGATTTGAATGTTATTAGGATTAAAGGATATCAATGTTTCTAATCTAGAAATTTCGCACATTTCGTCCAAATCATACATTGGGAACTTTAGAAAATTATAAAATGGACCTGTATGGAGCTTCTTCTTTTGAATATCCTCGTATATCTTGATTGAATGTGGTACACGATTCATCCATCGCTCAATTTGATCGTTAGAGCAAACTTATGGGTTGGACGAAGTAGCTTGGTCTTGCTTACGCTTAGAGATTTTAGGGTTTTTTGTTTTAGGGGCCATGAAATTCGAGCATGTTTGGAGGAGAAAGAAAGTTTGAGAATTAGAGAATCGACCTTGCAGTAGAAACGAAATAAAATGTAAGGGAGAAAAAGTGAGAAAATAGATGTTAGCGGGGTACTTAAGAGTATCGATTGAATTTCAAACGTCTGGAAGCTGAATCAGACGTCTGAATTAACCTAGTTTTAAGACAGCATATATGTTTCGACGTCTGATAGTTGGTAGTAGACGTTTGGAATAGATGGATTTGTAAATTTTGAAAGGTAGAGAGATTTATCAGACATCTGGATGTAGAATCAGACGTTTGGAATAGGCCGTAGTGTAATTTTTGTAGAACAGATAGTTTTCTCAAACATCTGGATATAATATCAAACGTTTGAAAATGGCCCGAGTTTGTATCTTAAGGAGGCAGAGACTTTGTTCAGACGTCTGGTCAATAGTTCAGACGTATGGAATAGACTGGTTTGTATTTTCTATTAGGTAGAGGTAATTTTCAGAAGTCTAAAAGGTTATATTAGACGTATGATATGCGCATGATATTTAAAAATTTGTGTGATACAAGAGTGTCAGACGTCTGATAGCAATGTTCAGACATCTGAAATGACTAGTTTGCCTTAAAATAGCCTAATTTTGAAGGGTGTTGCTTATTTTTTAAGAGATTCCTTTTAGTAAAACATAGTATTATTATTTTTGAAACAGAATACAAATAGACGTAGATAAAAATACAATGAGAATAAATAAATTTATTTAGATGAAGATGGAGCATTGCGATCTTCAGACTTGTCATCTCTCCATGGCTTGAGTGGAGACCATATATTTCCACGTTCTTCGGTTCTTGGAAAACCTGAGAATCACCTAGGTGAAGGATCTAAAGGTGTATGATAAGATGTAGAGGGATCCAAAGGATTGCAAGGAATCAGAACTAGTTCAAGTACATCTTTCTTTCGTGAATTGCAAAATTTGATCGCTACTTTCTCCAGAAAACTTAGTCGCCGCGCAGTGATCTTTTATTCAAAGTATAATTCTTGTTGTAAATCTACCTTTTGCTTTTGGTAGTGATTTATCTCATCGATTTTCTCCTTGGTGTTAGGAGAGACAAATAGAGATCGTTTGGACCGCTTTGTATCAGGAGTGAATCCCGCGTGCTAGGAGGACCACATATATGTTGGTCGATGATTTGGTGTAGGAGTAGGAAGGCGATGAGGTGTATCTGCTGATCTATCGTTGTTGGTGTTCAGAAGGGGAGATGAGAGTTGTTGGAAGACCTGATTTTATTTTCTTGTGCAAAAAGATATGAAATCTATATATTCTTTACTTTTTTTGTTTTGTAAAAAAGCTATTTATACATGATTTAAATGTCATACACAGGTACTTTCAAAAAAACAAATTAACTAAAAAATTGTTGGTTAGTGTTTAACAATTTTGATTTGTGGATAAAATTTTATCCAAAAATAGAATAAATTAAAATGTAGTATTAGTTTAGAAGATCATTAAGAGAGCATATTCTTAAATCGTGTCGCAGTTTAACAAATGTTTGTTCATTTAGTGGTTTTGTGAAAATATATGCTATTTGATTCTCGGTATTTATGTATTCTAATGTAATAATTCCCTTTTCTATGTTGTCACGTAAAAAATGATGTCACACATCTATGTGTTTAGTACGTGAGTGATTTACAGGGTTTTTTGATAGATTTATTGTACTTGTATTATCGCAATATATTGGTGATTTATCGATAACTTTGCCGAAATCCTTAAGTGTTTGTTGCATGTATATCACTTGTGCACATGCTAGAGCTGCTGAAATATATATGGCTTTGCAGGTAGATAAGGAGACACAATTTTTCTTTTTGCTAAACCATGAAACTAACGATTGTCCGATAAAGTGACACGTTCCGCTATTACTTTTACGATCTGTTTTACATCCACCGAAATCCGTGTCACTATATGAAACTAGTTCAAACGATGATCCCTTAGGATAAAACAAACCATAATCTCTAGTACAGATAGATATCGTAAGATACGTTTAACAGCTCTTTGGTGAGATTCTTTTGGTTTTGATTGAAATCGGACACAAAGACACATGCTCATCATAATGTCGGGCCGACTAACAGTCAAATAAAGCAAGGAGCAAATCATACTACTCTATAATTTTTCATCAAAATCTATTTCATTATCATCTTTTTCCAAGTTAACACTAGTACTCATTGGTGTTGGTTTGCTTGAAGTTTTATCCATTTCAAAACGACATAATAGATCGTTGCAATATTTTTCTTGATGAATAAAAATACCATTTTCAAGTTGTTTTATTTGTAAACCTAAAAATAAATTTAATTCTCCCATGTGAGACATTTTAAATTCGTTTTTCATAATATTTGAAAATTGAGTACAAAGATTTTCGTTAGTTGAACCAAAAATAATATCATTTATGTAAATTTGTTCAACTAAAATGTCATTGTTTTCTCATTTAATAAATAAATTCGTATTGATTTTACCAATTTGGAAACCAGATGTAATTAAATGATTAAAACGTTCATACCAGGCACGAGGGCTTGCTTTAAACCATATAAAGCTTTTTGTAATTTAAAAACATGATCGGGATATTTTTCATGAACAAACAATGGAGGTTGTTCAATATATACGTTTTCTTTAATAAAACCATTTAAAAAAGCACTTTTGACATCCATTTGAAATAATTTAAAATTGCGATGACTTGCAAAAGCAAGTAATGTACGTACGGCCTCGAGTCTTGCTATTGGAGCAAAAAATTTGTCATAGATGATACCTTCTTCTTGATTATAACCTTGAGAAACTAAACGTGCTTTATTTCTAACTATATTTCCGTTTTCATCTGCTTTGTTTTTAAATACCCATTTTGTTCCAATAACTGATTGACTTTTTGGTCTTGGTACTAATTCCAAACATTATTACGTTCAAAATGATTTAATTCTTCTTGCATAGCTATTATCCAAAAACTATCGTTTGAAGCTTCTTTATAATTTTTCGGTTCAAAATTTGACACAAATGCTATATGAATTATTTGGTTAAGTTGATTTCTAGTTACTCTGGAGTTAATATCTCCAATGATGTTGTCTTTTGGATGATTTTTTAGAATTCTGGGAAATGACACTAAAGTATTATTTTGTGCATTTGTCTCATTATTATAAGATCTTATTTTATCTGTTATTCTAATTATTTCTTCATCGTTATTAGCTTGACGGTTAAGAAAATTTTCATCAAACAAAACATGTAAACTTTCTTCAATTGTGTTAGTTCGTTTATTAAAAATTCTATACGCCCTGCTATGATCTGAATATCCAACAAAGATCCCTTCATCGGCCTTAGGATCGAATTTTCCCAAATTATCTTTTGTATTTAGTATAAAACATTTTGGTCCGAAAGTTTTAAAGTATGATACTTCAGGTTTTCTTCCAAAAAATATTTCAAAACAAGTATGTTTAGTGGTCATATGGTTACTCGATTCAAAACATAACAAGCCGTAGCAATAACTTCAGCCCAAAAATATTTTGGCAAACCACTATTATTTAATAGTGTTCGTGCACATTCTTGTAACGTACGGTTTTTTCTTTCTACAATATCATTTTGTTGAGGTATGTAGGGGAAAGAAAAATTATGAATTATGCCCTTTTTATTACAAAAATTAGTAAAAAGATCGTTTTCGAATTCTCCACCATGATCACTTCGAATATTCTTAATTTTCAAGTCCATTTGAGCTTTAATTTTTTTAGCAAAATTTTTAAACATATTAAAGGTGTCACTTTTATATTTTAAAAATAAAGCCCATGTATATCTTGAAAAATCATCAATTATTAAGAAAACATATTTGTTATGATTTATAGATCATAATTGAGTTGGACCAAATAAATCTAAATTTAATAATTCTAATGGTTGTTTTTTAGAAATATTATTTTTATATTTAAAAGAGTTTTTCTTTAGTTTTCCAAATTGACAATCGTCGCATAAATTTTCTACTTTATAATTTATTTTAGTAGACCTCTAACCAGCTCATATTTTGCTAATTTATTAATATATTTAAAATTAATATGACAAAATCGTTTACGCCATAACCATGGATCGTCATGTTTGGCAATTAAAAATAAATTAGAATTTTGATTTATATTCATATTTAAGACAGAGATATTTTGTTTCTAAAACCCTCAAAGATAACTTGTTTGTTGTTGTCAAAAATATTACATCTATCTTTTTCAAAATTGATTTGAAAACCTTTATCGCATAATTGAATAATGCTAAGTAGGTTGTTTTTCAATTTTTCTACTAACAAAACATTTGTAATAGTAGGAGAGTTAGATATACCAGAGTTGATGACTTCTCCGATGCCAACGACGTATCCTTTTGAGTTATCTCCAAAAGTTACCGTTCCACCATCGATGTATGTTATATTTGATAACATTTTTGAGTTTTCGATCATATGCTTATAGCATCCACTATCAAGTATCCATTTCTCCTTATTTTGTATTTTGGGTACCTCATCGGTTTGTGCCATAAAGCATACATTAGCTTGTTCTCCGTCACTATCGCTGTCACTATCAGATGATGATGAAGAATCTGAGTCATCCCATGTTACTTTGAAATCTTTCTTCTTTTTGAAAATTTTAAATCTGTTCTTCTTTTTGTCATTGTTGAGCTTGGGACAATCTTTCTTCATATTCCAAATTGATCACATTCATAGCACTTACGTTTGATTTGTTGAGCTTGATTCTCCTTGTTCTGAAATCTAGTCGTTTTTCTAAACTTCTTGTATTTGTTGTAGCTTTTGGCAATAAATACAATTTCTTCTTCGCCTAAGTCGAAGTCTTCATTTGTTGCTAATTCTATGTTTTTCTTTTCCGAATTAGTTCTTTTCTCGCCTGAAAATTAGCTTCATAGGACATTAAATTTCCTATCATTTCTTCAACTAAGAGTGTTGAAAGATCATTAGCTTCTTCGGTAGCTAATACTTTTCTTTCCCACTTTGGTGTTACAATTGAATATTCTAGATATTAAGTCAAAATTTGTGAATTTTACTCCAAGTGCCATTAAATCATTTTGAATAGTTCGGAATCTAGAGTACATGTCTACGATAGATTCATTTTGTTTCATTTTAAAAGATGAAAATTGATTTTGTAAAACTGAAATTTTAGTTTGTTTAACTTTGTTTGTGCCTTCATGTGTAACTTGTAAGGTACGCCAAATATCATACACAGTGTTACATAACATGACACGTGAAAATTCATTCTTATCTAATGAAAAAAATAGACATTCATAGCTTTGCATTTTAGAAGCTGCAGTTTTTTATGCATCATTCCATGTGTTCATAGTAGTGTTAAGTGCTTCATATTTATTTTGAGTGGCTGACCAAATTTCTAATCCGTTAGCTTCCATAAAAATTCTCATACGTGTTGACCAATATATATAGTTAGAACCATTAAAAAGTGGGGGTCGTGCTGCGGATTGACCTTCTTGAAAAATACTTGCCATATTAAAGTGATTCAAAAACGTGTTACTGTACTTTGATCAAACCTTGTTCTTGTACCAATTGAAAGTCTACAGGGTGGATCGTGTAGTGCATATGCAATAAAACGTGACAAATTATACGATGCAACTAAAACAATATTAATCTAAGTATAGAATAAGCACATCCGGAATTTATTCAGACCTCCCATCCTACGTCCAATCCCGAAGCGCCCTTCTCAATTCGACTATCAAACACCCTCACTTCGCCTAGAGGAATAGGCTTGGTTACAATAAGTTGTTCTTGACAAATGTGTGTTCTAATATAACATGGATATCGACTAATTAGTATAATTGCTTCCAATATATATCTAGAGAGTATTGTCTATGATGAACTGAATATATAGAAGAGTGAATACAAGTATAGATTGCTAGAGTGCAAAGATCAAGAATATATGATAGAGTATGTAATTAGAGAGCGTAAGTGAGTAAGGTAATTTGTTCTCTTGATTCTTGATGCTATATATAGTTGTAAAGAGGTATCTTGAGTAGTTGCATCCATTAACGAGTGTTGTACAGTTGCTTCTATTGATGATGAAGATTCGCAGTGAAGAGAAGCGGAGATGTCCATTCGAATGTGGTAGTTGAAGTTCTTATTTGAATTCTGAGTTTGAAATCAGACGTCTGGAATATGTTTCAGACATCTGATACTATATATATTTTTGAATGAAGTAGTAGATCTAACGCCTGAGTGCAATTTCCAAACGTTTGGTTCAGCCTATCTGTTGTTCCATAGAACTATTTCAGACGTCTCGCTTGTGCACCCAGATGTCTGATATTACGCATATCAGTTTTTGTGCTCATTTTCTTGTGCTTCTTTGTTCCTATCGACTTGTAGTTTCTTATAGCGTCCTTTGAGCCTTGTTCTTGTCTTTTTAGTGATGTTGTTCGTGCAAGTGCCTATATATATAAGTATATATGTATATTCGATTTCCATTATATAGTTGTTGTCATCGAAACCGTAGATTTGATTTCCTAACAGAAATGTTAGTTTTGATCAGTTTACATAAAGTGCAACATAGTTGATGTCCCTAAATATTAGGGATGATCGAATGCACTTTTCCAAAGAGTTAATTATGATATTACAGTAGGTTTTTCTTTTAAATGGTTTGATCTTTTAAAATGAAAAATGATTGTACAAGAGTAGATGTGATTTAAGGTACAATTGAGTGAAGAGAGTGAATATTCACTTCTACTTTATAAAGAAACATTGAAAACAAAAATTTAAAACGATAATTAATAACTAACATTGGAATAATAAATACGATTTATATTTCAAAATGTATTTTCATATAGAAAATCATTTTCTACGAGATTTATTTCTTTGAGTTCAAGATAATTGATCAACGAACTTCCCTACAATAAACCAGTTATAGTATATGAAATAAATAGTCTATATTAAGTGGATGATGGACCTTTGTATTCTGTACGTCGTTATGGTAATGACAGAAATAGTGGAACCATACTGCATAACATTCGTTAATTGCATCAAGTTACAAATATTGTTTTCGTAAAACGTACCGCATATTATATATGAAATAATATTTGTTTTTCGGTGACGACTAAAGATTAAACATAGTTTTAGTTTAATGGGATTATTATGAATATTCATTAATGTGGTTCTTGTTTTCATAACAAAAATGATGCATTGGAAAATACTAAAATATCTAGAATTATTTACGAATGTTTTAGAATTATAGAGTAAGCAGTATTTTGGAGAATAATTTTTATTATAAGCGTAAAAATTATATAATACTGGTTAATTATATCTCAGACAATTAAGGGTAAAATACCTATTCAGTGGGAGGGTCAAAAGAGTTGATGAACTCTTTGTATTGATATATATATATATATATATATATATATATATATATATATATATAGTTTATGCAATCATAAGTATGATAATACCAAAATTGTTCCATGCACTTTGTTATATTTATGATGAATTATCAATTCATGAATACATGTATTTGAAACATGCGGAGCATGTCTATGATAAATTCATAGAATATAAAATGCTAGTAAATAAAATAACATGGAAAAAAATGATACAATTTGATCAAATGGGTAAGTATATTGGAAAGATTTCCTAACATACCTAAAATGAATATAGATTCAGTCTCAAGAGCCACTCCCCCTATAATACATAATGATGAATTAATAAGAAGTATTCAAACCTTGTTGGACAAAGCACAATTAATATTAAGTGAAGTTGAGTGAAATTCTTTTTATAAGGTGTGAACAGAGCAGTACACAAGGTTAAAATTAATATCACGCAGAGAATAGTTTATAAAATCATGCAGGATAAGAGTTTATAAGAAACCCTATCATGTGCTAGGCAAAGGAGTTGGCGAGTTGTGTCTGTCAAAAGACTGCACGTAATAATTGTACGTTAGGGATCTTGTGTGAATCACACCAAAGGAAGTTTGAAAATGATAGTCATTAGATGACTAATATATGTTGTGAACATAAATAGTGTGAACTAATGCCAAATTAGTTTTAAATAAAGAAATTCATAAAAAATTTATGAATGCCCGTTCCATTGCGCCGAGAAACAACCATTGTTTCAAGAAATACTAACTTCATAGTGAAGGAATTTCATTGAGAGATTATTGGTAGTAAAATGGATACGGACACAGTCCAAGGTTAAAACTGATTGCAGGGGATGAAATGAAATTTGTAAAGAACCGTAAATCCATACTCCTTGAACAGACACTAATCTCTAGTGATTAACTCAAGATGAATGGAAATACGAACCCTTATGGTTGAAGAAGAAGAAAAAGATAGAAGAAGAGAGAAAAAGATAGAACAGAACAGAAAGAAACAACAGAACAATATCAAAATCTCACAATCGCAGCGGAACAACATATAATAGATAAATGAATAATGTTTAAACAAAAGAACTATATCAGTTATTACATTACATCATTAGAGTGTACAACAACTAACAACGGAAAAGAAATACTATATACTAGTGAATACGCCATGCCATCCAACTTGCCTCCTGCAACTCCTGAATTCCAGAATATCCTGATAAACCTGATTCTTGACTGCCCGTGTGGAAATTGGTGGGCACCCAGAGTTTAGAAAGGAAAACAATAAACTCCGAGTCAGTCATGTGACTGGTGTGAGAACTAAAACAGATTTTTTTAAAAACAAAGTACAGGATAATTTTTAAAATATATTCGCAATGCTTTTTAGAAAATGAGACTACCATAAGGCCTCCCGCACACACACACAATGTAAACGCAGAATCAGAGGAGATTTCTCCTTATGATAGTCAAAGATGCTTGATACGCATTAAAAAGAAACATTTGATATTATTACTAGTGCATAGTGTAGGAAAAATCATTTCGAAAATAAAGATATAAATCTTAGCCAGCATAGGCATTCCGCACTTATGCCTACTATAGCTACCATCCAAACAGTGGGGCGCCACCATAAGTGAATGATAGGTTCTACAACTAAAACCGTACAGGGTTCGTATTTATTCTTTGGATTTCCAACAAATGGCCAGGCCAAGGAACTTCCCATTGCCACATAGGTACGCCTCTGGAAAGACGACCCGAGAACCAAACCGGATCTTTGCCAACACAAGGCCAGGTTACCCCTAACTGGGTAACTACTGACACGAATATGTCATTCCTCGATCGTAAACGATCTATATCCGAGGATCCTCGATTTCCAACAACCACAAAGCAATAAATTTGCAGCAACAACATAGGTTAAGTATCTGGGCTCCATACCATGATACCACCTCTATCCAGAAGGAATCACATACACTAAAGGGGTGCTACCCCCTAATAACCTTGCCGCATCCTTCCTGTTTTGACAATTTCCAGGGTGTGAGGTCCGACGAAGTCTCGTCCACAAAGCCACGCTTTATACAAAAGCTGTGCTTTGGGTCAACAAATGATCAAAGCAATGATCACCAAGATAAATGATCAAACAAATGACCATATCACAAATGATCATACAATGATCATCCCACAACAACACTCAGCATGCCACACTACCAAATTGGGAGTATATCACTAATAACCTTCAACTACATAACCTCTGAGCTCGTACGTCTCAGAGAAGGGTGTTAAGCTAAGAGAATAAATTCTCCGCCACCAACAGAAATATATTTGAAAGAAATCAGCTTTATATCTCAATTTGTAATGTCAGACATACAATCCATACAAGTCTGTTCCGGGCTCGAACAGAACCGAAGGCACTTACAAAGAATTCCTTGCATTCCGGATAATTTCTAATCACGTCCGGACTTCCCGTCACTAAGGGTGATAAAACCTCTATATTGGAGATCAGCCGATGCAGAGCAACTCACGGTAATCCTTCCGTTTTCATAAATATCCGGTCTTCAACACCGGCCATCAAATGCAATCCCTTACGACATATCACATATTCGGAATGGGTTATACGACCCCAAGGTCCTTTCCCGGCTAACCCGAATAGTGAGCGCTTATTCAAAAATAAGTGTGACATTCAAATTCAACCAAATCACAACAAATACCTATTTAAAGGTAAATATTGATAGTCGGATTATTTAACTATCAAGTTCAACATTACCAAATTCCAAATAATTTCCCAAATTATTTACTTTCCAAAATATCTTTACTAGATATATATTTTCCACACTTCAACCATTTGAAAACAAATTTTCAAATCACTTTTCACCTTTATCACTTTTGAAAACAAATTTCAATCATTTTCCTTACGCGAAATACTTTCATTTCAACATGATTCATTTAAACCAATTAAATAAATCCTTACCGATTTACTTTATATTTATGTTCCAAATCCGTAAATTAATTCCCACACTTCAAAAATAAATCAACGTTTATTTTTAAACAAATTCCCCTTTTCATTTATAAATTCCATAGTGAATTTACATTCCAAAATATTTATGAATATACGATTTCAATTATTCATTTTCAATTTATCTTCAAAAAAATAAATTCTCAAAACGTTTCATTTCATATTGGAAAAACATTTCTATACTTCAACATTTGGAAAATATTCACTATACTTAAATCGAAATTAAGTATATATTTCATTCTTTAAGAAATCATTCTCTTAAACACATTTGTTTGGGCCAAAACGAATGTTGCGTAAAACATCGTTACGACAACCCAAAATCACTAGTATAGGGATTCGAAATTTAGATAGATATATAAATCCCAATACTATATAAAACATTTCCTTTCGGAAACCATTTACTATAACAACAGTGTTATAGTCCATCATTTCCTTCTACTTCTCGAAAACGTCTATTTCAACAATGAATATTGAAATCTATGTTTTCGATGTTTAATACATTTTAAAACATCGTTAAAACGATTAACTTCATTTTATAATATTCATTTTCCCAAAACATATCCATTTTGTTTAATAATATATTCACTGTCCAAAATCGTGAATATACTTCCTTAACCAATTTCAACATTCAATTTATCAAATTCCATTGATTTCGAATTTATAAACAATGTCTATAAATTCCATTTCTATTTATAATCTTTGATTTATAAATCTCCTTTATTAATCCAATTTAATTTATATAACTCAATTATATACCAAAGGTCCATATTATAAGTTAAATGCTTATAATCCATTTATTTACAAAATCGTTCTTTTAAAACTTCACAAATTATAAATCTTATTACTTATAAGATTTCATTTATAACCCTATTTTCAACATTAATAGAACTCCTTTTAAAATTCTATTATTTCGATTTATAAAATATATATTTTATAAATCTCAACTATAAACCATTTTTGCTTCATCAAAGATTTCAATTGAAATGCAAAAATCCAATTTATAAGTTAATTCCTTAAAATCTTTTGTCTTACAACATCTATTCATTTTATAACTTCACAATTCATGAATCTATAAATTTTCATCCACTTATGAATCCATTTATACTTCATTTTTAACACTTATAAAAACTCGTTTTATAATTCCAATATTTTTAATTTTAAAATATCAAATTTATACATCTTTCATATAACCCGTTTTAAAATAATTCAAAAATCCCAATTTAACTATTTCATAAATTTATTAACTACTTATCTCAAAAATCACCTTTTGGTTATATTTCACAGAAATCTTAATTTTTATAACATAAAAATTTATAACGTTTTAATTATTTAAAATGAATCAATTCAAAATTTTAATAAAACGTATACTTTCAAAAATCACTTTAAAAATTCTTTTAAAAACCAAAATCATTACTTTAAAACTTCAAAAATGGATCCGATGATGCAACAGCACCAAATAGTCAATCATGACATCCAAATATCATATATCGATATGATAATCAACAAATATCACAATATCTGTAAATAAATCAATATAGTTGAGGAATCCAGTTGGATCCCTCCAACCTGTTTCCCTGCATCCACAGATGTTAGCACAATACCAATTCCGCTCCAGTATGGAATTATCGCGGTATATGGGATTTATAAAATATTATCTGCTTAATAGACGGCGCAATAGGGTCTCATCCGCTATATAATGCGGAAAATCAACTCCAAGTACATAAATAATACCAATTTCACTATACGGTGAAATATTCGCGGTATATGTTTTTAATAAATAACCTCCACTTACTAACGGCGCATAATGTCTATTTTAACAATCAATAGATAACAATCATCATTCAAACATACAATCAACAATTTTAAATCTAACTATTTAAAATTTAAATCGAAACTATTCGATTGAGTGAGAAGTTCCCACCTTGATTTCAATTCCGTTTCCGCGTTTTATTTCGAATAAAATTAAACGTGCGTTTAATTTTACCCAAAATTTTCACTAGCTCCAAACGACTCCAATCCAGTTTCATCGCGAAGAGCTCGTCCATACGAACCCAACGCAACTTGTTTCGTAATTTTTCGACCTCGTAACAAAAAGTTATGATATTTTCAATATTACATGAATTATTATACACATAAATTAACAAATTTAATTTATTTTTAAATTCTACTTCTCTGGGCCACACGTTAGTTTTGATGACATCTGGACCGTGCCTTATTTCTTCCTCCCTCATGCGAAGACTAGTTCGGCCGAACCCATAAATCACCAACTAGGGTTTGGAAACGCCGCTACCACAATCGACGAGATGCTGATCAGAGACTTCGACCACGCGCGCGCGAGCCAGCACCACCCATGCCCATATTGCGGCCCCACTTGGTTGCGCAAGAATCGAGATAACCGCGTTCGAACATCAGACGTTCGAACGAGAATTGCCACCACACCGAGCCTCCATTCCACATCCCCACCGTTGGATCGCAAGATCACGATGTGCTCTACGATTCTCTAGTTAGGAGTTTCTGGTGAAAGTTGATGGATGGGAAGATAATGGAGGAGGAAGCTCGCGCGTTTCTGGCCTTCGAAATGAAAATGGCGGCCTGCTATAGATTAGGGTTAGGTTTTTGCAAAATCAAAGAGATAAGGTCCCTTTTATAGAAAACAACGAAAAACACTATTCATTTTGGATTTTTCAAACTCCGATTTACGCGAGGTGACCGGCGTTTTTAGGGTTTAACCCGCGTTCCGGACACAATGGAAAAGGTTTCGGAAGCTAATTCGATCACCTGTGCGAGTTATGGCAATAAATGATCAATTTAAACTAAATCGATTTAAACTAATTTCTACGCGTTTTGGCTTGCCCCGGACAAACGGTAAATCCGATTGACACGAAATTTGAAATCTTACAATAATATCACATTACGGATCCGATGAAACTGGTTTCGTCGAAATCCGATACTGTTTGAAAAATGGCTATTTTAACTCGTCAAATTAATATTAAAACAATTTCGATGCGTTTCTAGCTGCCACGGTCAAACGAAAACTCCAATTGCTACGAAAATTGAAATCCGATAATAACAAACTATTACGGATCCAATGAAACTAGTTTCGTCCAATTCCGTGACTGTTCGAAAAATGTCTAATTTCACTCATCGATTAAATATTAAAATATTCAATTTTCACAAATAAACTTTTAATTCAATTTTAAAAGTTCTATAACATCATAATAACTCCAATATGATTAAATAAAATTTTACAAATCAATTTTAATCATATTTAACTCGATTTTCAATTATTTCAGTAATTTCAACTATTAAATAATCGATTTAATTATCCAATTAAATCCAGATATTCGAAAAATAAATTATTCGACTTATAAATTTCACTTATTAATATTTAAATTCAATTAAATATTCAAATTTTAATTAATATAAATTCTGGGTCGTTACAAACTTCCCCCCTTAAAAGAAGTGTCCTCGAAATTACCAAGTAAGAAAAAGTTACAGAATCCATTAACTTTCCCAAAACAAACCATTCAAATTGGATTTTTCAAATCTCTTAAGTGTTTAACTTTTCCAAAAGTCATAGTTAAACTTCTTACAATACTTTACTAAATTTTCAAATCCAAACTTAGTTTTCAAAAAAAATTTCAAATTTCGCAAAAAAAATTACTAACGCCTTAAATTTTCGGAAAAATTCGCCAGGGTCTCCTTTGCGCGGCTCGATCCAAAAAAAAATGACAGTATGTATATCACAAATATACATCTCATCAAGTGATGAGGCATCCCGCAGGGAAAAGTGTAAAAGTACGATATTTAATCCGAGATATGTACCTTATATTTTATTAGCGAGCATATACGGCTAATATAGCGCGAAAGCGAGCTCCAAATGCGAAGTAAGCGCAATCCGCACCTACTAAACACTCAACAACAGCATGAGAAACATGCATATAGGAAAATAATATCAATATACATCATATATCACTACAACAACTACATATGCCAATATAGCGAATGCAACAAAACAACAAATGCAACCATCAAACAACTATCATCCAATAACATCCAACAAATCAATAACCAAATCAATATTATTTCGTTTCTTATCAATATTCATTGAATTGGTTTTCCAATTTAATCACATTTGGTTCATTAAAATTGTATTTTACTAACATTTATTCATATCCAATTTCAATTAGTTTGCATTTACTAATTTACATTCAAGTTGGTTCATTTCCAAATCAAATTTCAATTCTATTCAAGTTCATTTTCTTCCAAGTTGGATTCAATTTCTTTAACTTCCAATTTCGCTAATTCACTTTCATTAACACTTAATGAATTTATATACAATCAATTAACAATCAAATAACAACCAATGTATATTCAACATAACCAAATTATTTAATTTACATTCAATTTGGTTCACACTTTTAATTCCAATTGGTTTATATCAAATTGACTTTCATTCAATTATTCAACTCCATTAGCTTTTAATGAATTAACACTTGCATTCATTATTCCATATCAATTTATTTGCATTCAACTGATTTACATTCAATCCATTAATTAATTCAATTGCTAATTCTTTTAACACTATAAAGTTGAATTTCATTCATATAACTCAAGTTCAAATTCTTAATGACTTCATTTCATTAATTCACTTATTAATTTTACTTTGATACCACAATCAACTCTAATCAACTTCACTTAAGTTATATTCCATTTCAAACGTCTTATCTAATCCCAAATCAATTTATTTAACTTTCCTTTTGTTAAATTTCAAATCACATGTCTTTGATGACAACTCAAACTTATTTCAACTTGGATTTTATTGATTTACTTATACTTACTTTAATTTAACTCCATCCTTTAAGTCAAATTTATTCTATCAAAATTCCAATTGTATAAGTTATCAACTCATTTATCATTCCCATAAATATTTTAAATAGGATTCCAGAGTCCTTTCAATCTTTCAAAACTATTTTTGAAATCAATTCAAATTATCTTCTGAATTTCAAAACCCAAATCCAAAATTTTCAAACAACTTTCATTTAAAACTATTTGGCAACAATCCCTCTTTTGGAAACCCGAAAATGAACACCGATGATGTTGCAATCATTATCGGAATTATTTTCCAACGACCGAAAAGAGTTTAGAGCTTTAATTTCTCCAAAACAATTTTCCAAACCTTTGAAAACCATTTTCAAACTTCAAAGAATTTAATCTTTTCCAGATTGCAAACCCTTTCAAAACATTTTCAAATATCCCTCTGGAATTTTTGTTTTTAGATTATAAATCACATTTATAAGTCTTTTACTTTTATAATTTCACTTCTTATATATAAGATTATTTCACAAGTGTAAATCATTTTAATTATAATTTCATACTTATAATTCAATTGCTTATACAATTATTCTTTTACAGCCGTTGTTTTTATTTAATTTATTCAACAACCAAACAATCAATTCATATATACTTTAATAATTCTGGAAAATTATTCCTTTATATATAAAATATAATCAAGGTAAAATTATTTCATTTACCCAATTTAAAACAATACTGTGTCAGTTTATCTTGTTTAAGAGTTTAGAAACCCCTATCGATCACGGTTGTACTTCCCGCACCGACCAGAATTCATAAACAATCAACCGATAAGTTAACACAATACAAAACAATTTATATTCACTAACAAATACGCGCTCGTATCTATTATTACACTCACACTCATTCTAGAGTACTACTGACTCTATCTCTAATGAGTAATTCCCAACAGAGCCATGGTTGTTGCTTAACCATATGCTCTGATACCAAATGTAAAGAACCGTAAATCCGTACTCCTTGAACAGACACTAATCTGCAGTGATTAACTCAAGATGAACGGAAATACGAACCCTTATGGTTGAAGAAGAAGAAAAAGATAGAAGAAGAGAGAAAAAGATAGAACAGAAAGAAATAACAGAACAATATCAGAATCTCACAATCGCAGCGGAACAACATATAATAGATAAATGAATAATCTTTAAACAAAAGAACTATATCAGTTATTACATTACATCATATTACATTACATCATCAGAGTGTACAACAACAAACAACAACTAACAGCGGAAAAGAAATACTATATACTAGTGAATACGCCATGCCATCCAACTTGCCTCCTGCAACTCCTGAATTTCAGAATATCCTGATAAACCTGACTCTTGACTGTCCGTGTGGAAATTGGTGGGCATCCAGAGTTTAGGAAGGAAAATAATAAACTCCGAGTAAGTCATGTGACTGGTGTGAGAACTAAAACAGATTTTTTTTAAAACAAAGTACATGATAATTTTTAAAATAGATTCGCAATGCTTTTTAGAAAATGAGACTACCATAAGGCCTCCCACACACACACACACAATGCAAACGCAGAATCGGAGGAGATTTCTCCTTATGATAGTCAAAGATGCTTGATACGCATTAAAAAGAAACATTTGATATTATTACTAGTGCATAGTGTAGGAAAAATCATTTCGAAAATAAAGATATAAATCTTAGCCAGCATAGGCATTCCGCACTTATGCCTACTATAGCTACCATCCAAACAGTGGGGCGCCACCATAAGTGAATGATATGTTCTACAACTAAAACCGTACAGGGTTCGTATTTATTCTTTGGATTTCCAACAAATGGCCAGGCCAAGGAACTTCCCATTGCCACATAGGTACGCCTCTGGAAAGACGACCCGAGAACCAAACCGGATCTCTGCCAACACAAGGCCAGGTTACCCCTAACTGGGTAACTACTGACACGAATATGTCATTCCCCGATCGTAACCGATCTATATCCGAGGATCCTCGATTTCCAACAACCACAAAGCAATAAATTTGTAGCAACAACATAGGTTAAGTATCTGGGCTCCATACCATGATACCACCTCTATCCAGAAGGAATGACATACACTAAAGGGGCGCTACCCCCTAATAACTTTGCCGCATCCTTCCTGTTTTGACCATTTCCGGGGTGTGAGGTCCGACGAAGTCTCGTCCACAAAGCCACGCTTTATACAAAAGCTGTGATTTGGGTCAACAAATGATCAAAGTAATGATCACGAAGATAAATGATCAAACAAATGACCATATCACAAATGATCAAACAATGATCATCCCACAACAACACTCAGCATGCCACACTATCAAATTGGGAGTATATCACTAATAACCTTCAACTACATAACCTCTGAGCTCGTATGTCTCAGAGAAGGGTGTTAAGCTAAGAGAATAAATTCTCCGCCACTAACAGAAATATATTTGAAAGAAATCAGCTTTATATCTCAATTTGTAATGTCAGACATACAATCCATACAAGTCTGTTCCGGGCTCGAACAGAACCGAAGGCACTTACAAAGAATTCCTTGCATTCCGGTAATTTCTAATCACGTCCGGACTTCCCGTCACTAAGGGTGATAAAACCTCTATATTGGAGATCAGCCGATGCAGAGCAACTCAACGGTAATCCTTCCGTTTTCAAAAATATCCGGTCTTCAACATCGGTCATCAAATGCAATCCCTTAAGACGTATCACATATTCGGAATGGGTTATACGACCCCAAGGCCCTTTCCCGACTAACCTGAATAGTGAGCGCTTATTCAAAAATAAGTGTGACATTCAAATCAACCAAATCACAACAAATACCTATTTAAAGATAAATATTGATAGTCGGATTATTTAACTATCAAGTTCAACATCACCAAATTCCAAATAATTTCCCAAATTATTTACTTTTTAAAATATCTTTACTAGATATATATTTTCCACACTTCAACCATTTGAAAACAAATTTTCAAATCACTTTTCACCTTTATCACTTTTGAAAACAAATTTCAATCATTTTCCTTACGCGAAATACTTTCATTTCAACATGGTTCATTTAAACCAATTAAATAAATCCTTACCGATTTACTTTATATTTACGTTCCAAATCCGTAAATTAATTCCCACACTTCAAAAATAAATCAACGTTTATTTTTAAACAAATTTCCCTTTTCATTTATAAATTCCATAGTGAATTTACATTCCAAAATATTTATGAATATACGATTTCAGTTATTCATTTTCAATTTATCTTCAAAAAGATAAATTCTCAAAACGTTTCATTTCATATTGGAAAAACATTTCCATACTTCAACATTTGGAAAATATTCGCTATACTTAAATCGAAATTAAGTATATATTTCATTCTTTAAGAAATCATTCTCTTAAACACATTTGTTTGGGCCAAAACGAATGTTGCGTAAAACATCGTTGCGACAACCCAAAATCACTAGTATAGGGATTCGAAATTTAGATAGATATATAAATCCCAATACTATATAAAACATTTCCTTTCGGAAACCATTTACTATAATAACAGTGTTATAGTCCATCATTTCCTTCTATTTCTCGAAAACGTCTATTTCCACAATGAATATTGAAATCTATGTTTTCGATGTTTAATACATTTTAAAACATCGTTAAAACGATTAACTTCATTTTATAGTATTCATTTTCCCAAAACATATCCATTTTGTTTAATAATATATTCACTGTCCAAAATCCTGAATATACTTCCTTAACTAATTTCAACATTCAATTTATCAAATTCCATTGATTTTGAATTTATAAACAATGTCTATAAATTCCATTTCTATTTATAAGCTTTGATTTATAAATCTCCTTTATTAATCCAATTTAATTTATATAACTCAATTATATACCAAAGGTCCATATTATAAGTTAAATGCTTATAATCCATTTATTTACAAAATCGTTCTTTTAAAACTTCACAAATTATAAATCTTATTACTTATAAGATTTCATTTATAACCCTATTTTCAACATTAATAGAACTCCTTTTAAAATTCTATTATTTCGATTTATAAAATATATATTTTATAAATCTCAACTATAAACCATTGTTGCTTCATCAAAGATTTCAATTGAAATGCAAAAATCCAATTTATAAGTTAATTCCTTAAAATCTTTTGTCTTACAACATCTATTCATTTTATAACTTCACAATTCATGAATCTATAAATTTTCATCCACTTATGAATCCATTTATACTTCATTTTTAACACTTATAAAAACTCGTTTTATAATTCCAATATTTTTAATTTTAAAATATCAAATTTATACATCTTTCATATAACCCATTTTAAAATAATTCAAAAATCCCAATTTAACTATTTTATAAATTTATTAACTACTTATCTCAAAAATCACCTTTTGGTTATATTTCACAGAAATCTTAATTTTTATAACATAAAAATTTATAACGTTTTAATTATTTAAAATGAAACAATTCAAAATTTTAATAAAACGTATACTTTCAAAAATCACTTTAAAAATTCTTTTAAAAACCAAAATCATTACTTTAAAACTTCAAAAATGGATCCGATGATGCAACAATACCAATTCCGCTCCAGTACGGAACTATCGCGGTATATGGGATTTATAAAATATTATACGCTTAATAGACGGCGCAATAGGGTCTCATCCGCTATATAATGCGGGAAATCAACTCCAAGTAAAATAATACCAATTTCACTATAAGGTGAAATATTCGCGGTATATGTTTTTAATAAATAATCTCCGCTTACTAATGGCGCATAATGTCTATTTTAACAATCAATAGATAACAATCATCATTCAAACATACAACAATTTTAAATCCAACTATTTAAAATTTAAATCGAAACTATTCGATTGAGTGAGAAGTTCTCACCTTGATTTCAATTCCGTTTCCACGTTTTATTTCAAATAAAATTAAACGTGCGTTTAATTTTACCCGAAATTTTCACTAGCTCCAAATGACTCCAATCCAGTTTCATCGCGAAGAGCTCGTCCGTACGAACCCAACGCAACTTGTTTCGTAATTTTTCGGCCTCGTAACAAAAGGTTATGATATTTTCAATATTACATGAATTATTATACACATAAATTAACAAATATAATTTATTTTTAAATTCTACTTCTCTGGGCCGCACGTTAGTTTTGATGACATCTGGACCGTGCCTTATTTCTTCCTCCCTCACGCGTAGACTAGTTCGGCCGAACCCATAAATCACCAACTAGGGTTTGCAAACGCCGCTACCACAATCGACGAGATGCTGATCAGAGACTTCCACCACGCGCGCGCGAGCCAGCACCACCCACGCCCATATTTCGGCCCCACTCAGTTGCGCAAGAATCGAGATAACCGCGTTCGAACATCAGACGTTCGAACGAGAATTGCCACCACACCGAGCCTCCATTCCACATCCCCACCGTTGGATCGCAAGATCACGATGTGCTCTACGATTCTCTAGTTAGGAGTTTCTGGTAAAAGTTGATGGATGGGAAGATAATGGAGGAGGAAGCTCACGCGTTTTTGGCCTTCGAAATGAAAATGGAGGCCTGCTATAGATTAGGGTTAGGTTTTTGCAAAATCAAAGAGATAAGGTCCCTTTTATAGAAAACAACGAAAAACACTATTCATTTTGGATTTTTCAAACTCCGATTTACGCGAGGTGACCGGCGATTCTAGGGTTTAACCCGCGTTTCGGACACAATGGAATAGGTTTCGGAAGCTAATTTGATCACCTGTGCGAGTTATGGCAATAAACGATCAATTTAAAATAAATCGATTTAAACTAATTTCTACGCGTTTTGGCTCGCCCCGGACAAACGGTAAATCTGATTGACACGAAATTTGAAATCTTACAATAATATCACATTACGGATCCGATGAAACTAGTTTCGTCGAAATCCGAGACTGTTTGAAAAATGTCTATTTTAACTCGTCAAATTAATATTAAAACAATTTCGATGCGTTTCGAGCTGTCACGGTCAAACGAAAACTCCAATTGCTACGAAAATTGAAATCCGATAATAACACACTATTACGGATCCAATGGAACTAGTTTCGTCCAATTCTGAGACTGTTCGAAAAATGGCTAGTTTCACTAGTCGATTAAATATTAAAATATTCAATTTTCACAAATAAACTTTTAATTCAATTTTAAAAGTTCTATAACATCATTATAACTCCAATATGATTTTTACAAATCAATTTTAATTATATTTAACTCGATTTTCAATTATTTCTGTAATTTCAACTATTAAATAATCGATTTAATTATCCAATTAAATCTAGATATTCAAAAAATAAATTATTCGACTTATAAATTTTACTTATTAATATTTAAATTCAATTAAATATTCAAATTTTAATTAATATAAATTCTGGGTCGTTACAAAATTAACCAAACCAAAATGAATACAACATATTAGAATATCTGGCGAGTATTATTGCACGTTAAAGAGAAATTATGAGTTTCTTATCAGTGTCGAGAACAAGTTATCCTCGGTTGTTTTATTAAACCATTAATAGTATTGTCTATGTGTGTTAACCCGCCTTTTGGCAAGGCCGTAGATTGACGAATTCAACTAAATCGACCGCTCCTCGTCGAGGCTGGTTTACGATGGATTTAGTCGACTGGATGAATGGACGATCAAGCATGGATAATAATCATGGCTATATAGCTGGGATTCAGCATAGTCGATGGATGAAGGCTATTGAACACTTGAAGATTAGGTTTTGACGAGTCTCGGCTCGCCCTGGACTCGCTTCAAGTCGTATGGAGTTGAGCTTCAAGTCTTTTGGAGGAATACTTCGAGTCGAGGTCATTCGATAGGCATGGAAGGTGGTTCGGCATAAGTGGCTCGACCATGTAGGTGGTTCGGCGTAGGAAGTGGTTCGGCATAAGTGGCTTGGCCGTGTATGTGGTTTGGCGTAGGAAGTGGTTCGGCATAGGTGGTTCGACCGTGTTGGTGGCTCGTCATGGAGAGTGGCTAGGCTTAGCTTAATGGTGGTTCGAACTTGGTTGTCGCTCGGCAACTTCTAGTCTCGAGGCATGTGACTTCGGGTCATCACTCGGGTAGCTCGGTGGAGTATCAAGTGGATCGGTGTGGTTGCTTGGGTTATCGCTCGGTGTCCTCTAGCTCCTTGCTTCGAGCATTTGTGGTTTGGCTCCCAAGATGTCGGTCGGTATGATGGAAGGTGGATCGGCATTTGAAGGTGGTTCGGTTCTTTGAGTCTCTAGGCTCCTTACTTCGAGTTGGTGGTGTGGTTCGGTCAGAACCAAGGCGGATCAGTCTTGTTTTGTGGGTCGATCACTTGAGGCTTCTGGGTTGCTTCGAGTCTTTTGGCTACATGCTTCGGGTCGGCTTTGTGACTTCATGGGTCGGTGTTTTCGTGGTTTGGCATTTAGCTACTTTGTGTCCAGGGATGCTCTGCTTTGAGTCAAAGGTGGCCGTGCTTCGAGTCGTTTTGGTGGTTTTTGTAGGTCGAAAACATTTGGATATGGAACTTGTTGCAACTGTGGATTCTGCATCGGCTATGGATTTATGTGCCTTGGGTCACCCAGGAGGCCCAACTACCTAGACTTGCCTATAAATACATCATGTGGGTCTCCGGATTGGGGAATCTTATTTTCGGCTCTCTTGCTTTCTATTTTCTAAGGCTAATGCTACTCTACCATTTTGTAACTGTAATCGATTATTACTGCAATAAAAAGGAAATTTTTAGAGTGGACGTAGGCCGAAATTAGCCGAACCACTACAAAAATCTCTTATTCTTTACTGCTTCCATTTTAATTTTTACCGTTCCTCATATTTATACTCTCTACATACATTCTATCTGCGATCTATGACTGTTGTTTGGTGCTTTCACTGGAATTTGAGTGTTAGTGACTAATTTTGGCGCTAACACTTTTTGGTGCTTTTACTGAGAAATCCAACAATCGGGGATTTAGAAACCTGGATTTTGGATTTAAAGGCTTAGGAACTTGGATTCTAGAGACTATGGCAAAGCATTAACCTAGGAGACAGAGGACAGAAAGAAGTCAGTAGGAGGAAAGTCAGGAGGCTTCCTCTGGAGCTAATCAAACCTCCGTCTACATCATTAGGGACGAGATGCAGGTCATGATGAATTCCATGTAGGAACAGTTGAAAAGGCAAGAGGAAATGATGCAGGTGCTTTTAAGACAATTTGGAAAAGCAGGAACATCAGGAGCTACATGAGCTCAAATCTATGGAGCTGGATTAGATGGACTCAACAGGCAAGCAGACAGAGTGGTTCAGTAAGGGTAGCCCCCAATCAGCAAACGGCTATCATTCTGGATGGACCTAGACTCAAGGGAACACCACCAGGAAATGCTGGACCAATCCATGGAGGGATAACGGATGACGCTGCGCAGCACGACGCCAACATGAATACAGGAGTACATGACGAGGAGTATGTACGGAATACCCTCGAGGACTTAGAGCGCAGTCAAAAAATGTAAATGGGGGGCAACCCTTGGTAGATAACACTGGATTGGCTGACGTCATTAGGTGAAATATTCGCGGAGGTCTGACAAACAGTGATTTGGAGGGAGTCAACAGGAGTCCGTTTGCTCGGAACATCAAGATAGCAAGGAATCCACCCGATTTCAAGCTACCCACTCTGGAAGTATACAACACTAAGACGGATCCCACCGACCACTTGATGAGGTACACAAGTCACTTGGAAGTGCTGGGGGCATAAAAGGAGGTTGTGGCTGCTATGTGGTTTAGATAGCTGGAGGATGGATCCATTAGAACATGGACATAACTGGTGGATAAGTTCTTAAGTCAGTTTTGAGTTCACATAAAGAGGCCAAAGAATGTGATGACACTGACGTCAGTTAAGCATAGGGTAGATGAATCACTCAGGACTTTCACTCAGTTTAATGCAGCAATTTCCTCGGTTGATCGGCCGGATCCATCAATGGTTTTGATGGCGGCAGTGTCAGGAGTAAGGGATAACTCAGATTTCAAAGTATCATTGATACAGGATCCACAAGTGGATCTTGGGGAATTCTTTCACGAAGTTGAGAGATTTCTTCGGCAAGAGAATGCATATTTGGATATAAAGTCAAAGGAAGTAAACATGGTTAAGGAGGGAGGACTGCCCGGTGAAAGCTCGGGTAAAGACAATGATAAAGGGAAGAGGAAGTGCTAGGAAGAACCAAAATTCTCCACTTACACAGGACTGAATACAACATTGGAGCGGATATTCTTGGATACTCGGGATCGCCTCCCTTATCGAAGGCTAGCGAGGAGGGAACCCTTAGAACGTGAAAGGGCATCAGGAAAGCACTGTCTCTTTCATGACCTTGACGAGCATGATACTAACAGCTACCGACATCTAAAGGATATAATCGAGTATCATGTAAGGAATGGTCAATTGCAACAATAAGTCGAAACTTGGAATGCAGCAATGGAACAGGAGCATCCACCGCCTATCTTGAATGAGATGGCACGAGGCCAAGGAATGGTGACCGGTTGGTCATCAACTAATTGCGATGGTTTGGAATAAGTAACAAACTCCAGGAAAACGGCTAAATCACTTATGTACAGGGTCGGAGATAGCCCTTAGGCATGCACTGAGATGATGGTTTATCGAGACGCTCCGGTTTGTGAAATCTGTTTTTTCCTTTTGGCTTGGACACTTGCTTTTTCTACTTTGGTTTTGGAGTTTGGTTTGAACTCCAAGTTTTGTTGGTTTCTTAGTTTGAATTTTGGTTTGGATGCTTCATTTTTGATTTAGATTTTGATTTGGACTTTTGATATGGATTTCTGGTTTCCTGGTTTGAATCTACGTTTCAGATTCAATTTTGATTGACTTTTATCTAGTTTTTGGCTAAAAGTTCGTCGAGAATGGATATGCTCAGTAAGGATCCGAAGTGACTATGATTCGGCCAAGGATTTAGGTCCCATATTACCTATTGGTTATTATTACAGGTCGTCGAGTGTGGACTATACTGGGCAAAGGTCTAGAGCGACCGGGATTTGGCTTAGGACTTAAGCCATGGCATTACTCAACGTTTAGGTACACTGAACCAGGAACACCATGGCACTACTTGACATGGGTCGTCAGGTGAGGTTGCACTTGGCAAGAACCCGAAGAGGTTGCGGATTTGGATATTGGCTACAAACAGCTAAGGATTTGGGCATGGACCCGGAGCGGTCTCGGATTTGGATATCAGCCTGGAGAGATCATGGATGTGGTTATTGGATATAGATGGATTAGAAATAGGTTGTCGAGTTCGGATGGATGTGTAATTGGATAAGGATTTGGTTACTGGATAGGAATCGGATGTCGACACGGAACAGTCGTAGATTTGGATAAGAATACGACAATGACACTTGGATAAAATGTATTAGATTGTGAATCAGATAGTATGGCTATGGATAACATATAAACTTCAAATATCGGATTTGAGGCTATACAAACACACTTTCTTACCGCAAGACATGTTTTGGGGGGCAAGTGTTGACCCGCCTTTTGGGAAGGCCGCAGATAGATGGATTCAACTAAATTGACTGCTCATTCGTCGAGACGGGTTTACGATGGATTTAGTCGACTGGATGAATGGACGATCAAGCATGGACAATAATCATGGCTATACAGCCGAGACTCGGCACAATTGATGGATGAAGGCTATTGAATACTTGAAGCTTAGGTTTCGACGAGTCTTGACTCGCCCTGGACTCACTTCAAGTCGTATGGAGTTGAGCTTCAAGTCTTTTGGTAGAACACTTCGAGTAGAGGTCATTTGATAGGCATGGAGGTGGTTCGGCATAAGTGGCTAGGCCATGTTGGTGGTTTGGCGTAAGTGGCTCGGCTGTGTAGGTGGTTGGGCGTAGGAAGTGGTTCGGCATAAGTGGCTCGGCCGTGTAGGTGGTTCGACGTAGGAAGTGGTTCGACATAGGTGGCTCGGCTGTGTCGGTGGCCCGTCATGGAGGGTGGCTTGGCATAGCTAAATGGTGGTTCTGCCTTGGTTGTCGCGCATCAACATCGAGTCCTAAGGCATGTGACTTCGAGCCGTCACTCGGGTAGCTTGGTGGAGTATCAGGTGGATCAGCGTGGTTGCTTGGGGTGTCACTTGGTGTCCTCTAGCTCCTTGCTTCGAGGCTTTATGGTTCGGCTCCCAAGATGGAAGGTGGATCGACAATTGAAGGTGGCTCAGTGCTTTGAGTCTCCAGGCTCCTTACTTCGAGTTGGTGGTGTGGTTCGGTCAGAACCAAGGTGGGTCGGCCTTGTTTTGTGGGTTGATCACATGAGGCTTCTGGGTTGCTTCGAGTCTTTTGGCAACATGCTTCAGGTCGGCTTTGTAACTTCGTGGGTCGTTGTTTTCTTGGTTTGGCATTTAGCTACTTCAAGTCTAAGGATGCTCTACTTCAAGTCAAAGGTGGCTGTGCTTCGAGTCACCTTAGTGGTTTTCGTAGGTCGGCAACATTTGGATATGGAATTGGTCGCAACTATGGATTCTGGATCGACTATGGATTTAAGGGCCCTGGGTCACCTAGGAGGCCCAAGTACCTGGATTTGCTTATAAATACCGCATGTGAGTCTCTAGATTGGAGGATCTTCTTTTTGGCTCTCTTGCTTTCTATTTTCTAAGGCTAAGGCTACTCTACCATTTTGTGACTTTAATCGATTATTATAGCAATAAAAAGGAAATTTGTAGAGTGGACGCAGGCCGGAGTTAGCCGAACCACTATAAAATCTCATGTTCTTTACTGCTTCCATTTTAATTTTTATGGTTTCTCGTATTTATACTCTCTGCATACATTCTATCTGTGATCTGTGATTGTGGTTTGGTGCTTTCATTGGAATTTAGGTGTTAGTGACCAATTTTGGCGCAAACAATATGATATCGTACGATGCAGAAATTCGAAGCACATTATCAAAATATGATTTTGATATTTGTACCCAAAGTGGTATGACCCATCGGTCACAAATGCATTTTAAGAGAGAGACAAATGCAGTTAGAATATAGTGATCCATATTGATAAGAATAACTTCTTGAATTTTAACTGTTGAAGTTAGCCTAATAGATTTGTCATTCAATGTGCTCAAGTTGATTCAAATTACTCATAAAATTATCGCCAAGTATGGCTTTATGTTTTGGCATAAATTTATGAAATATAAAATTCTAAATAAAGATTTAGACTAGATTAATTTTGTTTGCACATAACAACCTAAGTGTCTCAAAGTCGATGGGAGCGATATTGAGTTTGTGGATTATGGATATGATCCAAGAACCAAAGTATCATTTGACAAGCATCAAAATTGAATAAGTATTTTGATAGAAATATCAAGTAGTTTGATTTCACTCAAAATGCAGAGGAAACATGTGTCCATAAGAAAGAACATTGAAGGAACAACGATATTTCTAAACATAAGAAAATAACATGCCGGTGATTGTTAACGATGTACTCATATTAAAATCAGCTTTAGTTGTTTTAATACTCGACGTTGGATTCGCAAATGACGTATTTTATAGTGAGTATAAAGGACATTGGGAATGTCCTAGAAAATATGCAGAAACACATTATTAAAATGTTTAATAAAAAATATAAGATAGATTTATTGTGTATTGGGAATATGAATTATCATACATGTTATGTTGTCTACAATATCGTGATTTTTTTATGTATTTGATACATGAAGCAAATATCAAATCCAAATTAAGGTTATTAAATGGTAGTTTACAGTATTCTCGTGTGTTTGCAAAATACAAGAAAATTGTTTATAGAAAAAACCAACTCCTTATGAAAGAGTATTCTGCCTTAGACTTCATATGTGATATCAAGTATGCCATCTCATTATAAAACTCATATTCAAAGCTTGGTTAAGAAGCTTTAAGTAGGAAATGTTCCAAATGATTGATTGTGGATGGTTCAATAAAAGACCAAGCATGTCGCCTTAAATTGCGCCACAAAAAAGCAATGTAAATATATAATAAATGAATAATATAACTAAGTTGAGGGTAATTTCAACTATTGAGAATCCCATAAAATTGTTATATGATAATGATGCCATGATATAGTTTGTAATAGAACTTAGAGCCCATTGAAGGTCGAGAGACATAATTTGAAATGTTCCACATGATAAAGACAATTTATTGGCATTGGAGAGAATTGATTGATATAATAGACAACTGAAACATAATAGCATACCCATTCACTTACGAACTGACCTAACTAGTTTTGATGAAACCATTTGGAGAAGTTGGAATAAGATTCCATAATTGACCCTAAGTGTAAGTGGAAAATTAATGGAACTAGGGGTATGCCCTAAGGGCAATTATGTAATTTCGTGTTCGAAATAAAATGTGTTTTCTTTTTATTGTATACATTTTATGAAATGTTATAAATAATTAACTAGTTAATTTAAGTATATATGTCAGAAAATTCATAAATGATGTGTCTATGATAGCAGTTACAAATAGTTGTAATCATCAGTATTATATCACAATCTGATAAGCACATTATTTTAAATATTCCTAGTCAAGATGCATCAAGACTAGATATCGATGCTTCCATTGAGACTAGAGTATGTAACACTTTACAAATGTTGGATGGTCTATTACTCATTGTTGCGGAGGGCACCAAGAGGTTACATACTGATAGTTATTAGATAACCATGGGATGAGTCACTCGATAGTTTCTATTGGTTAATACAACTAAGGTCAAATGGAAAATATCACTGTGGCTAATTTACATAGTTCTCTTGACTTGAGAATACTGTCGATCTTCACTACGAAAGCTCTATTTGATTATAGTTAAATCATGCACATAGTCTATTGATGATATAGTTGGATCGAGTGGAAGTATTGGAAGTAAAACACTATTTAAGAGAGGATTCGTCTCCACAGTTTTATGGGGTTAATATCATAGTCAACTGATGTCAATCCAAAGTCAAAATATTTGGCAAGAGTAGTCCGGTTAATAATCATTATTATTGTTGAACCAAGGAATTTTTTTAGACTATAAAATTGAATATATGGATGATATTTAAATTTTGACCATTACCAAATTCCATAAGTTTAAAGTGATAAAGTTTTGATGACGAGAATTGGTGTATATAATTGTCCCTAATAGGTAAGGCTTATAATAAGTAAATATGGATTTTACAATAGGATGTGTAAGTGATAAATTCAAACAAAATGTCAAACCACTAGCTAAGATGGCATGTGAATGTTAATATTTGAATATTTCAACATTAATCGCTGGTTGGATTTACATGTTTGAGTCACACAACTGAAATCCTGAATCTACCACATGATTTAATTAATTTATAGTTATTGAAAATTAATTAAATTAAATAATATTTATGAAATATTAATTATAAATTTTCATTTAAGTTATTGGTGCCATTAATATTTAGTAAGTGTTTATATAAAAGTTATAAATGCGTGTATCGATATACGATATCAGAAAAATGTTTAAATTCGATTTAAACAAGATAAATATTGAAATCAGCTTTAAATATATTAAAGTGATCAATATTTCTTATTTGATTATTTATTTTCATTAGTGTTGAATAATATGTGTATATAAAATGTTGTAAATGCGCATATCGGTATAGGATACCGAAAGGAAATTTAGATGAAGATAATACTAATTAGATTTAGGAATTTTTTTACACCCAAAGCCCAAAATTATGTTCGGCTATGATGTAGAGAAGGGGAGATGCTTTTGAATTTGGAATGAAGGGGAACTTAATCAAAAGAGAGAAAAAGACTAAGTATTCATTGCGCATTTATTTCCTCCTTTAATTAGATCTTGCTTTGTCATTTTTCTTTCCTCTTTCTACATAAAAATTAAGACGGAATTTGCATGGTGCCTATAATTTCCAAATTCCAAAATTTAATCAAGAAAAATTAAATAGAAATATGGAGTTATCACTTGATTACTACAGATCTAGAGGTTGATCTATAGGATCTAAGATTTGTTATAATATTCTAGATGTTTCTCCTAGCTTCATACTAAGGTAATTCTACATATGCGTGTGTGTGTGTGTATATATATATATATATATTTCATTTGTTTATATCCATTTAATCCTCCATCTCTCCTTTTGTTCATATGTGTGAATTTTGATTTTTACCTAAATATCCCAATTTGCCTTTTTGAATCAACTGTTTATTCTTATCACATTGATTTACATAAAAGAAACCTTACCATGTTCTCCGTTATTTTTGTTTTATTGGTGAGATATTTCATCCGACAACATCTCAATTGATTAGGAAAGTAATTGTTAACGTTTGTTCACAAATTTTGTTTGACAAACTTAACCTATATTAAGCTTGCCTTTGGGTAGTAACTATATTGCTAGATGCTTACAAAATTATATGCTTGCACTCCAACTGTTTGTTAGAATGCCAAAATCCCATTTCACGTTTGGTTAATGTGTTATAATCCAATACATATATAAATAGATAATGATGCATGAACGTAAGAAGAAAAAGAAATTTTTACATGGTTCAAATTCCTTTGAATCCTATGTCCACAAGTCAAGTTCTTTTCTTATCTCTTTTCTCCAGATAAAAGTGTTTGATGAAAAAATAGAGAGACACAATTTTGTTTCTTTAAAAAGAAAATCCCAGTCATGTTCAACGTTCCCTTTCATTTCCTATTGATTGAGTTGAGGATGTACGTGGATTACCACCATTCTACCTCCGCCGTTTGTTTCCATCTTTTGATCATTGCATGTGTTCTCCATCCGCATTGTTTGGTTGGATGCATCCAAATTGCTGACATGTCTTTGGCGGGAAGTTCTAATTTGGGTGGTTGAATTATGGTCTTTGGCCGAAAGTTTGAGATGGAGGTGGGAACTCTTGAAACTGAGGTGGGAATATTTGAAATTGGAGCGGGAGACCATAATTGGTCATGCATTTATGATCCGATGCAATGAAGGGCTTGCATACTGCCTTAAGAGGATATTAAAAGTTACTCATTGTTTTTGGTCACTGTCGATATATATGGGGTGAGGTTGTACTAGTTGATGTGTGATACTTACATGATGCTACTGTACAGCTGCTTTAGGCTTCGGGGTGCGTGATTTTCTATTTCCTGGGAATTAGTTTAATATATATATATATGAATGTGATCTAAGTTGACTGTAGTTTGAACTAACTGTGATCTGAGTTGCCTTTGATTTGAGTAGCCCTTGGTTAATATGCATAAGGTATTAATAAGGGCGACTTTTATCTCTACTATCTACCTGTAAGTGTGGATCTACGTTGGAATGTTATTTAAGGGGCTCTATATGCAGCCCTTTGGGATGATTCTAACCCCATTCGGTATAGCTTAAGTAGACCTCAGTATGCACAGTACAGATCCGTTATTAAAGGTGTTAAAGTACAAGTTTTGGGGATGCTGACAGCGCAGCTCAATCATTCATTTATTGTAGCTCGTAACTGTAGTACTGCATTGCCTGCTTCTTGTGAGTATGATAGATCTTGGTTTTAGTATCATAATGTGATATCGAAACTAAAGGATAGGGGCTGACCAGGTATCTTTTCGGCTTGTATTATGAGTGTTGTATTTTGTGTTGTTGCAACTTCATGCTTTTTGGCTACATTCTTTTGATCGGATCAAGTATCGCGATGGCATGCTGATTTTTTGTGCAGTACCAGTTTGATCGCTTCAACCTCTTCTCATTTTGTCTTAGCCTTTACTGTTAGAGCAACTTTCTAGGTTCTGTGCCATATTCAATTCCCTTTTAATGGAGTTTGAGGGATACGGGTGTAAAACTTTCCCTTTAAGTATGTTCTGATAGCCGATCGTTGTAGACTTATCATCCTGTACACTTAGTTTGCACATCCCTTGCTTCTTTCTAATCCCTCCATTTTTTTGTTAGTGGAAAAAGTCATAATAGTCGTTTTTGCATTTAGTTCTCATGTATACATGTCATTTCCTCATCGGGCCGCTTTCTGAATTGTTGTTAGATCAAACCTTTCGTTTCTCTAGGCAAATCTGTATAAATCTTCAAATTATTTTGGCAACTTAATCGATCAACGTCTCACAAATTCCTTCACCATTTCGATCGCTTAACTATTATTCAAATTAAGGAATGTATATATTTCTTTCATCTTTTCTTTGTTCATTTTACACTTTTGCTCAAGGAAAGGAAAGAAGGAAAGAAAGTTTCAAAATCAATTCTATCTCCACTTTCGAATTTTCTTTTAGATCGAAGTGAGGAATTTGTTTTTGTTTTAATTTTGTTAGATCTCTTTAGTTTAGGATTTTTTATTTATTTTAATTAATCTTGAGATTTTGAAATGGCTTCCTCTTCATCTTCCCACTTACTTTTATCTCAGAAATTACTTGGCTAGAAGAAACTAATGGTATCTTAAATTAATTTGGGTTTTTGGTTTATAAAGCTAGGATTCCTAAACCCCATGAACACATCAACACTCCCCTGATTGGGTTTACTACTATTACCCCTAGACACATACATTACCGCCTTTACCTTCCCCACATCCATTCCTTCATTAATGGTTGTCTGCCGTTAATCTCGTGCATGTGCAACTCGTTCCTCTTTCTTATACCATTATGATCACCACTTTCATCCTCTATGTTGAGAATAAACTCATCCTTACTCGTGAGGTGCTTTAGTTTCTATTTGACATTAATAAGAACCCTTCAAGGGTTGGCTTTTTCTATGCCCGAGACAAAACATTAGTTCTTCTTGATGTTTCCCGAAATACCGGAAAATGGGCTAAGTTGTATTTCTTTATTTCTAACTCAGATAATTTCATTTCTTCTTTTTGTCAATATCCTACTCAATTCGTGTTTTCTAAGGAAGATGACAAATTATATGAAACGTATAGGGATCACATTCTGGGATTGGATGAAAGGAAGAGGAAAATAAAAAGTTTTTTAACAACCAAGTGCTAAAGAAATATATTTTCCTTCGTTCACATCATGTATTTTCTCACAAATTTTTTTAAGCCTTCCCAAAATCTAGCTGAGTATAGAGGAATAACTTGTTTATAATATGCTTTAGATTTACTATTTTTATGGTTTTGTTCTTTATAAAGGAACTTCTCCTCATCTTGAACTTTTTATAGGTACAATAGATGCTTCTATTGTAGATGCACTTCGCCTGGCGATGAAGCCATCGCAAAATGCTATTGTGAAAAGAAAACGTGATACGGTCCATGACTTCGACTAGGATCCTAAAAGGTGGCTACTTTTCCCTCTCCTCCTGTTGCTTTAAACATGCCTTCCACTTCTAATTCAATGGTGCTACCTGTCGTTCCTTTATAGAGTAGTCATGCCCTCGATGCATGCTCTTTGCTGCCCATAGAGGTCATATAAAATCTAGTGGAGAGAGAGACAAAAGCAGATCGTCGAGAGTTTGCTATCTCACATTGCCACGTCTTCTCCATCCTCTCTTCTTCGTCTTTCACTCCCTAAGCTTTCCCTTTCCAAGCTAATGTCCAAGATGAAGAGGTACTGGTCTTACCTAAGTAATGTTCCCATTGTTTTATTTTATTCCGATAAAATTTACCCACTGGTATTCACTTTATTATTTATATAATTTTAGCATGCTGCCTTAATGATAGAAGCACAAGAGCGGGAAAGTGAATAAGCCACAACACTTAATTAGGTGGCTAAACTTGAAGCCAATCTGCCTCATCTAACACAATGAAAGCCGGCCTTATTTCCATGAAGCCTAGGATCAAGGAAGGCTTCAAGGTGTTTCGAGAGTGTGCTGAGAGGGAGGCCATTTCTATGGTGGAAGGCTTAATCTCAATAGGACATAAGTTGCAGGAGAAAGGGAAGGAGCTAGCCAAGGTGGGAAAAGAGCTGGTCGATTTGAAACAAGAGCTTAGGATGAGTACTTCCAACGTGGTCTATAACCTATATGTCTCAATCAAGCTTCGGTGTAAGGAAGAGATTGACTCAACTTTCTGGGAGCAGTTTGTGGTTTACTCGGTCTACAATATTGATAGGACAAATGGAATAAAGTGTCTGCTTTTCTAGATGTCATTCCTTCCATCTATTTAGAAGTGAATGTGGAGGAGGAAGGAGAGACTAAGGAAGATGAGGGGCCCAAAAGTGCCGAGGAATTTAAGAAAGTTGAGGTTACTTCAAACCGTCATGTAAATATTTAAAATCTTTTGTATCGGCACTTAGACTTGTGACTGCATAGGATGCTTCTTAGCTTTGTTATTAACGACTTGTTGTAGTTATTTTAATTTGTTACCATTTGAAAAATGATTTGGTCATTTTTTGTTTTTTCTGTTTTATTCTTCTGAAGAAGTTTTGTTTGTTAAGCTTTTGAAGGAAAGCAAAGACAGACTCAAAACCCAAAATTTAGACTGTCTTGGTCTTAGTGTCGTAGCCATCAATAAGCACAGGGGAGTTAGACTAGTCTTATACCCAACTTAGGGATGAAACCCAATAGCTACTTTAATGATTGATTAAGTAGTTAAAGAAAATGAGGCACTTAGTGACATTGTACTACATCGATGGTAATACACCCTAGAAATTAGTTTCTTTTCACCCAATTACCCTCACTTGGAATGGTTTAGGCTTAGACTTAAAAATTTGCATAAGGATTGAATCTTGTTTTACTTTTACTACTATTTTGTATATGGTTCTGTTGAATTAATGCAGTGAATAATAGAAGTTTATATTGGACATATGTTTGGTGTATATTGATTGTCTTTGAGGCTATATATATTTATTTTGTTACTAACTAGGCTGCCTCCGATGGAACTTTGTCTAAGCCTCATGAAGTCTTCGCACCTGACCTTCCTTCGGTGCCCATCATCCCTGGGTTGAATGATACGAGCATGCTTGAGCTTGAAATTAAGGTGAAGGTCCCTTCTACTGCAATTGACAGAGAGGTTAGCTTCCTCAAAGTCGAGAATGAAAGGCTTGAAAAGGAGTCACAGTGTGTCCATAAGGAGCTTAAAGAAGCCGAAGATGCGCATACCCATCGTTATGAGTATAATACTATGTTATGTACCAGTCTTAACCTTGCTGAATTAAATTTTAAGTGAGATGCAACAGTTAATGAAAGATGGGGACAACCTTTATGGGATTGTTCTTCGAAACGGGATTGAACAGTAGAAGAAAACCATTGAGGATATGTATGCAGAGATTGCTCACCTAATCGAGAGGGAGAGAGAGAGAGATTGTGCTGAAAGCGAGAGGGTGGTCGCGGTATCTCGTTCGGACGTGCTTCATGTTCTTCTTGTGGGTTCTAGGTCTTCTCTGGTGACTGATTGAACAAGGGTGGTAGAGTCGAGGGGACCATCCCATTAGTGAACTGAGGGATGGAGAACCGATGCCCATAGGGTTTGGGGTGCCTTCTCGAGACAAACTAAGAACACTAAGGCTGATCTAATTGATACCTTAGAGAAAACAAGGGAGAAGGCTGTACTGAAGATTCATGATCTCGAGGATTTCCTGTGTGATGCTCAAAGCATGCTTGTTTCCTACGTGGAGAAACTTAAACGAGAGATATTAATAGCAAGAGGGGGAGGTTTTTTTGCAACGCTTTAAGGATGTCATAGAGTTCTTCTATCTTGCGCTGGATCGTAATTTTTTATGTAATATTGTGGGTTTTGAAGTGACCGCAAAAGGGCTAATAGACATTGGATTAGGCTTATTATGAACCTCGAAGGACTTTCTCTATTAATTCAACCCCTCCTTTACCCATTATGCCTTAGGTGTTTTAGGATAGCATCGTTGGATCCAAATTAGAGAATGACTTTGTAACCCACATTATATTTGAGGCTATATACATGTTATGTGAATTAATATATCTTTGTAGAGTCTGCGAGTTTCTTGTACTTACTTTACTTATTTATACTCCCGTCCGTTCATCAGTTGTTATTACTGAATTGAATGATCGACCTCCTACTTTTCGATTATCGGGCAATTCTCCTTCACGTCCAACATTGCATTTCTGCGAATCAGCCCACCATAGAACGATCATATCTAGCTCTTCTTCTGAGCCTGAGTTAGATTCTTAGCATTGTTTTAGTTTTTCTTTGAGGCGTAGCTTTTCGAACTTTAATGTAACTCATGTTGTGATTATTTTTGTCTATTTTTACTTCTGAAGTATGCACTGATGTATTGAATCACACACAAAGTTTTTGGTAAGTAAAAAATAGTACTAAGGGAGTACAAGCAAGTTTTCAGTTTTTGATTTTTATCTAGCAAGCTTTAATTTCTAGAATTGCACATGATTTGTGAGCAGTTGTACATTCCATGCATCGCTTTTCCTTGCAATTTTTGATTAATTTCTCGTGAAGTTCAAGAATATTGAACTGAGCTTATGACATACGTATTCTACTGCATGTGGGGCGTGGCCTACCTTCCTTTTTTAGATATAAGTTCTTTTTTTTTATGCTTGGCATGATCTGCCTCGCTAGTTGGGGGAAGACTAATATTTGACTATGAAGTCAGGTCACGTGTTAATAACCATTTCATGAGCATGGTTTTTTGCTGGTTCTGGCTGTCTAGTATCATCACGTCAAGTATGCTATGTCAATAGAACTAATATGAGGGGTTTTTATACAAGTTCGGGCCATCAAATATCCCTACGACCAGTTTGGTAGAGAAAGTCGTGCTGCATATTATGTAGCTTCGTTTTGATAGCTCGTTTGGGCCGTCTGATATCCCTATGTCTAGCATGACTATGTTTAAAAGATCAACAAATAAGAGTTATAATGATTTGGGCTAGCTAATATCCCAACTCCAGTTGTCATATCAAAGAGATTAACACAAAGAGATTATTATACTGGTTCGGGCCATTTAATATCCCTACAACCAGTTCATTGTATTACTATTTTTCATAATAATTACAATGCTTATTACATAAGTATTGCAGATCGCTCAGAATGAGCTTTGAGATGTCCGATGTAGTATCGAACGCCCGTATTCTATTTTTGTAGTTATAGCAGTCGCTTTGCCTTTAATTCCCCCAAAAGACATTGAATGTATAGGACTTCCGACCTCAGTTTCTCTTCTTGCTTTGGTACTACTTTCGCTTAAGACCTTTCAAACCGGTATGCATCTCTTTACGGGAAATTGAAAACTCAACAATTGAATCTCCTGGTCTTTAGGAAAAATGTGTGAACACCCTTTTATGGCTTAACTGTAGTAATGTTTTCCCAAATCCTTCTATACCATCATCGGAATTGTTGTCCAAATTGATGAATTCCCACGCATTTGGTTCAACTAGCAGTTATTGGTTAATAAAGGAGGATAATTAGGGAGGATGAGGTAGAAATTAAGGAAGATGAGATGTCTAAGGGTGCTGAAAGGTCTATAGAAACCGTGGTTATTCCTTCCTTACCGCAATGTAATCTTAAGGACATATGGGGTTACCTGGGCTGCCAAGTCTTTACCGCTTGTTTGCATTTTCTCTTCTTGCTAGTAGGAAACTTCGTATCCGAAGATACTTTGGGAATTTCTTTACTAGGTGAGTAGTAGCATCGTCGTCCTTAAGGGCAAATTGTGTTCTTCTATCAAGTAATGGCGGGCTAATAATATATGACTAGATAATGATTCATGGACTAGCCTCACCATTCTCATTTCTAAGGACGCCATTATCACTCGCATGCTATATAGTTATCATAATCGGTGATTGGAGGTGGTGGGTTGTGGATAGTGGAGGTGTAGTTGGCCGAATATCAGTATTTAGAGTCATCATTCTATTTAACTTCATTCGGTCATGATCTACCTGGTTAGAGGGGTCCAAACCGTGGCTAGGATGGGATCTATAAGGTTTTGAGAACCATGGATGACCATTATTGATTGAAGGGAATGGATGGATCAAAGGGATTCATGACTTATAGCTGAGCATCTGCAGACTCGTCAAAAATAGAAAACTGAAAATGAAGGTTAGGTAGGTTTGCTGGAGATCTGAAAAGGAAAACGGAGGTTCGAGCCCTTCTTCTAAAGCCAAAGATGTTGGTAGGATTTTTCATCCTACAATACCTTAATTGATTAGGAAAGTAATTGTTTACATTTATTCACAAATTTAAATGAATAAACTTAACCTGTATTAAGCATGTCTTTGGATAGTAACTGTATTGCTGGATGCTTATATGATTATGTGGTTGCACTCCAATTATTTTCTAGAATGTAAAATCCCATTTTGAGTTAGGTTTATGGGTTATAATCCATTATAGATTAAAAATAACAATGAGGCATGAACATAAGAAGACGCGTAAATTTTTACATGGTTCAGATTCCTTTGAATCTTATATCCATGGGTTAAGTTCTTTTATTGTCTCTTTTCTCCAGATACAAGTGTTTGATGAAAATATAGAAAGATACAATTTTTCTTCTTTAAAAAGAAATACCCAGTCCCCTTCAACATTCCCTTTCATTTCCTATTTATTGTGTTGAGGATGTATGTGGATCGCCACCATCCTTCCTTCACTATTGTGTTTTTGCCTTTGGATCATGCTACATATTCCCCATCTGCATTGTTTGGTTGGATGCATCCGGATTGCTGATATGTCTTTGGTAGGAATCCCTAATTTGGGTAATTGAATTGCGGTCTTTAGCGGGAAGTTTGAGATGGAGGTGAGAACTCCTAAAATTGAGGCAGGAATATCAGAAATCGGAGCATGATACCTTAACGGGTCATGCATTTCTAATATGATGCAGTAAAGGATTTGCATATCGCCTTAGAAGGATATCAAAAGTTACTCATTGGTTTTGGGCTACTACCGGTATATTTGGGGTGAGGTTGTATTGGCTGATGCGCGATGCTTGCATGATGCTATTGTGCTTGCCTGATACTTAGATGCGACCATCCTAAGCTGCTTTGGACTTCAGGGTGCATGATTTTCTATTTCATGGGAGTTAGTTTAATACATGTATAAAAGTGATTTAAGTTGACTGCAGTCTGAGCTGATTATGATTTGATTGACCCTTGATTTGAGTTTCCCTTATTATTATTATGCATGAGTTATTGATAAGGGCGACTTATATCTTTGCTCTTTGCCTGTAAGTGTGGATCTACATTAGAAGTTGTTCGAGTGGCCTTCTATGCAACCCTTTAGGACGCTTCTAACCCCGTACAATACTGCTTAAGTAGACCATAGTAGGCACTGTATAGATCTATTCTTGAAGGTGCTGACAAAGTATAAATTATGTGGATGTTGATAGCACAGTTTAATCATTCATTTATTGTGGCTTGAAACCGTAGAATTTCATTGCTTGCTTCTTGCAACAATGTTAGATCTTGGTTTTAGTATCATAATGTAATATCGAAACTAAGGGACGGGCGCAGATCATATATCTTTGTAGCTTGTATTATGAGCATGGTATTTTGTTCTAGTGTGACATTCTACTTTTTGGCTACGGTTCTTTTGGTTGGATCAAGTATTGCGATCGTATGCCGGTTTTTTACGCAGTACCAGTTAGATCACTTCAACCTCTTCGCTTCTCATCTTAACTTTTACAGCGAGGGAAGATTTCTCATCTCTATGCCTTATTTAATTCACTTTTCACAGAGTTTGTGGGATATGAGTGTAACATGTTTGTTACAGCAATAATAATTTCATTTATCAATATTTTGCATGTTTATTTATCTAGTTTCTTTAACTAGATCTGGACCTCACCGTCATGAATTTGTATATTCCTATGTCATCTGATTTTATTGTTATTCAAAAAACAAAATTAAATTAGAAATAATCTTCTTAGTAAGTCGGTTTTCATACTAGAAGATTTATATTTGAATGTATACATATAAATTATTATATGAATCAAACTTTGAAATAATTACATTAATTAATCACTAATTTAATTATCTTATGTTTAAATAATTCTAAAAAATTTGTTCGAAGTAAAATAATAGTGGTAACATTAATTTGATGGTTTATTTCTTGTTTTACAATTGTATTTGGACTAGTACTAAATCTTTGTTTAAAAGGCAAGCATTCTATTTCGTAATCTGCCTGGATATTAGTCTTATTTTGCTTTATTTCAAATTTTGTTTTGGTTTGTGTGTCTATAAATAAGCTTATATATTTATATAATAATTTTATGTGTGTGTATTTGTATTTTACTCAAAGTTTCCAAATGTGCTTTATGTAAGTTATAGCAGTAAACTTTAGAACTACTTTAATTAGACATTGTATTTTTTGATATATTGCTTGTAATACTAATACAGTCTATTTCAACGTAAACTACCAACCAAGATATTTAGATTTGTATGTTTATATGTATATTTTTGTGTGTGTTTGTGTAAATATATATATATAACACTTTCGTTTCAGATGAAAAATACAAATATAAAGAGGAAATGTGGTTGTTGTGGTATAAATCCCAACATTTAAATAACATTCACATTAACTATGTACAATTTTCATTGTTGCACTTGCATTTTGTAAATGAATGCATTTGATCCTCTCATTATAACATAAAATTAATTAAAATTAAATCAAACTATTTCTAAACTATTATAATAAAATAAACTTTTTTAAAAAGGAAATTTTAAAAAAGTTCTAAATGAATTTAGACTACATAGGTCGAATAAAGATCTAACAGAAGATTTTTTGAAATTTACCCAATTGCCCCGCTTCTGACTGGTCCCTTTTTTTCACAGTTTTGGATTGCATATTTATGGAACGTATGCATTGTCACGGTAAGTGTGAGTGGAAAATTGCATTTCTTGTATTTAATATGAATGTGATTGCGCTATAGTTGGTTGTTTTATGCGGGTGTCATTTACCACTTTAGTACTGGTGGATTTTTCAGCGGTATAGTTCCCTGTATATTGTGAATGTTCATATGATTCACACATATTATGATATCTTATGCATTGAGTTATTATTTGGTGAATTTCGAGGTGCAATTCTTTATATGGGAGAATATAATGACCCCTAAATTGACATAACTATTTTGAATTAATTTTCACGATACTAATTGGCCAAATTATATCATTTTGATATTTTATGCGTTTTATGTTGAAATTGATGGAGTAGGAAAATAATTAACTTTTAAGGAGCACTGGAAATTTGGTGCTATATTGATAGTTATTGAATAGGGAATTCGGGCTAAGCTGTTTTGATTGTAAATTTACTAAATTTGGGGTTACGGTTTAAGAGATGTGGATTTTGTAAGACGTAAATGACGTGCGTAGCTAATTTGGATAGAATGGGGTATACGGCTCATAGCCCAGCTAAACGACTGTTTAACCGAAGCTACGGAACCCTAGCTGTCATCTCCATCTTTATTTTTCTTCTCCAATCCTGGCGTCCCTCTTAATTGTAGGTTAATGGCAAATGAAAGTCACTAATTACATATCTTGAAATTTAAAGTTATAAAACGCCATTTTATTCTATATCGTATTGTTCATCTCGATGAGGTGAAGAGATGACGACAATTTGTTTCTAATATGATGCTTTGAATGATTGGAAATCACCATTAAAGGTTGACGACAGCAAAACCTTAGGTTCAATTTGGGGCTTTTTTATTAGAGGCGAATTAGGGGTGTGGCCAGTACAGTTTGAAAGATCTCATTCCTTGGAGTCCATTAGTGGTTATCGATTAGTGAATTGGTAGATGTAGTGAAAGAGTTTGTTGTGTGCCTTAGGGATAATTCTATAATTTGTTACATATATCTACCTTTATCATCAATCTTGTTCATAACAAAGGTGTTTATTTTCTATTATATGCTTTGTAATATTGTGATATAATTAATTAATTAACTTAAAGTACATTATTAAGAAAATCCTTAAGTAAAATGTATTGTGATTGTAGTTGAAAATAGTTGCAATCGTGAGTAATTAATCACAAAATAAAATAACATTTTATCTCAAATATTCCCGGTCAAAATGTTTTAAGAAAGAATATCGATACATCATTGAGACCAAAGTATGTAACGCTCTTTGAATGTTATGTAGTGTATTACTCATGTTTATTAGAGCAACCAAGGGTTATATACTCATAGTTATTGGATGACTATATAATGACTCATTCGATAGTTTTCTATTGGTTGATAAAACTAAGTCAAACAATAAATATCAGTGTGACGATGTTACATTGTTCCCTCTACTTAAGAATACTATGGAACTTCAATGTGGATGCTCCATCTTAATTATAGTTAAGTCATGGCATGGCGATCCATTAAGCGATTGTAATTGGGTCTGAATTAAAGCTTTAGAAGTGAAATATTTTTCAATAGAGAATTTGTATCTTTAGTTGTGTAAGGTTAGTATCACAGTCAACTATAGTTAACCCAAAGTCAAAATCTCTAGCTAGAGAAAAAATAGTTAATAATAAATGTTACTATCGAATCATATGATTTATTCATGGACTAATCAAGTAGAAAGTAGATAATATTATAGTATAGACCAATATCAAATTCCATACATCCTAATGTAATATAGTATTGGCGAAGAGAACACTTGTAAATTATTATCACTATTGGTATCACCTAAGATAATATAAAATATGATTTTACTGAAAATGTCTATAAGGGATGAATTTGGAAAAACTGTCATACCACAAATTATGGTGATGTATGAACATTAATAATTGTTCAATGCTAATCGCTGTGAATTTACATATTTGAGTCTCACAACTATATATGCAAATTCTTCAAAATACCATGCAATTTAATTAGTTTATTTTTGAGAGAAATGTGTGGTCCTCTACAGAAGAGGAGAGCACACATGCACATATATATAACAACAAAAGTATAGGAGCTGCCAACAAGCCTGGCAAGTAGCAAAAGACCCTTCGTACAAAAAAAAAACCCACCAAGCTCCTAGAAAACTGCAAACCTACTCTAAAGAGACAACACCAACCCGAGAATCCGGTCAAGAGGGACACCGAGAAAGCAACAGCCAATAGAGAAACCTCCACAACCGCAACCGCAACACCCAAGCTGAAACAACACAAAAAACAACTCCTACACGAACCACAAAAAAACTCCAAAACAACGAAAAACACCAAAAAAACTCCCAGAACATCAATAAACTTCAATCAAAAGACTAAAAAACATTATGATTAAAACGAGGACTTCTCCTAATATTACTAGCTGAAAAACTCTTACATTTTCTTCTCCTTGATTTGGCTTCACGCATTAATTTGGCATCACGCAATAGATTGATCTCACGAATTAATACAGTAGCATGGGAAGGAGAACGAGGAAATAAACCTAAAGCCGCAAGAAAGCAATACATAACAAATCTAATCCCACTTGTCCAATAATAGACAGCTTGATCAGTTTGCTGAAATTTTAAACACTCTAAATCTCTGCTCACAGCCAAATCAATGCTGACCAATCCACTTGCTTCTTGATCTACCAACAAAACACTATTTGGTCTATTCTCTTTATTACTAATAGCGGACAAAAACAGATCAACACCAAAAAATTCCATTTGAAGATGCATCTCCAACAAAGAATCCAAACCATCGACACACATCGGAGTGCCAATCTTAACTCTAAAAACAATCAATGGAGAATCAATACGAGGCCACAGAAAACCAGAAAAACTCCCCATATCAACAGACATCATGAAACCAACCCTGTACAGAACATGATCATATTTCTTTATCTCCATTAAAGGAAGACCATCATCAGAAGACATAAAAACTCTTCTAAAATCTTTCAATGGCCGAACATCAAGCGAATCTTCATTCAACGAATTAACTACGGATGACAGCATCAGCTTCATAACCTCATTGACACAAGAAGACTTTTTAAGAGAAACACAATCCATATTCACAGAAAAAACTCTATCATCTGAATTGACTATAACAATGAAGGATCCATTATCCACTTTGTTCCCAGAAACATTAATCACCTCAAATGAATATAAACCATCTGAACAAGAATCAACACTAATGTAATCAACTTTATTAGCCCGATCATCATCTTTATTAGCCTGATCATCTTTATCTAGATCTAAACAATTAGCTATAAAAACACCCTCGACACTATAAGATAAGCAAATATCGCTATTAGTAACTAGATTACAGTACTGCAAATGATCAACATCTTCATTAGCCTGATCATCAGATGACAAAGAAAGATTCACACCAGCCTCAGTATAAGAAAAACCTTTAGGAACACTAACTTCAAACAAGTTACAATCCAATGAACAAAAACTATCATCTGAAACAGAGATAGTTGAATCCCCTTTGATATCAAAAAAAGGTGAAACCGAAATCACTGAATCAGAAAAAAAATTAGAAAAACTATCCACCAATTCAGAATCATGATGACACAAATCACTGACCACAGGATCCAGCGAAAAAATGTCAGTATGATAAATCTGATTCGTACCATTCACGAGAGACTGATCCATATCCATCCAAAACAAATCCTCAAAAACATGAACAGATTTATTACTATTTGAAAAATCTTTAGAATGAAAATCACTCCTGTTAGAAAGATTCGAAGACTCACCAATGTTGTCGGCAGTTAAGCAGTCGAAGTGTCAAAACATTTTGTTAAAGAGATAATTGCATTCTTCCTTATTCCTAACGCAACAATCCAAAAACAGACCTCTTAATCTAAGGAATCCAAGAACAAAGTAGAAGTGATGATCTTTAAGACTCAGGGACTTCGAGAAAATGGGATCAGTAGAAGGGAAGACAGGATCTGGATCAAGAAAAGGATTAAAAAACCGTGGGCACGATAATCTCTTGTGACCAAGCAATCCACATTCATAACATCGAATTGGCTTCGAACAGCCTTTGATTTTATGATTATTGCCACCACACCGAAAACAACAAGAACCCCATTTCCGATTTCGTGATGTTTGAAATTGATTATAAGCGAAGGAAGATCTACCTGCTCCATTAGTCGAATAAGATTTGAAAGTTGAGTTCTCAAATCGATTTGCAGAGAAAGTGGATCTGAAATTTGAATGAGAACCAAAAGGATATGAATCTAATCGATCGCCATTATCATAGACACGATAATTTCTCCGATTGATCGCCATACTGACAATGCGTCTTCTTATAAAACTAATATGTAAAAACCTTTCAAGCCAACCAGATCAAACAATACTGGAGGACAAGTAGAACATTTAGAGATACCTGGTGATATGCCCTCAATTTAATTAGTTTATAAAGTATTTTAAATTAATTAATCTATGGTAAGTATTAATTCCTATTGTATATGATATTTGGGGTGTTATTATTAAATAGGGAAGTTTATAGAAATGTCCTAGGTGTTGCTGCTAATTATTTAGATGTGTATATAAAAGTTATGTATGCACATATCGACGTATGATTTCCATATGTGTGTGTGTGAATGAGTGTTTATGTGTGTATTTAAACGAGCTTTAAATATATTTAACTACTCAATGGATTTTAGTTTTTTTTTCATTCATTAAAGGAGCAGTGTATGGCTGGGTATAGTAGGTAAAAATTAGTCTAAATATTGACTTATATTTAATATGGAATTGATAATTGAATGTTTTAAAGAGAGGAAAGGGAAATGTTTTTATTCTCTCTATTATAAAAAATCTTCCATATTAATTTCATTTATTTTTTGCTCTTCCTTCCTATTCTCTTCAATGGACGACCACGCCTCCTTTACCTGCTCACCATAGCCAAATGTTACACGAAAAAACATCAAAAAAATAAAACAAAAGGTGGTTCATTCGATTATTGCAAAATCAAATGGCGATTCAAGCAACCTACGACTCAATTCTCAAATCGAGAAGTCACGAACGGCTAGATCTAAATAAATACTGATCTGATTTCATTTCACATATTCATACATGCTCACCCTTGACCAATGTAGATGGATGTAACATATTTTATTGCCACTAAATTATATTTGATGTAAAAACCATTATTTGTGTTGTTTTACAAATAAAATTCAAAGTAAAGTATTTATACGCAATAAAACTTATCGTTTAATTTTTTGTTCATTTACTTTAGCCATTTTAATCATGATATACGAATTATACTCTGCCTAATGTTAATTTTAAATATATATATATACATGTAACAAATAAATTTTTCATTTCGATCATTAGTTAAATTTGCAAGATTTGTACATTTAAGATTGTTTATATATATGTATTTAAACAAAAGTTTTTGTTCTTTTGTTTTATTTGTTTGTTAATACAAAAAATATGTTTATTACAATCATTTTGGTCATGTACACATTTTGATAAATATGGATACACATACATATAATGTGAAATTAGAGTTAAAATGTATACATGTTGTTTGCGGAACTTAAATTACCTGTCACGACCCAAACTCGATGTCCAACAAACAACATCAAATTCGTTTCGCGGGAGCTTGCAACACCCTTAAATGATAAATAACACAGCGAAAATAAAAAAATGATATCACTGATATAATCATGAATACAATATCCGATACATCAATTTGATACAATGATAATCATCAACATCAGAGAATATACAACATAGAATACAGTGGAACATGATACCATAAGAAATAAGTCTTCTCAGAATATAATACTGCAACTCTGATCCAACAAGCTCCAAAGACAAAGCTCCAAAACTCCTATCTCGATCCACTATCAAGATTGCATCAAGCTAAACAAGTCTCGTCCATATCCAAAGAAAACTGAACTAGCTCCAGATAATCCACTGAATCTAATTATCTGAAAAAAACAAACTCTAGACTGCCCGTGTAGAAAATTTTGAGCACCCAGAGTTTAGGAAATAACAATAAACTCCGGGTCAGTCATAGGACTGGTGTGAGCAAACAAAAACAGTTTATCTTTAAAAACAAACAACGAAATATTTTAAAATCAATTCGCAATGCTTTTTAGAAATGAGACTACCATAAGGCCTTCCGCACACACACACAATGCAAACGCAGAATCGGAGGAGATTTCTCCTTATGATAGTCAAAGATGCTTGATACGCATTAAAAGAACATTTGATATTATTACTAGTGCATAGTGTAGAGAAAATTCATTTCGAAAGTAAAGATATAAATCTTAGCCAGCATAGACATTTCGCACTTATGCCTACTATAGCTACCATGTTCAATAGCAGGTTACCGCCAAATTCCATGGCAGGTTATACAACTAAATCCGTACAAGGCACGTATTTGAAGAATGGATTTTCCAACAAATGGTCAGGCCAAGGAACTTCCCATTGCCACATGGAAACGCCTCTGGAAGGACGCCCCGAGAACCACCGTTCTCTGCTAAACAAAGCCGGGAATCCCTTTTCCCAAGGGATATTACAAACCCTCAGATATACCACTCCCGGTCCTTTGGGACCTTTAAACGAGAGCTCTCTAACCAACATCACACCATAATAATAAGTGTTTCAACATGAGTAAGTATCTGGGCTCCATACCATGATACTACCCTTTTCCAGAAGGAATGGTCATACCCTAGGGAAGTTATCCCTGAAAACCTTGCCGCACAATTCCTGTTTCGACCATTACCGGTTTGTGAGGCTCGACGAAGTCACGTCCACAAAAACAAACTTTATACAAAAGCCGTGCTTTGGGTCAACAAATGATCATAGAAATGATCACAAAGATAGACGATCAAACAAATGATCCTATCACAGATAATCAACACAATGATCATTTCACAACAACACTCAGCATGTCACATTACCAAATTGGGAATACATCGCTGATAACTTCAACTATATAACCTCTGAGCTCGTACGTCTCAGAGAAGGGTGTTAAGCTAAAAGAATAAATTCTCCGCCACCAACAGAAATATATTTGAAAGAAATCGGCTTTATATCTCAACTTGTAATGTCAGACATACTATCCATACAAGTCTGTTCCGGGCTCGAACAGAACCGAAGGCACTTACAAAGAAGTCCTTGCAATCCGGATATCCACAATCCTGATCGGATTCCCCATCACATATGGAGAACTCTATACCGGAGCAACTCGGTGGAGAGTCAGTAGACAAGTCATCCTATCGCTCTTGCAAATACCTGGTCTTCAACACCGGTCTTCAAATGCTATCCATAACGATATATCACATATTCGGAATGGGTTATACGACCCAAAGGTCCTTTCCTGGCTAACTCGAATAGTGAGCGCAAAATTTAAAACATATGGATATGGGATTTCGATTAAGTCACAACTTAATAATTCCAAAGTTTCTTTCAAATGGTTTAAACCAATTACCATTTCAAATCTTTTAAACAAGAAGATTTATTTCACAAAGTTTACTTAGTTTCACAAGGATTCATTTACAGGTTTCAAAACAATTTCCGTTTGAATTGGATTAATTCATTTAAATCTTTAAATCAAAGATTTATCTCATAGCTTTCAAAAGTTGTTTCCAAAGATTCATTCATAACTTGGAAAATCATTTTCGATTCAAACTTGAAATCTCTTTAATATTAATTGGAAGTTCATTACTCATATGAAAGCTTTTTATCACTTAGAAACAATAGTTTTATTTTGGAAAAAAAAACCCGATTCCATTTATACAAGTTATAATCTTTGGTTTAATTCAAATTTCCAAATCAACGCGTAAACATGGTTTAAACCCGTATAACTTGTAAAGTTCTTTTTAAATCATAAATATTGAATATAGAATTCAATTTCAGATTTCTTTTGAATTTCAATCTAAATCCGATTATTTAAATTCCAAATCTTTATTAGTTATTCAAAAATAACTTTTATTCTTAAAACAGCTTTTCAAAAGCTTTTCCACATTTAAAACTTAATTTATTTCCAAAAATATTTGAATTAAAAATTCAAATTCAAACTTATTTAAAAATCTGTGACTTAACCGATTTCCTCGTGAAATCCATATTTGTGTGTGTATAGTATGGTCCAAGGGTTTAACACAATAGTGCACGACAATCATCACAAATATCTCAATATCGATAAGCGGTATAACCAATAACGCTTATCTTCATTCACAGTTTCCCAGATAAAATATATTTATCAATCACGAAGATTCATCATTACAATTCGATGTGGGTTTCGGATAACCAACTGGAATCCGATTCCCTGTCGCATCGAAATTCAAATGCCGTTTTAAAGGCTAAGGGTTTACAGAATAAAATCACCAATCATAATCCAGCACAGGGTAAATCAAATCTCACACATCACAATCTCAAAACAGAAATATCAATTCATTTTACAACAAATCAGATATCCTACATAATCCATAAGTAATCATCTTTAATTCTTATTGTGATAAATTTCAATTAAAAATAATTTCTTAGGAATTAATTACTTAGCCCTGTATAATCGATCGTTAATTCATTATCAATTAATTACATACTTCATTTCAAATTTGTTAATTAACCAATAAATTCTTAATCAATCATTAAGTCTTAATTACTTAATTCCTTTATTCACTTTATAAATTAATTACTTCATAATCAATTTATTTAACCTTGATTAACTATTCTTTAACCATAAATTTATAACTTTAATTATTAATTCATTTACCATTAACTACTTAGTTAATCAATTATTAGTTCTTAATTAAATTCTTTAATTAATTAACAATTAATTTTCCATTAATTAACTTAAGTAGTTAATTACTATTTACTTATCACCTAAACATAAATTAATTCAAACTCTAATTATAATTAAAATGAAATTATTCTTAATTTCTTTCAAAAATAATTACTTAATATTAATTATTCATCTTAATTAACAAAAAGTCTTCTTTAACTTGGTGAAAGTCAATGCATTATTAACCACAAACTTAAATGTTAATAAATTACTTACTTATCATGAAGTGATTACTTAGTCAAAGTAATCATAATTAAGTATTAAAAACATTGTTATGTATTAATTAAGGTAATTAACTTGTTTCTAAGTTTTAACTTAAACTGTTAAATACCATTCAAGTTTAACAGGGTTCAAAACTTGTTGAACAATTGTTTATTTAGCATTACTTTACAAATACAATACTGCTGATAGAAGGAAACCCGATTCTATCTCTCAAATACTCGCGTATCCCTTCGAGCCAAACACCCCCTTTCCCGAGACCTCTTCTCTCCCTCTCGCGTTCTTCTTCTTCTCTTTTTTTTTTTTCAAGCCAAGTTTTAAGTCCAAACGAAAAACATCAGGTAAGTCTATTTTGCACACTCGAGTTCGACCCCGAAACACTCACCCTTGCACTCGAGAAACATCACGCGACATTTTCACCCATCACACTGACACCAAGCGAAACGTGCACGTGCACGGAGCGGCGCCGGAGCTCTGGCGAACTTCATCATCGGCGGCAAGTCGCAAACCATCCAAGCACTCGAAAACCAAACTCGATTTGCCTTCAAACATTCGAAATCGAAATATAGCCCCCAGCTCGCTCGAAAACTGAAGCTCACCACAATCAACAAATGCCTTCGTCACTGCTGCACAGGCCACCGGAGACCCTCCAAATCCACCCACGACTCGGCAACACCCTACGCAACCACCCTCCCAAGCTTCGTGACACTCGATCACTTATAGGAATCGCACACACCTCGTTTCCAACATGTTCAGAAACTCGAACAAAAACCCTAACCCAGCCTCGTACCCTTAATCCACGCAATAACAATTTTTTTTGATAATTTTTACAAAATCACCAATGTTTATACTTGCTTCAACACAAATTTGAAGATTTATTATTAAATCAATAATCTGTAATTGATAAAAATGCACCTTTTGATCAACCATGAACTGCTTATTCAATTCTACATTAAAAATTCTCATTTCTGCTTTAAAAATTCCATTTTGTATTGAAGATTCAAGTTATCAACTTGAATTAATATTTTATAACAATTGATTTTATCAACTTAATTTTTGTTTCCTGCAAAACATGATTTCCAGAGTATAGATAAGTTATTTCGATTCGAAATGATTTCCAACACTTAGTTCATGAGCAAACAACAATTTTTGTTTTGATCTTAAGTCTAAACAGTTAATAGGTCAAGAGAAATTAATTTTTTTCTTTCTAGAGTTTAAACAGAGAATATACATATATGAACAAAACCTGTATACCATTCATTTTCCAGAAAATTCATTCATATATATATAAACACCACCATACTTATTCACTGATATGCAAGCAATCGATTACATTTTTAAATTTCAAAAGATGAGGTTACTCACAGGTAAAAACAAAGAAGTCAAAATAAAAGAAAGAAAGTTTGCTCACCTGTTTTCCAGTAAAGCAAGCTCAGAACTTCAAGTTGAAACAGCAGTTTGAATTTTCTTTTTGAATCCTGTTTTGCTTTGAATTGAATGATGTTTGATTTTGTAAATGGTGATGTTTTCTTTTTCTTTTGGTTTTGCTGTTTGCTTTTACAGTTTTTCTTTTCTTTTCTTTCAGGCTGTCTAAATTGGGTTTGAACAAAATGAAGTAACGTAGAGGTATACATACAAATATAGAGAGGACAGTGTGCATAGGGTATAGGCTTGCTTCTTTTATTAACTGCATATATTATTTTATAAAGCAAATCTCGGCTAAGAAGATATCATCAAGTCATGCTGAGGAGATATGGCATTTAATGCATGTGCTATTGGGTTTACAACTTCACACTATTTGAATCATGTATGTACAGTTCTTTGCTTTATACACAATGGTTTTGTTATGTATGTATATGCACATAGATCATTTTGTTTATTTTATTTACTTTGTATGCTAGCTTTGTTTATGTTTGCTCATATGTACTTGTATTGTATAAAAATAACTCATTTGATTTTTATATTCTGGTTTTGTTTATTTTTGTATTTAATGTTTTATGTTTTATTTGTTTTGTAAATATTACTTTGCATTCAATTTAATATGTTGTTCACCGAGATGTCTTTTACATTGCTTGATTTAAATATGTTTTATAATATAAATGAATTCAATGTTGTTATTATTATTTATTCAAACTTTTAATTTAATTTTCCTTTTCAACATTAACTTTACAACGTATATTTTATTTTATTTTATCTTAAACACTTTATTTCAATTCCAATTCAATTTCATTTAAAATAAGTTTCAAATCCCATTTATAAAATAAATAAGTATATATATCTAATCAAAATTGAAAAATTCAAACAAATCTATAATTTAATCCAAGAATTCAATTAAATTATAAATTTAAATTCGTCTTAAAAATCAGGATCGTTACAGACTTCCCCCCTTAAAAGAATTTCGTCCTCGAAATTCGCCAGAGAAAGATAACGAAGATAGATGAAAGATAGAGAAATATCTTTCCAGATCAACTGGATATCAATTCTGCATTTGGCTTACCAAATCAGAATTATCAACAATAGATATGAGAACAAACTCCATCAACTACGAAACAATTGGGTTATTTGATCTACGAAGTATACAGGGGTATTGGTTAGTCCGAAGGAATAACTAACCGTTCGTAGAATATATCGAAACCCAATGAAATAGATAGAAATAGATTCGATTACGATTTCAGATTCAAGATTTAACTTATTTACGATTTACTGAAAAATACAACTAAGGATAGTCCCAGTGTCGAACAAAATTCGAATAATTTAATCGTAAACGTGAAGATTACCTTATAAATTCATTTCCTTAATCAGATGTTGAGGTTGAAGAATCGTCTCTGATTGCATACACTTTCTTTACTAAAGTCTGGTTCTTTGCTGGACAGTTGTTGATCCTATGTCCCGGCTTGCGGCATTTATAGCATCCCGTAGATTCCTCATCTGGCCTCATAAATGGCTCTCTCATTCCTGGCTTCCAATCATTCTTGCATTTTTCCGAGTAGTGACCTTTTTCCAGGCAATTGAGACAAGTAACATCCCTCTTTTTCTTCGGTATACTCTTCTTTCCTTTATCTTTCTTCGATTTCTTATTGCCAAACTTCCTTTTTCTCCAATTCAATTTATTTGTATCTCCATTCTCCTCCGAATCTTTTTGCTTTTCCAAAGTATCGTATCGATAGCCCATATCAATTAATTCAGAAAAAGATTCTTTGACGTGAGTAGTCATCCTTTCCTGAAACTCCTTGTTCATGCCCCGAATAAACTTTTCATTTTTCTTTAACGGTGTATTCACCAATTCTGGACCAAATCGAGATAATTCAATAAATTTGTTCAAGTACTCCTCACACGATAAACTCCCTTGCTCTAAATCCATAAACTCCTGGTACACTCTAGAGATACCAGCAGACGGCATATATCGCTGCTCAAACACTTCCTTGAAACGACTCCAAGTAAATTCATCTGTCGACACATCCACGGTAACAGTTTCCCACCAAACTAAAGCCTCTTCCTGGAGTTGCCAAGAAGCTATCAATCGCATCTGATCATCTTCTAATTTTAATCCTTTGAAAATCTTTTCGCACGATCGAATCCATGCTTGTGCTTCGATAACGGTTTCTTTGCCAGTGAATGGCTTTCCACCTAGTCTAGAAAACTTTTGATATAGATCAGCCAAATTTGATTGAGATTGAATAGGAATATCTGTCGTTGCAGGGTTTTAACCAGCTAAAGTAGTACTTTCCTGTCTCCTATTTCGTCCTCTTCTTCCACTCATTCTTACTATCTGTAAATAGTAAGAAATCCGATTTAGGCATTCAGACGAAATATCTTAGAGAATAACAACAGATAAAGAGAATAGATTAAGAAATTTGTATTTTTTTGGTTCCACGGGTTATACTCATTCTAGGGTATACTTCACCCTATCTCTAATGAGCCATCTAAGGTGTTACACTCCGTAGCTAAAGTTCTTACTCAACCTTCAGCTCTGATACCAATCTGTCACGACCCAAACTCGATGTCCAACAAACAACATCAAATTCGTTTCGCGGGAGCTTGCAACACCCTTAAATGATAAATAACACAGCGAAAATAAAAAAAAATGATATCACTGATATAATCATGAATACAATATCCGATACATCAATTTGATACAATGATAATCATCAACATCAGAGAATATACAACATAGAATACAGCGGAACATGATACCATAAGAAATAAGTCTTCTCAGAATATAATACTGCAACTCTGATCCAACAAGCTCCAAAGACAAAGCTCCAAAACTCCTATCTCGATCCACTATCAAGATTGCATCAAGCTAAACAAGTCTCGTCCATATCCAAAGAAAACTGAACTAGCTCCAGATAATCCACTGAATCTAATTATCTGAAAAAACAAACTCTAAACTGCCCGTGTAGAAAATTTTGAGCACCCAGAGTTTAGGAAATAACAATAAACTCCGGGTCAGTCATAGGACTGGTGTGAGCAAACAAAAAACAGTTTATCTTTAAAAACAAACAACGAAATATTTTAAAATCAATTCGCAATGCTTTTTAGAAATGAGACTACCATAAGGCCTCCCGCACACACACACACAATGCAAACGCAGAATCGGAGGAGATTTCTCCTTATGATAGTCAAAGATGCTTGATACGCATTAAAAGAACATTTGATATTATTACTAGTGCATAGTGTAGAGAAAATTCATTTTGAAAGTAAAGATATAAATCTTAGCCAGCATAGACATTTCGCACTTATGCCTACTATAGCTACCATGTTCAATAGCAGGTTACCGCCAAATTCCATGGCAGGTTATACAACTAAATCCGTACAAGGCACGTATTTGAAGAATGGATTTTCCAACAAATGGTCAGGCCAAGGAACTTCCCATTGCCACATGGAAACGCCTCTGGAAGGACGCCCCGAGAACCACCGTTCTCTGCTAAACAAAGCCGGGAATCCCTTTTCCCAAGGGATATTACAAACCCTCAGATATACCACTCCCGGTCCTTTGGGACCTTTAAACGAGAGCTCTCTAACCAACATCACACCATAATAATAAGTGTTTCAACATGAGTAAGTATATGGGCTCCATACCATGATACTACCCTTTTCCAGAAGGAATGGTCATACCCTAGGGAAGTTATCCCTGAAAACCTTGCCGCACAATTCCTGTTTCGACCATTACCGGTTTGTGAGGCTCGACGAAGTCACGTCCACAAAAACACACTTTATAAAAAAGCCGTGCTTTGGGTCAACAAATGATCATAGAAATGATCACAAAGATAGACGATCAAACAAATGATCCTATCACAAATAATCAACACAATGATCATTTCACAGCAACACTCAGCATGTCACATTACCAAATTGGGAATACATTGCTAATAACTTCAACTATATAACCTCTGAGCTCGTACGTCTCAGAGAAGGGTGTTAAGCTAAAAGAATAAATTCTCCGCCACCAACAGAAATATATTTGAAAGAAATCGTCTTTATATCTCAACTTGTAATGTCAGACATACTATCCATACAAGTCTGTTCCGGGCTCGAACAGAACCGAAGGCACTTATAAAGAAGTCCTTGCAATCCGGATATCCACAATCCTGATCGGATTCCCCATCACATATGGAGAACTCTATACCGGAGCAACTCGGTGCAGAGTCAATCGACAGGTCATCCTATCGCTCTTGCAAATACCTGGTCTTCAACACCTGTCTTCAAATGCTATCCATAACGATATATCACATATTCGGAATGGGTTATACGACCCAAAGGTCCTTTCCCGGCTAACCCGAATAGTGAGCGCAAAATTTAAAACATATGGATATGGGATTTCGATTAAGTCACAACTTAATAATTCCAAAGTTTCTTTCAAATGGTTTAAACCAATTACCATTTCAAATCTTTTAAACAAGAAGATTTATTTCACAAAGTTTACTTAGTTTCACAAGGATTCATTTACAGGTTTCAAAACAATTTCCGTTTGAATTGGATTAGTTCATTTAAATCTTTAAATCAAAGATTTATCTCATAGCTTTCAAAAATTGTTTCCAAAGATTCATTCATAACTTGGAAAATCATTTTCGATTCAAACTTGAAATCTCTTTAATATTAATTGGAAGTTCATTACTCATATGAAAGCTTTTTATCACTTAGAAACAATAGTTTTATTTTGGAAAAAAAACCCCGATTCCATTTATACAAGTTATAATCTTTGGTTTAATTCAAATTTCCAAATCAACGCTTAAACATGGTTTAAACCCGTATAACTTGTAAAGTTCTTTTTAAATCATAAATATTGAATATAGAATTCAATTTCAGATTTCTTTTGAATTTCAATCTAAATCCGATTATTTAAATTCCAAATCTTTATTAGTTATTCAAAAATAACTTTTATTCTTAAAACAGCTTTTCAAAAGCTTTTCCACATTTAAAACTTAATTTATTTCCAAAAATATTTGAATTAAAAATTCAAATTCAAACTTATTTAAAAATCTGTGACTTAACCGATTTCCTCGTGAAATCCATATTTGTGTGTGTATAGTGTGGTCCAAGGGTTTAACACAATAGTGCACGACAATCATCACAAATATCTCAGTATCGATAAGCGGTATAACCAATAACGCTTATCTTCATTCACGGTTTCCCAGATAAAATATATTTATCAATCACGAAGATTCATCATTACAATTCGATGTGGGTTTCGGATAACCAACTGGAATCCGATTCCCTGTCGCATCGAAATTCAAATGCCGTTTTAAAGGCTAAGGGTTTACAGAATAAAATCACCAATCATAATCCAGCACAGGGTAAATCAAATCTCACACATCACAATCTCAAAACAGAAATATCAATTCATTTTACAACAAATCAGATATCCTACATAATCCATAAGTAATCATCTTTAATTCTTATTGTGATAAATTCAATTAAAAATAATTTCTTAGGAATTAATTACTTAGCCCTGTATAATCGATCGTTAATTCATTATCAATTAATTACATACTTCATTTCAAATTTGTTAATTAACCAATAAATTCTTAATCAATCATTAAGTCTTAATTACTTAATTCCTTTATTCACTTTATAAATTAATTACTTCATAATCAATTTATTTAACCTTGATTAACTATTCTTTAACCATAAATTTATAACTTTAATTATTAATTCATTTACCATTAACTACTTAGTTAATCAATTATTAGTTCTTAATTAAATTCTTTAATTAATTAACAATTAATTTTCCATTAATTAACTTAAGTAGTTAATTACTATTTACTTATCACCTAAACATAAATTAATTCAAACTCTAATTATAATTAAAATGAAATTATTCTTAATTTCTTTCAAAAATAATTACTTAATATTAATTATTCATCTTAATTAACAAAAAGTCTTCTTTAACTTGGTGAAAGTCAATGCATTATTAACCACAAACTTAAATGTTAATAAATTACTTACTTATCATGAAGTGATTACTTAGTCAAAGTAATCATAATTAAGTATTAAAAACATTGTTATGTATTAATTAAGGTAATTAACTTGTTTCTAAGTTTTAACTTAAACTGTTAAATACCATTCAAGTTTAACAGGGTTCAAAACTTGTTGAACAATTGTTTATTTAGCATTACTTTACAAATACAATACTGCTGATAGAAGGAAACCCGATTCTATCTCTCAAATACTCGCGTATCCCTTCGAGCCAAACACCCCCTTTCCCGAGACCTCTTCTCTCCCTCTCGCGTTCTTCTTCTTCTCTTTTTTTTCTTTTCAAGCCAAGTTTTAAGTCCAAACGAAAAACATCAGGTAAGTCTATTTTGCACACTCGAGTTCGACCCCGAAACACTCACCCTTGCACTCGAGAAACATCACGCGACATTTTCACCCATCACACTGACACCAAGCGAAACGTGCACGTGCACGGAGCGGCGCCGGAGCTCTGGCGAACTTCATCATCGGCGGCAAGTCGCAAACCATCCAAGCACTCGAAAACCAAACTCGATTTGCCTTCAAACATTCGAAATCGAAATATAGCCCCCAGCTCGCTCGAAAACTGAAGCTCACCACAATCAACAAATGCCTTCGCCACTGCTGCACAGGCCACCGGAGACCCTCCAAATCCACCCACGACTCGGCAACACCCTACGCAACCACCCTCCCAAGCTTCGTGACACTCGATCACTTATAGGAATCGCACACACCTCGTTTCCAACATGTTCAGAAACTCGAACAAAAACCCTAACCCAGCCTCGTACCCTTAATCCACGCAATAACAATTTTTTTTGATAATTTTTACAAAATCACCAATGTTTATACTTGCTTCAACACAAATTTGAAGATTTATTATTAAATCAATAATCTGTAATTGATAAAAATGCACCTTTTGATCAACCATGAACTGCTTATTCAATTCTACATTAAAAATTCTCATTTCTGCTTTAAAAATTCCATTTTGTATTGAAGATTCAAGTTATCAACTTGAATTAATATTTTATAACAATTGATTTTATCAACTTAATTTTTGTTGCCTGCAAAACATGATTTCCAGAGTATAGATAAGTTATTTCGATTCGAAATGATTTCCAACACTTAGTTCATGAGCAAACAACAATTTTTGTTTTGATCTTAAGTCTAAACAGTTAATAGGTCAAGAGAAATTAATTTTTTTCTTTCTAGAGTTTAAACAGAGAATATACATATATGAACAAAACCTGTATACCATTCATTTTCCAGAAAATTCATTCATATATATATAAACACCACCATACTTATTCACTGATATGCAAGCAATCGATTACATTTTTAAATTTCAAAAGATGAGGTTACTCACAGGTAAAAACAAAGAAGTCAAAATAAAAGAAAGAAAGTTTGCTCACCTGTTTTCCAGTAAAGCAAGCTCAGAACTTCAAGTTGAAACAGCAGTTTGAATTTTCTTTTTGAATCCTGTTTTGCTTTGAATTGAATGATGTTTGATTTTGTAAATGGTGATGTTTTCTTTTTCTTTTGGTTTTGCTGTTTGCTTTTACAGTTTTTCTTTTCTTTTCTTTCAGGCTGTCTAAATTGGGTTTGAACAAAATGAAGTAACGTAGAGGTATACATACAAATATAGAGAGGACAGTGTGCATAGGGTATAGGCTTGCTTCTTTTATTAACTGCATATATTATTTTATAAAGCAAATCTCGGCTAAGAAGATATCATCAAGTCATGCTGAGGAGATATGGCATTTAATGCATGTGCTATTGGGTTTACAACTTCACACTATTTGAATCATGTATGTACAGTTCTTTGCTTTATACACAATGGTTTTGTTATGTATGTATATGCACATAGATCATTTTGTTTATTTTATTTACTTTGTATGCTAGCTTTGTTTATGTTTGCTCATATGTACTTGTATTGTATAAAAATAACTCATTTGATTTTTATATTCTGGTTTTGTTTATTTTTGTATTTAATGTTTTATGTTTTATTTGTTTTGTAAATATTACTTTGCATTCAATTTAATATGTTGTTCACCGAGATGTCTTTTACATTGCTTGATTTAAATATGTTTTATAATATAAATGAATTCAATGTTGTTATTATTATTTATTCAAACTTTTAATTTAATTTTCCTTTTCAACATTAACTTTACAACGTATATTTTATTTTATTTTATCTTAAACACTTTATTTCAATTCCAATTCAATTTCATTTAAAATAAGTTTCAAATCCCATTTATAAAATAAATAAGTATATATATCTAATCAAAATTGAAAAATTCAAACAAATCTATAATTTAATCCAAGAATTCAATTAAATTATAAATTTAAATTCGTCTTAAAAATCAGGATCGTTACATTACCCTTTTGCATAAACTATCCTTTGTTTAGTTTACGATTTGAAATTAGCATTAGATGATCTGATATAAAAATATAAATAAATTAGATCCGTTGTAGATCTAATAGGAATTGAAAGATTTTGGTTTGGCATTAACGAGCAATTAAGAGAGAGTTGATATTTTAGTTTGGCATTAAAAGGCAATTGATGAGAGTTGTCTTTTTAAAAAACCCCTTTACATATTTTACATAAAGTTAATATCGTAATTACATGGCTATAAATATGTGTACTACAAAATATACATATATGTCTAAACTACACACACACATGATACTACCATTATGTATATACAGACTATATACATATATTGTAGTATGTCCAAACATATGTATCTATTTAGGCATTTATATTCCTAATACGCATGTGAATTTATCATATATATATATATATATAAGTATAATATAGATGTATATACAATAGATATAAATCTCAATATCTATATGTATGTGTGTGTGCATGCACATGTGTGTGTATTGAAATTAGGTGCTTAGGTAGTAGTATAAAATTGTAATACAATTCTTTGGTAGTAGTATGCGATGACCTACCTCCTCGACCCTCAGAAATTAACAATAATACATTTTCGGTCATGGGGTAAAGAAATAAATATCGAAGATAGACAATAATAGAATCTCACATCATATTCAATACATAATTATACATATGAGTGTACATGTAGTTATTCCAAATTATTCCATCAAAATTACGATAGATACTAACCTAACTAGGATAGTTATAACGACCTATCCTTACGTTGCTGGTAGATACTAATACATAATACAGACATAGTGGAGCTTACTAACTAGTTGGCTGCCCAGGAAAATAAGGCACCCAGAGTTAAAGGGGAAAAGAAAATAAACTCCGGGCCAGTCGTTGAGCTGGTGTGAGAAACTCAAAATACGATGTTTGAAAACAAAAGGTATCTCATAAGACCGCGCCAGACATAAACACGGAATGGATTTTTACCTTTTGATAACCAAAACATTTTCTACGCAGAATATGTGAATATTATTTTTAATGACATTCTTTTGAAAACACTTTTCAAGTAAGTATACATAATCTTAGCTGAAATTGTTACATTATTAAATTCCAGCATACTAGGCTCTACAATCAAATCTGAAGGCACTTATTGGAGAGTTGATTTCCATACAATGACAGAGTAAGGGACTACCTTCCGACAGTACATCTCTAGAAAAATGCACCTAAGGCTCCAACCTCTACCAAGATAGACCAGCCTACTTTTACCATAGATAGTACCGAATATGTCATCACCCAGGTCGTTCCCGACCTACCCAAGAGCTCTCTTTGCATACACAACATTAATTGAAAATCCGATGTCATAGTGGGAATAAATATATCTAGAAAGCTGATGACTATACCCGAATGGGAGCGACCCACTTAGCTCTGCCGCATCTACCTTGTTTTTGTCATTTCTAGGTGGTGAGGCTCGGGGTAACGATTACCTTACTCATAGAACATTTCATTATGAATGCCATATTGCCAATCCAAAATCACACAACTGATTTCTACAAACGTATAATTCCTAAGCTCGTATCTTAGAAAAGGGTGTTAAGATAAGAGAAGTTGCCTTCTCCACCACCAATCAGATGATACGTTTATAGAAACCAACCAATGTAATTACAATTTCAACGTCAGACATCCTTCCATGTAAGTTGTCTAGGAACAGGACAAACTGAAGGCATTTTCCTACCACATCCAGTCGGGAGTTACTCCTAGGATTAGTAGCAATTTGTACTTGCATTGGATATTTCATAACGATGAGACTACTGCTACTATATGTATATTGGGAGTTTATTCTCAAACGATCAACAAGCAGTCCTTCATTACGAAAATCTTTAATATCATATCCTTGTCTTCACTTCGAATACGTAAATTGGTTCGAAGTGGTCTTCAAATAGGAATTACCCAAATCCGACCGTGGTTCCTCCGAACCAATCATCGATTAAAAAGATGTTCAGTTCATATGTGATTATCAATCATCATTTAATTTAATTCATATTTTTATGCATTCATAGATATACCTTAGAGATATATTCATTGAAATATTTCTTTATCTTTTTCAGAGTATATGGAATCATCAAGCCTCGGTTATCGAATCCTTTTGGTTAATTAAAACCTTTTAAATCGTTGAATAATTCCAAACCCTTTCATATTTTACTTAGAAAAATATTTCCAATTCATTTCATTTAAATCTTAACAAAGATTTCATAATTCAAAACTCATAATTTTAGTTCGATTAAAAGCATGTTATCTAGGATGTTAATCCAAAACTAGTAAGTGTTAAATAAGCAGAATCTATAGAAATCATCTAATTCTACTCAATATCAACTCCCGTATTCAACAAATATTATGGGTGGAATAATGGTGAAAGCACCCTTTAAATTCCACGAATAGTATGAGTTCCCTCTTCGGCCTTTAACACCGAGTAGTACAAGAAGATTATCTCCATAAAATTCATGTTATTTATATTGAAAGAATTATATCCTTTAACTTTGGAAACTTTTGATCCGAATAAATAAAATTTATTATCCCATCCATCAAGCCAGTTTGCATAGCCAGGGAGAGCAGAAAGCTAGTTTTCCAAACTCAAGCCTAGACACTATCTCTCTGACACCCATGAGGCGGTCAAGTAATTTGATTGACTCTAAATCATTTAATATTTAACCATTTTGTAAATTATTAAATTCATATTTAAAATACTTTATTGATCATTTGAATATATTTAAAAAAGATTTGAAATAGAACGATTGCGTTTAAAACTACATTTCAAAAGTTATAGAAAAGTGCTGCGGAAAGTGCTTTTTAAGCTATATTGATCAAAATGACTTCTTTTATCAATTGGAAATTCATTTTGTATCACTTTTTAAACATTTTAAAATATTTTTAGAATTTATTTCATATTTTTAAATTATTTTAAAGAGGTTTAACATTCCATATACACAAATTCATTAAATAAAGCAAAGTGATCTCCTTTGTGCTTATCGACATTTATTTCCATGACTTGCATATATATTCAACATTCATATTAAACAACCATCATTAATAATCATATTAAAACATATATAACACTCAATAGCATATAATACGATAGTTTAGGAGTTTACTCACCTCAGGTTTAAACGATTAACAAAAAAATGGCTATAACTTTGCTAACTCGAACTTTAAGCTCATGATCACTTGGATTATTGCTTCTAGATGGCTCGACCTACAGATGAGAGGATATAAGTGATGGAAGCCATTAAAGTAGAGGTGAAGAAGAAGAAGATGTAATAAGATGTGTTAATTTGTGAAGCCTTAGGATCTTATTTATGGCCTTAGGAAAATGTGGCAAATCACTAAATTACCCTTAGATATTATAGGAATATCTCTTACACAACATCACTTCAACATCAAATCCTTGTTACCATACTCAAGTGCATCCATTAGTGAGATGTAATGTGATAAGACATATTGCAAAAATATTTAAAGATGTAATGACATGCATTAATGGTGGATTTGATGTTTGCTTTACATGTTTTAATGGTGATTAGATGTTACCTTTTTCACTTATTTTTTGCAAAAATATCTTAGATATTTTATTTAGCTTTGATTTGACTAATTTTGATACACATATGTGTGTATGCGTGTGCATATACAAATAATGTTGGGACAGCTTAAGACAATTTCTATTTATCAAACCTTTAAGATTTCGGATCCAATTTCCGGTCAAATTTTCAGTTTTTAATTCAAACTATTTATGTAAACGAAACTTGAAAATAAATTTCTTATCATCTTTAACTAATTAAATTAAGTTCATTTAACTTATAAAGCTTTATTTAAAATTAATTAAATATTCCATTTTGAAAGTGTTAAAATTACGGGTCGTTACATAGTAAGCATAGTATAAGTCTACATATGTCCAATTGTTCATATCACGCACTACATAGGATTCAAACCTATGACCTCATGGACCAAAATCAGAGCACCTAACCACTGTGGCAGTGGTATCGGACTATATGTATGTGCGTGTATAGCTATACATATGTTCATTCATTGTTGTGATATCATGTTAATGTGTGAATATATAATAGATATATTCAAAATAAATATGAAATATTTTAAAACAAAATATGATTTTATTTTAATGAAATAATTTGAATTTGATGTTAGTTAGTAGATGTTCGTTAATACATTAAAAGAGATTATTATTTTTGAAATTCACCCGGTTCACCTACTACAACATAGAGCGGGTTTCTTCAACGATATCAAACCCCACATAGCCTATCCAGTCTAATTAGCTAACATTAGGGTCCAATTAATATACTTTTCTATCCGATGGATGTCTAAAATAGTAGTGTCTAGGATTAGGGTTGAATAAAGAGTCACCCCTCCTTAGCTATTGGCCTGACCCAATAGGTTGATTAAGTCAAAAGGTTGGCCCATATGTACGGCCTAGTGTTATTTGGGCCTTGGACTAACTTATATAATAAGACTTGAAAAATAAAAAATATATTAAATTTAAAATATGAAAGACAATTGTATAAAAGTTATAAAATAAATATAAAAAATTTCAAAATTGTTTTGAGAAATTAATTTAATAGTTTTCTAGCTTTTTAAAAAGGTTTAATTATTTTGATTTATTAAATAAGTAATTAATCAAAAGTTAATTTATTAATTATAAATATACAAACATACATACATGGATGTATGTATGCATATTTATATGTCTATAGCGATATACTTATATGTAACTATAAAGGTTATGGTTGAAAGATTTATCTTAAAATTGTTTAAGGTAAATTAGATAATTTTTTTGAAATTTACTAAATATTTAATTAAAATATTTAATTTAAATAAGTGATTTATTTGATAATTAGTTAACTAAATGTTAATTGATTAAAATACATATACCAATATATACGGAAATAAAAACTATAAAGTTTATAGTTTAATAGATAAAATGTTCTGATTTTTTCAAAAAAATTGAGAAATTAAACCAAATAATTTTATTAAAATTTATTAAATATTTAATTAAATTTTTTAGTTGAATAACTAATTATTTAATACGTAAATTATACATATACATATATATATAACTATAAAGGTTATAGTTCTTTTATAATTTTAGATGAATAAAGTAAAATTTCTATAATTTAAAATAAAATTTAGTTAAAATAGTTAATTAAGTTAAGAACTAAAATCAAATAAATATGGTTTAACTAATAAAATGCATATATATATATATATATGTTATAAAAATCAATTGAATTACAATTGTTATAAATAAATTGAACTCATATAATTATATTTATAAATTAAATTTTAATGGAATTGAAATACACCCAAATACATTTGGAATCAATACATACGGTATACCATGATTTTAGATGTGTTCAAACTTAAGTCATGAGGTTATTTCGTAAGAAATACATTATTTTTTAAATTGATATCACTCAAAATAAATTAAAATATTATGAGTCCTTAGTATAAGTTGCCCTCTATCATTTATACGTTGAATGATTATTTGCATACGCATTAGTTGTTAAGAAAATGCAAGCTAGAGCTGTTATGTGTAGTACTACTAAAACATTGCCCATATAAGGTAAGATACATGCATGTGTTTGCCGAGCAAACTCAAGGTATATGCATTATACTTAAGCTACTAAGAAATGATATGTAAGAGTGAATAATCTCTCTTGATTCGTTGTACAAACTCAAGGTCGAGGTTGAGATTAGGGCAAAGACCATTCTTAAAGGTTGTATATGATACAAATGATTAACAACTATCCATCACTTGTGAGCAAGTGATTTGCAAAGTAAAATCAAGGTCATAATCCTAGGCAAGCAAGTCCTGATACTAGGGAAAGCTTTCTATATTTCACTTAGGATTTTGAGAAACATAAAAATTTAGTAGGAGCCTTATTACAATACTTAACATATCTAATATTGTAAGACACACATGCTATATAAAGTTATCTGCTTTAAAAAATTCATACAACTAATTGAATTGATAAAATTGTTTATCAATTAAAATATACTAATAAAATAAATTAAGATTTACAAAGAAATATAGCATTTACTTACCAATAAATCTTTTGGCATGCTGTCACTTAAGGACCCATGTAAGAGCCAAATCATACGACTGCTAAATAAATTCATATCTTGGTATCCTTAATATTTATTTTTTCGAGATTGTTATCGCCTTCCATGAGTTTTGAACTCCAAAGCGATACAAGAATATGGATATTTGATCCATATTAGATCACATGCAAAATTTTATGGTGAATAGATGCATTTCGTAATATATTAAACTTGATTAAATTGGTTCATTCAAATCAGGAAAATTAACCATACTGCAAGATCGTATGCTTAACAGATTGAAAAAATAGGAATATTATTGTGTTGAAAACAACGACAGACTAAGGAATAAAAGTCGCTAGAAATTCAACCACTAAGTATCAATTTTGATTAGTTTATTTAAGTGCATCCTATTTGATATCCTTAAAATGTTAAGGATGTCTGAATGCACTTTGGTAAAAGGTTTGGTGTATTCTTGTATAAGGATTTCCTTTTAAATGGTTCAACCATTTAGAAAGGAAAGCGAATGTTTAATAGTGGACGTAAAACAGACATGGTTTGGATGAAGAGTGCGAATGGTCACTTCTACTTCAGGAAGTGACATTGGAAACAAGAGTTGTATAAAATACTAGAATATATTTAGTATGGAATAATAAATGTGATTTATATTACGAATGTATTTTACTTGTAGAAAATTGTTTTTAGAAGAGTTATTTGTTTTAGTTTAAGATATATGATCAACTCTCAACTGTAACCTAGTTACAATGGATGTAACAGATGCCCTATAATAAGTGGTTGAATAGAGCTTCATATTTCATGCACCATTATAGCAATGATGGAAATAGTAGGAGCGTACCATATGATAGTTATTAATGGATGCATGTAGGATAGTTAAGGGTATGCCCTAAGTGACATTATGTAATTTGTTACACGTATCTAACTCTGCGATCAATTTTGTTCATTATAAATGTATTTGTTTTATATTTTGAACTTTGTTATGTAGAGATATAACTAACTAAGTAGTTAATTTATTGTATATTACACTGAACCTTAAATGATATGTCATATGATAAGCACAAGGGGTTGTAATCATTTGAAAATTATCACAATAACAATAAGATATTATTTTTTACATTCTTGGTCAAGATGTTTCAACAAAAATATCGATGCATCTTTTGAGACCGAAGTACGTAACACTACCAAAGGTTGAATAGTGTATTACTCATGCAACTGGGGGCATAAGGGGTTGTGTACCAATAGTTATTGGATAATTATGGAATGATCACTCGAGAGTTTTCGATTGGTAATAATAACTAAATAAGACATCTCAAAGTGATGATATTACACAGTTCCCTCGATTTGAGAATACGGTGTAACTTAAATGTGGATACTCCACTTTGATTATAGTTAACTAATGGCATGGCGATCCATCAAGTGACCATAGTCGGGTCTGATTTGAATCATTGGATGTGAAACACTATTCAACATTGAATTCGTCTCCACGATTTTAAGAGGCTGGTACTAGTGTTAACTGTAGTCAACTCAAAGTCAAGGTATCTTGCAAGAGTAGTATGGTTAATATAAAATGTTATTATTAAACCAAGGGTTTTATTTATAGACCAACTGAGTTAAATATGGATGATATTAGAATTTTGACCAAAACCAAACTCCATATGTCTTAAAGTGATATACTGTCGATGAAGATAATTGGTGTAAATAATCATTACTAAAAGGTATAGCTTAAAAATGCAAAATTGAACTTTACCAAAAAGGACGTATAACCAATGAATTAGGCTAAACTGTCACACTACTGTCTAAAGTGAAGTGTGAACAATAATATTCAAATTGTTCGATATCAATCACTATTTGAATTTACACATGCGAGTTGCATAATCGCATTGATAGATTCTCAAAAATATCGCATAATTTAATTAATTTATAAATTGTAACTAACTAATGCTTTTAAATATTAATTGTTTATTTATTTGATGTATGAGGTGCCATTTGTATTTTTTAGGAGTCATTAATAATTAATTGAGTGCATATGTAAAAGTAATATATCTAGTCGATATAAATTATCGACATACGTTTGATTTTGATTTAAATGTAATTAAATAATATCCCTTTTAAAAGTAAACACAAAGATTTTTTTTAGCATAGGTGTTAATGTGTAGTGTTGCTTTCCAAGATTGTAGGGGTTCAAGTCTCCCGGTCGTCACATAAATACTAATTTTATTGGAACATTTGAAGTGTCTATCTAGACTTGTCATGGTTGGCAATGGAATGAGCAAAAAGGGATTAAATATCTAAAGTTTAGATCTAGAATATAAAACATGAGGCTAATTATTAAAGGATGCAGATAATTCTTGATTCCCATTATAAATACCATACTTAACTCCTCACCTTCTCTCTTAATCACTCTCTCCGTCTCTCTCAAACCCTAGCCTCCCTCTTCCTTTTGCATTAAATCTGGTCGAAATTTCAAAGCAAAAATAAAAATACATTTATTATGGGCATCCAATCGAATCAAACAAATAAAAGGTGGTTCTTCTACTCTTGCAAATCTAGGAGATGGATTTTGGATCTAGGAGGAACTTTTTCAATCAAGGTGCATTTAAGAGAAACATCAACATGGTTTAATTTATTCTATTTTATATATTTTCATCTAGATGTTGTAGATCTAGCTAATTAATTCCTTTAACAAATTTATATATGCATCTGTTGTCCAACTTTAATTTACACATATATACATCTAAATTTTTTTGAGTTTCATGTTTCAGATTTGAAACTAATAATAATGATTTGATTTTTAATTCTTATTATTAATATTTATTGTTGTTGATGTTGCTTTAGATCTAGATCTAATAGCTAATTTATTAGTTAATATGTATTTATTAATTTAGTTAAATATCAATGTAAATTTCGATTGATTCATAATTAGTTTTCTATTTTGAAATACATACATGTATGTATGTATGTATGAAGTTCGTGTTAGTAGGTTGGTCAAACATCTAGATGATGCGGTACGAGATCAGGCTATGCTTTTGTCGTCTAATAAGAAATCAATAGGTAGTAATTTAATATATTATCTTGTGGAACGAGATTTTATCAAAATCGTGATAATGCACTTATTTAAGAAATAAGAATAATCAATATTACACCGTGATCCATGCTTATGTAGAATGTAATTTTAAAAACAACTTTTCAACATATGGTTTGACCAAAAAAAATTCACACACATTGGTACACACACACACACATATATATATACACATACATACATACATACATACATACATACATATATATATATATATATATATATATATATAAATATAATGTAACACCCTAAATAAAAAATTTAATAATAAGAAAAGAATTAATTAATAAATAAATAATAAGGCTGAAATGGAAATTTTGTGAAAATCAAATCTTTACCATGGAAGTTATGTCGTTATGTTCGTGGTGGATTTTTGATCAATTTTCACATATAATGTTTTCAAAAAGGAGCGTGAACGAAAAAGTTATGGACATTTGTAGTTTCAGATTAAAAATAATTTAAATGGAAGTCAAATTCATATAAATAATTAATTCTTAAATTTGAAATTTAAAAAAATAACATCAATTAGACTTAGGATTTAAACATTAAAAAAAGTCAACATTAAAAATAGTTAAGTATTAAATAAATTAATTAGTGGAAGAAATCAAATATTGCTAAAATAAACGCTGCCGGTCGGCCGCCTTTCCTAGGCCGGTTGATCACCCGACGGCTTCGATTTTGCATATTTGAATGGTCCAAATTTTATATTTTAAACCAACTTAAATTTGACCATTCTGGTGCTTTCTAATCACTATAAATAAGAGCTTGGTCCCCTCACTTTTACTAATAAATTATTTTGAAAACCAGGTGAGGCTCTGTCGGTCTCTCTCTTCAAATATTCAGAAAAATCTCCAGGGATTCAAGTAAGAAATTTTAGGTATTTACTATTGAATTTCCTATTTATTCTCATCCAATCCTCAAATTTATGGTCTAATCCATATCAACTTTCTTTATTATATATTATTAAAAGGAGAGATCTATAACAGATTGAGGATGATGTAAACAGATCCAAAAAGGAAGAGCTAAGGACCATTTATAAGTGAAAATCTTAGTCTTTCTTATTTTACACATTGTATAATGTAACTTGGATTTGATACAAGCCTTGGGAAATTTTTTTTACGAAAACACCACATTAAAACCCCAAAATTTCCCTAAAGCGAAATGTGAATTCTCAGGTTAGAATCTCAGTTATTCAATTTTAAAATAGTGGAATTATGTAATTATTGCAATTTTAATGTTTTACATTTTATTCCACTTCTTATCTTTTTCTTTGGATTTGATTCAGGATTTTGAGAAGAATAATTTAGGAAAGGGTGTGTAAGGTACAGATTCTCTTGCTCGTAGTTTGCACTACCTATTCGTGCAATTTTAATAGAAATTTCCCTTTTCAATTCTATGCATAGAAGTTGAATAGAACGTAAAAGTATTTGAATTGTTCCTACTAATGTTGATTTCACTATTTTAGTATAAAATAAGTTTTGTATGGAATCTATTTTATACAAGTCTGTTGATTGAATTGTGGATATTGGATATATGGTATATTTGTTGATATAGAATTAGACTTGAATACATTTGAACTTTTAACATTTAAACATTATATTGGGACGCAATCTTTACACGTTTAGAAATATCAGGCACGTGTATGTGTATGTGTGTATCAGCATAAATATAGTATAATTATAGCTTATTAATTACATAATTAATAGGCTATTAATTATCATTAAATCCTCCTAAGGTAAAAAGTTAATTGCAAAGATGAAATAAGAGTTTTCTTATAAGGCTTCGATATGGAATGTGGTGAGATGTGAGATAATATGTTGGTAGAGAGAGTTGTAAATTATGACTAAGTTATGAGGATGCAAGGTCAATCAAAAGCACATGAAAATCTACCTAGCTAATATGGCTACCAGTAGTGCGACTTTGGAGTTGATGTGAGGCATCAGCTATAATAAGTACACATGAAGGATGGGAAGTTGGTCCCAAATTTTGTAGGATAAACATGCCCACTAATCTGGCTACCATTGCCTATGAATAGTTGAACTAATATGAGATGTCACAGTTAGATTATGGGTCATAATACGGAGGACCGGGTCAGGGGTTAAAAGTATTAAGTGACCGATTGAGGACCTACCTATGCCATACGTAGGAAGTATTAAATGTGCAGGGTTAGTGGTTGGCACGGTAGAGGATATCTCAAGGAGGGTCCACTTCTGTTTTGAGGTATTAAGTGGCTATTTTAGGGCCTGCCTTCTCCATAAAAGGAAGTATTAAGTGGCCTGAAGAGATTCCATGCAATGTCAGCTAAATAGTACCAAGGACGAGTCCGCCTTGAGATGGGTATTAAAAAAACGAAGACTTACCTTGAATGAAGGATTAAATGGTCAGAGTCGGCTTCATTCCTATTAAAAAAGGGATTCAATGGTCAGGTGATATCTTTTACATTGTTAGGACATTATTGACGATAGATATGGGATATTGGGTTGAAAGAGTAATGATTATGTAATTGGACAGGGAAAGCCTTAGGGCTTATAATTAGAAGTTTTATAACATAGATAGGATGGCTAGGACATATTATTATTTAAATTATATTGCCCCAGTACTACTATACAAAGGATTGAGATTTTTATTCATCGGGCATTGTTGTTCTAACTCCCTCTTCGGTACAACACAGGATAGAGATGACGATGCAGATTTTCGGAGATGAAGGCTTAAACGTGGACTTATGGCAGTTATTTAGCTATCTATGTTATTTTTATATTTCTAATGTATCCATTAAGACATGATGTATTTTGAGGTATTGTGCCATGAATATTTAGCGTTGTTATGTGGGATTATGTTTGTTTTTTACCTTTGAATTTTCAAATAAATGGGTTCTATTTTGATATTAATTTTATCCTTCCGTTATAAGATTATGAATGTGTAGATAGATAGCTATGTGTACTGTTCTTTAAATCAACCACCAATTAGCTTGGAATGGGTCTCAGGTTCGATGGGCCTTTTCTAGATTGAAAATTAGGCCCATTTCAAGATAGGTTGTTACATATACATATACACATACATACATACATGTATAAAGGAAATCGATTTTGATGTATATACCCACATAAATTAACATCATAGTTTCGTTTAGTAATGTTTTTCTTTTTGATTAAAAATTAATCTTTCATTTTGGGTCAAGTTGCTAATTTAACAACTATATTCACTTTTAATTTTTTTATTATTAATTCTATTGCAAAATAACACACGTTGATTGAACAAAAAGTAAATGAAAAGTAATATTTTTGGGAAAAGAATACACACACATTATATTTACATAATATTTTTATTTTGTTTTGTTTTAAATTTTATATATATATATATATATATATATATATATATATATATGAAACTGTAGATGTGGAGCTAATCTTATTGCCTTACCAAATTAGAAACTTTAAGTTTTGAAAAGTAAATATTGGATTCAGATTTATTGATTTGGTCAAAATTAATTTAGATTTACTGAGGGATTTAATAAGAATATAATTTTTGAAATATACATAATACATACGTGTATATTTACACACACACACACATATATGAAAACAATCTTTTGGACAATTAATGATTACATAAAGGGCAAGTGTGTCTATTGTAGTGTAAATCCCAACACCTATACACGTATACATTAACAATTTACACGACATGAAAAGTCGCATGTGCATTATATACACATGAGTATATTTAGACGTACTCACAAATATACAATATATAAATTTTGTTAAATCAACCGTTTGAACATTTTAGAAATGTTAAATAAAATAAGTTTTATTTGAACATATTAAATCAGATCTAATAATAAATTTAGACTTCATAAGTCCAATAAACATTTAAATAGGATTTTTTTGAAATTTGCCCAATTTACCAACTGTCAACTGCCTGTTTCCTACAATGGTGCCAAAGCCTATAACTTATGCACTCTAAATTAGTCAATATATGAGATGATTAATAGAGTTTATCTACCCAATAGGTGTCTTAGAAAAGTAGTGCCTAGGTGAGGGTTAGAACAGTCAAGTATTCTGCCTTCTTGTCTACTAGCCGGGCCCAAGTGGTAGAACAAGCCCAAAAGATTGACCTAAGGGGAAGCCCAAATTGGTTTGGGCCTTAGACTAATTTTTAAATTTAGTTGAAAATTTCAAAACATATTTTAAATTAAAAGTTAAATTTAAAATACAAAAATAAATTATATAAAGGTTATAAAACTAAACATTTGATTTGATCTTTTCAAATTTTCTTTGAAAAGAAATTTGATATTTTTGAACTTTTACATAATACTTATTAATTGGATTAATTGAATAAATAATTAAGTAAAAGTTAATTAATTAAAAATGAACATATATAATGATATGTGTGTGTGTGTGTATGTTTATCTTGAATTGTTTAAAACAATTTATAAATTAAAATTTTGAACTAATAAATGTATTAAATTAAAAAGTGTTTTAATTAAATATATGATTTATTTGATAAAAAATTAATTAAATGTTAATTAATACAAACGTATTTGTACTAAATAATGGAATTGGGCTGGCCCATAACAAAAGTTATGAGTGAATTTCAATTATTGCTAGCCAATTGGATCTTTATTGGGTCTATAAAACCTAATTTATTTGGAACATTTATAAATTTAATTAAAATAAAATCTTTATTTCATTTAAATTATAATTAATAGGTTGAATTTTATTTATTTTATATTTTAAATTAAGTATAATGATACACATATGTATCATATACATGTGTGTATATGTATGCATGTGTAACATAACAATCCGTGCAAGGTATACCATACCCGTACATAAATGTTGGGATTTACAACGTAACGGACGTGCTAGCTCATCTTATATGTATTATATATTGTCTAAATACAAGTATGTATATAGATACACAGACTTGTTATTTTAAAATGAGTATCAAAACAAAAATATTCGCATATATATATATATATTTGTGTGTGCATGTATTACATAAATATGAAATATTAACACACACACACACACATATATTTGTACATACATTAAATTAGACAATAAGTTGATGAATGACTATATATTTATATATTTATATATAAGTTATGCAAAGTTATTTTATTTGTACATGTATGTTTTATAGCCATAAAATTAATATATACCTATATATGTATTTATTTACAATTATAATTGTAAAATCTAAAAATATTTTCAAATTTATGTATTTATATATATATATATATATTATATAATGATATTAATTATAAAATTAAATTAAAATTAAATATGTATATATCTTATAACATTCCATATCCAATACATAGCATAGAAAATATTTTAGTATTAAATTATTTATGCATAAATTTATTGGCTGAAAACAATGAAAATAATACTAAAAATAATTTGCTAACATATTTTACAAAATTTTAAATTTTATAAAATTCGATTATGATATTATAAGGTCACAAAAAAATTCCATAATTTTCTAGGTTGAAATTATATTTTCTATTATTTAACTAATTTTGACCTTTATTATAAATGATTTTTTAAAAATAATAATTTTTATTTTTAAATTCTATGATTTTTTTTGAAAATTAATATGATGATGGATTTTTTTATAAAATTTAAAGTATAATTTTCGAATCATATATTATTTTATAGTAATTACAAAGGCTTTATTTCAATTTAAATAATATTAAACATAGTAAATAATTACTAAAAACTATTTTTCTGTTATATAAAATTGTATTTAGTATAAATTTGCATATGTAAAATATTTGATCATTTTTAACATGATATGTTGACACAATGAATTATAAGTTATTTAAATTTGGGTAATATGACTTACTAATATAAATATAATAAATTAGTATATATATATGTATGTATATATTAATTATTTAAAACAAATAATTTTAGCTGTGCATACATCAGATCTAAAAAAATTTATACATACATACACATAACCATTCAATATATGACAACATTCATATATATAAAAATCTCACCTAACTATCAATGTAAATATGATATATGTAAAAGCAAAGGAATATTATACATGAATCTTAAGTTATATAAAATAAGAAAACATACCAAAACTATGCCTTAAAGTACACCTTGCTATGATGAATATCCCTCCTTAGAACACTTCTTAATTCGGCAGACTGTTAATCTTCGAATTGTAGACCGTTGACTGTCCAATAGTTATTGATTCGAAATTGATTTGGGATGAATTTTGATAGAGCTTTATGTAGGTGCAGTTGGCCAGTAAGGAGATGAAAATGGCGGCCAAAAAATGATCAATATGCATTAGGATTAGGAGTGTTTTTATAGTGGAAGGAATAGAGTGAAACGTGGATAATATTTCTTATCCCTTCTCCCTAAATCAGAGTCATCCATGTAAAACACCCCTACTCCATTTTTATGACACCCCTTACATCTTTTTAGTTGAAATTTCCAGCCCCTTTCATGGGCTTTCAACCCATTTTAATCCCAAATAAATATTATTAATTAAATCTAATTTAATTGCTCATCGATATCGCATATCGATCGATGTACTGATAACTATTATAAATATACAATAAATTTATTCCTTAAATCATATTCAAAATTTTATGATTAATAATTAATTAATTCAAGAAATTTATAATAATTATAAACTAATTAAATCATTTGGTCTAAAGGTAATATCGGTTGTGTGATTCGTTAGGTGTAAATTTGGTCAGCGATTAACATCAAACTATTCAAATGTTAGCGTTTACACATTACTTAGCAAGTAGTGTGACATTTTGACCAAATTTATCACTTATTTAGTTTCGGTAAAATCCTATTTCACTTTATTAAGCTTTACCCGATTGCGACATCTATTTACACCAATTCTCTTCATCAAAATTATAACACTTTGCACTTATTGAATTTGGTAACGATCAAAAGTCCAACATCGTCCATATTTAACTCTATAGTCCAAATGCAAAGTCCTAGATTCAATAATAACAACTATTATTATCCAAAATGCTCTAGCCATAGACGTTGACTTTAAATTGACTTGAGTTGACCGTGATACTAACCACATATAACCAAGGGGACGAATCCTTTTTTGAATAGTGGTTCACTTCCAATACTTTCACTCGACCCAACTATAGTCACTCAATGGATGTCAAGCCATGATTTGACAATAATCAAAGAATATTTTTCATATTGAAGATTCACGGTACTCTCAAGTTGAGAGAACTGAGCAAATCAGTCATATCGATATTTTCTATTCGACCGTAGTTATATTAACCAACAGAAAACTATGGAGTGAGTTGTTTCATAGTTACCTAATAACTATCAGTACGTAACCCGTAGGTGCCCCCAACAGGCAGGAGTAATACATCAACCAACATTCGGAGAGTGTTATGTACTTTAGTCTTAACGGATACATCAATATCTAGTCTTGATGCAACTTGACTAGGAACATTTAAAATGGTATATTTGTTATTGTTGTGATAAATTACTCAATGTTACAACACTTTGTAACTACTATCAAAAAACATAAAATTCAAGATTTTTTATTGCATATACTTTTAATTAAATTAATTAATTAATATATCCACATTATATCAAATATATATAATAGAAGGAAAATACCTTTGATTCCGAAAACAAGATTGGTTATTGGGTTAGATATATGTAACGAATTACATAATTGCCTATCTTTATATTTGTCAATCTCCCACTTGAAGTTGGGCCAATTATGGAACCTTATTCCAACTTCTCCTATTGGCTTGCTCAAAATCGATTCGGTCAGTCCCTCTGGGAACGAGTATGCTATTATGTTTCAATTATCTACAATGTCAATCAACTCTTTTTAATACTAATAAACTACCATTATCATGTGGAACAATTTAAAGTATGTCTCTTGACTTACAGTGAGCTCTAAATTCTGTTATGAAATATATAGTGACATTGTTATCATATAACAATGTTGTAGGATTCTCAACATTTGAAATCACCCTTGGCTCTGTTAAAAATTTATGCATTTATATTTATATACATTTCTTTATTGCTGCTTATTCAAGGCGATGTACTTAGCCTTTTTCCAATGAATCATCTACAGTCTTTCATTTGGAACATTTTCAACTAAAAAATTATCAACATGAATTTATTTTTGACATATCATACTCAATATCACTTATAAAACTTTGAGTCCGAACATTTCTTCACAAGAAGTTCGTTGTTACTGTAAACTAATATTTCATAAACACATGAGAACACTCTAAACTATTGTTTAGTTATGTCAATTGGGAATTAAAATTTGCTTACTTTATCAAACACATGAACAAAGCATGAATCATAGACAACATAACGTGTATGATAATTTCTATTGCCATGTATAAAGAATTCATCTCACATATTCTGTATTAAACAATTAAATAAGGCATCATTGCAAATCTATTGAGGACATTCCTGACATCTTTTATACTCACTATAGGAGTTAACACCTTCAACATCGAGTATTCAAATAACTAAGGCTGATTTTAATACAAGTACATCGTTAAAATCAATAACGTATCATTTACTTATGATTTAGAAATATAAATGTCCATTTTTACCATTCTTTCTTATGAACACAAGCTTGCTAGATATTTTGATGGATAATCAAACTATTTGATATTTCTATTAAAATATTTGTTCCATTTTAATGCTTGTAAAACGATGCTTTCTATCATTTTTTGGATCATATCTAAGACACACAAACACAAACTGAACATCGCTCCCACTGACTTCGAGATATTTTGGTTATTATGTATATACAGTTTACTCTAAATCTTATTTAGAAATTTCCATATCAATAAATACGTACCAAACATATAGTCATATGAAATGATAATTTTGTGAGTAAATCTATATTAACTTCTGCACGTTGAATATCGAATCTATATTCCAATTGCATTAGTCTTCCCCTCGAAGACACATTTGCGACCGAGGGATCATACCCCTTTTGGGTACATCTACCAAAATCATTTTTTGATAATATACTTGGAATCTATTTCGGATCTATTCATCACACCATATCATAGAGTCAACATTCTTAATGGCTTGATTAAATAACTGAGGATTATATATTTTCGACGTTGATAAGAAACTAATAGTTTCTCTTCAATATGCTAGAATACATAATAGACACTCTAATGCGATGTTTTCATTTAGGTTAGTTAACTTAATTTCATCTCATGTAATCAGTTTTATCTTTCGAATGTATCCAATTCCATTTTACTATCAATAATTTCTTAAAAAACTCCTTCACCATGAAGTTGGTATTTTTCGAAACAAAAACAGTTTCTCTATGCAATGGAATAGGTATTCATAAACACTTTATGAATTGCTTTTTATAACTAATTTATTTTTATTTTACAAAAATTGTGTTCAAAATATAAATATATCATCCAATGACTGTCTTTCCCAAACTTCTTTTAAGGAGATTCATATAAGATCTCCCTCGAACAATTATTATGCCCAAACTTTCGGCTCGCACAATTCGCCAACTCTTTGGCCTAAGATATGTTGGGGTTTCTTATAAACCTTTATTTGGTATGATTTTGTAAACTATTATTCAAATATTAACCTTGTGTACTATTTCTAATAAATGCCTTATATAAAGAAGTTAACTCAACTAAACTCATAACTAATCGTACTTTGTCCAACTAAGTTCGATTACTCCTTATCGATGCATCATTATGTATCACTTGGAGGGGTGACTTTTGAGATTGAATCTTTATTCAAATTTAGATACGTTCGGAACTCTTTCCAATATACTTACTCATTCAATATAATCGAATCATTTCTATCGCACGTTACATTAGTTTCTTCAATTGTATATTTTATGGGCTTACCATAGACTTATACATGCGTATCAAATACATGTGTCCATGTCTGTGATAACTCATCGGTGAATATGATGAAGTATATGGAACCATTTTAGTATTAATAGACTTACGTTTGTATACATCTACATGTATCAATCCAAAGTGTTCATCAACTTTAACGATTGCATACATCTACAAAATTATTTTTCAAAACTACGGCTTAGTCTATAGTTCCAAAATAATTGTAAATAATTTTAGATACTTCTATATTTTCTAATGCATCACTTTGCCATAAAAACAAATACCACATTGTAGTTTTATTTCATAATGAATATTCATAATATTCACATTGAAATATGACTGTCTATTTTCAAGCAACATCGAAAAAATAACCATTGTTTCATAAATAATGTCCAATATGTTTCATAAATAATTTTCGTGAATAGATGCAATCAATAAGTGTTATATGGCATGCTCCCGCTATTTCTGTTACACCCCGCAATTTTGCGTTAGTTATTTAATTAGTTATTTAGTTAATTAATTAGGCTTCAAAAATAGAATTTATGCAAATGATGGAATTTGACCATGAAACTTGTACTATTGCATTCGTGGTGAAATTCTGAATAACTTTTATATTTGGATTCTTACGATCAGATCCCAAATGAAGAAGTTATGGAGAAAAACAAATTCAGAATGAAAATAATTCAAATAAAAAAATTTACGTTTATATATTAATTATCTAGGGTCTAAAGGTCGACCCGCATATTGGAGTAGTCGACCGAGGCTAGTCTAGCCCTAGGATGGAGGTGGTCGACTGCTTTATTTATGGCGGCTAGGGTTAACCAAGGCCCAACGACCCAGATTTAATATATTTCAATTTGACAGTTGAGGTTAATTCTTACGCCTATAAATTCAGGCCGAACTCTTCCTTCCCTTCTCATATTCTTCTAAAGGTAGTAGCAAAGCTCTGCCTTTTCTTCTTCTCCACTTTCTTTTTAAATTATAAAAATAGGATATATATATGTATATTCATACAAATTGAAGAAGAATAGAACTCTAATAAAAAAGAGAAGAGAATCTACTATATATGTATTTAAGGTTATATATATATATATATATATATATATATATATATTTGTACCTATTTTCTCTCCTAATCCCAAATCTCTTTCAAAATCTGTAATTCTGATGTATATGTATACCCATTTATACATATTTCTTAGATTAAAAAGGATTTGGAGATGAATTTAAGGTTCTACTTCAGATCTGAAGATTTGGATCATTTTTAGAAGAGGAGTGGGAATTTTTTTTAATTGGTTATGATTTTAAACCTACTCCATTGGCATACATTTGATTTTTATGCCTATATAAATTTTATTTGTGAATTGTAGGCTTAAATTGGTGTATAAAAATATTGTTACATATTCTTGTTTTAGATCTAATTTGAAATATATTTACAGTTGGATCTGAAAATCAGTCCCAAAGATTTCGGAATTTGAATGTTGTATATTATTATTACAGATCTTTACTTGGGTATAAAATAGGCGATTTGGATTAGTGCCTAAATTTGTGCTAATTTGTAGATTTACCATAGTTTAATTTATGGAAAGAACATTCGTTTGATTTTTATAAATTTGTTTACCTTTTCTACTTTGATTCAAAAAGACGGCGCTTGATTTGATAAGGAATAAAACAAAAGGAGAAGAGATGTGTAGAGTACAGATTTATTCTTCATAGTTTACACTGTTTATTCCAAATTAAAAAGATTATCCATTCCTTATAATTTCAAATGCATTAAATCTGTTCCTTTTGTGTTAAACTAATTTATGGAAATCATAGTGGAAAATCTTTCTAAGAAATTTAATTCCAGCAAATTAAATAGGGAAATTATATTCTAGTTACATACTTATGATTAGAATATATTTGGTTATGAATATGAAGTTTTATTAGGAAGTTTATATGTATTTATTGCGCTAATAAAGAAAAACAGCATTTATTCATGCGTTATTTATGTGCAATGTTCATTAGTTATTGTTATATTTAGGGAAGCAAATAGGTAGAATTTGAAAATGCAGTAATTTATATTAATGGGAAATAAATTAGTAATTTCCAATAATTAATAGGAAATAAAAAAATTATAACCCCAATTAGTAGGCAATTAATAGGATTATATTATGGGTTACAGTTGATTAGTATGGAAATTAAAGGCTTGGGCAATTAATGGAGAGTTAGGAGTTACAATTACTAGGGACAAGTGGATTAGTAGGACTGGTAAAAATGGAATAGATATAAAAAATTTACTAATTTCAAATTAGTAGCCATATACGAATGTCTTAGGAAATATCTGTTATGATTTTATGGACTAATTAACATTATGAGCATAAAAGGGGTTTATGGGTAGATAGGCATCGAAGGTAAATCTTACTACCTTAAATAAAAAGGGAGTTAATAAGCCAACTCCAATGTCAAACTAAGATAGTATAAGTAAAGACTTAGGATTGTTAATTGGACGTAGTAGGTTAGTGATGCGAGGTCAATAGAGTCACTCGACCTAAGACTGCCCTTCACTTTGAGGCTATAGGCAGTCGGTCCACTTACTATTGATGTGAGATATCATTAATCCTAGGACCCATGAATTTGCGAGAGATGGACCCGTTTTAGGGTCATAGGTATTAAGTGGTTGTTTGAGGGCCCGCCTCTTTCCCAATTAAAAAATTATTAAATGGTCTAACTTTGGAATTAGAAGCGCTAAGGGATATCTTCATAGGAGTTCGCTTCTGGTTTAAGGTATTAAGTGGTTGTGGAGACCGCCACTCTCCTAAAAGTAAGTATTAAGTAACCTATTCAGATTTCAAATAAATAAGGATGTCTCTAAAGGGTTTATTTAAGTGTTGAGGTATTAAGTAGCTATTTTAGGGCCTGCCTCTCTACTGTGAGAAGTAACCTGGTGAGGTTTCAAATTAATAATTAAGAGTGATAGTGGATATCTTGGGAAGGGTTCGTTTTAGGTTTGAGATATTAAGTGACCAATTTAGGGTTCACCTCTCTCCTAAAAAGAAGTATTATTCTACTGAGATCCAAAGAAATGTCAGCTAGATAGTACCAGTGAGGAGTATGCCTTGGAATTAGGTATTAAATGATAAAAGCCTACCTATAAATGGTGTTAATTTGTCAGGGGTCTGTCTAGTCCTTATTAATAAGATATTAAGTGGTCTGGGTATAGTCTCTCACATTGCTATAGCCATAATAATGATAGTACTATTGAGGAGTCCATCTGGGGATATATATATATATATATATATATATATATTAAGTAATATAGGACCTGCTTAGAATATAGGTATTAAACGGTTAGACTTTCGTCTAGTCCTTTAATGATATTAAGTGGCTTGGATACTATCTCTTACATGGCTATAATTTTATTGGCGATAGAAGCGGTAATAGTTGGACAACAAATGTTGGAAGTCGTAAATAGTAGTTAGAGGTCTTTTTATCTTGGACCCATCGACCGTTGACAATATTGTTAGAAAACCACCTTAAGAATGGGTCTTAAATGATGGGTCTACCTTGATTGAGGTCTTAAATGGAAAAGTATGCCTATTACTCTTTTAAAACTATTATTTGGTGATTATATAAGATCGTTTCCTATTTAGAAGTATTAGTGGAAAATGAGTTTGGAAGTATTGAGTGGTTGATATGGCTTTGTTGATATTTTGTACCTTGGGAAAGGTTAGGTTGATCCCTCCTCATTACAACCTACATGATAGGTTTAGAGGAGCTGGATGTATTTAGTTGTTGGAGAAGTCTTCTTTTCTCTCATGCTCGATAATGATGTGACAATCTTTTATCCAAGGAATACCATTAATTCCAAGATAGTAGCCATAATCAGTATTCTTGTCCTATTATTGTTTTCACTATGAGTTTAGATTTCTATCAATCTCTTGTAATGCTCATGCTTATTTGCAGGTACCAAATCCCACGTTTTGTGCTTTGATCGACTAGAGTTTCGATTTTTGTCAAAATTTAGGCCCACTGAGGTATAGGTTGTTACATTTGGTATCAGAGCCTAGGATAGTAGATCGAAGGAATTAAGATAAATTAAGGGAACGTATTCGTACTTTCCTACCTAGTACTATTATATTTTTACCATGGATTCTATAAGTACCAACTATAGAAGTAGTTGTAGTTCCACTTCGAGGGAATGAGCAAAGAAACTATGGGTTGGAAATAACTTAAAGTTAAGATTTCACGCCGACTCCAAAGTACCCCATGGAGCGCCGACGATGCATAAAGCACCATTGAGGAAAAGTATGAGTACGACATATGACAGAATCCTAAAGACTGGAGGTGTTCGACTTAACGTTTAAAATTGTAGCTACCTTGTGATTTTGGATTTTGATGATAAGTTCCAGTCGAAGACATAATATTTATTCTAGATGGGCGAGAAATTAGAGTCTGTATGTCATAATTGTCTGAAAGCAAGTTTCTGCTAAGGTGCATTCATTGATCACCTCTTTAATGGCAAGCCGGATTTTTGTTTGGATAATTAATGTTAGTTCCATAGTCTAAAACTTGCGAGAGAATTTTTATAAAGTATATTTTGGAAATGCCTTTATTTTTTGGAGAAATCCTTAGCTATTAATATATATCAATAAAGGCTTGATTTTGATTTTTGGCAAATATAAGTCTAATTTTTAAGGGAAATTTTGGTATGAAATAGTTTCTATTATTTAGAAACAAGTACAAAGGAGCATATATTTGGCTTAGTGATTTTTCGGTTTATAAAATCAAGGTTTTAGATTTTCTCTCCTTATGGTACAGACAAAATGGGAATGACATTCAATTTTATTGGGCCCTATAGTTTTAAGCGTTGTTTTATCACCAGCCGTAGGAAGAAATAGAGCTGTTCAAAATAGGCAGGAAATAGTAGCTGGAGTATTTTCAGGTTTTTGGAATTGTTGTTGGTCGTAACAGTTTTGTTGGGACTGCTATGAATTCCTAAAGCATGGTTTATGACTAGACGTAGGCTTCGGCACCGCCATAATGAGGATAGGAATTTTTTGGATTATGTCAAACCGAAGGAGATGGTGCGAAATGATTATTATTATTTAATCTGACCCTAATTGGTTCTAGGTTCAATTAACGCCCAAAGCCCGTCTAGCAGTTGACCACGTAGCGGTAAACCAAGAGTGATCTACCAGTTAATGGTTTTTAGCATAGCTTGAACCTAGATCGGGACTATAAAAGCTACGCCCGAATTTCCCCAGTTGCATTCTTTCGCTCCTCCTTTCTCAACAAGCCAAACCCAATCTTCGTCCTCCATCCTCCTCCTTTTTCAAGTAGCAGCCTCTCACTTTTGTTCCTCCCCTAAGTGACGTTGTTATTCCCTAAGAGTAACAGCCTCGCCTCCCCCTCATGTTGGTTTTGCACCTAAATCTCACCCCACCATCGCTCCAGACCTAGACCTTATTTCCTCCCTCCGACCACTTCTTAGTCCAAGATACATTTCCGCACTGTCGGTTTTTCCTCACACCATTATGATCTCAACCCTCAAGAGTCCACTTGGCTATACTGGAATGGGCAGAAGTTTTCGCTGCTCATTAGCTGGAAAAGCTATTCATCATGGTAGGATTTACACCGATCCTCTACTTCGAAGCTTTTGAGTGGGAATGTTCCCCATACCACGTCTGCCTTTTCAGTGTCCTGTTGGTGTAGAATTTCGATGGATGCTATAGTTTGATTCATTTAGAGGTGAACGGTGTCTTGATTGAGCTGACTAATGATGATCTCTCCGAGATTTTGTAGGTATCCATGAAGGATGCAGATTTGGATGATTTTGGAACAACCAACTCAAAGATTTTGCAGTAGATTTTTTCCCAAAATGTCGGTGTTTGGATGATGGATAATCTATGTCCGACTGCCTGCCTGATTATGTGCATCATTTGGTACAACGTCATCCCTAAGATGGAAAGTTATGACTGGATTTATCCTATAGTATGGAAGACCAACTATGCTAGTATTGGCGGCATCGTCGTTAATTGAACTTGCACCTTATGATGCAATTTGTTAATCAAGGATTAGCACTCCATAGAGTCACTTATCGTATTTTCGTCTATCTACTTTCGCCTTTAGGTAATACGAATGAACCTCCGTGGGAAGGAAATTTAGCAGAAGGTTCTTTCTGCCATCATTAGATCCTTCCTTAGGGAGATGGCAATTCTAAAGCCATTAGCAACATCAGCAGTGCCAACGGCATGAGATTGGGTGCATAGCTGCCATAATATGACCATTCAAGGGTCACAGTAATGGGTTGAGCTCCAGCTGCGGAGTAAGACATCTCATAGTCTGCAGGCATTATTTTAGGATTTATACTGTGGTTGTTTTTTTCCTTCCAGCATTTGTTCTTTTATTTTAGGTTGTATTGGTTGTAACTATTCATTGTCTCTTGTAAAAGACACGCACGATATTATAAGTTTCTATTTATTTACTGTGTTATTATTTCTAGACATGCGGACTGCTCCTATATATGCATAGTAAAGAAGCAATATAAATACGAGAATCTCATAAAGACTCTTGATAACAGTAAATGCAATACAACACTGGAAGTTTAGAATATTTGGAAATTTTAGCGAAGGACATGATAAAGTTGTTTTGGTATCGAAGGTCATTGCTCATATTCCTTAAAAGCTAATTTATTTGAATAATAGATGTGATGACATTTTTCTAAATAAGATGTCAAATTTTATGGGTAAAGGTTAGCTGTAGAATTTTAGAATTTCGTTTATCATTTAGCACATAACTGATTTTCGACTACGTTGAAATTGTGGTTTGATTTATCAAATTTTTTTGAAGGAAAATATTTTAAAAAGCTTTCATTTGATTTGGAAAGCTTCTCTAAAACAAATTTTAGGTTTTAGTTTTTTTTGGCTCTTAAATTATTTTAGAGTTTTTGTCCAAAAATTTGATTTCAAGAGAAAATATGCATCTACATTTTTGGGATATTATTTTAACGTACGATTTTGAAAAGTGAGAAAGATTTTTGTGAAAATCTTTGATTTTGAAGGCCTCATATTAAGCGTAGGGAAGGCAAATAGAGTTTGAAGTTGCGGATCTAGTGGTGCATTAGGATCGATGATGCGATAAATGCAAGCGATAACAAGGGGAAAGCTATTTTAGCCTTGGAATTTTATTTTCATACCTTGTCGACAAAGCGCACGAGACTATTTGAACTTAATTGCATTTTAGACTTGAAAATAAAGCCTTTTATACATTTTATGCATGGTAAATTTGAAGTAAATCCAAGGCAACGAGGTAATTTCCACTATACTATGGGAATAGGAAGATTAAAGGCTTTAAGAATGATAAATTCTCCACGTAAATTCCTTTTCCCATTATAGGAGTAAAATTTAGGTAGCGATTTTTCGACGCATGAGATTTTTGGATGGTAGGAATTGGATGCAAAATTAGTTCAAAAGGCTGCATCCGTATAGAACTGCCAGTGTACGTGTGTGTGTAGGTTGCTTGCATTATATTTTCAAAAAATGCATTCAAAGAAATGCATTCATATAGGAGGATCCAATTTAGAATCATTCTACATACATATTTTCTATATAGTGATCCAGTAATACACTATGCAATCATGCACGTTTTTTTTACAAAATTGGTTGTACACTCATTGGTTGTATAGTTTAGAATAATTAGGAGCCAAAACCATGACTTACTCATTGGTGAAATTTTGGGGACAAAATTCGTTTTAAGGGGGGAGGATGTAACACTCTATAATTTGACATTAGTTATTTAATTAGTTAGTTAATTAATTAAGTAGGCTCCAAAAATGGAATTTTTACAAATGATGAAATATGATCACGAAAATTGCACCATTGTATTTGTAGTGAAATTCTAAGCAACTATCATATTTGGAGTTTTATGATCGGAGTCCAAATGACGAAGTTATAGACGAAAAATGAATTCGGAACCAAAATAATTCGAATAAGAAAATTTACGTTTATATATTAGTTATCTAGGGCCCATAAGTTGACTTGCATATTGGAGTGATCGACCCCTAGGATGGAGGTGGTCAGTTGCTTCCTATGTGGCGGCTGGGGTTAACCTAGGCCCAACGACCTATATTTAATATATTTCGATCTAACGGTTGAGGTTGATTCTTACGCCTATAATCCAGGTCTAACCCTTCCTTCTCTTCTCATATTTTTCTAAAGACAATAGCGAAGCTTTGTCATTTCTTCTTCCCATTACCTTTCTAAATTATAAAAATAAGATATTTATATCTATATTCATACAAATAGGAGAAGAATATAAATAAATATGAGAAGTGAAGAGAATCAGCTATGCGTGTATTTGAGGTAAGTTATATATGTTTATATATTTGTTTCTGTTTTCTCTTCCAATCCCAAATCTCTTCTCAGATCTGTAACTCTAATGTATGTATATACCGTTTTGTACAAATTTCTTGGAATAAAAAGAATCTGAAGATGAATTTAAGATTCTACTTTAGATTTGGAGATTTAAATCACTTTTAATAGGTGAGTGCGATTTTTTTTATATTGTTTATGATTTTAAATCTATTTCATTGGCATACGTTTGATTTTTATGCCTAAATAAATTTTATTTTTGAATTGTAGGCTTAAATTAGTGTAGAAAACTATTGTCTATTTGTTTTAAATCTAATTTGAAATATGTTTACACCTAGATCTGAAAATCAGTACCAAAGATTTTAAAATATGAATGTTGTATATTTTTATTTCAAATCTATACTTGGGTGTAAAATAGGTCCCAAATTTGTGCTAAGTTATAGATTTTCCGTAGTTTAATTTATGGGAAGAATATTCATTTGATTTTTATTTGTTTACTATTTAAACAAAAAGGCGATGCTTGATTTAATAAGGAATAAAATAAAAAGGGAAGAGATGCGTAAAGTACAGATTTATTCTCCATAGTTTACAATATTTATTCCAAATAAAGGAAAATTATCCATTCCTTATAATGTCAAACGTAGTATATCTTTCCTTTTTGTGTTAAACTAATTTATGGAAATCATAGCGGCCAATCTTCCTAAGGAATTTAATTCCTACAAATTAAATATGGAAAGTATATTCTAGTTACATATTTATGACTAAAATATATTTGGTTATGAATAGCAAGTTTTATTAGGCAGTTTATACGTATGTATGCATTAGTAAAGAAGAACAATGCTTTTTCATACGTTATTTATGTGTAATGTTTGTTAGTTAATGTTATATTTAGGAAAGCGAATAGGTAGAATTCGAAAATGTGGTAATTCCTATTAATGGGTAATAAATTAGTAATTGTCAATAATTAATTGTAAATAAAAAAATTTAACCCCAATTAATGAACAATTAATGGAAAACAATGATAGGATTTGATGATGAGTTACCATTGGTTAATATGGGAATTAAAGACTGTAAGTCCAATTAATGTGCAATTAAATGAGTTCAGAGTTATAATTCATAGGGACAAGTGGATTAATGGGACTGATAAAAAAGGAATAAATATAAAAAGATTACTAGTTTGAAATTAGTAATCATACATAAATGTCTTAGGAAATATCCGTTAGGATTTTATGGACAAATTGACATTTATGAGCATAAAAAGGGGATTTATAGGTAGATAAGCATTTAAGGTAAATATTATTGCCTTAAATAAAAAGGGAGTTAGTTAGATAAGTTCAATGTCAACCTAGAATAATATAAGTAAAGAGTTGGGAGAGTTAATTAGAGTTGCAGGTTAGTGATGCAAGGTCAGTAGAGTCACTCAATAGAAGATTGCTATTCACTTTGAGGCTACCAGCATTCGGGTGCACTTACCACTGATGTGAGATATCACTAGTCCTTGGACCTGTGACTTTGCAAGAGATATGACCTGATTTAGGGTCATAGGTATTAAGTGGTTGTTCAAGAGCATGCCTCTTTCCCAATTAAAAATTATTAAATGGTCCAAATTTGAAATTAGAAGCGATGTGGGATACCTCCATAGGGGTTCGCTTCTTGTTTAAGGTATTAAGTGGTTGTAGGTTCTGCCTCTCTTTTAAAAAGAAGTATTAAGTAACATAGTGAGATTACAAATAAATAAATATGTCTCTAAAATGGTTTACTTCAATGTTAAGGTATTAATTGGTAATTTGAGGGCCCGCCTCCCTACCGAAAAAGTAACCTAGTGAAGTTCCAAATTAATAATTAAGAGTGATAGTGGATAACTTGGGAAGGGTTTGCTTCAGGTTTAAGGTATTGAATGATTGATCTAGGGTTCACTTCTCTCTTAAAATGAAGTATTAAGTAACCTGGTGAGATTCCAAGCAATGTTATCTAGATAGTACCCATAAGGAGTCCGCGTTGCAGTTAGAAATTATATGAGAAAGGCCTACCTATAAATGGTGTTAAATGGTTAGGTGTCTTCTTAGTCCTTATTGGCGAGGTATTAAGTGTCTTGGGTACAATCTCTCACAGTACTAAGGCCGTAAGAATGATGTACCATTGAGGATACCACCCCGGGAGAGGTATAAAGTGATGTCGGACCTGCCTAGAATATAGGTATTAATTTGTTAGAAGTCTGCATAGTCCTTTTAATGGTGTTAAGTGGCTTGGGCATTGTCTCTTACATGGCTATGATTTTATTGGTGATAAATGTGGTAATAGTTGTACATTAAATGTTGGAAGCCTTAAATAGTGGTTAGAGGTCTTTGTAGCTAGGACCCACTGACCATTAACAACATTGTTAGAAAACCACCTTGGAAATAGGTCTTAAATGATGGAGTCTTCCTTGATTGAGGTCTTAAATGGCAATCTTTCTATTTCTCTTTTAAAAGTATTATGTGGCGATTATAGAAGCCCACTTCTTATTTAGAAGTATTAAGTGGAAAATGGGTTTGGAAGTATTGGGTGGTTGATAATGCTTCGTTGGTATTTTGTATCTTGGTAAGGGGTGGGTAAGTAATCGTGTGTGTAATGCAAGGCTAGGTTAGAATTGCATACCTTAATAGACATAACTATTAAATGGGAACCAATTGGTATCAATTTATATTATGGACAGTTTATAGATTTTCCAGTCACCAGAACATTGTTCTGACACTCTCCTCATTAAAACCCATATGATAGATTTAGAGGAGAAAGTCACTGGAGCTGGATGTGTTTAGTTGTTGGAGAAGTCTTGTTTTCTCTCATGCTCGATGCAGATGTGACAACCTGTTATCCGAGGAATACCATTAATTCCAAGGTAATAGTCATAATCAGTATTCTTATCATATTATTATTTTCGCTATGAGTTTAGATTTCTATCAATCTCTAATGATGCTTATGCTTATTTGCATGTATCAAATCCAACATCTTTGCTTTGATGGACTTGGGTTTCCATTTTGTCTAAATTTAGGCTCATTGAGGTATGAGTAGTTACAATTTCTGCCATTTCTATCATGCATACTAAATTTGGAGGTCCATCATTCAGTTAATATAGATTATTTATTTCATGTACCGTGACTGGTTTACAGCGGAGAGTTCTTTGATCAAATATCTTGAACTTGAAAAAATTAATTTCATAGAAAACAAATTTTGATACGAAAATACAAATCGGAATAGAAATCGTATTTCTCAATCCAATGTTAAATATCAATTATTATTACAATTGTAGTTTCCGATGTTTCTTTAGGAAGCAGCAATGACTATTCACTCTCTTTATCCCAACTGTACCCTTAATCACATCTAATCTTGTATACTTGTTTTCCTTTTTATGTAGTCGAACTATTCAAATGAATACTCTTACTACAACATCATAACGAACTCTTTACAAAAGCGTACTGATCATCCTCAACATTTAAGGACATCAAATTTGTTGCACTTTACGTAAAATGGTCAAACTAACATTTCAGCGATCAAGTTTTTAGATTTATATTGTAGTTGCAGTCTTGTGTTACAATTAACACAATGCGATCCTTTTGTAATCAATCAAATTGAATACTAGATCTCATAGCACTGTTTACTGGATTATTTCGAATAAATTAACTTCATCGAAGTATCATACATTACGAAAAGTGACTGTTCCTCATATAACATTTTTATGCTATATTATATGGATCAAATATCTATAGTCTTATATTGCTTCTAGAGTTCAAAACTCATAGAATGTAGTACACAGTCTCGACCGAATAAACATCTAAGCGGCCAAATTACGAACATATTAAGTAATTGTAAAATTATGAGCTTGAAAGAGTGTTAAAATATTAACATGCGATAAACATTTATTAGTAAGTATATATTATATTTCTATCGTCAATCTTCAATTCAGTTCATTTGTATATCTTAGTTGATAAACGTTTTACTAGTCATGTTAAATGCACAAATTTAATAATGTTGATTGTTATAACATTATATAGCATACGTTTTTACAATATTAGAAATGTCAAATGTTATCATTTCATTTTTCTATAAGGCTTCCACTAGTATTTTATGTTTCGCCAAATCCTACATTGAAACATAGAAGTATTTTGGCTTCACTAGTAGGTGTTAGAATTCATTCGTCTTGGAATTCTGACTTTTAGTCTGCTTAATAAGTCGTAGCTCCATGGACAATGGATAACTCCTTATCGGTTGTATCCTGTACAACTCCTAACCCTTTGGTACCTTGTCCTGATTCTGCTTTAACCTTGAGTCTACTCGACAAATCGAAACGAAATTATTCATTTATACCTATTATGTGACGCACCACCTCTATACTCACACTAACCAAGGACACTACTGGATAATGCCGTCAATTAGTACGAAGAATAAGGCTGTTGAGGAGCGACCAACTGTATAATTGATTTGAGCGAGAACCGTTATGTCAAATGGTATGTCATGCATCTCATTTCAAGATAAAATCCAATCCAAACTAAAATCAACTACACAGTGGCTAAGTGGCCTTTGGAATCAATATAAAATAAGCACAACACAAAATCAGTCACAAATATTCATATCACTAAGGCGGAAACAGATATGAATATAACGCATAGAAATGAGCAACATAGTAGTGGTCATACAAGATCCACTATAAGCATCCACTATAAGCCAAAAGAATAGGTACATGTACTACACAAAAGAATAAGTATACATCAAAGAGTCTCTATCTCATATATATGAAAGACAAAAACTACTAAGCTAAAGTATCTAGCCAAAAGTCAAAAGATAGTCCCTGCTAAGAAGTCAAGTGGAAGCACCTGAAACACCTAGGTCCGACCCGAGTATTATTTAAGAAGAAAAATAATAAACGGATCAGTCTAGTCAAAATTATCATGTAAGATGAGATAGAATAAGAGATATGGCAAAAATGTATTATAACAATAATACCATGTTGTGACAAGTATATATTTGATAACAATGAAAATCATACAATATCTGAAGTCTCCTCAAATACCCAAAAAGAATATCATTTTCTTTAGCCTATTCACCAAACCTAAATATTGATAGAACATATCAATGCAAATCACAAAAATTAGTGAAACATAAATTCCAAAAATCTATAATTAAAAATCCAGAAAACATAAAAGGGGGAGGCCTATCACCAGGGGAGCACGAAAACTCACCAACACGTGTATCATAAGCAGGACGTTATCCCATGGGTCGCTAACCCATAAAAATACGGGGTACTGTCCTCTCTTGAGGACGAATGAGCTGTACATCAACGCACCTACAAAGATACGCCCCATGCACAGGCTCATTGATTCAATAATCGACGCACCTAAATAGATACGCCCCATGCACAGACTCATTGAGTCGAATATCGACGCACCTAAAAAGATACGCCCCATGCATGGACTCATTGAGGCGATTACTCCATAAATGGTCAAAAGACCATGGAATGCCACCACTAAATTGAGTTGAAACTCTATAGAACGGGGTATAGTCCCCCACGTGGACAAAGGGACATCGCATGTCGCTAGTCTAAATCACAAAATGATCATCATTAATCATAAAGAAGTGTAAATTACACTAAGCTATTAAATAAATGAGTTTAACTTCATGTCCTATAACCACTAACTTAACTTAAATATTTACGAATAAATTGTAAATTTCCACTCGAGAATTGTCCCAAGATTTCAATCGAACAAGTCTAAGAATTAACCGACGAAGTAAACGCAAGCATTTCATACCACTTGTTTTGCTAACTAGTTTAATTAGATTTCTCATACAAATGAGGTAAAGGATTGTATATACTAATAGATTGGAAAATGGTTTAAAAACAAGCTTTGTATTAAAAGTAAAGTTGAAATCATTTTTGTGAAAGAGTTGAGTATTTACTACTAGTATAGTAAACTTTGTATTTTAAAGTGACAAATCATAGGAATGATTGTAAAAACAATCTATTACCAAAAATCCACAATTTAAAAATGTGAATCAAAACCATGTAAATCTATATCAAATCCATCAAATGGAAACACCAAAAAACTAGAAAAGAAGTCATCAAAGTCGGTATTGATTGATAATAGCTATTCGGATCATCAAAGATCGATAAAAATTGAAAATCCACTCAAAAATAAGCAAATAGGCAAAATTTAACAGGACCAGATGTCTGATGGACTGACCAAATGTCTGACCCTAGGCTTTGGAATTTTATTTTATTTTTCATTTATATTTTTTTTTCAGGAGCCCCTACCAGACGTCTGGTAGGTGCAACCAGACGTATGGTTGTCTGAATTGGGCAGAAATTTGCCTAGGCTATTGTTGGCTAAATCAACTCGGAAGCAATCGAACGAGCGAGGGAGACTAGGGATTTATGCCAAGTGACAACCCAGCCCCATAGGAACTTCGATACACCTCAAATAACATGTCGAAACATCCATAGTAGGATTTTCATAAATTTTGACTTCAAAACCAAAATTGGAAAATTCACCAAACCAATTCAAATCAAAAGAAATTGAACATGAAATAGATGTTAGAAATTCATACCTAGCAATAATGAAAGCTATAGACATAGATGTGAGTTCAATGACACACCTTTAAATTCAAAAACAAGAAATGAGAAACCCTAAAACAAGCATAGATCAATTCTTCTTCATTATAGAATCTTTAATCTATTATCAGATGTAAAGTTTTTTCTTAAGTTTTGTTATAGTAAAAATCAAGAATTGAAGAGGGATTGAGATGGAGAAGATGAAGAGGACGCTTACCTAAGCTTCTCCTTGATTTTAGAGCTTGAATTTGAATTTTCTAAGACAACCAGGGCTTAGGAATTTAGTTTCCTCCTCCCACCATTTTTTCTAGGGCTTGAGTGTATTAGGAAATTAGAAATGGAATGAATGAAAAGAAGTGGAGTGGGAGGTATTTGGTAGAAGGTTTGGGTTCTTTTGTTAGGTTAATGGGCTAGAACACAACCCAAAGCACATATGAAAAGACCAATTCCTAATCAACTCCAAACATAGCAATGTTTATTCTCAAACATGTTGTAAACGTCATTTTGAACTCAATGAAAGTGGTCTCGAGTCCGGATTCGATTGTTTACAAAATGTCACATTTTGGAATTTAATCCAACTAACGATGCTATATTTAAATAAAACATTTAAATATTTAATCGTAAAGTATGCGGGTTGTTACAGACTCCCCTCCTTAAAGAAATTGCGTCCTCGCAATATTTAAGAAGAAAATAAAGAGCAACAACCACTCTAAGGTATAATAACACAAAAGAAAAAAAAATAAATGAGAAGTTCACCCTAAGGAGCACGAGAGGGTAAATTCGGATGTGTTTGCACGATGAATTCTCTGGATTCCTAAGAACAATTCTTATGATTTGTGGACCATTGAACTTTCACATGCGGAACATCTTTATTTCGAAGGCGTTTAACCTCCATAGCAATGGTACGAATAAGACATTGCTCATAGGTCAAATTAGGTAAAACCTCAATTTCTTCAATAGCACTTGGCTCAAGAATAAGTCGGAATCTCTAAGGCATTTCCATAGTTGAGAAACGTGATATACATCATGAATAGTAGAAAATTGAGCTGGTAATGAAAAGCGATGAGCTACAGAACCAACGCGTTCGATGATAGGAAATGGGCCAGTATATCGAGGTGCTAATTTTCCTGATCGACTGAAACGCACAGCACCCTTCATAGGTGAAACAAGAATGAACATCAAATCTCCCACGGAAAATTCTAAATTCCTCATTCGGTTATCAGCATAGGATTTTTGTCTACTTTGAGCTTCTCTCATCCTATGACGAGTAAGGTCAATCTTTTCTGTGCAATCACGAATAAATTCTGGACCTAAAACCGGCTTCAAATCGGCTTCAAGCCAATATGAAGGAGATCGGCATGGCCTTTTGTAGAGTGTTTCGAAAGGTGCCATACCAATACTAGACTAGAAGCTAAGAAAACTCGATAAGGGAAATATGACCATCCTTACTTTGTCCAAAATTAAGAATACATGCACGAAGAAGATCTTCAAGAGTTTGATTCACACACTCGGTTTATCCATCGGACAAAGGATGATAAGCGGTGCTAAAATTAAGCTTCGTTCCCAAAGCTTTTTGAAGACCCTTCCAAAATCCACTAGTAAATAATGGATCGTGATTGCTAACAATAGAAGTAGGAACTTCATACAATTTAACAGTTTCTTTAACATAGAGTTTGACCAAAAGAGGTACGGTCCGGTTGGACCGAACGGGAATGTATGAAGGTTTCAATAACCCACCGGGACTTTGATGCTCGGCCTTTATGAGTTGGAAAGTCATGCAATGCTTAATAATCTTAGCAATATCAGATTTCATTTCATCCCAATAATAAAGTCACTTCATGTACGCATGCATTTTACTACTACGGGATAAATAGTAAATTTAGAACCATGAGAATCTTCTAAAATGTCCTTACGGAGATCACTAATATTAAGCACAATAAGTCTACCAAAATTTTGAATTCCTCTGCGAGCACCAATATCAAAGTCTTTCAAACCATCGATCTTACTTGTACCCCTGCAACTTTGGCTAAGAAGACCCAATTTAGGATCTTTCTTTTGATTTTCAAGGATGCGGTCTAAAAGAGAAGGATGGCCTCAGGGCTACATAAAACAAGAGATTAACATGAATTGGGGCCATGATACCGAATCTCACAAGTAGACAAAGTCTTGAGATCATTCCATTCAGATATCATCATGGAAACAACTGCTTTTTGCTACGACTAAGGGCATCGGTAACACGATTTTTTCTTTCGGGTGTATAAAGAATATCAAGATCATAAGGTGCAAGGAATTCGAGCCAATGTTGTTGACACAAATTAAGTTCCTTTGAGAGAATAAATACTTTAAAGATTTATGATCGGCGTAGAGAACAAATTTCTCTCCCAATAGATAATGACACCAAATTCTAAGAGCAAAAAAAATGGCCGCGAGCTCTAAATCATGAGTGGAACATCTAGTCTTGGCAGGCTTTAATTGTCTAGAATCATAAGCGATAACGCGTTCCCTTTTGCAAGAGAACGGAACCCAAAAAAATACGACTAGCATCGGTACAAACAATGAAGTCTTGGTTCCCTTCGGGAATCACAAGAATATGAGCATCAGAAAGGAGTTCTTTTAATATCTAAAAAGCAGCTTTTATGCAAAATTATTTATTTCATGATCCTCTTTCCTAAAAAGCTAAGACATTCAAAATTAAAATTAACTTTATGTAATCATCTTTTTAGAAAATTTACTTATTACAAGTCAATTTACCGTGTCTAACTGTCTCATCATAGCGTTTAGGAGACTCCTATTAATAACGTTGATCAGGCGCATCAACTAGAATTCTTAAAGTACTTAATGGAAAATCAAACACAAAATCATCTTTTATATAATAAACATGCCTCTTATAAAATTTACAAATATTCTTTGCTTGTCTTAATAACAAAATCTGAATTTACTTATAAATATATCTTATTAGGAAGATTTGCAATTTTAAATTGTTGTTTTCACCCATCATCAATGAATACAAGGATGGGACTCATCGAAATATTCCCAGAATACTCGATTCATAAGATTGATGAAATAAGCTGGAGGGTTCGTCAAACCGAATGACATAATGAGCCACTCATAAGAATCATAACGAGTGTGGAATGCGGTAAGGGAAACGCTATCCTCGATAAATCGTAGGTGATGAAAACCGGTGGCAAGGTCGAGCCGAGAAAAAACCTTAGCACCCATCAATTGATCGAACGTATCATCGATCCTAGGCAATGTATACTTATTTTTAATGGTCAACTCGTTAAGCTTGCGGTAATTGATGCAAAGCCTAAGAATACGAACAGATTTCTTTACAAAGATAGCAGAAGCTCCCCAAGGAGAAGAACTAGAACGAATAGAACGAATAATCTGTTTTGCTTCCAATTCGGATAATTGTTTACGCATCTCCACATTTTTCTTATTGGACGTACGATAAGGAGGATGAGTAATAGAAAGAGTTCCAGGGATTAAATTAATTCTGAACTCATTTGCTCGCTTAGGTGGTAATCCTAAGATAGGCTCAAATATATTAGGAAATTCATAAACTACTTGAATAAGGGAAATAACATCTTTCTCATCATGTGGGTTTAAAGAATAAATTGGTGCCACCGAATTGTAAACGAAATCATTAAGGACAATAGAAATCTGCTTAATAGATTGAGGATGTCGAAGATGGATAGTCCTCTCAGGATATAGGATTTGGGCTTCATAATGATTAAGCCGATCATTTCCCAAAATCAATTCGAAACCTATGTAGCACATAACATGCAAATCGTATCGGAAAGCATAATCACAAAAAATAATCTTGACATTTTTACAAAGTAAACTGAGTGTTGCAGATCCGCCAATCAGATTCACAATTCTCAGTGACGTCATCACACCCATAACATTTAAAGACAAAGTATCCACAAGTTCTTTTGACATAAAAGAATGAGATGCACCCGTATCAAAAAGAATTCGAATAGGTTGATCACAAGACAAAACATTGCCATTGAGGAAAGAATGAGAAATATCTTGATGAAGTGAAGGGTTGCTAGAAGCTTGTGCAATATTCAGCTTTCCCTCATTCTTGTTTTGAAGTTTGTGACATGAAGATATAAGATGACTTGAACTTTTGCAATAGCGACAAGTAAGGGACTTCGGACACTTATTCGCATAGTGGTATTTAAATCCACAATTGTAGCATTCTACACGATTAGGGGTAGGAGTCTTCGCTACCAAAGTTGCTTTCTTCCCTTTCTTGTTGGGATTATGGCTTTTGAACTTAGTATGCCTCTTCTTCTTGTCATTGAGGCTTTTCTTGGCACCTCCAACATCACTATCACTTCCTTTATCGGCCCTTCAAGTCAAAGAGTGATATCTAAAAGCTGGTCGGAAGGCATTTCTAATTTTAGAGGTAAAACCTTTATGGGGTCCTTATTCAACGCATGGATAAACCTTTGATTATTTTCAAGATCCAAAAGTTGTTGGGCAAACATGAGTACGCCATCCAGAGGAGGACTGCTGGATTGACCAGCAATAGGACAGCCAGGTCTAACCATCTCTTCTTCTTTAAGAAAGAAAGAAAGAACGAAAAGGAAAAAGGTTATTCTCAGAATGAATTCAAATAATCTTGATTGGTAAAACAAAGCATCATAAAAGAAAATAGGGTAGAACGGATCATAAGACTTAGATTAAATCCTAGGGCACGATTCCTAAGAGAGACTTAGAAAAACGATTCTTTTCATAATATTATATATTATTTCGTAGTTTGGCTCTAATACCAAGCTATGACGCCCCACCTCTATACTTACACTAACCAATGACACTACAAGGTAATACCGTCAATTAGTACGAAGAATAAGGCTGTTGAGGAGCGACCAACTGTGTAATTAATTTGAGCGATAACCATTATGTCAAATAGTATGTCATGCATTTCATTTCAAAAGGAAATCTGAAATATCCAATCCAAACTCAAATCAACTACACAGTGGCTAAGTAGCCTTCGAAATCAATATAAAATTAGCACAACACGAAATCAGTCACAGATATTCATTTCACTAAGGCGGAAACAGATATGAATATAACACATAGAAATGAACATCATAGTAGTAGTCATACAAGATCCACTACAAGCCAAAAGAATAGGTACATGTATTACACAAAAGAATAAGTATACATCAAAGAGTTTTTATCTCATATACATGAAAGACAAAACTACTAAGCTAAAGTAGCTAGCCAAAAGTCAGAAGATAGTCCCTGCTAAAAAGTCAAGTGGAAGCACCTGAAACACCTCGGTCCGACCAAAGTATTATTAATAAGAAAAATATTTAACGGATCAATCTAGCTATAATTATCATGTAAGATGAGATAGGATAAGGGATATGACAAAAATATATGATAACTATAATACCATGGTGTGACAAGTATATATTTAATTACAATGAAAATCATACAATATCTCAAGTCTCCTCAAATACCCAAAAGAATATCACATTCTTTAGCTTATTCACCAAACCTCAAATATTGACAAAACATATCAATGCAAATCGCAAAAATTGGTGAAACATAACTTCCAGCGATACATAATTAAAAATCCAGAAAACATAAAAGGGGGAGGCCTATCACCATGGGAGCACAGAAACTCACCAACATGTGTATCATAAACGGGATGTTATCCCATGGATCGCTAACCCATAAAATTATGTGGTACACTCCCCCCTTGGGGACGAATGTGTGGAACATCGATGCACCTAAAAAGATATGCCCACAGACTCATTAAGCCGAACATCGATGCGCCTAAAAAGATATGCCCCATGCACAAACTCAATGAGCCGGACATCGATGCACCTACAAAGATACGCCCCATGCACAGATTCATTGAGGCGATAGCTCCACGAACGGTCAAAAGACAATGGGTCGCTACCCCACCAAACTGAGCCGAAACTCCACAGTATGGGATATAGTCCCCCACACGGACAAAGAGATATCACATATCGCTAGTCTAGATCACAAAATGATCATCATTGATAAAAAAATAAGATGTGCAAATTACACAAAGCTAGTAAATAAATGAGTTTAGCTTCATGCCCCTTAACCATTAGTTTAACTTAAATATTTACGAACAGATTGTAGATTTACACTTAAAAATTATCACGATATTTCAATCGAACAAGTCCAAGATTTAACAGACGAAGTAAACGCAAGCGTTTCATACCACTTGTTTTGCTAAGTCATCTAATTGGATTTCCCATACGAATGAGGTAAAGGTTTGTATATATTAGTAGATTGGAAAACGGTTTTAAAAATGAGCTTTACATTAAAAGTAATGTTGAAATCATTTTTGTGAAAGAGTTTGAGTATTTACTACTAGTATAGAAACTTCGTATTTTAAAGTGACAAATCATAGAAACGATTGAAAACAATCTATCACCAAAAATCCTCATTTCAATAATGTGAATCAAAACCATGGAAATCGATATCATATCCATCAAACACCGAAAATCCAAAAAAGAAGTCATCAAAGTCGGTATTGATTGACAATAGCCATTCGGATCTCAAAGATCGATAAAAATTGAAAATCCACTCAAAAATAGGCAAATGGGAAAAATTTAACAGGACCAGACGTCTGGTGGGTTTAACCAGACGTCTGACCCTAGACTTTGGAATTTTATTTTATTTTTCGTTTTATATATTTTTCCCCAGAAGCCCCTACCAAACGTTCGGTAGATTCAACTAGACGTCTGGTTGCCTGAGCTGCATAGAAATTTGCCTAGGCCATTGATGGCTAAATCAACTTGGAAGCGATGGAACGAGCGATGGAGGCTAGGGATTTATGCCAAGTGACAATCCAGCCCTATAGGCTCTTCAGTACACCCCAAATAACATGTCCAAACATCCATACTAGGATTTTCATAAATTTTGACTTCAAAACCAAAATTGAAAATTCACCAAACCTATTCAAATCAAAAGAAGTTGAACATGAAATAGATGTTATGAATTCATACCTAACAACAATGAAAGCTAGAGACATAGATGTGAGTTCAAAAACTCACATTTAAATTCAAAATCAAGAAATGAGAAGCTCTAAAACAAGCTTAGACCAATTCCTCTTCACTATATTTTTAGAATCTTCAATCTACTATCAAATGTAAAGTTCTTCCTAAGTTAGATTATAGGAAAAATCAAGAATTGAAAAGGGATTGAGATGGAGAGGATGCTTACCTAAGCTTTTGATTTTAGAACATGAATTTGAATTTCCTAAGAGAACTAGAGCTTAGGAATTTGGTTTCCTCTTCCTACCAGTTTTCCTAGGGCTCGAATGTAATATGAAATTAGAAATGGAATGAATGAAGAGTAGTGGAGTTGGAGGTATTTGGTAGAAGGTTTGAGTTCTTTTATTGGGTTAACGGACTAGAACACAACCCAAAGCCCAAATGAAAAAACCAAAATCCTAATAAACTCCAAACATAGCAATGCTTATGCTCAAACATTTTGTAAACGCCATTTTGAACTCAATGAAAGTGTGATGTCCCAGAAATTTGGGCAATATTTATTTAATAATTTCATTGATAATTATTTTAAAATATGAAATATTGATTTAACAATTTAATTCAAACAGGAATTTTTCTTTTGAAGATTAATAATTATTTAATTTGTCAAATGATATTCTTTTCAAAATTTATAATAATAATAATTTAAATTGAGAATCTTATTGTTTTCAAATGTTAAAAAAATATTTAAGTAATAAAATTATCTTTCTAAGCTGATTTAAAGATATTTATTTATAATGTATATATGTGTATACATTGTAAATAGGAGTTTTGATTTTAATTTAAATTTAATAACGAATATTTTCCAATTTATATATATATAAGATGTATAATTTATGAATTGATTAAATTGATTTAAATTAGTATTGAAAACTTTTCAAAAGTTTGTTTTAAAAGTCTATCTTATATTTTCATAGAAATATAAGTAAGTATTTATTTTTTTTAAAATAAAATAAATATATTTTAAATTTTATTTTATAATAAAAGTTTATTTTGTTTTATTTTAAAGGAGATTGTTTTTCTTTTGAAATAAGATTTAATTCATTCATATTAGAGTATAGTATTTTGATTTAAAACCCTTGAATAAAAAGAATTCAACATTATTTTTCTTTTAAAAATCTTCTCTTTTGAAAATTAGTTTTAAAATATTATTTTAAAAATATTCAAGCAAACATTAAAATGTATATGTTATAAGGAAGTTTATATGTATTTATTTAAAGGCTAAATATGGATAAAACATTTAAAACATGGTATATTAAATTAGAAATTGTTTTGGAAAAATTTAAAAACCTTTATAAATTAAGAAATTGCTTTTAAATATCAAAATGCATATGTGTTAAACTCTTAAACCATAAAGTAGACACTTGTAATCACATTACAAACTTAATACAACAAGTGGCAATGTTTGTTTATTTTTGAAATTTATTCTTTTAGATAAGAAAATGTAACAAATGCATTTTTGTTTAGCCATTATCTTTATTTGAAATCTGAAATCAGATTAAAAGAAATCTGAAAAAAACTAATTCTTGCTCATAATCAAAACCCAAATTCGATCAAAGTTCTGCAAACCAAAACCATCTAAATTCTGCAAAATTAAACTTCAAATCTGCAATCAAAAAAATCTACAAATCCAACACCCAATACTGCAATCTGGAAGCAATCTTCAACTTCAACTCTTACTCAAGCATATGAAGGTGGATCTGCATAATTCAGTATTCAAACTGGGAGCAAATGCAGTTTTTAACAATCAACAAGAAAAGCAATTTCAACAGTAATCAGGTTCCACGAAATTCAACTTGCAAGTGCAGATGCAAGTTCAATATGCAGGTTCCAGGAATAATGCAATTGCATCTAAATTTGTTCTCTGCATCTTCAATAAACTTGTGAGTAAACTTCTTATTTTAAAAACAGTTTTCTTAAAAATCTAAGCTAAATGCAAATTCCAGAACTAAAATACTAGTTCAAATGAATTTAAAACTGTTTGGATGAGAACGTCTCTGTTTCTTTTGGAAGTGAGTAACCTCACAATGCAAAGAGGTTTGAAATTGTCTGATGCATGTAAATACTTAGAAATGAGCAAGCTTGTCTGAAAAATCTATTTTGATAAATACTGTGTGTGAATATGTATAAACATATATATAAGTTTACAAGAAACTGTATATTTGATTCTGTTTATAAAACTTAAAATTTAAAAAGGGAAAAACAAATACCTCTTGAATTTATTTCAATTAGGATTTGTCATGATAGTAAAGTAGGTTGCACAGTATAAAATTTCAACTAAATCATAATTTAGTTATATTGAAGTCTGTTACCTCTGAAATAAATACATCAGTAAACATTTTTCAATAAAACAAGGATATCAAACATCATTAATTATTTAAACAAGTTTATAACAGGAATGTATGATAGAAATCATGAATTTTAAAACAATATTTACATTTTATAGTTTACTGATAGGTTAGTATTTTTGAATTGAACAAAATTAGGAAATCTGGGATCATCTAATTTCCTAGGGATTTTGGGGTGATGTGGTTTTGTCTGGAGGTGGAGGATGGATGTGAGAATGGGGAAAAATTTGGCAATAGGTGATCAGAGAGGGGAGGAGATGGTGCTTGATGTTTCCAGGTTCTAGCCCTAAATTGGAGTGGTCGGGGTTTTAGTAGCCTATTGATTTTTATGTGACGCATCGAGTGAGGTAGGGTTTTGGGAGTTTGCAAAGGGGGTGTAAAGGAAGCTATGGCCAAGGTCGCATCAACGTTGGTGGTTGGAGGTGGGGTTCCTCGGCGTTGACAGGTTTGGGTAGCTGGGTACAGTGTTTTTTTTCCAGGTTGTAGTTGATTTCTGAAAATTTGAATTCGAACTACAGTGGGTTTTTTGATGGTCGTAAACTTGTGAGGAGATGGTCGACGGCTTATAGAGGTAGGTTGGAGTGGCTGGAGTTCGCCAAGGTGACGGTGCATATGCACCGTACATGTTGAAGTCTAGTGAACATATGGGTATGTGCAGGGCAATTGACTCGAAGATGCCTTGGGTGTTTGTAGTTTTGTCTCGAAGCAAGTGGAATTGAAACTCGGAGTAGATATGGTGGTTTCTCGGGTTAATGTAGTTACAGGTTTAAAACCTAAAGTATGCAGTTTTTTTTGAATTTGAATGAAATTCATATTTTAAAGATGAAATTTGATTCAAATGTAAGTTAAATCCGAATTCAAATGAAATTTTGAATTCAAAGTTTTTAAAAATGAAAATTTTAAAATTTAAACAAGATTTAAATTTTAGTTTTGAATCAAGTTTAATATAGTTTTAGGTTTTCTTTGAAAACCAGATTTTGATTCAAAACAGTTTTGTAAGTTTTTAAATAATGGACAGATTCAATTTTTTTTAAGAAGATTTAAAAATGAGTTTGATTTCAAATAAGTTTAAATTTAAAAGAATTCTTTTCTTTAATATTGAATTAAAGATATGAAGTGTTTAATTTAAATTTGAAAGTTAAAATAATCAACTTATTTCAAAGCTTGATTTCTTTAATTAAGTAATTTTGTTTTAAATCTTTCTTTTATATTTAAGTAATGAATGTTCTTTAGCAGTTATTTTATTTTAAGGATTATAAGTTTATTTAAATTTTGGATAATGTTTAAATGATTAAACATTTTGAAATCTTTTAATTTTAAAATGAATTTGAATTTAATTTAGAATGGTATTGTTTAAAATACATTTTTGAATGTAAATAAGTCATTAATAAGTAAATGAATTGTTTATGAAAAATTAAGATAATTAAGAAAAATTTACTTATTTATTTGATTTTAAATAATGATTTAGAATTAATTTAACTAGAAATGATTAATGATGATTAATTCAAGAATAGTTTCTTAAAGAAGTAATTTAAGGAATTATTGTTAATAAAAAAATGATAATTATCTAAGGATAATTAAATAATTAATTAATATAATTAATTTTGATAATTAACTAGATTAATTAAATTGAATATAATCAATTGTAATTTGTTAAATATAATTACTTGATAAAAGTAATTAAGGAATTAATTACTTATTGTAATTAATTTTGATATTGTGATTTGTTTAAGTTAATTAATTTAGTTTAATTAATTTAAGTAAATCATTTGATGATTTAATGAGTGAAATGTAATTAATAGAGTAGGATTATTTAGAAAAGTAATAATTGATAATTACTGGAATGTAATTAGTGAAAGGTGATTTATTTTAATTAAGTAATTTGGATAATTACTTTGTAATAAATTAAGGAATTAATTAATAAAGATAATAAATTATTGGATAATTGATTTGTTAATGAGAATTAAAGATAGTTAATTACTGAATTTAATATTGATCAAGGTGGTTAATAATTACTAAAAGTAAGTAATTTTTAAATTAAGTAATTAATTTGAATATCAATTAGAGATCATTAATTATTATAATTAATAATGTAATTAAGAATTGTTTAATTAAGTAATAATTAAATAAGTGATTAATTAATTGTAATTAATTAAGGACAATATAATTAATTATAATTAATTAATAAATGAGTAATTAAATGTTAATTACTTATGAATAAGGTTAATTAATTTGTAGAAATTAATTAAAGACTAATTACTTATTGAATTATAAAATGATTAATCAATGTGCTTAATCAAGTTGAATACATAAGAAGTGATTAATTAACTTGGTTAATTAATTAAAGGATATTAAGCAGGATTTAAATGTGGTAATTAATTTAAATTAATTAAAGATAGAAGTAATTAATTTAATTCTTTTTAATTATAATTGATGATTAATAAATCATTGCTTATGGATGTTATTGATTGAAAGGTTGTGATCTCAGTAATGAGATGAGTTGTATCTGTATGATATGGATGCATGGTTAAAGTATGATGGTTTGTGGTGGATTATCTGGTTGTGATGATTATCTGTTTGTGATGATGATACAGATTATATGTTTATGATATGAATGTGATTAGCTATTGTGATATGTAGTTATCTAATCTGAGTGAAATAGATAATTATGAAATGACTTAATTGTTTAAAACCCTTAAGTACAACTTGGACATTAAAATGGCGTTTGGATTTCGGTGAGACCGGGATCGGGTTTCCATATTTGGATATCCGTAAACCACATCGATTCCAAATAAACGTTAGATTGTTAATCCAAGTGGAGCAAGTGAAGACTCGAGGTGTAAGAACTATACGTCAGTATAACTCTATGGGTGATTCCGTAATGAGTTTGATGGAATAGTACTTATAGGTTCGAGATGGTGATTTAGAGTGCAAGGGTTATCGTCATTGACTTTGAGGGTGATTTCAAAATGAGTGCAACGAGATAGTGCCTTCGGTTTCGTTCGAACCCGGAACGAACTTGTATGGATTGAATGCTTTCAGAACATCGTCAGGTGGACGATGAGCATTCTAAGATTTATGTGTCCTATAAAGGTAATCGTAACCTCAAGCCTCATCAACCGGGAATGGCTAAAACAGGGGAGGTGCAGCAAGGCTTCGTGGGTAGCCCCCACTGGAGATCAAGATTTACCCCTGTTTAGAGGTCCCTTTATATTCGACTGTGTGGTAGTTGGCGACGGCCAATCTGCGGGGTGGTCTTGTTCGGAACTGTTCGGTAAGGAATGGTTCCGGCTTTGTGTTGCAGGGGAGCAGGCGTACTCCTCGGTACGGTGATCTAGGCCACGTACTGTGATGGGCGGTACCCCAGTAGCCCTGCCATTGATGGAATCCATAATCCAATAAGTGCCTGTACGGTTTTGATTGTGCCCAACTATGTTGGAACGTGAGATGTAAGCATTCCAACTATTTCTGTATTTTATTTTGTAAACCCTAGACACTATTATAATATCACCGGATTTCCTATCAAATTTTTTGGTTAGCGTAAGGTAAAAACTTTTCCATGTTTATGTGTGGAAAGTCTTACGTGATACTTTTTGTTTCCAAAGGATTTTCAAAGTTAAGCAACTTTTATCCCTGTTTACTCACACCAGACCCATGTCTGACCCGAGTGTTTATTTTCTGTTTTATTAAACTCTTAGGTACTCATATTACATATGAGTAGTCAAGTGTTTCAGGATTGCTTTGACGAGTTCTGGAGGAGATAATGGAGCAGGAGGCTTCATCGTGTAGATATATATAGTGGTTCCGCTATGTTTGAGTTGTGTCTGTTTCTCTGATATACTTGAATTATAATTGCTAGACAGATGTTTATAACTGTCTAGTCTGTGTTGTATTAGCTGTTTAACTCTGATGTATATGTTAATATGTAAAGTTTTATGTGATATAATATAATTTATTCGTTCCGCTGTGAGATTCAGGTGTTGTCTGTTTCTTCCTTTCCTTTCTTTTCTCTTTTCTATCACTTTCTTTCTTCTTAATGATGCGTCTTTATATGGAATGAAAGGCGGGTCATTACAGAAAGTGGTCTCGAGTCCGGATTCGACTATTTACAAGAAGTCACATTTCGTAATTTAATCCAACTAACGATGCTATATTAAATATTTAATCGTACAATATGCGGGTCATTACATATCATATCGCCATAGCCTAATTATAGTGTATGTACCTTGAGTCTACTCAACAAATAAAAATAGTTATCTTACCTCATCTATTCAATATATTAATTATACTGCACATAACATCCCAGCTTGAGTCTGCTCAACAACTAAGGTGCATACAAGTAATTTATTAATATATATATGGTAGAGGACAATATTATATTGAATATCCACAATCTTTAATATATTATATTGAGTGTTATCGACTTACGGAATAATGTACTTATTATGAAGTACCCTTGTGATTCAAGTGTCGAACACATAAGAAGTCACGGTATGCACACATTTACATATCAAATTAGCCCTTAAGTTTATTTACTTTTCTTTAATGTTCCACCTTTAGTTTATACATTCATATTATATAACTTTATATTTCATATTATTTATATAATTGCCTTATGTATAAAATTATAGTAATTAAATCTTATTTAATCAACTTTTAATTAATTAACATATTAATTAATTTTATATTATTTTGATCTAACATTTATATTAAATCTTTATTACATACTATAACCTTTATAGTATTACACATATATCTTATATATTTGTATATTCCTTGATTAGTTTATTTAATTAACTAACATTTAATTATTTATTTAATTAAACAATTTGATCAAATTATATTCGTTTCAAACTTCAATTCATATACATACATGTAAACTTATGTTATTTTAAATATTTTAAAACAATATAATATATATCGTATATAATACATATATACATTTATTAATTAATTAACTTATTTAATTATTTTATTTTATTAGTCTATTAACAAATTTTAAGATTTTGAAACTAATATTTATTTGCAAACATTTTGAAATATTTTATTATATTATAACTTTTATAATAATTGTATATCTTATTTTAAATTTACATTTAAAATTTTAAATATTATATTTTAACTTTTAAATTTTTTTGAAAATTAACGATAAGCCCGATTCAAATTTAGACCTTTTCTATTAGGGTCAAGTTTTGGGCTGTGAGCTTAATAGTAAACCCTAAAATGACTAATTTATACTTCATAAGCTACTGAACTTTGATACTATTGTCGAAAGTTGGAACTGGGTCAGCATGCAGCGGAAGTTCTATGTGAATTTCAAATTTTTTTATCCAATGGACCTTTATTAGGCCTACAAAATCTAATTTATTTAGAACATTTATAAATTTAATTTAAATAAAATCTTTATTTCATTTAAATTATAATGAATAGATTGAATTTTATTTGATTTATATTTTAAATTAAGTATAATGGTACACAAATGTATCATATACAATATGTGCATGCATGTGTAATATAATTATCCGTGTAAGGTATAGCAAGCTCGTACATAAATATTGGGATTTGCATCACAATGGACATGCTAGCTAATTTTACATGTATTATTTGTTGCCTAAATATATGTATGTATATATACACACAAAAACTTGTTATCTTAAAATGAGTATTAAAACAATATAAATATTTATATGTATGTATATAATATATGTATCACATAAGTGTGAAATATTTATGTATATATGTTTGTATATATATTAAATTGGATAATGATTTGATGAATAATATATATATATATATAAATTATAAAATGTTTCTTATTAATTTATTTATTTATACATGTATGTTTTACGGCAATAAAATTAATATATATTTATATATGAGTTTATTTATAATTATAATTGTAATACCGTAAAACATTCACAAGTGTACGTATATATATATAATTAGATCAATTATAAAATTAATTAAAAGTAAATATGTATATATCTTATAACATTCCATGTCCAAAACACAGCATAGAAAATATTTTATTATTAAATTATTTACACACAAATTTATTAGCCAAAAATAATAATATAATATTAAAAATAATTAGTACATATTTTTTAAGTCTTAAATTTTCTGAAATTCGAATATGATATTATAAAGTCATAAAAAATTACATGATTTTCTGAGTTGAAATTATATTTTTTATTATTTAATTAATATCAACCGTTATTATAAAAGATTTTTTAAAAATTATAAATTTGATTTTTAACTTCTAGTATTTTGGTCGAAAGTTAATATGATGATGGAATTTTTTTATAAAATTTATAATATAATTTTCAAATCATATTTATATTAGTTATATAACCTTTATTTCAATTTAAATAATATTATAAATTGTAAATAATTACAAAAAAATATTTTGATGTTACCTAAAATTGTATTTAGTATAAATTTGCATATATAAAATATTAGGTCAATTTTTAACATGATATGGCGACATAATGAAGTATAGGTTATTTAAATTTGTGTAATATGACTTACTAATATAAATATAATAAATTAATATATGTATATATTAAAATAAATTCGGCTATGTATACATCAAACCTAAAAAAATTGTTTTTTAATTTTATGTACATACGCATAACCATTCATTATATGACAACATTCATACATATTTGAATCTCACCTAACTAATAATATAAATATGATATATATGTACAAGCAGTGGAATATTATACATGAATTATAAGTTATATAAAAAAAGAAAACATACCAAAACTGTGCCTTGAAGGACACCTTGTTATGACGGACATTCCTCATTAGTTTCTTCTCAATTTGGCAAACTGTTAATCTTCGAATTGTAGATCGTTGACCATCCAATAGTTGTTGATTTGAACTATTTTAAGAAGAACTTTGATGGAGCTTTTTTTATGAGTTCGGCCGTAAGGAGATGAAAGCGACAGGAAAAAAAGATCTATATGCATTAGGGTTAGGAGTCTTTTTATAGTGGAAGGAATAAAGAGAAAGGTGGATCATATCTCTTATCCCTTCACCCTAAATCCGAGCCATCTATCTAAAATACCTCTAGCCTTTTTTTAGCAGCCCTACCTCTTTTTGGTTGAAATTTCTAGCCTCTTTCATGAGCTTTAAACCCATTTTAAGTCCAAACAAATATTTAATTAGATCTAATTTGATTGCTTCTCGATATCGCTTATCGATCGATGTATTTACAACAGTTATAAATATACAATAATATTTTTTTCTCAAATCATATTTTTATAATTAATTTTTATAAATATTTATTAATACATTAATTTATAATAATTATAAACTAATTAAATCTTTGGGTCTAAATAGAATTGATCGTATCAGTTTTGTGACTCATCACACGTAAATTTGGTCAGCAATTAACATCGATATATTCGAATGTTAACGATCACACGTCACTTAGCAAGTGGTGTGACATTTTGGCCAAATTTATCGCTTGCTTAGTTTTGGTAAAATCCAATTTCACTTTATTAAGCATTATCCAGTTGTGACATTTATTTATCCAAATTCTCCTCGTCAAAACTGCAGCACTTTGGACTTATTGAATTTGGCAATGGTCAAAATTCCAACATTGTCCGTATTCAAATGTACAATCCAAACTCAAAATCCTTTTTTCAATAATAACAATTATTATTATCCGAGACAATCTGGCCAAAGACTTTGACTTTGAGTTGACTGTGATACCAATCCCATATAATTGAGGAGACAAATCCTCTCTTGAATAGTGCTTCTCTTCTAATACATCCAGTCAAGAGAACTTTGTAATCAGTCACACTGATATTTTCTGTTTGACCATAGTTATACTAACTAACAGAAAACTATCGAGTGGGTCTTTCCATAGTTATCAAACAACTATCAGTATGTAAACCCTATGTGCCCCCAGCAGCCATGAGTAATACACTGACCAAAGTTTGAAGAGTGTTACGTGCCCAAGTGTCAACGGATACATCGATATCCAATCTCAATGGATCTTGACTAGGAACATTTAAAATGATAAATTTATTATTATTGTGATAAATTACTCATAGTTACAATACTTTGTAACTACTATCACAAAACATACATGTTGGGCGAATTCTCACCCAGAAGATTTCGAGACCAAGAAGCGTCAGTTTCACCCGGGTTCGCAACCTCCATTCCATCCGGTTCCTAAGTCCGTTCGGCAATTCAAGGGCTTAAAGTTTCATTCGGCAATGAAGGGCGAAATCTCATTTACCTCATCCGGTTCAAACTCATTCGGCATACCTCATCCGGTCCAAACGCATTCGGCATACCTCATCCGGTCCAAACTCCAACCTCGGCCTCCTCCGAACCAGACATTCTCCATGTCCTAGCCGGACCATCCCACACCTACCGAACCAAACATCTTTATCTACTACCGAACGAGGCCACTGCCGATCCATATCCACACTCCTACCACCGAACCACCACTGCCGAACCAAGCTATGCCTGCAACCGGTCCACTCACCACTGCCGCACCAAGCTTCGCCGAACCAGAACGCTACCAGGTCAGATTGCTTCAGCCCGGGCCCACCAGCAGCTATATACATCCATGACCCCTGCCCCATACCTCACTCTATAAATAGAGGGGCAGGGGTACAACAATGGCAGACAAGTTTGAGAGCTCAAGCACGGAAGGAACTTTCAAACTACTTTCATATACTTGTACACAAAGCATTGTACTTGTAATCTGAAACAAAGAAGATAATAACATATAAAGTGGACGTAGGCACGTTCTGGCCGAACCACTATAAATCTGCGTGTCTTTTACATTTCAGCCCCTGCTTTTTTCATATTTACATAACTTATCTAAATCATTAAGAATCACATAAAATCAACTAAATCACACGATTTGGAGGTGTTTGCCCATTTTTTGCGCAAACATTTTTGGTGCTTTCACTGAGACTCTCGAACTCGAAGCTTCAGCTTCCCTCATTCAAACCTTCTTTCCCAATAGCATCCTTCATTGCCTAGGAAACATGACTTCCAGACCAAGAAAAGACGCCAACAAGGGAAAGAACGCTACAACTAGCAGCGCTCCAAATCCAGTGGATCCAGATCAAGAGAACCAACCCACTACAGCAGCAGTGCCACATGTAGATCAGGCAATTCCAACAGCCCCTGCCGCAGAACAACCGGCAGTAATCACTAGAGCAGACCTAGACAGAGTTGTGGTGGAAGTAACTAACTGCTTCGCATCCCAACAAGAAGCTTTGGTGAACCAACTCATGTCACGCTTGAGGGATGTCGAAGAATCCAACCGCAACACTGAATCATGAGATGAATCTCAATCTGGAGGATCTCGGAGACAGCAAAGGTCTTCCCTCTTCGAGGAAGCCATCAACAGGAACAACAATGATAGGGGCCACGCCCGGACTCAGCCCAAACTCCGACTCGAGGAAGCGCTTGGAACCGAACCCAGCGGGGGAGGCGCCAGGCGAGGGTCGGATGTAGCTGAGCCAGTCATGCCACCTAATCATAGAAACCCCGCTGAACGGAGCCGAGCTGGAACCCAGCCCGAAGTTGACCCCATGGAAATGCCCGAAACAGAGCCCCACAGGGGAAGATCAAGGCAGGGGCCAACTGTAGCTGGTCCTAGCATGCACCCGAGCAGCCAGAGGCAACCACTGGATAACGTCAGAAGTGATAGACTATACCATCCCTACAGGTCATCTGGACGAGATCGATCCCGCAGGGAAGAACTTGTCTATCCGCTCCAAATTCTGACGAAAGAATGGCACGACTATTCAGGGAATGCGTCCAACGGGAGCAAAGGGACCGAGGAATAGGCGCTAGGGTCACCATCCCCTTTACCCGCAAGATCGAAACTGCCATCACCCCCCGGGAATGGAAAATGCCAACCATGGAACCTTACAAGGGAACTTCCGACCCCATCGTACACTTACAAAGATACACCCAGCATATGCTCATGAGCGGAGCAACAGAAGGGGTACTGTGTAAATGCTTTCCGCTATTCCTAGCAGATCTAGCTATCTCCTGGTTCTGCCATCTACCCCAAGGATCTATCAGCTCATGGAAGATGTTGAAAGAAAGGTTCATTAGCCAATTCCGCATCCATGTAGAACAACCCAAGGATGCTTATTCTCTATCCAATGTTAAACAGAAATCCGGAGAGACACTGCAACAATATCTAACTTGGTTCAATGCCGCAGCGGCCGCAGTCCAAGATGCCGATGAGAAACTCACCCTAATGGCCCTCTGTAGCGGTGTACATCCAGATACCAAGTTCGCAAGAAGACTAACTAAGGAAAAACCAGCTACTTTACCTGATTTCTTCCATGAAGCTGGAAAGTATATGAGACTTGAAGACGCCGCCACTGAGAGGCAGTCAGGGCAACAAGGTAAGACAACTTCGGACAAGGTTCCCGCTGCAGCCAAGGACACTCGAAAAAATGAATCTAGAGACAATGCTGGGGGCAGGAAAGTTGAAAAACGCCAATATCGACCAGGACCGAGATTTGACTCCTACACTCCTTTGAATGAAACAATCGAAAACATCTTTCTCGCCACTCAGGGCGAACTCGGATACAAGCGCCCCCCGCACAAGAAAGAATCTGATAACGCACTCAAGTCTGGAAAGTTCTGCCGCTTCCATGAATCCTACGGACATGACACCAATGAATGCCACCATCTCCGGGACTTGATCGAAGAACACATCAGAAGAAGAAGGCTGGAACGCTATGTGAAAGGTCAGAACAGGACTCCAACCCCTGCTAATGAAAACTCAAAGCGACCCCTTCCAGAAGTAGGCGAAGGGAATCGCAACACCAGTGGCTCTAGTCAAGAGAAGATAGTGGTCCATACCATCTCGGGAGGACCACACATCGTCGACAGAAGCTGGGCAGAGATGGAAAGATACGGCAAGTCACTTAGAAATGCTGAAGGCTATGTTAACTCCATTATGGAAGAACGCCACCCGAAACGGAAAGAGAGTGACGACGTCATATTCAGTAGGTGTGATTTAGAAGGAAGACAATATCCGCATATGGATCCCATGGTCATCTCTGCCTGGTTCGGTCCAGCTAAAGTTTTCCGAATTCTAATAGACACAGGAAGCTCCGTAAATATCCTGTTCAAGCATGCTTTCGACAAAATGAAACTGTCAATGAAGGATGTGTCTCCCTGCAACAAACCCCTGCACGGTTTCACTGGAGATGCGAAAATGCCCCTCGGGCAACTTGACCTCTTCGTCGAAATAGGAAGTCATGCCCGCTCCGTTGTGCAAAAACAAACGTTCGTACTAATAGAAAACCACTCGGCCTACAACGCCTTCTTGGGAAGACCAGCCTTGTCTGACTTCCAAATTGCCCTAGCCCCGTGGTGCCTAAAGATGAAATTCCCAACAGATGACGGAATAGGAGAAGTTGAAGGAGATCAAGACGCTGCTCGAGATTGCTATGTAACTGAACTTCGCAATAACCATAGAAAGAATAAAGGGAAAGATGCAGAGACTACTCTCTGCATGAAAAGCTTGGAAGCATAGCAACTAAAGAAAGCCCCTCCTCTTTGATACACCAGCGATCCTTTCAATGAACTAGACCTCAGGGATAAGGAGGAGGAGGCTACCGCTGAGCCTGCAGAGGCCATGGAATTCGTATCTGTAGACAAACATGATTCAAACAGACTATTAAAAATAGGATCTCAGCTAAAAACAGAATTGAAGGATCAACTCATCGACTTTCTCCGCCACAACTTAGATGTATTTGCGTGGACACATGCCGATATGACAGGAATCTCCCCAGACATAGCATGCCACATGCTGAACATCGATCCCACCAGGGCACCGATAAAGCAGAAAAAGAGAAGCATGGGAGCAGAACGATCAGCAGCCCTCGACGAGGAAGTAAAGAACCTACTTGCAAAAGACTTCATCCGAGAAGCCATCTACCCCGAGTGGATAGCTAACCCGGTACTAGTAAAGAAAGCTAATGGGAAGTGGCGAACATGCATTGATTTCTCCAACTTAAATGACGCTTGCCTGAAAGACTGCTTCCCGCTCCCCCGAATCGATCAACTTGTGGACAGCACTGCCGGGCACGAACTTTTATCTTTTGTGGATGCATACTCCGGATACAACCAGATTCCCATGCACGCTCCCGATCAAGACCACACTAGCTTCATCACTGACCGGGGATTATATTGTTACAAAGTCATGCCTTTTGGACTCAAAAATGCCGGAGCCACCTATCAGCGCCTCGTCAACAAGATGTTCGCGGAATTAATAGGACGAACTATGGAAGTATATGTGGATGACATGTTGGTAAAGTCCAGGAAAGCCGACGATCATGTAAGCCACCTGAGCGAGATGTTTCAGGTACTTCGCCGATATGGAATGAAGCTGAATCCTCTAAAGTGCTCCTTCGGAGTGTCATCGGGAAAATTCTTAGGGTTCATTGTCCATTCCAGAGGAATTGAAGCAAACCCTGAACAAATCCGGGCTCTAAAAGAAATAAGGATACCTTCCACCCGAAAAGAAATGCAGAGCTTAAACGGAAAGGTAGCCGCCCTAAGCAGATTCATTTCCAAAGCAACTGACAAGTGCGTCCCTTTCTTCGAAGCTCTCAAGAAAGACAAAGGAAAGTTCGAGTGGACCGATGAATGCTTAAAAGCCTTCCTTAACCTGATCGAACACCTTCAGAAACCACCAGTACTCTCAACTCCAAACGAAGGCGAAGAGCTATACCTATAACTCGCTGTATCATCTCATGCTCTAAGCGCTGCCCTGGTAAGAGAAGAAAACCGCACACAACGCCCGGTGTACTTTATAAGTAAGAGATTTACAGGGGCAGAAGCCAGATATCCTAAACTTGAGAAATTGGCATATTGTTTATTGATCGCGTCACGAAAACTACGACACTACTTCCAATCTCACTCCATCAGAGTTCTAACCGATCAGCCACTAAGACAGGTGCTCCATCGTCCCGACACTTCTGGACGACTCCTCAAATGGTGCATTGAACTAAGTCAGTATGACGTCACCTACCATCCTCGCACTGCTATCAAGGGGCAAGCCCTGGCCGATTTCATTGCCGAATTCACTACCAACGAAGGCAAGGATCAGTTTGAAATAGCAAAAAACATCAAGTGGAACCTCTTTGTAGATGGAGCATCAAACGAACAAGGCTCGGGGGCAGGTATTGTGATAATCACCCCCAGGGGAAGAAAGCTGTACTATGCATTAAGGTTGGAATTTGCGGCCACTAACAACGATGCGGAGTACGAGGCAGTAATAGCGGGATTGGAGCTTGCCTTAGAAATTGGAGTCAATTCTTTATGTCTTCATAGTGATTCTCAACTTATCGTAAACCAAGTACTAGGAGAATTCCAGACATGAGGAGAACGACTCACAGCATACCTAAAGAAAACCAAACTGCTGCTCGACCAATTGGACCATTATCTAATCAAACACATTCCTCGAGAAGATAACCAAGAGGCCGATGAACTAGCAAAGCAAGCTAGTATGAAGAATAGCACCATTTCCGGAGCACTAGCCATCTCAAGGCAGCTAGCCCCAAGTTTTGAACAAGTGAATCTGATAACTGCAATTGAAGAAGCAACTTGGATGACTCCTATCCGGAAATATTTGCAGGACGGCACACTACCAGACAAACATGATGAAGTCAGGAGAATTTTGAGGAAAGCTCCCCACTACACAATACAAGAAGGCATCCTCTATCGGCGTGGCTTCTCCAGCCCCTTATTCAGATGCGTCGCTGAAAGGGAAGCCAAGGAAATCTTATTCAACATCCATCAAGGTAGTTGCGGAGATCACACTGGAGGGCAGACTCTGGCGAAAAAGATACTCCGATATGGATATTACTGGCCCACACTAAACAAAGACGCCTTAGACTTCGTCAAGAGATGCGACAGATGTCAGAAATTTGCCAAGATTCCTCGACTACCCACAAATGAGATTACTCAAATGACCAGCCCTTGGCCCTTTGCTGTATGGGGAATTGATTTAATTGGCGAACTGCCAACGGGCAGGGGCGGGGCCAAATATGCTATAGTGGCAGTCGATTATTTCACCAAATGGGTGGAAGCGGAACCCCTAAATAAAATAACTTCAGCAAAAGTTATCAACTTCTTGATCAAAAATATTCTGTGCAGGTACGGAGTACCACTCAAGATCATATCAGACAACGGACTCCAATTTGACAGCGAAGAATTCGCCGACTGGTGCCAAGAGCATGGAATTCATAAAAGCTTCTCATCAGTAGCTTATCCTCAGGCAAACGGACAAGTCGAAGCTGTCAACAAAATTCTCAAAACCCTAATCAAGAAGAAACTTGAAAAGTCAAAAGGCGCTTGGGTGGACGAACTTCCTACGGCACTTTGGGCCTACCGCACATCTTTCAGAACATCAACGGGACATACTCCTTTCTCTTTGGCATACGGATCGGAGGCAATGCTCCCTGTTGAGACTATTGTTCCTTCCCATCGTAGGATCCACTACAATGCAGAAAAAAACGAAGAACTCCTCCTCATGTCTTTGGATCTGATTGAGGAAAGGAGAAACGATGCAGCCCTCAAAGCAGCAGCTCACAAACAAAAGGTGGCAGCACTATACAACTCCAAAGTCAAACATCGCATCTTACAAGAAGGAGATCTTGTCCTCAGGCGAATCTTTCCGCGCCCCGGGGCACTGGACCCCATCTGGGACGGACCATATGTAATTCATAAAGACCTCCACAACGGAGCTTATATTTTGTCAACAGTGGACGGAGAGGTGTTCCAGAGGGCATGGAACATCCGACACCTCCGTCGATACATTTCTTAACTTGTACTGCCCATATGAAGTGAATTAACAAAGAGAATCAGTGGACGTAGGCATTTTCATGCCGAACCACTTTAAAAAATCTTGTCTCTTCTTAACTCGTTCCTTTATATCTTGGCTGCTTGTTAAGCTTTATCCTTTTCTGTTGAACAAAATCTTATGGCATCTCCACTCAAGACGCACCACGGCCTCATCTGGACAAGGCCTAACAGGTACACTACGATTCTATGCACTCGCCAATGAGACTCTTTTGCTCCAACATCCCTCTGCTGCGGGTTAACTCATTGCCCGCGCCTGCCCTCAAAGCCAACTGTAATGAGCCGATTATAAGTCATCATAAAGGCCGACTATAGCCGATGGCAACTCATTACGGCGTTCGGCTCGCCGGCAACTGTGAACCTACTTTAAGCCCCAACATAAGGTGTGGCCAGCCAGGGGTAGTTCACGGCCAACGGCACCCACGCTAGCCGGCCACGGTAAATCGAATAATACCCACGATTACGGACCATAATGGTTCGGGTAGTTACCGTGCGCGATCTCGGCTCCGATGTGTCTTAAGTGCGGCTGTGGTAAAAAAGAAAACTCCCCGCGGAGGCGTAAGATGGGTGACAAATGTCTCCAAGACCCACAGCTAGAGAAAGTGACTACAAAACTCGTTTGCCACGAACTTAAGCACATCGACGGCCTTCCGTGACTGGAAGTTTTACTTTTTCTATATTTCCATTTCATTTAAATACTTTTCCCCTATCCTGTATAACAAACTCTAAAGTACAGGAAACCGAACAGGGAGCATTCACTCATGAGAATCTAAGCCCGCGTACTGGGTGGCAAGGTACTCAGATATATTCATGATCAGTTACACAAGATGCTCAAAACTACCGCCTGCAAATAAAACATGAAGGGCGGTACTCTCTTCTCTTGTACATAGATGCATAACTATAGCTTATTCATATGTCACACCAACATTGCAAAACATGAAATTATATTTCAAGCAAAGGCTTAACATCAAACACAACTAAAATCACAGGCATGTACATGGTTATACTTCTCACGCAGCACATCAAAATGACAACAACGTTTAAACATAACAAAATCAGCTTATATTATGAAATCACACCAAGTTATTCTCTGCAAATAATATTATTACAGTCATATCAATGTTTTGGACTAACGTAAACAACAGTAAAAAGAAATAAAAAGCGGCCGAATCCGGACGAGTAACCAGCTGCGTCCACACTCCATCACCGACTTCCCAAGCCTATTTGGCCGCAGGGCCGGAACCCCCAGCATGTTGATCGGAAGTTCCACCTGTCCAATTCAGAAGAGGAATCCATTAAGCAAACGATAAACAATCAAGTCATGGAAACCCAGAAAGAAAATGAAAAGAGAAGAATAACTCACCAGCGTCCGCCGCTTGATCCTCATCCTCCAGTTGCACGCCCGCTTCCTCCGCAGCGAGCAACCGCATCCCCTCCTTCACCGCCACTTGCTCCTCTTTCGAGAACTGAGCAGTGACCACATCCAGACTAAAAGCCACTCCACCTTCCTTACCCGCATCGACCCTGGCCTCCTCTAAAGCCCGGAGATATATCTTGGCCATGACCCGGGGATAGTCATCCATCCAAGACAAGCTGCCCTCCTTCCAAGTGCGGAATTACATGTCCTGCAGCATCTCGTCCATCATCCCCTCATTCTCCTCGAACTCCCTCACCCTGGCCTCGGAAGCCTGCAACTTGACGACAGCGGCATCCCTCTCTGATCGGTATCTCGAGCAGTCAGCCTGGAGAGACCTCCTCATCTCCTCCATCTCCTCCTTTAACTTAACTTGAGCCATCTCCGCGGCCTCAAGCCTCCCAGACAACTCCTCTACCTGCTCGAGATCCGCATTCCGAACCTCATCCACTGTCGCAATGGCCATGTCGATCCGCTCCTTACAGGCGGCCTCCATCTTCCGTAATTCCGCCCTACTTGCCTTTTCCATGGTCTCTTTCAGACGCCTGGAGGCTTCCTCGTGCCGAGAAATCTGAACGGCTTGACCGGCAAGCTGTTCGGCCTGATCAGCAACCTTCAGCCGCAACCGAATATTAGCACTTCCAATCTCCTCCCCGGCCTTGACCAATTGAGCATGATACTTCATTAACTTCTTGGTCTCCTCAGCCACCCGATCAATATTAGCCTTGGCCTCGTCTCCCATGGTAACTACCCGAGTGGTAAGCAGATCAAGGTCTAGGGACTTAGCCTCGTCTAACACTCGTACCATGGGGTTGCGGGGAAGGAGGTGCTCACCCGTGGCCTCATCAAATGAAATATCCCGAGAACTTGGGTCTAAATCAGGATGACCAGCAAAGGGGTCACGAGGCACATCAGGACGCCTAATACGGATAACTGTGGGATTCTTGGAAGAAGGTGGAGGGGGGATAAACTCCGTGCTCTCCTCCGTGGCATCACGAGGAGGCTGAACAGGAAGCTGCGGACCAGGGGAAAGCTCAAGTAAAGAACGACTCCTCTTCTTTTTCTGAATGCTCTCTTCGATGACCCCAAGAAGAGGACGGTATTTGACCACGTCTCCAGTGCGACCAATGGGAGGCTTCGCAGAAGCTCTCATCGACTTGAATTGTTCGAGGCGGTGTCGAACGTCTGACGTTTTAACCACCTGGCCTGCCCCTGGAATAAAGAACAAGTGTTACGAACATACAATGGTCCACAATTCAGGAAACATGTTAAGTAAAAAGAAAAGAAAAGTGTGAAGGCACGTCTACTATACAAACCCTGTGGAGAAGTGGGGTACTGCAATAAGTCCTGAATCTCATTCCAGGACGGGAGTGAACCATAAAATATTTCTAAGTCCTTATCGAAAATGGAATCGACAGAGGACAAAAGTTCACCTTGCACCGCCGAAGCCACCCTGGCTGAGGAACCCCTGGGGGATAGATCGGCACCATCCCCGACCTTGCCAGTCTCCTTCGCCTTCTCCGCTCCCGATTCCCCTTCCGATTCCCCGAAGGCCTGGCGGAGGGCCTCATCCAGCTCAGAATCTTGCCCAGAAGTTAAGACACCAGCACCACTACCACCCTGACCATCTCCATCTCCTCCGCCTTCCGACTCTCCTTCCATATCACCTCCTTCGCCCTCTTCCACACCTTCCTCCTCCGGAATGATCGGGCAAGTACTAGGAGAGGGACCCTTCGATTCTTTAAGCTTCTTGCCCCCCGCGACGGGATGCTGTACGAAGGGTTTTCTCTTTCCACTCTTCACCGTGACCCCCTCCTTAGCTTTGGCAGCCTTCTCCTCGGCCGTGTCCCTCTGCTTAACCACGGACTGGTGCGGCAGGATCAAATTGTACTCCAGGAGGGTAGCGTTCCTGATCAGATAGGCGGCTGACCTGTCCCTCTCGGAGATAGCCTTAACTTCTGCTGCCATATGGACTAGGCGATCGCTCTCCACCACCGCAAAACCACCTGTCGCTGACAAACAACAGAAGCACATAAGGAAAGGAATTGCAATCAAGACAGGAATTACGAATAAAGAGTTAACTTACATCCGGAAGTGAAGCGACGAATGGAGACAGAATCGTCCCTCACAAAGAACCACTCCTTCTTGAACATGCTGTACTTTGAGTACAGGTCCAGGACCGGCTTGAAGGAGACGAACGACTCTAAGCTAATGTAGGGGGACCCCTTCCTATAGCCCCTCAGATTATATAGATACCGGATTTCCCGGTTGGATGGAGAATGCCCGTACCTCTTCTGGAAGATAGAATATAAGCACACCAAGATGGCATACGAGTTGGGCTGAAGCTGGAAAGGCGCCACCTTTAGATATGTAAGGAAGCTAACAACCCAGGCGTTGATAGGGGGAATGGCCCCGCACATGCAATGGTACCGGCTGTAGGCGAAATACCCTTCGGGAGGGTCGTATGGCATCACCCCGACTCCCGGAAGCAACATAAGCGCCCTATCTATCCCGAAAGAACGGGATATAGCATCAAGCTGCTCCTCCTTTAGAGAACTAGGGAAGCAGTCGGGAGGGGAGACCAGGAGCTCCTGGGGTCCCTACCCCTCCACCAGCGATCTCGAAGCAGTTCCATGCTCCCCGGACCCCGATTGGGCTGGGGGCACGGAGGAAGGCTCGCCTCCATCCTTGGATTTCCGTCTGTCTGATCGTGTTTCCGCCTTGCGAGACATTTATCTGCATACACAAAAGTGAAAAGACAGGTTGTTAGAACAAGGAGTACGGAGATGTAAGCGAAAAAGAATGCATAAGTCCAGAATTCCACTCAAAGTCCAAGTACAAAAGTTCATTCGGTATACATGTCGTTCGGCACTAAGAGTTCATTCGGTATACATCCATTCGGTACTAAGGCCTAAGGCCCATTCGGTAAAACGAAGACGTCCGTATGTATTCGGCAAATTAGGCCCATTCGGTAGTGAGTCCATTCGGCAATAAGTGTATACCTGATTCGGTAGGCAAGTTGGTTCGGCACGAAGTGGTTCGGCTTTCGTTTGATTCGGCAAGAGTGTTGGCTCGGTATAGTGTTGGTTCGGCGCTTGTTGATTCGGTGAAGAAAACCTAAGGGGGTATAGCCCCTATATATAGACTGGAGGAACACCACCGGACCAGATGGTTCGGCATACCGGACCAACCATATGCCGAATGAAAACATCCATCCGGACCAACCAAACACCGAATGACGTTGTCTCCACCAGCGAAAGTCAGAAGCAGGGGGCACGCGGAGCGCCTCAATCAGATAAGTACCGAACTCTAGGATCTACTGATAAAATAGAGATTATGATAACGATGAATAAGTAGTAAATCTCCCACTAACATGGGTTAATCATTTACACATGTACGCGACCACGAACGGTCCACATGCATGCTCTGAATGGCTATTGACCCTATCGTCGTGAGAATTTACACTTTGACATCCTTTTAAAACTCATCAGTTGAATGGATATTTGGTTCTGATAATTCTGAAATGGCTAAGCTACTTACACATGTACGGGGTCGTGAACGATCCTTAGACATGCTCTGAGATGGCGATAAACCACCCTGACAAACGATCCAGGAACCCACTCGAACGTGGATCTGGCATCGATAATGCTAAGCCCCCTCGGGGCACAGTTACTCGCCTCGAACGGCACTCGACCTCGAACGGTCACATCTCGCCCCGAACGGCACAATTCACTTCATCTCAAATATTTCGATCCCGAACGGTCGTCATTTGAAATCACATTAAAACTGTAAATTCCTTTGCAGGAAATCAACAGGATATGAACATCCAGCTCATTGCATTACAAAACACGCCTTCCTACCGCAAGGCATGAGAACACCAACAGGATATGAACATCCAGTCCACGGCATTACAAAACAAGCCTTCCTACCACAGGGAAACAAAGCGCGACACATGCAAGCACGTGCCCCACTTTGGGGGGCAAATGTTGGGCGAATTCTCACCCAGAAGATTTCGAGACCAAGAAGCGTCAGTTTCACCCGGGTTCGCAACCTCCATTCCATCCGGTTCCTAAGTCCGTTCGACAATTCAAGGGCTTAAAGTTTCATTCGGCAATGAAGGGCGAAATCTCATTTACCTCATCCGGTTCAAACTCATTCGACATACCTCATCCGGTCCAAACGCATTCGGCATACCTCATCCGGTCCAAACTCCAACCTCGGCCTCCTCCGAACCAGACATTCTCCATGTCCTAGCCGGACCATCCCACACCTACCGAACCAAACATCTTCATCTACTACCGAACGAGGCCACTGCCGATCCATATCCACACTCCTACCACCGAACCACCACTGCCGAACCAAGCTATGCCTGCAACCGGTCCACTCACCACTGCCGCACCAAGCTTCGCCAAACCAGAACGCTACCAGGCCAGATTGCTTCAGTCCGGGCCCACCAGCAGCTATATACATCCAAGACCCCTGCCCCCTACCTCACTCTATAAATAGAGGGGCAGGGGTACAACAATGGCAGACAAGTTTGAGAGCTCAAGCACGGAAGGAACTTTCAAACTACTTTCATATACTTGTACACAAAGCATTGTACTTGTAATCTGAAACAAAGAAGATAATAACATATAAAGTGGACGTAGGCACGTTCTGGCCAAACCACTATAAATCTGCGTGTCTTTTACATTTCAGCCCCTGCTTTTTTCATATTTACATAACTTATCTAAATCATTAAGAATCACATAAAATCAACTAAATCACACGATTTGGAGGTGTTTGCCCATTTTTTGCGCAAACAATACAATTTATGGATTTTCTATTAAATATACTTTTAATTAAATTAATTAATTAATATAACCATATTATATCAAGTACGTATAAATACCTTTAATTGGTTATTGAGTTAGATAAATGTAAAAAATTACATAATTACTCCTAGGGCATACCCTTAACTCTATCACTGATTATAATTGTTATATTCATATAATTAGCTTAGTTTCGTTTAAGGTGAATAAAATTAAATTTTGATTTAATTTAAATTTTTAATTGAATTGTGTAATTAAATAAAACAATTTATCAAATAAAATTAATTAAAATTTATACATATATTAATATGTGTATATTAACAAACTATAACTGTTATAGTTGATTATATATTTTAAATAGTTTAAGGGGAATAATATATAATTCAAAAATTTTGTATAAAATAAATTACTTAAATACGATTTAATTAATAAGAATTAAAATTAGTTAAATATGATTAGGTAATAAGATATATACAAACACACATATACATATAAGTCAAATTGTAAAGGTTATAAACACTTATATAACTATATATGTATAAACATAAGTGGAAGAAACCTAAGTGTGGGCTTAGAGAACAAATACATATGTATTGTACGTATATTGTGATTTCAAATGTCTTCGATACTTGAATCATGAGGATATTTCATTAGAAATACATAATTTCTCTAAATTGATGTCACTCAATGTGTAATTATTAAAACATATGAATCCATAATAAATAAGTTGTTTTCAACCATTTATACATTAACATATTAATTGCATACTCTTTAGTTGTTGATCTTCTACAAGATAAAGATGTTATGTGTAGTACTATTACTATATTGACTAGACGAGGTAAGACGCGTGCACGTATTTGCTGATCTTCCTCGAGATACGTGCGTTATACTTAAGTCGTCACAAAACGATGGGCACGAGTGAATATTCTCTTTTGATTTGTTGATTATCCTCAAGGTCGAGATGAGATTAGGACAAATACCATGGGTTAGGAATTGTATATGGTACAACCAATAAAGTGGTATCCAACGCTTATGGGTCTATGATTTATTAATCATCCTCAAGGTCAGAATCTTAAGGCAAGCGAGCGCTAACATCCGCTGAAAAATTGAAAGATTTCTATTTTTTTCTTAGGGTTTTTAAAAAAATAAAAATCTAATGGGGGTCTTATTATAAACATAAAATGAATACATTTAATTTTTATAATATTGTAGGAATATATGTTATATAAAGTAAAATGATTTGCTTCGATAAATTTTGCAACCAACATATTTGATAATAGTTTATCAATTAAAATATACAAATGAACCAAATTAGGATTGACATCGAAATATAAAATAAACTTACCAACGAATCCTTTGGCATGTTGTCAATTCCAAACCTATGCAAAAGCCAAATTAAATGACTAATAATTACATTCATAACGTAGTCACTTAGATGTTTATTTGCTTAAGAGTGTGTATTGTCTTCTATGAGCTTTGAACTATAAAAAAATAAAAAAAATACGAATATTTGTTCTATATTCAATTATATATATAAAATATATGGTGAATAGTCGCGATATGTAATGTACGGAACTTCGATGAAATTTGTTTGTTGAAATGAGCAAGTAAAAGATATAGGATCATGCATTTGATTGCAGTGAGGTTCTTATTGTGTTAGATGTAGCACTAGACTAAGAACTATAAGAAGGACTTAGAAACTCGATCGGTGAAATGTCAGTTTAATCAGTTTGCATAAAGTGCAACTTATTTGAAATCCTTAAATGTTAAGGATGTAGAATGCATTTTTGTAAAGAGTTCAATATGATCATGTAGTAAGGGTTTCCTTTTAAATGAGATTTCCTTTTAGAAAGAAAAGAGAATGTATGAGAGTGGATGTAACATAGGCACGGTTGAAAAAAAGAGAGTCAATGATCACATCTACTTTATAAAGAAACATTAGAAATGAGAATTAAACAAAATACTAAAAGATACTTGGAATGGAATAAGAAATACGATTTCTATTCCATATGTATTTTCATGTAGAAATTTTTCTTTGAAACTTATTTATTCGAGTTCAAGATATTTGATCTGAAACTCTCGATTGTAAACTGGTTACAGTAATGAAATAATATTTCATAATAAGTGGTTGAATGAGCTTCATATTTCGCATGTTGTTATAGTAATGATGGAGTTTTGGAAATTTATTTGAAATAAAGTGGTATTTTGGATTTATTTGAAATGAGATTTATATAATTTGAAGTGGTTGAATTAAGCAATGAAAAAATCCTCTTTGTTTCTATGCATGACATTTTATTAAAATGTCAAATTTTTTGATCTTTGATTTTTGGAAAGTGGAATTGGAAGTAAATTTTTTTGGTGCAGAGTGCTTTTGTCTAATTTTGATGTTTTCAAGAGAAATTTTAATTTTCTTGGAATCAAAATTTTGTATAGAATTTTGGAAAATTTTAATTTTTAAGCTTTGTTTAAAAATAGCTATAACTTTTGATCCAGTGATTAGATTTGGTGATCTTTCTTAGTGTCTAAAGGTATTTCTGTGAAGAACCATTTTTGTGTTGAACATTTTATGAGATTTTGAAGTTTTCAAATGTTAAAAATATGTTTTGCGCAGCAATAAATCTCTTTTCAAAATTTCTGAGTTAAAATCTTGAAATATTTTGATCATAACTTCCAAACCATTAAACCTTTTTCTATGATTTTGTGCTTTCTGGGAAGCATATGACAGTGACTAGCAAATATTTTTTAAGTATTATAGAAAATTTTGAGGTTTATAGTACTAAATTAAAGTTTAAAGAAGAGGGTCTTTCTTGATTTAAATTTAAAAGTTTTTGGATTTGAAATATTGACTAATGTAAATTAATTTGGGGTCCTTTATATTTCATGTTATACTAGAAAACTTTCACCATGGAAGAAGATTTATAGACTATTTTACATCCACGTATTTGGAAAGTAATAAATAAGTTTTATGTTTTAACATCTTAAAATGTTTATAACCATGGATGTTAAAATGTTTGTTTTTAAATGGATGCAATTAGTTTGTTTGGTGTTGTGGATTTTCAAAACGTTCCATGCTAAGGAGCCTCCTCCAAAAAATTTGAATAATTTTGCCGCTCAATTTGCATTATGATTGGATCTATGGTCTTGGTAATTTATTAAATGAGTTGATTCAAACTCATATCTTATGACTTTAGACGTTGGGCTAGAGAAACAAAGAAAGGGGCTAATAGTTTGTTGTGACGTCGTGTGAGTTTGGTAAGCTATTAAGAAGGAGCATCGGTTAGTAAAAGGCTTGCTTTTCTTATTAGATGGTTGTTGTTCAATATGATGGGTAGCATATGCCTAAGTAGAGACTAGAATCCAATTATTGAATACTTTAGGAAGCTGGTTGTGTCGCTGTATTTAATATTTAATGCATTGATGCGGAACACTTTACATGCTAACACAAGAAAATAAATAAAGAGGTTCGTGCAACATGTCCATGGTTGGCTTTATTGGTTGTGATTTGTTTTAATGGATGCTTGTTTTGTATTTATATTTAACTTGTAGATGGATGTAGAGAGCTAGAAGTTATTTTGCCAGTTATAGATTTTTCCTAAGAAGAAATTGCAAGATGCAATTTTCTTAAAGGAAAGTCTGTAACAATCCAGTATAGAGAAGTAATAATCTGAAAATTTATATCGAAAATTATATATATTAAATTAGTTTAAATAATGAAATATGGATAATTTGAGACGGTTTGGAAATATGTGTTTGTGAAAGTGGGAAATTTTTAGTAATGAGATACCTTGTGGGATTTGAAATAAGGACAAGTTGGTACGGAATATCAAATTGTATTGAAGGAAATTATTTGATAAAGTGGTTTTTAAATGAATTATCTCGATGTTAAGTGTTTTGTAAGTAATGAATTAATGCTAATGGTAATTTCGATTATTTCAATTAATGTTGGTGTTTTAAGTTCAAAATGATTTTAAAATGAATTAAAAGTGAATTAATAATCTTATGAAGTCAAATAGTAAAAATTAACGTATTTCAGAATTTAATTCGATGAAGAATGAATTTTAATTTAGTTAATGTATGAAATTAATGAATGATTTTATAAAATGGTCTAATTTTGTATAAAGGAGGTGATATTTGTTTTAACTTGGGGAAATATGAAAATAAGGTTTATATAAATACAAGGTGTTGTATAGATAAAATATTTCGTGAATATATTTTCTAGAAAGGAGTTAGAATTGGTTTTTAGCAAGTGGGAATTTTATATTGTAAGAGAGAAAAAGAGATCAACTTGAGTTTTTATAAAATAGAATCGATTCATTTATGGCCCATGAAGTCCAAAACCAATAAGAGAAAGCAACTCATTTTCTTTTTCCTGAGAGCTCTAGAAGCTACATTCGTCTACTCCTAAAAATAAAACTACGCTTATTCTCTTTCATTTTCCAAATAACTCAAAAACTTAAACTTGGCTTATTCAATATCCCTAATAAGCCATATAAAATTCCATAAATTTTGAAATTCAAATATAAGCATCTCAAACCATAACTACTCTACTAAGTGCCATCAAAGTGAAATTTTGATCAAGCTTTGGTGACTTAATTGAAGTTATAGTAAAAGTTCAGAAGGAGATAGATGGAAATTGAAAAAGCGGTGAAGTATCTAAAGAAGTTTTGGCTAGCAAACATTAATGTCACTAATAATTTACACACATCCATGTCTGCGGTAGATAAATACTTGAATCTAATGAAGAATGTGATGATTTGTATGATGATTGGTGTATTGAAATTGTGTGCATTCACTATTTTACTGCCGATGTGAACCCTTCCTCTATTTTCCATATTTGAGCTCTATTGTTTGTTCCTTTCTTTGTTTATGGATTGATTGAATAATGTATGTCAGCTAGTGAATTTGAATTGCAATGAAATGTAGTTAAGATGAGTTAATCGAGAGAAGTGAAAGGAAGACGAGGACCTAGACCAAAATTTGTGCTTCAGGCTGCGATAATACGGCGACTTGGTTCATAGTCGGTGACTGGTTGCACAACTAGTAATGGAGCTTGAAGTACAATTCTACTTAGGCTAGTGTTTTGTGTATTTTCAAAAAATAATTTCTTTTAAAAATAAAATAAGATATGGATTTCAAGTAGAGATTAGACGCATCCCAAATGTGAATTTATTTTATGGAAAAGAAATATTTTATTTGAATATTAATTTATTTTATAAAATAAATTGATTTATTAAATAGAAAATTGATTTTTGAGATCTTAAAAATTATATAAAAATTGTATTTGATCTCGGAAAATTATGGAATTATTTTTATAAATAATAGGTAATTTAAAAAGGATTTTCTATAATTTTAAATATGGAAAAGAGGTTTAGGAATTTATTATTATGCTTAAAATTCTTATTCTTGGGTTTAAATAAACGGTAAAAATTGTACTTTAACATTTAAATAATATAAAGACTTTTGAAAGTTTTGATATATTTTCCAATAAATAAAAAACGTTTTTCTACTTGATTTAGATGCTATGTGACTACATTTTCAACATAGTAAGAAAATAAAATAAACAAAAATAAAATATCATATGGTACGAGACGTTTAGTAATATTTATTAGGCTATTCTTTGGACTTGTTATAAAGAATATAATTGTGTGTTTAATTTACAAGCATTGAGCAAATGTATGAATAACACCAGGCAATATAAGATGCTTGTGTTGATATTAGTTCGGTTACTTTTATTAGTAAATGTCACTTATGTTCATTTATGTGGTTCAGAATGGGTTAATATCTAGAGATACGCTTTGCGTTGTTGTAAGATTCTGACTTTTCGTCCCTCAGAAGTCGTCACTAATACATCAACGATATTCACATGTCGAGCAGTCAAGTGCTGGAAAGACAGACATTGAAAAAGAAAGAAGACAAGAAGAAACTAAACATCACATAATCTCACAAGGCAACGGAATAATATATATTATCTAACATAAAAACATACAGTCATTTCCAAAATGATAAATTAGAGTCATAATAATACAAAATGGAACAGTTATAATTGTCTGTCCCAATTCAACTGATACAAGATACATAAGACACAGCGAAAACAAGATAAATAACTAGCCATCGATGAAGCCACCCATTCCAAGCTCCACCAAAATGCATCCGTGGGAAACCTAAACTATTTGGCCGCCCATACAAATTTGAGCACACAAGCTTTTAGGGAAAGAAAATAAAAAAATCTTCAAAACCAAAAGTATCTCGTAAGACCGCGCCGCACATAAACACGGACAAGTTTTTACCTTACGATAACCAAAACATTTTATATTATAAAAGTGCAATGATGTTATAATAATTTATAGGATTTAAAGTATTTAATGACCAAGTAGCTGTGATGTGTGTACATGACAGCATTAATAGGTATAAAATCAAAAACCAAGGCGCTTATTGAAGAATGTATTTTCCAACAAATGGCAAGGTAAGAGACAACCTTCCGAAAATCTACATACCTCTAGATAAAATCTACAGTGAGATCAAAAACCTTTCAACTACTAGCAACACAGGACTGGCCTACTCCTTAAACGGGTAATACCAAATATGATCACCCTTTGTATGTGATCAACAAACAAAAATGGGCCCTGAAGCATACATAGAGATATCGACACTAGATCTTGGGATGATTATACCCTAATGGTTGCAATGGCTGCGACCCACATAGTCCTGCCACATCTGTCATGTTTTAACCATTACCGGGATGTGAGGTTTGGGAGGCTACGCTCTTAACATTTAGAAATCCATCTTAAAATGCTAACATTGCCCTATAGGTAGAAATGCAACATTAACATTCATCCATACAAGTTCATTCTTGTCAGAACAAAACCAAAGGCTCTTCAAGGAGCATCGTCTATGTCTTACATACGAACTCATATGTTGGTTTAGAGTGATTTTCGAATAACATATCTGATCCCAGTCTCTTCAAACAAACAACGATAATTTTCGATTAACTCATTTCCCTTTTTTTGGAAGTATAAAACAAATATTCGAGTCCTTACTCGCATATACAATCATACTTCCTAAGTCAAAACTGACCAAGATTTGATAGTCGGTTATTTAATTATCAAATACACAAACAAATAAAAATCTAGAGATTTAATTACACATAGCAACTACTAAGCCGCAAAAACAAATCTTCATTTATTAAATCTACTTTCAAAACGTTTATCAAAACATTTATATACTTATTTCACTAGCGTAAGTATATTCACAAAACATTTGTGAAAGATTTCTTATTTTAAAATCATATTAAAAGGATCTAATAAATGTTATTTAAATTAGAGATAAGAACAACCCCAAACACTATTCCTTCGGTGTTAAGTATGGAACGAAAATTCTACACCACCATAATTAAGAAGGTCAGTGAAAAGAAATCAAATCTCAAATTCTTTTTATAAATTTCTTCAATAAATCATTTTAGTAAATTTATTTCATTTATGAAATCTCCGTTACTTAAGTTCCAATCCATTATAAAACACTTTATAAATCTCCAAGTTTATTTACAAAACTCTTTCGAATTTAAAACAAACTTCTTAAATAAAACCTTCATCAATAAAGTTCCTTTAATAAACAATCAATTATTTAAAATGCCTTTTTAAATAAACAAGTTATTATTTAAAACACGCTTCATTTAATTCATGTTTAAACCCCTTTTTAAAAAGAATTAAAATTTAAAAGAATGATTTGACAAATTCCGAAGAGGCTTAACGACTGCAATGGTTCCTATTTAATTCAGTTTAACATTCCAAGTTATATAAGGGTATATACATAATAAGCAGATATGAAGAAGGGAATAGCCAATAACACTAAATCAACATACACTAAGATGTTCAGGGTGTTATAATAGTAGAATGGTGTTTTGTTTTGCTAAACTGATGCCATTTACTTTCATAATCAATTAGGGTTACTTAAGGATGATCGATAAAGAAATTCCTTGATTTAAAACGCTTTTGAAAAAGGAAATTGCTTTGAAAATAATACCGATGTTTAGAAATAAATGATTTTTAGAATTTAAAACCTTTATTAAATAATTAAATAATATTTAACTTCAGTATTTAATAATAATTAATCCTTTAATTATTAATTAAATAATAATTAACTTTTGAAATAAATGATTAAATAATAATTATTCTTTAAATTAATAATTAAATAATAGTTAATCATTTAATAAATAATTAAACCATAATTAATTTTAATTCATTATTGAATAATAAATTAAACCTTTATTAAATAATAATATAAAATTTAATAAGTCTTAACAAAATCTTAATTTAATTTACCTAATTAGAAATTAATTAATAATTAAACCCTTTATAATTAACTAAAAATTAATCTTAAATAAATGATTAAATAATAATTAATCAATAATTAATAATTAGATAAAATTAACTTTAATTAATTTACTAATTATAATTAATATAATTTATTTTCACTTAAGTATTAACTACTTTTGTTAACCATGATTAAGAATTAATTATCTTAATTAATTAATTAACTAAATAATCGTTAAATAAATAAATAATTAATTACTTTCTAATTACTTAATTAAAGATAGCAAACGTTTTTCTGGAAAAAATCTTAAGTGAAAAACAAATTTAAATTTACAAAACTAGTTCGTTTTACGAACTGCCTCCATATCGATTATCGCTATACGACCTGTAATTGTGTGTTTTTGTAAACTAAACAAGTTTTAAACTTAAATGCATTTTTAAGTTTAAAACCAAAGTTCAAAACTTTTTAAAAAGGGATTTCATAAGTCGCTTAAGTTAGCAAAAGTACTACCTTTATTAGCATGAATAACATATAACAAGATCATAACCAACATCACAACCACATCACAACAAAATAATCCCAAACATAAGCAAGATCATATTTTACAAATTTACGGCGCTTAACTTTCGATTTTCAAATTTAACTACCCCACATATGACATACTTACATACAACCAAATCGGCATCATTTTCAAGCATACTTAGGCATAACTAATTCAACATTGTACTCACACAAATAAGCATCATATTTAACCAACCAATATACATCATTTATAAGATTAATAATTTGAATAATAGTGAGAACTTTACTAACCGAACTTCGACTAAGCCTAAGCATTTCCCTTTAGAATTTAAATATGACTAGACCTTTGGTCTTAGTTTGGAAAATGAAGTTCTTATGGACTTGAAGAGGGGTATGGCTCGGCTAGAGGCCTTACATTGGTCGGTCTTGAAGGTTAGGGTGTGTATTGATTTGTGGAGGAGTATTTAAATGGCTGAAGGTAGCTTTAGGATAGGAATTTAGAAGTTTAAAAGTGGAGGAAAACTATGAGTTCTTAAACTTTAGGAAGCCATGGAAAATATACATGAAAACTTTAGCAGGAATTTTGACAAAGTAGAAGTGAATGTAAAATGAGGAAAAAGTACGAACATTTGTTTATATACAAGACAAAAGGTTGAATTATCAAAATAGGCTTAAGGTACTTAACGTCCACAACATTGATACCACATCACCATGGCTTGACTCCCCCTTAGTTTTCCATATGACTTGGTTCCCCTCCTCTCTATTTCTATGAGAAAACATGAATTTATGGCATATGTACTTATGTTTGCAAAGACTTGACATAAATTTTTATCTATATATACATTTTCATAAAAACTTGCACAATTAATAAAATCGCCTTTATATTTATTTAAGTTAATTATATATGTGTGTGTGTCTATATATAAATATATATATATCAAAATATGTTTTAACATATTTGTAAAAGTGTGAATATGTTATCACAAATGCGCACAACGTTTTCCGACAACTTTTAGATACTGAAAATTTGAAAATGATTCTCGATCACATTTTTTATTTTTCTTCGAACTAAATATTTTTGTAAACAAATTTTAAAAACTATTTCAACGTCATTATTTATTAATTAAAAGAGTTTTATTATCATTGTAAAATCTATTAATTGAATATTTAAAATTAATTAAATATTCACAACTTAAAACGATGAAATTTCGGATCGTTATAAGTGTGCTCATGCCATATATTATGGTATACTGGTTTGCTATGTGCCACGTGACTAGATTACATGTGTCTATTGGTCGTGAACCTTGTGATTAGTTGAATGTGCATAGGCTATGTGCTTTATCTGTTGTGTGATATTGTTGTGTGCTACTACAAGATAGGCTAGAGTTCATCCTAGGGGTTGAATATGGAATCGTGCCCTGAATCCATGACATCACCTTTAGATTATATTTGTTGTGTCCCTGTATCTATTGTGTGCTTGTATTGTTTTATGCTAGTATGCCCGTATGTTACAAAGCCAAGCAGTCTGTTACCATTGGTAGTAGGCTCGTGACCATGCATAGCGTCGACTTGTAGCATGCTACGACGTGCAGATGGACAAAGTGTCACGATGATCGGGAGTAACTTATGACTGTATGAGTAAGTTGTATGCTACGCTATAGGTAGCAGACTTCTAGAACATTGATGTGTGCATATCAGTCTCCCGTCTAGATTGTGTATGATTATCTAGACACATTACATTATTTTATTTATACCTCATCTAAACAACTATTATGCGGGTAAGCCATTTAACCCATGAGACTAGTCGTGCTCGTCTATTCCTATGATTGGTATGTGCCTGTCTATTATCAGGATTTGCTGCGTGCTCATCTGTTGTATGTTATTGTTGTACGATTGTTTCTTACATATGACTAGCCGTGGGCTCTCCTATGTCTAGACTTGTTGTGTGCTCGTCTACTATTAATACCTAATTGCTTGTCATTATTTGCAGTGAATTATGTATGCATGTTTGCTATCTCATCTATTGGTATGACTAGCCATATGCTCGTCTACCTTATGTTATATTTTATTATTTCATCCAGCTATGACTCATTTTCTATCTGACGCTTATTATATCTGAAATTATATTTGGGTGGTTAACTCATGTGCTAGTTCCATCTAGCTTTTGATGCATTATGTCGGGTATACTTATTTGAGATATCACCCTTTTATGCTTATATTCTCTATTGTGTAAGACTTGTTATGTGCTTGTCTATTTTTTATGACTGGCCGAGTGCTCGTTTACACTACATGCTTGTTAGCTTAAGTATTTGTATTGCTTATTTCACCCAGTAATACTTGTATGATATGTGATGCTAGTGTGTAGAGGGGATAATTGTTAGGAACTGAGATGTTGGTTTTGATGACAACAACCTTTTTAACTATCTTATTATAAAATATATACTAACTATAATCTAGATAGATATGTATATGCAGGATAAATAGATATGTAGGTATTGATTACTGAAGATTGATCAATATAAAGAATCAAGACTCAAGATTGAAGACTTTAGAGTATCAAGACCAAGATTGCAAGATATGTGTCTAGTTTTTGTTAAAACTTCATAATAGCATGAAAATATTCATTCCGAATTTCATTTGGGATGGAACCATTTCTACCTTCTTCATGGCTTACAAACCCACGATAAGTAGGTAACAAACCTATGACAAGTGGCTTACAAACCTATGAACATCCTGATTTTGTACAAGTTCTCGAGTCCTGATTTGATGAGATATTCTGCAGGAAGAAGCTTGCAAAACTACTTCAAAATGATTTAAAAAAAATGATTTTCAAAGCTGCTTTTCAAAATTTTTTAGCCTTAAAACTATCATTTCAAATGATTTTTAAAGAAGATGTTTTAGCCTTAAAATATCCTTTGTTTTTGTGTTTTAAAACATAGTAAAATTCGTATATTTTACTCCAGAATCATTTCATCTTGTTTTCATTTCAATATCATTTTCAAAACAAATTTTACATTATTTTTAACAAGAGGATGTTCACATCATGGGATACCCCATGTCGACATGGTGGCCGTTGAATTCAAAAGTTTTAATTTGTAAAAGAAGTGTCTATTCGTTTAAATCTCTTCACGAATGGTTATGACCATTGGTGCTTTATAAATAAACTTCACAAACGAATTTTTTAATCATCAATTCTCATATTTCACTTCTTCCTCTCCACAAACCCATGTTCTATAATTATCATATTTTTAAGATCGTGCTGAAATTCTGCCAAATTCTCAAGTGAATCAAATTAAAATCTCATTATTGTTTGATTCTCTGCCCTCTCTTGAAGATCAAAGTGCTATTCAGAGTTATAGGATCAATTTATAATCAAAACTTTATCAAGTCTCTCTATAAGGTATGGTTGTGACTGGAAATCAATTGGGTAATCTTGTGGCCCGTAAATCAAGAGAGTTTGCCCCAAACTCGTGAGATAGGAGGGTACCTCAAGGCCTTTATAAATTGAGGCGTGTAATCTCGATACTGGTTTAATAAAAATCTGTATGAGGTGGTTTTCTTTGGTACAGGACTGGATGTAGGGTAACTTAAAACCAGTATAAAATCCGGTATGTTCTTTCTCTTCACTGCTTTTTATTTACTTTCTGCATCTGTGTTTGATTCTGTGATTTTTCCGTGGTTAAGTTTTGCATTTTTTTTGTGTCATAATTTCAATTTAGTTCATATAAGTCTTAGAATTCATTAAACACTATTCACCTCCAGCCTTAAGATCCTTAATCTGTTATCCCTTTCAATTAGTATCAGAGCATTGGTTTTCATAGTTTTCGTAATCTGAAACTTGAAAATTATTTTAATGGCTACCAACGCTGGTAATGTCAACTCTGGCACTAATTCTTTAATCACTAACATTAGTTTATTTGTAGAAGGTCAGTCTACTTTCAGACCACCATTTTTCAATGACAGTAATTATGCATATTGGGCTTGTAGAATGAAAATTTATTTACAATCTATAGGATTAGACACTTGGAATATCACACAAACTGAGTATATTGAACCAACTACCAGTTTTACCCAGTGGACTGTTGAGCAAAAGGGTGTTGCACAAATAACTCAAAGGCCATGAATATATTATTTTGTTCATTAGATAGGAATCAGTTTAATAAAGTGTCTATTTGTAAGTCTGCATTTGAAATTTGGTAAACTTTGCAAGTTACTCACGAAGGAACAAGCAAAATTAAACAGACTAAAATTTCCATATTAACTAATAAGTTTCAATTGTTTCAAATGCATGCAAATGAGTCCATTTCTGACATGTACTGTCGATTTCAAGATATTGTTCATTCACTAATTGCACTGGGAAAAAGCTTTTCGGAGGAAGATCAAGTCAGAAAAATTCTAAATTCACTCACTCTAGAATAGGATCAAAAGACACTTGCAATCGAAGAAGCAAATGATATCAGTCTTATGAAAATAGAAGAATTGATTGGGAATCTGATGTCTTATGAAGTTCAATTGCAAGGAAGAAGAGAAAACAAGGCTACAGAAAAGAAGCTATTAGCATTCAATGCAACAACTGAAGATTCAAAACCAGATAGTGATGAGGAGATTGCTTTCATGACAAGAAACTTTCGGAAATTCCTAAAATATAGAAAAATGAATAATTACAAAAGAAATAATCAAAGGAATTCAAGAAATAATGCAGAGAACGTCAATAATGATAGATGGTAAAATTGCAATAAAGTCGGGCATTATAGGAAAGACTGTCTATATCCAGATAAACAGTTTTTCCCTCCAAACAATGATTCGTCAAGGAAAAGAAAGAAAGCATACACAGCAACTCTTGATGAATTTGACTCATCATCCAACGACGATGAAAAGAAGATGGAAAATTCAAATTTGTGTTTCACTGTTATTCATGAATCAGACGACGATGGGAGTATGGATCTAAAAATAGGTACGCATTTACACTATTTCTAATTTTTATTGGTTGAATGGACGCTTGTTTGTTTGCTTGATTTTATTAAACTCCTTGAATTTTAAATTCAAATTTATCCCTTGAAATTTGAAGTTTAAATTCAAAAAATAATAATAATATTTTAATAATATTTTAAATATTGAATTATTAACATTTAAATGTTATTATATTTAATGTCATCATAGGAATTATATAATTAGAGTATAGGATATAATATATAGTTATTAGAAAGTAGGATTAGACACTTGTCCTTTGAATCAACAGGCACATGTCGACATACCCGGATACACCATGTTGACATGCCCCTCAGAATATGATTTCAAAATTTGAATTCAAACTTTTAAATTTCCCTCCACCTTTTCACCAACTTTAATGCTCTGGAAATATGTCTTTTGACCAGAGAACATGACCATAGAATCTCTATTTATCTCACTCTCTTTATCATCATTTTTCACTTTCATTTCAAATTTCATACTTATCTTCATTATCTTCAACTCCTCTCAAACTTCTTCAATGGCCTCTTCAAGCACTCCTAACACCATTAGGCTTCCAAAATCTGTTAAAAACTTTCTTTTTAATGACTCGGAAGCTATCAAAGCTTACATCAACTATTTAAACTTTGGTGAAATTCATATGGGAAAATTTGCTATTTTTGAAGATTTTTCTTCTTATGAAATTGAAAATCTTTTTCAACAATGTTTTATTCTTAGTTTACTTGATAACAAATAAAATGATTTTATATGTTATCCAGACCTTGTTAAGATGTTTTATGCGAATTTGAATCGCGGTTTTTATGATGGGAAAGAAGGATAAATTTGAAGTATTGTTAAAGGAACACAAATTGTTTTGGAATGCAAGTATACCGAAATGAATCTCTTTGAATTTCAAATCAATGAAAATGATCGAGAGACATTTCATCACATTTTTGAAGGGGATGACAATTTTGAATTCAAAAATTGGTATTTTCGTCCAAAAGCAAGAATGGTTAATCTTCTTATCCAACACACTCTTATACCAAGATGGGAAACTACAACAACCATTTTGAAAGTTGGCAAAGCTCTTTTGGCAATTTTTGAAAATTATGATATTAATTGGGCTCAAGTTATTTTAGATGAGCTAAGGCCCAAGAACTTTACCATGGGTGAAGAAACATTATACCATGGAATACTTTGGAGTTGGTTTTAAAAGGAATGAATTTACAACTAGAAAAGTGTTCAATCATGGAAATATTTACCTAATGCAAATTTCATTAGTGTTTCAACCATATGAAACACTTAAGGAAAAAAAGAAGGAAGGCTTGCTCATGAAGAATTGGAAGAAATGGAGGAAGAAGAAGAAAAGGAAGAGGAAGGAATGGAAATTGAGGAGGAGGAAGAGGAAGATCAAGAAACCTACTTAGAAGCATTGAATATCCTACTAATCCCGCTAATCCATGCAACAAAACCATTCTAAATAATCAAAGAATTATAGTGGAAAATCAAAAGATACTTAAAAGATCAATGAGTAAGAAAATGGATAAGATTTCCACTAAAATCGACAAGTTCTTCGGGAAAATTAGTAGAAAACTTGGACTATCATCTTCTTCGTCTTCATCTAACTAGTTTAAGTTCATGTTATCTTAATTTTTATCTTTGTATTTTCTTTATTTTAGTTAATATTATATTATCTTATGTAATGTTGACTAGAATTATTAGCAGAATCTTTCATTTCTTGTTATTCATGTTCACTTGTCTCTGTAATTGCTTGTTTTATATTATACAAATTTTAGTTTAATAGATTTTTTAATATTATTCAAAACACAGCAAAATGTCACTTTAGGCAGACGCATGTCGACATACACCATCCCCCCATGTCGACATCCAAAGGGCAGAAACTAGTTACATTTTCAAATTTTAATTTCATGTAACTAATTTATGTCTATTCATTTAAAACAACTTTTGTAACGACCCGATATTTTCAACCATTCGCATCCACACATACCGGATTTGAATTGCTCAAAATACCAGGTTGTTAATTTATATTTGACTAAATTCAACATATACAGTAAATAAATAAATCACAGAATCACGGACACAGAGTAATATATAATATGCAGCGGAAACAAAAGAATAGTAGTTCATGAAGCTATTATACATATGTAAATATCAGAGTTAAATAAGATACAATGGAAGTCTCAAATACAATAATCAAATACAAGATCAGAATACATCGCTGGAATCAACTGAATAACTGCAAGTTGATGTAGATGGATCACCAAACGAAGCTCCAACTCCAAAGGTGAGTCTCAAAAGCTGTATCACTCAGTCTGACCCACGCGTAAAGCAAAACACAAAACACTCGAGTCAGGATTAACGTTCTTATATCAATAAATCCAACTCAAGTGAAATAACAACTGAAATACAAGTAACTCAAAGGATGTTTGGGATAACCATCCTCTAAGGATCCGTTAAATTATCTACTATGTAGTAATATATACCATTATAATAATGTCTAAAGTAAAGTATAATATATTTAAAAATAGCGTTAAGGGGTTACCCATATCCCCTTAACACATTTTATAGTGCCAATAGTCTACACAGTACCGTAGTCCCTCCTGATCGGAAAGCCACCAGAGGATGCTTCATAGGTACGACACAAATCAAACTCGTACAAGGCACGCTAGGGTAGGTGACGCGGCACAACTAGGCAATGCCAGGGTAAATATACCAATTGCACTCCGGACCGATGGTAACACATAGCAGCCACTACCGCCCACCTCGAGCCACACTTCCAAAAATCAAAGGTGTGCACTAATCAATCACAAAGTAATAGAATGGCATACGAAGAAGTGTGTCCGATAAGAGGAGCTACCTCATTAGCCCGTCAATTGCTCATGTTTTAGCCACCTTATGCCAACTCATGAGAGTCGAATCCACGTTAATACATTAATAGAACGTTTCCACCATCCTACTTCATTCTGGAATCTCGACCGCGTACACGGTTGTTAAAGTGGTTTTCGGAGTTGGCAGAGAGAATGATAACTTCCGATCCTAGTCTCTTTAACAACCAAACATTATTATAGCACCACAGTCACTTCAAAATAGTTTGTACTTTAAAACCAAAATACCATTGCCATTTCGAAACCATATAAATGCGATATCATTTCCATTTCAAATATATCCTTTTTCAAAATCATAGCATTTTTTCAAAGTTATAACACTTTCGAAACTAAACACTTGAAATCAAAACACTTTCGAAACATAATACTTGAAATCATAATACTTCCCATTTAACCGATTTAAAGATTAAAATTGTATATATAATAAAATTGTTTTCCTCCAATTTCAACAATTAATTCCAAATCAACTCGAATTTCAAAATTCAAATTTAATCAGATCTCAAACCATTAATTACAATTTAGCTTCTAAATAAACAATTCAAAATTATATCGATTTCAAATATAGATTTGAACCACAAATAAAACATTTCAAAATATATATTTCAAAGCTTTAAATATTCTATAATTTCAAAACTAAATGTGATAACTTAATACAATTTATTATTATTTAGTTTTGAAATATTTACTCAATAAATTCAATATCATTTAAATAAACTCGAACTTGAAATATTTATTAATCACTTTGAACCAACATAGCGTTATAAAATCATATCCTTTAAAATCTCAAATTCAATAAGTTCTAAATCGATTTTAATTAAATATAATTCTTAATTAAATACAATTTCTAATCAATTTCAAATCCATCTTCTTAACCTTAATTTATAAAAATCATTACTAAAATATAATTTAAATGAATACTTAACCATATTATATTTTAATAAAATCAAACTTTATTATTAACTTATTTTACATTAAAACAAATTTATACATAGCTTAAATCAAGAATTAAGCGTATAAGATAACATTTATATAATATCAAAAACAATATTTATATAAAACCATATATTTCTTTCCAAAATCATAGAAAATATTTATATGTAGACCACGGTGTCTGTATATAATTTTCTATCCTATGGTCAAGTGATACAGATATTTATCATTTCAGTCCGCAATTTAAATATATACGGGTATATATCATTTCAACCCACAATCTCAAATTCAATTCAAATGAAAATCGTTTGGATCTATCATTTCAACCCATAACGATTTTCTCATATTCTATAGATTGTTCGGTTATGTATCATTTCAATCCATAGTGATTCTATACTAACAGGGAACTTGCAGTGTGATAACAGATATGATAATAATATAACAGGTATATATTATCAATATAAATAACAGATAATGGTGTCAGATGTCACAAGTGAACTGATATAGATAACGACATATATATAGCAATGTAAACAACTAAGAGCAGCATATTTCAATTATCGTTTCAATTGAAATCAAATTTAATAAATATAAGAACGTTAATCAGAGTGACTGCTCGCTTTTCGAGGCTAGAGGGGATAGATAAGAAATCGAGTTACGAAATGCAAGCACAACTTCCAAAGCAAGCTATATTAGCCGAATTTGACGGATAAGCCTGATAGAAAGGGAATCAAGAATCAAAAATCAGTTTGATATAAAAGAAGCAAAATGTATGTAATATTACTACTAATATTTTATAAAATCAATATGACAATTTTAAAATAGAATAAAATAATATATTTATATATATTTATATATTCTAACATATACTTTAACATACAACAACATATGCACTTTGAAATCAACAGCATATTTATATTGATATATACTATAGTCAATCAACATATATATATCTATATATATATATATATATATATATATATATATATATATACCCTTTCAATATATACTATAATACTTAGATAGTATTTGCAAAGTTAACATATATAGAATACTATGGAAACATATGTATATAACTGTTATAAATTTATGCACAATTAAATGAATACAATATTATTTTAACATATACATACGTATAACTCAACTGAACATATCGTAAAATACTAATATATATATGAAATAGCATAGGAACCCATAGGCTTCTCATATAAAACAGTATATAAAACAAAAAATATACATAGAATACTATATATATATATCAACTTGAATATAACTGGGTGATATACCTCATAAATATACGACAACCAACTTTATATATATAAACTTATAACTCAAACTCAACAGACTTCATATGTATAACAAATATATATATAAAGTAATACTTTAAATAGGTAAATATATAACTCATACACTGTTAAAAGAAAATCTAAACAAACACAAACAGATTATATACAAACTCGTCAACATATTATACAACATATAGCTAACGCATACACATATAAATCTAATATCAAACTAATATAAACATTATATACATATATAAACTCATACCGTTAACATCTGGCTGCTAATATCTATATACATTTACATACATAAAATATTAATATTAAAATATACATCAGACTTTATTTATTTGCATACTTTTAAACAGCAAGAGGTAAACAAAAGAAAATTGTATAACTATATACTGGAACATATACATAAACAGAACAACTTTTACAATCAAAACTAATATATACGTTATGTAACTTTGTTAAAATCATATATATAACTTCGAAATAAAACTCCACAGACCATATATATATATATACTTTAATATATCCACATATATCCACTAATATATATACCATACTGTAGAGTTTTCAAAATCAGAACAAAACCACTAGCATACAAGTTTGTAAAAGTTTTATATATATAGAAACTTCATATATTATAAAATATATATAAATACTTTTGTATACCATATATATATTCATATATACCTTTAATATCAATAACCGAACATAACATATATACCACCTATCTATATATATACACAATGAAGGCATGTGTGAACAGCAACTCAAATATGCAGAATAACCTTATAAACAACAGGCTTTGTATATAATAAAATTTGTACAGACAATTTATATATGAGATGCAATACTACAATACATAAAATTACACATTTATAACGAGTATATGCAAATATATATACTGTTAAAATATATAACCCAAATTTAAAATACCTAGTTTCATACAGTTGAGGGAAAAACTTGCGTGAGATGGTGGGCCAGAGGGTGGACGCCTGCTGGGTGTAGAGAGAGATTGGGAGGGCGGATCTGGTTTCCATGGTGGTGCTTGGCTTGCTCGTGCGGCTAGTGGCAATTGCAAGGAAGGGCGGAGATGGTGTTGAGTCGGCAAGTCGGAGCACTGCTCGGGTGAAGGGGAGATGAGTGGTGGAGGACGGTCGGTGAGGAGAAGATGGGGAGGTCGGTTTTAGCGAAGGAAGAGAAGAAGGGTGGTGTGATGAGCATGCTTCAATGAAAGCCAAATAGAGATTATACTTATTATATAACATAATGTGGTTTCTAAAAGTAAAAATGTGGTGAAAGAAGGAAAGGAAGCAAAATGAACCAGAAATGAGTTTGGAACCAGTGAAAATAAAAGGTCGGGCATTGATTTCTGAAAAAATTTAATACCAGTGGCTGTTGGGTTTAACACAGTGGATAACGAATGGACAAGGAATTTAAAAGGTTCAAAAATAGTACCGATACGGTCAGTAGTTGCATGGTTTCATCACGTACCGGATACAAAAACACAGAAACGAATATACCTCAGAGATCAGCATGACGAAACGATCAAAACGGTATACAGATATCAGTGATGCGACCATCGTATCAAAAATCGATATCGGTACCGGAAAAATGCTGCTAATTTGTCAGAAATAAGATGAACGGAGTGATATGAGTCCAAATTTGGAGAAAAGAAATATGACGTCTCACTCAGAAGATGATTTACAAATTCATTATATAAAAATATTTAAGTTTGGAAAATATTTTGTTATCATCAATTTTAACTGATTAGAATTGAAACAGAATTATACAACAAAATAAACTTCCATATTAATTGATGAAATTTACCAGTTGCTATGTTAAAATAGACATATTCCAAATATCAACTTTTTATTCCAAAATTTTAATTAAATATATTAATAAAATAAATAAAATTATTTAAAAATTTACGGGTCGTTACGCTCTCCCCCACTCAAAACTTTTCGTCCCAAAAAGGAAGAAGGTAGAAGAATAGAAACAACTAAAAAGAAAATAGATTGAAAAACAAAATAAAACAACTAATTTAAACCATATAAATTTTAATTACTTTACCTCCAGTATTTGATTTTAAATTCAAGGTACTTTATTAAGTTGGTTTAATTTCAATTTATTAATTTCTTTAAAACAAAATTTACTTTATTTATCTCACTTATTATTCAATTAACTTATTATTCTATTTATCTTGATTAACATTTCTATAATCAGAATTAAGTATAAAATATTTATTATAACCACTCAAATATATTTAGAATTTCATTACTATCATTTATATTATATACTATTCGAATACATATTCAACTTCTGAATAATTTAGGTAAGTTATATGAAATATAATTGAGTATTATACAAGTAAAATATTTTCGATTCAATTATTCAAATTTATATATTTATTAAAAAAGTTAACTTCGTTTTATAATTGGAATTATCCTTAATCATAAATTTAAGAATTAAATTTCTGATTGACTTCAAACAATTTAGAAATATATATTTCAAATCAAATCTAATCATATACCCATATATTAATTATAAATCAAATCATACCTTGGAAATTCAAATTAAATTCAATTTCCAAAACAAAATGTAGCTAAGTTACTAAATGGTCTCTCAATTTTGAAACTCGAAAATGAAGGTCGATGATGCTGCAGTCATCACCGAAATTATTTTCCAGCGACAAAATAGGAGAGTGTTGTTTTAAAAATCTATAAAATTCTTTGGAAACGATTTCTATTTGAGAATACTTTAAATAATATGCATTTTAAAACTTTGAAAACTAAAGTTGGAATCACCGGAAATTTAATTCTCTAATTCTTAATTTAAATCTATTTCAACTTCAAATCAATTTATAAACCATGCTTATAATTCATTTATCTATGTTATGCAATAGTCACTGATTTCCAAAACAATAGATGAAAATCAAATATTATCATTTTTTTACAACAAATTCACTAACAATTTAATTTCAGAAAAATTTATACTCATATATAATATAACCATACAAAATTATTTTATTTACCAAATTTGAAAACAATACTGTGTTGGTTTGCTATGTTCAAGTGTTTTGGAAATCCTATTGATAGCGTTGATCAGACGAATCGATCAAAAACCCAAATCAACATCAACAACTCAAACAACACAATATATATATATATATATAAATTTAATATTAACTTACAAATACACTCCCTCGCTCGACGATACAAGAATGGATTTCAAAGCAAGATAGAGATTCAAATTTGATGGACCTAAAGCAAAGAGAATTTTGATTCGAAGATAGGTTCAAAACAAAGATAAGATGATTAAATAACAAAATAGGAAGATGGATGAGTTTATATAAATCGTGGGCAACTCTAACCAGGTCGACCGTGACTTCAAGAATAAGATCAATGCATAATTCGATCGCAAGAGATAGAATTCAAAGCGTAGCAAGAGATAGATAGCATCGTAAACCGAGGATACAGAAATCTTCGGTGAATCAATGCTTGTTGTAAAAGAGTTTCACCCCTTTACAAATCATTTGAAGATTGGCGAGACGACCGAGTTATTTTAGAGATTGTTTAAAGTGGAGTTATGTGATACTCCAGAATACGAATAGGGAGAGATAAGGATGGATTTTGGAACCGAGGGGAACGTTCCAAAATTCAAAGGAAACCGAGTCAACGTGGAAGGAATTCAAGCTCGAACGAAAGTGATTCCATAATTAAATTTACCATATATATTGAGTTTTGCCTAAAACCAAAGCTCTGATACCAAATGCAACGACCCGATATTTTCAACCATTCGCATCCGCACATGCCGGATTTGAATTGCTCAAAATAACAGATTGTTAATTTATATTTAGCAAAACTCTACATATACAGTAAATAAATAAATCACAGAATCACGAACACAGAGTAATATACAATATGCAGCGGAAACAAAAGAATAGGAGTTCACGAAGCTACTATATACATGTATATATCAGAGTTAAATAAGATACAACGAAAGTCTCGAACACAATAATCAAATACAAGATCAGAATACATCACTGGAATCAACTGAATAACTGCAAGCTGATGTATATAAAACAAAACATATACATAGAATACTATATATATATATATCAACTTGAATATTACTGGGTGATATACCTCATAAATATATGACAGCCGACATAATATATATAGACTTATAACTCAAACTCAACGGACCTCATATGTATAACAAATATATATATATATATATATATATATATATATATATATATATAAAGTAATACTTTAAATAGGTAAATATATATCTCATATACTGTTAAAAGAAAATCTAAACAAACACTAACAGACTATATACAAACCCGTTAACATATTATACAACATATAGCTAACACATACATATATAAATCCAATATCAAACTAATATAAAATTTATATACATATACAAACTCATACCGTCAACATCTGGCTGCTAATATCTATATATATTTACATACGTAAAATATTAATAGTAAAATATACATCAAACTTTATTTATTTGCATACTTTTAAACAGTAAGAGGTAAACAAAAGAAAACAGAGCCGCTTATATATAAATATATACTGGAACATCTTTAATAATAATTGTAATAGGTTTGGTATCACACTTTTTTGGTATCAACGTATACTACCAAAAACACCCCTCTATATATTATCAAATCTTAATCAGTTAAACATAGGATCTAATATTAAACTTATTTTGCAAATTCAAACGCCCTGAAAGTAGGATCTAACAATCAAACATGATTTATAAATTCAAAACATTTTTAAAAATAGGATCTAAAATTAAACTTCTTTGCAAATTCAAAATATCGCTTTACAAATATAAAAATCTTAGTATCACTTGAAAATATAAAAAAATTCATTTTTTGATAGATTTAAATATGTACAATTTATAAGGAAAATAATTTACGTGCGAAGCGCATACAATAACACTCGTATACATAAACAGAACAACTTTTACAATCAAAACTAATATATACGTTATGTACTTTTGTTAAAATCAAATATATAACTTTGAAATAAAACTCCACGGACCATATATATATACACTTTAATATATCCACATATATCCACTAATACACACACACACACACACACACACACAATATTGTAGAGTTTTCAGAACCAGAACAAAACCACTAGCATACAAGTTTGCAAAAGTTTTATATATATACAAACTTAATATATTATAAAATATATATAAATATTTATATATACCATATATATATATATTCATATATACCTTTAATATCAATAATCGAACATAACACATATACCGCCTGTGTGTGTGTGTGTGTATACAATGAAGGCATGTGTGAACAACTCAAATATGCAAAATAACCTTATAAACAACAGGCTTTGTATATAATAAAATTTGTACATGCAATTTATATATGAGATGCAATACTACAATACATAAAATTACACATTTATAAAGAGTATATGCAAATATATATACTGTTAAAATGTATAACCCAAATTTAAAATACCTAGTTTCATACGGTTGAGGGAAAAAATTGCGTGAGATGGTGGGTCAGAGGGCGGACGCCTGCTGGGTGTAAAGAGAGAATGAGAGGGCGGATCTGATTTTCGTGGTGGGTGCTTGGCTTGCTCGTGCAGCTAGTAGCAGTTGCGAGGAAGGGTGGAGATGGTGCTAAGTCGGCAAGTCGGAGCACTACTCGGTGAAGGGGAGATGAGTGGTGAAGGACGGTCGGTGAGGAGAAGATGGAGAGGTTGATTTTAGCGAAGAAAGAGAAGAAGAAGGATGGTGAGATGAGCATGCTTCAGTGAAAGCCAAATAAACAATATACTTATTATATAATATAATGTGGCTTCTAAAAGTAAAAACGTGGTGAAAGAAGGAAAGGAAGCAAAATGAACCAGAAATGAGTTTGGAACCGGTGAAAATAAAAATTCAGGCATTGATTTCTGAAAAAAATTAATGCCAGTGGCTGTCAGGTTTAACATAGTGGATAACGAATGGACAAGGAAATCAAAAGGTTCAAAAATGGTACCGATACGGTCAGCAGTTGCACGGTTTTATCACGTACGGGATACAAAAACACAGAAACGAATATACCGCAGAGATTAGCATGACGAGACGATCAAAACGGTATACAGATATCAGTGGTACGACCATCGTATCAAAAGTCGGTATCGATACCGGAAAAATGCTGCTAATTTGTCAGAAATAAGATGAACGTAGCAATATATGTCCAAATTTAGAGAAAATAAATATGATGCTTCACTCAGAAGATGATTTACAAATTCATTGTATAAAAATATTCAGGTTTGGAAAATATTTTGTTATCATCAGTTTTAGTTGATTAGAATTGAAACAGAATTATACGATAAAATAAAATTCCATATTAATTGATGAAAATTTATCAATTGCTATGTTAAAATAGACGTATTCCAAATATCAACTTTTTATTTCAAAATTTTATTATTTAAAATTTCACAAAATTTCAATTAAATATATTAATAAAACAAATAAAATTATTTATTATTTAAAAATTTACGGATCATTATAACTTTCTATCTCTATTTATATCTGTTTCTTCCATAATAAATTGTCAAACTTCATCTCTAGTCATTTTCTTCCATAGTTCTTTCTATTTCTTGAATTATGGCTTCTCCGATTAAGAATCTAAGTGATAATCTTGAAGAAACTCTCACTTCCTTCAAGAATATTCTTACATTCATACTTCGTAATCAGTGTCACCTAGAATTAAGTCAAATACAGATGATCAAGGAGCAAGAGAGATATTTCGACGCCCTTCGTTGGATGATCTCACCCCTTAACAAGGATGATCTCGAAGGAATTCCACCAGTCACTCTCGACAAAAATAAAGAAGAATGGGATGCCATTAAAGCAGACCCTATCTTTGAAGAAGATGGATGGGTGGAAGTACCAAGGAATGTCTAGTCATTCTGTTTGATTTGATTGGTTTGTGTTAAAACTTGATTGACTTAACTTATTTGGTATAGTTTGTATGTATGTTTGGATTGAATAATTACTGTAAATATGATTGGCTGATGATTGATTTATTTGATTACACTTATGATCACACTTAGCACTTATTACACTTATATATGGTTTACTCTATTTTATCATGGTTGATTTTCTTATAACAAGTTCAGGAATTTTATTAGTTAGAAGTTTTTGTTGATGACAAAGGGGGAGAAGTTATAAAATAGTAGCCGGCGTGGAGTAAGGGGGAGTTATGATGGTTTGGTGTAAGGGGGTCATGGAGTAAGGGGGAGTCATGGAGTAAGGGGGAGTTATGATAGGAGTTATGGTACAGTAAGTATATTTTATAAATACAGGCTGTCATCATCAAAAAAGAGGAGATTGTTAGGAACTGAGATGTTGGTTTTGATGACAACAACCTTTTTAACTATCTTATTATAAAATATATACTAACACTATAATTAGATAGACATGTATATGCAGTATACATAGATATGCAGGTATTGATTACTGAAGACTGATCAGTATAAAGATCCAAGACTCAAGATTGAAAACTCCAGAGTATCAAGATCAAGATTTCAAGATATGTGTCTAGTTTTTGTTAAAACTTCATAATAGCATGGAAATCTTCATTCTGAACTTCATTTGGGATGGAACCAATTTCTACCTTCTTAGTGGCTTACAAACCCACGACAAGTAGCTTACAAACCTACGAAAAGTAGCTTACAAACCCACGACAAGTAGCTTACAAACCCACGAACATTCTGGTTTTCTGCAAGTTCACGGGTCCTGATATGATGAGATATTCTCCATGAAGAAGCTTGCAAAACTACTTCAAAATGGTTTTAAAAAAAAAAAGATTTTCAAAAATGCTGTTCAAAATGTTTTAGCCTTAAAACTATTTTTTCAAATGATTTTAAAAAAAGATGTTTTAGCCTTAAAATATCTTTTGTTTTTGTGTTTTAAAACATAGTAAAATTAGTTTATTTTACTCCAGAATCATTTCATCTTGTTTTCATGTCAATATCATTTTCAAAACAAATTTTACATTATTTTTAACAAGGAGATGTCGACATCATGGAATACCCCATGTCGACATGGTGGCCGTTGAATACAAAAGTTTCAATTTTCAAAAGAAGTGTCTATTCGTTTAAATCTCTTCACGAATGGTTATGACCGTTGGTGCATTATAAATAGACTTCACAAACGAATTTTTTAATCATCAATTCTTGTATTTTCTTCACTTCTTCTTCTCCACAAATCCATGTTCTATAACTATCATATTTTTAAGATCGCGCCGAAATTCTGCTAAATTCTCAAGTGAATCAAATTAGAATCTCATTCTTGTTTGATTCTCTGCCCTCTCTCGAAGATCAAAGTGCTATTCAGAGTTATAGGATCAATTTGTAATCAAAAATTTATCGAGTCTCTCCATAAGATGTGGTTGTGCCCGGAAATTAATTGGGTAATCTTATGGTCCGTAAATCAAGAGAGTTTGCTCCGGACTCGTGAGACAGGAGGATACCTCAAGGCCTTTATAAATTGAGGGGTGTAATCTCGACACTAGTTTAATAAAAATCTGTATGAGGTGGTTTGCCTTGGTACAGGACTGGATGTAGGGTAACAACAAATCAGTATAAAATCCGGTGTGTTCTTTCCCTTTACTGCTTTTTATTTACTTTCTGCATCTGTGTTTGATTCTGTGATTGTTCTGTGATTAAGTTTTGCATTTGTTTGTGTCATAATTTCAACTTAGTTCATATAAGTCTTAGAATTCATTAAACATTATTCACCCCCCTCCAGTGTTAAATTAGCCTTAAGATCCTTAATCCGCTGTCCCTTTCAATAATGGGTGATATTGCTATGCATGATGCTTGTGATATTATGTTATGGTTTTATGTGCATAACTTGGTGCATCTTTATTATATATATCTTATACCATGTTGGTCATCATATGTTCACACATTTCTACCCTTGATATAGTATGACTCGTTTATTATTTACAGAATACTCGATTAGTCTAAGGCATTTTAAGGACAAAGTGACAGCTTGTTGTTGGACATAGAGTTAGAGACTAGTTTATTAGTAGGATGGTGTACCATATACATATTTATGTAGCCTCTTATGCATACATTGATGTTATGTTATGTTATGTTGTATGTGATGGGGATATGTTGTATATTTTTTTGAGAGGTAGCGGACATCGACCATTTTTTTAGACTCGTTTGGACTTGTGTATTTCTTCTATTATATTTTATGTTGACTCTGTGATCTCTTTTATTTATTTTATATTTTGTGTTATTCTATCCTAAACGCGTATGTGTTTATCGCTTTGTGCCGATATCGTATTCATATAGGTGAGTTGTACATGATTTTTGAATATGTATCAGCGTTAACCCAATGAAATATTCATATATGACAACCCAATATCACCACTTGCTCCGTATTATCAGACGTTATTACATAGTTATACTCTTTGATAATATGGGTTATAGGTGTGGGATATACAAACGATTAATATTGAATAATTCAAACATTAACATTCTCACGTCACCATAGATAATGGTGTGATAATTTAACCGAATTCGTCGCTTACAGAATTTTTCAATAAAACCATATTTTATGTTATCTTAAGTGGTACTAAGTGATAATAATTTAGATACATTCATTTCGTCAAAATTATATCATTTTAGAACATATGAAATTTTGTATTGGTTGAAATTCCAATATTATCCATATTCGTCCAAAGAAGCCTTTTGTTTAATAAAAACATTTGATATTAACCATTCTACTCTAACCAAAGATTTTGACTTCGAGTTAACTCTGATCGTCTGTGTTATTTCGACCTCATACAACCGAGAAGACGAATTCAATATTGAATCGTGATTCACTTCCATTACTTCAACTCAGACCCAACCATAGTCCTTCAATGAATTGTCCTGTCATTATTTAACTACGGTCAAAGTGCACGTTGAAGTCCCACGGTATTCTCAAGTTGAGAAAACTATTTAGCAACGTCACGATGAGATTTCATGTTCGACCCGATTGTTATTAACCAAGAGGAAACTCTTGGACAAATCATTCTACAGTTATCCAATGACTAAAAGTACGTAACCACTTGGTGTTCTCAACAGCCATGAGTAATACACGCCAAACATTTAAAGAGGGTTACATAATATAGTCCCATCGGATCTATCGAAATCATTTTCTCGAAACATCTTGAGCAGAAACATTTAAAACAAAATGTTATTTAATTTTGTGATTAATTACTTACGAGTGCAACTTTTTGCAACTAAAATCACATAATATTTTATTTAACGATTTTCTTAGTCATATACTTTAAATTAATTACTTAATTTCTCATGTCATAATATAACAAAGTATATAAAAGAAAACATCTTTATTATTAACAAGATTGATTGCAGAGTTAGATATATGTAACAAATTACATAACTACCCCTATGACATAACACTAACTCTTCCAACAATGATGTTTCTTTGTTAGTTTTTCTAATTTCAAAATATGATATTAACAAAGTTATCATTTTATATTGTTGTACATAATTTGTGATAAACCAAGAATATTTTGCATATTAACTAAAATAAATCAAAAATTTGATATAAGCATTCATGCAGTTAGAATCAATAAAAAAATATTTACCATTTTTTCTTTAACAAAATTTTATGCAATAAAATTTAAAGGTATTTATATACTGGTAGATTTATCGTTACCAACTAACGATTTATCAATTCGTCGATGCACTAAAGATCATTTTAGTAAGGTAACCATATACTGATAACAATGAAGTATGGCAGACATTTTTGCCTTACCAAAATATCGGTACGATTACCGGTTTCTGTAACGGTTAACATCTCCATATCCACCCTAATTTAGAATAAACAAAACACTTCGTGTGTTCTAAACATGATCTTGGAATAAAAATAAATGTTATAGGAATTAAAAATTAAATAATGTCAAAATAATAAATTAAAGACCATAAACATATTACATTTATTATGGCACGGCAATCTCTGTTTGGTTCTTAACTGGGTGTGCAAAAAAAAAAAGATTCGGATCAGCTTTTATCATACTTCGGCTTAAGTGGCTTCAAATTTTAGTAAGGTAACCAACCATATGCACACAGATTATACAATGATACAAGATTGTAACATTGTACTAATTTGCATATTAACCAAAAGAGAGATGTTCAATCTGTCCAGCATTAAAATTTGTAACTGTATTTTTGTTGGACGGACAACCGACCTACAACATCTAGGACATAGTCCTACGATATATTGTAAGTCAGAGGCCTAACCCACTCTTCCTCCCACCTTCGTATCTTGGAGCTTGAGGGAGAAAACATCTTTACTTTGGAAGAAACGACAAAAAATTCAAAATTTAAACGTGTTTACCGGTGGAGCACTGCCGTTGAAAATGCTGTGAACAATGGAACTCCAAGATAGAATGATGTAGGAAGAAAGCCGTTCCATTTTACACCATGAACCAATTAGCAAACAAAGTGGAGTAAGAGTAAGATTTTACCCTAAAGACCTCTCAAATCAACGAAAATTACAGAACGATCCATCCTCCTCAACCAAACAAGCTACAAAATCACAGGCCAGGAACAGATCTATACATCTAAAACTAACAAATCGGTAAGCTACAAAGTTCAAGATGCGGCCGGAGCATTACTCCGGTAGGTGGCAGAAACCGAGCCACCGGGCGGACTGAGAAGCGGCGGCGCCGACGTGGCAGTGGCGGGAATCGGTTTACCGGGTAATGCTTGCGGGATCCGGTCGTCGTGGGGCCCAGTGTCGGCGCCGTTGTCGGAGTGGTGGCGGAGTACGCCGAAGCCTAAGATAAGGCCGGCGATCACTAGGACGACTACGACGATGAAGAAGATCTTCGTTGCTTTTCCAACATAACAGATCATTTTTTCCCCTCTCCTTGAATCGATTTTTTTTGTGATTTTGTTTAGCTTTTGCTTGTGCTTGGGTGACTTTGATGTGGAAGTAAGGACTGAATGAGCAGGGAAGGTGATAATGGAGAGTATTGATTTACAGGCGTCCTTTTGCTTTTCCAGAGGAATCCATAAATGATTTTCATAAAAAATAACGTTATGCTAAAAGTGGAAACTGGGCAGGCAGTGATTACCGTATCATTAATTAGGGATGCGTTATTTTGTGACGAGAAGGAAGGGAACGGCAAAGAATCTTTAACAGCAAAAGAACATATTTTTACGCTACAGAAATGGACAATTTAAAGGCCCACTAGTTGTTTTGTTGTTATTAAATATATATTTGAATGTATTAATTATTTGTTTGAAAAAGTGAACCGACTTGTTAATAAAATAGTTTTGAAGATCGAATCTTAAACAAAAACATAATGGTGCATGGTCGGAGGATTTGAAAGCAAAACAGTTAGACCGTCAAAATTGTGATAATTCCTTTTTCATCAATATATGCATGAAAAATTAATGCACTAACGGATTATCAAAATTGTGATAATTCTTTTTTCATACATACATATATATACATACACACACACCCAGTTATGTTTGAATCACACACACACACCCAGTTATCGCTAGGCCACATGACAGTTATGGTATTGAATTTTCGATATACCGTGATTCAAACATATATTGACATACGATTTGTGTTATGTTGTCCCAGCGACATGCTTTATCTAAGTACCATTTTTTTTAAAAAAATGTTTGCTTCACAAAATTATCCAAAATTAATTGACACTAAGAAGGGGAGCCCACACACTATAAGTAAGAGTGTGGGAATACAGTCCCCGTTGACGGCGGTCGACGGTTGAGACCAAATTTACTGTATTGCATGGTTTTAAATTTTGGGACTAATTAAAATTTTCAATGCACATTAAACCAAATATTATTGTCATTAATTACCGTTGGCAACGCGTCAGACGCTAGTAGTTCAATTTGTTTAGTTCATTTTAACGAACAAAATAGTGGGTCACACCTTTTGTTGGATTGGGGACAACATGCAGTGGGCTAAATGCGTAAATTTCGATTTTTTTTCCATTTTGGATTTTATTGGGCCTATGTTGTCTAAAGTTATTCAGATCCGATCTAAATTAATTTTAACTAAAATCATTAATTTAATTTATTTATAAATAAAGATTTGTTTTGATATTATATTTGTATTGTATAATAAGTACATGGGTATCATATACACATATACGTATACGTGCATATACAACATATATATTATACATGGTTTAACATGCCTACATATAAGTGCTGGATTTACACCGCAAAATACATGTTAGCCTCTCTGTGTGTGTGTGTGTGTGTGTGTGTGTGTGTTGTTATCCAGCCTTTTGATCAGGCAATATTTGTATAGACTTGATGAGTCCAACTTCAAAGATATAAAGACAGAAAGCCCGGAGAGATAGCCGTAAAGTCTAGAAAGCAAGTACAAACAAGGTTAAATGTGACGACCCGGAATTTTTGGATATTTGAAATTGGAATATTTAATTGATTTTAAATATTCAGGTGTAGATTTTTAAATTTGAATTTCAAATATCACTAGTTACTGAATAATTAAATTATGGAATTTAATAATTGGGAATTGGGTAGGATATGAAATCTTGGATTTTAACCCTGTTAAAAAAATAATTTGAAGGCTTATGAAATTTATATTGATAATATTGAAGATAATAAAAGTGATAAAATTGAATTTAAAGATGATCTGTTCAGTTTTGAAAATATATTGTTTAAATTGACATTTAAAAATAGCCTTTCGAGGTACAGTCTTGGAATTTGACGAAACCAATCCTTTGGATCCGTAAGTATATTATTATCGGATTTCAAATTTTGGAGTGTTTGGAGTTGTCATGTGGCCGTACGATAGATAAACGCACTGAAATCTATATCGAAAATTCAATACCATAACTGGGTCTAAAAAGCTATCTTCTTCATACGATCGAGTTAGGCCTCGAAACCTTTTCCATTGTGTTCAGAATAGGGGGTTTAATGTTATAAACGCCTAGCGGCATGCCTCGATAGGATGTAAAAAATTTAAGTTATGATTTCAAGACAATTTGAATTTAAATTTAAATTTAAATAAAATATTATTGCATTGAATACTTTGGCAGGCCTTTGCAGACACGATAGGAATTCAGAGCACGTGTCTTTCCTACCAACACGCGTTCTCTTCTGCCTCGGTAATTAGATGTAGAAAGATACTTTAAAAAAAAGAGAAATCAAATTCTCAGAGGAAAAAAAATAAATGGTCGTTGTTCGATGAAATCGCGAGCGTACAGTCTTTTCATTTTCAGTTCGAACGACCTCTCTCCCTCCTTTATAAATTCTTACTTAAATCGAGCACGACCGCGACTGATGGGAAGCGCACGAAGGCGCGAGGCACAATGGTAAAGGCTAGGCAGAGTAATCGAGCATCTCGAAGGCTAGGCGGAGAAATCGAGCATCTCGAAGGCTAGGCGGAGCAATCGAGCATCTCGAAGGCTAGGCGGAGAAATTGAGCATCTCGGAGGCTAGGGTTTCGCGCGATGGCAAGGCATTGGACAGTAGAGGCGATTGCAGGGTGAGGTAGCGAGCTCGACCTCGAACTTCAAGGTGGTTTGGCGGCGCATCAGAGGGTAAGGTAAGGCCGAGGTTTCATTCCAGTTAAATTATATATGTGTGTGCATATACAAATAAAAAAATAGGGGGAAAAATTTACAATAAAGTAAATTTTTGTTTTTACTGGAAATCATATGTACATACAAATTTAAAAATATATGCATATATGATATATATATATGTATGTATGTATGTATGTATTATATATATGTACAAACACAGAAATAAATTCAAGTACGAATAGACACGTATATATATTTATACATAGCATATTTTAATATATATATATATATAGGTAAAAGCAGGAATTATATATATATATATATATATATAAGATTTTAGGAATTTTGAAATATTGCGGAAGTTTATATAAAAATAGATTTTTGGAAATCCATAACTTATTTTCAAAGTGAAAAATATAAAATAAATATACATATACATATACACATTTTAATTTACTAGTTTATTTTAAAAATAATTTATTAAGTTGATTAACTTGTTTAATTAACTTATTTAATTATTTTTAAAATATTTTTAAAAGGGAAATTATTTTAAAATTTAGTTATTTGTTTAAAATAAAATCATTAGTTAAAATTAAAACTTCTTAGCTTAAATTAATATTCTTAAATGGAAACTAATTGATTGATTAGTTCAAATATTAATAAAACACCTAATGTTTATATAATGTCTGAAATCTTGAAGAAATCGTGTCTCGATATTCCACCTTAAAGTGGGATTGGTATTTTATATTGTGCTAACATCTTTGGATGCAGGGAAACAAGTTGGAGGGATCCAATTAGATTCCTCAAAACGTTGAATTTATTGTATATTCAGCGATGTGATTTATGTGATAATCTGTGATGATTATATTGATTATAGTGGGAATTGAAACTATTGAATGTTATGGCTTGGTTGAATATATATTGTATTTGAGAGAATGAAAAACATATAAGTTTGGATTTTTAAAGGAAATAAAAAGGAATTTTTTTAGTAAAATAATATAGTGAATTTGGGTAAATTAAAGATTGAATTTGAACAAAATATAAAAGTTTGATTTTTAAATAAATTCTGAGTATGGAAATAAAGATAGAGATTTTAAATAAATGAAAATATAAGAGTTTTGAAGACTTAAGTGATATTGTCTAAATATTTGAAGGATTTCATTTTCAAATTTTAAGATTTAAATGTTTGGGAAGAAATCAAAGGATAGAATTTTGAATGAGGTATGAAGCGGATATTTCAGTTTAAAATAAGATTTTTAAATCATAAATATAGAAGTAAATATGGAATTAATGGGTTTTAAAATAAATTTGGGTAAGCAAAGGAATTTATTTTAAATAGAGTTAGTTTTGAAAATCAATTTGAGAACCGATTAAGTGCTTGAAACTGGGATTAAACGAGGATGAGGTTATGGAATTTATAAACGGGGTTTATAAATAAAGTGAAATATTTATCAGAGGATAATTTGGAAGTATAAATTCATGATGGGAAAAGGGAAAGGTAATTTGTTTAAAAATAAATAGTGGTTTATTTTTAAAGGTGTGGAAAGGAAAGTGTATTTCCCTGAAAAGCCAAGTATATTTTCAAAGAAAGATTTTCAAGTACAAGTTAGAGGTTTTAAAGTGGTTTTAAAAGATTGTTTTAGAAAGAAATTATTATTTAGTGTTTTAAAAAAGAAATTTAAAAATATTTATTAAGTTAATTATATAAGTAAAGTATTTTAAGGGTTTAACTAGTATTATGATTAAAAGATAATTATTTAATATTTGTACCTTATAGAATAATTTTTACATTAATTTTGGCTTAAGTTTTACATGAGAAGTCATTATAAAAATTCATAACTAGTATTGTAAATAAAGTGTTTTAAGTAGTTTTTATTTTAAATGTTTTAAAGTATGTACTTTTGGATAACGTGATCTAAATTATTTTAAAATCAAAGTATTAAGACTTGGTGATTTTCGGTGGAAATAAAACAACTAGGTGGGAATTTATTTCCGCGAAAGAAAGATGATTTGGAAACTATTTTCAAAGGGTTGAAGTGTAGAAAAATATCTTGCGAAGATATTTTGAGATAAATAATTTGGAAAATTATTAAGGCCTGATGGTTGTTTGTGGATGTTATATGATATTTATATAACCGTCTATCAATATTAGCCAATGCGTTGATCGTTTCGAAGAGACTGAGATCAGGATTAATTTTTCGAAAACCACTTCGATCTGGTTTGAATGTTTTCGTGAGGAAGATAAGAGCTTGGAGTCGAAGATGGAGCAGTGAAGTGCAAGGGCTAACCGCTACTAATCCTGAGGGTGATTCCAAAATGGATGTAGTAAGAGTAGTGCCTTCGGTTTCGTTCGGACTGGAAACGGACTTGTATGGACGAATGCTATTAGAACATCGTTAGGAGGGCGATGAGCATTCAAAGTGAACGTGAGCTAAAAAGGTAACGCTTAACCTCAAGCCTCATCAACTGGGAATGACTAAAACAAGGGAGGTGCAATAAGGCTAAGTGGCTAGCAACCAATTAGGGTAATCTCATCCCTATCTAGATGTCCCTTTTTATTCGGCTGTGTGGGCGGTTGCTGATCCCAACCGCGGTATGATCTTATTCGGACTATCCAGTAAGGGGTTGCTCCTATCTTGTGTAGCAGGGGATTAGGGTGGATCCTTGGTACGATGATCTAGACCACGTACTGTGACGGGCGGTACCCTAGTAGCCCTGCCATTGATGGAAACCCAATCTCCAATAAGTGCCTTCGGACTTATTTGTATACCTATTATGCTGGAATTTAATGAATGTAATAATTTTGGCTATTTGAATAAGTATTTGTATATATACACTATTATAATATCAAAGGATTAATAAGAAATGTTTTGATTATCGTAAGGCAAAAACCCGATATGTTTATTTGTGCTTTGGTTTTACGAGATACCTTTGATTTTAAAAGGATTTTGAAAACTTTAATAATCCAATTGAATGTGTTTTCTCACGCTGGTTTTCCAGACTGACTCAGGTATTGTTTTATTATAATGCTCGGATCAGACCGAGTATTATAGAATACAGGAAAGGATGCTGTGGGGCTCAGGAGACGAGCTGGATGGCGAGACGTATCACCCATACTTGATATATATTCCGCTGTGCTATATAAGTTGTGTATTCAGTTTTGTAGGGACAAGTTAATATAACTGTCCAGTATTTTGGTATCGATTGTGTTTTACTTTGATGATGTAATGTACAAAACTAATATAGTTCTTTTTGTAAAGATAAGTTATTATCTATTATACATTGTTCCACTGCGATTGTGAGATTCTATTGTTGTTTTGTTTTCTTCTTCTATCTTCTTTCTTCTTTTACCCTAATGGTTCGTATTTCCGTCCACTTTGAGTTGATATGAAGGAGAATATTGTCGGTTCAAAAGGGGTACGGATTTGTGGGCCGTTATAGTGGTATCAGAGCAGAAGGTTAAGCGAGAATCTTAGCTCTGGTGGAGATTACTCATTAGAAATAGAGTCCGTAGTACTCGAAAATGAGCTTGAGTGTATTAATAGATATGAGCGCGTATTTGTTAGTGAATATAATTTTTTTTATATTGTGTTGACTTATCGATTGAGTGTTTATCTATTCTGGTCGATATGTGGGATGCCATGTCAGCGATAGGGGTTTCTAAACTTTTAAACAAGATAAACCGACACAGTAATGTTTTTAAATAGGGTAAATGAAATAATTTTATCCAAATTATTTTTGTATATAAAAATAATAATTTTCCGTAAATTATTATAGTCATATATGGTTGCTTGGTTGTTAGGAAGTGATAATATTAAATTATTATTATTGTTGTGTGGAAATTGAACCAGGGATTAAAATTATAACCAAAGGTTAAGAATAAGTTTATATACAAAGTGGGATTTGTAAATGTAATTATAAATGTGGTTTATAATTGAAAAGGAAATAAAAATTCCTGAGTAATATTTGAATATAAAGGATTTGGAATTTGAAATTTTGGAAATCAAATTCCTTTGAGTTTGAAAATAATTTTCAAAGGTTTTGAAGGAATAATGGTGATATTATTTGAGAAATATTTTTGAATTGGATTTGAAATCTGGTGAAACTTGGAATTTAAAAATATTTGAAATGTTTTGAAGGGATAAAAGCACTGAACTCTCTTCGGTCGCTGGAAAATAATTTCGGTGACGACTGTAGCATCATCGATGTTCATTTTTGAATTTTCAAGGGAGGAATTGCTGCCTGAGTATTTTGAATTGGTATTTGTTGCAAAGCTGGGTTTGGTTTTAAAATTCAAAAGAAAATTTGATATGTAAATGAATTATGTATATAATTGACTTCAAAAATGATTTTGAAATGTTGAGTAATTGTTTAAAAGACTCTGGAACCTGATTTAAAATGCTTGTGGAATATAAGTAAGTCTGAAAATCTTATAAGAATTTGGAAATTGTTAGAATAAATTCAACTTGAAAGGAGTTAGATAAAAGTAGGTGTGTCAATAAAGTTAAAGTGGTAAGCAAACCAATTAAGGAAAGTAAATCAAAGGAGATTAGTAAATGGAATGTAAATAAGTTGGAAAAACAACAGAAGTTTAAATTTTAAATTAATTGGAATGTAACTAATTCAAGTTAAATAAAAGCGAATTTGAGGAAAAGGCCTAAGTAAACTAAATGGAATGGATATTAAAATAATAATAAAATTAGTTGGTAATAAATTTGTGAATGAACAAATGAATTTACATTTGTAAGTAAATGAAATTGGAACTGAATATTGGAATTCATTTTGAATTGTATTGAATAAGGTGAAATGAAAAATTGGTCATGTTGGACTAAATAAAGCGAAGTATTGAAACTAAAACTAGCAAGTACACTAATTAATTTAAAGGGAGATTAAACTGAGTATTGAAATTCAGTTTGAATTGAGTAAGTAAAGTAAAGTTGTAGAATTTGTTCGCAGGAACTAAAAGAAGTAAGACGTTTGGAAATAAAACTTTTATTCAAATTTGAAATTAAATTTGATTGGAAACGAATTAGCTAATGGAACTAATTTAAAGAATGGCTAATTAAGAATAGGTTTGAGAGAAGGTGAATAGAATTCAATGTTAGATTTGATTGGGAATAAATTAAGAATTGAAAAAAAAAATTGCATTCAAAATGGAATTGAAAATTTAAGTTAAGTAAAAATAAATATGAAAGCTAAAGTGGTGAAGTGAAAAATAAATATTTAAGTGTGTAAAATATTTATGTTGAACCTAAGACGAAATGATGAAATTTTTAAGAAAAATTTGGTATTGGGAAGATATTCTAAGTTAATGCTAAATAAAGGTTAAGTAAAATTATGAAATAGGTTAATTGTGAATAAGTAAATGATAATCACAAATAAAGGCGTATAAAAGAGAATTGATATAGCTGTTAATCAATTGAAATAAATACGTAAGACGTATGTATATTATTAATTTGCATAACAATTTGATTCAGATTCGAGCACAGAATTTCGAGATAGTCATATCGATCCGAGTTTGGTTTTTTCACTCATTTTTTACGGCGAACCCTGTATATGGATTTTGATTGATTCTGAAAATTCTCTATCATAGTTTGTGGCTATGCAAGGAGAATGACGGTTTCCAATCAAGAAACCAGATCTGAGTCCGCACTAGAGAGTCGGATGAACGATACTAGTTCGGAATTGAAATTATGTGATCGAGTGCGCGATCGGATTTGGTATTGCGTAAGGATGATATATGTGCATCGTATGGGAATAAGTAGGCAAATAATGAAAATTTTCAAAAGGGATGAAATAAAATGATTTTGGAGACTGTGATTGGATAGTATTTCTCAGTATGATACATGGATTTAAAAGGCAAAAGAAAACTGATGTTTTAATTTCAGAAGATAAATTTGAATTGTCCGACACAAAGGTATGCATTTAAATTACTATATGAAATTTGATGGTTTTCTGATCTAGCCACTTGGCTTTTTGTTTTTTTTTGAAATCTGGAGGCCCGTAGAGGCATTTTGTAGTTATTCCAAGCTAGCCGCACAAAGGAGACGCTGGCAAAATATTTCGAAAATTTAGGGAGTTAGATAAATTTTGAGAGAAATTTTGATAATTTAAAATTTGGTTTTAAATAATAATTTGAATGGTTGAGTAGGTCATATTATTAGGAATCTATGGATGGGTTTGGAAAAGTTAGTAGGAGTAATCGTGTGCCTTTAATTAAAAAAATTGTTTTGGGGAAGTTGTTGGAAATTGTTTGGTTTTGGGAAGGTTGTAAACGGGTATTGGACCATTCTTCTTAATTAGTAAGTTTGAGAACAAAATTCTTTTAAGGGGGGAGGAACGTGACAACCTAGAATTTTTGGATATTTGAAATTGGAATATTTAATTGATTTTAAATATTCAGGTGTAAATTTTAAATTTGAATTTCAAATATCACTAGTTATTGAATAATTAAATATGGAATTTAATAATTAGGAATTGGGTAGGATATGAAATCTTGGTTTTTAAGCCTATTAAAAATTTATTTGAAGGCTTACGAAATTTATATTGATAATATTGAAGATAATAAAAGTGATAAAATTGAATTTAAAGGCGGTCTGTTTAGTTTTGAAAATATATTGTTTAAATTGACATTTAAAAATAACCTTTCGAGGTACAGTCTCGGAATTTGACGAAACTAGTTCCTTTGGATCCATAATAGTATATTATTATCGAATTTCAAATTTCGGAATGTTTGGAGTTGTCATGTGGTCATATGATACATAAACGCATTGAAATCTATATCAAAAATTCAATACAATAACTAGGTCCAAAAAGCTATCTTTTTCATGCGATCGAATTAGGCCTCGAAACTTTTTCCATTGTGTTCGGAATAAGGGTCTAACATTATAAACGCCTTGCGGTATGCCTCGATAGGATATAAAAAATTTAAATTACGATTTCAAGACAATTTAAATTTGAATTTAAATTTAAATATAATATTATTGCATTGAATACTGTGGCAGGCCTTTGTAGACACGTATAGGAATTCAGAGCACATATCCTTCCTAACAACACACATTCTCTTCTGGCCTCAGTAATTAGATGTAGGCCGATACCTTATAATAAAATAAAAAGAAGAAATCAAATTATCAGAGAAAAAAAAACAAATGGCCGCTGTTCGATGAAATCGCGAGCCTGCAGTCTTTTTCTTTTTAGTTCGAACAACCTCCCTCCCTCGTTTATAAATTCTTCCTCAAATTGTGCATAGCCGCGACCGATGAGAAGCGTGAGAAGGTGCAAGGCATAACGGTAAAGGCTACGCGGAGCAATCGAGCATCTCGAAGGCTAGGCGGAGGAATCGAGCATCTCGAAGGCTAGGCGGAGCAATCAAGCATCTCGAAGGCAAGGCGGAGCAATCGAGCATCTCGAAGGCTAGGGTTCCGTGCGATGGCAAGGCATTGGACAGTGGAGGCGATTGCAGGGTTAGGTAGCGAGCTCGAGCTCGAACTTCAAGGTGGTTCGGCAGCGCATCAGAGGGTAAGGTAAGGCCGAGGTATCGTTCCAGTTAAATTATATATGTGTGTGTGTGTGTATACAAACAAAAAATAGGGGGGAAATTTACACTAAAGTAAATTTTTGTTTTTACTGGAAATCATATGTACATACAAATTTAAAAATATATGCATATATGATATATATATGTGTATGTATAAATATAGAAATAAATTCAAGTACGAATAGATACATATATATATTTATACACAGTCATATTTTAATATATATATATATATATAGGTAAAAGCAGGAATTATATATATATATGACTTTGGGAATTTTGAAATATTTGTAAGTTTATATAAAAATAGATTTTTGGAAGCCATAACTTATTTTTAAAGTGAAAAATATAAAATAAATATACATATACACATTTTAATTTACTAGTTTATTTTGAAAATAATTTATTAAGGTGTATAACTTATTTAATTAACTTATTTAATTATTTTTAAAAGATTTTAAAAGGAAAATTATTTTAAAATTTTATTATTTGTTTAAAATAAAATCATTAGTTAAAATTAAATTTTATTAGCTTAAATTAAAATTCTTTAACAGAAATTAATTGATCGATTAGTTCAAATACTAAAAAACATCTAATGTTTATACAAGGTCTGAAATCATGATGAAATCGTGAAGAAAATAAGCTGGTTTGGATTGGGTTGCAAATAAAATCAAAGGTGAGTTAATCTCACTCATTTGGATTACCATTTAAATTTCATATAGTTAAATTTAAATTATTGGTTGAATGATTGAATTGACTGAATGTGATATTATATATAGTAGCATATATATTGGAGTGATTGATTTCCCGCATTATATAGCGGATGAGATCTTATGCGCCCTGCATAATAGCGGATGACCCCATATACCACGATATTTCACCTCGAAGTGGGATTAGTATTTTATATTGTGCTAACATCTGTGGATGCATGGAAACAGGTTGGAGGGATCCAACTGGATTCCTCGAAACGTTGAATTTATTTTATATTCAGCGATGTGATTTATGTGATAATCTGTAATGATTATATTGATTATATTGGAAATTGAAATTATTGAATGATATGGCTTGGTTGATATGTTGGTATTTGAGAGAATAGAATAATAAGTTTGGATTTTTAAAGGAAATAAAAAGGAAATTTTTTTAGTAAAATAATATAGTGAATTTGGGTAAATTAAAGATTGAATTTGAAAAAAATATAAAATTTCGATTTTTAAATAAATTCTGAGTATAGAAATAAAGATAGATATTTTAAATAAATGGAAATAAAAGAGTTTTGGAGACTTAAGTGATATTATCTAAAAAATTAAAGGATTTCAATTTAAGATTTAAATGTTTGGGAAGAAATTAAAGGGTATAATTTTGAATAAGGTATGAAGTGGATATTTCAGTTTAAAATAAGATTTTAAAATTGTAAATATAGAAGTAAATATGGAATTAATGGGTTTTAAAATAAATTTAGGTAAGTAAAGGAATTTATATTAAATGGAGTTAGTTTTGAAAATTGATTTAAGAACTGATTAAGTGTTTGAAACTGGGATTAAAGGAGAATGAGAGTATGGAATTTATAAAGGGGTTTATAAATAAAGTGAAATATTTATCAGAGGATAATTTGGAAGTATAAATTCAGGATGGGAATTTATAAGGGAAGGTTGATTATTTTTTTTAAAAATAAATAGCGGTTTATTTTTAAAAGTGTAGAAAGGAAAGTGTATTTCCCTGAAAAGCCAAGTATATTTTCAAAGAAAGATTTCCAAGTATAAGTTGTAGGTTTTAAAGTGGTTTTAAAAGAATGTTTTAGAAAGAAATTATCATTTAGAGTTCTAAAAAAGTTTAAAAAATATATTTATTAAGTTAATTATATAAGTAAAGTATTTTAAGGGTTTAACTAGTATTATGATTTAAAAGGCAATTATTCAATATTTGTACCTTAATGAATAAATTTTTATTTTAGTTTTGGCTTAAGTTTTACATGAGAAGTCGTTATAAAATTTTATAACTAGTATTTTAAATAAAGTGTTTTAAGTAGTTTTTATTTTAAATGTTTTAAAGTATACATTTTTGGATAAAGCGATTTAAATTATTTTAAAATCTAAGCATTAAGACTTGGTGATTTTCAGTGGAAATAAAACAATTTGTTGGGAATTGATTTCCGTGAAAGAAAGGTGATCTGAAAACTATTTTCAAAGGGTTGAAGTGTAGAAAAATATCTTGCGAAGATATATTGAAATAAATAATTTGGAAAATTATTATGGCCTGATTGTTGTTTATGGATGTTATATGATAGTTAAATAACTGACAATCAATATTAGCCAATGCGCTGATCGTTTCGAAGAGACCGGGATCGGGATTAATTTCTCGAAAACCACTTTGATCCGCTTTTAATGTTTTCGTGAGGAAGACAAGAGCTTGGAGTCGAAGATGGAGCAGTGAAGTGCAAGGGCTAATCGCTACTAATCCAATGAGTGATTCCAAAATGGATGTAGTAAGAGTAGTGCTTTCGGTTCCGTTTAGACCGGAAACGGACTTGTATGGACGAATGCTATCATAAAATCGCCAGGAGGACGATGAGCATTCAACGTGCTAAAAAGGTAACGCTTAACCTCAAGCCTCATCAACTGAGAATGGTTAAAACAAGGGAGGTGCGACAAGGCTAAGTGGTTAGCAACCAATTAGGGTAAGGTCATCTCTGCCTTGACAGCCAGTTGCTGATCCCAACATGTGGTGATCTTATTTAGACTATCCAGTAAGGGGTAGCTTTGGTCTTGTGTCGCAAGGGATCAGCGTGGATCCCCGGTACGGTGATCTAGACCACGTACTGTGATAGGTGGTACCTCTGTAGGCCTACCATTGATGGAAACCCAATCTCCAATAAGTTCCTTCGGACTTGTTTTTATACATATTATGCTAGAATTTAATGAATGTAACAATTTCGGCTATTTGAATAAGTATTTGTATATAGACACTATTATAATATCAGAGGATTTAATAAGAAATGTTTTGGTTATCGTAAGGTAAAAACCCGACATGTTTATTTGCGACGTGGTCTTACGAGATACCTTTGATTTTCAAAGGATTTTGAAATCTTTAATAATCCAATTGAGTGTGTTTTCTCACGCTAGTTTTCCAGACTACTCGGGTATCGTTTTATTATAATGCTCGGGCCAGACCGAGTATTATAGGATACAAGAAAGGATGATGTGGAGCTCAGGAGATAAGATGGATGGCGAGACGTATCAGCTGTACTTGATATATATTCCACTGTGTTGTATAAGCTGTGTATTCAGTTTTGTGGGGATAAGTAAATATAACTGTCCAGTATTTTGAAATTGATTGTGTTGTACTCTGATGATGTAATGTATAAAACAGATATAATTCTTTTTGTAAAGATAAGTTATTATCTATTATATATTGTTCCGCTGCGATTGTGAGATTCTGTTTTTGTTTTCGTTTTCTTCTTCTACCTCCTTTCTTCTTTTACCGTAATGGTTCGTATTTCCGTCCACTTTGAGTTGATATGATGGAGAAATTTTCGGCTCAAAAGGAGTACTGATTTGTGGGCTGTTACATTAAGAGATAAAAACACGTTCACTCGATAAATTCCAAGACACGGTCCATCAAAGGGGTGGATCGGTATTGATCCATGCCCATGGATCAGTATCAAACCATAATACTTCCCGGAAGAGCTCCAGCTTCCTCCTGCTACCAAGTCTCGATGCTAGAAGTTTATTACCAATACCATTGATTGATCGCATTCTGTTTGCCATCAAACGTCTCGAGCACTTGAAATCTGCAACTTCATCTCTCAACTGATCCATTACATCAACTCAAAAACAAGGTCATAACTATGCAAACAAGCTGGAAATCACGACGCTAACACCCAGTCACTTCATCTCAAAGAAACTAGAATTATCCGTTTGATGACCTTATGGATCGGTATCAATCCATGGTTATGGATCGATACTGATCCATCAATCTTGCTGACTTGGCCACATCTTTTCGAGGTAGCTGGTGCATGAACATGGGGATCGGGGTAGAGAACATGGTAGAGCATTTCCCACCAACCTACGGTTATAAATAGGAGGCTAGGGGCTCATTTCCAGGTATCTTTTCTCTTTGTTTCAATTTTAACATGTTTCCTTGTAATAACTTGTGGAGTGGTACCGAATCATAACAAATGTACTAGTAAATAGCAAGATAATCGGTAGAAATCTCAAGTGGACGTAGGCAACGGCTTCGTGAACCACTATAAACGTTTGGTGTCTTGTTTCTTATTCGTTTTCATTTACTTTCTTTTACTTCATTCTCTACTAATTTCTTAGGTATTTGTGCCATATTTTGGTACTAACACATATGCGTTGTCTAATACACACACACCTACATACACATATGTATACATATATGTATATACATATATATATAATTTAATATGACATAAAATTATATTTATAGTGGCGTATGTACATATATTTTTTGAAAATGAATAGTGTGTGTATTATATATGTGTTATCCCGCCTTTTGACCAGGAGGAATACAAATGAACATAATGAGTTAAACTTCAAAGTTATCAAGGCAAGAACCTGGAGAGATGACCACGAAGCCCAAAATCCAAGTACAACCTAGATCACATGGTGAATATGTTCTCAGTCCAAGAATCCAAGACCCGAGAACCACCATGGCAAAGGGTTAGTACTGACCCCACCCCATGGGTCGACACCGATTTGCATTCCTTGTCCTGGTGGGGCCCGTCTTCTTCCTATGATCCCTCCTTAATGCTAGAACCCAATTTCCAATGTTGTTTTATTAATTCCATCCAACTCTCTATTAACCTCTAGTACTTCCATAACTCTGTCATTTCGATTCTGAAACAAGCTATTACTGACGCAATCAACTATAGAATCATGAAGCTAATCGCATGACGAGCCGAAGTGTAGAGTTCAGGATGACTAGACTGGCCATATTAGGGGTTGATGCCGACCCCTATCCTTAAAGTCGTACCCAACAATAGTTATTTGATGAGGTGACAATCTATTTTCGTGGGGAACGGGTTTATAGCAAGAAGAATGGTCTGAAGATCTTTTGTGCAAGATATTATGCTCCCTGTCTCTATAAATAAAAGGACGGGCCCTTTTTTTTGGATCTTTTGACTCTAGCTCTACTCTACTCTATATTCTTGTAATTTTGAAAATCTAAGTGTCGGAGTTGTAGCGACCCCTAAGAACTTATGCCCCCAAGTTAAAAGATAAGTAATAAAATCATTGAGTGGACATAGGTTAGAGTTTTCCAAACCAGTATTAATCTCTGCTTGTCCATTTCTTACTCGTTTTTATTTTTTTCTTCACTTTTTATTCCCTTCTACTTTCTATTGGGTGTTTGTGCCATTTTTGATTCAAAGATTTTGGTTCTTTCACTGAGAAACAATTGAACTCACTGATCAAGAAATAGGAAGATTCTAAATGGCCATACAATTAATTAGAAGGACTGGTGTTGGAGCAAAATCAACTAAGGGGAAGCTAAGAGGTATCCTCAGGAGCTAACCCTCCATCTATCTACATAACCAAGGATGAGATGGAAACCATGATAAATAGATTGTAGGAAAGGATGATGGCTCTTCAAGAGAAGATGATGGATAACTTCTTCAGGAGGATGGGAACTACCGGAGGTACTGCAAATCAGGATCAAAGACCAGAATCCAAAGTGCAAGTAACAAGAAATAGGGCAGGATGACCCGGAATAAATCCTAAGCCAGATATAAGGATCAATACCGACCCCTAAACACGGTACCCAACCCAAAAGCATGGGTTGGTACCGATCCCCAGGAGCTTGGGAACATGGATTGTCTTAACCTCGGAAGGAATGAGGTGCCTCCTAGAGATGATGCAGAGCACATAAACTTGAATCAGAATGCTGAAGCATGAATGGAGGAGCATATGCCAAAATTCCCTCTTAGAGTCAAGGGCAGGCCAAGAATGCAAATTTAGGAATCCATTTGAATGATAATAGCCAACTTGCAAAGATGGTGAAACAAGTTGTAAGGTGCCTATTACCAGATCAGAGCTTGAAAGATGTGAGTAAATGTCCATTCGCTTTGAACATTCGGTACACTAGGAATTCGCCTGATTTCAAATTACCTACATTGGAAATGTATGATAAGAAGATGGATCCAACAGTTCATATGATTAGGTACATCCAATATGTGGAGGTTTTAGGTGCAACCGAAGAGGTTATGGACGATGTTTCCCTTTATATTGGACAAGATTTGCGGCATTATGGTTTAGACGGTCGGAGAATGATTCCATTAGCACGTGGACAGAGTTGGTAAATAGATTTGTGAAGCGGTTTTGGGTTTATATTTCACGACCCAAGAATGTAATGATATTAGCAAGCATGAAGCAGAGGGCTGGAGGCACCCTCGGGAGTTTTTTTAACAAAATTCAATGCGACGGTGGATGCATTTAGTAAGTCAGACCCGTCAATGGTTATGATGGCAACGGTTTCAAGGATAGCCACTATGACGGATTTCAAGACTGCATATGAATGAGATCCTTTGAGGGATCTTATGGAATTTTATCATGAGCCTAAAAGGTTTCTATGCCAGGAGGACACTAAGGCAGATGGGGAAGAGGTTAATGCTCTGGACAGCGGAGGATTGCTCGGAGCAGGATCTAGTAAGGATAAAGGAAAGCGAATGTTGGATGACAGCTTTGACAGATCAAAGCGACAAAGGAGGGAATCGAAATTATCTTCTCACATGGATTTAAATGAAACTCCGAAGCAGATTTATCTGGATACTAAGGGATAGATCCCCTATTGGAAGCCGGCAAGAAGAGAGCCCATGGAGCGTGAAAGTGCATCTAGAAAATACTACATATTTCATGAGCTGGATGGTCATAACATAAATGATTGCAAGCACCTATGGGATTCGATCGACAAATAGGTCAGAAATAAATGGTCATAGCAACATATGAGGAATAGAACTATGGCCACGGGACATGAGCAGCCATCGACCGCAATAAATGGAAATGGACTTCGATTGAGTCAAGGATAGTCATCTCTTGATCGGGATGGCACGGAATTAGGTCTGACTCTTGCACCCTATTTCCACTTTACAACAAAGTGTGCAATAATATAATCTAGATACTAACTCATGCATGAGATCCCAAGCGGTATCTAGGAACGCTCTGGGTTAGATGCTAGATTGTAAAGCCCGGCGAGGCAATTACCTTGATTAGATTTTATGTTATATTTGATATTTGAATTTGATTATTGAAATCCATATTGAATGTGATGGCTGATATTAATCGCTTTAAAGTCTCCTTCGGAAGGATGGGATCGGAGTGCAAGAAATAAGTCCCCTCATCCGAGCGTAAGTGGATGTGCTTGTTTGTCGATGTGTCTCCTTGTCGGAGAGCAAGCAGACTGGGCTCGGCAAGGGTCTGGAGAAACCATGGAATTTGATCGCGTTAAGTCTTGACCAAAAAATCTGGACCAGGGTGTAGGAAGTAGGTCACTTCTTCGGAAAGCGACTGAATGGCCTTGCTTGTCATTGAGTCCTTTCATCGAAGAGGGAGCGGATTGGGCTCGGGAAGGGTCTTGAACAACCATGGATTTGATTATCGGCCTCGAACGACCATGGATTTGATTATCTGTCTCGAGCGACCATGAATTTGATTATTGGCCCCGAGCAACTACGGATTTGATTACCAGCCTCGAAAAGCCATAACCTCAATTAACAATCCGGAGAGATTGTGGGTTTAACTATCGGCCCTGAACGGCCACAAAATTGATAAACAATTTGGGAAGATCGTTCCCTTAACTAAAACATTAAACAATCTAGAGAGATTGCACCTTAAACTAAACCTTGAATGATCTAAAACAATTATATGTTAAACTAAATTTGAAACGATTCAGAGAAATTGGACCCAAAAATGAAATCAGAATGATAATGATGTGAATCTCGGATGAACACGGGACGATTCTGATATGTGATGTAATAACCCCGAATGAAATCGGAATGATGATGATGTATACATAACACTTAGGTAGAATATACAGTCTTAGGCTATAACAGGACTGGAATGATCCATGATTGACAAGAGAGTCTAATGGAACAGGATAATTCACAATAGCTTGATCGACTGATAACCAGGAAATTTAACTACTAACATCTCATCGATAAAAACATTTGTTCTTGAGTAAAGCGCACCTTACATTTTAAAGACGTACTTTTAGGGAGCAAGTGTTTTCCCACCTTTTGACCGGGTAGTATACAGATAAACCCATAAGTTAAACTTCAAAGTTATCAAGGCAAGACGCATTGAGAGATGACCATGAAGCCCAAAACTCAAGTACAACCAAGGCCATAAGGTAAGTATGTGCTCACTCCAAGAACCCAGACTATGGAACCATCGACCCATATTCCTTGGCCCGGTGGAGCTCATCTTCTTCCTACAATCCCTCTTTGATGCTAGAACCCTATTTCCAGTGTTGTTTTGTTGATTCCAGGCAACTCTCTATTAATCTCCATGAACTCCTGAATCAACAATTTTGTTCTTCTACAACTCTATCATTCGGACTTCGAAACAAGCTATAATTGATGCAAACAATTATGAAATCACGAAGCTAATCACAAGACGAGCCGAAGTGAAGAGTTCAAGACGACCAAATTGGCCATTTTAAGGGTCGGCACCGACCCCTATCATTGGAGTCGGCACCGACCCCTATCATTGGAGTCGTACCGACCCATAGTTATTTGATGAGGTGGCAACCTATTTTCATGGAGAACTATTCAACCGCAAGGAGAATGGTCTTGAGATCTTTTGTGCGAGATTTTAGACTCCCTTCCTCTATAAATAGAGGGGTAAGGATCATTTTTTGGGATCTTTTAACTCTAGTTCTACCCTATTCTATATTCTTGTAATTCTAAAAGTCTAAGTGTTGGAGTTATGCTGACCCTTGAGAACTTATGCCTCCAAGTCAGAAGATAAGCAATAATTAAGTGGATATCGGCCGAAGCTTGCCAAACCACTATAAATCTTTGTTTTTTAATTTCTTACTCGTGTTAATTTGTTTTCTTCACCTTTTATTCTCTTTTACTTTCTATTGGGTCTTAGTGCAGTTTTGATTCAAACAATATGTGTACGTGTGTGTTATATATGTATGTGTATGACATTGTAAAATAGTAATATTTGTATATACAAATATGAATGATTATAAATTTGAATTAAATTAAAATTTCAAATATCAAATCTAGGTCTGGATTTCAAAATATTTTCTAATTTCAAATTTAAATCAATAAATTATATTTTGATAAAATAAATACATACAAACTTATGAAATTAATTTTTTTGAATGGAAATATGCATGTGTGTATATACATACATACATATTATTATAAATTAGTATTAATTCAAATATAAAATAACATAATATATCAAAATGCCAATGAATAAAATTATAATTACATATATTCATATATATTTTTGACCAAAAAATATTTTGACAAAATCTAATTATTTTTTTAAATCCTTACGGTTTGAAAATTCGTTTTTTTAATCATTTCCGTACTTAAATGCTTGAATTTTTTCAAAAAAATCAATTTCATAATCATATGTATAGTTAGAGAGTGTGTGTGTATCATAATATATATATATATATATATTACATTAAAGATATGTTATATTTTAAATAAATAATTTGTGCGTTGGTGTGTAGATTTTAAAATTATATATATATATATATATATATATATATATATATATGAAATACTAGCATATACACGATTTAACGAAACATATATACATGTTATACACACACACACACACATTAAAGTCAATTTTGTTTTAAGAATTTTTTAAATTATTATTAAATTTTGAAAATTAATTTTTTTATCGTTCTTTCCTAAATGAAAACCATATACTTGTATTTGTATAATTATTTGTTAATTACGATACATATATACATCTTCACATGCAATGTCCATAGCATAAATATATATGGATTCACGATATCATGATCTAATCTAAGCATATATGATTCAAGGTAATTATCAATTAAATATATAAAATCATAAACCTTGGCTATAGCCTAATTAGTAAAACTTGAATGTTAAACTGATCGATTGCGCTTGAATCTAAATTTAAATCCTTCCAAAAAGAGCTACCCGACTGAAAGCACTATGCATCTTTATTGAAATTTGATTTGATCTTGCGTTTTAATGCTAGAATTGATGGAGGAAGCGGACAATAGTTTCATCCAGAGGTAGCTGTAGGAAAGAGACACAAATGAGAGGTTAAGGGTGTTTAAATTGCAGAGAAACAGAGGAGCTAAAAGTGGATCCGATTTCATAAATATCTCTACCAATTCAAAACTCAGTTTGAATCAAATCCAACCCCCATATTCCCATAACTATGACCGCTATACCTTGCCTTTGTATGGGCATCCATGCCGCTTCAACCCAATCAGATAATATATATTAAAATCTAGTTTAAATGTACATCAATACGTGTGTAACTTTTATATGTGTTATTTTCAACACAGATTAAATATAATTTTATAATTAATATTTTAAAAATATTAATTAATTCATCATAATTATTATTTAATTAAATCAGATGGTAGTCAGAGTAATTAACATTTCGATTGTGTGATTCTTAGGTGTTAATTCTATTAGCGATTAACATTAAACAATTCAAATATTAACGTTCACGCATACCCTTAGCTAGTAGTGTGAAATTACGTCCAAATTTATCACTTACATAGCTTCAGTGAAATCTTGTTTTACTTATTTTAAACGTTACTCGGTAGTGACAATTATTTACATAAATTCTCTTCATCAAAACTTTGTTACACTAGGAATTATAGAATTCGATAGTGGTCTAAATTCCAATATCATCTGCATTCAACTTTATAGTCCAAATATAAAGTTCTTGGTTTAATAATAACAATTATTATTATTTGAACTGCTCTGGTTAGAAACTTTGACTTTGAGTTGACTTCAGTTGAATATGATATTAACCCTATAAAACTGAGGATATGAATTCTCTCTTGAATATTGTTTCACTTCCAATGCTTCCACTCAACCAAACTATAGTCTCTTGATGGATGTTGTGTCACGATTTAACTATAATCGAAGTGGAGTTTCTACACTGAAGCTTGAAGTGTTCTCAAGTCGAGAAAATTGTGTAATATTTTCACATCAATATTATTTTTTTGATCTTAATTTTATTAAAAAACATAAAACTATTGAATAGGTCATCCCACGGCTATCCAATAACTATTGGTATGTAACTCCTAGGTGCTTCTAACAACATGAGAAATACACTACATAACATTTAGAAAGTTTTACATACTCTAGTACTGATGGATGCATCAATATCCAGTCTCGATACATCTTGACTACGAATATTTAAAACGATGTGTTTATTATATTGTGATAAATTGCTCATGATTACCAAACCTTTTAATTACTATCATAAAACACACCATTAATGGATTTTCTGTTAAATAAACTTAAATTAAATAATCATTGAATTGTAAGACATCATAACAAGTATATAACTGAAAGAAAATTTTAGTTTGAACAAATTTTTATTATAGATTTAATAATTTACAATAAATTGCAGAATTGCTCCTAAGGCATATCCCTGCTTTATCAATCTTTCATTTACACTTAGGGTCAATTATGGTATCTCAATATCATCCCTTTGATCGGCTTGATGAGAATCGATTGAGCTAGACTCTTCATGAAAGGTTTGGCTATGTTGTCCTCGCCACAAAAGGAAGGTCATTAATCACCGTGGAAAAGACGTTAGCAAGGACTCGGTAAATGACCTACCAACATCACGTCGATGGCATACTAGATGTTGATACAAAATATGTCAAATAAAACTCAGTGCCTTGAAGACTTCCCACATGTTGCCATTACCGACGTCAAATAGATGACACAGGCCGATGCCTTGTCGACGCCTCCATGCTAACATCATTTCGACAACATGTCGATTACTTACTAAATTATAAATTTCAGAATTATATGTGCCTTGTTAACCCTTTGTTAATGCTATAGCGATGCCGAATCAAAGTGCAAAAATGAGATTTTCCTATGCCATTTAGACGCCCTTCTAACGCCTATGATGAAACATATTTGCAACATTTTTGCTATGTTTCTCACCTCAATCACACATTCGTATATATGTCAAAGTCTTATACCATATATCAAATACCATATTCAAAACAAACAATGCCATCACAATACAAACCTAATATCCAAACAATCCGTAAGAAAATATTCAAATACCAACAATAATGCTAAGCCAAATATTCAAAAAAAAAACCAAATAGACATAAGCAATCATCATTTCCATCTCCAAACAAACTAAATATACATACAATCACTATCTCCAAAGAAACAAATATACATAACCAAATACCTACTCGCCTGAACCCTACCCAATATCATTGTCAACAAATTTCTTCGTCCATACCTAAAATGTTGTACAAAGTGGCATATTCGAAAAATTCCAATAATACCCCTTAGTTTTATGAAAATTCATAGGATTGTTTGAAAGTCAATTCATAAGTTCAATGTTTATATGTGATAGGAAAGATAGAGGCTAAGCATATAATCCTGATTGCTTCGGGCATAAAGAGCTTTATTATATGCACATCCATGTCCAATAAAGTCCAAAGTGCATAATCAAGATAGTAGGCAAGTCAAAATAACAATAGGCAGTATAATCAAGTCATGTCCTTTTTATTTACTTATGAGCATGTTACAAAAATGTACAAATATGCTATTATATAATTGCATAGGCCCTTATTTATAAATATGTCATCCTTTCCTCTATTGTCCTTTATGTATTAATTTGTCCTTGGGCTCTGAAATGGAGAGAACTTGGGGGAGATCCCAACTGGAAAAAGTGATAAAAATGAGACAGAAGTTGAGGGCCTTTTCCATGATGGGGTGAAACTCTATTTATAGTTGTTAGAAAGTGGTTGGCTTGCTCCTATTGATGATGTGGGAATTATGGTGTCATTTATTGCTATCTTGGTGGTGGCCTCAATATGGAGCATATAATGGAATGTTAAGGCCTTGGAAGCATTATAAAGGAAATATTTCAAATCCTCTCGGATTTGCTCTTGTGAATGACTTTATTCCTCTTTCTTTGCATGATCTTCGACATTCTTATCGTAATCCTTCATTATTTTTCCTTCTTGATTTCATTCGACAACCACTTATTGACAATCTTCGACATTAACTTTCTTAATGCCTTATGGCATGCTTTTAATCAACATTCTTTGTTGATTTGATGACATGCAGTATCTATAAAGCACGACGTGACATGAAATGAGCATGGGATTATTTGAAAGCGACATTGGAGATTAACGACATGAGATAGAGGTGGCACAGGCAGCATTGGAGAAGAGGCAACATTACTTAAAATGCCGCATTGAAGATACGCGATATTGATGAGATGCGATGTTGACAAGATTCGATATTAAAGATAGGCAGTGTTGATATGATGTGTTATGGGTTGCACGCGACATTGATAATATGTGGCTTCGATGACATGCGACATGGAATCTATGCGACATTGATTAAATGTGGCATAGTTGTTATATGGCATGGAAGTAGCGCAACATCACTTGAGGCCTGGTACTGAAAAGAAGCGATACCACCTGAGATCCGTCTTTGAAGGAAGGTGGCATAAAGGAGAGGCGGTATGTGATGTTCACTTTATATGACATCCACCCTTGATTTGACGAAGCATTCGGCATCTTTAGGTGGTGGCTAACAATATGCAGCTTTCTTATATAATTATCACCTTGTTGACATGTAGTAGTGAGGATAGTCTACTTTGATGAAGTGCGATATCAATGAGGTGCGATATAAATTCCTTTGTTCGTATCATTTAGAAAATATGTGGATAATATTTGTCCCCCTTGTACAATAGAAGCCTTTTTGGATTTGATTGAACTATAAGTACGTATATTTATCCACATTTTCTGTACGAGTCAAGATTGTAATTTCACTTTAAGAGATCAATAAATAACAATAAAGTTTCAAACCAAATCCCAGAAGTATCTCATAGGAGAGAGCAACAGAATTTTTCCCTAGTAATATCATGAATAAAAGACTAGAAACCGATATGGTAGGAATACCATTCTGAGTAGAATGCTAGAAAGTTATCTGAAAACATAACCAAACAACCCACCTAAAATAGAAGACCAGAAAATTGCATGGCAATAATGGAAGACCAAAGAACCATCTGTTAATAATAATCCAAATAGAAGATCAGAAAACCATCTAACAATAGTAGTCTGAATAGAAGGCCAGAAAAACTTCTGGCAATAGTGAAAGACCGAAAAATCCTTCTGATAATAATAGAAGACTGAAAAATTCAAGAATAATAAAAGACCAGAAAATCCTTCTGATAATTAAAGACTAGAAAACTCATTTATCAATAATAGAAGACCAGAAATCCATCTAACAATAATAGAAGAAGACCAAAAAATCCTTTTAATAATAAAACACTAGTAATCCATCTGATAATAATAGAAAATAAGAAATCCATCTGGTAAGAATAGAAGAACAGAAATACATCTGATAATAAAAGAAGATAAGGAATCCATTTGGCAATGATTGAAGACTAGAAATCCATCTGATAATAATAGAAGAAAAAATCCATCTGTTAATAAAAGAAGACCAGAAATCCATCTAGTAATAATATAAGACCAAAAATCCATCTGGCAATAATATAAGACCAAAAATCCATCTAGCAATTGAATTCCTTATACGGGTGGTAGATCTTTGTTTCCTTTGAAGATTGTTTTGTCCATGTTTTGTCATTCTTCCTCCGTAAGATTGGTTGAATTTGTTCAGAAGCAAAAATGGCCTATTTTTTTATTATATTTGATCCATTCTTTAGGATAGAGTTTAGATTTTCTTTGGAATTTGATAGGCACCATCTCATGTGATGATCTCAACTTGGATCAAACCCATTATCACCGTCTTAGGTGATGGTTTAGGTTGGCTGTCTGATATGTTTGGTTAGCTTTCATTACGCAGAACCATGGACATACCTGACCTTCCTTTAAGAGGCGCTTTAGTGTGGCCTTTGATAATGGCACTAAAGGCTGGTCTGGTGCTCTGGGTATAGGGATGGCAATTAAACCCAACTCAATAGACCCAGAGCCAATCCGTTGGGTCTTGGTTTTAGGTGGGTCGGGTTTTATTTGGTCAAAACTATATATTTCAAAAGCCTAAACCCGACCGGAGCTTCAGTTCGGGTCGGATCAGGTTCGATTGGGTAATAATACTAAAAGTACATATATTTCAATATTTTTTGGTCGGGTTTTCGGGTCAGGTTGGGTTTTATCGGGTCTTTACCATTTTCATCACCCAGACCTGATCCGAGACCCATCGAGTTTAGTTCGACTTTGGGTCATTTGGGTAGGTTTGGTTTGGTTTTATGGTTCTCGGTTCTAATTTCCAGCCCAAGTACTAGCAAAACCAAAGACTTGCCTAATCTCTCTCTAGGATATGTTTTAGTGAGGCCTTTGATGATGACAATGAAGGCTAGTCCTGCGCACTGGGCAGCTATTTGAAGCATAACCAGAGGCTTATCTAACCTCCCTCTAGGAGACACTTTAGTGAGACCTTTGATGATGGCATTTAAGGCTGGTCCGACGCTCTGGATAGCTATCTTAAGCAGAACCAGAGACTTACCCAATCTCCCTATAGGAGATGCTTCAGTGAGGCCATTGATGATGGTATTTAAGGCTTGTTCAGTACTCTAGGTAGCTATCTTAAGTGGAATTAGAGACTTATCCAACCTTCCTTTAGAAGGCGCTTCAGTGAGGCCTTTAATTATAACACCGAATGCTTGTCTGACACTATGGGTACCTATCTTAAGCAGAACCAAAAACTTATCTGACCTTCCACTAGGATTTATTTAGGCCTTTGATGACGACACTAATTTAAGGAGAGTCTTACTCCTGACCCAGATTTCAACTTCTTTATCCATCCATTGTTGGAAAATATGGTCACATGTGTTCAACATTCCATATTCTTGCTTTCACATTGCCATCAGGTCTGCATAATCTATAGGTCCCAGGTGGGATTACTTCGTGTATGATTAGGGGTCCTTTCTAATTTCGCATAAGCGGACCATCTGCTTGGTTTTTTGTATTTGCCAATACTTTTCGAAGCACCAAATCTCCTTTTTGGAGTGATCTTGCTTTTTACTTTCGATTTGTAATATATGGATATCCTTCATTGGTATTTAGATGTCTATATGGCTGCTCATCTTTCAATTCATTAATTAGATCTAAGGATTATTTCCTTAATTCTTGATTCGGATTGAATGCATATGCAATTCTTTGATGAGAGGGCAGTTCCACCTCAACTGGAAGCATTGCTTCACATCCATATGTTAATGAATATGGGGTATATCATGTTCTTTTTTAGTAGAAGTTCTATAGGCCTATAATTACAAAGGTAGCTCTTCTACCCAATTTCCTTTTTCTTTATCTAATTGTTTCTTGATAATGATTTTGATGATTTTATTGGCAATAAGAGACTGGCTTTCCGTTATTAATACTCTTGATCTTATAGATGAAAATCCCATAATTATTCAGGATACTTTGCAACCCATGCTGAATCCATATCAAGGTAGGAATCATGAATGCTTTTAGAATTCGATAGAAATTATAAGCACAGTCATGTTAAAGCCGTGTGATCCTAGAACAATCTATATAGGATAATTTTATCCAAATAGAAATAGAGATTACGAGTGTTTGGAATTCGAAGCAAGTTGTGATTAAAAATCACAAGCGCTTTACTGCTCGAAACAAGCCATAATCCAAGATATCTCTTACTGCTTTGTAATCTTATTATCCTATTTTCGGATGATCATTGTAGATCTAGACTGAATTTCATAGGTTGAAAATTTCAACATCGGATGATGACTCTACTTTTGAGTTGTAGATTGGCTTATATTTTCCTTCTCTTTACCCATTTTCTTAGGAGTATTGGCTGTTTCTTTGGTTCATTGATCCGCTTTCCGTTTGCCTTGCTTCTTATGTACTAGGTGAGTCACATAAGAATATTTTCTTGACTCTTATAATAGCCCTCTTCATTTCTTTTAGCCTTATTACCATAATTTCATGGTCGCTTTGAATATGAGAATGTAAATTTATCATCTCGATTATTTAGATATTCCTTAATCTTAGGTTGGTGATTAGTCAATTTCCTTAACTACGGATGGTGGCAATCATATGATTCTTTTCTTAAATATAGGTGACTTCATTAGACATTCGTATACTAGGACTACAAAGTGATTCACTTAGAATTATTGATTTCTCTTTTCCAACAAATATACCGGTTGATTGATTTGTCTCTTCTGGCAGCTCATGATCTTCCCTTGATGGATGCTTTACCATTCTTCAAAAATCTCTTAAAGCACTTCTATGGCTTGGATGATAGTTTCTATTTCTAGCCCTCAAATTTCATAGGAACTTTTTTTGTAAAACTTATAATCTCATAATAGAAATGTAACTCTCGAATAAGGAACTGATCGGTCATGATTCGTGAAAAATAGTCCTTAAAATGAAAATGGACTTTGCTAATTAGAGTTTCAACATCACAAATGGACTGTAGTTGTCTTAAAAACTTTTTTGAAATACACGATTTTCAATAATATATACTCTAAAGATTTTATAAATTGCTTTTGAGATAGATCCATATGTATATTCCCCAATCCATGAGGTAATTGTCAATAGTTCCTTTAATTAAAAAATTTCTTTCCCAAAAATTTGTTTGGTAAAACCTTTCGAATAAAACCACTTGTTAAAAATAATGTTGGCGTATACTGCTCTAATTTGTAACAATTTAGGTTTTACTTATCAAAAGGAAATGTTTTATTTGTAAGTCTGAAAACTCATGATTCATGGACTGACAAACTTTACAGACAAGAAAACACTTCTCTTTAAGAATTCCTTTCTTTCCAAAGGACCTTGAATATTTATCAATTTTTGGAAACCGCCATATGGTGGAGGATTGATGGGGATCGAGAAATCCAAAGAAAAATCCATATATAAATCCAGGCTTTGAGATAGAGAACCATTTTATTTGGATATTTAAATTATCCTATTCCGCAAATCAAAAATTCATCAAACCATAAGCAGTCCAGAATTCCATTTGTTAATGGAGATTTCCGTTACGCTTTGACAAGAAAATCAAGAACTTCCCAGATGCCTACTCATAGTGGATTATTTTTTGCTTCAACCTATAAAGAAACTTGAATTTTGTATTAGTACGCAATGAATTTTATGTATAAATTAAAAGAATTAGAAATTTTGAAGAGTAGAATTGATCCATGGTAGTTAAAATCACAAAATCTCACGATTGAACTTATTGAATTGCAAATTTCTCAATTTCTCTTTATTTTGACACTGTTATTCTTAAAAATTATAGATATTATTACCACTGTAAACTTACATACATATATATATATCATGCTTGCAAAACGTTAGCTTTTACAACTTAAAAGCAACAATTGTAATAATCAGAAATAAAAATGCAATAGTTATAATATATTATGTTTATGTTTGCGAAGTAATAATTAACTTAGTGTATGAGGAAGTAAACTCATAATTTGAATACATGTTCACCATCCTCTTCTCTATTTTTGGTATGTGTACTAAAACAAATCTCATATGGGTAGAAGAAGCTCTTTTAATTTGGAAAATCACTGTTCTTAAATAGTTAACGCTTGACAATTCAATGCTTACAACCTCATTTTAATAATTATTTTTAATTTTATGCTTGTCATGTGCTCATGTACTACAAACCATAATTTTTGCACGTGGTCTAGCATCATGCTTTTTGAGCTTATGATATCGTCTTTTATAAAATATTGAGCCTCGTCCACTGTCTTTTCACCATGCTGGGATATGTACGAAACCTTTTGATACGATCAAAGTCTAATTATATATTCAAAACCATATGCTTAAAATTTTATCTTCATTTAATACTATATGTACTTCATGAACTTTTGTATGTATCCAAAAGCTTATATACATTTGAGATTTTTGATTCATGATACTTGATATGTGTATGAAACCGACACATGTATAATATTTTATATATTTTAAATAACGCGTTTATCATGCACATATACAACTTACATATTCAAAACCTATATTCTTTGAAGTCTATACATTGGCGGCATTTATTTTCCAAAAACTGATTCATATAAGTTAAACTTTGTATGTTTGAAATTTCGATGATATATATACTTAAAACCTTCATATTTTCAAAGCTTGTATTTCAACTTTTCGAAATCAATCTTACATATTTTTAAAAAATCCGATACACTTGTTCCAAGTTATATATTCTTTTGAAATGCACGTTATAAAGCTGACACACATTCAAAAGCCATATGCTTGAAACTTCGATGCATAAAAACCTTATATTTAAAAGCTGATAAACATTTAAAGCTTTTGTATATCCGAAATCAATATTTATATGAAATTATATAAACTTAAAATCATGTACATATTAGAAACCATATGTATATGAAGCTATGCATATTCTAAGCTTATAATATGTATATGTGAAACCTTCATATATTTAGAAATTGATATATATGATTCTCACGCCTATTTTTAAAACTTTACACGTATGAAACTTTATATGCATTTGAAACTGGTTTATATTCAAAGTCTATATACATGAAACTGCTCCGATTTGAATGCCTATACATATGTATGCAAAGCTTAATACTCCAAACCATATACCATTTGAATTTTATGCATCTAAAACTCATATGTATATAAGGAACTACTTACACTAATATTTTTGAACTCGTACATGTACATATATGACATACACAGTTAAAACCTTTAGACACCATTAGACTACAACCTTAATTACCTCAACCATTTTGAAAGGTGGTTTCGAAGGAGTCTTAGATTACCTTCACTGTTCGAAAGGTGGTTTCGAAGAGGTCATTCTCACTTTTAATCCTACTTTAGAGTGTTGACAAGATTTCTTGTTAATATTTTTGGTGCTAGAAGGAGGGCTCGAACCTCCGGCTTTGTTGAATTCCCAACCTTACTTTCCGTTATCCCTATTTCATTTTAATTTAACCTTAGATCCTACACTACAATGCTTAGCAAAATCAAAAAATCCAAGCAAGGATCTTTAGAACCACACTTGGTTGGATTCTTTTGTAATACCATTGAAGATTCTAAGCTATATGAAAAATAAATGTTAAGATTGGAGGCTTTAAGAATCATGAAAAAAAGGGAAATCTGTGTCTTGTGATCTGGACGATTGGAGATTAAAACTGTTTCATATTGGCCCTATACCTATCTTTGCTTTAAGAGGAGCATAAGATAGTGGTGATAATAGTTTGATCAAATGAGGAAAATTATTCAATTCTACACTAAAGGCACTATCTTTGCAGAAGGGATGATGGCTAATTATTACAACTTTGCTTAAAAATTGCATCAAGCAACAAGTGGATCATTACCTACATATGAGCTTCAAAAGATTATAAAAAGGAAATTGTTCATTGAAAGTGAAGCTCCCAGATCAAGCAGCAAAAGATCTAGAAATCATCGTCAAAAGACAAGCTTCAAATCAAGATTCCCTAAAGAATGCAACTTGACTACATCAACTGAGAACGTCTACTTATTAACAAGGGAGGAACTCAACTATTGCCCATCTAAAAAGAAAAATCCCAAATATAAAAGGAATATGGAAGGATCTTATTGTCACTATCATAGATGAATGAGAATGAAACAAATCAATGTAGAGCTCTTGAAGGAATGGTCATCAACTTTTTCAGACAAGAAATATCAACAAATTTGTAAACAACCCTAGAGAAATTTAATAAAGCGCCTCTTCAAGGAAATAAACATGGTTGGGAGAAAAAATTCTCCTTAATCTTGGAAACTACCTTAAATGATTATAAGCCTTTGTCCGCACCAACATGGCCAGGTCAAAACGTCTTCTGGAGACTGAAGGCTGTTTGATGCCTTAACCTGGCCATAGCGTGGCGCGTTCAAGGCTTACTCCATCTCTCCTCTAGGGGATTCCTTGATCTAGCCATAGTATGTCGTGATCAAGGGCTGGTAGATACTTTAGCCTGGCCATAGCGTTATTCAGATAAAGGTTTACTCCTGGCTGGAGAACCTCTTGGAGTGAGGTCAGAGTAAACCCTTGATCCCGCCATGTTATTGCCTGGTCAAAGCATCAAACAAGCCTTTAGTTTCGCCTATAAGGTCAGCTGGAGTGCCTCCTGGAGGGAGGTCAGGTAAGCCCTTGGGTCCTACTTTGTTGGGTAAGCTAACCAAGCGCACCGGACAACAACAGACTAAGACATCCAAGCCTTGGAAGTGGCACACAAAACATCAACAATATACGAAGCCTATGAGATGGAATGTATCGAAAGAATCAAGTTCCATGAAACATGGAGCAACATGAAGCATAAGGTTTAGACAATAAAGGTTCGAAGAGTGACACAAAACAAAAGGCTCGGATAAGAATTTTTGAACTTCATTTATTCATATAGTTTCTAAATGTTCCTTCTTATTGCTAGGTATGGATTTCTAATCTTCTGGTATGTCCAGATAATAACTGTCGAATTACATATAAATTCACTACCATCAGCTAATTTCCAGAAAGATGATTTCTAAACTTCACTCATTAATACCGAAATCTCGGTTTCAGGTCTTCTATTACGAACTCATGAGCTTCCTTTATATCCAGAAGATAATTTCTAAATTTCGCTAATCAACACCTAAATCTAGGATTAAGATCTTCTATTATAAAGCATCTCGGGTTCTCCGTTAACTTCCAAATAATAATTTCTAAATCTCTCTTACTATACCCGTATTTGGATCTCAGGTCCTCAACTATTAACATTCGGATGGCGCTTATCAACACCCAAAACTAGATTTGAAATCTTATTTTATTTCCAGATAAGGATTTCCTAACTCTTTTATGACTTACTTTCGGACGATGATTTTTGGGTTTTTATTATTACTTGATCATTTATCAATTATTTCCATAAAAATATTTTAAACTTCTATTAAACAGAGACAAGTTTCTAGTCCCTTCTCATTATTACCAAAGTGGATTTCAGGACCTCAATTATTGTCAAAAAAGAATTTCCAGCCTTTGATCATTTCCAACCGTTGGATTTCTCTTCACTTATTACTTTCGCATGATAATCTATTAACTTCCATCATTTAGATTTTGAAAATTTTCCTATATTGCCAATAGTATAGATGAACTACCGAACATATTCTCATATGAATTTCAAATTAATGATAAAAAAATGTTGCTTACTTTGTACTTTGCAGGAAAATAAGACTAATAAGGAAGGCCATCGAAATGAAATAATGTAAAGGAGAACTCTTGGATTTTTTTCCTAAAGAAAAAAAAGCTTCCTTTATACAAGGAAGGGTAAATGTTAACCATAAAGCTATCTTTGGAATGTAAGAATAAAAGAAAGCCAGTGGAAGCATTGATGAAATTTTACAAGAATTAAAGGGAAGGGTTCCGCCATGATCTAAAAGCAGGGTTTCGAAGGCATCGAAATAGCTTTTGAAGAGATAGAGTTGGTTTTACAAGCACCGAACGCTCTTGCAAATATCAAGGATAGAACGGGCTTCCGAAGGAGTCAAAAGTGGTCAAAACTATCCTTCTCCTTTAGTTGATCCTTTCGAGACAGTTGGTTTTACATTCATAAAGGAGTTTTGAATGTGTTAAAAGCACCTTTCGAATGTAACAGATAGCAAGCTTCTGCATATGCGCCAAACCTTTCGAAATAGTTGATTTCTCCACTGTTTGCCTTTCGTAGAAGGGTATTTATTCAAGGTAACCCTTTCGAAAGCATAGATTAGCCTTTCGAATCGGCTGAATCTTTCTGCAAGAATAAATGAGACTTTATATGTGACCAGAAGATGGGGCTTCCTCATTAATCATCAGGTATATATTCAAAAGCTATAATTCCGTAAATAAGCTTCCCAAGTAACCTTTCATAATGATCCTTTCACCACTAAAATAATCTTACCTTTAGAAGGCATCGAAAGGCGCCAGAATTACTTTAAAGCGATATTAGTGAGTGTTGGAACAATATCCATTGTTGGAATACTTTCAATGGAGGCGGAAGGGATAATCCAAGTATAACATGAGACCCGGATACCCATTCACAATTTTAAAACTATGGAAGTGGAAGGACGAAGGCGAAAGGATAAGTATGAAAGGTGAGGAGAGAGACCTTTCGACAGCTTCGAAAGGATAGAGGCAGAAGGGTCCAACCTACATGTATAAATACGACCTAGAGGCCCAAGTTGAGGGACCGATTTTGAATTCTTGGATTTTCTTTCCACTTCTTGGATAAATCAAATTCTTGTAACCCTACATAATATTGGAGAAAAACTCTACTACTTGTAATCCATTCTCAAGAAATGAAAGTGAGAGGATGCATGGTTCTAATATTGGTTACAAATACGAGGACGATCATTTTGGTCATTAACTTGTCTGATGACCAATTGCACATGATATACACTTATCTTCTTAACCCTTATCATACTTGTGCAATGCTATGTGGTTTACATGGATGTGTTGATTCTAAAGCATATTATCATCGTGTCCAAAGCCCATGCGATACTAAAGTGACGTGATGATGAGAAATCAATATTGTCAAGTCAATTAGACTTGTATCGTTTATCCAAGATAAAACTCCATAGCATATTGAATCCACTTTTATTCGATATATATGATATGACCATGGCCCCTTCGAAGGCATATAGATTTTCTCGACTCATTCGAAAAGGGTTTTGAAGGGATTCACTATGTAATCACTAAAGTCACACCCTTTGGGAGGACTCCTTCGAAAGGTGTTAGAATACGTCGGAACATATATTCGCTTTTGAAGGTACCCTCTCTATGACAGTATGGTAAATACCTTCGGAAGGGTTCCCCTTCAAAGGTATAGAGACCCATTTGACTCACTCGAAAGGATTTCAAAGGGATTCTTTTCTTCTTCGACTTTGCTTTGAAGTGTTGACTAGGTTTCTTGTCAACAACCATAAGATGTCATCTGATGTGGCCCAAAATCCATGAAGTTTATGGCATTATTTAATCAATATGGAACCACTAATCTATACAGCATTGTTGATTAATACAACATCGATCATCACCTGAATCCCGAAATCTTCCATGTACTTAACATTTTATTGAGCAAGCCATTGAATAAAAAGGGGAAAAGAAAAACGAGACATGGAATGAGCCGATGTCACACTTAAAAAGAGGTAAAGAAAAAAATAAGACATGGAATGAGTCAATGTCCTATATGTGTGAGATAAAAAGGAGCAAGCAAGATGGAATGAAATTATGCTGCATATATGCGAGATAAAAGGAGGAAGCGGTTTGGAAAGAACTGATGTTGCATATGAGCAAGAAAAAAGGAGAAAGCAAGATGGTCACATATATGCAAGATAAAAAGGGGAGCGAGATGGTATATTGAAGGTGATTGAGCTGCTAGATTGCACAAGTGGATGAATATATTAAGGGAAAGAATGGTGTAAATCATAGGATGCAGAATAACATATGAGGGGATCACGTAATTGTGTAAGTGGATGAATATAAAAAGTCGGAAAGAATGGCATAAATTATGCGATGCGGAATAATGCAAGGGATTATGTGATGGTGCAAGTGGACTAATGTCGTATATAAGCGGAGTGAATATTGGGTGGTTAGTGTCGCATGGACTGGATGTACTTCAAAAATGGGACGAACATAGTCAATATTAAATAGCAAGCAAAATATGAAATGGATATTGGACGTTAACTGAACCATTCATAGCTTATTTGTTCCCTGTAAATATTAAAAATTATTAATGATAAAATTAAAAAATCAATAACAGTCGGATTTAAAAAAATTTGAAACATATAAAATTCAAACTTGGGTGTTTTGGTCTTTTTTCGAACATGCAGAGCTTTGACCCCTCCTTCAAAAACAAAATGTTAATGATTTTCTTCATCAATGCCTAAAAGGTTGTACTAGGTGACATATTCGAAGAAATTCCAATAATACCCTTTGGTTTTATGAAAATTCACAAGATTGTTTGAAACACAATTCATAAGTCAGTGTTCATATGTGACATGCAAGATAGAGGCTATGCATATAATCAGTAGTCTAGATCGTAGCTCGTATATTCTTATGGAATCATGATTGCTTTGGGCCTAAAGAGATTTATTATATACATATCTATGTCCAATAACGGCCAAAATGCATAATCAAGGTAGTAGACAAGTCAAAATAACAATAAAAATATGCGCAAGTTATAACCTTTTTATTTAATTATGAGCATGTTACAAAAATGTACAAATATTTAATTATTTAATTACATAGGCTCTTATTTACAAATATGTTATCTTCTCCTTCATTGTCCATTATGCGCTTAGTTTGTCCTCGAGCTCTCAAATGAAGAGAACTTGAAGAGATTCTAATTAGAAAAAGTAGTAAGAATGAAAAAGAAGTTTAGGGCCCTTTCCATGAAGGGGTGCATCTCTATTTATTATGGTTAGAAGGAGGTTGGCTTGCTCACATTCGCGATGTGGGACTTATGGTGCCATATGTTGATATCTTGGCGGTGGTCCTAATATGGAGCATATAATGGAATGTGAGGCCTTGGAAATTTTATAAAGAAAATACTCCAAATCCTCTTGAGTTTATTTTGTGAATGACTATATTCAATTTTTTTGCATGATCTTTGACATTCTTATCGCACACCTTCATTGCTCTTTCATTTTGATTTCATTCGACAACCTCTTATTGACAATCTTCAACGTTAACTTTCTTAATGGTTTATGGCATGCTTTTAGTCAACATTCTTTGTTGATTTGATGACATGTAACATTATAAAGCATGACGCGACATGAAATGAGCACGATATTACTTAAAAGGCGACATTAGACAGTAGTGACATGAGATATAGGTGGCATAGGAAACATTGGAGAAGAGGCAACATTACTTGAAATGCGGCATTGAAGAAATGCGATATTAATGAGATGCGACATTTAAAGGGCGTGACATTAAAGATAAGAAGTGTTGTTATGATACATTATGGATTACATGCGATATTGATAACATGTGACTTCAATGACGAGCGGCATGGAATCTTTGTGGCATTGATTAAATGCGGCATAGATGCTACATGACATGGAAGCGGTGCAGCATCACTTGAAGCTCGATACTGAAAAGAAGCAGTAACACCTAAGATGTGAATTTGAAGGAAGGCAGTATGGGGAGAGGCGGTATGTGTTGTTGACTTTATATGACATCCACCCTTGTTTTGATGAAGCATTCAGTATCTTTAGGTGGTGGCACATGATGTGCATCTCTCCGGTATAATCATCGCATTATTAGCATGCAGTATTGCCAATAGTCAGCTTTGAAGAAGTGCGATATTAATAGGGTGTGATATAAATTCCTTTGTTCATGTCCTTTAGAAAATATATGAATAACAATCGCCATCACCATCTCCATCATCACCACCACCTCTTGCAATAATGACCCCTTTTGGAAAGCATCGCAAAAAAGCATCTATAAGCTATCCAAGCTGCTTCTATAGCTGACGACATATGATATAAACTATCGATTTCCTTTTCTACACAAGTGATAAATGTGGAAGCTCTATTTAATGATGATATCTATATTTTAACTAATTCTTTGAACATGACCTTGTTCACATTAGCAGATATGGAATCGAATAAAGGCTAAAATGTCGTAGTGCTAGCAAGCAATCATGTTTAGCATCGGACGTGATGCCACTGCTGAAATCAAACTTGGACATATTCATGAATGTACGAATATATAATTTAGTAAATTATTATATACATGTATGTGCATACGTATGTGTGTGTGAATGTATATGTACATGTATGTGTATGTGTGTGTGAGTGTTTATGTATGTATGTGTATGTTTACGTGAGTGTATGTGTATGTATGTATGTGTGTGTATGTATACGTACATATATGTGTATGTGTATGTGTATGTGTATGTGTATGTGTATTACTCACCTGATCCTCGCTCTCTCAAGAAGCCATCAAGTCGATCGATGAAGGTGTAAGAGCCCATCCCAAAGACATAGATATATGGATTGGTACCAATGATAGAAGCATCAACAAGAGCATCGACAGTCTAAATGAATGGTGACATCATATGTACATCAACGTCATGCTCTGATGAGTGGGAGTCACAATGACCTGATGATGAGCCACCCTGGCCTGATGATGAGCCATCACAGCTGTGTCGGTTTAAATTGCTCAAATCTATTATAACAATACATATACAGATGTATACGATATAATAAATAATGATAAATCCGTCTTTATACTATAGTTGGTTGATAATTATCAATATATCATACTTGAATGAAAACGGAAAAAATTAAAACAACATGCATCCATAAAAAATGTCTTTCAATAAATTATACTAAAGTCACCAATTGTCAACACCGTTTTCAATATCATCATTTACAACATCATTGTCATATTCATATTTATTTACTTTGACATCATCACAATCAATCTCGATATTTTCGTTTAATTCAACTCCGTCAAATACTTTATTGTTAAATGGTCCTATATTATCAGCATCTTATGTTATTTGGAGTATTTCGTTCTCCTCTAGGTCATTATGGTATAGCTGATCTTCAGTTCTGATCATATCCTTGTTAAATGTCCATCTAGGTTCTGTTTTCATGACAGCCCACCAGTCATCCTAACTATTGTGCATGGTAGGATAGGTTTATAATAAACTTACATTGCTTGCATCGCTAGCACAAATGGATCGTTTCCTTTATATTGCCTTTTATGATTTACCTCAACTAATCATTATGTATATAATGGATTCTTACATCCGAAGTAGTATCAAACTAATCACATTTGAATAAATGTATTGAGCTCTATTGTTCGTGAAAATGTGAGTTTAGTTATTTCCTATAACACTTCATAATAATCTTATAAATCATCTCATTATTCGTTGGCTTTAACACATAACCCACTATTGTAAGTTGTTTTGCTGACTCCTAACTCTTTACTTAAATTTAAAGCCATTTAAATTTAAAGACATTTAAAGCCATTAAAGCGCTTAGCGGTTCTATAGCGGTGGAGATGCAAAAAGTTATAGTAGGGATAAAGCGGGAATATAGGAGAAAAAAGCAGAGGTATAGAAAGATTCTTTAGAGATAAAATGAATTATTTATAGTTAGTTTATTCTCATTCTCATATTATTTATATAAGAAAAAGAAATATTTTTTTAACCTTATATAACAAAACCAAAGAATAGCATGATCTATGCAAATTATATTTCGTGACTACAATAGACTTATGACTTATATTGAGCACTTATGCTTTAAAATTAGATCTTTTCACTAACCTCATTGATTTGGTTTAAAAGCAAACTAGTCAAATCAACCTTTGTACATTAATGCTGTTAAAGCGAGTGATAAAAACCTTGATTTAGCGAGTGTAGTGGAAAATAGTAGGGCGTAAAGCGGATCTACTGTTTAATAGCGCTAAATTGAAATAGCGTAGTGGTGGAAGAGCGTCATGGGCTATAGTAGGGATTTTGTGGGGTTTTGGCGGGGCTTATCTGCATAGTTTGTATTTCGTCATTAGATCAAACGAAGAGAACAAATACCACTGATTTGATTATTAACAACTTATTTTTATTAAATTAATACACCTTAATATACGTAATAATTAATCTATTTCATATTAAGTTTATTTAACAATTATATAGGCTTACATATTTTTTTAACCAAGCCTTAAATCCATTATTGGGTTGAACCCTTAGATTGTGTTGCTCAAATTGACCATTAAAGAACTAGTATTGTTAAGATAAATATTATGCTAAACATGGTATCGACAGTAAATAAATAGATATTGTGTTACCTAATAAGATATGTACTTCTTCATAATTGAGAAGTACCATTGTTCTAGCTATGAAAAACTCTTTAAGTGTTCAAAAACTTTTATCCTTCCATTTACCCAAAAAAACATCCACGTTTTTGAGAAATGGAAATATAAATTTTATTATTAATTTTAATAACATTATAAGTTTTATTATAAAACAATGAAATTCACAAAAAAAATTCAAAGCTATATAACTTGTGAATTTCTACACCTTTTTAAATAGCTGGCCATCCTACTTCCCATTACAAAAGTAATGATATTTATGTTTTATAAATCATTTTAAATCGAATGATTAACAAAATTTCAACAACACTTCCCATTATTCAATGTATCATATGCAAAATACCGTACATAGGAAACAAGAAGGAAGTGGCCATGAAATTTTATTAACCATTCGATTTGAAATATTGATTTAGGAGACATAAATATCATTGCATTTGTAACTTGTCCAATATTAGGACAAATCTGACAAATCATGTATCAAATGAATATCAATATCTGTTTTATTTAAAAAATCGAATATCTATAAAACAATCATATACGATACTTGCCGGATGGGGCTAGATTAAATATCTGCGGGGTTTCACTAATACCATCATATCAAATAACAATGAATTACCGGAAAATTTATCAGTGTACGAAGATAATTAAATACAAATATACACGAACGAATATAAACCAATGAAATTTTTTATAGCAATTTATATCAACGACAATGAATATAAGCTGATGAATCTATATCATATACGAAGTTAATCAAATCATAACATTATATAGGAAACTAATCGAAATAATTAATCATATTGATGGAGCCTTAAATGATGGCTAGGTGGAGGGATATGTAGCTTAGGCTTGCGATGATCAGAAAGGTGGCAGCTTGGGCTTGCTGCAATCGATGAAGTGGCAGACAAGGTGAGGATATAGGGACTGAGCTTGCGTCTAGTGTTTGTAAAGGCATTGAGGTAGAGGGCTTGGCCAATGAGGAGGAGGTGGGGGTTTTGCGATAGTCGAAGTCGGGGAAGGAAGAGGGTTTTTCATCGAGGTGGAGGGTTTGGCCGATGAGGAGGAGGTGGGGGATTGCAGCTGTAATTTGGAAAGTGGGGAAGTCGTTGAAGTTGAGGAGGAGGAGCTGGGGCTTGGTCGAAGGTAAGAATCATTTTTTTCTTGTAATTTGGAAAGTGAGGAAGGGGAAAACGTCGATTACGATATTATCATTAGGGTCGACACCCTATTGTTGCCATTATATATGCATTGGCAAGGCATCGGTAATGGTGTGTAAGTAATGGTTTATCTATGAATTAGCAATGCCATACAGACATCTTAAGTAATAGCGCCAGCGCGGCATTGGTAATGTCAAGTAGGTAAATGCTATCTTTTTTAGTAGTGCCTTAGTATCTACTCTTTGTACCACAATATCTTTCTTCTCAACGAATTCCCTAATCAGGTGGAACTTTTAAAGAATATGTCATGATTTCTTGTTTGCTCTAGGCTCCTTGGCGATCTGCATTATCGCACTATTTTCACAAAACAATGCCATTCTTATTGGAATCACTCCTATCTCACTTAAAAACTAGTGCATCCAATCCGCTTCTTTATCTTCTTCATCGAAAGCAATGCACTAGGCCTATATGGTCGAATATGTTATTGTTTCCTATTTGGAACTTTTCCAATTGATGGCCTCTTTGTTGGTGGAGAAAACATAACCTCGTATCGACTTTTTAATGTCGATATCACTTAAAAGTTAGAGTAAGTATACCCTTCATAAGGAGGTCTCCATTCCCATATATTAGGAATAAGTTCATAGTATTTCTTAAATACTTAAGTATACATTTACAATAGTCTAATGTTTTTTATCCAGAATTAGACTGGTATCGGCTTATGCATACCAATGCATATGCCACACCTGGTCTAATAAACAACATAGCAAACATTATGTACTCGATCGCCAAAGCAAATGGTATCCCCTTCATATGCTCTTTCTCCTCATCAGTCTCAAAAGTGTCCTTCTTAGAAAGGATGATTCCAAATTGCGTTGGAAGATTTTCATGCTTGGAATTCTCCATACTAAACCTTTTAAGTATGATATATATATAGGGATTGGGACAATCCCAACAGCCTCTTAGATCAATCGATGTACATCTTTATACCTAGTATATAGGCTATTTCACCCAAATCCTTCACTGTGAAATTCTTGGAAAGTCAAGCTTCCACCGATTACAGTAACGAAACATCATTGCCAATCAGTGGAAGATCATCAATGTATAATGCTGAGAACACGATAGCATTTCCCTGTTCCTTTCGGTATATGCATGCTTCCTCTATGTTTTGATAAAAACTAAACCGTTTGATTAATTTATCAAAACACATATTCCAATTCCTTAATGTTTGTTTAAGTTGATAAATGGAACTTAACAACTTGCAAGCATTGTTCTCACTTTCAATGACTTCAAAACCCTCGGGCTAGACAAGTAGGCGATCTCTTCTGAGCCACCATTCAGAAATGCCATCCCATAACAACTCGTACCTTAACGAGCCTGCTTTTTTGCTAAATCGAGAAATCCAAATCCATTAGGGTAGGATCTTTGGTGTTGGTATCCTATAATAAACAAGCATATCACAGAGCTCTCTATATGATTTCATAGTGGATTAACAAAGTATAATAAAACATACACACACACACATATAGACTAAGGCTAACACCTTGGAACCAATAAATTCCTTAGACATCTAGTGCCCCTTGTCAGTGCAGAGCATGAATGAGAAAGCTTGACCACTCGTTATTCCCATCTTGTACCAATATCCCTTCTGAACCTATCATATGAGTTGTAATGAGGAGGGAGTCAGAAAAAAAATTCGGTGACTGGTAAATTACATAATTATTCATAAACACTAGTTTATGCCGATTAGTTTCCATTACGTGTTATATCAATTAGTTATTGATTAGTCATTTGATTCCATATATGTGTATGATGCATCCAACCTACTGTAAGGTATAAATATGAGTATATATCTTAAGCGTGCGTGTATAAGCATCGATGTAATCGATATACAAGGATACGTCCCTTCTAATGTCTGTAACTATACACCACACTAGGCATCCGCCACAATGTCTAGGCTGAATTTCCCCCATACATTGAGGAATCCCCTGTTGGTGATAATAATGGAATTTAATCAGATATATTGCTAACTTGTCCCAAAGACTTATCTAAGGGTTAACTAGCCCTCCTCCTAACAAACAATGAGCAACCAAAATTTGAGGCAACTGCATATCCCAAATGAAACCTATACCAGTAGGAAGTATAGTCTGTCTCTAGTATAACCCAAGTATTTGCTAATGACCACTCACACCGATGGCACTCTCGGCCTAATGAGTCCAGCCTTACTCCTTAAATATATGGTACCAACACTTCTGACATAGCACCGACCTTTTGCCCACCGTCCTATTTAGATTTGCCTAGTGCAAATCAAGGAAATGCCTACCTGGTTAGTTAGTACCTCTGGTTTGGAATTAAAGTAGACTTAATTGGCTATTTAATCCTTCAAATCCAAGGATAACCCACTTTGGTGTATTCCTTAAATCTATACGCAAAGGTATATTCCTACAGGTTCTATAGTTGGAGATGTCCCGAATCAGTTATATGTATACATAATTACTGATAGTCCCTTGTGGAGGGTAGACTTCTATAACGATCCTGATTTTTGAGTAAAATTAAATTTGGTAATTGATATAAATTTGTGAATTTAAACTATAAATTAAATTAAATTTTCCAAGGTTAAATAGGATATTTGATTATTCAGACATTGATTTTAAAATTTAATTGTGGATTTGAAATTCTATATTTAATATCTTATAAATAAAAAGTAACATCCCAAAATTCATCAATTTAAATTAGTAATATATTTAAAATTTTGAAATTTAATTTGAAAATAATTGAAAAATCTCAAACAAATAAAATAAGTAATAATCATATACGAATAAAACTCCAATTTCTTTTAAGTTTAAAATTTTGAAATAATAAATGTTTTAAAAAAATCATTTGAATTCAAATTATATATATAGGGCATGTATGAGTAGATTTGAATGTATATATTGAAATTGAATTTAAATTGTATAAGTATAGGTATGTGTATATAAATAGACATAAATGGATTTTAATTCAAGTGGATTGAAATTTGAATTTAAATTTAAAATAAATGTTTTTAAAAATAAGTGGCATTTAAAATCATTAAGGAGTAATGTATATAATGTAAATATTGGTTAAAGCAATGCTTTTAACATTGTATGTATATACACACAAATAAAAAGGGGTACATTTATTTATAAAGTGAATATGATATAAAAAACTTTAAAAAAATAAAAATAAAATCCTTTTGTCTTGTAAAATCACAAATGCTAAATATACATCAAAGAGATGGAGTAAAGAAATTTGTATACATTGAGATCTCATGATTATCTCTTTACAAATGGCATCCAATATAATTAATTGCATAAAATAATAAGATTTAAAAATTATAAAAAACTTTTCATCTCCCCATATTCAAATTATTTAGCCTCTCACCAAATCTCTAAGAAGTACAGTAACAATAGATTAAGTATCTCAAATCTCAACACCCAAGAAAAAAATGATGAGAAGAGTATAACCAGGATGTATTCAGATAAAACATCTTCTCTCTAAACCCTGGAAACAGAAAATACAAAAATCACAACAAAGAAAATGTAAAGAAGATCGGATCAATGTCAAAACAAAGATCAGAGAATCTGGAAAATCAACCTGGAAATTAAAAATGAAGATCAAAGAAAATCATCAAAGATGCAGATCAAAAGCAAACTAAAATCTCAAAGCCAGGAAAATTCAAATCAATTCAAAATCTGGAAGTTTCAAATCTAAAGCAAAGTTTCAGATAAAATCAAAGGCAAAAGCTGGAAACAAATCAACATATTTAACAATCAAAATCATCAAACAAATTTCAGTTTCAAATTTCAAGCTTGCTGGTTCTCTGTTCAACTTCATCATCAGGTGAGTAAAACTACCCTTTTTAATTCTTAAGTTTGTTATATCTGGAAGTGTGTGGAAATCATTGAAGTTATGAAGTGAAATAGGCTTGTGTGATTGTGCAAATGTGCCTGCATGTATGTATACTTGTTTGCATTTCTAGAAAATATGCAGATAGCCTCTGTTCAACATTTATAGATTTTAAACCTTTTTAAATAAAAATCATAATCTCATCCTAGAATCATCTATAGGCTTTGATGTCTAAATAAATTATTGTTTTAAGATCAGGATTTAAATTGTAAAATTTGTTTCAAATTAAATTATAAAGGGGTTTGCTAGAAAATCAGGAAATACAGTGAAAACCCAATTTATGTCAAAAATCAATATGTAAAATTCCATAGTTTGATTATCTAAACTTGATCGTATGGTAGAATGACGAATTTAGGAAGTAAAATCTTGTTTTTTGATAAGGGATTGTGGAGATAATTCGTGACGAATGGGTTTGGGTTTTTCCTCGATTGCCAATGATCTATGTCGAGATGGAGTTCGAGGTTTATGTTGAAGGAAGATAGGATGATAACGAACACAGGAAAAATAGTTGCAGGATTTTTAGATCGTCGTGGGGATGGCGCGGCGTTGAACTAGGGTTTAAGCCTAGTTTTGGGTAGTGGATGGTTTCGAGGAAAACGTGGGTCGTTACTGCATCGAGCTTGTCCGGTTGTGGATGAAACGAAGCAAGGGTTCGAGTCGAAGCTACCTTCGAAGTCGCGTGGTCATCAGTAGTCAGATCGTCAGCGTCGAGGAAGGTTTCAAATAGTAGTTTGGTTCCAGTTTGATCTTGAGTGCTCGATTTTGATTTATGGACGTTTGAGTTGATCTGGGTTATCCAATGGAGTAGTGTGGTGGCTTATGACTTGTAGGTGGTCGAGGTACTGACCTTCGGTGGCCTAAGTTGCCGTGCACGTGCACGTTGGTTTGTCTGGGTTGTGTTGGGTTGGAGTAGGAAGGGGCGACTCGAAATTGAGCTCGAGAAAATGAACGATGGGCTCGAGTTGATTCGGGTGTGTTCGCGTAGGCATGTGATTACCAGGTTTTAAACTTTTAAATCAAAAACAAGTTTTAAAAAAATATAAAAAGGGAAAGAACTCGGGTAGCAGCTCGCGTTGGTGACGGATAACTCGAGCTTTGAATAGGGTAGTTCCAATATTGAAACTATATAACAGGATTTTCTATTTTAAACAAAAAAATGACGATTTAAGAATTTAAACAAGTTAGAAAAAATAGAGAAGAAGATGAGTTTCTTGGGTGAATCCCGGGTTGGGCTCGAGTTTGTTTTTAAAATGTAATTTCCAGGTTTTTGAAAATTTAAAGGAAGTAAAGGAATGAAAATTCTAATGCAAAGTGAAAATAAACACGTTTTCAAATTTAATTTATAAACAGGTTTTTAAAATAAGTTTTAAAGATTAAAATTTTGAAGTTAAATGTTTTTTTTTAAATTGTTTGGTTTATAAAATTTTGTATTAGACTAATTATCGTATTCAATCTCTAATTATTTTCAAAAACGTAATCATGTAATTAAGGATTGATAATTGAGATTAAAGATTGACTAATCAGGTGTTTAAAGGTTAATTAATTAAAGATAATCACTTAATGTAATTAAAAGTAATTAATTTGAAAGAATAATTTGTTAATGTGATTAATCTATGGTTAATTAATTAATGTAATGGATAATTAAAGGTTAATTAAGTAATAACTTAAAAGTTAATTAAATTGTAATTGAAGGGTAATTAATTTGTAATTAATTGCTAAATAATTGAGGAACAATTAAGTAATAGAAAATTTAATTAACTAACAATTAAGGGTTAATTACTTAATGCGATTAATTTAAGATTAATAAAGGATAATTAATTTAAAGATAAATTTATTTATGAAAGTAAATTAAAGATAATTACTTCGTGTAATTAAATAAAAGATAATTACTTTGTGTAGTTAAATAAAAGCTAATTCCTAAGTGAAATTAATAAAGGATAATTAATTAAGGGTTAATTAATTAATTAAAGATAATTAATTAAAAGGTGAGTTAAATAATTAAAGGTTAATTATTTAATAATTAAAGGTTGATTAATTATAATTAAAGGTTGATTAATTTATTATTAATAGTTAATTAATAAATGATTAAAGAATAATTAATCAAAATGATTTGTGATTTATTAATGTTAATTAACCAGGATTAGTCATTCATAAGTAATTAATCTCATTTGAATTAATCAGACAATTAACTGATCTTACTTATGAATGTTAGGATTCTATTGGATGATTGAATTGTTTAATATCCCTGATTGTGATGCTCTGTTTTGATTTGAGCTGTGTTTAATGTAATTTATCATCTGTGATATATACATGTGATCTGTGAATGAAAGATAAGTGTTATAGTTATACCGCTTATCAAATATGTTGCTGCATGTGAATATGTACTGATTGATGATGTTGCACTTTTATTGTGTAAAACCCCTGGACCACACTTATACATACACAAATATGGATTGCATGAGGAAATTGGTTAAGTCACAGATTTTTGAAATGGTTTTAAAAAATTGAATTTTGAATCCAAACAGTTTTGGAAATAGAATTGAGTTAAATGTAAAAAGGCTTTTGAAAAGGAGTTTCAAAGATAAAAGTTATTTTGAATAACATAATAAAGTTTTGAAATTTAGGTAATTTGAATTTGAATTCTAATTTGGAAATTATGGTTTAGAAGTTTACACGAGTTATAAATGTGTTTATATGGGTTTTAAACCATTTTTAAAGTGTCATTTTGGGAATTTGAATTTAACCCAAAGATTTTAACTTGTATAAATAAAATCGAATTTTTTCAAAATAGAAACTATTTGTTTTCGAATATAAAAGCTTTCATATAAGAAATGAATTTCAAATTTGTATTAAAAGGATTTCAATTCTAAAATGAAAATGGTCTTCCAAGTTATGAATAGATCTTTGGAAACGGGTTGAAAGCTATAAGTTAAATCTTTAATTTAAAGATTGGATAGTTGATCCTAATTGAAATGGAAATTGTTTTTTAAATCTATGAATGGATCTTTGTGAAACTGGGTGAACTTTGTGAAATGAATCTTTTTTTAAAGATTTTAAATGGTAGTTGGTTTAAACCATTTGAAAGGGAAGTTTTGGATTTTAAGTTGTGACTTAACTAAAATCCCAATATCCATATGTTTTTAAATATTGCGCTCACTATTCGGTTTAGCCGGGGGAGGACCTTGTGTCATATAACCCATTCCGAATAGTGATACGACGATAGCATTTGAAGACCGGCGGTGAAGATCGGGTGTCTTCAAGAACGATAGGATAACCTGTCGATTGACTCTGCACTGAGTTGCTCCAGTATAGAGTTCTCCATATGTGATGGGAAGTCCGATCGGAATTGTGGATGCACGGATTGCAAGGGCTTCTTCGAAAGTACCTTCGGTTCTGTTCGAACCTAAAACAGACTTGTATGGTTGTATGTCTGACATTACACTTTGAGATATAAAACTGATCTCTATCAAATACATTTTTGTTTAGTGGCGGAGAATTTATTCTCTGAGCTTAACACCCTTCTCTAAGACGTACGAGCTCAGAAGTTATGTAGTTGATAGTTATCAGTGATATACTCCCAAATTTGGTAGTGTGGCATGCTGATTGCTGCTGTGTATCATTTTTTGATTAAAGCATGGATTTTGTATAAAGCGTAGCTTTGTGGACGAGACTGCATCGGGACCTCACACCCCAGAAATAGTCGAAACAGGAAAGATGCAGCAATGTTATGTGGGTCGCTCCCTTTAGGGTGTGTCATTCCCTTCTGAAAAAGGGTGGTATCATGTTATGGAGCCCAGATACTTAACTCATGTGGTCACTGCAAATCTATTACTTTATGATTTCTTTGTGGTTGTTGGATTAGAGGTACCTCGAATAAAGGTCCGAAAGGACCGGGGGATGGCACGCTCGTGTAGTAGTTACCTAGTTACAGAGGTAACCCGACCTTGTGTTGGCAGAGAGCTGGTTAAGCTCTCGGGACATCCCTCCAGAGTCGTACCCATGTGGTAGTAGGAAGTTCCTTAGCCTGACCATTTGTTGGAAATCCAATCATCCAATACGTGCCTTGTACAGTTTTAGTTGTAGAACCTGCCATTTACTTATAGTGGTCACCACTGTTTAGATGGTAGCTATAATAGGCATAGTTTGGAATGTCTATGCTGGCTAAGATTAATATTATACTTTCGAAATGGTTTTCTTCACTATGCACTGGTAATAATATCAAAGAAATTTTCTCGTATCAAGCATATCTGACTATCATAAGGAGAAATCTCCTCCAATTTTGCGCTTGCATTGTGTGTGTGGCGGGAGGCCTTATGGTAGTTTCATTTTCTAAAAAGCATTGTGGATTCATTTTAAATTCTTTTATTGTTTATTTTAAAAGATAAAAACTGTTTTGTTTGCTCATACCAGTCCCATGACTGACCTAGATTTTATCGTTCCCTTCCTAAACTCTGGGTGCCCATAATTTTCCCACACGGGCAGTCTAGAGTTGGGTTTTTCAGATAGTCAGGTTTAGTAGATTATCTGGAGCTAGTTCAGTCTTTGGATCAAGACTGCACTTGCTTATCTTTATGCATCGTTATTGGGAGTCCGTGCTATTTCTGGATTGGTGCCTTGGAGATGGAGATTACCGATACTGGAGTTCTTTCTTGAAGACCATATTGGAGATATTATTCCACTGCTGGTGTTATCTTTTCTTTCCGCTGCTATTGCCTTGTATCATATCTATGATGTATATTGATATCTATTGTATCATCTGTTGTATCATATTGTATCAAATATTGTATCAATGTTATATATTGATATATTCTTTTCTTCCGATGTGTTGTTCTTAATGTGTTATAACCTCAGACGAACCAGATTCGATGTTTGGATCTACGACATTTGAATACGAGTGTCGTATTCAGTGCCGATTTTCGAAGGTCGAGTCAGGGTCGTTAGAATTGGTATCAGAGCTGAAGGTTAAAATTTTAGCTCAGGAGTATAACTCATTAGGTAACTCATTAGAGATAGGGTGAAGTATACCCTAGAATGAGTATATCCCTACGAATGCCTCAGTAAATTCTCTTACTATCCACTGATAGTGAGTAGAGTGTGAGAAGAGGATGAGATAGGGGACAGGGGAATACCATTACAAATGGTCAATACCCTGCAAAAGCGGAAACAACTTTCTCTATCAATCTCCTTTAATTCAATTTCGAATTCTTTGATTGCTTCATAGCAGCTACAAGAAGAAGCTTCGGTGCAGTGGTGGCCCTACGAATCGTTGTAGAAAATCCTTACTTCGTATCTTCATCGGTTTCTTATCAGTTTTTCCATCTAAAACTTTAATGAATTTGAAATTTGAAATTGAAAATTCTAAATAAATTGGAAATTTTAAATTGGTTAACAAATATAAGGCTAAATTTGAATTGTATCGATAAAACGTATCAGAATAAAACCAAATTTGGAATTATATTGTAATTTATTGTGTAGATTGAAGTCCGAAGAGGGACAAGTTGGTATATACTTTTGGGTGTTCCGACCTAAGTTGGAATCCATATCTAGTGTTTGAGAAATTATAGAAGATTGAATCTATCTATCTATTCTCTGGGATCCGATACATTCTACGAACGATTAGTTATCCCTTCGAACTAATCAATGCCCTTTCATATTCGTAGACCGGTGGACCCGAGTATCTTGTGAAATAATTTTATGAGTTTGTTCTCATATTGTTGATATTCTGATTTGGTAAGCCAAATGCAGAATAAATATTCAGGTTGATTTGAAAAGATATTTCTCTATCTTTTCTTTGTTGTCTCCCTTGCAAATTTCGGGGATGAAATTTTCTTAAGGAGGGAATCTGTAACGATCCCCTTTTTTGAGTAAAATTAAATTTGGTAACTGATATAAATTTGAGAATTTAAATTGTAAATTAAATTAATTTTTCCAAGGTTAAATAGGATATTTGATTATTTGGACATTGATTTTGAAATTTAATTGTGGATTTGAAATTCTATATTTAATATCTTATAAATAAATGTAACATCCCAAAATTCATCAATTTCAGTTAGTAATATATTTAAACTTTTGAAATTTAATTTGAAAATAATTGAAAAATATCAAACAAATAAAATAAGTAATAATCATATATGAATAAAACTCCAATTTCTTTTGAGTTTAAAATTTTGAAATAATAAATGTTTAAAAAAAAATCATTTAAATTCAAATTATATACATATAAGGCATATATGAGTAGATTTGAGTGTATATATTGAAATTGAATTTAAATTGTATAAGTATAGGTATGTGTATATAAATTGACATAAATGGATTTTAATTCAAGTGGATTGAAATTTGAATTTAAATTTAAAATAAATGTTTTTAAAAATAAGTGGTATTTAAAATCATTAAGGAGTAATGTATATAATGTAAATATTGGTTAAAGCAATGCTTTTAACATTGTATGTATATATACACAAATGAATAAAGGGGTACATTTATTTATAAAGTGAATATGATATAAAAATTTATAAAAAAATAAAAATAAAATCTTTTTATCTTGTAGAATCACAAATGCTAAGTATACATCAAGGAGACGGAGTAAAGAAATTTATATACATTGAGATCTCGTGATTATCTTTTTACAAATGGCATCCAATATAATTAATTGAATAAAATAATAAGATTTAAAAATTACAAAATACTTTTCATCTCCCCATATTCAAATTATTTGGCCTCTCATCAAATCTCTGAGAAGTACAGTAACAATAGATTGAGTATCTCAAATCTCAACACCCAAGGAAAAAAATGATGAGAAGAGTATAACCATGATATATTCAGATAAAACATCTCCTCTCTAAACCCTGGAAACAGAAAATACAAAAATCACAACCAAGAAAATGTAAAGAAGATCAGATCAATGTCAAAACAAAGATCAGAGAATCTAGAAAATCAACCTAGAAATTAAAAATGAAGATCAAAGCAAATCATCAAAGATACAGATCAAAAGCAAACTAAAATCTCAAAGCCAGGAAAATACAAATCAATTCAAAATCTGGAAGTTTCAAATCTAAAGCAAAGTTTCAAATAAAATCAAAGGCAAAACTGGAAACAACTCAACATATTTAACAATCAAAATCATCAAACAAATTTCAGTTTCAAATTTCAAGCTTGCTGGTTCTCTGTTCACCTTCATCATCAGGTAAGTAAAACAACACTTTTAATTCATAAGTTTGTTATATCTGGAAGTGTGTGGAAATCTTTGAAGTAATGAAGTGAAATAGGCTTGTGTGATTGTGCAAATGTGCCTGCATGTATGTATACTTGTCTGCATTTCTGGAAAATATGCAGATAGCCTCTGTTCAACATTTACAGGTTTTAAACTTGTTTAAAAAAAAATCATAATCTCATCCTAGAATCATCTGTAGGCTTTGACGTCTAAATAAATTATTGTTGTAAGATCAGGATTTAAAATTTAAAATTTGTTTCAAATTAAATTATAAAGGGGTTTGCTAGAAAATCAGGAAATACAGTGAAAACCCAATTTATGTCAAAAATCAATGTGTAAAATTCCATATTTTGATTATCCAAACTTGATCGTATAGTAGAATGACGAATTAAGGAAGTAAAATCTTGTTTTTTTGATAAGAGATCGTGGAGATAATTAGTGACGAACGGTTTTGGGTATTTCTTCGATTGTCAATCATCTATGTCGAGATGGAGTTCGGGGTTTATGTCGAAGGAAGATAGGATGATAACGAACATAGGAAAAATAGTTGTAGAATTTTTAGATCGTCGTAGGGATGGCGCGGCATTGAACTAGGGTTTAAGCCTAGTTTTGGGTAGTGGATGGTTTCGAGGAAAACGTGGCGTCGTTACTGCATCGAGCTTGTTCGGTTGTGGATGAAACGAAGCAAGGGTTCATGTCGAAGCTACCTTCGAAGTCGCGTGGTCATCAGTAGTCAGATCGTCGGCGTCGAGGAAGGCTTCAGATAGTAGTTTGGTTCCAGTTTGATCTTGAGTGCTCGATTTTGATTTGTGGACATTTGAGTTGATCTGGGTTATCCAATGGAGTAGTGTGGTTGCCGATGACTTGTAGGTGGTCGAGGTACTGATCTCAAGTGGCCGAAGATGTCGTGCACGTGCACGTTGGTTTGTATGGGTTGTGTTGGGTTGGAGAAGGAGGGGGCGACTCAAAGTTGAGCTCGAGAAAATGAACGATGGGCTCGAGTTGATTCGGGTGTGTTCGCGTAGGCATGTGATTACCAGGTTTTAAAATTTTAAATCAAAAAAAAGTTTTAAAAAAATATATAAGGGAAAGAACTCGGGTAGCAGCTCGCGTTGGTAACGGATAACTTGAGCTTTAAATAGGGTAGTTCCAATGTTGAAACTGTATAACAGGATTCTCTATTTTAAACAAAAAAATTAATGATTTAAAAATTTAAACAAGTTAGAAAAAATAGAGAAGAAGATGAGTTGCTCGGGCGAATCCCGGGTCGGGCTCGAGTTTGTTTTTAAAATGTAATTTCCAGGTTTTTGAAAATTTAAAGGAAGTAAAAGAATGAAATTTCTAATGCAAAGTGAAAATAAACACGTTTTCAAATTTAATTTATAAACAGGTTTTTAAAATAAGTTCTAAAGGTTAAAAATTTGAAGTTAAATGTTTTTTTTTAAATGTTTGGTTTATAAAATTTTGTATTAGACTAATTATCGTCTACAATCTCTAATTGTTTTCAAAAACGTAATGATGTAATTAAGTAATTAAGGATTGATAATTGAGATTAAAGATTGACTAATCAGGTGTTTAAAGGTTAATTAATTAAAGATAATCAATTAATGTAATTAAAAGTAATTAACTTAAGAAGTGAGTAATTAATTAAACATTAGTTAATTAATAAAATTAATTAATTAATTAAAATTAATTAAGGATGTATAATTAATGATTTAAAACTTGATTTATCAAGTGTTTAAATAGGGTTAATTAATTTGAAAGAATAATTTGTTAATGTGATTAATCCATGGTTAATTAATTAATGTAATGGATAATTAAAGGTTAATTAAGTAATAACTTAAAAGTTAATTAAATTGTAATTGAAGGGTAATTAATTTGTAATTAATTGTTAAATAATTGAGGAATAATTAATTAGTAGAAAATTTAATTAATTAACAATTAAGGGTTAATTACTTAATGCAATTAATTTAAGATTAGTAAAGGATAATTAATTTAAAGATAAATTTATTTATGAAAGTAAATTAAAGATAATTACTTTGTATAATTAAATAAAAGATAATTACTTTATGTAATTAAATAAAAGCTAATTCCTGAGTGAAATAAATAAAGGACAATTAATTAAGGGTTAATTAATTAATTAAAGATAATTAATTAAAAGGTGGGTTAAATAATTAAAGGTTAATTATTTAATATTAAAGGTTGATTAATTATAATTAAAGGTTGATTAATTTATTATTAATAGTTAATTAATAAATGATTAAAGAATAATTAATCAAAATGATTTGTGATTTATTAATGTTAATTAACCAGGATTAGTCATTCATAAGTAATTAATCTCATTTGAATTAATCAAACAATTACCTGATCTTACTTATGAATATTTGGATTCTATTGGATGATTGAATTGTTTGATATCCCTGATTGTGATGCTCTGTTTTGATTTGAGCTGTGTTTAATGTAATTTATCATCTGTGATATATACCTGTGATATGTGAATGAAAGATAAGCGTTATAGTTATGCCGCTTATCAAATATATTGTTGTATGTGAATATGAACTGATTGATGATGTTGCACTTTTATTGTGTAAAACCCCTGGATCACACTTATACACAACAAATATGGATTGCATGAGGAAATTGGTTAAGTCATAAATTTTTGAAATGGTTTTAAAAAATTGAATTTTGAATCCGAACTGTTTTGGAAATAGAATTGAGTTAAATGTAAAAAGGCTTTTGAAAAGGAGTTTCAAAGATAATAGTTATTTTGAATAACTTAATAAAGTTTTGAAATTTAGGTAATTTGAATTTGAATTTTAATTTGGAAATTATGGTTTAGAAGTTTACACGAGTTATAAATGTGTTTATGTGGGTTTTAAACCATTTTTAAAGTGTCATTTTGGGACTTTGAATTTAACCCAAAGATTTTAACTTGTATAAATAAAATCGGATTTTTTCAAAATAAAAACAATTTGTTTTCAAATAATAAAAGCTTTCATATAAGAAATGAATTTCCAATTTGTATTAAAAGGATTTCAAGTCTAAAATGAAAATGGTCTTCAAGTTATGAATAGATCTTTGGAAACGGGTTGAAAGCTATAAGTTAAATCTTTAATTTAAAGATTGGATGAGTTGATCCTAATTGAAATGGAAATTGTTTTGGAAATTTATGAATGGATCATTGTGAAACTGGGTGAACTTTGTGAAATGAATCTTTTTGTTTAAAGAATTGAAATAGTAATTGGTTTAAACCATTTAAAAGGGAAGTTTTGGATTTTAAAGTTGCGACTTAACTAAAATCCCAATATCCATATATTTTTAAATATTGCGCTCACTATTCTGTTTAGCCGGGGGAGGACCTTGTGTCATATAACCCATTCCGAATAGTGATATGACGATAGCATTCGAAGACCGTCGGTGAAGACCGGGTGTCTTCAAGAACGATACGATAATCCATTGATTGACTCTGCACTGAGTTGCTCCGGTATAGAGTTCTCCATATGTGATGGGAAGTCCGATCAGAATTGTGGATGCCCGGATTGCAAGGACTTCTTCGGAAGTACCTTCGGTTCTGTTTGAACCGGAACAGACTTGTATGGTTGTATGTCTGACATTACACTTTGAGATATAAAACCGATCTCTATCAAATACATTTCTGTTTGGTGGCGGAGAATTTATTCTCTTAACTTAACACCCTTCTCTGAGACGTACGAGCTCAGAGGTTATGTAGTTGATAGTTATCAGTGATATACTCCCAAATTTGGTAGTGTGGCATGCTGAGTGCTGCTGTGTATCATTTGTTGATCAAAGCATGACTTTTGTATAAAGCGTATCTTTTTGGACGAGACTGCATCAGGCCTCACACCCCGGAAATGGTCGAAACAGGAAAGATGCGGCAAGGTTATGAGGGTCGCTCCCTTTAGGGTGTGTCATTCCCTTCTGGAAAAGGGTGGTATCATGGTATGGAGCCCAGATACTTAGTGGTCACTGCAAATCTATTACTTTTTGATTACTTTGTGGTTGTTGTATTAGAGGTACCTCAGATAAAGGTCCCAAAGGACCGGGGATGGCACGCTCGTGTAGTAGTTACCTAGTTACAGAGGTAACCCAGCCTTGTGTTGGCAGAGAGCTGGTTAAGCTCTCGGAACATCCCTGCAGAGGCGTACCCATGTGGTAGTAGGAAGTTCCTTAGCCTGACCATTTGTTGGAAATCCAATCATCCAATACGTGCCTTGTACGGTTTTAGTTGTAGAACCTGCCATTTACTTATGGTGGTCACCACTGTTTAGATGGTAGCTATAGTAGGCATAGTTCGGAATGTTCATGCTGGCTAAGACTAATATTATACTTTCGAAATGGTTTTCTACACTATGCACTAGTAATAATATCAAAGAAATTTTCTCGTATCAAGCATATTTGACTATCATAAAAAGAAATCTCCTCCAATTCTGCGTTTGCATTGTGTGTGTGGCGGGAGGCCTTATGGTAGTTTCATTTTCTAAAAAGAATTGCGGATTTATTTTGAATTCTTTTATTGTTTATTTTAAAAGATAAAAACTGTTTTATTGGCTCATACAAGTTCCATGACTGACCTAGAGTTTATTGTTCCCTTCCTAAACTCTGGGTGCCCATAATTTTCCCACACGGGCAGTCTAGAGTTGGGTTTTTTAGATAGTCAGGTTTAGTAGATTATCTGGAGCTAGTTCAGTCTTTGGATCAGGACTGCACTTGCTTTTCTTTGTGCATCGTTATTGGCAGTTCGCGCTATTTCTGGATTGGTGCCTTGGAGATGGAGATTACCGATACTGGAGTTCTTTCTCGAAGACTATATTGGAGATATTGTTCCGTTGCTGGTGTTATCTTTTCTTTCCGCTGCTATTGTCATTTATCATATCTCTGATGTATATTGATATCCATTGTATCATCTTTTGTATCATATTGTATCAGATATCGTATCGATGTTATATATTATATTTTCTTTTCTTCCGCTGTGTTGTTCTTAATGTGTTATAAGCTCAGGCGAACCAGATTCGACGTTTGGATCTGTAGCATTTGAATACGAGCGTCGTATTCGGTGCCGATTTTCGAAGGTCGAGTCAGGATCGTTAGAACTTCTATTATGTAACACTACTAACCTCGCATCCCAACCTCAACTAAACCAAGTCATTTATAACTGATCCAAATATTGGGCTAGGCTCTCTAGCTCACACCCATCGCAAATGTACTATTGAGGCAGTATAATTTGAATAGTGGAAATTATTCTATCTCCTTAGTCCACTTACTAGTATCGATTTATTTACTCGCCATTAAATTTCTCTTGTTTTATTCATTTACTGTCTTAATTTCTTCTTTCCACTAATGTCATTAATGAAATTTATTTATCAAGCCTATTTAATTTCCTTAACCATTGCCATGTTGGTCTTTGTAATTTAATTCATTTAATGGTTTACTATTCGTATTGGCTTGATTATAGTGGTTTCCCTTTTACTTCTTAATTCACTACCTTGTTTGTATTTAGCGCTTACTATTTATTTCTTAACTTGTAATACTTTGTCGCATATACTTAATTGATAAACGAGATTATTATTATTTCTATTTATAACTTGTTAGTTCCTTCACTAAGGGATTTCTAGGTATACACTTCTGTGTAAATCCCACAAAATATTTATTTCTACATTTTTATGCATTGGAACTGTATCCTTTCTCAATAAGGAAGTGTTACCTCTATAGTTTTCCATAAATTACCTAAGTGGTGGAATTGTGTTTGGAATTATAAGGAATTATCTTTTCTATTTTAATTCAAATATGCAGTGTAAACTATGGAGGACTGCCTATTTTGCACATCTCTTTCATTTGAATACTAGTGTGAACCCGTTTTATGCACACGAATTGTCACAATAAGGTTGCATTGGAATTTTTTTAAAATATTATGTTATTTAACCTTGCAATAATTTGTTCCAACTGAAACATAAAATATTATTATTTAAAACTTAAATATTGTATACTACTCTATTAACTTAGCAAGTAACATAAATATACCAGCAAGTAAAGATGATCATATTTTTCTATAAATGTGTAACGGGATAGAATAACAGAAGCGCATTCTTGAATGAGTACAAATCATTTGTCAACAGATACAAATGTCGATTTATAGACCATGTAGGTGGAGATAAAAAATACATAAGTTAAATTTGATTGCATTTTCTCTTTATATCACAGACCATAGATGTAGAGATGTTTCTATTGTACGCAGTATAATATAGGATTAGATAGTTCCTACTTTTCCTGTCATGAAAGCATGGATTTTTTGGAAATATACCTCAGCCGGCATGCATCTGTTGATTCATTTGTCGGCCTTCTCTACTCCCTTCATGGAAAGGGAAACCCCTACCTGTGCATCAGACCTGAAAAATTGGAAAAAGATGGAATAAAACAATCTTAAAAAAACATGTATTTCTACATTCAGTGTATGACTATGCCTATTGAAATAAATAATTTTTGACGAATACCATACTTATAACTCAGATTGATAATGGTAAATACAGAGCCATCCCGGATAAAATTAGTGACCACTTTTAAAATCAATATGATACAAACAAAAGGTAGAAGTGTTTTGAAACATGGAGGAGTGCTTCGAGACAAATAGGCATAATGTCTCCTCATGTGTGTGCTTGCACACATGCACATATGTGTTTACTCCGTTTAGAATTTTTTTAATGGCAGTCGATATTTGTAATACTGCAATGGAAAAAAATCATTATATCTGAATTAAATATCGGTATATTATGATGAGTGTAGGATAGATTGAAAATTAATAGTCCCTCCTACATTTAAAATTTTACCATACAAAATTTGATCCTTATTGAACTTATGATTATATGTTCTCGGTGATTGCAGCAAAGTTCTTCGGAAAATGCTTAAATACTAAAAATTGCATTGGAGTTTAAAATGAATGTTGACTCACAGTACTGCATAATACAATATTAATATTACTAGATTGTATGGTAACAGTTAATGAAGAGGAGAAGAACAACACATAATCTAGGTTTTGAAATTCGTATATAAAGCGTTAAATAAAAGCCTGAAGTAAAACCAAATACAAGGTTTAACAAATCAGACCCCCATATGTAGCAGGTTTAAATTCATTGTTTCAACATATTCCACCCCTCTAATGTTGTATTTTCAATATGGTGTTTAGTAAAGAAAATCTATTCAATATGCATCAATGCGATCAGACGTTAGAATAACCCACAAATAGATAATGTGGTTAGCCAGATGTCCATCGTTCTTGATTGGTGAAACCATTTATTTATTTTAAATCCCACTATTAAATTTTCAATTCCCAATCAAGCTGTAACTAAATACGCGAAACCCCTAATCCTAATACTACCATATAACGCAATATATATCTATGGTGTATGTAAAATAAAAAGCTACAATTTGATGGAGATAGCTATAAAGTAGTGTAATGAAGGAAAATTCCATAGCCTTAAACCATATTGTAATAAACTATCTTGCATAAAAGGAATACAGAGAAGGATATAGAGAAGATGCAAATTAGTATTTTAACTGGGAAATTTTATTTTATTTTGTTAAAGTTTACAGTTGAAAGTATCGTTGACTTCCACTTGATGGATGCAGATATGGGTCTGTAGAGAATGGCATGTTGTTGAACTTATGTGAGCTAAGCATGTTAAGTAAATCTTCGCTTGTATTGTATACACCTCTAATGGAATAGTTAATGCAAACAATTACCTTTTTAGATCGATGGATATGCCAATTTAATTAATATAATTCAAAGCTTTGTTTAACTTGTTGAATTTCTTTACCTTATTGATGTGGTTGCACACATGTTCGTTGTGGTAAGGAATGTTGTTTTCCAATTTTTCTATTTTCTTTTTTGAGTCCGTGTTTGTGAGTGAGTATTTCTAATCCTAGGAGACAATGTATAAAGGTTATATTGTAATTTGAGTAAATGTATGGCATGGGTCAGTGAAATTAATTAATGTGTATAGTGTACCTTTTTGGTCCTTGTTCTCTCCATTACTCATTGTAGAAATTTTCTTTCATTCAGAGATCTTTGCAGTGCAGCTTGTAGTTCCTGAGGTGCCTGCAATTAAAAATGTGTTAAACTAATAGAAGGAAAGCAGTGACCTTTTACTCATAGATGTGATATTTGGTAGTGGAACTGTCCCAAAAAAACTACAATGAATAAGGACATAACTGGATGTGGGGAGACATGGACTTGGATTCCTTGAAACTACAAAATAGAGTTGTCTAATGTGATATTGTCATCCTCCTATATATGAAGTTTTTAGTAGCAAAATTGGTAGGGGATGGTCAGTGTGAGTGATTGATTATGGGACTAAATGGTGCTATTAACATGGGAAGTAGTTACCTGTCCATGTCTATCAGTCTTATATGGTACTGTCTTTAGATTACACTGGTGGGCAAGCAGGAGCAAGAAAGAGATAAATATTTAGCTAGATACAGAGTTGTTGCATTAATTTTTTTTAAGCATTTTACTGTATGCATTCAATCACACATATATACATAAAGATGTTTATGTATCTGTAGTTAGTTATACCATACCTTAGCATATCTGTTAAAGTGCGCGTTGGTTACTCTGAGATGCTAGTTGTTAGTTGGATGATGTGTAATCCCACTTGAAATAGTGAGTTTGTCCCAGCATATTATTATTATATCCATTGCAAAAATAGTTAGTAATTAAAAAAATATAATACTAACAACCAGCTTGATTTTGTTAGCAAATAGGTAATTGCGTGTGTGTTTTCAAACACAAACAAAAAAAACCAATTAAAATCAAGTTGTCAAAATATAAACATTAAAATTACTACAATCGAGAGTAGTAACATAAAGTTGTAGAAAAAAACAGCTAAACCTTTATAAACCTAATTATCTCCATCATTTTCTACTTAATTTTGAAATAACGCAGCTTGAAATGATTTATTGCCACTAAATGAGAATTTAAAAGATAGATTCAATGGCATAACCAGAAGAACCAATGGTCATGAACATAAATAATTTATCATTGCTTTCTGTTAGAAATTATTAATGCATTATCAATAAATATACTTAGTGACTACGCCAGCAAAAGTAATGATTTATAAACTCAATTTAATTCACCTTCTGAGTATGTCATTTGACATAAGTTGATATGCTTCACAACATAAAAAAAGTGGCAACCCCCATAATTTTCATTGAAGCAAATATGTATTTCGCATCATTAATAAAATAAACATGCAAATATGCTATATTGAGGCGAAGCATAATTTGGTATTAGTGTTCTACTTTTTTGATTCTGACATTGTTTGGGTTATGTTTATACCAATAAATCAAAGACAATGAGATGGGGATACCTACTATATTTTGTTACTTGAGCAGCAAAACCATGGGTTTTGCTAGAAGAGGGAAGGATATTTAAAGGAAATGATGAGAGAGAGAGGCAAATGCAGAAAATGTGCAAAAAAGAGAAGTTGCTAAATTCATCCCACTATTTCATTCATTAGCATGCAAACATATAGTATTATTTACATAGGATCCATTGTAACTAATTGTGCTAACTGGCCAAATTCTTTTCGTTGTCAAAAGGCAATGAATCTATAGCCAAGCACTTGTAAAGGAAACATAAACAGTAAAGGCCATAAAAGAAATTATCGTGGCAAGCGTTTTTTCTGTAGAACTTTTGATACAACATCCATCTATCAATATACCCAATCTCGTTCAGCAAGATAACTAATATAAATATCTAGTGGGGGTTGAATGTGTGCCTAGGAAGTGGAGATGCACCCTTATATGTGATAAATGGCTTATAGTATCATAATGTTAATCAAAAACAAAATTGAAAATTTAAAATAAAAAATGTTGAAGTCAACAAATTCATAAAAGGTCATTGCTTTACCTCCAACCTATGAAGTTTCACCCGTTGCTTTAACTCCATGGATTGTAAGCGCCAAAACATCCAAATACTTTTGAATCACCATAAAAACAATAAACATGTAGGAAAATTAAAACCTTTAAAAGTTATACGTTAAATCAGGTGAATGTTTGGTTCCTGCAATGCCGCCACATGAGAAGATCTTAATGACCGCAATGCTGCCGACGACTGGATACAACCCAAAGCTTCCTGCAACAAAACCATAATTTAGTTCATTACCGTTTCATAAATTTAGGCATTCTCTTTTGAATGTAATAAACTTGTTATACTGTTAACGGAATATGGAAAACAGATAAAGAGAGAAAAACGGAGAATACAAAACAGCGAAGATAGAAGAGGTGCAGAGTGCAAAAATGCAAGAACAAAAAAGCGAAACAAATCAATAATTAACACACAAAAAATAATCAGGGCTGGAGCATGCTTGACAGCTAGATAATTTTATAATAAGAAAGAAAAGCAACTAAAATTGGGATTCTAGACTTTAGTTCGGACATATTTCCAATTTTAAATAAGATTGTTTTCCCTAATCAATATACTTAACATGTGAGTTCAGACATGGGTGTTAATTAAGTTGGAAAATACAAAACATGATTGTTTACAAAAACTCAAATCTTGAATTCAAATGAGTAGCATAGTTTCAGGCATATGTTAATCTCAAATTCAATTTCATAACCGATTAATTATTTCATTAGTAACTGCAGAACGATGAAATAACAAACAATTGAGAAATTAATTTAGCCAAAAAAACATACAAAAAAGAACATAAATAGTAACAAATCTAAAATCGGTACCTTGAATATATGTTATTTCCAACAGCGAGGTGGAAATGTTGGATTATGCTGATTTATTGATGCCCATGTGAGCAGATCTAGGGCTGATTGAAGCAATTGAAAAGGAGAGTAAAGGGATTTGTGTTTAGAGAAAAGGATAAAGCAAGGATTAACAACAGAAACCCTAGCTATTTCCTTATAGTGCAAAGAAAGAAATGAAGAATTGGTTATAGAAAGGAGGAAAACTGAAAGATGACGGGACAGAAAGAAACGAAGAATTGATTATATAAAAGAGGAGAATTGAAAGATGACAGAATAAAAGGAAATGAAGAAATGATTATACAAAGGAGCCGTGACTTTTCGTTTCACTAAACACTTGGAGGCTTCTGTGCTCGTGAAACCAAACTCAGTAATAATATAATAGTTTAGGTTCCTTGTTCTTCACACCATACATTTTTTGTACATAACGGTGAAGTTGGACATTTATGGAAATTCATATGGTAACCAATACAACTAAATTGTACATTCTGCAATTCTAATGAATTAAAACATAGAAAATCTTAATCCCAAACCAATTTAAAACATTCCAAATGAATGATTAACCCTTTATAATTAAATTAACCAAAAACATGGAGTAACCACACAATTTTCTCAATATCATCTTTCACCAATTTTAGGGACTATTTCCTTAAATTCTAGCTTTAGGGTACATGTACCATTTCAACAAAATTTATTTATTTATTGAATATTTAGGAATGGATTTCAAATTAGATTCGTTCGTTTAGCCTAGAAATACAAGAAAAAGAATTTCAGCGATATAAATCTAGTATTACATAAAACATTTTTTTCCACTCACCTTATAGCTTCCAAATCTCCAAATCCAATCACATTCTTCTTACTTGGCTCCATTTTATTTCTTTTTATGCAGAACTCAATTCACTCCTCGCTTCTTTTCGTTTTATTTTCCATTATTCTTTAATATATACGCACGCACATGCATTACTTTTATAATTTTTAGGATTGGTGAGGAAAGAAAATAGCAGAGCTTTGCTACTCTGTTTAGAAAACATGAGAAGTGAGGGGTTTGGCCTGTAATTATAGGCATCCGAATTAACTATGTCCCTTAGATTAGTTTGTATTAAATCTTGGCCGTTAGGCTAAGGTTCAACCCCAGCTGCCATAATATTAACTGATTGACCAGTCCTTCATTGGTGGTCGAACGCTAGCGGTAGACTGGCCAAAAGGTGTGGTGGTGGCTTGCCAGGTTATAAATGTTAACGCGTCTCTTTTAATTTTTATTACCTTTTTAATGTTAATGCTTGCTCAGACCTTAGGTGTTTTTATTAACGTTTTCTAAACATTTACTTTAACATTAATTTACTAATATTTATCTCCTTAATTCATTTTGAATTATTTTCGATCCGAGATCTTTAGATATTAATAACGTCTTTGTTTGAACTCCAACTGCAAAACTGTATATATTGAAGCTGCTTGGAAAATCTCTATGAATATAATGATGCAAGTTTCATATCCAAATTCTGATGTTTTCTAAAATTCCATTTTTAATCTTTAATAATTACTTGCTAATTCTTTTTAATTAATTATTGTTTACCTTATGGGGTGTTATACGTCTTTACGTCCATTTGGCATTTTTGTGGTCATAGAATGCAACAATAGTTAGTATTATGCAAATGGACTTAAGCATTACTACGGGCAAAAAGGTCTTATCATAATCAACACCTCGAGTTTAACAAAATCCTTTCACAACTAGCCTTACTTATAAGTCTCCACTTATTCGTCTGCATTTAGCTTTTTCTTAAATCCATTTTAGTCGATGGGTTTTTATCATCATGGGTATGTCAAAAAAAGTTCACATTATGTTTTCATACATGAAAACCATCTCGGATTTCATTGCTTTAAGAAATAATGTAGATTCTTTACTCTGTAATGCTTGTTGGAATGATATAGGAGTGTCGTCATTTAAGACACGGTCCTCCTTCTCGCAATCCATAAGAAAATCATGGTATCTCTCTGGTGCATGAGATTCCCTAGTAGACCTTCTAATAAGTTGTGTGTTTTCGTCTACAGTTAAACTTCTCCCACTGGTATGGCCTTAGTGTTAATTTAGTGGATTTCATCCAAGTCTACAACCTCACTATTAATTCCCTTTGGTAGAAATTCCTTTTCTAAAAAGACAACGTACCATGGAACGATGATTTTTTTCCTTGGCGTTGTAGAGAATATATTCCATCGAGTTTTTAGGATATCTTATAAATTTACACAATGCTAATCTTGCCTTAAGTTTTTTTGGACCAACGTTCTTAACATAGGCTGGACAACCTCATACCTTTAGATACTTGAGTTGGGGTTCCTTCTCACACCACATCTCCCATGGTATCTTAGGACCAGAATTAATGGACATCAAATTCAAGATATGCAATGCGACTTCTAGTGCATAAATCTAATAGGATAAAGGTAATTCAGCCTTACTCATCATGGAAAGAACCATATCTAATAGGGTTCGATTCTTTTGCGTCAAAAAACATTGTGTTGTAGAGCATATGGTAAAGTAACCTGAGAGATAATCACATTATCTTTTTAGCACTGTCTAAGCTCTTATCTAACGTACACATCTCCTCGATCAGATCGAAGTATGTTAATCTTTATGATTCGACTAACTTCAACCTCATTTTTATATTTAATAAATTACTCACAGACATCAGATTTATTCTTCATAAGATACACATATCATGGTATTGAGAAATCACCCATAAAGATTACAAAATAAGAATAATTATCTTTAGTAACTATAGGCATCAAGCCATATACATCATTATATATAAGACCTAAGAGTTTGTTAAGTCTTTCATTGCTCCCACTAAAGGGATGCTTGGTCATTTTATCTTTAAGACACAACTTGCACATATCAAATAATTCAGAATCAAACGATCGCAGAAAGCCTTCGGTTTTCAATTTGTGCAGTCGTTTCTCACTTATGACCTAGCCAACAATGCCAAAGACACTTTATATTTATTTCATCATTCGAAGAATTACTCACAACATAAATATAATTAGTATTTATCACATAAATGCTATTATCTAAAATACCATCACAAATTTTATTACCATATAATATAATTTTCATAACATATAGCATGGTGAAAAATATAACCAGTCTTTGATAGTCTTGACATAGAAATAATCCTAGAAATAAAGTCTTTTACATAATAGCAATAGTTAATATCAAAACTAAATCACTAGGCAAACCTAAATGAAAATCTCTAACTGTCAGTTTATCTACTAGAGATCCATCAACAATTTAAAGCCTTATCTATTCTTTTGTCTATTCCTAAGCCCTTGTAACGAATTACAAATGTGAAATCTAGATCCAAAATCTAAAACCCAAGATAATTTATTGATTGTAAAACAATTTTAAATCATAAATATACCTATAGGAGCAGTAGAACCAATCTGTTTCTTCACTCTAACAATCTTTAAGTACCCTAGATAGTTCTATTTCTAGTGACCCTTCTTGTGGTAGTGACGACATTCACCCTTGTCAGCTGGAGTTGTTCTTCTTATTAATCCTTTTTCACTTCTTCATACCTTTCGAAGATGATTTCTTCCCCTTAAACGCAAGCACTATATTTTGATCTTTGGATGAAAACTCGACCGACATTAACATATAGAGCTGCTCCATGAGCTTATGTTCAATAGGTTCATATTATAGTTTAATGTGAATGGATCAAACTATGAAATAAGAGACCATATGATCTGATTTACTGCGGCTCATTGTTTTTTGTAATGTCCAATTGATCAAATCTATCAATATATCCTTTCATCAATAAAACATAATCGTCCATCTTTTGGCCCTTCGTCATTTTCATATTGAACGGTATCTTTATAAGTTCATACCTTGCAAAATGAGACTGTTTCCTAAATAGAGATGTGAAGTTATCGAAAATTTAATGGACAGTTATGTTTTAGTGTTGTCTCTGCACATGTTTTTCTAACGTAGACAGCATGTAAACTTAGGTGATTTTGAGGTTTGAGACCTATTTTCTATAGGCTAATCTTAGTTCAGGGTCCGCATCACTAGCGGGTCTGCGGTTATCGATGACCATAGATGTTCGTATGTTAATGTTATATATATTTCCCTTAGTCAATCTATGTAGTTAGGTTCGGTGAGTGACATATTTAGAAAAGAACTTAGGTGCAGACATTTTTCTACAAACTTTAACTTTGTTGATTAGGACATTTTTCATAGTAAATGTTCCTAGAATATTAATAAGGTTAAAACATTATATTTCATTTTACTAATAAGCTCTCATTGGTCTTTTATGTTTCTCCTACGTCTAAGGTGACGCATCGAAGTCTTTTGACTTTACTGATGGGTGTTAGGACTCGTTTCCCTTAGGATTTTAACCTTGAGCCCCACAAACAATGGATAATTCCTTATCATTTGTATTATATACAACTCCTAACCTGTGGTTCCTTATCCTAATCTTATTTGACCTTGAGTTTGAATAACTAATTAAAGGAGATTATTCACTTGTACCTACCATTTCGCGATGGTCTAAGTATAGCATATGTATCTTAAGTTTGCTTTATTGGAAATGGGCTGGCACACAGCGGGGTAAATGGGTAAATTCCAAAAATTTCTTCCATTTGGAACTTATCAGGCCTCTGTAGTCTAAGTTTATTCATATCTTATCTAATTTTTCTTTAATTAAAATCAGTATTTTATTTAATTTATAAATAAAATTTTACATATTTTAAATTTATATTATACAATATAAATGTGTATCCTATACACATAAGTGTCTACGTGGATGGGCGACATGAATGGTGCACGTGGGTTTGACTTGTCCATGTATAGATGTTGGGATTTACATTGCAATGGACATGTTAATCCCTCTATATACATGTCTGCTGTCAATATGTATGTTATATATACATATGTATTATGTATTATAAAACATTGCTTGTAAATGTAAAAGTTAAAAAATAATTTTACTATAAAAAATTTATAATTTTGAAATCAAATCGAATGTTTTAATTTTATATTTTAGATATACATCTATATAATTAAATTAAATTTCATAAATTATGTATGTGTGTGTATATATGTTTATACGTGTATATTAAGTAATTATAAAATAAAAGGCTTTTTAATCATACACTATATATATAATAGAATAATTTTGAACTATATATATATATATTTAAATCATATAAATATATTTAATAAAATAATAATTATACATATATATACTTTCGGTCATATAAGGTTTTTTGGGTTTTAAATTGTTTAAAAATCAAAATTTTAAATCAGCGCATAAATTTGCATCTAAAGTAAAAAAATTCGAAACCCATTTAAATATATGCATTTTACGTTAAAACAATTACAAGCATGTTATATGATATTTATATGCATAAATTATGTTTGTATATATACACATAGTTAAATTTAGTTTTATATGAAGTAACGTATGATATACATATATATTTGCTTTTAATTTTCTATGTCTAAAAACTTTATATACATATATATAAATTTTAGTGAAATAAAATAAATGTTTTATATAGTTATATATATATATATCGTATTAATTTAAACTTTACATTAAATCAATTTAATAATAATATTAAATTCGAAAAAAAAATTCTCTGCCCGAAAGCACATACAGTATATATATATATATATATATATATATATATATTCCATTCAATGAAGACAACACAATGTTATACATAATCGTGATATATTCGACTACTATCTATAACATATATGATTTTATAGACATTATATGGATTATCAATTATAATTAATTAAATCTGGTAGTAATAGGAGTATTTAATGTTTCGGTTATGTGATACTTTTCTTTAAATTTGGTCAGCCATTAATATCGAACGATTCAAATATTAACGTCCAGACGTCACTTAATGAGTGGTGTGAATGGCCAAATTTATCGCTTACATAGATTTGGTAAAATCCAATTTTACTAATTTAAGCCTTACCTTGTAATGACAATTATTTGCACCAATTTTCTTTGTTAATACTGTATCATATCTGGACTTATCAACTTTGGCAATGGTTAAAATTCCAATATCATCCATATTCAACTTTATAGTCCAGATATAGAGTCCTTGGTTTAATAATAATAATTATTATCCGAACTGCTCTGGCCAAATACTTTGGGTTTGAGTTGACTTCAGTTAACCATGATACTAACCCTATATAACTGTGAAGATAAACTCTCTCTTAAATAATGTTGCACTTTCAATGCTTCCACTCAACCTAATTATATTCATTCGATGGATACCATGCCATAAGTTAACTATAATCAAAGCCGAGTTTCCACATTGAAGCTTGACAGTAGTCTCAAGTCGAGGGAATTGTACAATATTGTCACATCGATATTTTCTGTTTGACCTAAGTTATGTAAACCAATAGAAAACCACTGAGTGGGTCATTCCACAGTTATCCAATAACTATCAGTCTGCAAAACCTTGGTGCCTCAACAACCATGAGTATTGCACAACATTTGGAGAACATTATGTACACTAGCCTCAACGAATGATTCGATATCCAGTCTCGATACATCTTAACTATGAACATATAAAATGCTATGTTTGTTTTTTTGTTATAAATCACTCATAATTATAGCACATTGTAACTACTATCACAAAAAATACTATTTATGGATTTTCTATTAAACATACTTTTAATTAAATTAATTAATTAATATAACATATTATATCAAATATATAATAGAAAGAAAACAGCTTTTATTTTGAAAAAGATTGACTATCGAGTTAGATAGATGTAACAGTTACATAATTACCCTTACGGCACATCCTTAACTCTACCATTCTCCCACTTGCACTTCGAGCAGAGTAAGAAATCTCTATCCCGTCCTTTCAATCAATTTGATGATAAATGATTAAGTTAGACCTTCCAAGAATGGATCTACTATGTTGTTTTAATTATTTGCTCTGTCAATTAGCTCTCTTTATTTCTAATAAAATATCTTTATCATAGGATGTAACAACCCACTATTTTGGACCATTCAAATCGACAATAATCCACAAATGCCAGACTTGAATAATTCAAAATAACATGTTGTAATAAAATTTGGAGCAAATAAAACCAATCACAGAATCACAGACACAGAAAATATCAGAATAACTCGCAGCGGAAATTAAAATACCATAGTAGTTTATGAAGCTACTATAACAAAGTCTCGAAACAAATACATAATATCAGTCTGGAAAAAAACACAATAGAAATCCCGAATACAAAGAAGTCCACTAATACAAGAGCTGAAATAGAACAACTGAAACTAAAATAGATAAATAATTAGATAAGCAGAATCTCCAGCAATTCCTAACTCCAGAAAGAGAAGTCCAAAGCTGTGAATACTCAGGCCGACTCGAGCATAAAGCAAAACACAAAACACTCAATTCAGGACATACATACTTATACAATGTAAACCAACTCAAGTGAACTACAGTAAATGTACAAGTAACTTAAAGGATGCTTGGGACTGCCCATCCTCTAAGGATCCGTAAAACTATTTACTATGTAGTAATACTATGCTATTATAATAATGTATACAGTAAAATAAACTTACTTTTAAATAGCGTTAAAGGGTTACCCATATAGACCTCAACACGTAATAGTCCCAGTAGTCCATCCAATATCAGTATACCTCCAGATAGGGAGGCTACCCTAAATACTCCATGGGCTATGGGAGAAAAACAAACTCGTAGTAAAACTCGCTATGGTAGGTGACACGTCACAACTAGGCAATGCCAGGGTAGATACACCAATTACGCTTCCGGGCTGGTGGTAACGTAACGGCCACTACGTCCACCTCGTAACACACTCCCAAACAAAATCATAGGATGGCCATCAAATCAATCACAAGTAAGAGTATAGTATCGAAGAAATATGTCCGATAGGAGAAATGACCTCACTTGGCCCGTCGATCGCTCCTTTTTTAGCCACCTTAAGTCAACTCAAGGGAGTCGAGTCCACGTTCATACCATAATATGATCGTCGCCACCATCCTACTTCATTCTGGAATCTCCACCGCATATACAGTTATTAAAGTGGTTTTCGGTATCAACAGAGAGTATGTCCATATCCGATCTCGGTCTCTTTAACAACCAATCGTTATTATAACCCGTGGTTATACATTAAAAAAATGGTATTTTAAACTTCTAAAATCAAATATCATTTCAAATTCAAATCAAGTCTTTATCGGAATAAAGATCAATTCACTTCCAATTCATTTCAAATTATCAAAACATCATATCCTTTCAAAACCTCATTAATTTTTATATTAATTTTAAATATCATTCCAAATCACATTTCGAAATGGTTTATACTTCAAATCAAAATACTTCATTTAAACTATTTAAAAGTGAAGTCTTTATACTTACAAATTAAATATTCAATTCCCAAAAATTAGCCTTTTCTGAGTTCATTTATTCAGTTAAAACTACAAAACATTGAAATTTCAGCTTTTCCCAGCACCTAGAAAATGCCGCGGTAAGTTATATTTGAAAACAATTCACTTCAGCGAAAACATCACTTAAAACTGCCGTAGTAGTCCAGTTACACTTGAAAAGTCTTCATTTCAGCAAACTATAGCACTTATCAAGTGCTACTATAGCCCTTTTATTAGTTTCAGATTTTAGTTTTCATTCTGCAACTATAGTACTTACCAAGTGTTGTAATATTACTTAGTTGAATTTAGCTATAGTTTATTTGCATCAACCACATCGCTTACAAAGTGTTGTAATATCCTTTACTTCAGATTTTAAGTTAACTTCAGAATTGATAGCATTTCTGAAATGTTGTTAATTCAATTTTCAGATTTTCAATACAATTTCAGAAACAATTAAACTTTAATTTTAACCCTTTTAACTTATAAAAATCATATTTTTCCCTCTCAAATTTAAATACCCTTTAACTTATGATTTTTATAAAGTAAAATTTTATACATAAAATCAATTTTTTTAATAATTCACTTATTAAATTCAAGCACGCAATTTTATATTCTTTGCATTTTAAAAATTAACTTAACACTTAAGTTTTAATTACCATTTCAAGATTTAAACTTAATTTCTATTTTATTTACTTACCTTAAACTCCATTTAATAACAAAATCTCAAAATTCAAAATTCAAGTTATATTTCAAATTTCAACTTAACCATTCATTTATTTCACATACTTAACTAGTAGAAAAATCATTAACACTTTATAAAAATCATTTTTAATTCAATTTAAATCAAAATATCATAATATACAATTTTAAAATACTTAAAAATTTCCAGAAAAATATATAAAATAACCACGGGTCTATATAAAATTTTCTAACCTAAGTCAAATGATATGGATAATACATCATTTCAATCCATAATTTACAAAGAAAAATTCAGGTTCTATCATTTCAAACCCACGATCCCAAATTAAATAAAATAAATAAAAATCACTCAAGCCTATCGTTTCAGCCTGTAATGATTTTTCCTTATTCTAAAGTCCGTTCGGATGTGTATCATTTCAACCCATAGTGATTCTATTCTACAGGGAACTTGCAATGTGAGAAACAGAAATAAATAAACAATATGATAGAATATAACATAGCAGATGATGTGACAAGTTTATAATAGGGTTTAACATCATATAATTCACATCACAGGAAGGTATAAAATGATATTCTACACATTCACTTGTTGTCACTTCATAAATTATATAAGTATAAATGCCATGAGTGAATACTCACCTTTCAAGCTGGAGTTAGCAAATCAAACTACACGAATAAATTCCAGAAAGCAAGATATATCACGACTTTTGATTCAAGTGAGTGGAGAGCCAAGATGTTGATCTTGTAGACAACAAATAAAACAAGACAATATAAACATATGTATTCAACACAAAACAATATTGAAACAAATGAAAATAAAAAGCAATAAGAAACAAAATGACTTGACCTTGCCTTAACCACTCAAGTGCTCAGCCTAGGAGTTTCATATGCTTGGCCATGATGGTGTTATAGGCTCAGGTTTAGCATCATATATGCACGACAACATGGAGTGTGAAGGGGTTGGAGTTACAAGGTGAAGAATACAAAAGGTCAAGGCAAAAGAGTGGAATATGATGCACAACTAGGCTTGGCCTGGTCATCATATGGGATCGACCATGCATGGTTCAGGTCAGGTCAGTGGTAAAGCTACGACCAGAGGTGATGTCATTAGGTGGTGGTGGTTCTAGGTGGTGGCCGAAGTGAAATAGGAAGGGGATGGTGAAGTTTATGGCTCGGCTAGGCATGTTATGGTGGAGTTTTGCAAATTTTGTGGTGCTTGCATCATATCAAGGTCATGACCACATCTAGACAAGGGAGGAGGAGGTGGTGGCTGTCGTGGATGGTGATGGTGGTGGTCGGTGGAGAAGAGGGTGGTAGTGGCCGAGCAAAGAACAAGAGGAATCAAGGCAAAAATCAATGAAAAAGAGGAGAAAAATGAGAAAATGAAGCCATTAAAACTTACAAAAATTTCAGAAATAGAATGGTCGAGAGAAATGAAAGTGGTGAAAAGTTTTTTTCACGTGAATGAAAATGAGAATACATGGCTATTGCATAGAGATGTACGCTAAAAGAAAGAAATGGAAGGTCAAAGGAAATGAAAAGGCAAGGCTATTGAAAAGTCACAAGAAATGAAATGCTTTCTCATTTCAAATTTCTAATTTCTTTTATTCAAAATAAACTAACAAAAAATCATGTAAATAATATAGAAAATGGAAACAAAATAAAGTAGAAATGAAAATAAATAAACATTTTTAGGAAAAATAGAAAATATATAAAAAATAGTTTATTAAATTGAAACTAGAATTTAAAATTGTACGCAAAATACAATAAACATTGTAAAATTACCACCACACTTTTTAACATGTTTAAAAATAAAATCATGAAATAAAATCAATTTTAAAAATATTTTCAAAATAAAATAAAATATAATTTAAAATAATTTCAAAAATCTAGGGTTGTTACACTCTCCCCTACTCAAATCTTTTGTCCGCGAAAAGAACGAACAAGGAAAATAAGGAAAGCGAGATAGAAAGGCAAATAGTACTTGAAACAAACAAATTCCGGATTCGAAGCACGAATGCTCTCCTCCGTCTCCAAGGTACAATCTCGATCATCAGTACTTCACTGTACTTTGACCAGACCAACAGATTGCCTTCTTAGTTGCTTCGTACCTCTGTCGACAATACGAAGTGGCTTCCTCTCGACAGTCAGATTAGGCTTAGTATCCAAACTATCAGGAGCAGAAGGCTGGACAATAAGAGATGGGTCATGAAGATACCGGCGTAGATGTGAGACATGGAATACATCATGCACTCTAGAAAGCTTCTCGAGCAAATCCAGATGATAAGCCAAAGAACCAACTCTTTCCACAATGCGGAAAGGACCAAGAACCTAACGATTACCGAATTCAATCTAGCAAGATGGAGATCTATAAGATCTTCCATAAAGAGCAGCAAATGGAGACATTTCAATACTGGCCTGGATTGAAAAATGGAATGAGATAGATAAAGGATTAAGATAAGCTTGAAACAGAAGATTAGATTATACCTGATAACTATTATTGTAGGAGAATTCGACAAGATGGAGATGATCTTCCCAAGATCCTCCATTATCAAGCACACAAGCACGAAGAAGATCTTCAAGAATCCGATTCACTCTTTCCATTTGACCGTCGGTCTGTGGATGGTAAGTAGTGCTCAGATTCAGATGAGTACCCAAAGATTCCTGAAATGCTTTCCAAAACTGATAGGTAAAGGTAGGATCACAATCACAAACAATACTAAAAGGAACACCATGGAGACGAACAATCTCTCTCGTGTAGATCTCAGACAAGCTAGAAGCAGAATAGGTAGACTTGAGCGGAATGGAATGAGTGGACTTGATCAGCCTATCAACAATTACCCAGATAAACTAAGCATTCATACGAGTCAAAGCAGTGAGAGGTGCAGCAATCTGGGCAAAAATCTCAATGAATCTCCGGTAATAACCGACAAGGTCCAGAAAACTATGAATCTCAGAAGGAGTCTTAGGAGTTTCCAATCCTGTAACAGAATAGGGAGAAATCAGAACAACATAAAAGATAGAATGATTAAATGATGAAGGAAAAAGAGAAAGAAAGGAAGACTTACATTGATCGCAGTGATCTTGACTGCATCAACAGAAACTCCATTACTAGAAACAATATGTCCAAGGGATCGGACTTCATCCTTCCAGAATGGCATTTAGAAAATTTAGCCTTCAATTGATGATTTCTAAGAATTTCCAGAATAGATGCGACTCGTGCTCTTTCTTAGTCTTAGAAAAGATAAGGATATCATCAATAAAGACTAGAACAAATTTATTAAGCACGGCACGAAAAACACGATTCATCAAATCAATATACAAAGCAGGAGCATTAGTCAACCCAAAAGGCATGACTAACCATTCATAAAACCCATTCTCTGTACGGAAAGCAGTCTTGGAAATACTTTCCTCAGCAACCCTGAACTGGTGGAAAGCCGTGGCAAGAACAAGTTGAGAGAAAACAGTGGCACCATAAAGCTGATCAAACATATCATTGATGTGAGGCATTAGATATCTGTTTTTCATAGTGAGCTTGTTCAGCTCCCTATAATCAACATACATCCTCAAGAATCCATCGGTCTTAGTGACGAAAACCACCGCTGCTCCCCATTCTGAATGGCTACATCTGATCAGACCTTTGGAGAACAAGTCCTCAATTTGCTTTCCCAACTCAACCTTCTCGTGGGGTGCCATTCTTCTAGGAAAAAGAACTACAGGTCGAGCTCCAGGAATAAGATCAATACGGAAATCAGTTTCCCACTTAGGTGGGAAAGCAGTGACTTCACCAAATACATCACGATAGAATCTGACCACACGGGTCGAATGAAGATCACCAGGAGCAGAATCCAGAGAATAACTAAAACTGCCAGCAAAATCCTGAGGCATGCAACACTGAATAATCAAGGGATTTCCTTGATCATCAACAAGATAAACAGATCGGGATTTACAAGAGATATGGGCATCATGCCTACCAAGCCAATCACTTACTAGCAATAAATCAAAAGCATCAAAGCCCAGAACATAGAAATCACCACTAAAGCAATGATCAGAATAGAGAAGTTTCACTTGCTTACAAATCCTATTAAGGTTGGCGGGGCCCCCAATTGGATTTGAAACACATAAAGGTACAGAAGCATACTCAAGAGAAAGGAGATGCTCGAACTTATCACACAAATCAACAGAAATAAAACTATGGGAAGCTCCAGTATCAAATAAAACACGAACAGGATGTTAAAATAAAGAAAAGGTGCCGTGAAGAGTACCTTGGTCATCACTAGGAGTAGAAGCTGGAGAAGATGCAGAGATAATAGCAAATATACCAGAAGGCTTAGATAAGATAAGATAAAATTCACTTGGATGAATATCCTAATGAAAGAAAATACTAACAAGGTAGACACGAAAGGAAGGAAGTTTAGATAATTGCTTTTAAAAAAAGAAAATTTTGTATCAAAATAATCTTTGAAAAAAAATCCTTTGAAAAATCATTTTGAAAATCATTTTATACTTCGAAAATACGTTCTCTCACAAAGAAATGATTCTGAGATTGATTTCACTCATTCTAGGGTATTTCTACCCTATCTCTAATGAGTTTTTGCTCCGCAGGCTAAGGTTTGCCTAAAACCAACTGTAACGACTCACTATTTTGGACTATTCAAATCGACAATAATCCACACATGTCAGACTTGAATAATTCCAAATAACAGATTGTAATAAAATTTAAAGAAAATAAAACCAATCACAGACACAGAAACTATCAGGATAACCCGCAGCGAAAATTAAAATACCATAGTAGTTCATAAAGCTACTATAACAAAGTCTCAAAACAAATACATAATATCAGTCTGAAAACAAACACAATAGAAATCCAGAATACAAAGAAGTCCACTAATACAAGAGCTGAAATAGAACAACTGAAACTGAAATAGATAAATAACTAGATAAACAGAATCTCTAGCGATTCCTAGCTCCAGAATGAGAAATCCAAAGCTGTGAATGCTCAAGCTGACCCGAGCGTAAAGAAAAACAAAAAACACTCGAGTCAGGACATACATACTTATACAATGTAAACCAACTCAAGTGAACTATAGTAAATGTACAAGTAACTTAAAGGATGCTTGGGACTGTCCATCCTCTAAGGATCCGTTAAACTATTTATTATGTAGTAATATCGCGCTATTATAATAACATCTACAGTAAAATAAACTTACTTTTAAATAACGTTAAAGGGTACCCATATAGCCCTCAACGCGTAATAGTCCCAGTAGTCCATCCAGTATCAGCATACCTCCAGATCAGGAGGCTACCCTAAATACTCCACGGGCTATGGGAGAAAACAAACTCGTAGTAAAACTCGCTATGGTAGGTGACACGGCACAACTAGAAAATGTCAGGGTAGATATACCAATTACGCTTCCGGGCTGGTGGTAACATAGCAGCCACTACGCCCACCTTGGAACACACTCCCAATCAAAATCGGAGGGTGACCATCAAATCAATCACAAGTAAGAGTATAGTATCGAAGAAATGTGTCCGATAGGAGGAATGACCTCACTTGACCTGTCGATCGCCCCTGCTTTAGCCACCTTAAGCCAACTCATGGGAGTCGGGTCCACGTTCATACCATAATAGGATCATCGCCACCATCCTACTTCATTCTGAAATCTCCACCGCGTACACAGTTGTTAAAGTGGTTTTCGGTATCGACAGAGAATATGTCCGCATCCGATCCCGATCTCTTTAACGACCAATCGTTATTATATCCCGTAGTTATACATTTAAAAAAAAATGGAATTTTAAACTTCTAAAACCAAATATCATTTCAAATTCAAATCAAGTCTTTATCGAAATAAAGATCAATTCACTTCCAATTCATTTAAAATTATCAAAATATCATATCCTTTCAAAACCTCATTAATTTTTATATTAATTTTAAATACCATTCCAAATCACATATCAAAATGGTTTATATTTCAAATCAAAATACTCCATTTAAACTATTTAAAAGTGAAGTCATTATACTTACAAATCAAATATTCAATTTCCAAAAATTTAGCATTTTCTGAGTTCATTTATTCAGTTAAAACTACAAAACATTGAAATTTCAGCTTTTCACATCACTTAGAAAGTGCCGCGGTAAGTTATATTTGAAAACAATTCATTTCAGCAAAGACAGCACTTAAAACTGTTGTAGTAGTTCAGTAACACTTGAAAAATCTTCATTTCAGCATACTACAGCACTTATCAAGTGCTACTGTAGCCCTTTTATTAGTTTCAGATTTTAGTTTTCATTCTGCAATTACAGCACTTACCAAGTGCTGTAATATCACTTAGTTAAATTTAGCCATAGTTTGTTTGCATCAACCACAGCACTTACAAAGTGCTGTAATATCCTTTACTTCAGATTTTAAGTTAACTTAAAAAATGGTAGCATTTTTGAAATGTTGTTAATTCAATTTTCAGATTTTCGATACAATTTCAGAAACAATTAAACTTTGATTTTAACCCTTTTAACTTATAAAAATCATATTTTTCCCTCTCAAAAATGTTCATTTAAATACCCTTTAACTTATGATTTTTATACAGTAAAATATTATACATAAAATCAATTTTTTTTAATAATTCACTTATTAAATTCAAGCATGCAATTTTCTATTCTTTGCATTTTAAAATTTAACTTAATACTCAAGTTTTAATTACCATTTCAAAATATAAACTTAATTTCTATTTTATTTACTTAACTTAAACTCCATTTTTAGATAAAATCTCAAATTTCAAAATTTAAGTTATATTTCAAATTTCAACTTAACCATTCATTTATTTCACATATTTAACTTGTAGAAAAATCATTAACACTTTATAAAAATCATTTTTAATTCAGTTTAAATCAAAATATCATAATATGCAACTTTAAAATACATAAAAATTTCCAGAAAAATATATAAAATAACTACGGGTCTGTATAAAATTTTCCAACCTAAGTCAAGTGATATGGATAATATATCATTTCAATCCGTAATTTATAAAGAAAAATCCGGGTTCTATCATTTCAAACCCGCAATCCCAAGTTAAATGAAATAAATAAAAATCACCCAGGCCTATCATTTCAGCCCGTAATAATTTTTCCTTATTCTAAAGTCCGTTCGGATATGCATCATTTCAACCCATAGTGATTCTATTCTACAGGGAACTTGCAGTGTGAGAAACAGAAATAAATAAACAGTATGACAGAATATAATATAGCAGATGATGCGACAAGTTTATAACAGGGTTTAACATCATATAATTCACATCACAGGCAGGTATAACATGATATAACAATTCTACACATTCACTTATTATCACTTCACAAATTATACAAGTATAAATGTCATGAGTGAATGCTCACCTTTTAAGCTGGAGTTAGCAAATCAAACTACATGAATAAATTCCAGAAAGCACGATACAACACGACTTTTGATTCAAGTGAGTGGAGAGCCAAGATGTTGATCTTGTAGACAACAAATAAAACAAGACAATATAAACATATGTATTCAACACAAAACAATATTGAAACAAATGAAAATAAAATGCAACAAGGAAAAAATGACTTGACCTTGCCTAAACCACTCAAATCCTCGGCCTAGGGGTTTCATATGCTCGGCCATGATGGTGTTATAGGCTCGGGTTTAGCATCATATATGCACGCAACATGGAGTGTGAAGGGGTTGGAGTTACAAGGTGAAGAATACAAAGGGTCAAGGCAAAAGAGTGGAATATGGTGCACAACTAGGCTCGGTCAGGTCATCATATGGGCTCGGCCATGCATGGTTCAGGTCAGGTCAGTAGTGAAGCTGGGGCCAGGGTGATGTCATCAGGTGGTGGTGGTTCTAGGTGGTGGCCGAAGTGAAATAGGAAGGGGATGGTGAAGTTTATGGCTCGGCTAGGCGTGTTATGGTGGAGTTTTGCAAATTTTGTGGTGCTTGCATCATATCGAGGTCACGACCACATCTAGACAAGGGAGGAGGAGGTGGTGGCTGCCGTGGATGGTGATGGTGGTGGTCGGTGGAGAAGAGGGTGGTAGTGGTGGAGAAAAGAACAAGAGGAATCGAGGAAAAAATCAACGAAAAAGAGGAGAAAAATGAGAAAATGAAGCCATTAAAACTTACAAAAATTTCAGAAATAGAATGGCCGAGAGAAATGAAAGTGGTGAGAAGTTTTTTTCACGTGAATGAAAAAGAGAATACACGGCTATTGCATAGAGATGTACGACCAAAAGAAAGAAATTAAAGGTCAAAGGAAATGAAAAGGCAAGGCTATTGAAAAGTTACAAGAAATGAAAAGATTTGTCTCTTCAAATTTCTAATTTCTTTTATTCAAAATAAACTAATAGAAAATCAAGTAAATAAAATAGAAAATGGAAACAAAATTAAGTAGAAATGAAAATAAATAAATAATTTTAGAAAAAATAGAAAATAAATAAGAAAATAGTTTATTAAATTGAAGCTAGAATTTAAAATTGTAAACAAAATACAATAAACATTGGAAAATTACCACCACACTTTTAAAAATGTTTAAAAAAAACCGAAGTAAAATTCAATTTTAAAAATATTGTTAAAATGAAATAAAATAAAATTTTAAATAATTTCAAACATCTAGGTTTGTTACATGGAAACTATTCAGAAACATATTCTGAACTTCTAGTAAGCTCTTACTATTGCATTGTTATCATATAACAATGATTAGTATTAATTGGAATCACCCTAGCTCGGTTATAAATTTATGCGCTTATATTTATACATTGCTTTTATCGTGGTGCTATTCAAGGCGATGTACTCAACCTTTTGATTGAACCGCCACAACCTTTTTTTTGAACATTTCCAACTTAAAGCTCCTTAACTAAGGTTTGAACTTAAATTTAACATTGACATATTATACTTAATATCACCCATAAAGTTTGAGTTCGTACAATCCTTTATAAGGATTTCATTTTTTCTATAAACAATTCTCTAGTATTTTGTAAATACTTGAGAGTGCCCTGAGCTATAATTTAGTGAGCTTAACTTGTATTTGATATTTACTACATGTTTCAAATACATAAGGAAAATACAATATTTTAGACAATACAACATTTATGATAATTCATATTATAAATAAATAAGGAATTCATCTTACATGTTCTATATTATACATTTTAATAAGGTGCCTTTGCATATCATTCAGGACATTCCTAACGCCTTTTATACTAATTGTAAAAGGTATAATTTATAAATCAAATACGAAGTATTAAACAACCAAATTAGAATTGATTTTAATATAAGTACGTCATTAACAATCATTAGTATGTTGTTTACTTATAGTCTAGAAATAATTATGTACCTTTTTGTGGTTCTTTCTCGTGCATGCACGCTTGCCTTGCATTCGTTGAAAATCAAACTATTCGATATTTCCATTAAAATACTTATTCAGTTTGGTGCTTATAGAATGATACTTTTTTGTCATTTCTTGGATTATATCCGAAAAACCCACAAACTCAATATCTCTTCCACTGACTTCGAGACATTTTAGTTTTTCTGTGCAAACGGTCTATTCTAAATCATTATTTAGAGTTTTCTATTTCAACGTATATATCAAAACATAAAGTCTTATCAAGCGATAATTTTGTAAGTAAATCTGAATTAATTTAAGCACGTTGAATAACAAATTATTACGCTAATTTCAACAATTGAAACTTACAATGTTATTCTTATCAAAGTTGATCGTTATGTTCCAACTACATTAATCTTTCTCTTAAAGACACATTTGCGGCTGATGGATCATATCCTTTCGGATACAACTATTAAATCATATTTTGATAATGTACTTGGAATCCTTTTGGATCTGTGCATTATACCATATGACAGAGTCAATACTTTTAATGGTTTAGTTGACGACTAAGGATTATATATTCTCAATATTGATAAGAAGCCCATAGTTTCTCTTTAATGTGAAAGAATATTAATTAGATATTCGAACGTATTGTGTTCATTTAAGTTTTGTTAACTTCATTTCGTCTATCGTAATTAGTTTTATCCTTGGATCATATCAAAATCCATTTTATTACCAATAATTTTTAAAAGAAACTCCTTCGCTGCGAAGTTGGTATTTCTTGAAACAACAATTTTTTCCAATGTAACAACATAGGTATTCATAAACACCTTATAAATTTCCTTAGATCTATAAAAATGATTTGATTTTAGTTTACAATACTTATGTTCAAAACATAAATTAGTCGTTCATTGACGATCATTCCCAAAATCCTTTTTTGGAGTGATCCATACAAGATCCCTCATATACAGTTATTACAGGTAGTATTTGGACTTAAACAACATGCCAACTCTTTGGCTTGGATATGTTGAGGTTTATAATAAACCCTTATCTTGTATTATTTTGTAAGTTATTCTTTATACGAAATTGATTTTAAGCTTGTGTACTACTGTTAAGTACAAGACCTTACTGAAAGAAGTTAATTCAAATTCACTCACAATTAATCATACTTTGTTCAACAAAGTTCGATTACTTATTATCGAAACATCATTATGTACCACATGGAGAAGTGACTTTTTGGATTGAATTTTTACTCATTTTAGGTAAGTTTGGAACTTCTTCCAATATGCTCACCTATTGGATCAAATCAAATCATTTTATTTACTTTCGCATGTGATTCCATTCACTTCGGCCTTATATTCTATGAGCTTATCATTGACATATTACACGTGTATCAAATACACAAGTTCGTTTTTGTAATACCTCAACAATGTATACAACGAAATGCAAGGAAACATTATGGAATTAATAGACTTTGAAATGCATAGATTTATATGTATTAATCCAAAGAATTCACCAGCTCTTGTGTCGCTCCCACTCAATGCGTGCTTTGACCTTTATCGTTTGAGATATAATTCACTAATATCATATGATTCATAATCATACAATTAAAGAATTATTTCTCCAAACCATGGCTTAGTCCATAATTCCAAAATTATTGCAAATAAATTTTGATACTCCTGTATTTTCTAATGCTTTACATATACCACAATTATAGTTTTATTTTAGAAAGAATATCCATAATTTTCATATTGAACTAAAATTATGTCTATTTTTCAGTCAACATAGAAAAATAATTATTATTTAATAACTAATGTTTGGTATGTTTTATGAATTTTCGTTAATGCGGCCAATAAGTATCATATGGCATGCTCCCATAATTTCCATCATTACTATAATAGCTTACTAAATACGAAGCTCCATCCAACCACTCAACACAGGCTATCATTCCATCTACTGTAACTAGTTTAAAGTAGAGAGTTTCCATATCAAATATCTTGAACTCAAAAAAGTAAATCTCATAGAACATAATTTTTCTCTTTAATAGTACATTTTAGAGTATAGATCATATTTCTCATTCCAATGTTAAGTATAATTTAATATTTTATAATTCTCATTTCTGATATTTCTTTATAAAGCAGAAGTGACCATTCACTATCTTCATTCTAATTGCTCCTTATGTCACATCCACTCTTATGTTTTAGATTTCCTATCTAAACAGTTGTAACGACCCACCTTTTTGGACGGTTTAAACCGACAATAAACCACACATGTCTAATTCAAATCATTCAAAAGAGAGAATTGCTAATGGGGTAAATAATAAAATAAAAGAAAGAAAAACAAAACATAGAATCTCGCAGCGGACTGAAAAAAATATAGTAATCAAATAAACGGTTCATGAAGCTGTTTTACAAATAATATTTGATTACACTTTACAATAAAAATCAAAGTCATACAACAGGAATAAACAAACAATGCAGCAGAATAATTATAATAAATAGCAATAATACACCGAATCTTCATCTTTGTCCTTCAAAAAATAGTCATCAATTCATTTAAAATCTCAAACTAACCCGAGCGTAATGAAAAGACAAAACATTCAAGTCAGAATTAAAAGATCTTATGCAAAATAAATCAAAATTAGATGAAATAAGGAATGCAGATAACTACATTTTTTAAGGTTCAAATTTTCCTAAAAAGTTATTATGTCCATATTCAAAATACAAATAGATTTCACAATGGATCGATTCTAGTAACTTGCAAACTTACAGAAAAATTCCCAATTAAGTTTCATAGTTCAAGTGATTTGATTTATAAAAATGTTCCAAAGTTTCAACATTCAATTCTATGGAAACTTCCAATGTTTCAAAATTAAATTTTGAAAACTTTCAAATAAGGTAGCGACGATTTATTTCTCAAAAATCATTTTTATGGTTCAAATAGTAAATCTAAACATACTAAATTTTTTCTCATGTAAATATACGAAATTCATGGGTTTTATATCCTTATTCAGTGTTCAAATAATCAATATGAAATTTATATAATTACAATAAACTATAGGGTGATAACAAGGATATATCAAAATAAATGAACAAATACATATTCAATCACAATTGCATCCATCATAACATACAATCAACATTCAAATCAACCAATTCAACAAATCAACCAATTCAATACCATGCCACAATAATTATTAGTTATCGCATATTGGAGTATAGGTATTCAAATTAAATATTAATTAAAATTCTAAACCAACAATCAAAAATTTATCACTAAATGACCCAGTTTAACTTGCAATAAAATTTTAGTATTTCGTTAATGAGTTTAAACACTCGCCTTATGGATTTCCCTTTCCTAGTTGGATTTGGATCCGCTACTACTTCCTCCTTTTGATTTGTTTCCTTGCTATCTAATCTCTCATATTTTAGAAAGTTTTGGAAGAGATAGAGAAGTTTGTATCGATCTAAATTTGAAGAAAAGGATTTGGAAGAAGAAGAATGTTTGGGAAAAGAAGAATTTATTTTAAAGAAGATTAAGAATTGAAAAAGAAAACGAAGCTTTGAAAAAGAAGAGGATTTGAAGAATAAGAATAAGAAAAAAGGAAGCTTTGAAAAAAAAAGGAGATTCGAAGAAGAAGAAAAAAATGAAGAAGGAGGAAAATGAAGAGAGAAAGAGAGGGGAAAAAAATAAGATGGAAGTTTATTCGGAGAAATAAAGCTACAGAAGATGAGATTTGAAAAATGTAATGAGGCTACAAGAAGGAGGATGGAAACAAATGAAAAGCTAATAAAGTACATATAAACAAAACTTGAAATAAAGAAAAAATATGAACAGCCTTAAAATGGTAGTATTGAAAGAGGTGAAGTAAAGGAATAAATATATGAATAAAAATAAATTTTCCGTTATTTGATATGAAACTTCAGAAGAAAGATTTGCTAATGAAAGGAAGTTGCAAGAACTAATAACGCATAAACAAAATAAACTTCAAAAATGGAGAAAGTAAATGCTAATTAGATAGCATGAATATTAATTTGGATGTTCACATTAAAAATGGAAGGAGAAAAAAGAAAAGGAAAAAAACTTCAGGTAAAGCGCTTGAAAGGAGCAAACGAATAAATGAGAGAAAAAAATGAAAAGAATGTGGCAATTATTAATTATAAATAAATCAAATGAGGCTATTATTAATTATTAAGAAACGAATGAGCAGTCTAATAATTAAATGGATGCTCAAGTGGATGCTAGGATGAAAAATGGAAAACGAAAAGAGAGAGAATGCGATGTGATAATAAATGCAAAGCAAATGAAGGGATTACCTATATCCTATAAACCAACCTTTGGGGTCCAAATTCCAAAACTTACTCCAATTAATTCATACCAATAAACCCAAATGTACACATATTTACGTCATTTGATTCCATATTAAAACATTCATTTTATGTTAATATATGTGCATGCTCCATTAACACAATCAACCAATTAACAATCAATCAATAAATTAATCGATCAATCAACCTATATATTTATTTACATTACTTAAACCAATTTTACTAATTAATGAATATATATCCATATGTGCACTATAAAAATGATTTACTTTACCTTTTTAATTACTGTAACGGTCATATTAATGCAACCGATTTACAAGTTTTAACCATATATAAAATGGAAAAATAAATATATGTGAATCTTAATGTACAACTGTTAATACAAGGTAATTCTAACCGATTCCACAACATTTAGACAACCATGAACCCTCTGCTATATTAAAATTTTTGAATATTAATGTGTGTGTATGTATTATTCTATAATTCAATTTTTTTTCAAAATCACTTATTCCAAATTAAAGTTTATTTTTATATGTCTCAAAACTTGCAATCATCTTGATTAAAATGTTCGTTCCATATTGACACAAAATGTAAGTTCTTATATTAACTCATTCATTACATTTTCATTATGTTTCCTTTTAATTGAAACATTCCAGTTAATCTAATTCCAAATCACTTCATTACTAATTTCAGAAAATTCTAATAATAAAATACTATTTCTTTACATATGTAACAATTCAAACATGTTTTATAAAATTTCATATATAACAAAATTTATACATTGTTTACAAAGTAAATGTTTTATCTTATTGAAAACTAACTTGCATTTCAAATAATAGCTTATGTTATTCTTTCATAAAACATTCACTCCATCCTTTATTCAAATTCAACAACTGTTATTCTGGTTAGAGACAAACATACAATTTATTCTTTTCAAGTCAAAGCTTAAATTTCATTAAAATGTTTATCTTAATTTGATTTAAAATGTAAGTTCTTATGTTGAACTTACTAATTACAATATACTTGTCTTTTCTTTTCAATTAAAGGATTCTAACAACTCTTATTGTTGTTTATATTCAGTATGAGATTCCAATCGAATTCTCATTGTACCACAACTGTTTTCTATTCATTTCATATATTCCAACATTTATTTCATAAATTATTCCATTCTTATATTAACATCTGTTATTACAATGGAACTTATATTCAAACAATTATTAGAATAAATTAAAATTACACTAAAATAGTTATAATTGCCTTAAATCACATTATTAAATTACGTTCTAATTGTTTTCTTACTAACAATTCAAAAATTTATAATTTCATATAATGTTAAATCCTAAAATTTTATTAAATTCAATATTCTAATTATCGAAAAAAATGCGGTTCGTTACAATAGTCAAACCATTCAAAGGAAATTCTTACTTCAATGTCATAGCAAAATCTTCACAAAAGAGCATTTGGTCATCCTTAACTTTTAAGGATATCAAATACATTGCACTTTACATAAACTGATGTAACGATTGTCCTTTTTGACTCCCAAATGTCGATACTAGTACATCCACAGTATTCACGCCAAACACTTAAGTGTTGAAAAGACAGATTGCTGGCGTAAATAAAAAGAAAAAAATGAACAAGGAACAGAAAGGAAGAACAAAACAATTGAATCTCATAATAGGACAATAGTATATAATATCAAATCAGTACAAAGGGTTACTCCAAGATATAATGTAATTTCAGAGTTACTAACCTAAGTACTATCATCGGCAAGGAAAGTTATATTAACATATCCTTACAAATGCTGATATATACATATTAGTAATGCAGCGAAAATGAAATTCACAGATACGCAAAAGCATCCAACTTGTCTCATGAAGCTCCAAAGATTATCACTAGAAACCCAACTTTCTCAAACTATTCAAAAGAGCAACCGAGGATTTAAGGGAAAAATAAAACCATGTGGTAGACATATGTCTAGTATGAGAAACTTAAGAAATACGTGTACAGTATAACATTGAATTTCAAGATTGTTCGAATCACCACAATGGTTTTCCCCTCAAGAGAACCAAAACTATCTAATAAGTAAATAAGGCGATATAGTAAATAATGTCTAGGGCGTAGAATATAAATCAAAAAATAGCCATATAAATTTTTTTGTTTTAAATTGTTTAAAAAAATAATTTTTTAACTAATTTTCTTGGAAATTTACATTTAAAAATAAAAAATTCTTTTTTTGAAACCATTATGTGCATACATTTTATATTAAAATAATTGCAAGCGTAATTTATGATATTTATATGTATATTATATATATATATATATATATATAACTAAATTCAATTTTATATTAATTGATATATTTACGTATATAATATATTCGGCTTAAAAAAAGTTATTTTTTTTAATTTTTGAAAACTTTATATATATATATATTAATAAAATAACATACAAGCTTTATAGAGTTATATATCTTGTATTAACTTAAATTTTACATTAAAATCAATTTAATGATAATGTAAAAGTTGAATTTTTTTATCCGGCCAAGAGCACATACAATATATACATATATAATTTCTTTTTTTATTATCATATACACGCATGTATATTCTATGCAATGAAGATAACATAATATTATAACATATTGCTGATATATTCGACTACTATCTATAACATATATGATTCATGGTACATATATTAATGTATTATTGTAAATAAACAATTTTACCCTTTACCTAATGTCCAGATAGTACACCTTGAAATGTAGAATGAGAACTCACTGAAATGAATATAGAATCGAGAAAATGCTACGTCCTTAATGCCGCTACCACCAATACTTTATTGTATTTGATTTGGTGCTTTAGAGCTTGAAAACTTAGGGGAGACGTGTTTATAGTGGCCTGTTTTACTAGTTAGAGAGAGCCAAAAGGAGAAATAAAAAATACGAGGGTTAGAAACGTTTAAATAAGAGATATTCTAAGGAGAAAAATGAGGATCTAGACCTACTTTCTTTCTTTCATATCATTCAACCTCTTTTAGTTCAAAATTCTACCCTGCACAGCCATCATATGACCGACATCCCTAGCACTCAATAACTGCCTGCAATGGGCTCCCTTACGGGCCTTAGAATTACATCAAGCCTGATCAATAACAATTGCATTTAACTTAAATGCACATCGATATGTATATTTATAACAATTATATACACACTATTTAATATTGATCAATATAAATTAAATAAAATTTTATAATTAATATTTCATAAATATTAGTTAACTTATAACAATTATAATTAATTAAATCTGGTGGTAATAGGAGTACTCAATGTTTCAGTTGTGCGACTCTTAGTATAAATTTAGTCAGCGATTAATATCGAACGATTCGAATATTAACGTTCAAACGTCACTTAGCGGGTAGTGTAACATTATGGTCAAATTTATTGCTCACATAGATTTGGTAAAAAAACAAATTTTACTACTTCAAGCATCATCCATTAGTGATAATTATTTGCAACAATTCTCATCGTCAAAACTATATCACATTAGGACTTACGGAATTTGGTAATGGTCGAAATCCCAATATCGTCCATATTTTACTTTATATTCCAAACAAAAAGTCCTTGGTTCAATAATAACAATTATTATAAACCAACTACTTTGGCAAGAGACTTCGACTTTGAGTTAACTTCGTTTGACCGTGATACCAGCCTTATATAATTAAGGAGATGAATTCTCCCTTGAATAGTGTTTCACTTCCAATGCTTCCACTCGACCCAATTATAGTCGCTCGATGGATGTCATGCCATGATTTAACTATAATCAAAGCGGATTTCCACATTTCAGCCTGACGGTATTCTCAAGTCGGGGGAATTGGGTAACGTTGTCAAATCGATATTCTTTGTTCGAACTTAGTTGTATTAACCAATAAAAAACTATATAGTGAGTCATTCTATAGTTATCCAACGACTATATGTATGCAACCCCTTGATACCTCTGACAGCCAGGAGTAATACACTATTCAACATTTGGAGAACTTTAGTTATTTTATTCTCAATAGATATATCGATATCCAATCTCGATACATTTTGATTAGGAATATTTAAAACAGTATGTTTATTTATTATAATATATCACTCATGGTCACAACGCAGAGTAACTACTATCATAGAATATACCATTTATGGATTTTCTATCAAATATACCTCTAATTTAATTAATTAATGAATATAATATATTATATCAGTTATATAATAGAAAGAAAACACCTTTTATTTCAAACAAGCTTAGTTATCATGTTAGATATATGTAAAAGTTACATAATTATCCCTATGTCATATCTCTAGCTCTATTAATCCCTTACTTGCACTTTTGACGAATTATGGAATCTCTATCATATCCCTCGGATCGGTTTGACGAGAACTGATCAAGCGATACCTTTCCTAAATGGATTTTCTATATTTTTTTAAATTATCTACTCTATCAATTAGCGATCTCCAAAGTTGGTAAACTACTTTTATCATATGGAACTATTCAGAATATGTTTCACAACTTCTTCCGAGCTCTTATTATTTCACTACTATCTTATAATAATGATTAGCATTCTATTTATTTGGAATCACCCCTAGCACAATTACAAAATTTTGCATTTATATATATACATTTCTTTAATCATGGCATTAGTCAAGGGAATGTACTCGAGTTTTTCATTGAATCAGCCACAACCTTTTGTTTGAAACATTTCCAACTTAAAGCTCTTTAACTAGGGTTTGAACATGAATTTAACTTTGACATATTATACTCAAAATCACTCGTGAAGTTTGAGTCTGTAAACTCATTCATAAGGGGTTTGTTGTTTCAATAAACAATTCTCTAGTATTTCGTAAATACTCGAGAATACTCTAAACTACCATTTAGCTATCCTAATTTGGATTTGATATTTTCTTCATGCATTAAATATATAAGTAAAATATGATACCATAGACAACATAACATGTATGATAATTTCTATTATCAATACATAAGAAATCATCTTCCATATTCCATATTAAACATTTTAATAAGGTTACTTTGCATATCATTTGGGACATTCGCAACACCTTTTTCGCTTATAATAAAAGATATAATATACAAATCCAACATCAAGCACTAAACAACTAAACTATAACCGATTTTAACATAAGTACGTCGTTAACAATTAGCAATATGTTCTTTACTTATAATCTAGAAATATATCTTTTAGTGGTTGTTTCTTATGGAAACATGCTTCTTCTGCATTTTGATTGAAAATTAGACTATTTGATATTTCTATCAAAATACTTATTCAATTCGGATACTTATAAAATGATACTTTCGTATCATTTCTTGGATCATATCTAAAATACCCTCGAACTCAATATCGCTCTCACCGACTTTGAGATACTTTAGTTGTTGTATGCAAACAGTACATTCTATATCATTATTTAGGATTTTATATTTTGATACATATGTATCAAAACACAAAGTCTTACTAAGCAATAATTTTGTGAGTATTTCCTAATTAACTTAAGCACGTTGAATAACGAACTTAGTATGCTAATTTAGATAATTGAAACTTATAATGTTATTTTATCAAAGTTACTCACTATATTCCAACCGTACTAGTCTTTCTCTTAAAGAGACAATTATGGTCGATGGATCATATCCCTTCAGATACAATTATCAAATCATATTTTGATAACATACTTAAAATCATTTCGGATTTGTGTATCACACCATATGGCAGAGCTAATACCCTTAATAGTTTAGTTGATAACTGGGGATTGCCTATTATCGACATTGATAAGAAACTCATAATTTCTTTTCAATGTGCAAGAATATTTATTAGACATTCTAATATGTTATGTTCATTTAGGTCCTGCTAACTTGATTTCATATCTTATAATCAGTTTTATCCTTGGATCGTATCCTAATACATTTATTATGAATAATTTACAAAAGAAACTCCTTCACTACGAAGTTGGTATTTCTTGAAACGAAGGTTGTATCTTAGTGCAACGAAATCAGTGTTCATAAACATCCTATGAATTTCCTTAGATATATAAACTAATTTGGCTTATTTTACGATACTTATGTTCAAAACATAAGTTAGTCATTAATGGAAATCGTTCTCAATTTCCTTTTGTAACAACCCGCATATTTATCGATTTTATATTTAAATATTTTATAGTTAGTCGGATTTTAGTCCGAAAAGCTACTTTTTGCAAACAGCCGAATTAGGACTTGAGACCACCCCCATTGAGTTCAAAATGACGTTTGCGACCTTTTTAAGTATAAACTTCGATATGTTTGGAGAAAGTTGAATTTTGCTACTTTTCACTTAGGGTTTTGGTTTGGGCTGAGCCCACTTATGTATTCAGTCCCAACCCCTCTCCTCTTCATTCACTTCTTTTCTATTTTCCTAACACTCAAGCTTCTTCAAAAATGGGGGAAGAGAAAAAGAATTAGAAATTCCTAAGCCCTAGCTTGCTTAGCAAATCCATCTTCTTGCTCCAAACTCAAGTGAACCCATTGGTAAGCTTTTCCTTCTTCTTCTCCAACTCTTTCTCTCCTTGATTTCAGAAAATTCATAAACCTAATTTAGAAAATGTTTCTCTTTTAAGCTTAGATTGAAGCTTCTTGAGTTGTTATTGAAGGGTAATTGATCTTAGCTTGCTTTCATGCTTCTTCTTCTATTGTTTGGGTTCAAAGGTGAGATTTTTAATCTCACATCTATGCTTATAATTCTCTTCTATTGTTAGGTATGAATTCCTAACACTTATTCATGTGCATTTGATTTTGATTTGGATTGCTTTTGTGAATATTCCAATTTTTAGTGTTTTGAGTTCAATTCGTTAAAAATCCTAACTTTGATGTTTGAACATGTTTTTGGTGATGCATCGAGGAGCTTATAGGGCCGGGTAGTCGATTGGCATAAACCCTTAGCGCCGTTGCTCGTGCGATTGCAATTTGGTCGGGATTTGCACCACCTTTGAAATAGGGTAGGAAGTGCAAGTATACAGGTTCGGCCGACCGAGCGCCCTGGGCCGGTCGACCGACCTGTAGTCCAAGCACTTCCTGCCTCTGTTTGGAAGTGCTGGTTACAGGCTTCGGCCGACCGAGCCCCCTGGGCTGGTCGACCGACCTGGTGCCCCGAGCACTTCCAACCTTTGGTTCGGTCGACCGACTCAGGGAGTCCGGTCGACCGACCTGCTACTATTTGCCATATTAGCTTATATTGCTAATTCGTTTGAATATCCAACTTTAATCGATTCGTGTTGTCTCCCTTTTGTTGTTGTCATTTATTATCGACTTTGATGACCTTTTCTTTGGGAATTTTAGATATATCCACTTTGATGGATTTTATATCGATTTCTTTGGATTTTATTCACGTCTTCGTATGTGAATTTTAGTGATTGATTGTTCTTACAATCTTCTTCGTGATTTGTCACTTTAAAAATATAAAGGTTTTCTAAACCAGTAGTAAATATCAAAACTCTTTCCTCAAACGATTTCAATACTATTTTAATACCAAATTCGTTTATAAAACCGTTTTCCAATCTATTAGTATATACAAACATTTACCTCACTCGTATGAGAAATCTAATTAAACGACTTAGTAAAACAAGTGGTATGAAACGCTTGCGTTCACTTTGTTGGTTAATTCTTGGACTTGTTCGATTGAAACTCTTGTGACAATTTTCTAGTGGAGATCTACAATTTGTTCGTAAATATTTAAGTTAAGCTAGTGGTTATGGGACATGATGCTAAGCCCATATATTTACTAGCTTACTGTAATCGACACTTCTCGTTGATCATGACGATCATCTTTGTGATTTAGACTAGCGATGTGCGATGTCTCTTTGTCTGCGAGGGAGACTAAACCCAGTTTTGTGGAGTTTCGACTCAATTTGGTGAGGTAGCAACCCATGGTCTTCGGGCCGTTTGTGGAGCTTCGGCTCAATTTGTGATGGTTAGCAACCATGGAATTAGCGTTCCGTTTGTGATACACGTGTTGGTGGGCATTATGCTCCCGTTTGTGATAGGCCTCCCCCCTTTGTGACTTCTGGATTTCTTGAGATGATTTCTAGAATTTGTGTTTCACCAATTTTCGTGATTTCCATTGATAAGTTTTATCAATATTTGTGCATTGGTGAATTTGTGCGTCATTAACTTTTGTGATTTCTGGATTTCTTGAGATGATTTCTAGAATTTGTGTTTCACCAATTTTCGTGATTTCCATTGATAAGTTTTATCAATATTTGTGCATTGGTCAATTTGTGCGTCATTGACTTTTGTGATTTCTAGATTTCGCATATTGATTCTGGAATTTGTGTGTCATTGACTTTTGTGATTGACATTGATATTATTGTCAATATTTGTGCATTGGTGAATTTGTGTGTCATTGACTTTTGTGATTGACATTGATATAATCGTCAATATTTGTGGTTTGATGAACGAAATAAGGAGTATGGCATTTCTTTGATTCTTGTGTAGATTTGGTGATATTGATTAATCTCTTGTTGATTTTCAATTACTTATTTATCACAGCTTGGCATTGTGATTATTATATGTTTATGTCATATCTCTTATTATATATCACTTCATGTGATATTTATAGCTAGACTGATCCGTTTATTATTTTCTTCTTAAATAATACTCGGGTCAGACTGAGATATTACAGGTGCTTCTGCTTGACTCCTTATCGGACTTTCATCTGATCTTTTGGCTAACTACTTAAGTTTAGTAGTTTTTGTTGTATACATTTGAGATACAGACTCTATGATGTATACTTATTCTTTTGTCTAGCACTTGTATCTATTCTTTTTGGATATTGTGGATCTTGTTTGACCGCTACTCTGATGTACACTTTCATGTGTAATATTCATATCTATTTCCGCCTTTGTGATATGAATTATCTGTGACTGATTTATGTTATGTTTATTTCTGTATTTGTTTCTGAAGATATTATAGCCACTGTGTAGTAGCTTTGAGTTTGTGTCGGTATGTCAGATTTCCCTCTTGATAAGAAATGCATGTTATACTATCTGACATATCGATGCTCGCGCAAAGCAATTACATGGATGGTCGCTCCTCAACAGCCTTATTCTCCGTGCTAGTTGACAGCATTCACCGTAATGTTCTTGGCTAGCGTGGGTATAGAGGTGGGGCGTCACAACTTGGTATCAGAGCCAAACTTCGGAACAATATGGAATATTATAACAAGGATCATCGTCCTAAGTCTTTCTTAGGAGTCGTGCTTTAGGATTTAATTCGAGTCTTCGTACCGATTCATCCTATTTTCTTTATGATTCCTTATTTTATCTATCAAGAATTGCTTGATATTTATCTTGAGAATAACTTTTTCCTCTTCTTTCTTTCTTTCTTTCTTAAAGAAGAGAAATGGTTAGACCTGGCCGTCCCAGCGCCGGTCAATCTAGTGCTACTCCCCTGGATGGAGTTTTTATGTCTGCCCAGCAGCTTTTAGATCTTGTTAAGAACGTTCAAGCTGCCAGACCCAATCCAGAGCCTACTCATCCTAGATCCGGTTTTGCACGCTTGTGCAGAGACTACACCGATTTGGGTGGAAGGCCATTCAAGGGATCCGAGAGCGTTATAGAAATTCAAGCTTGGCTCAAATCATGCGATCGCATCTTTTCTCGCATGAACCTTATTGATCTACATCGAGTCCAAGTGGCTTCTAGCATGCTCCAAGAAAGAGCAATAGATTGGTATGAGCTTTTAATTTCTGAAATCGTTGAGGCGGATCTCACTTGGGAGCAATTCCGAGAAAGATTCGAATTGAAATTCGTGCCGGAGGCTGAAAAAGTAACTTTGGCCCGGCGTTTTATTGACCTTGTTCAGGGTGAATCTTCTGTGATAGACTATGTCGCATCTTTCGAATCTCTGTCCAAATACGGGGTTGAGTACATTAATACCCCATTGAAGAAAAATCAGAGATTTGTCTATGGCTTGAATAAGAATCTTAAGAAGCCATTACTTCTGAAACTTGAGGTTTCATTTGATCAGCTTATTGATATCGCTCTTCGTCTTGAAGAGGCCGATAATGAAGGTGATGTTGAAGTTGTGCGTGCCCAACAGAACTTCGACAATAACTTGAAGAGGCCTATCATATTCAAAGGCCCCAATTCTAATAAGAAAGGGAAGCAACCAACTCCGGTAGCAAAGACTCCTACCTCTAGTAGTGGACAATGCTACAATTGTGGTTCCACAGACCACTATGCAAGGGAGTGCCTGAAACCCCTCTTTTGTCGTTATTGCAAAGGTTCGGGTCATCTTTTATCTTCGTGCCCTAGGCTTCCAAGCAAGAGAGAAGGAAAGCTGCAAGCCCCTAGCAACTCTTCTCTTAGTCAAGGTAGCCATTCTATCCTTGATGACATTTGTTTTATGATTTTCCTTTTCGAGTTCTTTTTGATAAGGGTTCCATCTCACTACTTTATATCAAAAGAACTTTTTGATTCTTTTTAAACATTTTTGGGCTTGAAGACTTCTTTGAGGATTGTGAATCCGGATGGATCCGCAACAATTTGCTTTTGTTTAGATGTCGAAATTATTTTATGTGATTTTTCTTTCCGAGCCGATATTTTTGCTTAGGCTCCGGAATTGATTTGTGCGATAGGATTGGCTTAATCATTATGAAGCCTATATCCTATTTTCTAAGTGGACTCTTCATCTTCGACTTTCTATCTGTTAAGCAGATTTCTGTTTTTCCTTTGTGATTTTGATTACAATTTGATGGCATCATTTTATTCTTTAAGCCCTTATGGTGAGGAAAGTATTATTTCTCTTATCTAAATAATTTGCGAAACTTTTCCAGTATTTTTGAGTTTGTCTTAGGAATATCTCCTAAGCAATCTTTTGAGTGGTGCTAAGGTCTTTTCAATTTGACTTTATCACCGGTTTTCATTTGCTACGAGTTGCGGAAGTTAGCATTCCACTTACCGCATTCCGCACTCGTTATGATTCTTATGAATGACTTATTATGTCATTCAATTTGTCCAGCTTATTTCATCCATTTTATAAATCGAATATTCTATGAATATTTCGATTAGACCATTCTTGTATTTATTGATTTTGGATGAAAATAGTAATTTAAAATTTTGCAAATCTTTTTCATAAGATTTATTTATAAGTAAAACTGGATTTTGTTATTGAAACGAACAAAGAATATTCTTAAAACTTTTTAAGAGATTTATTTATCCTATAAAAGGTGATTTTGTGATTGTATTGCCCGTTGAGTGCTTTAAGAATTTTGGTCGATGCGCTTGATCAACGTTATCGATAGGAATTTCCTAAACGCTTTGATGTGACAATCAGACACGATATATTGACTTGTAAATTGTAAATTTTTCTAGAAATATTTTTACATTGAAATAATTGTGATTTTGAAAGTTTTAGCTTTTCGAGAAAGAAGATTATCTAAAAGAACTCTTCCTTTCGATACTCTTGTTCTTGTGATTCCGGAAGGGGAACCAAGACTTTGCTATTTGTACCGATACTAGTCGTATTGGTTTGGATGCCGTTCTCTTGCCAAAGAGAACGTGCTATCACTTGTGCTTCTAAATCATTATAGCTTATCGAGACTAGATATGCCACTTATGATCTAGTGCTCTCGGCTATTGTTTTTGCTTTTGGAATTTGGCATCATCATATTTGGATGAGAAATTTGTTCTCTACCTCGATCATAAATCTTTGGAATAATTATTTTCTCATATGGAACTCCATGTTGACTCGAGTTCCTGACATCTTATGATCTTGATATTCTTTTTATTCCTGGAAGGGAAATCGTGTTGCCAATGCGCTTTGTCGTAAGCAACAAGTGGTTGATTCTTTGATGTTGTCTGAATGGAATTATCTTTTCATCAAGTTCATCGGACGTTTTGGTACACTTCATTTTATTGAGTTTTATCTCGTTCCTTTTATGGACTAGTGTCCGATGTTCTTTTATGGTGTTCGGTCCATCGGATGTACTGTTATTATACTACATCGATGTTCCGTCTTATTCGATTCATTGGATGTACCGTTTGTACTACATCGATGTTCCGTCTTATTCGATTCATTGGATGTACCGTTTGTACTACATCAATGTTTCTGCTATTTGATACATTGGATGTACCGTTTGTATTACATCAATGTCTTTGCTTTTGATTCATTGGATGTACCGTTTGTACTACATCAATGTCTTTGCTATTTGATTCATTGGATGTACCGTTTGTACTACATCAATGTCTTTGTTGTTTGATTCATTGGATGTACCGTTTGTACTACATCAATGTCTTTGCTTTTGATTCATTGGATGTACCGTTTGTACTACATCAATGTCTTTGCTTTTGATTCATTGGATGTACCGTTTGTACTACATCAGTGTCTTTGATTCATTGGATGTACCGTTTGTACTACATCAATGTCTTTGCTTTTGATTCATTGGATGTACCGTTTGTACTACATCAATGTCTTTGCTTTGGTTCATTGGGCGTACCGTTTTTGTACTACGCTGATGTCCCAAATTATTTGAGTTTCTAGTTCCTCGGGCGTACCGTTTTTGTACTACACCGTTGCACCGGCTCAATTTTCTGCTATTCTTGACGTTTCCCACGTCTTTTATCTACGGAAATGCCTTAGGGATTCTGGTTTTCATTCTTGAGCCCGGTAATATTGTGGAAATTGAAGTTTCACCAGATTTCTTGCTAACTCTTTCGTGCACTTTATGGTGAACTTCCTATTTCAAATTTTCTTTTGTGTTGATATGCTTCCATGGTTGTTACTTCTTATTTTCCTCTTAAGTATAGCGAGGACGCAATTTCTTTAAGGAGGGGAGTCTGTAACAACCCGCATATTTATCGATTTTATATTTAAATATTTTATTTAAATATTTTATCGTTAGTCAGATTTTAGTCCGAAAAGCTACTTTTTGCAAACAGCCGAATTAGGACTCGAGACCACCCCCATTGAGTTCAAAATGACGTTTGCGACCTTTTTGAGTATAAACTTCGATATGTTTGGAGAAAGTTGAATTTTGCTACTTTTCACTTAGGGTTTTGGTTTGGGCTGAGCCCACTTATGTATTCAGTCCCAACCCCTCTCCTCTTCATTCACTTCTTTTCTATTTTCCTAACACTCAAGCTTCTTCAAAAATGGGGAAAGAGAAAAAGAATTAGAAATTCCTAAGCCCTAGCTTGCTTAGCAAATCCATCTTCTTGCTCCAAACTCAAGTGAACCCATTGGTAGCTTTTCCTTCTTCTTCTCCAACTCTTTCTCTCCTTGATTTCAGAAAATTCCTAAACCTAATTTAGGAAATGTTTCTCTTTTAAGCTTAGATTGAAGCTTCTTGAGTTGTTATTGAAGGGGAATTGATCTTAGCTTGCTTTCAAGCTTCTTCTTCTATTGTTTGGGTTCAAAGGTGAGATTTTTAATCTCACATCTATTCTTATAATTCTCTTCTATTGTTAGGTATGAATTCCTAACACTTATTCATGTGCATTTGATTTTGATTTGGATTGCTTTTGTGAATATTCCAATTTTTAGTGTTTTGAGTTCAATTCGTTAAAAATCCTAACTTTGATGTTTGAACATGTTTTTGGTGATGCATCGAGGAGCTTATAGGGCCGGGTAGTCGATTGGCATAAACCCATAGCGTTGTTGCTCGTGCGATCGCAATTTGGTCGGGATTTGCACCTCCTTCGAAATAGGGTAGGAAGTGCAAGTATACAGGTTCGGCCGACCGAGCCCCCTGGGCCGGTCGACCGACCTATAGTCCAGGCACTTCCTGCCTCTGTTTGGAAGTGCTGGTTACAGGCTTCGGCCGACCGAGCCCCCTGGGCCGGTCGACCAACCTGGTGCCCCGAGCACTTCCAACCTTTGGTTCGGTCGACCGACTCAGGGAGTCCGGTCGACCGACCTGTTACTATTTGCCAAATTAGCTTATATTGCTAATTCGTTTGAATATCCAACTTTAATCGATTCGTGTTGTCTCCCTTTTGTTGTTGTCATTTATTATCGACTTTGATGACCTTTTCTTTGGGAATTTTAGATATATCCACTTTGATGGATTTTATATCGATTTCTTTGGATTTTATTCACGTCTTCGTATGTGAATTTTAGTGATTGATTGTTCTTACAATCTTCTTCGTGATTTGTCACTTTAAAAATATAAAGGTTTTCTAAACTAGTAGTAAATATCAAAACTCTTTCCTCAAACGATTTCAATAGTATTTTAATACCAAATTCGTTTATAAAACCGTTTTCCAATCTATTAGTATATACAAACCTTTACCTCACTCGTATGAGAAATCTAATTAAACGACTTAGTAAAACAAGTGGTATGAAACGCTTGCGTTCACTTTGTTGGTTAATTCTTGGACTTGTTCGATTGAAACTCTTGTGACAATTTTCTAGTGGAGATCTACAATTTGTTCGTAAATATTTAAGTTAAGCTAGTGGTTATGGGACATGATGCTAAGCTCATATATTTACTAGCTTACTGTAATCGACACTTCTCGTTGATCATGACGATCATCTTTGTGATTTAGACTAGCGATGTGCGATGTCTCTTTGTCTGCGAGGGAGACTAAACCCCGTTTTGTGGAGTTTCGACTCAATTTGGTGGGGTAGCAACCCATGGTCTTCGGGCCGTTTGTGGAGCTTCGACTCAATTTGTGATGGTTAGCAACCATGGAATTAGCGTTCCGTTTGTGATACACGTGTTGGTGGGCATTATGCTCCCGTTTGTGATAGGCCTCCCCCCCTTTGTGATTTCTGGATTTCTTGAGATGATTTCTAGAATTTATGTTTCACCAATTTTCGTGATTTCCATTGATAAGTTTTATCAATATTTGTGCATTGGTGAATTTGTGCGTCATTGACTTTTGTGATTTGTGCGTCATTGACTTTTGTGATTTCTGGATTTCGCATATTGAATTTTGGAATTTGTGTGTCATTGACTTTTGTGATTGACATTGATATTATTGTCAATATTTGTGCATTGGTGAATTTGTGTGTCATTGACTTTTGTGATTGACATTGATATAATCGTCAATATTTGTGGTTTGATGAACGAAATAAGGAGTATGGCATTTCTTTGATTCTTGTGTAGATTTGGTGATATTGATTAATCTCTTGTTGATTTTCAATTACTTATTTATCACAGCTTGGCATTGTGATTATTATATGTTTATGTCATATCTCTTATTATATATCACTTCATCTGTTATTTATAGCTAGACTGATCCGTTTATTATTTTCTTCTTAAATAATACTCGGGTCAAACTGAGATATTACAGGTGCTTCTGCTTGACTCCTTATCGGACTTTCATCTGATCTTTTGGCTAACTACTTAAGTTTAGTAGTTTTTGTTGTATACATTTGAGATACAGACTCTATGATGTATACTTATTCTTTTGTCTAGCACTTGTATCTATTCTTTTTGGATATTGTGGATCTTGTTTGACCACTACTCTGATGTACACTTTCATGTGTAATATTCATATCTATTTCCGCCTTTGTGATATGAATTATCTGTGACTGATTTATGTTATGTTTATTTCTGTATTTGTTTCTGAAGATATTATAGCCACTGTGTAGTAGCTTTGAGTTTGTGTCGGTATGTCGGATTTCCCTCTTGATAAGAAATGCATGTTATACTATCTGACATATCGATGCTCGCGCAAAGCAATTACATGGATGGTCGCTCCTCAACAGCCTTATTCTCCGTGCTAGTTGACAGAATTCACCGTAATGTTCTTGGCTAGCGTGGGTATAGAGGTGGGGCGTCACACCTTTTTAGGGTGATCCACACAAGATCCCCTGCGTCTAATTATTACTTGTAGCCTTTGACTTGAACAACCTGCCAACTTCTTGGCCTAGGATATGTTAGGATTTCTATAAAGCCTTATCTTGTATGATTTTTGTAAACTATTACTTAGACGAAATTAATTTTAACATCATGTACTACTCTTACGTACATAACCATATTGGAAGAAGTTAGCTCAACTTCACTCACAATTAATCATACTTTGTTCAACAAGTTTTGATTACTCTTTATCGATGCATCATTATGTAACATAAGGAGAAATGTCTTTTGAAATTGAATCTCTATTCATTTTGGGTGCGTTTGAAACTCTTTCCAATATACTCACTTATTCAATAAAATTGTATCATTTTCTTTTGCATGTTATTTTATTTACTTTTGTCTTATATTCTATGAGATAATCATAGACATACTACATATGTATCAAATATACATCCTCATGTTTGTTATAATTCATAACTCATTAGTGAATACAACGAAATCCATGGAAGCATTTTGAAATTAATAGAATTTTGAGTGCATAAATCTATATGTATTAATCCGTAAGTTCATCAGCTCTTATATCACTCCTACCAATGGGTGTTTTGCTATTTATGAATGCAGATATAATTCATTAGCATCATATGATTCATAATTATATAATCAAAGAATTATTTCCAAACCATGGCTTAGTCCATAATTCCAAAATTATTGCAAATAAATTTAGATACTTCTGTATTTTCCAATGCATCACAAATACCACTATTGCTTTATTTTACAATGAATATTCATAATATTTGTATTGATATCAAAATATGTCTATTTTAAGTCAGCAATGAAAAATAATTCTTATTTCATAAATAATATTTGGTATGTTTTACGAAATAATTTTCATGACTTGATGCAACCAAGAAGTGTTATATGACATGCTCACGTTATTTCCATCATTACTATAATAACATATGAAATATGAAGCTTTATTCAACCACTTAATATAGGCTATTTATTCCATCTATCGTAACTAATTTGCAGTCAAGGGTTTTTTATCAAATATCTTGAACTTAGAGAAATAAATCTTATAGAAAACAAATTTTCTATTCAAAAGTTTTGGAATATAAATCGTATTTCTCATTCTAATGTTAAGTATCATTTATTATTTTATCATTCTTTTTTTTAAGATTTCTTTATGAAGTAGAACCATTCACTCTTTACATCCCAACTATGTTGTAGGTTACATCCACTCTTATACATTCAATTTTCTATCAAAAAAATCGAACCATGCAAAGGAAATTCTTACTACAATATCATAATGAAATCTTTACAAAAATACATTTGGTCATCCTTAACTTTTAAGAATATCAAATAAATTGCACTCTACATAAACTGATCAAACTACCATTTCAGGTTGAACTGTTAGATCCAACTTATAGCCTTTAGTCCAGTGTAACATTTGACACAATAAGATTATTATTGTAATCAATCATACTGAATATACGATCTTGCACTATGGTTTACTTGCTTATTTCTTGGGAACAAATTTTATCAACATTTTGTACATTAGAACTGTAGTCATTCACCATATAACATTATATATGATCGTATCCATATTCTTGTATTTGTTTTAGAGTTCGTAACTCATTGAGGATAATACACAATCCCGGGAAAGTAAACATGTAAGTGAACAACTTACGAATGTGTTTAGTAGCCATATAATTAGGTACTTGCATTGGGTCAACATGCATTTTTTTAAAAGTAAATTTTATATTTCTATTTGTTAATATTAATTCTATTCATTTATATATATATATATATATATATATATATATATATATATATATATACACACACACATACTAATTGATTAATATTTTATCAGTTATATTTAATACACAAATGTACTGAAGAAAATTAGTTTAATTTATACATTGCAGATGCTCTTACCGTATTAGAAAGGTTAAATGTTACTATTTTATTTTTTAATAGGGATTCGATTAGTCTTTTATATTTCTCCAAATCCTAAGGTGAAATATAGAAGTCTTTCGACTTCATTAATAGGTGTTAGGACTTGTTTATTTTAGGACCGACCTTGAGTTTGATCAACAAGTCATAGCCCCGCAAACAATGAATAACTCCTTATCGGTTGTATCATATACAACTCCGAACTCATGGTTTCTTGTTCTAATCTCATTAATTTTAAGTTTGCTCAACAAATCGAAAGATATTATTCAATCATGCCTAACATTTCATGACGATCTAAGTATAGTATATGTACGTTGAGTTTGCGCAACTAACAAATATAGTTATCTTACATCGTCTACTCTATAAATTAATAATACTACACATAGTATCCCTAATTTGAGTTTGCTCAACAAATAGAGAGTATGCGTAATTTTTTAAAATATAAATGGTAGATGAAAACTCTTATATCAAAAAATTCATGATCCTTAATATATTTAATTGAGTGATATTGACTTATTAAATAATGTATTTTCTAAGAAATAGCCTCGTAATTCAAGTGTCAAGCACATCAAAATCAAGGTATATTTACTATACATATGCATTTAATATTTAAGTCTAATTGGGTTTCTTATTGTTCTAAATTTAATCAGTACATTCATATTATATAAGTTTTAATTATTGTATAGCTCTTATAAATAATTAACTTATATAATAGTCTTCTTTACAACATTATATTAATTAAACTTTATTTAATTAATTTAATTAAATAACATTTTAATTAATTATATTTAATTTATTATAAACATTTTATAATAAATATGTGCACTGTAACATTTATAGTAATACACGTACATCTTATATATGTATTATTTTATTTACTAATTAAAATTTAGTTAATATATCTAATTCAAACAATTTTAATTAATTTCAAAAATTATACATATGCACGCATCACATTACCTTAACATCTTAAGATAATGTTGCATATATCAATATATATGCTGTTAATTTTGATTAATTAACTTTTAGTCAATTATTTAATTTATTAATCCTATTATAATTAATCATTTTAGAAAATAATTATTACTTTTCAAAATAATTTTTGAAACTTATTTTATAACATTTATAAAATAATTACTTATTTTAAATTAAACCTTTTAAATTTAAATTATCATTTTTAATTATTTTAAATTTAACCTATTAAATTTAAAATTTTATTTTAATTTCAAGACAGATTTTGAAAATCAGCCCAAGGCCCTAATCAATTTCTCCCTTTATATTGGAGACAACCTTTTGGGCTTATCTCATCCTTTCATGCCATGTTAGTAGCAAGTTAGGGCATAGCACTTGATTGCCCACTAAGTGATTAGCATTTAATAAATTAGTCCAACACACAATGGAACAAATAAGTAACTAAATTTCAATAATTTTTTCCAACTCGATCTTATTGGGCCGATGTAGTATAAATTTATTCAAATCTTATTTAGTTTTGTTTAAAATAAAATCAGTATTTTATTTTATTTATAAATAAAGTTTTATTTATTTTATATGTATATTGTATAATATAATATGTATTCACACATAGGTGCGTACGTGCTCATGCCACATGAATGGTGTATACGGTTTGACATATCCATGTATATATAATGGAATTTACACCGCAATGGACATGGCAGTCCCTCTGTGTACATATGTTATCAATATACATACATACATATATATGTGTATGTGTGTGTGTGTGTATGTACGTATGTACGTATGTATAATGTATCATAAAACATTACTTGTAAATGTAAAAGATTTATAATTTTAAAATTAAACTTAATGTTTAAATTTTATATTTTAGATTTACATCTACACAATAATAAAACTAATTTTAAATAAATGTATACAAATGTGCACACGGAAACACATGCGTACGTGCGCGTGCACACATGCATATACACATGTATATTAAGTAATTTTAAAACAAAGGGCCTTTTTTTACATATACATATACATACAAATATATATACACACACACACAATAGAATACTATGAAATTTTATATATATCTATATATCTATAAATATATAAATACTTATAAATGTATTTAATAAAATAATAAATAAACATAAATATGCTTTCGGCTATATAATTTTTTTTTTCAATTTTAAATCTATAAAATATCAAATTTTTAATTACTTTTATATGGAAATTTGCATTTAAAATAAAAATGTTCTTTCTAAAATCCAATTCAGCTGTATACTTTTATGTTAAAATAATTACAAGCATATTTTATGATATTTATATGTATATGCTATATATAATTAAATTCAATTTTATATTAACCGGTATTATATTTTGGTTTTAATTTTTTAACTTCCAAAAATTCTATATACATATATAAAAATTTAATAAAATAAAATACATGCTTTATATAGCCATATATGTATAATATATTAACTTAAACTTTACATTAAAATCAATTTAATGGTAATATTAAATTTTAAATTTTTTTATCCAGTTCAGAGAACATTATATATATATATAGTTTCATTTTTTGTTAACATATACATATGCATATTCCATCCAATGAAGACAACACAATGTTACACAGATCCGTGATATATTCGACACTATCTATAACATATATGATTCCACATACATTATATATATTAGCATACCATTGTAAATAAAGAAATTTACCTTTCATCTAATGCCCAGATGGTGCACCTTGAAGCGTAGAATTAAAACTCCTCGAAATGATTCCAAAATCCAGAAAGTGCTTAAGTTTAGAATACAACTACCACCAACACTTATGTTGTACTTGATTTAGTGTTTTGGGGCTTGAAAACTTGGAGGAGACAGGGTTATAGTGGCTGATCTTTGCTGGTTAGAGAGAGTCAAAAGGAGAGATGCAAAACTTAGGTTTAGAGGTGTCTAAATAAGAGAGATTCCAAGGATAAAAACGAGGATCTAGATCCTCCTTTCTCTCTTACCATTCCACCTCTTTTAATTTAAAATTCTACCCTACACATGCTTTCACATGGTTGGCCTCATTAGTCCTCTATAACTGCCTACAATAAGCTCCCTTTTCGGGCCTCAAAGTTACTTCAAGCTTGAACAATAAAAATTGCATTTAAATTTAATTTAAATGCATATTGGTATCGTATATCGATATGTATGTTTATAACTATTATGTACACGCTATTTGTAAATAATATTTTATGAGTAATATTTCATAAATATTAATTAATTTAATTAATTTTTAACAATTATAATTAATTAAATTTGTTGGTGATAGAAGTTTCAATGTTTCGGTTGTGTGACTCCTAGGTGTAAATTTGGTCAACGATTAATATCGAACGATTCAAATATTGACGTCCATATATCACTTAGCAGGTGACATGATATTATAGCCAAATTTATCACTTATATAGAGTCGGTAACATCCAATTTTACTAATTTAAGCATTATTCGGTAGTGACAATTATTTACATCAATCCTCTTCGTCAAAACTATATCACATTAGGACTTATGCAATTTGGTAATGGTCAAAATTCCAATATCATCCATATTTAACTTTATAATACAAACACAAAATACTTGGTTCAATAATAAAAATTATTATTAATCGAACCGCTTTGGCTATAGACTTTGACTTTGAGTCGACTTTAGTTGACTATGATACTAACCCCATGTAACCAAGGAGCTGAATTCTCTCTTGAATACTGTTTTTCTTCCAGTGCATCCACTTGACCCAACTATAGTCATTTGATGGACATCATACCACGATTTAATTATAATCAAAGCAGAGTTTCCACTTTGAAACTCGACAATATTAGCAAGTCGTGGGAAATGTGTCATATTGCCGCATCGGTATTTTCTATTTGACCTTGTTTATGTTACCCAATAGAAAACTATCGAGTGAGTCCTTCTATAGTTATCCAATAACTATCATTACATAACCCCTTGGTGTCCTTGATAGCCATGAGTAATACACTACCCGTAATTGGAGAGTGTTATGTACTCCTGCCTCAACGGATAACAAGTCTCGATTCATCTTGACTAGGAACACTTAAAACTGTATGTTTATTTTATTATGATAAATCACTTATGACCATAAGACATTGTAACTTCTATTACAAAACATACCATTTATAGATTTTTTATATATTAAATATGCTTTTAGTTAAATTAATTTATTATATCAAGTATATAATAGAAAGAAAATACCTTTTATTTCGAATAAAATTGGCTATTGAGTTTGATATATGTAACAATTACATAATTGCCCCAACGACATACCCTTAACTCTATCGTGCACAATAAATACATATAACTATCTTGCCTCGTCTATACTATATATTAATAGTACAACACATAACATCTCTAACTTTAATTTGCTAAATAACTAGAGAGCATGCAAGTAATTTATTAACATATAAATGGTAGATGACAGCTTTATTAAAGATTCATGAACTTTAATATATCTGATTGAGTAATATTAACTTATGGAATACCCTCATTCAAGTGTCGAACACATCAATTATTATGATATACGTACTATATGCATGCACTTATCCATTAAGTCTATTTAGGGTTTCTAATTGTTCCACCTTTAATTTTACATTCATATTGTATAAGTTTTAATTATTATGTAATTTTTTTTAAACCTTACTCCAGAGAGTGGAGCTAGGGAACTCGATTGCCCTCCACACTGGTCCCCTTTTTCAGCTAGCCAAACTTAGAGCGTTGATTCCCCATCATTTTTATTAGGTATTTAAGGGAATAACCACCCCCAAGCCATTTGGGAAACATAGCTCAATTTACCAGGACTCGAACCCGCGACCTCAAGAAACTTTGTTCCATAGTCGCTAAGCAACTCTGACCAACTGGGCTATGCTCACAAACAATTTTGTAACTTTTATTCAACATAATTAACTTATATAATAGTCTTATGTACAATATTATATTGATATTACTAATTTAATTAATTTAATTAATTTTATATTATTTAATTAAACATTTTGTATTAAATATGTATACAATAACATTTATAGTTATATGCATATACCTTTATATATACGATTTTATAATTTATTAATTAACTTTTAATATATATATATAATTAAATAATTTTAATTAATAAATTAATTTCAATTATATATGTATGTATGTATGTATATATTTACATCATCTTAAGCAATTCAAGATAATGTAATCATATATCACTATGCATGTTATATATATTTAATTAATAAACGATTAAATTTATTTATTTAATAATATTAATATTATTAATAATTATAAATTTTTGAAAATTATTTATAAAGTTTTAAGAACAATTTTGAAACTCGCATTATAACATTTATAATGTATTGCTTATTCTTAATTTCAAAAAAAATTGAAAATTAGCCTAAGGCCCAAATTTAAATTAGTCATTTTCTAGTAGGGACAATCTTTAGCTCACTTCACCATTCATGGTAGCCTATAGCCAAGTAGGACATGGTACTTATTTATCCAAACTCAGCCTAGACACTACTTTTCTAGACGTCCTACTAAATGGTAAGCTTAATTACTTAGCCATAACATGACTAATTTAGACTACATTGGCTATTGAGCTATGATACCATCATTAGATCTGGGCTAATACGCAGCGGGTTAAATGGGTAAATTATAATTTTTTTACTGTTTTGGATCTTATTGGGCCCACGAAGTCTATATGGTATTTGCTATGTTTTTGAATTTGTTGATTATAGGAAATAATAATCTCTCACAATTAAACGTTTGTAGCAACATTCATGATGATATTGAAATCGAAAATGTTAGTGTTAAGGAAAATGAGGTATATTAATATTTATCTTTATTATTAATTGTTTATTTGTTTTCGAATGATTAGAAAAATAATTTAGTATGATCATGTATCATAATATTCAACTTGAGTCATTACCACCTCATTTCGATTATAGCATAACAAACGATGAAAATGATAGAGATGACGTGCAAAATCATTTTGTAGATGTGAAAGATTGTAACAACCTATCTTTTCGACCCTTAAAAGTCTATATTAATACATCCATGGTATTCACAAATTAAGCATTTAAGTGCTGAAAGACAGGTTGTTGGAGTAAAAGGAAGAAATGACAGAACAAAATTTCACATCGTGACGAGTAATATATAATATACACAAGATTTTACAAAAGAAAACCCTTTTATGCATAACATAATCAGAGTATACTTGTCTATCATCAGCTTGGACAGTTATAACATCTATTCTTACCATTGCTGATAAATAAAACCAACAAATGCAATAGAAATAAAAGATACGTGAATATGTCTTGGAGGCATCTAGCTCGTCTCCTAAAGCATCCATAACTAAATCTGAAAATATGTTAGGATTAACCTAATAAATATAAGAAAAAAAACGCTCGGATCAGTATGTAAAACCAGCGTGAGAAACACATTGTTATTTGTCCTTCCAAAAAAATAAAGGTATCCCGTAAGACCAGGCCATATATAAACACAGAGGAGTTTTTACCTTACGACAACCAAACCATTTTTATAGAGAATCCGATAATATTATGATAATGTCTAGGGTGTAAAATATAAACAATCAAATAGCTATATGCATGTAAGTGTTCATCACAACAATAATAAGTATACAATCAAAACTGCTAATGCGCGTTTGCTAATTTTGTAGGATTCCATGGAGTTTCCCTACAGAACATTTAGGAATGGTCCTCCTACATAAAGATCAGACATATACTTTCGAAGAAACGTACCTATCTAGCCGAGGTACATAGGAAATACATAGCTGGCCACCCAAGACCGAGTGCATCGCTTCCTACATGCCGAAACTATAGGTATCGCTAGGAAAGAGAGTCGATTGCCCCTTATGGGTTAGCTAAATCCTTGGCTATGCATCATATCTCTGGTTTTAGTCATTACCGCTGGTGAGGCTACGTTCGGCTGTCCAGCACATGAGTCTCCACTGGAATAGAGCTCGAAACCATACATGGATTCCCATACCTCAACAGATATTGGAATCACACATGGATTCCCACATCTCAACAAATCTTGGAATCACACATGGATTCCCATACCTCAACGGGTCTTAAAATCACACATGGATTCCACATCTCAAAATAGATCACAAATCTCCACCTAGATTTCAACATCTCGATTCTTGACCATCTCCCAAAGCATAGAACCCGCATATAGTTTTGGAGTAGTTTTGATTTCGGTTGATCTCATATAAGTACACTCTTCTTGCTAATCAATTGCTCCAAAACTAATCGATAGTTTTTTATAATCTCAACTCCGGTTCTATGGGAAATAAACAGGCAACACATAAGAATAGAGATTACCCCTAACCGTTTAAGCGGACAAATTTCCTTATCTTTTGTCCTAGAAGAGAAAAACGAGATTATACATATAGTACAACATCGCCGAAGATAACTGTACCATATAATTCCCGTGTTTCTTCTAGATATTTCCAAAGTATATTTTGACCAAGATTTGATAGCCGGTTATCTAACTATCAAACAAGCAAACAAACAAACAATCCAATTATAGATTTAACTTCGTATGTTAAGCATATAAGCAACTGCTAAGCCTCTTTAATTAATCGGTTCATTAATTAAACCACTTTATAAATTCTTGTATCAAAATACTTTTACAAAAATATACATATGTATACTTCTCAATCACTATTCATTTATATTCTTTTAATGCTTTGAAAATCTCCGCATACTTATCTCCACGTATAACTATATTCACAGAAACTCTTCCGATTTCAATACTTAGAAAATATATCCATATACTTACCTCTGTTGTATAAGTATACTCACAAAACACTAGGAGAGATTTCATATTTCAAAGTATACTTAAATGGATCAAAAACAGATTTTATTTATAAACATCATTTACTATAAACCCAAACCATTTATCCTTTATGTTAACTATGGAAAGAATGTCTCCATAGCACCATAATTAAAAAGGATTATTTATCAATTTCATATACTTGATTTTTATAAGTAATCAAATTCATATACATGAATAATACTATATATTGAGCATCAATTCTTCGCTTTCAAACTTAAACTATCTTTCAGATAACAATGAGGCCATTCAAGTTGGGGTATAATTACTTCTCAAACCTTGACTTGACAATATTCTTGAATTTCAAGATAGATAGAAGTTTCCATACTTCGAAGCTTAATATCAAGTGTATGATCTCATAATTCTCGTATACTATTCATTAAAATAAAGCTTATAAACCAAATTTCTTTTCCGATTTCTAAAATCTCTTTATTATTTATAAATCTCTTTATTATTTATAAAAAATTTATAAATATCTTTATTATTTATAAACTCCTTTTATAGATCTCTTTACATGAAATTATTGTGAAGGACAAAAAATTTCAGCATTTTAGCCTGAAGGACAACTTTCTTTAGGTATCAGTTTTTAGTTATTGACATCATTTTTTAGGTATCAGTTTGTAGTTACCGGTAGCAGTTTTAAGGTATCAGTTTTTAGTCCGGTAGCAGTTTTGTAAGAATGTTTGTCCTTATGAATAATTTTGGAAGAATGTTTGTTCTTTTGAATAATTTTTAGGAGAATGTTTGTCGTTGTGGTTAAAAAATTGAGGTCGTGTCCTTGAGGCAAAAAATATATGAATTTTTGTCCTTTAAATTAATTCCTACATCTCTTTACTATAAAATCTCTTTTTAAAACATCTTTATAGACTTCCTTTATAAAAATTCTTTATAGAACTTCTTGTATAAACTCCTTTACAAACTTCTTTTATAAACTCCTTTATAAAACTTCTTTTATAAACTTCTTTATAAATCTTTGTTACAATCTGTTTTATAAAATCTTTTTTATGAAAATCTCTTTTATAAAACTTCTCTATAAATCTCTTTTATAAAATCACTTTTATAGAACCCTTTTTTAAAAAACACTTTTCTATATAATATTTATAGAAGGCCTTCCACAAATATTTATTCCAAAATATTTCTATCTCCTTTAAAAAAAGAATCACTTTGTTATAAGAGATGAACTCCTTACCCTTAAAACAAACATTATATTAACTTCTTTACTATGAATATTTTCGATATACTATTTAAAACATTTTGAAAGGGTTGGATTAAAAACAAATAAGTTCAAAACATCATATTAAATAGATGTCTTAGAAAATCTCAAAATCACTTTTAAAATCATTTTTCAAATCAAAACTATGTTAAATCAGAAACAACAAATAATAATATTTCAAAATACTATAATGAGGCCCAGAGCTACCACATACTTAACCAATTTTATCGTTGTTTTCATTCTAAAAAGAATTCAATTTTTGCGACATATTAAGTCACAACCGTGGCCAGGCTACCAAGCTTCTGCCGTTCAACAATTAACAATCAATAGTTAATACATCATTTATACAATATTAATTAGTCCACATATTAATTAACTTCAAATATCATCATTTTATTTTACAAGCACAGAACGAGGATTTATTCTGCTCTATAGATATCCAAAATAATCTATTCAATTTAATTATAGCAGAATGATATTTTATTCTACTAAATATATATATCACAATGAAGAATGAATAATTTTACCGTGTTATTATTTAAAATAAAGTAAAACTATTTATCACTATTTGTTTATCATCAATTTATATTTCATTAAAACTATCAGCTATTTATACCAACAGTGTTTTATTTGTCAATAAGATTATAACGCAAAAATTCGCAGGTTAAATGGATTTAAAACGGCAGAGATATGGCGATTCAAATTTTTAACATACTCAATCTAATATAAATAAAAACAAATAACTATAGTAATCCTCACCCAAACTCAAAAGGCACGTTGGCCCAACTCCATATCCCAATCTCCATCTCCACATTCTCACGCATGTACAACTTGAAACCCACGGCTTGTACACATCTCCATTGTGAGCCACTCCACCTTTCTAACACTTCATCACCATTCCATTCCTCCACTATTCCAAAATGCACGGCCCAAACTCCACACACAACAACCAAAAAATGCACTCTTCCTCCCTTTTCTCTTCCCTATTGCACACGTTCTTCCCTTTCTTTCTCCATGCACACGCATCTACTTTCTGCCACATTAATATGCACCCGCTGCTATTTTTCCAACAAGCTTGTACATGTTTCCATGCATGCAACTCCTTCCTTCGTTCATTGAGACTCGCCCACACACACACACACGACCATACACTCCAGCAATACAGCCAGGCATGGCCCAAGAAAACCCAGCCCAAACTCCAAATGCCTGCTACCATCTTCACAGCCACACACTATACACTAACTCACACATATATTTACGCATTGCTACAAGGTCTATAGGGGATATCTCCTCTAGGGTGTCCCCATATCAAGTGGCATGTAAACAAAAGATGAAGCTACCCTCCCTCTCTACAACTTTTATGTTCAAAACTTGGGCTCAATCTTTGTATGGAGGGAGGTATTGGAATAATTAAAAGAAAATGGAATTGTTTGCTGTGTATTCATTTTTTTCATAAGAAGTGAGAAAAAAATAAGAAATGTGTACATCTTTCTGTTTCCTATGTGCTCTCTGTGTATGCATAAGTATAAAATGAAAAATTACTTTATAGCTAAAGGGAACAAGGACAAACATCTGATGCAAAGTATCCAAAACTCAGCGCAAGGACAAGCAAGGACAAAGGAAAAGAATTGAAAGAGGGTTGCCTGTGTTAGTGTGTAACGTGTGTGTAAGTAAATTTGGTTTGAAAAAGTTAGTTTTGCCGTACACCCCCACACTATATGCCGTTCACGTATAAGCTGTGAATAAAAGAAATAAAAATACAATCGTGCACAATAATGCGACATAGTCATAAAACAATACTAAAATACACTGATTAACGTATGGGGTTTTAGGCTCAAGGAAAAAGTTAGAGAAAAATTTAGTCTCAGTGACAAGAAGTTTATTTTTTAGGCTGAAAGATACTTTTTAGTGTAAATCACAGAATGATAGTTGTAACTATCATTGTCAGTTTACATTAAAAAGTATCCTTTAGACCAAAAGGCAAACTTGTTGTCGCTGAGACTAAATTTTTTTACAACTTCTTCCCTGTGCCTATTTACCTGTTAACATATTATGTATGGTTTCAAAAATACAAATTTTTGCCGTAATATACGTCAAACGAAAATTTGATTATTTTTCAATTTAAAAATTATGAAAAAAATCTAATAAATTAAATTAAAAATACGTCATTAAATATCAAGCGGTTATTTGAAATGCATATTTTAGTATATTTAAATTCAAATTCGAATATTTGAATGAATTAAATATTCAAATTCGAAAACTCAAAAATTACGGGTCGTCACAAAGATCATTTTATCAGGGATAAAGTTTGTAATATTCAATTGTGCATGTATATTTGTATCATATGGTATTTGATACTTACGGTTTTAATGATTACTCATCTTTTTTATAGGTCATTAGATCACGGGATGCATTTACTCATTGGTGTCAATCACAAGCAAGGAAGATAAACACTGTATTAGTTATGACTAAATCCGATAAGCTTGGTGCTTCAAGAAAACCTAGAACTCAATTATCCTATAAAAGGGCTAGTAAATATCGGATTTTCAAACCAAGAATTGAAGATAATTCGAAGAAGGCTAAGAAAAATCAATGAAGTGCGACAAAAAATATGAAAGTACATTTCTCATTAAAGGTGTATATCATGGGTTTGATAGTTGTAAGGTTGAAGTATCTAATGGTACGCACAATCATGATTTACCAAAGACTTTAATTGGTCATGCATATGCGGGATGACTAACAAAAGAGGAGAAGAAAATCATGATGGATATGAGCGTTGCGCGGTTAGGGCTAGAGATGTACCGGTGAATATAAATAGAACTTTTTTGGATAACATTTCGACATTGAAGACAATTTATAATGCAATGGCTATGACTATGTGTGAGATGGAATGTAGACCCGCGCGGTTCAACAACTTATGAAATTTTTAATCGAAAATCATTATGTTTATTAGGTTAGAAAAGATGACTCGGTTGATAGAATAGTCAATCTCATGTGGGCCCCACCCGAGTCGACTACATTGTGAAAATTCTTTCCTTGGGTTTTACAACTCAATTGTACATATAAAACAAATCGTTACGAAATGTCATTGTTGGAGATGGTTGGAATGATTTCCACTAAAGAACATTTACAATAGTGTAATGTTATTATCACAAGAACGTGAAGATAGCAATGAGTATGTGTTATAGAATTTGAAGTTGATGTATGATCTTTTTTTTCAAATGTTGTCTTTACCGATAAGGAGCTCTCATTGATTAATGCATTGTCTTCAGTTTTCCCTAATACTACTCACTTACTATGCGTTTATCATGTCGAATATAATGTGGACGCCTACTGCAAACCAAAATTTCAAACCAATTAAATGTGTGATTTTCTTGTAGCGGATTGGATGCATGTTGTTTGTTCATCTTAAGAAGATGAATTTAATGAAATTTTGAATATTTTTGTAGAAGATTGGAAAGAATATCCTAAATAAGTTAACTGTATATTGGATAACTAGATACCACTGAAAGAAAAAATTTCTTTTCCATGGACCAATAAAGTGAAGCACTACAACAATACAAGATCTAATAGAGCATAAGATGCTCATGCTCAATTGAAAAAAATTCTTAGGTGCATCTCAAACAGCTTTCGTCGAATTTTGGAAAAAATGGATAATTTATTACTGTTACAACATACATAAATAAAAGCATCATTTGAAAAGAGTGCATCCCAACATATATGGAAGATAAGCTGATGCCACTCCGTCGTAGTTAACTTCAGTAGCTCCCTCCATCGAAGCTTTTCCTTGACAATTCCTCTTAATCCAATGCATTCGTATTCCATACACCCCGGCTGTTTCTTCCTTCACTTTCTATTCTTCTATAACCAATTATTCCACTATAAGGTTAATAGCAGCACTAGCTTTAATATCTCGACCCTCATTTTCTTTTTAAATGCATCTACCTGATAACGGAACTTCAAGAATTTTTCTTACATCTTCTAAAGTTATGATCATCTCTCCAAATGGAAAATGAAATGTGTTTGTCTCTGGATGTCATCTTTTTACAAATGCAGTTGTAGTTGGTACATCCACAAACTGATAAGAGTCGTTGATTATACTTTATTGTCCCAAATTTTTCACTCTCTCCACAACTTGCCTTGGTTCATCTTCTAACTTTGATTCTTCTATTACAACGATGAGATATACATTGTAGTGGCCCATGCTCTTGACTTGCATTTACCATTCCTCAAATTTGCTCCGCTATGTGATGTCCAAAGCATTTTAGCGCTTCATTTGTTTCAGTATTTCCGTTACCAACATCTTCAACGTCAATACCATTAGACGACAAAGAAGTGCTCTACATTTCATGCATCTACAACTTCGGTATCTAGTTGAACATCTTCAGTGTCTGGTTCAACATTTTTAGTGCTTTGGTCAAATTCACCATCCTCTGAATCTAAGGAAGAAGAAGCGTTAGGCTCCCGTAGCATACGCAATGTTTCAGCAACAAGTTTTCTGCAACCTTACGCTTTTATAATTCACGTCTATAAGAAGCATCATAAGTCACTTGCCACATCCTGCAAAATAAACAAATACATCAAAACTGATGATTAAAATAAATAAATAAATGATTGCATACTAATGAATTAAAATATAGTGTCAAATATATCTATTAACATCTAATTGAACATTGTTAGCACCAAAATTGGTAATTAACACCCTAGAATAGATTTGTGTAGAGAGATTAATGAAGACGGTAAATTGGAACACAGGAATAGCACAATATAATTCAAAAACAACGGCAAAAAATAAGAACATCGAAATTATAGTAGTTCGACGTAACTGCCTATGTTCATTTTGAATATGATCTTTATTGCTTGTTCAATTGCTTGAATAGAGATACAATCCGCAAAGAACAACTTGATTTTAGTTTAGAATGGAAAAGAAATGAGTATATAAAAAATGGAAGAGTCTCCCCCTCATTTTTTTTAAAGGATCCCTTAAACTGGACCCCTGCCCCTCTATTTATAGACGAAGATAGTCTGGCTTCCCTATCTAGGCCTATGACTAAGGGAGTTCGGCCTACAGTTGATAAGCTGGGTAGACTGAACCGGGTATGCCAATCAATTCATTGTTGACCCACTTATTGTCGGTCGTAGCAAACAACAACATCAAACGGTCCACAATCGATCCATCTATAATCTTCCGTCACGGCCGATCCGGCTATGCCGATCCAGATATGGCCGATCCAGCTACGCCGATCCAGATATGGCCAACCATATTAGAGCTGACTCCATTAGACTCCATCGATCTACCATTGCCGAACCTATCAAGATCGATCCCAAATCGGTCGCACATAACTGATCGAAGACAACCGACCGAGGATAACTGAGCTAGGATAACCGATCGAGGGTAACGTATCCAGCCTCTTAGCACTGATCCACGGGTTTTTGGTGAACCCATCATACTATGCCAAGCAGTCATTCATTACACATTGTTCCCTATTCATCAAGTCCAATTTGGATGACCAACACTTGACGTTATGCCTACTCACATTCAATTATAACTTCTACAGCCATCGTCTTATAGCCCGGCCAAGGTGCCAGATAACATTTTCTCCTTAAAGTACGTCTTGTTGCATATATGATGCGCTTTGAATTGAAGCAAGTTAGAGTCTCCAGAAAGAAATCCATCATGTTTTCTGAATAGTCATTATCCTTCAATTTTGTCCTCCCAAAGTGTCGTGGTCGTCATGATGCTTGGTAGATTCCCAATAATATGCATTCAAGATTGTAGTTCATCGGTGGCCATCTGCATCTGGTTCAACAGGGCTAGTAAGCTTCAGCTATCTGATCTAGTCTTTTCTTAATAACCCTAAGTGAAAATTCAATTTCTATTGATTTCAAGAAGTCGAATTTTTTCGAATATACACGTGCATGTTCGGGTACACGTTCTTGCCATTGGCTCCCGGATGCGTTTTATATGCTCATAAGTCGTCTCCAATTCCATCTAGTTTAATTGCAATTCAATTGCAGTTCCTTATTTATATTTTTTATGAAATAAGGGTTGTAATCAGCCACTCGATGAGAGGGGACTTCAAATTCTACATGGATGATAACCTCAGAGCCGTAAGCAAGGGTGAATGGAGTACGACCAATCGCGGACTCATGGATAGTTCTATAAGCCCATAATGTTGTTGGGAGTTCATCCACCCATTTACCTCTGGCCTTTTCCAAACCTCTCTTCAGAATAGACTTTATAATTTTTTTCACAGTTTCAACTTGTCCATTTGCTCGAGGACGAGAAAATATCGTAAATCTCTTTCCAATATGATGCTGACAGCAGAAGTCTTTTAAATTTAGCGCTGTCGAATTTGGATTCATTACCAGTTATAATAGTTCGTGGAAGGTCATAATAATAGATGACATTTTGGACAATGAAGTATATTATTTTCTTCATCTTGTTCGTGGTTAAAAGTTCTGCATCCGCTCATTTGGTGAAGTAATCAACTACTATGATGGCATATTTCGCACCACCTTTAGGATCGGCAAGAAAACGATGATGTCAATTCCTGCAAGTAGAAAACAGCTATGGACTAACCATTTAAGTAATTTCCATCGGTGGGGCACTCGGATTTTTTGCAAACATCTTACACTCGTCGCATTGTATAGCATGATCAGCCGCATCTTGATTGATAGTTGGCCGGTAATACCCGTAGTAGAGTATTTTCTTTGTCAGGGTTTGCACCCTGATGTAATCGCCGCATTCTTCTTTATAGACTTCACTCAAGACTCATTTGATATCATCATGGGTGATACACCGATGCATGGGAATTGATAAACTCCTTTCTATATATGACTTCTTCTTGGACGATTTAGCATGAAGGTTTGAGGAGGATCTGTCATTTTCCATTCCTCCATTCAGTAAGAATTCCACATTGTAGATAGTCTTTGATAGGAGTCAACCATGACCCCTTTTTTGGCTCTGTCTCCAAGATCTAGCCGATCTTCATCCGTCAATGCATGAAATATTTAGTACTTCAATCGAAACAAAGTTTGTCCATTGTGCGTCCTTGAAATTGGCCAGCTTGGCCAGTGATTTGACTCTTTTCATTTCGTTCACTGAGGATGTGTGTAATGATGTAATATGTGAAGTTGGCTAGTAGCTCTTGGACCTAGCCGAGATAAGGAGCAAGACAATGCCCCCAGCAAGATTAACTTCCCCAATTTTTCATACTACTAATCAGAAATCACAAAAGATATGTAAAGTTTCCACTCCAAGGTCTCTAGTAAGTTTGAGGCTAACAGTCGAGGCTTCATACTTAGCTTCGTTGTTTGTTACAAGGAAATTGAGTTTTAGGGTTTAGCAGATCGATCGTTCCTCAGGATTCATTAACACGACTCTTGCGCAATAACACCGATCATTGGATACTCCATCCACGTACATTTTCTATCTGTTGGTTGGTACTCCACTACTCTTCGAGTATTCGTTTGATGCAGTGAATTAAGATGCGAGGTCTGCTAATTTATGTCCTTGGTTAGCCCTTCAGGAAAATAAGTGATACTGAATTGGCTTAGTTTGATATTCTATTTAAGTAGTTTTTCAAACGTCTTAGGTCATTGTATGACCTATCATAAAGGCTGGTAGGCATAGACGTTAATAGCGTGAGCCTAAAAGTAAGAGTGGAGCTTTCATGATGAAATCAATAGACATTACACTAGCTTTAGTGGCTTCGGGTCGATATTAAATGCACGGCTTGCGATAGTCGGTGAAATCACACATGCATGTTAGAATGGGTCCAAGGGAACATATCACCATTTGTTCAGAGAAATCCATCTAATTCTTTTGTCATCATTGCATTGAGCTGTGGACTGATCTTCAACGCCCATGACGAGTCGCCATGGCTGACTGTAATGTCGATTGTCATCTCGGCGGGTGCAATATTGGATTCTTTGAGTTCAAATGTAACTATTTCGCATAATGTTTAATGTGAAATATGGTTGGGACGGTCAATGTTGATGATTACTTTGGTCGAATCTCAAAGTCTTGTCATGAGTTATTAAGTCTGAGAGTGAAGGACTCTAGATGCTCTGATTGATTATCTGCAAACGGCCAAAGATCAGGCTTAGAAGCACATTGAAGAAAATGTTGAGTAGGAATCAGCCTCGAGTTTCGTGAAGCTGCATAGCTGGATCTTGCTTTGAGTTTGAATTTGCTTGTATATTCGAGTAACGCGCTTTCCATTCAACGCATTCATGATCCTTTATCCATCTTTCGGGTTGGAGCGATAGTCAGTTGCCTACGAGCTTAGGCATCGATTTAATGATTCTATCTCTAGGCATTCTTTGGTCGTAGCCTTGAGTAGTTGTAAATACTAAATATAAGTTTCAATATTGAGCTATCACAGCCATTCTTCGAATGAACACGCTTCTGCTGCTAGTCCCGGGTTGATAAATGTACTGCATGGATGGTTGAGTCTCGTCCTAGCTATGTTTATACTCCCACCTACACTCCAAAGACATAAAGAATAGTCGGTTCACATTCATTCCGCTTCTCGCTCGTGCCTCCAAGTCTGGTGCATATACCGATAAGCAGGAAGGCCAGCCATGCCCACTTTAGCTTTACTCTCTTTCCTTTTGAATCGTGGGATCAGGTAAGTTGATGGGAGGCCGAGTCTCGTCTATTCTGAATTGTGTTATGGTTTTTCATTCCAAGGGTAATATTTTGACGCCTCGTCAGTTTCTGGGCATAAGTTGGATACTGGCTTTGGTTCATGTTCTGTAATCAGGTCTCGGGGTAAACTTGGCCCAAATGCAGTCGATTCATGCTCATCCAGTTTCATACTCCTCCTGACAGATCGAAGGAGGGTGCGGGAGAATAAATGATCAAGTCTTCATGGTTTACTCTCTTTCCACATTCTGGTGGTTATAGTTTTTCAAGGGGTATTCGGCTCACATTCGCATGCGCTTGGTGCGGATCGATATTAACCCTCGATCTTAGGTATGAAATAGTTGGTCGCCCGTAGCTTTGGATATCATTTCGATTGGTTCTATATTGAGGCCTTCTTGTAGTCGTTGCCTTAAGTTATAAAGAACACCAAGCTAGAGCTACAATGAGCTGTCATATTCATCTTTTAGTGATTTGTACTCCTGCTTCCAGCATTGATTTGGCCAGGCCACAAGTCGGATGGTCGAACTCCATCCTTAGCTAATACTCCTCCTGTCGATTTCAGGCGAAGTTTTCGAAATAGAGAACTGTCGGAATCTACTCAACTGTTTATCGATGTTTATACGCCACTCTACATTCTGGTGGCTTAGAGTTATTCTTCCCTCGGTCGACTTGTGCTAAATTTGTGATCATGCTTTGGTCCACGCTGCGGAGACTTAGAGATTTATCGAGCGATTTATGCTCTAGTCCATAGTTTGGGACATAGAGATTTTTGTCGAGTCATTTATACTCTTGTCCGCGTTATGGGGACTCAGAGTACTCTAGTCTGTTTCAGGGACTTAGAGATTTTTCTCAAATCATTTATACTCTAGTCCACTTTAGGGACTTAGAGATTTTTCTCAAGTCGTTTATACTCAAGTCCGCACTCTGGGGAATCAAAGTACTCTAGTCCGCCTTAGGGTTTTAGAGATTTTCATCAAGTCGTTACACTCTAGTCTACGCTCTGGGGACTCAGAGTACTCTAGTCCACTTCAAGGACTTAGAGATTTTTCTCAAGTCGTTTATACTCTAGTCCGCGCTTTGGGAACTCAGAGTACTCTAGTATGCTTCAAGGACTTAGAGATTTTTCTCAAGTCGTTTATACTCTAATCCGCGCTCTAAGGACTTAGAGTATTCTAGTCCGCTTCAGGGACTTAGAGATTTTTATCAAGTCATTTATACTTTAGTCCGTGCTCTTGGGACTCAGAGTATTCTAGTCCGCTTCAAGGACTTAGAGATTTTTCTCAAGTCGTTTATACTCCAGTCTGCACTCTGGGGACTCTGAGTACTGTAGTCCGCTTTAGGGACTTAGAGATTTTCCTCTGGTTGTTCATACTCTAGTCCACACTCTGGGAACTCGGACCACTCTAGTCCTCTTCAGGGACTTAGAGATTTTTCTCAAGTCATTTATACTCTAGTCCGCACTCTAGGGACTCAGAGTACTCTTGTCCACTTCAGGGGCTTAGAGAGTTTTCTCAAGTCGTTTATACTCTAGTCCGTGCTCTAGGGACTCATAGTACTCTAGTCCGCTTTAGGACATAGAGATTTTTCTCAAGTCGTTTATACTCTAATACACACTCTAGGGACTTAGAGTACTCTATTCCGCATAAGGAACTTAGAGATTTTTTGTTGAAAGCATTCGTATTTCCACCCGTTTGATTTGTATTTCATTTACCGTATCGAGGTTAATGTTGTCGAATGAACGGTCGAACCGCGTTTTCTAATGGAATGGGACTCAACCCCCAGCATCAAGGATGAAACTGAAAAATAAACTGCCGGTTCTCGTCTGCTTGGTGATTGTAGTTCTTCCAATTAAGTCAAGGAAGGAGGCATATGATAGATGGTTGGATCACATCCATCCTATGGTTGGATAATCAAGTCTCCTACAATTTGCTTCATATCTCTTTCTAGAAAACGAGGATAATGGATTATAAAGTAGACAAACTAAGTTGTATATGTTTCAAGGTGCAGTCGTATCCATGTATTGAGAGTGATGGTTGACGAGTAGGCAGTCCATCACAACTACTTCAAGTTGGGCTTTCGAACTACCTCTTATGTTCAGAGTAGGAGTTGATGTGTGACGATCAAATCACGTCCACTCTAGATAGATCCCGACGTCACTAAGCTTCAGGAGAGGCACTTGTATTTTTTTGAAATTAGTTTTATGAATCGATTTGAGTATATGATCGGATCATATTCATTCCAAGCCTTGTTTAGGTCTCCAAGTCAAATGTGAAGGTCGATGAATGGACGGTCGTTCATGTTCTCTTTGTATTGGGCGCTGACTGTGACGAGCTTTTCAATCTCTAGTCCTTGGCTCCAAATAAAAGGTACATGGTTAATAATGAGCGATCGAATCATGCTTGTCTTAATAAAACTCCATAGGTATGATCAAGATTTGCGTGGATTGGTTGGCGGTCAACTCTAAGTACTTGGTCACCTGCATCGTTTTTGAAGAAGTTTAGTTCAAGCCGATCGTAATTCAAAGCACAAATGAAACTGAAGTAGAAATAATTCAAAGAAGATTGGTATATATATCTCATTGATAAGTGGAGCAGCATCATGTGCTCGCTAATCAACTCTGCCCCTAGCCCCTTCCAGTGGGATGTCGACTGCCAACGGTCCAATTGATAATTAGAGTTCTTTATTGATGGGCATTCGAAGTTCCTTGCTCGCCATTCTACAAGGATTGCACATACTATTGAAGCTTTCCTTTCTGAATCATCTTTTCGATCACACCTCGTAGGTATTTGTAATCGCTAGTGTTAGGATCAGTGTGCATCTTGGAATATGCGACATTCTCGTGACTTTCTTTGGACTTCGGTGCACTCTCTCGAGGTTGGTTTTCAGTACCACTCTGAGTCACGAGTCTCTAAGTAGAGGCTATCGATTGAATCATTCAAAGTGCATATAAGTCAAATTTTGAGATCTTGATTTGTCTATTGGAATTAGAGTCCTTAGCCAATGGGCCTGCATTGTTATTTTTCCTAGTCTGCTCCACTCCTCCTCACTTTGGTTCTGATTCATTTTGTAAAAGAAACGATCCATAGTCGTAGGAGGCTCTCCAGCTAACTAGTTTCCAAAATATATCTGGAGGTCGACTCCCCTCAAACGTGATCAGTATGGTATCCTTGTTAGCATTTGGAACAAATTGCTTGGAGTCAAACATTGGTTTGCTTGGAGTCACTAAATTCGAAGTTCTGGTCAGTGAAGAATGGTGCTTGGAATCCTCTTGGCTTTTGCTTGGAGAAAATATTGATTTTACTCGAGTCTGGCTTTGGATCAAAGTTTCCTGCGTTTGCCCAAAGTCATATTATCTATGTCCTCCAACCTTTGGGAGTATCATTTAAGTAGTGGTTGCTTGTCTATTCCCTTGTTGCACATTCAAAAGCTGCCGCTTGATCCTCTATGCCCTGGTCGGTCACAGGATGTAAGGGAAGTGGATAGAATGGCCATTCAAGTTGAGTTTTGAATTCGCTATATAGAGGCACTACGCTACGGCCAGGGTTCAGGTGGGTTTCCATATTCTTTTGGTATAGGGATTGGCCAGATGGTTTTTTAGGAGAGGGATCGGTATAAAGTAGAGGGACCGATATACGTTGGAGGAATCGGCATGCAGTGGATCGATATACATGCGATCGGTAACACTAGATGCATCTGTATACACTGGGTCGGTATACATGCGATCTGTAATATTGGATGATCGATATACACTGGAGCCTTCGGTGCACATGGTTCTTGAAGCGATCGACGCATATGGTTTTTTGAGCGATCGGCGCATATGGTTTTTGAAGCGATCGGTACATATGGTTTTTGGAGCGATCGGTAGATATGGTTTTTAGAGCGATCGGTATACAAGATTTTTAGAGGGATTGGTATGTAAGATTTTTTGTGAGGGATCGGATATCTGCATTGAGTGAAGGATCGGCTATATGAGAGATTGGCTGAATTGCCTTCAGAGAGGGGTCGGCCTTCATATAACTCCAGTGCAAGCTTCAATATCAAATTCCAAAACTTGTGTACATAAGTGAATCCAATCCCATGGCTAATAATTTCCTTTAGATCACTTTTAAATCTGAGTAGAATAGGAAGTTTTCTGGTAAACAACTATCTAGAGAATATGGAAATCCACTAGTTGATGATGATATCCAATCAAGCCCTGAATTCAATTCTCGGTGAAATCACCAAAATGTTAGCACCAAAATTGGCCACTAACACCCTAGAATAGATTTGTATAGAGAGATTAATGAAGATATTAAATTGGAATAGAGGAATAGCACAATATAATTAAAAAACAACAGCAAAAAACAAGAATATTAGAATTATAGTGGCTCGGCATAACTACCTACGTCCATTTTGAATATGATCTTTATTGCTTTTTCAATTGCTTGAATATAGATACAATCTGCAAAGCAACTTGATTTCAGTTTACAATGGAAAATAAACGAGTATATAAAAAATGGCAGTCTCCTCCTCTCTTTTTTTTAAAAGAAGGATCCCATAAACTGGACCCCTGCTCCTCTATTTATAGACGAAGATGGCCCGGCTTCACTGTCTAGGCCGATGACTAAGAGAGCTTGGCCCACAATTGATAAGCTGGGTAGACCGACCCGGGTACGCCGATCCATTCATTGCCGATCCACTTATTGCCAGTGGTAGCAAACAACAACATCAAACGGTCCACAACCGATCTAGCTATAATCTTCCATTACTTCCGATCCGGCTATGCCAATCCAGCTATGTCGATCGAGCTATGGTCGATCCAACTATGCCGATCCAGCTATAGCTGATCTAGCTATGCCGATCCAGCTATGGCAGATCTAGCTATGCCGATCCAGCTATGGCCGATCCAGCTATGCTGATCCAGATATGGTCGACCCTATAAGAGCTGACTCCATCATATTTTTTCGATCTACCATTGTCGAACTTATCAAGACCGATCCCAAACCGATCGCACATAACCGATCGAAGACAACTGGCCGAGGATAACCGATCGATGGTAACCGATCTAGCTTTTAAGCACCGACCACTGTTTTTTGGTGACCTCATCATCCAATGTTGACCCATTATTCATTACACATCGTTCCCTATTCATCAAGCCTAACTTGGATGACCAACACTTGACGTTACGCCTACTCACGTTCAATTATAACTTCTGTAGTCATCGTCTTGTAGCTGGGCCAAGGGTCGGGTTGCATACTAATGAATTAAAATATAGTGTAAAATGTATCTATTGACGTCTAATTGAACTTCAATTCTATTTTTTTACAATGAAAATATGTTGTATTACTTTTAGAAAATTCATCACATTTATAATCATTAACTAATGTAATATCACCACCACACTCAAACATTTTCAACTATAACTAATCACATTATTCAATGCCCAAAATTTTTACAAATCATTTTTTTAATAAACAATTAAATTGTAATTGAATTGAATTATTTTTCATCATATTATTGAATTGTTTTTTTAACAAATAAGTGAAATGTAATTTTTAACAAATAATTGAATTAAATTACACCATTATTCACTAAACTTTTCATCATAATTAGTAACTTCAAATTATGACACTAGTGGAATATAAAAAATTTGCAAACTCAATTATTAAACAAAAATCATAGTCTCAATTTTCAATACTAGACTCAAAATTTCTAACATCAAATTATCCATCAAAATTACAAAATTAATTTTTCAACGTGTGAAAAAAAACAAAAATAATCCTAACCTCAATTATTCATCATAAATCTTAATTTCATTTTACAAGAGTCATCTCAAAATTCTTAACATCAAAATTTCAACCGCAATTAAACCATTATTCACCAAATTAATATGTGAAAAATAAATACCTTTTGTTTTGAAATTCGAGCTTACTTCTTGGAGTTCTTGGTCATGACGATTTTTTTGGAGCCGTGATGTATAGTTGCGTTCGAGAATCATTCAAGGATGGTGAAGTACGATGGTTGTTGGTATGGAGCTATCGAGAATCGTTCGATAATTATTTGAAAAGCATGGTGGAGTATGGAGTAGTGGAGGAAGTAATCGACGTCGAATCGGTAGTTGGTTTTGAGAAGGTCGTGAAACACAACCGGCAATAAATTAGGGTTTTGGAGAGAGATGGAAAAAATTGAATAAGTGGGTATTATGAAAGTTAAATGGGTAATATGTAGCATACACTGAAATTGGATTGGGTAAAGTGAAGACTGGGTAAATTGATTAGTCATTGGGGTACATATAGCACGACTTTTCATTTTTGAGTGAAACCAAAGAGAGAGGTTTAGAATGATAAATAAGGCTATGAGGTTAATGGGCTTGATTAGAACATGGGCGTTGTTTTAGTTAATTTGGTTTCATCTCTTTCATTTTCTTTTGAATAATCCTTGCATTTATTTGAAAATAGATATCAACTTGATTTATTTCAATCTACACTTCATTGTACAGACTATATTTCATTAATTACCCAAATTACATTCATTTCAATTCCCATTTTATTCTCTAACTATTTCAATTATATATAATTACACTGTAACAATTTTATATTTGGTTTAAGAAAATTATCAGAAGAGAATTTAGTAATTTAATTCGATTTATTAAAATAAAATCTTGTGTTAAATAGCGTTCAAATAAATAAATACTTCACACCTTCTTCATTCTTTCATGGCAGAATCTCCCATACTCCTGTACAATCCTTCCTTTCCTTCTTCGTCCTCGATCTATGTCCCTGTCCCTTCTGCCACTGCCGTACCTCCACCTTATCCTGCCCCTGACCCACCTCCTCCTCTTGATTGTCCTTTCATCACCTCTGCACAACCCTGCACTTCCAACTCTCCTGCCACTTTTCCTTCTTCGTTTTCTTTTGTCCCTATTTCCTTTGGTACCAGTCGACAGAAATGGAATTCTTTATTCAAGAATAAGTCATGCAATGCGTGGATGTACTTCCCTGTTGATTTAAACCCAACTTTCTCTAGTGAGAATCTAGTCTCCCTATTGATGTAATAGAGGCAGGAACCTAGACGTGGTGTGAGTATTTAGTCAAGTTTTTTCTTGATAAGCCTCTGTCATAAATTGCAATAGTTCAAACCCTCCAAAGAATCGGGAAATTGAAGGGTTCTATTAGAGTGAAGTCTGATGGCTTTGTCTTTCCTATTTTATTATCATGTAAAGAGGGTAAGAGTAGGATTTTATAGGGTGATCATATATTAATAAGGAGCAAACTCTTTATTGTGAAGCTATGAAATCCCATAATTGGTAATGTTTAACAACACATACCTCCATTGTATGACATTGTTTACTTGATTCCTTTTGTATTAAAGTTGTAATATTTTAAAGACTCTAAAACTAATGTTATGTATATAATGTATGTAGTGTTATTGCTACAATTATCGTCAACAAAGTCAATACTGCCATGTTTTTATGTATTAAACTATCAACAACACTCATTGTATGACATTGTAGATTTGATTCCTTTTGAATTAGAGTTGTAATATTTAAAGACTCTAAAACTAATGTTACGTATTTAATTTTAAGTGTTGACAACTTGATTATAATTTAACAACGTGAACCTTTAGTGTTAATTTTAAGAAATATGATTGATTTTGATTGTTATTAGCACAATGTTAGTCTCCATTGAAAGATAATATTAAATCTAGGGGTGCCCGCTGCATTAGTGCTTAATTATTATTTTTTGTCTTTTTTTAACGGGCAAAAACAATTGTAAATGACTTATTACAAACATACAATATTAGTTGTAAAATTCCCACTACAAGTGGCAAAAAAAGTTGTCCATGATTTTATTACAACATACACTTGCGATGGTAAAAAATAGTTAAAAAAGACTTTCAACTGATCATTGTGATACATGTATTAAAACGGTCATTGCAAATTGCAAAATGGTCATTTTGTTGCAGTGATTAATTTTTAATATTTTGAAAACTAATCAATTAAAGAAAATATAAGACCTCAATTACTTTATTTTTGAGAAAAATGAGTAATCCCCTTTTCGAAGAGGGGAGAAAAACTTCAATTAATTTAAACTAACATAATATCAATGCTAATATATTTTATTATGTTACTATCTTAGCATTATTTTTCTTTTGATTAATACTAATGCTTTTAGTAGAGTAGAGATTTGTTTTTGAAAATCATAGCATCACAAGTTCACATAAATATAGACTCGTTTAATTGTTTTTATCTCACGTTATGATAGTAACAAACAATCTAACATATTTAAAGGTTGACCAATCAAGCCAACTAAACTGAATGATTATTTTCAGTTGATCAATTTGGTTTTGAAAAACATTGGTCCAATTTGATTGGACTTTAATGTTGAAGGGTTATTTTGGTTGTAACATTTTTGTTGGTGTTAAGTCAAATCAACCATCATCAACCACTATTAATAAAGATGAAAATCTATAATCAGTTCGATCAGTGTGATAAACCGAATCACATGAAAATATATGGTATGGTGTTGGCAATCGAAAAATAATAATGTTGAGTATCATACTAACATCCATTAACCAGTGTCAATTCTTATATTGTCCAGCACTACTGTTCTAGTTGTTAGCACTTCGGCTTTGGTATGTGAGGTCACATGTTCGAATCTTGCATGGTATGATTTGAACCCCTAGACATATATTAATTTGTAGTATGTTATATGCTACCTAAGATCTGTTGTATACAAATATGCTGCCACCTGAGTACCCAATTTAAAAAAATGTCAATTCTTATACTCCATGATTTATCTTTAATAAAATAATTTCCAAAATGAGAAATGTAATAATGTAATAGAAATATAAAATTACTATGTTGCTTAATTAAATATACTTTGTAACGTGCATCTGAAAACCTTTATAATTTTATACAATATTTTAACCTTTTCCACAGCTGTTATTAATCGTAAACTGAAATATTGGTTTACAAATTACTTTGTAAGGTAAACTAATCAATTTTCTATTACTGTAAATTGGTATGTTAAATGGTTTTAGATATAAATATAAAGGAATCCGCCCCTATGTGACATGATGCTTACTATGTAATTATAGTGAAACCGGTAATCTATACTTCCTACTACGATTGTTCACCCAAATAAGTATGTACATTTTTAGTTGCATAAACATTAACTCATCCTTTTAATCATTTATATGTCCAATGGTGAAAATATTAACTTTCCTTATTATGGATAAAAATAATTTTATTTTTAATTCTCATAAGATTATTTATTTACACTTATATATATATATATATAAATTAGCAAATTAAAATATTAAGGTTTAAATTATACTGCTATATATAAGTGCATAATATACAGTCAAATAATATCAACATGTCTAGTATTTTAATACAAACCTAACACCACAAGTTGCGTGCAAAAAGGTTCTCATATGTAGAAGTTATAAGGATTATGAACTACAGGGTTTAGCTTGTAATTATTACAATGTAAGGGACTAAACAAAATTTTAGATACCTGCTCGCTTCTTCTTCTTTTAGGTTGATAAAAATGTTCACGGTCTCATCCAATCCTTCCTTGAGTTTATCGCTACCCTCTCCGACCTTGCCTTTGATGTCGGTTGCATTGATTACCTCTTCCCATCAGCACTTGTAGTCCTTGATGATGAAAACGCATGTTGCGACTTCGCTCTAGTTGAGTGATTAACCACTGCAACTCACAACTCGCATCTTGCGATGGACTTCTGCTCGGGGAGACATTTCCATAATCGGTTTGAAGTGGCTGCGATACCGATGTTGTCCTTGATCGAGAGGCAACAGAGGTATGAGATACATGAGAAATATATATAGTGAAAAGAGGGAAATTATTTTTAACAATAAATAAAGCAATTGATCTTATAGCATGTGTGTATTTAAAATACTATAAGTTCAATTTATTTTGATAATCCCACAAGTCAATTACATCTTGGACCATTAGCTTTGCCTTTGAGTGGACTACTCTCTAACTCAACGTAGGAGTTTCAAAGTCCATTATTAAGATGTAATTATTTTTATGGAGAGATAGAATGAAATTCTATGTCTACAGGATGAGGCATCTAGATAAACTTATAACAACGTTAATGAGCTGTGTTGAATATCTTAGATCCACTATCCAACGGTATGGCTTATTATAAGTGAGATTTTTATCTCACTTAATTAACAAACCCATTTGGTTAACTCATACCCGCATATATTTTGGCTCCTCTTATTTTAATTCAATTTAAAGATTTCAACTACCAAAATAGTATCTATGTATGTGCATATATATATATATACATACATATACATATTATATATTTAAATCATTATATTGGTCTAAAAATTAATTACATAAAAAAATAAAAAATATGTATTTTATTAATTAATTTTCAGCCATCTAATAATGATGAAAAATAATAACGAAATGATTATATAACCATTATATTAGTTACTCCACAAGAATAATTTATAACTTTTATAAGTTATTCCAATAAATTATTTTGGTCAAAAACGGTGAGTTGTGGTGTGTGACTCTTGGATGTGAACTCAGCCCTTAGTGATATTTGAACAATTTAAATACTAAAGCTTTTATGGATTTTGCTAAAACATAGTAGTGGACGAGCTCGATTGCTTATAGATTGTTTAGGTAAAATCCAATTTCTTATCAACCGACACTCTTAAACAACAATATGTTTTGCATGTTTTCTCTTCGTTTAAAGATACATATATTACATACGAATCAGATATAGTATATAAATATATAAATGATAATAATAAACTCAATTTATGATTCATTTATCTAAATAAATTCATCATATAGTTCATTACGAAATTATGTTTTTTTACTTCAACCACCTTCATTCTGAAATTTCTGTAGCCATTTTACATTTAACTCCATGTATTAGAATTATTTGTTGCATTGTCTAATAAATCATAAAATATAAAAATATCAATATTTATACCATATTTACATTAGCAAAAAATGATATAAAAGGAATTCATTCAAATACATAAATAGATCAATCACATAACATAAATTATATACAAATAATAATAATTATGAATTTATTTATTTTTTGATAATAAGAGCGGTACTTTATCCAGTATAGCACTTATAATTATGAATTTAATTTATAATTCATTTATACCGATATATTTACCGTGCATTGCATCGTAAAATCTTTTTTTAACTTTAAGTATCTACATTTTGAAACTTCTACGGTTACTTACAAAACCCCTCAATATCACCTTATGTTGTATGTCTAAATCAACATATTTTAATCAATCATGTAATATTGAATTTTAATTGTTCGAATAAACTTAATTAACAAATGTTCGTTAATTCATCTAATAAATTCTAAAATATGAGCGTTTAAATATGTATAATGTATTAATATCAACAAAGTGGTAAAATTGTTTTTTATTTAAATATAAAGATATATATATATATATATATAAAGGAAAATAGGCACAAACACAAACTTAGAAGAAAGAAATTAGACTGAAGGACAACAAGTTTGTTTTTTAGGCTGAAGGACAATGCTAGCTATAACTAATATTTTATATAGTGTAAAACTGAATATAATGCTAGATATGACTAGCATTTTGTATAGTATGAAAGTTAAATATAATGCTAATTATAACTAGCAATTGTCCTTCAGCCTAAAAATGAAACTTGGTGTCCTTCAGCATAATTTTTTTTCAACATTTGTCCTTTTCCCTAATTCTATATATATACACATATTGATCACATAACATAAATAACATACACAAAAAATATTAACAAATTTAATTTATTATTCATTTATCTCAACAAATTTATAATACATTGCAATGTAAAGTTTTGTTTTTGTTTTTAAAATCTACATTTTAACATTTCTACAATTATTTACAACACCCCCTCTTAATTCGTTTTTAGTATTCTATATTTAAACAGACGTATTTAAACTACTTACCAAACCTCAAATTATAACTATTTTCATAATCTTAGCCAATGTGTAGTATGTTCTTCTAATAAATCATAAAAATATATGTTCATTTTAATACATACATATATACATGCACACATATGTATTTCATATATATATATATATATATATATAATATAGACATATATACGATATATATGTATGTATGTATGTAGTGTGTATGTAATAAAAATGATAAAATTATTTTTCCATTTAAGTATAAAGACATATGGATTATATATTAAACTATGTACGTAAAAATTAATTTGTAAAACAATTATAATTATTTGTCTCAAAAGTTAACCATACACAACCTTACAAAATTCTATTTAACTTCAAATAACTCTGCAATAATTTTTTACAAAATACTATTCAATTCTTTCACACCATTTACCTTAAGTTTGGATATTTAACCTGATTATGTAAATTTAAATTTAACATATTTTAAAAAATTAGTTAAATAATATTTGTTAATTTATTTAATAAGTCATCGAAATATGTCAGTTTCAACATACTATATTCATACTAGCCAAATGACAAAATTAATTTTTTACTCAAAAAAAAGATATATATCATAAATGTTATGCAAACAAAATTAACAATTTGAAATTATAGTTCATTTATTTTGCAAATTTACCTTACATTGCATAACAAAATTCGAATTTTAACCCTAAATATACAAAATTATATTATATAATATTATCAAAGGACCAGTAGTGAGGTTTGTTTACAATAAGTTTGTAAAATCAAATTGCGTGAAACTAAAAAAATAAAAAAATATGTACTTAACTGTTATAAATAAAAAGAACAGAGGCCATTAGAGAGAGAATCCTTTTATTCATTCAGACTGCCAATACAACACAAATAAGCTTTCTATTTATAGACTCCATATGCTTGGAAGATTGCAATAAATCCTTTGATATATTAGCATATTCATCCTTATACTAAAATATATTACAATACACTCACTTGAATATGTGTATGTAAAGATGATAAGAGTAATTGTCCCATTAAAACCCGTCTTATGGAAAACCCAATAGGAAAAATTATAAACAAGGAAAAAAAGTGTAATTTTTTTCCATCCTTAGATAACATATTTAAAAATGTTATTATGAGAATTGATAATTCTGAATCAAGATAATGCCTCACTAAAACCGTACTAATAAAAATCCATTGGGAAAAATATTAGTGAAGGAAAAATGGTACATTATAGCATATTTCTATATGCTCTTCTTGATTTATAACGCATTGTTCAATTAGTCCGCTGATGTAGCCGACGCATACCAATTTTGTACACCATCTTTTAAATAGTTGATTTTGGAAGTGCCTTTATGAATAGATCTACTAGATTTTCTTGGGACTAAATTTGTTTCACCTCTATCTTATTATCCTTTTGTAATTCGCATGTGAAGAAAAATTTACGAGAAATGTGCTTCTTCCTATCATCTTTGACGTAACATGTTTGGATCTGTGCTACGCAAGCTGCACTATCTTCATAAATAACAGTTAATCTTTCTGTAGCCGAGGGGAGTTGACACATCTTTCGAATATGCTCAATTAAATAAATTCTCGACTTACTTCATGTAGTGTTAGTATTTCAGAATGATTAGATGATGTCACTACCAATGTTTGCTTTGTAGATTGCCTTGGAAGAGTTGTATTACTGTTACTAAATACATACCCAGTTTATGATCTTGCTTTATGTGGATCGGAAAGATAACATGCATCAGCAAAGCCAACTAGATTCAGATTATTACCTATGTTAGAATAAAGCAAACCTATGTGTTGTTCCACGAAGATATCTCATGATAATTTTATACCATTTCAGTGTCCTTTCGTAGGTTCCAAACTTTATCTTGCTAGAAGATTTATTGAGAATGCGATATCTAGTCTCGTGCATTGGGCCAAATATAACAATGCACCAATGACACTGAAATATAGTACTTCTGGACCAAGCATATTTTCATCATCTTCTTTTGGGCAGTAAGGGTTCTTTTTAATATCTAAAGATCTAACAACCATAGGCATACTAAGTGGATATGCTTTGTCCATTTAAAAACGCTTCAGGATTTTCTTAATGTAGTTTGACGGATGGATTAGTACGCCGATCTATAGATCGAGACAGTATTTAGTTTTACCAAGATCTTTCATTTCAAATTCCTTCTTTAAGTAATTCATTGTTTCACCAATCATTTCAGGAGTCCCAATCGAATTTATGACATCAATATAAACTGCTAAAATAACAAATCCCTTTACCTATTTCTTTATGACGGCACATGGACAAATGAGACTGTTTTTCTATCTTTCTTTTACCAAATATTCACTTAGACGGTCATACCACGTTCTTCTAGATTATTTCAAACCATATAGATTGTCTCAGTTTTAGCGAGTACATGAACTTTGATTTTTCTTCAGGCAACTTATATCCATCTGGAATTTTCATGTAAATATCGATATCTAATTTACCATAAAGGTAAACTGCTACAACATTAATTAATCTCATGTCAAGCTTTTTAGAAACTACAAGGCTTATCAAATATCGAAATGCTATGACATCCATGGCAGGGGAGTATGTTTCTTTAAAGTCATAACCTGGTCTCTACAGGAAACCTTGTGCGAAAAGATGTGCCATGTACCTCACGACTTCATTTTTATCATTTCATTTTCAAATGAATACCCATTCATAACCTACTAGTTTAATATTTTCTAGTTTTTTCTCTATCGTTCAAAATACACCATGTTTTTGAAGTGAATCTAGCTCAACTTGGATAACATCTTTCCATTCTGGCCAATCATGTCTTTTTCAACAATCATTTATGCTAGTTGGTTCATTATCGTTATTCTCGTCGTAGTTATGACTTTCAATTATTTCAGTAACTACTGCAAATGAGAATACATCATCAATTATTATTTATTTGGTCCCTATGTTTTTCCATAATTTGTATAAAATATTGAGTTCTCAATATTATTAGGTACCGTTTTATTTTTGGAAGCTTCTATTATTTGTTTTGGGATAATAGTTCCTTCGGCATTTTTACAAGAGTTAGGATTTTCATTTACATGATCTTTTGGATTTCGGAAGGTTTATCACTTAATGATTTTTCATTAGACTTTCTTTCACTGGGCGACAAGTCCTTTAGACCAATGGGACTTCCACACTTTATCTTATTTTAAAATCATTTACTGCTATATTCAATTTCGATCCTTTTGGGACTTCAATTCTAGCCGGTGTATTTGATGCTGGAATGCGAGATTTAGTTATTTTTGCAGCATCACTAAATGCATATAGCATTTGATTTGGAATATTTTGAAGATGCAAAATTCTTTGTGCCTCATACTAGCATTGTTTGGTACGTGGATCCAAACGAGACATAAATGGATTATTCCATGATATTTCATGCCACTCTATTGGGATGGTCTTTTTACCCCCTAATGGTGGGAAAATTGTCTCATCAAATTTATAGTCAGAAAATCTTACAGTGAAGATATCACCTATAAGAGGTTCAATATAATGAATTATCAAGGGTGAACCAAATCCAACATAAATTCCCAACCTACATCGAGGACCCATTTTAGTACGAAGTATGGGACTAACGGGCACATGCACAACGTAACCAAAATTTCGTAATTGTGAAATATTTGGTTGAGATCCGGTTAAAAGATGTGATGATGAAAACTGATGGTAAGATGTTGGTCTAATTTTAACCAATTTTGATGCATGCAAAATTGCATGTCCCCAAGCTGTAACAGGTAACTTTGATTGCATAAGAAACGATCTTGCAATAAGCTGTAAATGCTTAATTAATGAATCTGCTAGACCATTTTGAGTATGAACATGAGCTACTGGATGTCCAACTTCAATTCCTATTGATAAATAATAATCATCAAATACTTGAGAAGTAAATTCTCCTGCATTATCCAGTCGAAGTGATTTAATTTGATGATTAGGGAAGTGTGCTCTCAATTTGATTATGTGAGTAGGTAATTTGGCAAATGCCATATTTATTGTAGAAAGCAAACATATATGTGACCAACGAGTTGCAGTATCAGTTAATACCATAAAGTATTTAAATGGCCCACATTCAGGGTGGATTGGATCACATATAACATCTTGAATTCTTTGTAGAAATGTTGGAGATTCGGAAATGATTTTACTTTATGAAGGTCGAGTGATTAATTTTCCTTGTGCACATGAAGCACATACATAATCACTTGGTAAATTCAGCTGGTTTGATAAATCATGCCTATTTGAGTTTTAGCAATTTTACACGTCATAGTTGATCTAGGATGACCCAAGCGATCATACCAAAGAATCAGTGTCTTTGTATTCATGAGCTTCTGGCTCATATTTATAGAGTGGGATTGAACTATGCCCATTTTCATGAAATATAATCCAGTTGAATTGTACCAAATTTTCTAAAATAAGCTTCTAGCTTTGAATTCTAGAAATAACACAAAGATATTCTTTGTTGTTTTCATTTATAGTTTCAATATGGTAGCCATTCATTCTTATGTCTTTAAAACTCGATAAATTTCCTTTAGAGTTGCTTGAGTATAACGCATTTTGAATGAAGATATGTATACCATTTGGTAATAATATATGGGCTCTTTCGGACCTTTCAATTATATTAGCAGATCCAGCTATAATGGAAAATTTAGCTAAGAAATTTTCAGATAATTCAAAGAAGAACTTCTGGTTTTTCAAAATCATATGAGTAGCTGCACGGTCTAGTAGACATATATCATCACTCAAATATTGATGGTCCATACCTTAAGAATTAAATACAATATAGTTAGTCAACTATTAAAATAATTTATGAACATAAATAGATGCTAATACTTTCTAAAATGGATTTTAAAACAAACTACTAATTAAAACCAGCATCCTTTAGTACACATAATTTCTACTTGCTCTGAAAAAGAAAACAAACAAATACCAGATAAAATAAAACGGAAGCCAGACAACAAACTTCAAGCTACTTTTAGTTGATCAAATCAGTAATATCATTGATCACTATACCTAGACTTTCATCATTAATGAAATTTCCATCGTCATCTTTGAAGAAATCATCTAACTTCAGGTTAGTGTTGTCAGATAAGCCTTCAGTATCATTTGCCTCAGTATTATTCGAGCGTTGATATTCTTCAACTGTTTTCTTTGATGATCTACATGTACATGACCGCTGACTAGAGCATCCACATCTATAACAAACTTTCTCATAATGCTTTTTATTTTCCGAAGTTGAATAATTGTTCTTTCCATGCTCAATTTTCTTTTGTTGATTTTTAAAATTAGTAGTTTTGTTACCTCTAAAACCATTGTAACCACCTCTGCTGGAGTTACATCCACGTCCACGTTCATGACCACGTCCTCTAACTCGACCTCGACCTTTTCCAGAGTGGGCAAAATTAGCATTAGCTTTTAGTAACACAGCTAAACCAGTTGGCTTTGATGAGTGATTTTTAGTAAGCAATTCATTATTTTGCTCAGCAATTAATAAACATTCTATAAGTTCAGAATATTTTTTAAAACGATGTTCTTGATATTGCAGCTGCAAGAGTATATTCGAGGCATGAAATGTTGAAAAAGTCTATTCAAGTATTTGTGTATCATCCACCTTTTCTCTACATAATTTCAAGTTAGAAGTGATTCTACACATATCGATATTGTATTCCCTTACATACTTGAAGTCTTGAAACCTCAGGTTTAACCACTCTTGCCTAGCATTTGGAAGTACGACCATCTTCTGGTGGTCATAACACTCCTTCAGGGAGTTCCATAAGTGGAGAGGGTCTTTTGCAATTAAATATTCTGCTTTTAGAACATCGTGGATATGACGTCTTAAAATTGTCGAAGTCTTTGCTTTGTCCTGCTTCACTTTTCCAAACTTTGATTGATGCTTACATCTCAACAAACTTTAAAATAATCACAAAATGACATAACATCAAGACCTAATTTTCAAACAACAATCAAACACTAATTTACGAAACAAACAGAAGAGCATAATTAGTACTAGCACTCTTAAAACACTGAATACGTATCACATAAACTTCCATCTTAACCAAAGCAAGTAGGAATAACTAGTAAGTAAAACTAGCTAATAATACAATGCCTTATTAGCACGAAGATCTTTAAATAAGATCTGGGATCACTTTCAAAGGAATTCATGGGGATGTACTGGTCATATCTGCCTGGAGCTCTCATCATAAAATCAAAATCGCGAGGCTCCAAATAATCGTCATCGTCATCCGTACAGTCATTTTTTACAACAATAACAACAAAAGCATCCGCGAAGACATGAATCTAACTTGATTTCACCGCAGCAGCACCTGTAAAAGAAGTGGAAGCGTTACTGAAAGGATTACGAAGAGGAAAGTGCGAGCCCAGTGGTGCAGCAATTTTGATCTCTTTTTGACTGGTAGGAAATCAGTGAACTTTTGTACGATGAAGAGGTATATACCGTTGTAGAAATCTTATATACTTGTTAAGTTTAGATGAGTTGTTTTGTTGATTTTTATGGTTTGCAGCTTTCTCCCTCCTTCCATTTTTATGTTGATTTGGATTTTTTGATGGAGGGATCTTGGAATTGGTGGTATTTGATGGAAAGGAAAAAGCTTTGATCGATTTACCGAGTGACTAATGAATGTTTCAGCTAAATATAGATTGTTTAGGTAAAATCTAATTTCTTATCTTTTAAAGCGACATCCGTAAACAACAATATGTTGTGCATGTCTTCTCTTCGTTTAAAGATACATGTGTCATATACGAATCAAATAAACTATATACATAAATGATAATAATAAATTCAATTTGTGTTTCATTCATCTAAATAAATTTGTCACATAATGCATTACAAAATTATGTTTTTTTAACTTCAATTACCATCATTCTAAAATTCATGTAGCCATTTTACATTTAACTCCATATATTAGAATTAATTACTTAAACAAATTTAGCAAACTACTATTTGTTGCTTTGTCCAATAAATCATAAAAATATGAAAATTTTAATATTTATACCATATTCATATTAACAAAAAATGGTATAAAGGAATTCATTCATGCACGTAAGTAGATCAACCACATAACATAAATTATATACATAAATAATTATTATGAAATTTAATTTACTTTTTGATAACAAGAGTGGTACTTTATCCAGCAGAGCACTCGTAATTATGAATTTAATTTATAATTCATTTATACCAATATATTTGCCATGCATTACATTGTTAAATATATTTCTAACGTTGAGTATTTACATTTTGAAACTTCTATGGTTACCTACAAAACCCCTCAATATCATCTTATATCGTACACTTAAATCAATCATGTAATCTTGAATATTAATTGTTCGTATAAATCCAGTTAACAAATATTCGTTAATTAATTTGATAAATCCTAAAATATGAGGGTTTAAATATGAATACCATATTTATATCAACAAAAGTGATAAAATAGCTTTTTTTAAATATAGAGATACATATAAATCACATAACAGAAATACATATATAAAAGTTATTACTAAATTTAATTTATTATTCATTTATCTCAATACATTGTATTGTAAAATTCTGTTTTTGACGTTAAATACCTACATTTTAACATTCCTACAATTATTTACAACACCCTACAATTTGTTTCTAGTATTTTATACTTAAATATATATACTTAAACTACTTATAAAATACCAAATTTAACTATTTTAACAATCTTAACAAATAGCTAGTATGTTTTTCTAATAAATACTAAAAATATATGTCCATTTCAATATATATATATATATATATATATATATATATATAAGTTGCAAAAATCGATAGGCGGACTCTATGCGATAGGTATGAATTAATCGATAAGCGGACTCTAGGCGGTATGGATTAATCGTTTAGTCGGGGATTAATCGAAACTAGGTGTTTTTGACAACTCAAGTATTTTGGATAAAATTTTAGGGTTTAATTTTGTGCCGATTGATATAAATTGAAAATTTAGGAATTTGGATGCGCTTCGGAGTAGCCAATGAGGCAAGACTGTCTAAAACTAGCAAATTGATGCTTGTGCATGATACAAAACCTTAAATAATGCCTAATTGGTGTCTAAATACTTGTTTAAATTCCTACTTGAGGCAATAAACCTTGTCTAGGTGGGTCTAGGCAAACGCTAGATGGTAAGCCTCGCCTAACGCACAGGCGGGGCCTAGTCGGATGCTTAGAAGGATTTTTACAACAGTGATATATGTATGTATGTGTGTGTGTGTGTTGAACAAAAATGATAAAATTATTTTTCCATTCAAGTATAAAGATATATTGATCATATATTAAATTAAGTAAATAAAAATAATGAGAAAATTATTTTATAAAACAATTATAATTATTTATCTAAAAAATTAACCATACACAATAATACAAAAGTCTATTTTAACTTCAAATAACTTTGCATTAAAATTTCAACAATTTTTTACAAAATACTGCTCAATTCTTTCATACTAATTACCTTTTATTTTGGATATTTAAGCTAATTATGTAGTTTTAAATTTAAGATATTTAAAAAGTCAGTTAAATAATATTTGTTAATTTATTTAATAAGTCATTAAAATATGTCAGTTTCAACTTACCATATTCATACCGCCAGATGATAAAATTATTTTTGGGGATTTCACTTCAAGGGCTTATTTGTGTAGGATAATAAGTTTTAAGTATACTACTTCTGAAAAATTAGTTTTAAGGACATTTTACAGGAAAAAGATTTTTTTTTTTTATCATTTTCTGTTATACAACAATAATGATAAAAAGATTTATCATTTTCCTATATAACATAAAAAATGAATGAATTTATCATTATGCTGTAAATTGTCCTTAAAACTAATTATTCAGAAGTGATGTCCTTAAGACATATTACCTTGCAAATAAAAGTCTTTCAACCTAATTTCCACATTATTTTTTTGCTCAAATAAGAAAATAGTTTAACATATCTCATTAGATCTTGTTATTTACTTTGTTCTCTCTTCTAATGGTCACTTAAATATCTTCAGTTTTAGAAAAATTCCACCGTATTATCATTTAATTTTTAAAATTAATGAAAAGCCACATGCTTGTTAAAAAACTATATAATCCAAAAGGTTGGTTCTGGTTGTACTAGTACACACTAGTCAAACCGATCGTTAGGAAGGTTTGCTTACTGTCACTGGTCAAAATCAATCTTTCTGAAGCCAAAAAAACGTGAATCTTGTCTCATCGCAGTTTTCCTAAAAGCGTGGATCTTGTCTCATTGCGGTTTCCCTAAACTTTCTCATTTTATTTCGCTCATCAAAGATTCAAATCTATTATGATTTTCAAATTCTAAAATTTCAATTTCAACTCGATAATTTTGAATGCTTTGATTAATATTTAAATTTGAAATTCATATTTTCAGATTCAAATCTCAATTTATTCTTTTCCAACATATTATCACTTAATGTTTAAGTAATATTAACAAAATTTTTAAATGTATATTTCTTATTAAAGTTATACAATCGAACGGTCGGTTTCTCCACCGTTGTGCGGTTATACCAGTATTAAACTACTAGTATTAAAGTATTAAAGTAGAACGATGTACGAAACTACTGTACCAAATTCAAATTTCTTCTCATTATACACATGATACTTGACCTAAATACGATTAAGACAGAAAATATAATTAACACCGACTAATCTACATTCCATATCAACCGGTTACGACTACGATACAGGAAACATAAAACACTGCACTTACGACGATGGCGATGGACGACGAAACCCTAACCCTTGTTCTGGAGTTTCTTCTTCGTCAGCCAATCCCAAACCGCGCACTCTCCGTCCTCATCGCCGCTCTACCTCTCCCCCGCACACTCTCTCTTCGTCTGTTCCACTCCATCCTACTTCGTCACCTCACCTTTCCTTTCTCAGACGAAACCTTAACTTCCCTTGAACTCCTCCACCAATTTCACAACAATTCCGTATCTCTTCAAACCGCCTACTCTGCAGTCGCGGTGTACTTGACCGTTAGGCTTTTGCAGAATGATGACGTCGCTGGATTTGGCAAGGAAGTGGAGTCTTTATGGAGGAAGAGGATTGGAGATTTGGAGAAGGGGGGAGAAAAGGGGCTGGTTGCGGAGGGGTTGAGGAGGGAGAGGAGAACAATGGAGATAGCCTTGGGCAGCGAAATGGTGAGAGAGGAGCTGATGAGGAGGGATGTTTCTAGAATGGCTGCAGAAGCTGTTGAGATTTTCCTGAAGGAGGCAGAGGAGGGGTTGGGGTTGACTGGGTTGGAGGTTGCTGCAGAAGTTGTTAGACAGAGAGAAGCCCGTGTGAGAGGTAGCATACTACTACTAGGCTTGTTTTCCGTTTGCTCATTCAGATTGTCATATAGGTATTTGAACATGAAATGTTTGATCAAAAGGTTCGACTGTGATATCATGAAATGGTTCATTTGCTGCCATACAACATATAGCATTTAAAAAGTCTGAATGGTGAAATGGCTTGATTTCAGATTATGCCTGCCTCAAACCTTCGGATTATCAAGCAAGTATTTGAAATGTGAAATGCGGGATGAAATGCATGTAATATTTGAAAGCTTATACTTGGTGTGATTTCAGTTTGCTAGCTTAAACATCTAAACCCATAAGTATTTGTAGCGTGAAATGATTGATCGTATGGTTCAATGTTGATACTATGAATTGTTTCGTTTGCTACTATACAGATAAATGCATATAATATATTTTTATAACAATTTGTTATGTAGTAATGAATGCAGGCTAGGCTAGCTAGCATCTCCCCTAACGAGTTAACCATGACCAAATTTAGATATGTCAGTTCCTTTGGAAGATATTGCAATAATATACGATTCTCTGAATGGTAAACATTGGTATCATTTAGCAGAACTTCTATATTAGGGTTTTAGTTCATTTATCTTGATGTAAAGATTTATAGTTTTAGAAAGAGATGGTTACGAGGTTACGGGAGATTTATTTACAATGTAAACATTTTTTGCTATTCCAAAAAATTCTATTTGTTCAAATACACTCACTAAAATACTAAGGGTGCCCTCTTGTGCGATACGGGAGGGATATGGGAAAGTGCTATATGAAAGAGGAAAGGTTGGAGAAAGGTGAATGTGTTTGTGTGTGTATTGAAAAAGTAATGACAGGGATGATTGAAATATGAATTAGTTGGTTTTTATTATTATTAATTATGTTTGAGAATATTAGTTATTTGTGTTGGGAATAGGAATGAAGTATTAAGAAGTGTTTGAAAGAGGCCAAAGTATAATTATTGCCATTAATTAGTCGGACGCCAACGGCTTGATTTGACCAGTTCACTCCATCGGACCAAAGAGGTGAATCCTATTGTTGACTTGTTGTTGGACGCGATGCCAACTCAACATGGGCATTTTTTTTCTTCTGCCAAATGCACACTAACAATTGCAATTTTACTGATGTCAATGGAAACTTTGCCTTTATCTTTGGACATGGATGAAATTTCTTGAAGTATGAACTTGAAGTGTAAAACATTGCTGAAATTTTAGAGGACTTTTATGTTACTGACAGACTGCTTTCCTTTAATCTGCAGGCAAAATAATTTTGCTTATCTCCACATTACAAACAAGTCAAGATAACAACAGTTGTCTAAATAGTGAACGCCTACTGATTTTGAAACTGCATTTAATTGCATATTGTTAAATTGTCTCTAATACTGTTAAAAGTTTCAGCTTTTTCATATTTTGTTTCTTGATTCCGTTTACAAGTCTCAAATAATTGACATCAAAGTTATATAATAAAACTTTTTATTAAGAAAAAATTGATTTTCTATTATTGTCCTAATGCATCCATTCATGAACGAGATACATATAATTTGCTTTCCTTGAGTGCAAGCTTTTAATAGGTGAATGGAAATTAGAGGTATTCCTGAAAATCAAAGATATCAAATATAGGTGAATGCTCTGGTGGTGGATTTGATTATGTACTGAACCAGAAAGTCATCTATGAGAAGCACCAAGGAGAACAAGGATTTGGAAATGACCATGTCACGGCTGAGGAAACTTTGCCTGCTTGTACCAAAGTTACTGAAAAAAAATTTCCTACCTGTTCCGAAGTTCCTTCTGAAGCAGGTAATACTTTTGTGTTCAAGTTCTTAGCTGATATTGAATAAAGTATTTAATAAAATTGCAATTAGAATTTTCTATAGGCGTTCTCGTCAACCATTTGAACATTGTTTTGTCATTAGCGATAATTGTAACTGAAACTTTCATTTAATAGGAAGAAAAGAAGTTTTAGGTCCAGCTGCACAGGCTGATGCTGGTGAAGGAGGTGAATGCTTGAATACTGGTTTTAGTCAACAGCCTGTTCCAAAGCCCATCCAAATGGAAAATCATTTAAAACAAGGGAATGAAAAGAATCCTGTCATGACTAACAAGCCGCATCCTGAAGTAGAAACAGCTAAAACAAGTGAAGTAGAGGAAAAAAATCGCAGAACAGGGGGTATTGAAAATGCACCAGATCTCAATGATGGTCCAAATGCTACTAATACAATTGACGGGCACAAAACAGTTCCTAATGATGTGCCACAGCCTAATGCCACGGAGAGGGAAACTAACAAGACTTTATCTTGCAGAATTACAAGGCTTCATTCACAGGACAAGGGCAAGAAACCGAGTATCATGGAAAGAAATCCTACCGCACGCACATACCAGGTGACAACTTACTATGCGTTACACTGTTAATTATATGCTCTTTTATTATTTAATGGTGTGACCACCTGTAGTATTAATCCCACATTAGGTTCATAAGTGTTCTCAATTGCAAATTCCATTTGGGTTATAAGTTTTTTCTTATTATCAACCCCTAAAATCATATCTTACCATTGTCTTATTGATATTGGTGTGCCTAATTTTACTACGTCCAGCTATTGAAATTTTCGAAAAGACTGAACCAGCCCTGCTGAATTAATTACAGCAGCACTAAGAGCATCTCCAACGAATTAAGTAATGAATATTCATATACCTGAATATCGTGGAATGGCTTTCGATAAAATCTCCAACAAATGGGCACTCATTAAATAAGCACCTAAGTCAGGCGCCTATTAAATAAGAGCCCGAAACCAGGAGCTAATTTACTAAGTGCATGATGCCTAGGCGCTTATTAAATAGGCGCTTGAAATCAGAGTCTATTAAATAAGCGTCCAATCCAATACAGAATTCTGAATCTCAAACTGAATATTAACCTTGATCTTCAGCCTGAATTTGTTTGTTGGAGATGCAAACTTGAATATAATGCTGAATCCTTCGCTGTTGGTGATGCTCAAAGTTTTTGACATGTATATTACATGCCAAAAGTCAGTGCATGAAACCACTAATTTTTGACAATGTGGTACACATATCAGAAGCTAAATCTTACTGGATCAAGTTTTTGATACAGCAGGGCTGTCTTATGCTTTCTTGATATTCAATCTGATTTTGACCGATAGCTCCTTTTCCTATATCTGTTCTCCAAAAAAAAAATCGTTGGTTGCATTATGGATATTGTCACACAGTTCTATTGTTGACCAACTTTGCATCATCTTGTTGCTATCAAAGATAGTTTAACTAATCAATCTATCTGACGTGCAGACTTAACATAATAGTTCATAAAACCATCAATCAATCCCACCATTTTGGGCTAATGCTATTAGAAACTGTATTATTATTTTGATACCGTGCTATGATACCCTTTTTTTTAGTGGCATGAGGATTCTCCGAATCCATCACTTGAGGAACAATCACCCATATCAAAAAAGAAGCGCTGCATTCCAGCAACATCTTTGCCACCGTTTGATATATCAGTTGGTGGAGCAGTCAAAAAAGAGTGGACTCTGGATGAAGAAGATTCTTTGAGAAAAGCTGTCGCAGAGTATGACTAAAATCTCTCTCTGATTTTTTTTAAAACAACTATAAGCTTATAAATCGCATATACTAAAAATGTTCCTTGAAATTTCTTGTTGGCCTGAACTCTGATTAAAATTTGTTTAGCTTCTCAACATTCCGTTATTATGGTTAACATCAAAATTGTTTACTATGCATTTTAACATGATAAGTACCGTCCGTAACACTGAATTTCAACATCAAACATATCATACAACACATTGAACATTATTTTAACATAATAAGTGTATAGTATGTATAAACCTTATTCCAATCATTTGGTTGAAACAACATTCAATTTGGTCTCTTTGCACTGGAAAACATAAACAACTTGAGCAATTACTACTCCTGCAAAAACTTGAGAACTTCAATTATTATTATTGTATAGTAATATGTTATATTCCATGTTTGGATATATTTCTCATTTTATTCTTATTTTTCTTTAAGACATGGTACAGGTAACTGGAACTTAATACGGAACACATATCCAGAATTTCAGGGCAGAACATTGGTAAAATTCTATTCAGCACCTGGCTTATGGAATTGTTTTTTTCCCTTATCTAGTCACTAGTCACTAGTCATACACCATTCATTTTTATAATTTCCCTTTTGAACAGGAAGGTCTGAGAAACAAGTGGAGACACATGAACAAAAAGCTTGGTTCTAAGAAAACCTAGAAAGGACTTGTGTAAAACTACAAAATTAGTATATAGTGGTTAGAAATTTAGAAATTACAAAGGGGTTTTTTTGGTTTAGTGAATGCAATGCTTAGAAGAGATTTGATGAGATATTCAAAGCAAATATCTGGAGATTAACCGTGATGTTTATATTTTAGAGCTACGGTCACAGTTGATGCACAGAAAATGGTTGCAAATATTTTGAAGTACACTGTTGTACTTTTTTATGCACACTTTATCTCTGTTTGTTCTTTGATTGTATTGAAACATGTTTAATAGAAACTGGTTACTACAGTGTTAATGTGTGTCAATTTCTGTATGGGGTGAATATGGTGCAGGTTTAGCCATTTTTAGTTTTTATGAGAACAATCACAAGTAGGTTATTTATCAGAAGTGTTTTGCTTTAATGCTCGTCAAGGTTGAATCTCGTTATATTGTTTTGCATGATAATTTAGAGTTCAAAACAGTTTATGTTATGAAAAGCGTGCTTAGGCGTTGCGTCGTTTAAGCGCTAAATGTATGTACAACGCTTAATTTTTTGAAAAAAAACAACAGAATCGAGTGGTGAGTGCTTAAGCATGCCATTTGTTTGCATTTTGCTTAAACTTAAACGATGATCAAGTATCATTAAGCCAAAAATATATCATTTTTAAAGTAAAACAAAATTAAGTTGTAGCAAAAAAGTCACATTCCCTAACAAAATTTCATCATTTTATATCATATGTGCTAATTGATGCATAATGCATCGTTTGTACTCACTTACTGTTAATGAATAGTGAAAGGCAAATCAACCTTTTGCAATCTATGAATTTTTAAGTTAACTTTAAAGTCAAACTTTAATTCTTTATATATGCACAATGCATACATAGATGATACACTTAATCTCTTTACATAATGTCGTATTGATATGAATAATATATGCTAAAAAATTAAGTAGCGCTTAGGCAATGTTTAAGCGGCACTTAAGCGACATTAAGAAAAACTTAAGCGACATTAAGAAAAGCGATACTTTTATCGTCTTGCCTTGCTTAGTGCTTAATATAACATAGAACTGTCTGAATGCTGAAATGAATGTAGTGTTAAGTCCAATTTAGGGTATGTTTGACAACTCTTTTAATAGTAGTTAAAACCATTTATAACCAACTGATTTCATTTTGATGTTTGAGAACTACTTATAAGTAGTCGTAAAAGTTGCTATTAGGCGGAAATTTAAGAAGCAATTATTTGTTGTTTATGATTTATGAAACAATTTTGACTAAACATTTATATTTAAAAGTCAAATTGCATCGAATCACTTCTACATATAACCCTATTTAAAACTGTTTAGAAGTTATTATTCTTAAAATGACGTCCCTAACTGACTTCAATTTTGAAGAAGTGAGATTAATTTTGAGAAGATTTTACATAGAAATTCTGGCGTTGTGGGGAACGTGTTAAATTGAACCAAATAAAAAATTTGTTATTTTACTCTCGTGCAAAGTAACATTTAGCAAGAAACCATTGCAAAATAAAAAGAAAAACGACGATGGTTCACAAAAAATCATTTTTGGCGGGGTTAGATCGAAAAGGTAGTAAAAAAACGACGAAGGATCACCGAAATAATAATGACAGTTATAGATTTTTATTATTTTGTTAAGCAGGGGCAACGTTTTTTAGGGTTGATAGGTTATAATTTTCTAAACGGCTTTCAAAAACTGACTAAACCTTTTTTCTTCTAAGAATCGCTTATACGTAACTTTTTTTAAAAGAAATAATTGGTCAGTTCCTCCAGCTCGAGTGCTGCAAGTGAGGGAGCTTTTTTCCTACTTTACCCACCCTATAAATCCAAAACTAATTTTACTGTTAAGTTTTGACAATGGAGAAATTTTAATGGATCATGTGTATATATGGCTAAGTTACTAATGTACGTGTATAAGTAAACTGATAAACTAACCGAAAATAAAGTAAAAAAGAACAAGCACACCATGATTTTTATACTGGTTCGGACCACCATTTTACGTTCAGTTCTAGAATCTCTATTTCTGGTTTTTTACTCGCTAACATTCTTACTTCACCTGAAGGAATGGGTCTATATAATGCATGAGTCGTTGAATAGGTCTTTTCCACAAACTCGATACAAAATAGTTTTCGACAGTAGTCGTGTCTGAATACGCTGATTTGCCCAATATAGTACAATGCTCTTATAAATCACAAGAATCGATTTCTAGTTGAATGTGCATGAGTTCTAAGATGTTGAGATTATAAAACTGATATTATATTTGAATGATCGATGATATGAGTGCTTCTGGTAAACAAGCGTTTTAGAAAATAGTTCTAAGAATCAAATAGCAAAGTTGAGATCATCCTCTTGAAAATGTAATCTATTTATAGAATTGAAAAGCTATGAGGAAGAGATAGAATGTTTACCATTAGAAAGAGTCGCACCTGGAGAAAGAAGAAGGAGCGCGATCTTTCAGAATGAGGAAACATTTTAACCACACCTTTATTTCCTAAAGAACTTCCATGCACCACTGCCCTTACACCAGTCCACCCGTGTAGGTAAGTTTTGTAAGGCTCGAGGCTTAAGAAAGCCTTATTTCTAAAAAATTAATAAAAATAATTTTTAAAATCCTTAAGGCTTTGGGATAGTAAAGTGTGATTGCTTAACAATAAATTTTTAAGACTAAACGACTCACATTGACAAGATCTTCAAGAGTTCTTCCTTTTGAAGATATTCTAGAAATGTAGCGCATATTATTATATTATTCTATTCGTTTAGAGCTCTATGACGACTTATCTCTAGTTTTCTGGCTTAGACTAGTGTAAGAAGTTGTCATCGTCAAAATCTGAGAAATCTAGCCTAGCATTTTTCTTCATTTTGATGACAACAACTCATATATGCATTCATGCAAAAAATATTACATTGATGCATATGAATGCAATACCCCCCAAAATATACACATGATTTATTTTATAACTCCCCCAAATGTATACTTATGATCAAATATTTCTTTCCCTTTGTCATCAAAAATGATGGAAAATAAACTATAATACTTCACAATGCGTACAGTAGAATGGACATCACATACAGAAGATCACAGAATGAACATCACAGAATAAACATCATAGAATGAACATCACATAACAACACAAAAAAAAACCAGCACAGAATGAACACAATGTCACAAAATGCATACGCAATACAAAAATAAAGTCACAAATGCCAACACACAACACAAATGCTAAATGTCAAATGAAACAAACTAATGCAGAGACATAACAGAAAAAAAACTAAATGTCTAAAAGAGATACCGATAAGTAGGAGTTGTAGTCTATGGCCCATAATAACAATAAAACACTCTACTTCTATACTCATACTATCCAAGAGCATTACTAAGTAATACTGTCGTAAAATATAGAGAAAGAGACTATATGGGGTGTTAATACTCTAGGTATTGATTTTGATGACAATAACCACATAAATATTACTACTAATGTATCTTCGAGTTATGAAGTCATATCAGATATATTATGGAGACATTTACAGAGATAAACAAAAATACAGTGGAAGCAAATGAATTATAGAAGAAGGTCAATCAAAGAAATTGAAGAACAAAACCTAATTAGAGAAGAATGCTGAAGGATAAAGGTGTTTTAAGTGATGAGAAGTTAGTTTAACCTTAGAATACCTTGTTAAAGATCTCATGGCAATTATACTTAAAGATCATCAACCATTGACCTCAACCGAATCACAATAATCCACAAACATAAGGTAATTTGAAATGTTGAAAATTTGCAACACTTATTAGTGTTGCTGTTCATTTTGCAACACACCCATGTCGACATGGGGTACTTGAGTATGTCGACATACTAGCAGTTTTTTAGAATTTCAAATTTTAAATGAAGAGATATTTCCCTCCACCTCTTCACCAAAAGACATATCTCTTCAACCATTATATAAAAGCCTCTGAAAATGAATTTTAACATCAAGAATTCTTATTTTCTCTTACTCCTTCTTTAAGCATTTACAAAAGAAATCCATTACATACTCTTTCAATCTCCTTGCAAATCGATACTGTTTCACTCCAATTCTTCACTGATTTGCAAACCACACAACATCAGAGAGTTGTGCTTGAATTCACATCATTCTCTCTCTGATTTCATCCTATTACTCAAAGAATTCAAAGATATATTTCCATTGGAGGTCTATAGGATCATTGTACCCAATCTGCAAGAATCTGTATTGAAGATACAACCACTTGCCATATTTTGTTGTTGGTGATAAAGGGAAGGTGTTCTTGTAGCCTGTAAAATCAAGAGGGTGTGTCTTGTAGCCCGTGAAACCAAGATTGTAAAGGTGTTCTTACCATCCACGAAAAGCAAGCGATTATAGTGGAATTCTGCATGATAGAGTGCAGGACTGGATGTAGGATTGTTTAATCTGAACCAGTATAAAAATCCGGGTGTTATTTACATTACTGCATTTTACTTTATTACTTACTTATTCTATGATTACTTTTTTATGTTTGCAATTTGAGTAAATACAGTTTTATATTAATAAGTAAGTAGTTAATACACAATTCACCACTTCTAGTGTCTGAATAGCCTTAAGATCCAACATTGTGTTATAGCCACCCCAGTTTCTAACATTTGGTATCAGAGCTTTGGTTTTCAAAAATTCATAACTTGGTTTTTGAAAAGTATAAATGGCTAATGACACCAGTAACACATTTTTTTAACACTTTTGTAGAAGGGCAATCTACCACTAGACCCCCTCTATTTGATGACAGTAGTTATGCATATTGGGCTTGTAGGATGAAATGTTATTTGCAGTCTAATAGTTTGGATATTTGGAACATTACCCAAATATAGTATATAAAGCCTCAAACTGAATATTCAAAATGGACATTAGACCAAAAGACACAAGCACTTAATAACTCTAAGGCCATGAACATTTTATTTTGCTCCTTAGATAGAAATGAATTTAATCGACTGTCTATTTGTAATTCTGCATATGAAATTTGAAGAACTCTGCAAGTCACACATGAAGGCACCAATAAAGCAAAACAAACAAAGATATCTATGCTAACTAACCAATTTCAACTCTTTCAAATGAAACCAAATGAGTCTATTTCTGGTATGTATTCTAGATTTCAAGATATAATACATGCCTTAATATCATTAGGAAAATTTTTACTGAAGAAGACCGAGTCAGAAAGATCCTGAATTCACTTCCTAGTGAATGGGATCAGAAGACTCTGGCAATTGAAGAAGCCAATGATATTAGTATTATGAAAATAGAAGATTTAATTGGTAACCTAATTTCTTATGAAGTAAAGTTGCAGATTAGAAAAGAGAATCAGGAAAATGAGAAGAAATCACCAGCACTCAATGCTATGATCGACAAAGATGAACCAGATGATGATTCTATTGATGATGATATCGAGTTTATGTCCAAGAAGTTCAAGAAATTATTGAAGTATTGGATAACAAACAAACTTCGAAAAACTAACAACAATAATTCTAGAAATGGAAATGTTGTTATGTGTTTCGAATGTGATAAACCCGGTCATTTGAAAAGAGACTGTCCCAAACTGATGAAATCAAAGTCAAACACTTTCAATAAGGAGAGGAAACAGGCATTCAATGTAAAATGGGATGATTCAGATACATCATCAAGTGATAGCGATTCAGAAACAGAAAATGCCAACATGTGCTTTGTGGAAAAGGATGACCATGTATGGAATTTTAATAAAGAAATTACTAATGTTTTGAATGATATGAATCAGGGATATAAAATACTTAGGAAAGAGTACAACAATAGTTTGGAAGTGATAGATAGATTAAAAATATTTAATGAAAGGTTAATTGAAGAAAAATAATGTCTAAAAGATGAAATTAAAAGACTTAACGAGTATAATGATGAAAATGATTTGACATTTGGAAGTTTTGAAAAACTAAAAAGTGAAAATGAATCCTTAAAATCGGAAAATCTTTCAATGAAGTCACAGATCACTGATCTTAATGACAAAATAACATCTCTGGACAATGTTATTCTTAACCGTAATAAGGATTTTGACAAAATGAAAACTGATATTGATAAATTTAACAAAGGGAAGGATAATCTAGAAAAATTATTATCTGCATCTAAACACACTAGGAATAAACATGGACTTGGATACACCCCTAAGGCCAAATCAACGAAAAATAGTATTCAAAATACTAAGTTCGTTAAGGCTATCAAGTACAAACCAAAACCTAGGAAATTAAAGTTAAAACCTCTAAATAGGTTCATTAATTTATGGGTTCCAAAAAGTTTGGATGATATTGAAAACGAAAAATATATTGATAATTTTATTAATAAGGCTCATTCATCTAATGATTATATTTTGGGAGGACATTCAAACTCTTTATCGGTTTGGCATCCCAAAACTTAACCCTATGGACCCCAAAATAAAAAGGGTACAGTGTGCATATTTTATAATTTTTTAGGTACCAAACAATGTATATCGGATAGCAGATGCTCAAAGCATATGACAAGAAATCTATCGAACATTGGATAAATATGAAAATGATTTGTTATTGGCATCACCAAAGTCAGTAACTCTAAAACTCATCTTATTATCAGATAAGTTTATTTCATGTTTTGAATTGATTTGGTTTCCCCTCGCGTGTTTTATTTATAAGCATTTATCTCTATATACAAACTCTATATATTGTCTAGCAATGATTTAAGTGACTCCTTTTCACCCTTTTTTTTGATGACAAAGGGGAGAAAAGGTATAAATATAATAGGCAAAACGATAGGGGGAGTGCATAGAGTTAGGGGGAGTCAAATATAAAAGTATTATATTTTATCTCTCAAATATTTATATGGCTGTCATCATAAAAAATGGGGAGATTGTTAATACTCTAGGTATTGATTTTGATGACAACAACCACATAAATATTACTACTAATGTATCTTCGAGTTATGCAGTCATATCAGATATATTATGGAGACATTTACAGAGATAAATAAGAATACAGTGGAAGCAAATGAATTATAGAAGAAGGTCAATCAGAGCAAGTGAAGAACAAAACCTAACTAGAGAAAAATGCTGAAGGATAAAGGTGTTTTAAGTGATGAGGAGTTGGTTGAACCTTAGAATATCTTGTTAAAGATCTCATGGTAATATACTTAAAGATCATCAACCATGACCTCAACCGAATCACAATAATCCACAAATATAAGGTAATTTGAAATGCTAAAAATTTGCAACACTTATTAATGTTGCTGTTCATTTTGCAACACACCCATGTCGACATGGGGTACTTGAGTAGTCGACATACTAGCAGTTTTTTAGAATTTCAAATTTTAAATGAAGAGACATTTCCCTCCACCTCTTCACCAAAAGACATGTATCTTCAACCACTATATAAAGGCATCTGAAAACGAATTTTAACATCAAAAATTCTTATTTTCTCTTACTCCTTCTTCTCCAAACATTTGCAAAAGAAATCCATTGCATCTCTTTCAATCTCCTTGCAAATGGATACTGTTTCACTCTAATTCTTCACTGATTTGCAAACCACACAATATCAGAGAGTTGTACTTCAATTCACATCATTCTTTCTCTGATTCCATCCTATTCCTTAAAGAATTCAAAGATATATTGCCATTGGAGGTCTATAGGATCATTGTACCGAATCTGCAAGAATTTGTATTGAAGATACAACCACTTGTCATAGTTTGTTGTTGGTGATAAAGAGAAGGTGTTCTTGTAGCCTGTAAAATCAAAAGGGCGTGTCTTGTAGCTCATGAAACCAAGATTGTAAAGGTGTTCTTGCGACCCGTGGAAAGCAAGCGATTATAGTGGAATTCTGCACGATAGAGCGCAGGACTGGATGTAGGATTGGTTAATCCGAACCAGTATAAAAATCCGGGTGTTATTTACATTACTGCATTTTACTTTATTACTTACTTATTCTCTAATTACTTCTTTCTGTTTGCAATTTGAGCAAATACAGTTTTATATTCATAATTAAGTAGTTAATACACAATTCACCACTTCTAGTGTCTGAATAGCCTTAAGATCCAACATTGTGTTGTAGCCACCTCAGTTTCTAACATGGGGTACGCACATGAATATTTTCTTAGGCTAACACTGGTACATGTTTCAAAATCAAATAAATAACCCACCTATACGTACCCAGTATCAGAGCAAGACAATAAATACAAGTGTCACCAGGATAGAATAATACACGGTATGCTATAAATAATAGAGAACATAGAGTCGGTATCGCAATAATATGGAATATATGAAATACATAAGAGACAGTGTGAATACAAAATATCCCAAATGTCCACTATCTCAATAAAATACAAAGTAGACTCAATACATCATGTAATTGTACATATAATGAAGCTATGTATATAAAATGATACATAACAATACCATATAACTTGTCTCCACTATGCTCGGTGAAACACAAGTTGGTCTCATCGTCCTTGAACCTAAAATGTCTCAGACTGACCCGAGTATTATGGTAAAACACAAGCTGGTCTCATTGTCCCTGAACCTGAAATGTCTCTTACTGACCCGATTATTACATAGATAACACACATGTCAAAATATGTCTAAAATATTGGTGTCAATATACATAATAATCTCAGTATATGCATGTTATAATAATATGATAAGCAACATCAAAATAACTCAAGACAACAATCTTCATGAAACCATGCATAAAAAGATGTCATCATCCGTACAAAACCATATCAAATAAGAAATCATAGAATCAAGGATACATGGGTGTACCATTCATATCTCAAATCATCACTAAAATCCATAAAACATCAATAATTGAGATCTCAGTGAGTATAGTTAGTCTAGCATATAGTAATGCCAGAGTATATCCCTCAACCTCAAATAATAAAATACCATCATCAATAAATATAAATAGGCCACCTATCACAAAATAAAATGTAATGAATAATATGAGAATTCGATATACTCTAGATACCTATCATACGTATAATATCATCTTCTCATATAGAAATAAATGGTAACAGGAATTGACTGTACGACAAACTAGGTCATTAGTAGAGTCATATCTCATTGTGGGTTATCCACCCATATCCGTACTTTGGTGAAGTGTACCAATAGCATATGCCAATCTATCACTCTGCTAGAACCAGAAGGTGTTAGTCGCTATGCATAGGATCGAAGATGGCCAACAGTAATAAACAATGTAAATGCAGCGTAAATAGTAAAGTAGACCGCACAGTCGATTTTATTCTAGTTCGGAGCACCTCTCCTACATCCAGTCCTGAAGCCCCCTTCTGTATTTATACTAACTAAAAGCCCTCACTTAGCCCGGATTAATAAACTTTACAACTTGCCTGAGATATGTTACAGGACTTTAACAGTTTTCCTAAGCAGTAGAATGAAACTTCAATAAACAATGTAACAAAAAGTTACTTCTTGACATAGTGTACATTTTGTATAAAGATGTCTCTTTTTAGTACAAAGACTCATATAACCAAACCAAATAATATTGAGGAGGTGTAGAGGCTAAGGAGTTTATTCGACTAGAATATGGGGTGTGGAGATGAAGCATACTGATCGATATTACCTTAATCACATGAATCTTTTGAACAGTAGACTATTGCTTTTGGATTTGAGAGTTTTAGGTGTAAAGTTCAAAGCATAGAGTTGTATATAGTTGTATTTGATATGGGTATGATTAAGGGTATTTATAGGTGTTGTAAGGATGCTAAGGTAAGGTCACAATCTTTTAGAAGTATCCATCAACGAAGAGAAGCAACTATAGTCACGAAGAGATGTAAAAATACCTTTTAAGGAACTGGTCGTTTTCTTTGCATTCAGTTGACTTACTCTTTTTAAAAATCAATTCCTAGACCATAGCCAAAAACAAAAGACTCCTTAGTATATTTAGGTGAAAGTTTCAGTCGACTGGATCCAATCCTAGTTGACACTTCAGTCGACCGGAAATGGATTCGGTCGATTGACTTTTGTATTTTTTTTTGAAGATGATGCTTCTCTTTGAGAATCTTCTGCCTTCAATTAAGTGTATATTTAGCAGTGATGTGGTCCATTGTAAGTCTTCTACAACTCATGTACTCCTATAGTAATACTATGTACCGAACTATCCTTTGATATGTGCTTTTATTCTTGTCTCTTCATTGAAAGCTTACTAAAACTGTAATATACTCGATGAAGATCGTTAGTAGCATTGTTGTTTGGTTGTTATCATCAAAACACCATAGATATGGTTCTTTCATTCTCCCCCTTTTGATGATGAAAATCACACAACTTTATAATATAAAGATCCCTAAATATATACTATATATAATATGTTTTTTTCCTCAACCTAAGTAGACATGTAATCATCTTCTCCCCATTTTTCGTCAACAAAAAGAGACAAGAGCATAGGCATTTTATATTTTAAAAACTCCCCCTAAATATAATATTTCTCTTAAGAAATAGATATATGTACCTTTTCTAAATCTATGTACTTTTCTCCTCATTTATAAAAGAGATAGAAAGTATTATAGATATGTAACTAAAAAGTAATTTAACTTTAGTGCAAAGTGATAAATATCTAATAGATAAGTCAAGTGTAAGTAAAATGATGCTTATTTTTCTAAAAATATAGGGTTCATGACTTAGGAAACCATATCCAGTGGAGCGATGGTCCTTTAGAAATATAGTTTTCATTATTAATCATAGTGTCATAGTAATTGCTAATGTATAATTGTCTATCATAATTAGTTAGATTAGAAGGAACTTATATACCAACATTAATTTCCATTGATTTGGTATTTAAATGATGTTTTCTACTTTAAGCATAATACTGTCATGACATGAAGTGGTTTTAGAACCATCTCTATTTTTGGTACGAGTATTAAAATGGGTATACATGAAGGCATATCTAGTACTATTTTTACAATTATCTTGTTTATGGCCTAAATCAGTTCTATTATTGTGAGCTTTGGTATTCGTACTCAAGAAAGATAAATCATCTTTTCCTCTTTTAAAATTTGTGATTTTCTCATTTAATTTATCAAAACAGCTTTAGAATCACAAATTTTCTTTTGCAAACTATTTTTATTTTAAAATCTCACATTCTTTAATTAATTTTAAATTATTATTGTTTAAAACAATATTCTCTTTTTCAAGTGGCAAAAGTTTGAAATTAAAATCATTTAATGGATTTTTCAAAAATGTAATTTTATTTTTGCAAAACCTCGATTTCCTTCAAAAGATCAATATTTTTATAATTTAAATGATCATTATTATTTAATAGGAAATTCTTTTGTAAAACAAGTTCTTCTAATGTATTTTCAAAAACTACAATTTGTTTTACTAAAAAATTATTTTCTTCTTTTAAAATACTAATTTTTACGCTCACAATCATTTAATTTAGCTAATACAATTTCGTTAACCTTACTTATTAACGTAAAATCTTTCGATAAATCCTTATGTGTTGTTTAAAGGTTGTTATATAAAGAATTTGAGCGTACCGATGGCTATCTGAGTTTAGCCATGAAGCATGCGCTTGAAGATTCTTCCAACTCTTTCTTTCTATAGCTATTCTTCTTTTTCTTGATTATCTTTGATCTATGATTGGACCTTCTCTTCCTGGTCATTATTATTGGATGTTGTTACGATTAGTAGAACACTATGCTCTAATACCACTTGTTAGTCGTTACTCATATGATGAAAGATGGCCAGTAGTAATAAACAGTGTAAATGCAACATAAATAGTAAAATAGATCACGTAATCGATTTTATACTGGTTCAATGCTCCTCTCTTTCATCCATTCCTGAAGCCTCCCTTCGGTATTTCCACTAACTAAATACTCTCACTTAGCTTGGAGAAATAGGTTTTACGACTTTGCCTAAGATACGTTACAGGACTTCAATACTTTGCTCGAGCAACATAACGAGACTTCAATAAACAATGTAAGAAAAAGTTACTTCTTGACACAATATATATCTGTAACGACCCATATTTTTGACTATTTTAAATTATTAAATTTAATATGATTATTGAATAAAAATGGTTAAAAATAAAAACTTAATGATTTATTTATGTAATTTATTTAATATGAACATGAATAAAATTTTGAAATAAACAATTATGAAGATTTGGCAATAACAAGTATTGAAATTAAATTCTATACATTGAATGTGTTTATAATCAATAGCTGAAATTGAATAATAAATGTTGAATTATTTAGATGAAAATAAAATAATTTTTGATAACTAAAATTCATTTGAACTTTAACAATTATTTACATAATTTATTGGATAATTAAATTGTTTCACATTAATATTGGAATTATTTAAATAATTGAATGTTGAATTTAATATGATCGAAAATGATGTTGAAAGTTGATTTAAATTTTATTTAAACAAGAATGATTAAATTGATTTTTGAAATTTCTTGTTTTAATTAAGGTGTAAAAATAGAATTTTTGGATACTGTCTCAGATTTCGATGAAACCAGTTTCATCGAATCCGTAATAGTGAGTTATTATAGGATTTCAAATTTCATAGCGATCGGACTTATCGTTTGGAGTGCGAGCTTGAAACGCGTAGAATTTAATTACAAGAACTTAATTAAAATAAATTGATTTTGAAAATCTACCTTCTGAATATGATGGAATTGGCTCCCAATACCTATTCCATTATGTTCGGAATAGGGGTATAACATATAGAACGCCAGATGGCACGCTTCGTTTGAAGTTTGAAATTTCGCGGACAGATTGGGTCGGAAACTTATATAAGGCCACGTTCTTCAAAACCTAGTTGTAACGCGCTGCCAATCCTCTTTAAACCTTTAATGACTGAAAATCACCCCACTTTCTCCCCTTGATATTTCTAAATCCGCTCATTGAAATCGCTCGACCCTAAAGGGAAAAATGTAGAGCTCGACTAGCTCTACACATCCAATGGTCGGATCATGTTGGAAGGTCGTATATTCACCAGAATCGGAGTGTAAAGTCATGGTGGTTTGGGTTTCATCGTACATAACTCCATGCCGGAGGGGAATGCGCTCCAGGCGGTGATGGAGCTACACGAGGCGAAGTTGGCGATGGGTTCGGATCGTCGTCCGTTCGACCTTGATGGCACGTGCTTGGAGATTTAGGTCGCGTGGAGTTGGGTTTTCTCATGCCTGGAGGTAGCTGTGAATGGAGAAAATGGGTTAACGTGTTTTAATTATATTTATATTATTTTGTTAATTAACTTTTAATTATATCGATATTAATAAAATCATGACTTTGCATACAAGTTCTGTTTCGAGCGAAAAGAGTCGATCGTATCGACGAAGGCTATGTCATGGAGTTGAGGTGGTATTTATTAGATGCTGAGAAATTTTTAGATTCAAATAAAGGCGAGTAGTTTAAACGCTCACGAAATACTATAATATTTTTATGTTAGTTAAATTGAAAACATGATGTAATTAAATTTTATTGATTGTTATTTGGTAATTTAAGTGACATCTAAACCGACATTTGAATTGATTGTTGGAAATTTAAATTTGACAGTTAATTCGAATTGGACTAAAATTACTAATAAACTCCTAAATATTGATAACTAGTGAATTGTTGTGATATTTTGAATGTTAGGATGATTGATTGTAATGGATTCCAATTAGTTGATATTGTGGATGATCGTATGTTTATTTATTTTATATATATCATGTATCACCCTGTAAATTATTTGACAGTATATAAAACTGCTAATTGAATTATTTTGAATAAATTAAAAAATAGGTTGTAATGATATATACCTATGATATTTATTTTGGATTGAAATGATATATATCCATCCTTGAAATTAAATTAAAATAACTGCTCACTTGGCAATGGGATAGAAAATTATATATGGACACTGGATTGGTTAAATGATTTTAAATTCTTGAATTTGAATTTATTAATGATTTTGATTTAAAGAAATAAAAATGGAATTTATGAGGATTGAATTAATTTCGAATTCGAGTCTTGAAAATGTTGAAATCGAAATTGGAAAAGAAATTGTTTTAAGAATTTATTTTGAAATGTGAAGTAAAAATCGACATATGAGTGGAATTATTAAAATTTAAATTGTTTTAAGAGTTTGAACTTTTACTTGAACTTCGAAGTTATTTAAGTAAAAGTGATATAAATGGATATTTTTAAATTTGGCTTGAAATTGAATTATTTTAAAGATTTGAAAAGTGAATTGAACATTGAAGTTAAATTTGATTTAAATGATTTAAATCGACATTTTGAAATTGAACTTGGAATTGATATGAATTGAAATGGTTTAAAATTGAGCATTGAATTGGAATTAATTGAAATTAAAAATGAAATTAATTAATTTAAAATAGAAATTAAATAATTTGAAATCAAAATCGAAATCGATTTGAATTGAAATTAAAATCGAAGTTAATTCAAATTGAAATCGAAATCGAGTCGATTTGAATTGAGAATAAAAATGATTTGAATTGGAATAATTGAAATTAAATCAGTTTAATTGGAATTTGGACCTGGGTCCAGATTTGTTGAAATGGAAAGTGGCGGTTTAATTTGAAATTATTTTCAAATTATGATTTTGATATACACTACTTAAAATCCACTTTTTAAATATTCAAATTATTTTGATTTTCCAAACTATGATACTGTATAAAACATTTTCAATACTCAAATCATTTTATGTTAAATTGTTTTAAATCTAAATTATTTTTAAACTATTTAAACTATTTTCTAAAAAAATTCAAACTAATCAAGGTTAGAATGTTTGTTTTTAAACCATTAATTTAAATGCGAATTGGTTTAAAATGAAGTTATAACCTAAACTGAAATTCGAAATGATTTTGGGAGTAAAATTGAGAAATTCGAATGAAATGGTAGTTTTCAAGTGAAATCGATTATATCTTAAGTGAATATGATTTTGAAGTGAATATGATATTTTAATATTAAGTATGATTCGTTTTCAAAATGTAAAAGTACCAACCGTTGTCTAAAACGATGTTGGTTGTTGAAGAGACCGGGGACTCTCATTTGCATACTATTTGTCAATATTGGAACCACTTTAACAACCGTGTATGCGTAGGAGACTCCAGAACGAAGTGGTTGGGTTTGGCATACATTTGTTGGATTTGAAGAAAGAGAACGATGATGGATTGACCCCGGCACTTGTGCCAATTTGAAATGATTAAAATATGACGACTTAACAGGGCCAAGCGGGCTAGCTACCCCTAGCGGACATCCGTTCTTCGATTTATTCTTAGACTTGTTCCATACTATTACTTTAGATGTTGGTTTCGATTGGTGCACCTTGATTTTGGGATAACCTCAATTTGACCCGATATGGGATGCACGTATGCGGTGGGCGATCGTGGCTACGATGCGTTACCACCAGCCCTGCGACATGAACTGATAATATCCTACCTTGGGCATTGCCTCGCGTGCCTTGTCATACTTTTATCCCTATACGAGACCCCTACGATTTTGGTTTAGTGTTGTCATATCGTGGCACATCCCTATTCCCCGACGTGCTACTGGGACATTATGTGCAAACTGTATGACAATGATTAAAAATGCGTTAAGGGGGGTCAATGTAGCCTTAATGTTAAGACAAATATTTATTTTACCGAGTAGACATTATATATATAGTGTATTCTACTATATATAAATATTTTGACGGATCCTTAAAAGATGGAAAATCTCATAATATCTCTTGAGTTATTGCACGTACGTTATACACAGGATAGGAGATGTGAAAACCCGTAAACATCTCTGATGCTATTACACTCCTGTGATATGTGATACTAATTTGACTCACATAAGAATATTTTAGTCCTTACTCGAGTGTTTTGTCTTTTCATTATGCTCGGGTCAACCATGAGTTTTTAGCGCATTGATGATTATTTTCTGGAGGACGAAGACGTAGATTTGGTATATTATAATTACTAGTATTATTCCCTACATCATGTTATTCTGCTGCATTATTTTGTTTGTCACAGTTGTATATATAACTTTGATAAATGTTGAATAAATTATAATCAAAGGTATTGTATTATATTTTGTCATTCCGCGGCAAAATTCTGTGTTTGTTTTTTTCTTCTCTTCTTATTTTTATTAATTAACTCCATTGATTTTCTATGTTTCAGATTGTTTGAATTGGACATGTATGGATTATTGTCAATATAAACCTTTCAAAATGTTGGTCGTCACAGTTGATATCAGAGATTTGGTTTAGCGATAACCTTAGCTTTATGGGGTTTGACTCATTAGAGATAAGGGTGGTGATACCCTAGAATGAGTTTGTTTGAGCGTGTGTGTGTCTGTTTGTATATAAGAGAGAGCGTACTTATTAGTGTTATAAAAATTTATATTGTGTTTACTTATCTGTTGAGTTGTTTATAAATTCTGGTCGGTATATGAGATGCCATATAATCGATAGGGGTTTCTAAACACTTAAATAAGGCAACTCGATGTAATATCGTTTTAAAAATCGGGTAAATGAAATAATTTTACCTAAATTTTATATTATATATATATATATGATAATTATTAATGAATGATAGTTGTTAGGAGATGATAATATTTAGTTATCGTCGAATATTGGTTGAACTAAACAAAAAGCGAATACTTTGTGAACTTTATTTCATGAAGCGCTCGATAATTAAATTAAATTGAAATCTAATTACAATAAGAATTGTTTTATATAACAAAGATGTAAATTAACGAAATGTTTTCATAGTAAGAAAATGAAATTATATAAGTATATTTACAATATAGCTTGTAAATAAAAAGTATTTAAAAGATGAAAATTTTAAATTTAAATCTTATTGCTTTCAAAATTGTTTTTCAAAGCCTTCAGAACTAATGATAATATTATTTGAAAATGTTTTGACAATAACTATACTTTGAAAGGATTTTTGAAAGAAATAAAAGCATTGAACTCGCTTTAGTCATTGGAAAATAATTTTGGAGATGACTGCAGCATCGTCAGTATTCATTTTCGAGTTTTTGAGTGGGAATTGCTACCAAAAGAAATTTATTTCCAGTTAAAAAAGTTTCGATTGTGAAAAATATATTCTAATTATGATTTGATAAATATATGAAAATATTTTTGAACTTATTAATTGAAATAGTATAGATAAAAAAATAAGTTTATAACTTATGAATTTGAACAGAAAAGTAAGACCGAAATTTTAAAACGGTCGAACATTTTGGTTAAGCAAACAAAAGAAATTTGAATTTGAGATATCAAATAAAAGAATTAACCTAAGAAATGATAAATAAATTGAGTTGGTGAAATGAAGTAAATAAATGAATTTTAACTCAAGAAAGCTTAAATAAAAGTGAATTGTATTTGAAATAAATTAGATAAAATAATAAAATGAAAATTTTAAGTGAATTAATTTGTATAACTTATAGATTTGAGAAATATTAAGCTAAAAACAAATTTTAAATTTGTTGAATGTGAATGATAAGAAAAGAAAATTTTAAATTAAATAAGTTAAATAGACCGAGTAATGGATTAACTGAAATAAAGTTTAACTTAATAGAAATTTAATGAATTGAATTGGATTTGAATGAAACTAAATGACTTATAAGTGGATTAATTCCACTTAAGCTATAAAATAAACTAATAGAATGAATACGAACTTGAATTATAAGATGAAATGCAATTTGGGTGTAAAAGAATTTGAATGAGAATAAATGAGTGCAAGAAAAATTTATATGAGTAATTGAATTTGATTTAAATTAGATGTAAATAAGTTGAATACAAATGGAATGAGTTTTAATAAACTGAACGTAAATTAATTGAATATGAAAAAAATTATAAAATGGAAATTAACTTAAAAAAGTTGAATGAAAGCGATTCTGATAAAAAAGAAAAATTTATCGATATGAATTTGTGTTATAAAATAAAATTTTACTTAAGTAAAGTTAATAATAAACTAATGAAGTGGATCATTTTACATAAATAAAATTTACTTAAGTAAAACTATTAATATGAATTTGAATTAATGAAATGAACTAATGATGTGACGACCCGGAAATTTTAACGATTTAAAATGGAATAATAAATTGATTTCTAACATTTGAAAGGTTAATTTTAGCTTGAATTCCAAATATTAATATTTATTAGATAATTAAAGCATTGAATTATATAATTGAAATTGGGTAAATTATTGAATTTGAGATTCTAAGTCTGTTTAAAATAACTAGAAGGCTTATAAAATCTATAATGAGGATACTGAAGATAATAGAACGGTTGAAGTTTAATTTAAAGGTGATTTGTTCAATTTTAAATAATATATCGTTTGAATCGATATTTAAAAAATAGCCTTCCGAGGGACAGTCTCGGAATTCGACGAAACGAATTCCATTGGATCCGTAATAGCTAATTTTTGTCGGATTTCAATTTTCAAAGCAATTGGGGTTGTCATTTGACCCTGGCAGCTCAAAACGCTTAGAATTATTTTAATCGTTTTAATTTAAAATTGATCGTTTTCTTCTGTAACTTGCGCGTACGATCAAATTAGCCTCCGAAACACGTTCCATTGAGTTCGGAATGCGGATAACACCTTTTAAACGTCAGTCGGCATGTTTGATTCGGGGTTTGGGATTTCGCATTATGGAACACGAGATATTTTCATATTTAATTATAATATAACCAGGCGTACTCAAGAAGCCATTCCCAATTTTATATGACGCCTTCGTCTTCCTCAAGCTTCCAGACCGAATCATTCAGAAAAGGAAAAAAAAACGAATAATAAGAATGGCCGAAAAAAAATAGAAAGGTGGGGGGAGCAATCTCGTATACCCAGCTCTTTCCTTCTCTATTCAAATCGAAACTCTTCCCCTCATAATTTTTTTTTACAGACAATCGATTCGCGAACGAATTCGCGATCGAATCGAGGCTCGAGCCCTAACGCTCTAATGGAAGGAAGACGAATCGAGATGCTCGATTCGAGCCGTGGCGTCTCGAGGCCGAATGAAGGGAGAGGCAGCGACGTCCAAGCACGTGGAAGTCTTGAAGTCGTCTTCGTTTGAGCATCCTTAATTTATATAATTAATGAAGTAATCAAAAATTAAAACATAATTGAAAATCCTTAATTTATATAATTAATGAAGTAATCAAAAATTGATTAATTAAGATTGATTAATCTATAATAAGTGACTTATGAAGTTAATTAATAAGTAATTAAGGATTAATGTAATTAAAATAGTTAATTAATTCATGAAGAAATTAAGATTACTTATTTATCTTGGTTAAGAATAATTAATATCGTGAAGTTAACTAAAGACAATTACTTGAATGAAGTTGAAAGATAATTAATCCAGGGTGATTAATTAAGATGAATAATGATGGGTTGACCAATTAATTGATTTGGAATTAATTAACGTTAAATGAAGGAATCTAGGTGATTGAGGTTTGAAATTCAATTTGAATCAATTGAATTGATTTGTATGTGATTAAGCTTTGCTTATGGATGATGGAATAGTATTGGATGTTTTGAATGAATTGATATCTCTGATATGAAATGTTGTGTATTTCATTTGGATAACTTGGGATAGGATAGCATGAGTTTCGAAGAGACCGGGGTTAGGTAATGGAAAATACCCGAAACCACTATGAATAAAAATAAATTGACGTGTGAAATCAATAGGCTGAAATAAAATGATTTAAGTGAATTGGATTATTTTATCTAAGTTTGGTGCGTAGAAATTGATATATGAAATAAGTGTTGTCTATAGCAAAATTATGAATTGGATAATTTGACATATGTTACCCGGGTTTATATAAGTTGATTGCTTTGGTATTCCATGTTAGTTGGGTTTACTCACGCTGGTTTCCAGCCTGACCCGGGTGTTACTTTAGTGTAATGCTCGGGTCAGACCGAGTATTACAGATTTTCGGGTAGGTACGTTCGGGAGCTCAGGAGGCGAGCTGGATGGCTACCGTATAGAGTATTCCGCTGTATTTATATTATTATTAATCTGAGACTTGATAATTGTAAATATTCAGTGACTGTATATAATGTGAAACTCTGATGTATTTTAAATGTAATCGATAGGTATAGTATTCTTTTGTAAACTGTTATTATTTATTATATTTTATCCGCTTCGAATGTGAGATGTTTGGTGTTTTTGTTCTTCTTCTTCTATCTCTTTCTTCTTTTTCATAACTATCTGGAATTTTTGGGTTAGAAAATTTCGGGTCGTTACATTTGGTATCAGAGCTGAAAGGTTAAGCGAGAACCTTGGCTCTGGTGGGGATTACTCATTAAATAGAGTCTGTAGTACTCTAGAATGAGTTGAATATATATATATATATATATATATATATATATATATATATATATATATATATATATATTATATGAGAGCGTACTTGTTATTTTCTTATATAAAGATTTTAAATGATTTTATATAAAAGTATATTTTGTTATATAAAGAAATATTTCCTTCTAATGAATATTTAGGTGATTGGTTGTTAAATTATTAGAATTAAGTTAAGGAGTAATATAAAATACGACCAAATTGAAACTTATAAACAAAGTTGAAGAATAAGCTTATATAACAAAATGAAATTTGAAATATAGATTGCAAATGTAATTTATAAATTGAAATAAACTTCATAAATAAATAAGATTATAATCTGAAATAGAATTCCAGAGAATATTTGAAATAAAGTAAGATGGACATTTCAGAGTAATGTTTAAATATGTATCGGATGGATTGGGAATTTGGAATTTTTGGGAAAATTTAAAATTCCTTTGGATTTGAAAGTGGTTTCCAAAGGTTTTGGAATAACAATAGTATTATTTCAAAAATATTTTTGTGTTGAATTTGAAATCTGGGAGATTTGAAAATATATATACATATATTTGGAAATATTTTTAAAGCGATAAAAGCATTGAACCCTTTTGGTCACTGGAAAATAACGTCGGTGATGACTGCAGCATTATCGATGTTTATTTTCGAGTTTCTAGAAGAGAAATTGCTGCCAAATTATTTTAAATTGGAATTGTTTGTGAACTGAGTTTGGTTTTGAAATTCAGAGGGATAATTGAGTTTGCCAAAGAATTGTGGATATAGTTGAACTCTAAGGTAATATTGAAATTTTGGAAATTTGTTTAAACTCTGGGATCTTGATTTAAAATGTTTATGGAATAATAAAAATATATTGGATAAATAAAATGTATAACTCCAAGTTAAAAGAAAAATGTGAATGTAATTGATTATAAATAGAAGTTGAAAAACGTAAATTATAATTAAAGTTGTACAAGTTTAAAATTCAAATGGGAAATTTGTATTGGATTAACTTGAAAAGGGTATTGAACTTGTAGAGAGTTCAATTGATATTAGTCCAGATTTATGTGAATAATTTGGAATTAAAATTAAAGTGGAATTGGTTTAAGATAAAATGGAATTTGATTGGAAGTTGGAAAGAAATTGGAAATTAATTCAATTGAGTTGGGAATGAATTAAGTCCAATGGAAATTGGAGTTATTGGAATCGGGTCAATTTAAATGGGAGTGGTAATTTAAATTGAATTGTTGGGTGAGGTGAACAGTTTTGACTCTGGACTATTTTTAATATAACTTGTTTTGATATAAACTTATTTTTCCAAGCTATATAACCTTTCTTTCTTAAAGCCAAATTATTTTGTACTTGTTTTACAATTAGTTTGGAGCTATTTAATCATTTTTCAACTATTTTCTAAACTCATTACTATATTTTAACTAAGTTATACATTAATTACTAATTTACAACTATTTTGCAATTATCTAAGATTTCTATAACTATTTAATTATTTTCCAACCATTTTACAATTAGTCAACTATTCTACAACTATTTTGCAAACTATTGATTATTTTTCAACTACTTATCTATTTTTAAAATTTTCAAGCTATGTTCTAAAAATAAACTGGTCGGAGTTCAAACTGTTATTGATTTAAATACTCAACCGAGAAAAGAATTGAAGTAATAATCCAAATGGGGATTAAGGAGATTGATATTGTAAGGAGTAATCAAATTTGAATATTTGATTTGAATAAACAAAGTTATATATCTTTGTTATAAAGATAAAACTTCCCTTGTTGAATCCATTGCTGGAAGAAAAAGAATTTTGGAAGTGTGGAGTATAAAAGGAATTTTATACGAGTTTAAAGTGATCCAAAGTTTAAAAATTTTATATCTGAATATATATAAAAAAAGGGATCTTATAAGGATTTTGGAAAGGGTTTTGAGAACCTTTGGTTTTGGAAAGGCTTTTGATTTTGGGCAAAATCAATATTTAATTTGGAAAGCCTGATTTGAGAATCATCGATTTTGGGATAATCGATTTTGTGTAAATGAGATTTTTATGAGATTCATACTAGGTGTATGATTTGAAAGATACTATATGTGTATAGTATAAAGTGTTTTGATGATGGCTCTGGGGAAAAAGGCGCTTCCTTGAAATGAACTTCTCAGGAGTGCCACTGGGTGGTGTTGCCTTGAGCCCCAAGGGGGGGTTCTAAAGTTGATCCTGTGAAGAGTCCGGACAAAACTAGTTCCTGAGGATTATGAGTAGTGTATACCATAGTGGAAGTCGTGTGTGCCGTTGAGAGCCAACAGTCTACGTTTGATTTTATATCGGTAGACTACGACCTATGGTATAACATAGCGAAAGTCGTGTGTGCCGCTGAGAGCCGACAGTCTGTATTTGATTTTACATCGGCAGACTGCGACCTATGTGGGAATGGAGAGGTTTCATTTCGATAGCGTAATCAGAGGCCGCGGAGAGCCTGCAGTTACATGGACTTTTGATGTGACAACAACGTAACCCTGGATGTAATGTGATTTGTTGTGTGGGATCCATGGCGTAATCGAGAGGCCGCGGAGAGCCTGCGGTTACATGGACTTTTGCTGCGACTGTAACGTAACCCTGGGATGTAACTGTGACCATGGATGGGGGTGATGATTTCCAGAGCATTCTCACCAAGATATTTCCTCTATTTTCAAAAACTGTTTGCGATATTTTCAATAAAATTATTTTCCAAATGTTTTCACTGGGTGTTGAAAACGGGTTTACCAAGTACTTATAGATTTTCAGTCCTACGCCTGATCAACGTATGACTGAATTTCTGTGAGAAGAAGGATGAACTGGTTGAGGTATCGGGTTATAAAAGTATTTTTATTAAAAGCTATTTTAAATAATATTATCTAAATTTAAAGGCATTTTTAAAATTTTAAATGAAAGTGTTGGAATTGTGAAAGATGAAATAAATCCAAAACTAGAAATATGGAAGACAAAATTTGAACTCAGAAAAAAAAAATTAAAAAAATTAATGAAGTGATTTTTGTAATTGAATTAGAAATTGGAAATAAGCTAATTGGTTAAATAATTGTTTGATTAAGTATGTTAATAAAATTTAACTTGGGTAAACAAATGGTTGTAAATTAATAATGGAACTTGGTAGTGAATTAGAATTGTAAATAGAATTCAACTTGGATTTGATAATGAATTGAATAAGGAAAAATGCTATAAAATGCAAATGAAATAGAGTTGGATTGAAAATGAGATGGTTTGAATTACAAATAAAATTCAAGTGTAATTTGGAATAATATTTAATGAAATTTGTAAGTAAATTGGATATAATGGAAGAGGATTGTAATAAAAATGGTTTGAGTTGCAAATAATATCCAGATGAGTAGAAATAGTTCGAGAATGGCTTTGTATTAATAAAATAAACTCGATAATGAATTAAGTAAATAAATGAAAATTTTAAAATGGGTTAATTGAGATAAATAATAAATGGATGAAGTCTGATAGAATAAGAAATTAAACCAAATTTGTGATTGGGATTGGATTATCAGACTGAACTTAAATTCGGTGGCATATTAATTTAAAGTGCAAATGAGTTAAGTTATGCTTGAATATTATTTTGATAAATTGAAAAGGTGAATTTGAAATGAAAATTTAAAAATGATGGGCAAACCAAATTTAATGGAAGTTGATTAAATGAGAATCAAGTAGAAGTAAACTTAAGTTTGATGTTGGAATAAATTAAAGTAAATTAACTTAAGTTTAAAAATTTATGGGAGCTCGGCTTCGAATAAAAGTGAAAGCCCATTAAATAAAAGCTTGGATTGAATTAATTAGGGAATGGTTAGAAGTATATAAGAATGGAATGCGTCGAGCTAAATAAATGGTTGGTTAATGAATTAAAAATAAAATGGAAGAAATACAGAATGAGTTGAAAATTTATTTAAAGAAGTTATAAGCTAAATAGACACTCTATTAAACGAATATTGTCGAAGTTGCATAAAATGATTGTCATTCGGCGTAAATAAAAGTAATTAAAATGATATGAGTTAATAGAGATTAAATAAAATTCAATCTGAATCATTTAAAGTGAATATGAGCTTGTTTGGATTATAAATCAATGGAATGTCAGAAATTGAGTTGTGAACCATTAAAACTTAAATGAAACGACATGAATTGGTTGAAAAGAAATTGAATTAGCTTTAAAGCATATAAATTGTTTATGGAAACTGTTTGGTGCTTAATGTTTAGTAATGTATATGTTTAGCTACTGAAAGTAAGTAGAATGTTAATAAATTCTCTATATATGATACTTACATATTTAAACTGAGTAAGTACAGGTACCTAAAGGCCGTTTGGCTGGATTTGGTTGCGCTTTTTGCTAATATAAATAAGCTGCTTGCTTAAAATGCTAAATAAGGTACGCCTTTGCAATAAAAATAGAAAATATGAACTGTTTTTGCTTTTTCCGACCGTGTGGGTCGATATATACATATTTATATCTCTTGTCAAATTGCAAAAGCTCCTACGTACAGAGAAGACTCTGCCAAAAAATTTCGAAAATTTTGGGAGTTAGAAAATTTTTGGGAAAAATTATGTTAACGACAAAACAATTTCAAATTTAAAATTTAAAGTAAATTAGTAAATGAAACTTCTATAAGGAAAGGTATGTAAAGATTTGAAAAGGGCTATGATGGGATATTATTGCTAAGTATGTTATGCAGGTATTAAAAGGAGGAAAAAGGAAATTGGATTTGATATCAGAAGATAAATTTGAATTGCCCGACAAAGGTATATATTTTAAATTTCTAGATGAAATTGGATTGGTTTTGATGTAGCCACTTGGCTTTTGTTTTCTTTTGGAATTTGGGAGCTTGTAGAGGCCTTTTGTAGTAGTACCGAGCTAGCCGCGCAAAGGAGACGCTGGCAAAAAATTTCGGAAATTTAGAGAGTTAGAAAAATTTTGGAAAAATTTTGATAAATCAAAATTTGGTTTTAAATTGAAATTTAAATGATTGAGCAGAAAAGTATTGATTGGAAACTATGAAAGGTTTTGGAAGTTAGTTGAGGTATTAGTGAATCTTTAATAAAAGATATTGTGGCAAGTTGATAAACCTGTTGGTTTTGGAGAAAAGGTAAAAGGGATCGGTCCATTCTTCCTAACTAGTAATTTCGGGGATGAAATTCTTTTAAGGGGGGAGGAATGTGACGACCCGGAAATTTTAACGATTTAAAATGGAATAATAAATTGATTTTTAACATTTGAAAGGTTAATTTTAGCTTGAATTCCAAATATTAATATTTATTAGATAATTAAAGCATTGAATTATATAATTGAAATTGGGTAAATTGTTGAATTTGAGATTCTAAGTCTGTTTAAAATAATTAGAAGGCTTATAAAATCTATAATGAGGATACTGAAGATAATAGAATAGTTGAAGTTTAATTTAAAGGTGATTTGTTCAATTTTAAATAATATATCGTTTGAATCGATATTTAAAAAATAGCCTTCCGAGAGACAGTCTCGGAATTCGACGAAACCAATTCCATTGGATCCATAATAGTTAATTTTTATCGGATTTCAATTTTCAAAGCAATTGGAGTTGTCATTTGACCTTGGCAGCTCAAAACGCTTAGAATTATTTTAATCGTTTCAATTTAAAATTAATCGTTTTCTTCTGTAACTCGCGCGTACGATCAAATTAGCCTCCGAAACACGTTCCATTGAGTTCGGAATGCGGATAACAACCTTTTAAACGTCAGTCGGCATGTTTGATTTGGGGTTCGGGATTTCGCGTTATGGAACACGAGATATTTTCATATTTAATTATAATATAACCAGGCGTACTCAAGAAGCCATTCCTAATTTTATATTACGCCTTCGTCTTCCTCAAGCTTCCAGACCGAATCATTCAGAAAAGGAAAAAAAAATGAATAATAAGAATGGCCGAAAAAAAAGAAAGGGGGGAGCAATCTCGTATACCCAGCTCTTTCCTTCTCTATTCAAATCGAAACGCTTCCCCTCATAAAAAAAAATACAGATAATCGATTCGCGAACGAATTCGCGATCGAATTGAGGCTCGAGCCCTAACGCTCTAATGGAAGGAAGACGAATCGAGATGCTCGATTCGAGTCGTGGCGTCTCGAGGCCGAATGAAGGGGAGAGGCAGCAACGTCCAAGCACGTGGAAGTCTTGAAGTCGTCTTCGTTTGAGCATCGTGTGTCAGAGGGCGGCGGCGGCGATCAATGCTAGGTGAGTATCTGATTTGGAAGTCGCGATGGCACAGGTGACAGTCAATAGTGGAGTCATGAACTTCGATGGAGGGGAAACGAACGCGACTGCGTTCGATTAGTTGGATGGATGTGGTCGATTAGGCAGGTCGAGGCTTGGGTTTCAGCTTGATGATTTCGAGGATTAGGTTACAGGTCCAATTGTGGAGAAATTAACCATGATGGGAATGGATTGCAAAATCAAAATCAAGGTGAGTAAATCTCACTCTGTTGGTTTTTTATATATTTAAATTTAAATGGTTAAATCTGAATATTTGGTTGAATGATTGAATTGATTTGATATGCACTGTGAATTGTTGATTTGGTGATTGTGATTTTGGATGGTTCTTCGAGTTAATGGTTGCTTAACTCGAAGTATTCGGAATTTTAAGTTGTTTTAAACTTAAAACATAAGTAAGAAAATATTCCCGTTTTAAGGGTTGCTAAAGGCTTAATGATTTGAGATACATTAAATTAGTAGGGTAATTAAAAATGGATAATTAATTAATCCAATAAATTAATGATTTGGGTTATTTAACTTAGTAATTAACGAGTTGAATAAATAATGAATTGAGTTGTAAATTAATTAAATAAGTAAAGGTAATTCAAAAAAATCATTGGATGGTGTGATAAATAATTAATGTAAGTAATAAAATATAATTACTTGGTGAAATTAATCAAGAGATTAATTACGGTAGTTAAGTAAGAAGTAATTAATTTATGAATAAAGTAAAATGAAAGGTAGTTAATTACAGTTTTGGGATTAATCGAAAATGGTTAATACTGTGGTTTCATTAATATAATTAAATTTGATTAGAATAAATTAAAACATAATTGAAAATCCTTAATTTATATAATTAATGAAGTAATCAAAAATTGATTAATTAAGATTGATTAATCTATAATAAGTGACTTATGAAGTTAATTAATAAGTAATTAAGGATTAATGTAATTAAAATAGTTAATTAATTCATGAAGAAATTAAGATTACTTATTTATCTTGGTTAAGAATAATTAATATCGTGAAGTTAATTAAAGACAATTACTTGAATGAAATTGAAAGATAATTAATCCAGGGTGATTAATTAAGATGAATAATGATGGGTTGACCAATTAATTGATTTGGAATTAATTAACGTTAAATGAAGGAATCTAGGTGATTGAGGTTTGAAATTCAATTTGAATCAATTGAATTGATTTGTATGTGATTAAGCTTTGCTTATGGATGATGGAATGGTATTGGATGTTTTGAATGAATTGATATCTCTGATATGAAATGTTGTGTATTTCATTTGGATAACTTGGGATAGGATAGCATGAGTTTCGAAGAGACCGGGGTCGGGTAATGGAAAATACCCGAAACCACTACGGATAAAAATAAATTGACGTGTGAAATCAATAGGCTGAAATAAAATGATTTAAGTGAATTGGATTATTTTATCTAAGTTTGGTGCGTAGAAATTGATATGTGAAATAAGTGTTGTCTATAGCAAAATTATGAATTGGATAATTTGACATATGTTACCCGGGTTTATATAAGTTGATTGCTTTGGTATTCCATGTTAGTTGGGTTTACTCATGCTGGTTTCCAGCCTGACCCGGGTGTTACTTTGGTGTAATGCTCGGGTCAGACCGAGTATTACAGATTTTCAGGTAGGTACGTTCGGGAGCTCAAGAGGCGAGCCGGATGGCTACCGTATAGAGTATTCCGCTGTATTTGTATTATTATTAATCTGAGACTTGATAATTGTAAATATTCAGTGACTGTATATAATGTTAAACTCTGATGTATTTTAAATGTAATCGATAGATATAGTATTCTTTTGTAAACTTTATTATTTATTATATTTCATCCGCTGCGAATGTGAGATGTTTGGTGTTTTTGTTATTCTTCTTCTATCTCTTTCTTCTTTTTCATAACTATCTGGAATTTTCGAGTTAGAAAATTTCAGGTCATTACAAATGAAGTGAATTGAAGAATTAATATGAACTTAAATTATGAAAAATAAACATGAGTTGCATTTTATAAAATGTTTATAATAAACTTAAATGGTTTTATGAAATGGTTTGAAAATGATATTAGTATTAAAGAAAATATACTAATTGTAATGAAATAAAATTTAACTTAAATAAGATTAAATAAAATGGTTTTAAAAAATGGTTCATAAATGAATAGATATGAAATATGTGATAGTAAAAAGTAAAATAATTGAATTTGAATAAATTGAATATAAATGAAATAGATATAAATAAATTTGAAGCAAACTAATTAAATGTTAATAAAAATTGGATGCTAAAAGGAATGAAGTGTATAAATTTAATATTGATTTTGGATGATGTAAATTGTTATAATTATGAATTAATTGGATTAATTGGATGAATATTGATGGTTGAATGGTTTTTTTAGTGTTACAAATCATTGTTTTAACTATTTTTGATTGCATATGATTGTTGTATGATTCGTATTGGTGCTTGTGCTTATGATTGGGATTTAAAATTCATGTCATATAGTTTATTAAACTTATACATGTTTCTATATCCTTTATATGTGACTAATATTCTAAATTGAGTTGAGATAAGTACATATGAAGACCGTTTGGACGTATACGCGGATTTAATATTCTTTCTTAATATGAGCGAACCCGCTCGTATAAATAATAATAATAAGGTACATATCTCGGATTACAAACCGTATTTTTATATTTTCTCTACGGGATGCCTCATCATTGAGATGTAATGTATATTTGATATGTTTGGTATATATATTGTATTGTAAAAAATTTAAGATTAAGCCATGCAAAGGAGACGCTGCCCAAATTTTCGGTAAATCTTGATGTTAGAAATTTTTTGAGATTTTAAAATTTTATAACTTGTTTTTATGAAATAAGTTGTAATTTCTATAAGCCGATCGGAGTGGCGTAGCAGAAGCATAGCAATGGTTTTGTAATTAAGATTTAATGTTTTATAAGTTAATTATTTTGAATAAAATATATCAAATGTTAAATTCTCTACTTAATCCCTTTTCGGGGACGAATTTTTTTGAGTGGGAGGGTGTAACGGCCCGTATTTTTTAACTATTTTAAATTATTAAATTTAATATGATTATTTAATAAAAATGGTTAAAAATAAAAACTTAATGATCTATTTATGTAATTTATTTAATATGAACTTGAATAAAATTTTGAAATATCCAATTACGAAGATTTAAGCAATAACAAGTATTGAAATTAAATTCTATATATTGAATGTGTTTATAATCAATAGCTGAAATTGAATAATCAATGTTGAATTATTTAGATGAAAATAAAATAATTGTTGATTACTAAAATTCATTTGAAATTTAATAATTATTAACATAATTTATTTGATAATTAAATTGTTTAAATTTAATAGTGGAATTATTTAAATAACTGAATACTGAATTTAATATGAATGAAAATGAGGTTGAAAGTTGATTTAAATTTTATTTAAACAAGAATGAAATTTTTTGACTTTGAATATTGAGTTTAATAGTGATTAAATTGATTTCTGAATTTTTTTTAGTTAAGGTATAAAAATAGCCATTTTGAGCACTACCTCGGATTTCGACATGGACAAATGGACTAGCTACCCCTAGCAAACATCCGTTCTTTGATTTATTCTTGGACTTGGTCCATACTATTACTTTTGATGTTGGTTTCTATTAGTGCACCTTGATTTTGAGATAACCTCCATTTGACTCGATTTGCGATGGATGTACGCGGTGGGCGATTGTGGCTACGATGCGTTACCACCTGCCCTGCGACCTAAACTGGTAGTATCCTATCTTAGGCATTGCCTCACATGCCATGTCATACTTTTATCCCTATACGAGGCCCCTACGATTTTGGTTTAGTATTTCCGTATCAAGGGCATCCCTTTCCCTCGATGTGCTACTGGGGTATTATATGCAAACTGTATGATAATGCTTAAAAACACGTTAAGGTGGATTAATGTAAAACCTTAATGCTAAGAAAAATATTTATTTTACCGATTAGACATTATATATACAACATATTCTACTATATATAAATATTTTGAAGGATCCTTAAGAGATGGAAAATTCCGTAACATCATTTGAGTTATTGCATGCACGTTATACACGGGATAGGAGATGTGAAAGCCCATAAACATTTCTGACGTTATTACACTCCTGTTATATGTGATATTGATTTGATTCATACACGGATATTTTAGTCCTGACTCGAGTGTTTTGTCTTTTGATTACGCTCGGGTCAGCCCTGAATTTTTAGCGCATTGAAGATTATTTTATGAAAGACGAAAACAAAGATTTGATATATTATTATTGCTGGTATTATTCCTTGCATTATATTGTTCTGCTGCATTATTTTTTTGTCCCTGTTGTATATATAACTCTGATAAATATTGTATAAATTATAATCAAAGGTATAGTATAAAAAGCTTCATGAACTGTTTATTTGATTATTATATTTTGTCATTCCGCTGCAAGATTCTGTGTTTGTTTTCTTCCCCCATTAGTTATCTGCGTTTCAGATTGTTTGAGTTGGAGATGTGTGGATTATGGTCAATTAAAACCTTTCGAAATGTGGATCGTCATAATATCTTTTGTATTTTTATTACCAAACCAAACGATATTGAGTGGAGGTATGGAGGTTAAGGTGTTTATTCGACTAGAATACATGATGTAGAGATGAAACACACTAGTCAATATTAACTGAATCACATGAATCTTGAAGAGTAGACTATTACTTTTGGGTTTGAGAATTTTAGATGTGGAATTCCAAGTATAGAGTTGTATATAGTTGTATCTATGATTCAGAGATGATTATGGACACTTATACGTATTCTAGGGATGCTAAGGTAAGGTCACAATCTTTTAGAAGTATCCATCAACTATACGAAGCAACCATAAGCACATATAGATGTGAAGACGCCTTTTTAGGAACTAGCCATTTTCTTTGCATTCAGTCGACTGGAGATGGAGTTCATCGACTAACTCTTTTTAAAAATCAGTCCTGAAACAATATCCAAAAATAGAAGACTCCTTAGTACATCTAGTTGACAGTTTCAATCGATTGGATCCAATTCCAGTCGACCTTTAATTGACTGGTGGATATAGTCGACCGACTCTTTTATATTTTTGTTTGATGATGGTGCTTCTCTCTAAGCTTCTTCTGTCTTCAATTAAGTGTATATTTAGCAGTGATGTACTCCATTGTAAGTCTTCTACAACTCATGTACTCTAGTATTACTCTAAAGCAAAGTATCTTAAATATATGCTTTTATTCTTACTCCTCATTGAATGCTTACTAAAACTATAATATACTGGATGAAGATCGTTAGGAGCATTGTTGCGTGGTTGTTATCATCAAAACACCATAGATATGGTTCTTTTCGAAGAGAGACTGATAGTCGTCTTCCTGCTCCAGCAGCACACGAGGTATCCACCCGGATTCGCTTCTACGATCTTCCGTTACCCCCACCTGATCGTGACAATATCCAATAGTGTGCTCGTCAACGTGAGGACTTTCAATCACAACCCGGTTTTGTCTCCTATGGTATCGAACTGCTGGCCCAGGTGACACAAGAGGCAAGGGTCAACTATACTGTTGTAAATACTATAGTGTGTCACAGATCTAGGACACGATCCCACGATCAGGCCACTAGAATGGATGGTAACCATTTGGTTCATTCTAATACTAATAACCAGGGGTACATCATAATAGACAAACACATCATGTCTACGTATATAGGAATCCCACCTAGCTCAAATCCATGAACTTGGTCAACACAATATGCATCACCTTACATAAGTATTATCTCAGTATCACCGGTCCCGTCACATGAGTGACACCTTATAGTAAACAACCGAATAAATATCACATCAACGTCTCATACCACTGTGTGTTACTCATCCGTTCATTCAAAGCTCATAAACTACATCCAATCGTCATAATTTTCTATATAACGAGTCTAAAGAATGACATGAGAAATATTACCAAACGTCCCATACCAAACGATATTATAACTCCATTTATTCAGATTTCACGTTACACAAAACTAAAACAATCAAAATATTTAAATATAAATTATAAAAGAAATTATATTCATAAAACGTAATAAAACTTATGAAATCATTATTATATTCTATAATAATACCTTAAAACATTTATATAATAAATAACACATTCATTTTATTTATGTAATCACAAATACAGACTTAAATATTATAATTCATTTTCAAATCATTTTATATATACGCATATTTATATAACTTCCAAAGTCACTTTACAAGTCATTTAGAATTATAAAAGCCATTTCCTAATTTTCTATAATTAAATATCCTTTAAAATAATAAACTTTCAAATTATTCCTTTGCATTACAAAATATTTATTAACTCAAAGCATAAAATAATTTCAACACATTCAATAATTTAAATAACAAAGAGCGTGTATGTATTATTTATTTATTTATATTTTTTTTAAATAAATACACAGATACATTATTGTACCGGGGGTACCACTGGTCGATCGGTAGGCGGTGAACCGTTGTCGCAAATTCCTGAAGCATAATTCGATCGTTTATATCCAAATTCAATCCAAATCACTAGCACATTCAAGATTCAAGGAACATGCACACATGAGCAATTCATATATATATATATATATATATATATATATATATATATATCAAGATACATGTATTTAGACTTAGTATTGAGTGAAAAACACTAATCTGCAAACTTTCTTGTCTAGTAACCTCACCGCTTCCATTTCCCCCTTCACTGCAAGTTTCCATCAACTCAAATCTTGATCATGTAATCTATTTCATGTGTGTTGATGTAGCTTTAATTTGAGATGATTTGGAAATTTATAAAATTTTATTTCTATTTTTAATTGAATTTTAGAAGAAGGAAAAGGAGGAGGATTGATCTTGATTTTTGCTTCCTAAAGCTAGAAAATGAGAAATTTGATGGAGAAGGAAGTAGTGTTCATAATTTTCCATGATGAGGGAAGATAATATTAAGCTGAGACTCTAAATAAGGAAGTTAGATTTGGATTTAAAGTTTGAGCTTGGGCTTAAACGTGTGTGTTTCTTTTCTTTTATAAACTATTTTCCCATGCAACTTAAACCACTGTTAATTCTCAAATAAAAATTATATTTACATTACTTAAGTGATAATACGACATTATGAAATTTTATATAATTTATTTCCCATAAATTCTATTTATTTTTAATTATTTATTAAAAAGTGTTCGATTTGGCCCGTTTAACTAAAATTCATTTCATTAACCCAAACTAATCCAAATTTCCACTTTAAATTCATTTCTTACTCAAATCAATATTATTTACTCATATATAATTTAAAAAAATTCATATTTTAAACTTATTTTGATTTAATTACCTCATATTTACATTTAAACCCCATTGATTAAGCCAATTCCAAAACTATTTTCATTTAATCCTTAAAAAACTATATTAATTCATCAAATCACCAATAGGTATAATTTTCTAAATACATATTTTAGGATTTCAGAAATTTTGTAAAGAAAGTGAGTATTATTATTATAAGTGGTATCAGAGACTATATTAAAATGATATAAGGTATGTTATATATTAAAATGAATTTTAAAAGTTAATATGAAGAGAAACTTTTGAAAGTTGTTTGAATTACGTTCGTTATAATAAAATATTTTAAGGAAAAGAAAATTAAAATTTTGTAAACATTATTAATTACTAAAAGATAAAATTTGTTTGATTTTGATTTTGATTTCGAAGTGAGATTTAATTTGGAAGGAAATTAAAAGTTGAATAGTGATTATATTATAATAATTTTCATTTGAACGGAAAAGAAACTTTTGTGAAATATATTTTGTGATAAAAATATTTTAAAGATGGTAAATTTATAATATTTGATGAAAATATTTATTAGAAGGCTTATTTTGGAAAGAAGTATACTTTTACCTAATAATGAAGCTTTTAATTATAGAAAATTAAGAAATAATTTCTCTAAAATTATATTTGATTTGTAAAGTAATTCATTATGAAATAAATTTGGTGACAAAATACTTCGAAAGGTGTGAAGTTTACATTGTTTAACAGGGATATTTACTAGAGGGCATGATCCAGTAAATAAAGTATAAATTTTCAATTTTGAAGCATGAAATTTTATGAATGTGTTTGAGGTTCTCTACAGTATATATTTTTAAATTTTGATAAGGAATTATATATTTAAACTTTTTGAAGTTCAAGAAATTTTAGTTGAAAATGGTATTTGTTTTCTAAATATACAGAATGTGTTTATGTGAACTAGTTTTCAAAATTTTAAATAGGAGTAGTTTTGCTAATTGATATTAATAAGTTCAAAAGAAATGTTTTAAAATTGTGAAATGAAAATTTTAGGGAAAACTATTTAGGAAAGGGTTTTGCTTAGTTGATGTATTTTAATATTTTGTTGAAGGAAATCCAAATGAAAATTGCACTTCAACTTTGGGATAAGTGCTTGGAAAGCAAGTTATCTAAGATGGACTATTTTTTAGTTATAGAAAAGTTTTGTTAAATATATTTTAGAAATATAAAGGGATTTATGGATTTATTGATACCTTTGGAAGTTAATTGATAAGTTAAGTCTTTTGAGATTTTATGGATAATTAATATATTTTTATTTATTTATAAATATAAAGGAAATTTTGTAAGGATAGTATGATAATTTATATTGTTTAAAAATTGTGAATTTAGGGTTAGACTTCAAGCCATTGAGATTATTTCGAAGCATCTTGGAATTATTAACATAGGTGTATTTGATTGTTTATGTGGATATTGATTATCTTCCAAAGGAGTTCAATTGAACTCAAAGCTCATGATTTTAACAACGGATGAGGAAGATAAAATATGAGTCTTTTAATAAGACACCGAATAAAAGGTCTAATTATTAATTCTACGTCGCTCTATTTAATACCTAACGATCAAGGAAGATTTCGCAATACGTTCTAACCCGAGATAATAGAGATAGAGCATTGTATGATTCGTGTAAATGGTTGATCGTTTTGTATTTGAATGTAAATTGTAGATGCTGTAGTTAAGCTAGGAGTAATCAGCTTAATTATAGATTTTACATAAGAAGGAATTGTGAGGACGCAATTTATTTAAGGAGGGAAGTCTATAACAACCCGGTATTAAGAGATAATTAATTAAAAATTATTAATTCATTCACACCAATCAAAATATTTAAGATATATGGATAATTTCATATTCACATACACTTAAATATATAAATCAAATGTACAAATACCATAAAATATAATGACATTACCTCGCCATTTATTTCTAGTGACTATAAACGTTAATTGGCTACAATATTGACCGCATGATCAATGCAGCATCGCCAATGACTTCAACTGTCATCTAAAGTGCAATGGCTGTAATTACCGCTAAGGATACCTATAATTATAAAGCATCTCTACCATCAAAACATATTTTCCAAAATCATTATAAATATTTTTTTCTTTTAAAAATTACCTTTCAAAATAATTTAACTTTTCTCACAACACTGAATTTTTTCAAAATGTTATTGATGGCTTCTTCCAAAACCTTCAAACCTTTTCTAATATATTGTAATCTTTACAAAGTATTTTAAACTTTTCAAAAATATTAAAATTCTTATTAAACATTGTGCTCAAATGTTTCGTCCTAATGTTTAGGAATCCCTGTTGATAACGTTGACAAAATGCATCAACCAGGATTCTTATAACATTCAATGGGCAGATTAACACAAATTTATCGCACATTTTTTTTTAAAGTAATTTATACATATACCTTTATAAAAGCTTACTTTGTAAAATACACATTTACTTATACTAAAACTTAATCGATACCACTTTTATAGACATATAATTTATCTAAAAGATTTCTAATCAGAATATTTGCTTACTTTCATAAAAACAATTTATAATATATTACATATGTATGTCAAAAGATTTTCCAACACTTTATCTAAACATATACCTGCTTATATTAAAATATTTGCAAATGTTTTCTAAATATTCGTTATATAAATAAATCTCTTTTAGTAGTTTAACATCACATATAAAATATCAAACATCACACATCAATGAGTAAACATCATCCTCATTCATTTATAAAAAATAGTAAACATCAAAAATTTAAATTCTTTTCACAATTACAATTAATATTATAATAATATTATCTTAAACGAAAATATAATTCACAATTTTCCATAGCAGTAACTCACTACTTAAGACACCACAAGGTTTTATTTAAATTTGAGTAGGCATTTACTTTTCATAAACCACTATTTTTATTTTCTAAAATATCAATTTCTTTTTCTAAGTAATTAATTTTAGAATTAAATTGTCATTTGAAAATTTTTAAATCTTTATTTAGGCCTTTTAGGAAATCACATTTTTTAGATAATCTAATTTTTTTTGAAACAAAATTTCTGTTCTTTTTTCAAAAGTAGATTTTTCTAAAGAGTGTATTTTATTTTCAATGACCTCTTCCAAAACAATTTTCTCACACTTTAAGAATTATTTCTAATTCAGCTCCATTTAAATCAACTAAGGTTTCTTTTTGAGTTTTTTGAAGATTTCTAAACTTTTTCTCTAATAAATAATTTTAAAATTTTTTTACTGCCGAATAATTATAGAAGTGAATAAAAAATTAATTTTTCTAAATGAATATATATTATTAATTAATATTTAATATTTAGATTTCATCAATTAAATCATTAAATAACAGTATTTTAATCAAATTTTTTATCAGGCCGTGAGCATATGTCATGTATACTAAATAATACCAACTTTTGTTACGCATATATATATATATATGGATTTTATCCGATGTGACAATACAATTATATACCGATTTGTTATATCGATAACTTAACTAAACCGAAGCATTCATACATGATAATATATAAGTGTAGAGAATTACCATTCACCAATGCCTAGAATACACACGTTAAAGTGAAGAACAAAGTTACTTGAATCAAATTTGAATCCAGAAGTTGCTAGCTCCCGAACGCCATACCACCGACGATCGAATCGATGTGTTTTTGATGTTTTTTTGCTCAGAATTTTGGAGGTTTATTGGGGTTATTTCACGTCAAAATTTTCAGAGTGGAGAATGAAATAAAGGTTAAATTCAAATGAGGATTGAGTGGCATTACATAAAGGAGAGGCCATGGAGTGAAAAGTGGATCAAAATCCTTATTTCCCTCCTGCCTTTTCTTTCCCCTTTAATCATTCAGAGCCCTACACCCAACCAACTCTTGGCCGGCCCATTCTTGCAACCTTCTAGCCGAAATCATCATGTAATGACCTGATATTTTCAACCATTAGCATCTGCATATGTCGGACTTGAATTGATCAAAATATCAGATTGTTAATTTAAATTTGGCAAAACTTAACATATACAGTATATAAATCAATCACAGAATCACAGACACAGAGTAATACAATAATACGCAGCAGAATCAATAAATAGTAGTTCATGAAGCTACTATATAATCATCAGAGTTAGAAATAAAATACAGCGGAATGTCTCAAATACAGTGAAGTCTCCAATGCAACAGATGACTTCTCTGAACAAATCAACTGGAAGAGCTGAAAGCTAAAATGATAGTTAGGTCTCCAAGCGAAGCTCCAAACTCCAAAGGCGAGTCTCAAATGCTATATCACTCAGTCTGACCCGAGTGTAAAACAAAACACAAAACACTCGAGTCAGGATTTATATTCTTATATCAATAAATCCAACTCAAGTGAAATAACAACTGAAATACAGGTAACTCAAAGGATGTTTGGGATAACCATCCTCTAAGGATCCGTGGAACTAACGACAATGCAGAAATATACACTATACACCGTGGTCATTTCAAATTAATTTAAAACTTCAAAACCAGAGTATCATTTCCATTTTTTTATATATATTTCCAAATTTTATCATTTTCAAAGTTACGATTCAAATCAACTCAATTTCCAAATCCAAATTTAACTAAATCTCAATTCAACAAATTTCAATTCAATTCAGTTCCTAATAAACAATTGCAAATTATATCGATTTCCAATGCAGAAATAAATCTCAAAATAAACCATTTAAATTCCAATATATTTCAAAGCTTTAATATTCACATTTTCAAAGCTAAATTTAATAGTTTCATATATCCTGATTTAACTTTATTAATATTTAGTCTTGAAATATTCCCTCATTAAAATTCAATATCATTTAAGTAACCTTAAATTACATCTTACTAAGTATCTCATTTAATTTATTTTAACATGAAATATTCATTAAGTCACTTAAATCCAAAAATCCAGTTAAAATCGTATCTTTAAATTTCAATTTCCATAATTTCAAATCAGTGTTTATTTACTAAAATTCTTAATTACATACAATTTCAAATACCTTTAAATTTATCTTCCCAGCATTAACTAATTCAAATTATTACCAAAATCTATAAATTTAAATAAGTACTTGAGCATATTAATTATATGTATTAAATCAATCTCCATTTAATTAAATATTATTATTAAATCTATATATTATATTTCCATTTATATATAATATTTAAGGATCAATATTTATTAAAACCTTATATTTCTTTGCAAAACCACAGAAATTATTTTCAAAATATTTATATATGGACTAACGGTGTCTGATACAATTTCTTATCCTATGGTCAAGTGATACGGATATTTATCATTTCAATCCGTAATATATATATATATATATATATATATATATATATATATATATATATATATACACGGGTAGATATCCTTTCTATCCGTAATCCCAATTTCAATTCAATGAAAATCGCTTGGGTCTATCATTTCAACCCATAACGAAATTCTCCTATTCTAAAGTCCGTTCGGGTATGTATCATTTTAACCCATAGTAAATTTTATACTAACAGGGAACTTGCAGAGTGATAACAAATATGATAGTAATAATAACAGGCACATATCATCAATAACAATATAATATAAACAACATGATATGGTGTCATATCCCATAGGTGAACAATTACATATAAATGCATATCATACATATAACGGTTTAAACAATTAATAGTTAAATTTTAGCAACATATTTCAATTGTCGTTCCAATTGAAATCAAATTTAATAAATGAAAGAACGTAAATCGTGAGTGGTTGCTCACCTTTCAAGGCTAAAGAGAATATACAATATAATGAGTTACGGATCCAAGCACGAATTTCAAAGCAAAGCACGATGGACTTGAGTTCGACGGACAAGCTGATAAATAGGGTAGATGAAATCAAATCAGAAATGGATCGATGAAGATAATGGTATAAGTAGACACGTACATATACTTATATATAACTATGTATAAAAACTATATTCTTAATTCAAAAAAATACCAAAATCTTTAAAATATATATATGAACATCAATATCAAGTTAAACATATATACGTAAAAAGAACACGTAAAATTTATTTCCTATATATTATTCAATTTAAAATTTTATTTATTAATCAATTAACTAAGAACAAATGTGTATATGTATAAAGTTTATTTCTTTTACAGAATATTAATTACTTGATTTAAAGTTGTATAACCAATTTTTAAAAGAACAAAAGTTAGAATTCTTCAAGTACTTGGTAGACCCGTTTCAACACTTAGTGAAAATACTTGAAAAACCTTTAAAACCGGTATGGAAAGTACAATCCAAATAAATCACCTGGATCGCAGGATACATAACAATGGTTACGCCTGGATCCCACAGGAAACATCAATATCCTTTAAGCATTCACTTCCTTGCAAATTACGCCATGATAACCAAAACCCATGGACTGCAGGATACATAACAATGGTTACGCCTGGATCCCCCAAGAAACATCCATATCTTTTAAGCAATCTCTGCCTTGCGGATTATGCCACAACAACAGAACCGGTAGGCCGTAGGATACATAAAAATGGTTATGATTGGATCCCCCAGGAAACATCCATATCCTTTAAGCAATCTCTGCCTTGCGGATTACGCCACGGTAGGACACTCGAGTATCAAATCCGGAAAACCAAAAAATCAGAGAGAATAATATCGATAGAATGAATCCACAATATGGCCACAAAGCAGATATCAAGCAGAAGGCACTTTCCATATCATTACTTCGAAAGTATATATCATATAGTACCTTTCAAATCCATTTCAAATATCGTACGTATATAAAGTCCACTATATATAAGATTTCATTTCAAAATTGAATACTTTCTAATCAACAATATATCAAATCACACTTATATACACTTCGATAGTATAAGATTTCACTTTTCAAATTGAGTACCTTTCCAAATCAATAGTTTTAAAATCAACTTCATACTTATACAAATCAATTTTATATAAGTTCGATAACTCTCAAATCAAGTATTTAGTAAAACAAGGTCGTTCTTAATTTCAATTCGTTTCCATATCAGTTCAGTTTCAAAATCATATACGATTTCACCAATTTTTTTTTTCAAATTTAATATCTTCAGTCTCAAAATTTCCAAAATAATAGGTCTAGAAAATAATCCTAGCTTTCAAATCAACATAATCTAGGTCAATCAAATTCATTTCCAAAATCATCATATAAATACTGGGTTTTAAATTCCAATCTATTTTCAAAAACCAAATATTTTTCAATATCAATTATACCCCAAATGGTTTCCAAAATTTCAACATCCCTTTAAAACCTTAAACTATTTATTTCAATTCAAAAGATCCACTTTTCCTTTTGCAAATTATTCCTACATATATATAGTTATATAAAAGATGTTCCAAAGTCAAACTTTTATAACTAAATTTTATTCGAAACATCTTGAAACAAAATTTCAAATTAATACAATTCAAAATAGTCTTATTCATTTACTTAACAAAACAGTTTCAAAATTATTTAAATCATATTAAAACATACAAAACTAAACTTACATACTTTATCAAATACCTTATACTTTTCAAACTTACTTAGCTTGGAAAAATTAACCTTGATTTGGAAGTGTTCGAACTTTCAAATATAGTCAAAGAAATCATATTTTCAGTCCAAGAGTTGGAAATCAACAATAAATTAGTAAATCAATTTTTATAAATAGAGTTATACTAAATCAAATCCGAAACTCGAGGATTGAACACCGGGCTCACTTCAAATCATTTCAAATATATATATACGTCCATCTTTCGAAAATCAAATCATACTTCGAAATCTGAAATCAAAATTGGCCTCACAAAATCACTCACATAGCAAAGCTACCAGAGTGGCCTCTTCCCCACTTTGAAACTCGAAAATCAATGTCGATGATGCGTGTACTCATCACCGAAATTATTTTCCAGCGACAAAGTGAGTTCTGAACTTCTATTTTCTTGAAAACTTCATTGAAATTTCTTCTAAGTCATTGGAATTCATTTGAACTCTTTTGAAATATTTCTTATCCGGAAAATACTTTTAAATCATATTATTTTATATATTTACAAAATCTTAAAACCAATTCCAAAGCACCGGAATTCAACTCCTCGAAGTTCCAATTTAAAAATCCTTCAGTTATAAATCATTTTATACAATCGAATTCCTTATAAATTTTCAAATTTTCACATCCTTTCAAAATATTAGACTTTCATTTTTAAAAGATATATAATCCTTATCGAAAATATTTCACTTTTATATATAGAATAAAATCATGGTTATCAAAATATAATCGACATTCGATCGCTAGATATAGAATTTGGCATAACCAGAGATAGCAGCATCTAAACTGAGGCTGTATAAATCTTCGGTGAGTCGATGCTATTGTAAAGGAGTTTCACCCCTTTACAAATCATTCAGTGGAGTTATGGGATACTCCAGAATCAAACGAATATAAATAGGGAGAGATAAGAATGAATTTCGGAATCAAAGGGGACATTCCAAAATTCAAAGGAACTTCCAATCAAGAGAAAGGAATTCAAGTCCGAACGAAAGTGATTCCGTAATTAAATTTACCATACATGCTAAATTTGCCTAGAGCCAAAGCTCTAATACCAGTTGTAACGACCTGATATTTTCAACCATTAGCATCCACACATGTCGGACATGAATTGCTCAAAATATCAGATTGTTAATTTAAATTTGGCAAAACTTAACATATACAGTAAATAAATCAATAACAGAATCACAGGCACAGAGTAATACAATAATACGCAGCGGAATCAATAAACAGTAGTTCATGAAGCTACTATATAATCATCAGAGTTAGAACTAAAATACAGCAGAATGTCTCAAATACAGTTAAGTCTTCAATGCAACAGATGACTTCTCTGAACAAATCAACTGGAAGAGCTGAAAGCTAAAACGATAGTTGGGCTCCAAGCGAAGCTGCAAACTCCAAAAGTCAGTCTCAATGCTGTATCACTCGGTCTGACCCGAGCGTGAAGCAAAACACAAAACACTCAGGTCAGGATTTACATTCTTATATCAATAAATCCAACTCAAGAGAAAGAACAACTGGAATACAGGTAACTCAAAGAATGTTTGGGATAACCATCATCTAAGGATCCGTGGAACTAACGACAATGCAGAAATATACACTATACACCGTGGTCATTTCAAATTAATTTAAAACTTCAAAACCAAAGTATCATTTCCATTTTTTTATATATATTTCCAAATTTTATCATTTTCAAAGTTACGATTCAAATCAACTAAATTTTCAAATTCAAATTTAACTAAATCTCAATTCAACGAATTTCAATTCAATTCAGTTCCTAATAAACAATTGCAAATTATATCGATTTCCAATGCAGAAATAAATCTCAAAATAAACCATTTAAATTCCAATATATATATTCACATTTTCAAAGCTAAATTTAATAGTTTCGTATATCCTGATTTAACTTTATTATTATTTAGTCTTGAAATATTCCCTCATTAAAATTCAATATCATTTAAGTAACCTTAAATTACATCTTACTATGTATCTCCTTTAATTTATTTTAACATGGAATATTCACTAAGTCGCTTAAATCCAAAAATCCAGTTAAAATCGTACCTTTAAATTTCAATTTCCATAATTCCAAATCAATGTTTATTACTAAAATTCTTAATTACATACAATTTCAAATACCTTTAAATTTATCTTACCAACATTAACTTATTCAAATTATTACCAAATCTATAAATTTAAATAAGTACTTGAGCATATTATATGTATTAAATCAATCTCCATTTAATTAAATATTATTATTAAATCTATATATTATATTTCCATTTATATATAATATTTAAGAATCAATATTTATTAAAACCTTATATTTCTTTCCAAAACCATAGAAATTATTTTCAAAATATTTAAATATGGACCAATGGTGTCTGTATATAATTTCTTATCCTATGGTCAAGTGATACAGATATTTATCATTTTAATCCATAATATATATATATATATATATATATATATATATACATATATGGGTAGATATCCTTTCTACCCGTAATCCCGATTTCAATTCAATGAAAATCGGTTGGGTCTATCATTTCAACCCATAACGAAATTCTCCTATTCTAAAGTCTGTTCGGGTATGTATCATTTCAACCCATAGTAAATTTTATACTAATAGGGAACTTGTAGAGTGATAACAGATATGACAATAATAATAACAGGCATATATCATCAGTAACAATATAATATAAACAACAGGATATGGTGTCATATCCCATAGGTGAACAATTACATATAAATGCATATCATACATATAACGGTTTAAACAATTAATAGTTAAATTTTAGCAACATATTTCAATTGTCGTTCCAATTGAAATCAAATTTAATAAATAAAAGAACGTAAATCGTGATTGATTGCTCACCTTTCGAGGCTAAAGAGAATATACAATATAATGAGTTACGGATCCAAGCACGAATTTCAAAGCAAAGCACGATGGACTTGAGTTCCACGGATAAGCTGATAAATAGGGTAGACGAAATCAAATCAGAAATGGATCGATGAAGATAATGGTATAAGTGGACACGTATATATACCGATATATAACTATGTATAAAAATTATATTCTTAATTCAAACACATACCAAAATATTTAAAATATACATATGAACATCAATATCAAGTTAAACATATATACACTCTCCAAATCAAAAATCTATATGTATTAAAATCAAAATACATACATATATAGGTTATAATATAAAATCTATAGGAAAATTTGAAATCAAACTGCCAATAGTAATATATAACAAAACGCATATATTGGTAGACATGCAATTTCTTTCGTAGTACGCATTATATACATTTATTTGCAACGCCAAATGCAAATATGCTAATAATCTATACTTATGTAACCCAGGAAATATAGTATATACTGTATATGCAATTACATAAGCGTTAATATTATAAACATATTATTAATATATACTTTTCAAAATCCCCCTCTTTTTTTTAAAATTTATAAAACCAATATTCCCATTCACAAGATTTTCAAATATTAACATCACTATTACTCATACAATGCCAAATATTAACAAAATTTCATATGAAATATATGTAATCAGTTATATCTAACGTATCAAGTGCAAGTTGTAGTGTACGTATATAATAAAACAACAAAGAACTGCATACTTACTACTCCTTCCTATCAGTTAAATATGCGTATCCAAAATAAATATATTTTCATTAATTTAAATAAATAGAAAAGAGTATGTATACTATACGAAACACTAACTATGAATGTTAATGAAATCAATAGTTAAAACTAGTATTTTACACGCATACAAATATATAAAACAACTCAAAAATAAAACAATATATATATATATATATATATATATTTCTGCCATAATATAACTTATATTATATACGTGTATACACCTTTATATGAAGTCACGTGTATTAAAATTCCTATCTACGTTTTTTAAACCAATGTGCGAATATATATACTACAGTAGACAAAACGTAAACAGTGCCTCTAAAATATAAAACATGCTATGCTCATACACTTAAAAAATAAAATCAAATACATAGATATGAAGTAAATTATAAACTTTTAATGTAAATATATATTTGTTTAAAACCAAGTATATACACGTATTTGCACTTAGATATAAAATGCGAAAATCAGCTGCTATGGTGAGCCAACAAACGAGCGGCTTCAGGAAAACAAGGCTTTATATAAAAACTGATGCTCTATATATATATATATATATATATATATATATATATCTGTGTGTGTGTGAGTATTTACTTACAAATTGCAAAAGAGGAACGAGTTGCTGCTGCGAAATAAGGTAGAGGCAGTTGAGGAGAATGTGGGCGGTGGCGACGGAGATTGAGCGGCAATGGTGGTCAGCGCTTGTTTGAGAGCAGGGGCGTGAGCAGGCTACGGTGGAGGTGGAAGATGAACATGCATCTTCGTTTATATGTATTTATATAAATCTGCAAAAGATACGGAAGGATAACCATGAACAGAAAAACTTTATACTTGAAAAGAAATAAAACTGGATAATGGATTTTATAAATGCGAATGAATGTGAACGATTATTAAAGCAAATTCGAACAGTTTCAAGATAATGAATAATTTGCTGCAATAAAATAGCAACGGTTAGAAGCATTGATTCAGGAAAGATTACTAAAGTAATAAATTTGATTGGACAAGAAGTTTTGAATTTTTTTAAACGGAAGGAGATTGAAGAGTCAAACTAAATGCTTCAGGTAAGAGAAAAGAGAAATAATAGAAACACACGCGAAAATTAAGCAGGTGGAATAATACACAAAGAAGGCAACGTATATTTATTTCCGAAAGCTACAGAGAACTTGAAATATATACACAAAATAATGGTAATGGTTCAATCCCTTTGATTGATGTGTTTGTTGAAGCCAATAATATATATAAATCAAGGAATGAAAAAGGCAATAGGGAAAAGAACGGAACAAATAGAAATGAAACGTTATCAATTTAAATATAAGCAGTTTTAGAAGCAACGGTCACCCATTGATTTAGCTGACAAATATTAAAGCAAAAAGGAAGTGAAATAAATTTTCCCCCGTGAATGGCAAGCACGGTCAAAAATTTTCTTCCAAAAATCGCGGCTACTGATTTGTTTTCAGTAGCTAAGGTATGAAATAGATGCAGAATTTTAATTAAAACGTACGCTCAAATAATTTACAAAAGTAACGTGAATAGAAACTATTCGTTTCTCATTTATTTATTTCATATATAGTTAGTACAATATATGCTAAATTTATATGCTAACTATTTATACGTTACTTATTTATTCTCTACCTATTTTTGGTAGAATATACGTTTTAAAGAATATTCATTAGCTACGTACCATTTATATGCTAACTAAATAAATCAAAACGGATATAACGTTCAAATTAAAACGTGCATTTTAAATAGCCTATTTATACTCTATTAACTTTAAAATTTATTACTTAATTAACTTTTGATTTGTTTACATTGGTTTGATTTACTTAACATTTAACAAATAACTAATATACATACGTAAAATGAAAACGTAAAATTTATTTCCTATATATTATTCAATTTAAAATTTTATTTATTAATCAATTAACTAAGAACAAATGTATATACGTATAAAGTTTATTTCTTTTACAGAATATTAATTACTTGATTTAAAGGTGTATAACCAATTTTTAAAAGAACAAAAGTGGAAATAAAATGTTGTTACCAATATATTCAGTTAAATTAAAAGGTTTGGAAGTTAGAATTTAAAAGATTTAAATTCCAGTAAATGTTAAACTTTAATCAACAATAAGAGTTATAGAATTGGCTTATATTAATAAAATTTTGGTGACTATTTATAATTAAATTAAAAAAAATTCAACTTTTTTGTAAATTAAAACCCCGAAGTTTATAAATAAAAGAATAAAATACTTGTTAGAAGTTTTGGGTTGTTACACATCATGTCCATATGGGCCTTGTGTCCATTACAAAGTCCGAACAATGTTCTTTATATTTAAATCCAATTTAAACTCATACCGATATCGTATATCGATTAGTATATTTATAACTATTACAAACACACCGTTTAATATCGTTCAATATACATCAAATAAAATTTTATAACTAATATTTCATGAATATTAATTAATTTAATTAATTTATAACATTTATAATTAAATTAAATCGGGTGGTAGTAGGAGTACTCAACGTTTCGGTTGTGTGATTCTTAGGTGTAAATTTGATTAGCGATTAATATCGAACAATTTGAATATTAATGTTCATACTTCTTAGTAGATGGTGTGATATTATGGTCAAATTTATCGCTTACTCGGTATTAGTAAAATCCAATTTTACTTCCTTAAGCGTTACCTGGTAGTGACTATTATTTACACCAATTCTCTTTGTCAAAACTGTATCACTTTGGACTTATAGAATTTGTATTGGTCTGAATTCAAATATCGTCTGCATTCAACTCTATAGTCAAAGCACAAAGTCCTTGGTTTAATAATAACAATTATTATTAATCGAAATGCTCTGTCCAGAGACTTTGACTTTGAGTTGATTTGAGTTGACTGTGATACTAACCCCGTATAGCTGTGGAGACAAATCCTTTCTTGAATAGTGCTTCACTTCAATACTTCCACTCGACTCAACTTCAGTGACTCGATGGACGTTGTGTCATGATTTGACTATAATCGGGGCAGAGTTTTCACATTGAAGATTGACAATATTCTCAAGTTGAGTGAATTGTGTAAATTAGTCACATCGATATTTTTCTATTTAACCGTAGTTACATTAACCAACAAAAATCTATCGAGTGAGTCATTTCATGATTATCCAATAACTATCAATACGTAGTCTCTTGGTGCCCCCAGCAGTCGCGTGTAATGCACTGTCTAACGTAATCTAGTCTTAACAGATACATTGATCCAGTCTCGATGTATATTGACTAGGAATATTTAAAAGTGTATTTTCTTTTATTGAATTACCCACCATACAACATTTTGTAACTACTATCACAAAATATATCATTTATTGATTTTCTATTAAATATACTCTTAATTAAATTAATTATTTAATACGACACATTATACGAAGTATATAATAGAAAGAAATCACCTTTTATTTCGAACAAGATTGTTTATCGGTTTAGATATATGTAACAAATTATGTAATTTCACTAGGGCATACCTCTAACTCTAACGTAATGTTGTTTGCTACCCATGATAGACTTGGGCGTGAACACTGTTATGATCCAAGCCCCAACCTAGTTTGATGGAAGATAAATAAAAAATTGTAGAAAAAAATGAGAAAAATGATGGAGTGTGAAAGGAAACAATGGGTGTAGAATTTATAAGGTTTGTTTGGGGTATGAAAATGAAATTGGGGGTACAAATCAGTGTTTTGAAAACTCGATCGGGCCGTCGATAGGACCGTCATGACTGCTAACCATCAGTCACGAACGAAGTCTCCGAATTGAAAATTATACCAAACAGCGATTAAGTCTCTTAGAATCGCACAAACCTTCAAAAACCACTGTTTTGATGTATATTTGCTGATTTTTTTAATTTTTAATTGGTATGATTTTGATTTTGAGATTTTTGGTTGGATTTCTAAAGAAGAACAAGATTAAGATGCGAGGAGATGTGGCCATGACAGTTGTGCAATTAAATATTATCTTTTTCGTATTTGTTGGCTGTAAATTTACATCTAAGAGCACGTTTGACAATAACTTATTTTAAAACGGCTTAAAAGAAGATTTGAATAGGAACTTCGAAGTAGTTTGAAGCAGTGGTTAATAAGTAGAAGTGTTTAGATGTAATTAGACTTTTAAGTTAAAATAAGTAAATTAGTTTGTCGAAATGGAAAAATAGGCAAAATAACAAATTTAGAAATTTTTTTAGGCCGAAGGATAACAAGTTTATTTTTTTGGTTGAAGCACAATGCTAGTTATAACTAGCATTTTGTATAGTGTAAAATTGAATATAATGCTAGTTATAACTAGCATTTTGTATAGTGTAAAATTTGAATATAATTCTAAATATAACTAGCATTTGTCCTCCCGTCTAAAAAAATTTCACGTCCTTCAGTTTAATTTTTTTCTTCAAAGTTTGTTATTTTTCCTAATTCTTTTTTGTCGAAACTAGTTACAAAATACAGTAAGTCATAAACAACAAATTGTTGATTTTCCTATTTTGACTTAATATTCTTTTTTATAAAATGTTTATAAGAAGTTGCAAACAGTTGAATTACAACAAGCTACATGTAAGTAGTTACCAAGTAATTGCCAAACGTGTAACCTTCCGCTACAAAATAATGGTGCACATAGCCTGGGATTTGACAAATGAACTCTAAATTTGAAATATAAACTGTTTCTAGATGCTGCTAGCAATGGAGATAAGTTTCAGAAGCACATATAATTGAAGCCAATGGCTTCAGCAGCACCCTTCCAACTACATTTTCGTAGAAATTTCAGTTCTTTAACTTCAGTTTCCTCGTTAAAATTTCCAAAACAAGAATGCTGTTACACTTGCCGAGTTCACCCATCTAAAGTTCAATGTTTATCTCCGCCCAAAAGCAGAGAAGAATCAATTTCTCAGGCAAAGCGCGCTCTCTTTTCAACCCTAAAAAAGCCATTAAACAACCCAATTCCACTTCCAACTAGAAAACTCAAGAAAATAACCCAATCCAGATTCAGAGTTGAGATTCCGATCATAGACGACTCTTCAAATTCATTGATGAAACTTGCTTTCGACCTCTTCTCAAACTTGCGCATCTCGAAAAAAGGCAAAGAACCTATCTTTCTTCTCATCTGGCCTTCTTCTACGTTATCCAAACTTGCCCAAGAAACGTTTCTGAATACCGATTCGATCGCGAACTCGCATTTTTCTTCTATTAGTATTGAAAAGTTGAATTCTTGCGATGTAGTTGTGTTTGTAGCTCCGGAAAGCTCACAACTTGGGAACGTTAAAGGTGTCAGCGACGATTTCTATCCTAAACCTGTTGTTTTGTTTAACCCGAATTGGAGCTATGATGAGGAGAATGATTTGGAGTTGAAAAGCTTTGTTGGGTCTTTTAATGTTGTGTATTCATTTATGGGGCTAGAAGTTAGAGGAGTGATTAAGAAGAGAAGAGGTGTGGTCTTCAAGTGTGTTGAAGATGGAATAGTTAGTAATGAAGAGTGGGTCATTATGGTTGAGGATGAAGAAGGAGAAGATAAAGAGAAGTTGAAAGTTGTTTCCAAGTTTAAAAGGCGGCCGAGCATTGTTGAAGTCGAGAGTGTTTTATATAATTTGATGGCTGTGAATTCACCTATTACCAAATCTGTTAAATTTTTGAAAGATTTAGCTTCCAATGTGATGGGGAAGAAGGCAAACTAGCTAGTGAGTTTTTAGTTTGTTGGTTTTAGTAGATTATATGAATCTTTGCAATTTATTATGATAATCACTTGTTATTTTATCTCCTTTTTAGCTTTAGTAATTTTGCTATGGTACTATTTGCTCAGCCACTATCATCAAACAGAGAAGTTGAATCTTCAGTGTATACGATGCTTATGTTTATAGAAGTTTTTGTTTAGTAACGACCATTGATATTTACATTTGTATGTAAAGGAATAAAATACTTAGGAATTGAAAAGTCGAAAAATTCAAGTTAGATAGCAACTTCTATGAATTGTTTATTGCCTGCTAAACTCTACCTTGCAGTGAAAGGTGTAGAATATTATGTATCTTCTTTTAGAAGACCCCCCTTGACAAAGTCATTATTATCATGTGTTGAATAAATAGAACACCTATAATAAGGAGCATTTGGTTCACCAATTACTCATAAACTAATTACCATGGAAAGGAGTGATTTTGACACAAGTGTAAACTTCGATCAAGAATTTGCGAGTGGAAAAACAAAGGAAGAAATAGTGTTGGCAATCAACCATTTTCTAACACTGCACACTAGCAAAAAGATAGACAGGTTCCACCTTTACTTTTGTGCATCTAAAAATTTTCTTCAGCGCATAGAAAATTGGGTATCATACATAATCGGAAAAGGAGTAGAAGAAATCATTCTAGATTTTTCAATGGGCATTGATGAAGAAGAATGCAATGATGAGTTGAGGTTATCGGAGTTGCCTTGTGCTCTATTTTCATGCAGAACGTTAGGAAAATTGTGTTTGACACGCTGTATATTTTCTCCTCCTATTAGTTTTGTTAAGTTTGATATCCTCAAATCTCTATCGATGGAAGATGTTAACATCAAAAGCGATGAATTGGAGAAGTTAATATCCAGTTGTTCTCTACTCGAAAACTTGAGACTTGCAAACTGCATTTCACTGGATGCAATCGTTGTATCATCAGAAAGTCTACTGAAGCTAACAATAGAGAATCCATGTTGTGAATACTATGACATATCGATCACAACTCCAAATCTCAAGACTTTCATATACTATGGAATGCATAGTTTTGGTGATTCAGATTTAAACTCAATAAATTCTTTTATTGACATCTCATCACTGTCCGATGCCTTCATTTGCGCAATAGAGTCGTCTGAGCCTGAGCATGACTTTGTAAAATTGGTGTATGACCTCAGGCATGTTGAAGTTCTTACTGTCTGCACATACACTTTATGGGTACTTTTCTTTTTTGCATGCTTAAATTTTTTAAAATTTTACAAAATTTTACGAGTATTCGTTCTCTTTTCGTTTTGTGGACAGTGTATAACTTATTGGGATCCAATGGAGCAGCTGCCAATAAGCATGCAGAATCTGAAAGAATTGCAACTGCTTGCAGATCATGCTTGCACTGACCTTGAAGGCATGTATAGTTTCTTTAGTCAATGTCCGAGCCCATTCATTGAAAAACTGTTTGTTCAGGTAGGCTGTTCACTTACCATGATATAACAAAATTACATATGCAAATGGAGAAGCAGAAAGATTGATTTGTATTTGTTTGCAGCTGTCAGGATACGAAGGAGAAGAGTTGCCTGTTCGGCTTAAAAATGAAGTGAAAGATCCGTTGAATGTATATTTTAATCATCTGAAAGTTGTCGTTATAAGAAACTTTTTAGGATGTGAAGGTGGGATGAGACTAGTGAGCTTTTTACTGGATAAAGCTGCTAAATTAGAGTCAGTGGTGCTGATCATGCATCCTAAATTTACTAAACAAAGCATGGAAACAGATTGGTGTAATAACTCAGTATCTGGAGCTGCATTAAGGACTAAGAATGATTTGAAGAGTTTACATGATGAAGTGTTAATGTTACCAAAAGCATCAGCTCATGCAAACATTTTAGCGTTTGAGCATGAAGAAGGTAATATGTATTGGAACCCAACTCATACTGAATACTTTGGAGAGTATTAACTAATATTGTAATTTATGTATCCTGAGATTGATTCTACGTGGACTAATAATCTGGTAATGTTCTATGTATGTTTTTTGGTATTCATGTATAAATACCACGCAAATATTCGTATTCTGGTTCAGTTTATTATATCAATATAACATACCGTATTTGGTTGTTGAGTTGTGAACAATAGGGTTTAAAAAGCGATAATTGTTGTGACATTTTTTCAGTTGCCATATCATGAATATATCTTTGACAATAGTTCAGTTGCAGAGCCATGGTTCATCTGATTCTGGACAAGTTATTTATGTTTGTCTGAATAGCACCGTCTTCTTCCTGTCATTAATAATGAGTGTTAAAAGACATACCTCATGTCTGTGTAAGAAGTGTAAACTACTGCTAAACCATGCATTTGTTTAAAGGGCTGAATTTTGAATGTTGATTGCTGGATGCTAAGTTGTAAATGTTGAATACCAAAGGTTGATTAATCGTTGTGTTTGCATTTTAAAACTTCCGATTAGTATTAATTTTTTTTTTTTTTTTTTTTTTTTTTTTGACAATGATACTTCTGTCTATTAGTTTCTTCTAAATAACGAGTAGCAAGGGAAAATTTCAAAACATTGAATTTTAAATTCAAATATTTTAATTACAAAATGTTTGAAATAAAAGAAATATGAATACTAAAAGAATTACAAAATGGGTTTGGAAAATTAGCTTTTCAAATGATTAACTATGGAATTTCTATTTCTAGAATCATAATTTTCAAAGGTAATGGGTTTTCTATATTTCAATTTAAAATTTTGAAACTTTGAGTTTGAAAATCAGTTTACAGACATTTTCAATTTTGGATGCTAAGAGAAAAAATAATTTCCAAACTACTATATTCTAAAAACTAAAATTTAAAACACTTGATTTTCAAATTTTATTTTATTTTTTAAAGTTTGTGCTTTTACACCTTGAACTTTCAAGGTTTGAATTTTCTAAATTTTCGAAATACTGAAAGTTAATTTTAAAATTTGAATTTATTATAGTTTCTAAATGATAATTGGTACAAACGGAAGAAATAATTACTCAGTTTTCAAAACTAGTAACAATCAGAAGTAAAGTTCTGAATTTTTTTTTCAATATGCAATTTAACTCGGAACTTGTTTATAAGAAAAAAAGAAGAAGAAGCAGTTCTGAATAATATTTCAGAAACTTCATTCAGAACTTTAAGGACGACAATGCATACGAGTAATGTTGCAAAATATACAGCTAATTGTTAAAAATTGGAAGCATAACGAAGGAAATACACAAGGCATGCTTAAAATTAATACAGGTTTTACTGCTGCTGCTATCTTCTAAGCCAATATTACAACACTAAATGTACTTGTCATTTATCCTGGTTATTATTCTGGAAGCAAAGCAATATCATCTGAGATGAAGATATGTTTAGCAGATATCTTTGAACCACATGCAATTGCCATCAGAATAGTCTCTCCAAATGTCTGCTGCTCCAAAACAAGTGATAGAAATAGTGCTTAAAGCCATCACAAAACTGACTGCGAACACAACCAGAAAGGACTTGTCGGATTTCTCAACTGCTCTTTTTACCAGAACTAGTCCAAATATAAAAGCAGAAGTTGAGCCTTGGGCAACGGTTAGGTCATCCGCATGGTGATCTGAGCGTCCGCGTTCGAGTCCGGAAACAGCCTCTTCACAGCACAAAGGAAAGGCTGCGTACATTATCGACATCCTCAAAGCCCACTATCGTACGGAAGCCTCGTGCACTGGGTTTCACCGTTTATGTTGGTGCGAGATTCCAACACGAGACCACTAACACCGTTTATGTTAGCGTATATCCACTTTAAGAGAAAGCTTTTATTAATATTGATGAGAAGAGTACAAGAGATTGAATACAATGATCAAATTCTAATTAGAATTGAATATGTGGAGAAGATAATTGAATAAAATTAGATTCTGATAAACTCTGATTTGATGGAGGCTAATCTCTTGCGGTTGCTTGCACGCATACAGATCTGAGACATGAGGCTAGTTTATATAGGAGAATAGAAACCCCAAACAATATTCTAAAATTGCCCCTGCATATATCACAAATTTTCACCCAAGTCCGTGTGATAGAAAACAGACGAAAGCCGTTTCAGACGTCTGACCAGAAGGTCAGGCGTCTGGCCTAACCCACTGGTGCGCCTTTGCTCCAGTTCAGACGTCTGACCCATTTGGTCAGACGTCTGACAGAGTGCTCTGGAAGCACTTTTGTCCCAAATCAGACATCTGAAAAATGGGTCAGACGTCTGAAAATGGGTTCTGTCCCAACTTCGCCTTCTTCGCCTTTTCTCTTATAATTTCCACATCTGAACTCCGATTTGCGAACCGTTTCCTCCGGTACGAAGCTACTTCCGACCTCTACAAATCACCATATAGTGTCGTCAAAATTCAACACTCCACCTCGACACTATATCCATCTTCAATTCCAATGGTACCATACCATCAACGACAACCGATAGCATCAACTATCACTTCTTCTACCTTCAACCAAACATGAATGATTTTCCAATGAGTTCCGGCAAAGCCACCGCCCATTGCACTCCACCAACGAGCTCAGGTAAAGCCCCCGCCCGCTAATGAAATGTTGAAAACATCCAAATCCTAAGCTATCCCACCCAAGACTAGCACTTACCAAGAAGATAGAATCTCAATCTCTCATCGATACTCTTCCTCATCTACCACCAAGCTCCTCCCTTAACCGTGCCACCCCGTGACACCTAACACTTCTCCAAGCGAATCAAGTTCGAACAATGCTCGAACTTTCCAACCGGCAATGCCTTGGTGAACATATCCGCCGCGTTATCATTTGTGTGCACTTTCCGAAGATATACTTGCTTATCTTCATCCATGACTACTAGAAATGAATCTCTCACCTCAATATGTTTAGTCCGTGAGCTAAACGCCAAATTCTCTGCCAAGTGAATAACACTCTGACTATCACATCGAACATCAATACTATCATGCCTGAATCCCAAGTCACACAATAATCGCTTCAAATAGAGTGCCTCCTTTGCCGCCTCCACTGCGGCTATCAACTCCGCCTCCGTAGTGGATAAAGCAACTACGGTCTGCAATCTAGATCTCCAACTTATGGCTGTACCCCCAAGTGTGAAGACATATCCGAAAGTGGATTTTCTTCGATCCCTATCACCGGCGTAGTCCGAATCACAATAACCAACCAACTTGCAATCCATCGCCTTACTACCGTCAAAAACAAGACCATAAGATGATGTGCATCTAAGATATCTCAATATAAGCTTCACAGCTTCCCAATGCGATTTTCCCGTATTAGCCATGTATCGACTAACCATCTCGACGGGATTTGTAATATCGGGCCTTGTACACACCATAACATACATTAGACTTCCAACCGCACTAGCATATGACACATTTGCCATATATGTCTTGTCTTCCTCCAAGATAGGTGATCCTTTACTCGAAAGCTTCATGTGCAAAGGTAAGGTGTACTTGACGCCTTTGCATTTTCCATGCCAAACCGGCAAAGCACTTTCTCAATGTACTCCTTTTGAGTTAGTTTCAACTCAAAATGCTTTCAATCTCTTACAATTTCCATGTCCAATATCCTTCTTGCTTCTTCAAGATCCTTCATTTCGAACCCTGATTTCAAACTTAGTTTTAGATTGTTGATTTCATTCTTATCCTTAGAAGCAATGAGCATGTCGTCCACATACAAGAGTAAATACACCCAACAATCATTTTTCAACTTCTTGAAATAAACACAAGCATCTTTGATGCTTCTCTCAAAACTATTTTCAAGCATGAAATGATCAGACCTCTTATACCATTGTCTAGGTGATTGCTTTAAACCATATAGCGATTTCTTCAACTTGCAAACTAAATTTGACTTACCATCCACAACAAAACCTTCCGGTTGCTCCATGTAGATGTCTTCATCCAAGTCCCCATGCAAGAAGGCGGTCTTCACATCAAGTCGCTCCAACTCCAAGTCGTGAATAGCAACAATAGCAAGTAATATCCGGATAGAAGTATGGCGCACAACCGGTGCGAATATCTCATCATACAAGTGACTAGCCTAGCTTTGTATCTTCCATCGTCCTTCACCTTGTATATCCATCTGCACCCAATAGCACGGTTTCATTTAGGAAGTGGAACCAAATCCCAAGTTTGATTCTTCAACAATGATTGCATCTCTTCCTCCATGGAACAAATCCATTTCGAGCTACCACTCGACTTCACGACATCATCAAGGTCCATCGGCTCATCTTGGACTACATGAAAAGCATAGTCCAAATTATCACAAAAGCTAAGATAGTTCCAATCATCATATCTTTCGGGTGGTCTTATAGTATGACGACCAACCCGAGTAGCAATACCATCACCCAAACTCCCTTCGGCTCCACCTTGAACCGAATCTTCTCTAGAATCATGTACATCACTAACACTATTATAGGAACCCTGTGGACTATGTGATGTAACATCAACCGCTACTTCCACACAAGCATCTCCTACTACTCTACTCTCTCTATTCCTTGGACAAAATATGTAAATAATTTCCTTCTCCTTTGATTCATCATGAACCAAATCCGGAACATTCGACGAGCTCACTTTCTCCTTGAACGCCGCCGACTCATCAAAAGTAACATGACGAGAATTCACTACTTTCTTCATTTCCGGATTTCAAATTTGATAGCCTTTTACACCGTCCGTATAGCCAAGCAAAATCCCCTTGAAAGCTCTTGGTTCAAGCTTATCATTTCCCGGATCATGCACATAAACCGGACTGCCAAACACACGAAGATAACTCAAGTCTCTTTCTCTTCCACACTTCCTCCGGAATTTTGTTACCAATAGCTGAGCACGGAATTCGATTAATAATGTGCACTGCGGTTGACTACGACGAGTCAAGAGTGTGCGAGAACCATGATCTCAGATAGTAAATTACCAAAGTATTTTTGGGTAGAAACAGTTGCTACCGCCTGTTATATTTTAAATAGAATTTTAATTAGAACTTTAACTGATAAGACATGTTATGAACTTCTTTATTCAAAGAAACATAATGTATCTTATTTTAGAATTTTTGGAAGTAAATGTTTTATTTTAAATACTAAAGATAACTTAGATAAATTTGATCCTAAATCCGACAAAGGTATCTTTATCGGATATTCTGACAAAAGTAAAGCATACAGAGTATTTAATTTAAGAACTAATACCATTGAAGAAATAATGCATGTTTCACTCAAGGAAAATCTAAAATTTTTTGAAGACACAGAAGAGGATTTAGTCACTCAAAATCAAGAGTCAAATGAAACTTATAATGAAATTAATCATCCTAATAAAAGGACTAAACTTTTAAAAGATCACCCTATTGAAAATATACTAGGAGATATGCAATCTGTTAAAACTAGAAATCAACTAAGTCAAATGAGTAATATAGCTTTTATATCAACTATTGAACCCAAGAATCCAAAAGAAGCATCAACCGATGATTCATGGATTTTGGCTATGCAAGAAGAATTAAATCAATTCACTAGAAATGATTATTGGAAACTTGTTCCTAGACCTGAGAATAAAATTATAATTGGAACTAAATGGGTTTATAAAAACAAAATGAATGAACAAGGAGAGTTAGTTAGAAATAAAGCCCGATAGTCGCTTAAGGTTTTTATCAAGAAGAAGGAATAGATTTTGATGAAACCTTTGCTCCCGTAGCAAGATTAGAAGCCATTAGGATTCTACTTGCTTTTGCAAATCACAATAATTTCAAACTATTTCAAATGGATGTTAAAAGTGCCTTTTTAAATGGATTTGTAAAAGAGAAAGTATATGTTGAACAACCACCAATTTTTGAAAATGAAAAATTACCAAATCATGTTTACAAACTTAAGAAATCTTTACATGGTCTAAAACAAGCTCCTAGAGCCTGGTATGATATACTAAGATCTTACTTTTTACAATCAAATTTTGAAATTGGTAAAGTAGATAATACTCTTTTTATTAAAAGAAATTAAAATGATATTCAACTAGTACAAATTTACATAGATGATATCATATTTGGATCAACTAATTTTGAAATGAATAAAGAATTTTCTGAAATAATGACAAAAGAGTTTGAGATGACTCATACGGGTGAATTAAACTACTTTTTAGGATTACAAATAAAACAATTAGATAATGGTATCTTCATTTGTCAAGAAAAATATGCTAAAGACCTAATTAATAAATTTGGTTAGCCTACTGCGAGTGGAAAATCCACTCCCATGGCAACCAATGAGTACCTAAGTAAAGAAGATCTCTCGAAAAATGTAGATCAAAAATTATATAGAGGAATGATTGGATCACTACTCTGTATTACTGCTAGTACACCTGATATCATGCATAGTGTTTATCTTTGTGCCAGATATCAATCTCAACCTAAAGAGACCCACTTAAAAGCCGTAAAACGTATCACAAGATATGTTAAACACACTTCTAATTATGGCTTATTTTACCCTAAAAATGATTCTTTTGACTTAATATCTTACTGTGATGCTGATTATGCTGGTTGTAAATCAGATCGAAAAAGTACAAGTGGAACTTGTCACTTTTTGGGGCATTCTCTGATTTTCTGGTTTAGTAAAAAGCAAAACACAGTTTCTTTATCAACAACTGAAGCAGAATATATTTCTACTGCTTTTTCTTGTTCTCAAGTAATATATATGCAATAAACTTTAAAAGATTATGGTTTAAATTTCTCAAAATCACCAATTTATTGTGATAATACTAGTGTGATAAATTTATCCAAAAATACTACTCAACATGCTCGAACTAAATATATTGATATAAGACATCATTTTCTCAGAGATAATATAAATAAGGAAGTAATTACTCTAGATTATATTAATTTCGAGAATCAAATTGCTGATATATTAAGAAAACCATCAAATGAATCTATATTTACTAAAATAAGAAGAGAATTAGCTATTTGTTCAATAACTGATATATAAAAGTATAATTAAAAATTAAATCAAAATAAATCAATTAATAAAAATTTAAAGCACCATGTCTATGTCCCCCCTTTACCTATGTCGACATATAACGTTTTTATTTTTTTAAAATTTTTCCCACCAAATTCAAATAACTGGTTATATATTCTTCCCATTTTCGAAATTTTATTCATTCTTTCTGTTATTTCTCTGTTCTATCTTCTGAAATCAAATAATCAATGGCCTCCTCTTCCAAATCAAATAAAAATTCTACGTTTTCGTTTCCTTCTCCCACTTCTGGTCCATTTCAACGTACTACTCTTGCTCGTGTGACGAAAATAGAGGATTCTCTGAAGAATGCACTTCAGTTAATGACTGAAATCCAAGTGATGCAACTTCGAATGGCCAAGGAAAAAGAGAGGCAAGGCAAAATCCTTAGGAATTTGCAAAAATTTCTAATAGACAATCATGCTAACCCAATCTTGATTGACGAAGACTCTTCAGGAGATCAAATACAAGAGGCCAACGAGGAAGAAGAAGAAGAAGTCCCCATGTAAGAAGTGCACGCGGTAGATGACGACAAAGTCGTTTGCATTGGTAAAGTGTGCATTGATAAAGATGGAAATCTTGTTGAACAACGTGGAAATTTCTGTTTCCATTATCCAAATTGTTTGATTCATAGATCTCCCATTTTCAAAGACACTCATTAGTTTCTTTTCTCTTTTTCCTTTTGATGTATGTTCTTTCTTACGTTTCCCACGAAAATGTAAATACAACTATATAATTAATGAATAATTTGTGTTCTTATATGTGTTATTATATGGACGCTTAGTTAGGATATATAGTTAGTAGTTTAGGGCTGAGTTTCAGTTTTAGATCTAAGTGTTGATTATTTATGATAACACTATCATTATAATCACATGTCATAGAGTATTAGATTTAGGAGGAGTTGTATAGTTTGAAGTTATATATTAAGAGTTAGTTTTTGTTGATGACAAATGGGGAGAAATATAAAATAGGATAGTTAGGCATAGGTTAAGGGGGAGTTATTAGGATAGAAGTAATATTTTATAAACAAAGGTTGTCATCATCAAAAAGGGGAGATTGTTAGTCCGTATAATGATGGTTTTGGTGACAACAACCTTAGAATAGATTATAAAATATAAATACTAACATTATAGTTTAGAAATATATGTATATGCAAGATCTAACCATGTAGGTACCAAGAATGAAGACTGTATAGTATAAAGATTCAAGATATCAAGATTGAAGACTCATGATTATCAAGAATGTCAAGATTATTAAGAGTTCAAGATTTCAAGAATAAGTAATTTAATTAGCAATTTTGTTAAAACTCCTAGAAAAGCACTGGCATCTTAAAATCCAATTTATTCGTGGATTGGAATCCACTTCGAGCCTGCTAAAGAGATGGAACCCTAAGTAGAATGGAACCTACGAAAAATCTAGTGGAACATTATTTTGTATCCGCTAATTTTCATTCAAAATGATTTTTACAAAATTATGTCTTGTTTTCAAAATGTTTTCAAAACCTTCCTTTTAAAAGCATCAAAAACATCTATCCTGATTTCAAATACTTTCAGCCCCAAAATAATCTTTAATTTCAAAATCAAATTATCCTTAGTTTTAAATTATTTTTAACAATAATACTTAGATTTAAATATAAAATTATAGCAAAATTTTGTATATATATTATTATATATATTTACTTATGTATTTTAACTATAGACAAGTATATTTATAAAAATTAAAATAGTTTTAATATAAGATAGAAGTTATTTTCAGAAAAAACAAATCACTAAAAATTCCTTTGGGATGTCGACATGCTCAACCTGCCAATGTCGACATAGTGTCAATTGGTTTCAAAATTTAAATTTAAAAAAAGTGTCTATTCGTCATATCTCTTCACGAATGGACATGGCTGTTGTTCTTCTATAAATAGGGGATGTTTTCAACGAATTTCAATACAGATTTTCTGTTTTTTCACTCCTCTTCTTCTTCTTCCACATTTCTATATACATATTCTTACCATTATTCTGCCAAAATCAACATTGAATCTAACTAGATCATTTTTGGTTTGATTCTCTATCACTATCTCAACAAGATCGTTAGTGCTATTCAGAGTTATAGGCTTCTTTGTAATCAATTAAACGAGAAAAGGTGTGATTGCGGCCTTGGAAATCAATTACGCGAGATAAGGTGTGATTGAAGCCTTGGAAATCAATTGGGTGAACTTGTTGCCCGAGAAATCAAGTATCTCTACCCAGAGGATTGTGAATCTGGAAGGTGTACCTCGTTGCCTTGAAATCGAGGGTATAATTGTAAAGATTGTTTTTGAAAGGAAATCCATACTTGTGCGCGGGACTGGATGTTGGGTAACTTCGAACCATTATAAAATCCGGTGTGTTCTTTCCTTTACTGCTTTTACTTTATTTCTGCATCTGTGTGATTCTGTGATCATATCTGTGTCTAAATATTGCATATATTTGTGTTTAAATTAACAAAAACTCAAAAAGATTTAATAATTCCTTAAAACACTATTCACCCCTTCTAGTGTTTATCCTAGCCTTAAGATCCGTAATCCGCATTTCTCACAATACGTTGATCAGGCGTACGACTGAAAATCTATAAGTACTTAGCAGACCTATTTTCAACACCCGGTGAAAATACTTGAAAAATAATTTTATTAAAAATATATAAAACATTTTGAAAATAGAGGAAATATCTTTGGTGAGAATGATCTGGAAATCATCACCCCCATCCATGGTCACAGTTACATCCTGGTTACGTTGCCATCGCAGCAAAAGTCCATGTAACCGTAGGCACTCCGCGCCCCTCGATTACGCTATGGAACCCGCGGCAGATCGTAGTTACATTCCAGTGTTACGTTGCCATCACAGCAAAAGTCCATGAAACTGTAGGCATCAGCGCCCTCGATTTTCGCTGCCAAAATGAAACTTCTCCACTTCCACATAGGCCGCAGTCTACCAATGTAAAATCAAACACAGACTGTTTGCTCTAAGCAGCACGCACGACTTTCGCAATGTTACCATAGGTCGTAGTCTACCGATATAAAATCAAACGTAGACTGTTGGCTCTCAGCGGCACACACGATTTTCGCTATGGTCTGCAGTAGTTCGTAGTGACATCGAGTTACACTATCGTCACAGCATAACCCAAATGGCTCTGCAGGCATCAACACCCTCGACTTTTGCTACACTACACAAAATCCTCATGAACTAGTTTTGTCCGGACTCCTCACAGGATCAACTTTAGAACCCCCCCTTAGGGTTCAAGGCAGTACCAACCTATGGTACTCGTGAGAAATTCATTTCAAGGGAAGCGCCTTTTTCCCAGAGCCATTTTCAAAACACTTTATACTATACACATATAGTATCTTCCAAATCATACACCCAGTATGAATCCCATATAAATCTACTTTCTCAAAATCGATTATCCCAAAATCGATAATTCTCAAGCTAGGCTTTCCAAATCCAATATTGATTTTACCCAAAAATCAAAAGCCTTTCCAAATCCAAAGCTTCCAAAAACCTTTTCCCAAAATCCTCATAAGATCCTTTATATATATAGATATATATAATTTTTAAAAACTTTGGATCATTTCAAACTTGTATAAAACTCCTTTTATACTTCAAATATTTTCAAAAACCCTTTCTTCTGGCTTTAGATTCAACAAGGGGAGATTTACCTTATATAACAAAAATACATAACTTTGTTTATTCCAAATCAGATATTTTAATTTGATTTCTCATTTCTTTTCTTTATAAACTGAACCTTTAATCATAGAAATATCTGATTTTCATTTTACTTCATTGTATATTTCACAAAATATACTTTCATTTCAAAAATCATTTCACTATTATTATCGACAAATTCCCAGTAACAATTTCATTCAAATCTGTACGATGTACATATATCATCCGTACGTTATACCAATCTAATTGCTCACTCGATCACACAATTTCACTTCCAACTAGTATCGTCCACCCGACTTCCTAGTGCGGACTCAGATCTGGTTTCTTGATCAGAAATCGTCATTCTCCTTGCATAGCCATAACTATGATAGAGAATATCCAGAACCAATCAACAACCCATATCCAGGTTCGCCGTCGAAAATCGAGTGAAAAATCCCAACTCGGATCGATATAACTATCTCAAAATTCTACCCTCGAATCTAGATCAAATCACTATACGGATAGGATAATATATGTACATCCTACATATTTATCATTATTGGTTATTAGCCAAATCAATCTCCTTTTCTATTCACATTTCCTTTAATTCTATTCACTTATTCACAGTTGTTTGAATCCCATTTGGATTGTCACCTCATTTCTGATCTCAATTAGGCATTTAATTATAAACAGTTTGCACTCTGACTAGCTTAAAATTTGAAAATAGCTTGAAGAATTTAAAAATAGATAACTAGTTGAAAAAGAATAATTATTAGTTTGTAAAACAGCTGTAAAATAATTAAGTAATTGTAAAATAGTTGGAAAACGGACAAATAGTTATAGAAATTTTAAATAATTGCAAAATAGTTGTAAAATAGTAATTAGTTATAAAGTAGTTGAAAAACAGTAATTAGTTTGTAAAAGAATTAAAAAAAAATTGTTAAATAGTTCCAAAAATAATTGTAAAACAAGTATAAGATAGTTTTAGATTAAAAGAAAATTGTACAGTAAATAGTTTTGGAAAAATAGATTTATATTAAAACAATTTATTTGAAAATAGTCCAGAGTCAAATTGTTCAATTCCAAACCTTCAATTCCCATCAATTTTATTTAAATTTCCACTTCCACTTGAATTCACTCAATTTCAATTCAATTTAAATTTCCTTTTTCATCCTAAATTCAAATCAACTTCCTGTTTGAATTTGAACTCATTCAACTTCAATTTCATTTCATATTATCCAATTCAAGTTGAATTATCCTTGATCCTTCTTCCAAATTCAAACCAAATTCCATTTGAATTTAAAACTATTTAACTTTAATCACCAATCCAAATTATTTAAATCAAATTTTAATTTGAACTAATTTCAAATTCAATCTCACTTTAAATCATCTCGAATTATACAAATTCGAGTTAAATTTCAAATGTTGGTTTAACCTCTTAAACCAAATTAACCTTTATTTAAAGTTTTTAAACAATTTAATTCTGAGTCTAAATTTCAAAATTCCATTTTAAATTATCTTTACTTAACTCACTACAAGGTTCAAGTAAGAGTTCAAAACAATTTTAATTTACAAATTCATTTCTTAACATTCAAATCTTAAGTTCAAAGTAATTCCTTATCCTTAATTTCAAATTTAAGTCAAATTTTATTTATCTCTATAATGGATATATTACCACAATCCATTCTTCATTTATTTAAACAAATCAATTCACAGTTTCATAAATTATTTATAACAATGGAATAATATCAGGATAAATAAACATCCAAATTTATCCAACACCAATTATCAATATCCATTTTCAATTTCGAGATCTCAAACCCATTTTGAGATCACCCATAACTCCCATTTTAAATCAACAATTTAACTTCCCAAGTTAAATCCCAATTTCATCTTGAAATTTCCAATTCAGGTTGTTTGTTAAATTATTTAACTTTCCAAAGTTAAATTTAATTTACTTAATCCAGCCAACCTTACTCAAATTTGAATTCCCATTTCAACCTTTAAACTTCACATTAATAATCTTCTCACTTACAAGTTCAAAAACTTATCACTTTGGTTTTTTTACATCACAGTCCAAGTAAAATTCAAAACTCAACCTTAGAGTTTATTTCAAACAATCTTTGATATTATGTATATTCCTCATATATATACATATTTACTTCCTGGCCCACCAAGCCAAATTTTAAAATACCTTTGGCTAAAAAAACAAATTTCCTTTAAAATTTTTAAACATCTCTTATTCTAAAATAAGATCACATTCAAAATAGTCCGAATAATATCATTTCTTTTAACATTTGAAAATAATTTCAGATATTTTTAGACCTAAGATTCAAAACTTCACAATTTAAAACCCACCTCAATTTATAAATTATACTCATTATCAAATATTTCATTATTAAACACAATAACCATTTATGACAATACCCAAGATTATCATACCTGGATACCAATTTATTATTATCTTATTCTGAAACTCCCTCCCAAATTCAAGATTTAAATTTCAGTTTGAATCCATTTCAAACTTATCTTTATTTAATTTCAATTTGGTTGTTTTTCTGTTACCACTTAAATTTAATTCCAATAATTTAACAACTAATTACCTTAATATTTATTAGAAAGAAATATTGCTTTATATGTCAAAATATATTCTTATAAAATCATTTAAAATCTTTATATAAGAAAATAATAAGTACGCTCTCATACACACACACACACTCAACTCATCCTAGGGTACCATTGACCCTATCCTTATTGAGTAATCCCACCAGAGCCAAGGTTCTCGCTTAACTTTCTGCTCTGATACCAAATGCAACGACCCGGAAATTTCGATCCCGAAAATTCCAGATAGTTAGTGAAAAGAAGAAAGAGAAAGAGAAAGAAGAAGAAACAGAAAACTCAAACTCAGAATCTCACATTCGCAGCGGATAAAATATAACACATAAATAACAGTTTTAAAAAGAAGAACTGTATCAGTACACTTATATTTTAATACATCAGAGTTACAACCATTACACAACACTGGACAGTTTAAAACAACATGTACTAGATAAACTATAATATATACAGCGGAATACGCTCCATACGTTCCTGCCATCCAGCTCGCCTCCTAAGCTCCAAAACGTCCTTACCTGAAAATCTGTAATACTCGGTCTGACCCGAGCATTACATCAAAGTAACACCCGGGTCAGGCTGGAAACCAGCATGAGTAAACCCATCTAACATGAAACACAAAAGCATACAACTTATATAAACCCGGGTAACTTGTATCAATTTACAACTTCACAAGTCGTTATAGACATCACTTACATCACAGATCAATTTCTAAGTACTAAAACTTAAATTAAATTATCCAATTCACTTAAATCATTCCATTTTAGCCTATTGATTCCATATATCAATTTATAAAGAATCGAAGTGGTTTCAGGTATATACTAATACCTAACTCCGGTCTCTTCGAATTCAATATCATCTTAACCCAAGTTATTCAAGTGAAATACAATTCAACTTTAAATACAAGATGTCACTTTTTTACACAGCAATTCATCATCGATAGGTAACCACATTATCATTGTCCATCCAAACATACCATATCACAAAACATTTCATATCAGAGATATTAATCAATTCGAGGCATTTAATCATCATTCAATCATTCATAAGCAAGATGGATCATTTCCTAATCAATTTAATTTATCTCTAATTAAATTCATTACTAATCTTTTAATCACTTAGATTACCTTTACTTAATCATTAATTAATCACAAATCAATTAAATAATCATCTTTTAATTAACCATCTTAATTAATCATCCTTGCTTAATTATCCTCAATTACATAAGTAACTATCCTTTAGTTAATAACACAAATTAATTATTCTTAACCATTTATAGTGATTAATCTTTAATTACTTTCATTAGTTACATTAATTAATTACATTAATTAATGATCTTTAGTTAATTACTTCCATTAATCAGCCTTAATCAATCATAAACAGTAATTAACCATCCTGTAATTACTTACCTTAATTAATTAACTCCTTAATTAATTATATTAATCCTTTAATTAATTACACCCAGTAATTAATCCTTATTTACTTCTCCTAAGTAATTAACCTTTAATCACTTCCCATTAAGTAATTTCCCTTATCTTAATTACATCCACTAATTTATCCATCAATTACTTCACTAAGTAATTACACTTATCAATCTCATTAAGTAACTATACTTAATCAATTACCAAGTGACTATCTTTAATTCATTAACAAATTAACTAATCACATTCTTCTCATTAGTTACAACTGGGTAATTCATCCCTTAATTACTCTATAAACCAGTTAATTAATCTTTAATTATTAATTAACAAACCTTAATTATCAATTAATCTCCTTCAATTACAAAGTAATCAATCCTTAATCATCGATTAATTATCCTTAATTCCTTCCATTAAGTAATTAACCGTAAATTAGTAATTGATTTATCTTAATTAATCTTTACATTAAGTGATTATTCTTTGATTTACTTCCATTAAACAATTATTATTTAATTACTTTTATTAAACAATTATTATTATTTAATTACTTTATTAAGTAATTCAACCTTTCATTAAACTATTCTTCAAAACCCTTTTATCTCCCTTAATTACCACTTGAGCATAACTATGATTTCCTGGTCAAAAGAAATCCAGGTTCTGCTTATTTTAACTTAAATATCCTATATATGCTTATCTAAACTTAGGATTCTGGGCATCATGACTGACCCGTGCTCTTACATCAAAATCCCGATAAAACTCACGAGTTTCTCTCACCTTCAACTACTTCGAGTCAACACATAAAAACACATGAGCATGACCCGAGACAAAGCCATCATCCCCAATCCCAGTTTCTTGTGTCACTACTGTGCACGTGTACACATGACTATCGCCGATCCAATCACCTCTGACGATGTCCACTAGTCGCTCACTACCCCTACCAATGTTCTGACCACCCAGATCGAAAAATCACTACACAAATTCAAATCGAGCAATCTGAACAACTCAGACCCAAACTTCCTCGACAAAAAAGATGTTCGCCACGACGATCATGGCGACTGGAATCCACATCCCTCTGGCATCAGCCTTGTCATCGACCCATGCAGCTATCCCATCACTCGTGATCGAACTTGACGCTTCGATTTAGATGAGATCACCTCGCCATTACACTCAATAGAACCCCCTTCCAAAACCCTAGATCGTCGCCATTCGACTCCTCCGATGATCAATAAAACCTATCACCATTTTTTCCATGCAAGTCAACCCCGTGGTCACCTTCGACCAAAACCCTAAAGTCAAAAACATTAGAGATCACCGGAAATTGACAAAGTTCCAATATTCGTTCATCAATCAATAGCTCTCGAATTACTCAATTGAAGTTCATGATTTTAATTTTAAAATTCCTAGAATTCGAAAACAAAAACCATTATGTACTTGAAGCAAACCATTGTTATGACTGGAATTTTGAATTGTTTCCATCATTGCTTGTTCTTTTACTTCCTGCTACTACCAACTACTGATTTAACTTAAGAATATTTTTATTATTGATATTCTGATGAAACAAAAAAAATTTATTTACAAATTAAAGCCTAAAGAAGATCATGAAGGAAAAACTTAATTTTTTTTATCTGATTTGCACCTGAACCCCAAAATAGAACCTTAGTTTAATATAAACATGCACACACATAGTCCTATATATATATGTATGTATTCAGCTTAAAATCAAAAGTGCACACATATTTCAAACATGCATCACAATTTCACTTCAAACATCTACCACATGAATTCAATTTGAAATTGTTTTAAGCTTAGCTTATTCACCTTGCACTATTTGAACAGAGCAGTTTTGGAAGTTTTTGCTTTAATCTGTAATTTACTTGAGTTTGATCGGGTATTAAGCTTTGTTGTTGAGTTAATCTCCTGGCATTAGAGTTGAATCTGGACATGATTTATAAACTGGAACTAGAAGCTTTAGTTCAGGTTGAAGGAAACAATGCTTTAAATTTTGGTTTGCTAATTTTTTTCAGGCTTTGATTTCATTTCTAGTTTGAGATTCGATAAAAAATTTTGATTTGTTTTTGAGGCTGGTTTCAGTCCACAGGTTTCTTTAGATTTTCTTCTTTCTCCCTCTTTTTTTTATAAAAAAATAATGACGTTTGTAATTAACATTTTAAGTTACTTACACTTGTTAAAATGCATGTTAAATTTTCCTTATAGGTGTTAAGTTTTATGATAAAATTAACTACTCATGCTAAAATACATTACATAATTTATACTTGTCTTTAATTTATACATTAATATTTAAATACGTTAATAAAACTTTTATATTAATTTTCTTATGTTTAACATTAATAAGTTAATGTATTTATTAATAAATTTTAAAGTCAAAAAGAAAATATATTAAAACAAAAGAAATTATTTCTTAGCTAAATCTTATTTTAAATTTAAGCAATAATATATTTAAATAAATAAGAAATTATCTTTTTTATTAAGAAATATAAACTTTAAATTGCAAATATATTTAACTTAAAAGGAAAAAAATGACATTGTTTTCCAATTGTACGCTTACAAATAATTTATAAAACATAGAATTTTTAAATCCAATTCATCTCTAAGATGTTTAAATGTGAATTTCAAATCCAAATTTTTATTTATTACAATATTTATTTAATAAGGCAATCATTCCTTATTTTGCTTTGACATAGAAATTTATATTATCATAATTTATTTTGTTCAACTCCATTTATATACATATCCAAATATTCTAACTACCCAAGTTTTATTTGTTCAATTAAACAAAGAAAATCAACATTTCTATCAATTAATCCTGTTAATTATCAATTAACAGATACTTCAAAATCCGGGTTATAGCAACTGTAACGACCCAGAATTTTTATAAATTAAAATTTGAATATTTAATTAATTTTAAATATTTATAAGTGAATTTATAAGTCAAATAAATTTTTATTTGAATTATTGGATTTAATTGGATAATTAAATCGATAATTTAAAATGTTAAATTATGGAAATAATTGAAAATAGAGTTAAATATGATAGAAAATGATTTGTAAAATTTTATTTAATCATACTGGAGTTATAGAAATATTTTAGAACTTTTAAAATCGAATTAAAAGTTAATTTGTGAAAATTGAATATTTTAATATTTAATAATCGACTGTAAAATAGTCAATTTTTGGACAGTCTCAGAATTGAACGAAATCAGTTCCATTGGATCCGTAATAGTTAGTTATTACCGGATTTCAATTTTCGTGTCAATCGGAGTTATCGTTTGAGCGTGGCAGCTCGAAACGCATCGAATCGTTTTTAATTTAAATTTGGCGAGTCAAAATAGCCATTTTTCAAAAAGTCTCGGATTTCGACGAAACTAGTTTCATCGGATCCGTAATGTGATATTATTGTAAGGTTTCAAATTTCAAGTCATTTGGATTTACCGTTTGTCCGGTACAAATTAAAACGCCTAGAAATCGATTTAAATCGGTTTAATTTAAATTGAACGTTTTCAGCCATAACTCGCACATACTTCCGAATTAGCTTCCAAAACCTGTTCCATTGTGTCCGGAACGCGGGATAAACCCTAGGTACGCTGGTTACGGCGCCTAAATCAGAGTTCGGAATTCCCGGGATGAATAGTGTTTACGCTAGCTTTTCTTATAAATAGACACCATTCTAAAAATAAAAAAAATAACAACTAAAACCCTAATTATATTTGCCAGCCGCCACCTTCACAATGAAGGGCCAGAAATGCTCCATTTTCATTCATCAATCTCTCCAAATCCATTCACATTCACGCGAAGTGTTCAACACAAAGGTTGGAGAGCACGAAGAGAGCTTTGATTTCATACGGAGTTGATCGGAAATGGTGCAAAGGAGGAGGAGCTAGGTGAGGCCGTTCCCATCAGTTTTCGCACGCGTCCCAAGGCAGCACGTGAGGCCGAGTGCACTACAGTTGGGGGCGAACATGAAGGAGGTGCTGAGCTTCGCGTTGGCGTTGAGGAGATCGAGTATAGTCGAGTATAGATTATGAAATGTGTAACCCTAGTTCTACATTTGGGTTCGGCCGTGTATTCTTGGACCTGGAGATAGAACGTGAGTTGAGGGAGATGAAGGAGAGACCTTGGATGCAGATCTCACGGCCAGGATTTGCTGTGGTATAAAGATAGTTAATTTATGTTGTGAATTATATGTTTAAAATCGTGTACGAACTTCATAAATTCGTAACTTTTTCATACGAGGTCGAAAAAATGCAAACTCAGTTGCGTTGGAATCGTATGGACGAGCACTACGCGATGGAGTTGGTTTGGAGTCGTTTGGAGTTAGTGAGAATTTCGGGTAAAATTAAACGCGCGTTTAATTTTATTCGAAATAAAAGCTTAAACGGAAATTAAAACCAAGGTGAGAACTTCTCACTCAATCGAATAGATTTCGATTTTATTTTAAATAGTTAGATTTAAAATATTTGAATGCATGTTTGAATGATGACTGTAAATTATTGATTGTTAAAATAGACATTATTCGCCGTTAGTAAGCGGATGTTATTTAATATAAACATATACCGCGAATATTTCATAAACAGTGAAATTGGTATTATATATAATATCAATATATATATATTGGCATATGTATATATTGCAGTTGTTGATTTCCCGCATTTTTTGTTTAGCGGATGAGACCCTATTACGCCGTTATTAAGCGGATAATATTTATTAAGAACATATACCGCGATAATTTCGTACTGGAGCGAAATTGGTATTGTGCTAATGTTTTTGGATGCAGGAAACAGGTTGGAGGGATCCAACTGGATTCCTCAACAGTATTTATTTTATTTCAGATATTTTGATATTTGATGGATTATCATATCGATATATGATATCGTTGTTAGTCGTGATTGACTATTTGGTGTGTAGCATCATTGGACCCAGATTTTGGGATTTTAAAATGGTTTTAAAGTGATTTTTGAAAATATACTATATTTTTGGAATTGATCCATTATAAATAAATAAACGTTATAATTTTTAAAGTTATAAAAATTATGGTTTTTGTGAAATATAGTTAAAAAGCTGATTTTTAGAAATACGATTAAAAGTCGATTTTTGAGAAATATGAACTAATGATTTTATAAAATAATTTAGATTGGATTTTTGAATATATGATAAAAGTTTAAATATAGGATTTATAAAATTTGATTATTTTATAAATCGAAATGATGAAATTATAAAGGAAATTAAAGACGTTTTAGAATAATAATATAAACTGATTTATATTAAGAGATTTATAAATGGATATTTATAAATTGAAATATAGACATTATAAAACGAGTTTTATAAGTGTTTGAATGTAGTGAAAATGGATTTCATAAATGAATGAAATTTATAGAATTATAAACTGTGAAGTTATAAATGAAATTTATAAATAGTAAGATTTATAAATTTGTGAAGTTAATTGAAGAATAGATTAGGTTAAATAAATGAATCTTATAAGTTATAAGATTTATAATTATGAAGTTTAAAGAACGATTTTATAAAATAATCGTTTTATAAGTAGTTAACTTATAATATGAACTTTTAGTCTATAATTGAATTACAAATTGAATAGGTAAATAAATAAGGAATTTATAAAAAAGGAAGTTTTTATAAATAAATAGAAAAGGAATTTATAAACGTTGTTTTATAAATTCGCAAAGGACTTATTTTGACAAGTTAATTGTTATAACTTAGAAATGGAGTTATATTCACATTTTTTAATAGTGAATAATCCTTTGAATTAAAATGAATAAAAGAATGAAATTGGTTAACGTAGTTTATTCACGTTTTTGAATAGTGAATAACACGTTAAAGAAATTGTTTAGAATGTGAATGTTTTAAATAGAATTAAAACGATCCAACGATGTTTTTAAAGGTATAGAGATTCGAAACCATAGATTTCAACATTTATTGTTGAAATAGATGTTTCGAGAAATAAAAGGAAATAGTGGACTATAACATTGTTGTTATAGTAAATGATTTCCGAATGGAAATGTTTTGGTTTAGTATTGGGATTTATATATCTATTTAAAATTCAAATCCCTATACTAGTGATTTTGGGTTGTTGTAACGATGTTTTACGCAACATTCGTTTTGACCCAAATAAATATGTTTAAGAGAATGATTTTCTTAAAGAATGAATAATATACTTAATTCGATTCAAGTATATTGAATATTTTCAAAGGTTGAAGATAAAAAGATTTGTGAATTACTTATGAATAAATAAGTATGGAAATATTTTCCAATATGAAGTGAATATTTAGAATTTATCTTTTTGAAGATAAATTGGAAATGAATAATTGAAATCGTATATGCATGAATATTTTGGAATATAAATTCACTAAGGAATTTATAAGCGAAAAGGGAATTTTTTTGAAAATAAATGTTGATTTATTTTTGAAGTGTTGAAATTTTATATCTTGTAAAGATATTTTGGAAAATAATAATTTGGAAAATTATTTGGAATCTGGTGATGTGTGCATATCCAGTGATAGTTCAATAGCCGACTATCAATATTTCCCTTTGAATGGGTATTTGATGTGAATTGATTGAATTTGAATGCACACTTATTTTTGAATAAGCGCTCACTATTCGGGTTAACCGGGAAAGGACCATGGGGTCGTATAACCCATTCCGAATATGTGATACGTCGTTGTAAATTGCATTGAAGATCGGTGTTGAAGACCCGGTATTTGCGAAAGCGATAGGATGACCTATCGATTGTCTCTGCACTGAGTTGCAACGGTATAGAGACTCCCTAAGTGATGGGAAATCCGATCAGGATTGTGAATATCCGGATTGCAAGGACTTCTTTGTAAGTGCCTTCGGTTTTGTTCGATCCCGGAACAGACTTATATGGATTGTATGTCTGACATTACAATTTGAGATATAAAGCCGATTTCTTTCAAATATATTTCTGTTGGTGGCGAAGAATTTATTCTTTGCTTAACACCCTTCTTTGAGACGTACGAGCTCAAAGGTTATATAGTTGAAGTTATCAGCAATATATCCCATTTTGGTAATGTGACATGCTGAGTGATGCTGAAATGATCATTGTGTTGATTATTTGTGATAGGATCATTTATTTGATCGTCTATCTTAGTGATCATTGTGTTGATCATTTATTGACCCAAAGCATGGCTTTTGTATAAAGTATGTTTTTGTGGACGTGAATTCGTCGAGCCTCACATCCCGGAAATGGTCAAAACAGGAAAGATGCGGCAAGGTTATTAGGGGTTGCTGTAGCTCCCCTTAGGGTATGTGCATTTCCTTCTGGAAAAGGGTGGTATCATGGTATGGAGCCCAGATACTTACTCATGTTGAAAACACTCTATTTATTATGGTGTGATGTTGGATATCGAGCGCTCGGTTGAAAAGGTCCTAAAGGACCGGGGAATGGCGTGCTCGTGTCAGTAGTTACCCAGTTAAGGGGTAACCCGGCCTTGTGTTGGCAGAGATCCGGTTTGGTTCTCGGGGATGTCTTTCCAGAGGCATTCTCAGTGGCAATGGGAAGTTCCTTGGCCTGACCATTTGTTGGAAATCCAAAGAAACAATACGAAACTTGTACGGTATTAGTTGTAGAACCTGCCATTTAATATGGTAGCTATTAGTAGGCATAATATAATGGTACCTATGCTGGCTAAGATTTATATTCTACTTTCGAAATGAATTTGTTCTACACTATGCACTAGTAATAATATCAAATGTTATTTTAAATGCGTATCAAGCATCTTTGACTCACATAAGAAGAAATCTCCTCCAAGTCTGCGTTTGCATTGTGTGTGTGGTGGGAGGTCTTATGGTAGTTACATTTTAAAAAGCATTGCGAATTGATTTAAAAATATTTCTCTTTTTGATTTTAAAGATAAATAAACTGTTTTGAGTTCTCACACCAGTCACATGACTGACTTGGAGTTTATTGTTTTCCTTCCTAAACTCTGGGTGCCCACCAATTTCCACACGGGCAGTCAAGAGTTAAGGTTTATCAGGATATTCTGGATATTCAGGAGTTGCTGGAGGCAAGCTGGATGGCATGGCGTATTACTAGTTTATATAGTATTTCTTTTTCCGCTGCACTGTTAATTGTTGTATGTTGTTGTACACTCTGATGATATGATGTGAAGTAATGAAATGTAATGTAATAACTGATATAGTTCTTTGTTTAAAGATTATTCATTTATTATTATATGTTGTTCCGCTGCGAATTGTGAGATTCTGTTGTTGTTCTGTTGTTCCCTTTCTGTCCCGTTCTATTTTTAAAATTTTCTATCTTCTGTTTTTCTAATTCTCTGTTTTCTAAAAATTGTCTATCTTCTTTTCCCTCTATTTTTCTTTTTCTTTCTTCTCTTTCTCTCTTCTTTCTTTTCTTTTCTTTTTAAAACCCATAACATCTCGGTTTTTGGCCTTCGATTTCTCGGCAGTCGATAAAGTGAGTGTCGATGTCGAATTTTCGAAAGTCGAAAATGCGCCGGGCGTTACATTTGGTATCAGAGCTCTGATGGTTAAGCGACAACCATGGTTCTGTAGGGTATTACTCGTTAGAGATAGAGTCAGCAGTACTCTAGAATGAGTTTGAGTGTAATAATAGCTATGAGAGCGTATTTGTTAGTGAATATGAAATTGTTTTATATTGTGATGATTGGTTTATTGAGTGGCATATGAACCTTCGTCAGCACGGTCAGTCAAACTATGCCGAAGGGGTTTCTAAACACTTGAATAGAACAATTCGGCACAGTATTGTTTTAATTGGGTAAATGAAATAATTTTACCTTGATTATATTTTATATATAAAGAAATAATTTTTCAAAATTATTAAATTGTATGTAAGTTGATTGTTAGGTTGTTTGAATAATCTAAATTATAAGAATTGAATTATAATTAAAAGTGTTTACAATTGTGAAATAAACTTATATATATAAGAAGTGAAACTATATGAATATATCTATGAATATGAGTTGTAAATAAAAGGGGAATTTAAAGTTAAATGGAATATAACTTAAGAGATATTGAATGGAATTGATATTGGTATCGAAGTAAATAATCAAGTGGATTAAATGAATATGAACTTGAGGTATGTAATAGAAATTCAACTTATGTAACTGAATTGAATTAATGGATTGAATGTTAATCGATTAAATGTAAATTTAATTGATATGGAAAAAATGAATGAAGTATTAATTCATTAAAAGGGCTAGTTGAATAAATTGGAATAGAAGTCAATTTAATGTTAAACCAAAATGAATATAAGTGAAAAGAATTTGGTTGTAATTAATATAAATTGGTTGTTATATGATTGTTATATGATTGTTGATTGATTATATGTAATTCATTAAGTGTTAATGAAATTGAAAGCTATGTAATTGAATTCAAATTGAAAGTAAATAAATTTGAATAGAATTGAATGTGAATAAGATTTAATTAGTGAATGCAAACTAATTGAATTGAGAATGAATGTTAGTAAATCCAATGTAAATGAATCAAATGTAATTTAAAGTGGAAACCAATTCATTAAGTATTAATGAGAATATGAATGAAAATTCATTTGATTATGGATGGTAGTTGGTTGATGTTTGCATTTGTTGTTTAGTTGCATTTGATATGTGACATATATAGTTATTATGAGATATATGTTGTATATTGATACTATTTACATATATGCATGTTCTCATGTTGTTTGTTGAGTTTAGTAGGTGCGGATCGCGTTTGCTTCGCATTTGGAGTTCGCTTTTGCGCTATATTAGCCGTATATGCTCGCTAATAAAATATAAGGTACATATCTCGGATTAAATATCGCACTTTTACACTTTTTTCCCTTCGGGATGCCTCATTACTTGATGAGATGTATATTTGTGATATATATACTGTCATTTTTTTTTTTCGGATCGAGCCGCGCAAAGGAGACATGGCGAATTTTTCCGAAAATTTAAGGCGTTAGAAAAATTTAAGAAAATTGGAAAATTTTGAAAACTTTAACTTTGATTTTGAAATTGAAAGTTAAATGATATAGTTGTTTTTGAAAAAGATAACTAAGTATGATTTGAAAACTTAGTAAAGATTTGTAAGAAGTTTAATTATAAATTTTGGAAAGTTAATAAATTCTGTAACCTTTCTTATTTGTAATTTCGAGGACGAAATTCTTTTAAGGGGGAAAGATTGTAACGACCCAGAATTTTTATAAATTAAAATTTGAATATTTAATTAATTTTAAATATTTATAAGTGAATTTATAAGTCAAATAAATTTTTATTTGAATTATTGGATTTAATTGGATAATTAAATCGATAATTTAAAATGTTAAATTATGGAAATAATTGAAAATAGAGTTAAATATGATAGAAAATGATTTGTAAAATTTTATTTAATCATACTGGAGTTATAGAAATATTTTAGAACTTTTAAAATCGAATTAAAAGTTAATTTGTGAAAATTGAATATTTTAATATTTAATAATCGACTGTAAAATAGTCAATTTTTGGACAGTCTCAGAATTGAACGAAATCAGTTCCATTGGATCCGTAATAGTTAGTTATTACCGGATTTCAATTTTCGTGTCAATCGGAGTTATCGTTTGAGCGTGGCAGCTCGAAACGCATCGAATCGTTTTTAATTTAAATTTGGCGAGTCAAAATAGCCATTTTTCAAAAAGTCTCGGATTTCGACGAAACTAGTTTCATCGGATCCGTAATGTGATATTATTGTAAGGTTTCAAATTTCAAGTCATTTGGATTTACCGTTTGTCCGGTACAAATTAAAACGCCTAGAAATCGATTTAAATCGGTTTAATTTAAATTGAACGTTTTCAGCCATAACTCGCACATACTTCCGAATTAGCTTCCGAAACCTGTTCCATTGTGTCCGGAACGCGGGATAAACCCTAGGTACGCTGGTTACGGCGCCTAAATCAGAGTTCGGAATTCCCGGGATGAATAGTGTTTACGCTAGCTTTTCTTATAAATAGACACCATTCTAAAAATAAAAAAAATAACAACTAAAACCCTAATTATATTTGCCAGCCGCCACCTTCACAATGAAGGGCCAGAAATGCTCCATTTTCATTCATCAATCTCTCCAAATCCATTCACATTCACGCGAAGTGTTCAACACAAAGGTTGGAGAGCACGAAGAGAGCTTTGATTTCATACGGAGTTGATCGGAAATGGTGCAAAGGAGGAGGAGCTAGGTGAGGCCGTTCCCATCAGTTTTCGCACGCGTCCCAAGGCAGCACGTGAGGCCGAGTGCACTACAGTTGGGGGCGAACATGAAGGAGGTGCTGAGCTTCGCGTTGGCGTTGAGGAGATCGAGTATAGTCGAGTATAGATTATGAAATGTGTAACCCTAGTTCTACATTTGGGTTCGGCCGTGTATTCTTGGACCTGGAGATAGAACGTGAGTTGAGGGAGATGAAGGAGAGACCTTGGATGCAGATCTCACGGCCAGGATTTGCTGTGGTATAAAGATAGTTAATTTATGTTGTGAATTATATGTTTAAAATCGTGTACGAACTTCATAAATTCGTAACTTTTTCATACGAGGTCGAAAAAATGCAAACTCAGTTGCGTTGGAATCGTATGGACGAGCACTACGCGATGGAGTTGGTTTGGAGTCGTTTGGAGTTAGTGAGAATTTCGGGTAAAATTAAACGCGCGTTTAATTTTATTCGAAATAAAAGCTTAAACGGAAATTAAAACCAAGGTGAGAACTTCTCACTCAATCGAATAGATTTCGATTTTATTTTAAATAGTTAGATTTAAAATATTTGAATGCATGTTTGAATGATGACTGTAAATTATTGATTGTTAAAATAGACATTATTCGCCGTTAGTAAGCGGATGTTATTTAATATAAACATATACCGCGAATATTTCATAAACAGTGAAATTGGTATTATATATAATATCAATATATATATATATTGGCATATGTATATATTGCAGTTGTTGATTTCCCGCATTTTTTGTTTAGCGGATGAGACCCTATTACGCCGTTATTAAGCGGATAATATTTATTAAGAACATATACCGCGATAATTTCGTACTGGAGCGAAATTGGTATTGTGCTAATGTTTTTGGATGCAGGAAACAGGTTGGAGGGATCCAACTGGATTCCTCAACAGTATTTATTTTATTTCAGATATTTTGATATTTGATGGATTATCATATCGATATATGATATCGTTGTTAGTCGTGATTGACTATTTGGTGTGTAGCATCATTGGACCCAGATTTTGGGATTTTAAAATGGTTTTAAAGTGATTTTTGAAAATATACTATATTTTTGGAATTGATCCATTATAAATAAATAAACGTTATAATTTTTAAAGTTATAAAAATTATGGTTTTTGTGAAATATAGTTAAAAAGCTGATTTTTAGAAATACGATTAAAAGTCGATTTTTGAGAAATATGAACTAATGATTTTATAAAATAATTTAGATTGGATTTTTGAATATATGATAAAAGTTTAAATATAGGATTTATAAAATTTGATTATTTTATAAATCGAAATGATGAAATTATAAAGGAAATTAAAGACGTTTTAGAATAATAATATAAACTGATTTATATTAAGAGATTTATAAATGGATATTTATAAATTGAAATATAGACATTATAAAACGAGTTTTATAAGTGTTTGAATGTAGTGAAAATGGATTTCATAAATGAATGAAATTTATAGAATTATAAACTGTGAAGTTATAAATGAAATTTATAAATAGTAAGATTTATAAATTTGTGAAGTTAATTGAAGAATAGATTAGGTTAAATAAATGAATCTTATAAGTTATAAGATTTATAATTATGAAGTTTAAAGAACGATTTTATAAAATAATCGTTTTATAAGTAGTTAACTTATAATATTGTGACGACCCAAACTCGATGTCCAATAAACGACATCAAATTCGCATCGCCGGAGCTTATAACAACAATTAGATGAATATAAAACAGCGGAACAGAATCAATATCATAAATAACATCACTGTTACAACATCAACATAATATTCATACTATATCAGAGTACATAGTACATACCATAATCTCTAAATACAACATCATGGTAATACAACAGTGAACATATATCCAAAAAGTCCTCAAATGAAAGAGGTGATAACGAACTCCCAAAAGCTAAACCTGAAGTCTCCAAAAGCTCCTAATATATCTCAAAGATAAGAGCTCCAAAATACTGCTACTCCAAAATATAGAAACCTGCTACTAGGCTGCCCGTGTGGAAATAATGGGCACCCAGAGTTTAGGAAAGAAAACAATAAACTCTGGATCAGTCATGGGACTGGTATGAGTAAACAAAAACAGTTGCATTTAAATAAAACAAGATTTATAAAAGAATTTTCGGAATGCTTTTAAAAATGGAACTACCATAAGACCTCCCGCCACACACACAATGCAAACGCAGAATTGGAGGAGATTTCTTCTTATGACAGTTAAATATGCTTGATACGAGAAAAGAATTCTTTGTTATTATTACTAGTGCATAGTGATAGTAAATCATTTCTGAAAGTAGAATATTAATCTTAGCCAACATAGACATTTTGAACTATGCCTACTATAGCTACCATCTAAACAGTGGTGACCACCATAAGTAAATGGCAGGTTCTACAACTAAAACCGTACAAGGTTTCGTATTGGGAATTGGATTTCCAACAAATGGTCAGGCCAAGGAACTTCCCATTGCCACTGAGAACGCCTCTGGAAGGACGTTCCCGAGAACCAAACCGGATCTCTGCCAACACAAGGCCGGGTTACCCCTAACTGGGTAACTACTGACACGAGTATGCCATCTCCCGGTCGTAACCAACCTTTAACCGGGGCCCCAGCAACAAATCACAAAATCATATATATATATCTGCGATATCCACATAAGTTAAGTATCTGGGCTCCATACCATGATACCACTTCTATCCAGAAGGAAATGTACATACCCTAAGGGGTGCTACCCCCAATAACCTTGCTGCATCTTTCCTGTTTCGACCATTTCGGGGTGTGAGGTCCGACGAAGTCACGTCCACAAAAACATACTTTATACAAAAGCCGTGCTTTGGGTCAACAAATGATCATAGAAACGATCACAAAGATAGACGATCAAACAAATGATCCTATCACAAATAATCAACACAATGATCATTTCACAGCAACACTTAGCATGTCACATTACCAAATTGGGAATATATCGCTGATAACTTCAACTATATAACCTCTGAGCCCGTACGTCTCAGAGAAGGGTGTTAAGCTAAAAGAATAAATTCTCCGCCACCAACAGAAATATATTTGAAAGAAATCGGCTTTATATCTCAACTTGTAATGTCAGACATACAATCCATACAAGTCTGTTCCGGGCTCGAACAGAACCGAAGGTACTTCCAAAGAAGTCCTTGCAATCCGGATATTCACAATCCTGATCGGATTCACCATCACATATGGAGAACTCTATACCGGAGCAACTCGGTGCAGAGTCAATCGACAGGTCATCCTATCGCTCTCGCAAATACCCGGTCTTCAACACCGGTCTTCAAATGCTATCCATAACGTCGAATCACATATTCGAAATGGGTTATATGACACAAAGGTCCTTTCCCGGCTAATTCGAATAGTGGGTGTCAAATTTTAAAACATGTGGATGTCATTCACAAATATTCATAGGTTCGATGTGGGTTTCGGATAACCAACTGAAATCCGATACCCTGTCGCATCGAAGTTTAAATGCCGTTTTACGGCAACAGGGTTTTCACATCAATACAGAACAATCATAATCACAGTGCAATAACATGGCAATATCATCATACAGAACAGAGATATTTATATAAGTTAACAAAATAGTTAATTACTTCCCAATGTGATTTAAATAAATTTACCACTAAATTAATTTAATTTAATGATGAGAATTTGGATAAATAAACTAAATTTTGATTACTCAATTTATTGTTTCAAAATTTACAAATTCTTACTTACAAATTTATTTAAACACTTAATTGTTTATAAATCAATTACCTTAATTATCATTTTAAACTACATTATTTACTTATTAAACAATTTGGTAAAATGATGTATCTGGATTTAATAAATTAACCATATAAATATTATTATTATTATCTTTCTTGATTACTTTAAAAACGATGATTTATTTTTTTTATAATCACAATTGAATTAAATCTCAATTGACTATATTAATTTATTATTCCTTAATAAATTATCTTAATGTAACTATCAATTTTGAATCAATCATTTTAAATTATCAACTTAATGATTTTTAAATTTACAACTTTAATTTAATTGTTTTTATTTATTTATTATTATAAAAAAAAATTTAAATCATAAATTATTTTATCATTAATTTATTAACTTCACATTCCATTTACAAACTTTCTTCATTTTATAAACAATGCTTATAAAAATAGTTTAAACTTAATTTGTCCAAAAAAATTTTTTTTTATACTGGAAATATGGTTCAGGTGATCAACCCGAGACTTCCCCCGAGTCTCCCTCGAGTTCAAACACCTCCTGCTTCGAGTCCCCTCCCAGAACTACCCGTGAAAACAGAAATTTTCAAATTTTACTTAAGTCCAGACTGCTACACGACCCAACGCTGAAACCCCCCCGAGTCTCCCTTCGAGTCATGCTCAGTTTTCCCCGGTCCATGCTTCGAGTCTTCCTCCAGGCCATTCTTCTTCCACAACCCACCATTTTCAGACACGCGATGATACGCGTATACGTGTACAGATAGTCCAGTCACCATTGACCATCGACGATGATCACTAAACATCAGAAATCGACCCAGCAACCCACCATCATCATTGATCCAAGTCCAACGCAAGGAAATCAAAATCGAGTGCAAATTTAAAACCTGGAACAAAAGCAGCCACCAACCCCAAACCCTGTCAACGCACAGCGCTCTCAGCTCCGACCACCGGAGGCTACCAATTTTCGGCCATAGCCTCGTCTACCTCCCCTCCATCTTCCCTCAAAGCCGCGATGAGCTCGATCAATTCGTGGTGGCAAAAATCTCCACGTTACAGACAATGCAAAAAACCCAGGTTTAAACCCTAAGTCCAACTCGTTCGAACAATCCTTGTATTTGAAAATTAATTCAACTATTTTCTCAACATTCTAGAGGTTCAATCATGCTTCAGTACAAATTTCAATATTTACAAATGATTCGATTTTCAGGGATTGACAAAAATGCAAATTTGATCAAAATCCCAAACTGCTCTTTATCACTTCATTAAAAAAATTTCATCTTTGTTTTGAAAATCATAGATTCTGGTATGGATTCAGATTATACCATTGAATTTATATTTTTCAACATTTTATTCTTCTATCAAACTTTACTTAAAACCTGTAAACTATATTACAGTGAATATGCTTTTCTGTATGTTTAAATATCTTTACAAACACTTGGTTGAGGATTTAAAACAAAAGTTTTAACTTGATTACTAACATTTTTCAGGAGCAAGGAGAATAAGAAGATGTCGGGTTTGTGTATAGTTTACTCTGTAAACTAGAGATTTCAACATATCAGTATAAAACAGAAACAGAAGGAAAATATTGTTTGCAGGAAAAATCAAACACAAGTTCAGAGCTATTTCTTTCATGCAAAAATTCAAGCACCAAGAATTTGAACAATGTATAGATTTACTCACTTGGAAATATTTGAAAACAGGGAATACTTTTGCTTTGAAATCAGCAGTTTTTTTTTTCTTTTTCTTTCTGATTCTTCTCTTCCTTTTTTTTCTTTATAAAAACAATAATGTTTTAAATATTTTCTTCCCAGACTTTGCTATCTTTTTGTTCGAATGAACTAAAGCAAATATGTATGTATATGTAGAAGAGATGGTGTGCAGGTGAAAGGGTAAACTGAGTTCACAAAGCAAGTACAAGATAAAGCATAAACAAGTACAGGTTAAAGTAAAAGAAAAATTAAACCATGCTTGTTAATAAATGTTAGTGAGTGCTGAAAAGATTGTGTACATGCAATGCATTAAATGAAGGTATGTATACAATACTCCTTTGCCTCTTTCTATACTTACAGCTTAGTGTTATTTTAGATTTTCTTTTTTTTTGTATAGTTTATATGTTTTATATTTTTATTAGCTAATGTTTTGTTTTTTTTTATTTATATATATATAGGTGTGTTGCTTTAGTTATTTTGCTAAATATAGGAAAGTTGTTTTATTTTATTTTATCTTCTTTTGCTTACATATTTTACTGGTTTGTACATTTGGTCATTTGTTCATTTGTTTATTTATTCTTTTGTTCATTTTTTTGTTCTTTGGTTCAACTATGTGTTTACTCATTTGCTCATTTGTTTGATCCTTTGTTTATATCTTTTATTTATTTATTTGTTTATTCTTTTATTTATTTATTTGTTTATTTGTTTATTTATCTGTTTGTTTGTTTATTTAGATGTTTAATTATTTGTTATGTGATTTAATTCTTATAATCTCATCATAACTTTAATAAATTCTAAATTCTATTAAAAGATCATCTATCAATATCTCTTTTTATTTAATTCTATATTCATGTGTAATATTAATATCAACAATAAAATCTTTAGATTAAATTTTACTAGTTAAATCCCGAAGTTCAAACAATTTATCTATTTTTAATTTTCAAAAATTTCGGGATGTTACAATATCCCCTCCTTAAGAAAATTTCGTCCTCGAAATTAAAAGAAAGAGAAACTCAAACAAAGAATATACGAATTCAGAAATAAGGAAATGACTTACAGATTCAAGTCGAGATGTCAATTCTGCATTTGGGATATGATTTCTTCATATTCTCTTCAGTCTCCCAAGTACAGTCCTTTGGATCGCCACTCCATTTAACTTTGACCAATTTTACAATTTTATTCCTCAATCGCTTCTCATCACGATCTACAATCTTTATCGGTTCCCTTCTAACTGCCAAGTTGGGAGTGATTTCAAGATCCTGCTGAGCAGCTTCTTCAATAATATCATCTGGATCGTGCACATATTTCCGAAGATTAGAAATATGGAACACATCATGTACGCCAGATAACCAGTTGGGTAACTGCACTCTATATGCTAGAGAACCAATCCTTTCCAGAATAGGAAAAGGACCAATATAACGCGGTGCCAACTTTCCAGTTTTCCCGAATCTCAACACTCCCCGCATCGGAGATACTTTTAGAAATACAGAATCTCCAACTTGAAATTCCAAATTTCTCCTTCGACGGTCATAATAGCTCTTCTGACGACTTTGGGCAGTTAATAACTTCTTTCGAATAAATTCTACCTTCTCAGTGGCTTCTTTTATCATATCTGGTCCAAGAACAAGTCTATCACCTGATTCTATCCAGCATGTAGGCGATCGACACGGACGACCATATAAAGCTTCGAAAGGAGCCATTTCTAAACTGGCTTGATAGCTGTTATTATATGAGAATTCAACCAGATGCAAATGGTCCTCCCAAGAACCACCAAAATCATGCACACAAGCACGCAGTAGGTCTTCTAAAATTCGATTAACTCTCTCAGTTTGTCCATCAGATTGCGGATGATAAGCAGTACTGAATTTTAATTTCGTTCCTAAAGCGTCTTGAAATGCTTCCCAAAATCTACAAGTGAAGATCGGATCACGATCACTCACTATACTGCTGGGAATACCATGGAGGCGAACAATTTCCTTTATATAAATACCTGCCAAGCTTGCCGCAGTACGAGTAGATTTTACTGGAATGAAATGAGCATTTTTGGTTAAACGATCTACAATAACCCAAATCGCTTCATTGCCTTTCTTGGTACGAGGCAATCCATCGATGAAATCCATCGATACCTGATCCCACTTCCATTTCGGTACTTCCAAAGGTTGAAGTAAACCGGCCACTTTCCTTTGGTCGCTCTTGATTTGCTGACAAGTAGCACAACGGCTTACATAAATAGATATGTCTCTCTTTATCGTTTTCCACCAGAATGTTCTTTTAACATCACGATACATTTTGTTGACTCCTGGATGGATATTGAATTTTGACTTGTGGCATTCGTTCAATACTTCACGTTTTAGTTCCGGAAAGTCTGGAACACAAATCCTACCTTTTAATCTTATTACTCCTCTATTATCCATCTCGAAACTAGTATCTTCACCCTGGCATATTCTTTTATGGATTCCTCGAAGAAACTCATCTTCTTTCTGCCGTCTTGCAATCCTTTTGAGAAGAGTAGGAGTGATAACAAGATAAGCAAGAACAGCATAACTTCTGCTCAAAGCGTCTGCAACTACATTGGCCTTTCCGGGTGTATATAGAATATCCAAGTCATAAGATGCCAGAAATTCCAACCAACGTTGTTGTCGCAGATTCAGATCCTTCTGGGAGAAAAGATATTTCAAGTTTTTATGATCGGTGAATAATTCGAATTTTTCACCTATAACAAAGAGAGTTTATTAAGTATATTTCTTTAGCTAATTTCGCAAATTATTTAGAAAGCTGAAAAGATTCTTACCCAGAAGATAATGTCGCCATATTTTCAAAGCGAAAACAACAGCCAAAAGTTCCAAATCGTGCGTTGGGTAGTTCTTCTCATGCGGACGTAATTGTCTACCTGCGTAGGCAACTACCTTTCCATTTTGCATTAATACTGCACCTACCCCTTCACCACTTGCATCAGTATAGACAGATAAGCCTTGGTTCCCGTTAACAATAGTGAGAACAGGAGCAGTGGTTAATCTCTTTTTCAACTCTTGAAAAGCTTCCTCACATTTTGAAGTCCAATCAAATTCTACACCTTTCATTGTTAGCTTAGTCAATGGGCTAGCCAACTTAGAAAAATCCTGAACGAATTTCCGGTAATAGCCTGCTAAACCCAAAAAGCTTCGAACTTCTTTTGGAGTAGTGGGTTGTTTCCAATCAAGAATAGCGGAAATTTTGCTAGGATCTACTGAAATTCCTTCTTCATTAACAATATGGCCAAGGAATTTGACTTCATTGACCCAGAAATGGCATTTGGAAAATTTCGCATATAGAACATTTCTCCTCAAAATTTCTAAGACAATTCTAAGATGCTCGGCATGCTCATCTTTAGTTTTGGAAAAAATTAAGATGTCATCAATGAATACAAGCACAAATTTATTTAAAACTTCCCGAAACACACGAGTCATGAGATCTACGAAATAAGCTGGAGCATTGGTTAGTCCGAAAGGCATAACCAACCATTCATAGAACATATTAGGACCTCTGAAAGCGGTCAGATGGACACAATCTTCGGCGATTCGTAATTGATGGAATCCTTGGGCTAGATCCATTTTTGAAAAGAAACGAGCGCCGTGCAACTGATCAAATAAATCATCAATCCTGGGCAGTGGAAATTTATTCTTGAGAGTTTGTTTATTTAGATCGCGGTAATCTACACACAATCTCAAGGATCCGTCTGATTTGGCAACAAATACGACGGCTGAGCCCCATTCAGAAACACTGGGTCGAATTAATCCTTTTGCCAGTAGCTCATTAGTTTGATGAACCAATTCAATCTTTTCCCTAGGTGCCATCCTGCGACTTGCGTGAACAACAGGACGAGTATTAGGTACAAGATCGATTCGGAATTCTATTTCTCGATGAGGAGGTAAAGATTTCACTTCTTCGAATACGTCGGAAAAATCCCGAACAACAGGTATAGACTGCAAAGTGGGTTCAAGATTTCCCAAAGTATATATCAATCTGTCGCTCCTTGGACTTGGATTCTCACAAGAGATTTCAATAAAATTTCCAAGACTTGTTTTGATCAAAACTGTCCGATTACTACACTCCAATCTAGCATCGTACCTCGTTAACCAGTTCATACCGAGTAAGATTTCAAATTCATCAAATTCGAGGACATACAGGTTGATAGGAAATTTATAGCTAGCATATGAAATAGGAACTCTCTTACAATATGAACTAAGATTTGCGAGACCTCCGACCGGATTTTTCACGCAAATAAGATCGTCAGCAAATTTAGTTTCAAGTCCTAATTCTTTTACGGTTTGTTGGGAAATAAAGCTATGTGAAGCTCCTGTATCAAATAAAACTCTAACAGTTCTACTATTAATAGTAAGGTTACCTTCCAAAACACTTTTCCCTTTGTCAGCTTTTGAAGATGAGGGGTCCTCCTTTATTGCATAGACTTTTGCTACCTGCGCTGGCCTCATCACTGGGCAATCTTTAACTAAATGTCCCGGTTTATGACAATTGTAACATTCTCTAGCTGGTCTCTTCGGTTTTGGACAGTGACTTGAATAGTGGCCTTTCTCTTTGCAGTTGTAACAAGTGACATTTTCTGCTGCGCTTCCCTGAATATTCCTCTTCTTCTCATTGCCTTGCCAAGGTTTCTTGCCTCCGAATTTACGCTTTTTATAATTCTGACTACCTGAATTACCTTTCTCCACAGTCGCTTCCTGTATATCAAGAATAGCGTACCTGTAACCCATATCTACTAAATCTGAGAAAGATTCTTTAACATGACCCGTCATTCTTCCATGATATTTCTGGTTCATTCCTCGGATAAACCTTTCGTTTTTCTTCAGAGGTGTATTTAGCAATTCCGGACCAAACCGAGATAGTTCACTGAATTTATTCAAATATTCTTCAAACGACAAACTTCCTTGTTTCAAATCCAGAAATTCCTGATACATTCTAGAAACTCCCGCCGATGGCATGTAACGTTTCTCAAACACTTCTTTGAAACGATCCCAAGTAAATTCTTCCTCGGGTTCATCTACAATGATGGTTTCCCACCAAGCTGAAGCTTCTCCTTGGAGTTGCCAAGAAGCTATAAGTCTTTTCTGCTCATCCTGCAATTTTAGTCCTTTAAAAATCTTTTCACACGATCTTACCCAAGCTTGAGCGTCAATAATTGACTCTTTGCCAATAAATGGTTTTCCACCAAGCTTTTCAAACTTCTTATATAATTCAGCCAAGTCCGGCTGCTGCTGAATTTCTATTACTGCTTCTGCGGCTGCGGGAATTTGATTTGGTACTGCAGCATTGCCTTGACCCCTCACTCTTCCTCTGCGTCCACTCATTTTCACTATCTGAGATTAGTAAGAAAATTGATTTAGATATGCAGACGAAATATCTTAAGGAATATCAGCAGTAAAAATAACTGACTAAGAAAATTTTAAAGTTTCAATTTTTATTATACTCATTCTAGGGTATACTTCACCCTATCTCTAATGAGCCATCTAATGTGTTATACTCCGTAGCTAAAGTTCTTACTCAACCAACAGCTCTGATACCACTTTGTGACGACCCAAACTCGATGTCCAATAAACGACATCAAATTCGCATCGCCGGAGCTTATAACAACAATTAGATGAATATAAAACAGCGGAACAGAATCAATATCATAAATAACATCACTGTTACAACATCAACATAATATTCATACTATATCAGAGTACATAGTACATACCATAATCTCTAAATACAACATCATGGTAATACAACAGTGAACATATATCCAAAAAGTCCTCAAATGAAAGAGGTGATAACGAACTCCCAAAAGCTAAACCTGAAGTCTCCAAAAGCTCCTAATATATCTCAAAGATAAGAGCTCCAAAATACTGCTACTCCAAAATATAGAAACCTGCTACTAGGCTGCCCGTGTGGAAATAATGGGCACCCAGAGTTTAGGAAAGAAAACAATAAACTCTGGATCAGTCATGGGACTGGTATGAGTAAACAAAAACAGTTGCATTTAAATAAAACAAGATTTATAAAAGAATTTTCGGAATGCTTTTAAAAATGGAACTACCATAAGACCTCCCGCCACACACACAATGCAAACGCAGAATTGGAGGAGATTTCTTCTTATGACAGTTAAATATGCTTGATACGAGAAAAGAATTCTTTGTTATTATTACTAGTGCATAGTGATAGTAAATCATTTCTGAAAGTAGAATATTAATCTTAGCCAACATAGACATTTCGAACTATGCCTACTATAGCTACCATCTAAACAGTGGTGACCACCATAAGTAAATGGCAGGTTCTACAACTAAAACCGTACAAGGTTTCGTATTGGGAATTGGATTTCCAACAAATGGTCAGGCCAAGGAACTTCCCATTGCCACTGAGAACGCCTCTGGAAGGACGTTCCCGAGAACCAAACCGGATCTCTGCCAACACAAGGCCGGGTTACCCCTAACTGGGTAACTACTGACACGAGTATGCCATCTCCCGGTCGTAACCAACCTTTAACCGGGGCCCCAGCAACAAATCACAAAATCATATATATATATCTGCGATATCCACATAAGTTAAGTATCTGGGCTCCATACCATGATACCACTTCTATCCAGAAGGAAATGTACATACCCTAAGGGGTGCTACCCCCAATAACCTTGCTGCATCTTTCCTGTTTCGACCATTTCGGGGTGTGAGGTCCGACGAAGTCACGTCCACAAAAACATACTTTATACAAAAGCCGTGCTTTGGGTCAACAAATGATCATAGAAACGATCACAAAGATAGACGATCAAACAAATGATCCTATCACAAATAATCAACACAATGATCATTTCACAGCAACACTTAGCATGTCACATTACCAAATTGGGAATATATCGCTGATAACTTCAACTATATAACCTCTGAGCCCGTACGTCTCAGAGAAGGGTGTTAAGCTAAAAGAATAAATTCTCCTCCACCAACAGAAATATATTTGAAAGAAATCGGCTTTATATCTCAACTTGTAATGTCAGACATACAATCCATACAAGTCTGTTCCGGGCTCGAACAGAACCGAAGGTACTTCCAAAGAAGTCCTTGCAATCCGGATATTCACAATCCTGATCGGATTCACCATCACATATGGAGAACTCTATACCGGAGCAACTCGGTGCAGAGTCAATCGACAGGTCATCCTATCGCTCTCGCAAATACCCGGTCTTCAACACCGGTCTTCAAATGCTATCCATAACGTCGAATCACATATTCGAAATGGGTTATATGACACAAAGGTCCTTTCCCGGCTAATTCGAATAGTGGGTGTCAAATTTTAAAACATGTGGATGTCATTCACAAATATTCATAGGTTCGATGTGGGTTTCGGATAACCAACTGAAATCCGATACCCTGTCGCATCGAAGTTTAAATGCCGTTTTACGGCAACAGGGTTTTCACATCAATACAGAACAATCATAATCACAGTGCAATAACATGGCAATATCATCATACAGAACAGAGATATTTATATAAGTTAACAAAATAGTTAATTACTTCCCAATGTGATTTAAATAAATTTACCACTAAATTAATTTAATTTAATGATGAGAATTTGGATAAATAAACTAAATTTTGATTACTCAATTTATTGTTTCAAAATTTACAAATTCTTACTTACAAATTTATTTAAACACTTAATTGTTTATAAATCAATTACCTTAATTATCATTTTAAACTACATTATTTACTTATTAAACAATTTGGTAAAATGATGTATCTGGATTTAATAAATTAACCATATAAATATTATTATTATTATCTTTCTTGATTACTTTAAAAACGATGATTTATTTTTTTTATAATCACAATTGAATTAAATCTCAATTGACTATATTAATTTATTATTCCTTAATAAATTATCTTAATGTAACTATCAATTTTGAATCAATCATTTTAAATTATCAACTTAATGATTTTTAAATTTACAACTTTAATTTAATTGTTTTTATTTATTTATTATTATAAAAAAAAATTTAAATCATAAATTATTTTATCATTAATTTATTAACTTCACATTCCATTTACAAACTTTCTTCATTTTATAAACAATGCTTATAAAAATAGTTTAAACTTAATTTGTCCAAAATTTTTTTTTTTTTATACTGGAAATATGGTTCAGGTGATCAACCCGAGACTTCCCCCGAGTCTCCCTCGAGTTCAAACACCTCCTGCTTCGAGTCCCCTCCCAGAACTACCCGTGAAAACAGAAATTTTCAAATTTTACTTAAGTCCAGACTGCTACACGACCCAACGCTGAAACCCCCCCGAGTCTCCCTTCGAGTCATGCTCAGTTTTCCCCGGTCCATGCTTCGAGTCTTCCTCCAGGCCATTCTTCTTCCACAACCCACCATTTTCAGACACGCGATGATACGCGTATACGTGTACAGATAGTCCAGTCACCATTGACCATCGACGATGATCACTAAACATCAGAAATCGACCCAGCAACCCACCATCATCATTGATCCAAGTCCAACGCAAGGAAATCAAAATCGAGTGCAAATTTAAAACCTGGAACAAAAGCAGCCACCAACCCCAAACCCTGTCAACGCACAGCGCTCTCAGCTCCGACCACCGGAGGCTACCAATTTTCGGCCATAGCCTCGTCTACCTCCCCTCCATCTTCCCTCAAAGCCGCGATGAGCTCGATCAATTCGTGGTGGCAAAAATCTCCACGTTACAGACAATGCAAAAAACCCAGGTTTAAACCCTAAGTCCAACTCGTTCGAACAATCCTTGTATTTGAAAATTAATTCAACTATTTTCTCAACATTCTAGAGGTTCAATCATGCTTCAGTACAAATTTCAATATTTACAAATGATTCGATTTTCAGGGATTGACAAAAATGCAAATTTGATCAAAATCCCAAACTGCTCTTTATCACTTCATTAAAAAATTTCATCTTTGTTTTGAAAATCATAGATTCTGGTATGGATTCAGATTATACCATTGAATTTATATTTTTCAACATTTTATTCTTCTATCAAACTTTACTTAAAACCTGTAAACTATATTACAGTGAATATGCTTTTCTGTATGTTTAAATATCTTTACAAACACTTGGTTGAGGATTTAAAACAAAAGTTTTAACTTGATTACTAACATTTTTCAGGAGCAAGGAGAATAAGAAGATGTCGGGTTTGTGTATAGTTTACTCTGTAAACTAGAGATTTCAACATATCAGTATAAAACAGAAACAGAAGGAAAATATTGTTTGCAGGAAAAATCAAACACAAGTTCAGAGCTATTTCTTTCATGCAAAAATTCAAGCACCAAGAATTTGAACAATGTATAGATTTACTCACTTGGAAATATTTGAAAACAGGGAATACTTTTGCTTTGAAATCAGCAGTTTTTTTTTTCTTTTTCTTTCTGATTCTTCTCTTCCTTTTTTTTCTTTATAAAAACAATAATGTTTTAAATATTTTCTTCCCAGACTTTGCTATCTTTTTGTTCGAATGAACTAAAGCAAATATGTATGTATATGTAGAAGAGATGGTGTGCAGGTGAAAGGGTAAACTGAGTTCACAAAGCAAGTACAAGATAAAGCATAAACAAGTACAGGTTAAAGTAAAAGAAAAATTAAACCATGCTTGTTAATAAATGTTAGTGAGTGCTGAAAAGATTGTGTACATGCAATGCATTAAATGAAGGTATGTATACAATACTCCTTTGCCTCTTTCTATACTTACAGCTTAGTGTTATTTTAGATTTTCTTTTTTTTTGTATAGTTTATATGTTTTATATTTTTATTAGCTAATGTTTTGTTTTTTTTTATTTATATATATATAGGTGTGTTGCTTTAGTTATTTTGCTAAATATAGGAAAGTTGTTTTATTTTATTTTATCTTCTTTTGCTTACATATTTTACTGGTTTGTACATTTGGTCATTTGTTCATTTGTTTATTTATTCTTTTGTTCATTTTTTTGTTCTTTGGTTCAACTATGTGTTTACTCATTTGCTCATTTGTTTGATCCTTTGTTTATATCTTTTATTTATTTATTTGTTTATTCTTTTATTTATTTATTTGTTTATTTGTTTATTTATCTGTTTGTTTGTTTATTTAGATGTTTAATTATTTGTTATGTGATTTAATTCTTATAATCTCATCATAACTTTAATAAATTCTAAATTCTATTAAAAGATCATCTATCAATATCTCTTTTTATTTAATTCTATATTCATGTGTAATATTAATATCAACAATAAAATCTTTAGATTAAATTTTACTAGTTAAATCCCGAAGTTCAAACAATTTATCTATTTTAAATTTTCAAAAATTTCGGGATGTTACAAATATGAACTTTTAGTCTATAATTGAATTACAAATTGAATAGGTAAATAAATAAGGAATTTATAAAAAAGGAAGTTTTTATAAATAAATAGAAAAGGAATTTATAAACGTTGTTTTATAAATTCGCAAAGGACTTATTTTGACAAGTTAATTGTTATAACTTAGAAATGGAGTTATATTCACATTTTTTAATAGTGAATAATCCTTTGAATTAAAATGAATAAAAGAATGAAATTGGTTAACGTAGTTTATTCACGTTTTTGAATAGTGAATAACACGTTAAAGAAATTGTTTAGAATGTGAATGTTTTAAATAGAATTAAAACGATCCAACGATGTTTTTAAAGGTATAGAGATTCGAAACCATAGATTTCAACATTTATTGTTGAAATAGATGTTTCGAGAAATAAAAGGAAATAGTGGACTATAACATTGTTGTTATAGTAAATGATTTCCGAATGGAAATGTTTTGGTTTAGTATTGGGATTTATATATCTATTTAAAATTCAAATCCCTATACTAGTGATTTTGGGTTGTTGTAACGATGTTTTACGCAACATTCGTTTTGACCCAAATAAATATGTTTAAGAGAATGATTTTCTTAAAGAATGAATAATATACTTAATTCGATTCAAGTATATTGAATATTTTCAAAGGTTGAAGATAAAAAGATTTGTGAATTACTTATGAATAAATAAGTATGGAAATATTTTCCAATATGAAGTGAATATTTAGAATTTATCTTTTTGAAGATAAATTGGAAATGAATAATTGAAATCGTATATGCATGAATATTTTGGAATATAAATTCACTAAGGAATTTATAAGCGAAAAGGGAATTTTTTTGAAAATAAATGTTGATTTATTTTTGAAGTGTTGAAATTTTATATCTTGTAAAGATATTTTGGAAAATAATAATTTGGAAAATTATTTGGAATCTGGTGATGTGTGCATATCCAGTGATAGTTCAATAGCCGACTATCAATATTTCCCTTTGAATGGGTATTTGATGTGAATTGATTGAATTTGAATGCACACTTATTTTTGAATAAGCGCTCACTATTCGGGTTAACCGGGAAAGGACCATGGGGTCGTATAACCCATTCCGAATATGTGATACGTCGTTGTAAATTGCATTGAAGATCGGTGTTGAAGACCCGGTATTTGCGAAAGCGATAGGATGACCTATCGATTGTCTCTGCACTGAGTTGCAACGGTATAGAGACTCCCTAAGTGATGGGAAATCCGATCAGGATTGTGAATATCCGGATTGCAAGGACTTCTTTGTAAGTGCCTTCGGTTTTGTTCGATCCCGGAACAGACTTATATGGATTGTATGTCTGACATTACAATTTGAGATATAAAGCCGATTTCTTTCAAATATATTTCTGTTGGTGGCGAAGAATTTATTCTTTGCTTAACACCCTTCTTTGAGACGTACGAGCTCAAAGGTTATATAGTTGAAGTTATCAGCAATATATCCCATTTTGGTAATGTGACATGCTGAGTGATGCTGAAATGATCATTGTGTTGATTATTTGTGATAGGATCATTTATTTGATCGTCTATCTTAGTGATCATTGTGTTGATCATTTATTGACCCAAAGCATGGCTTTTGTATAAAGTATGTTTTTGTGGACGTGAATTCGTCGAGCCTCACATCCCGGAAATGGTCAAAACAGGAAAGATGCGGCAAGGTTATTAGGGGTTGCTGTAGCTCCCCTTAGGGTATGTGCATTTCCTTCTGGAAAAGGGTGGTATCATGGTATGGAGCCCAGATACTTACTCATGTTGAAAACACTCTATTTATTATGGTGTGATGTTGGATATCGAGCGCTCGGTTGAAAAGGTCCTAAAGGACCGGGGAATGGCGTGCTCGTGTCAGTAGTTACCCAGTTAAGGGGTAACCCGGCCTTGTGTTGGCAGAGATCCGGTTTGGTTCTCGGGGATGTCTTTCCAGAGGCATTCTCAGTGGCAATGGGAAGTTCCTTGGCCTGACCATTTGTTGGAAATCCAAAGAAACAATACGAAACTTGTACGGTATTAGTTGTAGAACCTGCCATTTAATATGGTAGCTATTAGTAGGCATAATATAATGGTACCTATGCTGGCTAAGATTTATATTCTACTTTCGAAATGAATTTGTTCTACACTATGCACTAGTAATAATATCAAATGTTATTTTAAATGCGTATCAAGCATCTTTGACTCACATAAGAAGAAATCTCCTCCAAGTCTGCGTTTGCATTGTGTGTGTGGTGGGAGGTCTTATGGTAGTTACATTTTAAAAAGCATTGCGAATTGATTTAAAAATATTTCTCTTTTTGATTTTAAAGATAAATAAACTGTTTTGAGTTCTCACACCAGTCACATGACTGACTTGGAGTTTATTGTTTTCCTTCCTAAACTCTGGGTGCCCACCAATTTCCACACGGGCAGTCAAGAGTTAAGGTTTATCAGGATATTCTGGATATTCAGGAGTTGCTGGAGGCAAGCTGGATGGCATGGCGTATTACTAGTTTATATAGTATTTCTTTTTCCGCTGCACTGTTAATTGTTGTATGTTGTTGTACACTCTGATGATATGATGTGAAGTAATGAAATGTAATGTAATAACTGATATAGTTCTTTGTTTAAAGATTATTCATTTATTATTATATGTTGTTCCGCTGCGAATTGTGAGATTCTGTTGTTGTTCTGTTGTTCCCTTTCTGTCCCGTTCTATTTTTAAAATTTTCTATCTTCTGTTTTTCTAATTCTCTGTTTTCTAAAAATTGTCTATCTTCTTTTCCCTCTATTTTTCTTTTTCTTTCTTCTCTTTCTCTCTTCTTTCTTTTCTTTTCTTTTTAAAACCCATAACATCTCGGTTTTTGGCCTTCGATTTCTCGGCAGTCGATAAAGTGAGTGTCGATGTCGAATTTTCGAAAGTCGAAAATTCGCCGGGCGTTACAGCAACGTTGTTATTCCAAGAACTGCAACTTCACTAGTATGTTGCGGATTAGGGATCCACAACACTACTATTGTGTTGCGAATTCGGGATATCAGAATTATTTTAAAATATGCTATTGATACCTTTAAAAAAAACATATATAGGTTCAATAATTCTCCAGATTGAAAGCTTAAAAATTATTGAAAAAATTCCAACAATTAACAAAACTAGACCCCAAGAAAAGCAAAAGGAGAAAAGAGATAAACCATGTCTTCGAAGTAACAAAAAAGGTAAAAATTTACCATAAGAAAATCCAAGCAATAGAAACCACAACAAGTTTACAATTGACACTATAACAAAACAAAACAAAAGATAACCAAACTTTCTACACGCTTTTGACTGCCGCAACTCATCATATTCTCCCTTCGAAATCCACATCTGCAAAAAACATCATATATATCAAAGTTTTGCATAAAAATGAAAACCAACACCAATTGAAACATGCATCAAAAGGGATGAAATCAATTCTAATGAAAGCATATGAGCCGTACCTATCTGTTCAGTAACATGCATTAAAAGAAGAAGATCAAGAACTTATCTATACATGTGTTGAGTTATTAGTGTATGCAAGGATAATGAGCATTAATTTAAAAACAATTAATATTCATAATGCTCTAGGCAGTGTTAATATACAGGATCAAAACATTGATGTGTATGACAATTCCATTGTCATGAATTTGTAGAACCTTTTTTAGAACAAATGGACATACATTATACAGTAAATTCAAATGTAGTTTATCCTTAAATTGATCACATAGTGGTTCAGGAAATGTCAAATTCACATAACACGTTGTCTTCGGTTACCTCAGTACAAAACAAGCATTTTAACTTTTCAAATGAACAACAAACTTATGATATGGTTATTTGCAACAATTCTGATGATCAAAATCCAATTTAATTACATAATGAATCTGCCCAAACTTCTCAAAAGTTACAAGACACTGGATTGACCAACTTTCAAGGATCAAAATTAACTCATACAAATTCCACTGATAATAAATTCATCTACTAAGTAATGAACTTCCTTGTTTGGAATCTGGGGGAATTAATTCTCCTGCTAACTTAATAGTGTTTATGAACAAAATATGGACTGAGGCCATGATCTGAGTCATAACTCCTAGCTCAACAGATCACGTAGAGACTTCACCTCACTATTGTAATCATTCTTATGCTGCACATTTTACATTAATAATGTTAATATTTCTAATAAACGCACCGATTTTTGTTTAGTTTTCCATCATTTTTGTTGAGGTACAAATGCTCTATTTGGAGACCTATATATGTCTAGTATCATAAATCATAAATACCATGGGCCAATATGCAATTAAATGAATGACTATACAATGTTGAAAATTTTCAACATAGGGGCCAAATATGTAAAATAAACGTTTTATGCTAATTTTTTGTAAAGCCTAAATAAAATGATAAAATTTTGAATTAAAGCTAAAGGCATAAGAATACAATTGTCATGGTGTTAAGTGTAAATACCGATATAATTCTAATTTATTGAAAGACCAAATTATAAAATGTCAACATTATAAATAAGGGGTTATGGTTTCCAAATTACACAAGCTCTAGTTATTCTCCTAATCTTTTCGACGGAAATAATTCAAATCTGGGTGTAACGATCTGTAAATTAATTATTTTGTATTTGAATATTTAAATCGCTTTTTTAATATTCAAATAATGGATTTTAATTTATTAATGATATTAAAATCATTTTCAAATTTTGTTTACCAAAATAATAAGTTCAAATAAAAATAGAATATGTGATTGAAAAACATTTTTTGTAATTTCGATTTTTCGGTATCGGAAAGTCGTTGGAAAACGTTGTGCACATTTGTGTACATATGCATGCACATGCACATGCCATGATAAGTTAAATAATGTGTTAGTGCTTAATAATCATGCTTAATTTAAATAAAAGTTTGATTTTGTTATAATATATGTTTATTATGAAGTGAATATGCTTGTACATTGTTTTGTTTAGTCCCACATCGTGTAAAAGGTTAAGTCCTTTGCTCTGAAGCCTTTACATAAAGGAGGCTATGTAATGTAAATATATATCAATTCTCAGAAGTGAATAATATATTTTTTGTCTCTCTCTCCAATGGCTTCTATTTTCTTTATTCTATAACACGTTATCAGCACGATCTCTAAACAAAAGAAAAATTTCAGATCTGATTATAAATCTTCAAAACGATCTCATCCTACAATAGATCCAATTTTTTTTTTGTTCTTATTTTTCTGATCTCACTATATTGTAGATCTTAAAATCACACTCAAATGGTATATCATTGAGATCTGTATATTGTTTAAAAATAAAATGTTGTGATTTTTTGAATTTGGATTTGAATTGATTTCAAACTTGCTTATTATTGCATGTTTTTTTTGAGTTCATTATTTTGGAAAGCAAGTTTTGAATTTGACAATTTCTGTTGTTGATTCAAATAAATTTATTGATCTTGATTACGTTTTGGTTTGTGATTAGATCTAAGTAATATATACATGTTTGATAAATGAAGTTTTCATTTTGAAAACTCTTTGATTTGGATTTGGATTTTGGAAATTATTTATATATATATTGTTTATATTTCCAGAAGATATATTTTATTATTTCTTAGAGAAACATATACAAGAATAATGCATATTTAGAAGATCATTTTAGTTTAGATCCAATATTAATATTGATTTAGTACACCTGAAGTGAATGGAAACGTTAATGAAAACATATACAATAAACTTATTTTCTAGCATTTGAAATAAAAGTTGAGAACCTGCAGTTCCTATAATGCTAAAAGCTTGAGTTTCCATATTAAATTTCAAATTTTGTTATAATAAAGAACCAAAAGTTTCAATAAAAGAGAAGAAACTTGAATTATAAAAAAAGGGATATATATATATATATATATATATATATATATGTATGTATATATATACATATATATAAGAGTTATTTTAGTTATTTTAGAAATTTTGACTATTAAGAAATAAAGTTTCTCTTATGGCATTCATTTAATTTTATTATTGAATATATTAAACTTATCTTTGAGATTAAATTTTGCTAACTAAAGTTAGTTAGATTGATTTATTTGTTTGTAAAGAAATCAATTCGTTGTGATAATATTTTAAATTTTATGCCACAATAATGGTAAATTGCGTTCATTCTTTTAATCATAAATGCATTAAATGTTGTTGTCATGGTAATAAATTAAATTACCATATCATCATAAATGCACTGGCTACAGTAAATTAAATGATATTGTATTTTTATGTTTGGAATAAGAATAGACATATGCTTTACTATATGGTGCATTCATTTTGGCAAACAATGCAAGATATAATGAAAGAAATAAGTTTGAACAACAACCTGAAGTTGTGCAAAGATTTTTTTATTCAACCAGAAGTTGTATAACTCAAAGTCCAAGACTTGAAGTCTTGAATTATGAAAAGATTTCTGATAAACTTTACAAGCTCGAATTCTAATAGACTTTTATTTTGTAACAATATGGTACAAAAAAAGGGGAGAATTTACACAAATTTAAGAACCTGAAGTTCATAACAAATTAATAAACTTGAAGTTCATGAATTAGAAGCCCGAAGCTCTATTGAAATTATGTAAAATGATAAGGTTGTACTTCCTGAAGAAGTTAAAGAAAATTAATAAATAATCATATGAGAAAATGATGCTTCATTCAAGAGATTACAAATATCTCTAAATGAGTTATACCTTACCTTATATCTTAACATTTACACTATACTGACTAAATATCTTGAAGATATTATGTTACATGATACTTCAAACATGGATGCGTATGTGTGTATATTAATCTCTTGAAAAGATGATTTAGAAATTTATTTATATTTATATTGCAAAATCTAACATCCCAGAAGAGATGTTATAGGAATTTTATTACATCGCAATTCCTTAAAAGGAAATACTATATTCCCTGAAGGAATAATGATATATTTTTTTTTGAGTAATGATAATAATTTATCCAAAAAAAATGATATTGTATACCAAATGTTACACTCCAGAAGTAGTGGTTTTATCTTTCGCATCTTACTTTCATTTGATGTATCTAATTTTGTTCCTGTATTTAAAGTCTGATATGTCATTTCAAAGATAGTTACAACAAATTTCCAGTATGAATGTTTTATGATATTGTAAAGGTAGTAATTATGTAATTTCTATAAATATAAACATTGTACATTGATATGACATTCCAATAGTACATATATATATCTCTAGAAGAGATAAATTCACTCCAGCAGTAGTGATAATAAAGTATCCCTAAAAGAGACTAATAAATTAGGAAATGATAACATATCTCTAGAAGAGATTTGCTTATATACTTGGTAATTTTATTAAACCAAATAAATGCATAGATTATAAAGGATCCTAATTTAGTTTAGATTAGATCCTAAAAGTTTGAGAGCTATACATACAGTTCTGAGGAAATTTGTATCTGTAACATTCCAAGTATCCAGAAGATACTATTATTATTTTTGCTGTATTTTTTTTACAGAACTCTCAATAGAGATGTGTAGAAATGTCTATATGCAATTAAAAATTATTCCTTGATAATTAATCATAATTAGTGTTCAAAACTGATATTTGAGATATAATTGAGGAATAAAACTTAACAACTTGAAGTTGCGTGTATATTTTGTTCGAACCAGAAGTTCGATATGATCTCAAACCAAATGTTTTGAACATTATCATGCGTTTTTGAAAGGTTTGCATTGACATTGATTTATAAATAGAAATTAATAGTTTGGATCCAGTTTGTTCTAAAAATCACTAATTCAAATGAGAAAGAATATGAAAATTTTGTAATATATATGTGATACGTGGACGCACGTATACATCCATATATGTAAATATTTAGCTAACAACCTGAAGTTTGTTATAAGCTCATCGTATAGATTATGCATAGATATTATTTAGTGATTTAAAATTCAATCAACATAAATGTTGAATGACCTGAAGTCATGTATGTATTCAAATGATCTACACAATAAGTAAATTCCTCCAATTGCTTAGATCAATGAATGAGAACAAATTCTAATAATCAATATCAATTGAATGCATCTTATCAACCAATAAAAGAATTGTCCTCCTATTATTAATATGTATGATGTATTTGCTAGTAGCAATATCATAATGGATCAAAATGAGAGTCCAAAGATGATTATTGTTTAATGTGACAATGTTTGTCAACATTGAGGGGGAGGATAAAGGGATACAAGCTCATTTTGATCATCAGTGTTAAATATTTGTTAAAATATACAATGATGCAAGATATTAAGTAACTTGAATAAATTATCAATAATATCCCTAGTAGACTTTCTCCAATATAGATTTGAATCCCTGAAGGATCAAAATTTGTAAACCACATCTGAAATATGGTTCAAAAGTCAGTTCAAAATATTTTTAGAGTAAGTAATAAAGATGCCAAATAAAGGAGGTGAGTGTTCTTGAAGAAACACTTAAGGATGCTCTGAAAGAGATCCATGACATGATTCTCAAATAACCCTAGAAGTGGGTTAGGTACCTAAAACATGATAATTAAAGAGATCTCAATAAATCATGTCTAGAACTGACAAGAAATAATCATCGATGATAAATTTATAAATAATAAAGTGCTTATGTTTATTAATGGATTAAAGATCATGGATTAGAGAAAAACATGATTGGCCATCATGAAATTCTCCTTAATAAGAAATTTGAACTTGTAGTCTGCAAAGTACCAAAAGTACTTGAAATGCTTAATATACCCCGAAGGTATAAATGTGGTTTAAATCATATTAAATAATGAAAGTATACAAATTCCTGAAGAATATAAATAACTTCCATTGTTATAAAGAATGCAAAGAACAAGGAGAGGAGATTTCAACCTACTTTTAAGTATTGTTGTAATAAAAATCTTGATATAATTCATGATGAGTAGATTACTTCCTATTTTTAAGTATCGTTGTAATGAAACTCTTAATATCCATTGAAGTGATAGTTGCGATATGCAAATACTTATTAAAGTATACAAATTTCTGAAGAATATATATAACTTTTGTAGTTATAAAGAACGAAAAAGACATGAAGTGTAGATTACAAATTTCTTCTAAGTATTGTTGCAATGAAAATCTTGATACATCAAGATGAGTAGATTACTTCCTGCTTTCTAGTAATGTTGTAATGAAATTTTTAATATTCATGAAAGATGTATAGTTGCAATGCGCAAAACTAATTTGAAGCACAAAAATGAAAGCACATGAAGTGTTTTTCATAAAAGTAGCATACAAATGCATAAAATGCAAACCATATTTGGAAGAAACAATCTTAGAAAATTTGATTGTATCGAAGGAAACTATTAATAAATTGTATTATTAACGAGATACATATTTATGGATCCAGAAGTATCTATAACCAATTTAAGTTATCGAAAGACGAATACGAATTCAGAGGAAACTTTAAATCAGGGGGAGCATCCATAAGTATTTTATAATGCACTCTTTTTCCTTAACTAAGATTTTTTCCACTGGGTTTTTATTAGCAAGGTTTTAATGAGGCATTATCTTGATCCAGAAGTATCAACTCCCTAATAACATTTGAAATAAGCTATAATGTACTCTTTTTCCTTATTTAAGATTTTCCCACTGGGTTTTTTTATATTAAGGTTTTAATGAGGCATTATCTTGATCTAGAAGAATCAAACGTCTTTTCAAGAAATAACATCTCAAATATGTTATATAAGTTAAATTATATTTTTATCCTTGACTAAGGTTTTTCCTATCGGGTTTTCCTTTTGTAAGGTTTTTACTGACGTATTAAATTGATCCAGAAGTATCAAACTCTATTTGATGCAGTAAATTATTGAAATATGACATACTATATTGTACTCTTTTTCCTTCACTAAGATTTCTCCCATAGGGTTTTACTTAGTAAGGTTTTAATGAGGCATTAGTTTGATCCAGAAGTATCAAGCTTTATTTAAAGAAATAAGAAAATAAAATATGTCATTGTACTCTTTTTTTTCTTCACTAAGATTTTTCTCATTGGGTTTTTCTTAGTAAGGTTTTAACGAGGCATTATTTTGATCCTGAAGTATCAAACTCTTACAAGAAATATCATTTTTAGTATGATATTTACGATTTCACAAGTTGCACTCTTTTCCTCGTTCAAGTTTTTTTTTTCTCACTGGGTTTTTCTAATAGAGGTTTTTAACGAGGCAACAGACAATATCTATATCGACTGAATCGATAAATGCAAGCAAGACAATAATGAGGGGGAGCAATCATCATACACGTTTCGAAACGGAAATTTCCAAATTATCTAAGCATTCAAGATTTTGAAGACGCATATTCAAGGGGGAGTATTATAATATATGTTTATTATGAAGTGAATATGCTTTAACATTGTTTTGTTTAGTCCCACATCGTGGAAAAGGTTAAGTCCTTTGCTCTGAAGCCTTTTATAAAGGAGGCTATGTAATGTAAATATATATCAATTCTCAGAAGTGAATAATATATTTTTTGTCTCTCTCTCCAATGGCTTCTATTTTCTTTATTCTATAACAGATTTGACATAATATGCATTTGTTTTAAAAAGGTATATTTATATATAAATAGATTCTTATCATACCTTGTTCCATACATAAGTACACACTTATGCACACACCATGGAAGCATTTTGGGGGAGGGGAGGCCATGCCTAAGGGGTAACTTATAAACCATGGTATGGGGGAGACATGTGACATCTTGTGAGTGGTGGAGAAGAGGCAAGGGTAGTTTAGTAATTACACTTGTTTCATGCCTATATATACGTATACATTCATACTTGTCTCCACTTTAATTTCTCATATTCATTTTCTCAAATTCCTAACACATCTTCATATGCATATAGCCATGGCCTCCAATTGCTTGTTCATAGTAGAAAACAATTGCTTTTTCACTTCCATCCTCTTAAACTACCTAATATCCTCTCTACTTCACTATAGTTTCAAACAAGACCTATAATTCCTCATTTTGGACTATAGCCGAGCTCTCTATAGCCTAGACCTAGCCTAAATAATCCATGGTCAAGCCTAACATCCACCCCAAGGTCCATAAAGTCAAGCCATTTGCATAGTAGAGCCTAGATATAGTCGCATTTAAGAGTTGGTGCAAGTTTGGTTAAGTTAGCAAGCTTTTTGTGAGCAAAAATTCACTTTCTAAGACAAAAGTTTTGTACTATATACATGCTTGTGTTAATAGCTTATGAATGTTTATTGTATATGTGTAGTGATTGTTTGGTGTTGTTCACTTAAAGCTTCGAAAAGTAGACAATTTGATCATAGTTTCGTAACTTGTAAAGTTCGTAAGTAAAAGTTGATTATAATGTTAGTTAATGCTCACTACATGTTGTATCATAGATCATTACCTTGTATATATGCTCATACCCTTGCTATGAAATGTTTGGTTGAATTATAATGCCATAAACTTGTTTTTCGAACTGCCCGTATAGCGATAGTCGCTATGTCGACACTTTTGAAAAATCACTTCTTATCGAAACCATTTGGTTCCATCCTCAAGCTTGGAATTGTTTTACAAGTTAACCAAGATTTTGACTAATGATGTTTATGAAAATCATTAATTATTTTAATAATAATTATTTAATTAATAAGGATTAAGGATAACTAATTGACTTAGTAATGACGTGTTTTAAATTTAACTAATTACTTAATAATAATGTTTTAAATTTAATTAATCATTTCATTTAATGATATTTAGGGATAATTAATCTTTTGATAATGATGGATTAAATTTAATAAATCAATTAATTAATGATGTTTCTAAAATTAATTATCTTTTTAATTAATGACGTTTAAAAGGAAATCAACTTTTTTAACTTTAATTAATCTTCCCTTAATGATGGTTGAAATCGATTTATCATTTTAAATAGTGATAATTAATGATTTAATAATTATTTAATTAATTATATTCTAATATTACTAAATAATTAAATTAATAATGTTTTAAAGATGATTTAGCTATTTCAATTAAAGCCATTTGAAGTTAATTTATCAACTTAATTAATGAAGTTTCATAGTGAATTTATCAAAGTAACAAGGATGCTTTAACTTTGTTATTCATTTTAATTAATGATAATAAATTATTTATTTATTCAATTTAATTAATTATAATTAATTTTTGACTAAATTAATGGTGTTTAAAAGTGATTAGCTTCTTTTGGATAAAAGTTGTTGAAGTAAATTCGTCAACAGAATTAATGAACTTTCAAAGTTAATTAATCAATATAATAAGGATATGTTTAAGTTATTGAATTCATCTGATAATGATATTTAAAGTTAGTAAACTCTTTTAACAAAGTGTTTTAAAGCTAATACTTGTAATGTGAAGCCAAGCATAAATTCAGTTTTAAAACTAAACTTTTGATTCGGTTATGGAATAGAATTAAGTTCCGTAAAGTGATATCACTTATATGGAAATGATTTATTTGTGTACTTAACATTAAATGTCGATGAGTTAGACTTGTCCCTATTTTGAAAGTTAAGAATGATTGTAGGACTTGACTTTGAGGTAACACTACCTTGACTTACCCAGCATTATTGTTAACTAAGGAACAATACAAGTTTAAAATCAACAAGTAGTGATGGGTATACAAGACATAATTTCCATATATGATCATTTTATATCCTCCATAGTTGGTATCCTGGCTATTGATTACTTGAACTTCTTGATTTTCGTTATTTTAAGATGATTTGTTGTTCTTTTGAGCTTTGATATCCTTTGTCGACAAATGACTGAACCCAAAGTGTGAAAGGAGTCTTAGCTATGTGGGGTTGCTCACATTAGGGTATTTTAACATCTCATCTGGATCTGATTCATTTGCACATTTAGATATGAAGTATCTGGATTCTCAGTAAGGCTTGGCAGTGTCATGGAGTATATGAGCTTCTTAGAAGTATATTACTGGAGGTATACTTCAAGGGTGATGCACCTTCCTAGTCATTTGTTGAAAATTTTCCTTTCCTTATTTGATTCGAACCTTCGAATTGTTTTTCTGCAATTGCAATGGGAAGAGTCAACCACTCTTCACGATGTTTAATTATAGGTTTTTTTCCATTCTATCATGTTTGGACTATTATCTGGTTTTATCCATTCTGTCCAGTTTGGATTTCGTTCAGACTATTTTCCATTCTTTCAAGTCTGGATCTTTATACTATTTTTCCCATCTTCTATGTTTGGATTTGTTTCCTATTGTTCTTTTTCATTTTTATGTTTAGTTGTTGTTTATGTAGGAGAAAACCCATTTCGCGTTAGCGGCGTGGTCCTACATAATATTGTTAAATACACTCCCGTTTGTTTTAGAGTTTTACTTATACCAGACATATTGTCTAACCCGAGTTGTTTATTTTCCCTAAACTCTTGGGTACTCGATTATGTTTGAGTAATCCGAGAATAGCAGGTTTCTCTTTGGAGCTCATTGAAGACGGCGATCAAGCAGGTGGCTTCTTAGTTATCTAGTTATTTATTTTCGCTGTATGATTAAGTTGGTATATTTGGTATCTGAAAAATGTAATGTTAAAATGTATAACTGCCAATATTTAGGTATAGTAATATAACTCTGTAACTCTATGTAAGGAGTAACCTTTTGTACTATATCATTTGTTATTACATGTAACCATTCTGTTGTGAGATTTTTCTATTCTGTTCTTTCTTTTACCCCACGATGATTCATCTTTTCGTTGCTTGAACAATAGCACACGAACCTCGAGGATGTATTAAGTGCCGTTCGCAGGGGTCAGAAAGGTGGATCGTCATAGTGGTATCATAGCTTAGGTTTAGCGAATCCCTAAGCTCTGGTGGGGTAAACTCTCTAGGCATAGGATTAGTAATATCCTATGATAAGTCTAAGGGTATAAAAATATATTGAGTGCGTATTTGTTAGTGTTATAAAAAGTGTCTTATATTGATTTGTTTGATCCGTTGAGTGGTATATGAATTCTGGCCAATGCGTTTGATTAGCGTTATCGATAAGGATTTCTAAACACTTGAACAGACCTACCAATACAGTACTGTTTTAAAATAGCAAGTGAAATAATTTTACCTAGGAATATATATTATATATATAAAAGGGTGATTTTCAAAAATTAATATAACTATATTGTTGAGTTGATCATTAGGAGATGATAATATTTTATTATTATTATTTAGGATTTGTTTAGTTATGCTCGTCCAATTTGAGCATTAACTATTATTGAATAAGTTCATAAGAAATTATCCTTAGTAAGGTGTAGGTTAGGTAAATAGGAATTAGGGAACCTTGAGAATGAACCCCTTATGAATTAATTTTTACGGTTTGACTATAAGGTGTTCGGTGAAAGGGTTAAATTAAAAGTTATCTTTTAACAGTATTAAGGTGAAAGTAAACTTTTAATAAAAAGTTGTTTAATATAATCTGAATTATAGGATAACACATTTATAGGATAAATATATGAGAAAATTTAGTTATAATAAAGGAGAATTATTTAAATATGGGTTTAACTCACATTCAAAATTTACTATGTCACATAGGTGATGCTATAAACTAGTGTTGATTGATTAGATGTTAGTTAAAATTTTGATTTACTATTTGGTTGAATTTCTATTTGGAAAATCGATGTTTAATTGAAATTAATCTTGATAATCCATTAAAATTATTTAAGTGTTATTAAACCGATTTTTGCTATACCGTCTTTTATTGCATGTCACACCATAAACCCTTGTATGGGCGTCTTGAACTTGAGCTTGTACTTTTACAAGTTGATGCTTGAAATTTGTTAATCTATTTGATTAATGAGATTTTGATTTAATTAAGTTATTTTAATTGATGATTTTAAACTTTAATTAATCGTTAAAATTAATAATTGTTTTTAATTAATTGTTTTAACTAGTGATATTTGAAATTTAGCCAATCGTTTTAATTAATGTTTTTTTTATGGTCAATTAATCATTTTAACAAATGATGTTTTAGTTATCATTTGAACTAAGGATATTTGAATTAATTTAATTTAATTAATTCATGATTATTTAAACTTAATTAATTGCCTTAATTTATGGCCTTTAAAAATTATTTAATCATTTTAATTAATGATGTTTGAGAATGATCATTCATTTTAATTAAGGATTATTTGAATATAATAAATTGTTTGATAAATGGTATTTTAAGTTAGTTACTTGATTAAATAAATGAGTTTAATGTAAAATAACTAATTTGATGAAAGCGTTTTGGAAGTAAATAACTATTTTATTAAAGTTAATTAATTTGTTTGTTAAAGGAAATTGTAAATTTGGTTAATTATCTTTTGGAATAGTTAATATTGTTTTAGATTTATAGAAGAGTATTATAAGTCATCCCTTTGGATGATTAACATTATTTTAAAATTTTATAAAGGTATTTAAATTGTTTTATTATCCTTTGAGATAATAAATATTATTTTAAATTAATAAATAATGGTTTTTAAATGAGAACTTTTGGATAGAATTTTTCATAAATAAAGCTAAGTGTAAATTGTTTTGGAATTTAGTAAACGGGGTTTAAAATGACATTTGTTGACCCTTCTTTTAATACACTTAATATCATAAATTTGTCTTTTAAAATAACATTTTAAAGAGTTTTTGGAAAATTTAAATCTCGGAATTGTTCGAAATGATTTCAAAAGATTTTAAGAAAAGTAATAGCGATATTATTTGGAAATACTTATAAAGTACAAATATTTTGGAAAAGAAATTTTAAGTAGAACGCTTTTTTTTGAATAATTTAGAGGAAAACATTTCAGTTAGTTTTGTGGTAATCTGAATAATCTTGTAAGTGACGATCGAATGTTTCTTAGGTGACGTTGTGGAGTACATAGTAAATTGTTCTCTTTACCATTGTGCGATCGAAATGAGTCAAAATCTGAACCAACCTAAAGTGAGTTTCAGTATAAAAATAATTATTTGAAATTATTTCAAAAAATATATTTGTAGTGCTCTTTTGTAACGACCGGGACTTTTCGGCCCTCGAAAATCAACACTAGTACGCTCACTGTATCACATGCCGAGCAATCGAATGCCGAAAAAACTGATTGTTAGGGAAAAAGAAAGAAGTAACAAGATAAGAAGAAAGCTAAATAACATAGAATCTCACAGCGGAACGAATAATCTATAATATACCATAAATCTTTACACAAGAGCAAAACTGTAATATGTACATACACAAACATCATTTAGAGTATACTAACCTATTTTAGCACGGACAATTATAACAGTCTGTCCTCACAATTGCTGATAAACATAATGATGAATATAGCGGAAAATAACCATCTACGTGAATACATCTCTGGATCTCACTCGTCTCTTGAAGCTCCAAGCATCCAACTAATCTGTAATATGCTCGGTCTGACCCGAGCATTAAAATAAAATAACACCCGAGTCAGTCTGGAAAACTAGTGTGAGAAAACACACTCAACTGGATTTAAAGTCATAAGAAAAATCTTTGAAATCAAAAGTATCTCAGAAGACCATGCCACACATAAACACGGACGGGTTTTTACCTTACGATGACCACAACCATTTCATTTGAAATTCTCTGATATTGTAATAGTGTCTAGATACAAATACTAATTAATCATAGCCGAAATTTTACATTACTTAAATTCTAGCATAATAGGTTCTACAATCAAAACCCTAAAGACATGTATTCGAAAATGGATTCCATATTATGACAAGGTAAGGAATTACCTTCCGAAGGTACATCTCTAGATAAATATACTGGGGTCTGAGGAGTACATCTTGCACCCCTGCCACCCGGGATTGGCCTACCACTAGACGAGTAGCACTGAATATGATCACCCTACTTGGGCCCCGAGGCATACAAGAATAGATAGTAACCAGTCAAGATTTGGAATGACCATACCCTACTTAGGAGCTATCCACTTGGTCCTACTGCATGCCTGATTTTTGTCATTTCCCGGTTGATGAGGTCCGAGGCTACGTTTTATCTTTTTATATAACACTTCCCACTTGGAATGCTAATACTGCCTTCTAGGCAACAATGCAATACAAACATTCATCCATACAAATCCGTTCTAGAACTGACGAAACACTTGAGAGCTCCATCTCCAAAATTCGATCATCTTCAAGATATATTCACTTTGAAATGCATTTATTGGATTGAAATGATTTTCGGATAACATACCCAATCCCGGTCTCTTAAAAATAGCATTCGACAATTTTCGATAAACTCAACCCCCCTTCTTTAGGAAATAAATAGTCAATGATAAGATTGAAGATTAACTCCTAATCGTTAGTGAGTGGATTTCCTTATCTTTGTCCTAGGAGAAGGAAATGAGATTTATACGCATAGTACAGCATCATCGAAGAGGCTGTGCCATATAACCCATGGGTTTCAATAAGATATTTCCAAAGTTACTTTGGGCCCAATTTCGATAGTCGGTTATTCAACTATCGAATAAAAAAATTCAATCAGTGATTTATTTCATAAGGAAAACCAACATTGGTTCAGCATATAAGCAACCACTATCCTCGTTTTATAAACCTTGCATAATATAAAAATCCATTTTGTAGATTACTTGTATAATAATACTTTTACGTGGATAGAAAATATCCCTATACTTGTATCAACGGTATAAGTATATTCACAAGATTGAAAACATATGTTCTTTTCGTTCAATTCTCAAATCACTTATAAATTCCCTTACAGTCCTCCAAAACATTTATAAACCATTTTATAAATGTCCGTAAACAATTTATAATCCCTTTATAAAAATTCAATCACTTATAAGCTTCTTGTACATTTCAAAGATCAGTGATAAACCCTTTATGAATCCATAAACCATTTATAAAACTTTTTTTATAAATCTATAACCTGTTTCTAAAATTCATTTATAAATATCTAGCCATTTATAAAATCTTTCACCTTGCAAATAACCTTTCCTTAACTCTTCAAACATTTTATAACTCCTTTATAAAATCTAAGTCTTTCAAATCCATTCATAGTTCTCAAAAACATTTATAAATAATTAAAAATCTTTCACTTCAAAACATCATTATATAATAATGGTTATCAATAGTAAACACTATAAATAAATGGGAATTATTAACTTTAAAACATCTTAAAATAATAATCAGTAAGTTAAAAATATTTGTTGATTAACTAATAGTAATTAATCCTTACCATTATTATAATAATAATTAAATTTCAAAACCTTATTGATAATCCTTATTATAAATTTAAAAACCATAATTATTCTTAAATAATTAACCTTTTCATAATTTTATAAATTCTTTAAAACCATATTACTATAAAAAAATACTTTTAAACGATATTAATATAATTTAGACAACTTTAAAATAATATTACTAAAATTAATTAACCTTAAAACAATATTAATATAACTAAATAACCTTAAAATAATATTACTATAGTTAAATAATCTTAAATAATAGTACTATAATTAAATAATCTTAAAATAATATTACCATAATTATATAATCTTAAAATAATATTAATATAATAAAATAGACAATCCTTAAAACAATATTCTCGAAACCCAATTTTAGATTTATGAATCATTTCTCGTATCAAAGCCAGTTCTAACTCAAACGACAATTTATAGTATTTTTAAAATAATAATTTGAGGCCAATAGCCATCCAACACTTAACCAAAATCAATATTGACTTTCTATCACTATTGGGTTTTAGTTTTCAACATATAACAATGTTATAACCATAATGTCCACAATAAAGTTTATTTTTCAATAATCCATAAAAATAAATTATCGAAACAATTCAACAATAGTGAGGAATCCTGTTGGATACCTCCAACCTCTTTCCCCCTGCACCACAAATGTTATATAATCGTAAAATATAAATCATCCACTTTGAGGTAGGATTCGTGTACAAAGGGGCATCTGCTCTTACATGGGAAAGTAATAAGGTCTTATCCACTCTAATAAGCGGGAATATTCAATCCAACTAATATAAATATAGTAATCCATCCAAAAAATCATCCAACAACTTTTATCAACTATATATTATACTAATTAACCAAAAAGATAAGTGCAACTCACCGAAATTTTCTATCGTCGCTGAGGCGTCCCGGTTTGGAACTAAAATCAAACGACGCCTGATTTTAGCCTAAATTTCAACTGTCTCCAAACTAGTTCCATCGCGAAGCTTTTGTTATTACGATCGCAATGCAAAAATCTGTGCCTCAATTGGACCTCGCATGCAAAAGTTATTAAATTTTTAAGTTATCGATTTAAATTTAAAAATTAATAACCAATTATATAATTTACATTAATTACCATTCTACCCTCCTCCTCCCCTAAACTCTCTTCTCCTGTACACGATATATCATAATTCCATAGCCGTGCATGACCAAGTGAAGATACGGAGATAGGCTTTGCTTAACTGCATTCCGTCGATTCCGTTGAACTTCTCATCGCGTTCTCCGCCTCCTGATCACAAACCGATCACCTACACACTCCCCAAAAAATCACGACAACATAACCCTTTGCGGGCTCACTTTAGTAGCGCATTCCCCCATGAGCCGCTTTTTAGTCCTTGAGATGATGGTTTTGATGACAACAACCTTAGGACTTGTTATAAAATATAAATACTAACATTGTAGTTCAGACATATATTTATATGCAGGATATAAACAAGCAGGTACCAAGAATGAAAGCTGTACAGTATAGAGATTCAAGACTGAAGATGTCAAGGCTGAAGACTCATGAGTATAAAGATATCAAGAGTACAAGATTTCAATAGTACAAGATAAGTATTGAGTCTAGAATTATTTTAAAACTTCTTGAAAGCACTTATATCGTTATTCGAAATTTATTCGTGGGATGGAATCCACTTCGAGCCTTTTAAAGGGATGGAACCCTAGTGGGATGGAAGCCACGACAACATCTAGTGGAAAGTATAGTGATCCTATTATGATATCCACTAACTTTATTAAAATGCTTTTTAAAAATATATCTCTTTTTTTTTAAAATGTTTTCAAAACTTTCTTTTCAAAAAGACATCTCTCTTGGTTTTAAATATTTTATCTCAAAATTGTTTTTATCATTTTTCATATTTTGATTTCAAAATTATCCTTATTTTAAAATCATCTCTTGTTTTAAATATTTAGCTTTAAAATATCTATGCACTCAGATCTTAAATCACTTTATAGATTAAGATTATATATATATATTAAAAATTACTTTCTAAACTCTTTTATATGTTTAAACTATATTCAAATATATTTAAAAAGTTTAGAAATTGTTTTGACAAACTATAGAAACCAATTTTAATAAGAAAATCAAAACATAAGATCCCAGTGCTATTCAGAGTTATAGAATCTTTTGTAAATCAAACTATTAAGTAAAAGATGCGATTGAGCCTTGAAATCAATTGGATGTGATTATAACCCCGAAAATCAATTAGGTGATTTTGTAGCCTGGTTAAATCAAGAGATTTTGCCCTAGACTCAAATAAGGAGGCTGTGCCTCGTAGCCTTGAAACCAAGGGTGTAATCTAGGAGATTATTTTGATAAGAAATCCGTATGATTGTGCGAGACTGGATGTTGGGTAACTCCGAACTAGTATAAAATCCTAGTATGTTCTTTCATTTACTGCTTTTATTTAGTATTTGCACCCGTGTCTGATCCTATGATTATATCTGTGTCTGTGAGTTGCATTTGGTGGTGAGTAAATTACATAAGTTTCAAAAAGATTTAGAAAATCCAAAAACACTATCACCCCCCTCTAATGTTATTCCAGCCTTAAAATCCGTAATCCGCCTTTCTCATATTTGGTCTCAGAGCATTGATTTTCAGAGTTTTCATAATCTGAATTTTGAAAAAGTTTCTAAAATGGCTATTTTTGGGGATTTTGTTAACACTAGTTTAAAACTGTTCAAATCATCATTGTCTCATAAGCCTGTATATATTTATTATAGAAAATCTAGAGATCTACCGAGTTTGTATAATGTGCAAAAAGAAAAATGTTATATGGCCTTGAAGAATCAACACTCATTGGACAAATTGTGCAAATCAAGAGGTGGATGTTCAAGACACGTGACTGGTAATCCAGATATGCTAAATGATATTATCTATAAAGATGGAGGATTGGTTAATTTTGGAGACAACTCAAAAGGATATTTGATTGGCATCGGCAATGTCGGTAACTCTAAAACTCATACTATTTCTAATGTTTCAATAGTTAAGAATTTGAAACACAATTTGCTTAATATTAGTCAACTTTGCGATGAAGCATAAAAAATTAAATTTGAAAAATATAAGTGTCACATCGAAGATAATAATTCAAATATTATATTTGAAGGAATTAGGAAGAAAAATATTTATATTCTTAGTATGAAAATCTCAAATGATAATCTACGTCTTTTGGCTAATACAAGTGACCCTTGGATTTGGCATAAAAGATTTAGGAATTTGAATTTAAACTCCTATCTAGACTTTCTAAACTTGATCTAGTAAGAGGTCTTCCTAGAATGAATTTTGAGATAGATAGATGTATATATGATGTTTGTCAATTACGAAAACTTAGGAAGAGTTCTTTCAAATTAAAAGATATGATTTCGACTTCAAAACCTCTTAAGTTACTTCATCTAGATTTGTTTGGTCCATCTAAAATTCAATCAATAAATCATAGTAAATATGTATTTGTAATTGTAGATGATTATTCTAGGTTTACGTGGACAATTTTTATGAAACATAAAAGTGATACTTTTGATTCATTTAAAACTTTTACAAAAAGACTTCAAAACCAACTTTATTTAAAAATTATAACTGTTCGTAGTGATCACGGTAGGGAATTTGAAAATGAAAATTTTGAGAGATTCTGCAATAAAAAGGGAATAACTCATAGTTTCTCTTTTCCAAGAACTCCACAACAAATCGGAGTGGTAGAACGTAAAAATAGGACGATTCAAGAGTGTGCAAGAACAATGCTTTCAGATAGTAATTTACCATAACCTTTTTGGGCTGAAGCAGTCGCTACAACTTGCTACATTTTGAATAGAATATTAATTAGACCGTTAACTGATAAAGCACCTTATGAACTTCTTTACAAGAAGAAACCAAAGGTATCTTATTTTAGAATCTTTGGAAGTAAATGTTTTGTTCTAAATACTAAAGACAATTTAAATCCTAAATCCGACAAAGGAATCTTTATCATATATTCTAATAGAAGTAAAACATACAGATTTTTCAATTTAAGAACTAATACCATTGAAGAAACAATGCATGTTTATTTTGATGAAAATTTCAAAGATGTAAAACAAATTAATGGTGAAGAATATTTTTCTACCCTAAATAATGAATCAATTGAAACAAATAATGAACTTATTTATCCAAATAACAAGGTTAAGCTTTTAAAAGATCATTCTATAGAAAATATACTAGGAGATATTGAATCTATTGTTAGAACTAGAAATCAACTAAATAACATGAGTAATGTAGATTTTATGTCATCTATTGAACCTAAAAATTCAAAGGGAGCATCGTCTGATGATTGATGGATTCTGGCTATGCAAGAAGAACTGAATAAATTCACCAGAAATGATGTTTGGGAACTTGTTCCTATATCCGAGGATAAAACCATAATAGGAACTAAATGGGTTTATAAAAATAAAATGATTGAACTAGGTGAGGTCGTTAGAAATAAAGCTCGACTAGTCGCACAAGGTTATTGTCAAGAAGTAGGAATAGATTTTGATGAACCTTTGCACCCGTAGCAAAATTGGAAGCCATTAGAATTCTACTTACTTTCGTAAACTACAATAATTTCAAATTATTTCAAATGGATGTTTAAAGTGCTTTTCTAAATGGATTTATTAAAGGGGAAGTTTATATTGAACAACCTCCACTCTTTGAAGATGAAATTTTTTTCAAACCATGTTTTCAAACTTAAGAAAGCTCTATATGTTCTGAAACAAGATCCTAGACCATGGTATGACGGACTAAGATCTTTTTTATTACAATCAAATTTTGAAATTGGTAAAGTAGATAATACTCTTTTCATTAAAAGAAATAAAAATGATATCCAACTAGTACAAGTTTATGTAGATGATATTATTTTTGGTTCAACTAATCATGAAATGAATAAAGAATTTTTTGAAATAATGACAAAAGAGTTTGAGATGAGTCATTCTGGTGAACTTACTTCCTTCTTAGGTTTACAAATAAAACAAATAGATAATGGTATTTTTATCAGTCAAGAAAAATATGCTAGGGATCTAGTTAGTAAATTTGGTATGACTACTACGAGTGGAAAACCCACTCCCCATTGCAACCAATGAAGCTCTAAATAAAGAAGATCTTTCAAAAGATGTAAATCAAAAACTATATAGAGGAATGATTGGATCACTACTCTATATCACTACGAGTAGACCTGATATCACGCGTAGTATTTGTCTTTGTGCATGATACCAATCTCAATCCCAAGAAACTCACTTAAAAGTTGTGAAACATATCATAATATATGTTAAATATATTTTTGACTATGGTTTATTTTACCCTAAAACGATTCGTTTGATTTAATCTCTTATTGTGATGCTGACTATGTTGGTTGCAAATCAGACCGAAAAAGTATAATTGGAACTTGTCACTTTTGGGGCATTCTCTGGTTTCATGGTTAGTAAAAAGCAAAACACTGTTACTTTATCAATAACTAAAGCAGAATATATCTCTGCTGCTTTGGCTTGCTCTCAAGTTATTTATATGCAACAAACCCTAAAAGATTTTGGATTAACAATTTCAAAATCATAGATTTATCGTGATAATACTAATGCAATAAATTTATCCACAAATCCTACTCATCATGCTAGGACTAAACATATTGATACCAGACATCCTTTTCTCAGAGATAATATAAGAGATTATTTCTCTTGAATTTATCAACTCCGATAATCAAATTGCTGATATTTTAACCAAACCCTTAAATCAACCTATATTTAATAAATTAAGAAGAGAACTAGGAATTTTTCAATAACTTGGATATAGAATATAGATATAGTAACATATATTTTAATAAACAGAGATATACAATAAAACCAATTTTTTCATAGGGATGTCGACATACCCCTACCACCCATGTCGACATACAGCGGAAAATTTTGAAATTTTGATTATTCGCTCTAAAAAATCAGTTTGGTAGTTATATAAACCTATGTATTTCGATTTTTTCTATTTTTTCACTTTTCTTTCTCTGTAATAAACTTTTGAAAATTAAAATTAATGGCCTCCTCCACTAAAAACCAAAATGACATCGTTTCTTCGCCTTTTCCTCATTCTGGTCCATTCCAACGCACTACACTGGCACGTGTGATAAAGATTGAAGAATCTATGAAGGATGCCATGCAAATGTTGACTGAACTTCAAGTTGTGCAAATAAGGATGGCAAAAGAATAAGAAAAGCAAGGAAAAATTCTTCGGAATTTGCAAAAATTCCTAATGGATAATCATGCAAATCCTATTATGATTGAAGAAGATTCTCCCAATATTCAAGTGCATAACCCCTTAGAGCACAGCGAAGAGGAGGAAGAAGAAGAGAAAGAAGCACATATGGAAGAAGACGACAATGTGGTCTGCATAGGCGAAGTCTGTTTTGACAAATATGGGAATTCGGTCGAACAACGTGGAAACTTTTGTTTTCATTATCCAAATTGTCTGATTCACAAATCTCCGTTCGTCAAAAACTCTCGTAGTAGTGTTATTATATAATTTATGTACTTCAATATATTTGTGTATTTATGTTCCATATATATACGTAAATATAACATCATATATAATAAAAAAATTGTTTCGCTTATTATACTTCCTTATTAGTATTTAGTTTGGATAGTATTAGATTAAGGGGGAGCTATATATAATTTTAGAATTAGTTTTTGTTGATGACAAAGGGGGGGGGGAAGTATAAAATAGAGTATTTAGAGTAGTTAGGCTTAGATTAAAGGGGTGTTATTAGTTTTAGGAGGAATTATAGTGAAGGTGAAGTATATGTTATAAACATAGGTTGTCATCATCAAAGGGGGGAGATTGTTAGTCCTTGAGATGATGGTTTTGATGACAACAATCTTAGGACTTGTTATGAAATATAAATACTAACATTATAGTTTAGATATATATATGTATGTGCAAAATATAAACATGCAGGTACCAAGAATGAAGACTGTACAGTATATACATTCAAGACTGAAGATATCACGATTGAAGACTAATGAGTATCAAGATATCAAGAGTTCAAGATTTCAATAGTACAAGATAAGTATTGAGTCTAGAATTATGTTAAAACTTCCTGAAAGCACTTACATCTTTATTCAAAATTTATTCGTGGAATGGATTCCACTTCGAGTCTGTTAAAGGGATGGAACCCTAGTGGGATGGAACCCACGAAAATATCTAGTGGAACATATAGTGGTCATATTTTGATATCCACTAATTTTATAAAAATGCTTTTCAAAAATACATCTCTTGTTTTTCATAAAAATGTTTTCAAAACTTTCTTTTCAAAAAGACATCTATCTTGGTTTTAAATGTTTTAGCCTCAAAATTATTTTTATCATTTTTAATATTTTGATTTCAAAATTGTCGTTGTTTTTAAACCATCTCTTATTTTAAACATTTAGCTTTAAAATATTTATATACTTAAATTTTAAATCACTTTATAGATTAAGATTGTATATATTAAAAATTACTTTCTTAACTCTTTTATATGTTTAAATTATATTCAAATATATTTACAAAGATTAGAAATTGTTTTGACAAATTATAGAAACCAATTTTAATAAGAATCAATTTTGCCTTGAGCATGTCGACATCCGTCAACCCTCCATGTCGACATGGTATCCGTTATTTTCAAATTCCAATTTTCAAAAGAAGTGTCTATTTGTCGTATCCTTTCATGAATAGATATGGATGTTGCTCTACTATAGATACCGGTATGTTTTAAACGATTTTTTTACTAGATTTCATTTATTTTCTATACTTTTAATCTTCCACATTTATTCTAAAGAATCATAAACTATACTCTGCCGAAATACCAAGTGAATCAAACTTGATTATCTCTTGTTTGATTCTCTGCCACTCTTTCCATAAGATCTCGGTGCTATTCAGAGTTATAAAAACTTTTGTAAATAAATTTTTTAAGAAAAACGTGCGGTTGAGCCTTTAAATCAATTGGGTGTGATTATATCCCCGAAAATCAGTTAGGTGATCTAGTAGCTTGGTTAAATCAAGAGAGTTTGCCCTAGACTCGAATATAGGAGGATGTACCACATAGCCTTGAAACCGAGGGTGTAATCTGGGAGATTATTTTGATAAAAAATCCATACGATTGTACGGGACTGGATGTAGGGTAACTCCGAACCAGTATAAAATCCTGGTGTGTTCTTTCCTTTACTGCTTTTATTTAGTATTTGCATCTGTGTCTGATTCTGTGATTATATCCGTGTCTATGAATTGCATTTGTTGGTGATCAAATTACATAACTTTCAAAAAGATTTAGAAAATCCATAAAACACTATTCACCCCCTCTACTGTTATTCCAGCCTTAAGATTCATAATCCGCATTTCTACACCATCGAGCTCCACAAAACTTCGGCAGGAGATGCTTTCTTCCACCGTGAACGCGAATCCATCCACCAATCGACTGATCGACGACTAAATCTAAAGAAACTTCAACCCTTGTTCCTTCTAATACCAAACCCATTACCGTCGAGTTCAAGAATTAATGTCGCACCCCTCAGTATGCATATCAGGTCAAAGCTCTCACCAACACAAAGTTTTTAAAGCTTGTTTTAGATTTTTTAATTGAGTTAATTTTGAAATATAAATTTTGAATTCAAAAACTTTTTTGTTTTCTGTTTACCGGTAGCGTTTTTATAAGGGAGGGAAGGATAGGAAAGAATGAGTAGGCGTGGGCTTGTGTACGGCCTGACATGATGGAGATGGAACATGGCAGAAGGGTGGTCTTGGGCTGTGATTGGTCAAATCAACATGTATATATATTATTTAAATTCAAAATATCTAGCTATATAATTTCGAACCCTGATTGAGACGTGTCGCCTGGCATTCTATATGTTATACCCCTATTCCGAATGCAATGTAACTAGTCTCGAGCTCTAATTCGACCATATGTAGAAGATTGCTTTTTTGAACCCAATTATTATATTAAATTTCCAATATTAAATCCTACGCATTTCAGGATCACGCACGACCAAACGATTCATCTAATTTCCATGAAATTTGACAGTGCATTATAATTCACTTTTACGGATCCAATGAAACCGGTTTTGTCGAAATTCGAGATTATGCCCCGAAAGGCTATTTTCACTCGTTAATTAAAATGAGTTATTTTCAAAATCAGTTAAATCACTTTTAAATCCAATTTAAAAGTTTTATTATCTTCATTCTTATTAAATAGAATTCAAATAATATTTTTATTTATCTTTATCCAACTTAAAACCTAAAATTCAATTATTTACTCAATTTCAATTATTAAATTCAACAATTAAATTATCAAATAAATCGCTGTATTGGAAATTAAGTTATTTAATGTCTAAAATTTAATTTTCAATATTTAAAATAAATTAAATATTCCAATCTCAAATTACTAAAATTCCGGATCATTACACTCTTCCCCTCTAAAAAGAATTTCATCCCTGAAATTGCTCAGGTAAGAAAAATGCCCAAACCCATTACTTTTTAAAACCATTTTGTTGAAATATTTACCAAATCTTTTTTAAGCCTTTAACTTCCTGTTAGCAATAAAATTGGTCAGTAACACCCTTGAGTAGAATTATATAGAGAGATTAATGAAGAAAATAAATTAAAACAGAGGAATGTATACAAAACTAACTGTAGAAACAAGAACACCAGGATTATAGTGGTCCGGCGTAACTGCCTACGTCTACTGTAAGTATAGTCTTTATTGTTTCCTCAAAAACTTTAATACAAATACACTCCGTAAACAAATAGCTCAAATACAAGTTTGAACTGAAAGAAAGCTAGTGTAGAAAATGGCAGAGTGTCCTTGGAGTTCTCGAAAAAGGACCCCTTCACTGCACCCCTGTCCCTCTATTTATAGAAGAAGACAAACTAGACTCCCTACGCAGGCCCAAGAACGAGGTACTTCGGCCCATCACTGATAACTCCTGTACCTGGGATCGAGCCACGTTTGCTGAGTGACATTGGCTGAGCGGTAAGTGCCGAGCGGTATACGCCGAACCACTAAAGCCGAACGACAATTGCTAAACTAAGGTTGAGCTTATACATGCATGCCGAACCACATCTACACCAGGCCAATCAGGCCGAACTAACATGGCCATTCCCCAACTACTCGTCTGCCTTGACTAATCCACTTCAACTCAACTGCCTTGACCATACTATGAGGACCGAACAGTGCTAGTTTAAGCTCCTCGACGGACATATACAAGGCCTCATTTCCCTGACCGAGCTGTGCCAGCCGAAACCTCTAAGCCGAACGGCATATACCAAACTATCCAAACCAAATGACATATTGTCTCCCTAGCCGAGCGATATTCATTGTGTTCCTAGCAACACCTTTCTTTGGCCGGGAGACACACGCCATTCTTCCTCAACCGAACCACACATATATGACGAACCTTCACATAGGCCGAACCATGTGTATACGCCGGATATGTACATAGGCCGAACCATGTATACAGGTAGAGCCATGCTTATGTCGAACGATTTATACATGCTGAACTTCTCAATTCAAGTCAATCTTTTACATTTTCCAACCTTCCACTGGCTCGAATATCATTTTGATTCAATCAAAACCTCTGCAATTAGCATCTTGTAGCTAGGCCAAGCAACTGGGTAATATTTGCTTCCCAAAGTGTGTCATGTGAAGCAATGCGATATGCTTTGAATTACTAAAAAATGTTCTTGCTTTCAAAAGCCAAACGTATATGATTTCACGAAGGTCGAAACATGGTGGACCTTCCATACATCACGTGCGTACGTTTATGTAATTTTTATTTTAGTAATATTTCCTCTCTATCTCTGTTTTTTTAAAAGGGATGACTCAGCGTATGAACACCGAGCCATATAGCCGGTCTAGTTGATATAGCTCAGTTATGTTTACTCACCAACCCAACATGGTGCTCAGACGGCTTTATAGTGTAATTCCTGTTCGCCTCCTCTTCTTCATATACAAGCCTACACTTCTCCTCTTCTTTCCTTTACTTTTACTTACATTTTTCTCTTACAACCTCCATTACATCATTTCCTCCAAAGCTTCGCCCTCACTCCATCCCTCTTCCTTTTAAGCCTAGGCCTACCACTTTGCAACTCGAGCTGCCATCGAAGCCAAACGAATCTCGACCCGAACCCAACAGTTTGCATAGTTCCCAAGCTTTATATGTAGGTATGAATCTCTCGCTCGACTTATTCTCCCAAATTAGGACCGCATAGGTTTTTAGGTGGAAATTAATATGGACCGGTGAAGGGGAAGACGAATTGGAGATGGGAGTTTGCCTTAAATTAGGAATTTGGTTCGATCTTGGTGGAGCTAGGGTAAGGTAGCAGAAGGAACAACTATTGCCTTGACTTCGAGGTCGGGGATATGGAGAAGAAGAGACTCTAGTGATTCGTATTAGCTGGTGTATAACTCGTAGAACTCTGCTTGTCGAACGAACAAGGAAGGACGGTCGGTTGCCTACTGTGGTAATGCTGAATCATTAGGAGGTTAGTAATGAAATAGGTCGAAATCTCGAAGAATGAGCGGCTCAGCGTTTGTCAGGTTGAAGCCGTTTGGTGACTTTGAGGTGAGCAGATTGGTGCAAGCGAATTGCAGCCGTTCATCAAAGGAAGTAACAATTCCGGCTCAATATTTCGAGTGTATGTCTGTTGCTTGGTAAATTTCCTAAGGAAGTAATGCTGTAGTGTCGTTCGATCTGGAATGAGAGAATGTCGTTCGACCTAGAATAGGAGAGTGCCGTTCAGTGTTGAGAGAACATCGGTGAGGAGAATGAGTGGGTCAGTGTTGTTAGTCTAGCAGGCCGCTCGATAGCTCGCAGATTGATGGTTTGGTATGTTGGTCCAGGAAGGCGATCGGCTTTGGTCTTCGGAGTCGGCATTGGCAACCAAGATCATCTCCACTTAAACATAGCATATATTAATATCACATGCTTCCACGCCTAACCATAGAACAAGGGAAAATGACAAGGACTTAAGCATGTGAGCATATGGAACTATTCTGACAAATGACCCCATAGTTTTAAGGACTATAGACACAAGTTCAACTTAACAAAAGAAAATAATGTCCTTTAACATACAATGCCAATGTCCGACTTCAAGACCTGTACTACCGAACATAGGACAAATTCTCGGGGACGGTCAGTGATGATGGTCTTCGAAGATGACAGTTTAATGCTTAGTCACATTCCATCGGTTTTTAAATCTTTAATTCTTTTACACTTATTCTCGAATGACTTAACTAGTCCACACACCATACGGGGGGGGGGGGGGGGGGGGAGGGGAGAGGAAATACATTTGCTGTCATATCTAATATCGATTGTCTTTCAAGTATAGTTCAAACAGGTATCTACCTATATTCGATGCTTATTGAAGATGTCCAAAAGATCGAGCTCCGCTACAGATTCAGATAAACCTGAGCGAAGTTCTCAGCAGAAAGTAGTGGGAACTTCGAACCCATCGATGACTCCTACACAGCGTATCCCCAATCCATCAGCTGCCGTTATTGACCCGGCCCCTGATGTTATAAATGGAGCAGCCATCCTAAGTGATCCTATTCATTCACAAGCTTCAAAATTCGATGAAGCCGGTCTTCATTGGTTGTGTACAATTCACGGAATCCCTTTCAACGATGTTTTAGTTCCATCGAGGTACGATCGACCTCACCTGCCTCCAACTAGATATACAACGTGCAATAAATTCATATGCTAGGTTGGTAGTGTGCCACCTTTCAACTCCTTTCTCCGTGAAGTGCTACAGTATATCGAGATCGCCCCAATACAGCTACATCCCAATAGTCATGCGTTCATCTATGACACTTGTATTCTCTTCATGAGCATCCTATTCAGGATCCCCAATTTCGACATCTGCTACATCTATCGCTTCAAAAGACAGTCTGGTAATCCATCTTTCATATTCCTTTAGCTATAGTCAAATGTCAGATCCTGACGGGGGCATGGAGTAAATTCACCCAATATAAGCAGGAATGGTTCTATGTACGCTACCTCCCGGGCTTTGCGAGAAGAGGGGTAGAAGGGAGTAAGTTCCTTTTCTGGATCAATATTTGTTTGCAGCACAAAGTGCATTCTTTCTAATCTTTTTTTGATTTTTACGGGTATCAGCCCACGTCCCGAAGGCACTGGGTATTCTAAGGCCGTGGAAGCCATTCGACCCTATGGGAGATCGGAAGATCAAATTTGTTATTTCCAATGATTCACTTTTAAAGTTTGGGTTATTGACGGATGGTCGTCGAGCTAGTCTCCCATCTGGTGCCACTACAATCGGATCCATGTTGGAGAAGGGTAAAGAACAAGCCAGGCCTTCAGTGCCCCTATGGGTGGGCTCCCAACACTTCTGAGGAGGGTGAAATTAGAGAAGCTGGGGTGCCAGGAGCGCTTGGTGAGAATATAAGCCCTATCTCAGAGCCGTTGGTTGATGCACCTGGCATTGATGAACCACCTCCTCCTTCAAAGGGAAAAAAGAAACTAGCCTACAAACTGAGAAAGAAAATAGTGGGCGGAACTTTGAAAGTGACAATTACTCCGGTTGAGGAAGAGCCGTCTCCACAACACTTAGAGGGATCGCTATAAGGATTATCACATCTTATTATCCCTGAAGACTTGCTTGATTACGGCTTTGATAGTCCAGAAGCCCTAAGACTTGATTCGCCTGCAAGAGGCGACGAAGGCATTCAAGCCCATCACCAAGCAGAAAAAAGTCCGATAAGCAAAGGTAAAGAAGCTGGTCCGTCAGGGGGGAAACACTAGGACACACACGAACACTCACACTTCACCCCACATTTAAGTTTTAACCATCATGCAACTCCTACTAACTTGTCTTTGATCAGTTTCTGTGCAGGTGATATGGGACGCGCACATAGCTTCGATCGCTTTCGTGGATCTTCTATCTTCCATCACTCCAACCGAGACTCGAGGTCCGGTAGACACCGAGGTAAAGACGACAACAGCGATAGAGACTATCGTACTCGACAATCATCATCGTCTCGAAAGAAATCTTACAGCCACTCTTCATACCCCAATAATCCTCCTCCTCAACCAAAGCAATGCAGGGAGAAATCTGCTCAAAGGGGTCTCAATCTGAAGCTCCTCGTAACCAACACTCTGGCTCATCAAGCACTAGGCAAGCTCGCGAGCTTCACAAGAAGTCCGTAGTTTCGGCTAGACAAACTTCCTCAGCCCCTACATATGATCCATCGATAGCAGAAAAGCTACCTGAGCTCAAAGCCACATTTTCAAAAATATGCTTTGACGGACTAAAATTTCTTCCTGCGATCCATCCTATTCCAGGACATGTTGAACAAAGTTCCATTTCTTGCAATAATGATGTCTATGTCCAACACGGTGCATTCGTTCATTTGGCGAAAAAAGTTTCACAAATTTCTATGGAATGTCAACGTGAAATCGATCGCTTGAAACTTGAAGCCATCCACGATAAAGATATCATTAAAGCCCAGAATGAAAATCTTTCCTTGCATAAATCTTAACTTAAGGCCGCCCAGAAGAATGCTATGGGTACTATTGAGGCAGTCAATTTCCTGGAGGCCACACAGAAAAAGGAAATTGATTAGGCGGTTCAACGCTGTGGCGCTTTAGCCTTAGAAAAGGATTACATCCAAAAAGAAAAGGATGTCCTCGCTCAGCGAGTTAAAGAATTGGAGAGGATACTCCTCAAAGAAAAAGAAGAAAAAACTGCCGCTCAAGAGGAGTCACAACGATATTGTGACGAGATTATTGCTACATGACTTCTAAAAACAAAGCTCGATGAGGAGCTCTCAAAAGCTGAAGCGTTGAAGGACACAACCCGTGAGGAGGGTAAAAGAATGGCGCTCTCAGAAATTGATTCTTGCCTCGAGGCTTCTGCTGAGGCTGGTAGAGAGGAAATTAAGTGTCTGTTTGATCCACTCATTGCTGAATATAATGCTCAAGTTCTCATGCATCGTGACCTAACCTTCCTTAGCAAGCGCTACCTTGAATCTTTGGCCGAAGCATGGGACACTTTAGCAAAAATTAAAAAGGTCGGGTTGGGACTGAAGAGTTTGATGAGGATTCTCTTGTGAAGGAAGTGCTTCGCGATAATGAGCGCACCGACCTATCTACAGATAAGGCCATTTACGGAACAGACTCCTCCTTAACAAAAGGAAAAATGACACTACTGGTCCATCTGAAACTGAGTCTCCAGTTCATCCTCCTGTTTATTCGTCTGGTCGCTCATCACTCGATCCTTTCGAGTAGCATATAGGCTATGACCCAGAGAAGCATGGGCTCGATATTCACATTCCATCCCCTACTCCAAAGGGTGAAACTCCTAAAACAGACGAGAGCCGACCGAAAATCGCTACATAGATATTCTTCCTAGAGTCCAAAAGATAATCGCTTCTGGCATGTAATAGATGCATTCTAGCATTTGCCTTTTATGACTTCATGTAGGCATATTCGATCCCGAATCTACTCCAAGGAGTAATGTCTCCATAGAGTGGGAGGAGAAAATGGGAGAGGCAATTCAGAATGGGGAGACTCCTGGATCCGAGCTCAAGTGATCAAGGCGCTCGTTGTAGACAAATCTGAAAATCCATCGCCCGTAGAAGAACATGATGAAGTTGAAATTACGGGCGCCTCTGAACACACTTCAAAACTGAGCATGGAGGAGAAAATCATGGAAGAGGGGAAGAAGAAGGCAAATATTAAGGTTGAGCCTCAGGTGGTGGAACTCGATGATCCACTGAACAAGCCCTTGAAGGTCATTTTCCCTGATGGGACCTTGCCACTAGAAGTTCCTTGTCCTTCACCGAGCACCACTTCTCTAATAAGCAAGGCATCCAAGAGAAAACGCTTGGGGGAGGATTCTTCAAAGAGATTAAAAAAGTGAAGAAATAAAAAAGTAGCCATCAGGTCATGTCTCGTTCAATCCGCATGAGTGTGAATCATGTAGTTATTTCTATTTATTTTCATAGTCGTTGTAAATAGACTTTTTGCTCCTAGTTCAGGAGAAGTTGTAGTGAAACTGAATCTTTGATTATTAAATAAAATTTTGTTTCTTTGTTTTGGATGATTTTCGCTGTTTAGCTTACTATCTAACTTGTAGTCGAAATTCAAAATCTTGTAGGTTACACAAGCTCCAGTCCGCTTCCACGTGACTTGGAAAATTTTCGAATCGCAAATCTTCTAGTCCACGCTCCGGGGACTTAGAGTACTTTAGCTTGTGCTCTAGGGATTTGAAGATCGTTTGAATCGTTTATGCTCTAGTTCGCACTCTGCGGACTTAGAGGTTTTCAAATCGTTTATACTCTAATCCGCACTCTAGGGACTTAGAGATTTTTAAGTCCTTTATACTCTAGTCCGTACTCCGAGGACTCAGAGTACTCTAGTCTGCACTTTGAGGACTTAAGATTTTTAAGCCGTTTATACTTTAGTCCTCGCTCTGGGGACTTAGAGTACTCTAGTCCACACTCTAGGGACTTAGAGATTTTTAAGTCATTCATACTCTTGTCCGCACTCTAGGGACTCAGAGTACTCTAGTCCGCACTTTGGAGACTTAGATATTTTTAAGTCGTTTATACTCTAATCCTCACACTGGGGACTCAAAGTACTCTAGTCCACACTCTGGGGACTTAGAATTTTTAAGTCGTTTATACTCTAGTCTGCACTCTGGTGACTCAGAGTACTCTAGTCCACACTCTGGGGACATAGAGATTTTTAAGTTGTTTATACTCTAGTCTGCACTCTGGGGACTCAGAGTACTCTAGTTCGCACTCTTAGGACTTAGAGATTTTTAAGTCGTTTATACTCTAGTCCACATTATAGGGATTTAGAGGTTTTTAAGTCGTTAATACTCTAGTCCACACTCCGGGGACTCAGAGTACTCTAGTCTGGACTCTGGGGACTTAGAGGTTTTTAAAACATTTACTCTAGTCCTCACTCCGGGGACTTAGAGTACTCTAGTCCGCACTTTGGGGACTTATAGATTTTTAAGTCGTTTATACTCTAGTCCTCACTCTGGGGACTCTGAGTACTCTAGTCCATACCCTGGGGACTTAGAGATTTTTAAGTCTAGTCCGCACTCTAAGGACTTAGAGATTTTTAAGTCGTTTATACCCTAGTCCGCACTCTGAGGACTCAGAGTACTCTAGTCCACACTCTGGGGACTTAGAGATTTTTAGGTCATTTATATTCTAGTCCGCACTCTGGGGGCTCATAGTACTCTAGTCCACACTTTGGAGACTTAGAGATTTTTAATTTTATTGATTGACCTTTAATTTTATGTGCGCGTTCATGTGCCGGACAGAATAATGTGATTTAATTTTTTGCCAAGGAATTATCGTACATGGAACATCAACAGTTCATAGAAAAGCGGCTTCAAGCCTTTATTACCAATAACAAATAATAACAACTAAATTGCCTTAATACATGCTAGAAAAAAAGAAAAACATAATGGCAATAATTTATACTAAAATGCAAAGGAAATAATTAAATGTAATAACAATGCAAGTGCTCGCTATTCCACGCTGTGGGGAGTGTCATGCCATCAACCTTCGCTAGCTTGAAGGTTCCTTCTACAAGCTTTCGTTCAATGACGTATGGACCTTCCCATGTGGGATTCATATGCGATGGGATCAGAAAAACTCGCTTCAAAACAAAATCTCCCACATTAAAGATTCTCGGTCGGACTTTTTCATTATAATATCGAGCGACTCGATGCCTATATGCAGCCGCCCTTAAATTAGCTTCTTCACGTTTTTCATCAACCAATTCCAGTGATTCCAGTAAGAAATCCGGATTCGTCTTAGGATCATAATAAGTTACCCGATGTGAAGGGACTTCATGTTCCACGAGTATCACAACTTCCATGCCATATGCCAAAGTAAATGAAGCATGGCCAGTCGTGGACTTGTGGGTGGTCCTGTAAGCCCAGAGTGCCGTCGGAAGCTCATCCACCCACTTGCCTCTAGCCTTCTCCAAACGTTTCTTCAATATTTATTTGATTATCTTAGTTACAGCTTTAGCTTATCCATTGGCTTTAGGGAGAGTGACTGCCGCAAACCTTTTCTCAATGCCATACTTTTGACAAAATTCTTTGAACTCCCTACTTTCGAACTGAGTTCCATTGTCCGTAATGATAGTTCGCGGGAGGCCAAAATGGCATATGATATTTTGCATAACAAAATTAACGACCTTTTTGGTGGTGATTGTAGTTAAGGGCTCTGCTTCTGCCTACTTGGTAAAGTAATCGACTGTAAAAATTGTGTATTTTACACCACCTTTCGAGATTGGCAAGGAGAAGATTATATCGATTCCCCAATATTGCAAACGACCAAGGACTAACCATTTGTGTGCTGTTGGCGGAGCTCTCGGGATTTTCTCATATTTTATATTTGTCGCATCTTCGCACATAGTCCATGGCGTCCCGATTCACGGTTGACCAATAGTATCCATAGCGAAGGATCTTTTTCGCTAACGTCTGCCCTCCAGTATGGTCGCTACATTCTCGTTCATGAACCTCTTTCAAGACCCGCTTTATCTCGTCGTAGGAAATGCACCGAAGTAAGGGAACCGAGAATCCTTTTTGATACATTATCTATCCTGCATTATGTACCATGAAGCTTTGCGAATGATTTGTCGTCATTCGTTCCTTTTCTTGGGCAGAGTCCCAAGCAATAGGTATTGTTTGAATGGGGTTATCCACGACTCCCTTTCAGCTTCCGTTTCCAACACAAAATCTACATCCATCTCGTTTATACTCGAAGCATATTAGATTTCAACGGAACCAATCCTATCTGTTGTGCATCACCAGTACTTGCGAATTTTGCCAATGAATTGGCTTCCCTATTCTGTTCAAGTGGGATGTGTGAAATATCGTAATATTCAAGGTGTGCCAACAGCTCTTGAACCCGAGTAAGATAGGGGTCAAGTCTCTGCCCCTTTGCTAGATAGTCTCCCAGCACCTGGTACACCACCAATTGTGAGTCACAAAGATTTCAACCGATTTACTCCAAGTTCCCTAATAATTTTCAAGCCAGCAATCAATGCTTCATACTCGGCTTCATTATTTGTAGCTGAGAAATCGAGCTTCAAAGCATAACAAATTGATTGATTTTCAAGAGTTACAAGAATTACACCAACCCTAGAACAATGGTAGTTGGATGCCCCATTGGTGTGTAATTTCAATCGAATGATGTGAATAACATCATCACTGCTTGGCCCATCTGACATGGTGAATTCTGCAATGAAGTTCGCTAGCGCCTGCCCTTGGATAGCCCTCTGTGGCAGGTAGGTAATATCGAATTGACTCAACTCAATGTTCCACTTTAACAACCTTCCAGAGGTCTCGGGTCGTTGGAGCACCTGTTGCAGAGGCTGATCGGTATAAACACTAATCGGGTGTGCCTGAAAATATGGATGAAGCTTACGTGATGCAATCACCAAACAGTAAGCTAGCTTCTCAATTTTAGGATAATTTCTCTCTGCTTCCATTAGAAGTTTACTGACATGGTATACTGGTTTTTGAATTCTGTCCTCCTCGCGAACCAAGGCCGTACTGATGGCATGCTGAGACATAGCCAGGTACACTTATAACACTTCATGGTCAACAGGCTTTGACAGAACCGAGGGATTTTCCAAATGTCTTACCAGAGCTTGGAATGCATCCTCACAATCGAAAGTCCATTCAAAATTTTTCTTCCCTTTATTTATCACATCGAAGGAGGGAATACATTTATCTGTCACTCTGGATATGAATCGACTCAATGCGGTGACCTTTCCATTCAGGCTTTGTACTTGCTTTAAAGTTCTGGGAATGTGTATGTCTCGAATAACCGGAATCTTTTCTGGATTAGCTTTAATTCCCCGTGCATTAATAATAAAACCCAAAAAAATTCTCGAGCAATGCCAAAGGAACACTTCAGTGGATTGATTTTCATTCCGTAGTTTCTAAATGTATCAAACATCTGCGCTAAGTCTCGAATGTGGTCATATGACTGCCGCGACTGTTTGCGTCAAAATTGGTCACAAACACCCGGTATCGTGGAATCACCCGTTTATGAACACAAATCAGCAATAATCAACACAAAACTCAGATCTGAGCGATAACAATCACAATGATTCAGCAATAACGATCAGAAACACAGGATTTATAGTGGTTCGGCGATCTTGCCTACGTCCACTCTGAAGCTTATGATTTTATTGATTCACTTGATGATTTCAGTTAATTACAGTGGATTATAGCAAGTTATAGCTCTAATACTTGATTACAACAGCATTATTGAAGAGTCGAATTGAATCCGACAGAGTCTGGACGTTAAACGGCCAAAAGATCCCCTCTTTGTAGGCTTCAGTGTGCTATTTATAGGCGTAGGAGGCTCGGATCTCGCTTAAACTTCGGGAGACTTTTTCTGGCACGTTAGTGGGCCTACGCGACCGACCCCACCAAGTTTCGACTCGATCTGAGATCGATACGAAGTGATTTCGTATCCATCAAAGAAATGAGCCAATCGAGCTGAAACTTGGCAAGAACAATCTTTACTTTGTATGTAAGCTACTGTGAAAATTTCGTTGTATTTGGATCAGCAGTTTGGGAGATATGATCGATATGAGCTTGTACGTTTCGGTTGGCTATTTATTTCGAATCCATCAATTCGAATCGATTCCTTCGAATCGACCACCTCACGTGGTCTTGTGATGATGTGGCGTGCATACTTCGCCTCGATCCGGTCTATGCTCCGAGTTGACCATCTCGACTCCATAATTTCGCCTTGTTCTTATCGAGGATGACACGTCACCCATGGTTAGTTGTCCTGATGGATACGAACAAGCCTCTGCTTATGAGTTCGAACACGGTCTTGGGATGGAGATGAAGCAGCGAATCTCTGATGGATGCGAAGTTGATGTTAGGTGATCGAAACGAAGCCGATGGATACGAACCGAGCCATGCCGATGGATTCGAATAAGACACTCTAGCCGAAGTTCGATCGATACGAAGTCCACCGATGCGAAGGCCTGGCCACTTCGATCGATACAAAGCCGATGGATACAAAACAGTACTCTAGGGTGGATACGAATATGCTGAGACGATGCCCATCTGATCGATTCGAAACCGATCGGTTCGAACTGACCGATAATGTTGCTGATCGATTCGAACTCGATCAATTCGAAGTGTGTGGAACCTGATGGATTCGAACAAGGCAATCATTGATGGATAGAACCCCATCGATTCGAAATGGGAATCTTCTCAACAATTTGATGGATACGAACTGTATACTTTGGCTAACTTGCATCGATCATATCTCGTTCATACGAACTCCGATTAACCTGAAATTTGAAACACTGGCTTTCATGGCTTTGATTGTCATGTCCTATCAATCGTAGCTGATCCGGGCTCGGACAAAATTTATCGATATCCATAATGAAGCAAAGTACAACCAATCTTTGAGATGAACTATCTTTGGTTTTCGACCGATCTTTTAGTATCACGGCTTTGCCAAAAAGCGGGATAACATTTGCCCCCCAAAACATGCCTTGCGGTAGGAAGGTGTGTTTTGTAATGCCTTGAGTTGGATGTTCATATCCTGTCAACAACCTGTAAAGAACTTGATAATTTCATATGACCTCGAATGACGATCGTTCGGGATCGTATGCCATTCGAGGTGAAACGGGACCGTTCGCGGTCGTATGCCGTTCGTGGCGGATGATGGAATGGGACCATTCGCGGTCGGTGCCATTCGCGACGAATGATGAGATAGGACCGTTCGCGGTCGTATGTTGTTCGCGGCGGATATCGATCGTTCGCGATCGAGTGCCGTTCAATGCTGATTGTGACCGTTCGAGGTCGGACATAATAAGTGAATCGTGACCGTTCGCGGTCGGGTGTAATAAGTGAATCGTGATCATTCGCGGTTGGGTGAATCGTGACCATTCGCGGTCGGGTGCCGTTCGAGGCAAATTGTGATCGTTCGCGATCGTGTGCCGTTCGAGGCAAATTATGTGTGCCTGAGGGGACTTAGTATTATCGATGCTGGAGTTCATGTTTGGGGGAGTTTTCGAATCAAAGACTTTGGCGGTTCATCGCCGTGCAAGAGGTGCTCGTGGACCGTTCGCGGCCCAACGGGCATACAAGTAAATTTTTTCACAGAATTGCAAATATCAATGCAATAATCACACTAATCCCACAACAGAAATGTCCAAACAAGCAGAGTCTAAATGTTCAAATCAAAATAAAAGAAAAAAAGCAAAATGAAGATGTCAAAGTGTAAACTCTTACTATGGCGCGGTTAGTAGTCATTCAGAGCATACCTATGGATCGTGCGCGATCACTTACATGTGTAAATGATTTAACCGTGTCAGTGAGAGGTTTACAGCTTGTTCATCATTATTTCAATCAAGCAATCAATTGATAATCAAACAGTGCCCTGATTTAGGGTCGCCTCTAGCTGATGTAGATGGTGGTCGCTCTGGCTCCACCACTGGAGTTCGTCTCCTCACATATCGAAGTAGCAAACCGTTCCTGATATGCCCTTCCACTTCATCCTTCAGATGTCTGCAATCATTAATGCTATGACCGTTCAGTTCATGGAATATGCAATATTTATCTGATTTCCTCTCGTCAGAAGTTGGATCCCTTCGCATTGGTCTACGATACGGAACCTGCTCTTTGGTATCTTGATAGATTCGTTCCAAACTATCATTCAGCTCTGAGTATGTGGTGAATCACAGCTCTCTCTGTGGCCCCTTTGGCCTGTCACCGTTGTCCTCAGCCTTTCTTTTTCCTTTAGTAGCCTCTGCACCCTTTCCAGGTGGATTTTCGCCTTTGATAGCGAAGACATCAATCCCTTCCTCTCTTTCTGCACTAGCATCTTCCAGTCGCAAAAATTTTTCTGCCTCGCGATAGAATTCTCCTAGATCCATAGGCGGATCTTTAGTTAATGAATTATTGAAATCTGTTCCGTCAGCTATTCCGGACATAGCTGCCATCATAACCATAGATGGATCTGGTCGATCCACCGAAGCTGCTGTCGCATTGAATTGCGTTAGAAAATTCCTTAAAGTCTCCCATGCCTTCTGCTTCAAAGTTGCCAAACCATCACATTCTTGGGTCTTGCGATGTGAACCCTGAATTGCCTCATGAACCTCTCAGTTAAATCTGTCCATGTTCTTATGGAGCCGCTCTCCAGTTGCCTAAACCATAATGCTGCGATTTCTGTCAGATATAATGGAAAGCACCGGGCCATAACCTCCTGTGATGCCCCCAACACTTCCATGTGCCTCATGTACCTCGTTAGATGGACCGCGGGGTCCGTCTTCCCATCGTACATCTCCAATGATGGTAACTTGAACTCTGGTGGGTTCCTAGCCATCCAAATTGCAGGAGGAAAGGGACTCCTGTTCACATCTTCTGGATCTTTGTTTATTAATCCGCCTCTCATGGTTCGCCTGACCATTTTTGCCAATCTATCATTGTCTCCAAGATGCAATCCTCGTTCATCGCTTTTGACCTGCCTCCCGAGTTCACGAGGGAATTCTGGAATCTGTCCCCTTCACCGAGCGTTCATTCCTCCGCTACCTTCAGGTGGTGAAGATGCTCCTCTCTCTCTCTCTGGGATTGGATCAACATTCTCCATGTATGTGCCTCCTAATCCAGGTGCTACGCCGGACGGTCCTGCTCCGTTCTGAACTCCATCAGCTCCTCTGTTCTGTGCTCCAAGTTGCCCTGTCTGTTGAAATAAACTCTGGATAAACTCCTCCTGTTTCTTCATCATTGTCTCCATCTCGTCCCTAGTGATGAAGACTGAAGCTTGGTTCGCTCCTGAAGAAGCCTCTTGACTTCCCTCATGTTGACTTCTCTCTGGCCTTTGTCTTTTACTTGTTTGTCTTGTCATAGCTCTTAGATATGAATTCTTAAGTCTTTAAATTCAACTTATCCCGAATCAGCTATTTCTCAGTGAAATCACCAAAATGTTTGTGCCAAATATGGTCACAAACACCCGGTATCGTGAAAGCACCCGTTTATGAACACAAATCAGCAATAATCAACACAAATCTCAGATCTGAGCGATAAAAATCACAATGATTCAGCAATAACGATCAGAAACATAGGATTTATAGTGGTTCGACGATCTTGCCTACGTCCACTTTGAAGCTTATGATTTTATTGATTCACTTGATGATTTCAGTCAATTACATCGGATTACAGCAAGTTATAGCTCTAATACTTAATTACAACTGCGTTATTGAAGAGTCGAATTGAATCCGGCAGAGTCTGCACGTTAAATGGCCAAAAGATCCCCTCTCTGTAGGGTTCAGGGTGCTATTTATAGGCGTAGGAGGCTCAGATCTTGCTCAAACTTTAGGAGACTTTTTCTGGCACGTGAGTGGGCCTACGCGACCGACCCCTCCAAGTTTCGACTCGATCTGAGATCGATACGAAGTGATTTCGTATCCATCAAAGAATGAGCCAATCGAGCTGAAACTTGGCAAGAACAATCTTTACCTTGTATGGAAGCTACTGAGAAAATTTCATTGTATATGGATCAGCGGTTTTGGAGATATGATCGATACGAGCTTGTACGTTTCGGTTGGCTGTTTATTTCGAATCCATCAATTCGAATCGATTCCTTCGACTCGATCACCTCACGTGGTCTTGTGATGATGTGGCGCGCATACTTCGCCTCGATCCGGTCTATGCTCCGAGTTGACCATCTCGGCTCCATAAAATTCGCCTTGTACATATCGAGGATGACACGTCACCCATGGTTAGTTGTCCTGATGGATACGAACAAGCCTCTGCTTATGGGTTCGAACACGGTCTTGGGATGGAGACGAAGCAGGGAATCTCTGATGGATGCGAAGTTGATGTTAGGTGATCGATACGAAGCTGATGGATACGAACCGAGCCATGCCGATGGATTCGAATAAGACACTCTAGCCGAAGTTCGATCGATACGAAGTCCACCGATGCGAAGGCCTGGCCACTTTGATCGATACCTAGCCGATGGATACGAAACAATACTCTAGGATGGATACGAACATGCTGAGACGATGCCCATCTGATCGATTCGAAATCGATCGATTCGAACTGACCGATAATGTTGCTGATCGATTCGAACTCGATCGATTCGAAGTGTGTGGAACCTGATGGATTCGAACAAGGAAATCATTGATGGATACGAACCCCATGGATTCGAAATGGGAATCTTCTCAACAATTTGATGGATACGAACTGTTTTCTTTGGCTAACTTGCATCGGTCATATCTCGTTCATACGAACTCCGATTAACCTGAAATTTGAAACATTGGATTTCATGGCTTTGCTTGTCATGTCCTATCTATTGTAGCCTGATCCGGGCTCTGACAAAATTTATCGATATCCATAGTGAAGCAAAGTACAACCAATCTTTAAGATGAACTGTCTTTGGTTTTCGATCGGTCTTTTGGTATCACGGCTTTGCCAAAAGCGGGATAACAGCGACTTCACGAGCATGTCATCCACGTAGACTACCATTGTTCTACCAATTTTGTCTTTAAACATCCGATTTACTAAGGCTGGTAAGTTGCTCCCACGTTCTTTAACCCGAAAGGCATCACCACATAACAATACAACCTGACATCTGTGACAAAACTAGTGTGTTCCTAATCTGGAATGTGCATCGGGATTTGGTTTGATCCTGAATACGCATCCATAAATGACACTAACTTGTGTCCGGCTGTTGAGTCGACCAGCTGGTCAATGCTGGGTAAAGGGAAACTATCCTTAAGGCATGTCTTGTTCAGGTCTAAATAATCAACACATGTCCTCCATTTTCCACTTTCTTTTCTCACTGGTATGGGGTTAGAAACCCATTCAAGGTAGAAGGCGTCACGGACGAAGCCATTGGCTTTGTGTTTTCCACCTCCTCTCTGAGAGCAGCATACCTCTCTGGGTCCATACCTCTCCTTTTCTGTTTCACTGTTACATATTCTGGGTCAATATTCAACATGTGACTTGCGAGGGCCGGAGAAATCCTGCACATATCAAAGTGCATCCAAGCAAAAACATCCACGTTCGCTAGGAGGAAATCAGTTAGATCCTCCGTCATCGAGGGAGTGAGTTGTGATCCTATCTTAAGCACCCGTGATGGTTCATCGTGGCTGACTGAAATGTTAATCGTTAGTTCAGCCGGTGCAGCTTTAGACTCGTTAGGTTCTTCATCATCGTCTCTCAAATCTATGTCTCTGTAGATCCGACCCTGCTGACCAAGCCAAGGTCCGGGCGCTACTTGTCAATTTTGCGCTACCTGGATGTGGACAGAGTTGTCTACAACCTTTCCCTTCTCTCTTCGTTAGGCCTCTTTCTGCTTAGCCACATAACATGCACGACCTTTCCCTGATCGCCATGTAAAACCCCAACTCCTCTATCCGTCGAAAATTTCCAATTCAAACACCATGGGGCCAAAGCTACTTGAAACTCTGCCAAGGCCGGTCGGCCCAGAAAAACATTATACAGGGAATCAACATCCAACATAATGAATAGTAGGATCCATGCCTTCCTACGTTCACCTTTTCCTAATTCAACTGGTAATTTAAAAAAACCTACCATGTCAGTGGCTGCACCATTAAAACCGTAAATGTGGGGTTTAGATGTTTTCAAATCCTTTGCCTCCATCTTTATTTGGTCGTATGCCTTTTTGAATATAATGTTGGTAGAACTCCCACAATCAATTAATATCCTTCTCAAAAACGATGGCCTAATCATTGTCGAGATGACCATCGGGTCAATAGTAGGTGCCTCCACCTGATCGGCATCTCTACTTCTGAACACTATATCATCCATCATCATTCACTGTTGTCTTGCTGGAATCCCATCTTTCGAGTTCGGACAGCATTCAAAGTCCGCATATTTCAATGAATTAGCATAGCGCTCCATTTCTTGCCAACTCTTGCCTGCTGGATGAGGCCCTCCGACTATCGTGTTTACGATTAGTCTACCTACAGTCTGAGCAGGTTCCTCAGGATGGCATGGAGTTTTCCCGCGACTTAACAAACCGTCGTAACTTATTTTTTCAAATCAATTTCTTTATAGCATCATGGAGGTGTCTACATTCCACAGTGTTGTGCCCGTAGGTCTCGTGAAATCAGCAGTACTTCCCTACTGCTTTTGGTCCTCGATTGATTCCTTTGGGCGTGGCTTTTGGTATAGGAAGGTGTTACAAGTTGACAAATAAATATTCTCCAAAGATGAGATCAGAGGAGCATATTCGTTGTAGGTTGGGATCCTTGGCTTCCACTTTCCAGCTTTCCTCTTCCTTTCTAAATTTTCCCTCCAAATGCTTAAGGTTGCTCGGGATTGTTTTCAAAATTAACCTTGACCTTTCCAGAATTATCACCAGCCTGTTTTATCGCAACGTTATTTTACACGTCTCTTTGCCAGGCCCTGGTGCACTGCCTCGCCTCGTCCACCTAGCTTCCTCCCTTCTCATGAACTGGTGTGCCTTTGAATAAAAGCGTTCTAGTGCAGCCGGAGGTTTTCCTGCCAGCCAATCCCCAAACTTCGAGTCTGGATCTACTCCTCACATCACGGCCATAAGAATAGCGTGGTCATTCAGGTTGCTAACTTCGGTTGCAGCAACATGAAATCTTTGCAAATATTCCTTTAACGACTCCCTTTGAGCCTGGATTACACTGGATAAAGACATCACGTACTTTGGACAAGTTGTATGAATTTTGAACAACTCCATAAATTTCTTTACCCACCCATCAAATCTGGAGACCGATCGTGGAGGAAGTTTGGTGAACCATATGGTAGCGATTCTAGATAAGGTTATTGGGAAACATCTACACTTATTCGCATCATTCGCCCAAGCCGAGTCCATCATCCACTCGTATCTCATTGCATGCTGTCGGGGATCAGTCTTCCCCTCATAGGTTGGATTAGTCGGCATAATAAATTTCCAAGGGTATTCTACCTGTAGGATAACATCTGTGAATGTATGACTTCTATATATACCCCAATCATCACTGGACAAGCCCTGATTTTCCCTCATCAGCTGTCAAACCATGGCTAACAAGTGCAGGGCCTAGAAGGAAGGTGGCAAGTTGGACTCTGTCCTACATGACCATCTTGGTTGGTGCCTCCTTGATTAGTGATCTCCCAAATGAGCATCCTGGGAACCTGCTTCGTTGCGTTCCTGATGAGCCGGTCGGTCAGCTTCCTTTTGCACTCCAGATCCTAAGTTTTCCCCAACTAGAGAGCGGTTTCCTAGGTGCAAGTGAGGAGTCACAACTCCAGGTAAGGAACATGGGCCATTCCTGTTGGATTGATATACTGCGCCTATTTATGATGTTTCAATTCTATGGCATCTACGCCTGGGATGTTCATCCGATGAAGCGGAGGTATCAGATGATGAGTAGGTAGCAGTACTTCCTCCAGCATTCCTTTAATATTGCTAGGTAAGTTGGGTCATGAGGTTGGCGTTAGCTTGAATCTGCTCATTAAGCTGTCTCCTGCTTTCCACAAGTTCTCTCATCAACTCGTTGAACTTTGTTTTGGTGACAACTTTTGTTTGGTTTAGAGCGGTGGCGATCCCTGCGCTTGGATTAGCTTATTGATTGTTGGGTGCTACTTGTTGGACACTAGCGGTCTCGTTGACATCCGCATTGTGGGAGGCTGATCTGGTACATGGTCTTCGCATTATAGAGTTATCAGTAGGAACTCTGAGTAGAATCTATGAACTCCTTGTGAATGAACTTGGATCTTCTTTAGGGGATTTCTTCATCCAGTAGCGACAAAGTAAATCCTAATGGCCCGAGAATGCTATTCTCAGTGAAAACACCAAAATGTTAGCACCAAAATTGGTCACTAACACCCTTGAGTAGAATTATGTAGAGAGATTAATGAAGAAAATAATTTAAAGTAGAGGAATGTATACAAAACTAACTGCAGACACAAGAACACCAGGATTATAGTGGTTCGTCGTAACTGCCTACGTCCACCGTAAGTATAATCTTTATTGCTTTCCTAAAAACTTGAATACAGATACAATCCGTGATGAAATAGCTCGAATACAAGTTTGAATTAAAAGAAAGCTAGTGTAGAAAATGGCAGAGTGTCCTCTCAGTTTTCGAAAAAGGTCCCCCTTCACTGCACCCATGCCCCTCTATTTATAGACGAAGACGGATTGGACTACCTACACAGAACCAAAAACGAAGTACTTTGGCCCATCACTGATAACTCTTGTACCTGAGACCGAGCCATGTTTTTCGAGCGATATTGGCCGAGCGGTATACGTCGAACCACTGAAGCCGAACGACAATTGCCGAACTAACATGCCGTTGCCTAACTACTCGTCTACCCTGACCGATTCACTTTATCTCAACTGCCTTGACCGAACCACGAGGATCGAACATGGCTAAATTAAGCTCCTCGACCGACACATACAAGGCCTCACTTCCCTAACCGAGCGTCACTTGCCAAAACATCTAAGTCGAACAACACATACTGAACTATCCAAACCGAATGACACAATGTCTCCCCTAGCCGAGCGATATTCATTGTTTTCCTAGCAACACCTTTCTTTGGCCGGGCGACACACGCCATTCTTCCTCGGTCGAACCACACATATAGGATGAACCTTCACATAGGTCGAACCATGTATGCAGGACGGACAATGTGTATAGGCCGAACCATGTATACAGGTCAAGCCATGCTTACATGCTGTAACAACCCGATATTTTCAGCCATTCGCATCCGCACATGTCGGACTTGAATTGCTCAAAATACCGCGTTGTAAATAAATTTGGAGCAAATGAAATACAATCACAGAATCACAGACACAGAAATATCAGAATAACTCGCAGCGGAAATAAAATACATAGTAGTTCATGAAGCTACTACGGCAGAGTCTCAAACCAAATACATAATACAGTCTGAAAACAACATAATAGAAATCCCAATTACATAGAAGTTCACTAATACATGAGATAAACTAGAACAGCTGAAACAGAGAGTAGATATAAATGTAGATAAGAAGAAACTCCAGCAAAGACCAGCTCCAGAAAGAGAATCCAAAGCTGTGAATACTCAGGCTAACCCGAGCGTAAAGTAAAACACAAAACACTCGAGTCAGGACAATATATAGTTATATAATGTAAACCAACTCAAGTGAACTGTAGTAGAAGTACACAATAACTTAAAGGATGCTTGGGACCGCCCACCCTTTAAGAATCAGTTAAACTATAAATTAATTATATCCCGTGGTTAAATTTTCAAAATGGTATTTTATACTTCAAAATAAAATGTAATTTCAAAATTCAATATCATTCAAAATATCATATCTTCCAAACCACATTCATTTTTATTTAATTTAAATACCATTACAAAACACATTTCAAAATAGTTTATATTTCGAAACAAATTACTTCATTTTAAATCATAAAATGATGTTATTATATTTAATAATTAAATTATTAAATTTCCAAAATTTTAGTCTTTCAAAATTCATTTATTCACTTAATTTATTAAAACAGATGAAAATTCAACGTTCGCAGCATTTAGAAATTGCTACGGAAATTTACATTCAAAATAGTTCAATTTAACAAAAGATAGCATTTAAAAATGCTGTAATAGGGTTACATTAGTTTCAAATAAAACTTAGTTAAATTCAACAATTATAGCATTTACAAAAATGCTATAATAACCTTTAATTAAACTTATCCATTTGGTTCATTATTATCAACTACAGCATTTACAAATGCTGTATTATCATTTACATTAGAATTAATAGCATTTCAAAAATGCAGTTAATTAACTTCAAGTATTCAATATAATTTCACAAACAATCATATTTTTATTTAAATCATTTTTAGCTTATAAAATCATATAATTTCACTTTTGAAACAGTCATTCAAATACCCTTATATTCATGATTTTATAAAGTTAAATCTCCATTCAAAAATCAAAATTTAATAATAATTCACTTATTAAATTCCAACATTAAAATTTTAGATTCATTAAATTAAATTTAACTTAACATTTAAGTTTAAAATTTTCAAATATAACTTAATTTCATTTTTATTTACTTAACTTAAAATTCACTTTTAAGCCAAATTCACAAATTTCCAAATTTTGTTATATTTCAAAATTTCAACTTAAATATTCATTCATTTCACATTTTAACTTTATTCAAAAATCATTAATATATTATAAAAATCATTTTAAATTCATTTAAATTCCAAATATCATAAATTTATCATATTTTCATATTTAATTTAAATTCTATTTATCACCAAATTATAATTTCCAAAATAACTTACATTTCAGATTTCCTAACTTTACCATTTATTTATTTCACTTATAAATTTTCAGAAAATCAATAATGCTTTACAAAAATCATTTTTAATAAAATTTAAATCAAAATATTATAATATTTACATTTCTAAAATAATCTAAAAATTTTAGAAAACATATTTTAACAACGGGTCTGTATTTCATTTTCTAGCCTAGGTAAAGTGATACGGGTAATATATCATTTCAACCCGTAATTTACAAAGAAAACCCGGGTTTGATCATTTCAAACCCGCAATCCCAAGTAAAAGAAAATAATTGAAAATCATTCAGGCATATCATTTCCGCCCATAATGATTTTCTCCTATTCTAAAGTCCGTTCGGGTATGTATCATTTCAACCCATAGTGATTCTAGTCTACAGGGAACTTGCAGTGTGATAAAGTGATGAAAATAACAGAATAGCAAGAAATAACAGTAACATATGGTATAACATGTGTAAATATAGGTGTGAACATAATATTAATATAATCTAGCAGTTATAACAGGATGATATGCATTTACAGATTCAAGTGATGTCAGTTTATCACTATATAAGTACATATTAGTCTGGTGAGATTTACTCACCTGTATAAGATGGAGATGACAACCAAATGCACAAACAAGGAACTTCAAAAGCACGATAATACGACAATGATTTGAGAGTGGGAGAGCCAAGGCTAATTGCCTTGAATACATGAGACAAAACAATGCAAATATACATGAATAAACACTTAACACAATTTTAAACAACACAAAAGATACATGCACAACAAGTCACCAAATCACTTGCACTTGCCTTCAACCACCCGTAGGCTCTGCCATAGGTTAGAATATACGGCTAAAGTGAGAGTTTGGATCTGGTCTTGGGTCAATAAGGTGGCTATAGCATGGAAGATGATGGTGCAAATGTTGTGACACATGAAACTACAAGCTAACACAACGAACATGGTTTTTATGCAACTACAAGCTCGGCCCTATGCAATTCTAGGCATGGCCAGACCTGGTGGGGTCAGGAGGATAGTGTGGCAGTGGTGTCAGGTCAGGAATTTAACGGTGGTGGTGGTGTATGGTCGGCCAAAGTGATGGAGGAGGTGATGGAAGCAAGGTGAGTTCGGTTATGGACATATATGTGGAGTTTGCTCATTTTTGTGTGGATCTACTTCATCATGGTGCACGGCTATGGCAAGGGGATGGGCTGGAGGTGGGGGTGACCAGATGTGGTGGTGGTGGAGGCGTCTTAGGTGATGGAGGAGGGCAAGCCGATCCAATAAAGATGAAGAAGGCAAGTGCAATCACAAAAGAAAACAAAGAAAACATGAAAAGAAAAGAAGTTTTTACCAAAATTTTTGCAAGCAATGGAGATGGCCGGCTAACTTGAAGATGAGAAAGGTTTGTATTCATGAATTATGAGAAAAATAGGTGGTTGAGAGAAAGAATCAGGTCGGCCAAAGCAATTGAATGCAAGAGGTTGGAAAATGAAGAGGCGGGAAAACAAAAGGTCTTAAGCAACTAAAGAGACATAAACTTTTCAAATTTCCTTATTTCTTTTTGCAAATTTAAATAACTTAAATATATATATAAATTCAGTTAAAATACGAAAATATCACAAATAAATAAAATTTAAATAAATAAATATTAATTATATATGATTAAATTAGGAAAATAGCACAGAAAATGAAAACTAGTTTAGAAAATTTGAAAATAAATGCAATGACTTTGGAAAATTTTTTTATGTACATGAAAAATATTTATAAATAGAGATAAGAACATAGAATAATAATTCATTCACAAAAGAAATATATAAATTTTAATTAAATATAATTTAAATGAAGAAAATAGCAGAAAAATAGAAAACAACCTTTTTAAAAAAATAGGAAATAAATACAGTAAATTTTGGAAAAATTTTGTTATCACTTTAAAAAATATTAAAAGACAAAATATATATAAAATAACATATTAACACATATTAAAATAAAATATAGCAAAGGAAATATTATTTAAAAAAATTTAAAATAGACAAAATTGCGAAATAAAACAAATTATACCCAAAATTGAAATGTACATAACTTTTACAATTTAAATCCGTTTTCAACGAAACGAAAAGAAGTATTCAAGTTATTAAATCTATTTTCATAATAAAAGATAAAATTTAAGAATTTAAATATTTAAATTTGAAATTTAAAAGTCAAGATTTGACCGATTTGAACAGAAATTCATCTTTTAGTAAAATATCCAATTTATACCGGTTTGAAATTATAATTCACATAATAATCAACACTTATATTTAAAAATGAAATGTTTGAAATAAAATAAGTTTAAAATAATTTCAAAATAAAATAAAGTCAAATATTAAAATATATGAAAAATCTAGGGTTGTTACACGTGCCAAACGATGTATACATGCTGAACTTCTCAATTTGTGTCAATCTTTAACATTTTCCAACCTTCCACTGGCTTGAGTATAATTTTTTGATTCACTCAAAACCTCTACAATTGGCATCTTGCAGCCGAGCCAAGCAACCGGGTAACACTTCCCAAAACCAATTTGTTGAAACCTTGTTATTACTTTTGCTAAGTTTCCAAATTCATTCTTGATTCTAACTAATATCATCCATTTAATTATTTCGAGGTATAACCTAAAATCAAATTTTAGTTTTCAAAATTTTTCTAACGCCTTAATTTACCAAAAATTTCGCCAGCGACTCTTTTACGTGGCTCGATCGAAACAACTATGAATTACCACTATGAGCCGAACCACCAAAAGAAATCAAAAGCCAAGCGGCTCAATCATAAAACCATCAAATCAGTCAACAATATGAACATGTATCTTTTTTGTCTGGCAACCCAATTTTACTTATGAAATCAAAGGCATCAAATTAGCTCTTGCTTTTATATAACTAAATCTTATTTATCCATGATATACAATCTGAAAGAAGCTATGCGGTAGGATCGTATAATATGGAATAGTGGAATGGTCTAGGTAGATAGCAATAAGTAGTAAGTAAAGTAGACACCAAGACTTTATATTGGTTCGGACCTCTTTTCCTACGTCCATTCCCTAACCTCCTCTTAGGAATTCAACTAAACAACAACCCTCACTTAACACGAAGGAATAGGTTTACAACTTACCCGAACAACCGAACGGGATTTCTTGCCTCAACTACCAAAGAGGACTTCAACTAGATACAAAGAGTATTTCTAACTTGTTGTGTTCTTGATAACACTAATGAGTCTAATTGAGTACAACTTTCCTATAATCTTATCCTCAAGAATATGAAATGTGTTTATAAAGATTTAGGAAATATAAATTGCTATGAATCAAAAGAGTATTTAAGATAAATCATAGATTCAAGCAATTGAAGTGGTTTGTGATTGCTTTTAAAACTTAAGAAATCTGAAAATATGATCAAGATAATAGAGAGATTAAAGCAATTAGAATGCGTAATTTGCAAATGATAGAATCATGTATTTATAGGTATAGAAGAGGTGTATCTATTTGCAAAAGATCTAGGCTAGAGATGCACCCATTACCATTGGAGAATAGTTGCAACTCTTGGGAAGAAGAAGGTGTCTTTTCATAAAAAATTCGCAGGTTTGAATTCAGTCGACTGAACATGGAATTTCAGTCGACTGAAACTGTGCATGTTGTAATTCTGTAACAAGTTCAGTCGACTGAAATTTCCTCTTCAGTTGACTGAACTGGTAGTTTCTACACAGTGAACACTTAACTAAAATATTAAATTATGAAATGTGTTCTTGTGTTTGTGCAAGCTTCTTGATGATAGATTTTAACAATAAAACTAAGACTAAGACCTATATATAATAAGTACTCATGATATTCTTGGTCTTCATAGTCCTTCCTTTAGCTTTTCACATGTCTCTTCCTTTTTGTTGAAGCACATTGTCATTGATCAAAATATAGCGTATCAACATTCTCCCCCTTTTTGATTGATTACAATACCTATGTTTGTAGAGATGTAATTATCTTTCCTCCCCCTGAATATATGCAAACAAAGTTAGTGACATAGACTTTTCTCCCCCTTTGTCATCGACAAAAAGGAAGTAATAATTTGTAGAAGTATATAGTCAAACAAAGCAACCACGTGCATGCATAACCATAATGTGAATCGTACAAACCATAGAGTATCATGAATAAAAGAAGGCTATTTATACAAGCCTTTTCAGAAGTGTTTGAAAATTAATAAAGAGTTCCGGAAATCACACCATCAAAATGATCAAAAATCCATGTCCTAATTATAAGAGCCTTCACGTTCTCCTTCTGGTTCATGAATAACAAGGCCACCGGTTGGTTTTCTAAAATCTCCTCCTCCTTGACCACCACTGTTACCACTAGTGTTGCTGCTCGGATTCTCCTTGGAAGATGTCCACGTGAATGTTGGAGCTGGGCGCTTGCCGCGTGAGGTTGAAGCAGAAGTGGTGCTGGTGCATGAAATGGCATCCCATAGTTTTTTGAAGAACCCTTTTACCCTATCAAATTTTTGATCAACCTTTTTGAGACGAGTATCAAGGATTTGTTGATTCCTTGATAGAATTCCCAACAATTAATTTGAAGTAAAATCAAGTTGAACAAGACGAATTTTATCATCTTGATCAAGAGGTTCTTATTGTGGAGCTTGAGGTTGAGGTTGGTGTGGTTCTTGTTGACGTGCTTCCCATTCGGCTAGAGACATGATACGAGGAGGCCTTACCGGTAGTTGCATGAGGCTTATAGTCCGATGGTTGATTTGATGAACCATTGTATTTTCTGAGTTCGGTAGTGGCATATCAACGTCTAGGAGAAGTCGCATTATGTACTCGCCAAAATATATCGTTCTCATTTTCCCATTGTTGAAGGAAAGAAATTCATCAAGTATCAATTGCACCCAATTTACTTTAATATTTCCCCATATAGCATATAGTGCCCGGAGTTATTCGGGTACACTATTTCATAGGAGCCGGTGCGTGGGGTAATGGTCCTCATAAGGGCTTTGTATAAAAGCCTAGCTCTTGGTCTTAAGGAGGTGGATTTGATATCTTCGTTATTGGTCTCATCCTCTAAAAATTGATGATTTATATTGTCACGAATATGAGGATTGAAATCTATTTCCTCAATCTTTCTACCAACGTTTGGGGATCCTAGAATATGAGCAATGCGATCAAGTGAAAACCATACCTTTTTCCCGCATACCATACTCCAAACACTATCATTCGGATTTCGTGGAGTTTGGTGTCCGAGGTTGAGGTTGGCATAGAATAATTTGACCATAATATGGTTGATGGCATGGTCATTACAATTAATGTCTAAAAGCGATGTCAAACTTGCCTGGTCTGTTAAAGCTTGAATATTGTAGGTTTGAAGACCTTGGAAATCAACAAATGAGTGCTCGAAGATTCTTGACTTCTTCATCTTGTTCCACCGAGTGACCACAACTCCATTATAAAGCCATTGAGCGATTTGGGCATCAATTGGCTCGGAGGAGGTTGAAGTTGAATCTCCAGAACATTTAGGAGGCATAATTGTGAAAATTTTGAGGAAGAAATTGAGAAAAGGTAGAAATTGGGAGCTAGGGTTAGAAATGGGGAACATGAAGTTTGGAAGCAGTAAAAAAAATAAAAGTAAAAATGAAAAAGATGGCTAAGTAGTGTAAAAAAAACTTGGTAAACTGCATTCAGTCGACTGAAATTTTCTGTTCAATCGACTGAACTGGAAGCCGAAAGTTTTCTGGTTAAAATTCAGTCGACTGAACAGAGATTTTCAATCGACTGAACTGTTGGCTAAAAGTTTCTGTCATATATTTAGTCGACTGTGCAGAATTATTCAATCGACTGAATTTTTCATTTTTAGTTTTTCTTGGCTTTTTGAATGCACATGTTTTATTTAATGAAATAATTACAATTATATAGTAACATTATGATACAACAACATTATTTTGACCACAAAATCATCATTTCTTGGGGGATGGAGTCTTCTTCTTTGGTGTTTTATATCCCTCATTCGCCATATAGTTCTTGTCCCATGAATTTGGGCTATATTGAGGTATTTGTGGCGATACCCAAGGGTTTATTGGATCGATTGATGTACGATATGAAGAAGATGGATCAAACGAATTAACTATCGAGGTAAGGGCTCACTCACATCCTTTTTCTTCGTGCTGCAAAATTTTAAACCAATTTGCTCAAGAAAGCTTAAGCGTTTAGCCGTTACTTTTTGTTCAAAATACAATTCGCGTTGAAGGTCTATTTGCTGCTGTTGATAATGATGAATTTCATCGATCTTTTTCTTCGTATCTGGAGAGATAAATAGCACACATTTGGCCTTCTTGGAATCCGGTGTATACCCAATTCGATAATTTTCCCATTTATAAACAGGCTCGTGTTTTGGTATTGGCGTAGGAAGATGCGGTGATGTAGCTGAGCTATCAGCTGAGAAGGTTATATTGATGGATGAGTTTGATTTGTTGGAGGACATATTTCTATTGAGTTTGAAACTTTTTGTTTTTTTAACAACCATATGTGTATATATATATATGATGAGAGTTTTTTTTAAAGTGTGGTGTAGAATCAATAAGAATTTAGAGCCAGAAGTTGAATTATTGGTTAATAATTTACTTTGAAATGAATGGTCTTAGAAGGATGTTTTAGTTTTATGAAATATTATGTAGCTAATTCAAATGTATAAATTAAATGATTAAGTTTTTAAACCCAAAGTTAAGTGAACTAAATTCATGTCTGAATTTTGTTTAGATGAAGTATATTCTAGCTAATTAAAGTATGAGATATATTACTCATGTATTATATTCCTTACCATTATAATTCTTGTTATTAAATATCTTTGAAAGATATTATTCCTAATTCTCTTCGTAATTTTATAAATGAGTTTTCTAGTAATGGTTTAGTAAATATATCGGCAATTTGATTTTCAGTAGAAGTATATTCTAAATTGATAATTCCTTTTTCGATATTGTCACGTAGAAAATGGTGACGAATATCAATATGTTTTGTACGAGAGTGATTTATCGGATTTTTAGATAAATTTATTGTACTTGTATTATCACAATATATTGTAGAATTTGTTAAATTTATATTAAAATCTTTAAGTGTTTGTTGCATATATATGACTTGAGTACTAGCTAAAGCGGCAGATATATATTCCGCGTCACAGGTTGAAAGCGAAACACAATTTTGTTTCTTACTAAACCAAGATACATGTGATTTTCCAATGAAATGGCACGTACCACTTGTACTTTTTCTATCTGTTCGAGATCCACCAAAATCAGCATCACTAAATGAAACTAATTCGAATGGACAATCTTTTGGATAGAAAAGACCAAAGTCCTTAGTATTATTAAGATATCGCATAATTCGTTTTACGGGTCTTAAATGTGATTCTTTAGGATTAGCTTGAAAATGTGCACATAAACATACACTCATCATTATGTCTGGTCTACTAGCGGTTAAGTAAAGTAAAGAGCCTATCATACTTATAAACAACTTTTGGTCTACACTCTTGCCATTTTCATCTCGATCGAGATGAGTTGTGGTACTCATAGGAGTAGGTTTACCAGAAGTGTTTTCCAGTCCAAAACGTTTAATTAGATTAGCACAATATTTTTCTTGGTTTAAGAAAATTCCATTCTTTAGTTGTTTAATTTGAAGTCCGAGAAAATAAGATAATTAACTCCTTAGTCATTATATTTGAAAATTCTTTACACAATTTTTCATTAGTTGATCCAAATATAATGTCATCTACATATATTTGAATTATTAAAATGTCTTTAGTAGTGTTTTTAATGAATAGAGTTTGACCTACTTTTCCGATTTGAAATCCCGAATCTAGTAGATAGCTCTTAAGTCTCTCATACCAAGCACGAGGTGCTTGTTTAAGACCATATAATGCTTTCTTTAATTTATATACATGAGCCGGATATTTTTCATGAATGAATAAAGGGGGTTGTTCTACATATACATCTTCTTTTATAAAACCATTTAAAAAAGCACATTTAACATCCATTTGATAAAGTTTAAAATTATGAAAACAAGCGAAGGCTAATAAAATAAGTATTGCTTCAAGTCTTGCAATTAGAGCAAATGTTTCTTCGTAATCGATTCCTTCTTCTTGATTATAGCCTTATGCTACTAATCTTGCTTTACTTCTAGTAATACTTCCAAATTCGTCTGCTTTAATTTTATAGACCCATTTAGTTCCAATAACTGATTGGTCATCAGGACGAGGAACTAACTCCCAAACATTTTTTCATTCAAACTGATTTAACTCTTCTTGCATGGAAATAATCCAGTATTCATCTGTTGAAGCTTCTTTTGAATTTTAGGCTCAATAGTTGAAAGAAAAGCAACATGACCCATTTGGTTTAGTTGAATTCTTGTTTGAACTTGCGAATCAATCTCTCCAATTATATTTTGTGTAGGATGATCTCGTAGGATTCTAGGAGGAGATCTAATTTGATTGTTATTGATTTGATTAATAATTTCATTATTTTCAAAACTTATATTTTCTGTGTTGGATATCATTTCTTCATCGTCTTTGATGATTGTATTTTTATTAAAGTTTTCATCAAAAGATACATGTAAAGTTTCTTCTATTACATTTGTTCGTTTATTGAAAACACGATATGCCTTACTTCGTTCTGAGTAACCTACAAAAATACCATGGTCAGCTTTTGGATCAAATTTTCCAAATTGGTATTTTGTGTTAAGAATAAAACATTTTGACCCAAAGATTTTTAGGTACGAAATATTAGGTTTTCTTCCATTAAAAAGTTCTTATGAAGTGTTTTTAGTTAAAGGTCGTATGGAAATACGATTTAATGCATAGCACGCAATTGCTACAGATTCTGCCCAAAAATGCTTTGGTAATGTACTTCCATTTAATAACGTTCTTGCGTATTCTTGAAGAGTTCTATTTTCCTTTATACAACCCCATTTTGTTGTGGAGTTCTAGAAAATGAAAAATTATGATTTATTCCTTTATTTTTACAAAATAATTCAAATGATTCATTTTCAAATTCGCCTCCATGATCGCTCCTTATATTTTTGACTTTTAAATTATTAATATTTTGAATTCTTTTAACAAAATTTTTGAAATAATCAAACGTATCACTTTTGTTTTTCATAAATATCGTCTGTGTATATCTTGGGAAATCATTAATTATTACAAAAACATATTGATTATGGTTAATAGATTGAACCTGTGTTGGTCCGAATAAATCCATATGTAATAATTCTAATGGTTGTAAAGTTGAAATAATTTTCTTAGATTTAAAAAATGAGTTAGTTAATTTTCTTAATTGACAATCATCGCAAATATTATTTATTTTAAAATTTATTTCTGGCAAGCCTTTGACTAATTCATTTTTTGAAAGTTTTTGAATAGATTTAAAATTAATATGATAAAATCTTTTATGCCATAACCAAGGATTATTATCTTTAACCATTAAACACATATCTTTTTTATTATTAATTTTCATGTTTAAAACATAAATAATTCTATCTCTCTTTCCTTCAAAAATAAGATTTTGATTTTGATCAAAAATACAACATTTATTTTCAAAAAAAGTTATTTTAAAACCTTTGTCGCATAGTTGACTTATGCTTAATAAATTATGTTTTAAGTTTTTAACTAGAGAAACATTTGTAATAAGGGGTAAATTTGATATACCGTAGTTGCACACATCTCCTTTGCCAATGATGAAACCTTTTGAGTTATCTCCGAAGGTAACAGAGCCGCCGTCAAAGTATGAAATATTTGTAAGCATTTCTTTGTCTCCGATCATGTGTTTTGAGCAACCACTATCCAAAATCCATTTTCTTTTCTTGAGTGGGACCTGCAAAAAATATTAATAAATAAATTGGTACCCACCTTTTAATAGGGTTCTAAGAGTTAGATCTTAGGAAACCAAACCCAAGTGGGTTTAGTATTCCTTTTATAAAGATAATTACTATTTTTGTTAACTGTTTCTATAAAGGAATTTATATATTTGTTCCGAATTAAATTATAGTTTGTTTTCGGAACCCATATTTTGATTTTCTTTTTCTTTTTAGTGTGTCTTGGTATGTTATTTTTCAATACTATACTATGTTTTGAATTTTCTTCCTTCTTAAAATTAGCATTTTTCTTTGGAAGAAATTTTGATTCCTTTTTAAAACCCAATCCATTTTTATTTGAAGAGGATTGAGAATTTTCGAGAATTTTAGATAAATTTTCTCTTCCCTTATTTAAATTAGAAACATTTTTAGTAATGTTATCTAATTTTATTTGAAGACTAGTATTTTCTAATTCAGCTTATTTTAGTTTATTTTTTGAATTGTGATTTCTAGAAATAATTTCATCATTTTTTGTCTTTTGAGTTTCAATTTCTTGGCTTAAAAGTAAAAGTTGACTATCTGAGTTTGAGAGAGATTCTTGAACTTTTTCAAGTTCTTCTTCCTATATTTTTTCTCGTCTTTTAAAATATCTCTTTCAAATTCAACTTTGTTCTGATTTTCACGTGTCTCTTTAAGTTTCTTTTTGAGAATTTTTATAGTATTTAAAAATTCATTGTTTACTTCTATTAAATCATCATAAGATAAATCACTAACCTCGGATTCTTGAGCCATGAAGAACACATTTGCTTGTTCATTGTTGCTATCACTATCACTATCTGATGAATCTGAATCTAAATCGTCCCATGTGATAGAAAAAACCTTCTTTTTAAATTTTTCTTTCTTATTCTTATTGTTGAAGTTTTTCTGATTCTCCTTCTTTAGCTCGGGATAGTCTTTTATCATATGACCTTTCTTGTGACAATTAAAACATTCCATATTTGAGGATGAAGGTTTGTTCAAGAAATTCTTTTTGAAACCGTTTTTATTTCCGTTTCTATGTTTTAAGAATTTTGAAATTTTTGGCAATAAATGCTAGATCCTAATCGTCAGACTCTGATTCTTCCGTTTCTGCGTGAAAAGCCACATTTTTTCTTTCCTATGCTTGATCTTTCTTAGCTTGCATGTTAACTTCATAAGACATAAGGTTTCCAATTAATTCTTCTGGTTTCATTGTAGATAGATCGTTTGCTTCCTTGATTGCTAAGACTTTTCTCTCCCATTCATCAGTGAGTGAATTTAGGACCTTAGATACAATATCAAAATACGTATACTTTTCTCTTAATCCTATTAAGGCGTGATGAATGTCTTGAAATCTCGAGTACATGTCATTAACGGATTCATTCTGTCGCATTCTAAAGTTTTGGAACTGGTTCTTTAGCATGGAGATCTTTGTTTGTTTGACCTTGTTTGTGCCTTCATGTATGGTTCTAAGTGTATCCCATATCTGATGTGCAGTAGTGCAAATGCTAACACGATTGAACTCATTTCTATCCAAAGCGCAAAATAACATATTCATAGCTTTGGCATTTGCACTAGCTTCATTCTTCTGAGTTTGTGTCCACGTAGGGTAATCGGTTGTGGGTACAACGAACTCTGCTTGAGTTGCATTCCAGGCTTCAAAGCTTGTTGCTTGCATATAAATCCTCATCCTTGTAGCCCAATAATTATAGTTTATTCCATTGAAGAGAGGGGGTCTTTGGGTAGATTGTCCTTCTGCAAATGTAGAGCTATAGGCAGTTGTTGTGCTTGTGCTTGAGTTACTTTCCATATTATCAAATATGTCAAATAACGGTGTTATGGTTAGAGGATGGCCTTGCTCTGATACCAATTGAAAGAAGCTATGCGTTAGGATCGTATAATATGAAATAGTGGAATGATCTACGTAGATAGCAATAAGCAGTAAGTAAAGTAGACACCAAGACTTTATACTGGTTCGGACCTCTTGTCCTACGTCTAGTCCCTAAGCTCCTCTTAGGAATTCAACTAACCAACAACCCTCACTTAACCCGGAGGAATAGGTTTACAACTTACCTGAACAACCGAACGGGATTTCTTGCCTCAACTACCAAAGAGGACTTCAACTAGATACAAAGAGTATTTCTGACTTGTTGTGTTCTTGATAACACTAATGAGTCTAATTGAGTACAACTTTCCTATAATCTTATCCTCAAGAATATGAAATGTGTTTATGAAGATTTAGGAAATATAAATTGCTATGAATCAAAAGAGTATTTAAGATAAATCATAGATTCAAGAAATTGAAGTGGTTTGTGATTGCTTTTGAAAACTTAAGAAATCTGAAAATATGATCAAGATAATAGAGAGATTAAAGCAATTAGAATGCGTAATTTGCAAATGATAGAATCATGTATTTATAGGTGTAGAAGAGGTATATTTATTTGCAAAAGATCCAGGCAAGAGATGCATCCATTACCATTGGAGAATAGTTGCAATTCCTGGAAAGAAGAAGGTGTCTTTTCATAAAAAATTCACAGGTTTGATTTCAGTTGACTGAACAGGGAATTTCAGTCGACTGAAACTGTGCATGTTGTAATTCTGTAACAGGTTCAGTCGACTGAAATTTCCTGTTCAGTTGACTGAACTGGTAGTTTCTGCACAGTGAGCACTTAACTAAAATATTAAGTTATGAAATGTGTTCTTGTGTTTGTGCAAGCTTCTTGAGGATAGATTTTAACAATAAAACTAAGACTAAGACCTATATATAATAAGTACTCATGAAATCCTAGGTCTTCATAGTCCTTCCTTTAGCTTTGCACATATCTCTTCCTTTTTATTGAAGCACATTGTCATTAATCAAAATATAGCGTATCAACACAATCATATAATTCTAATCAGATTTTTTTGCACTTTCAATTTCCAACAATTAATTTATTTCAACCCCGACGATGTACATATACCATCCGTACGCAATATCAAATCCGATCGCTCGATCGATCAAACAATTTCACTTTCGAACTAGTATCGTTCACACGACTACTGTAGTGCAGAATTAGATCCAGTTCCTTGATTGGAACCGCCGTCCTCCTTGTATAGCCACATACTATGGTAGAGAATATCAGAATCAATCAAAAATCCATATCGAATGTTCGTCTTCGAAAATCGACTGAAATTTTTTAACTCGGATCGATATAAATCATCTTGAAATCATGTACTCGAATCTGGATCAAACCATCATGCGAATAAAATAATACACGTACAACTTACATAATTATTTTAGTTGATTTCTTACCTATACCAAATTCTTTTGTTTACATTCACTTCATTCTCAATTATTACATTCACATTCAACTTGTTTGCACCAAAAATTGTCACAAACCCCAAATATCGTGAAAGCACCAAACTATGAACGTAAATCAACAATATTCAAGCACAAGTTGCAGAAATAACAACCAGAAACACAAGATTTATAGTGGTTCGGCGATCTTGCCTACGTCCATTCTGAAGCTTATGATTTTATTGATTCACTTTCAATCTGTTACAGCAGATTACAATAGGTTATCGCTCTGATGTTTGAATACAACAGTGATAAAAAGATGTAGAATTGAATCCAGCAGAGTCTGGACGTCCAATCGCCAAAATATCCATTTTCTGTACGCTTCAGGGGGCTATTTATTGGCGTAGGAGGCTGAGATTGCGCTCAAACTTCGGGAGACTTCTTCTGGCACGTGAGTGGGCCCACACGACCGACCCCACCAAGTTTCGACTCGGTCTGTGATCGATATGCAATGATTTCATATCCATCAAAAAATGATCCAATCAAGCTGAAACTTGGCAGTAACATTTTTACCTCATACGGAAGCTTCTGTGAAAATTTCGTTGCATTTGGATCAGCGGTTTAGGAGATATGATCGATACGAGTTGTTTGCTTCGAGTCGATCACTTCGAATCCTGTATTCGAATCGGTGGATGCACGTGACTAGGGATAGCAATGGGGTGGGTCTAGGGTCTAAATCCGATAGACCCGCCCCTATTTTTACCTATCTGGACCCGCCCCACCGGGTCATCGGGGAGGGTAGACCCAGACCCGCTCAAAAAAGCTCCGTGTCTAGGGTCGGGTTGGGGCTTGACCGACCCGCCCCAACCCGACCCGCACTACTACGATCGCATGAGAAAGCTTTATTGCTACAAAGATGATATGTTGATCCTTTTATACATAAGTGGTTATAACATGAATAATCTAATGTTCCATTCAATAAGTTATATTATTTTATGGTATTACGTTGTATCATTAATAATTATATAATAACATATACATGTTTTTCCTAAACCGTTATCATGCGCCTTATTTTTATAATCTAACTTTATCATTGTAAACACATTGATATCTATATTTATTGTATTATTTAATGACAATCCCTTCTAAAAATGTAATGAATAAATATATTTATATTAACACATAATTTTGAATAAATATGCAAAGTGTCACCGGGTCTTGGGGCGGGGCGGGTCTACCCTGACTCGCATAGGTTTCGGGTACGGGGCGAAAGTTCAGACCCGCACCGGGTCTATGGGGCAGGTCCGGGGCAGGGTTCAAAGAACCCGGGGCGGGTCTGGGGCATAAAAAACCCGCCCCAACCCTCCCCATTGCCATCCTTACACGTGACAACGCGGCGATGTGGCACGCACATCTCGCATCGATCCGCCTTCTGCTCCGAGTTGACCGCGTCGTATCCATGAATCTCGCCTTGTTCGTATTAAGTGATTTCACTCAGTTTGCATCAATGGATACGAATGGTAGTTTTACCGATCGATACGAACTGGATCGAGACGAACCGAGGTTCCTTGGTGGATGGATATGAACAGGGCAGATGATTCATGGATACGAAATAGTGACTTGTCGCTGTTGATGGATGCGAAGTAGTCACCAGCCGACCGATACGAAGCGTGTTACCAGTTGATGGATGCAGAGTTGATCGGTGCGAAGAAGTGCTTGGGGATGGATACGAGACCGACCGACTCGAAGTAGGATGCATCAATGGATGCGAAGCGGTGTGGTCTGATCGATGCGCATGCCATCGATTCGAACCTGATGGATACGAACAGGGCAAGGTGAAGTCATACTAATAGGTTCGAATCTGATGGATTCGAATAAACCATCACCTTGACCTCCTGATGGATACGACTATGATGGATTCGAAACGGTCAATCTGATGGATACGAACATCATAATTTCTTCAACTTGCATCGATCATATCTCGTCCATACGAACTTCGATTAACCTGAAATTTGAAATGCTAGCTTTTATGACTTTGCTTGTCGTGTCCTATTAATTGTAGCCTGATCCGGACTCGGACAAAATTCATCGATATCCATGGTTAAACAATGTATAGCCAATCTTTGAGAAGAACTATCTTTGGTTTCTGATCGATCTTTTGGCATCACGACCTTGCCAAAAGGCAGGATAACATTTGCCCCCGAAAACATGCCTTATGATAGGAAGGTGTGTTTTGTAATGCCATAAGTTGGATGTTCATATCTTGTCAACAACCTGTAAAGAACTCGATAGTTTCATATGACCTCAAATGACGATCGTTCGGGATCGTATGCCATTTGGGGTGAATCGGGACCGTTCGCGGTTGATGCCGTTCGCGGCGAGTGATGTGATGGGACCATTCGCGGTCGGATGCCGTTCGCGGCGAATGGTGAAATGGGACCGTTTACGGTCGGATGCCGTTTGCGATGAATGGTGAAATGGGACCATTCGCGGTCGGATGCCATTCGCGGCAAATGGTGACCGTTCGAGATCGTGTGCCGTTCGAGGAGAACTGTGACCGTTCGAGGTCGTGTGCCGTTCGAGGCGAACCGTGACCGTTCAAGGTCGTGTGCCATTCGAGGCGAACTAATCATTTGAGGTCGTGTGCTGTTCGAGGCGAACTGTGGCCGTTCAAGGTTGGGTGCCGTTCGAGGCTAATTGTGATCGTTCGAGTTCGGGTGCCGTTCGAGGCAAATTGTGACCGTTCGAGGTCGAGCGTCGTTCGAGGCAAATTGTGACCGCTCGAGGTCGGGTGCCGTTCGAGGCAAATTGGTTTGCCCGGGGGGTTGGGATCTTGGTATTATCGATGCCAGATTTCATGTTCGGGTGAGTTTCTGAATCAAAGATTTTGGCGGTTCATCGCCATACAAGAGATCCTCGTGGACCGTTCACGATCTAACGGGTATACAAGTAAATTTTTTCACAGAATCGCAAATATTAAAGCAATGATAATAAGAATTCCACAACTGAAATGTCCAAACAAACTAATTCCAAATGTCCAAATCAAAATAAAAGCAAAAGCAAGACGAGGATGTCAAAGCATAAACTCTTACTATGGTGCGGTCAGTAGTCATTCAGAGCATGCCTATGGATCGTGTGCGATCTCATACATGTGTAAATGATTTAACCGTGTTAGTGAGAGATTTAAGACTTGTTCATCGTTATTTCAATCAATCAATCAATTGATAACCATACGGTGTCCGGGTTCAGGGCCACCTCTGGCTGATCCAGACGGTGGTCGCTCTGGCTCCACCGTTGGAGCTCGCCTCCTCACATACTGAAGTGGCCTACCGTTCCTGATGTGCCCTTAAACCTCATCCTTCGGATGTCTACAATCATTAGTGTTATGACCGTTCAGTTCATGGAATAAGCAATATTTATCTGATTTTCTCTCGTCAACAGTTGAATCTCTTCGCATTGGTCTACGATATGGAACCTGCTCTTTGGTATCCTGATTGATTCGCTCCAAACTCTCATTCAGCTCTGAGTATGTGGTGAATCTTGGTTCCTTTCGTGGTCGCATTGATCTGTTATCGTTATTCTTAGCCTTTCTTTTTCCCTTGCTAGTTTCTGTACCTTTCTCAAGGGAATTTCCACCTTTGACTGCATAAACAATAATTTCTTCTCCTTCTTCTCTTTCTGCACTTGCATCTTCCAATCGCAAAAAAATTTCTGCCTCGTAATAGAATTCTCCTAGATCCATAGGCGGATCTTTAGTCAATGAATTTTTGAACTCTGTGCCATCAGCTATCCCGTACACAGCTGCCATCATAACCATGGATGGATCTGGTCGATCCACCGATGCTGCTGCCGCATTGAATCGCGTCAGAAAACTCCTCAAAGACTCCCCAGCTTTCTGCTTTAAAGTCGCCAAACTCATCACATTCTTAGGTCTTGCAATGTGAACCCTAAATTGCCTCATGAATCTCTAGTTAAATTTGCCCATGTTCCTATGGAGCCACTCTCCAGCTACCTAAACCATAACGCTGCGATATCCATTAGATATAATGGAAAGCACCGAGCCATGACTTCCTGTGATACCCCCAGCACTTCCATGTGCCTTATATACTTTTTCATATGGACCGCGGGGTCCGTCCTCCCATCGTACATCTCCACTGATGGTAACTTGAACTCTGGTATGTTCCTAGGCATCCTAATTCCAGGAGAAAAGGGACTCATGTTCACGTCTTCAAGATCTCTGTTTACTAATCTGCCTCTCATAGCCCGTCTGACCATCTCTGCCAATCTGTCATTGTCTCCAAGATGTAATCCTCGTTCACCGCTGTCGACCTGCTCCCCAAGACCATGATAGCTATCTGGAATCTGCCCACTTGGCTGAGCGTTCATCCCTCTACTACCTCCAGGTTGCTCAGATGCCCCTGTCTCTCTCTCCAGGATTGTATCAACATGCTCCAAGTGTGTGCCCCCTAATCCAGGTGCTATGCCGGATGGTCCTGCTCCATTCTGAACTCCATCCGCTCCTCGGTTCTGTGCTCCAAGTTGCCCAATCTGTTGAAACAAACTCTGGATCAACTCCTCCTGTCTCTTCATCATTGCCTCCATCTCATCCCTAGTGATGAAGATCGATGCCTGATTCGCTCCTGAGGAAGCCACTTGACTTCCCTCATGTTGACTTCTCTCTGGCCTCTGCCTTCTACTCTTTTGCCTTGTCATAGCTCCTTAGATCTGAATTCTTAAATCTTCAAATTCAACTTCTCCTGAATTAGCTTCTCGGTGAAAGAACCAAAATTTTTGCACCAAAAATGGTCACAAACACCAAATATCGTGAAAGCACCAAACTATGAATGTAAATCAGCAATATTCAAGCACAAGTTGCAGAAATAACAATCAGAAACACAGGATTTATAGTGGTTCGGCGATCTTGCCTACGTCCACTCTGAAGCTTATGATTTTATTGATTCACTTTCAATCTGTTACAGCAGATTACAGTAGGTTATCGCTCTGATGTTTGAATACAACAGTGATAAAAGGATGTAGAATTGAATCCGGCAGAGTCTGGACATCCAATCGCCAAAAGATCCCTTTTCTGTAGGCTTCAAGGGGCTATTTATATGTGTAGGAGGCTGAGATCGTGCTCAAACTTCGGGAGACTTCTTCTGGCACATGAGTAGGCCCACACGACAGACCCCACCAAGTTTCGACTCGGTCTGTGATCAATACGAAATGATTTCATATCCATCAAAAAATGATCCAATCGAGTTGAAACTAGGCAGGAACATTCTTTACCTTGTACGGAAGCTTCTGTGAAAATTTCGTTGCATTTGGATCAGCGGTTTAGGAGATATGATCGATACGAGTTTAAGTTTCTTGGTTGGCTATTTGCTTTGAGTCGATCACTTCGAATCCATGTATTCGAATCGGTGGATGCACGTGACAACGCGGCGACGTGGCGCGCACATGTCGCATCGATCCGCCTTCTGCTCCGAGTTGACCGCATCGTATCCATGAATCTCGCCTTGTTTGTATTAAGTGACGTCACTCAGTTTGCATTGATGGATACGAATGGTAGTTTTACTGATCGATACGAACTGGATCGAGATGAACCGAGGTTCCTTGGTGGATGGATGCGAACAAGGCAGATGATTCATGGATACGAAATAGTGACTTATCGCTGTTGATGGATGCGAAGTAGTCACCGGCCGACCGATACGAAGCATGTTACCAGTTGATGGATGTGGAGTTGATCGATGCGAAGCAGTGCTTGGGGATGGATACGAGACCGACCGACTCGAAGTAGGATGCATAAATGGATGCGAAGCGGTGTGGTCTGATCGATGCGCATGCCATCGATTCGAACCTGATGGATACGAACGGGGTAAGGTGAAGTCATATGATGGGTTCAAATCTGATGGATTCGAATAAACCATCACCTTGACCTCCTAATGGATACGACTACGATGGATTCGAAACGGTCAATCTGATGGATATGAACATCATATTTTCTTCAACTTGCATCGATCATATCTCGTCCATACGAATTTCGATTAATCTAAAATTTGAAATGCCAGCTTTCATGACTTTGCCTGCTGTGTCCTATTAATTGTAGCCTGATCCTGGGTCGGACAACATTCATTGATATCCATGGTTAAACAATGTATAGCCAATCTTTGAGACGAACTGTCTTTGGTTTCTGATCGATCTTTTGGCATCACGGCCTTGCCAAAAGGCGGGATAACATTTGTCCATACGAACTCCGATTAACTTGAAATTTGAGATGCTAGCTTTCATGACTTTGCTTGCCGTGTCCTATTAATTGTAGCCTGATCCGGGCCCGGACAAAATTCATCGATATCCATGGTTAAACAATGTATAGCCAATCTTTAAGACGATCTGTCTTTGGTTTCTGATCGATCTTTTGGCATCACGGCCTTGCCAAAAGGCGGGATAACACAACTGATCTACATTCCATTATTCACATTGCTTTATTCACCTTCAGTTATTTACATAGTATATTCCTTTTAATATTAATACCACTTAAAAATCATTCCATCCACTTTTTTGCCTTAAGTTTATTACAGCATTTTATACAAACTTCTTATGTTTATTATTACTTACACTTAAGTCCATATTCATTTTAAATCAGTTTAAATTTCGTTTAACTCGGTTCATTGTTTAATTTCACTATTCAATTCTATCAAACACATTCTAAACCATATCCAATTCACTAACTTATTTAATTAGCTCATTTCATTAATTTATTTCAAATCTCATCAAATTTATTTCAAACATTAATCCATTTAACTTAAGTTAAATTTAATTTCATAATTCAATTTCAAATTTAATTTTCTAACATTCATATTCCACAATTTAAAATATTATTTTAACTTCTTAATTTTCAAAAGTTAAAAGTTATCAAATTTATGTTATCATATTTTCAATAAACACTTAATTGAAAATTCCCAGAGCTTAAACACCTTATTCTTATTCATTTCAAATTATTTTGAAATAGTATATATACATAATCTTCTTGGTATATCAAATCATTCTTTTAAAATCTAAACTAGTTTTATAAAAACAAAACTCCAAATGGTAGTAATTCCTCTCTTGAAAAACCGAAAAATGAACGTCGATGATGCTGCAGTCATCATTGAAATTATTTTCCAACGACAAAAGTGAGTGCAGTGCTTTCTATTCCTTTTAAAACTCTTTAAAATATTTCAATTCAAAAATATTTTCCAAATATTATATTATTATTTTCCAAACTTTGAAAAATCATTTCCAAATCCAATGTAATTTGATTTCTCAATTTCCAAGCTTTTAAACACTTTTTATTTATAAACCACTTTTATACATCATATTTATATAATTCCATTTGGTCATATAAAATCAATTCTCAGTTGCTAATCCTTGTTTGCATTATAATAATGACAACTTTTATTAGAGCACAATAACAACCACAAATGATAATAATCAACATTATCATTTTCTAATAACCAAGCACACTAAATATATCATAAAAAATTTCTGATAAAATTATTCCTTTATATATAAAATATGATAAGGTAAAAATTATTTCATTTACGAAATTTCAAAACAATACCATGTCAAATTACTCTTTTAAGTATTTAGAGATCCCTATCAATAATGTTAATTACTCGATTGACCAGAATCCATAAGCCACTCAACAAATCAACCAACACAATACAAAACATTTTTATATCACTAACAAATACGCGCTCATATACACATACACACACACACACTCAAACTCAATCTAAGGTGCTACTGACCCTATCTCTAATGAGTACCCCACCAAAGCCAAGGTTCTCGCTTAAACTTCAGCTCTGGTACCAAGTGTGATGATCGGAGATTTTCGGTCCTTGAAAATCGATAGTAATACATTCACTGTATCACATGTCGAACAGTCAAATGCCGAAAAAACTAATTTTAGGGAAAAGAAATAAGGAAGAAGAAGAAGAAAACTAAACAACACAGAATCTCACAGTGGAATGAATAATCTATAATATACCACAAATCTTTACACAAGGGTGTGATATGTATATACACAAACATCATTCGGAGTATACTGACATATTTCAGCCAGGACTGTTATAACAGCCCATCCTCACAATTGTTGATAAACACAACAATGAATACAATGGAAAATAACCATCTACGTGAATATGCATCTGGGCCTCCCATTCGTCTATTGAAGCTCCAAGCATCCAACTAATCTACAATATACTCGGCCTGACCCGAGCATTATAATAAAATAACATCCGAGTTAGTCTGGAAAACCAACATGAGAAATACACCCAACTGGATTTAGAGTCATAAGATAAATCTTTGAAATCATAGGTATTTCATAAAACCACGCCGCACATAAACATGGACGGGTTTTACCTTATGATAACCAAAACCATTTCATATAAGATTCTCTGATATTATAATAGTGTCTAGAAACAAATACTGATTAATCATAGCCGAAATTGTTACATTGATTAAATTCCAACATAATAGGTTCTACAATCAAAACCGTAAAGGCATGTATTAGAAAATGGACTCTATACTATGACATGGTAAGGAACTACCTTCCGAAGATACATCTCTAGATAAATGTACTGAGGTCTTAGAAGAACATCTTTTACCTCTACCACACGGGACTGGCCTACCACTTGACTAGTAGTACTGAATATGATCATCCCACTTGGGCCCCGAAGCATACAAGAATAAATAATAACCGATCAAGATTTGGAATGACCATACCCTACTTAGGAGCTACCCACTTGGTCCTATTGCATGCCCGATTTTTGTCATTCTCGGTTAACGAGGTCCGAGGCGACATTTTACCTTTTTGTATAGCACTTTCCACTTGGAATGTTAATACTGCCTTCCAAGCAACAATGCAATACCAGCATTCATCCATACAAGTTCGTTCTGAGATTGAACGAAACACTTAAGAGCTCTGTCTCTAAAATTCCATCATCATCAAGATATTTTCACTTTGAAATGTATTCTTTTGATTGAAGTGGTTTTCGGATAACATACCCGATCCCGGTCTCTTCGAAACAACATTTGTTAATTTTCAATAAACTCAACCTTGGTTCTTTAGGAAATAAACAGTCAAACATAAGATCGAAGATCACCTCAAAACCGTTAGTGGGTGGATTTCCTTATCATTTTCCTTGGAGAATGAAACAAGATTTATACGCAAAGTACAGCATCATCGGAGATGGCTATGCCATATCACCCACATGTTTCTTCTATATATTTCTAAGTTACGTTGGGTCCAATTTCGATAGTCGGTTATTTAGCTATCGAATAACAAACATTCAATAAGGGATTTATTTCATAGGGAAAACCAAAATTGGTTAAGCATATAAGCAATCACTAACCTCATTTTATATACCTTTCATAATATAAAAACCACTTCATAAATTACTTGTATAAGAATACTTTTACATAGATATCCACTGATCCTTATATTTTCAATACTTAGAAAATATCCCTATACTTGTATCAAAGGCATAAATATATTCACAAGATTGAGAAAAGATGTTCTTTTCATTCAATTCTCAAATCACTTATAAATTCCCTTATAATCCTCCAAACCATTTATAAACCATTTTATAAATCTCCATAAACCATTTATAATCCCTTTATAAAATTTCAATCACTTATAAGCTTCTTGTACATTTCAAAGATTATGGATAAACCCTTTATGAATCCATAAACCATTTATAAAACTTCTTTTATAAATCTATAACTCATTTCTAAAATTCATTTATAAATATCTTACCATTTATAAACTCTTTCACCTTGCAAATAACCTTTCCTTAACTCTTCAGACCATTTTATGACTACTTTATAAAATCTAAATTTTCAACTCCATTCATGTGTCTCAAAAACATTTATAAATAATTAAAAAAAATTTACTTCAAAACACCATTATATAATAATGGTTATCAATAATAACCATTATAAATAAATGGGAATTATTAACTTTAAAAAATCTGAAAATAATAATCAAGACATAAAAAGAAAGGTATGATCTATCCTTAAATATTAATCTAAAAAGTCCACGAATCTCAATGACCAAGAGTTACCAATATAGACCAAGAATTAACAATTGACATGAGAAGTTACCGTAGAATACCTGAAGGAGAAATAATTATTTTTACTAATTTGTTTATCCAATTTATTTCAAATAAGTTGTATCTTGTTCAATCCAATCAATAGAGCTAGAGTTATAGTTGAAGCAGCCAATAAAAAACCAAAGTAACTAGTTATAGTAGGGATCAAAGAGCTAAACTAGATATCTTATTTTGCTACATACGTTGACAAAACACTTACCTAAGTTTCCATTTTTTCAGATATGACGGTAGGGAAAAGTCAATTGAAAAGAATAGGTTAAATTGAAAGTTCTTAATTCATTAGTTAATTTAAAAATATTTGTTAATTAAATATTAGTAATTAATACTTACCGTCATAATAATAATAATAATAAAAACAATAATAAAAAACCTTATTAATAATCCTTATTATAAATTTAAAAACCATAATTATTCTTAAATAATTAACCTTTTCACATTTTTATAAATTCTTTAAAACTATTTTACTATAAACAAATACTTTTAAACCATACTAATATAATTTAAATATAAAATAATATTACGAAAATTAGTTAACCTTCAAACAATATTAATATTGTTAATAACCTTAAAACAATATTACTATAATTACATAATCTTAAAATAATATTACTATAATTAAATAATCTTAAAATAATATTATATAATAAAATAGATAATCCTTAAAACAATATTCTCGAAACCTAATTTCATATTTAAGAATCGTTTCTCGTCTCAAAGCCCATTTCGACCTAAACGGTAATTTATAGTAGTTTTAAACTACTAATTTGAGGCCAATAGCCACCCAATACTTAACTAAAATTAATTTTGATTTCTTATCACTACTGGATTTTAGTTTTCGACATATAATAATGGTATAACCATAACATCCATAATCAGGTTTATTTTTCAATAATCCATATAAATATATTATCAAAATAATTCAATAATAGTGAGGAATCCTGTTGGATCCCTCCAATCTATTTCTCCCTATACCATAAATTTTATATAATCGTAAAATATAAATCATTCACTTCGAGGTAGGATTCGTATATAAAGGGTCATTCTCCCTTACAAGGGAACGTAACAAGGTCTCATCTGCTCCAATAGGCGGGAATATTCAATCCAACTAATATAAATATAGTAATCCATCCAAGCAATCGTCCAACAATTTTTATTGGTTATATATTATACCAGTTAACCAAAAAGGCGAGTGTAAATCATTGAAATTTTCGGTCATCTCCGAGGCTTCTTGGTTTGTAACTAAAATCGAACGATGTCCAATTTTATCCCAAACTTCAGCTGTCCCCAAATTCGTCCAAATCAGTTCCATTGTGAAATTTTCGTTGTTACGATCGCAATGCAAAAATCCGCACCTCGATTAGACCTCGTATGCAAAAATTATAAAAAATTTAAGTTATCGATTTAAATTTATAAATTAATAACCAATTACATAATTTACATTAATTACCATTCTATTGTCTTCTTCCCCAAAACTCTCTTCTCCTGTGCATTATATACCAGGTGTCATTGCCATGCACGCCCAAGCGAGGGCATAGAGCTACGCTCCGCTAAACTTCATTTTGTCGATTCCATTGAACTTCTCAACGCGATCTCCACCTCCTCGTCACAACCCCATCACCTCCATGCTCCCCCAAAAAATCGCGACAACATTACCCTTTGCGGGTTCACTGTAGCGACACGTTCCCCCACGAGCAGCCGAGCTCCACCAAATCTCGCCAAAGATGCTCTCTGCCATCGTGAACGCGAATCCGTCCTCCAATCAATCGATCGACGACTAAATCTATATAAATTTCAAATCCAAGTTCCTTCTAATACCAAACCCTTAATGTCGAGTTCAAGAACTAATGTTGCACTTCTCAATAAGAATATCAGGTTGAAGCTCTCACCAAAACAAGATTTTTAAAGCTTGTTTCAGATTGTTTAATTGAGTAAATACTGAAATATAAATTTTTGAATTCAATTCTTTTTCTTTTCTGTTTATTAGCAGCGTTTTTATAAAGGAGGGAAGGTTGGGAAAGAATGAGGAGGCATTGGCTTATGTACGGCCTTGCTTGATGGAGATGGAACATGGCGGAGGGGTGGGCTATGAATGGTCAAATCAATATATATATATATTATTTAAATTCAAAATATCTGGCTATATAATTTCGAATCTCGATCGAGACGTATCGTCTAGAATTCAATATGTTATACGCCTATTCCAAATGCAATAGAACTAGTCTCGAGCTCTAATTCGGCTGTATGTAGAACATGGCTTTTTTGAACCCAATTATTATATTAAATTTTTGATATTAAATCCTATGTATTTCGATCTCGCACGACCAAACAATTAGGCTAATTGCTGTTATCCCGCCTTTTGGCAAGGCCGAGATATTAAAAAACTGATTACAAGCTCAAGATTTAGCGTCCTAGATGTCCAGTATGCACAGGCTCGCTATGGATATCGACGAATTTTGTCCGAGTCCGGATCAAGCTGCGACTGACAAGACATGACGAGCTAAGCCATGGAAGCTGGCATTCCCAATTTCAGCTCCATCGACATGATCTTGATCGATATGAAGTGATTTCGTATCGATCACAAATCGTGTCGAAACTTTCTGGAATTGGTCCGGTGGGCTCCCTCACGTGCCAGAGCGAATCTCCCGAAGTTTGAGCGAAGTCTCAGCCTCCTACGCCTATAAATAGAGCCTCAGAGCCTACAGAAGGGGGATCTTTTGATTCTCAAGTGCCCAGACTCTGCCGGATCAAGACTTACATCATATATTTGCTGTTGAATTTGAATTTCAAGTTGTAATTTGTTGTTGCTTGCGGTAATCACTTGTAATCGAAAAAAGAGAATCAATAAAGTTGCATAAGTTTCATAGTGGACGTAGGCAACACGCCGAACCACTCTAAATTGCTTATCTGCGCATTTATATTCCTGTTGCTTGGAGTTTTTATTAGATAATCCGCATTTTAAATTTATATTCTTCACTATTATCTCTTCAAAAACTGTCGAAGAGTGTTGTGTCCAATTTTTGTGCAAACACTTTGGTGCTTTCACTTAAAAGACCCAGATTTTCTCCTGCTCGTTGGATTTGTCGTCGATACCGGATTGAATAAATCTAAGAGAGAGATCCAGATCACTAATTTGAGTTCCTTCCCTTATATTCAGATTTGCATAAAGTCTAAGAAAGGAATTTAACCTTCAAGATGGTTAGCACAAGGACAACCTATTACGCTGTCAATCAAGAAGACCAGGATAGACAGAATCCTGCATCACTACCTCCCTCTAACCAAGACGCTACTGGACACTCGGAACCATCAGGTCCGGTTACCCGACAAGAGTTCCAGCTGCTGCTTCAAGAGCTGACCCAAAGTCGGCAACAACTAGCAGAACAGCTATGCGCCAATGCCGAGCTGACTAACCAGCTGAATCGTCAGAAGCAAAGGAGATCCAGGAGAGATCATGCTTCTCACTCCTCCAGCGAAAGTTCTTCCTCTTTTGATTATCATCATCAATCTCCGCGACCCCGACGGGATGGGAGTCACATACAAACTGCTGGACATCAGCCGGCAATGACCGTTGAATAGCTGAGAGTTGGTCCATCGGCCAGTTTTCAAACTGACCCTCTTCCCGAGGGGTTATCGCTCCTCACTACACCATAGAATACCGCACCACGATCGTCGCGGTTGAACCAAGGGTCGATGCCCAAAATTAGTCGAACCTCGACCGTCGTCATCATGGACGTACTCCTGAACCATACGTCCTGGAAGACTATGAGCCAAGAAGGCAAGGTGCGGACCGTCGACAGCATCCGGTCTAACCTCATAATGTGGGACCCAACCACACTTCGGCTCAACACATACAGAACGTACAAATGCTGAATCTCCCAACCATGATACGTAAGATGATCCGTGAGAGCCAGGGTCTCACAAATGACGACTGGGGGATCTCCTGAAGTCACACTCATTTTACCGACGATATACTTACTGCTGAACCCCCTCGGCGATTCAGGATGCCAACTCTACCCATGTACGAGGGAAACTCCGACCCCAACCAACATATTCTGCAATATGAATGGTCGATGAGCGCTGCCAGAGCTGACGATGCAGTGAAGTATCGTAGTTTCCCCATCTCCTTGGGGGGTATCGCTACCATGTGGTTCACTCGACTGCCACCTCGATCCATCTCCTCATTCGACCAGTTGGCCACAAAATTTGTTTAGCAATTTCGCATGCACATCGCAAGACCAAAAGATGTCAACACTCTGTCTAGAGTCACCCAAGCTCCTTGAGAGACGCTCAGACACTACTTAGAGAGATTCCATGCTGCATGTGCGAAAATCAGCAATCCGAACGATAACTCCATTCTTATGGCATTGACTAAGGGGATTGACCCTGATTCTGAGTTTGGCAACTGGTTGGCTGGAAAACCACCTGCATCATTGGACCATTTCTACGCCAAGGCGGCTCAATTCCTGAGAAGGGTAGATGCGAAACAGTTTAGGAAGCAGACTGATGCAGGGCCAAGCACGGAAGGGATCCAAAGCAATGTCGCAATCAAACAGTCCGGTGAAAGTTCCGGAAAAGTTTAGTTGAACTTTCAAAACAAACAAACTCAGCGAAGGGAGAACGTGAATCAAAATAGAAAGCAAGATCAAAATCATGGCCCACAGCGCAAGAATCCTATGTTTGACAGTTACACTACTTTGAATACATCACTGGAGAACTTGTATTTACAAACCTGTAATACAATTCAATACAAAAAACCTGCTCCGAAACTGTTGTCAGAGAGGCAAATCCAGACGGGAAAATTTTGCAGGTTCCATGAAATCTACGGGCACAATACAAATGAATGTCGTCACTTGCAACATCTCGTAGAAAATTGATTAGAGAAAGGAAGCTAGAACAGTTTGTGCAGGCACCGCAGCTTGGAGAAGCGGGCCCATCGAATAAAAATAATGAGCCCGATCGACCGAGACAAGAGGACTCTACCTGTCCCGGTGGGAGATTAGTGATAAACGCCGTCAGTGGCGGACCCACATTGTCAGGAGCCTGGAACGACGAGGATCTTCGTCGCTATTACACATGACAGGCTTTATTTAGTCTATGAATACTTTGCAATTTTCTTTGCATTCTGAAGTTTGAATTTGTAATAAGGCACTGACTTTGCCATGTTTTTCCGTTTCAGCAATAAATTACTATCTCTTCAAGCTAGAGTTGTGATTCACCGAATGCGACATTCAACAATCACAACGCACGAAGAGCTAAGTTCTATCGCACGATGGAATTTATTCAAATAACGAGTGACTGTGATACAACCGGCCACTCACTAAGTGAAACCTCGGCTTGAGGGCAAGCCATCACATCGAAGGCTGAACTGGACCGACACACGATAGTCCTATAACTAACTCCACTTTCTCAGAGTGCGAATTGGAGTATAAACACCAACTCTAGGTTCTCAGAGTGCGAACCGGAGTATAAACACTAACTCCACTTTCCCAGAGTGCGAATTGGAGTATAAACATCAACTCTAGGTTCCCAGAGTGCGAACCGGAGTATAAACACTAACTCCACTTTCCCAGAGATGAATTAGAGTATAAACATCAACTCTATGTTCCCAGAGTGCGAACCGGAGTATAAACACTAACTTCACTTTCCCAGAGTGCGAATTGGAGTATAAACATCAACTCTAGGTTCCCAGAGTGCGAACTGGAGTATAAACACTAACTCCACTTTCCCAGAGTGCGAATTGGAGTATAAACATCAACTCTCGATCCCCAGAGTGCGGACGGGAGTGTAAAAACCAACTCCAAATTCCCAGAGTGCGAATTGGAGTATAAACATCAACTCTAAGTTCCCAGAGTGCGAACCAGAGCATAAACACTAACTCCAAACTCCCAGAGTTGGAGTTGGAATATAAACATATAAATGCGGTTCCGAAGAGGGTGGACCCGTACGCCTAACGACTTCGGCCGTATCCTAACCAAGTTTGAGGAGGATGGACCCGTCCGTCTAACGACCTCGCTTGTTAACTCAGAGTGGATGTGATCCGACCATCCACGATCTCGATAAACCAATCGTTCCCAGAGTGTGAACGAATTCCTAAAAAGCCCAAACAGATGTGACTGACCATCTATCGGCTAACTCCAAGTTCCTAGAGGGTGAATTGGAGTATAAACATCAATTCCAGGTTCTCGGAGCGCGAACCAAAACGTACATGTTAACTCCAAGTTCCCAGAGCGTGAACTGGAGTATAAACATCAATTCCAGGTTCCCGGAGTGCGAACCGAAACGTACATGCTAACTCCAAGTTCCCAGAGCGTGAATTGGAGTACAAACATCAATTCCAGGTTCCCAGAGTATGAACCGAAATATAAATGTCAACTCCAAGTTCCCAGAGTGTGAATCAGAGTACAAATACCAAGTCAAAGTTCCTAGAGTGCAAACTGTGTTACAAACATCGATAACTCTCAAATTCCCAGAGTGTCAACCAGATTATCGATCACAGATTATCCTAAGTCCCCGGAGTGTGGACATGTGCTCAAGATTTGCAATAGGTGCGATTGACCACCGAAATACAAATGCTGGTCCCTGGAACTGGGGGCAAAAGCTTAAGTGTTAATCACTAACCAAAGTGATACAATGCCCAAAATTCAACTCATTCATCGATTACGACTTGTGATCAAGATTTTCAGACTTGGCAAATAAAATGAACTCAACTTGAAGGTAAAAACACCACAAGTACACTGTACTGAAAGTCAAATACTGCAAATACTTAAGCACGAAGGAAATAAGAGTTGAAGCAAAGAAACTAAATGTCATTTCAACTAACTGTATGTGAAGATTCATGTACAAGTTATTCCAAAAAATTCCTACTAGCAGGGGGCCAAGCCTGCAACTATACATGGCCCATGAAAGAAAATAAAAGCAACTTCCTTATTGCCAAAAATGCGCCAGAGGGAGATTATCTACGTTTTCTTCTTCGGCTTTTTCTTCGATGTGGAACCACTGGAACCGCTAACAGTCTTTCGCTTCGAGCCCTTACATTTTGGCGGATCATCCTCTGATGAAGGCATGATATCGACATCTTCCTCCGAACATGAACTTAAAGGAATATTCTCTTCAGGAGGAGTCGGATCCACAACCGAGGGGGGGGGGAATGGGCATGCTGGTATCGACGGGCGTGTCCCCGGAAGATATCACCATAAGAGGAGTGGGGCCAACCACCGTCGTAACACTCTCGGAACTACCACCATATGCTGCCGCCTCCATCTCTGCGTTGATTTGACCCAGTATCTCGGCTTCACGAGCGGCACGGGCTTCACGATATGTAGTGGTGGACTGTGACGAAGCAATGGAAGAAGGCGGGAACGCGCCAAGAACGAATGGCATGTACGCAAAAGGATCGCTGCTTTGACCTAGGAGCTCGTTCATCATTTGCTCGTCCAAAGACAATGAGCTTCCCTGTGTCGTCTCCGTCGGCGCGACCGCAGTCGTGATGATCGCCTCAGTAGTGATGGCCTCCTGCACTTGATGTGATTCTTGGCTTACAGGAGGCGCTGTCGGTGTAACTTTTCTCACTGGACAAGAAAGAAAAGAAGTTTTCAGAACACACTTCAAAAACAAGCCTTTCACTTCAAATACACATGAAATTTGTTCAGGGTACCTTCCTCAATTCGGTTTACGGCTGGCTGAACAGCTTCGGATGAATGATCCCTAATAGGGGATAAGCGTGGCTGTTCAGGATCATAGGCCGGGACGGGCTGGGGCTCGATAACTGGGGTGGGCTCGGATCGAGATGAAGTTATAATCTCGGAACTAGTAACATGATGCTCAACTCCGGAACCTTCCCCGGTTTCTAAGTGTTGGGTGCCTAGCCTCTCTCTTGCATGAGAGATCACATAATCGTGGAGAACTTTCTTTTCATCTTCGCTTAAAATACGGTTCTCCAGCTCGAATTCGTCAAGGGCACCACCCGACAGCACCTCTTTCTATTCCTCGACCACCAAGTTCCAGGTGTTGTATAAATGTGTCGAGTAATCGTCAAGCCAAGCCAGATTCCTGTGTCCCAACACATTGGCGTTATAAGTGATGAGAAGCTCTTCAATCTCCGTCTCAAGCTTGATCTCTGCCTGCCAAACATTCTCATCAAATCCGGCCTCCACCTCAAGGACCTTTTCCACGGCTGCATCTCTTTCCCTCCGAAACTCCACCGCCTGATCGCACGCTTCCTGTGCGGAAACGTTAGCGACGTCCCTCTCCTTCATGATTTTCGAAACTTTGGCCTTGAGCTCACTTAACTCCTTCAGGGCTGCATCCCGCTCGACGGCTACGATGGTATTCCAGTGGCCCATGTCCTCCACCGTGGCATAATGCTCGCGCTTCATCCTATCCATTGCTGCCTAGGCTTCATCAGCCTTCTTAAGAGTCTCGATTTCAGATTTGTGAGAAAACTCAGCCTCGCTATTAAGCACTTGAATTATCCGGTCTTTTTGGCTAAGTTCTTTCTCTAGTTTCTCAATCATGGCCGCCCGGTCGAAGGCCACCTTTGATGCTTTCTTCGTGGTTTTTGACCATTCCTGGTACTGGAAAAATATATCCGCAAGATAATCATGCATCATGGGTTCGACCGACGCTGGTACCCTTTTCAAACGCGGAGGGAAGACAAACCCATCAAAACAAATGTCAGGAAAATCTTTCTTCGGCTGAGCAATCCTCGCTGCTCCTTCACCCGAGGGCTCGGTTAGTACCTTCTCTGTTGTTGCGGGGGCCACAATCTCAGTCCTTGACGATTGGGAAGACGACTTGTGTCGCAGGGCCTTGGAAGGTCGCGAGGCGTGGGCAGGAGGTTGTGCAGAGCTCTGGGAGTTGGCGTACGAGATCGAGACCGACGCCTATACTCTTTATCTCTGTCAGAGCATTCATGACTCGAGTACCCTTGGTCATAATCTCTGTCTCCTTCTCTCCTATATGATTCATAATATGATGAAGACTTGCGTTTGCGGCGAAGGCTGCCAAGCATCGAACTTTGACCCGACATGGTATCTGCGAAGCGAAAACTTAAAATGGAGTTAGTAATCTCTCGAAGCGAGCGTATTACATTCGAAAATTGTGTAGTGCCGTGACGTGTGTATGTATGTGCAACCCCCCGACCAACCGAATATGTCAACCGCGCTAGTGGGCAGAGACTTGCTTAAAACTAAAGCTTGTTGGAGCTCATCCAATCCGGCATCATGATGTAGGGACAAGTCGTCTGGAATTGGAAGATCGGCGAGCCCTTCAAAAAGATTCTCTGATCTTGGGGGAGACACCTCCGAAATTCTAATTCTAGAGGCGGGCCGGGACGTGACAACAGATTTCCATCTTCCCTTTTTAGATGGCTTAACAATGGCTGTCTTGCCTTTTCTTTGCTCTTTGATATCCTGGGTTACATCTGCAGGTTTGCCCAATGGTTCCTCATCGGTGTGAGTCTTTTCGGAGTCAGCCTCCTCGATTATAACAACTTTAGGCTTTCTTCGTTTAACTCGTTCTTTCAAGGCAGTCCGTAATGCATCGTCGAGCATCATACTATGTCTTCGCTCGATCGGGCTAAGAATCCTAAGATTCCTATCCGTCAAGAGCAATTCGATATTCCTCTCTTCACTTGGGATTTCTTGAAAAACCCTAGCTATCTCCTTGAAATGTTCACCCTCGGGTCACTGGATTATTGCTGAAAAGAAAAAGAGATGTGAGTGCAACTACATCTATATCTGTCTTATCAACTACCTGAGAAGGTGGCAATACTCACGTCTAAATAGCCATCGCCTAGCAAATCCTTGAGGACAACGAATGTAAAACCACTCCGTCTTGAAGTAGCTCAGCCTAGTCCAAGCCCCTGTGACCACCTGATAGTTCCTTACTACCTCCAGGATGTGAAAGATGGACTATCATTTCGACTCTTGAAGTTGAATTGGTACCTAATCTCGGTCGGGTTCGGTGGTCGATAAAGATACTCCATAAATGCAATGAACAAGCTATTGAGCGAGGCATATCCGTTCGGGTGTAGCTGAGATGGGGCGATCCCCAAAAACGACAACACTTCTCTTATGTACTGGTTAAACGGAGGGAGTGTCCCAGCTGCGCACGCATGACAATTGAATGCGGTATATCCCTCCGGTGGATTGTGCGGTCTGTCGCTTGGTCCTAGCAATAATACGTCATCCATCGACAGACTATGCCTTAAGCATATTCCTCCTAGCAAGTCTTCCGAAATGTTGGACGGAACAAAGTCTGATGGTTTATTAATGAAGGATGCGTCAGGTAACTCGTCCGGAGCTGGACCGATAACTTCAACCTCAATCTCCGGTACTTCAAGCACGGGAGAGCCTGAACTCTAAGTTTCTTAAGGCTACGAGCTTGAAGTTTCCATAACTAGCTAACTCACGCGAAACCATCATTAGACGACAAAGAACCCGTGTATTCCCCTCGTGTAAAGTGTGTGTTGTGCAGTGTTGTGCATTACTTGGATAAATTTTGCAGAGTTAATGAAAATAAGCTAATGACAAACCTTCGAAGTCCAGTTGTAATGACCGTCATCGCTGACCGTCATCACCAAATCATCTAAATGTTGGCAATCGATTCGGATTAAAGTTGTTATGGTTCCATCGACGAGCTTCGGAAGGTAGTCAAGTATGCAGTTTAACTATCAAGTCCAGATATGCAGGAAGGAAGCTCATCAGAATTATGCTGAAAAGTGTCGAAATTTCGTATCCATCATGGGAGGTTTCGAAACGATCACAGGAAGCTCGTTCGAGTCCATCAGGATACAAGTTCGAATCGATCCCAGGGAGCGTGTTTCGAATCGATCATCAAGGGCCGAGTTCGTATCGATCATAATAGGATGGCTTTGAATCGATCCTTGATTGCTTTGTTCGTACCAATCAGGAAGATCTCAGCTTTACATTGATCACATTTGAGTCGATACTTTTCGTATTGAGCATAAAGGTAAACTTCGTATCGATCTAAAGCTGAGTACTTCGGAGCAATCGTTAACTTATTTTTCGTATTGATCTTTTCGTATCGATACGATCCACCACCATAGCAATCGGTACGAACTACATCACCTCCATTGGAATGTTCCAGGGATCGATGCGAAATCCAAGGAGAAATATCACTGCCTTCATCGATTCGAACGCAAGCCCCCAGATCGATTCGTTTTTTGCCTTTTTCATTCTTTCTTCTCCAATCTACAGGAGCGTCGCTATGGCCATTTTGGACCGAGCTCACACCCAGATATGACTTTAAGAATTACCAGAATTGATAATCAATGAAGAAAAGAGGGATCTGGGATTCGTACTTTGTCGTCAGGATGTAGCAGATATCGATTAATTACCTAATTTGAGATTTGGATTTGAAGAGTTAAAAGGTTAGGTTAAATCGAGTCGAAAGCACGGTGCTGTTATTCTCCTTTCTCTGATTCTTCGAGTCGATACGAAGATTAAAGGCAGCAGTGAAAAGTGAAAAGTGAAAAGTAAAAAAGTGAAAAATGGCTAAGTCCCGGGTATTTATTTGAAACCTAAAAGGAACCGGGTCGATTCGCCTCCCGGTCCACGTGACCGGTCGCAACCAGTCAACCCATGGATCGAGACGAATCCCCAGTTTGAATCCATCTAACCAAAGATTTCCATTGGTTCGAAATGGATAGTGAAAACAACGGCTCGAATCCATGTTCACATCAACAAGTTCACAACTCCATCTACTGCGCTTCGATACGAACAGCTATTTCGTATCCTTCAGTATATAAACATTAGCATCGTTACAGACAACACAACAAAAACTTGTTGGAGTCATTAAGCATCGATACGAATGAACATTTCGCATCCACAGAATTCTCTATTTACCGATGTGAAGTCAATCTATCAACCTTCTATATTGATTCAGGAGAGGATCGATACGAAGGAACTTCCCAAAACAACTGACAAACGTTGTTACCTCTCAAATTTCACATCAATTCAGGAGTGGATCGACACGAAATTCAATACAAGAAAACTGACAACGACTCGTGAGTGTGCAACGTTAACGAGAGTCAGGTTAACATATGTGCATATGTCAAAACAATATCCCATTTTCAGCATTAATAGGAATTGGATATTCATCTAATAACGATTACGGCGACAAACAGCTAGGCCCTATCATACAGAAATCAGTTATATCAACGCAAGGTTACAACCTTCGACAAAAGAGCAACGGTTGTTCAGAGTGAAGATTGCAGCTTTTCAAAGCACGTCATGTTTCCACAAGACGTACTTTGGGAGGCAAACGTTATCCCGCCTTTTGGTAAGGCCGAGAATCAAAGAAATGATTACTAGCTCAAGATTTAGCGTCTTGGATGTCCATTATGCACAGGCTCGCTATGAATATCGACGAATTTTGTCCGAGTCCGGATCAAGCTGCGACTGACAAGACATGACGAGCTAAGCCATGGAAGCTGGCATTCCCAATTTCAAGTCAATCCGAGTACATATGCTCAAGATATGATCGATGCAAGTTAAAAGAAAAACCACATTTTCATGTCCATCAAATTCGCATCGATCGGCTTCGTACCCATCAATAAGCCACAGTTCGAATCGATCTGGTTCGCATCCATCACCCACTTCGCATCGACCGGTTCCTGTTGGTTCGTATCGATCAGGTTGTCAGTATTCGACTCCATCATCCTCGTATCGATTAGTTGGTGGCTACTTCGCATCCATCAACTGCAACAAGTCACTATTTCGCATCCATGAAATAACTACCTCCTTTCGTCTCCATCCTCCTTTGTTCGTTCAAATCCATCACCGAGCAGGGTTTCGTATCCATTAGTGAGCCCTATTTCGTATCCGTCCACTTCGCACCGATCCAGTTCGAGTCCATCTACAGAGCATGCTTTACGTATTGATTCGCTAAGGCCTTCTTCGCATCCATCAAGTTTCTACCTTGTTCGTATCCATCGAGGAAAGTCCTTCTTCGTAACCAAATGCCTTCGTCACTTCGTATCTTTTGATGTTGCTGCTGTTCGAATCCATCGAGTTAACACTACTTCATGTCCATCAACATGAATTGGATAACGGCACTCGATACAAATGAGGCGAGAACCATGGATGAGACACGGTCAAACTGGAGAGAAAGGTGGATCGGTTCGAAATGCGCGTGCCGCGTCATCTCTGAAACACGTGCAACCATCGATACGAGAGGATCGTTTCGAAGCCATGGAGTCGAACCAAACAGCCATCCGAGAAATCTCAACTCGTCTCGATCATATCTCAAGATCCACTAATCCAAATGCTATGAAATTTTCACAGTATATTGCACACGAGCCAAGGAATGTTCACACCAAATTTCAGCTCCATCGGACATGATCTTGATCGATACTAAGTGATTTTGTATCGATCACAGATCGTGTCGAAACTTTCTGGAATTGGTCGTGTGGGCCCCCTCACGTGCCAGAGCGAATCTCCCGAAGTTTGAGCGAAGGCTCAGCCTCCTACGCCTATAAATAGATCCCCAGAGCCTATAGAAGGGGGATCTTTTGATTCTCAAGCGCCCAAACTCTGCCGGATCAAGACTTGCATCATATTTTTGCTGTTGAATTCGAATTTCAAGTTGTAATTTGCTATTGCTTGCTGTAATCACTTGTAACCGACAAAAGAGAATCAATAAAGTTGCAAAAATTTCATAGTGAACGTAGGCAACACGCCAAACCATTCTAAATCGCTTGTCTGCGCATTTATATTCATATTGCCTAGAGCTTTTGTTAGATAATCCTCATTTTAAATTTATATTCTTCACTATTATCTCTTCAAAAACTTCCGAAGAGTGTTGTGCCCAATTTTGGTGCAAACAATTGCCATGAAATTTGACGGTATATTATAATTCACTATCATGGATCCAATGAAACTGGTTTTGTTGAAATCCGAGACTGTACCACGGAAGGCTATTTACACTCGTTGATTAAAAAGAGTTACTTTCAAAATTAGTTAAATCACTTTTAAATCCAATCTAGAAGTTTTTTATCATCATTCGTATTAAATAGAATTTAATAAAATTTTAAATCATTTTTATCCAACTTAAAACCTAAAATTCAATTATTTACACAGTTTCAATTATTAAATTCAACAATTAAATTATCAAATGAATCGCTATATTTGAAACTTAAGTTATTTAATCTATGAAATTTAATTTTCAATATTTAAAATAAATTAAATATTCCAATCTCAAATGAATAAAATTTTGGGTTGTTATAGGTTTTAAAGATGAGTTTTGAAATTTATAGCTGGGTATTTAGTCTTTAAGTTCCCATGGTAAGGAATTGATTTCAAAATAAATAGTAATTCCAATAAGAGATTGTGTTGATAAATGAATTTTTACCCTTAGATACGATAAGGGATAATTTAGCACTGATTTAAATGGGTTAGATTGGGTAGGAGGGTTTTAATAAAAAAAAATTATATCAAAATCATAGATTTTATTTAAACATCTAAGCAGTGTATACTGATTGATGTTATTAGGCCAGTCCATAAACATTATTCATTACCACACCTTGAGGTAAAAAAGGTTGGAAGGTTTAATAGATGTTGTTTTATTAAAACTATATTGTTTGTTTAAAACATATAACTTGTAAAAACTATTTGTTGTTTTTGGGTCAACCTATAAACATTGTCCATTTTAACACTCTAAGTTAAAGAGGTCGAGAGGTTGACTCTAAAGGACTCAAGTTTTGATTATATCTTCACCTAAATTGTGAAAACTAAAATAAAATTTGTATTTGCATGTAATCTTAGGATATAAAAGAGTATTATACAAGTAAATAAAGTGGAATAAGTTATTATTTGGTGTTTTATGAAGAAATGACTTTATAAACTATTTTGACCTTAGGTGAAAAATTTATGAAATAATTCATAAATGATTTTATATTTTGGTACTGAATAAAATACTAAATGAAAATTAAAGGATTAAAAAATATTGGTATAGTTAAGAAAACAATAATTTTGGAAAGTGACTTTCAATTTTGTCTAAAGGAGCATAGGTAATCCTCTAAGAAATAATCCAAAGCTAATGAGCAAAATGGTACGCTTAGAAAATTATTTACATCCTTAGGCAATCAAGAAAGTTTTTGTAACGATCCTGAATTTTTATTTAATTTAAATTAATAATTAAATGAAATTTTGAATAAAGATTTATAAAATTAATTATAAATAGTGATGTGAGTTTCCCCGAGTTCAAATATATTCTATATAAATCATTTAAATTTTTAAATATTATGTATATATGTATATATGTGAATATATATATATATATATATATATATATATATATATATATATATGTATATTTGGGTATATATGAGTCAATTTGAAATTTTAATATCTTGTGTGTATATATATATATATTTTGATTTGAATTTAAATCTTAGATGAATGGTTTAATAAATATTTGAGTTATAAAATAAATTAAGAAAAAATATATATCTATAGTAACTCATAAATAAATTTTAACAACATGTTAACATAGAAGTTATTCATACTATAAAGTAATAAACAAAAGCACATGTATACTTACAAACTGATAAAACAAAACAAAGTATATGTTTTTACATAAGTAATAAAGCAAAGCAAAGTTGTATAAATATGTAGGCTGTAAAGAAAATCAAATATAAACAAAACAAAAAGTGATACAAGTACAAGACAATTAATGCTATACCTCTAACATCATCTTGGCCGAGATAATAGCTTCACTTCAGTTCAGTAAACAAAATGATATATGTACATAAAAAAATAAAAAATAAAATAAAATAGGTAAGTATAGGTTTGAGATAGAAGACACAAAGGACTGGAGTATCTTCAACCATACCTATTGTGTACAAAACAATATAAAATACTCTGTACAAACATGTAGCACCACATAATATTTCCTCTGTACTACCTACTACACCATTTTCTCTTCGTATATATCAACTTCTCCTCTTTTGAAATCTGAAAACCAAAGTAAAGTCAGTAAAAAAATAAATAAGATAAAATGGAAGCTTGCATTTTTTTCAAACCTATTCAACATTTGCAAACTCTGTTCTTCCTTTCTGTGAAAACCAAGGTGAGTGGCATATAGTTGTTCAAACTTGAATGTGTATTGCCATTGCTTTGTGTATATGCTGATGCTAGTGTATTCATTCTCTGTTAGCTACAGAGTATCAACCCACAAGAAGAAAAAAATTCATATCTTGTTTTATAACCCATATCTGGCCTCAGTTTCAAAACAAGATTTTTGTGTTTAAGTATAGGCTGTGATTTAAAAATGGTTTTATAAGGTATAAAGGTAGGTAGAGGGAAAGATCAAGTTTTTACAGTAAAAACTTAAGTCTCTGGAAATTTCAAAATTCTTGAATTGTGGATTCAATTATATAGCTTGAATTAACAGCCCAAGATAGGATTTTTAAGAGAAATATAGTGATTTTTAGTTGTGTGTATCATGAGCAAGTGACAGTAGAACAAAATTTGCTTAAAAATCAATTTCTCGTGTTTGAGTGATTCGTGTTAGGTGGGGTTGCTCGGGGTGCTAGACGAGCCTACGGAGATGCTAGGAAAAATGGCCGGAGTTGGTGGAAGTGATGGTGGCGTTGGCGGTAGCGGGGCAAAGTTTTTAACCCTAGTTTTAGGTGGGGCAAATCTTGACTTCGTTCGACGTCCACAATGCATCGAGTGGCACGCGACTTTGGGAGGTGGTAAAGAAGTGGTTGGCGAAGGCGTGGCCGGTGGTGGAGGTTGTCTGGTGGTCGGTGGAGGAAGCGGTGGCCGTTGACAGGTTTGTGGGGTGCGGTGTTGAAAATGTTTCCAGGTTTCCTATTTTCTTCTTTTTCGTTCGATTTTGATTTCTGGCCGATAGTGATGGGTTGATGATCGAGGTGTGTTGCCGCGATGATGGCTGATGTGATGGAGGGCTCGTCGATCGCCAGAGGAGCGTCGTGGGGCGGTGCACGCGCACAGGAACATTGCGTGTCAGGGGGGAGGAAGTGCATCAGTGGTTTATAACTGGAAGAAGAGAAAAAGAAAAAAAAGAAAGAGAAGGGGTCGAACTCGTATTGATCCCTGATTTCTTTTTCTCGCACTGGTTTCGAGTGTTCACTCGAATTTCTTCGTGGATTTCTCGAAGCAGGTAGAGGGGGAAGTTAAGTAAATGTTTGTTCAGGTTTTGCAAACTAAACCTGATCTGGTTGTAACTTCAAAATTAAATTTTTAATTAAGGATGGAACCAAGATTTAAAGTGAATTTTTAAATATAAGTTCAAGTTTAGTTTGAAGTGTTGTTTGGAAATAAAGTTTTAAAATTTAATTTGCTTTAAAAAAATTTAAAAATGTTTAAGTTCAAATATGTTTAAAGAGGATTGAAATTTATAATGGAACTTCAAAGTATACAGGAAGCATTTAAACAAGTTTTAGATAAATGTTTAAATCTCAACATTTTTGTAAGTGATAAATAAATCGAAATAGGAATGAGTTTCACCTTATGTTAGCATAGAGTAAATGACTCATAATTCGTTTAGTATTAAGTTAATTAACATGGATAATTTATTTAAATAATTAAGGACTTGGATTAATTAAATAAATAATAGAAGGTTAATTACTTAATTAAGGTTTAAGGATTTATTAAGTTAATTAATTTGTAAATTAAGAATTATCAATTAGATATTAATTAATAATTAAAGTTGATTTAATTAAGTGATTAAGAAATAAATTGATTTAAGGACGATATGATAAATTAAAATAAGTAATAAATTTGAGCAAAATTAATTTATCAAAGGCTAATTATAAATAAAGGTGATCAAGAATAATTATTTATTAAGGAGTAATTAATGATTAATTAAAGGATAGTTTATAAAATGTCTTAAAATTAATTGATTATCAAATCACCATGACTAGCAAATTTATTCATAGAGATTTATCAGATTTAAATTAATCAGATAATTGAATTAATCCTACCTAGCTTAGATTATAGTGGATGATTAAACTATTTAATATCCCTGTTATATGATGCTTTATGATTACCCCGATCTGTGTTATGATCTATGATGTAATTTAGTGTCTGTGATATAGTTTATTATCTGTAATATATATATATATATATGCGAAGCTGTGTATGAAAGATAAGCGTTATAATTCATATCGCTTATCGAATATATTGTTGTATTTAATTTGTGATGATTGAATGATGTTGCACAAATTGTGTTAAAACCCTGAACCACACCATACACACACAAATATGGATTTCACGAGGAAATCGATTAAGTCGCAGATTTTTGAAATAGTTAAATTTGAATTTTTAAATTCAAATGTTTTGGAAATGGAATCGGAATAAATGTGAAAAGCTTTTGGAATGGAATTTCAAAATAGAATTTATTATTTTTAAATTACTTGATTAAGTTTTGGAATTTAAATAAGTTGATTTAAATTTAAATTCAATACTTGAAATTGAATTCTGTAATTTGAAATTAGGGATTAATGATATTATACTAGTCATTATGAGTTAAACCATTTTTTAAAAGTATTATTTTTGGGAATTTGAATTTAACTCAAGGATTTCAACTCGTATAAATGAATCAGATTTCCAAAATGAAACTGTTGTTTTCAAATGATAAATACTTTTAGATAAGAGCTGAGATTCCAGTTAATTAGGGGAATTTCAAGATTGAATAGAGAAATGATTTTCCTAAGTTAAGAATGAATTCTTTTTGAAAGATATGAATTAAATCTGCTTATTTTTAACAGATTTAAATTGATGATTTGTTTAAATCAAATTGAAATGAAATTGTTTTGAAGGCTATAAGTTAAATCTTTGATTTAAAGATTTAACGAGTTAAATCAAATTGAAATAAAAATTGATTTGGAAAATATGTGAATAAATCTTTTGTTTAAAAGATTTAAATGTGAAAATTGTTTAAACCGTTAAAGGTTGTGAAAATGAATCTTTTTGTTTAAAGATTGAAAATGGTAATTTGTTAAACCATTTGAAAGAAAGTTTGAATTATTAAGTTGTGACTTAATTGAAATCCCATATCCATATGTTTTGAAAATATTTTCGCTCACTATTCGGTTTAACCGGGAAAGGACCTTTGTGTCGTATAACCCATTCCGAATATGTGATACGTCGTTATGGATAGCATTTGAAGACCGGTGATGAAGACCGGGTATTTGTGAAAGCGATAGGATGACCTATCGATTGTTTCTGCACCGAGTCGCGCCGGTATAGAAACTCCCTAAGTGATGGGAAATTCCAATCGGGATTGTGAATATCCGGGTTGCAAGGACTTCTTTGTAAGTGCCTTCGGTTCTGTTCGAACCCAGAACAGACTTGTATGGATTGTATGTCTGACATTACAAATTGAGATATAAAGCCGATTTCTTTCGAATATATTTCTGTTGGTGGCGAAGAATTTATTCTTTAGCTTAACACCCTTCTCTGAGACGTACGAGCTCAGAGGTTATATAGTTGAAGTTATCAGCGATATATTCCCAATTTGGTAATGTGACATGCTGAGTGTTGCTGAAATGATCATTGTGTTGATTATTGTGATAGGATTGTTTATTTGATCGTCTATCTTAGTGATCATTGTGTTGATCATTTGTTGACCCAAAGCATGGCTTTTGTATAAAGTATGTTTTTGTGGACGTGACTTCGTCGAGCCTCACACCCCGGAAATGGTCAAAACAGGAAAGATGCGGCAAGGTTATGAGGGGTAGCACCCTTTAGGGTATGTACATTTCCTTCTGGATAGAGGTGGTATCATGGTATGGAGCCCATATATTTAACCTATGTGGTTACTACGAATTTATTACTTTGTGGTTGTTGGTTATCGGGATCCCGTGAGAAAGGTCGTTTACGATCGGGGAATGGCGTGCTCGTGTCAGTAGTTACCCAGTTAGGGGTAACCCGGCCTTGTGTTGGCAGAGTTCCGGTTTGGTTCTCGGGGATGTCTTTCCAGAGGCATTCTCATGTGGCATTGGGAAGTTCCTTGGCCTGACAATTTGTTGGAAATCCAAAGAAACAATACGAAACTTGTACGGTTTTAGTTGTATAACCTGCCATGGAATGTGGCGGTAACCTGCTATTGAACATGGTTAGCTATAGTAGGCATACGATAATGGTCGTATGTTGGCTAAGATTTATATTCTACTTCCGAAATGAATTTTTTTTCTTCCTACACTATGCACTAGTAATAATATCAAATGTTATTTTAAATGCGTATCAAGCATCTTTGACTATCATAAGGAGAAATCTCCTCCGATTCTGCGTTTGCATTGTGTGTGTGTGCGGGAGGCCTTATGGTAGTCTCATTTTTCAAAAGCATTGCGAATTGACTTTGAAAATCCTTTGTTGAATGTTTTTAATAGATAAACTGTTTTTGTTGCTCACACCAGTCCCACGACTGATCCGGAGTTTATTGTTTTCTTTCCTAAACTCTGGGTGCTCATTATTTTCTACACGAGCAGTCGGAGTTGGGTTTTTCAGATAGTTAGATATAGTGGATTATCTGGAGTTGGTTCAGTCTTTGGATCGCACCAGTCTTTCTTATCTTTGTACATTGTTATTGGGAGTTCAAGCTATTGCTGGATTGATTCTTGGAGATGGAGTTGAAATTCTCGGAGTTCTTTCTTTTGAAGACTATCTTAGAGTTATTTGTTTCGCTGCTAGATGTTATCTATCGTTTTCTTTCCGCTGCTATTTTATTGTATCATATCTCTGATGTATATTGATATCTATTGGATTATCTGTTGTATCAGATATTGTATCAAAGCTGTATATCAATGTATTGTTCTTTTATTCCGCTGTGTTGTTTACTTAATGATTGTTATAAGCTCCGACGAATCGGATTTGAACGGTCGAATCTATGACATTCGAGTACGATTTGAAGTATGAATGTCGATTTTTGAGCGGGCAAAATCCCAGCCGTCACATTTTTAAACCTAAGTTAAAATTTGTTTGTTAGTCATTTGACATTTTTAGTAATGTTAAGTGTTAGAATTTTTATTTATGGATTATAATTTGTTTGATTGATTGGGTGATCTTATATACCATAATTTATAGAGTTAAAATTTACAAACCAAGGTTTTTGAATTGATATTATTAAGACCTAAATTCCAATGATTTTGAAAAGTGATTTTTGGGAAAATTTGAGAAATAAATAGATTTTTTTCTCTAGTTATTGTTTTAGGAGGAACAAGAATACCACTGGAAGCTCCATATTGTTTTGATTTTAGAGTTTAACATTTTTTGTTAAAAGGACCCTTCCTTGACATTTTGATTTTATTTTTTGATTTATTTATCTTTTTGAGGAATTTAAAAATGAATTCTGTAAACATTTTGAATATAAAACCCGGAATATAGTTCTAAATACTGGAAGTATTTTGAAAAATGTTGGAGCATAGCATATTCTATATTTTGTTGCATATGTTTGTTACATTGTTATTAATTGCATCGTGTTATCTGATTGCATATGGTTGTTAAAGTGTTTATGGTGCATATGTTCATGGTAGGGAAAATAACCAATCGGGTTTACTGAAAGCCAAGTAAGTAAATTGATTTTCTTCGGATGGTTATTGCATCTTCCACTCCATAATAATTTCAGCGACAAAATTCTTTTAAGTGGGGGAAAATGTAACGACCCATAAATTAATCGTTGTGTATTTGAATATTGAAATCTTTTTTATTATTTAAATAATGGATTTTAATAACCAAATAAACATACATTAAATATTAATTAATTATATTAAAATCATTTTCAAATATTGTTTACCAAAATAATAAGTTCAAATAGCACATTTTTGTACATATGCACACATATGCATATGCCATGATAAGTTAAATAATGTGTTAGTGCTTAATAATCATGCTTAGTTTAAATAAAAGTTTGATTTGACATAGTACGCATTAGTTTATAAAAAGGTATATTTTATATATAAAGAGATTCTTATCATACCTCGTTCCATACATAAGTACACACTTATGCACACACCATGGAAGCATGTTTTGGGGGTAGGAGAGGATATTCCTAGGGGGTAATGTGTAAACCATGGTATGGGGGAGACATGTGGCATCTTGTGAGTGGTGGAGAAGAGGCAAGAGTAGTTTAGTAATTACACTTGTTTCATGCCTACATATATGCATCCGTTCATACATTTCTCCACTTTAATTTCTTATATTCAATTTCTCAAATTCCTAACACATCTTCATATGCATATAGCCATGGCCACCAACCACTTGTTCATAGTATAAAACACTTGCCTTTTCACTTCCATCCTCTTAAACTAGCTAATATCCTCTCTACTTCACTCTACATTCAAACAAGACACATAATTCCTCATTTTGGACCATTACCGAGCCCTCTTTAGCCTAGGCAAACCCAAGTAGCCCATGGTGAGCCCAACATCCACTCCAAGTTCCATAAAGTCGAGACATTTGCATAATAGAGCCTAGATCTAATCGAATTCAAAAGTTGGTGGAAGTTTGGTTAAGTTAGCAAGCTTTTTGCGAGTAAAACTTCACCTTCCAAGACCAAAGTTTTTACTATATACATGCTTGTATTAATAGCTTATGAATGCTTGTTGCATATACGTAGTAATTCTTTGGTGTTGACTCGCTTAGTGCCTCAAAAAGTTAAAAATTTGGTCGTAGTTTCGTAACTTGTAAAGTTAGTAAGTAAAAGGTGATTATAATTTTAGTTCATGCTCACTGCATGTTGTATCTAGTTCATTACCTTGTATATATGCTCATACCCTTGCTATGAAATGTTTGGTTAAATGGCAATGCCATAAACTTGTTTTTCGAACCACCTCTATAGCGATAGTCGTTATATCGGCACTTTTAGAAAATCAGTTCTTATCAAAACCATTTGGTTTTATCTTCATGCTTGGAATTGCCTTACAAGTTAAGCAACATTTTGATTAATCATGTTTTCAAAAATAAAAAATTATTTTAATAATGATTATTTAATTTAATTAATTTTTCAATTAATAAGGATTAGGATAAACTAACTAACTTATTAATGATATGTTTTAAATTTAACTAATTACTTAGTTAATGATGTTTTAAATTTAATTAATCATTTAATTTAATGATATTCAAGGATAATTAATCTTTTGATAATGGTGGACTAAAGTTAATTAATCGATTAATTAATGATGTTTTAAAAATTAATTAATCTTTTTAATTAATGACTTTTAAAAGGAAATCAACTTATTTAACTTTAATTAATCTTTCCTTAATAATAGTTTAAATTGATTAATCATTTTAAATGATGATAATTAATGATTTAACGAGGGGTTATTTCATTTGCAAGATGATCATCAGTCTTATAAATCGCTTCGTTTACTATATTAATTGGACCATGTGTTTAAGTTATTGAATACAATTATAACGATGTTTAAAGTTAATAAACACTTTTAACAAAGTGTTTTAAAGCTAATACTTGTAATGTGAAACCAAGCATGAATTTGGTTCTTAAAGTAAATGTTTGATTCGGTTATGAAACCGAATTAAGTTCCATAAAGCGATATCACTTATATGGAAACAATTTATTTGTGTACTTAACACTAAACGTCGATGTGGTAGACTTGTCCCTATTTCGAAAATTAAGAATGATCGTAGGATATGACTTTGAGGTAACACTACCTTGACTTGTCTAGCATTATTGTTAACCAAGGAATAGTACAAGTTTGAAATCGACGAGTGGTGATGGGTAAACAAGACTTAATTACCATATACGATCATTTTATATCCTCAAAAGTTGATATCTCGGCTATCGGTTACTTCAGCTTCTTTACTTTCGTCATTCTAAGATGATTTGTTGCTCTTTTAAGCTTTGTTGTCCTTTGTCGGTAAATGACTGAACCCAAAGCTCGAAAGGGCGTCCAGCTATGTGAGATTGCTTCCATTAGAGTATTTTCACATCTTATCTAGATCGGATTCATTTGCGCATTCAGATGCGAAGTATTCGAATTCATAGTAAGGTTTGGTGGGATGTGGCTAGTACACTTTCAAAAAGAGTCGCGGAGTATATGAGCTTCTCAGAAGTATATTACTAGAGGTATACTTCAAGGGTGGTGCACCTTTTTATTCATTTGTTGGAATTTTCCTTTCTTATTTGATTTGAACCTTCGATTTTTTTCTGTAATTGCAACAAGAAGAGTCAACCACTCTTCATGATGTTTACTTATAGGTTTGTCCATTCTATCAAGTTTGGACTGTTATCTGGTTTTATCTATTCTGTCCAGTTTGGATTTTGTTCAGATTATTTCATTTCTTTCAGGTCTAGATCTTTATACTATTTTTGTCTATCATCAATGTTTGGATTTGTTTCCTATTGTTCTTTTTTCATTTTTATGTTTAGTTGTTGTTTATGTAGGGGAAAATTTGTTCCGCGTTAGCGGTGTGGTCTCGCATATTATTGTTAAATACACTCCCTTTTATTTCACAGTTTTACTCATACTAGACATATTGTCTGATCCAAGTTGTTTATTTTCCCTAAACTTTAAAATACTACATTATATTTGAGTAGTCCAAGAATAGCAGGTTTTCTTTGGAGCTCTTTGAACACAGTGATCGAGCGTGCGGCTTCTTAGTTATCTAGTTATTTATTTCCTCTATATGATTAAGTTGGTATATTTGGTATCTGAAAAATGTAAAGTCGGAATGTATAACTTCCAATCTGTTAGATATAGTACTTTTGTATAACTCTGACAACTCCATGTAAGGAGCAACCTTTTGTAATATATCATTTTTTATTATATATAACCATTCCGTTTTGCGGTTTTTCTGTTCTGTTCTTTCTGTTCTTTATTTTACCCCATAACGATTCATATTTCTGATGCTCGGGTTGTGGCTTACGAACACAAAGGATGTATTAAGTGTCATTCGCAAGGGTCAGAAAGGTGTGTCGTCACACTGAGTTTGTGTCAATTTGGAAGATCAAACCAAATCTTCTTCTCTTTCAATCAGCAAATATGGATTCAGGTATAGCTTTCGCTAATTTATTCACGTACCTCAAATTTCTTCTTAATCAAATTAATATGGATCACCTCTTTAAATCTTGGGTTTCATGACTAATCAACCCTAAAATATATTTAAATCTTAACAAATGGTATTAGAGGAACCCATCATTTTTCGCATTAGGAAATTTTTAAATTTTTTTGTTATGGGTAAGTTTTGAATTAAACTTCATTTAGAAGTCATTAAATTCCATTTAAGTTTCAGATCTGCTTGATCTATGTATCAAGGATTTTTTTGGTAATGATTTTGGATTTGATTTAGTATTAATTTTTATTCCATATATTATAAATTGAAAGGTTATTGTGAGACCGTATTGGTGTAAAAATATAGATCTAAATGATCTGTATGTTATTTATGAAATAAGATAGAATTTTGAAATCATTAAATTATGAGAAATAATCCAAATTCCTTTAAATTTTAGAAATAACTTATGTTGTTTAAAGCATCCACATGTTTATTAGTATATATTTTGTAAATAAGTTGTGAATTTTAACATGAAGAATACTTCGGATCTGATATGTACAATCATTTTCTTCAATTTTTATTAATGGTATGGATAGACATATAGTTTCTTGATTATTTTACCTCACATAACTTTTGATTAAGTAATTTGGATATATATATATATATATATATGAAAGGTATTTTAGTTATTTCATAAATTTTGATTAATTGTAAATAAAGTGTGCGTCAGTTGCAATAAATTTAATGATGCAACATATTTGTATTTGGAATAAGTAAAGATATGTGGTTTATTATTTGATGCATTTATGTTTGATGGATGCGAATATTTTATATGTATGACTCATGTTCGTTGAAAATATGTTTCACTTTCATGCTTTAGTTATAATAATGGTATCAAAAAGAGCAACAAAATTCATCTTTTCTCAAATGCATGATTACTTATCTTAATTAAGTATTCAAATAATAAACTAAAGTTAAAGTGATACAATAGCATTCTCTATAGCTATATTATGGTTTAGAGATACATCATAGTTATTGCATTCATTCATGTTATTTAATACGACATGTACTTTGTCATTTATATATATATATATATATATATATATGTATATGTATATATATGTATATATATCTTAATGTGGCATTAATGCTGACGTTCATCTATAACGTTTGTCATATAGTTTATTTATGATGTCTTGTATCATGTTTATTCATTTAATGCCATGAATATTATCACATACTTAAAACAATTATAACAGCTATTGATTAGCACATGTTATGCCACAGTTATAATTTTGAGATTTTCACGTTTCATATAGACCAAAAGCATTTTTGGGAGTGTTTTATAGAACTTAAAATGCATTGTACATACACTAAAAAATAAACTAAAATACATTTTTTGCATCGCTTTGCAAACTAATTATAAATATCATACATTCCAAGTGAGCCAACTGAAATAACAGGTCACCAAAGTGACTTCTTTTATTTTAGTCGTTCACGAAAATGTTTAATATTTATGTGTATTTATTCACGCGAATAGTAGCCAGCCCAAAGTAAGACTAATGTTTGACCGACTCACTTACACATGCGTGATGATAAATATGTGACAATTATAAGATTTTTCAAGTGAATAACTAATCGATCTAAAGGAAGATTGTTATTTGACTGAATTTACCGTCAGTTTTTGATCATTACAACAGAAATACCACTTACAGTTACTGTCCAAAGACTTGAAATTAATATTGTGCTAGGTATCAGGGGAAGAGACTTGCCAATTATTTAAATCTACTATAACTGATATTTGGATATGAGCATATAAGATCAATCTTTATTTAATTTTCAATGTTTAAATAATTTGATTATGTCTGCTAATTTTCATAATGTTCTCATCTTGTTTGGGACTATGACCAAGAATTAGTAAAAGAGCATGTTTTTTTTCTTTTTAACTTCATGGATCTAGCTCTAGAAATTAGGAGAATCACAACCACCCCTATTACAGTCGAATGTTTTTATTATGTTATTATGAAGAACATTGAAAGATGGGATAATTCGTATAAGAGTCAAAAGATCATAAGGAATAATATTTCAAAAGCTTTCAAGGGTGTGATATCCATAGGGATAATCAATTTAAAGGAGTTCTTTACAAACTGAAAAGTGTTTTTCCAAAAAACAACACAGGGACCAAGCATGCTTTATATTGCTTTATTCCATACAGCCAAAGTAAGGGAGACATAAATGAGTACTATATGGAAAGATGTTGCTTCAAAAGTTCAACGTACTCAAATTATTGTTATTTTTTTTACTCTCTTTACACAGTATACCATTTATTAAATTTTTTTAAGAATAAAATTGCGATAACCCGGATTTTTGGACATCCGTTAATTGGAAAATTCAACAGGATTAAATTTATTAAAACACTGATTTATAAATGAAACAAATAAATTTGATAATAAATAGTTATATCCAGATAAATATTTATTTGATAATCTCCTGGTATAATTATTTAAATTGGCAAGATTCATCTTTTCAAAAACAAACAAAATATGTATTTGATTTTTGTGTATATATAAGTTGATTATAAATAGAACCCAAACGGACAATCGAGCGTTGAATTAACCTTAATTCTGGCTTTTAGCCTTTGGCTATCCTTCCACGAGGACATCCACTAAGGAATGAGGTAAGTTTCTAGATTGTTCAAGTTTGATTGAGTTTATCATTCAGTTTCTTTGAGTTATCCTTTTCGGATACTCAATCGATGTTATCCTTTGTAACATTACTTTGTTTGAAGTAATGATTTGTTGTTTGTGTGCTTCATCTCCTTCGAGAAGAATATCTTGCTTGTCCTGTATCTTGATGATTTTCGAGAGTGGCTCATCATCTTGTAGGAGGTGACGAACACTCCATCTCCTGTTGTTGATTTTATGAATCGAGTATTCTAGGAATATCTCGATGCATTCTCTTAATTTCTTTGGTTTGAGTTTTAAAGCAATATAAATATGAGTTTTAAAAAGAGAAATTGGAGTTTTGAGATATTTTAAAAAAATCAAAGAATGTTTTGAGAATATATTTATATGAGTAGTATTCTTTCACAAAAATAATTAGAGAGTGTTGGGTTATCCATCGAGTAGTTAAGAGTTCTGGTCGATACGCCTGATCAACGTTATCGATAGAAATCTCCTAAATGTTATGATGAGACAAGCAGACACGATGAATTATGTTTTAAAGATTGAGATTTTGAAAATAATATTTTGAGATTAAATATTAAATTTATTTTTGAATGGTAATTGCAGCCATTGATTTTAGAGACGAGTAATAGAGTGGCGAGGTAGTTTTGATCGTTCGGTCAACTCTGCAGCCAACAAATATATTTATTTATTAGAGACTCAATGGCAAGGCAATGCCATTTATTTATTTTAGATTATAAAGATCAGAATATAAATGAAATTATTTTAGAGCCGTGCTTTATTGGAAGTATATTTTGAGATTTTAGAATCTATATTATATACATTGAATGTTTTAAGGGAGGAGTATAATAAGAGAATTTGAAGATTGTTTTAAAAACTATTTAAGTGGTTTAATATAAGAGTAAAGAGAATTTAAACCCTTAATTTATTTTGAGGAATATTATAATGGATTTACGAAATTATTTGGAAATTGATTTTGAAGTAAGAGAAGAAATTTGAATTTAACTTTGAGTTTTAAATTACTTACTAAGTAATATAGTAAAGAGTTTGAGAAATTCTCAAATGTTGAAAATTGATATTTTAAAATTTAAAAGATGTTGAGATTTAAAATTATAAATATCTTGGATTAAAAGATAATTTGAGCTTATATCCTTGTTCTTGAGTATATTCTATCTTTGAGCTAATATTAACGACGTGCATTTTTCGCGGTCATTCGAGTTTGGTGGCCTTGTGAGAAGCCAACTTGTGATTTATCTATCTTGTCTATTGTGTCTACCTTGTTGTGAGGATGTTCTTTCCATATATTTATGCGAAAAATCTTATTGATGTTCTTCTTTATTGCTTAGAGTTCAGATTTAAGTAAGTTTGATCCCGACTCTATTCGTAGAGTTTTGTGAAATCAATCATTTTCAATTGATTAATCGTTGAGCATCTTATTGAGTTTTGATCGAAGACGGGATATCTTCGTAATTCTTTTGAGTTACTTGGAAAATTCGAAGGTTTACTAATCACTATTTTAGCATTTGTTGAGCCATTGGATTAACCAAGTGAGTTTTTCCTTATTTCTCTCTACCATTCTATGTTGAGAGTATGAATGGTTTGAGTTTCGAGCTTGTCTTTTATCCTTTGTCGATTGAAAATTTTGAGTTGTTTACGGTTCATTTTCTAGAAAATTGCAGGGACGCATTTTTTGTAAGGGAGGAATCTGTAACAAATCTGGTGTAAATTCACTACTTAATAAATTTTATTAGGAATGATTAATTTTAATTTATGATTTGTAAAATTTAATTGAGTAATTAAAAAATATTTTAAGAATATTTGGTTAGATCTATTTAAGGAATAATTTTTATTTCTTAAATAAAGAATTTGAAGTTAAATTGGAATATTATTAAATCAATTATGTTAAATTTGGTAATTAGAGTAAAATGTTTATATTGTGATTTGTAGTTTAAATTGAAAAATTATAATTGTAAATTTAATTATGAAACTAAACCTATTTTTGTAAAGAATTGATTTGTTTATCTTAATAAATCCTACGGTATCTTTCGAAATGATGTAAATTCAGTTAAGTGTTAGTATTGGGATTTCTTATTAAAAATAATGAGAATTATTTTATTTCAGAAGTTATATCTAAAATTTTATAATATCTTAGTATTATTATAAATGAGAATATTTAAGTTGTTAATTTGATCTTGTTAAATTTGAGAAAATAACTTGTGATTTTGTAAAATATTGATTAGTGCAAATAAATGGAATAAGAATGAAATAGCAACACTTTGCCTTAGGATCCATGCTCAAGCCCATTTAGCCCATTTAAGATAAGTATTACTTCTTCTTTCTTTTATCTTACGTTCATAGATCTAGTAGAGAAATAGAAACAAAAATATGTTCTCAAAGCTAAGTAAAAACCTAGTTCTTATATCCACAAATCAAAGCTAGAAATCAAAGGGCTTTTGGTCAATACTTGTAGAAAACAAAGCTAGGTAATCTTCTCTACCTTCTAGACTTATAAAATTATGGTTTTTGTTTTATTTTCAATTTAAGTGCGGCTGGTTGGATTTAGGTTTTTGAGCATTTAGGTGTATTAGAGGTTAGCAAAGAGATTGCAAGGTTGTAACAAGGCTTTGGATTAGATTAGCAGGCTATAGGAAGCTAAAAGGTGAGTTATTTACAACTCACACTTGCTATCTCTAATTCATATGTGTGATTTTTAGTTGTTATTTGGATTGAATTAGAAGGTTGTTGATTGAATTGCTTTCAGTTTGATTGTGAATTGATTGTATGTGTTAAATAAATCCAATGATTGTTTGCTGAAAATTTTATATGAAAATCGCTGTAGTAAAACAGCGATATATTAGTGCATAACTATCCAAAATGGCTCATTCTTTTTAGGTTAGAAAATAGATTCAATGATATGCAATTTCTCTTTTGGTCACTGTTCGAAATTCCTCCATTTAATTGACCTGAAATGAGTTTAAAGACAGAAGTCTGATTCTGTCTTTAACAAACCAGGCTGAGTTTGAATTTGTTAGCAAAACAGCCATAACTTTTGAACCACAGACCCGATTTTGATAATCTTAACCATTCCGAAAATATAATTTCATATAATACAACTTTAATTTATTTAGTTTTATATTATTTTGAGGTTAGCTATGACAAAATCGAATTTTAATACTGTAATCCCGAGACCAAAATCAATATTTGCTCTGTGCTTAAGGCTGAATCTAAATTAGCCATAACTTCTTCGTTTTTGATCCGATTTTGATAATTTTAGGTGTTTCGGAAAGCTTATTTCATATACTACAACTTTTGTTTGTCAAGTTTTCTATTATTTTGAGGTTAGCTATGACAAAATCGAATTTTTATACTGTAATCCCGAGAGCAAAATCAATATTTGCTCTATGCTTAAGGCTGAAACTAAATTAGCGATAACTTCTTCGATTTTGATCCGATTTTAATAATCTTAGATGTTTCGGAAAGCTTAATTCATGTACTAAAAGTTTTGTTCATTGTGTTTTCTGCAATTTTGAAGTTTGTTTGGTCGAAATTATGGTTATAAGTTGCTGTCTTGAGAACAAGATGACAACAACAACAAACATTGACCTTAGAATCGTATTAGCTCATTTTTACTCTTATTCTCTTTCGGTTTTGATGATGTTTTTGAGAGTTTTGAGAGCTATGATGCCTATCAATAGGCTAGCTATATTTAGAGAATGAAAAATTCAAATTTTAAATAGAATTCGAATTGATTTTTAGTTAAATTTGAATTGAATTCTTGTTGAACTCAAGTTATTGGTCTTGAGTTATCTTTCTTGTTTTTCATTGTTTTCGAGTACGGTTTTCACTGAAACATTTTTGAAGTAATTTTTGAAATAAACAGACATTTAAAATTATTATGATATAGTATTTTAAAATTATTTTTCTAATAAAAAAAAACCTATTTATTCCCTGTAATAAAAGAATTTCAAATATGGGTTATATTAATCTTTTCGGGGAAAAAGGTTTTAAAAGCTTGTTTTCTCTAGTAAATTATTCTAAATATAAAACATACGCTTTTGCACTATTCGAACGATTGAGAAAGAGAATTAAACGATCTAGTAAAACACGTGGTATGGGACATGTGCATTTACTATTTCGGTTAATTCCGGACTTGTACGATCGAAGCTATTTGAGATTAATGATTCTGAGATGTTTTGGCATTTTATGGCATATTTTATTTTTATAATTCCTATTTATTGGAAATTATTTAAGATGGCCAATATTTGGCAAACACTATGGTTTGAGATCTCCTATATAGGAGTATGATCGATGAGATCAATCACGATGTCTTATTTACTTGCCAATGATATAAGGCAAGTCTTGAGTTTATAATTTCATATTTCGAGATTTATGGTTTATGAGAAACCATCATAATGTTTTCACTTGTCGATGAGATGAGACAAGTTACGATGCCATTTAATGCTTGTCGATGAGATGAGACAAGTATGGTGGCTCTTTGTCACTCGTCAAGGAGACTATGCGAGATATAAATTTCTGAGTTTTATGATGTTTCTAGTGTGGCATCGACTAATGGCTAGTAAACCGCTAAGTGCGAATGTGTGGTATGGGACACGCGTTAACACTTTTCGGATTCCTATCCATAAGTTTGTGACACATTCATGATGTTTACCTAACAGAACTGCTTGGAGAGGTGTCAGCGACCTTGTCATGAGGATGAACTGCTTTGGGAGGTGTTAGCGACCTTGTTAGGGCTGACAAAACAGCTTGGAGAGGTGTCAACGACCTTGTCATGAGGACGAACTGCTTTGGGAGGTGTTAGCGACCTTGTTAGGGCTGACAAAACGGCTTGGAGAGGTGTCAGCGACCTTGTCATGAGGACGAACTGCTTTGGGAGGTGTTAGCGACCTTGTTAGGGCTGACAAAACGGCTTGAAGAGGTGTCAGCGACCTTGTCATGATGACAAACTGCTTTGGGAGGTGTTAGCGACCTTGTTAGGGCTGACAAAATGGCTTGAAGAGGTGTCGGCAACCTTGTCATGAGGATGAACTGCTTTGGAGGTGTTAGCGACCTTGTCTAAGGCTTCGGCCATCTGAGTTTAGCACGTGCAGCATTGCTTCTGCATTATAATCAGGGATTTGGCCTATCTGGATTTTCTGAGTTTTCTGTTTTATTGTGATTTCACCTTTTTAAGATGTTTTATTACATCGATAGTCTTGTGCTATATGAGATGTTATATATATGGTGATTTCAATTATGATGTTTTGAACTCTTATCGAGTTCCTTGAGTTATGAATTTTGATAATTTCAGGATTTTATACGATATTCTGTGTTTTTCCATTTTAGCGAGTTGAGATTGAGACTTATATACATTTACACCGATGAGATGAGGTATAACTGAATTTGGAGATTCATCTATAATTGAGTTTTGGATCATCCTATTTGAGAATGTTTTATGTTTGCCATTTTGACGAGAGTTTGTATTGATGTTTCTCCTTTTGAGGAAATTTGGTTCATGGGAACCATGTAGACATTTTGGGATGTCGCTGATGATATGAGGCACTTGTGTTTGATTTGAGTATTGAGTTTGAATTACCTCTTTCGAGGTATTTGTTCACTTAAGTAGTGTTTGTTACTTAAGTGTTGAGCTTATGGGTTTATCGATTCATTCTTCTCCTTTGAGAAGAAGTATCTTCATGTCTATTCTGCTTCAAATTACCGATATTGACTGATTTGTGTAGCTAGACTGACCCGTGTATTTATACTCGGGTCAGACCGAGTTGTTTCAGGCATCATATATTGGTCTTAGCTTGAAGTTGATGTTGGATATTAGCTCTCCTTTCTCTTGAGCAATTTCTGTTCTTCCGCATACCCTGATGTATTTATATTTGATTCAGTGTGTATGATGTGGTCGAGTACCACCTTTATCTGTATTCATATTGTATTGTACTAAACATGTATCAGTATATATATATATATATATATATATATATATATATGATGTTGATTACTGTTCTGTGATGTGCTTTACATTTAGTTATTGTATTTTGTTCTGATAGATCCGTTAGCCACCTATAGTTTTGGATTAAGCTTTTACTGTGTATGTCGATCCATTGAGATAGAAAAGAAAAAAAATTATATTGCATTTATCGACGTATTCAGTAGATGTTTAAGACAAAGTTATAGATGGTAGCCCTTAACTAGCCCTATTTTCCGCTTTAGTAGACGGAATTACTCGTTAATTCTCTTTACTAAGGTGGGTCTTGGGGTGGGGTGTTACAGCAACTCGAGTTTGAAACTCAAAGTAATATCTTAAATTTATCTTTAAAGACATAATTATAAGTGAAGAGGAAATGTGTTAATGGAAATATATAAACATAAAAAAATAAAAATAAATATTTAGTAAGTCAAAATTTAAGTAGCCTAAGTTTAAATAAAATTTAATAAAAGGCTTAAAATATTCTTTCTTTGTAGATATGTCATAGCAAATTAAAAATCTACATAAACATAACATATTAATATAAAAGCTTGAATAATTAATATGGAAATGGGTATAAATATTTATAACATTTAAATGAAGTTTATGACATTTGTATAATGATAATAACACATATGACATTTGTAAGCTTAGGATGATTGAAATTAACAAGTGTCATTTAAAAAAATGATAAATATGATATGAATAAGAGATATCATCCCTACTCCTTTCTCATTTCTCTTTTATTTTCATTATCAAAAGAAATAGGAATATCCCAAGCAGTAAAACTAAAGCCAAAAAAAATAAAGACTGAGATCAAAAATCAGAGCAAAGATCAACTCAGATAAACAGTTAAAGCAAAGCGGTTTCAAGCGACTCATCACAAAATCAGATTTCAATGTCAACTCGGTTTCGAGTTAAAAACAAATTGGTTCCAGATGAAGGTTGTTCTCTGTTTATAAATAACAGTGAATAATCTCTGAAAATTGAGATTTCTTGAATTTGTATGTGATGATCCTTGAAATATGATGTGAATTATGTTGTGCATGTTGTGTAAAAATGATTTTATGAATATATATATGTGTTCCTTAGTATCTATGAACATGTCAGGAACAGACATAACAGGTCTCTGTTGAATATTACAGATTTTAAACTTGGTTTAAAATTCAAATCGCCCACCTAAAATGATTTCTAGTCTTTAATCTCTGTAAAAAGTGTTTGATTGTGCATAACGTCATTTTTAAAAATAATTTCGAGTAAAATTATTTGGTAAATATTTCAAAATTTTGAATATTACAGAGAAAATCCATCAATGTCGCAAATTAGATATTCAAATCTTCATGCTTTGACTATATAACTAGATTTGTTATCTAAAATGATGAATTTTAAAAATAATATTGAGATTTTTAAGTTGATAAGTGTTGAGAAATCTTGGGTTGATCATATTTTGGATTTGGGACAAATTCCGACGATCGGTGATTTGAGCAGGGCCAAGTTCTTGGCTGTAGAAGGTTTGGTTGTCAAGGTGTACGAGAAAATTGGTCGGAAGGATTAGCATTTTTCGTGGTGGCACGTCGAGGTGATAATAAGGTTTAGAGACGAGTTTTGTCGTTGATGTGTTGAGTGGTAATTGTGTTGTCGTTGGTGGAATCGAGTGGATCGGACCAAGGGGGTTAGGAAGATGATGGATTGTCGAGTCTCTAGGGATGGAGGCATGAAGTCTAGTGGTAAGAATGTACGACATGGGGTGGTTGCTGATGATCGAATGGTTCCAGGTGGGTTCTTGTAACGATTGCGGATTTTCGTTGCCGAAAAACCGAATAGTTATGGGTTTTAAAAAGGATTTAAGAAAAGAAAAAGAGAGAAGATAGAGAAGAGATAGAAAATAGAGGGAAAAGAAGATAGACAATTTTTTTTTAGAACAGAGAATTAGAAAAACAGAAGATAGAAAACCTTTAAAATAGAAAAAAAATAGGACGGAATAGAAAACAACAGAACAACAACAGAATCTCACAATTTCGCAGCGGAACAACATATAATAATAAATGAATAATCTTTAAACAAAGAACTATATCAGTTATTACATTTCATCACATTATATTACATTACATCATCACATCAGAGTGTACCACAACATACAACAACAAACAGTGCAGCGGAAAAAGAAATACTATATAAACTAGTAATACGCCATGCCATCCAGCTTGCCTCCAGCAACTCCTGAATATCCAGAATATCCTGATAAACCTTAACTCTTAACTGCCCGTGTGGAAATTGGTGGGCACCCAGAGTTTAGGAACGAAAACAATAAACTCCAAGTCAGTCATGTGACTGGTGCGAGAACTCAAAACAGTTTATTTACTTTTAAAATCAAAATAGAGAATATTTTTAAAATCAAGTCGCAATGCTTTTAAAAATGTAACTACCATAAGACCTCCCACCACACACACAATGCAAACGCAGACTTGGAGGAGATTTCTTCTTATGCGAGTCAAAGATGCTTGATACGCATTTAAAATAACATTTGATATTATTACTAGTGCATAGTGTAGAACAAATCCTTTCGAAAGTAAAGATATAAATCATAGCCAGCATAGGTACCATTATATTATGCCTACTAATAGCTACCATATTAAATGGCAGGTTCTACAACTAAAACCGTACAAGATCGTATTGTTTCTTTGGATTTCCAACAAATGGTCAGGCCAAGGAACTTCCCATTGCCACTGAGAATGCCTCTGGAAAGACATTCCCGAGAACCAAACCGGAACTCTGCCAACACAAGGCCGGGTTACCCCTTAACTGGGTAACTACTGACACGAGCACGCCATTCCCCGGTCCTTTAGGACCTTTTCAACCGAGCGCTCGATATCCAACATCACACCATAATAAATAGAGTGTTTTCAACATGAGTAAGTATCTGGGCTCCATACCATGATACCACCCCTTTCCAGAAGGAAATGCACATACCCTAAGGGGAGCTACAGCAACCCCTAATAACCTTGCCGCATCTTTCCTGTTTTGACCATTTCCGGGATGTGAGGCTCGACGAAGTCACGTCCACAAAAACATACTTTATACTAAAGCCATGCTTTGGGTCAATAAATGATCAACACAATGATCACTAAGATAGACGATCAAATAAATGATCCTATCACAATAATCAACACAATGATCATTTCAGCATCACTCAGCATGTCACATTACCAAATTGGGAATATATCGCTGATAACTTCAACTATATAACCTTTGAGCTCGTACGTATCAAAGAAGGGTGTTAAGCAAAGAATAAATTCTCCGCCACCAACAGAAATATATTTGAAAGAAATCGGCTTTATATCTCAACTTGTAATGTCAGGCATACAATCCATACAAGTCTGTTCCGGGCTCGAACAAAACCGAAGGCACTTACAAAGAAGTCCTTGCAATCCGGATATTCACAATCCTGATCGGATTCACCATCACATATGGAGAACTCAATACCGGAGCAACTCGGTGCAGAGTCAATCGATAGTTCATCCTATCGCTCTCGCAAATACCGGTCTTCAACACCGATCTTCAATGCAATTCACAACGACGTATCACATATTCGGAGTGGGTTATACGACCCCATTGTCCTTTCCCGGTTAACCCGAATAGTGAGCGCTTATTCAAAAATAAGTGTGCATTCAAATTCAATCAATTCACATCAAATACCCATTCAAAGGGAAATACTGATAGTCGGTTATTGAACTATCACTGGATATGCACACATCACCAGATTCCAAATAATTTTCCAAATTATTTACATTTCCAAAATATCTTTACAAGATATATAATTTCAATACTTCAAAAATAAATCAATATTTATTTTTAACAAGTTTCACTTTTCACATACAAATTCCATAATGAATTTATATTTCAAAACATTCGTGCATATACGATTTCAATTATTCATTTTCAATTTATCTTCAAAAAGATAAATTCTCAAAATATTCACTTTATATTGGAAAACATTTCCATACTTATTAAATAAGTAATTCACAATCATTTATTTTCAACACTTAGAAAATATTCAGTATACTTAAATCGAATTAAGTATATATTTCATTCTTTAAGGAAATCATTCACTTAACATATTTATTTGGGCCAAAACGAATGTTGCGTAAAACATCGTTACGACAACCCAAAATCACTAGTATAGGGATTCGAAATTAAAATAGATATATAAATCCCAATACTAATCAAAAACATTTCCATTCGGAAATCATTTACTATAACAACAGTGTTATAGTCCACCATTTCCTTTTATTTCTCGAAAACGTCTATTTCAACAATAAATGTTGAAATCTATGGTTTCGAATCTCAACACATTTTAAACCATCGTTAGATCGTTTTAATTCAATTTTAAACATCAAACCTAAACATTTTCTTTAACATATTATTCATTATTTAAAAACGTGAATAAACTCCGTTAACAATTTGATTCTTCTATTCATTTTAATTCAAAGAATTATTCACAGTCTAAAAACGTGAATATAACTCCATTTATAAGTTATAACAATTAACTCATCAAAATAGGCCGTTTGCGAATTTATAAAACAACGTTTATAAATTCTATTTCTATTTATTTATAAACTTCCTTTTACAAATTCCTTTATTAACCTATTCCCGTTTATAACTCAATTATAGACTAAAAGTTCATATTATAAGTTAATTACTTATAAATGATTATTTCACAAAATCGTTCCTTTAACCTTCATAATTATAAATCTTATAACTTATAAGATTCAATGATTTATTCAAAACCATTCTTTTAATAACTTTATAAAATTTATAAATCTTACTATTTATAAATTTCATCTATAACTTCACCGTTTTTAATTTTATAAATTACATTCATTTACAAAATTCGTTTTCACTTCATTCAAACACTTATAAAAACTCGTTTTATAATGTCCCTATTTCGATTTATAAATATCCGTTTATAAATCTCTAAATATAAATCAGTTTATATTATTATTCTGAAACGTCTTTAATTTCCTTTATAATTTCACCATTTTGATTTATAAAATAATCAAATTTTATAAATCCTATATTTAAACTTTTTAAATATATTCACAAAAACCATAATTTTTATAACTTTAAAAATTATAACGTTTATTTATTTATAATGGATCAATTCCAAAAATATAGTATATTTTCAAAATCACTTTTAAAATCATTTTAAAATCCCAAAATCTGGGTCCAATGATGCTACACACCAAATAGTCAATCACGACTACAACGATATCATATATCGATATGATAATCCATCAAATATCAAAATATCTGAAATAAAATAAATAGTGTTGAGGAATCCAGTTGGATCCCTCCAACCTGTTTCCTGCATCCAAAAACATTAGCACAATACCAATTTCGCTCCAGTACGAAATTATCGCGGTATATGTTCTTAATAAATATTATCCGCTTAATAACGGCGTAATAGGGTCTCATCCGCTAAACAAAAAAATGCGGGAAATCAACAACTGCAATATATACATATGCCAATATATATATATTGATATTATATATAATACCAATTTCACTGTTTATGAAATATTCGCGGTATATGTTTTTATTAAATAACATCCGCTTACTAACGGCGTATAATGTCTATTTTAACAATCAATAGATATTAATCATCATTCAAACATGCATTCAAATATTTTAAATCTAACTATTTAAAATAAACATCGAACTAATTCGATTGAGTGAGAAATTCTCACCTTGGTTTTAAATTCCGTTTTAGCTTTTATTTCGAATAAAATTAAACGCGCGTTTAATTTTACCCGAAATTCTCACTAACTCCAAACGACTCCAAACCAACTCCATCGCGTAGTGCTCGTCCATACGATTCCAACGCAACTGAGTTTGCATTTTTTCGACCTCGTATGAAAAAGTTATGCAATTTACAAGTTTGTACACGACTTTAATAACTTAAATTTACAACCTTTTCTAATATTTATAACCTCTATCCATCTATAGCCACATGATCCCTCACCCTTGCATCCAGGCCGTCCACCCACTCTTCCCAAATCACGTTCCAGTAACCATAGCCGCGCACACATCAAACCCATTAGCTCAACTAGGGTTCCGATTTGCTCCATCAACACTCGCTAATACTCGATCACAACACCGCCACGTCGAAGAGCACGACATCCTCTACCTTCGGCCCTAAAGCCATAGAACTCGGTCACCCCCCTAGCACGCACTACGAGGCCGAACGGCCTGCCTTCGTGGCTCCCCCACGACCACCACACAGCTCCAAACATCATCAAATCCGTATGGATTTCAAGATCTTGCGAAGCTCTATAACTTTGTAGTTGATGGCTTCGTGAATCGATGAACGGATTGAGAGATTTTGAGGGAGGAAGCTTGTGAATTTCTGGCCCTTCATAATGTAACTGGCGGCTAGGCAAATGAAATTAGGGTTTTGGTTGTTATTTTTTTTTTATTTTAGAGTGAGGTTGTATTTATAGGAAAAGCAAGCGTAAACACTATTCATCCCGGGAATTCCGAACTCCGATTTAGGCGCCGTAACCAGCGTACCTAGGGTTTATCCCGCATTCCGGACACAATGGAACAGGTTTCGGAAGCTAATTCGGAAGTATGTGCGAGTTATGGCTGAAAACGTTCAATTTGAATTAAACCGATTTAAATCAATTTCTAGGCGTTTTAATTTGTACCGGACAAACGGTAAATCCAATTGACTTGAAATTTGAAACCTTACAATAATATCACATTACGGATCCGATGAAACTGGTTTCGTCGAATTCCGAGACTTTTTGAAAAATGGCTATTTTGACTCGCCAAATTTAAATTAAAAACGATTCGATGCGTTTCGAGCTGCCACGATCAAACGATAACTCCGATTGACACGAAAATTGAAATCCGGTAATAACTAACTATTACGGATCCAATGAAACTGGTTTCGTTCAATTTTGAGACTGTTCAAAAATTGGCTATTTTACAGTCGATTATTAAATATTAAAATATTCAATTTTCACAAATTAACTTTTAAATCGATTTTAAAAGTTCTAAAATATTTCTATAACTCCAGTATGATTAAATAAAATTTTCCAAATTATTTTAAATCATTTTTAACTCAATTTTTAATTATTTCCATAATTTAATATATTAAATTATCGATTAAATTATCCAATTAAATCTAAAAATTCAAATAAAAATTGATTTGACTTAAAAATTCACTTATAAATATTTAAAATTAATTAAATATTAAAATTTTAATTTCTAAAAATTCTGGGTCGTTACAGTTCTTTTGTACTCGAATTTGATTTTGAGATTATGCTTAAGTTATGGGTGATGCGATGCTTGGTAAAGGGCTTCGGTGACTTACGAGTGACCTCGACGACGAACAGTGGCGATCGAAGTGACCGTGCATGTGCATGCGTGCTCTAGCGTGCCTGGTTTGGGATTGATTTAGGGAAAATGATGATTTCTCGGGACAATCTCGAGGAGCTTTCGTGGGTGACTCGAAGTAGATAGGTACCGGTTTGACTCGGAATTTTGTGGTGTGGCACAAAGGAAAACTCGAGTTATCTCGGGTTATGGCTTTTATAGTTTAATCTTTAAAATTAAAATAAGTTTTGAAGGTGTAATAATTTCTTAATTAATCCTTCTATTTAATGAATGCCTAATTAAGTATGGGTTATTAATGGTTTTAAAATAAATTATTTTAAATTAATTAAGTTTATAATGTTTTTTTATATATAGCATTTGTCTTAAAAGTTTATTTTATTAAACTTAATATTTTAATTGGTTACCAAAATTAAGGAGGTGAAGTGTTTGCTAATCATAAATTCAACTTAAAGATTTTAAGTAAATAGGTTAATGATAAATTTACCTTACAAGGGTATGAAATAAGATTTAAATGTTAATTAACTATGTTAATTAAAGGATAATTACTTAATGTAATTAATTGGGGATAGTTAATGAATGAAATTAAGGGTTGAATCATTAACTAGTGATTAAGTGATGATTAATTGATTAATTAATTAATGTAATTAAGTTTAAGTTAATTAATTAGTTTAATTAATTAAAGATAATCACTTATGAATTAATTAAGTATAATTACTTAGTGAAGTAATTAGTGGATAACTAGTAAATGTAATTAATTGGGGATCAATTATTGAATGTAATTAATGTAGAGAGTAATTATTTGATGGAAAGTAATTAAAAAAATTACTTAGTGGAAGTAATAAGGGTTAATTACTCAGTGTAATTAATCAAAGGATTAATACAATTAATTAAGGAGCTAATTAATTAAGGTAAGTAATTATAGGATGGTTAATTACTGTCTATGATCAATTATGGTTAATTATTAAACGTGATTAATTAAAAGATTACTTGTTAAATGTAATTAATTAAAAGAATAATTAATTACTGGAAGTGATTAGAGGATCATTGATAAATGGCATTAATTAATTAAAGATTAATTAATATGAATGGTTAAGGCTAATTAATCTATGTGATTAATTAAAATACAATTACCAAATGTAATTATAAGATAATTAATCAAGGAGGATTAATTAAGATGGACCACTAATTGGGTTGAAATTGATTAATATTAGGTAAGCAGGATTAACGCAATACAAGTGATTGAAGTTGGTAATTAATTTAATTGGAGATGAATCAAAAATTAATTAGGAATTATATATCTAATAATCTTGCTTATGGAAGATTGAATAATATTGGATTACTTGAATTGTTGACGTCTCTGATAGACAATTTAGATGTGCTATGATATAATGGGTTAAACAGTAATATTGTGAGTTATTTATCGATGATGAATTGTTATGTGGTATGATATCCTGAATATGTATTGTATTGTTTAAAACTTAACAACTTAGATTAGAATGATATTGAATTCGAAGAGACGGAGGTCGGGTAATTTGTAAATACCCGAAACCACTTCGATTAGTAATCAAATCCCTTATAAATTGGATAAGTAAAATAAAACAGGCTAGAAAGGGATAAAGTAACATGGACATTTTAACCTGAGAAATGATGTGTGTGATAAATGATTGGCTACAATTGAGTAAGAATTCGTAAAAGGTATGAGTTACCCTGGTATTCACATATGTTATAGCTTGGTATTTCTTGTCATATGGGTTTACTCACGTTGGTTTCTAGCTTTACCTGGGTGTTACTTTGATGTAATGCTCGGGTCAGACCGAGTATTACAGATTTTCAAGTAAGGACGTTCTGGAGCTCAGGAGTCGAGTTGGATGGCATGAACGTATGGAGTGTATTCCGTTGTATTTTTTGTAGTTTATCTGGGACAAGTTATTTTAACTGTCCAGTGATGGTGAAATGTTGTAACTCTGATGTATTGAATTAAATTAACTGATAGGTTTTTCCTTGTATAACTGTTATTTATTGGATATTATATTTTGATCCGCCGCGAATGTGAGAATCTGTATTTTGGTGTTTATGTTTCTTCTTCTTTTTCTCTCTTTCCTTCTTTTCCTAACTATTTGGAATTTTCGGGGTCAAAAATTCCGGGTCATTACATTTGGTATCAGAGCTGAAGGTTAAGCGAGAGCCTTGGCTTTGGTGGGTGTACTCATTAAGGATAAGGTCAATGGTACCCTAGAATGAGTTGAATGTGCGTGTGTGTGTATGAGAGCATACTTGTTGTTTTATTATATAAAGATTTTAAATGGTTTTAGAAATAATTTTTTATGCAAGTTTATCTTTTGATATATAAAGAAATAGATTTTCCAATATACAAAGAAACTGGTTGTTGATTTTTGGAATAAAATAAAATAATGAGAATTAAGTGATACAACCAAATTGAAATTGAATGGAGATAAGTTTGAAATGGATCCAAACTGAAACTAAAATTTGTAGAAGTGTTTTCAGAATAAAATAATATGGAATGGTTAATGTGTTTAATAATGGGATGTTTGTTTCATAGTAAACATTGATAAAGTAAAATGAAATATTTTAAGGAAGTAAAACATTTAGGTGAGTATGACTTATAATTTGGAATTGAAGATGATCTAAATTGTGAAGATTTAAATCTAGGTCTAGAAATTCGAAAATTGTTTCAAAGTGATAAAGAAATAATAAATAATAGTATTTAATGTATTTGAATGAAAAGGTCTTGTTTCAAACAAGAGTTGTTTGAAAACTTTAAAGGAACTTGTTTTGAATTAAAAACCAAAGGTGGTTTAAAAACCTAAGGTATGACCTGGTGAGCTAAGAAATAAATATGTGTAAACGTGTGGATACACATAATGACTTGAAATAAAATCTAAGGTGTGGAGTTTTGATTTTCCCTAAAGTGTAATATAAAAACCAAAGTGATATAAGTCTTTGAACTTATAAGTAAGAAAGAATATTGATTGAAATTTGAAATTGAAGTGGGAAGATTATTAGTGAGAAGTTTAAAATTTGAAATGGAAGATCAAATTGAATAATGTTGACTGGAGTAAATTGAATTGAATTGAATTTAACTTTGGGAAAGTTAAATAAGTTTAGAACAAAAAACCTGAACTAGAAATTTCAAGATGAAATTGAGATTTAAATCTGGAAGTTAAATGGTTGATTTGAATTAGGAGTTTGTGTGATCTCAAAATGGATTTGAGATTTCAAAATTGGATATGGATGGATGTTTTAAAATAATTTGGATGATATCATCCCGCTGTTATTAATAATCTTTAAACTGTAAATTGGATTTGTTTAAATGAACGAAGAAATGGATTGTGGTAATATATCCATTATAGAGATAAATGAAAATTAAAATTTAATTTGAAATTAAGGATATGGAATCACTTTGAACTTAAGATTTGAATGTTAAGAATTGAATTTGTAAATTAAAAATTGTTTAAGAATTGGTTTCAAAAATTGAAATTGGGTAATATATTGAATTTCAAAGATTAAATTGTTTAAAAAGGATTTGAATTATTATTTGAACCTAGAAATAGGTTTATGGAGAAGTAAAGGCAATTTAAAATAGAATTTCGAAATTTGGACTCAGAATTAAATTGTTTAAAGACTTTAAATAAAGGTTAATTTGGTTTAAGAGGTTAAACCAACATTTGAAAATTTAACTCGAATTTATATAATTCGAGATGACTTAAAGTGAAACTGAATTTGAATTAGTTCAAATTGAAATTTGGTTTGAATAATTCGGAATTGTAATTAAAGTTGAATAGTTTCAAATTAAAATGGAATTTGATTTGAATTTGGAAAGAATCGAGGTTAATTCAACTTGAATTGGGATTAATTCAAACTGGAGTTAAAATGAATTGAAATTGAAAATTGGTTCAATTTGAAAATTGTTTGAATAAATTGAGATTGAAATCGAAGTGGAATAAAGTTAAATTTGGATCGGGAATTGAAGTTGTTTAAATTGATTTGAGATTGAATCAATTTTAAGAGGAAGTGGTAATTTAAAATTGAATTGATTAGAATAAAGATTCGGTATTGGAATAGTTTGGCTCTGAACTATTTTCAAACAAATTATTTTAATATAAGCTTTCTTAAATCTATTTTTCCAAGCTATTTACTATATACAATCTTTCTTTTTAAAGCCAAACTATTTTATACCGTTTTACAATTAATTTTGGAACTATTTAACAATTTTTCAACTATTTTATAAACTAATTACTGTTTTTCAACTACTTTATAACTAATTACTATTTTACAACTATTTTGCAATTATTTAAAATTTCTATAACAATTTCACTATTTTCCAACTATTTTACAATTACTTAACTATTTTACAGTTATTTTACAAATTAATAATTATTTTTCAACTACTTATCTGTTTTAATTCTTCAAGCTATTACCTAAATTTAAGCTGGACAGAGTTCAAACTATTTATGATTAAATATCCATTTGAGATAAGAATTGAAGTGATAATCCAAATGGGAATTGAGGCAGTTGTGAATAAATGAATAAAGATCTAAGAGAATGTGAATAGAAAGGAGAAATTGATTTAGTAAATAATCAATAAAGATAAATACGTAGGATGTACGTACATTATTCTATTCGCATAGTGATTTGATCCAGATTCGAGCACAGAATTTCGAGATAGTGTATCGATCCGAGTTGGGATTTTTCACTCGATTTTCGACGACGAACTTGGATATGGATTTTTTATTGGTTCTAGATATTCTCTATCATAGTTATGGTTATGCAAGGAGAATGATGGTTTCTGATCAAGAAACCAGATATGAGTCCACACTAGGAAGTCGGGTAGACGATACTAGTTCGAAAATGAAATTGTGAGTGAGCGATCAGATTGATATTACGCATGGATGATATGTGCACATCATGTGGGTTTGAATGAAATTGATATTGAAAATTGTGGATAAGATCTAGAAGATGATTTTTGAAATGAAAGGTATATTTTGTGAAATATAAAATGAAATAAAGTAGAAATTGGATATTTCTACGGTACGAATTTTCTTTATGGAAGTAAGTAATATGGTAAGTGACTTTATAGAGTAATCAAGCTTGAATATGGATTTGGCATAAATAAAGTTATTTATATATAATTGGTAAACTCCTCTTGTTGAATCTATTCCCAGAAGAAAAGGGTTTATGAAAGTATTTGAAGTATAAAAAGGGAATTTATACAAGTTTGAAGTGATCCAAAGATTTTTAAAGTTATATATGTCTATATATATATAAAGGATCTTATGAGAATGATTTTGAGAAAAGGTTTTTGAAACCTATGGATTTTGGAAAGGCTTTTGATTTTTGGAGAAAAATCAATTTTAGGAATTTGGAAAGCCTAGTCTGAGAATTATCGATTTTGGGATAATCGATTTTGAGAAAGGAGATTTGTATGAGACTCATACTAGATGTATGATTTGGGTGATACTATATGTGTATAGTATAAAGTGTTTCGAAAATAGTTCTGGAGAAAAAGGTGCTCCCTTGAAATGAACTTCTTAGGAGTACCATAGGTTGTTACTGCCTTGAGCCTCAAAGGAGGGAGGCTCCAAAGTGGATTCTGTGAGGAAGTATGGACAAACTGAAGTTCCTGAGGATTATTGGGTAGCAAAAGTCGAGAGTGCTGATGCCTACATAGGCATTTGGGTTATGTTGTGACGATAGTGTAACTCGATGTCGCTACGATCTACTATGGACCATAGCGGAAATCGTGTGAAGGTGTGTGTCAACGATCTACGTTTGATTTTGCCGGGAAGGCAACGTAACATCTGTAGACTGCGATCTACGGTTAATTGGAGTGGACAAGTTTAATTTTTTGGCAGCAAAATTCGAAGGCGCTGATGCCTACAGTTATATGGGTTTTCACTGTGATAGCAACGTAACCCCAGATGTAGCTGCGATCTGTAGCGAGTTCCATGGAGTAATCGAGGGGCGCGGAGTGCCTACAGTTATCTATGGATTTTGCCGGGATGACAACGTAACCATCGGGTTAACGCGACCATGGATGGGGTGATGATTTCCAGAGCATTGTCACCAAAGATATTTCCTCTATTTTCAAAAGTGTTTTCTATATTTTCAATAAAATTATTTTTCAAGTATTTTCACTGGGTGTTGAAAATGGGTCTGCTAAGTACTTATAGATTTTCAGTCCTACGCCTGATCAACGTAAGACCGAATTTCTATGAGAACAAGGATGGACTTGTTGAAACATCGAGTTATATAAGTATTTTTATAAAACTACTTTAGTAATATTATATAGATTTTAAAAAGTGTTTTGAAAATGATCAAAGAATAATTTATCTGATTTTAAGTATTAAATAAATTCTGGCTTTGATCCTTTTCGGGAACGAAAAAATTCTAAGGGGGGGAATGTGATAATCCTGATTTTTGGACATCTTTTAGTTGGAAAATTTAACAGGATTAAATTTGTTAAAATACTGATTTATTAATGAAACAAATAAATCTGATAATAAATAGTTATATCTAGATAAATATTTATCTGATAATCTCCTGGTACAATTATTTAAATTGGCAAGATTCATCTTTTCAAAAACAAACAAAATATGTATTTGATTTTTGTGTATATATAAGTTGATTAAAATAGAACTCGGGTTTGAAACTCAAAGTAATATCCTAAATTTATCTTTAAAGATATAATTATAAGTGAAGAGGAAATGTATTAATGGAAATAGATAAACATAAAACAATAAAAATAAATATTTAGTAAGTTAAAATTTTAATAGCCTAAGTTTAAATAGAATTTAATAAAAGGTTTAAAATATTCTTTCTTTATAGATATTTCGTAGCAAATTAAAAATCTATATAAGCATAGCATATTAATACAAAAGCTTGAATAATTAATATGGAAACGGGTATAAACATTTGTAACATATAAATGAAATTTATGACATTTGTATGATGATAATAACACATATGACATTTGTAAGCTTAGGATGATTGAAACTAACAAGTGTCATTTAAAAAAATATATAAATGATAAATATGATATGAATAAGAGATACCATCCCGACTCCTTTCTCATTTCTCTTTAATTTTCATTATCAAAAGAAACAGGAATATCCAAAGCAGTAAAACTAAAGCCAGAAAAAAAATGAAGACTGAAACAAAAAATCCGAGCGACGATCAACTCAGATAAACAATTAAAGCAAAGTGGTTTCAAGCGACTCATCACAAAATCAGATTTCAATATCAACTCAGTTTCGAGTTAAAAACAAATTGGTTCCAAATAAAGGTTGTTCTCTGTTTATAAATAATAGTGAATAATCTCTGAAATTTGAGATATCTTGAATTTGTATGTGATGATCCTTGAAATATGATGTGAATTATGATGTGCATGTTGTGTAAAATGATTTTATGAATATATATGTATGTGTGTTAGTATCTATGAACATGTCTGGAACAGACATAATAGGTCTCTGTTGAATATTATAAATTTTAAACCTGGTTTAAAATTCAAACCACCCACCTAAAATGATTTCTAGGCTTCGATCTCTATAAAAAGTGTTTGATTGTGTATAACATAATTTTAAAAATGAATTCGAGTAAAATTATATGGTAAATATTTCAAAAATATGAATATTACAGGGAAAATCCATCAATGTCACAAATTAGATTTTTAAATCTTCACGCTTTGACTATATAACCAGATTTGTTATCTAAAATGATGAATTTTAAAAATAATGTTAAGATTTTTAAGTTGATAAGTGTTGAGAAATCTTGGGTTAATCATATTTTGGATTTGGGACAAATTCTGGCGATGGGTGATTTAAGGAGGGCCGTGTTCTTGGCTGTAGCAGGTTTGGACGTCGAGGTGAATGGGAAAATTGGTCGGAAGGGTTAGCATTTGTCGTGGTGGCACGGAGAGGTGATAATAGGGTTTAGAGATGAGTTAGGTCGTCGATGTGTTAAGTGGTAATTGTGTCGTCGTTGATGGAATCGAGTGGATCGGACCAAGGGGGTTAGGAAGAGGATGGATTGGCGAGTCTCCAAGGGCGGAGGTGTGAACTCTAGTGGTAAGGATGTTCGGCGTGGGGTCGTTGTTGTTGTTCGAATGGTTCCAAGTGGGTTCTTTTGTACTCGAATTTGATTTCGAGATCATGCTTAAGTTCTGGGTGATGCGATGCTTGGTGAAGGGCTTCGGTGACTTGCGAGTGACCTCGGCATTCAGTGACTATCAGAGTGGCTGTGCATGTGCACGCGTGCTCCAGTGTGTCTGGTTTGGGTTTGATTTAGTGTAGATGATGATTTCTCGGGGCGATCTCGAGGAGCTTTCGTGGGTGACTTGAAGTAGATAGGTATTGGTTTGACTCGGGAATTTTGTGGAATGGCACGAAGGAGAACTCGAGTTATCTCGGATTATGGCTTTTACAGTTTTAATCATTAAAATTAAAACAAGTTGTCAAGGTGTAATAATTTCTTAATTAATCCTTTTATTTAATGAATGCCTAATTAAGTATGGGTTAATTAAGCGTTTTAAAATAAATTATTTTAAACTATTTTAAATTAATTAAGTTTATAATGTTTTTATATATATAGCATTCGTCTTAAAAGTTTATTTTATTAAACTTAATATTTTAATTGGTTATAAAAATTAAGGAGGTGAAGTGTTTTCTAATCATAAATTCAACTTAAAGATTTTAAGTAAATAGGTTAATGATAAATTTACCTTAGAAGGGTATTAAATAAGATTTAAATGTTAATTAACTAAGTTAATTAAAGGATAATTACTTAATGTAATTAAGTAGGGGGTAGTTAATGAATGTAATTAAGGGTTGAATCATTAACTAGTGATTAAGTGATGATTAATTGATTAATTAATTGATGTAATTAATTTTAAGTTAATTAATTATTTTAATTAATTAAAGATAATCACTTATGAATTAATTAGTATAATTACTTAGTGAAGTAATTAGTGGATAATTACTAAATGTAACTAATTGGGGGTTAATTACTGAATGTAATTAATGTAGAGAGTAATTAGTTGAGGGAAAGTAAGTAAAGAAAATTACTTAATGGAAGTAATAAGGGTTAATTACTCAGTGCAATTAATCAAAGGATTAATATAATTAATTAAGGAGCTAATTAATTAAGGTAAGTAATTACTGGATGGTTAATTACTGTCTATGATCAATTTAGGTTAATTAATTTAAAGAATAATTAGTTACTGGAAGTGATTAGAGGATCATTAATGAATGTCATTAATTAGTTAAAGATTAATTAATGTGAATGGTTAAGGAAAATTAATCTATGTGATTAATTAAAAGACAATTACCAAATGTAATTATAAGATAATTAATCAAGGAGGATTAATTAAGATGGATCATTAATTGGGTTGAAATTAATTAATGTTAGGTAAGCAAGATTAAGGTAATCCAAGTGATTGAAGTTGGTAATTAATTTAATTAGAGATGAATCAAAAATTAATAGGAATTATATATCTAATAATCTTGCTTATGGAAGATTAAATAATATTGGATTGCTTGGATTATTGATATCTTTGATAGACAATTTAGATGTGTTGTGATATAATGGGTTAAACAGTAATATTGTAGTTATTTATCGATGATGAATTGTTATGTGGTATGATATCCTGAATATGTATTGTATTGTTTAAAACTTTGCAACTTGGATTAGAATGATATTGAATTCGAAGAGACGGGGTCGGGTAATCAGTAAATACCCGAAACCACTTTGATTAGTAATCAAATTCATTGTATATTGGATATGTAAAATTAAATAGGCTGGAATGGGATAAAGTAACATGGACATTTTAACCTAAGAACTGATGTGTGTGATAAATGATTGACGACAATAAAGTAAGAACTCGTAAAAGGTACGAGTTACCCTAGTATTCACATATGTTATAGCTTGGTATTTCTTATCATATGGGTTTACTCACGCTGGTTTCCAGCCTGAACCGGGTGTTACTTTGATGTAATGATCGGGTTAGACCAAGTATTACAGATTTCTAGGTAAGGACGTTTTGGAGCTCAGGAGGCGAGTTGGATGGCAGGAACGTATAGAGTGTATTCCGCTATGATTTATTGTTGTTTATCTGGGACAAGTTATTTTAACTGTCCAGTGATTGTGAAATGCTGTAACTCTAATGTATTGATGTAAATTAACCGATGCAGTTTTCCCTTGTATAACTGCTATTTATTTGATATTATATTTTGATCCGCTGCGAACGTGAGAATCTGTATTTTGGTGTTTCTGTTTCTTCTTCTTCTTTTATCTCTTTCCTTCTTTTCCTAACTATCTGGAATTTTCAGCGTCGAAAATTCCAGGTCATTACATTTGGTATCAGAGCTGAAGGTTAAGCAAGAACCTTGGCTCTGTTGGGTGTACTCATTAAGGATAAGGTCAATGGTACCCTAGAATGAGTTGAGTGTTTGTGTGTGTGTGTGTGTGTATATATATATATATATATATATATATATGAGAGCATACTTGTTATTTTCTTATATAAAGATTTTAAATGGTTTTAGAAATAATTTTTTATATAAGTTTATCTTTTGATATACAAAGAAATTGTTTTTCCAATATATAAAGAAATTGGTTGTTGATTATTGGAATTAAATAAATAATGAGAATTAAGTGATACAACCAAATTGAAATTGAATGGAGATAAGTTTGAAATGGATCCAAACTGAAACTAAAATTGGTAGAAGTGTTTTCAGAATAAAATAATATGGAATGGTTAATGTGTTTAACAATGGGATGTTTGTTTCCTAGTAAACATTGATAAAGAAAAATGAAATATTTTAGGGAAGCAAAACATTTAGGTGAGTATGACTTATAAATTGGAATTGAAAATGATCTAAATTGTGAAGTTTTAAATCTAGGTCCAGAAATTTGAAAATTGTTTCAAAGTGGCAAAGAAATAATAAATAATATTATTTAATGTATTTGAATGAAAGGGTCCTATTTCAAACAAGAGTTTTTTGAAAACTTTAAAGGAACTTGTTTTGAATTAAAAACCAAAGGTGGTTTAAAAACCCAAGGTATGACTTGGTGGGCTAAGAAATAAATATGTATAAATTTGTAGATATACATTATGATTTGAAATAAACTCTAAGGTGTGGAGTTTTGATTTTGCCTGAAGTGTGATATGAAAACCCAAAGTGATATAAGTCTTTGAACTTATAAGTAAGAAAGAATATTGATAGAAATTTGAAATTTGAAGCGGGAATATTATTAATGAGAAGTTAAAATTTGAAATGGAAGTTCAAATTGAATAATGTTGACTGGAGTAAATTGAATTGAATTTAACTTTGGGAAAGTTAAAATAAGTTTAGAACAAACAACCTTAATTGAAAATTTCAAAATGAAATTGAGATTTAACTCGGAAAGTTAAATGGTTGATTTTAATCGGGAGCTTGTGTGATCTCAAAATGGGTTTGAGATCTGAAAATTAGATATGGATGGATGTTTTAAAATAATTTGGATGATATTATCTCGTTGTTATTAATAATCTTTAAACTATAAATTGGATTTGTTTAAATGAATAAAGAAATGGATTGTGGTAATATATCCATTATAGAGATAAATAAAAATTAAAATTTAATTTGAAATTAAGGATATGGAATCGCTTTGAACTTAAGATTTCAATGTTAAAAATTCAATTTGTAAATTAAAAATTGTTAAGAATTGGTTTCAAAAATTGAAATTGGGTAATAATTTGAATTTCAAAGATTAAATTGTTTAAAAAGGATTTGAATTATTATTTGAACCTAGAAATAGGTTTATGGAGAAGTAAAGGCAATTTAAAATAGAATTTTGAAATTTGGACTCAGAATTAAATTATTTAAAGACTTTAAATAAAGGTTAATTTGGTTTAAGATGTTAAACCAACATTTGAAAATTTAACTCGAATTTATATAATTCGAGATGATTTAAAGTGAAATTGAATTTGAATTAGTCCAAATTGAAATTTGGTTTGAATAATTTGGAATTGTGATTAAAGTTGAATAGTTTCAAATTCAAATGGAATTTGATTTGAATTTGGAAAGAATCGAGATTAATTCTACTTGAATTGGGATTAATTCAAACTGGAGTTGAAATGAATTAAAATTGAAAATTGGTTCAGTTTGAAAATTATTTGAATAAATTGAGATTGAAATCGAAGTGGAATAAAAAATTAAATTTGGATTGGGAATTGAAGTTGTTTAAATTGATTTGAGATTGAATCAATGTTAAGGGGAAGTGGAACTTTAAAATTGAATTGATTGGAATAAAGATTGGGTAGTGGAACAACTTGGCTGTGAACTATTTTCAAACAAATTATTTTAATATAAGCTTTCTTAAATCTATTTTTCCAAGCTATTTACTATATACAATCTTTCATTTTAAAGCCAAACTACTTTATACTTGTTTTACAATTAATTTTGGAACTATTTAACAATATTTCAACTACTTTATGACTAATTACTGTTTTACAACTATTTTGCAATTATTTAAAATTTCTATAACTATTTCACTATTTTCCAACTATTTTACAATTACTTAACTATTTTACAGCTATTTTACAGATTAATAATTATTTTTCAACTACTTATCTATTTTAATTCTTCAAGCTATTTCCTAAATTTGGGCTGGACAGAGTTCAAACTGTTTATGGTTAAATATCCATTTGAGATAAGAATTGAGATGATAATCCAAATGGGAATTGAGGCAGTTGTGAATAAATGAATAAAGATCTAAGAGAATGTGAATAGAAAGGAGAAATTGATTTAGCTAATAATCAATAAAGATAAATATGTAGGATGTACGTATATTATTCTATTCGCATAGTGATTTAATCCTAATTCGAGCACAAAATTTCGAGATAGTGTATCGATCCGAGTTGGGATTTTGCACTCGATTTTTGACGGCGAACCTGGATATGGATCTTTGATTGGTTCTGGATATTCTCTACCATAGTTATGGTTATGCAAGTAGAATGACGGTTTCTGATCAAAAAACCAGATTTGAGTCCACACTAGGAAGTTGGGTGGACGATACTAGTTCGAAAATAAAAATTGTGAGTGAGCGATCAGATTGATATTATGTGCGGATGATATGTACACAACATATGGGTTTGAATGAAATTGATATTGAAAATTGTGGATAAGATCTGGAAGATGATTTTTGAAATGAAAGGTATATTTTGTGAAATATACAATGAAATAAAGTAGAAATTGGATATTTCTATGGTAGGAATTTACTTTATAGAAGTAAGTAATATGGTAAGTGACATTATAGAGTAATCAAGCTTGAATATTGATTTGGCATAAACAAAGTTATGTATATATAATTGATAAACTCCCCTTGTTGAATCTATTGTCAGAAGAAAGGGGGTTTTGAAAGTATTTGAAGTATAAAAAGGGAATTAATACAAGTTTGAAGCGATCCAAAGATTTTTAAAGTTGTATATATCTATATATATAAAGGATCTTATAAGAATGATTTTGAGAAAAGGTTTTTGGAACCTATGGATTTTGGAAAGACTTTTGATTTGTGGAGAAAAATCAATTTTGAGAATTTCAAAGCCTAGTTTAAGAATTATCTATTTTGGGATAATCGATTTTGAGAAAGGAGATTTATATGAGATTCATACTAGGTGTATGATTTGGAAGATGCTATATGTGTATAGTATAAAGTGTTTTGAAAATGGTTCTGGAGAAAAAGGTGCTCCCTTGAAATGAACTTCTTAGGAGTACCATAGGTTGGTACTGCCTTGAGCCTTAAAGCGGGAGGCTCTAAAGTGGATCCTGTAAGGAAGTCCGGACAAACTGAAGTTCCTGAGGATTATTGGGTAGCGAAAGTCGAGGGAGCTGATGCATACAGAGGCATTTGGGTTATGTGACGACGGTAGTGTAACTCGATGTCGTTGCGATCTTCTATGGACCTTAGCGGAAATCGTGTGGAGGTGAGTGTCAAAGATCTACGTTTGATTTTGCCAGGAAGGCAACGTAACATCGGTAGACTGCGATTTATGGTCAAGTGGAGTGGAGAAGATTCATTTTTTTGCAGCGGAATTCGAGGCCGCTGATGCTTACAGTTATATGGGTTTTTACTGTGATAGCAACGTAACCCTAGATGTAGCTGTGATCTATAGCTGGTTCCACGGCGTAATCGAGGGGCGCGGAGTGCCTATAGTTATCTATGGATTTTACTAGGATGACAACGTAACCATTGGGTTAACTGCGACCATGGATGGGGTGATAATTTCCAGAGCATTGTCACCAAAGATATTTCCTCTATTTTCTAAAATATTTTCTGTATTTTCAATAAAATAATTTTCCTAGTATTTTCACTGGGTGTTGAAAATGGGTCTGCTAAGTAGTTATAGATTTTTAGTCCTACGCCTGATCAACGTATGATCGAATTTCTGTGAGAACAAGGATGAACTTGTTGAAACATCGAGTTATAAAAGTATTTTTATAAAAACTATTTTAATAATATTATATAGATTTTAAAAAGTGTTTTAAAAATGATCAAATAATAATTTATCTGATTTTAAGTATCCAATAAATTCTGGCTTCGATCCTTTTCGGGGACGAAAAATTCTAAAGGGGGAGGAATGTGATAACCCGGATTCTTGGACATCTATTCATTGAAAATTTTAACAGGATTAAATTTATTAAAACACTGATTCGTAAATGAAACAAATAAATCTGATAATAAATAGTTATATCTGGATAAATATTTATCCTATAATCTCCTGGTATAGTTATTTAAATTGGCAAGATTCATCTTTTCAAAAACAAACAAAATATGTATTTGATTTTTGTGTATATATAAGTTGATTATAAATAGAACTCGGGTTTGTAATTCAAAGTAATATCTTAAATTTATCTTTAAAGATATAAATATAAGTGAAGAGGAATGCGTTAATGGAAATATATAAACATAAAACACTAAAAATAAATATTTAGTATGCTCAAATTTTAATAGCCTAAGTTTCAATGGAATTTAATATTAGGTTTAAAATATTCTTTCTTTATATACATTTCATAGCAAATTAAAAATCTATATAAACATAACATGTTAATGTAAAAGCTTGAAAAATTAATATGGAAATGGGTATAAACATTTGTAACATTTAAATGAAGTTTATGACATTTATATGATGATAATAACACATATGACATTTATAAGGTTAGGATGATCGAAACTAACAAGTGTCATATTTTATAAAAAATATAAATGATAAATATGATACGAATAAGAGTTATCATCCCTACTCCTTTCTCATTTCTCTTTTATTTTCATTATCAAAAGAAACAGGAATGTCCAAAGCAGTAAAACTAAAGCCAAAAAAAATAAAGACTGAAATCAAAAATCAGAGCAAAGATCAACTCAGATAAACAATTAAAGCAAAGCGGTTTCAAGCGAATCATCAAGAATCAAATTTCAATATCAACTCAGTTTCGAGTTAAAAACAAATTGGTTCCAGATGAAGGTTGTTCTCTGTTTATAAATAACAGTGAATAATCTCTGAAATTTGAGATATCTGGAATTTGTATGTGATGACCCTTGAAATATGATGTGAATTATGTTGTGCATGTTGTGTAAAAATGATTTTATGAATATGTGTGTGTGTGTGTGTGTTAGTATCTATGAACATGTCTGGAATAGACATAACAGGTCTTTATTGAATATTACAGATTTTAAACCTGGTTTAAAATTCAAATAACCCACCTAAAAAGATTTCTAGGCTTTGATCTCTATAAAAAGTGTTTGATTGTGTATAACATCATTTTTAAAAATAAATTCGAGTATAATTATTTGGTAAATATTTCAAAATTTTGAATATTACAGAGAAAATCCATCAATGTCACAAATTAGATTTTTAAATCTTCATGCTTTGACTATATAACTAGATTAGTTATCTAAAATGATGAATTTTAAAAATAATATTGAGATTTTTAAGTTGATAAGTGTTGAGAAATCATGGGTTGATCATATTTTGGATTTGGGACAAATTCTGGCAATCGGCAATTTGAGGAGGGCCGAGTTCTTGGTTGTGGCAGGTTTGGATGTCGAGGTGTATGAGAAAATTGGTCGAAAGGTTTAGCATTTGCCGTGGTGGCGCGGCGAGGTGATAATAGGGTTTAGGGATGAGTTTGGTCGTCGATGTGTTGAGTGATAATTGTGTCATCGTTGGTGGAATCGAGTGGATCGGACCAAGGGAGTTAGGAGGTGGATGGATAGGCGAATCTCCAAGGATGGAGGCGTGAATGCTAGCGGTAAGGAAGTTGGGAACGGGGTGGTTGCTGATGATCAAATGGTTCCTGGTGGGTTCTTTTGTTCTCGAATTCGATTTCGAGATCATGCTTAAGTTCTGGGTGATACGATGCTTGGTGAAGGGCTTCGGTGACTTGCTCGGTGAGGACCAGTGGTGATCGGAGTGGTCGTGCATGTGCACGCGTGCTCCAGCGTGTCTAGTTTGGGTTTGATTTACGGTAGATGATGATTTCTCAGGATGATGTCGAGGAGCTTTTGCGGGTGACTCGAAGTAGATAGGTATCTGTTTCACTCGGGAATTTTGTGGTGTGGCACGAAGGAAAACTCGAGTTATCTCAGGTTATGGCTTTTATAGTTTTAATCTTTAAAATTAAAACAAGTTTTGAAGCTGTAATAATTTCTTAATTAATCCTTTTATTTAATGAATGCCTAATTAAGTATGGGTTAATTAAGGGTTTTAAAATAAATTATTTTAAACTATTTTAAATTAATTAAGTTTATAATGTTTATATATATATATATAGCATTTTTCTTAAAATTTTATTTTAATATACTTAATATTTTAATTGGTTATAAAAATTAAGGAGGTGAAGTGTTTTCTAATCATAAATTCAACTTATAGATTTTAAGTAAAAGGTTAATGATAAATTTACCTTAGAAGGGTATTAAATAAGATTTAAATGTTAGTTAACTAAGATAATTAAAGGATAAATACTTAATGTAATTAATTGTGGTCGGGGGTAGTTAATGAATGTAATTAAGGGCTGAATAATTAACTAGTGATTAAATGATGATTAACTGATTAATTAATTAATGTAATTAATTTTAAATTAATTAATTAGTTTAATTAATTAAAGATAATCACTTATGAATCAATTAAGTATAATTACTTAGTGAAGTAATTAGTGGATAATTACTAAATGTAATTAATTGGGGGTTAAATACTGAAAGTAATTAATGTAGGGAGTAATTAGTTGATGGAAAGTAATTAAAGAAAATTACTTAATGGGAGTAATTAAGGGTTGGTTACTTAGTGTAATTAACCAAAGGATTAATATAATTAATTAAGGAGCTAATTAATTAAGGTAAGTAATTACGGATGGTTAATTATTGTCTATGATTAATTATGGTTAATTAATGAACGTGATTAATTTAAGGATTACTTGTTAAATGTAATTTTAAAAGAATAATTAATTACTGGAAGTGATTAGAGGATCATTAATGAATGTCATTAATTAAAGATTAATTAATGTGAATGGTTAAGGCTAATTAATCTATGTGATTAATTAAAATACAATTACCCAATGTAATTATAAGATAATTAATCAAGGAGGATTAATTAAGATGGATCATTAATTGGGTTGAAATTAATTAGTGTTAGGTAAGCAGGGTTAAGGTAATCCAAGTGATTGAAGTTGCTAATTAATTTAATTGGAGATGAATCAAAAATTAATTAGGAATTATATATCTAATAATCTTGCTTATGGAAGATTGAATATTATTGGATTGCTTGGATTGTTGATGTCTCCGATAGACAATTTAGATGTGTTGTGATATAATGGGTTAAATAGTAATATTGTTAGTTATTTATTTATGATGAATTGTTATATGGTATGATATCCTGAATATGTATTATATTATTTGAACTTAACAACTTGGATTAGAATGATATTGAATTCGAAGAGACTGGGGTGGGGTAATCACTAATTGCCAGAAACCACTTCGATTAGTAATCAAATTCCTTATAAATTGGATATCTAAAATTAAACAGGCTGGAATAGGATAAAGTAACATGGACATTTTAACCTGAGAACTGATGTGTATGATAAATGATTGACTACAATAAAGTAAGAACTCGTAAAAGGTACGAGTTACCCTGGTATTCACATATGTTATAGCTTGGTATTTCTTATCATATGGGTTTACTCACGCTGGTTTCAAGCCTGACTCGGGTGTTACTTTGATGTAGTGCTCGGGTCGGACCGAGTATTACAGATTTCCAAGTACGTTCTAGAGCTCAGAAGATGAGCTGGATGGCAGGAACGTACTGAGTGTATTCCGCTGTGATTTATTGTGGTTTATATAGGACAAGTATTTTAACTATCTAGTGTTTGTTAGATGTTGTAACTCTAATGTATTGATGTAAATTAACTGATATAGTTTTTCCTTGTATAACTGTTAGTTATTTGATATTATGTTTTGATCCGTTGCGAATGTGTGAATCTGTATTTTGAAGTTTCTGTTTCTTCTTCTTCTTCTATTTTTTCCTTCTTTTCCTAACTATTTAGAATTTTTGGGATCGAAAATTCTGGGTCGTTACAAAAATGACCCTTTATTGCACTCATTTCACATTGTGGGAAGAAGAAATGAGATTGAAGCATGATAAGATAGAAAGTGCCCATGTAACATACATTGTAAATAAATGTATAAATAAAGATAAATAAGTTGCCAAGGATCCAAGCAAAAAAATAACATATGGGTATATTTAGAGTTGTTTCTTTTATAAGCCCATTGATGTATAAAATGAATTATATTAGATATCGCATATGTTGTGTCTAAAAAGATATGCGTATTGTTTTGATTTGTTTAATATTTTTTGTTATATTGTCACTTAGATAGATTTCGGTTTTTAATTTTGATATAAACAAATATGATTATTATTTTTCCTTTGGAAATAATAAGATTAATCTATCTGTAAATTCATACATTATTAGAATTGAATATCTTGAAATTCGTGAAAAATACCTCTTATAATGAAGCCTTGAATTTGGTATGACGATTAATGTAGTTATTTACTCCATCTTACTAAAAATACCTCTTATACCTCCACACTAAGGAAAGAAAATTTAAGATGGGAAATGCTATAGTTATTGAGGAAGTTAGAGTTCGTGGAGAAATAAAGTATGGATCGTTATCTTTAATAAGAATCATCATCTTTGATTCAAATATAGTTAGTTCTTCAAATAATGTATACGGTTTGTTTGCTTTCATTGACAAAAAAGTAAATCGGGAATCATAATAAGACAATCTTAAATAAAATTTAAAAGTACTTATCACTGTCTTTAAGGAGAATCATTATCTTTTATTCAACTACAGTTACTTCTTTGAATAATGTACAGGATTTGTTTCCTTTCATTGACAAGAAGTAAATTATGAACCATAGTAAGACAATGTTAAACAATTTTTTTTCCAAATTAAGGTTGATGTTTCAAGAAACCAAACTCAACAACCTCTAGGTGCAAGGTCACTAATTATATCCATTTAAAAAGGAAGAAACACTATTTCGGATGACTATATAGTAGTTCTCCATGAAAATAAATAATAGATTGGTGAAGATGTTTTTGTTGGCTTACATCAGCCCATACGAATTTGAAATGCGGATTTAAGATATGAATATATAATGTAAATCTATGTAGGACAATAAATTTTGAGACCTTTCCCTCTAACTTAAGGTAACAAGATCATTGTTTATGAATAAATTGAAAATGTATAAGGCTGATTATAGAAAAGAATATATTCAAAAGGAAAATGATGTTTTTTTAAAAAACTCTCTCTTTGGTTTTATTGAAAGACTATTTAGAATAATTTTGAAACTTTTTGCAGATTATAATTTTGAGCAATGTGAGAAGGATATTAAAGTCGTGTTTTTCAATGGGTACATTGATGAAACAACTAAAGAAACCAACTTATAGATTAATCTTTTGTACTAAGAACACAAATGCACCATTATTATTTATGGAGTGATATTTCGATTATCACAAAAGTGCTAGGAAGATAAGTGCATAAAGAGGTTTGTTGCAACATCCCACTTCATGCGATCTAAGCTGTCTAGAAGCAATTCGTTTGATCAGAACTGGTCGAACTTCCAAACAAGACATCATAGCGATATTCCGACTAGGTTCGGCAATCGATCTCAACTGCACACTGCAAGCAGCCAGTGCTTCCAACTCTTTCCATTCCAACAACATAGCTAACACCACATTCTGATGTTTCCTTCTAAGCGCATCTGCCATCTTATTTCCTTTTCTTGGTGTATACTCGATGCTAAAATCATAAGCTACAATAAACTCCAGCCATCTCTGCTGTCTCATGTTTAGCTTCTTCTGAGAGAATAAATACCATAGAGACTTATGATCCATAAATAGCTCAAACCTTTCTCCGAAAAGATAATTTCTCCACACCTTCAATGCAAAGATTACTTGCGCCAACTCAAAATCATGAGTACGGTATCTCACTTTATGCGGTCTAAGCTATCTAGAAGCAAAGGCAATATCCTTTCCATTCTGCATTAATGGATTTGGTATGCAAACTACGGATCAATTGATTATTTTTTTCCAAAAGAGACAAATGTTGTCTTATAAAGTGATATATGAACATATTTTAAACTAAAGAAACGCAAAATATTCCCCATGCATTTGCAGTGTGGAATCTAATGCATGCTACGGTATATAAACATATGGATTTTACATGTATTATTTGACAAATGTCTTACTGACATTGAAAGTGTATCAATGGTTAGCAACCAAAATGGTTACGAGATATCTTTAAGGATGCAACGACCGTAAATCCGCAAAAATAAAGATGACAATAAACCACACATGTCCAATCCAAATTGAATGGAAAGACGGATAGTTATGGGAAAGAAAAAAGAAAGAAGAAGAGAAAGAGAAACTAAAACAACACAGAATCTCATAATGCGGCGGAACAACATATAATATAATATCAATGAACTTTACAAAAGAGAAACTGTTATATACATACATCCAACAGAGTACTACAACCCATCACAATATCAGCCCAGACAGTTATAATAACACATCCTCACAAATGCTGATAATTTAAACAACAATGCAGCGGGACATGAAAATATACGTAAATACGACCTGAAAACCTCCAGCTCATTTGCTGAAGCTGCAAAGCATCCAAATCTAAATATGCAAATATGCTCGGTCTGACCCGAGCATTGAAAGGGAAGAACATCGGTATTAGTCTGGTAACTAGCATGATAAAGCACATCTCAACTAAACTTTAAAGTTAAAAAACTTTCTTTATCAAAACAAAGGTATCTCGTAAGACCATGCCGCACATAAACATGAACGGGTTTTTACCTTACTATAACCAAAACATTTCATATCAAATCCTATTATATTATACTGGTGTCTAATACGTAAATAATATTAAAATAGCCAAAATTATTACGTTGGTCGAATTTGATGGCATAATTGGTTTACAAACAAAATGGAAAGCGTGTATTGGAAAATGGATTTCAATACAATAGCAGGTAAGGGACTACTTCCGTACTATACATCTCTAGAGTAATGTATCAAGAATACACGAACAATCCTCCACATCAGGCAAGACCGATCTATCCCTATTTGGCACCTATAGTAGAAACCGAATATGACATCATCCTGGTCATTACCGACCTATCAGAGACGTCTCGCAGCATACACGATATACCCAAAATATAAAGGGTTATCTAGAAGGGTGATGATCATACCCTAATGGTTGCGAACCATATAGCCTTATGGCATACCCTGTTTAAGCCATTACCAGGTGATGAGGCTTAAGGTAACGTTAACGTTTCACATAGCACATTCCACTTTGAATGAAACATTGCAATTCCATGATCACACAACTGATTTCTACAAATATATAACTCCTGAGCTCGTATGTTTTAGAAAAGGATGTTAAGCTAAGAGAACTTGTCTTCTCCACCACCAAACAGATGATGCGCCCTAGGGACCAATCAGTGTAATTAGAAATGCAACGTTAAACATTCATCCATACAAGTTGTCTTGGAACAGGACAAACAAAAGGAACTCTCCTACTACATCCCACCGGGAATTACCCATAAGATTAGTAGCAAGAAGCGGTTGCATATCGCATATTTTTATAACGAAGCACTACTGCCTCAATATATATATATATATATATATATATATATATATATATATATATATCATGGAGATCTTCGTCTTCAAAAATCACCATCATAAATCTGCACTTCCGAACGCATACATTGGTCCGAAGTGGTATTTAGATAAATCTGAACCCGGTCTCTCTTATTCAACAATGATAAAGAAGCCCTCAACCCCATACGGAAACCAAGTATCTTAGGCTTATCACGTTTCCAACTCTCAACTTGCTATCCTTTAGCCAAGAAGGAAGCCTAGTAGATTGGAGTATCATAGACACTCTACACTACTCGAATCAAAATTCTTAATCCAAATGGTAATCTAGCCCGCTCAGTCGACTTTGTGCTTAGTGCACGACTAATCTATTCCCACATCGTGTCAAGGAATCAAAAATGGTCAAATTTGATAGTCCGTTATTTAACTATCGAAGCAACAAATAATATCTAGCACATAAGAAATCACTAGGCCTATTTAACTAATCTTTTATTAATTAAATCAATTTTCAAATATTTACTTCAAATTATCTTTAAAAAGATATGTCCTCAAAACCATTTCAGTTCATTCGATATTGCAATATATTTCCAAATACTTATATCAACGATATAAGTATATTTAATAACACCACCATTTTGGAGACACACTAAATAGATTTCTATAATCGTACAACTCCAGAGTTCGGACGCCTCTGGAGAGGTGTTAAGTAAAAGAAGCAATGCTTCCTATACCACCAAGCCTTTAGTACGATCATAAGAGTCAATTCGTATATTTCACAATGGAATGTCAAAACACAATCTATTGGGTCAAAACGAATGTTGAACGATGTTTCGTTACGACAACCCAAAAACAATAGTATAGAGATTTGATTCATTACATATATATATATATATATACACACATATATATATATCCCATATGCTATACAAAATATTTCCTTTCGAAAATCATTTACTATAACAACAGTGTTATAGTCCATGCCTTCCTTACTTCCCGAAAATGTATATTAGAACAATAAATGTTAAAGTCCATGTTTTCGATACTTAACACATTTGAAATCACCTTTCGAAACCATTTAAACTCCTTTTGAAATAATTGCTTTCAAAATTTTCCTTTAAAATATTATTTAACTCATAAAAACTTGAATATTTTTCCTCGTATGAAAAACTTACGAATTAGCGAACATACAAGATTATTTAATTTACAGTTAACTTAGTTTAAAAAAAGTTAAACGTTTAAAATCACCTTCCCTCCCTCTCCCTGTCGTTCTGCCACCCGGTCAATCGAAAACGCGACTTCCCCAACCAAATGACGTCGTCTCACTACTCCATGCATCGCCTCAAACTCGGCATTAATTCGCTTGTCCCCCTTCCTCCATCACAAGTGGTCAACCCTCCCAATTCATCGCCTAGCGACGACAAATCGAATATAACCATGCCTCCTTCTTAAGCAGATTCTGGTCGTCGTAGTTCATCGATCGTCGTTCGAAGGGTATGGATGGGTGTGGTGAGGAGGCAACAAGTTTCTTTTAGATGGTTTTGGCTAACTTTTCTTGGATGTGTCAGAGAAATTACGGTTGTTGGATGGAGCACTAATTTAATGGCGGCTGAAGCTAATTAGGGTTTGGGTTTTGCAAATGGAAGTATCTCAAGTCCTTTTATAGGAAATTCTAGACACTATTCATTCCTAAAAGTTTTGGACTCCAAATGAGGTATGCTGCCTGGCGTTCTATAAGTTATACCCATATTCCAAACACAATGGAATTAGTATCGGGAACCAATTTCATCATATACAGAAGATAGCTTTTCAAACCTAATTAAATTAGTTTAAATTCCTTTAATAAATTTCTAAGCATATCAAGCTCGCGTGATCAACCGATATGTACGATCGCCACAAAGTTCGACGGCATATAATGATTCACTATTAAGGATCCAATGAAACTTGTTTCATCGAAATTTGAGACAGTGCCCTAGAAACCTATTTTCACACATTAATTTAAACAGATTATTATCAAAAAAAAGTCCAATCACTTTAATTATAATTTATAGTTTACTACATTTTTTATTTAAATGAAATTTGAATCAACTTTCGAAATAATTTTTATTCACATTAAATTCAAGATTTAAAATATTAAACAATTCCAGATATTAAATTTAACAATTTAATTACCTAATAAATTGCTATATTTGAAATTCAAGTTATTTAACTTATTAAATTAACTTCTCAATATTTAAAATCACATAAACATTCCAAATTCAAATGACCGAAATTCTAGGTCGTTACATTCTCCCCCCTTAAAAGAATTTCGTTCCTGAAATTGCCAAGGTAAGAAAAATGCTCCAAAACCAATTAACTTTTCAAAATCAATTAGCTGAAAATAGATTACCAAGTTCTTTTAAACCTTTTATCTTTTCGAAATCAATCTATGGAAACTTTGTTATTACATTTTCTAAATCTTTAAATTCATAATTAAATTTACAAAACCAATTAGTACCATTCCAAGTTATAAAACCAAAATCAAAATTTTAGATATCAGTATTGTTTTCTAAATTCTCAAAAAAAATTCTTACGCCTTAAATTAATGGAAAATTTCACCAACAACTCCTTTGCATTGTTCGATTTGAAAATTTACAATATATATATATATATAATCACAAATATACATCTCGTTTTGAAGGATAAGGCATCCTGTGCGGAAAAAAATTATAAAAATACGACATATAATCCGAGATGTGTACCCTTTTTCTGTATTAGCAAGCATATACAATCAATATAATGTGAAATCAAGCTCCAAATGCAAAGCACATGCCTTTTGCATCTACTAATCACTCAACAACCAATGAGAACAAGTATAGGGAAACTGATATCAATATTTAGCATGTACTAATACAATAAGCATATGCAAATATAGCAAAGGTAACAAGAGAAATCGTCAAACAATTAATATTCATCCAATTAATTTATAAACATATCAATTTGCATTTTCCAATGTCAACATTTAATTTATTAAAGCCCGTGCATGTACATATATCATCCGTACACAAAACCATACCTGATCGCTCACTTGATCACACAATTTCACTTCTGAACTAGTATCATTCACGACTACTCTTGCGCGGACTCAGATCTGGTTCCTTGGTTAGAAACTACAATTTTCCTTGCATAGCCATATAGTATGATAGAGAATATCAGAATCAATCATAAATTCATACCCAGTGTTCGCCGTGAAGAATCAAATGAAAAATTCTAACTTGGATCGGTGTAAATCACCTTGAAATCGTATATTCGAATATGGATCAAATAGTTATATGAATATCATGATATACGTACAACTTATGTATTTATTTCAATTGGTTTCTTATTATATCCCATTCTTTTTATTTACATTCATTTCATTTTCATTATTCACATTGATTTATTCACATTCATGTATTACTTTCTTTTTTCATATCCATTTTATGTTTAACAGCATTTCATTCCATACTAAATTTATCTATAAATCATTTCATGAAATTTTACTTAAGTTTACAAATATTTTCTTCAATACTACTACTTATGTTTATTTTCACTTTGCAACTTAAGTTCATATTCATTTCTAGCAAACAACATTCCAAAACATATTTAATTCAATTTACAACTTAAGTTGAATTTCATTTTATAACTGACTTTCATATCTGTTCCATTAATTTATTTCATTAGTTCATTCCATTAATTCATATAAATCAAATTCAATTTCATTTAAGTTTGCTTAAGTTAAATTCCACTTTAAAAGTCATTTTATTTTAATTTAAGTTAAATTTCATTTCATAGTTCTATTTCAAATTTACTTTTCTTAACATTTATATTCAATAAATTTTAAAATTTTGTTCAACTTACTAATTATCAAAATTTATAATTTATGAAACTTAGTTTCTTATGTTTTCAACAAAACACTTAAATGAAAACATTCCAAATTTACACACCCAGTTTTTATTTTCAAATCACTTTGAAATCGTATTTATATACAATTCCTTTTTCACTTTTGAATTTTAAAATCAAACTAGTTTTACCAAAAAAACCTCTATAGCAAATCATTATAGTAGCAATCCATCACTTAGAAACGCGAAAATGAATGTCGATGATGCTGTAGTCATCACCCGAATTATTATCCAGCGACTGAAGTGAGTTCAGTTCTTTTTATTTCTTTTAGATCCTTTTTATTTACATTTATAATTGTTTCATATATAATTTCACTTTGGTTATATAAAACCATTTCTTAATTGTTTATCTTTGTTTACATTATAATAGTAATAACTTTTATTAGAACACAAAAAATAGCAATGATAATAATCAAATGTTATCATTCACTAACAACCAAACATACCATATATAACTATAATAATTTCTATAAATAATTTCCTCATATATAAAATATGATTAAGGTAAAATTATTTCATTTACCAATTTTCAAAACAATACCGTGTAGGTTTGCCCTCTTTCGATACCGTGGCATCCCATATACCGACCAGAATTCATAAGTCACCCAACAGCTAAATTAGCACACTATAAAACATTTTTATAATCGCTAATAAATACACGCTCACACACACACACTCTCTCTCTTTCTCTCTCCCCTCTCTCAAACTCATTCTATGGTATTACTAGCCCTATCTATAATGAGTACCCATCCAAAGCCTAAGTGTTCGAACAACCTAAGCTTTGATACCAGCTGTAACGACCTGCAAATTCGCACAATTCAAACTGACAATAAACACACATGTCTAATCCAAATTGAACAAAAAATGGATAGTTATGGAAAAGAAAGAAGAAGAGAAATAAAGAAGAAAAGAAAAGAAGAAGAAGAAGAAGAAGAAGAAGAGAAAGAGAATTAAAACAATAATAAATCTCACAATCGTGCCAGGATAACATATAATATAATATCAACGAACTTTACAAAAGAGAAACCACATGTACATACATCCATCAGAGCACAACAACAAATCACAATCATCATCCTGGACAGTTATAATAACATGTCCTCACAAATGCTGATAATTTAAACAACAATGCAGTAGAAAATAAACATATACATAAATACGACCTGAAAACCTCCAACTCATCTGTTGAAGCTCCAAAGCATCCAAATCTGAATCTACAAATATGCTCGGTCTAACCCGAGCGTTGAAAAGGAAGAATGCCCGAATCAATCTCGCAACCAGCATGAGAAAACACATCTCAACTGAATTTTGAAGTTATAAAACTTTTATTTATCAAAAACAAAGGTATCTCGTAAGACTACACACACATAAACACAGATAGGTTTTTACCTTATGGTAACCAAAACATTTCATGTCAAATCCTGTTATATTATACTAGTGCCTAGTATACAAATAATATTAAAGTAGCCAAAATCATTACATTGGTTAAAGTTGACAACATAATAGGTTTATAAACAAAATGGCAGGCACGTATTAGAGAATGGATTTCCATGCGGTGGCAGGTAAGAGACTACCTTCCGTACAATACATCTCTAGAGGAATGTACCAGGCTACATAAACAATCGTCTGCATTTGGCAAGATTGGTCTATCCCTATTTGGCACTCGTACATGGCCTATATAGAAACCGAATATGTAATCACCCCGATCGTTACCGACCTTTCCAAGATGTCTCATAGCATATGCCACAAATCTGAAATCTAGAGGGTTATCTAGAAGGGTGATGATCATACCCTAATGGTTGCGAACCACATTACCTTACGACGCCCCTTGTTTAAGCCATTACCTGGTGATGAGGCTTAAGGTAATGTTTATCTTTCATATAGCATATTCCACTGAATACCACATTGCCATTTCATGATCACACAAATAATTTCTACAAATGTATAACCCCTAAGCTCGTAAGTCTCAGAAAGGGTGTTAAACTAAGAGAAGTTGCCTTCTCCATCATATACATTCATAGAGATCAGTCGATGTAATTAGTAATGCAACGTGTGTCATTGGCCCATACAACTTGTCCAGGAATAGGACAAACCAAAGGCACTCTCCTACCACACCATGCTAGGAATTATCCCTAGGATTGTAGCGAGAAGTCCTTTGATATCGTAGATTTTTATAGCGAAACACTACTGCCACTATATATATATATATATATATATATATATATAATATGCATCGCGGGTCTAGTGACAAGCAGCCCTACATCATGAAGATCTCCATCTTCAAAAATCATCATCATAAACCTGCACTTTCGAACGCATACATTGGTCCGAAGTGATTTTCAGATAATTTCGACCTCGGTCTCTCCAGACCAACAACAATAAAGAGGCCTTCAGCCTCATATGGAAACCACGTCTCGTAGACTTATCACATTTCCAGCTCTCAACTTGTTATCCTTCAGCCATGAAGGAAGCCTGGTAAATTAGAGTACCATAGACACTCCGCACTACCCGAATCAACATTCTTAATCCAAATGATAATCAAGCCTACTCAACCGGCTTCGTTCTAAGTGCACAACTAATCAATTTCCACATCACGTCAAAGAACCAAAAATGGCCAATATTAATAGTCGGCTATTTAACTGTCAAAGCAACAAATACTATATAGCACATAAGCAGTCACCAGGTCCATTTGATTAATCTTTTGTTAATTAAATCAAATTTCAAATATATACTTCAAATTATCTTTAAAAAGATATATCCTCAAAACCATTTCAAAAATCTTTCGATATTGGAAAACATTTCAATATACTTATATCAATGATAAAGTATATTTAATAACACTACCATTTTGGAGATACACTAAATGGATTTCTATAACTGTACAACTCCAAGGTTCGTATGCCTCTGAACGTGTGTTAAGTAGAAGAAGCAATGCTGACTATACCATCAATCCTTTAGTACGATCAAAAGAACAAATTCATGTATTTCACAATGGAATGTCAAAACATAATTTATTGGATCAAAACGAATGTTGCGTAAAACATTATTATGGCAACCCAAAAATACTTGTGCAAGGACTAGACTAATTATATATATATATATATATGTATATATATATATCCCATGTACTATATAAAACATTTCCTTTCGGAAATTATTTACTATAACAACAGTGTTATTGTCAATGCTTCCTTACTTCTCCGAAAACATCTATTACAACAATATATGTTGAAATCCATGTTTTCGATACTTAACATATTTTAAATCACCTCTCGAAACCATTTAAACTCCATTTGAAATTATTACTTTCAAAACTTTCCTTTAAAAGATTATTCAACTCTTTAAAACTTGAATGTATTTCCTTCATATAAAAATCCATATTTAAATGTTAACATAAATCATTTCCACATTTGTAAAACTATGTTTATAAATCTCCTTTCTAGTTTATAAATCTCCTTTCTAGTTTATAAAACTCCTAATTTATAAAATATATTTATTTATAAGTCATTCCTTTATAATTTTAAATCCATTCCTTTGTAATCAAATTTATTTGTAAAACTCTTTTATAAATCCATTTGACCGATAAATTTCAAATCCATTTACAAAATATTTACAAATTCCGATTATAAATATATTTCTTTATTTATAAAATATCACTTTTATAAATCCTTTATATAAACTTATTCAAAAAATATCTATTTAAAAATATTTCACAAAACTACACTTTTATAACATCGAAAATTATACTTTTTATTTGTTTAAACATAAATTCATTCCTTTTTAATAATTCAAAAATTATTAAGCATATATACTTCCAAAATCACTTTGAAAATAATTTCGATCCAAAATCACTATTTTATGGTATTTCAAAATAATAAAAACATGGCCTGGTGCAACTACAACACTAAGTAAGAAAAAACATTTCCATGTCATCAAATATGACATCCAACACATCATATATCAAAACACATGAACATTAAAATCAACAATGTGAGTAATCCTGTTGGATCCCTCCAACCTATCCCCCTACATCACATTAAGTATTTAATCATAAAATATAAATCAACCGCTTTGAGGCACGATCGTATACAAAGGGTCATCCACTTATACACGGGAGCGTAATAGGGTCTCATCCACTCCAAGGGTGAGAATATATCCAAACCAGCTAATAAATTAGTAAATCATCCGAATAAGCAACAAATAGCATAGATAAAATTATCCATGCTTATATAAAGATATAAGTGGGCCAGAGAGGTGAGTTTACTCATAGAAATTCCAATGATCGCCAAAGTGATTTAGTTTGAATTAAAATTGAACAGGCGTTCAACTTTAACTTAAATTTCTCCTAGCGCCAAATCAGTCTAATCCAATTGCATAACGTAGATTCCGCTGTTATGATCACAACGCAACTTGCTGTGCTCAATTTGGACCTCGTACGAAAAAGTTACGAATTAACGAACATACAAGATTATTTAATTTATAGTTAACTTAATTTAAAAAAATAAATGTTTAAAATCACCTTCCTTCCCTCTCCCTCTCGTTCTTACTTCCAATCAATCTAAAAATGAAACTTCCCCGACCAAACGCTATCACCTCACAGCCCCGTGCACCACCTCGAGCTCGGCGCTGAGGCACTTGGCCCCTTCCCTCCATCGCCAATGGTTCACCCTCCCAATTTGTTGCCTATCAATGGAAAATTGAATATATCCGCACATCCTTCTTGGGCAGATTTTGGTCGCCGTGGTTCATCAATCGTCGATTGAAGGGTAAGGATGGGTTAGTGGTGAGGAGAGAAATAAGTTTCTTTTAGAGGATTTTGGCTAATTTTGCTTGGATGGTCGGAGAAATTATGGTTGTTGGATGGAGCACTAATTTAATGGCGGCTGAAGCTAATTAGAGTTTGGGTTCTGCAAATGAAAATATCTCAAGTCTTTTTATAGAAAATGTTAAGTCACCATTCATTCCTAAAAATTTCGAACTCCAAATGATACGTGCTGCCTAGCGTTCTATATGTTATACCCATATTCTGAACACAATGGAACTAGTATTGGGACCCAGTTCCATCATATATGGAAGATAGCTTCTCAGACCCAATTATATTAATTTAAATTCATTTAATAAATTTCTATGCGTCTCGAACTTGCATGACCGAATGATACGTCCGATCGCCATGAAATTCAATGGCATATGATGATTCGCTATTGCAGATCCAATGAAATTTGTTTCATCGAAATCCGAGACAGTGCCCACCGAAAGCTATTTTCACACGTTAATTAAAACTATTTATTACTAAAAAAAGTCTGATCGCTTTAATTGTAATTTAAAGTTTTCTATCTTCATTTTTTATTTCAATAGAATTTAAATCAAATTTCGAAATCATTTTTATTCACATTAAATTCAAGATTTAAAATTTTAAACAATTCCAAATGTAAAATTTAATAATTTAATTACCCAATAAATTACTATATTTGAAATTCAAGTTATTTAACTTATAAAATTAACTTTTTCAATATTTAAAATCATTTAAATATTCCAAATTCAAATGACTAAAATTCTAGGTCATTACAAATGAACAAGAAGATTATATGCATAAAAGATCGGATTGATTAGATATCATAAAACATTACGATCCAATATTTTGGATGCCAAGAGAATAAAAATTCTACTTTAGGTAATATTATTATTATTTTTGGATAGAGCTATATAAAGAAAGTTGTCATACAGACACTCATAACCTCTTATGTTCTTGAACTAACATTTATTTTCTGTTATGAAGCAACCAATGATGGAAAATAATTGCAAAATATTGTCACAAAGTTGTGGATATCGAAAAAGAAATTGAAAGACCATTGAAGTAACTATTGTGATAATAAACAACATATTATTTTCTAATAAAGGGAGAGTGAAAAATAAATTGTCATTCATAGAGCGTATCCTGACAAACTCCATCATGGTAGATCCGCTTACAAAAGAATTATCACCCAAGGTCTTTCATGAGATGTGGCTCAACTGGTGTAACCTTTATGTAAAGATATTTTGGTGCCGGGGAGGGGGGAGGGAGGGAGTTGTAATTAACATAGACATATGACACATTGCTTTATGCTTTGGTTACAGATATATTAAGTATTTATTTTCTAATCAGAAATAAAGTAACAAAGTTTTCTTTGCTCTCCATGAAGTTCAAATATTAACTTTTTTTCTTTCGATCTCGCTAAAGTTGGACCAGTTGGAAATAGACATGTATAGATGACATGCCATGTAATTTCCATGCTACGCATCCATGATTGATCTATGTCATTTGATTGTGTTGTTATATATGACCATTGATGGGTTTAGTTCAAGTTTCGAGAATTCAGTTTTGGCCTTTTGAAATTTTGTTGGTTTCGGTCAATTTTAGAAATTTCGCTTATTTCGGTTTTTATTTTGGTTTTGGTCCTGATATTAAATTTTTGTATTTTTAATGAAAAAGTAACGATAAACGATTGAAATTCATACAAAAATATAATATATAACAAAATAATAGTGCTATATACAACACTACTACATCTAAAACTATTTCTCGGAGCTACATATAGGTTGTTTTCATAATTTTCTTCATCGTCTTGTGGTATAATATGATGGATAACTATATTGCATTTGTCCTGAACCTATAAATGTCACCATTGTATTATCAAAAGACGATGGTTCATTATTTTATGTTATATACATAGCTTGACTATTTTGATCACTTGAGATATTACTATACGTTTCGTTTGTTCCATAATATAAGTTACCACCTATATAGTCAAAAGTTGAATACTTATAGATTGGTGGATCAGTTAAAACATATGAATTATGGTGCTCGTAATCACATTGATGTTTGTATTCAACATTTACATTACTATCTGTTCGATTAGGATTGCCACTCGCACCCCTTCTTCTTGAATATGTTTGAGTTGGTCTATACAATTCACCACTATCACTAAAACCAATATCATAATTACTTCTTAGACCAACACCACTTCAACTAGTGTTACCATGATCATCATTTAATGAGCTACTACTATTTTTGTTGCTTTGACTCCTTATTGCTCGTGTAGGTATACCATCAATAGCAGCATTTGCATCATTCAGTGTATTGGTCATCCAAAGGTCGTTGTCCAACAAGGGTGGTTCAACCTCAATGGTCCATTTTGCTAATGGATCCTCTTCATGGAATATATAGTCCAGATTAATCAATTGATTTTCAGTATCGCATCATCTTGAATTTTTTGCTATTAGTCTCATGTTGTAATGCACATATACCAATTTGTCTAAATTTTCATTTTTATTCTATTTCATAATTTTGTATGGATCATTGAAAATGTAGTCTAGTTACTTTCGCAGTTTGAAGGTAAAACTATTTGGCTTAATATATGCATTGCTAAACGTGTTAAATTTGGAGCATCTTCTCTTCCAATTATTGACCACCATTGAGCGGGAAAACATGTCTTTACGGCTGCGTATGCTTTTGCAGAACCAAATGCACTAATTTTTATTCTATATTTTTCTACCTGTTGATGTATAAGTTAAATATTTAGTATGTCTTAGATGTTAAATGTTTGTCATAACTATTATATATGTTAGTTTTACCTCTTTTCCAATTTCAATTTGTGTTACAATATCTGGCACCATTCTTTCAACGATGTTATTAAATCAATTTAATACTACTCGATCATTTGTTGCATCCTCATATTAAATGATGAGTTAAGAAAATAACCTATATGGAAAGAGTGTAACATATTATTGAAATGTTATGTATTTCACTATGTATGATGACAAGATAAAGAAAATTACATGCCGTGTGAAAAGGTCGATATAATTGTCTTTTCCATCTTTTGTCTATTATATTCCACCATTTTTGGCATTGTGTTCCACCAATATTTTTACTTATTGATTCTTTTGCTAAATCCGTCATCTCATAAAGATATCCTATCTCTACTTTGTCAACTCTATCTACCATTCGTAAAACCTTCACAAGTGGCTCAAAAACAAGAATGATGGAAGCAGCTCCAGTCCAGAAAGTGTTGTTGTAAATTAGTGTAAAGAAAATATTTCCTGTTCCTTTGTCTTTAGTATTGAGTCTAGGAATTGTTGATGTCCACTCCCTCGAAGCAGTCATCCTTCTCCTGTCATCTTTATGTTTATCCATAGAGTCTAGTGCGATGAAATGTGTTGCAAACCGACTGCTGATCTAATCAATTCTTCATTGTTGGTCGCTTTTCTCATGATGCCAAGTAACCAGCTATGACTGTATATAGATGTCGTTATTAATTGACAAATTGTGATAACTGTTACCTTTGGCTATATGAAAATATCTTCCAAAATCAAATCAACGCAATGTGCTTCACATGGTGTCTAGTATAAATGCCTTCTTTTATGCATCAATAATTGACTAGCAGCTTTGTAATTTGCTCCTGTTATCTGTAACAACTTACACTACACTATATTCACCGATTGTTATGACAACATCATCCATTAAACCGTAGATTTGATAAATAACAATCCATGAGTAGAGTATATGAGAAAATTTATTATTTTTCATCGATTCTGTGTATTCCAACCATTAGACATTAGTGTGCAACCATATTCATCCTAAAAATTGTGCAATGTTTTAATATATTGTCTAACTTCTTCTATTTCCATTTAAAGATACGAGTGTGATATTTCATATGCAGTTGGTGGACAATTCCACGACTGCATTTTGCAATTGAGTTAACCATTGTTGTATAATATGGGCTACTAGCAATGTTATGTAGTATATGATTGAAAAAAAAACTTAGAAATTGCTCGATCTATATGCGTTTTGGCATCTTTAATATCTTTCATTGTAGATTTTACAGAAATTGAGTTCTACCTCCTTGTTTTTGCATGTATGATTCGATTCGTCCAGTAGCATGAGTGTAAATTTTTAAATATAATTGCATTCAACCACTGATAAATGTATTTTTAAAACATTTAGATAGTGGTGATCTGAACAACTGATAGAAGTTCGCATATATTTACTGATAAAAGCTCCAGGTTCCTATTGCTCCCTTATAATTAGAACATCACCCGATCTAACACTTTGTGATCATGATAATATTGACTGTTACCAAATAGCTCAAAATCATATTTAAATGTTATCACCTGATTTAATACTATAAATCAACATCACCCGATTTAATACTATAAATTGACCGTTGTCAATTATAAATGAATTAAATAGCTCAAAATCATATTTACTGTTATCGAATACAATAATATAATAGACTATCATCAAGCAAGAAGAAAAGCAAAGAAAATTTGAACTGTAATAACATTGTATCTTCAGTTTTAATAAATTTCTCCAATACCCGCAACTGAAGCTCATGGAGCACGATCAAAGAAGGAACCTCGATTGTATCTAAATTCCTCAAATGAGAGCAAGGATAGATAAAGAAATCGACATTAGAAAAAAAAATCGCTGATTGGGAATGATAAACGGGAGTGAAGTTAGATGAAGCGACTATTGTTAGGGTTGGAAACAATATTGGTTCGTGAATTTAGGTATCGGGGTCGCTTCTAGTTTAACTTCTGTTTTGGTGCGAAATCATAAGAAATTTAAAAAAGAAAATAATTTTCCAAACACTTAGACAAGGATAGAAACACTATGAAAGTGTTGTAGAGCCAAAAAAACTAGAAAAATGTTTCAGAGTAAAAAATATCATGCGTTTGTAATTTACTTATTTTTTGTAGTGCTCATTTAAAACTTTGGAGTGAGCGCCTTTTTCGCGGACTATAGTTCAATGGGCAGCGTGCATTCCATAATGAAGTAGGAGATATCATATTGGACGAGCTCCATTGTCCATTTTAGTACGCAATCTGATGTCTTTGGCTTCTGTAGTATATGCTTCAGTGGTTTGTCTGTGAGGACTTTGATGGGATGTGCTTGAAAGAACGGCTGCAGTTTCCTTACTATGAGAAGCAGGTTGTAAGCTAGCTTTTCAATTATTGAGTAGCTGAACTCTGCTCCTGACATGCGTTTTCTTATGAAGTAGATAGGCCTTTGTGTCCCTTCATCTTCTCGAACAATAGCAGCAGTAACAGCTTTATCAGTTACAACGAAATACACATACAAGTCCTTACCTATTATTGGTTTTGATAGGATAGGGGAACTGATCGGATGGTCTTTCAGATTTTGGAGCACAATTTTACATTCCTCAGCCATTCGAAATTCCATCCCTTTTTCACATGGTGGAAGAATGGTATAAACTTGTTAGTTGCTTTGGAAATAAACCTAGTTAGAGCAGCCACCCTGCCGTTTAGGCTCATAACATCTTTCGATTTCTTTGGGACTCTCATATTCCTCATGGCCTCAATCTTTTATGGATTTGCTTCAACTCCAAGGGCACTCACTATGTACCTTAGAAACTTTCCCGAGTGGATAACAAAAGCGCACTTCAAAGGGTTCGGCTTCATGTTATACTGCCTTAGGATTGCAAAGGTCTCTTCTAGGTAATGCACATGACTTGGTGCTGCTTTTGACTTAACAAGTATATCATCTACATACACTTCTACATTTTTTCGATCTACTATGAGAACATTATCTTAAATAACGTTGGTAGGTTTCTTCAGCATTTTTGGGTCCTAAGGGCATGACTTTGTAGAAATATATGCCTTTATCCATAAAAAAGCAAGTATGCTCCTAATCTGGATCACACATCCGTATTTGGTTGCAACCTGAGTATGCATTCATAAAGGTGAGCAGTTCATGGCTAATAGATGCATCCACCAACTTATTGATTCTAGGTAGAGGAATACTATTCTTCGAGAAGGCCTTATTAAGGTTGGTATAGTCAATGCAAGTTCTCTATTTTGCATTAGACTTCTTTATAAGAATGAGGTTTGCAATCTACTTTGGGTAATATACTTCTCTCATAAACCCATTTTCTTTTAATTTATTAACTTCTTCATGTAAAGAATTATATCTTTCATGATCTAAGGTCCCGCCCATCTGCCTGACTAGGTGAGCATGGGGATCTATGTTGAATGCATGGCAGATGATAGTTGGGTATATTCCTACCATATCTAAGTGCATCCAAGCCAAAACATTTGTTGAACTTTTGAGGAAGTCTATTAGCTCTGCTTTGACTTCTGCGTCGAGGTTTTTCTTTGAGAACCTTTGAAGGTTCTTCTGGATTTATCTGTATATCCTCTAGATCATCTAATGGCTTTAATTCCTTTCTTTTTTCCCATGATCTTGGATTTATTTCTCTATCATCTTTGTCAGGTTGGAATGCAACAGAGAAAGCCTTTTTCTTTGCTTCTTAGAAAAAATATTGCACATAGATTGAGTTATACTCATCAGTGCCAACCATATGCATATACTTCTTCATTTTTCTTTTTAATGTTGTTGTGGTCATAAAACGACCAGTTTCGGCATCAGCATTGTACCGGGTATCGATGTTGTTCTTAGAACTGACTCACTTTCCTTTTTATCATTATTATTATAATTATTTAAAGTGTCAATAGAATAATTTTGAATAATTTTATTGCTAGAACTGAGATTTACGTTCCCCTCTAATAATTTCTGAGCCAACTAACAGTATTTTGACAAACAGATAGCAAAATTTCAACAAAGTTTTTCATCAAAGAAATACTCTGCTCTTTGATACTATCTTATTGGTTTTGTTCTTTTGTCGGTTTTAATCTTGTACTTAGCACTTGACATTGGTTTCTCCATTATGCTGCTTATGCCCTAACTATGTAGGATTAACTTGCGGATTGAAAATAAAAGGGTACATCAAGTTATATACCTGATTACCCAAACATTTCCTATCTTTCTTAATAACTTATCATATATGGTAAGCATCACATAATAAAGAAATTTCACATATATTTAGATGTAATAAATAGTACTGGATGAAGCTAGAGATGTACACAAAATGCAGTGACCAAAAATTAGGACATGTACAAATACAATTGGTACATAGAACAGAACATGAATTGAAATGTTACATCAAACAAAACATCATGTCAAATAAGATAATACAGTGATTAAAACACTACATTATCATTATCAATGTGTCCTTTTGCCCATCTTACAACAATACTAAACTCCTCACAAAATTTGTTTTGAGTGACTACTGTTGAGGCGTGTGTGTGTGTGTAAACCAGTAAGAATTAAAAAAAAATCTAGTTCACAGATACAAAGGTGAAACAATTATTTGGATTTTGACTTTGTACATTTGTCATGTGAATGATAAAGTGGAATGAATTGTGAAGTTCAAATAAGAAGCTGGGGAATGTGATCATATAAGGATTTTGTTGAAATTTACGCTTGCTTCCTTTTCTAGTGCATTCTAGAATCATAAGAGCTCTTTGGTATCGTTTATTGATTACAAATGAAAATAAAATTCGAGAACCAACTTTTAAATATAACTGCATTAAACCGCTGATAAATATATTTTTAAAACATTTAGGTAGTGGTAATCTGAAATGGCTGATAAAAGTTCTCATATATTTACTGATAAAAGCTCCAAGTTTCTTTTGCTCCCCTATGATTAGAACATCACCCGACTTAACACTATATGCATGATCAAAATCATATTTACTGTTATCACCTAATTTAATACCGTAAATTAACATCACCCAATTTAATACAATCTCAGCAAATGACTATCATCAAGCAAGAAAAAAAGCGTAGAAAATTTGAACTGCAACAACATTATATCTTCAATTCAAATAAACTTTCTCCTATACCTGCTATTGAAACTCATGGAGCACGATCAAAAAGGAACCTCGGTTATATTTGAATTCCTCAAATGAGAGCACAATTAGAAAGAAATTTGTTGATTGAGAATGATAAATTGGAGCGAGGTTAGATGAAGTGCCACTATTAGGGTTGGAAACCATTTTTCGACCTTTTGAGTAGGCAACATTTGAATGGACCGAACAAGTCAAACTTGAAAGCTATCAAGATGCGAAGGCCAAAGAGACAGTCATAGAATATAGAAACAAAAAAAACCCAAGTTAATAGATGAAAACAAGACCATCCCATAAAATTCCAAATCAATATCCATCCAAGTGATGGTTCGGTACTGATCCATCAGTTCATAGAACTTCTTCAGAAGTGCCCATCTTCCTTTCACCACCAAGTTATGGTTTTAGCAATCTATTTCAAGCCCCATTGATCGTTTGCACGATGTTTGTTATCGAATGACTCGAGCACTAGAAATCAACAACTCTACTTCTCCACCAATCCATTCTGTTTGCTTGGAAACAAGCACAAAACCATGCAAAAAACATAAGAATCATGAAGCAAACAACAAGATGACATCACACAAGAATGTGATCGATCCATATATGAACCTTATCGATCGGTACTAATTCATACCTATGGATTGATACCGATCCTTGCCCGAGGATGGGTACCGATTTATAGCTGCTTGCTAGTATGACCACATTTTCTTGAGGAAAACCGTTGCTAAGTGGTAGAGATGGTGGAAGAAGACATGGTGGAGCATTTTTTGACGACCTAATACTATAAATAAGAGGATAAGGGCTCATTTTCGAGGATCTTTTTGGTATCCTTGCAATTATTATATATTTTTTGTAATCATCCATGGAGTGGTACCAAACCATATGAATTGTACTTGTAAAACAACAAGATAATCAGTAGAAATCTCAAAAGTACATAAGCAATAGTTGGCCATACAAACAATAATGTTTAGTGTCTTATTTTTGCTCATTTTCCATTTACATTTCTTCATTTTCATTCTCTACTAAATTTCTTGGGTGTTTATGCCACTTTCTAAAACTAATATTTTGGTGCTTTCATCTAGGGAATGATTCTCAATTAGTTTGGATCCATCATTTATTATTAGATTGCCTAAGTCCGAGAGTCTAATTTCTTTTGTTTTTGTCATTTTGAACTACTAGATTTTCAGAAAATCTACAAAGTTGCTTTTAATCATGGCCCCTAGAAGAGATCGATCCACTACTTCAAGAGCTGCCGAGGATGTTGAGAATGTTGATTCCCAACATGTTAAGGAGGTTTCACAACTAACCATTATCGAAGGTCAGGACCCAACAGATGTGATTACTAGGGTTGAGATAGACCATATGATAAAGCAAATGGAAGACAAGCTCTAGGGAAGCCGTACTGATTTGAATCATCAAATGAAGCAGAGTTCGGATTAGCTGAATTAGTTGACTAATTGTCATCGGAGAAGAAGGAAGCCTTGACACCTTCTGTTGTAGAATCTGACAGTACCTCGACATCGAAGCAAAGGCAGAGGGATAGAAAGAAGAAGATGCTTAGAAAAGAAACCAAGAAGTCAAAACAAAGATAACGACTAAGCCACGACAATGTATTATGGATTGGTATTGATCCATCAAGAGGGATCGGTACCGAACCATCAAACCTTGGTTCGGGTGGTCGACCTCCGGGTGATGGTGCTGGTTTGGCTTCTGGTCGTGACATGGATGGCCATAATGTTGGAGATCAGGCGACTGTTATGGATCCACCGCAAAGAGGCTAGGAACTATTGAACGAAAGGATCTCCCAGAGTCAAGGGAACCCAGGTATCGTGAAACTAACCAAGAGCGTTTGTCGGGCCAAACACTCCAAGCGAAACACTATTACCACCATTCAGTAGATCCACCCGAGCCGGATTTAACTAAAATGGTAAGGCGACTTATAAATAAGAGCCAACATTGGGCTAATGATGATTGGGACTCCTCCCTAAGCCACAATTCATTCATAGAAGAGATCCTACGCGAGGAGTACCTAAGGAGACTTGTGATGTCAATGATGACATCATAGAATGGAAAGACGAATCTGAAGCAACATCTAGTGATGTACGACTGATACATGGATTCTTCCAAAGCTACTGATGTTGTACGATGTCATTATTTCCTAATTTTCCTTGAGGGAGTGATGACTATATGGTTTACTCGGCTGCTTTCGAGATCCATATCGTCTTCCTAGCAATTAGCATGGAAGTTCGTTGAACAATTCCATATGCATACTCCTCATCCGAAGGATGTCATGTTACTTTCTAACCTCTTTAGGGGAGCGGTAGTGTCTTTGAAAAATTTGTTGCATGGGTTTAATACTGCAATAATTGAGGTGAGCAATGCTCAAGAAGATATTGTGTTGATGGCACTGATTAGGGGGATTCATATCGAGACTGATTTTGGAAGGTGGTTGAAGATGAAACCCACACCGATGATGGACATGTTCTATAGAAAGGCGAATCAATTCTTGCGCTTAGAGGAGGCAAGTACTACCGCTAGGAAGGCCGATATCAGTCAATCAGCCAAAGTGATACAAAGTAATGTTGCTGTAAAGTAGTCTAGAGAGAATTATGGCAATGTCATTTTTAACGTGGAAACAATGGAGGCAAAGATAAGAAATCAATTCAGGAAGGCATCCAAGAATCCCAAAGTTTGAAAAGTAGACTCCATTGAGTAACTCGATTGAGAACATATACTTGGCTACTTAAGGAAAATGGCGGTACGGAAACGGCTCCGAGGGAGTCGGCTGAAATGGAGAAAAATTCTAGCAAGCTTTGCAGATTTCATGAAATGCATGGTTACAAACCAACGAATGCAAGCATTTGCGTGATGTGATCAAAGAGTTGATTCATAAGAAGAAGTTGCAATAGTTTGTGCAAGCCCCATAGGATAACAGGCAAGGAACTTCAAACCCCCAGCAGAAGCAAACCGGGCTTATTGTTGACGAGTCCAGGTGGCTTGAGAAGATATTAGTGATCGATACTATTATTAAAGGACAACGTCTAGCTCAGAACAGCTGGAATGAGATGGAGCGATATGCAGGTGCATTAAAGCATGTGGTGAATGAGAGCTATTTTTCCGTTGAAGACGATGTTCGGGAAAAAAACTAAGATCCATGATAGATGATATTGTTTTTTGAAATAGAGATTTTGATGGGGTAGAGACCTCGACAATTGAACCGTTAGTGAGATAGGCCATGATTGGCCCTGCTGTTGTAAGGAAGGTTTTAGTTGACTGTGGGAGTTGAGTCAACATTTTATTCTTGAAAGCCTACGACCAGATGCTTCTAGAGGGAAAGGACTTGAACCCATGTAAATCGTGGATCCATGGATTTAATGGGACTACTATTGAGCAAATGGGATGTATGGATCTGTCGATGGTGCTTAGAGATAACGACCACAAGAAAGTGTGGGTCATGCCTTTTGTTGTGTTGGATATTTATTATGTTCATAATGCCTTTTTGGGTCGACCACCCTTGCTGAATTCCTAGCAACCAAAGCTCTTTGGGCGCCTAACGATGAAGTTCCCGATAGAGAACGATGTGGGAATAGTGCAAGGGGATCGGGGGATTGCCGTGAATGTTATGTCACTAAGCTAAAGGAGGCGAGGCAAAGAGAGAAAGGAAAACGTGTAGAGAAGACTCTCTACATCAGGTCTTTGAAGGCATAGAAACCACCACCTAAGCCCTGCCTCGGACAGCATCGTCTGTTCCATAAGGATATGCATCCACGGAAAGAGTCAGAGAACTGAAGAGTAGCTCCGGTCGAGTTGACGATCAACATCCTGATCGATCGGGATGATCCTACATGGGTTCTGAAGTTCGGATCGTAGCTAGGCGCGAGGATGATGAAAGAGTTTGTTGGTTTTCTTCGGGTGACCCTGAATGTGATTGTTTAGACTCACTCAAATATTTTGGAATATCATCGGAGGTAGTGATGCACACATTAAATGTAAATCCCAAATTCATTCTTGTGAAATGGAAAAGCCACAACCTGGGTCTGGAGAGATCCGCTGCAATCAAAGAAGAAGTGGAAAAGTTAAAAGACAACAGCTTCATCCACGATGCCATGTACCTGGAATGGGTATCCAATCCAGTCCTAGTGAAAAAAATCTAACAGGAATTTGAGGACATGCATCGACTATTCTGACCTGAGCAAGCAAGCTCGAAAACAGCTTCTCGCTCCCAAGAATTAATCAGTTGGTAGACTCGATGGCCGGACATGAATTTCTATCATTCATGGATGCATACTATGGGTATAGTCAGATTTTGAAGCACGTACTAGACCCCGAACACACTAGCTTTATCACCGACTTAGGACTACATAGCTATCTGGTCATGTCCTTGGGTTGAACAATGCTAGAGCAACTTAACAGAGGTTGATGAACAAGATGTTTAGAGATCTGATAGGGTGATCAATGGAGGTTTTTGTGGATAATATGCTCGTGAATTCATGGCGACCGAGGAACCATATTGACGACCTGACAAATATGTTTAGCATTCTTCGAAAGTATGGGATGAAGCTTTACCCTTTGAAATGCTCATTGAGTTAAGCGTTCGGGAAATTCTTTCACTTCATCGTGAACTCCCATGGACTCGAAGCTAACCTAGAGAAGATCAAAGCATTGGGAAACATCAAAGCCTTGAAAATGATCAAAGAGGTCCAGAGGTAGAATGGGAAGGTCATTGGCTAAGTAGAATCATTTCTAGAGCCACTGACAAATGCATCCCTTTCTTCGACGTGACCAAGAAAGGGAAGAGGAATTTCATATAGAAGCAAGAATGTATGGGTGCATTCCGGACTTTGGTGGACCACTTAGAGAGACCCTCTATTCTATTGAAGTAGCTGGAGGACGAAGACTTTTTTATTTATCTAGCAGTGTTAGTGCATACTTTGAGCCCCGCACTCATACATGAGGAGTCCTGAACCCATAGGCCGGTGTACTACATTAGTAAGCGATTCATAGGAGCAAAAAGAAACTATCCAAAGCTGGAAAAACTCGCTTACTACCTGTTGATTGCTTCAGGAAAACTCTGCTCCTATTTTCAGGCTCATCCGATCAAAGTTATGGCTAACCAGCCTTTGTGATAGGTCCTGCAATGACCTAAGACTTCTCGAAAGACGTTTAAATGGAACATTGAATTAAACCAATATAATATAACCTATCCCCTTGAAGAGCAATCCAGGGTCAATCTTTAGCGGATTTCATTACTAAATACACTACACGAGATTACACTCTAGAAAGCAGAATGCTGGATGGAAAATGTACATGGATGTGCATCCAACGAACGTTGTTTCGGTGTCGGAGTCGTGTTGATGACTCCCGAGGAACGTTCAATTTGTTATGCTCTGAAACTCGACTTTCCTACAACAAACAATAAAGTGAGGTATGAGAACTTAATCGTAGGACTCATAATCGCTAAAGAGTTGGGAGTTAAAATTTTGCATATTTTACGTGATTCTTAGCTGGTGGTATGCTAAGAAAGGAAAGAGTTTCAGATGAATGGAGTGAGACTGTCTCCTTATCTCAACCGAGCCCTTGATCTGCTTAGTAATATTGAATATTACACCATAATCAATATTTCCAAAAGAAGAAAATGCGAAGGCTAATTCACTGGCTAAGTCGGCTAGTTCTGGAGAAAAGTAACTTATGGGCCTAGTCCTGGTGGAAGTGCTATTAGCTCCGAGCATTGACATGATAGACGTTGGTTGGATGTTGGAGGACGAATGTGAGGAGTCATGGATGAATCCAATAAAGAATTATATGCAGCAAGGAGTCCTTACTGATAGAAAAAGCAAGCGATGCCAACTCCTTCGTAAAGCTTTTAGATTCATCATGCAAGAGGTAGTACTTTACTAGAAGGGATTCTCTATTCCTATGCTTCGGTATGTTGCCAAAGATGAGTCCAAGCAAGTTCTAAGGGAAGTAAATGAAGGGGCCGACAGGACCATACTGAGGGGCAAACCTTGGCGAAAAAGATCCTTCATTATGGGTATTTCTGGAGATTCACTAAGATTCCAAGAGCCCTACCAATGGAGATTACTCAAATGTTTAGTCCTTTACCATTGCAGTTTGGGGAACAGATATCATTGGTGGCTGGCAATGTCTAAAGGTGGTGCAAAATGAGCCATCATCACTGTTGTTTACTTCACCAAATGGGCTGAGGTAAAGCCATTTATCATAAACACTACAAAGAAAGCAATCAAGTTTATGGTTAGGAACATTATCTATCATTTTGGGGTTTCACAAACGATTATTCCGATAATGGAACTCAATTCAACAACGCCGAGTTTAAAGATTTTTACCATCGACATAACATCGATAAGAGATTTGCAGCAGCGGCATGCACTGAGACAAATGAACAAGTTAAAGTAGTGAATAAGATTGTCAATTCCATTATAAAGAAGCGATTGGAGAAGGCCAATGGAAAATGGGTTGATGAGCTTCCATTGGAACCTTTGTCTTATCGAATGACCAACAAATCCTTGATTGGCTATCTCCGTTCGTCCTAGCTTGTGGATCAGAGGTTTTGATCCTAGTTGAACATGAAGTACCTTCTCATTGAATGATTCACTATAATCCATGAACGAATGAGGAACTCCTGCTGGAGTCTCTCGATATGATCGATGAGAAGCATGATGAAGCTAACTTGAGGGCAGCTGCCTATCGAAGTCGAGTCGCCCAATACCACAGCACCAAGGTCAGGACTCTGACCTTTGAAATTGGTGACCTTGTACTCAAATGAATCCTCCCAGGCCCTGGGAACTTGGGACCGAGTTGGGATGGTCTATACGCAATTGAACAAAAGCTTGGAGATGGCATGTTAAAGCTATCAACGATGGACGGGATTTCACTCCCCTAGGCATGGAATAGTGAGCATCTATGATGCTATTTCACTTGATTGTAAAATTATATATATTTAATCAAAGTTGTGTAGCCAGATAGAATCTATCATTTCTATTGTTTATAAAAGAAGCGACATCAGGTGCTCCTGAATCTGTTTACACCTGATTTTACATTATGAACAACGTTGTGTTTAAATGAACCTGCATATGCACAATGGTGTGAATGTGCCTAGAAATATGCGCCAACTAAGCTTGCACAATCCATGATCAAATGCACAAAGCTCAACCATACTTGGGATCCAGAGATGGATATCTAAGGACTCCTCTAACCCATAAATTAAGTTCAGGGGTATAAGCATTCCAAGGCTAAATGAGATAATTTTCCTTTATAGCTTATGCTCAGAGTTTAGCAGGGCACCATACCTTGCCTAATTTAGGCAAGACGAAAAGTCTATGCCTGGAGTTAGGTGGGATCTCCTATAAACTTCGATCGGTGCCTGGAGTTAGGCACGATGGCAAGTATACATCCTGGATAGAGATGTCCAAACCACTATATTAAGTGGCTAACTCCCAACCAAGGCTCAGAGTTTGGCGTGGTCAAAGAACGCATCCTAAAATAGGATGCCAAATTTTCATCTAGAAATGAACCGTTTCGATTAAGGCCCAATGTTAGGTACGATCACACTTAAAACATCCCCAAGGGAATGTTTAAATTATTTCTCTAAGCAATCGGAATTCGACTAAGTTCGAGAGTTAGACATGGTCATATGCGGGCTTGTGCAGACAGACTCTTTGCTAGACATTCCTTCCCCGCGTAAATAGCGGAACAGACTAATAACTTAGTCAAATGACAATGATGAGAAGTGGATCGCAAACATGTTGAATATAATGCACATTTCTCAAACACTTCGTTAAATTCACACAAGATTGGAGTGAAACAAAAAGTGTTTATTATTCATAGTCAAAATAAGACTTGGAAGAAAAGTACAAGTGGTATTGACATCAAAACTGAAAGCAAAAGTGGGAGCCAAACTCGCACAAAGCCAGCTCAAAAACAAAAGGCAAAACAGGACCTACGGCTGTACAACCAAAAAAATGAAGGAGACAAATGATCCCTTCTTGGACTATTTCTTCTTCTCCTCCACTTAAGATGGTGAACTGGACCCCTCTGGTTACTTTCTTAATCTCCCTCGGCTTCCTTTTTCCTTTAAAGGTGAACTATGCAACAAAGCGGAAGACGCGCCTTGAGTACTTCCAGCCAATAGTAGCGTGATTGGAACGAAAATGGCCTCACCAAGTAAACGATAGATGGAGGAGGAGGGACGAACTCAACTTGCTCTTGCTTAATCTCTACAACGGACTTGAGCTATTGTTCAAGAAGCTTACTGATGAAAGCCCTTAAGCAAGATCAATCGACCTGGTGCTGAGCATCATCGTCAGCTTGCATACCTTGGGGGTCACCAAGCTCTTCTTCGAGCAAAGCATGAATCATTTAAGTGCCAGGGCCCAGAGTGTCTCTAACCAGAATGTTCGAAGTCATCCCGAAAATAGTCACAACCCTTAAAACAATTATCGTTACTTGTTGTCTCAGTTGGGAGCCCTCCTTCGGGAGACTAGAAATCATAGTCTAACCTAAAATTTGAGAAAGATGGAAGGAGAGATTAGCGACATCGATCGGTGTCATGTGCACCTTCTCAAATATGAGTGAAGACAACGATATACCTCTACTGGATTGAGGCTCCGAATGGGCAGGAATACCATCTGAATTCCCTTCTTGAATAGGGGACATCTTGCTTGTTTTCTATATCTACAGCACGTCAGGATTGAATAGAGGGACAGACTGAGTGATAGATGCAATCGGAGGTCCAGAAGTGAGATTCTTAGTAAGCTCAGGAGGAGTAGTGCCGGAGACTTCGGCTTGATCTTTCTGAACTATAGTAACCAACTTCGGGTGTAAGATAAGTTCACCTGCTTTGAGCATCTATATTTTTGCTAGACTTAGAGTCTCGCTCCTCAGCTCTATTAGATTTACCTCACATAATTTCGAATGTTGTTGCTCTTCCCGCACAATTTACTCCCAGGCCAACGCTAGTTCTCGGGGATAAACTTTCCCGTGCCATGCCAAATCTTTGAATTTGAGTGCGTTGGCATTGTAATTAGTGATGAGTGGCTCGAACTTGTCTTTAACCCGCCTCTCCGCGGTTTCCACCAACTCATCCACTTTCTTTACTTTGTCTAACACATCGTCCCTCTTTTACGAGTTTTAAGCATTTCTTCATGGTATTTTAGGCCGTTTGAAGAGCTTCGTCTTTCCCCTTCTTTTCTTTTTCGAGCCATGCCTTTAGTCCCTTCACCTCTTCAGCCAGCTCAAAATTCATATGATGAACAGATTCAAGTTGGCTAAGGTGGTATTTTCTTTCCCGCTTGATTGCCATATTTAAGTCCTTGACTTTCTGGTCGACTTCAACCTTTTCCTTCTTTAGATTGGCGATTTCTGCATCAAGATGAGCGATGGTCTCATCATTCTTATTCACCGTAAGCCTTAGTACCGTGGCCTTAATATCCAAGCTCTTAGCATATTCAGAAATTTGTTCGACTAGCCTCCTCCAAGTGAAGTGCTGATTGTACACATCACCAACTTACGCTATTGTCTAACCCTTGATATTATAGGAATGTCTTTCAAATTGGGGACAAACTTGCAACCTTTAAAGTTATTGGGAAGCGACATTCCAACTCAGCTATCTGGGGTTTGGACATGACTAGTTGCATTGCATCAACAACAGGATTTTTCAGAAGGCCGCTCAATAGGCATTTTACCAGCTCTATGTTGAGAGGAATTGAAAGCGGCGGGCGTTGATGGCCAATCAGAATGTTAGGAAGTATGGGACAGTGTTGTTTCCTTGGCAAAGATGGAAGCATGAAAGGTGTCATCATAAGGAAGGTCATCCTCATGGCTAGAGTTCCTTTCCAAACCCCTAGATGGGGGAGAACCATATCTGAATCGACGCTCGAACGATGTATCGTATGACCTATAATCCTTCTCTCTACCTCCTCGATCATAACTTGATCGTCGGCCAGAACCAGAGACATGACTGGATTTGTAGGGTCGCATGGTTGGTTTGCATCATGGCTGATACGCCATATGGTCCTGAAGATCGTCGTACAAACCACGTTGTTCCATTGAACCTTCAAATGAAATGAAGACGAATCATCCTTGATAAAATAAGAACACGACGTAAGCTAAGAAAAGTACATTGTGTTTGTGTGTGCATGCAAGTGTCTTGGTGTCCCCCCGACGGAGGATATGTTATAATTTTTTTTGAGAAAAATGAATGATCCTCTAAGATTAGAGGAGAGCACTCACGTAATTTTATTCTACACTTAAAAAAGGAGCTGTCAATAAGCCTGATAAGTAGCCATACCCCCCCTCCCCCCCGGCGTATAATATGAAAAATAATAATATAAAAAACCCCTAAACCTAGAGATCTAAGGTTTAGAATAAATGTATAAGAAATAAACTACAAAATTAGTAAAACACCAAAGCCCACGAAATCAAATGAATCCATCCAAGTCAAAAATCATACCTGAATCTGCTAAGAAACTAAAGTAAAAAGAGAAGCACAAGACATATATGTATATATGTATACACAATATATATACACACAATATATAACATATGTATGCAAAATAAAAATATTCATCAAAAATTGAAGACATGGGACAAACAATTAAAATGAATGGGAAGAGTCCAAAAGGGTGACAAGTGCAAAGGCAATAACACTTGAGGGTTGCAATCAGTTTGACCGGTCTAATTACAGCCAAATATGATAATAGAGCATTAATTGTCTGTAAATGCTTTCTAAAACAACAATATGATGTATGATAGGAAAAAGATATTGGCAGTCACTAAAATTAAAGTTTACAGTTCTCAAAAACAGTACTAAGGTGATAAAGAATTATAATATCATCAACATATTTAAATGATCGGATTTCTAAAATTATATGTAAAGAAAATCAATTTGATAATAATAGTAATCGCAGACTATAACATCCAACATTGTATATTTCACTTGCGTAGACTATATACACATGTATGCAGCCACAAATATAATACAAAGGCATATAGAATAATCAACGAAATAGATCGGATGATTAAAAAAATAGATTGGACATTCGCATATAGAATCATAACCAATGAACAAATTGGACATGTACTAAAGGTTAGGAATTCAGCATTCATATCTCTGGAACATAAAAAACAAATTTGTAACCAGATGATACATGCTGTTAATTTATTTATTATATAGCGTTTTCAAATTTAAAATTAATTTTTAACAAAAACCCCAGTTTACTATTCTCAAAACATTCAATTATAATGTTAAATACTGACCCAATTCTGAAGTTTTTATCTCAATTAGCTATGTATTCGGTAGTGGTAAATGTTGGAAACAAACTTTATGTTTCAATCTAGATTTTTCATATAAGAAATATCTAGAATCTAGAATATTTAGAAGATATTTATGGACTAATATATTTGAAATTGTATGAGAGAATATTAAGGATATATGTATGGGGAATCGTTAGACTAAGATAATCTCCACCATTTGTTTGTGATGTAAACTCCTGTAAATAGAGGTGGATTCATTCATCTTGGATATAAGAAAGCAAGGAGAAAAGAAATGTATTAAGAAAAAATATGAACTTTTGTAATAAAGTTTAGTGAAGAAGTTTTCTCCTTATATTAAAAAAGTCATTTTTTTCTTCCCTAACCTCTTATCTATCTTCTTCTTAAAATAAATCTATTTGTTATTAAAGAAAACTTCTAACAAAGTGGTATCGGAGCTTGAAGATCCTCCTAAAAAATGGCGAATAGCGGTGTTCCCCTATAAGTCCCAATGCTCACTAAGACTAATTATGACAATTGGAGTTTAAGGGTGATGACTCTCCTTCAAGCAGACGACATGACTCTCCTTCAAGCAGACGACATATGGGAGATAGTTGAGAAAGGCTACACCGAAGAAGAGAATGAAGACAGTCTATCTCAAAATCAAAGGAATAGTTTGAGAGACTCAAGGATGAGAAACAAGAAGGCTCTCTATCTAATCTATCAAGCATTGGATGACGATACTTTTGAGAAAGTTTTGGGATCAAAGTCAGCCAAAGAAGCATTGGAAAAGCTTCAAACCTCTTACAAAGGAGTCGATCAAGTCAAAACGGTACGTCTTCAAACTTTAAAAGGAGAGTTTAAAACTTTGCATATGAAAGAAGGTGAGTTTATCTATAATTACTTCTCATGAGTTTTAACGATTGTTAATAATCTAAAAAGAAATGATGATAATTTAAATGATATAAGAATTATGGAGAAGATTCTTAAATCATTTGATCCAAAGTTGGAATATATTGTCTCCATCATCGAAGGGACAAAAAGCTTAGAGACCATGGAAATAGAGGAACTTCTCGGTTCATTGCAAACTTACGAAGAAAAGAAAATGAAAAAGGAAGAGATTTCAGAGCAAGTACTCAAGACACGAATTGATTCAAAAAAGGAAGAAAGCAATTGAAGCCAACAAAGACGAGCTTATGGTCATGAACGAGGAAGAGGTCATGGATATGGACACGGACGACGTTGGAGACCTAATGATGACAACAACAATGATAACAACAACCAAAGAGGAGAAAGATCAACAAGAGATCGTGGGATAGGAAATTTAAAGTAAAGGCATGACAAGTCACGAGTTAAATGCAACAGCTGTAAAACATTAGGACATTATGCTTCTGATTGTAGAGCTCCAAACAACAATAAAGTTGAAGCGAAGGTCAATCACATTGAAGATAGAAGTCAAGAAGATGATACTTTGCTGCTGGCTTATAAGGAAAAGAAAGAGGAGTTAATCTCCAACGAATTATGGGAAATTGTCAAAACTGATTATGAATGGCCAAAAGATTTGGAGAGCATGTCGCAAATAAACAAGAAAGCTTTTGCGAAATTACGACGGACGTGCTCATGTTATGATAAGTGAGAACATCGACGAAGTTGCATATGATCATATGCTTGGAGAAAGTTTTGCAAAAGAGTCGTGGAATTTATTGAAAGAAGTATTTGGAAATAATGATGCAAAAATAATAAAAGAAGAAAAATTTGATTGAGGAGAAAGAGGGAAAAACGAATGATGAGAATGAGGAAGATGTTAAAAAATTGATGAAACTTGAGGAGTTAGAAGAGGAAAATTTTAAAAGGAGGAGAAAAACATGTAGAAGAAGAAGAAAATAAAATAAGCAAAAATGACGCCGATGATGAAAAATACGAAAGTAAAGGAGATGATAATGAAGAAGATGTGAATCAAGAAGATGAAATTCAAGAGCTTAGAAGAAATTTGATGTACGAGCAAAATTCTGAAGAAATTGAAACGGAGAATGTTAACGAAATAAAAATAGAAATGGTCAAAGAGGAAGCCAAAGTGGCAAACGATGAATTTCATCATCATGAAAATAAAGAGATGAGAAAAGCTTATATAATTTTGAACAAACCCAATTTTCAAGTAATGTTTTCTGAATGACATGCAAAAGTGAAACTTGAAAAGCATACATAAAAATTGGATTGGTCAAAAACCGCAAGAGCGAAGTTATGAAAGAATGTAAAGATAAAATATATGACTCGTTCGAAATTTATGGTACTGAAACAAGACGGATGTTAGAACACTAACTTTATGGAAAATTTTATTGTGATGAAGAAGGACAGAATGAAAGGAGTAAAATAAGAATCCGTGAACTTGCATTGAAGATCTCGACGTTTGATAAAAAGATCAACGGAATGAAGAAAGTTTGGATTATATCTCTATTCCTACCAAAGCACGTGAAATACAAAGATTTTAAGCATTACTTGGTACTACAAAATCAAGTTTATAGGGGGGTGTTGGAAATAAACTTAATTTTGCAATCAACATTTTTCATATAAGAAATATCTATAATCTAGAATATTTAGGAGATATTTATGGACTAATATATTTGAAATTATATGAGAGAATATTTTTCAGAGAACATTTGAAAATATAGTTCATATATTGATACTAAAGTGATAAACAACCAATCCAGAAATTGCTATTCCATGAAAGCAAATCAGATTTGCATAAATTCACAATAGCACAAAAAAATGAGTGTCCAAACAAAACAAAACACTTTAGTTATTAAAAAGGGAAAATATTTAGATATAAGGACACTTAAAAATATAAAATTTAAAAATTAATCGATCTGTTGAAGCGAGGCATAGTAATATAGATGCGTTTCAAACCAAAAGCAAGATTAGAAGAGTAAAAATTTAAAGTATAGCAATAACCTGAAGATCACGATGGAGAGATCTAAAAATCAAAATACTAAATAATATTTTTGTTTCGTAAACTATTGAAAACAACATTAAAACAAATAGACCAAAAGCAATGGAAAGAAGAGAGCCATATCAGGAATGTACACATTTTAAAATCATGTATCATAGGAAGGCAAATACTAGTAAAGTTTGGCAAATTCAAAATCATACATTTAATTGTTCATGTAATTCATAATCAGGGAGAACAACAAAATAAAGGTTATATATAATGCCTTCCTTGATAATAAAAAATGAACATCATGTATTTAAAATACCAAATGAATTAAGTTTTTTCAGATAGTTGCCTTAAATATAACTAAGGAAACTAAATTTAATACAATACTATCATTTCTTTTTTTAGGAATGTTATTATTGTTGAATAAGTCAATACGTGATTTTATTTAAAAAACCTCTTTAATCCCTAAATATTTGTTTAATTTATAACCGAGGTTTGAAATCCAACTAAAACTAAACAAAGAAATGACATATTTTAAATTATCTAAACTCGTATTAATATTAATGAACACTAGTTGGTTCCTTTCAAACCAAAAATACCAATATATATGTATGTATGTATGTATGTATGTATGTATGTATGTATGTATGTATGTATGTATGTATGTATAATAGAGTAAATAGTGTTAAGTAAAATCCTATTGCAACCCTTATAATAAAATCTAAGATTTTTCCTATATAATTCATAATTAATACGTATAAAAATTATATTAAAATCAAATAAATTGAGAGTTTTACAAGGATAAATCTAGCTTTATTACAATCAAAATATAAGTGCATAAATTCTTCCATTTTTTTATTGTAAAAATAACATTTTTTTATCATTAACTATATTCTTCTTTTTCAATAATTCTGTAATATTCAACTTCCCGTGTAAAATTAACCGCATGTGCACTTTAGCTTTAGGTGGAGCATTAAATTTCCAAATGTATTCAATATTTTTTATTTAATTCCCAAAAAAATATGATGAGATGTATATTTCCTACTAATATCTCAACACTAAGTTTTAATGCCATTATCGTTATCAAAAGTGTATAATTCAAGTTTAGCACATAATAGACAAATTGTGCTAAAGTGTTTCATGTTAACATATGATTAGAATTAAATCACTAAGGAAATTTTAAGTTAGGCCTATAAATATAAAAAATTAATACATTTTTAAAATTGCAAATTTCATATAACCCTCTAAATTCCACTTTAAGTGGAATAACAGATAACCAACATTCATGCTAAAAAGAAGTGTTATTACCATAAAACACAACATTAGTAATATCTAAATTATAGATATTAAATTTTAGAATTATGGATTTTCAAAAGTGAGTTATATTATTTATATTATTAGTAGAAATGTGGTAAAAATTAAAAGTACCTCTATACCATTGATTCGATATTAGTTTTTTCCATAACAAATTTTCGTTATTATCGTTAAATTTCCATAACCATTTTCCTAATAATGATATATTTAAGTTACGTAAATTTATAATTCCTAGACCCCCTCATTTTTAGACTTACAAATCATATCCTAATTAACAAGACACTTAGAGCGATTATTTGGATTGTCTCTCCTCCGTAAAAAATCTCTCCTAATTTTTTCAAATTTATAAATTACCTATTTAGGAAACAGATAAAATAACATCCAATAAATGGGTAATGCAGATAAAACTGAGTTAATAAGAACAATCTTACCTACTTTGGGTAAGTATTTATCATTCCATTTTGGACAATATTTTATTAATTTTATCAATAACAATATTCCAATCATCATGTTTACGTTTTTTAGGCCTAATTAAAAAATCTAAATATTCTACAGGAACTTTCGTCATTTTAAAATTTAATGTGTATTCAATTTGGTTTTCTATATTATCAATGTATTCAAAACAAGAACTGAGCTTTTGTCAAAATAATCTTTAAACCAGAAAGTTTAAAACTGTATAAAATAAATTTAAGTGTAATAATATGTTTGGGCAAATGAGATGTAAAATCATAGTATCATCTGGAAATTGGAGAACAAAAAGACCACTGTCAGTGATCTCATTACCCATAATATGTGGTGACCTCTTATCAGTAACCAATTTAATAATTCTAGTAAAAAAATCAGCTGCTAAGTTAAATAATAAAGGTGATAATGAATCACCTTATCTAAGTCCACATTTAGATTGAATCTTACTACCTAATATGCCATTAATTAAAATGCTGGAATTACTAGTTTGAAGTAATGACGTAATCCATCTAAACCATTTAGCCCTAAATCCCCTAGCCCTTAACATATCTTTAAGAAAAATCCTATTTTTAAGAAAAATCCAATAAAATAAAGCAAAATCTTTAGGAAATTCAAGTTTCAAAAGCGCATAAGTGATATCATCTTCTTAAAAACAAATGGGGGACCCATCATCCCTAATGATCATATTGCCAATGCCAAAAGAGTCGATTACACCAGGGATTGGCCTAAAGTTTACATATGGATCACCCAAAGGCTATACAAGAGTTTCAAATGCAGTTATGGCCCGTGGAGGCAGAGTCGGAGTCTGCCTTTTGGTGAGTTTAATCTTGAGACTTCTTTCGAGAGGTTGTCGGTAGTCATTATCCTCATCAACAGATGTGTCGTGGCCCATATCATCATTATTACCGCCAGTTTCATCGCCTTCACCCTCGTTAAAGTGTTCTCCTGCTCCTCCAGCCTCAATAACTAGACTTTGAACTTGAGGCGCTAATGAGTTATCCTTATTATCTACGGACGAAGAATCATCCACGTGACCATCGATGGCTTTCGAAGCGAGACCGACACTATGATTTGGGTCCAACAAGTTATAGGCTCGTAGATTCTCGTCACTTACCAGTATCTTAGCCTCTCTCTACCTCCAATATTTCATGAAAATGTTGAAGAGTTTCTGCCAGAGTAGCATTGCTAGGCCTGCGCGGTACTTCTGCAAAGAACGACAAAGATGTTCAGTGATCGTAGAACTATGAACCTAGACTTACATGAAAAGGACCAGAGTGGAACTTACATGCAGACAACCATTGTTGTGCAAATCCAGAAGGACAATGAACAAAAAAGAATTCATCCTGGAAATAACTCGGTTTATTCTATGTGTTGACCATCATTCGACAACCTCTGGATGGCTCTATGAAAATGAAGGAAGGATTTCCCATGCGGTGCTTGAAGCTAAATAAATATCGAATCTCTTAATTACTGGAAACCCGGTTGAAACGATGGGAAAAGATTAACAATCTATGAAGGAACGCATAATGGAGCTAGCTGGAGCTAGCCTCATAAAGTGCGAGACTTGTCAGATAAACTGATTGAACGATAGGACACATCCTTCCAAGCATATGTAATTTTTGCATTATGTATACTCGTCTGGAGGGTGTTGTTCCCTTTGGTGGCATATAGGAACTAGCACATTCTCAAACGGGACACCATGTTTCTCGCAGATCCTCCTAAGTGATCCTTCCTCAATTTTAAATGATACAGAATCTACTGGATCATCTAATATAATAGCATCGTCAAGAGTGTCGAGAGAGTCTTCAGCTGTTGGGCCTTCCATAGGCTCTACTAGAATTTCCTGAGCGGGTTTACCTACTTGTGAATTTTTAGGCCGAGGTTTAGGTTGTGTCCGAGTTTTCCGCATAGATGGAAAAGTAGTCGAGCTCGACTCGATATCTGATTCGATGTATCTAGAAATGATGAGCATGCAACTTTAGTGGATTGATGCTCGGAGCGTCTAAGATCCACAACTATCAAAACTCAAGATACAAATTATATCAAAAATATTAAAAGATTGCCCCGTGTTACAGTAGAGACCGGGTGCAATGTGGTGCAAGTTACAGTGTTGTGTAGTGTCAGTATTTGGTATTGTGCAATAGTTGATTTTAAAGTCTAGAGGCTTTCTGAAGCGACTATCATCACTGATACCAACCAGCTTCACATCATTAACAGTGTACTAGAAATTCTTTGGTACTTGGAAAATAACTTTTGGTATAACTCAAATGGCTAGGCCAATAATGCAAAGTTCGTGAAGGAATTCAAAGCCTAAAATCCACAAAGGGTAGGATCGATATAGATCCATACACTTGGATGGATTTGGCCCCTTATTCCATCCTCTCCCCCGATCCAAAGCACGGGCACCCACAAGATGAATATCCAGCCTCACTACAAATATCGCCACCTACCTAGGAGTGTTAGAGAGCAAAGGAGGTGATTGGTTCGAGTGTAGGCATGGATCTGGAAATGGATTCGGGTATGGAATGGCGTCTCGAGTTTAACTAAGTCATGGCTGATGGAACCGCGTTCAAATGGGAGAGGGGCGGCGGTCATTTTGGCATCATGTAGTGGTGGTCCAATTCGAAGAAGAAATTCTTTAATGGAAGAACTAATCACAAGATTGACAGCAAGGAATAAAGTAAAGAAAGAAATGAGATGATTCAGGCATATAATACCCCGAACCTTGAAATTTAGGCACATGATTTGCCTAGTTCTAAAGTTTGGATCGGTACCGATCCATGCCCATAGATTGGTACCAAATAATAGATGTTAAAAATAAAGGGACGAAGACCTATATATGCATGCATGTGCATGTGCATATGCTCAGGAGATTCCATAAAAGTGTGCATGTCCATACGTGCACAGGTGCATATAAAATATTCAATAACTTGAACCAAGGAAAAGAAAATTTAAACTCGAAAGATCTTGAAAAGTAACTAGTTCAAAATTATCGAGCTCGGAATGATGGATTATGAAAGCATACTCCAGTATTAAAGTACCGGATGCCAGAGAAGCGTTATAACGAATAGTTAGAGACATGGCACTTTATCAAAAAGGTCCGAAGGAAGGACAACAACTATTCGAAGCATGGATTGGAGTCCGATATGGCAATCCTGACTTGTCTCGATTCACAACACATCATGTTTGAAAAAAGATGTACTTTGGGGCCAAGTGTTATCCGACTTTTGACTAGGAAATATTTAAGTGGAGCGAACAAGTTAAACTTGAAAGCTATCAAGGCACAAAGCTTGAAGAGATAGCCACAGAATCCAGGAACCAAATACAACCAAAGTCAATAGATGAAAACAAGACCATCTTACAAATTCCAAATCAATATCCATCCAAGTGACGGATCGGTATTGGTCTATCCCTATGGATCAGTACTAATCCATAGATCATCTCTAGAAATACCCCATCTTCCTCCCACTACCAATTTATGGTACCAACTATCTATTTTAAGCCCCACTAATTGTTCGCACATCGTTTTTTATTGAATGGCTCGAGCACTAAAAAGCAGCAACTCTACTCCATCACGATCCATCCTATTGGCTCAAAAACAAGCTCATAACCATGCAAACATGATTGGAATCATGAAGCAAACAACAAGATAACATCGCATAAGGCAATGTGATCGATCCATTAGTGAATCTTATGGATCGATACCGATTCATGCCCATGGAGCGGTATCGATCCATAGCGGCTTGCTGACATGGCCACGTTTTCCTAAGGACAACCGCTGCCGAGTAGTGGAGATCATGAAGGAAGACATGGTGGAGCGTCTCCGGATGACCTATAACTATAAATAAGAGGCTAGGGGCTCATTTTCGAGGATCTTCTTGGTTTCCTTGAAATTATTATATATTTTCTTGTAATCATTCGTGGAGTGGTACCGAACCATAAGAATTTTTCTTGTAAAATAGTAGGATAACAATAGAAATCTCAAGTGGACGTAGGCTTTAGTTGACCACATCACTATAAATGTTTGGTGTCTTGTTTTTAGTCATTTTCCATTTACATTTCTTCATTTTCATTCTCTAGTAAATTTCTTAGGTATTTCTGCCATTTTTTTAGTATTATCATTTTGATGCTTTCACTGAGAGTATGATTCTTGGTCCATTTAGATCCAACATCTATTATTGGATTGCCTAAATCCGAGAAATAAATCTAGTTTCCTTTATTTTTGTCATTTTGAACTACTTAAATTTTTAGAAAATTTACTCAAGTTGCTTTTAACCATGTACGCTAGAAGAGATTGATCCACCACATCAAGAGCCGCTGAGGATATTAAGGATGTTGAGAATGTTGATTCCCAACATGTTGAGGTAATTGCACAGCCAACTACTACCAAAGATCAGAACCCAACAGATATGATTACTAAGGTTAAGATGGACCGTATGATGAAGCAAATGGAAGACGACCTCTAAGAAAGTCATGATGAATTTAATCATCAAATGAAGTAGAGCTTGGATTCGCTGAATCAGTTGACTAAAAGCCGTAGGAGAAGCAGGAAGGACTTAACACCTTCTAGTTTAGAATATAAAAGTTCCTCATCATTGGAGCAAAGGCATAGGGACAAAAAGCATAATATGCTTAGAAAAGAAACTGGGAAGTCAAAATAAACACCAGGGCCATGATGTGGCAAAGGCTTATGGATCGGTACTGACCCATCATGAGGGATCAATACTAAACCATCAAACCTTGGTTCGGGTGGTCGACCTTTGGGTGATGATGCTGGTTTAGCTTCTAGGGTTTACATTATATAACTACTTAGCCAACAATTATTCCCTCTAAACAACCCTATTCCAGCAGAGATGTGGAACTTCATAAGCATATCCTTTTGGGAAATTACTGCCTGCATGTCAATCAGTACAGGACTTCATAAAAATTCATTATACAGAGATGGTTGATCGATGATAAGGAAACTAGCACATAATGATTGGGAAGAGAAATGATTTCAGCAGTGACGAGAAGACGTGTTGATCCAGTAGGAACTGTCATAGTGCTGTTAAATTTGTATATCGGTTCAGAGCATGGCTTTAGTATTTCTATTGGAAGCTTTATCTTGTCAAACGCAGATTTGAAAATGACATTAGCGGAACTCTCAAAATCCACAAAGACTTTCTTTATGGTGTAGTCTGAGATCTACAACGTAATTGTGAGCAGCTCCTAATGTGTAAAGACAACTCCAATGGCGCCAGCTGGAGCAAAGACTATGTCCTATGTAGGCTTTTGTTTAAGATGGAATATGGTCCACTGCTCTACTTTAGCCACTAGCACATACCGTTCCTATGCTTTTTTGCTTTTTCCTATAAGATGTGGACCCCCATGGATTATGGTTATTGTCGAATATACTAGCATATGATTTTTGTTTGATGATAATAAACATATATATATATATATATATTCAATTAAATGTATTTATTAATGTATTATTTTTTCACACAATTAAATAAATATTTGCTGAATAAGATAAATAACACAGAATTTAAAATCAAACAGATATTTTATTCAAACAAACATTTATTACAATTTTTGAATAATAAAAATTTGAGCTCTCACTATATATGTACACAATTTGCAATTACAATACAAATTCGATTACAATTAAAAATTTCACTATACAATTACCATTTACATCAGCGCCTCATTGCATATCACTCATTCACTCGTATTTTATCTTCAGCACTATTCCAGTCTGAATCCATCATCTGAGTTATCTGCAAAATACACACTGAAGCAGTAAAATTGAAAAAGAAATATTTTCGTAGTGTAAAATAAAATGTATTTTGAAAATATTAGTTGCCTTAGTTATTTGGGTTGTTCGTCATCATATTAATTTTTGAATTCATCATACACGAACAACTTGTGACATGCATAATGTATACACATGCATAATCCACAAGGCCGTGCACACTGATATACACTTGAAAAAATTGCTGGGACATGTGAGCACAAGGTCAGAACCAAGCTTTAAGCTGGATTCAACTCAGCTACAATAAAAAATATGGGTCAAGACGCATAATAAAAGCCTCGACAAAATATTCAGTGATGTACACATGAAACCAGCAACAACTGAGGACAGACAGTCCAACCAGACTCAAGATAATGTACTTGTCAACAAAACAAAACAATGGAGCATATACATGAACCAGATCAAAAAATCAAAATCGTGCAGCAACCTCAAGTGCTACATAAAACAAGACTGCATTAAGAAACCAAAACCAGGCTACACAATGAACACAACCAAGTAAATATGCAACAGAGAGTGCAACATGCACATATGAAGTGGTGCGCCAAACAATTAGAATGAAAATACTAGCAATATACATTTCGTGTATATATATAGTGAATGCAATCCAAAAACTCAAAAGCAGTCAAACCGGATCAAGTGAAACAAGCATAGACCTCAACTTCAATATTTACAAGTTGATATGCAAACAACAACTCAAATGTATCAGATATCAATAATCAATACAGAACTCAAATCAGCTACAAAATGCATGTATGCAGTAGAGTGGATTGTAGGATACCCAAAGGAGCAATTGAAGCTCATATGAATGCAATAAACTGGTCAGAGCAATCCAAAATACCAACAAGATCCAAAACATCAACTCAATTCACAACCAAAGGCAAGTCCAGACACTATATGAACTGGATCGAAGACCAAACTCTAGAGAATGATGGAACATAGCACTTGAAGTTCAGTGATAACCAAACATGGATGAAGACGGCAATATGTTCATGAACCCCGTGCAAACAGTTTCGAACACACAGTCATATGTATATACAACTACATGGACCAGTGAGCAGTGTCAATGATCAAGAAATAATAAAAAAATTCATTTTCAATCAACACAGTGTGGACAGAGCATCACATATGTGTGTATACATATATATACGAACATACATGTATTGAAATGCAGTGACAGGATGTATAGTGATCAAGCATCAGGTCAAAAATGCTACAGAACATTTAGCAGCTTTAACAAAGTCAAGGCATTGTGAAAATGTCAAACTACAGACTTCAAATCATGGAACAACGGTTACAAAATAGTGTAACAAAATCAAATGACGTCAGAAGAAGCCGTGGGTCAATTAGCAGGTTTTTACAAAAAGCGGTAGTTTATCAAACCAATGTCAAGTTTAAATGCCAGAAATTCAAAGCCGCGGTGATTAAGGCAAACAACGGAATCAAATCTAAAGAAAACTGCCATGACAATCAAGTAAAATCAGAATTATATGAATTGAACAAGTCAGAAAAATCTCAAGCGTTTAATCAAAAACAGTGGCCAAGCATCTTAATTGACGAATTCAAATAAATATATATGAACGAAATTTTAGGATTTCGCATCCTATTTCACTCTATCATCATCAACATTTAAAATTTCATTCGAGTTCAAGCAACAACAGAGAGGAATAATCATTCAACTCGAATCCAAGTCGAATATAGTATAAATCAAAAAAGGGGCAAACATACCAATTCAAAGCATTGTTCAATCTCGACAAGTTGAAGGAGCCAAAGTTGAAAAAAGCAGCCATCAATCCATATCTCAATCGAAGCATCATTTCAAAATAATGACTTCAACATATTGCAAAGCCCTAAAATTAAAAGTGGATCGAATAAAGAAATAAAATGATACGGGCCAATATAATATAAAATGAAAAGAAGGAATATTATTTTTAGGCTGGCATAAAATCTCTTTTGGGCTTTAATTATTTAAATTACGATTTTGTGCTTTTTTTTTAATTTGTAATTTTCTTTTAAACGTTTGTAAATTCTAGTCGTGTGACTAGGGAACGAACTACGGTGGTGTAGTTCGAGAATTCGCAACTCAATGGCTAAGTTGTTGCAGGATCCTAAGCGTAGATTTAGGTTAGTCGGTAGCGGGTGTCATGAATTTACGTGTGTAAGTGTCTGACTACTTAATTTCTAGCAAAAACTTTGGGAGCAACATGTAGGCAAGGTTTTTCCGAAGCTGGGTAAATCTGTGTTGTTCTATTTCTGTTTTTATTCTGCTATTATCTGTGCTGCTATTATTTTGCTATATCTGTGTTAGGATTATTTTATATATACTTCCGCATTAAATTTTTATAATTGATGGTATCACCCTATTCACCCCACCCGCCTTCAGGGAGAAATCGATCCTACAGCTATGAGATTACAGGGGTTTCCGACTAGATTTTTGTTTGGATATAGAGTGATTTTCCTAGTTCTTTCCCCATTATTTTCCTACTGATAGCTGCATAAGTACCCATTCTGAATTAGTCTCTTAATCTTATTTCTCAGATATTGGCAGTTTTCTGTGTGGTGGCCACTAGCCTTATGGAAGCGACAGTAGACTCCCTCTATTTTTTTTGGTTTCTTCCCCTTGTTCGGGACTTGTAAGTTAGCTCGATTTTGGTTATCTCATATATTCAACCAGGAGTGTGGGTGTGGAGAGTTTTTTCTATGAAGTTTAGTTCTCTTTGTCGTTTTACCGATGGATGGTATCCTTCTGCGCCCATTTAATTTTCATTGTAGGGGGCAGAAGTTCTCTCAATTATTGTGATTATGCGACCACGAATTCCTCCATTTTGATGTAGCCAGCGGCTCCTACATAGAAGGCCTTCATACTATGGCATGATTTCCTATTATTCTTATCCCATATGGCCATTTTCTTCTAATTCCAATGTGCGCTGCCATTAGAAATGCTTCCTTAAAAGTTATCCAATCCTAAGAACCTCAAATTTGAAGCATTTTGTGAAGTTACTTAGGCTCCCATTCTCATCTTGCTTCACGCGGGACACTGTATTCACATCTGAGCAAGCTTTCCTACCAGAGTTAAACCATTTAAAGAAATCTAAAGTTAGTTGAGGTTAGGAACAAACCTTCCCTGGCTTGTACTCTGGAACCACTTAGAAGCCCTACCAAGTAAGTAAACTAGGAAGAGTTTGAACTTGGCCATCCTCCCAACCTTTAGAATATCCATGTAGTATTCAAAGGTGGAAATATGGTCATCGGATTGGCGGTCTCAACAAATTTATCGATAAATGGGGCTTTGAAATTATTTAGGAAGTCTGTTTCTATATTGGTCTCACAGAATGAGGAAGAACCCTCTTTTGTTACTTCCCTTTTATTATTTTATTGGTAAAGTTTTTCTAGTTGCTCTATGCAAGCTTTCAACCAATGGTTTCATCCTCTTTAGGGTTTGTATAGGTTAAGCACTCATTGCAGGATGGTTGAAATCATTATAATTGGCGTTTGCTTCTTTAGTAACAATGGGTTGATATTGGTGGGTGTTAAGGATTGATTTGGATTTTTATTCTAAGCTTGGTGTCTATTAGTTTTGGATCAACATCATCTCTCTCATTCTTGAAAATGCAATTATTGTTCACTTGGTACATAATCGGTGCAGTCGATGAATGATGGCGGTGAGCTACAGAAGGTTGAGGGGAAGTTAGTTTTAAAGTGGAGTATCGAGCAATGTATTTTTCTACTTCATCCATACATTCATTAAGTTGGTTTCTTAGATCTTAGATAGTAGCAAGGATGGGATCTGTAAGGGGTTCTGTAGGGTTGGATCATAGAAGTGAGGAGTTTCTTCTTTGGTATTTTCGAGGTAATGTGTTGTTATTCCTGGTTAGAAGGGGTATTGGAATACATCGGATTCATGGTATTATATTGGTGTATAAAGGAAACATAAGTAAAATTTTCTGTATGGGGAAATTATCCCTCCTTCTAGTGCTAAAAAATGTAGATGAGGTTTCTCGTCTCAGAAACACACAAGTATTTTTGAAGTAATCACGTCATTGAATGCTTACGCGATTAGGAATCAGCAAAATTAAGTAATGTTAAAATTGCCTTTAAAAGAAGTATTATTTGCAATAATGCTAACGCAATTATGAGGAAAATATTAATAATCTAATGACAAGTCATTGTCCAATTTGTTAAGCAAAATAGTACTAAAACAGAAGAAAAAAAAATCAAGTACTGAAAGTAATAAAAGTGACTTAGAAAATTTACGTGGTTCAAATGTCAATGAATCCTAAATCCACGAAGAAATGTCCTTTTCTTCCTATGTGATCTTAGTACAAACAAGTAATGGTAGGGAGTACAGTTTTAGTTTTAGTATTTCTAAAAAGAGTAAAGTCTAAAAAAATCTCCCCATTTTCTGTTACAGTATCTTCTGCTTTTATAATACAGAAAATTATGAGAATTGTTATCGTCAATCACACATGTTCCTAATTCCGACCCTTAGATTATGCCATGTGTCAATCATTCATCTTGCTTGTTTACTATGCACGGATTATTGAAGTGGCCTTCAACTCTTTTGATTTCTACCATTCGATCTTTCCATGTATTGATCATCCATCTTGTTGAATTACTGTATAAGTATTGCCAACATGGTTTTCGGTGGGAAACTGTGATTTGAGTTGGTGAATTTTGAACTTAGGCGGGAAGTTTTAATTTGAAGCAAGAAAACCCAATTTTGAATAGACCATGACTTTATAATTTTGTAAAGCAACAGGCTAGTGGACTGCACACATGTGTAAATAAAGCAGCAATGAGAACTTGCCCTCTATTTTAGGAAGAACTACATCATCATCAGTACTTTTGAACTTTGCTTTATTTAATTGGGAATACGACTTCATTATGTTCGAGGTGCAATACCGTATAGTATTCGAACCACTAACACTTTTGAAGTTGTAATGCACTGTTCAATCTAAAACATCAGCAAAGTTAAGTGTTGGAAATAGTTGGAGCTAAGTTGAATGACTTAGTAGAAGAGATTACATTGCTATTTTGAAGAGTGATCGCCTTGTATGAACCTGTTTTAAGTCGTTCACCAATAGAGGATCACGTCACCCCCTTATCATTGAGCTGGGTTTAATGATCTTGGGGATGAAATTAAGATCTCTTGATTTGCCTATGAGAATAAGGCTCGACACTTGGTTGCAGTCTAGTTTTACCCCATCGTCTCATCCCTTAAGTCCTTATGTTTATGGGTGGTGTTTTTAGGATTGTGGCATTGTTCAGTCACATCAATATGGCAGTGCATCCTTATTACTTCGATGGCGATATAAGATTGTAGCACAACCCTACCATATTAAATGTTAGCTTAAGATTGTAGCACATCTCTACTACATGTAATTGCTTTAAGGATGGTACTATAGTTGTATGTCATCAGGTTGCTTTTTCTTAGGCAGCAGCATAATCTTTTTGATTTGTTGTTATTTTAAGATTATGCCTCGGCTTTGTCCCATGAAGGCTTACTTTTGGTATCACGGTACAACCTTTGTATTTGGTATTTAGGAGCCATGCAATTTGAAGGTTGTGCTGTAGTCCCACCCCTTAAGTATTAGGGTTACCGATCAGATTTTGCTCCTTTGGGGCTATCTTAGGTCATCAGCACAGCATTCTAGAGTCAATTTTATATTGATCGAATGGCATGATTTTCATGTTTTGCTACTATCTTGAGGCTTTGGCGTGGACCTACCTGGGCTTTGTTCTTGCTTTCTTTTCCTGGTCCAGATTCTTTCATGGGGTAGTTCTTTTAGCCTAATGCTTGCATCGGTTTATCTTAGATAAAGTTTGGAAAATATGGGTGTAACATATATAAATTAAATAAAAATTATAAACAAATAAAATAAAGATTTTATTTAAAAATATTTTAGGTTGAATCTAAAATCCATTAGACTTCACTATCCTAGTAAAGATCTACTTTTTTTTTAAATTCATACATTTAACTTGCTACGACCTGGCCTAGCTCCTTCAATGGTACCGAAGCCCAATAGCCAATGTAATCTATATTAATAGTATTAGGGTTAACTTATTATAATCTACCCACTTAGTAGGATGACTAAAAATGTAGTGTCTAAGGTTGGGTAATGAAGTACTCTACCATACCTAGCCACTGGCCTGCCCCGAAGGATGAAGTAAGCCAAAGATTATCCCAAATATAAAGGGCCAATTCAATTTTGGGCCTTAGGCTACTTTTCAAAGTCGATTTTCAAAATTTAGACAATATTAAAAATTTAGGATCAAAATATGAAGGAGGCGATAATTTTTTTTCAAAATATACTTAAAAATTAAATAATTATTTTTAAATTTAATAGTACTTAATTATATTAAATAAATAAATAATCGATTAAAAATTAATTATAAAATCATATATAATGATAAATGTATATTTATCTTAAATTTTTTAAGGTAAATAATAATAAAAATTTGAAACTAATTATATTTTTATTTAAAATTATTTTAATTAATTAATTAAATAAATGTTAATTAATATATAATATACATATATAATGATATACGTATATACATAATTACTATAATTATTATAGTCAATGTTCAATTTTAAAATGAATAAAGTGAGTAAAATTAAGTTAATTAAAATGTTATACAAATAATTAATTAAATATGATTTATAATAAAACTAATATCTACATTATTTTAGTATGATTTAATTAATAAAATTAAAATCAAAATTAAGTTAAATATGATTTCATAGAGTGGAAATATAAGAAACTGAAATAAGATTCAGGGAATAAATACATATGCATAGTACATATACCAAGATTTCAAATGTTTTTGGGACTTGAATCATGAGGATATTTAATAAGGAATACATGATTCTTTAAGTCGATATCACTCAAACAAATATATTAAAGATTATGATATCTAATACAAATGTTGTCCTCTACCGTTTATTACAATTTATATTGTAATAAATTACTTGCATACTCTCTAATTGTTGAGAAAACTCAAGCTAGAGATGCTATGTGTAGTATTATTAATATATTGATAGATGTCGTAAAATATATGTATGTTTGTCGAGAAAACTCAAGGTAAGTACATTTATACTTAGGCTGCTATGAAATGGTATGTATGAGTGAATAATTTGATTTACAAAGAAAACTCAAGGTCGAGATGAGATTAGGATAAAGATTAAGGATTAGGAGTTGTATATTATACAACTGATAAGATGGTATCCATCACTTATGGGCCTATGACTTATTGAACAAAATCAAATTCAAAATCCTAAGCAAGCGAGTCCTAACACTCATTAGAGAAGTCGAAAGATTTCTATATTTCTCTTCGGGTATTTAAAAATCTCATGGGAGCTTATTAGTAAAATGAAATATAATATTTAACCTTACTAATAATATGAACATTTTCTATGCATCTATGAAATTAAATTTATAGAAAAACGTCCACACCAAAATTATTTTTAGAAAAAGGCAAGCTCACCAGACCAAATTACCTAGATTGTCTAACAGCAATCAAAATATCACTAACCTATGAATGCATGTGGTCATCAATATGGAACCTATAAGAGAAAAACCCAACGAAGATGCAGATCTCGAATTAATAATTGCATATAACAAATAGGTAGCAGGTTTTTAAATTGTCAAAGCTTACAAGTTGTCTACTTTAGACAAACCTTTGCAAAGATAACACGAAATCATGATTGTCAATTAAATCTTCGATCGCCTCAAAGCTTCATTTGGTAAGCAATATTGTTTTGAAAGGTACGAGATTACTTAAAAAAAATTCAATATGAAGATGACAAAGGGAACTCTTATTGATGAATTTTAGCGAGGAAGGCTATATCGATAGGCTTTAACATATTGATGTCATGATAAGCAATGACCTGCAAGTGGACCTGATTTTGGGATCACTTACTCCATAGTTTGAGCCATTCATATTGAACTATAATATGAACTAGTTGAATATGAGCCATATGGTGCTACTCAATATGTCAGGATTAGCCGAGTCTTCATCCAAGCATGAAGGTAGAATGCTCGCTTTCAAGAGAAAGGAATCGACTTCGAATGGTTCAAAAAAGAGAAAGAATGTTAACAAGAAGAGCGCTTCTAATGACAAGGGTGAATGTCACCACTATCACAAGAAGGAGCACTGGAAATGTAATTGTCTGGACTACCTAAACGTGTTGAAGAGAAGAAATAGAATGGTTCTATTGCTCCTATAAGTATATTTATGATTAAAAATTGTTTTGCAGTCAATAAAATATCAAGGGTTTTAGATATAGGATTTGAAACTCGTATATGTAATTCATTACAGGGACTTGGGAGCAGGCGACATGTGGTGAAGGGTGAAATGAGGCAACAATTTGCTAATGGATCTCTAGTAGATGCAACTGTAACTGTATACTATCACTTGCCTTTTCCGAGTGGATTATATTTTATTTAAGTAAATGTTATTATGTAACTTTATTTGTGGAATAACTTTTATGTCAAGATTGTCTGAGACTGGATATGCTTTTCATTGTGTTGATAATGTTATGAACATTATGTTTGATGGAAATAAAGTAGCAATGGTGTTTTGGATAATGGCATTTATGTACTTAATTCTAATCATATATGTGCTGTGAATAATTCTTCTAAAGTTTACATTAATAATAATTATTTGTAGCATTGCAGACTAGGTCATATTAGTGACAAGCAACTACACAATTTAAAAACCAAAGGTTTTCCATCATTATTATATTTTGAATCATTTGACACATATGAGTCATGTCTAAAAGGAAAAATTAATCATGGACCCCATTAGAGGGAGCATGAAAGCATTAATAATTTCTTGGGTCTCATACATACTGATGTATATAGCTCAGTCCCTATAGTTATCAAACACAATTCTTCTTATTTTGTAATTTTACCTATGATCTCTCAAGAATAGGATATGTATATCTTAAAAAGAATAAATTACATATTTTTAAGAAATTTAAAGAGTATAACAATGAGGTTGAAAATCAAATGAACCATAAGATTAAGCAACTTCAACCTAAATAAGGAGGTGAGTATGTAAAACAAGAGCTCCAATAGTACTTAAAAGATTATAGGATTATGTTTCAAATTACTCTGCTCTATACTCCATAACACAATGGTGCTTTAGAAAGAATGAATCCAACCCCCTTAGATATGGTTCATTCCATGATGAGTAAAACTAAGTTACCTCTTTCCTATTGGGGATATGAGCTACAAACCACAATGCATATGTTGAATTTAATGCCTACAAAATCAGCGCCCAAGACCATATATGAGATGTGGTGTGGAAAGAAACTCCAACTCAAATATTTGAAGGTTGGGGTTGTCAAACCCTTATTAAGAATGTTGTCATTAATAAACTCCTAGCAAGATTGACATTGTGTAAATTTATAGGATATCCCAAGAATTCAATAGGATACATTTTCTACAATTCCAAGGAACAAAAGCTTATTATTTCTTAGAATGATGTACTTTTGGAAAAAGAATTTCTTATGAAAGAAATTAACAGTGAGATTATAAACCTGGAGGAGATCTGAGAAATCAACACAGAGGCCGAACCAGTAGATGAATCAAATTCACAAGTATACGAAAACAAGCAATCTATTAGAAGGCCTAATAGGAAATCTCACATACTAGAGAGATACTATAGTTTTCTCATGGATGGTATGAAAGAGGATAGCATATTAGAAGATGCCACTCATCTCTCATTCCAACACGCACCGGAGTATAAAGACTATGCACTTTAGCCAAAGCTGTGAAATCTAAAATGGCTTTTATGTATGACAATAAAGTATGGACTTTGATTGCCACATCTGAAGGGATAAATTCCCAAAAGGCTTCTATGTATGACAACAAAGTACGATTTTGACTGACACACCTGAAGGATTAAACGACTGCAAATCGATTTTTAAGAAAAAATTAAATAAAGATGGACAGATAGAAACCTACAAGGCAAGGCTAGTTGTGAAAGTGTTATCAAATTTCAGATATCGATTATGATGAAAATTTTCAATCGTAACCATGCAGTCCATTTAGATAATTCTATCCATCGCTAAATTTTATGACTACGATACATGGGTAATGGATGCGAAAATGTCATTTCTAAATGGTGATTTAGAGGACCCGTTTACATGCCGTAGGTCGAGGATTTCGAGGTCACTGGGTGCAAGGGAAAGGCTTGCAAATTATGAAGATCGATTCACTGCCTTAAAAAAGCTTTAAGAAGTTTTGATAAAATATTCAAACTATCTGGTTTTTATCAAAACACATAAGAAGCATTCATATATCGAAAAGAACAAGGAAGTGTTATAATATTATTAGTCCTCTATGTCGATGATTTACTCGTAATTGGCAACATTATTGCATTGTTGCAATCAATAAAAACATGGTTATCCAAGGACTTCTCAATGAATGATTTAGGAGAAGCAGCTTATATGCTTGGTATTAAGATCTATAAAGATAGTCTAAAAGGCTGCTAGGATTATCCCAATCACTATACGTAGATATCATACTGAAAAGGTTCAGTATGGAGAATTCTAAGCACGAAAATGTTCTGATGTAATCTAGAATCGTCCTTTCTAAGAAGTAGGCGCCTCATTCTGATGATGAGAAGGAGTGTATAAAGAGAATACTATATGCATCATCAACTGGATCTATAATATAAGATATGCTATGTACCAGACGAATGTTAATAAGCATTAGGATGTGTAGCCGGTACTAGTCAAATTCTGACGAGAAGCATCGAACTACTACAAAATGTATTCTAAAATATTTGAGAAATACTAAGGACTTATTCCTCATATATGGCTACAAAGACCTCTTTATGAAGGTGCATATAGATTCCATCTTTTGAAGTGATATTGATGATAATAATTATGTATCTAGTTATGTTTTTAAATTGAATAGTGGGTTTGTTAGTTGGAAAATTTCTAAGTAAGAAAAATTAAATGTTTAACGATGGAGGCCGAATACATCGCCCTCAACGAAGAAGCAAAGAAGTAGTGGCTGAGCTAGGAGTGATTCCAAACATTGAGAATCTAATAGTATTATCTTGTGATAATAATGTTGTGATGCAGATCTCTAAGGAATCAGGAGCTTATAAAAAGTCAAGGAACATTCTTCGTAAGTTCCACATTATAAGAGGGTTAATCACTAATAAAGAGACTGTGATTGATAGAGTAGATACTAAGGACAACATAGCAGATCCTTTCACAAAGGGACTCGTTTGGTCAGTTCTCAGCAAACTAATCGAAGGGTTGGGATAGAGATTTCATAATTGGCCCAAAGTGCAAGAGGGAGATTGATAGAGTTAGGGGTATGTCATAGGGGAAATTCTATAATTTATTATAAATTGTTTTCTTCGGAATAAAATCTCATTCGAAATAAAAGTTGTTATTCTTTATATTATATATGCTTATCATAACGTGTTATGTTAATTAATTAATTAACTTAAGTATATTATATAGAAAATCCTTAACGGATATGTTATGTGATAGTAATTACAAAATTTTTTAATCAAGAGAAATTTATCACATTAAAAATAACATATCATTTTAATTATTCTAAGTCAAGATGTTTCGAAAAAGGATATCGATGGTTGTGACTATAATATGCAATGCTCTCTAGATGTTAGGCAATGTATTACTTTTGGCTGCTAGGAATACTAAGTGGTTACATACTAATAGTTCATGGATAACCATGGAATAACTCACTCATGAGTTTTCAATTAGTTAATATAACGAAGGTCAAACAGAGAATCTCGAAGTGATGATATTACATAGTTCCCTCGACTTGAGAGCGCCGTTGAACTTCAATGTAGGTACTTCACTTTGATTATAGTTAGATCATGGAAAGGCGTCCATTAAACGACTATAGTTCGATCTAAGTTAAAGCATAGGGAGTGAAACCCTATTCAATAGTGAATTGGTCTCCTTGGTTACATGAGTTTAGTATCACGGTCAACTGTTGTCAACTCAAAGTCAAAGTTTCTGGCTAGAGCAGAATGGTTAATAATGATTGTTATTATTGAACTAAGGACTTTATATTTGGATTAAACAATTGAATATAGATGATATCGAAATTTTGACCGAAAATCAAATTCCACAAGTCCTCAAGTGATATAGTTTTGATGAAGAAAATTGTTATAAATAGTTGTTACTATTGGATACTACTTAAAATAGTAAAATAGGGTTTTACCAAAAAATGTGTAAGTGGTAAATTCAACTAAACTGTCTCACCACTAGCTAAGATGACATGTGAACGTTAATACTCGAACTATTCGATATTAATTGCTGAGTGAATTCACACCTTTGAGTTGCACAATATAATGATGAATACTCTGGAATAACTTAGGATTTAATTAATTTATAATTGTTATATTAATTAATATTTATGAAATAATAATTATTAAACTTTATTTTATTCATTTAAATGTTATTTGTATTTAATAAAGTGCGTGTATAAAAGTTATATATATGTGCATCAATGTACGATGCCGATAAATATTTAAGTTTGATTTAAATAAATTAGTTACTACTAGAAATTTTTGTAGGCCCATTATGCCCATAGTATGGCTGCCATAGGAGAAAAGGGGTGGGGGATTTAAATGTTCAAATATTGATTTGAATTGATAAAAAAATAGAGTAAAGAAAGGAAATTAGATCTCCACCTTTTGCTTCACCTAGATACATGTAAAAACTCTTCACACTCATTCGTTTGAGCTCTCTCTTCCTCCCTATTCCAACTGAAAATATCAAGGGAAAATAGCTAATAATTTCCAAAGCAACATCCAATACGAAGTCAATTAAAATAAAGAGTGGCGTTCATCTCTACTCTGCTGCAATTTCTGAATGTGGTTCGATTAGATCTAGGAGTTGGTTTTTCCTTCAAGGTGAGATCTCATGCTACTATTCAGGTAATATTCCAATTTAATGATAATTATTAATGTATATTTTAATTATCATGTTCATGCTATTTGGATTCCAATTATTATAACAAATTTATATATACCTTTTGTTTCCCAATCTTATATATATTCAAATTGATTTAATAAAAAAATCACAAGAAAACATCAATTATAATACTTGTACTATTTTCAAATAAATTATATACATGTTTAAATATAAAAAAGTTTGAAATTTAAAATTATTTTAAAATAGCTTTAATAATTTTATAACGTAGTATATGTAATTTTATACGTATAAAATAGGTATATTATACATGTTAATTTATTTACAACTAATTTATAAATATATGTATTTTCGGGTTTAAAAAAGTTGTTTTCATATAATAATTATTAATTATACACATACTATTTTAAATATGTTAATACGTATTTTGAAAAATGTTTCAAATTCGTACGAATTTTAAAATAATAATTTAAAAACCTTTTTGGCCATCATACATAAATTTGTGCATTTACATATATAAATATTACTTTTATTGTTGTCCTTATTTAAGGCGATACACATAGCTTATTGGTTGAATTTGCCACAACTCTTATTTGGAACATTTCCAACTTAAAGCTTCTTAACTAAGATTGATCATGAATTTAAGATCAACATACTATACTAGATGTCACTTATGAAGTTCAAATTTTAATACTTCTCCATAAGAAACTCATTATTTCTATAAACAATTCTCTAGTATTTCGCAAATACTCGATAATGCTAGTAACTGCTATTTAGATATCTTTACTTAGATTTTATTTTCTCTCTATTTATCAAGTACATAAGTGAAATGCAATATTATAGACAATACATTACGTATGATATTCCTATTGCCAATGCATAAGGAATCCATTCTACATGCTTTATATTAAACATTTTAATATGATGTATGCTATAATGTTGGGATAATCCCAACGTCCTTTCATACTTATTATAAATGATGTCATTACAAATCCAATGTTTAGAACAACCAAACTATAGTGATTTTAACATGCGTACATCGTTAATAATCATAAGTTTGTTGTTTACTTATAACTAAAGAAATATTATAGTACCTTTATGGTTCTTTCTCACAGACACATGCTTTCTTCGCATTTTGATTGAAATTCAAACTATTGTATTTTTCCTATCAAATTGCTCAACTTTGATGCTCGTTAACCGATACTATTATATCAATTCTTGGATCATAACTGAAACATACAAACTCAGTATCGCTCCTACTGACTTTGAGACACTTGGTTGATATGTACAAACAGTCTATTCTAAATAATTATTCAAAATTTTTTGTTTCAACATACATGTACCAAAACTCAAAGCTATACCAGACGATAATTTTGCGAGCAAAATTTGAATTAACTTAAGCATATTAAATGATGAATCTGTTGCGTTAATTTCAATAATTGAAGTTTAGGATGTCATTCTTATCGAAATTGCTTACAATATTCCAACTGCATTGTTCTTCATCTTAAAGATACGTTTGCAGCTGATGGGTCATATCTTCATGGGTGCAAATAACAAAATCCTACTTTGATAATGTACTTGGAATCCATTCCATATTTGGGCATTGTGCCACATGGTTGAGTTAATACTCATAAAGACTTTATTGTCAACTGAGGAAATTTTATTCTTGACATTGATAAGAAACTTATAGTTTCTCTTTAGTGTGCGAGAGTTATCAATAGATGTTCTAATATATAATGTCCATTTGGGCTTGGTTAATTTCATTTCATCCCTCTTAATCAGTTTTTCTTTATATTTATCCAAATCCATTTTACTACTAATAATCTCTAAAACAAATTCCATCATCGTGAAGTTGGTGTTTCTTGAAACAACAATTGCTTATCGGTGCAACAGAATAGGTATTCATAAACATTTTATGAACCATCTTTATATTTGTATAAAACTAATTTAGTTTTTACTTTAGGCTACTTATGTTCATGACATAAATTTACTTTAGGCTACTTATGTAGGCTATTGACTTACACAACCTATCAACTCACTAATGAGATGTAGGGGTTTCTTATAAATTTTTAGCTTGCACGATCTCATACACTATGATTTAAATGAATTTAATTTTAACCTTATGTACTTACTCTCAAGTACACAACATTATAGAAAGATGACAACTTAAATTTACTCATTATCAATCATTCTTTATCCAATAAAGTCCGAGTACTCCTTATCAGTATATCATTATGGATCATAGGGATCAGTGACTTTTGAGATAGAATCTCATTCGTTTTAGGTACATTTGGAATCCTTTTTCAGTATACTCACATATTAGATGAAAATCAAATCATTTTATTTTCTTTTACATGTTATGTTATTTACTCTTGTATTATATTATTTGAGCTTATCATAGACGTACTCATTGTATCAAATACACATGTGCATGCATGTGATCATCCATCTGTGAATTAAACAAAGTATGTGGAACCATTTTGGTGTCATTAGACCTATATTGCTTACATCTATATGTATCAATCTGAAGAGTTCGCCAACTCTTATGTCACTCCTATTGAATTGGTGCTTTTCCCTAAATCATTTGAGAAATAATTGACCAGTACCATATGATTCACAATCATATGATTAAAAAACTATTTCTCAAAATTATGGCTTAGTCCATAATTCCGAAATAATTGTAAAAATTTCAAAATACTTCTGTATGTTCTAATGCATCACTTTTGTTATAAAAACAAATAGCATTATTATAGTTTACCTTATAACGAATATTCATAATATCATACCAAAATAAAATTATGTTTATTTTCAAACAATAATGAAAACGGTAATTATTCATAAACAATATTTAGTATGTTTGTAACAATAATTTTTCATAACTTAATGCATCCACTAAGAGGTGTTATATGGTATACTCCCACAATTCATGTCATTGCTATGATTGCTTGTAAAATATGAAGCTCCATTCAACTATTTATTACAAAAAATTATTTCATGCATTGTAACTCATTAATGGTCGAGAGTTTTAGACCAAATATCTTACAATCAAAGAAATAACTTTCATAGTATACAAATTTCTATATGAAAATACAATTATAATAGAAATCACATTTCTCATTCCATACTAAGTATCCATTATTATTTTATACAATTCTCATTTTTAGTATCTCTTCAAGAAGCAGAAGTGACCATCCACTCTCTTCATTCCAACTGTGCCTAAGTTAAATCCACTCCCATGCAATCGCCCTCCTTTCCAAATGGTTATTTTACTCAATTTTTTCATAAGTAAGAAGGAAAACCGATCAAGTTATCTTAGCCTGGCTTGGTTCGGTCTAGGCCAACTAGGTCCAAGTCCGCTTGCAAGCTAGCCACGGTTGGGGGCGGATTGACTGGGTTGGCGATAGCCAAAGTCTGGCTTAAGCCCGCAATGGCTCTTCAACTCAATTGTGCGTCGAGCCTTCTACTTGCGAAGCCTCCCTACACAACAACCTAAACAACTAGCTACCCATCTCACATTACTACTACTATCAACCAAATTATGGAAACTTTGTGTGCGCCCTGTGTGAGGGCCGCCCCCAACCATTCAGAGATCTTCCTTAAGATTTCGACCATCACGATCAACCCGCTTAATGGCAAAACCCAGGGTTAGGGCAACCCATACCGATCTTTGTCACCCATCGAGCATCCCTACATAGAAATCTTATAAAACCAGCACTCCAATTAATGCCTTGGGCAACCCCCAATGCAGGTCACCAATAGTTCTCTTATTCGTTTTTGCCCTCAACGGCATTTGGAAGCGGCCAAATGTCTACCTGCATGTCTTCAAATACCCAGATTCCACCACTAGCGCCTTTTTCAAGCTTACTTCTAAGCCTGTAACCTCTTGTGAAGGATGTATTAAAGATCGTAGAGCCTACATCGTTCAATACCTTCACCAAGGCAATCGAACAAGGATTGGTTATGATGTGCTCATTAACTTATTTGGGCACTACCAACCTTTGCCGCCCAGGACTACGGGCTGCTATTCCCTTCCTGTCCTACCAGCTATCCACGAGGGTGTAGTATCAAGAATCTATTTCCTTATTAGAAGCTACCACGCTACCCAACAAGACTGAATCACTGTGCATACAATTCATTTCTCAAACACTATCCCATAAGTTTGGGTAAGACGTCTCTCCCTTTCGTGCTGGGGGGATTAATGATTGGATATGCAACGACAACTGTTTGTAACCCTCACCAGCGATGTCGCCCATCCTCTATATAGGATGTGGCACTTTTGTGAAGACTGGCACCATTACCCCCAATGACGCCAAAGTCTAGCATACATAATGTGCATGTATAGAAATAAGTCACTCATCGCTTAGGTTCGAGCTGGGACAGTCTATCAACTACTTATCACATCATGTCACTTGAAGAATCTTCAATCCACTTAGTGCTTAGTTTCATGCCGGGACCGCCCAACATCAAAGCAACATACATATAAGTTCACTTTTCACTTGGTTGAGTTCTATAATAATAGTTAGTAGACTAATATAGGAATGACGCCTTTCGAAGCTTTGTACGAAAGGACATGCATCACTAGCATGTTGGTTAGAGAAAGGAGACAGATTAGTCCTTGGTCCAGATACGGTAAGAGAAGCCACAAAGAAGATTGGGTTAATGTATAACAGGATGAGGGTAGCTCAGTCTAGGAAAAAAAGTTACGTAGATAAGAGGCATAAGGACCTTGAGTTCTGGGTTGGAGATCGAGTTTTTATTAAGGGGAATTTCACTAGAAGGACAAACTTTGCAGTCCAATTAGTTTATAGGACATACATCCACAGAAATTAATTTCAAGGTCAAAGTCAGCAGAATAATTACTTTTAAGGACAAATTCAACAGTCCGATTACTTTTAAGGACATAATGCATAGGTTTTTAGGCTATAAACCACACCCTTTATCAGTAATACTTTAATAAAAGTGGAAATTAGCCACAAGGGCTTCTTTAGCAAGTGCAATTAGTTTCTAGGACACACAATTGAAATAATTACTTTTAAGGACAAAATGTAAATAGGCTTTAGAAACTAATTATTTTACATTTTGTCCTTAAAAGTAATTATTTCAATTGTGTGTCCTAGAAACTAATTGCACTTGCCAAAGAGGCCCTTGTGGCTAATTTTCATTTTTTCTATTAAAGTATCACTGATAAAGAGTGTTGTTTATTTTGGAAAGTCAGGGAAATTGGAACTACGATATGTTGGACCATTCTCTATTATAGAGAGGACCGAAAAATTCATGTACCGAGTAGAGTTACCGAGCAGCACTATAACAAAAGAGACTTTTTATTGCAATTAGTCTCAGCGTTCAAATAGTCAAAGCTGTAGAAAACATATTCTCCAGTATTATTTTCAAGGTTTAACACTGACAAAAACATTTTTTGTTTGCCGCCTCTTAGCACAGTATCCATTCCCGTGTAAGTTGGGAAAAAAACCCCATTTTCCCATCTCTTCACACAATATTCATTTCCCTCTCCCTCAATTTCCACTTTTCCTCAGGTGGATTTTAATTTCAATCCTTAATCCTCCGTGTCGATTTCTCTATTGCTACCTAAACTTGGCGGTTTCTCTTTCCACATCGATTTCCTTACCTACGGTTGCCCTAAACTTGTTGGCTTCACTTTCCACTTCGGTTTCGCTGTTCGCGGTTGCCCTAGACTCGGCTGAGAACAGAGACTATAACTCTAGTCCCTTAGTCGTCACCGAAGAGAAATCTATCATTGCTTAATGCTTCATTTTTGTCGTATCAAAGATGAAATATTGTTTAGACCTAGAATGTCATCAATCAAGAAGAAGGAGGAGTCTCGTGACAAAGAGAACAGCGTGGCGGCAATTAGAAACTACAGATCGAATTGGAGTTTACTTAGATTTATGGTGGGACTTTGAAGTTGCTTGATAACAGTTTGTGATGCAGGGTGGAAGGGGAAGGAGGGTAAGGGAAGGAGAAGGAGGAAAAGATAAAAGAATTGAGGAAGAGAAGTTTTTCTATATTCAGCAGATCACCTTTCATTCATCATTACCTACCAATATATCAGTAGGGTGGTTACAAACTATTGGATAGGATAGTGCCAAGTGGCTACACCTTCTAGAAACATTGTAACTAATTGCATACATAATTTGTAATAAAAGAAGATTCTCTTGTCTTGTAGTGCTTTATTTAGTTGAGCCATTTCTTGATGCACAAGTCTTCATTCTCTATATCGTGCAGGTGCCATGATTGTGCGTTTGGGTCTAGTGTGTGTAGATATTGTATCATTACTCCCCGCTCCGAGAGTGACCTTGTCCCCAAGGTCAATGTGTGGGAAACTTTGTTTGATTTGTGAGAGATCCTCCCATGTTGCTTCTTTGGGGTCGAGTCCTTGCCATTGGATGAGAACCTGATGGTTGTTGGGCGTGGGATGTCGGTAAGCGAGCACTTTGTAAGGTTGGTAAAGTGGTTGGCCATCATGGTTAAGTGGGGGAAGTGGAATCGGTAGAGTGGAGTGTGGGTTGGGGCAATACTTGAGCATGGAAATGTGAAAGACGGGGTGGACTTTGGAGTCATGGGGTAGTTGGAGCTTGTATGCAACCGAGCCAATCCGTTCAATGATTTCATAGGGTCCGAAATATTTCTTAGCAAGTTTGTGATGTGTGTTTCCCAAGGTGAGTTGACGATAAGGTTGGAGACGGATGAAGACCCATGTACCAATGTGAATTCCTTATCCATGCGGTGTTGGTTGGCAAGGTTCCTCATGCGAAGTTGTGCTTTGGAGAGGTTTTCTTTGAGCCGTTGGAGAAGAACGTCTCTATCAACAAGACATTTGTCAAGTTCATTAATGTTGGTATCCCCATGGCAATAATCGGAGAGAATGGGCGGAGGTCTACCGTATACCGCTTGGAACGGTGACATGCCGAGGGAAGAGTGACGGTTAGTGTTGTACCACCATTCGACCCATGGTAAGAAAGTAGTCCATTTGGAAGGGGAGTCGCCGGTCATGGTGCGTAGGTAGGATCCAAGACAACGATTAACGACTTCGGTTTGTCCATCCGTTTGGGGATGATGAGCACTACTCATTTTCAACTGTGTGTCATGAAGGCGAAATAACTCTTTCCAAAAGTGACTAATGAAGAGGCGATCACGGTCGGAAACAATAGTGCGTGGAAATCCATGGAGGCGTACATATTCTTGGATGAAGTGTGTAGCGAGTTGCGCGGCGGAAATTGAAGTGGGTAGAGCGATGAAATGAGCATACTTGGAGAGGCAATCGACAATAACGCATATCGTTGTCTTTCCCGATGACGGCGGAAGGTGGGTGATGAAGTCCATAGAGATGTCTTCCCAAATGCGGGTAGGAATGGGTAGGGGTTGAAGCAAGCCTTTGGGGTTTGAGTTCTTTGGTTTGGATTGTAAACAAATGGAGCATTGCCGAACGAAGTCTTTGATCATCCCTATCATGTTAGGCCAATAAAAATTATCAGAAATGCGAGCTATCGTAGCTTGAATACCTGAGTGGCCGCCAAGAGCTGAAGCATGAAATGTCGTCACTATTTGTTCGCGTAGTCCGTCGACCACAGGAACGAAGATTTTATTGTGGAACAATAGTAATCCATCTCGGATCTGGAGGTGTGGTGGTCCATTAGTTGTTGAAGCTTGGCGGAAGAGGTGCTGGCTGGTCGGGTCTTGCTGGAGTGCCGATTTGATGGCAGTGAGTAGGTGAAAGTTGGGTCTAGAGAGGGCATTGTGAAGTGGAGGGGGGTGCGGTTTTGTGAGGGGTGCAACTGGGTTGGTTTCTGCAGCATTGGGAGGGAACTGTAGGTGGGTAGGTTGGGTGGGTGGGTTGCTGGGTGCGGTCTGCTGTGTGGGGACGGTGCCGGTTGGATAAGTTAGGCTGTGGAGTTGGCCATTGGGTTGTGGATTAATAGGATCAGCTGTAGTTTTTGGAAGAACGGGCTCTGGTGTGGTATATGGGGAATAAGGAAGCTGTGATTGTGTTGTATTGAGTGGTTGTAGAGGGGTAAGTGCTTCGGTTGTCCAACGGGATAACGCATCAGCAACAGTGTTGGAAGGTCCGGGTTGGTATTGGGCGGTGAAATCGAAAACCAATAACTTTGTGAGCCAACGTTGTTGTTCGGGTGTTTGAATAGTTTGAGTCATTAGTTGACGGAGACTTTGGTGGTCAGTAACGATGGTGAATTGACGGCCTAGAAGGCAGTGACGCCAACGTTTAACGGCGGATGTGATAGCATACATCTCTCAGCTATATGTAGAGGCCCGTTGAAGGAGGTTGGGGAGTGTTTTGCTAAAGAAGGAGATGGGGTGTTTGTTTTGGGAGAGGACGGCTCCAATGGCGGTGATGGAAGCATCGGTATGTATTGTGAAGTGTTGGTTGAAATTGGGAAGGGCGAGTATGGGTGTAGTTGTGACGGCAACTTTGAGTTGTTGGAATGCATTTGTGGCGGTGAGGTACCATATGAATGCGTTTTTCTTAAGAAGATGGTGAGTGGGTTGGCTATTCGAGCATAATGTTGAATAAAACGACGGTAATATCCCGTTAGGCCGAGAAATCCACGAAGTTCCGTTATGGTAGTAGGAGTTGGCCAATCAACCATAGCTTGTATTTTGGATGGATCTACTTTGACGCCTTGACCCGAAATGATGTGGCCCAAATATTCAATTTCGGTAAGTGCAAATGAACATTTGGAGAGGTTAACGAAAAGTTTGTGTTGGGAGAGTATGTGGAGTGTGGTTTCAAGGTGGTTGAGATGAGTGGTGAATGATGGGCTAAATATAAGTATGTCGTCGAAGAAAACGAGAATAAAACGACGAAGGTGTGGTTGGAAGATTTTGTTCATTGTGGCTTGGAATGTGGAGGGTGCATTAGTGAGACCGAAGGGCATGACGATGAATTCATAATGTCCTTCATGGGTGCGAAATGCCGTTTTGGGAATATCGGGTGGGTGAATGCGGACTTGAAAATAGCTGCTACGTAGATCTAGTTTGGTAAAATGAGATGCACCGTGTAGCTCATCCAAGAGCTCATCGACGGTCGGAATGGGAAAGCAATCTTTTATAGTGATTGCATTAAGGGCTCGATAATCTACACAAAAACGCCAAGTGCCGTCTTTCTTTCGAACCAAAAGTATGGGAGAGGAGAACGGGCTAGTAGAAGGGCGTATGATTTTGGTGGCCAACATTTCTTGTATTTGTTTTTCGATTTCGGATTTTTGGAAATGAGGGTAACGATATGGTTTAATATTAATAGGAGCGTGATTGGGTTGAAGATTAATATGGTGATTGAGATGACGGTGAGGTGGAGGGTCAACGGGTTTATTAAAGAGATTTTTGTGAGTAGATAAAATGTTTTGAATTGGTGGTGGTATGTTGGGATTGGAGATGGATGGGAGGTGAGTAGGTGTGTCGAGTTGAATGTGGAAATAGTGAGCTATGGAGTTTGTTGAGTCGAGTCGTTTTAATCGGAGAAGGGGGATTTCTTTTGGATTAGTGGAGTTAGAGAGGCCGGAAAGAGTTACTGGTTTTTGATTATACAGAAAAGAAATAGTAAGGGCTTTGTGATCTATGGTGATTGGACCAAGTGTTTCCAACCATTGGATACCCAATACTATATCTGCACCCATAAATTCCAATAAATGTAAATCTAACGAAAACTTACAGTCCCCAATAGCCATTGATACATTACGGCATACTCCCAAACTCTTAAGCTTCTTCCCGTTCCCAACCATTACCGCAAATTGAGTGGAATCGTATGGGAAGCTTCAAAAACCGAGCCACACGCGGATGCACATAATTATGCGTGCTGCCTGTGTCGATCAACGCAGATAGCTGTTGCTGGAAGATGGCGATTTGGAGACGCAAAGCCCTAGGATTTGTTGTGCCGACCAGTGCGTGGAGGAATCCCTCCTCTAATGGCGACCCCAAGTCGACTAAGGGCGGATCTGGGTCGATTTCCGCTGCGTTTTTCTCAGATTCGTGCGGTTTGGCTGCAGAATCATTGTCGGGAAGGAGCAACAGCGCGGTGGGGTTTTGACATCGGTGACCTGGTTTGTATTGTTTATCGCAGTGATAACATAGCCTTGCGCGCGCTTTTAGTGCATCTCGGCGACGGTAAGCTTCTTGAATGGGGTTGTGTTGGAAGAGTTGTTTTGTATATTGTTGGGTGGTGGAATAGGAGGTAATGCCAACAGTGGGGGTTGTGAATGTTTGAGGGGCTGTTTGTAAAAAGAGGAGCGAGATTCGAATGATTTGCTTTCAACAAGCTTGGCAAGGTTGATGGCGTCGGAAAGGGAGGCGGGTTTGAGGATGAGTAGCTCATGTTTGATGTGGGTTTTGAGGCCGGAGATGAAACAATGGAGAAGTGAGTCGGTTGGTAGGGTGGTCATACGGTTACTAATGGTTTCGAAGGAGGATTGATACTCTTCGATAGATCCGGTTTGGCGAAGTTTGAATAGCGTAGCTTGAGGGTTATGAAGGAAGATGGTACGAATCGTTGTTCCATTGCTTTGGTGAGATTGGCCCATGAGGTGAGTTGATTATTGCGGTACATCCATTGGAACCATGTGAGAGCTTGCCCCTTCATGTAGAAACTTGCTAGTTCAACTCGTTGCTCTTGCGGAGTGGAGTGGTATGTGAAAAATAGTTCGGATTGGAAAATCCAATCCAAGGCGTTTGTGCCGTCGAATTGAGTTAGCTCACATTTTGGGGTTCGTGTTGTGATAGGAGTTGTGAGGAGAGGAGGTGGGGGTGGAGGTCGGTGGTGGGAAGGTGGAATGTTTGTATTGTTTTGGGAGCCGAGTGTAGGGTGTGGTGATGGTGGTGGGGTGGTGGGAAGTTTGGAGTTGATATTGGCAAGAGTTTGAGTGATTTGGAGGAGGGACGATTGGATATCGGTGATTTGCTGTTGTTGGTTTTGGAGTAAAGTGTCATGCGAGGTAAACGAAGCTTGGAGAGAATCAACGGTTTGTTGTTGGTTTGTGGAGGAGTCGCGTAGTTGTTGGAGGAGTTCATCGGTTTGTCGAGTCATGGTTGTAGGGTAAGAGGGAGGTGGAGTTGGTTCAGTGAAAGCACCAAATGATGCAGGGTGGAAGGGGAAGGAGGGTAAGGGAAGGAGAAGGAGGAAAAGATAAAAGAAATGAGGAAGAGAAGTTTTTCTATATTCAGCAGATCACCTTTCATTCATCATTACCTACCAATATATCAGTAGGGTGGTTACAAACTATTGGATAGGATAGTGCCAAGTGGCTACACCTTCTAGAAACATTATAACTAATTGCATACATAATTTGTAATAAAAGAAGATTCTCTTGTCTTGTAGTGCTTTATTTAGTTGAGCCATTTCTTGATGCACAAGTCTTCATTCTCTATATTGTGCAGGTGCCATGATTGTGCGTTTGGGTCTAGTGTGTGTAGATATTGTATCAGTTTGGTTCTTGCGGTGAGTGCCAGTGATTCCAAAGCGTCGATTTGAAGATGAAGGTGATTATCATCAATATTTGGCAGAATTCAAGACTGGAGATGAGAGGAAAGCTATAGTAGAGAGTATGCCTTTTGCTTACAAGGCCCTCTGGTATGACAATTTTTTATAATTTTAATAATTTCGAAACTACAAAGCTTTGGATCTATTGGATTTATTATTGGATTTGCCATTTATTGTTATTAATTTTGATGAGCTGATTTTAACTAAGTGGATCATGGAGTAATTTTGATCTAGCATTGTGATTTTTTTTGTTTCTATAAAAAAAAGCTAAGTAACATGTATCCTGATCTAGTTACAATTTCAAACATATAAGATATTCATACATCTATAGCATATATGTACATTGATGAATATATCGTTTCTTACTGAAAAGATACAAATATATACACAACATGAGTTAATTCAATGGTTATTTAACTTACTACATTACTGCAGCAACATAATGATCAAAGACTATCAGGTTGACAGTTTGCTTTAGGAGAGTTATTTCTAAACAAGAAGTTTTGAATTCATTGCTGAAATGTTTTCTTATTTTATGTTTTTCATGGAGTAATGAACATTGAATTATTTTCTGTACTACTTAGTTGATACTCATGATAATTAGAGAAATTACCGAGGATTATGTAATGTATTCCTTAATAGTTCTCAATTTCATACTTATTTTCACCTATTAATATTACAATAAAATCCAAGGAACTTTTATACTATATTTCTAAATTAGATAATCTTGATTTTGAAATGGTTTTTACCTTTGTTTTTTAATTTTTTTATTATATTTACACAAAACTGATGTCACAATGCGCTGTGTATAAAGGTGAAATTAATAGAAACTTTTTCTTAACTTGATATATAATTGTCGCTACTCTCGTAAAAATCAGTTAATGATATAGTAATCTATTTGTTGATGCATGACATTGCAGTTGTTGATTTAGCGCCAACTCACCCGAACCGCCTATGGTTGGAACCTAACTTCATAGTGTTTTATTAGGAGATCCTTGACTCACTTGACAGGGCCTACACTTTAGCCAACTAGGTTTTTTTAATACTATTGTTGCCTTTTTTAATGTGAATTTCCGATGAAATTGTATTGAAATGTAACTATAATTGATTTCCTAAACACATTTACGATTTATTAATTATAATCCAATTCATTTTGTTTATTGAATGAAAAGGATCTTTTTATTTATTAAAGAGTTATTTGTTTATTCGTTTACCGTGTTTTAACTGGATTCAAACTAGGATGGATGCATTTATGTATTTAATTGATATGTACTGCATTTATTTGTGACGTTAAATTGGAGATAAATTTGACCAGGTTAAATAAATTTTAAGAAAATTAACTAAATTATATAAAATTAACTAAGTTAATAAAGTTTATAAAAATAATTTTAGAGAGGATAATTTAGCTATGTGGACAGACAATTTAAGGTTGATTGTGAAATTTAAATTACTTGAAAATCGTTCTTTTCAGTATCTCTCCTTTGATTGTGACTGAAAATTTTGGTTTACTTCTGAACTGTGATTGTAGAGATGGATTGGATATAATGAATGTTTAACAATATACCAACAACAAAAAAATGTCCTTTACATTCGTAAGTAAACTGGAATTCAGATTTAATATCTGTTATTTTCGTCTAATGGGAATAAAATCAAATTTCCAATGGATTAAAATTAAATTTATTTACTATTTGATCAGGCACCTACAGGTAAACCTACCAATAACCAAGAAGAGAAATTGAGCAAAGAAACACCTATCAGTAGCCAAGAAAAGAAATCGATGACTGCAGGCAAATCAATCACATCGAAAGCACATACTTCAGCTTCTGCTAGTTGTGCATGTAAGACCAATGATTATGTGGATTTAGCAAGTAAAAAAGCTTTTGATGCAATTAAATCAACATGTGCATCAAAGACACCTTATGCTCAATCTACAAGAAGCGCCCAAATTGAAGAGTACTATTAAGTATGCAATTTAAACCCTTTTGATATTGATGTTTTTTTTTTCTTTTTCTTAAACAAGAGTGAGATTGATTCAATTTGTTTATGTTAGGTGTCGTGGTAGGGTAGTATTGCAGTGAAAAAAAGCGTTATAATGAATATTCTTTAAGAGAATCAAGCTGTAAAAAAGAAGTAGTTAGAATGCGGAAACTCTAGACAAGTAGGGTTTCATTGATGAAAGTTTGAAGTTAGAATCTATCATTCTAAAACTTTAGGGTTTTTTCCTTTAGAAAAGTTACTGTATGATAACTTCAGACTTTTGTAACAAAAATTGATTTACCAGATACTTAATATTAAGATAAGAACGTTGCCTCACAAGTCAAACCAGATTCAGAAGTATTTGCTACTTCTCTTGAATGTTGTCATAGAGACTTGATTGCTTGCAAGGTTTGTGTAGTACATTGTTAGATAAAAGTATTACATTATTATTGTTGTTGCTATACTCAAATTTTATTTCAACAATAATAACTACCGTTCATATCAGATGTAGAGATGGTTAATAAGTTTCTTTCAATAACCATAGAAATGGATTTCTCACAAAAATGGACTTCACATGTGAGTCAAACAAACCTCTCTTTTTTTATTTAATTCAGGCATACTTTGGCTTGCAAATACAGAAGTGGAAAAAGCAGCACACGAAAACTTAGAAAATCTTGATAATATAATTGTGCATACCACTCAAATTCAATTAGTTTGATCACAATTAATCAACAGTGATAACACACAGACGGTTAGAATTCCTTTTGTAATTCTCCAGATCGTTTCATATATTACAGGAACAAGCAGAGTTGATGATTCAGAACATGCCAAATTTAACTTACAAGACCAATGGAACCGGAACTAGAGACACCTCAAAGAATTCACGCAGTTAGGATTAAGAGCTCTTCTGAGCTTGAAGGAGAAATGCTTGCTAATATACCTAAATTTAAAGCGCGGCCATTAAACAAGAAGGTTTCTTTTCTTTCTTCTTCTTTTAGTAATATTTCATGGTTACCATGAGATTATAAAATAAAATTTCAATAATATATATATATATATATAAAATGAATAAGCATACAGATTAATATAAGTAATATATATAACAGTTATTATATATACATGTTTATGTATGTATATATGTGAATCATAAAATTTATTATCATGATAAACTTATTAAGTAGACCTATCACAGAACTATATGTATAAAACAAAATTATATATGAATTATTATATAACGAATTCGAACCCTTGCTACGCACACAAATGTTTTCAAAAATATTAGAAAGATAACTTCTCCCTAAATATATTTTCATTACATGATTTTAATGATAAGTCGAGTCAGCTTGCGGAAAAGCAATTGAGTGTGCATTATAGTAAGGATATGGTATGAACTATTATGTATAAAGCTGCATATTTTATTAATCAGCAAACGCCAGTTCCAAACAGAAATATTAGATAGCAAGGTACACTTCTAATTGAGAAAGATTTTGAATCTTGATTTTATTGATGGTGTTTGAAAATGCAGAATATTGTATTTGATCACTTTCTAACCTTACAAGATTGTTTTTGTAACTAAGCATGATAATACAGGTTACAGTTTTGTATTTATAAAAGATAAATGGGCTACATGAAGGCCCAATATAATATGACCCAACACAAATACTTTGAGCTCCTTTGTGATATATGCTGCGGCTCCATATCTTCATTCAATACCTCCCCTCAAACCTAACTTCAGGTTAGGGTTTGCAATTTTCTCTAGCCGCACAAAGAAAGACGAGGGCTTTGATTGGGAAAGTGTGTAGATCTGACACTTGCCATCCTTTGGTGATGAAAAAAGCTCTCCTTTCTGTTGCGGAAGCTGGAGAAGGTGAGAACAAGCCATGGACCCCTGATTGTGGCGGAATTGAGCTATGCTATTCCATCTAAGGGGAATTTCAGTTGAATGCCACCTGGAATTTCTCTTTGCTTGGAATAGAACATGCTATGTCATTTCAGATATTATTGTTGAGCTCAGTTACTTTTAGATCTTGCTTGAAGCGAACAAAATTCTGTTTTGATAGGGGCTTTGTCATGACATCAGCGATTTGGTGAGTTGATGGTAAGTGATTAATATTAATCTTTCCCCATGTTACCTGTTCTCTGACGAAGTACAGATCTAGTTCTATATGCTTAGTTCGAGCATGTAGTACTGGATTTGCCGAGAGCATAACAGTGCTTAGATTGTCACACCGGATTGTTGGTTTGTCAGTCATCTTGATATGGAGTTCATTGAGTAGAGAAGTTATCCATAATATTTCGGCAGTTGCGTTAGCAACGCTTCTGTACTCGGCTTCAGTGCTTGATCGCGATACAGTGGGCTGTTTTTTCGAGCACCATGAAACTGGGTTATTGCCTAGAAATATGCAGTAACCAGAAGTAGATCTTCGGTCATCCATGTCTGTTGCCCAGTCCGCGTCTGCATACCCCTTTATATTGATAGTTTTGCTTGATTGTAGCTTTAATCCATGATTTATAGTTCCTTTTAGATACCTTAGTATTCTTTTAACCGCTTTCCAATGTTCATCCTGTGGATTTTGCATATATTGACTTACTTTATTGACACTGAATGAAATTTCTGGCCTGGTTATTGTTACATATTGTAGAGCTCCTATGATGCTTCTGTATTGCTTGTCATTTGATATGGGTTCTCCTTTGTACTTGGACAGATGTGAATTACTTGCCATAGGTGTTGATATTGCATTTGCTTGATCCATTTTTGCTCTCTGTAAGATTTCAGAAATATATTTTCTTTGACTCAAAAATATTTCTGTATGAGACAGTTTTTTAACTTCAATGCCAAGAAAGTAATTCCGATTTCCCAAGTCTTTGATTGAGAATTCTTTATTTAAAAGCTCTGTGAGTTTGCTCATTTCTGATTCACTACTGCCTGTAATAATAAAGTCATCAACGTATATTAGTACATACATAATTGCATTATTATTAGATTTTGTAAATAGAGAGTTGTCAGATTTTGTTGAACTGTAGCCAAGTCTGATTAGTGTTGACTTCAGTTTCTCAAACATACTCTTGGTGCTTGTTTGAGTCCGTAAATTACTTTGTTCAATTTGCATACAAGATTGTCTGTCTTCTTTTGCTCAAAACCTGGAGGCTGCTCCATATAGACTTCTTCCTGTAAAATACCATTCAGGAATGCATTATTTACATCTAATTGCTTGATGTTCCAGTTTCTATGCAAGGAAATGGTAAGAATAATTCTAATAGTTGAGGGTTTCACAACTGGTGAAAAAGTTTCAGTAAAATCAAAACCACTTTGTTGTGAATACCCTTTAGCTACTAGCCTTGCCTTATATTTAGAAACTGAACCATCAGCATTTCTCTTTATTTTATATGTCCATTTGCAGCCTATAAGATTTTTATTGCTTGGCAATGGAGTTAATTCCCAGGTTTTATTTTTTAACAATGCATTGTATTCCTCTTCCATGGCCATCTTCCAGTTTTCATTCTGTATGGCTTGGTGATAGGTATCTGGTTCTTCAGTATTCATAGTAGCACTGAATATTTTTGGCTTGAATATACCACTTTTGGCTCTTGTTATCATATGATGTCTGATTTGAGCAGGTGATTGATGTGAGGCTCCAGCAGTGGTTTCTTGTTGATCATTAGATGATTGCAAATCATCTAATGGTTGACTGTAGTCTGGCTGATTAGTAGGACACATATGTGATGTCTGACCTGTGCTTCCATTCTGATCATCTCCTTCATGACCTGGCTCGGGCATGAGCACTGTGTGTTGTGAAGTGGACTTGACAGAGGATTCTGGATCTATATTGCCCTGCAATCTTCTTTCTTCAACTTGAGTTATGACATCAAGTTGTTCAGGTATTGGTGGTATGGAAAATTTTGAATTATACACTTTCTGTGATGTTTTTATATTTGATTGACTAAAAGGAAATATTTTCTCATTAAACACCACATGTCTAGAGATAAAAACTCTTCCATTGCTATCCAAACATTTGTATCCCTTCTTATTGGCAGCATAGCCCAGGAAGGTACAAGGTGATGACCTAAAACTTAGCTTATGTGCATTATATGGTCTTAGGTAGGGGAAGCATAAGCATCCAAATACTTTCATACTATGATATTCTGACTTAATTTTATAAAGAACTTCTAATGGACTTTTAAACTGTAAAACCTTAGTGGGTAATCTATTTATTAGAAACACAGTAGTAGCAAAGGCATCTGGCCAAAATTTTAAGGGTAGAGATGCTTGAGCTAACAAAGTAAGCCCAGTTTCAACAATATGTCTGTGTTTTCTTTCAACCAGTCCATTTTGTTCAGATGTATATGGACAAGTTGTTCTATGTATTATACCTTTCTTTTGAAGGTATTCCTTAATTGGTTGGAACTCAGTTCCACCATCTGTCTGCAAGACTTTTAATTGGCAATTTTTTTGCCTTTCAGCTTGAGTTATGAACTGCAATACTGCATCATAAGTTTCAGATTTTGTTTTCAAGAAATAAATCCATGAATATCTAGAGTATGCATCAACAAATGATATATAGTATTTGTATGCATAATCTGTATTAACAGGAGATGGACCCCATAAATCACAAGCAACTAATTCTATGGGTTTCATGTAATTTTTTTTTGAGACTGGAAATGCAAGTTTATGGCTTTTGCCCATTTGACAATATGTACATACATAAGGCATTGCACTATCTTTTACAGTAATATTATCATTACTAAGCACCTTCTTTACAATGCTTGCACTTGGATGTCCAAGTTTGGAATGCCAAATATCAAAGTCTTTACAGTTGTTCTCATATTCAATTTCAGTAACATTACACCATTTTCCATGAAATTCAGAGTTTCCTGATTTTGCAACATCAAATTTGTACAATCCCCTAAATTCTTTACCCTGCAAAATTATTTCCTTAGTTAGAATATCTCTAATTAAACAGTATTTTGGATAAAATTCAAAATACACATTGTTATCTTGGGCAAATTGTGAAACACTTAGTACGTTTTTTTTAATAGATGGAACTCTTAGTAAATTTTTTAAAAAGAGTTCCTTTTTGCCATTAAAACTTGCATTTCCAGTGTGCGTGATTTTCACCGATTCACCATTACCCATATGAATTAATTGTTTACCTCTGTACTCCCTGCTTCCCAAATTCAGATTGTTGAGATTATTTGTTACATGATTGGTAGCTCCTGAATTTGGATACCAACTTTCATCCTGAATATCATCAATTTTTGCAGTCTCTGTGCTTTTAACATCTGCTTGATCTTTTGGATCTGAATGAGTATTCACCATGTTTGCACTGAGATTATAATTTCTTGAACTATTGTTGTTTTGTTGAGATGGAATGTAGTTGGCATCAAATCTGAAATAGCATTTGTTGGCTGCATGACCAAACTTTTCACAAATTTGGCATCTTAGTCTATTATTGTTATTGTTGTATCTTCCATTTCTTCCTCTGGATCTGGAAGATTGACCACCTCTTTGGGAGTTAAACTGATTCTTACTGTTGTTACTTCTTTCTTGATTCTTGAATCTGTTGTTACTGGTGAAGTTAACAGAGATATCTGAAATTGTTGATCTTCTTTGTTCTATTCTCCCTTCATGTGCTAGTAATATAGAGTGCACATACTGTATACTGGGTGTTGTTTCTTTTGAAGAAATGACTGCTACCACTGCTTCATACTCTTCACTTAGACCACCTAGAATACATAAAACTTGCTCAGTGTTTGAAATTTTGTGACCCACTGATGCAAGTTGATCACAGAGTGTCTTGATCTTGGACAGGTAATCTCTCATTGGCATGTTTTCTTTCCTTATGTTTTGCAGTTGTCTTTTGTAGTACATAATCTTTGCAGCAGATTGTGTGCTGAAAATTTGCTCAACTGTTGACCATATCTCGTGTGCACTCTTGCACCCAATTAATTGTGGTAGAATGTTAGCACTTATGGAAGACAATAACCATGCACTGATTAGGCTATCTTGCCTTTGGTGTTGAACATAATCTTGATTGCTCACCAGTTTTCCATCTTCATCTGCAGTGTATTTCGATGGTGTAATCAGTGTTCCAAGAACATGATCTTCAAGGCCGTAGCCTCTTACTGCAGTTTCTATCTGAAACTTCCAAAGCAAGTAGTTGTTTTCATCTAGTTGAACACTGACTAGTTGACTTTGTGGTTTTATGATAGCTTTGATGAGATCTTGGGTAGTTGTAGTTTGAGATGCTGTGTAGGCTGTTCTTGTTTCAGAAGATGCTGAGTTATCAATGTCCCCTTCTGCCATGTGCAAGAACTTTGTGAAATCAAGAAACTTTACTGAAACTGAGATAAAAGATTAATCAAGAAAATGTGCAGCCAGAGATCAATTGAGTGATGAGAAAGATTCTGACAACTGGTTTCTAGGCAAGGCACTTGAATGATTTCAACTGAGAGGAAGATGGTTTGACACAACCAGGTTAGATCAAAACATACACAGTTAAGTGATGAGAATATTTGATTCTCTGATGACTTAAAGAATCAGATGATGAAAATAAGGTGAAAATACTGATTTTCTGATGATTTTCGAGTGCAGCCTAATCTCTATGATGAGATCTTCTCTGAGAGGTTACAGGCATGGCATTCCTTTTGATTTCTGCTTTTGTTTTCTTTTTCCGGTGACTTTTGATGATCTTCTGCTTGCTGTTAGGCAATGTACGAGCTCTGATACCAAGAAAGATTTTGAATCTTGATTTTATTGATGGTGTTTGAAAATGCAGAATATTGTATTTGATCACTTTCTAATCTTACAAGATTGTTTTTGTAACTAAGCATGATAATACATGTTACAGTTTTGTATTTATAAAAGATAAATGGGCTACATGAAGGCCCAATATAATATGACCCAACACAAATACTTTTAGCTCCTTTGTGATATATGCTGCGGCTCCATATCTTCATTCAATAGATTGGAAGAAAAAACTAAAGATGCTCTATTCGTTGATGAGTTAGAAACAAAAATTTACAAAAAATTACAACGCAACCAAAATTGGGTGACAGTATTTATGACTACGCGTATAAACGTGAAACCCGTTCAGATAAGATAGTATTTGTGGATAGTTATTGTTTGTCCTCTGTAGTCACCCAGCTAATCCAAAAGAGCACCATGTTTACCTATTTATCATGTAATAAAAAGAGTTATGTATAATTTGACGCATCACTTGGATGGTGGTAGGGAGAAACATTTTTAATTTAAAGCTTCGGTTGTAAACTTATGAAATTTGAAATGCAGTTTTAATCATTGTTAATCAACATGTTAACTGATCGTAAAGGAAGATGAAGCTTATAGCAATTTAATTTGAGTTATAGTAGTCTAGATGCATGATTTTGGTCGATAAAAGATACAAGAAAATGAACTCCCGTGCAAAATTTACTTGTTTAACAAAACATTGTTTTTATATAAAAATGTATACAATAGTATCAAAAAAGCAACAATAGTATCAAAAAATCTATGCCCAATAGAGATCCTTAACTCACTCGAGAACTCTTTAATAAACAAATGTAAGCTTGTTCTTATATGCACATTATTGAAATGTAACTATAATTGATTTCCTAAGAAAATTTATGATTTATTAATTACAATCCGATTCATTTTGTTTATTGAATGAAAAGGGTCTTTTTGTTTATTAAAGAGTTATTTGTTTATTCATTGACCGTGTTTTAACTGGAATTCAAACTAGGATGGATGCATTTATGTATTTAATTGATATGTATTGTATTTATTTGTGACGTTGCAATATCTAGTGCAAGGATGTAAATATTGTAATATACATTCTAATCTGTAGACAATTGTTAAAAATGGGAGTTTGTACTGGTTCTGCAAAAATCTATTTGTATTTTTCAAAACCTGCTTTCAGTTTAGAAGGCCAATTTGGAAAAACTGATTAGATAATCCATATCAAACAGGCCTTTTCATGTGAAAAAAAGAAAAAAAGAAGGATTTTTTGTTTTGTTTGTCAAATATAAACTGTAAAGAAAATTTAACTACTAGTATTATGTTTCAAGTGAATTCTAGAATCCCAAAGATTTTGTCTCGGTTCCAGCATGGACCGGACGTGATGCGTTATATTTTTGGCCAGATCCGTCGTTTGGGGAATTGAAGAAGCGGCAGCATTTGGGGCTTTAGGTGTTTTAGTCTAGGTTTTAAATTAGGCTGAGAATAATAAAATAAATTTACATGGCTATATAAATTTGATTAATGATTTGGATTAATAATTAAATTATAATTATGTTAATAATTTTAGTTTAAGTTCATTTCAATAAATTTATTTTACATAATTCGTATAAATTTTATCTAGTATTAATATTGCATATTTGTTAGCATGTGTAGAAAATTTGTACTAGAATTTAGAAACCTGAATCAAAGGGGAATTTTCAAAATGGGACCGAAAATTTGGAATTTTCCACTGACCGGAATGGAAACTAAAGACGGAATTTCAAACCTTGACTAGTATAATTGCATATTGAGTCTATCTGTAACATAGGTTGTTATATATGCTTGGCTCTATTTACAGAGCTGTTATTCTTTTATTTACAAAATTTGCACTGTATTTCAATTACTAAACAAATCAGTAAAGAAAATTAAACCACTCTAAAGATTTGAATAAATCGATGTACTTTACTCTACTTCACTTGTAAATGCTGCTTGATTTTATGACATGTTGTATACTTTGTATTAGTAAATCGCCTAATGAAATAGTGTGATGAATATTTAGTGTTTGCATTAAGAATCCGATTTAACTTTGTGTATACTTTTTTGATGAATTAATTCTCAAGCATTACTTTTGCCTTACAGGTAGATAGAGGACTATGATACAGAAAAGGTTGCAATGAGTTATGGATCGAAATTATTTTTGCTGTTAAAACTACTTTTTGGCTTTAACGTATGTACTACTTGCTTTTGTTTTGCTATTGCTACTTGTTCTATATTTTGTTTATGAACTATTGATGACGAACTATTTATGTTTGGTGTAAGATTGTGTATTTTGATTATGAACCTTTGTCAAAGTGGTTAATTGATTCGGCTTTGGTGCAGGATGTCACAAGTTCGAAACTTGCTTTCGAACGTTTATTTGACATGGGATATGTTGTCCCAATGATTTGTTGTATATAAAGTACCAGTTCAGAAAAAAAAATTCATAATTGGTCATCAAATATGTGTCCAAAATGTGGTATTGATACAATATGTTGATTTTGAAATGTGGTATTGATATAATATGCTAATTTTAAAATGTGGTATATATGCACATTGTGACTAATGCTCACTGAAATGTAATTTATAGAAAAGTCAAAAAAGCCTAAATGACTTAGCTTTGTATACAATTTAACGGCATTTTTAAAATGCTGTTAAAACATTCCACGGCGTTTTTCAAATGCCGTTGAATGTTTTAACGGTATTTTAAAAACGCCGTTAAATTGTTCTAAAAACATAAAGCACGATTTATAGCAACAGGTAAACGCTGTAAATAAATATCACAACAATGAAAAAATGCTATAAAAAAGGAAATTTAAAAGCATTTTTGAATCGCTGTAAAAAAAGGTTTTGCCATATTAGACCAAACGCTGTTAAATGATTATGACACCAGGGAAATACTGTAAAAAATGACATTTAATAGCGTTTATTCCTTATCATTGTATATCTCTGACATATAACTGCATGTCGATATATAGCGTATGCGAGAATGTTGTTAACTGCTTTTATAGCGTTTTTGAAGTGCTGTTAAAGGTCATGTTTGTTGTAGTGTAGTTTGGCAAGTGTCCATAATGTGTTTCATGTTTCTCATCTTAAGAAATGTGTGTATAACCCAGAGACTACTATTGCTTCGACTGCATTGGAAGATTTAGTAGTAGAATCGGATCTGACTTTTTAGAGACAACCAGTTCGCGTTGTAGCGAGTGATGAGAAGAGATTAAGGAACAAGACAGTCAAGTTGGTGAAAGTTCAGTGGAGCAAAAACGAGAAAGACTTTACTTAGGAGATAGAGGACAAAATTAGAGATACTTATCCTGAACTGTTATGATAGTATGTTCTATATTTGACTAAATATAGGCTTAGTAGCTGGTAAGATACACAAGCTTTGGTTGCATGTTTGATATGCTTATTTTGTAGTCCTTATAGAATTTCAAAGACAAAATTCTTTAATGAGGGGAGCACGTAACACCGCTATTTTTAGTTAAACATTATTCAATACATTTAATTGGATAGATTAAATAGAATAATGTAAAAGGTTAAGGAGAATGAGATTTGAAACTTAATAGGGTTATGCCATATTTAATTAACTAAGTAAAATTGTTTAAACTTAACATATAAGAAAACATATGAAATGGTCAATTTAGGGAATAAGCCTATCCTTTGCCTTAAACCCGCTTCCCCTCATATTATTCTCACTTTACTCATTTACAAAGGAATCTAAAAAGAAGAAAAAAGGAGTCCGACCATAAGCAACCAAAGGAGATCACAAAATCATAAAGGGATTCTAGAAAAGTTTATGGATACTAAAGCACTAATCAAATCTCAACCCCATTCAAATCTAAGGTGAATAAGTGTTCCATCTCTATTTTTCTTTTGGAATTCTATTATGGATAACACCCAAATGATTGATGTTTTTTCCAAGATATAGTTGTTTAATTATTATTTGGATAGAATAATGTTTATTGGAATTTTTATGAAATGTTTAAGTGGGTTTAAGGGTAAACTTAAGATTCTAATCTCCAAATGCTTTGATTTTATGATATGTTGTATAAATCATTATTTTGGAGATGATTTTTTAATTTTATAATTTTCCAAGTTATATAGATTATTTTATGAATTTTCTAAGGAAGAAATAGCTTATTTTTGGGTTTTAATTATTTAAAATAATTAAATATGCTTTTTGGTTTTGAAATTTTTATATGATAAATAGAGGGATATTATCTAATTTTAATGAATTTTTGAGATTATTTGTACATGATGTAGATTTATTATGAATTTATTATGCTGGATAAGCGTTTAAAAGGATAATTAATTAATGATATTAATTAATTATTTTAAATATATTTCGGAACTTGAAAATTTAGTGCGGCGGTAATTTGAGAATGGATTAGTGAAGAAATTATTTTATCCAACAGAAATTGAACAAGAAATCAGATTTGGTGAATTTTTTTTGCTTAAAGTAGTAGTAAAACAATTTTCACATAAATTATGATAGTGCCATACCTCCAACATCGCCGAGCCTAAGACAAAGTCGCATTCATGGGTGTCGACATTGGAGTGAAAGGAAACATAAGATAGTTACTTCGGTAGCTATGTAATGTTTTCAAGTAGGTCGAAGTCAACCTCATTGACAATATTGTATCGGTGGCAAATGGTGTCTTCATGATTTATCTAAGCGTTTTAAAAGCCGAATTTCGATAACGTCGCATATCTGTATCACTATTTTAAATGATGCCACATCTCATCTCTTTGGTTGTTTTTGAAATCAAGGCAATGATGCCGCCCATTATGTCTTCGACTCTATATAAAAAGCGGCATGGTAGCCGAAGTGGGTCAAATTTAAAGGTTTTATTATGACGTTGAAGGTTTTACGGTCGATGTGCATCAAGGTCAATGACCTTATGTTTTAGAGTCGATACTTAATGTCCATGATGTTGCACTTCATCTTTTAAAGCCGAAGAGGCTTGCTTTTATATAAATTGAAAACATTTAAAAGGGTAAAGTGGCCTAGGTTTAAAGAGGGTCGATGACCCTACAACTTCGCAGTTAGCCATACAATTTACAAAGGATTTTAAGTTTTGTTTAATTGGTGGATAACCTACAGTTTATGAAGGTCGACAGCATCATCTTCAACATTGGATATTATACTTAAAAGAATTTGATTTTGTATTCGACCTTGGATAAAGGTCGACATTGTTTTAAAACCACGCGTGTGTTATGATTAAAGAAGGAGAGCCTTAGACCACTATATCGACGTTGTTAATGCTGCCGGCATTGATCTATACTAACTTATTAAAGGATGGAGAGCCTATGTTTTCTACTTCAATGTCATCATTGGGGATACCAATGCCATTTTAGATTGTAAACTTCGACACTATCATTAGGGACACCAATGTTGGCGAACTTCGACATTGATCTAAATTTGTATTATTTAATGGTGGTAAGCCATATGATATTGAAGTCAAATTTAAACCTTGGGGATACCATTGTTTGTTTTTAATAAATTCGACATTAATAATTTGGAGATACTAATGTTAGGTCACCTTGAAATGTTATAACTTTAAGGGGAAATAACCTAATTGAGGACTCCAATAGACATAAGTTAAATATGTGGGTAACATGAGTTAAATTATTAATTAATGGGTTCGTAAACATCTTAGGAAAACTATGGGATGTGAGATGGATAGTCCACGTCATGCTGGAGATGGATAGTCTCTATGAGGATAATCAAGGGTTCATAGTCATCCTAGGGAAACTGTGGGATGTGTGATGGATAGTCTACATCATTCTAAGTTAACTGGAATGTGTGATGGATAGTCCACATAATTTTAAATAATTAAACCATATGTAATGGGTAGTCAATGTGGTAAGGGGTGGGTAATCCAAGTAATAATTACGTGTGAGATGACTAGTTCACATAATTTGGAATATGCTTATATATGAGATGGGCAGTCCACGTTATCATAAGACAAGTAGCTAGATTAAAATACGATGGGTAGTCAGTTTAAATTGTGACATGTAGCCAGTTTGTATTAAGATGGATAATCTAACGAATTAGGATGGGTAATCCAATATAAGTTGCATGATTATAAATGCAATTCTTTATGTTTAACCATTGTGGTTGCAGGAGCACAATGTATGATTGTTGTGTTTTAGTTAAGATATTAGTGAGGGGAAAGCCCATTCCACTTAGCGGCATGGTCTCACTGGATACCTTTTGGTTCGAGATGGTAGGTTATTATTCGGACCAGACTATTGTTTGACCCGAAATTTTTTTGTTTTCACCCTTAAACTCTCGGCTACTCACTTGAGTAGGTTGGGAGTAAAAGCTTTCAGGTTCTAGTTAGACGAATAAGATTTCAAAAATGTGCAGGATGCAATCTAGCTATTAGGAACTTTATTTATTTCTGCTTTGAAGTTTGGTTTTGTCTATTTGGATGTAACGGCAAAGTTGTATAATTGCCAAGTATTTCACTCTGATCAACTAAGGGGGCATCTTTATATGTCACACTTGGAGTATTCTGTAATAATTATATTTCTCTGAATGTGGGGATTACGAATGAGATTATGTAATGAATATGAAGTGAAATGAGATGTGAAAATTTGTTATTGAACCATGTTTGAAAAATATGAATTTTTTTATATTCATGTGCTTCTGATTATTAATATGATTAACATGGCCGTGTTTTGTCATCGTGAATTAATAACAATGGATGACTGCGGCATCTATAGCTGTTTGTTTTGGGCCTCATAATAAAGGATGTTATAATGTCGGAACCGCTCATCAATGTAGCAGCATGGTGAAGATTAGCTGTCATTTTCCAACCTTAGCTTTTGAGGAATGACGAGGTTAATCGGTCAACGCTCGCTACCGAGTCCATTGACCGACCCAACTTATCAATCAAAACAAATTGATCAACGCAGTGCAAGGGACTTTCTTAGCTATCCAAGTTATGATATCTGATCAACCACAGGCAAATAGTCGAAGACAACTAGTTCCATAGACATTAAATTTTCAACACAAAAGGTCTATTCTTATTTAGTTCAAAAGAGTGCGAGGGCACAATACCCGCCCCGCTAGGCTTACAAGGATTTTTAATAGCCAATTGGTTAAAAGGAGAAAAGGAAGAAGAAGCATATCAACAATGCTCTTAAGGGGCATGCTGACCTGCACTCTTATCACCACGAAGATCGCACTTGGCTGCACTGATGGTGCTCCCCCAACACTTCAAGCGATGAAGAACTTATTGAAGAAAACTGAGGGTGCTGCCATCTTCAAAGCCTCCTACATCGATCTTGCAAGAGACCCTGAAAAGCTTCCAAACAGCCTTGCTAAGAGCAAACCAAAGCTTCGACCACGGCAGAAGTAGTAGAGGTGATAACTACGACTCCTTGCAGTATAGAAGTTAACATCTAAATGACCCGATGTCGAGAGTGTCAGAGCATCAAAGTAAGAAATCCATGCAAATGATCCAAACTATAATCGACGAACACTGTTCAACACCCAAAGAGTTGACTCCTCCTATTTAATCCCTACCAAATTTGATAAACCAAGCGCTCAAGAGCAATAGGAGAGGAAGTGGAAGACAAAGTTTTCTATTATTACCAATAGGAAAACATGCAAAGTTCGTTTGCTAAAAAAAATTGCTGCCAATAGCGTCATGGATTCAAAGAGCAAGAAGAAAGGATATTTATACACATCTCCCTTCATTCTCAACCGTTATGATCAAAAATGAAAAAGGATCTTAATCGTTCACGAGTGATAAGTGCTGTGTCACACCATGCGCATGGAAAAACAATGCATCCCTGCCATGTCTCAAGTAGGATAACCGTCGAAGCCAACGGTGCAATGCTACATAGATGGTGCATTGGCTGCGTATAAAACCATCAATTGGTGAAGTCTTCTTGATTTTTCAAGCCCATGGGCACTCATGGTCACAAATTCGGGAAAAATGTTACTTAACTTTTTCATAAGTAAGAAGGAAGATTAATCATGTTATCTTAGCTTGGCCCAGTTCGATCCATGCCGACTAGGTCTAAGTCGGCTCGTAAGCCAGCCACGGTTGGGGGTGGATTGACTATGTTTCCTATGTATGATGATAGCCCAAGTCCTGCTTCGGCCCGCATTGGCTCCTCTGATCAATTGCACGTCAAGCCTTCTATTGATAGAGCTTCCCCGTGCAGTAACCCCAACAACCAATTCGTCCGTCAAGACAAGGCACAAGCTTGACTTAGCTCATCTCTCATTGACTGACCAACACTCTCTCTTCGACTCATTTGCAACCCGACTCTACGCCATCTCGCTTTCTCAAGTATATTTCCCTCAATTATCTTCCGATCGGCATAACTTGAGACTATCTCTAAGGTGGTCCATCATTGATCTAGCTTCGATACCGCCACTTACAACCTATACTATGTCTCGTCTCACCTGGCTTGGTGTGCCTCAGCACTCACCAGTTCCCCAGCCTCCTTTGGTCTTAGCAGACCAACTCGGCCCATCCTACCACCAAGGCATGCAGGAGCAGAGCAACAAGAGGTACAACCAAATGTACCTATTTCTGATAAGAAGCATGTTCCATTTTCAACAAGCATACTGCCAGTACAAGCGCATTTAATGCAAAGCATAGTAGAGCATGCCCCAGATAAAGTTCTCCTGTTGACCTTCATCCTAGCCACACATTCCTTTCTTTCACTAGATGTCCTTCATCTAACCTATTCAGCTGGATCTATGTCCGGGGTCGCTTTATGCCTATTTTGCAGCATGATCTTAGCTGTCCAAGCATCAATTAAACTCCTATAAGAACCTCATGCATGATCACTTCCAAGGGATTGGTTTGTCCCTTAAAGGAGACGACTCAGGTTGGTTGGTCCCACGGTGGAAGGTACTCAGGTTGGTTAGGCTCCTAGTAGAGGGCACACTTATTGGTTGGGCCCAAGAGGAGGGGACCCTAAGTTGGAGCCTGTAATCCGCACTCGAATCTCCTAATACAACAGTTCATCAGATTAGCAACATCGTTAGTCCTAGTTGCATCATCTTTTCTTATTATTATTTTTATAATTCCTTATAATTATAAGAAAGTCATATAGTAAGAGAACTTCACAGTGGACGTAGGCAGCTTCGTCGAACCACTTTACCCCTTGTGTCATTTACCTTTAAATGTTGTTCTCCCCTCGTTGCTCTATCACTAAGGCTAGTGATTAGCATGTAACCTTTTCTCTTTATAATACATTATTATAACTACGAGTTTGAAAAAAAATATCACCAACATTTTGGCGCTAGAGAGAGGGTGAATTTCTGATCTTGTGGTTTGTAGTCTCGTGGATAAGCTATTTCCACGCTTGGTACCTCGCATCCAACATCGATAGTGCAACGGTGGACAGTGTTCCACTACCTCCTCCAATCACCAAGATGATTCCTTAACTATCTCAGTTTGGCTTCATGTCGTGTGCAGTTGTTGTGCACGCCCACTCATCTTCTCACATTGCTGTTAGTATCAACCTAATTATGGAAACCTTGCATGTGGCCAGTACGAGGGCCGCGCCCAACCGATCAAAGATCTTCCTCAAGATTTAGACCATCTTGGTCACCCCGCCTGAGGGCAGGGTAGCCCCTAGCAATATTCATCGCCCACCAAGAACCAGTGCAAAATCATAGAGACCCAACACTCCTGCTAATGCTTAGAGCAACCCCTCTAAGGATCACCAAATAGTTCTCTCATTCATTTTTACCCTCAATGGCATCCGAAAGTAGCCAGATGCCAACATGAATGTCATGAAACACCTGGACTCCACCATTATTTCCTTCTCAAGCTCACTTTTGAGCACATGACCTCTTATGAAGAATGCATCGAAGACCGCCAAGCCTGTATCATTCATCACCTTCAACAAGGCTATCCGACAATGATGAGTTATTATGTGCTCGTTACCTTTTTGAGGATCGCCAACATTTTTCACCCAGACTACACTAGCCATCATTTCCTTCCTACATGGTTAGCCATCTGTAAGGGTGGATTACTGAATCCATTTCCTTTGTGGGGACTGCCATGCTATCCTATAAGATTGTATCATGTCCTTTGGATTGTGAATGAGAGTTGTTAAATGGACAAGAACATTGGGCTCACCTTGTTTAATCTCATCGGAGTTAGCATGATTAATTAATTTCAAAATCTAGTAGCCTGTTCATACATATCAACTTCAATCAGTTTTGCTATGTAATTAGCATACGATGCAATAGCAAACATATACATAGAGGAAGCTTGAAACTTTATTACTTTACTGGAAAGGGATAACATAAACTGTCTTACTTCACATTCACAAAATTAAATGCTAAAGAAAATTCTTAAAATAAATGCAACTGAAATGCAACGGAAATAATTCAAGTGAAATAGCGTCGAAGATGTTCGTTATTCCACGTCCTTGGAAGGGTAATGCCATCGATAGTTGCTTGCTTGAAAGTTCCTTCTCTAAGCCTCTATTTAATGACATATGGTACTTCCCATATTGGATTCGTGTACGACGGGGGTAGGAAAAACCCGTTTTAGGATGAGATTGCCAATTTCAAAGGTTTTAGGTCGAACTTTAGCATTGTAATACCGGACAACTCGATGTCGATGTGTAGCTGCCCTCAAATCAGCTTTTTCGTGCTTCTAATTATAAAGTCAAGAGATTCCAAGAGAAGATCTTTATTTGTTTTAGGATCATTGTAAGTCACTCGATGATAAGGGACTTCGAGTTCAACAGGAATAACGGCTTTAGAATCATAGGCAGGGGCAAACGGAGTATGGCTAGTCGTGGACTTGTAGGTGGTTCTGTACGCCCATAAGGTTCATCCACCCACTTGCCTCTAGCCTTCTCCAAATGCTTCTTAGGAATAGACTTTATGATTTTATTTACAGCTTCAACCTATCCATTTGCTTGAGGGTGAGCGGCCGCAACAAATCTCTTTTCAATATGATACCTTCGATAAAATTCTTTGAATTCAACATTGTCGAATTAAGTCCCATTATCTGTCATAATAGGTCATGGGAGATTGAAGCGGCATATGATGTTTTGGACAATAAAGTTGATTACTTTCTTGGTTGTGATTATGGCTAAAGATTCTACTTCGGCCCATTTAGTTAATTAATCAACTGCAACGATAGCGTACTTCGCACCACCTTTAGAGATCAATAAAGAACTGATAATATATATATATCCCACATAGCGAACGACCATGGACTGACCACTAGCATGATTTCTATTAAAGGAGGTCCTGGGACTTTTGCATACATTTGGCATTTATCACATCGTCTTACATAATCAGCGGCGTCTCGAATCACGATTGACTAATAGTACCCATAACGATGTATTTTCATTGCCAGAGTTTGCCCACCAGTGTGATCGCTACATTCTCCTTCATGAGCCTCTTTTAGGATACACTTTATTTCATTATGAGCGATACACTAAAGTCGAGGGACCGAGAAACCTTTCCTGTACATAATTCTATCTTGCATAACATACCGCAAGCTTTGTGAAGCACTTATCGCTTTTCATTTGTTTTGTCGGGTAAGGCTCCACGCAATAAATAGCCTTTGATTGTAGTCATCCATAATTCCCTTTTAGATTCCACTTCCATTGTTTGATCGATTTCCATCATGTTTATACTTGGGGTATTTAATACTTTGACCGGAACCAAGCCCATCTGTTGTGCATCGTCGGTACTAGCAAACTTTGCCAATGAATCAGCCTCTCTGTTTTGATCGCGTGGAATATGTGAAATGTCATAGTATTCAAATTCTATCAACAACTCTTGAACTCGGGTAAGGTACGGGGCAAGCCGTTGTCTCTTAGCCTGATAGTCTCCCCTAACTTAATACACCACCAACTGCGAATCGCATAAGATTTCAAGTGACTTAACTCTAAGTTCTCTAGCGAGTGTAAGTCCAACAATCACAGCTTCATACTCAGCTTCTTTGTTTGTTGCTGGGAAATCAAGCTTCAAAGTATAAAAAATTGACCAGTTTTTGGGAGTTACAAGCACAATCCCAGCTCCAGAACAATGATAATTAGATGCTCCATCAGTATAAAATTTCCATCATATAGCAGGGATTTCGATACCTTCTAGAAGATCATCTTGCATAGTAAAGTCTGCTATGAAGTCTTCTAATGCCTGACCATGGATAGCCCTTCAAGGGAGTAAGTAATATCAAATTGGCTGAGCTCAATATTCCACTTGAGTAACCTCCGAGACGCTTAGGTAGCTATAGGACCTATCGCAACGGTTGGTCAATGTAAGAATTGACCGGATATACCTGGAAGCACAGTCGAAGCTTCCATGATGCAATTAGTAAGTAGTACGCCAATTTTACTATTTTCAAAAAGTTCCTTTCTGCTCGTGTTAATCATTTACTGACGTAATACACCTGCCTCTAGATTTGATTCTCCTCACGACCTAAATAAGCACTTATCGCGTGTGCTGATATAGCCAAATAAATGTACAACTCCTCATGATCTACCAACTTTGACAAGATATGAGGTTAATCCAAATGATTCACTGGATCTTGGAACGTGTCTTTAAAATCTTGCGTCCATTCGAAGTTTCTTTTTCTCTTCCTGATCAAATCGATGAAAAGAATGCACTTGTTAGTAGCTCTGGAGATAAATCAACTTAAAGTAGCAACTTTCTTATTCGGACTCTGCACTTGTTTAATGGTTCTCAAAAATTGGATATTCGGATAGCCTGAATCTTCTCGGGATTAGCTTCTATTCCACATGCATTGACAATAAAGCCCAAGAATTTTCCTGATGCGACACCAAAAGAACACTTCAAAGAATTGATCTTCATCTTATAATGTCGGAGGATGTCAAACATTTCTACTAAGTCTCTAATGTGGTCACTTGATAGTCGTAACTTCATGAACATATCATCCACATACACTTCCATTGTTTTTCCAATCTAGTCTTTAAACATCTTGTTAACAAAGCGCTGGTAGGTTGCTCCAGTACTATTCAATCCAATTAGCATTACAACGTAATAGTACAATCCAACGTCGTTAATGAAACCGATGTGCTCCTGATTGGGTATATGCATCGGGATTGGTTATATCCAAAGTACGCATCCATGAAAATAGTAGTTCGTGTCCTATGGTTGAATCAACCAGCCAGTCAATCCTCGAAAGAGGAAAACTGTCTTTTGACATGCCTTGTTTAAATCTAAAAATCAACACGTTCTCCATTTCCTATTCGCCTTCTTCACAAGCATAGGATTTGATACCCATTTAGGGTAGAGAGCGTCGCAGATAAACTCGTTGATTTTTAGTTTATTCACCTCCTTTTTGTGAGCAATCTCTCTGGATCCATGCCGTGTCTTTTTTGCTTCACTGAAACATGCTTTGGCTCAATATTCAACGCATGGCTTGCAATGGCAGGCGAGATTCCACGGATGTCAGAGTGAGTCCATGCGAATACGTCTAGATTTGCTGGGAGAAAACCAGCTTCATCATCAAAGGGCTAAGTTGTGGTCCAATCTTTAGAACTTGCGATGGGTCGTCATTGTCGACTGTAATATCAATCGTCAGCTCAGCCGGTGCAACCTTGGTCTCTTTGGCTTCTTTTTTCATCCCTTGGATCTATATCTCTATAAAACCAACTGTAGCACCCAAGCTAAGGCTCAAGCGCCAATTCTCCATCTTTGGCAGCTTGGATTCGGATAGATTTGTCCACACACTTACCCTATTCCTTGCGCTGAGCTTCCCTCAACTCGGCTACATAACAGGCACATCCAGTCATCTGATCGACATGAACAACTCCAATACCATTGTCTGTGGAAAATTTCAAAGTCAAACACGATGGGGAAAGAGCTACCCAAAATTCTGCTAGGGCCGGTCAGCACAGAAAAACATTATACGGAGACTCAACATCCAAGACAATAAACGGCAAGTTTCACACTCTCCTTCGCTCACCTTCTCTGTATTCAGGAAATTCCACGTAACAAACAGCTTCGGTTGCAATGTCACTAAAACCATTTATACGAGCTTTAGATGGTTTTAAATATTTGGCTTCCATTCTCATCTGATCATATGCCTTTATGAAAATTATATTCACCGAAATTCCACCATCAATCAAAATCCTTCTCACCAATGCAGGACCAATCATAGCTGAAACGACCATCGGGTGGATTGTCGGAGCCTCTACTTTTCCCGCATCCTTATTTCTAAACACAATTTCGTCTGCCATTGTACGTTGCTATTTTTTTGGAGTCCCATTTTCCATATTCGAACAACATTCAAAATCTACATGCCTAATCGCGCTAGCATAGTGCTCCATTTCTTGCCGACTCCTATTCGTTGGGTGTGGTCCTCCGACTATCGTATTTATCACCAGTCTTCCACCGGTCCACACAGGCTCCTCAGCCCTACATGGAACTTGTCCTTGATTGGGGTCAGAAGTTCCCTGCCCGCCATCCTATGAGGCTTTCACAAACTGTTGTAGCTTCTTTTCCCGAATCAATGTTTCAATAACAACCGCGAGATGCCTGCTTTTATTTGTATTGTGCCCATAACATTCATGAAACAGATATTATTTCCTAGTCTGCTTCTGTCTCTCTGACGACTCTTTTGGAGGCGCCTTCCAGTACCACAAGGTATTTCAAGTAGACAGACAGATATTTTCCAGGGACATATTCAATGACGTGCAAGTATCATACATTGGAATCCTAGGCTTCAACCTTCCAGAATCCCTTTTTCGCTCCCGATTCCTATCTCTGCCTCCCTTTTGTTGATTTGGCTTATTCTGAATATTCGCTTGGACTTTTCCCGAACTGTCATAAGACTATTTTATGAAAATGTTACTCTATACTATTTCCCCGCTCAATCCAACGACATTATTTTTTCTAGAGGACCTAGCTTCCTCCTTTTTCAAAAACTGAGCTGCCTTTGAGTAAAAGCGCTCCAACATGGCGGGCGGTTTACTAGCCAGCCAGTCGCCAAACTCTGACTTCAGATCTATCCCTCTTGTCATGACCATGAGTATTGCATGATCATTTGGATTACCGACCTCCATGGCAGCTATAATGAAATATCTCCAAAAAATCTTTCAAACACTCCCTTAGAACCTAGATCACATTGGAAAGAGTCAATATGTCTTTAGGATAAGTTGCGTGCATTCAGAATTGCTCCACAAACTCGATTGCTAACTCATTGAATTTGGAAATTGACCTTGGGAGTAGTCTCGTGAACCGCATTGTCGCTATTCCAAAAAGGGTCAAGGGAAAGCATCTGCACTTGTTCGCATCATTGGCTCGCGCAGAATCCATCAGCCATTCGTACCTCATAATATGCTGCATGAGGTAAGTTTCACCCTCATAGGCAGACATTGACGGCATGTTGAATCTCCTCGGGTATTCTGCATGTAGAACATTATCCATGAAAGGGGTATGGCTTCTCAAGATTCCTCAGTCATCATTAATCAAGACCTGGTTCTCTCCCACCAACTGTCTGACCATTGTCGATAAGTCTTACGTCTGGATGGGTGGCGCCAAGCGGTGGTCGTGTTCCACCTAACGTGTATTGTCCGATGGATGTCTACAGGCCGTTTCACGCCTTCTCGGGCCACCATCTTTACGATGTGCATCTTGTACATTGATTTCACCATCATCTTGGGGAAGAACCTGATCAGCATTCATTTAATCTCCGTCATCCAAATTAACCCTAGCAGCTTCATATTGAATCCCAGTGTGCACGGATAAATTTCCTTCATTAGAGGAGGGACTAACACTAATCATTCCTGGCAAACCGTGATGGTCTTTTTGTTGACTCCTTGAAGTTTCTGCATGGTATCCATCAGTTCTACGATGCCTATGTCTATGGTATCCATCTAATGAGCTAGAGCTTTCCGACATCGAGTAAGGAGTGGGATCCCTCCTAGTTTTGCCCCACTGCTGCTGATTGATTTGGTTCATTAAGTCGATGTTGGTCTAAATTTGATGATTTAGCTATCGACGACTCTCCATCGGCTCTCTCATTAAATTATGAAATTCAGCTATGGTAATCGAATCGGTGGGATTCTGAATTTAACCGGATCAGCATTCACATTTGCTGGTTGATTGCTTGGGTTTCCTTCTTGAATTCTAGAAGTCTCATTTCTATCCACGTTTTTTGAGTAGTAGATCCGGTACGTCTCACCATCATCAATCTCCTTATTTAGATTTTAGCAATCTGAATAGTGTAAGCAACTTTATAAAGATAACAACGGATCTCCTTAGGGGATTTGTCCAATCCATTAGCAACAAAGGGGATCTTTGCAGGCTGAGAATTATGGCTCTTAGTGAAAGCACCAAAATACTTGCAACCAAATTGGTCACAAACACCCAAGAGTAGATTTATGTAGAGAAGTAAATGAAGAAAGTAAAATTGAAACTACGGAATAGAATTAACTAACAGACTAATAAAAGAAATAATCAAGAACAAAGAAATTTATAGTGGTTTGGCATTGTATTCCTACGTTCACTTTGAAGACTATCTTTATTGATCCCCTAATAGTTTGATTTCAGCAGCAAGAAATAGGACAAACTTGATTACAATAAAGACTAAAGTAACCAGCAGCCTAAAAGTCTCCCAAAGCGAACCATGGGGCCTGTATTTATAGGGAGAGATGATGAGATATTTCGCTAAGATTTCGGCAGAAGGCTCTCTTACTCCATAGGGGCCCACCATAATGATCAGCATACCTTACTCGACCATTAGGAACGATCAGCCTAAGTTTCACCGATCCTTTTTCTTGTCTCCAATTTTAGTGCGATCATCTTTTAGGGGTCTCACTTGTCTCTTGATATTGTATTAGAAATATGGAATCATTCTGACTTGAAACTTTAGAGATATGGATCGATCTTGGTTGAAATTGGATTACGCACTGGAACATACCGATCATTTTTAGGACTTGTCCAAAATGATCGGCCAAACCCTAAATGCAGCTTTACAACGCGCGATCTTTTTTATAAGCCTCAATCTTCATTATTGATGTCCTGGAAGTTATAAAGGAACCAGCCTTGTGATTCTCGATATATTGAGTGTTCTCCGATGACTTGAACTATTTTATGGATCGTTCTTTATCGATCCATGTAAATCCTTGCATCGTCCGTAACTCGAGCATATAAAGTCCGATCGACCCCAAATTTGAAATATAACTTCATAGGGCCATGCCAGCTACTCCATGCTGACTGCACTTTGATTAGGTTCCAGTCCAAATATGCCTGACCAATACTATACGTAATCGATTCCTATGGTTGTTGACCATTCGTTCCTAGCCAAGTTGACGATATCACTGCCTTGCCAAAAGGTCGGATAACAAAATTATTTTATATTTTAAATTTAAATTTTAAATTCAAAATATTTTTATAAAGAATTCGAACTGAATTATGAAAATAGATTAGGAAATGGGGTTCTAAAAATTTCAAAAAAAACAAGATGGATCATCAAAATAATTCTATTTATGGACCTAATAATGAAAGAACTTGAAAACGTAAAACCCACATTAAATTCAAGTAGGGTTAAAATATATGAACCGACTAAAAATAAAAATGGAAGAGATTCTAATATAAATAATAAGATTCGTCGCGAATCGACGATTGCAACTCAATTCCTGAATTGCGGAAATGAAAATTATTCACTCATCGAAACAAAAATGAATCTATTTAGGCTTTTACAATTAGGCCAACCTTTTGGACTCACTCCATCATTCAGCTTAGCCAGTAGGTAGGAAGGGGAGAATATTTGTTATCCGACCCTAAACCTAGACACTACTATTTTAGACACTCAAATGATAGGCACGCTTTAATAGTTGGTCCTAAAGTTGCTAATTTCGATCGCATAGACCATTCGGGATTTGATATCGTTATTGGAACTAGACTAGTCGGAAGCATTAAAAATACAGATTTCAAAAAAGAAATCCTATTTTGAAACATAGTGGGTCTATGAAGTCTAATGGATTATACTAGATCCAATCTAGATTATTTAAATAAAATCTAATTTTATTTAATTATTCGATTTATTTAATTAAAGACTTTAGTTAATAAATATGTATATAACATATCAGTATATCAATATACACTCATATGTTATATACATATTTATTAATTAAACTCTTTAATTAAATAAATCAGATAATTAAAAAAATTAGATTTTATTTAAATAATCTAGATTGGATCTAGTACAATCCATTAGACTTCATAGGATACTCATGTTAGTATGTCGTGCATGTGCTTTATATATCAAGTTTACATAGTTAATACATGTTGGGATTTGCATCTATAACTTATACATCACTATTTATATATGTGATGATTGTCCTAAAATAATATTTAATATATTCGCAAAGTCAATAAATTTTAATTAAAACTCAAAATTATTTATTTGTGATAAAATTGAAAATATCTAATCAAATTCTGACTAATTAAATAATTATAAATTCTAATTTTATAATTAATATATCTAAATAAGATATGGTCAAATATTTAAAATTTAAATTTGGATCTTAAGATTATTACTTAAAATATCTTTATTAAATTTAAATATATAATAGTTTTATGAATTAAAATTGCTACTGAAAATATTTTATCAATATATATGTATGTATGTATGTATAATTTTTTTTAAAACACATAAAACAATTACCATGCAAATGGAAATTATATACATACGTGTATATATGTATGTATGTATGTATATGTGTGTATATATATGTATGTACATGTATATATCATAGAATTAAATTTTAAAACTTATAAAATATATGTGAATGTTTTTCGACTAGAGAAAAGAGTATAAAAAATTAATCTGAACCTAAATTACAAATTATCTATATATAGTAATTTATATAAATATACAGTGGATTAAATAATAAGTTAATATATAAATATATATAATAACTATGTATAAATGTATTTTGACCAAAAAATAATCTTTGTAAACAACTGAATGAAATTTAAAATAAATTAGTATATAAATATATTGTTAAATAATATTAGACCAAACATTATATTAAATAGTATTTAATAAATATATATAATGGATTAAAAATATTTTTGGATAGAAAATTATTACTATCATTGCCAAAGCATGTTTAATAATTTAATAAATGTATTTTAAAATTGAATTAAATTTTTTAGGGTTTTCAAAATATTAAATATTCATTTAAAAATAATAATAAAATATTTATAATGTTTAGAAAATATTATATATAGATATAAAAAGATACATGGTCTAAAATTAATCAACATGTATTTTGTTTTAAAATTTTGGATTTTAAAACAACAATTTCAAGCGGCATGATTATTTATAATTGTTTAATGCATTAATTTTTATAGGAGAACTATCACATGTGTTATCCTGCCTTTTGGCAAGGCCGGATTACCAAGAATCGGTCGAAAGCCAATTTTGACCTGCTATGGATATCGACGAATTTTGTCTAAGTCCAGATCGAGCTGCAATTGATAGGACGTGACAAGAAAGATCATAGAAGTCCACATCTCAAATTTCAAATCAATCCGACCTCATATGCGCAAGTTATGATCGATTCGATTTGAGAAAAAAGGCCCCGGTTTCGTATCCATCCTCATGCTCCACTTCGAATCGATCATGTTCGTATCGATCGGGTTCTTATCGATCGGGGGTCCAGCGGCCTCGTATCCGTAGAAGGGCCTCGTTTCGTATCGATCAAGTTCAAATCAATCAAGATGCCTCGGTTCGACTTGATCTCATTCGAATCCATTAATATCTCCCTGCTTCGCATCCATCAACTAGGGTAATGGACATCACTTTGTAACCATCGTGAAAACCTATTCTCAAACCCATCTGGTCAAGGCACTTCGTATCCATCGAGGTTCCGCCATTCGACCCCATCGGGAAGCTTTACTTCGAATCCATCAGAAGCCCCCCGTACCCATCTGCTTCGCATCCATCAGGTGCTAGCCATTTCGTATCCATGAACAATCACTTGTTCGTATTCACCAAGTCAACAAGCGCAGATGACGTGTCATTCCACGATACGAAGTGGGCGAGATCTACGGAGTCGACGCGGTAAAACAGGAGAGAAGACCGGATCGGCTCGAAGAACGTGCGCCACCTCATCGCAAAAACCACGTGAGCTCAACGAGTCGAAGGCATCGATTCGAAGCAAACAGGAACCGGAAAACTCCATTTCATACCGATCATATCTCTCAATCTACTGATCCAAATGCCACGAAATTTTTACAGAAGCTTGCATACATGTTGAAGAATGTGCACACCCAATTTCACCTCGATTGGATGATTTTATGATCGATTCGAATGGAGTTCGAATCGATACCAAAGTGGGCCCAAATTTCCTGAGGCCGGGCGCTTTGGCCCCCTCACGTGCCAGAAGTGGTCTCCCGAGTTTTCAGCAAAATATCAGCATCCCACGCCTATAAATAGAGCCCCAGAGCCAGTAGAAAAGGCATCTTTCAACTCTCAAGCGCCCAGACTCTGCCGAATCGAGACCTTCATCATCCTATATCATATTCTTGCTGATTGATTTCGAATTTCCAGTTGTAATTCGTTGTGCTTGCTGTAATCACTTGTAAACGTTGAAAGAGAATCAATAAAATCGCAAAAACTTCACAGTGGACGTAGGCAACGCGCCGAACCACTATAAATTGCTTGTCTTTGTCTTTGTTTTACTGTTATTTGGAGTTTTTGTTAGATAATCCTCATTTTCAACTATATTCTTCATTTATTATCTCTTCAAAAACTTCCGAAAGGTGTTGTGCCCAATTTCAGTACAAACACTTTGGTGCTTTCACCGAGAGAACCCAGTTTTTCTCCTGCTCCTTGGATCTGTCGCCGATACCGGATTGCATAAATCTAAGGGAGAGATCCAGATTTCAATTTCAGATTCCTTCCATTCTACTCAGATTTGCCAAAGTCTAGGAAAGGAGTTCATTATCTAAAATGGTTAGCACAAGAACCGCTTCTGTCGCTGGTCAAGAAGGCCAGGATAGACAGAATCACGCGCAACTACCTCCACCTAATCAAGATGATACCGGGCATTCCGACCCATCAGGTCCGGTTACCAGGCAAGAGTTCTAGACGTTGCTCCAAGAACTAACTCAAAGTCGGCAACAGCTAGCTGAGCAGTTGCGCGTTAACACTGAGTTAGCCAACCAACTAGATCGCCAAGGACGTAGAAGATCTAGGAGGGATCATGCGTCTCATTCCTCCATTGAAAGTTCTGCTTCATCCGACTACAATCATAGATCCACCCGTCCCAAGCTAGAGGGAAATTATGCACAGGCCGTTGACCATCAGCCGGCATTGACCGTGGGACTGATAAGAGTTGGCCCGTCTGCTAGTTTTCATACAGAACCCTCCTCCCGAGGAGGCACTGTTCCACAACATACTACGGATAACCAAGCCACCGCAGTTGACATAGGAGTTGATACCCGAAATCACTCCAATCAGAATTACCACCAACAGGAGCGTGCTCCAGAACCATATATCCCGGAAGACATCGAGCCAAGGAGGCGAGATACGGATCGTCGACAGCGCCCGATCCCACCTCGCACTGTGGAACCCGACCACACTTTGGCTCGCCACCCTCAGAATGTAGCGACACCAGACCTCTCAGCCATGGTACGCCAAATGATTCGCGAGAGTCAGGGATTAACAAATGACGATTGGGGAATCTCCCGAAGTCATACTCCGTTCACCGATGACATATTATATGCTGAACCTCCTAGGCGATTCAGGATGCCAACTCTGCCCATGTATGAAGGAAGTTCCGACCCTAACCAACATATTCTGAAATACGAATGGTCAATGACTGCTGCAAGAGCTGATGATGCAGTAAAGTGCTGTAGTTTCCCCATTTCTTTAGGGGGAATTGCGACAATGTGGTTTACACGATTACCTCCACGATCTATCTCTTCGTTTGATCAATTGGCTACTAAGTTTGTTGAACAGTTTCGTATGCATATCGCCAGGCCTAAAGACGTCAATACTTTATCTAGTGTCACTCAAGCTCCTGGGGAGATACTTGGGCGATATTTGGAAAGATTCAATGCCGCTTGTGCGGAGATCACTAACCCTAATGATAATTCAATCTCGATGGCCTTGACTAAGGGGATTGACCCCGATTCTGAGTTTGGAAATTGGCTAGCTGGGAAGCCCCCCGAATCGTTGGATCGTTTCTATTCCAAAGCCGCTCAATTCTTAAGGCGTGAGGATGCGAAACAATCTAGGAAACAGGACGATGCGAGACCCAGCAATGAAGGGATTCAGAGTAATGTTGCAGTTAAACAATCTGGTGAAAGTTCAGGAAAAGTCCAGTTAAATGTTCAGAATAAACAAGCTCAACAGTCGAGAAACGGTGATAGTCAGAGTAGAAAACGAGACCAGAACCGTGGCCTGCGACGTAGGGCCCCGATGTTTGATACTTATACACCGCTGAACACGTCGTTGGAGAATGTGTATCTACAGACTTGCAATGCTATACAGTATAAGAAGCCTGCTCCAAAACCGTCGTCGGAGAGGCAGATCCAAACAGGAAAGTTCTGTAGATTCCATGAAAGTTATGGACATAACACCAATGAGTGTAGACATTTGCAGGACCTCATTGAGAAGTTGATTAGAGAGAGGAAGCTGGATCAGTTCGTTCGGGCGCCGCAGTCTGGTGAAGCAGGCCCATCCAATCAAAATCGTGTGCAAACTCAAGAGAGACGAGAGGAACCTGCCCTTACAGACGGGAGGTTAGTGATTAATACAGTCAGTGGTGGTCCCCACCCGGCAGACCGAAGCTGGAAGTAGATGGAGTCATATGCTAATTCGATCAGGCATGTTGATTTTGAATGTTGTAGTAGTTTCGATGAAGGGGCTCCGGCCAAACTACAGAGAACGATGGTAGACGACATTGTATTTAGAAACCGAGATGCTGATAGGGTCGAAGCCCCAACCATTGACCCACTTGTCATATCGGCCTAGGTTGGTCCTACTTGGATGAAGAGGATCCTGGTGGACAGTGGGAGTTCGGTGAACATTTTGTTTAAAAGAGCGTATGATCAAATGAAGATGGAAGCCAAAGATTTAAAAGAGCGTATATACCCACTGGAGTGGTGGAGTTGCCAGTGGAGTTAGGAATTGGAGAACGCCGAAGGGTTCGAATGCTACAGTTTGTTGTTTTAGATATTCACTCTCCGTATAATGCCTTCTTGGGCCGACTGGCCCTCGCTGAATTCAGGGCAGCAATCGCCCCGTGGTGTTTAACATTGAAGTTCCCCACTGATCGTGGGGTTGGAGTCATTCAAGGAGATCAGGCTGCCGGAAGAGCCTGTTATGTTGCGAAGCTGCGCAAGGCGCAGCGAAAAGAGAAAGGAAAGGGCGTAGAGGAATCTCTCTGCGTCCGTTTTGCAGACAGTTGACAATTGGTGCCTGGGCCTTGGCCCGGGCACCATAACCAATTCCAAAAAGATCTTGACCCGAGAGACAATGATAACAAAAAGGAATCCACGGAGAGTCAAGCTTCTCCGGTAGAGCTGACGATTGATGTTCCAATCGACAATGATGATGATGGTTCAAGAATATTGAAGGTTGGGTCTCAGTTAAGCCAAGAGACGCAACAGGAATTGGTTGATTTTCTCTGGGCGAGTCTCGATGTATTCGCCTGGATGCACTCTGATATGTGTGGAATCTCGCCGGACATCGCAAGCCACACCGTAAATATTGACCCGCGGTATATCCCGGTCAAACAGAAAAGGCGCGGTATGGATCCAGAGAGATCTGTCGCCCTTAAAGAAGAAGTTGATAAGCTGAAGGTGAATGGGTTTATCTGGGATGCTCTATACCCAGAATGGGTATCCAACCCTGTACTTGTCCGAAAACCAAATGGGAAATGGAGAACGTGCATTGATTATTCTGACTTAAATAAAGCTTGTCTGAAAGACAGCTTTCCACTTCCCCGAATTGATCAACTTGTGGATTCAACAACCGGACACGAATTACTTTCGTTCATGGATGCTTACTCTGGCTATAATCAAATACCCATGCATGTGCCCGACCAAGAGCATACGAGGTTTGTAACCGATCTGGGACTATACTGCTACAATGTCATGCCCTTCGGATTGAAAAACGCCGGTGCAACTTACCAACGATTGGTTAACTGGATGTTCGCTGACCAGATCGAAAAAAACAATGGAGGTTTATGTGGACGACATGTTGGTGAAATCACGATACTCTACCGATCACATTAAAGACTTAGAGTCAATGTTCAATACCCTTCGAAGATACGGGATGAAGCTCAATCCGCTTAAGTGTCATTTTGGAGTCGCATCCTGAAAATTCCTTGGTTTCATCGTCAACGCCAGAGGAATAGAAGCCAACCCCGAAAAGATCTGGGCTATTAGAAATTTACAAACTCCAAAAACTATAAAGCAAGTCCAGAGTCTCAACGGAAAAGTAGTGGCACTGAGTAGGTTCATATCAAAGTCCACCGATAAATGCATCCCGTTCTTCGATTTGATCCGAAAAGGGAAGCGGAACTTCGAATGGACCACGGAGTGCGAGGACGCATTCAAGTCATTGGTCCAACATCTTTCCACACCGCCGATTCTTTCAAAGCCGATCAACCACGAACAGTTGTATCTTTACTTGGAGGTATCAAAAAACGCGATCAGTGCTGCCCTTGTTCGGGAGGAAGACCGAGTGCAGAAACTGGTCTACTATGTTAGCAAACGACTCAACGGAGCTGAGAGAAACTATCCAAAGCTAGAGAAATTAGCCTACTGCCTAGTCATTTCCTCGAGGAAGCTCCGTCCATACTTTCAGGCTCATCCCATCACTATATACACCGATCAGCCGTTACGACAGGTCCTCACGCGGCCTGAGACGTCTGGTAGGTTACTCAAATGGAATATCGAACTGAGTCAATTCGATATTACTTACACTCTAAGGAGAGCTATTCACGGTCAAGTCCTAGCAGATTTTATAGCCGAGTTCACTGTCCCTGAAGACTTACATGAGACCAGCAAATCTCCTGAGTACGTCTGGAAGCTACACACTGACGGTGCATCCAACGATCGGTGTTCGGGCGCTGGGGTAATACTTGAAACTCCTGAGGGCCGATCCATATGTTATGCTTTAAAGTTTGAGTTCCATGCAACCAATAATGAAGCCGAATACGAAGCTTTACTTGCTGGTCTAAAGCTGGCCCGCGATCTGAAAATTACCGCGGTGGAAATTTACTGTTACTCCCAATTAATCGTATGTCAGGTTCGGGGTGAATATCAGGCTAAGGATCAAAGATTAGCTGCTTACCTAAATTGAGTCCGGGAGATTCTTGATCAGTTTGATTATTATGCCTTTTTCTACATCCCCCGGGAGCATAATCAGAAGGCCGATTCGTTGGCAAAATTAGCAAGTACGGGCGAAACTCAGCAATTGGGGCTCGTTCCCGTTGAAACTCTATCTTCTCCGAGCATTGGTCAGATGGAAACTGGTTGCACATTTGAGGCTACTACCAGCAGGGAATCGTGGATGACCCCCTACCAAGATTACATTGAACGTGGCATACTGCCCGAGCGTCGAAGTGAGAAAAGACAAATTCTTCGAAAAGCTTCACAATTTGTCATTCAGAATGGAGTTATGTATCGAAGGGGATATTCTATTCCTCTTCTCCGGTGTATCGCACACGAAGAAATCAAATGAGTGTTACACGATGTGCACGAAGGAGAATGTGGCGATCACAATGGGGCAAGCACTTGCCAAGAAAATACTCCGATATGGATATTATTGGCCTACCGTAAATCGCGATGCCATGGACTATGCCAAAAAATGTGATAAATGCCAAAATCACGCTCGGATTCCTAGAGCCCCGCCTACTGAGATAACCCAAATGGTCAGTCCATGGCCATTTGCAATATGGGGGATTGATATAATTGGTACATTGCCTTTGGCCAAAGGTGGCGCGAAGTATGCCATCGTCGCAGTTGATTACTTCACAAAATGGGCGGAAGCCGAGCCTCTTGCAGCAATCACGATGAAGAAAGTAATCAACTTTGTAGTATGTAATATCATCTGTCGGTTCGGTCTCCCGCATACTATTGTCACCGATAACGGAGCCCAATTCGACAGCGCTGAATTTAAGAACTTCTGTCTGTGGTTCCATATCCATAAGAAATTCTCCGCAGTTGCACACCCACAAGCGAATGGCCAAGTCGAAGCTGTTAATAAGGTTATCAAATCTATTTTAAAGAAACGACTGGAAAAGGCCGGGGGCAAGTGGGTTGATGAACTTCCTATGGCCTTATGGGCTTATCGGACGACTCACAAAACTGCAATCGGACACACTCCATTTCTCTATCTTTTGGCTCTGAAGCCGTTATTCCGGTAGAGATGGAAGTCCATTCTCACCGTGTGACATATTATGATCCGAAAACAAATGCCATACTACTTGCCGAATCCTTGGATCTGCTCGATGAGAGGCGTGAAGAAGCTGATTTGAGGGCAGCCGCATATCGGAGTCGAGTCGCCCGAATATACAATGCCAAGGTCCGACCGCGGACCTTCGAACTCGGCAACCTTGTACTCAAAAGAATTTATCCGGTTCCTTCTCACATGAAACCAAATTGGAAAGGACCGTATGTGATTTCACAAAAGCTCGGAGATGGCACATTCAAGTTATCGACCGTTGACGGTCTTACTCTGCCGAGAGCCTGGAATAGCGAGAGTCTCCATTGCTACTATACATGACAGGCTTTATTTGTTTTAGCCCGTTATTTCCTTTGCATTTTATTTTCGCATTTTGAAATTTGAACTTGTAATAAGGCAGCTGACTTTGCCATATTTTCTTATTTCAGCAATAAAATGCTATCTCTTCAAGCCAGAGCTGTGATTTATTGAACACGCCGCAAAACATCACAATGCACGAAGAGCTAAGTTCCATCATACGGTGGGATTTAATTCAAGTAGGGAGTGGCTGTGATACGACCGGTCACTCACTATGTGAAACCCAAGCTCGGGGGCATGTCACCACGTTGATGTCTAAAAGGATTGATACACGACAGTTCTCACACTAACTCCAGATTCCCAGAGTGCGAACTGGAGTATAAACATCGAAATAACTCTAAGTCCCCAGAGCGCGGACTTGAGTATAAACACTAACTCCAGATTCCCAGAGTACGAACTGGAGTATAAACATCGAAATAACTCTAAGTCCCCGAAGCGCGGACTGGAGTATAGACATTAACTCCAGATTCCCAGAGTGCAAAGTGGAGTATAAACATTGAAATAACTCTAAGTCCCCGGAGCGCGGACTGGAGTATAAACACTAACTCCAGATTCCCAGAGTGCGATCTGGAGTATAAACATTAAAATAACTCTAAGTCCCCGGAGCGCGGACTGAAGCATAAACAATCATTAACTCCAGATTCCCAGAGTGCGAACTGGAGTATAAACGTTGAAATAATTCTAAGTCCCCGGAGCGTGGACCGGAGTACAAGCCTTAACTCCAAGTTCCCAAAGTGTGAACTGTATCATAAGCATCGATAATCATCGGGCTCTCAGAGCATGAACCGAATTATTGCTCGCAAATTATTCTAAGTCCCCGGAGTGCGGACATACATTCAAAATTCGCAAAAAAGCACGGTCGTAAACCGATCATTACAACACTTTAAAAAAAAGAAGAAATAGCTGGGATGAGAAAAGCAATATTTTATTTCCACTGACTAGAAACAAGGACTTACGTGCAGATAAGTTCTTCCAAAAAAGAATTCCTACTAGCAGGAGCCGAACCTGCATCCATACACGACCTACTAAAGAAAAACGAAAATAAGTTCCTATCTACCAAAACATCTGCTTGAGTGGCCGATCTATTTCTTCTTTTTCGACCTTCTTATCAGCGGTTCGTCATCGGAATCACTAGGGACAGAAATCCTTCGTTTGGAGGGTCTCCTCTCCGGTGGCCGCTCTTCGGCCGGGGGCATAATGTCCACGTCCTCCTCAGAACTTGAACTTAAACGAAGGCTCCCCGCCGAAGGAGTTGAAGGGACCGGACCTGCAACAGAAGACGGGACGGATACCCGGGTACCGGCCATAGAGCCACTTGGCAATATCACATTTAGAGGTGCTGGACTATGCACCGTAGTCCTAACTCCAGCACTGCCCTCACGCCCCGCAGCCTCTATTTCGGCGTTGATTTCGGCCAAGATTTCTTCGTCTCGAGCTGATTGGGCCTGGCTGGGGGCAGCTGTGGTCTGCGTTACAGAACTGGAGGCCGGCAGAAGATCACTGATGATAAATGACAAGTCTGTAAAAGGGTCACCCTGATGGCCAAGCAGCCCACTCACCATTTTTTCGTCGAGAGATATGGATCTCCCCTGCGCCATCTCAGTAGACACTGCCATCGTCACGATAGTCATTTCAGTGGTGATGGCCTTTTGCCCTTGAACAGACTCCTGAGCCGAAGATGCCGGAGTAGTTTCAGTTACTGAGTAAAGAAGAGAAGGAGTTATAAGCAATCACTTCGAAACAAACGCTCTAATGAAAACACACTTGAGATATGTTCAAAGTACCTTCCTCGGTTCGACTCGTTGACGGTTGGACGATCTCAGAGACGTGCTCTCGAATAGGAGATAACCGCGGCTGTTCTGGGTCATAAGCACGAATGGATTGAGAATCAACCGCAGATACAGACTCTAACGGAGGTGGAGCGGTGATTTCGAGAACAGTAGCGTGATGCTCAACACCTGATCCCTCTCCAACCTCCAGAGATCGACTGTCAATCATCTCCTTCTCATGAACAATAATAGCGTCATGGAGGATCTTTTTCTCATCATCTATCAGCAATCGGTTTTCGAGTTCGAATCGGTCGACCGATTCATCCGGATGCGCTTCCTCTTCTTCCTCAACCAATCGACCCCAAGCGCTACGGAGGTGTATCGGGTAATCCTGGAGCCAGGCCAAATTTCTGTGTCTCGACACATTGGCATTGTAAGTGGTGAGCAGATCTTCAATATCGGCCTCCAGCCTGGCCTCCGCTTGTTGAACTTTATCCTCAACCTCCGTCTCGACCGCCTGGACCTTGGCTACTGCCGCATCCCGTTCAGTCCGAAGCATCACGGCTTGTTCACACGCCTCCTGGGCTGCGTTGTTCGCATTATCCCTATCCTTGGCGATTTCGACAAATTTTGACTTAAGCTCATTTAGCTCCTTCAGGGCTGCGTCCCTCTCGGAAGCGACCATGGTGTTTCGATGGCCCATATCCTCTACCGTGGCATAATGCTCACGTTTCATCCTATCCATCATTGCTTGGGCTTCGTCGGCTTTTTTAATAGCCTCCATTTCAGATTGCCGAAAAGATTCAGCTTCAGTGTAAGCACCCCAATAATACGGCTCTTTTGAGCTAACTCAGCCTGTAACTTCTCGATGGTGGCCCCACGCTCAAAGGCCAATGCCGACGCCTTGTCAGCCGCTTTCGCCCACGCTTTGTACTGGGCGTAAAAGTTGTGCACGTAGTCATGCACTAACTGCTCGGCTTCCTCTGGGATCCTTTTTAAGTGTGGGGGAAAGATATAGTTATCAAAGCAGATGTTTGGAAAGTCTTTCTTTAGCTGAGCAAGCTTGATTGCTCCTTCCCCTGAAATTTCCACGGGGGGCTGTTCTGTAACGGCATCAGTTATTGTCTCGCTTCTAGAATGGCGGGATTCGTGCCTAGAAGATTGAGAAGCCAACTTGTAGTGAGAAGATTTGGAGGGACGAGAGATATAAGCAGGAGGCTGTATGGGATCTCTAGGAGGAGGAGGAGTACGCGACCGAGATCGACGCTTATAGCTTTTATCTTTATCGTATCTTTCTTGACCAGAATACCCAGAGCGTCCCTGGTCGTAATTTCTGTCCCCTTCTCGTCTGCGCGACTCGTAATATGAAGACTTGCGCGCATGTCGGAGACTCCCTAACATTGAACCTCGCCCGGACATAGTATCTGCAAAACAAAATAAATAAAAGTAAATCACCTTCCGAAACAGATAGTTTACAGTCAGAGGCTATGCAGTGATGTGAAATATGTATGAATGTGCAACCCCCGACCAACCGGATGTGTTTGCCACACCAGTGGGAAGAGACTCGCTTAAAACTAAGGCTTGTGAGATTTCGTCCAATTCGACATCCTGCCGCAAGGACGTGTCGTCCGGAACCGGAAGATCGGCACATCCTTCGTGAAGATTCTCCGTTCTAGAGGGAGACATTTCCGAAATTCTAACTCCGGGAGCGGACCAAGACGTAACCACAGATTTCCATCTCCCTTTCTTAGATGGTTTAGAGACGGCAGCCTTGCCTTTTCTCTACTCATCAATATCCCGGGCTACGTCTGCAGGTTCACCCAAAGGTTCTTCATCAGTATGAGTCCCCTCGGAGTCATCTTCTTCAATCAAAACAACTTTGCGCTTTTTCCGCATAACTCGTTCTTTCGAGGCGGTCTTTAATGCGCCATCGAGCAGTATGCTTTGTCTTCGCTCGATCAGCCCAAGGATCCGAAGATTCCTATTAGTCAAGAGCAGTTCAATGTTCCTGTCTTCACTTGGGATTTCTTGAAGCACCCGAACTATCTCCTCGAAATGTCTGCCCTCTGGTCGCTGAATTACGGCTGTACAAGAGAAAAAAGATATGAATTTACTTCAACTGCAAACGCCTTAGTAATTACTTGAGAGTTCAGGTTTACTCACGTCTGAATAACCATCGCCGGGCGAACCCTGGAGAACATCGGACATAAAACCATTCTGTCCTATAGTAGCTTAGCCTAGTCTAGGACCCGGTAACCACTTAACATTTCCTAACCTCTTCCAAAAATGTAAAAGATGGGGTATCATTTCGGCTTTTGAAGTTAAAAAGATATCTGATCTCAGTTGGGATTGGCGGCCGATGAAGGTATTCCATGAAGACGATAAACAAGCTATTGAGCGAAGCATACCCATTCGGGTGTAGTTGAGATGGAGCGATTCCCAAGAATGATAACGCTTCTCTTATATAATCGTTAAATGGAGGTAGTGTTCAAGCGGCACACGCATGACGGTTAAATGCAGTGTATCCTTCCGGTGGAATGTGTGGCCTATCATTTGGTCCCGGCAATAGCACGTCGTCCATCGACAGGCCATGCCTCAAGCATACTCTCCCCAACATATCTTCAGAAATATGAGACGGGACAGAATCTCGTGGATTGAGAATGAATGATGCATCGGGTAGTTCATCCGGGGCTGGACCAACTACATTGATATCCGGAACCTCTAGTCTCGAAGGAACTATATTTTGAATTTCTTATGGGTTTTCTTGTTGCTGCGAACTCGAAGGCTCCATAACTAGCTAACTCATGAGAAACCATCGTTAGACGACAAGAGACCCGTGCATTCCCCGGTGTAAAGTGTATGAATGTATGCAGTGCAATGGTGTGGATTACTTGAAAAATGTTGAAGAGCTAAAAAGAATATGCAAGCAGTTAAAGTTGTCACAGTTCCATCGACGAGCTTCGAAAGGCAGTCAAGTATGCAGTTTAAATATTAAGTCCAAATACGCGAAAATGAAGCTCGTCGGAGTTATGCTGAGAAAATGCTAAAGTCGCATATCCATCATAGGAGGTTTCGAATCGATCAACAGGGGCTTGTTCGAATCCATCCAATGTCAATTCGAATCGATGCCGGAAGCATACTTCGAATCGATGTTCCAAAGCCCAAGTTTGTATCGATCAGAATAGGGTACTTTCGCATCGATCTCTGGTTGCCTGGTTCGTACCGATCAGGGGGTCTTTAACTTGAGATCGATTACCTTCGAATCGATGCCCTTCGTATCGATCATAAACCATAATTCGATTCGGTCTAAAGTTGAAGGCTCCGAATCGGCCATGAGCTTGTTTTCGTATCGATCGTTTCGAATCGACATGATCTATCGCCGTAGCCATCGGTACGAACTACATTTTCTCCATCGAAGCATCCCAGAGATCGATGCAAAACTCAACGAAAGAGATTCTCATCTTCCTCGACTCGAACGCTGAACCCCTAGATCGATTCGAACTTACCCTATCCAATCCCTCTTCTCCAAACCAGATCTGGTTTTACTTAAGTCCAGAACAGATGGTCGAAGAAAGAAGGATGGATCTGAAACGATGATTAATACTTGGAATCACGTTTGATTACCTAATTTAGAGAAAGGATCCGAGGAGTAGCGAACTTGAAATCGAACGAATCGATGGCATGATTGAATTTTTTTCCTTCTGATATTTCGAACCGAGAAGCAAAAAATGGAGACGGTTGTAAAAAAGGTAAAAAGGTAAAAAGTGAGAAGGCCAGAATATTTATAGGGGAGCCGGTGTGCGACCGGGTCGATTCGCCTTCCGGTGCACGCAACCGGCCACACCCAGTCCAAGCGGGTCCTGATTCGAATGGCTCTTTCGAGCCCGTTGGGCCTTGCCTTCATCGAGGCGAAATCCCTTTCAGACCTCATCGTTTCGAAGCCACTGTTCGACTCGGTTCCATCCACAGGCCGTTAATACGAACCGTATCGATCGAATCATGTCCTGGGGACGCATCCAAGCGCCAACATCCATCGATACGAATCCACCCAACCTGAATCGGTTCGAAATGTCCATCTCACAACCATTGTTTCGGAAGCGGTACAGACATATCGATACGAACACTGGTAGTTTCGTATCCATCACAACTCAACCATCTTGATCGATACGAATGCACGTTTCGCACGCAACAAATTCCTTATCCATCAATACGAAGCCAACCATTCAACCTCCTAAATCAACTCAGGAGAAGATCAATACAACATCTGACACAAGAGATCCGATGAACAACTGAACGCTGTAGTACGTAATTCAATCACATCAACGCAAAGTTACAGCATTCGACAGAAGAGAAATGACTGTTCAAGGAGGAAAGGAAGCTTTTCAAAGCACGTCATGTTTCCACAAGACGTACTTTGGGGGGCAAATGTTATCCTGCCTTTTGGCAAGGCCGGATTACCAAGAATCGGTCGAAACCCAAGTTTGACCTGCTATGGATATCGACGAATTTTGTCCAAGTCCAGATCGAGCTGCAATTGATAGGATGTGACAAGAAAGATCATAGAAGTCCACATCTCAAATTTCAAATCAATCCGACCTCATATGCGCAAGTTATGATCGATTCGATTTGAGGAAAAAGGCCCCGGTTTCGTATCCATCCTCATGCTCCACTTCGAATCGATCGTGTTCGTATCGATCGGGTTCTTATCGATCGAGGGTCCAGCGGCCTCGTATCCATAGAAGGGACTCGTTTCGTATCGATCAAGTTCGAATCAATCAGGATGCCTCGGTTCGACTTGATCTCATTCAAATCCATTAATATCTCCCTGCTTCGCATCCATCAACTAGGGTAATGGACATCACTTTGTAACCATCGTGAAAACCTATTCTCGAACCCATCTTGTCAAGGCACTTCGTATCCATCGAGGTTCCGCCATTCGACTCCATCGGGAAGCTTTACTTCGAATCCATCAGAAGCCACCCGTACCCATCTGCTTCGCATCCATAAGGTGCTAGCCATTTCGTATCCATGAACAATCACTTGTTCGTATCCACCAAGTTAACAAGCGCAGATGACGTGTCATTCCACGATACGAAGTGGGTGAGATCTACGGAGTCGACGCGGTAAAACAGGAGAGAAGACCGGATTGGCTCGAAGAACGTGTGCCACCTCATCGCAAAAACCACGTGAGCTCAAGGAGTCGAAGGCATCAATTCGAATGCATCGATTCGGAGCAAACAGGAACCGGAAAACTCCATTTCGTACCGATCATATCTCTCAATCTACTGATCCAAATGCCACGAAATTTTTACAGAAGCTTGCATACATGTTGAAGAATGTGCACACCAAATTTCACCTCGATTGGATGATTTTATGATCGATTGGAATGGAGTTCGAATCGATACCAAAGTGGGCCCAAATTTCCTGAGGTCGGGCGTGTGGGCCCCCTCACGTGCCAGAAGTGGTCTCCCGAGTTTTCAGTGAAATATCAGCATCCCACGCCTATAAATAGAGCCCCAGAGCCAGCAGAAAAGGCATCTTTCAACTCTCAAGCGCCCAGACTCTGCCGAATCAAGACCTTCATCATCCTATATCATATTCTTTCTAATTGATTTCGAATTTCCAGTTGTAATTCGCTGTGCTTGCTGTAATCACTTGTAAACGTTGAAAGAGAATCAATAAAATCGCAAAAACTTCACAGTGGACGTAGGCAACGCGCCGAACCACTATAAATTGCTTGTCTTTGTCTTTGTTTTACTGTTATTTGGAGTTTTTGTTGGATAATCCTCATTTTCAACTCATTTTCTTCATTTATTATCTCTTTAAAAACTTCCAAAAGGCGTTGTGCCCAATTCCGGTACAAACAACATGTATAAAATCATTATAATGGAACCAATGACATATAAATATGTAAAATTTAAGATTACCTCATAAGAAATTACCTTAGAACCACACGCTAATCAATATGTCTCTTACATTATGCATCAACACCATTGTTGCAAGCAAATGATGCTTCACCACTAGATCTCGTTATTTTCAATTAATTGAATGTAATAAAGTTAGAGAAATGGAGGTAGGTTAATAGGATTTGTGGAAAAAAGGAAGAAAGGAGGAAGCTAAAAATAAAACAAAATAAAGGCTCATGATTAAATCCATAAGGAAATCCAGAGAAAGTATGTCTACATATCTCTTCTACCGGTTCAAAATTAATAGCCTCCTTTATTGCCCCTTCTTTGGTGGGCTATGACTGGGGATATAATGGACTACTCCAAATCCTATTTTAACCCATTTAGTAATTTATTTAATTTAAATCTAATTTAAATATTTATCGATATTGTCTATCGATATGCTCGTATATAAATTTTATATATGCACCCAATAAATTACTAAGAACACCCAAACAATTCTAGAGGTCATCACATTTTACTAAACATACCAACACATTAAATACAATAATAATAATAATCAATATTTCATAAATATTAATTAATTTACAGCTGTTATAAATCAATCAATTTAAGAGGTGTTTCGCAAAAAGATTAGATTCGATTGTGCGACTCAATTGTGTAAATTTAGTCAATGATTAATATCAAAGTATTCGAATATTAACACTCATTCATCACCTAAGCTAATCGAGTGGTAGTGTAACTAAATTTATAGCTTACACATCTTTATTGGTAAAATCTAATTTTACAATTTAAGCGGTATCATTTAGCAATGATTATTTACACCAATTCTGTTCGTCAACATTATAACACTTTAGGACTTATGGAATTTGGTTTTGATCAAAATGCCAATATTGTCCATATTCAAATCGATTGGTCCTTAACGAAGTCCTTCTTTCAATAATAACATTTACTAACCATACATCTCTACCCTGAGACTTTGACTACGATTGGCCGTGATACTAACCTCGTGTAACTGAAGTGACGAATTCTCTATTGATTAATGTTTCACTCCTGGTTCTTTAACTTAGACCTATCTGTAGTCATTTAATGGATGTCATACCATGATTTAACTACATTTAAAGTGAAGTATCTACATTAAAGTTCAACAGTGTCCTCGAGTTGAGAGAACTGTGTAATATCATCACTATGAGATTTCTTGATTGACCTTAGTTATTATTAGCCAATAGGAAACTCTCAAGTGAGTCATTTCATAGTTATCCAATAACTACTGGTATTTAATCCTTTAGCGGCCCTAGTAGCTATGAGTAATAACTATCTAACACTTGGAGAGCATTAAGTACTTTGATCTCAAAGGATGTATCGATATCCTTTCATAAAACATCTTGACCATGAATATTTTAAATGATATTTTATTTTATATTAGGATAATTTTCTCATGGTTACAACATTTTATATAAAAATATCACACATGCATTATTTGAGGATTTTCTAATTATATGCTTTGAATTAATTATATCATAATATAACAAAAGTATATAATAGAAATTAAATACCTGTATAATGAATAAGATTGGTTGTAGAGTTAGACAAATGTAATATACAACATAATTGCCCGTAGGGCATACCCTTATCTCTTTCAACATCTAATATACAATCTTGATGGCAGGCTGCTTATATAGTTACACAAATGTATTCTACGCTTCTTATTGTTTATTGATAACATATAAGGATCAAAAGATAAATTTATCCACCATAAATAAATCATTTGAACAACGTAAACCCTGCTAATTTGGTATCTTCATTCTCTCGACAGTTCATGTACTGAAATGTCAAACATATGGCATAAAAGTAACAATAAAAGCTATCTAATTATGATACAATAACATGCTCTGTTGAGTGTCATGTTAAACAAAGTAGGAATGTCTCATGAACTCCAAACGTCAACAAAATAGGGAATGAATCTATGAAAACCATTGTACTTGGCCTGCACTAGGTCTAGCTTCAACCTAACTTGGTGCAAGGTTTCTGGTCAGTTGGAAAATATCTTCAGTCGACTGGTACCAATTGGCTAGTTATATTTCAAATCGACTAGATTCCTATAGCAGGCATTGCCCTATTCTTCTAGTCGGTTGGAATGTCATTTCTAGTTGACTCGATCCCTATACCTTCTTTGGTTCATTTTTTCAATTTTTCCAGTCGATTCCTCACTTTTATTAGTTGTCTCCATGCCTGTGGCTTTCATTTCGATGTTCCAAACTTCTGCATTTTGCCCAACTTCTCTCACTTCTTCGTTCTACCTTCATTTTGCACTTCTATCATGAATTATAATTCATTACGCGTTCATTTTGTTACTTATACGTAATCATTTGCATCAATAATGCGCTTCAACAATTATTAATTTATTAATTACAATTATAATCCATTTTCAATATAAATTAATAATCCAATCACACAAATTGTACCATGATCAATATATCCACAAAATTAACAAGTATTTATCTTTGATGATTATAGAACTACTGATTTAATCCATTGTACATAGCCTAAGGTGAATTGTATATAACAGTTTAATCCTGCCACCAATTCATCAACTCTATTGTTAAAGTGATGATCTACTATTATTCAAGTTAGAAATTTAACAATAATTAATGGTTCACTTATCAAATCAGTCCTAAATCACATTTTAAACCCTATAAAGATGTATAAATGTAATTTAATGCATATTTAGCAGTGTAACCTTTTCGTAGGTAAACTCATCTCCTAGAATTGTCGATTTGATTTATTGAAGTTGAAATTTCTAACTTTCCTCTTTGATCTAATTTGGATTGGTAATTCTCTCTTCTAATTTGTGTTGATATGGGTTAAATTAGATTGATCTTGCTATCCTCTTTGATTTGATATTATTTTTGATGAATTTGGAGTAAAGTGAAATTATAAATATACGGTTCAATGGCAGCTACGAGATGAAGAAGGAAGATATTAGAATGAGGTATACATGCTTCTCCTCATGTTTTAAACCTTAACCCCGAAATTACACCTTAATCCCACTTAGGCTTTCGATCTTTTTGGTTCGAAAAGCACGTTTGGTAAATAGTCATGTCTCATTTATCTGATGTCTATTTTCGACGTTTTATATACAAAAATTTATCTAACATAATGGAAAATCTGATTTCCCAAATTCCTTAATTTGTAAAAAAAATATGTTTTCTATATTTATGTAAAATAACAAAATAGCCTTTTAGTTAATTAATTATTTTATTAAAACCTAGGGTATGACACCAATGCTCCATGCCCAACAAGTGCTTTGAACAAGTTATCCTTGTCCTCTCTGAACTTAGATGGGCCGACCGTGAATCGATGCCTGTTGGAAAGGGCACCATCGGCATTCTTCTTACCTTTAACCATATGTAAACCTTAAAAGAAACATAGTTACCGAACCTACCTAGTAAAGGCTAAGGGGTATACTAGACTAGAGAACAAGCATGCCCCCATATAGCTTAGAGTGACCTAGACTCCAGCGTAACCTAAACAGGCTCCCCGCTAGTGCAAGGTTGGTCGCCACATTAAAACCCTCGCCCATGCAACCTATCATCCAACGGGGCCTTGTGGCTACCTATCTCTACTTTTCATATTAATAATGCATGTGGGTCATGGCCTATAACCCAATTAAGGCGTCTCTTTTCTAATGACTGATCAACCAACGTCGATTTCTCAATGTCGACCAACGTCGACTTCTTAATATCGACCAATCAATGCCTCTTAGGGGTTATTCTCTCATTGGTCTACTCAATTTTTTTAGCAACTCCCAACACAAATGAAACAAATCAACAAAATGAAAAGCAAACTCAATTGATTTCTCAAATAATAAGCATATAAATATAACATTCAAAGTAAAAATGAAGAAAGAATGAAAAGACACACTGATTTTACAAGTGGTTGGAAATTGAGGAATGTATTTTGAAAGCTCAAAATCTCTTTTAATGGAAAATTTGTAGATGCTAAGTAAAGGGAAGGATGAAAGGTTGAAGCTTATATACATTTGGCTTGAAGTCTGAGCCGTTGGATAGAACGGGTGGTAAATGAACTTAGTTGTCAAGGTTTAATTATTTACCTTATCACATAATAATCATGGCTTTGAGACCATCTTGAATAATGAATCGTCAAAGCCACCGAAAAAGGCAATACGGGTCATTTGCACTAAAAGTGGATAAAGACAAGTCCAACTTTGCCTGTAGAAACTAATTTAGGAGATAAAATGTTGCCTGACTTTCTCATAAAAGACATCAGGTTAGCCCACTAAGCATCCAAAAATCTCTCCTAATCTCACATTGCATCTACAACTTTTGGCCCGACCAATCACATGTGAATGTCTCATATAGGGGCCCACGGAAGGCTCTAGCACCTCATCACTTAATAGGTACGTACATCGGCCTGACTAGTTTTTGTTATCAACGAAATTTCTCGAGGCTTACATATAGCAATGGATCACCTCATCTTCAAGCTACTTGTCCACCACACAAAGGCCTTGCTCCTCCTAATCTAACCAAACACATAATCTCATATAGCCTCATATCCCATAAAGACTTTTCTGCTTTGATTGCCTTATTTTGTCTTGACGCAACATGGCTCTGACAAAAGCGCTTGATCTCCCATGCATAAAAAAGTAACGACTCTACTCTATTCCCTTGAAAAGATCAACATTAAATGAAACTTTTCATACGAAATAAGTGTGCAACAACCAATCCGTGTCTTTTATTGTCCTCCTAAGTAATGGCATCATTATCCAAAAACAATGCTTTATCCTTAGCCACATTTTTGACAACATTGTTGAATATGCTAGCATATGATTTTTGTTTGATGATAATAAACATATATATATACACGCACACATATATATATTCATTTATTTAAATGTATTTGTTAATGTACTATTTTATTTTCACACAATTAAACAAATATTTTCTAAATAAAATAAATAACACAGAATTTAAATTCAAACAGATATTTTATTCAAACAAATATTTATTACAATTTTGATTAGTACAAATTTGAGCTCTCGCTATATATACTATATTTGATTGCAATATAATGATTACATCACATTTCAATTTATATAATTGTCCTCACTACATATCGCTCATTCACTTGTATTTAATCTTCAACTTGAATCCAACATCTGAGCAATCTGCAAAAATATATGCTGACATAGTAAAATTGAAAATAAAATATTTTTGCAGTATAAAATAAAATGTAATTTTGAAAATATTATTTGCCTCAGTTATTTGAGTTGTTCGTCATCATTTAATTTTGAATTCATCATACGCAAACAGCTTGTGACATGCACAGTGTATCACTGTACATGCCACAAGGTCGTGCACACCGATATATACACTTGAAAAAATTAGAGGGACAGGTGAGCACAGGTCAAACCCAAATGGAAAGCCGAGTTCAACTCAAGTGAAATAAAAATAATGTCACGACACGAGTATAAGGTCAAACCTGATCTTTAAAGCTGGATTCAACATAGGTGCAGTCCAAAAATATAAACACAATATGTACAAAGTCAATGCAGCAGTGGTGCACCATAAATTGACACAAGACATAAGCATACAACAAAAGCTCCAAGCAGACTCAACTAGCTCATGCTAGTCAAACAGCAAAATACATGTGGTAGAGACAATCAAGCCGGATATGCTACAACTCCGTACACAAGACTCCAATGTGGTTGCAGTGTAGACTACAAATACAAAGCATGCACCAGTTCAATATGCAATGTAACCAGAACTAGTTCAGTAATCAAGTGAACAATGAAACAAGTCACATATACAAGGATCAAGCAAATGATACATGTACAAGACTTAAGACTGCATAATTCAAGACGAATTCATATCACAAAACAATGCTACAAAAGGTACCAGACTCGATTGAATCAAGTACAACAAGAACAGAGTCTCGACCAAAACAGCACCAGCCTCAACATGGAGTTCAATAGCATATATGTACAGCATGAACCAGACAAGTGCACAAGGCATGGCACACTGGAATATGTAATGCAAAGAATTTAAGATGCAACTCAACTCGACTCAAAGACTGGATACTACTCACTACAGTCACCAGTGGAATGAAAACCAGACATGAGTTTCAAATGCAATACAACATGAAGTCTAATTCAACTTATATAAAACAGTGAATAAACAATGTCACCAGTGAACAAGATCAGAGCAGAAAGTAAAATGGGACATGTATACACACAGTGCATAGCATCATCAATGCAAACCAGATTCAAGCTCAAGCAAAACCGAGGCAATACTCAAATGCTACAGAATTCATCGGCTACCAAAATCATGGAACGGTATGGTACAGTTCGAACAATATCACCAGCATTTTAAGAAATTAAAATGGCCAAAGTCAACATGATCAAAGTCATAAAGAATCAAATCGTAATAGCAAGTTCAAACAATGCACAATCAAGAAACCGTTTATCAACAGAAATTTCAAACTGAAGTCAAAAATCCAAATAATTCAAAGCCGTGGTAGTTAAGGAATGATAAAACTCAAAATCGAAGCCGTGACAACCAAGTAAATGAAATATACGAAATGAACAAGTTAAATTCAAATCATAGCATTCGATCAAAATCAAACGACCAAGGAAATATCAGACGAACAAATTTATAGGAAGTCGAATTCTATATAAACCCTAAACATCATCGGCAAAAAATTATTCGAGTTCGAGCCTAAACAGAGAAGAATAAATCATAAAACTCGAATCAAAGTCGAGTGCTGTATAAATCAAAAAGAACAAACGTACTAATTCTTCCTACAATCAAACTCGACTAATTGGAAGCGATCGCAAACCAAGTTGAAGCTGTTGTGAACATATAATCAACTGAAGAAAGGTTTCGAAGCATCATCGCATTCAATTTAACAAAGCGGTGACTTCATCCATAAGCCTTAGTTTTCGCACAGAGGAACGAACGACCAAAGAAAAAGGAAACAAGAACGGTCCAAAGAAATAAATAAAAAAGGATTCACGTTTAACTTTTATTTAGGACGGCCTAGTTTTGGGTTTTTAATTATATAAGGCTTTAATTAGGGTTTTGTGATATTTAATTTGTTTTTATTGTATTTTTCCTTTTTAAACTCTTGTAATCACTATTCGCGTGACTAGGGGATGAACTACAGTGGTGTAGTTCGAGAATTCGCAACTCAGTGGCTGAGTTGTGGCAGGGTTTTGAGTGTAGAGTTAAGGCTAGTCGATAGCGGGTGTCGTAAGTATACGTATGTAGCGTCTGACTGCTTAATTTCTAGTAGAAACCTTAGGGCAGCACGTAGGTAGGGTTCTGCCGAAGCTAAGTAAATTTTTTATTGTTCTATTTCTGCATTTATTATTCTGCTATTATCTGTGCTGCTATTATTTTGATATCCACGTTGAAATTATTTTATACAAACCTCCACAATAATTTTTATAATTGATAGTATCACACTATTCATCCCTCTCCACTATAGGGTGAAATCGATCCTACAAGTGGTATCAAAGCCAGGTTCAAAAGCCATTTTTGCTTTAAAAATTTGATTTTTCAAAAACCAATTTTTGTTTTAAAAATTCAAAATTTTAAAATGGCTTCTTTTAATACTGCTTTTGCTGAGGGTCGGTCTATTGTTAGACCACCAATGTTCAATGGTGAATATGCTTACTGGAAAAATAGAATGAAAATCTTTCTGAAAACCATTGATGGTGAGAATATAGTTGAGACAGGTTATAGAGCACCCACTATAGTTGTAAATAATCAATAAATTGAAAAACCATTTGATCAATGGACAGATTTAGAAAATAAGTTACAGAATGCTAAGGCTATGAATTCTATTATTTGTTAATTGGATCGTATTGAATTAATTGTGTCTCACACTATCTAACTTCGCAGGAAATATGGCATGCACTAGAAGTGACTCACGAAGGAACATCTCAAGTCAAGGAATCTCGCCTTGCCATGCTGAGTAGCGAATACGAGAATTTTACAATGGCCAAGGAAGAAAATGTCAAAGAGATGTACGGACGACTTTCCAACATCATATACAAATCAAAAGCTCTTGGAAAATCATATACGGAATTGGAAATAGTGCGAAAAATCCTTAGAGTCCTTCCACGAAGTTTTGAAGCAAAAGTGACTGCCATTCAAGAATCGAAAGATTTAAAACAAATCAAAGTTGAAGAAATCATCGAAAATCTCACCACTTATGAGCTAGAAATGAAATTCAAGGAAGAACGTGAAGGAGGAGATACTCGAAAGAAATCAATAGCTCTCAAAGGAACAACTGAAAGTGATGACGACGACGACGACGATGGAGCAGCAGAGCTGGCACTGTTAATGAAGAGATTCAAAAGTGGAACCGAAAATACAGAAATCCGACTCTAAAACAAAAATTAAAAAGCAGAATAATCAACGTTCTAGATAACCCGGAAGAGCAAGAAATCATTTATCACACGTGCAACAAACCTGGTCACATCAAGCCTAATTGTCCTCAAAATCGACTCGGCGATGGAAAGAAACCGAAAAGGAGAAGTTTTGCAGCTACTTGGGATGAAACTGATAAAGCTAATAAAAGCACTGGGAGTGAGAGTGAAAAAGAAAAATCGTATCTTCGAGGTGATACAACTGATAATGAAGATGACGAGCCAAGCGAGGTATCAAAACTTTCCCATTCGCAATTACTTATATATTTTCATGAGGTAAATGGGTGTTTTGAACGACTTAAGGAAAAATACACTAAAATTGAATTACAAAGAGATACTTCGATAGATTTAAATAAAAAGCTTGATAAATTGGTTAAAAACTATCAAATTAGGAGCCCTAAGTGTGATATGTGTCCATCACTTGAAGATGAAATTAAAAAATCAAAAATTAAAATTAAATCACTTGAAAATGAAATTCTGATTTTGAAAGGGAGTGAAAATTCTCGGAGAGAAAATTCTGTTAGAGGGTGCACCCAATTATTAAATAAAAATGAATTTCTAAAAACGCTAGTCCAACAATTGTCTACAACTTTAGAAAAAATTTCCAAAAGTGAAAAATCATTCTATATGCCATTAGGAAAACAAACTGTTAATGCATTTAGACAAGGACTTGGATATAATCAATCTGAACATGTTAAAAGAAAAATTAATCAAGTCAATTCCATGTGCACAATTTGTAGAAAATTTGGACACAATCAAAATATTTGTTGGTATAGACACAAACACGTGAAAACTATACCAATTTGGGTTCCAAAAGGCACAAATATAAAATCCCTCAAAGTTAAACAAATCTAGATGTCGAAAGGAACATATGTAAATAGTTTTGGGTCTCCACAAAATTATTTTTTAAAATAAATTGCCACTGACAACCATGGACGTATAAAAACAAATAGGTCACAAAAATATTCTTTCGTGTAGGTGTAGTGGCAGGCTGAGGAACAACAGTGTTATCTGGATTCTGGCTGTTTCAGAAACACAACGAGCGACAAATCAAAGTTCCTTAGCCTAGTATCAAGGTGGCAGAATCGCAATAGGCAACAACGAACGGCAAAGGTAAAATTGGTAATGGAATATTGAACGATTTACTAAATGTGATAATCTGCACCTTAATTTAGCCAGTAATATGATAATGATATAAAAGCTGATTTTGATTTTTAAAATGTTGATATTCTAACTTTTTCAAAATTGTTGGCCAAATGATTCTCTTATGCCGAGAATACTTTAAAATCTCTAAATCTCCGAACTACTTCATATAGATTTAATGACGATAATACATTTGGCTGACTCTATATTCATGTTTTTTGTTTACACAGTTTCAATTCAAATTCAAAAGATGTAAAAATGATTTCAAAGTATTTGATACAACATTATGGTCTAGTCTATGACATCAAACTAATGATAATCTCGAGTGAAAGAAAAAATCAGATGCAAATTACACCAGTAATCTAGTTGATAGAAAAATTACTAATGGAACGTCATTCTGTAGCTGCATCGTTTTTCAAAGACAAAATCTGCATAGTTTTCATTTCAAACAACTTTTAGATAGCAGACATTTTTCTCATAAAACCCTTTCAATGAATGGTTGCCCTTGTTTTCAAATTAGTTATTTTTTAGAAAAATTGATTTTATAAGTATTTTTGGATTTGATTTTAAATGACTACATTGACTAATCTGACTCCCTAATGATTATCGAAAAGATAAATAGTGATTGAAAAAGTGATGAGTGTTGATATTAATCATATATTATAACTTGAGACGGTATATTTAGTGAATTTTTTAGAAATTTGAACAAGAGTTATAAAAACTTTTTATTGTTAAAAATTCCATGATCATCTCTATTTCTATCATATTACTAACGACCACCACTCATCAAAATTCAATATAGTTTGTCAATATGTGGTATTTTAAATAGGAAATCATTCATTTTTCATTTTATATTTTTTTTAAAAGGAGATCCAAAATATTCACTCTCATTTAAAAGTCCTCATGGTTATGCATAGGTGAATTACTTGGAATTCTTGATTATGTCCTTCCATGCTCATTTAATAGTCCTCACGGTTATGCATGTATGGAACGCATATCAAAATTGATTTATTAAATAGACAAGTTAATTCTAATCCCATTTAAAAATCATCACAGTTAAGCATGGTTAGAAGATACTTGATTTCATTTTTCTGAATAAAAAAAATTAGAATACTACTAATCTCATTTAAAAGTCCTAATGGTTATGCATGGTTAGTAGATATTCAAATTCCTGATATAAATATACCACAAATAGACACAACTATATGTTCGTATATGATGATATCATCCCTATCACTCTAAAGTGGAATATGCTTCAAACAGAGTACTTATGATTTTTGTTTGATTTTTTTTATTGAAATCTAATATTTATATTTGATTGATTTTTAATGTTATATTAATTTCTATCACTTTATCTCTATTTTTCTAACACTACTACTCTTTTGCTGATAACAAAAGGGGGAGATAAAAGTTAAGATTTTAACAAATAAAGGTCAGATATTTTCTATTTGCATCTAGAGTTATTTGCATATTTTTATTTACATGCATATATGAAGAGGGAGATTTGTGTAGAGAGGGAGCATTCAAATATGGGGTGCAAATATAGTCTATCAATGATCAAATACATTTAACATATTCAAAATCTTAAATACATGTTTGTTATCATCAAAAGGGGGAGATTGTTGAATATGCTAGTATATGATTTTTGTTTGATGATTATAAACATATATATATATATATATATTCATTTAAATGTATTTGTTAATGTACTATTTTATTTTCACATAATTAAATAAATATTTGTCGAATAAAATAAATAACAATTTAAATTCAAATAGATATTTTATTCAAATAAATATTTATTATAATTTTGAATAGTACAAATTTAAGCTCTCATTATATATAAAATCTTTGATTACAATACATTGATTACATCACATTTCAATTTACGTAATTGTCCTCACTATATATCGCTTATTCACTTTTATTTAATCTTCAACTTGAATCCAGCATCTGAGCAATCTGCAAAAATATACACTAACACAGTAAAATTGAAAATAAAATATTTTTGAAGTATAAAATAAAATCTAATTATGAAAATATTATTTGCCTCGGTTATTTAGGTTGTTCATCATCATTTAATTTTGAATTCATCATATACGAATAGCATGTGGCACACACAGTGTATCACTGTACATGCCACAAGGCCGTGCACACCGATATATACACTTGAAAAATTACAGGGACATGTGGGCATAGGTCAAACCCAAATGAAAAGCTGGGTTTAACTCAAGTGAAATAAAAATAATGTCACGACAGGAGCACAAGGTCAAACCCGAGCTTTAAAGCTGGATTCAACACAGGTGCAGTCAAAAAATACAAACACAATATGTACAAAGTCAATGTAACAGTGGTGCACCATAAATTGGCATAAGACATGAGCATAAAACAAAAGCTCCAAGCAGACTCAACTAGCTCATGCTAATCAAATAGCAAAATACATGTGGTCGAGAAAACCGAGCTGGATATGCTACAAGTCCATACACAAGACTCCAATGTAGTTGCAATGTAGACTACAAGTACAAAGCATGCATCGGTTCAATATGCAATGTAACCAGAACTAGTTCAGTAATCAAGTGAACAATGCAAACAAGTCATATATACAAGGGCCAAGCAAATGATACATGTAAAGACTCAAGACTACACAATTCAAGACGAAATCATATCACAAAACAACAAAAGGCACCAGACTCGATTGAATCAAGTACAACAAGAACAGAGTCTCGACCAAAACTACACCAGCCTCAACATGAAGTTCAACACCGTATATGTACAACATGAACCACACAAGTACACAAGGCACGTCACACTGGAATATGTAGTACAACAAAGTTAAGGTGCAACTCAACTCAACTCGAAGACTGGACACTACTCACTACAATCACCAATGGAATGAAAACCATACATGAGTTTCAAATGCAATACAATATGAAGTCTAATTCAACTCATATAAAACAGTGAATAAACAATGTCACCAGTGAACAAGATCAGAGAAGAAAGTAAAATGGGACATGTATATACACAGTGCACAGCATCATCAATGCAAACCAGATTCAAGCTCAAGAAAAACAGAGGCAATACTCAAGTACTACCAGAATTCTTCAGCTACCAAAATCATGGAATAGTATGTTACAGTTCGAACAATATTACCAGCATTTTAAGAAATCCAAATGGCCGAAGTCAACACGATCAAAGTCAATGCCGAAGTCATAGAGAATCAAACCGTGATAGTAAGTTCGAATAATGTACAATCAAGAAACCATTTTTCAACAGAAATTTCAAACCAAAGTCAAAAGTCCAAACAATTCAAAGCCATGGTTGTCAAGGAATAATACAGCTCAAAATCGAAGTCGTGACAACCAAGTAAATGAAATATACGAAGTGAATAAGTCAAATTCAAATCATAGCATTCGATCAAAATCAAACGGCCAAGAAAATTATCAGACGAAACGAATTTATAAAAACTAGAATTCTATATAAACCCTAAACATCATCGGCAAAAAATTATTCAAGTTCGAGCTAAACGGAGAAGAATAAATCATAAAACTCGAATCAAAGTCGAGTGCTATATAAATCAAAAGGAAAAAATGTACCAATTCTTTCTACAATCAAACTCGACTAATTGGAAGCGATCGCAAACCAAGTTGAAGCTGCCGTGAACATATAATCAACCAAAGAAAGGATTCGAAGCATCATCGCATTCAATTTGACAAACCAGTGACATCATCCATCAGCCCTAGTTTTCGCACAGAGGAACGGACGACCAAAGGAAAAGGAAACAAGGACGGGCCAAAGAAATATAAGAAAAAGGACTCATATTTAACTTTTTATTGGGCCGGCCTAGTTTTGGGTTTTTAATTATATAAGGCTTTAATTAGGGTTTTGTGATGTTTAATTTTTTATTTATTGTATTTTTCCTTTTTAAACTCTTGTAACTACTAGTCATGTGACTAGGGGACGAACTACGGTGGTGTAGTTCGAGAATTCGCAACTCAGTGGCTGAGTTATGGGAGGGTTTTGAGTGTAGAGTTAAGGCTAGTCGATAGGGTGTGTCGCAAGTTTGTGTGTGTAAGCGTCTAACTTCTTAATTTCTAGTAGAAACCTTGGGGCAGCAGTAGGCAGGGTTTTACCGAAGCTAGGTAAATTCTGTGTTGTTCTATTTCTGCATTTATTATTCTGCTATTATCTGCGCTGCTATTATTCTGACATATCTGCGTTGAAATTATTTTATACAAACCTCCGCAATGATTTTTATAATCGATAGTATCACCCTATTCGCCCCCCTTCCCCCTCTAGGGTGAAATCGATCCTACAAACACATCTTTGTACGACCCACTAGTTGTTCATCATCTAAGCTATTTTCTCCTTTTAGCTTCCTAGCTTGCATGCATCTAAGCCTTGTAGCTTCATTCATGGCCACGAGGATTATTCGAGCTCGACGCTTCAACCCGAGCCATTCGAAATGGACTTTAACTACTGTAGATACAATTTTGCATATACTTGTATAAGGATTGAATTTCTGTTTCATCACATAGTATTACATCTTGTAATCAAGATCTTGTTACCGAATCAAAGAAATTAACTCAACTACCATAATGGACGTAAATCATCTTAATTGAACCACTCTAATTCTTATGCCTCTTTACATTACTTGCACTATTACTCATTATCCCTTCATTTTCTATTTATTAACATGGCATCAGCAGATTACCTTTACTACTATCAATTTGAACATATTATTCCAAGTGTGGCTAAAATTTAGTCCACAACTGCCTTATTTTTGCATTGACGTCGCCATCTAACAGCGATTATAGTGAGAGTGGGTTGGGGATGATCAATGGCGATGATGAAAAGAGGTAGTAGTTATGGTTGTGACCATGTAAGACGACTTTCAATGAAGACTAGGCCCCACCAAGATCTATGATGGAAAGAAGGTCCTTAATTGAAGGTGAAGATTGGTCGGGTTCGAGTTCCTTGGATGGATCGGCTAAGAAAAATCATGCTTAGATCTGAGTTCGGTGGTGGATTTGAGTCTGAAAGTGGATTGGAGACAAAGGCGATCATTCCCGAAGACAAAGATGATGTATTAAAAGGATGAAATTTGAAAATTTTAGTTAAGTTCAAAACTTCATACACTTTTTGAAACCAATGGATCAGTATTGATCCATCAATCAATCAAGTGATGGTTATTAGATAAAGTGGAAAAGGAAATAAAGGCTTATCGGTGATGAATGAGGTCTTCGAATAGTAGATTTTAACATTTATATCTATCGAGAAGACATGGTTGGATTATATCTTAGAATGAAAATGAAAGTCTTATAAAATATGCACCATTTCATGGAAACAAATCGAACATCGGAAGCATTTTGCAGATTTGAACCTGGTTGCTTGTCTCGATTCAAAGTATATTTTGTATTTATAGAAACATATTTTAGAAGGAAAGTGTTATTCGATATTTGGCCCAAGCGATATTTCGATGAAACTGGACCGTGGAATAATGAAGGAATTGATCCTGGGCTTTAAAAAGATCAACTATAAAGATATCAGTGAAAAAAGTCATGTTTTTGGAAAATGCCATAGATCATACTGATCCATAAAAGGTTAAAAATTCTAAGGTTTGACTTGTGCTACGGATGTACATGCTATTTTGGAGAAAAAGTAAAGTTTTGAAGATAGGGGATAAACTGGTATCGATTAATCAAAAGTGAAATTTTGCTCACAAAGACTTAAGAGAAAGTAAAGAAAAGGTACAAGGTTGACCAATTCATGGATCAGTACTGATCCATGTAATATTCAAATATTAGTTGCTTTCACCTATTATTCTTCCTGGGATATCGAATCTGATTGTTTGATGATTCAAACTAGATCCGATGATTTTGATGCATGGATTCAACTAAAAGTAGCAAGCTTTATAACTTGGAAAAGGACTTCTAGCAAATATACTCGACTGCTAGCCTTTTGCGGTGGAAACAATGCAAAATTTCATAATCAATCATTTGTACCATCAAAATGGCATTGTGATTTGGTAGTAATAGCAGAGAGTAATCAATAAGAAACTATATGACGTAGGCCAAAGATTAGCCAAACTACTATAAAAAGATTGTGTATCCTTTCTCTTTTCTGTTCTATTTCTTTTATTTTAACTTTATTTCGATCATTTGAGGATGTTAGAAATTACTTATTTTTACTAATATTTTTTATATGTTTTCATATTTTTGTACAAGTGCTCATTTATAATATCAAAAAGTGTTAGAAATTAATAAATATAAACTGTTACAAAATTATTGTTTTAGTGTAGTAACACACAAACACGCGCGCACACACACACACACACACACACACACACACACACATATATATATATAGTGGGTGCTTGTGTTGTATGTGTGCATGCGTGCATGAAGTATGTATATTAGTTCTAATACATGTGTATAATAGTACTTATGTATGTACATAATTTTTTAGATACATATATTTATCAATTTTGATACATAATTAATGATAATCAAATTTGATTTTTTTTTCATAATTACAACAGTTTTGATTTTTATTTTTGCACTGTAAAAATACCTTCTTAACTTATTAAGTGGATATGTTCTAAACTAAGCAATTTCACTATTATCAAATTGTTTAAAGGATATTAAGGTATTGTCGTTAAATGAGATATCCCAATTTATAAATTTATTATGTCAGATTCTAAAAAATAAATAGATTATGGAATATGCTCCTTTGACCAAAACATGTTATATTCATATTTGGCATGAGCATGTTATTTTTTTTAACGATAATCATACTATAACATTTAAGAAAGATTCATTTAATTATTACTCACACTTTCACTTTTAAGTCAATGGCTCATGCAAGGTTGAGGATCGGGATGTAGAGAGATCCATCTCCTACTCCAGCTACATTGGACTGAGATGTTACTATTACCAAGAGAAGATATGAAAATACTTTTACTATGATTTACATTTAACATTTTTTCTTTTTCAAATGTTTGATTACTTATTACTATGTAGAGGAATATGTACAAAAGAAGTATAAGCATGTCTCATATGTAATGGCTACAAGTATATGCATCATTTGTAAATGATCAAAGTAATATTATTGGAATGACATGCGTGTAATGTATAAAATTCTTGAATAAGAACTATGAGTGCATTTGGGAACACTTAAGGGTTAAAGTTTTCAAGATGTTTCAACGACCCGAATTTTCGCGTTCGAAAATCGACATCCATACTTCACTTGTACTCGGATGCCGCAGATTCAACGCCGAATCTGGTTCGTCGGAGCTTAAAGCACATTAAGTACAACAACACAGCGGAAGAAATGAATATATCATTGATATACAACATTTGATACAATGGAAAATACACCATGATACAACACCCAACACCATCAGAGATTATATACAACACCACAGGGGAAATATATCGACATTAGCAAAATCTTCAAGAGAATCTAATACTGCAACTCCAAAACAAAAGTCCAAAGCCAAAGCTCTTAACTTCAAGCTCGAACCACGATCAAGCTGAACTTGTAGCAAATGCGATCCCAAACGCGATTGCCAAACCAAAACTTCAAAGGCTATCAAATCTACACCTATTATTGGATTATTTGAAAAAACCAACTCTAGACTGCCCGTGTAGAAAATTGTGGGCATGTAGAGTTTAGGAAGGGAACAATAAACTCTGGGTCGGTCATGTGACTTGTATGAGCAAACAAAATAGTTTATCTTTAAAACAAACAACAAAAGATTTTAAAATTTTAAATCCGCAATGCATTTTGAAAAATGAAACTACCACAAGGCCTCCCGCCGCACAAACCATGCAAACGCAGAATTGGAGGAGATATCTCCTTATGATAATAAAAAATGCTTGATACGCGAAAACCATTTGATATTATTATTAGTGCATAGTGCAGAAAACCTTTCGAAAGTATAATATTAATCTTAGTCAGCATACAACATTCCGTCGTATGCCTACAATAGCTACCATGTTCAATAGCAAGTTACCGCCACATTCCATGGTAGGTTATACAGCTAAAACCGTACAGGGTGCGTATTGTTTCTTTGGATTTCCAACAAATGGTCAGGCTAAGGAACTTCCTATTACCATATGGGAACGCCTCTGGAGGGACGCATTGAGAACCTATCCGGCTCTCTGCAAACACAAGGCCGGTTTACCCCCTTCCCGGGAGTAACACCTAAAGATATGCCATCCCGGTCGTTTGCGACCTTTATCCGAGAGCTCTCAACACCAACAACCACAAAGCAATGTATTTGCAGTAACCATATAGGTTAACTATCTGGGCTCCATACGATGGTACCACCCTTTTTCAGAAGGAATGGACATACCCTAGGGGCGCGACCCCTGAAACCTTGCCGTATCTTTCCTGTTTCGACCATTTTCGGGGAGTGAGGTCCGACGAGGTCTCGTCTACCAAGCTATGCTTTCACAAAAGCCATGCTTTGATCAACAAATGATCAGCAACACTCAGTAGCACTCAGCATGCTAGACTACCAAATTGGAAATGTATCACTAGTAACCATCAACTACATAACCTCTGAGCTCATACATCTCAGAGAAGGTTGTTAAGCTAAGAGAATAAATCTCTTCCACCAAACATAAATTCATTTGATAGAAACCAGCATTACATCTCAAAGTATAATGTCAGACACACATCCATACAAGTCTGTTCCGGGTTCGGACAGAGCCGAAGGCACTTCTAAAGAAGCCTTTGCAAATCTGGATAATCCCTAATAACGTCCGGACTTCTCATCATAAAGGGTGATCAAATCTCTATACCGGGGATCAGCCAGTGCAGAGACATTTGACGAGCTATCCTTTTGCTTTCGGAAATATCCGGTCTTCACCACCGGTCTTCAAATGCAATCCATAAAGTCGTATCATTATTTGGAATGGGTTATATGATACAAGGTCCTCTTCCGGCTAAATCGAATAATGAGCTCTTATATTTAAAAAGCATATGGATATTGGGATCTTAGTTAAGTCGTGACTTATTACCCAAAACCTTTCTTTGAAAGGGTTTAAACAAATTACCACTTTCAAATCTTTAAAAAAAAGATTCACTTCACAAAGTTCACCCATATTTCACAAAGATTCATTCACAGCTTTTCAAAACAATTTCTTTTCAAATTGGATTAACTCCTTCAGTTTTTAAATCAAAGATTCAATTCATATCTTTCACAACCATTTCCTAGATTCATAGCTTTCAAAACAATTCACATTTCAAATCTTTTATATATAAAAGATACATCATTTAAAATCCTCTTCAATTTCAAAACAAGGTTCAACCATCTTTCACAATGATTCATTCATAGCTTTCCAAATTTACATTTCAAACTTGAAATCTTTTCAATACAAATTGAAAATTCTTTCTTTATTTGAAGGCCATTATTGTGACGATCCGGAATTTTTGAGCATTTGAAATTGAAATATTTAATTGATTTTAAATATTTAAAAGTTAATTTTTAACTTGAGTTCACATATCACCAATTATTTGATAATTTAATTATTAAATTAAATAAGTTGAAGTTGGATAAAAGGTTGAATCTCCAGTTTTAAGCCTGTTTAAAATAATTTGAAGGCTTATAAAATTAATATCGATAATACTGAGGATAATAGAAGTGTAAAAATTGAATTCGGAAGTGTTTTGTTAAGTCTAGAAATTTTATCGTTTAAATCGTTATTTAAAAACAGCCTTCCGAGGCACAGTCTCGGATTTCGACGAAACCAATTCCATTGGATCCGTAATAGTTTATTATTATCGGATTTCAAATTTCGTAATGTTTGGAGTTGTTTTGTGAGCGTACGATATGTAAACGCCTTGAAATTTATTTCGATATACTTTGGAAATTTTTAATTTAAAATAGGCTAGTCAACTACTTATCCTTCCTATGCACACCACCTTCCTGTCATTTGATTACATATTTTCCCAATTCAAAGCCGTTCAATCAACAATCAAGATGCTCAAATTTATAAAATAAAAGAAAGCTTCGAGGGGAAGCTTTCAGCCGCGTTTAAAAAAAATGGCCGAGAATCAACAGAACAAAATTCATTTTCGTTCGAATCCAAAAATGGCCGAGATCATGTTATTCTTCATCTCTTCCCCTTCTGTTCGTTTTCAAAAAAAAAAAAAAATTCAGGCCGAAGCCCATTTCTTCTAAACGAATTTTTCCCTAAATCGAAAATCAATCGAATGGCGGACCGAGCTCGAGTTCGTCGCGAACGGCAACGGTATGGGGACTCATTCGTGGGAATCGATCGCAAACCAGGAAGCTCGAGCAAGAACAAGCGGAGGATAGAAGTCGTGATGCTTGATAACGTTGGCTTCGCAAGCGTCTAGGGTTTGGGAAATTGAGGGATGAAGGCGCTCAGGCTAGCACACGCGCGGCATTTTGGTTAGAGGCGTGAAGGGTGGGCGACTGCGACGGTGGCACTGCCGACGCTAGGGAGGGATACTGGCAGCATCGTGGTCGGCTAGGGGTTGCCGCGAGGTCATGCTCGAGCTGAAGTGGTAGTCGCGTACGAGGTATTCGATTTCGATCTTTATTTTATTTTATTTATTTTTATGGTTTAATTAAACTTGATTTTAACATATCTAATGTATACTGATTTGAAATTAGATGTATATAGGTTTTTTCCTGTAGTTAGTTTTTGCTATTTGATGTTGGGATAGCCAATTTTAAAGTAATTATATTATATAGATTGAGGAGGAGAAAATTTGCAGATAAAACCGATTTCTTGTTTTCACAAACATATATAGTAAGATAAAAAAACCATTTCTGTTTTATTTAAATTATATATAAGGCAGAAAGGCATTTTTATTTAGAATTTAGTAATATATATGTAAACAGCGAATTCATACATGTATATATATATATTAGATTTTGGAGAACGGGAATTTTAAATGGTAATGAAGTTTATTTATAAGGATAAAATAATAATAATAATAATAATAATAATAATATCTAATAATAAACATATCAAAATTTTAAACCCACTAATTATTTCAAAACAATATATTAGAGTGATCAACTTGTTATTTGTTTTAGTTGCTAAAAGGTTTCAGGAAGGAAAGTTGGCTTAGAATTAAATCATTAGATTAAATAAATTATTAGGTGGTAATTGGGTTGTTCGATTTGTTTCGAATATTAATAAAATCATATAAATATTTATACAAGGTCACAATCTGGAAGGAAGCAAGCCGGATTGAAAATGGATTGCAAACAAAAATCAAAGGGGAGTTGATCTCACTCAGCTGAATTTTAATTTAAAATTTAAATAATAAAATTTAAACAATTGATTGATTGATTTGATTTAGCGTGTTATATATAGTAGTGTATAGTATATCTTGGAATGTTTGATTTCCCGCATTAAATAGAGCATGATTTTATATTGAAAACTCATATACCGTGTTATTCCACCTCGAAGTGGAATTGGTATTTTATGTTGTGCTAACATCTGTGGATGCAGGTAAAACAGGTTGGAGGGATCCAACTGGATTCCACAACATTTATTTAAATTATTTAATACCCTCTGTTGTGATTATTTTATATTCTGTGATGAATATTATAGACAATTGGAATATTGGATGTTATGGTTTAACTGAATATATTCTGGTGCACTAAGTTATCAAGATATATAGAATTGAATTTTGAAAATAAAATGAAGAGAATTTGTAAGTGAAATAATTGTAGAGAATTTAAATAAATTAAGAATAAATTGGATAAGAATAATATTAGTTTTAAAATCTATTAAATAATTCCGAGTACGGAAAGGAAATTTTGAATAAACAGAAGATTAATGAATTTTAAACTTCAGTATTATTATTTTTAAAAGAACAAAACATTTATTTAAAATTTAAGATTTGAATTTTGAAAAGAATAAAGAAGAAATTGGGAATAACCTGAAATTTGTATATTTCAGTTTAAAGGATTTAAAATCAAACGGCAAATAATAACAATAATAACAAAGTCCATAATTAATGAATTTTAAAATGAACTGAGAAAGTAAAGAAATTTATTTCAAACGGAATAAGTTGGGAATCAATTTGGAAAATTGATTTAACTGATTGAGATTGAGAATTCTTCCTGGATAACCAAGTACGTTTTCAAAGTGAATTTTTAAAAATAAGTTAAAAGTTTTAAAATTGTTTAAAAGCAAGTTTTGGAAATTTATTATTTCTGAATATTTAAATTCTAAGGTAAGTATTTTCTTAAAATCTATTATAGCAGTAATTATCTAAGAAGTGACTTAGTATTTTGTTTCTTTAAAAGTGAAAATCTAGTTTTATATTTTATTAAATAACCTTATTTTCAAATATTTATATAGTATGTATTTTAACCAATTAATGAAGTAGTTTTAACTTAAATGTTTTAAAGTATATTTCAAAATAAAGTGTTTTAAAATATTTCAAAAATCTAGTTTGGTGCTTGGTGATTTCAATGGAGATAGAAAATATTTAGGAAAGTTTATTCGGAAAAGAAAGGTGGTTTTGAAACTGTTTTCAAAGGATTGAAAATAGTAATATATCTTGTAAAGATATTTTGAGATAAATAAATAATTTGGGAAATTATTTATTGTGTGATGGATGTTTGTGAATTTAAATTGATAGTTAAATCACCGACTATCAATATTGGACAAATGCGTTGATCGTTTCGAAGAGACCGGGATCGAGATTTATTTCTCTAAAACCACTTTGATCCGGTTTGTACGTTTCGTGTGAAACTAGTTTGGATTCGAAGATGGAGCTGTGAAGTGCAAGGGCTAGTCGCTACTAATCCTGAGGATATTTTCAAAATGGATGTAGTAGGAATAGTGCCTTCGTTTCCGTTCGAACCCAGGACGGACTTGTATGGATGAATGCTTTCGGAACATCGTCAGGTGGACGATGGGCATTCCAAGGGATATGTTCTATAAAGGTAACGCTTAGCCTCAAGCCTCATCAAATGGGAATGACTGAAAATCAGGGGTTATGCAGAAAGGCTAGGTGGGTAGCATCCAAGCAGGGTGAGGTCATCCCTGTCTAGATGTTCCTTTTTTTGGCTTAGTGGGCGGTTGCTAATCCCAACCGCGGGCTGATCTCACTCGAGATTATCTAGTAAGGGGTAGTCCCGGTCTTGTGTTGCAGGGGAGCGGGCGTACTCCTCGGTACTATGATCTAGGCCACGTACTGTGACAGGTGGTACCCCAATGCCTAGTCATTAGTTGGAAATCCATTCTCCCTACGAGCCTTGTACGAGTTTTGTTTGTATTACCCACTCTGTGGCTAGTAGCTGGAATTTAATAGATGTAACAAATTCGGCTATTTTATAAGTATTTGTATATAGACCCTATTATAATATCAGAGGATTTCTATAAAAATTGTTTTAGCTATCGTAAGGTAAAAACCCGACATGTTTATTTGTGGCGTGGTCTTACGAGATGCTTTTGTTTCCAAAAGGATTTTTGAAACTTTAATAATCCATTGAGTGTGATTTTCTCATGCTGGTATGTCCAGACTAACTCGGGTGTTATTTAACTGTAATGCTCGGGTTAGACCGAGTATTATAGGATACATGACATGATGCTGTGGAGCTCAGGAGACGAGCTGGATGACAATACGTACTTCCGTACTTTTGTGTATATATATATATATACATATATATATCCGCTGTATTGAGTTGTTGTGTATCCATTTATATGTTAGTGATGTTGAACTGTGATTGATGTACTCTGATGATGTAATATATAAACAGATATATTTGATTTTGAGTAAAGATCATTTATTATCTATTAGATTTTATTTCACTGCGATAGTTAGATTCTGATGTTGTTTTCTATTTTCTTCTTCTACCTCTTCTTCTTTAACCCAAATGGTTCGTATTTCTGTACAACTTGAGTTGATTTAGGTAGAATAGTGTTGACTCAAGGGGTACGGATTTGCGGGCTGTTACAGTTGGTATCAGAGCTTAGGTTGGTGATAACCTTGGCTCGGGTGGGAATTACTCATTCAAATTAGAGTCCGTAGTACTCTAGAATGAGTTTGAGCGTATTAATCGATATGAGCGCGTATTTGTTAGTGAATATAAACTATTTTTAATATTGTGTTGATTGGTCTATTGAGTGGCATATGAACTTTCGTCGGCACAGTCTGGACAACTGTATCGAAGGGGTTTCTAAACGCTTGAATAGAACAGTTTGACACAGTATTGTTTTTAAATGTGGGTGAATGAAATAATTTTACCCAAAAAATATATTTTTGATATAAAGAAAAGTTTTTGTAAACTATTTTAGCTAATATGTGGTTGCTTGGATGTTAGAAATGATAATATTAAATTATTATCATTGCTGTGTAACAATTTAACTAGAAATTGGAAATATAACCAAAGTTTAAGGGAATAAATTCATTATAAAATGAAATTTATAAATATGAATTATAATTGTAAATTATAAATTGAAATATAATTAAATAGGTATTTGTATAAGCATAAACTATACAAATGCATTATAGTTAAAATTTGAATTAAACAGAATTTGAAACTTTAGGACCCTTGAGATTTTGGAAGTATTTTGAAGATAATAATAATATTATTGTTTTAAAGGTATTTCTAAAAGGAAATTTGTTTTAAATGGATTTTGAAAGTGATATAGCATTGAAATCACTTGGATCATTGGGAAATAATTCTGATGATGACGGTCGCATCATCAGTATTCATTTTCGAATTTCTAAGTGACGGATTGCTGCCAAAAACTGTTTTGTTCAAAAAAGCTAGTTGTTTTTGAAAATCTCAAAGGAAATTTGTTGGGAATAAAATCAGGATTGGTTTAAATTTTTGAGAAATGTGATTTGAGATGTTGGAGATTTCAAAATAATTTGAAACCAACAGTCGGGTGTTTAAAAATGCTGATGAGATAGGTTGTAAGCTTATAAATTGAGAAGATTTGTTTTAAATCAGGAAGGAAATATAAGCTTTGAATGTTGGAAATTTAAATTTAAAGGGAAAAGTTAAAAATGAAATTAACTTGGATTGGGGAATAAATTTTAACTGGGTTGAAATAAATTGAATAGGCTGGAAATAATATCCGGTTGTATTCAAATTAAGTTGAAATCAAATTGAATTAAATAAATCTGAATTAAAATAAAATTGAATTGGAATAATAATTCAATTGAGTTATTGAATGGAATTGAATTGAAATAAATAAATTAGAATAACTTGTAAAGGAATTAAAATCCATGGCATAAAATATGCTTGAGTTATAAATAAGCGTAAATTTCGAATTAAAAATAAAAGAAGAATATATTCAAGCCTAGAATGAATGGAAATGTGTAAAATAATAAGTGGCGACTTATAAAATTTAAAAGGGAATAGAAAGCCCAAAATAAATATTGTTTGATGAATTGAAAAATAAAATGAAAATCAATCAAGTATTGGATTATTAATAGAGGGAGAACTAATTAGATACTAAATTAGTTAATGAAATATGTAATGGAAACATAACGTAGTTAAATAGAAGCTGAATTGTGAGTTTATGATGGAGTTTGGAAATAAAACTCAAGTTATAAATTAACTTCGACTTAAATTGTTGGTGAAGTAAATGTAATTGAAATGTGAGTTCATGAAATTAGGTGGTAAATTGAAAATGGATAGTGGATTCAGAACTTGAGTTATAAATTAAAATTTAACTTGAAGTGTTAACAAATTAAATATAATTGGAATGTATTGAATAAAATAATTGGGAATGAATTGAATATGGAAACTAAAAATTCATAATGGATTGAGTGAATAAACTAAATGTATCGAATCTGGAATTTTAAATTTTATAATAACTAATCAAATGAAATTGTAAATTTAAAATGAGATTTGATTGAGATAGAATTAAGTTGAATAGAAAAGTAAAATTTACTAGTAAGACGAAATGAGCTTGAGTATAAAATTGAAGTAAATTAACTTAAGCTAATAAATGGAGGACAATTGAATTTAATTCAACTTAAACTAAGTTTAATGATATTGGATTGGATTTAAATCAAGTGAAAATAAATTTTAATCGAAATAAAATTCAGTGAGTTATAAATAATATTTAATGGAATGAAATTCTTAATTAAATAATTGTAAACCATTTAAATTGTTAAGGAATTGAAATAACTTAGAGACAATAAGAAAATAGAATGTTTTCAAGTTAATAGAATGGTTTTAAATGAATGCGGATAAGAAATGAATCGCAAATGAATAGATCGTGAATAAAATTGAAATGGTTATTGAATGAAATAACCTAGATTGTTTTCGAGCTAAATAAAATAGTTTGGAATAAACAAACATGGAATGAAATTTAAGTGAATGGATCGTGAATAAATTTGGAAAGGGATAAAATTTAATAGAATGTGTCGAGCTAGATCAAGTGGTTTTGAATGGAACTTGTTTGAATAATGAAACTAGTTTGGTTAATAAAATGAAATGCAAGTGAATGGATTCAAATTTAAAATGCAATGAAAATGAGAACGTATGGATTGTGAATAAATTTAAAAATGGAATAGAATTAAGTATAAATTGAGTTGAAATCAATTTAGATTGATTATAAAACATAAGTACTTATTTATTCACATAGATCTCGTCAATTTGCATAGAATAAATTGTCATTGGATGCAAATGGAAGTAATTAAAATTCTATGAATTGATAGGAGTAAAATAAATTGATTTTGAGAGCAATTGAATTAAATACGAGTTCAGTTTGCTTAAAAATAAATTAAATGTAAGCGATTGAGTTTTAAACCATTCAAATTGATGAAGTTGTATATGAATGGATTAAAAACCATTCAAATTTAATGAAAATGGTTTATAAATTAATTGAAACAGTTGAATTAGTATGGAAACTGTATAAATTGCTCACGGAAAGTGTTCGGTGTGCATTTCTTTTAGAATTCATGTGTTTAACTATTGCAAATAAATGAAATGTTGTTAAACTTCATATATATGGCACTTACATGTTTAAATTGAGTAAGTACAGGTACCTGGAAGCCGGGTGGCTGGATTTGGTTGCGCTAACTGCTAAAATAATAAACCGCTTGCTTAAAAATGCTAAATAAGGTACGCCTACGCAATAAAAATAGGAAATATGAACTGTTTTTAGTTTTTCCGACCGTGTGGGTCGATGTATATATATTTATATCTTTTGTCAGATTGCAAAAGCTCCTCCGTACAAAGGAGACTCTGCCAAAAATTTTCGAAAATTTTGGTAGTTAGACATTTTTTGGAAAAATATGTTAAGGACAAACGTTTTCAAATATGAAATTGAAATAAACTAGTGAATGAAACTAATTTAAAATAATGACATGAATCGGTATAAATGAAAAATAAAATTTAAATATTCAGAGTTAAAGAAAAATTGAATTCATATGGAAATGAAAGAATCAATTTGAAAAGAAATAGATATAAACTAAAGTGGTAAGGTGAAAATAAATAAAGAAGCATATAAAATGCTTATACCAACTTAAGAAAGGAATGATAAATTCTTAATTGGAAATTGAATATTAAAAATATTCTAAGTTGATATTTGAATGAATAAATATTGACACTTGTATGGAAATCGATAAAATGTTTTTGGAATGCTATGATTGGATATTAGTACTAAGCAGGATATGCATGTATTATAAACGGAAAAAGGAAAATTGGTTTCAGAACCTAAATTTGAATTGCTCGACAAAAAGGTATGTGTGTTTAAATTTCTGTGAAATTTGATTGGGTTTTTGGATCTAGCCACTTGGCTTTTTGTTTTCTTTTGGGATTTGCGAGCCCGCGGAGGCCTTTTGTAGTTGTACCGAGCTAGCCTCGTAAAGGAGATGCTGGCAAAAAATTTCGAAAATTTCGAGAGTTAGAAAATTTTTGAGAAAATTTGAAAATTTTAAACTTGGCTTTGAATTATAATTTGAATAGTTGAATAAGTAAAGTTGGTTGGGAACTAAGGAAAAGTTTGGGAAGTTAGTAAGAAAGATAAACAGGTCTTTTATAAGAAGGTCGTTAGAAAGATGTTGAATTGTTTAGTTTTGAGAAAAAGTAAACGGGTATTGTACCATTCTTCTTAATTTGTAATTTCGGGGACGAAATTCTTTTAAGGGGGGAGGAATGTGACGACCCAGAATTTTTGAGCATTTGAAATCGAAATATTTAATTGATTTTAAATATTTAAAAGTTAATTTTTAACTTGAGTTCACATATCACCAATTATTTGGTAATTTAATTATTAAATTAAATATGTTGAAGTTGGATAAAAGGTTGAATCTCCAGTTTTAAGCCTGTTTAAAATAATTTGAAGGCTTATAAAATTAATATCGATAATACTGAGGATAATAGAAGTGTAAAAATTGAATTCGGAAGTGTTTTGTTAAGTCTAGAAATTTTATCGTTTAAATCGTTATTTAAAAACAGCCTTCCGAGGCACAGTCTCGGATTTCGACGAAACCAATTCCATTGGATCCGTAATAGTTTATTATTATCGGATTTCAAATTTCGTAATGTTTGGAGTTGTTTTGTGAGCGTACGATATGTAAACGCCTTGAAATTTATTTCGATATATTTTGGAAATTTTTAATTTAAAATAGGCTAGTCAACTACTTATCCTTCCTATGCACACCACCTTCCTGTCATTTGATTACATACTTTCCCAATTCAAAGTCGTTCAATCAACAATCAAGATGCTCGAATTTAAATAAAAAAAAGAAGCTTCGAGGGGAAGCTTTCAGCCGCGTTTAAAAAAAATGGCCGAGAATCAACAGAACAAAATTCATTTTCGTTCGAATCCAAAAATGGCCGAGATCACGTTATTCTTCATCTCTTCCCCTTCTGTTCCTTTTCAAAAAAAAATTAATTTCAGGCCGAATCCCATTTCTTCTAAACGAATTTTTCCCTAAATCAAAAATCAATCGAATGGCGGACCGAGCTCGAGTTCGTCGTGGACGGCAACGGTATGGGGACTCATTCGTGGGAATCGATCGCAAACCAAGAAGCTCGAGCAAGAACAAGCGGAGGATAGAAGTCGTGATGCTTGATAACGTTGGCTTCGCAAGCGTCTAGGGTTTGGGAAATTGAGGGATGAAGGCGCTCAGGCTTGCACGCGCGCGGCATTATGGTTGGAGGCGTGAAGGGTGGGCGACTGCGACGGTGGCACTGCCGACGCTAGGGAGGGATACTGGCAGCATCGTGGTCGGCTAGGGGTTGCCGCGAGGTCGTGCTCGACCTGAAGTGGTAGTCGCGTACGAGGTATTCGAATTCGATCTTTATTTTATTTTATTTATTTTATGTTTTAATTAAACTTGATTTTAACATATTTAACGTATACAGATTTGAAATTAGATGTATATAGTTTTTTCCTGTAGTAAGTTTTTGCTATTTGATGTTGGGATAGCTAATTTAAAGTAATTATTTTATGGGGATTTTAGGCTTAAGGAAAATTTTACGGAAAAATTTAGTTCTAGGGACAAGAAGTTTGCTTTTTAGGCTGAAGGACACTTTTTAGTGTAAATCATAGAATGATAGTTGTAACTATCATTTTTGTTTACACCAACAAAGGTCCTTCAGACTAAAAAGCAAAATTGTTGTCCATGATACTAAATTTTTTCACAATTTCTTCCCTGCGTCTATTTTCCTGTTATTTTATATAGATTGAGGAGGAGAAGAATTTGCAGATAAAACCTATTTCTTGTTTTCACAAACATATATAGTAAGATAAAAAAACATTTCTGTTTTATTTAAATTATATATAAGACAGAAAGACATTTTTATATGGAATTCAGTAATATATATGTAAACAGTGAATTCATACATGTATAAATATATATTAGATTTTGGAGAACGGGAATTTTAAATGGTAATGAAGTTTATTTATAAGGATAAAACAATAATAATAATAATAATAATAATAATAATAAACATATCAAAATTTTAAACCCACTAATTATTTCAAAACAATATATTAGAGTGATCAACTTGTTATTTGTTTTAATTGCTAAACGGTTTCAGGAAAGAAAGTTGGCTTAGAATTAAATCATTAGATTAAATAAATTATTAAGTGGTAATTGGGTTATTCGATTTGTTTCGAATATTAATAAAATCATATAAATATTTATACTAGGTCACAATCAGGAAGGAAGCAAGCCGGATTGAAAATGTATTGCAAACAAAAATTAAAGGTGAGTTGATCTCACTCAACTGAATTTTAATTTAAAATTTAAATAATAAAATTTAAACAATTGATTAATTGATTTGATTTAGTGTGTTGTATATAGTAGTGTATAGTATATCTTGGAATGTTTGGTTTCCCGCATTAAATAGAGTATGATTTTATATTTAAAACTCATATACCGTGATAATCCACCTCAAAATGGAATTGGTATTTTATGTTGTGCTAACGTCTGCGGATGCAGGAAAAACTGGTTGGAGGGTCCAACTGGATTCCTTAACATTTATTTAAATTATTTAATACCCTCTTTTGTGATTATTTTATATTCTGTGATGAATATTATTGACAATTGGAATATTGGATGGTGTGGTTTACCTGAATATATTCCGGTGCACTAAGTTATCAAGATATATAGAATTGGATTTTGGAAATAAAATGAAGAGAATTTGTAAGTGAAATAATTATAAATAATTTAAATAAATTGGATAAGAATAATAGTAGTTTTAAAATCTAATAAATAATTCCGAGTACGGAAAGGAAATTTTGAATAAACAGAAGATTAATGAATTTTAAACTTCGGTATTATTATTTTTAAAAGAACAAAACATTTATTTAAAATTTAAGATTTGAATTTTGAAAAGAATAAAGAAGAAATTAGGAATAACCTAAAATTTGTATATTTCAGTTTAAAGGATTTAAAATCAAATGGCAAATAATAACAATAATAATAAAGTCCATAATTAATGAATTTTGAAATGAACTGAGAAAGTAAAGAAATTTATTTCAAATGAAATAAGTTGGGAATCAATTTGGAAAATTGATTTAACTGATTGAGATTGAGAATTCTTCCTGGATAACCAAGTACGTTTTCAAAGTGAATTTTTAAAAATAAGTTAAAATTTTTAAAGTTGTATAAAAGCAAGTTTTGGAAATTTATTATTTTTGAATATTTAAATTCTAAGGTAAGTATTTTCTTAAAATCTATTATAGCATTAATTATCTAAGAAGTGACTTAGTATTTTGTTTTTTAAAAGTGAAAATCTAGTTTTATTTTTTATTAAATAACCTTATTTTCAAATATTTATATAGTATGTATTTTAACCAATTACTGAAGTAGTTTTAACTTAAATGTTTTAAAGTGTATTTCAAAGTAAAGTGTTTTAAAATATTTCAAAAATCTAGTTTGGTGCTTGGTGATTTCAGTGGAGATAGAAAATATTTGGGAAAGTTTATTCTGAAAAAAAAGGTGGTTTTGAAACTGTTTTCAAAGGATTGAAAATAGAAATATATCTTGTAAAGATATTTTGAGATAAATAAATAATTCGGGAAATTATTTATTGTGTGATGGATGTTTGTGAATCTAAATTGATAGTTAAATCACCGACTATCAATATTGGACAAATGCGTTGATCGTTTCGAAGAGACCGGGATCGAGATTTATTTCTTGAAAACCACTTCGATCTGGTTTGTACGTTTCGTGTGAAACGAGTTTGGATTCAAAGATGGGGCAGTGAAGTGCAAGGGCTAGTCATTACTAATCCTGAGGTTATTTCCAAAATGGATGTAGGAGGAATAGTGCCTTCAGTTCCGTTTGAACCCGGGATGGACTTGTATGGATGAATGCTTTCGGAACATCGTCAGGTGGACGATGGGCATTCTAAGGGATATGTTCTATAAAGGTAACTCTTTGCCTCAAGCCTCATCAAATGGGAATGACTGAAAATCAAGGGTTATGCAGCGAGGCTAGGTGGGTAGCACCCAAGCAGGGTGAGGTCATCCATGTCTAGATGTCCCTTTTTTCGGCTTAGTGGGCGGTTGTTGATCCCAACCGCGGGGTGATCTCACTCGAGATTATCCAGTAAGGGGTAGTCCAGGTCTTGTATTGCATGGGAGCGGGCGTACTCCTCGGTACTGTGATCTAGGCCACGTACTGTGACAGGTGGTACCCCAGTGCCTAGTCATTAGTTGGAAATCCATTCTCCCTACGAGCCTTGTACGATTTTTGTTTATATTACCCACTCTGTGGCTAGTAGCTGGAATTTAATAGATGTAACAATTTCGGCTATTTTATAAGTATTTGTATATAGACCCTATTATAATATCAGAAGATTTTTATAAAAATTGTTTTAGCTATCGTAAGGTAAAAATCTGACATGTTTATTTGTGGCATGGTCTTACGAGATGCTTTTGTTTTCAAAAGGATTTTTGAAACTTTAATAATCAATTGAGTGTGATTTTCTCACGCTGGTATATCCAGACTGACTCGGGTGCTATTTAACTGTAATGCTCGGGTCAGACCGAGTATTATAAGATATAGGATATGATGCTGTGGAGCTCAGGAGATGAGCTGGATGACGACACGTACTTTCGTACTTGTATATATATATATATATATATTCCGATGTATTGAGTTACTGTGTATCCATTTATATGTTAGTGATGTTGAACTGTGATTGATGTACTCTGATGATGTAATATATAAACCGATATATTTGATTTTGAGTAAAGATCGTTTATTATCTATTAGATTTTATTTCGCTGCGATGGTTAGATTCTGATGTTGTTTTCTATTTTCTTCTTCTACCTCTTCTTCTTTAACCCAAATGGTTCGTATTTCTGTACAACTTGAGTTGATTTAGGTAGAATAGTGTTGACTAAAGAGGTACGGATTTGCGGGCTGTTACAATTATTATTTGAAAGCAAACAGTTTTCGTTTCAAAAAAATCCGATTACATTTGCACGAGTTAAAGCTCTTCAAATATAAAACTTGGGTTAAATTCAAATTTCCAAAATAATATTTTTTAAAATGGTTTAAAAGCCATATAAACACATTTATAACTTGTATAACCTTTTTAAACCATACTCTCCAAATATAGAATTCAATTCTAAATCATGAATTCAAATTCAAATCAAATTATTTAAATTTTCAAAGCTTTATCAGGTTATTCAAAATACTTTTATCTTTAAAATCCCTTTTCCAAAAGCTTTTTTATATTAACCCAATTCCATTTCCAAAAACCATTTGAATTCAAAATTCAATTTTAAAACCATTTCAAAATTTTGTGACTTAACCAATTGCCTCGTGCAATCCATATTTGTGTGTGTATAGTGTAGTCCAAATGTTTTACACAATAGTGCAACATCATCAATTATCACATCACAGATTCAAGCACATCAATTTTGATAAGTGGTATAATCCTATAACGCTTATCTTCATTCACAGATTCATAGATAGATAATGTAAATTTATCATAGATAAATAAATTACATTCATAACAGCTCAAATCAAAACAAAGCATCATACATCAGAGATATCACAATAATTCACAGCATTCAATAGAATATAATCATCCATAAGTGAGATTAATTAATCATCTGATTAATTAAATCAGATAATTAGTTAAGAATAAACACTAATCTTGGTTAATTAACATTAATTAATTACAAATCATTTTGATTAATTTTTATTTAAATCATTTATTAATTAACCATTAATAAAAAAATTAATTAACCTTTAATTATTAATTAATTATCCTTAATTAATCACATTAATTAATTAGCCCTTAACTAATTATCATTCCTTAATCACCTTCATAAATTAATTAACCTTTAATTAATTATTCCTTAATTAAATAACCATATTATTTTTAATTATCCTTAAATTAATTATTGTTCAATCACTTGATTTATCAACCTTTAATCAAAAATTAATTACTTTTTAATTAAGAAATTATCTTTGAGTAATTTTTTACCTTTTAATTATTTATCATTAATTAATTATTCTTAATGAATTTACTCAAAATAATTATTCCTTAACTGATCAAAATAATTAATTAGTCTTAAATTATTATCCAAAGTAAATAGCTTTAAATTTAATTACATAAAGTAATTATTCTTACTTACTCACCTAATCACATTTTTTAACTTATCAAAAAATTAATTAATTTTAAAGATAAACCCTTTTATCTTTAATTAACTACTTAATTACAACATTTAAGTCTTACTTGAATGAACCTTCGAAATAGATTTATTTATTATCCCATAAATTAACTAAAGACTTAATTAACAATTAAACATTTTCTCTTTCTAAATTAATTAATTAATTACTCAAGTTAAAACAATTTTACAACTCTCATTTATTAAAAAACAAGTCAAAACTGGGTTTATTTAAATATTAAAACCTGATTTATTTTAAAAATTTAAAACTGTCATATACATAATCACCCAGACCCAAGATAGATTTAGTATTTACCCAAGCCAAATGCCATTTTTCCCGAGCGAATCTTCGGGTCACTCACGACCCTACCTTCTTCGAGTCAAACACTAGTAAATCTTGAACGAAACCCTGAGAGAAACTTTCTTCCCAAATCATCATCATTCCCAGATACACAGCCCTTACGCATGCACGCGCACGGCCATACTGGCCATTCCCGCCAAGTCTCGGATCGTCGATAAGTCGACGTTGGCCCCATACCCAATTGTGGCCATCGAAATCTCGAATCGAACACGAGAATGGAAAGAAGCCTGTGAACCCAATACTGGAACCCATCGCCGTCAACAAACTTCCTTTCGTCGATGGTCCCAACCACTTGACGCCATGCAACCACAATTGGAGCTTCGTCTCGCCTCTGGCCTCTATCCCCTTGCACCGATCCACCCCGATCCATCCACGACGACGAACAAGCTCAAGAAACATCACTGGCCAAAATGAGCTTTTAAACCCTAAATTGTCACCAATCGACCGCTATAGCAACCTATAATTGCTTCAACTATTTTTCCTATGATCCACAGACCCCCAGCCTCCCTCACCATTAACTTCGTCATTCAATTCATCATCGTTTATCAGGTATTGATGAAAACATATTTTCTGTTCAACTCGAAAAATCTCGGCCATTCAAATTTAAAATTATGATTTTTCTTTCTAAATTCATACTTTTAGAAATACGAATAAGTTCATATGATCAAAGCTTGAAATTTTCAAAATCAAAACTTCGACTTGAATTCATTTATTACCGATATTCCTAGTTTATAGCAATCCTACTCATTTATTTTACTTAATAATATTTTTGAAAATTATGTTATATTGATACAAACATATCTTCCTTAAAGGCCATAGCCTGAATTTAATTGAATGCGAGGATATGAATTTGTTTATAGATTTTGGGTCCTATTATTCTTACACAGAGAAGATGAATATGCATAGAAGCTCATATCTACACAGGCATCTGATATTTACAACATGCAAACACAGCCAATATTCAAATAAACATATTCACACCATATTCATGCTTCAATCATTTATCTCATCAAATTAAAATATAGCCATATTAAAGTCAAAAGGGTAAGGTTTGCTCACCTTGTAGTTTGGAACGGAGCAGAGAACAGGAACTTGATAATTAATTTGAGTTGCCATTTGAACATGCTGCATGCTTGATTTAGCTTAAATTTGGAGTTCTTTTTTGTATTTGCTTTTACTTTGTTTCCAGGTTGCATTTTAAATCCAAACTTTGATTAATTGAGTTTCCAGGCTTTTAAATAAAATGCAGTTCGAATTTGTGAATTGCTTTTTTATTTAGAAGAATTGATCTTTACTTTGATTACTTGATTTGTTTCCAGGTTGAAGATTTGAGGTTGCCTTATGCTTTAGATCACTACACCATATTGTCAGTTTTGCAACACATCCATGCGGAAAAATCGCAACGGTTCTGAGCCGTTGCTAAATGGCAACGGCTCAAAGCCGTTGTAAATAATTCAAGAACGGCTATGGACCGTTGTAATCTTGCAACGGCTCAAAGCCGTTGTGTAGCTGCCGTGTTTTTTTTCACAACCCCCCGTTCCCAAAAGTAACGTCCTTTTAATTTCATTTCCCTCTCCTCCACGCGTTTGCCCTAGTTAATCGCCCCCATTTCCAGTTGTTCGATTGAGCGACTACAAATCCTCATCGTCGACTGCAAATCATCATCGGCTGCGGAAACGTGAAACCAATGGCAACGCTTCCATCCTCATCAACAATCCATTCTTTCATATTCCATCTCCTTGACAAAGATTTCCGTCCTCTGGCAGGCACTTCTTTCAAAATTTATTTTCTTCGAGCTATCAAACCTCAGATCTAAACATCAGGTACCATTTTTATTTTTATTTCAATGTTAAATTGGATTGGGTTGAGATTCGAGGAGTTGTCGTCGTGGTTGTTGGTGGTGTTAGGGTTGAGGGAAGAGAAGAAGTTCGGGTTTGTGGTTGGGGCTGTTGGCAATAGACATCACTTAAATTATAATCATACATGTTATATTTAAGCAGATGGTACTTTGCCTGATAATTAATATTGACCCATCTGTTGATTATTCTTAACTAAATTTTATGTGTTGTCAATTTAACATATTTTCAAATTGCACACCATTATGTCATGTACCTTATCCTTAGTTATTTGTTCACTAAATATGTTCTTGTTTGAGTCATGTCATCTATTTTTGTACATTCAGCTAACATTTCCATAGTCACCACAAGTTATTGCCTAGTTGTTCAGTGTTTGCTAGGTCACCCTGCTGCTATTTGGAAGTGTTCAAATCACTCCCGACTTTTGACTTTCTAACCTGGCAAAGATGAACATCCTAATAGATCATGCTTGAATTATACAATTTTGATTTTTATAAATATCTTAAGGGTCTAATTTGATTTTTTTACCTACGTTAATATACTTGTTGGTTCCGTTGATTAACCATATCCCATTCCTGTTTATTATAATCCATAATATTCATAGGTAAGTGCCTGCATACACCAGTTAGAATATGACTTTTAATCAAAGCCAAATCTAGGAAGACAGAGAAATTAAGACAACGTTTTCTAAGTGTGAAAAGATAGTTGTATATTTCCCTTGGCTCTGAAATAGTTCTGAATACGTAAGTTCAGAATATTTATATTTAGATATTATTATTTGGGATTCGTCTAATAATTAAGATGCCAAGCTTAGCTAATTACCTCATAGAACTAATAAATTTTGTCCACAATCTAGTTTTGATAGCCTGAGTACTACAAGTCATAAGTCAATTTATGCAATTCTTTAACTTATTAAAAGCTTTTCATTATCAATCGATAATAGTTATTATTATTTTTTTGGAAAATTGCAGACGGTTAGAAACATTGCAGACAAATAGAGATCACAAGCAACCGAAGGAGGCTGAACTTAAAGGTAATGCAGAATCTGCAGTTGTAATGACTTTTAATTTATTCTGTTCATTTTGTTGGTTTATACTATGACTTTTCAAGTATTGTAAGTTGCATTGGATCGCACTTCTACCGGTTGGAGAAGAATCCATAACCTAGGTTGTTCTTCAGATCATGCATTCTAAAATTATGTCAACTTTTATATATCCACATGATCTAAATTTTCATCCACTTGATTTTTATGTTTAGTATGAGCTTAATATTTAAATAAAGATAATTATTTAATCCATGTTTATTATAAACAAATTTCAGATTGTTTGCCATGAATGAAGTTGTCCTTCCCTTTTTTGTTTGATAAGCAACGGGCTTAACTTTTATCATTTGAAATGTGCATTATACAAAAGGGTATCATGGCTGTTCAGTTAATATCAGATCTAATTTTAAATGTGCAATCTATGATCCATCGATATTTCAACTAAAATGTTAACAAACATGGACGAATGATGGTTGAATATTTATAATGAAATCCCGTTGCACTTCCTTCCAATCAACTCTATAGTATCTTAATTACTTTTGAGGTACTAACATCTGCATCAAAAGTTGTTTATTGACATTGATTGTCGATAATAAACTTCAAAGTTTGTATGTGTGGATTTAACAAAAATTGCTGAACCTATAACTTAATCCAGTATCTACTTAACTCCTATTTTCAAAAAAGGTGGTCTTGGCACACAAATAAACTTCATTTATGTTAATTTATTTATAGTGTCAGCTTTATGGTATCCTCATTGTGATCATGAAGCTTTGGGTTAGGACTTAATTGCCAATTTCTTATTAATTCATTATTTGTTTTAGGTAGCTAAAAATATCGAAGATCAGTTGCTATTATCATAACCCAAGTCCTACTTGAGCGCATTGTATGTTTTAAACTCATTACTGGAATTCAACCCATTGTGTATTAGTGAAAAATATGTATACCCATCCAAATAAATTTTCTTAAAAAATCATTATTATTACTTATATTTTAAATAAAATTGCACACTAACAATATTTACAAAATTAATTCAATGTTAGTGTAGGTGGACGTTAGATGATGAGCTTGCATTAGTAATTAATCGGTCTTTTTGGTGGGGGTTAAGGTTAGTTGAAGTTAGTGATTTTTTGATAAGCTCGTGTATTAATACAGTGATCTGAAGTTTAATTGTTTATTCGGTTCTTTGGTTCTTTGGTTCTTTGGTTTCACAAAAGTTGAATACAAATGAAATAATAACACATTTGGGATTGAAAACATTAAAACTACGAGGGTTCTGAAATGAAGGGGACTAAAATGATGTTAGTTGGTCCCAAAGTGTAAAGACGTTGATACCTATGTCATCTTCAGCTGCCATTAGTTTAAAGTAATGGTCTAGTTTGTATTAACCGTCTCTGTGTAGATCTTCTTTTGCTTGTGTCCGGTAGCCTGTCATATTCGATTTTTACATATTATTTAAGAGGTCGACGGTAATATAAAATAAGAGTAGTTTTTACTAACGAACATATTTTAATCTTAACTTCAGTTTTATATTCAGTATCATATGTTATGGAATAAAAATAAAATTCAAAGGCTATTTTTCTCGTTATTTATAGTAAACTTGTAAGTGGTAACAATTATCTTTTATGAATTCTATATAATTTATCGTCATTCTTTAAAAAGAAAAATGCCATAAAAATATTTATTCATGCTAGTGTGTCAACTATTATTGACATTAGTGCTCTAAGCATTAACTTGGTCGGTTCAATATGAGTTGATAAGAAATTTGATCGAGCAACCTTCTTTCAAGCTTTGATTTAATATGCTAATGAAACTATTGTGCCAATAATTCTGTTGTTGATTTCGATGGAAACTACATAAATTTCCTATATTCGTTAATGCCATAAAATAGGTACAGCGCATTTAATTTCCTTATTTGAAACGTATACATAATTTACATAAGAATATGTACAGGCACATATATAAATTAAGAACATGCTACTAAAACAACTTAATACAGGTAACTGAAACAACATGATATAAGTACGGTGAATCCCGGTTTCATGTTTTAGGGTCAGGAACCAGAAACACAACTAAAAAAACGACATCATGTAAGTTCTGTGGTTGGGATCTGTCCACGAACCATGTAATAAAAATCAGTCTATTATATAAACTGAATACAAGTATGATGGTGAAGTTGGTAGTTTGAGTTGTTGGAAGCGGAGTGGTTTCGGGGAGATGGTCTGAAGTGGTAGCAGTTCGATTTAGGTTACTGCAGTCTATAAATGGAATATTGTAGCTGCAATTTTGGGGAATGGCGAGACAATGCTGCTACTATGGTCATAGTGGTACAGTTGAATATGATGGGGGAGGGGAATGTTGTGATGTACTGTTGTTTTGTGGATAGGAAGATGGTAGAATTGTTGTTGGTATTGGCGATGTGTGTGGTTGGCCAGTGAGCAGAGGGGTGATTTTGTGGGTAGATGAAGTTGTGGAAGGAAGGTGAATGGGTATGTGAATGAAGGCGGTAATCAAAACTGCTGCAGGAGTTGATGGTGATTGAAGTGATGCTTGTTTGTCGCAGTGGTGATAAGGTGGAGTTCAGTGAATAGCAGGTATGATGGGGAAGTGGAGTGTTATGGCAGGAAGGTTAGTTTGATGTGAAGTGGTCAGGTAGGTCTGATGGTAGTTGTGATGCCATTTCGTTGAATGAGATTGTATCGGTAGGAAATAAACTCTTCGAATAAGAATCGGTTGGTTTGATAATCGATGTTTTGGTTGCAGGCAATTGAAAATCCAGGAAAAGAAATCATACGCCGGGAAGTGTGGGAGAAAACTCATACAAAAAAGGATGGCACCATATCGGATTCAAATTCTTCGTACTTTGTAAGTTAAACAATATATTGTTTTAGATGATAAATTAAATATCTCAAGTATTATCATATTTTAGGGTAAAATTGCAAAAGCAAGGGAAACAGTCAATGACGACGAGGAACAAGATATGCCATTGGATGAAGACATCTTGTCACAAACGTTCGACAAAGATAAAAGGGGCCGGACTCGAAGTGTTGAAATTATAATACCAAAGACACAAGTTAAAGCATCTACTATTCCACGTAAACAACTCAGAAGGAGGAAACAAGACTCAAATAGATTGGAAACAAGGATGGAGAAGATTGAGGGTTCTTTGGAGAATGTGAAGGGGACATTGAACACATTGGTCGACATATTAAAAGGATATGTGAAACAGATGCCAGACATTGCTTCCAGCGAAGAAGGAAGTGGTAGGACACATCATGAAAGTGTTGGAAGAACGTAGAACAATGACGATGCTGCTAACCCGCTTATTTCGCATGTTCAGTAAAATCAAAAATGTGAAGTGTTGAACTTTGATCTAGAAGTCATTGCAACAGGTTTTGTATGCAGAGATTCGATGGCATCCATAATACATGGAAAACCTGTACCTCCTATACATGAGAAGTTGATTGTGGACAATATACTATTACCAGATGAGCCTACAGCCAAACAAAATCATCCTCTTGCTATGACCTTTGATGATGTTGGAGTCGATGGTTATGTGTGTCATCCAAAGAGTTCAATTCGATATCTTTAGACGCAGGAGCATGTATACGTTATTACTATCCAATAAATTCAATCTGAATGGAAACCTATATATGCTATGACAATTATAAGACTAACCTTCCAAGTGCAATTACTATCATTAGGAGTAACGCTGTTTCATATACATCAAAATGTGTTTTACGAATATGGCACTATTTATTCATACATTAATGTGTGAATATATTGCACATAAGATATGATATATTGTTATAAATAAATAAGGTTCAAAAATTTACACCAAATGAACATAACTTTCATTACTGTTACAAATTGCAAACATTTCACCAAATAGCTAATATTTACTACAAAATATTTTAAAGAACATCAGGGTAAAATATTTGCATTCAATTTCAATGTACAGATAAATGCGAGTATTTTACACCGCAAACTGTAAGTATTTGGACTGAATGGTCAAAACTTGCATTATTCATTTTAAAGTGCATGTAGTATGTTTATTTGCACTATAGAACAAGAATTTTGCATTGTCCACTTCAAAAGTATAGATAAGTAGAAAGATTCAAGGTATTTTCTAATTCAAAGTGGCGTAATTGCAAATGTTTAACATATTAAAGATTCATTTTAAAGTGCATTTAATACAATTAAAATGAACCAGCAATTTGCCCACAATAAAGAGACGGTTACATAAGCTCTATTACAGATTAAAGATTCATTTAATGCATATTAAAGATTTAAAACTTTGAGTTATTATTCACATCCATTAAAGATTGGATTCATCTATTACAGATTAAAGATTCATTTAATACATATTAAAGATTTAAAACTTTGAGTTATTATTCATTTAATACATATTAAAGATTTAAAAGATGTAGATAAAGGATTTAAATGTAGTTATGACTAATGGAAATCCAGTTTGAGGATATGTGAACTGAGGCGATATAGTTGTGGCTCTGTTTTGTTCTATTTGAAATTAAATTCCAAGATTTTACTTAAATATATGTGAACTGAGGATATGTGAACTGAGACGATGTAAATTAATAAACTAACACTAAAAGGTGCAGATAAAGGTGTTTTGTTCTGACTAATGTCACCGATCGACACAAATATTTTATGAATGATACTATATATATAGTAAAATATGTTAAAAAATTATTTACATTTTTTCTAAATAAGCCAATGAATTTAATAAAATATTATGTGTGAAACAAAAGTATACATTAAACTAATAATTGAAACAGTGTGAACCAATGCACGTGTTTTGTTCCCAACTTTCTGAATATATGTTCTATTTTGATATAAATTAAGTAATTTCAATTCATATGAAATACAACAGGTGTATGTATATGTCAATTCACTGGTGACTAATACATTAAGTATCATTATTCTGATATATATACTATACTAAATTCAAACTAACTCAAGCATACAAATTATAAAAAGGCACATCTTGATTTGATAAAGGCACTACAAGCCACAAACATAGTTTCCGGGAACATTAGCTCATTATCAGTCAACATATCCCTAAATTCACCCATAAAGACAGATGCAGCACTTACTGCAACCCTCTTGGTTGTAATAGAGCTTATGTAACCTTTTGTAAACCAACTTTAAGGCACATTTTTCGTGTAACTTGTTTCTGAAGTTTCTGATTATCTCATTTACTAGTAAAATGTTTTCAGATATTATGCTACTTGGGATAAAACCTGACTGATAAACCGAAAATAGATATTGTAATGAATACTTCATTCTATTGCATATTATCTTTGATATTGTTTTGTAGAGCATATTAACACATCCAATATGCTTATTGTTAACAATTGCAGTGGGTCTATCATTTTCTAGCACTGATGTTATAAAAATATGATTTGGGCTTTTTGGAATAATCCAAGTATTAATTAAATACTTCTTTAATTTCATCATTAATATCAAATTGTAATATACTCCAATGCACTTTAAAAACCTTAGTTGACTAACCATCTGGTCTGGGGCTTTCTAGGTCAGAAACAAATAAAATTGCTTGCTTTCTCTATGTCAGAGTTACTTCTGGCCTGCAATTAATGATTGGGTATTTGATATTTGTGGGCTCTTCTCTATTGTATTAGTTTTGATAAAATGTTATTGCTTGCCGCTCAATTTCTGCAGCGTCATATATTGATTTTCCATCTTCATTGAATAGCGCTTGAAGTTTGTTTACATGTTTCCTCATAGTCATTTTTGCATAGAAAAACAGATTTCATGTCTCCCACAGTAAGCCAATTTATTATACTCTTTTGTCTTGCAACTGCTAGCAACTTCTACTTTTTCCGTGTTTAGTTGCAAATTGACTTGGTGTACATGATCATATATTTCATCATATTTTGGGTCGCTGTCAACTTGTGAAAGCAGTGTAGTTGATTGTTCCTTTAGTAATTAAGTAGAGTATAATCATACTCTGGTCTTTGCTTGTTCATTGTTCTGCAAGTATTTTACAAGTTCTAAAATTATCAATCAATTTAAAGTTTTAAACCAAGTGGTCCCTTGTTATTTGGAGAACAGAAGGTCACAAAAGAAAACTAAACCATGCTAAAAATATATATTTAATGTTAGCTTTATCAGAAACGATCATGTGAGAATAGATTATCTTTTTTCTTATTTTGAAAAATCAGCTATGATAGTAGTAAGGTTATCTTCCACACGGTTGGTGAATATTAGAGTCTGAATTAGATATTTTCAAAGCAAATTGTACTCCACTAGAAACCATCAACAACAATGCATTTACTCCCTAACCTTATTGTTGTGCTCATTATTAACTTTTTTCATGAACACACTCTTCGTTCCTGCACTAAATTACTGTATGCTAGTTAATAAATTTTCTTATCCAAATTTCTATATGCTAATTGATATTCTAATACATTATTTGATTTTGTGTTTGCAGGATATACTGCTGCTAGATATACCAGTGTTTGCAGGATATTCTAAATAAGTATTTTATGTCAATATTCCAGTCTCCAATAAGCGTTAGACGATTGGAGGAAGACGTTATGTACCGTATGTTGTAGTATTATGTAATGATGTCGTTGTTGAACTATGTATGTTATGTATACTTGTTGAACTATATTGTGGTATGTCATGATGTTGAACATTATAATTCAAACGGTTGTTATGTTTGGTTTTTGTGTTTAATCTATGAAAAATATTTGGTTTAATAATCTTTCTTCTGTGATACTGTTAAATTTGCAATTTGTTGTATTAATTATGATAATGAAATGACTGTCGCTGGGGCAGAAAAAAATTTCGAATATGTTTTTTAAAAAATAAAATATTAATTCGCAACGGATTAAAGCCGTTGCTAGTATTTAAGACATCAGTTATACATCTACATTTAGCAACGGCTTTAAGCCGTTGCAAAATAAAATCCGGAACGGCTACAAGCCGTTGCTAAAGTATATTTTGCAACGGCCCTTAGCCGTTGCAAAAAGTATATTTTGCAACGGATTTGAGCCGTTGCGAAATTTTTACCACTGCCCATTTCGCAACGGCTCAAAGCCGTTGCGAAATGATTTTGCAATGGCTGAAATCCGTTGCGAAATGAGGATTCTGGTGTAGTGGATTTTTGAAATGAATCCAAGCTTTAATTTCTAGTTTTCGATTTTCTTTTCTGATTTCTTTTGTTTCAGATTTTAAGTTTAAAGAAAGTGAAGTGTATTGCCTTGTTTTTCTTTTATATATATTTTTTTATTTAAAATGAAGAAATAATAAAGTTTGCCACATGTTAAATTGCATGACAATTTGCTTACAATTATTTTTAATACATTTTTAAATATTTACACTTGTCAATGCAAATTTATCATTAACGAAAAATATTAATATATAAAATCTTGACCTTACATTTGTTAAAAACTAGCAAATTTATGTTTAAACCTTTTCTTGAATTTATTTACAAATTATGTTTTTAAAGCTTACTTTATTACAATTTACTTATTATGTTTAAACCCCTAATCTTTAATTTGTTTATAATTTTTTTTAATCCTTAATTTATATGTAATACATTTTCTATTTATTTTAAATGTATACAAAACTAAATTTTATTTCAAGTATAAAGAAAATGTTTTAAAGATAAACTAACTTAATTACATATACATATGTATTTTCAATTTATATAAAATAAAGAATTTTAAAACTTTTTATTAATTCTTGTTTTACATTTTAAATCCAAGTTATTATGAATATTTATATTTATACATTTTCTATCATTAACACTTATATAACTTTTTAAGGAAAATACTTTTAAAACTTAATTTCTATAATAAATCCAATTTATTTATAATATTTACATTTTGAATTTTTTCCAAAATCAAAATTTTATTTACAATTTAACTTTTAATCTATTTATACATATTCATAAATATATTTATTCAAAATTTCAAATTTATTCACAATCCAGTTTAAAATTAATATATTATTCAAAATAATTCTAGATTTCCAATTAGAATTCTATTTAAATTAAAACTCCATTTATACACATATATAAATAAACACATATCTTTATTTAATTAATCTTTAATCTTTTATTAATCGAAAATATAATGCATTCAAATCCACTATTTTGAATTTCAATTCCTAGTTTCAATTTTAAAATAAATTTATAAATATAAATAAATAACAAACATATTCTTATTAATTTGGAAAAATCTGAACTAATTCACCATTAAATTCCCAGTTTAACATAAATTACCAAATTAAATTTAACTAAAAATTGGGATCGTTACAATGCTGGTTTAACTATCTGGAGATTTGATGCTACTAATATAAATTAACTAAAATGGATTTTTAATCTTGGGTATTGTGTTTATAACTATTGTGAAGGTCTTTGCAAGCTGCTTAGTTTGATGTATATAATTTTGATGGATTTGAAGTTACGGTTTACGAATTAATGATGATACAGTGTCAAAATAGAGTATGTAGCCACTTTTGGAGGTAAAAGGTTACATATAACTGAACATGCATCATCACTTATACAAATAACGCTTAGGAACCCTAGAGAGAAGCCATCATATCCAACTCTCTTCCTTAATCCCTGAAATTCCTTATAGTCACATTTCAATGACCTACGATTTTTGCTATCATAAATTGATTCAAAAATTAAAATGCCTAAAATTCAACATGTTATATATAGTTGTGAAGCTCTCGACGAACGGAGTAGACAGATGATGCTCAGGTTGGAAGAAATTGGAGATCAACTTTCATCTGTTCAAATTAGGGTTTTTGTTATCAACGGTGGATTTGCAACGACATGATGATCAGAGGGTATTGGATTGTAGAGGAAGGAAAAGGAATTTCATAGGTTCGACTGAATCGAGTTGAAATTGCGTGGAGATGGCCGAAAATTCAAAAACCCCAGTGAGGTTTAATGGTGCATGGGTGACTATGGGTTGTCGGAGATGACCGCGTACGGTGGCTAGACATGGTAGGCTACAATGTTACAGGGGTGGTGTTCAAATGATGGATGGCTGATCGAGAAGTGGGGGCATGAATGGGTTTCTTGCTTATGGAGGAACGAAGGTGATGATCTTTTGCACATACGTGACCTAAAATTGTTATTTACAAGTTAAATCTTGAATGTTCTAACTACTATATATTTTGCATACAAATTCCAAATCATGTATAGTTTCTTCTGTTTGACTCACGGTGGAATTCTAGATGATTTTGCATGGGCTTTGCTGAGTTTGGAAGCGGTAAGAAAAAGTGCATTGGTATGAACTATATAGTTTAATTAATTGAATTTATAATTATAAAATACATAAATATTAATGAAAAATCATATTTGTTGATATACCTTATGTTCTATGGATGATTGTTATGTTATTATAATATTTTGGATATATTGTGCCTTGACTGAATAATTATTGTTGATTGTAATATTTTTAGATGTTCAATTAAAATAAGTTCTTTGATTAGATGGGAAATAATTAATTGAAATAAATTGAATAGTAACAAGAAGAATAAATAGATAAATGATAAATAAGGTAATTTACAGATTTTGGATGGTTTTTGTAGAAAACGATGATTTAACAAGCCTTGCTAAAATTAAAGTTTGGAATTTAATAAGGTTATTATTTATGAATTTCTGGGGATATTCATTAATAATAACTAAAATTATATTTAAAATTGGGATTTGGAAAGTTTATTATTATTTGCAAAATAAAAAAAGACTTTAAATAATAATATATGAATTTTAATGAGAATAGTATTATTCTGCATAAGTGATGAATTGGTTGATTTTATGGTATTTATGGTAAAAAAATATTATTATTAATGTCCAATTTATTAAATAAAAATGGTATTTTCTGGATAATAGTAATATAAATAAAGAAATGCTTTCTAAAGTTGTTTTTCAATAAAATAATCAATATTTTGAGATAAATAGAAATAAAAAGGTGATCTATAATTTAAAATAAAATGTTGTGTTTTTGGAATAAATTGGTATTGAAAATTATTTAAAGAGGTTTTAATATATAGTATTACTTTGATGTTAAATAAAAATAATATCATTTTAAAGAACGATTTGATGAAGATAACTATTTTTGATTTAAAATGCGAAGTTTGTTGTTCTTGGGATGAATAACTAAATGTGACTTTATAATAAACAATAATAACACAATTTTATGTTTAAGGAAATAATGGGTGTAAATATATTATTTGGATGGCTATTGAATGTGTGATTAATTATAGATTATTATTATCATATATATTTGATGTTTGATGATGGTATTACATTTGGATGAGTGTGCGATATTTTACCATTATTGCTACTAGACGATGAATAGTTAATTATGGTTATTCGGTGTTGGATGTTATGTTACTAATATTGATTGGATTAGTATACATATAATGATTGATGTTATGTCACTATTGTGACCTAATTGGTGCACATTTGATGACTTATAATTACATTGATGATACATTACTGTAGTTGATGGTTAGTATGTATGTACTTATATTTGTATTGCTTTCTTATTTGATGGATTGAGTTGGCATGAGCAATATTGATGTTTGACGATGTTTAATGGTTGTGTGCTATTATTGATGTTGCCATATATAGTAATTTGTTGTGATGGATAAGTAGAATAATTCTTTCTGCTTGTACTATTAGCATTGGTTTCATTGGTTGCATGGATGTTGTGGCTGTTAGGTGCTAACTAGTATTAGATGCAAGAAAAGAGCATAAAATAGAATTATGTGCGCTTAATCCCCCAAAAGAGATAAGTAGGTGGTCATGCAACATCCACCGGTTCCCTTGAGGTATGTGTATATAGAAATTGGAGAGGCCTAAAAAATAGATGGCATCTTTTCCCCTTTATTCTATATTTATAAGTAAGTTTGCATGTGTAAGCAAAGAAGGGAGCAAAGGTTGTGGTAGGAGCCGCATCCATATGGCAGATTAGTATATCTCTTGCATCATAGTTATATAGTTTTCATTTTAATAATTGATGTAATGAAATGTATAAATTGGTGATGTATTCTATTTTACTAATATTTGATTTTTGATATATGTGTGTGTACATTGATGCTTAAAATCTGCTATGAGATTTCCCTTTTAATGTTCATTGTTTTAGATTTTTAATTTTACGTACGCATGGTCCATTGTCTTTAAAAAGTATTTTAACGGAGTTTATAATTGTTTTTATATGTTAAAAATAGTGGGTTGCTACACTTGATATCAGGCCCGAGGTTTAGCGACACCCTAAGCCTTAGGTAGGTTTGACCATTTAGAGTATGCTGATTTACACCTTAGGTTGGGTTAGTATATAGAAGGAGAGAGCATTCTGAATGACAATTGCATACTCTTAGTGTAAGATTGTTTGTTAACCACCATTACCTCATCCTAAGATGATGTTTAGTTATGCCGACCATTGTGTGGAAGATAAATAGAGTAGGAGTGAAGGATGAACGCTTATAAGAGGGGTTAAGTGTTGGTTATAGCCCGAATGACGCACACGAGATGTTAAATTATAATGGAAAACCGGCCTTAATAAAATGAAATCTTTTTTTAACCCGAGTGACACACACACAATGTTGAATTATAATGGAAACCTGACATTTAATAAAATGAAACCATTTTTTATTTTTAAAATGAATAATATTTGATTTTAAAATATATTATTAAAAAAGAAGAAAAGGGTTATTTTCGACATTGAAGTGATTTGTTGAAGTTTTTGATGAGTATAAAGTATTAAATTTAGAAATAATTATTTTTATGAAGATAAATTCAAAAGGAAAAGTGAACATACTAAAAATATTATGTTTGAACGTACTTTTAGTAAAAAAGAGTTTAATTTATATATTGGAAGTTTATTTCAGTCTTTGAAGAAATATTTTCATGTTAGAAACTTTAATCATTTTCAAAACATCATTTGGAATGTGTTTCTATGATGGAATTATGATTTAGGTTAAAAGTGAAAAAAAATTGTCTAAGAAAAGAGAAATTTTATTGATAAATGTTCTACTTGAAAATAATTTATGAAAGGATGTTTAGTTTAAGATATTTTATTTAATAAAAATGTTTTATTGAGAATATCAAAGGGAACTTGTTTTTAGTTTGGGAACATCATTTAAAAATGGTAATTTGTAACCTCGTTATGATTTATAATATTTTGAAAAAATATTCCGGTGAGGGATATTTTGAAAAGAAATGTTTTTGTTAAAAGATATTTTAAAATATAAAATGTAAGATTGGAGGAGTAATATTTAATAAAATATTTTGAGGAAGAGAAATTTTTTAACCATATTGTAGAATTTAAAATGTTTTGGTCAAAAATACTTTGACGGAGAATATTTAGCGGGGACCGTTATTCTAAAAGAGGAGAATATTTTACTGAAACATTCTTTACTATGAATATTATATGATTTGAAAAAGATTTACTACAATAAGTTATTTCCATGGAAAGATAGCTTATTTTGAAGAAATTATTTTCTCTAAGGAAAAATTGGAATATAATATAGTGAAAATGTTTTATTTTAAGAAATTATGATATTATCAAAATATTTGAAAATAGCTTATTGAAATATTCTTACTTAAGAAGTATCTTTTTGAGTAAAGATTGCAATAAAATATGTATTTAAGAGAAATGCTTTATTAAAGGAGTATATTTAATTTAAGAAAACATTTTGTTTGGAAATCGATTTTGGTTGTAAGGATTTTCACTTGAAGTGTACTCTTTGATAAATGATGTTTTGAAAAGGAAAAAATTAGTAAAGAATTTTCTTTGAAAAAACATGTTTTGAAGATTGTTTTGTTAAGAATATATTTGGAAATATATTATGGAGAAAACATATATGCTATAAAGCATCTAGTTTTGCAATACTTTAAAGAAATATTTTACTAAGATAAGGACAATTTGATTTGGAAAGTAAATGGTTAAAAAGGGTAAAATATTTGATTGAATAATAAACTTTAAAGGTGTTTGTTGAAAAACATTTTACTAAAAAGATGTCTTATCCCGAAAGTTTATTTGAAAGCTGTGAAACTAGACTTTATAACATAAGGCATAAGATGATGTAACAACCCAGAATTTTGAACAATTTAAAAATGATAATATTTAATTAATTTTAAATATTCGAATGATGATTGACTTGAATTTCAAATTATCAGAATAAATTGGCGATTAAATTTAAGAATTTAATCTAGTGAAAAGTTGAATAAAATTTGAATTTGACTTTGGAGTTGAAATTGAATATTTAATTTATAATTTAAATTCGAACTAATGACATAGAAAAAAATAGTTTGGATTTATGAATTTTTTTTTATGTAAATTTATAAATTGATATTGATAGTTGAACCGCAAAACGTTTATATGTTTACTAAAGAAAATGATTTACAAAACAAAATTAAATTAAATTGAAATAAAAAAATATAATAATATATAAAATGGTATAATAATAAAAAAAAGTATACACTGCCTTACTTATCACCTAAAGTCACGCCTTAACCTACGCCTAAAATCACGAAGAACATCGTGTAGGGCATATTTCATTCTATTTTAAGTACCCCGATACCCCTTCATCACTTCAAAATCTCAAACCGAAGAAAAACGAAAAAAAAAAGAGAAATGAAAAATAATGGCGGCCTCGTCGTCTCTTCGATTCCGTGCTCCAAAAATTAGGGCTTCAGCTTCATCTTCATTCGCTCGATCTAAATGAGGGTTGCGGCTTCAATTTTGCTCGACGCCTCCTTCAATTCGCTCACGTGCTGCCCCAATTCGTTTGCAAAGGTGAGTGATATAACTTTCACTCACATCTAGTTCAAAGTTTTCGTGATTTTTGAAAGTGTGATTTCGTGTTTTCCCCTCGGCTATGAATTGCAGTAAGCTTTGGTCACTTTGTTTTTTTTTTTAGAAGTATTCTGACTTCGGCATTGACTTTGACCTAAAGTGGTCTTGGACTGCAAACTTGATTTTTTTGTGATGTTTGTCTTGTTCGACTTTTGCCGTGCTATTTCTGGGCATTATATCTTTACTGCCATGTGTATACATACACTTATGTATGTATATATGTGTTGTATGAGTAATGTCCACTGTGATTTACTCGAGTTGCACACTGCTGTGATTTTTTTTTACTTGGATATGTATTTGGGCTTTTAACATTGAACTGTACAGATGCATTAGTTCATCTTTGTCGTATATTTGCTTGTTGTCTGGACATTTTTGCATGTTGTCGCAGCAGTGTGAACTGTTGAGTCAATTGTGACAGTTAGGACATTGTCTCCATGCATTTCATGTAGTTTGGTTTATATTATTGTTGCCTCTGTCTATAACCATGTATATGCTTCACTGCATCTTCATTTACCTGTAGTACATGTAGAGTATTGATTGTCTGCATTTTAGCTGCAGTGTTGCAAGCTCACGTCATGTGTTTTCACTTAGTAGTCTCACGAGTACTATATTTTGGTGTTCACCTGACATTCTTAGGTTGAGATTCATTGTTGCAGCCTGTTCCAGTTTCCAGTCATCATGTAGTTTATCCGGTTCATCATTTGTGTCCACTGCATACCATCTGTAGCTTGATATGCTAGCTCATAGTTCACGTGTTCACATTGAAGTACATACAGTTTGCTTTGATTTTTACCAGTTCACTGTTGAGTCCATTTGTAGGATGTGCTTGTGTCTTAGCTACTGTGGTTGTTCCATGCCGTGACATTTATTGTCGATTAACCTATCGTGACCATTCATGTGTATTCATTACATCACCACTGTTGCATTCTTGTTTGTATTTTGTGTCACTGTTGCATATATGTTAACTTCATAGAATTGTCATTTAGTAGTTGAGGTTGCTTTAAGCTCTGGTCAACATGTATATATATTGCACTGGGTTTTGCCTTCATTAAGGATGTTATGTATTGATAAACCTACACCGGGGTTGTCACTGCATACTTTGTTCTTGTGCCATTTTGTTGTTCTGCCTGTATTTTGCTTGAGTTCCCTGAGTACATGTATATAGTGATCATTTAATTTGCCCATTTGAGTCAGTGATGCGTCTGCATTGCTGTCACATGAAGTAAACTTGTTCATTTCAGTTTGGTTAAGTTGCATTGAAGTATTTTTGTTGTCCACTGTTGGACTTTTGGGTTAAATTGAGTTGCAGGGTATTTGTTCAGTTTAGTTTATATTCACTTGGATGTTGGTTTTGATAGAACTGTCTGATGCATTTTTGTTATGTGGATCTGGAATACTCATCCACTTCGCTTGTATCATCCTATATCCACACTTCATGTTTATGTGTATTTGCTCAGCATTGAGATATACTTGGGTTTACCTTTGTTTTGTGTGTTGAATATCTTGACGGCATGTTATGTTGTCTGCTGTCTTCATGAACATATATACACTTGTTGTATATTTGAGCATTTAGATGCATTGAGCTCATGTGGTTTTCATTCATGTGCAGTTTGCATTTATTTTTTCCTTTTGCAATTGTGACTGCACTTCATATATATATATGCATTTATGTGTGTGTATATATGAGATTGTTGTCACCATGGCACGATCTTTTGTCTACTGGACAATTTTATGTTGCTTACTGATTCATGACTTGGGCATTTTTCATAGCCCCATTTGAAATTGGACTGCCTTTGTGCACTTGTTGTTGAACTGTTCGGTTTTTTTTTGTTAACCTCGTCGCTGGCCTGTTCATCTCTTTATTGGATCACGGATTCGACTTGGTTCGATGTTGACTTCGATTTTTATCGAAATTCTTGCTGTAGCATATTTGACCTCTGTAACTTTGATTTCTGATAGTATTCTATCTTGAGATGATTTCACAAGTTATTGTGGCGAGGCAGCGCACGCAAGCGTGCACTGCAGCCACGTAGTATCGACATTTTGAATCGATATTTGAACCTTCATTGATTTTGGTTCGTTGATCTTTTGAGTATATCATCACGATAGTGGCAAGGCAGTGCACGCAAGCGTGAACTGCAGCCACACGGTTTGATTTTTATTGATATACTATTTTGTTTTGATTTATGATCTTTTGCATATTTCATTACGGTAGTGGCGAGGCAGTGCACGCAAGCGTGAACTGCAGCCACACAGAGTTAACATTTTAAAATGTGGCGAGGCCGTATACGCGTGTGTGTACTGCAGCCCTATCAAATATAATGTTTTAAATAATGTTTTCTTTTTGATGAAAATTGTTTATGTTAACAATTCAATATATTTTGAACCGATTTGATGATTTTGTTGTTAATTGCCGTTTAGGCAGATTTTGATTGTTTTCTAAATTATCTTCATCAATAATCCCTTCATCTATCCTCATTGATAAATTTGAATCTACTGATTTGTTGTTTAACACTGATAAGTGTTGTATTTACCGTTATCCGATTTCTTGTTAAAGGATCGGATAGGTAAATTTATGTTTGACTGTCATCTAATTGCTATTTGATTATTATTGCCTCTATGCACTAATAACTGAGTTTGAATTAGACTGACCTGTGTATTATTTTCTTTTGAATGTAATACTCGGGTCAGACCGAGTAATTCTACAGCTTGAAGATTTTCAGGCCGCGAAGTTAGAGAGAGAGTTGGGGAAATTGCTTCACTTTAGCTTTTCGAAGAATTTTTGTACTTAAAAGAAATATTCCGCTGTATAAAATTTAGTTCATTGTACAAACTCTGATATATGTATAAAAATTCATTTATGTGAAATATTATGATTACTCTGTGATTCTGTGGCTGATTCTGTTTAAACTCTATAAACTGACTAACAATCCGTCATTTTGAACGTCTCAAGTTGGTTTAATTACCGACTGGGGGCGATCAGAGCGGCGGGTCATTACAAAAGTGGTATCAGAGCTTTGGTTTTCTCAAAGCTTAGTTTATGATGTTTAATATGAATAGTTACTAGAACCACTTTAAAGAAAAATGTTTTCAAAGCTAAAGAAGTATGAAATTGTTTTCTTTGAAAAATAAAAGGTATTCTGAAAATTCAAATTTTTTCGAAAATTCCCCTTTCTAAATTTAGGATTGCGATAGTTTCTCATTCGAAAATCCATTATCAAATTGTTGAGATTTATGAAAAATAAAATATAAGTGAAGTGAATTAATGAATTGGTTTAAATCGAATATTTTGAATATCTACAAAATAATAATTGTGAAATAAAATGATATTTCAATTTAGTTATAGCCAAGAGGATAATTAAACTATGACTTGGGAATTTGATTCTGAATTCTTTTGAAAATTAATTTCAAATGTTTTGAAGAATGGTTTAGTAAATAAATGGATTATAAGTACTTAACTTATAAATGGACTTTTGGTATATAACTGAGTTATATAAATTGAGTTGAATTAATAAAAAAAAAGATTTATAAATCGAAGTTTTATAAATAGAAATGGAATTTGTAAAGATTGTTTATAAATTCGAAACCAATTGAATTTGATAAATGAAAAATAGAAGTTATTAAAGGAGATATATTCGTGATTTTGGACAGCGAATTATCCTTTAAGTTAAATGTAGTGATAGTAAATGTTGGTTGGGAATTTTATCCACGATTTTGGACAGTGGATAATCCTTTAAATAAAAAGTGTAGAAACACTGAATTGATTTAAATAAGTATATTCACGATTTTGTACAGTGAATATATTATTAACTAAAACAGATATGTTTTAGGGAAGTGATATTATGAAATGAGGTTAATGTGGAAATATAAATTTAATGGAACTAAGTCGATGAATGACTTACTAAAGAACTAGTTGATTATTTTTGAAATAGAAAGCAAATGCAAAGTTCAAATAGAATTTAGATTTCAAATTTGAAGTTGTCAACATGATAATCCATTATAGGTTTAATAAATTCAGTGATGAATTAGAATTTAAACGTGTGGAAATTAAATTAAGTGAAAAACTTAATATTGAAAAGTTTGAAATTGGTTTAGAACTAATATTATGAAAAGTATGAGGAATTCAAACTATGAATTAAGTTGAATTTGAAAAGGTTAATGGTTTTAAAGATGTTTTAAAATGCATTAAGTATCGAATACATAGATTTCAACATTCATTGTTGAAATAGGTGTTTTCGAGAAATAAGGAAATGGTGGACTATAACACTGTTGTTATAGTAAACGGTTTCCGAAAGGAAATGTTGTTTATAGTATTGGGATTTATATATCTATCTTAAAATTCGAATCCCTATACTAGTGATTTTTGAGTTGTTGTAACAATGTTTTACGTAACATTCGTTTTGACTCAAATAAATGTGTTTAAAAGAATGATTTCCTTAAAGAATGGAATATATACTTAATTTTGATTCAAGTATATTGAATATTTTCCAAGAGTTGAAAATAAATGAACTTGTGAATTACTTATTAAATAAGTAAGGAAATGTTTTCCAATATGAAATGAAAGGTTTGAAATTTTATGTTTTAAAGATAAATTGAAAAATGAATATTTGAAATTGGTTTCAAATGGTTAAGTTGGAAAATTATATATCTTGTAAAGATATTTTTGGGAAATTTGAACGATCAGTTCAACTTGAATATTTTCCAAAAAAGATTGAATCTTGAGTTAAATTGAGTTTAACTTTGACACCAAAAACAATATAAGTTGAGCTTTGAATTTTGGATAGTCGATTGGGATTGTATGTCTAACATTGTGAATTGATGACATAGCAATTGATCTCTATTAAATATATATCTGTGGTGGCGGAGAATTTATTCTTTTAGCTTAACACCCTTCTCTGAGACGTACGAGCTTAGAGGTTATATATCGGTAGACATCAATTACGTGTTGAGAATTGACGATGTAACGTGAAATCCAAATCGAATGTGAAGTCGATAATGAATTGGATTATGAATGTGAATTAGGTTTGAGATAACCTTAAATTTTCAAATCGATTTAGAGGAAAATTTTAAGTGAAATGGAAAATTTAGAAATCCTCTATTTGCTATGAATGTGAATTGAGTTTTCGTAACTTATATATGTGAATATAATAAATCGAAAACCATCAGTTTGGAAAGTCATTATTATGAAAAGTCCTATGCAAAGTTTACATAGGTATGATATGTACGAAATGTGAAATAAAGTACTATATGTATATGACATATGTTTTCTAAAAACTGAGGATATGGAAATGTACCTTCCATTTATTATTTGTGAAGGTGATTGGAACTCGGTGGAGTGTCCATTGGAAATCGTAGCTATGTAGAATTTCCATTAGTGGAATGTCCATTGGGACTGACTGGGATCCCCCACGATGGATCATCGTGTTTGGGATTATGTGAATTGATGCTGGCATAATTCGTGGGGCGTGATGCCTACAGTTACAAGCGATTCCACTGGGATAGTGGCGCAACCGCCGTGTAAACTGCGATCTAGAAACCAAAGCGAAATTCGAGGGGCGTGATGCCTACGGCCACGAGCGATTCTACTGGGATAGTAGCGTAACCGCCGTGTGGACCGCGATCTAAGGCGGCAACCATGGCGAAATTCAAGAGAGATGTGAAATCTACAGTTACAAGCGATTCTACGGGGATAGTAGCGTAACCGCCGGGTAAACTGTGATCCATGGGGGAACGTGCTTTCCATATCCATTTTTAAAAAGAATTTTTAAAAAGAGTATTTTCACTGGGAGTTGAAGCAAGTATATTTAGTACTTGGAGATTTTTAGTATTGCGCCTGGCCAGTGTATGCCTAATGTCTGTAAGAACGACGATGGACTTGTTAAACTTCGAGTTAGCAAGTATTTTCAAACTTTGAATAGAAAATCAATAGTCTGAAATTAGAATTACATAATTCTAACCGAATGAATTAAGGAAGAAGATCTTTTAAAATATCTTGAAAGCACACAGCTTTGGAAAAGATGTAATATGCAAATATCTAGCATAAAGAATTTCAAGTTTAAAAATCTGAGTTCTGTAAGTCGAAAAATTTGGTAAAAGACTTTTGCGTCTTGATTGTAGAAATCGATGAACAAAACTACTGAGATAAAATAAATGGAATGAATCCTATATTTATTTATGAGTTTGAAACTTGGTAAAAATTGAGTAGGGTATAAATATCGGTGAGAATTTAGCAATCGTTTTTCCTAACTTATAATTTTGGGACGAAATTCTTTTAAGGAGGGAAGATTGTAACAACCCAGAATTTTGAACAATTTAAAAATGATAATATTTAATTAATTTTAAATATTCGAATGATGATTGACTTGGATTTTTTGGCGATTAAATTTAAGAATTTAATCTAGTGAAAAGTTGAATAAAATTTGAATTTGACTTTGGAGTTGAAATTGAATATTTAATTTATAATTTAAATTCGAATAATGACATAGAAAAAAATAGTTTGGATTTACAAATTTTTTTTTATGTAAATTTATAAATTGATATTGATAGTTGAACCGCAAAACGTTTATATGTTTACTAAAGAAAATGATTTACAAAACAAAATTTAATTTAAATTGAAATAAAAAAATATAATAATATATAAAATGATATAATAAAAAAAATAAAAAGTATACACTGCCTTACTTATCACCTAAAGTCACGCCTTAACCTACGCCTAAAATCACAAAGAACATCGTGTAGGGCATATTTCATTCTATTTTAAGTACCCCGATACCCCTTCATCACTTCAAAATCTCAAACCGAAGAAAAACGAAAAAAAAAAGAGAAACGAAAAATAATGGCGGCCTCGTCGTCTCTTCGATTCCGTGCTCCAAAAATTAGGGCTTCAGCTTCATCTTCATTCGCTCGATCTAAATGAGGGTTGCGGCTTCAATTTTGCTCGACGCCTCCTTCAATTCGCTCGCGTGCTGCCCCAATTCATTTGCAAAGGTGAGTGATATAACTTTCACTCACATCTAGTTCAAAGTTTTCGTGATTTTTGAAAGTGTGATTTCGTGTTTTCCCCTCGGCTATGAATTGCAGTAAGCTTTGGTCACTTTGTTTTTTTTTTTAGAAGTATTCTGACTTCGGCATTGACTTTGACCTAAAGTGGTCTTGGACTGCAAACTTGATTTTTTTGTGATGTTTGTCTTGTTCGACTTTTGCCGTGCTATTTCTGGGCATTATATCTTTACTGCCATGTGTATACATACACTTATGTATGTATATATGTGTTGTATGAGTAATGTCCACTGTGATTTACTCGAGTTGCACACTGCTGTGATTTTTTTTTACTTGGATATGTATTTGGGCTTTTAACATTGAACTGTACAGATGCATTAGTTCATCTTTGTCGTATATTTGCTTGTTGTCTGGACATTTTTGCATGTTGTCGCAGCAGTGTGAACTGTTGAGTCAATTGTGACAGTTAGGACATTGTCTCCATGCATTTCATGTAGTTTGGTTTATATTATTGTTACCTCTGTCTATAACCGTGTATATGCTTCACTGCATCTTCATTTACCTGTAGTACATGTAGAGTATTGATTGTCTGCATTTTAGCTGCAGTGTTGCAAGCTCACGTCATGTGTTTTCACTTAGTAGTCTCACGAGTACTATATTTTGGTGTTCACCTGACATTCTTAGGTTGAGATTCATTGTTGCAGCCTGTTCCAGTTTCCAGTCATCATGTAGTTTATCCGGTTCATCATTTGTGTCCACTGCATACCATCTGTAGCTTGATATGCTAGCTCATAGTTCACGTGTTCACATTGAAGTACATACAGTTTGCTTTGATTTTTACCAGTTCACTGTTGAGTCCATTTGTAGGATGTGCTTGTGTCTTAGCTACTGTGGTTGTTCCATGCCGTGACATTTATTGTCGATTAACCTATCGTGACCATTCATGTGTATTCATTACATCACCACTGTTGCATTCTTGTTTGTATTTTGTGTCACTGTTGCATATATGTTAACTTCATAGAATTGTCATTTAGTAGTTAAGGTTGCTTTAAGCTCTGGTCAACATGTATATATATTGCACTGGGTTTTGCCTTCATTAAGGATGTTATGTATTGATAAACCTACACCGGGGTTGTCACTGCATACTTTGTTCTTGTGCCATTTTGTTGTTCTGTCTGTATTTTGCTTGAGTTCCCTGAGTACATGTATATAGTGATCATTTAATTTTCCCATTTGAGTCAGTGATGTGTCTGCATTGCTGTCACATGAAGTAAACTTGTTCATTTCAGTTTGGTTAAGTTGCATTGAAGTATTTTTGTTGTCCACTGTTGGACTTTTGGGTTAAATTGAGTTGTAGGGTATTTGTTCAGTTTAGTTTATATTCACTTGGATGTTGGTTTTGATAGAACTGTCTGGTGCATTTTTGTTGTGTGGATCTGGAATACTCATCCACTTCGCTTGTATCATCCTATATCCACTCTTCATGTTTATGTGTATTTGCTCGGCATTGAGATATACTTGGGTTTACCTTTGTTTTGTGTGTTGAATATCTTGACGGCATGTTATGTTGTCTGCTGTCTTCATGAACATATATACACTTGTTGTATATTTGAGCATTTAGATGCATTGAGCTCATGTGGTTTTCATTCATGTGCAGTTTGCATTTATTTTTCCTTTTGAATTGTGACTGCACTTCATATATATATGCATTTATGTGTGTGTATATATGAGATTGTTGTCACCATGGCACGATCTTTTGTCTACTGGACAATTTTATGTTGCTTACTGATTCATGACTTGGGCATTTTTCATAGCCCCATTTGAAATTGGACTGCCTTTGTGCACTTGTTGTTGAACTGTTCGGTTTTTTTTTGTTAACCTCGTCGCTGGCCTGTTCATCTCTTTATTGGATCACGGCTTCGACTTGGTTCGATGTTGACTTCGATTTTTATCGAAATTCTTGCTGTAGCATACTTGACCTCTGTAACTTTGATTTCCGATAGTATTCTTTCTTGAGATGATTTCTCAAGTTGTTGTGGCGAGGCAGTGCACGCAAGCGTGCACTGCAGCCACGTAGTATCGACATTTTGAATCGATATTTGAACCTTCATTGATTTTGGTTCGTTGATCTTTTGAGTATATCATCACGATAGTGGCAAGGCAGTGCACGCAAGCGTGAACTGCAGCCACACGGTTTGATTTTTATTGATATACTATTTTGTTTTGATTTATGATCTTTTGCATATTTTATTACGGTAGTGGCGAGGCAGTGCACGCAAGCGTGAACTGCAGCCACACAGAGTTAACATTTTAAAATGTGGCGAGGCCGTATACGCGTGTGTGTACTGCAGCCCTATCAAATCTAATGTTTTAAATAATGTTTTCTTTTTGATGAAAATTGTTTATGTTAACAATTCAATATATTTTGAACCGATTTTGATGATTTTGTTGTTAATTGCCGTTTAGGCAGATTTTGATTGTTTTCTAAATTATCTTCATCAATAATCCCTTCATCTATCCTCATTGATAAATTTGAATCTACTGATTTGTTGTTTAACACTGATAAGTGTTGTATTTACCGTTATCCGATTTCTTGTTAAAGGATCGGATAGGTAAATTTATATTTGACTGTCATCTAATTGCTATTTGATTATTATTGCCTCTATGCACTAATAACTGAGTTTGAATTAGACTGACCTGTGTATTATTTTCTTTTGAATGTAATACTCGGGTCAGACCGAGTAATTCTACAGCTTGAAGATTTTCAGGCCGCGAAGTTAGAGAGAGAGTTGGGGAAATTGCTTCACTTTAGCTTTTCGAAGAATTTTTGTACTTAAAAGAAATATTCCGCTGTATAAAATTTAGTTCATTGTACAAACTCTGATATATGTATAAAAATTCATTTATGTGAAATATTATGATTACTCTGTGATTCTGTGGCTGATTCTGTTTAAACTCTATAAACTGACTAACAATCCGTCATTTTGAACGTCTCAAGTTGGTTTAATTACCGACTGGGGGCGATCAAAGCGGCGGGTCGTTACAGATGATAAGGTCAAATGAGTTTTAGGCCTACCTAACACCCATTATGATTATTTTACCTTATGACTGTTATGTGTGACTTCCCCCAGGAGCTGTGAGAATGTCTAATTTTTTTCCCCTTTATAGAAGTTGTTGGGATATGGAGTAGGGACTACCCATTTTGATGTTTAGGGTTATAACCTTTTTATTGTGTTTTTCCGTTTGGCTGAATTGTATGCGTTGATTTATTTCTTGTTATAATATTTTAGATTCCTTATTTGTATGTTACTGTTTGACTATTTATTTAATTAATTCATTTTATGCTTGTTTGAATTGTTCCATATTGTTTGTATTGTGTTGATTGTCTGATTTGTTGCATTTGGTTTTACTTATTTTTTATTTACTTATTTGTTTGCTTTGTTGTTTATTTGCTTGTGTGCTTGCCTATTTGATTGATTACTATGAATGATAGTTGTAGGATGAGGTAGTTATCCAATGTTAACTTTTGGTGAAATATACATTGGAGAAACTAGTGGGTTGATAAGAGACATATTTAGTGAGTCATAGTGGGATATAGTAGTTTCTTAAGCTGAAGACTGGATACTCAGAACGATTAAGAGATTTGAAGATGTTCCTTGAAGAAGAGAATAGAAATTAAGGAATTTTAATAACTAAAGACTTTATGACTACTACCGAGGAATCAAGATGACGATTGGGAAGGTTCAGCATATATTTATCAAAATACGCATTTTGGAATCTGCATTTTTCAAACAGCTTCCAAAAATATCTCGAACAAAGAGTTTCCATTTCAAATTTTCACAAAATTATATTTCCTCAAAATTTATTTTGAAATTGATTTTAAATGGTGAAAATATTTGGGAATTTTTCGTAAAATGATGGTGATATTTTAGGGAGAATTTTTTTTTGGTTTTAAACATGGATGGAAGCTTTGACTTAAAAATATGATATTTTTCTTTGAAGATGTATTGAAACACTCCTTGCTAATGGATCCTTCTTTGATATTTGGGTGGATTGTCCTTGTCATCAAATGTACAAATTACTATAAAACACTACACAAGAAAGGGCCTTTCGCAGCGTTGAAAAAACGCTACCAAAAGCCTTTTAGTAAATGCTATGATACGAATGCTACTAAAAATCAAGAACTTTTTATAGCGTTGTAGAAAACACTATCCAAATTTGACATATTGCAGCGTTATAAAAACGCTCAAAAGTGTATTTTTGTTGCGCTTGTCAACTGCTACCAAATTAACATTTTTTAGTAGCGTTTCCACTTGCATACTTCTTTTTTTTTAGTGGTTTTTTCTTGCTAATGTTTTTACCTTGCTAAAGCATATTTTTGTAGTTTTTTATATTTATTTCCATAGAGTTTTTGAAATGCTACTAAAAATTATCGACTGTTTTACAACATACTTTACACCCTACCTTTTTCTATTGATGCCTTGTAACATTTCCAGCAATCACTTATATAATAGTCATATTAAAACAAACAATCAATCATATAATCGTCATATTCACATAATTATCATATTCAAACAACCGAGAAAACACGTTAATCACATAATCAAGTATGATATCCATAACCATTTTCGATAATAGTTTTTCGACAAAATGAGCAAAGTCGCATAAAATCCATAACCATTTATAAACCAGTTTACACAACTTGTATTAAAAATGTTATAATATATATAACAATTAAAACCATGTTCATTTCTTGATTATCCCCAATTCTTTGTTTATCTTTGTCACAGCCGGTCTTTACCCCGAAAAGGCTAATTACCTGTAGACAAGTTTAACAATGAACAAATGATTATGAAAAGGCTTTACATATTAAAGATATGTAAAACATTCTTAGTTAAACTATTATTAAATTTAAATCATTTTTATAAATCTTAGCCAACTTAGTTAAAATTTTATAAAATTTGGTTAATATTTATAATAAACTTATCTATAGGTAATTTTTATAAAATAGTTGCAGTCTGACCAAATGGGCAGCAACTTGAATAAATTGAACCTCGTCTCCTACTTATTGTTCTTCAAAAACATCGCTACTCTCCATAATCTTTGAATGTTTAGCATAAGAAAAATTAGTGACAGGGCTTAAAAACTAACGAAACTTTATCATAACCTTCCTACGAATGATATTTATGATTTAACAAACACTATAAGTGTCTAAAGCATAAAATGACTTAATGGCACATTATAAACTATATAACGCTCCCAAATAACTTCACAAGAAGTTGTTTGTAAAATATGGTGAGAAATCTCTGGATAACTTAACTTCTAATCCTGAATTGAAGAAAGCTACATTGCTAGTGGGGAACGTTTTCAAAATGGCTTTTCATAAAACATTATACATCAATAGTTTGTTGTATGGCTTATTCTTCTTAGTATTCCAATACAGAAACAAACAAAAAGAAAGAGTTGGAGAAAATCTCATCAATGATATCATTAACAGATGTCTGCACAGCTCCACCAGTTGCAACAGCCACACATTTCAAATCTTCTTCGGCTACTCTGCAAGCATAAAAGATATCTCGTTCTACAAAATACTGAAGCAAATAAAAAAGAATTTGGAGGGGTCTAACTTAAATTAAATATGTGTATATGCAAATAAGATTGATACAGAAAAAAACTAAAATTGTCGGGATTTTTGCGGTTCGAGACGAATTTGATGGCGATAGCGATGAAGACAATGTTGTACTTCCGACTTCAAGGATCTACGGAATAGATTCTTTCAGACAATAGTTCAACCCACCAGGTGCAAACGGGTTATCGAACTATCGACTTTCAGGATTCAATGAAGCCCTATAACAGTGTAATTGGATTCAAAGTTTGTACGACTTTGATCCAACCAAGAACACTTCAAAAACTGTATCTGATGCTGCAATTTATAGAGGACAGAATGAAGAGGAAGAAGAGAGCAATTCTGCAATGGTTTCTGATTTCGCAACACCTTGGAGGCGTCACAAAACAGAGCAATGGAGGCACAGCGTTTTGCAACACTTTCTGGCGTTGCAGAATCGCTCTGGGAAGAAGAAGAAGATATTGAACTGCCTGCAACTGTTTCTGGGCGTCGCTATTTATAGACGCGAGGAGGTGTCTATTCGCCAAGCGTCACGACCGTTTGCAACGATGCGTAACTGTTGCGAACAGATTCAAACTTAAACATCGCGACCTTTCATTTGCAACGTTCAGAAAACGTTACTAATTCCCGCCTTTATTCAAATTTAGATTTTCCGGTTCCGGGTCCTTAACGGGCCGAAATCGGGCCCGTTACTGTTCATATATGATCCAAAAATATTTTCGGATCCGAACCCGAAACCCGTACCCGGCCCGGTTCGGTTCGGTCGGACGGACGACGACGGCGCGCATGTGGTGTTGCATGACTTCTCTCCTCACAACAAAGCAAACATGTGGGAGCCCCAAGGCCCCAACATCCACTTGATAAATCTTTATTTATACAAATATCTTGCATAAGTTTCTATGATGTGGGACTAATTCTCTTCTACCTCTTTACTTCTTCTCTTCTAAAAACAAAACCCAAACCCAAAGCTTCTTTGAAATTTTTACAACAACCTCCCCCAATTTTCAAAATAAGAAAATAAATAAATAGGACGGCTGCATCACTAGAGTGATTTCCTACATACCCAGGTGGGATTAAGCCTTTGTAGTTCTAAGATCAAGTTTTGCATCATCGTGAAAACCAACACATAAATAAAAGGTATCTTTTGGATTTGAACCTTTACTTAGTGTAAACCATTCAAAGCCTTATCGAGATTCTATGGTGAACGAATCTTGAACCAAGTATCCCTAATGATAAAACCGGAACAATCACACATGTTGATTTCCTTAGGTAAAGTGTTCTGTATTGCTCAGCACGTTACTGGCCATGTGCTTAAATCCTGGTTCATGAGTCTACTTAGAAAGCGGTCTTACTTTCCTAGGAAACGGCCTGATTTCTGTACTCATATAGGTAAGTCTCTTAAGGTGTTTCTGCGATACACCTTTTAAGGTTTCTAGACTTATCAAGGATATATATCCATCCTTTGTTCTTGTAGAATCCAACACTAAATATTATGGGATTATCTATTTAGTATTCCATAATCTTTCTCTTAACTTGTTGGTACCCATTGAACTTTGTCTATCCTTTTCAAGACATAAGTTGGGTTTCTATTAAGGATGATCAACCTTCATTCACAGACCTTAGTCTCATTTCTTGTGACTTTATAGAAACCATTGCCTTTGGAAGACCTTTTGTAAGTGGGTCAGCCAAGTTTTTCTTCGTTTCTATGTAGTCAATAGTTATAACTCCTCTTTTGAGTAACTGTCTCACCATTTGATGTCTTAGACTCACATGTCTAGACTTTCCATTATACGTCTTATTAGACACATTGTATATCGTTGCTTGATTGTCACAGTTAATCATGACTGCTGGAGATGGCTTCTTTCACAAAGGGATTTTCATTAATAAATTCCTAAGCCATTCCGCTTCTTTACATGCATCTGCTAATGCAATCAATTCTGACAACATTGTTGAGTCAGAAATACAGGTCTGCTTCTTGGAAGCCCAAGACATAGCAGCGCCTCCTAATGTAATGATCCATCCAGTCGTAGACTTGGATTTGGATTCTACATTGTTCCAGGTTGCATCACTATATCCTTCTATTACAGCAGGATATCCTTTATAAGATAAACCATATTCAATGGTTCCTTTCAAATAAGCTAAAACTCTGGAAATGGCTTTCCAATGTTCGAAACCTGGATTACTCGTAAATCGACACAATATACTTATAGCATGTGCGAGTCTGGTCTAGTGCAATGCATAGCATACATAAGACTCCCAATAACACTGGAATACTCTAGTTGAGAGATAGTATGTCCAATGTTCTTTTCTAATTTAATACTAGGATCTAACGGAGTTGGTGCTGGTTTGTCATCGTAATGACCATACTTTTGTAGGAATTTCTCTATGTAATGAGATTGAGTTAGTAATAACTCCCCCTCTTTCCTAACAATTTTAATTCCCAAAATTACATCAGCCTCTCCTAGACCTTTCATATCGAATTTAGAGGACAGAAACTTTTTAGTTTCATTCACACAGGATATATTGGAACCAAATATTAGCATGTCATCAACGTATAACATATTATAACAATACCGTTGTTATCCGATTTGCTATAAATACATTTATCAGCATCATTTACAATGAATCCATATGACAGTGCAACTTTATCAAATTTCTCATGCCATTGCATGGGAGCTTGCTTCAGGCTATAAAGAGATTTCACTAATTTGCAAACTTTCTTTTCTTGGCCTGGGGTTTTGAAACCTTCAGGTTGTTCCATATATATCTCTTCTTCTAAATCTCCATTTAGAAAAGTAGTCTTTACATCCATTTGATGTATGACTAATTTATGAATTGATGCAAGTGCAATTAAACAGTGTATAGAAGATATATGAGCAACTGGAGCATATGTATCAAAATAATCTACTCCATGTCTTTGCTTATATCTCTTAGCAACTAATCTGGCTTTAAACTTATCAATGGATCCATTTGTATTCAACTTTTTCTTGAATATCCATTTACATCCTATAGGTTTAGCACCAGGAGGTAAATCAGTTAAAACCCAAGTTTGATTTAACATTATGGAATTCATTTCATCATTGATAGCTTCTTTCCAGAAATTAGAATCTCTGGAACTCATAGCTTCGGAATAAGTTTTGGGATTGTCATCGACGTTCATTACATATTTAGTCACATTAAGGACTTCGTCCTTACTGCCTTCTATAAGATATGTAATGAAGTCAGGACCATATTCCTTCTCTATTCTTTCTTTTTACTTTTCCGTTGTTCAGTACTATTATCTGGTACTGACTCTTCCTTACTGTTTTGAGCAAGAGCATAATCATCGCCATTGATATCGTTAATCAGACTAGGTTCTGGACTAGATGATCTCAATGGGATCTCAACAGTTTGATTTTCAAAAAATTCTACATCTACAGATTCTATAACTTCTACGGTGTCAAGAATAAGAAATCTATAAGTTATACTATTAAGTGAATATCCTATGAAAACACATTTAAATGCTCTATTTCCTAACTTTGGTCGTTTACGGTCTGGTTTTCTAACATATGCTAAGCAACCCCAAACTTTAAGTCTAGTTAGGTTAGGTTTTCTATTAAACCATAATTCATAAGGAGAAATATTATCCTTTTTAAGTGGTACTCGATTTAAAATATAACATGCAGATAACATAGCATCACCCCATAGGTTACAAGGTAAATTAGAACTTATGAGCATGGCATTAACCATTTCTACTAAAGTTCTATTTTTCCTTTCAGCAACACCATTTTGTTGTGGTGTATATAGAGTAGTACATTGGTGAATTATACCTTGTTGTTTACAAAACAAGGTGAATCCATTTGAGAAATATTCACCACCACGATCTGGATGTAATATTTTAATTTTAACTCCTAATTGTGTTTCGACCTCTGCTTTGTAAATTTGAATTTATCAAAAGCCTCATCTTTAGTTTTCATTAGATACACATATGCATATCTAGTATAATCATCAATGAATGTTATATAGTATTGGTTACCACCAAGCAAACCAGTTTTCCTTTCTACGGATTTAAAGGATTTCCGGTGTATTTTTGCTTGAACACATACTTCACATTTAGAGATGGCATCTAAATCACAATCAGAAATTAATTCTAATTAATTCATATTTCTAATGGAATTATAATTAACATGTCCTAATCTACCATGCCACAAATTAACAGAATCAACAATATAAACAGAAGATTTCTTTATTAGATTCAACTTAATCATGTCGTTACAAGAGTATCCATGTCCAATGAATTTACCATTCTTAGACAACACTAGCTTGTCAAACTCATACACCATCTTGAATCCTCCTTTGTTAAAAAGGTATCCAGAGACCAAATTCTTACACATATCAGGTACATAAAATACATTGACTAATGTAAGAACTTTTCCAGAGGTGAGAGGAAGTTCTATAGTGCCTTTTCCCAGACCTTTGCTTGGAACCTTATTTGCTCCAGTAACTTCGTCGGCTTCTCCTTTATTTTCTTCGTAACTTTTGAACAAACTACGGCCTTTGCAAATATGAATGGTTGCTCCAGTATCGAACCACCAATCATTATCAATGCTACTAACGGAGTTCGTCTCTTGCACTACAGCCACAAGCGAGTCTTCGACCACATTCACTTTTTGTTGTTTCTTCCACAGATGGCAGTCTCGGGCATAGTGGCCGGGCTTGTTACAAAAATAACAAGCACCTTTCTTTTTGTTGTTGGTTTTGGAATGATTTTTCTTCTTAAACTGTGTCTCATTCTTTGGCTTTAATTTATCAGTAATTTCCACATTATTTGCCTTAGAATGGGACTCAGTTTGCGGATTATCATCTAGATCGCGTTTACGAAAGTCTTCTTCAATACGAAGATGACGCTGCAAATCGTCTAAATTATAATCCGTTTCTGCATGTTTCATCTTTTTCTTATAATCATTCCAACTATGTGGAGGTCTAGAAATTATAAGTCCAACAACAAAAGATTCAGGGAGATCAATTCCAACATCTTTAAGTTGATTCACCAACAGTAAAATTTTGCTTACTTGTCCAATTATGGACTTATTGGTGACCATTTTGAAATCCATAAAATTAGAATTAAGAAACTTTTATTACTTGCTTCGGATATGCGATACTTATTCTCCAGTGCAGTCCAGAGTGTCTTCGCTGTTTCCAAGGTCCTATGAGCATTGTAGACTGGGGTAGATAGCGCATTCAGAATATGGCCTCTGCATAGAAAATCGTCCTTTTTGCGCTTTGCTCGTTTAGCCTTTAGAGCATCATCATCTTTATCAGTTTCCTCCGGGATTTTTTCCAAGTTATCTTCCAAAATGTAGAACAACTTGACGGTGACCAGGAAAAATTTCATTGTCTCTTGCCAACGAGTGAAATTGTCGCCCTCAAAACGCTCCAATCGAGTTAGATGCTGATTCATAACTTGCAGAGCGCTCAAACCTTCCATGGTTGAACAGTATTGTCTGAAATTTTGTTGGGGATTTTTGCGGTTCGATATGAATTTGACAGCGATAGCAATGAAGGCAATGTTATACTTCCGACTTCAAGGATCTATGGAATAGATTCTTTCAGACAATAGTTCAACCCACTAGGTACAAACGGGTTATCGAACTATCGAATTTCAAGATTCAATGAAGCCCTATAACGGCGTAATCGGATTCAAAGTTTGTATGACTTTGATCCGACCAGGAACACTTCAGAAACTGTATCTAATGATGCAATTTATAGAGAACGGAATGAAGAGGAAGAAGAGAGCAATTCTGCAATGGTTTCTGATTTCGCAACACCTTGGAGGCGTCACAAAACAGAGCAATGGAGGCACAGCGTTTTGCAACACTTTCTAGCGTTGCAGAATCGCTCTGGGAAGAAGAAGATATTGAACTGTTTGCAACTGTTTCTGGGCGTCGCTATTTACAGACGTGAGGAGGTGTTTATTCGCCAAGCGTCACGACCGTTTGCAACGGTTCGTAACTGTTGCGAACAGATTCAAACTTAAACGTCGCGACCTTTCATTTGCCACGTTCAGAAAATGTTACTAATTCCCGCCTTTATTCAAATTTAGATTTTACGGTTCTGGGTCCTTAACGGGCCGAAATCCGGCCCGTTACTGTTCACATATGATCCAACCCGAAACCCGTACCCGGCCCGGTTCGATTCGGTTCGGTCGGACGGACGGACGACGATGGCGCGCGTGTAGTGTTGCATGACTTCTCTCCTCACAACAAAGCGAACATGTGGGAGCCCCATGGCCCCAACATCCACTTGAGAAATCTTTATTTATACAAATATCTTGTATAAGTTTCTATGATGTGGGACTAATTCTCTTCTACCTCTTTACTTCTTCTCTTCTAAAAACAAAACCCAAACACAAAGCTTCTTTGAAAATTTTACAACAAGAATCATATCACTTACAAGCTATTTAACTTATTTATGAAGTAAATTTCTCCCATTGGAGTATAGATAAAGTTGTTATAACTTTGTCATTACATACACACGATGACACCAACGTCATATAGTGTTACCATACCAATATCAAACATAAATGCCAACATAATTATAACTATGCAGGCATAAATACTCATGATATGCATTTTATTGTAGAAGATGAGAAATTATCAGTATTAGTCTAAGCCTAAGCAAGGAAAATGTCGGGTATGAAGTGTCCATACTCTAAAGTTATCAAAAGACAAATTTCCAATTGAGTTGCAAGGTTGCCAATTGCCAATCTTGAGAGAACAATGTACGCTCCACTCTGGACACACTTTTCTGGTTTATTATAAATGATATTCCACGCAGCATCAACTATTGATTAGTATTGCAATGGATCAACTATCTAAACGGTAAATTAAACAAGGTTAAAAATCACATGCAACATATGAGTATGTGTAACATGTAAGACACAGTTAACTATCTGATCTCATCGTTTTCCTTTTTTGACTTCAGTTTAGTTCAGCGTTTACAAATCTGCTATTTCATTGTAATTAACAGACTCTTGTCATTTTTACCAAAGTAGAGTACCTATATTTTTGTGTTCCTTTTAACATACATTTGAATATATCTATACTAGTGCGAACTCATGCTTCGCACACGGACATCGTCAAATTAAAATATGTAATATTGATCAATTTTTCTAATGGTTGTCCCAATTTATGGTTATATGTTTGATATGAAACCGACGTTGATTCAGGATAATAATTGTCTACAGGTTAGTTCTTGCTATTTTAAATTACTTTGTAATCAGTGAAAAATAGCATGTGTATATGAATCAGATCAATTTTAATGAGAATATCCATAGGAGGGCCTGATGTAGCTTAGATTTTCGTGCTCATGTTTCATCATTATAGCATTCCATAAGACCAATACATTTTATTCCAATACCATGCCTTAGACCAATCTATGCATGAAACCGAAACACATTTAAACCATAATAGCTTTCATGATACATCCCAATATGTTAAAAATTGCTACTCAAGCTGAAGGAACAAATAATGATTTTTCATTTTCATCTGCTTATATGAATTGAACAGGGAAGAAGAAAATGGAAGTAGTCCCTATGGAAAAATAAATCTATCTGTTAACTGCGATTTTCCAAAGACTTTGCACCTGTTTTAAGTAGCAATTTCGTATTTAATTATACCATCACTATGTAAAAGTGGCCTCCAACGTGAAAGTTTCATTTATTAAATATATATTCTTCTAAAGATGTTAAAATTTTAGGCAAACTGATTGTTCAAAAAAAAGAGGTTTTAGTTATGTTGTCTTTACAAATAGTTATACCATTATATGACGTTGTTAAACTATAGTAGCATAATAGAATAGAGTAAGTCTAAAGGTTCATAGTAAGAGATATATTATGATGAGAAAGAGTTGAATGTCTATTCTTCCCAATATTAGGAATAAAATAGGTTTATGTCTGAACCTTGGTTTGAGATTTCGATTGAAACACCAAGATTCTAATCATTCCTTTACGGTATAGGGATCGAAACCAAACAAACCAAAATTCTAATTCAATAAAATATTTATTGAAATTCAAATTTTATAGGAAAAGTAGAATTAATTTGACTTTCACACATATAGATATTTACAATCTGAAATTTTAGCATTGAGAACATGCAAAATCACAAAATACATGAGCAGTGTAACTTAAAAAGTGAAATACAAAGTTATAAACAAGTATTTGTTAGTGTTATAAATATTCATAGTTAATCAATATTGTTTATTTATATTTTATTTTTCAATTATTGATAAATAGACATCTTGTTTCACTTAATTAAACAAATATATAGTTAATCATATGAAAAATTAAAAATGAAATCTGAAACTAAAACTTGAACGGAAATTTCCAAAATTTACGAATTAGATTGAAATTCATAAAATTACAAAAGATTAAACCAAGGTCTAAAAATTTGGTCAGAACGTAACACATATATGCTTATAAAATATTAAACAGTAAGCCACATCAAATTTGGAAGCAAAAAAATCAAAAAAGAATAAGCCAAACCTTTAGAAGCTTTGAGAATTATTCGATTATTTTGTCCTAACAAATATGTAGATAATGAGCAAAAAATATTTTGTCTATAACATCATGTTTGATATTCCGGCAAGAAATATATTAAATTTATTAACCATATATGATTTATACATTACACACATAGACATACATTCATATACATACACAGGATGTGTGTGTGTGTGTGTGTGCATGCGCGCACGCGCGTATATATATCTGTGTGTGTGTGTGTGTGTGTGTGTGTGTATGTGTGTGTGTGTATGTATATAGGGTAAGGATCGACTACACCTCATTTTTGGTACACTTCATATCCCCTTGACTTCAACCCTATGTCCAGATTTAAATAATTATATGTTTTTTCTCCTTTATCACTTACTTTAATAATTTAATTCGTTAAACGCAAGGGGAAGCGGGGTGAGGGTGACAGATCCCTGCTTATATATATATATATATATATATATATATATATATATATATATATATATATATATATATATATATATATAAGGATTTATAATATAGATTCAAAGTAAAAGTGGGACATGATATAAATAGATCAGTGGTATATTACAACTAAAAATATTTGATTTCACAATATAGTTGCATAAAAGACCTTCATACAATCTATTTACATGTACAATAAATTACTTTGGTGAAAATGAGTAAAAAAGAGTACTTGGCCCAAATCAATATACACAAGTAGTGGAAAAGAAACAATCAACAATCTTGACTCATCGAACATGGAGAATATTCCAAAGGTTGTTGGTGGTATGCACCACATAGCCTGATGACTACTTAACAGAAGAAATTCTAAATTTATAGTCAACAATTTATTTTTACAAATGCATAACAAGGCGTAGTAAATTTACCCGTACATTAGAGAAGTTGGACCTACTCAAGGCTTACAATAGAATGTAATGACCCGAAATCTTCGATGATTTAAATTAGTTGGTTTATTAAGGTTTTGGTAAATAAATTAAGACGAAACAAAAATTTTGCAATTTAGTAATGAAATAAATGTTAAAATGAAATGAAACCATGAAAATTAAAGCTAAGTATTAACAATTGAATGAAATTTCGATTAATTGAAGTAATGTAAATTGTTATACTAGGCTAAAAAATGAATATAAGAAAACAAACATAAATAGTGAATTAATTAATGAATTAATCATAATAAATAGTAATAGAATAAAATCAATGTCCTGTAAGTAATTATAATATTGTTTGGAAATGATAACTTATAAAAGTATGATTAAGAGTTAGTGGCAACAATTATTATAAGTTACCGATATATTTTAATCCATTAAATTGAATTGGAATCAATTGCAATAAATCTAAATGAATTATTACGTTAATGTTAATTAAGGTAATATTCGAAAATAATGTTAATATTATCCATAAGAGGACAATTTGTTGAATTTAAAACAATGGAAATGAAGACTTATCAATTTAATGGGATTTGAATTATAATGATTGGATTTAATTGCAAATAAATGAAATTAAATATCTAAATATTACGCTAATTGAAATGAAGATGGGACGTGAGAATATTAATGTAATATATTTTGAATCCAATGTTAATTTCATCCGTTTGATAATGAATTGAATAATAGAATGAAAGTAAATTATGTAGAATTATTGGAAATTAAATTCATAATTTTGAATTTAATGAAATTGAGGCTAATACTGAAATGATAAATTAATCAACTCTAAATTGACATTTAAATTTGTTTAAATCATTGTAAATGATTGAGAAATCAAAAATGATGACATTTGTCATTTATTGAATTGAAATTGAAAATTTGATTTAATTAATTAATTATTAATTTATTTAATTAATGTAAAAATAGACATTTTTGCCATTGACTCGGATTTCGACGAAACCAGTTTCATCAGATCCGTAATAGTGAATTAATGTAGGATTACAAGTTTCGTGGCGGTTGGACTTGTCGTTTGATCGCACGAACGTGATACGCATAGAAATTAGTTAATTCAAATCAATTGAAATCAATTTGAAATAACTTGATTTGAGCATAACTTCTTCATACGATAGAATTTAGATTTGAAACCTGTTCCATTGCATTTAAATTATTTAAAAACATCTATTTTGATATATGGGTTGACCCAATTTCGCTCCGCGGTCAGAACGGGCTTTTTGGACCATTTTATCGTTCAACGTGTAAACCAATCATGTCCATTCATCTCTATTTCTGACCTACCTATATATACCTTGTTATAAACCCTCGCCTATTTTCTTATTCCTCATTTTCTATACGTACAATTCCATTCGCTTCTCCTCTTTCAATGGCAGACTGAAACCTAAATCCCAAAATGCAATTTCAAATCGAATTCAAAGCCAAAAATTCAAACTCTCCAAACAATATCAAATTTTATATGGATTCGAAGCTCTCGAAGAGCGCATGTCAATTCGACTGTCCGTTTTTCAACCTGGATTTTTGTGTGGCCGGAATTTGAGGAACAAATCTCGGCCGTTCGTTGATCGTCGATGAACTTTAATGGATCGCCAAATCGAGGATATGGTCGCGTAAAGGAGGATGAGTGGAGGTCATCGACGTCATTCGTTCGATCGATTAACGGTCGGATTGGGTTACAAAATTCAACTAGGGTTTTATTGGGGTGGTGGCGCCGGCTTCGTGGTGGTCGCAGAGGTCGTCCAGGGGTCGCGACGTGGCTTCGTGGGTGAGGGGGTCGCACTTCCTGCCAGCGGCGTGCGTGCGCGTGCGTTCGAGACGGGGCAGCGCTAGGATTTTGCGATAAAACCTGGAAGCTTCATTTGTTCGTGACTGTGAGGAAGAAGAAAGCGTGATGATGACGTGTAACCTATTTTTTTATTTCACTTAAATTTAATTTCCAACACGTAAAATACATAACTTTTACATACGAGGTCCGTTTCATGCGTGGTTTTCTCCGCTGGGATCCTAGCAAAATTCCGAAAATTTTGATGCTGGTCTGGACGAATTTGGAGACTGTTCAAATTTTAGGTTTAAATTGAATTTAAATTCAAAAGGTGAGTGCTTTAACCCACTCACAACTTCTATAATTTCTTAAATTTGTTAAATTGATTTATGACGTGATTAGAAATTTATTTATGACTGTTTGGTATATTTTATCATCATTCTAGTTAAATTGAATTTATTGAATTAAATTGTTATTTAATTTATTATTGAATATAAACTGCCAGTAAATACCTGTTATTTATTATTTGTTCTATATTGGTGTTATTGTTTGAATTGGATGATGATTGTGATAAATGGTTGATGATTTATATTGGACAAATGGATGTTGTATTTTATACAACTACAAGTTATTATGCATTTTTATTTCATTCGGGATTGCATTTTGAAATGATATATAACCATACTTTTATTTTAAATTACGGATTGAAATGATAAATATCCGTATCACTTGACCATAGGGTAGAGAATTATACACAGACACCGTGGTGTATATATAAAATATTTGGGAAATGATTTCTATGGTTTTAGAAAGAAATATATGGTTTAATAAATATTGATTTTTGATATTATATAAATATAATTTTATATATAGTTAAATGCTTGAATTTAAGCTATGTATAAGTGGTTGAATAAAAATTAAGTTTAATAATAGAGTTTGATTTTTATAAAAATAAATGTGAGTAAGTATTTAAATTTTATTTCAATATAGAGTGTATAATGATTTAAATAAATTAAGGATGGGAGATAAATTAGAGATTTATTTGAAATTAAATTCATTTAAGAATTAAACTCAAAAAGGTGGATGTGAAACTTATTAAATTGGAAATTTTAAAAGGTATAATTATTATAACTTGATTTTGGGGTCAAGGTGAATTAAATGTGTATTTCAAGTATAAATGAATTGAAGGAAATATTTAGTTATCTGTAATTTGAGTTTTATTTAAATGATAATGGATTTATGATGTAAAATATTTCAAAACTAAATAATAGAAAATTTAGTTGTTGAATCGAAATTATCAAATTTCGTTCTGAAATTTTGGAATATTTAAAACCTTAAAATATATCGAAATTGAAATGTTTTATCGAAATTTAATGTTTCAAAAGTATTATGTTTTAAAAGTGTTATAATTTCAAATGTTTGGGTTCAAAGTGTATAAATGTGAAAGTGCTATGATTTTGGAAAAGAGATATATTTGAAATAAAAATGATATTATATTGATTTGGGTTTTAATAAAAAAATGATATCATATTGATTTTGTTTTTGAAGTGGAAATTATATCATATTTATATGGGTTTGAAATGCATATTATATTCTGATTTTAAAAGTATAAACTATTTTGAAAAGACAACGGTGTTATAATTATATTTGGTTGTTAAAGAGACCAGGATCGGAAATTGTCATACACTCTGCCACTCTGAAAGCTACTTTAACAACCGTGTACGCGGTGGAGATTTCAGAATAAAGTAGGATGGTGATGGCGTTCCTTTGAGGTAAATAGATGGACCCGACTCCTGTGAATTGGCATAAGGTGGCTAAAACGGGAGCGATTAACGGGCAAATGAGGTAGCACCTTTGATCGGACACATCCCTTCGATATTATACTTTGACTTTTGGATTGATTCGGTGGCCGCTTTTGATTTTTTGATTTGGGGGTATGGCTCGAGGTGGGCGGTAGCTGCGCGCTACGCGTTACCACCGGCCCAGAAACGTAATTGGTATATTTACCCTGACATTGCCTAGTTGTGCCGTGTCACCTACCCTAGCGTAGGCTTGTGTGATTTTGGATTTCTCCCGTAGCCTATGGAGTATTTAGGGTAGTCTCCCGATCTAGAGATGCGCTGATACTGGATGGACTACTGTGACTATTATTGTGTTCAGGGGATTATTGGGTCACCCCTTAATGCTGTTTTAAAGTAAGTTTATTTCACTAATAGACATTATTATAATAGCGAAATATTACTACATAGTAAATAGTTTAACGAATCCTTAAGAGATGTGAATCCCGAGCATCTCCTAAGTTACTGCACTCATGTTTGACACTGAATAGGAGATGTCAAATTCCGTAAACATCTCTGACGTCGTTTCACACATATTTATTTCAGCTGGTTAAACTTACATAAGGTCTTTTAGTTCTAACTCGAGTGTTTTGTCTTTTCAATTCGCTCGGGTCAGTCTGAGCATTACAGGATTTGAAGACTTTATTTCTAGAGGACAAAGACGAAGATTTTGTTATTATTATTTATTATATTCACTGCATCACATTGTTTCGCTGCATTATTTATTATTCTCTGGTATATGTAACTCCGATATGTATTTTATTAGTATATAGTCAAATGTTTTGTAAAACAGCTTCATGAACTGTTATTTGTGTGATGACCCGGAATTTTCGAGCATTTAAAATCGAAATATTTAATTGATTTTAAATATTCAATAGAGTGATTTTAACTTGAATTATGAATATCACAATTTATTTGATAATTGAATTATTAAATTAAATAAGTGAAGTTGGTTAAATTGTTGAATCTTTAGTTTTAAGCCTGTTAAAAATAATCTGGAGGCTTCTAAAATTTATACTGATAATACTGAGAATAATAGAAGTTTTAAAAATTGAATTTAACAGTGATCTATTTAGTTTTTAAATTTTGTAGTTTAAATTGAATTTAAAAATAGCCTTCCGAGGCACAGTCTCGGAATTTGACGAAACCAGTTCCATTAAATCCGTAATATTATATTATTATCGGATTTCAATATTCGCAGGGTTCGGAGTTACCGTTTGATCGTACAACCCGTAAATGCATAAAGGAATCTAATTAAATTTAATTTACTTTGTCAATTCTTTTTATAGAAGTCTCACCCCAAGCTTCTAACGCAAGCTCCTTTTTCTTTTACCCCTCACTTCAGATTCATTTCCATGTTCATATTTGGCCGAAGCCTCAATTTTGTTTTCAAATCGAAACCCTCGGCTGAAATTAAAAAAAATGGCAGTTAAGAATCGCGAAATTCCTTTCTCGTTTTCCTTCTTTTCAAAACCCAGTTGTTTAAAAAAAAGGGATGACGCAATGGAACCGCGATCGATTTAGGGTTTGGGGGTTCGACGACAGTCAAAGAGCTAAGGGAATTGAGGCGTGGAGTCTCGAGGCCAATCGCAAACTTGGGAGGCGGCAGTGTAGGCCAGGGCCGTCGCGAGTCGATCGACGTCGATCTTGGCAGTGGGCTTTATCGTGACACTCGCACGCGGCAGTGCGATGATGAGGTTATCGCGTGCGTGTGCGATGTAGGGGAGTTCGTGAGGTTTAGGCAAACGAATGGAGGAGTAGCCGCCTGATTTCTCGATCGATGAGGTAACGATTCTTGTCTTTAAAATTTAAAATTGAATAAATAAATATTTATATATTTATGCGAAAAAATATTTTTTTATAAAGGTATAAATTAATTACTGTAAGTATAAATCATTTTCTGTTAAATATAAACGCTAGGAAGAATATTATTTTTATTATTTATTTATTTTCCATTTGGATTTAATGAATATATAAGTTTACAGAACTAAATGTATGTGAACACAAGATTTAGAAAACAACAAAATGAATGCAATGAATTTAGGTGATTAATTTATCAAATGGAAATTAATTATTCAAATTGTTCGAATATTAATAAAATCATCTAATATTTATTCAAGGTCAAAATCTGAAAGGAAACGAGATGGTGGGTTGAATTAGCATAACGGAAATCAAAGGTGAGTTGATCTCACTCAGTTTGAATTTAAATTTAAATGATTAAATTTAAATAATTGTTTGGATGGTTGAATTGATTGATGTGATATAGTATGATATTTTGGGAATTGGCGTATTATATTGTGCTAACGTCTGTGGATGCAGGGAAAACAGGTTGGAGGGATCCAACTGGACCCCTCAACTTTTATTTAAATTATTTAATATTCACTGTTCTGATTATTTGATATTCTATAATGAATTATGTGGAAGTATTGAATGCTATGGCTTGGTTGATATAATTGGGTATAATGAATTACCAAAATAATATATATAAAAATTGGATTTTTGAAGGAAAATAAAAGAAGTGAATCTGTAAGTAAGCAATTATAGAATAAATTTAAGAATGAATTGGAGAAGAAATAAAGTGACTTTAAATTTCCAATAAATAAATTGTGAGTATAGAAAGGAAAATTTGAATAAACAGGAAGTTACTGAATTTTAAAATTCAGTGTTATTATTTAAAAAAAACAAAACATTTATTTAAAATTCAGGATTTAAATTATTGGAAAGAATAAAGAAGAAATTGGGAATAACCTGAAATTTGTATATTTCAGTTAAAAGGGTTTGAAATCAAATAGAAAATAATAATAATAAAGTCCATAACTAATGAATTTTGAAATGAACTGATAAGTAAAGAAATTTATTTCAAATGGAATAAATTGGAAATCAATTTGGGAAATTGATTTAAGTGATTGAGATTTGAAATTCTCCCTGTATAACCAAGTACGTTTTCAAAGTAAATTTTTAAATATAAGTTAAAAGATTTTAAAGTTGTTTTAAAAAGTATTTTTTGTAAAATTAATTATTTCTAATATTTAAAGTCTAAAGTAAGTATTCCCTTTAATCTATTATAACAGTAATTATTTAAAGAATGACTTAGTATTATGTTTCTAAAAGTGAAAACCTAGTTTTATATTTTATAAAGTAACCTTTTTTTCAAATATTCATATAGTGTATATATATATATATATATTTAACCAATTATTGAAGTAGTTTTAACTTAAATGTTTTAAAGTAAATTCCAAAACAAGTATTTTGTTAATCTATTTTCGTAATAACTATTTAAAGAATGATTTGGTATTTCGTTTAAAGAAGAAAATCTAATGTATAGTTATAAGGTAACCTTATTTTAGTTATTTCTAAAGTATTATTATAAATTAAGTATTATATTAATTTTTCTAAATTAAATGTTTAACATATTTTCAATAAAGTGTTTTTAAATTGTTTTAAAAATCCAGTTTGTACTTGGTGATTTCAGTGGAGATAGAAAATATTTGGGAAAGTTTATTCTGGAAAGAAAGAATGGTTTGAAACTGTTTTCAAAAGGTTGAAAATAGAAATATATCTTGTGAAGATATTTTTGGGATTAATAAATAATTTGGAAAATTATTATTGATTGATGGATGTGTGCATATTAATTTATAGTTAAATAACCGACTATCAATATTGGACAAAATGCGTTGATCGTTTCGAAGAGACCGGGATCGGGATTTATTTCTCTAAAACCACTTCGATCCGGTTTGTACGTTTTCGTGGAAACGAGTTTGGATTCGAAGATGGAGTAGTGAAGTGTAAGGGCTGGTCGCTACTAATCCTGAGGATATTTCCGAAATGGATGTAGTAGGATTAGTGCCTTCGATTCCGTTCGAACCCGAGACGGACTTGTGTGGATGAATGCTTGCGAAACACCGTCAGGTGGATGATGGTCATTCTAAGGGATATGTTCAATAAGGTAACGCTTAGCCTCAAGCCTCATCAAATGGGAATGACTGAAAATCAGGGGTTATGCAGCAAGGCTAGGTGGGTAGCACCCAAGCAGGGTGAGGTCATTCCTGTCTAGATGTCCCTTTTTATTTTGGCCTAGTGGGCGGTTGCTGATCCCAACCGTGGGGTGATCTCACTCGGGATTATCCAGTAAGGGGTAGTCTCATTCTTGTGTTGCAGGGGAGCGGGCGTACTCCTCGGTACGGTGATCTAGGCCCCGTACTGTGACAGGTGGTACCCCAGTGCCTAGTCATTAGTTGGAAATCCATTCTCCCTACGAGCCTTATACGAGTTTTTTTTGTATTACCCACTCTGTGGCTAGTAGCTGGAATTTAATAAATGTAACAATTTCGGCTATTTTATAAGTATTTGTATATAGACCCTATTATAATATCAGAGGATTTCTATAAAAATTGTTTTAGCTATCGTAAGGTAAAAACCCGACATGTTTATTTGTGGCGTGGTCTTACGAGATGCTTTTGTTTTCAAAGGATTTTTGAAACTTTAATAATCAATTGGGTGTGATTTTCTCACGCTGGTATTCCAGACTGACTCGGGTATTATTTAACTGTAATGCTAGGGTCAGACCGAGTATTATAGGATACATGATAGGATGTTGTGGAGCCCAGGAGATGAGCAGGATGACGATACGTACTTCCGTACTTGCTTATATATGTACATCCCTGTGACGACGCGGATTTTTCACGCTCGAAAATCTACATCCATACTTCATATCGTATTCGAATGCCGTAGATTCGACCGTTCAAATCCGATTCACCGGAACTAATAACAACAATAAGTAAACAACACAGCGGAATAAAAGAATAATACATTGATATACAGCTTTGATACAATATCTGATACAACAGATGGTCCAATAGATATCAATATACATCAGAGATATGATACAATAAAATAGCAGTGGAAAAGAAAACGATAACACCAGCAGCGGAACCACTAACTCTAAGATAGTCTTCAAAAGAGAACTCCAGCAGCAGCTCGAACCAACATCATGTTTCACCAAGACAAGCAAGTCTCGTCCACATCCAAAGACTGAACTTGCTCCAGATAACCTACTAATCTGACTATCTGAAAAACCCAACTCTAGACTGCTCGTGTAGAAAATAATGAGCACCCAGAGTTTAGGAAAGAAACAATAAACTCTGGATCAGTCGTGGGACTGGTGTGAGCAACAAAAAAACAGTTTATCTTTTAAAAATAAACAATGAAAGGTTTTAAAATTAATTCGCAATGCTTTTTAGAAATGAGACTACCATAAGGCCTCCCGCACACACACATAATGCAAACGCATAATCGGAGGAGATTTCTCCTTATGATAGTCAAAGATGCTTGATACGCATTAAAAAGAAACATTTGATATTATTACTAGTGCATAGTGTAGGAAAAATCATTTCGAAAGTAAAGATATAAACCTTAGCCAGCATAGACATTTTGCACTTATGCCTACTATAGCTACCATGTTCAATAGCAGGTTACCGCCACATTCCATGGCAGGTTATACAACTATAACCGTACAGGATTCGTATTGTTTCTTTGGATTTCCAACAAATGGTCAGGCCAAGGAACTTCCCATTGCCACATGAGAACGCCTCTGGAAGGACGCCCCCGAGAACCTAACCGGATCTTTGCCAACACAAGGCCGGGTTACCCTTCAAACTGGGTAACTACTGACACGAGTATGCCATCCCCCGATCGTAAACGACCTTTTCTCGAGATCCCGATAACCAACAACCACAAAGTAATAAATTCGCAGTAACCACATAGGTTAAATATCTGGGCTCCATTCCATGATACCACCTCTATCCAGAAGGAATGCACGTAACCTAAAGGGTGCTACCCCCAATAACCTTGCTGCATCATTCCTGTTTCGACCATTCCGAGTTGTGAGGTCCGACGAAGTCTCGTCCACAAAGCCACGCTTTGGTACAAATCCATGCTTTGGGTCAACAAATGATCAAAGTAATGATCACAAAGATAAATGATCAAACAAACGATCATATCACAAATGATCAAACAATGATCATTTCACAGCAACATTCAGCATGCCACATTACCAAGATGGGAATATATCGCTGATAACCTTCAACTACATAACCTCTGAGCTCGTACGTCTCAGAGAATGGTGTTAAGCTAAGAGAATAAATTCTCCGCCACCAAAAGAAATGTATTTGAAAGAAATCTGCTTTATATCTCAAAATGTAATGTCAGACATAACAATCCATACAAGTCTATTCTGGGTTCGAACAGAACCGAAGGCACTTCCAAAGAAGTCCTTGCAATCCGGTATTCACAATCCCGATCGGACTTCCCATCACTTTGGGAATCTCTATACCGTAGCTACTCGGTGCAGAGACAATCGATAGGTCATCCTATCGTTCTTGCGAATACCCGATCTTCACCACCGGTATTCAAATGCTATCCATAACGACGTGTCACATATTCAGAATGGGTTATACGACACAAATGTCCTTTCCCGGCTAACCCGAATAGTGAGCGCAACATTTAAAACATATGGATATGGGATTTCAATTAAGTCACAACTTAATAATTCCAAACTTTCTTTCAAATGGTTTAAACCAATTACCATTTCAAATCTTTTAAACAAAAGATTTATTTCACAAAGTTCACTCAGTTTAACAAAGATTCATTTACAGGTTTCAAAGAAATTTTCATTTCAATTAGATTAACTCATTTAAATCTTTAAATCAAGATTTACCTCATAGCTTTCAAATCGTTCCCAAATATTCTCTTTCTAAATTCGTTTCCAAATGTTCACTTTCAAAATTCGTTTCCAAATATTCATCTATAACTTGAAAAATTATTTCAATTTAAACTTGAAATCCCTTTTATACAATTTGAAATTCATTTCTCTTATGAAAGCTTTTTATCATTTAGAGACAACAATCTTATTTCGAAAAAACCCGATTTCATTTATACAAGTTACAATCTTTGGGTTAATTCAAATTCCCAAAAGAACAATACTTTAAAAATGGTTTGACTCATATATAACTAGTATAATATCGTTAATCCCTAATTTTAAATCATAGAATTCAATTTCAAGTATTGAATTCAAATTTAAGACATTACACTTCTAATTTTAAATCCAAATTCTATTGTGAATTTAAGATTCAAAATGTTTAACCATTTAAACATTAAATCAAATTTTATAATTACTTTATAAGTCTTAAATAATTATAAAGAACATTCGTTTCTTATGTAATAAACTTATATAAGGAAAAGTTTCAAACTAAATCACTTAACTATTTTAAAATCAAGCTTTAAAAATAATTTGATTATTTAACTTACAATCTTAAGTTAAACAAATTTACTAACTTTCATTCAATGTTAATTGACCTTAACCCATAACTCACATTAAAGTACTAATTCACTTCTTTAATATTACAACTTGAAATTTGTTTTGGGCTTAAACCCATTTTAAAACAAACCCGAGCAACCCATTTTTTTCACTCGAGTCAACTCTCGCGCCCCAACTTCTTTCTTCTTCATCTATTTTTTTTTCTTACTTATCTTAAGATTTAACTTAACAACACACCCAGGTTCAAGCTTCCTGACACAAGCCGACCTCGTGCACGTGCACAATGGAGTTCGCCGCCGTTAGTTGAATCTCCGGCCACCCCCAAGTCAACGACCATTCACCTGAACCCCTTGAGCATCCAAACGCGTGAGAAGACCATCGTATCAAAATCGAGCTTCAGACACAAAACTGGAACTAAAAGCCAAACCTGGAAATCACGGCGTTGACGAGACTCCGACCACCAACGGCTACCCAACTCCGGCCACCAACGCCTCGACACTTCCTCTTCCATCACCCAGAACCGCTTCGCACTCGGTCAACCATAGGCGGCGCAATCAATAATTTACCGAACACAGGAAAACTCGAACCCAAAACCCTACTTTTGATTCGACCCAAAAATCCTTGCATTAAATATTTTTTTTAGCATTTTCCCTGGATTCGAAAACCATCAAACTAACTTCTCAATAAATTTCAACAATTAAAATTTGTTGAACTAACAGAGATTGATAAAAATATATTTTTAGTTCATTTATGAACTGTACCATGTGTGCTTATCTAAAAATTATAATTTTTGTTTCAAAAATCCTACTTTTGTATGTTTATTCAAGATATGAATTTAAATTAACCATTTAAAATATTCAAATTTTGACATATGATTTCCTTTCACTGTAAATTTGAATAACATAACCCCTGTTACACTGTCAAGCCCCAAACTATTTCCAGGTTACTGTTTTAAGTTTTTGAACAGCTTATTTAGTTAAAGATCCTAAGCTTAAGATGTTTATATGAAGAAGTATTTATTTTCTTTACATTTCTTTGCTCAGAAGCTTGAAAAACTTAAGAACAAGCCATATAAATTCCAGTGCATACAAAATATACACAGAGCAGTTTGTTTAAACTATAGCAAGCACATATCATTAAAAAAAACAAATACACAAGTTAAATTTTGAAATCAGTTTGTCTTCTCACTTGATCAAGAAATGGACAGAGCAATGACTTGCAACCAGAAATTATACTTAAAGTTTAAAGGTGATGTTACTCACATTGAATGGTTTGGAACAGAGAACTCAAGCCTGCAATCGTTGAACAGAGACAGTGCTTTTTGTTTTTAACATGAAAACTTTGAATCATTGCTTGATATTTGATTTAGTTGCTTGTATATTGTTGTTGAAGTTTTGTTTTAGTTTGAAAGGATATTTGCTTCAGTTTTTTTTTTCTTGTTTAGTTTTGAAGATGGACAAAATGAGATTGAGGAAGGCTGGGTATATAAGAAAATGAGTTGTACAGGGATGATATCTTTGTTTATACATAGGTATGGGCGATATGCTATGTTATGGTGGCTGAGAAAAAAATGTGTGCTAGGATATATTAGAGGTATGGCTGCATTAATGCCAAGTACTTTATGTTTCATGTTATATTTTACACTGTGTTTTGCCTTACTTCTTACTTCTCTCAGCTGATAGATGTGGCATTAACTGCCCTAGTACTTCATGTCTTCAGCCATGACTTATTTCTTTTCTTGTTTACACTCTTATGCTATATATTGTTATGTATGTATTTTATTTTGTCTTTGTCTTGCTTGTATTTTGTTCGTTCATGCTTATGTATATTATTATTATCTTCTTTGTTTTAAATATTTCCTGGTGTACAAAAATCCATATGCAACATATATGTACTTCGTATGAAAATTGTTATAGTTATTTGTATTTATGTCGCCTACATACTTGAGAATATAAATAAAGTTCTATTTAACATGTTGTTTTAGTTGTTGTTATCAAACTTAACTTATATATTTAGTTCTTCCTATACAAGCTTGCTTTTACTTGTTATTATTTTGTATTGATAAATTTATTCCATTTTAAACATCATTATCTATATTACATTCATTTGCATATATCATATCAAATGTCAAAATGGTAGAGTCTTTAATTTAAATACTGGTCTTGCATTTCTCTATACATATTTATTTTCAAATGTTCAAATTTATTCTTGATTATTAAAATTTAACTAACATTTGGTATAAATTACCGATTATTACACAATTTTTAAATCAAAAATTAATTTAGTTATCAATTTAAACTATATTAAAATCGGGGATCGTTACAATCCCGCTCTGTTGAGTTGTTGTGTATCCATTGTATGATATTGATGTTGAGCTGTGATTGATGTACTCTAATGATGTAATATATAAACAGAGATATTTGATGTTGAGTAAAGATTATTTGCTATCTATTATATTTTATTCCGCTGCGATGGTTAGATTCTGTTATGCTTTTCTATTTTATTCTTCTACCTCTTCTTCTTTAACCCAAATGGTTCATATTTCTGTACAACTTGAGTTGATTGTTGTAGAATAGTGTTAACTCAAGGGGTACGGATTTGCGGGTCGTTTCAATTTGATTATTACTTTGTCGTTCCACTGCAAGATTCTGTTTTGTTTTTTCTTCTCTGCTTTTTCTTATTTACCCCATAACAATCTGCCTTTTATATGGTTTGAGTCTGACGTGTGTGGCTTATCGTCAATTTAAAGCGTACAAAAGGCGGGATGTTACATCTGGTATCAGAGCTTTGGTTTAGCGATAAACTTTAGCTTTGTGGGGTCTAATTCTTTATTAATAGGGTAGTAATACCCTATGACGAGTCGTTGAGAGTGTGTGTGTGTGTGTGTGTGTGTGTATGTGAGAGAGAGCGTATTTGTTAGTGTTATAAAAAGGTTTTTATATTGTGTTGATTTGTTCCGTTTTGTATTTATAAACTCAAGTTGGTGCATAGGACGCTGTAACATCAATAGGGATTTCTAAACATTTAATAGGATAGACCGACATAATATTTGTTTTGAATATAGGTGAATGAAATAATTTTGCCTATTATATTTTCTCTATATATAAAATAAATTTTTGTGAATAAGATATATATTTGGTTGTATTGTATTGGTTGCTAGGTAGTGGAATTTATAAATGTTGATTGGAAATAAGATTTGAAGAAACTAAAATAAATGAAATTTGAAAACTTTACAACTTAAGTTCCGGGATTGTGAAAATTTCTTTCAAGGGATTTTGGAATTTAATAATATTGTTTATGAGTATTTTCTGATATAGATATTTCAATATAAATTGAAAGAATTGTTTAAAGAAACTTTGGAAAGAAATAAATCTGTATTCCCCTCTCTATCGCTGGAAAATAATTTCGATGATGAGTGCACACATCATCGATGTTCATTTTCGAGTTTCGAAGTGGGAAGGCCATTGTTATAGTTTTACTACAGTTCTATTTTGATAAACAAATGTAAATCTCATTTTTTTTTAAATATAATTGGATATATATATATATTGTAAGTGTATACATCTATCTACTATTTAAAATGGTTGAAATTAAACCCGGTATTTAGTTCTTAAGTTCCGTTAATTAATAGTTTCAATTATTGTAGTGAAATGGAATGTAACTAATTAATAATTGGAACCTTTAATTAAATTAAGAGACTGAATGCTAGGTTATAAATGAAATTCAAGAAAGTTGAAATTGTAACCTATAAAACAAAGGATATTATTATTGAACTGTAAATTAATTTAAAAGAAAAGAGATAAACTTGTATAATTTTCAATTGCATTCTTAAAAAGCATATATGTAACTTACCAAAGATTTAAAAGTTGAAATGTTTAATAAGAAAAGGTAATAGGATATTATACAAGTAAAAATTTGAAATAATGAAAGTATTCAATGAAATTCCTTAATAAATAAGAAATTGATGTTGTAGTTGTTATAAGCTTAAGTATAATTGAAAGGCTACTAACTTAATGTAATAGAAATGTAAGTATTATAAATAAATGAATAAATGAGATTAAGTAGTGAATAAATGGATGTAATACAATAAAAGAAAATTTACATGATACGAATAAATGAAAGTAAACAGAAAATTACAAGAAAAAAATGTAAATTAAAAAATAAATCACTATATGAAAGAAAAGAAATCAAACAACAAATATTATGAAATGAAATAAATAATAATGAGCTTGATCTATTGTTTGAAATTGTTTTTTATTTGATTTATGGTTGCTTGGGCAAGGATACTTTAAATTTGTTTGGATATATGAATAATCTATTTGGTTTCATCTAAGACTGTTGAGTTAATGGTGCACTCAGTAGTTCATTTTACATTCTGTACAATTTAAAGTTTTAAACCCGAACAACTATTTGTTTGTTTGCTATGGATATATGGATGGTTGATTTTTTTGACTTCTTATGATGGTTGTATGTTGTGATTGCAAGTGATTATTATTGATTGTTCGTTCGTGGTTGAAACAACTTTAAATATTTCATTTTATAAAGTATTAACTCTTTGGATTATATAAGTGAAATACAGGTTATGGAAGCAATTGCTATTGCTTTTAGTTTCATAGTTAAGCGTTAATTGCCCGACAAATAGGTACGTTCTCGGATTACGGTCTACAGCGTTATTATATTGTTTTCCCGTGTTGGGATATATATTATTTTGGAAAATATATGTTGTATATTGTTATATTTGATATTATATTTTCTCCCGAGTCTCTCCGTACAAAGGAGACTCTGTCGAAATTTTTCGAAAATTTTAGACTCAGAAAAATTTTAAAAAAAATATTTCCCAAACTTTATTTACTTGAATATAAAAGGATTTAAGAGTTATAAATTGATATATTTTGTTTAAATTATTTGATTTTTTAAATGAATTTTTATAGATTTAATATTTTAAATAAGATAAATCATTTTCTTAATTCTTTCTTTCCATCCTTTTACCTTTTCGGGAACGAAAAGTTTTGAGTGGAGGAGAGTGTAACGACCCGAAATCTTCAATGATTTAAATTAGTTGGTTTATTAAGGTTTTGGTAAATAAACTAAGACAAAACAAAAATTTTGTAATTTAATAATGAAATGAATGCTAAAATGAAATGCAACCATGGAAATTAAAATTAAGTTTTAACAATTGAATGAAATTCTGATTAATTGAAGTAGTGTAAATTGTTATACTAGGCTAAAAATTGAATATAAGAAAACAAACGTAAATAGTGAATTAATTAATGAATTAATAATAATAAATAGTAACTGAATAAAATCAATGTCCTGTAAGTAATTATAATATTGTTTGGAAATGATAACTTATAAAGTATGATTAAGAGTTAGTGACAACAATTATTATAAGTTACCGATATATTTTAATCCATTAAATTGAATCGGAATCAATTGCAATAAATCTAAATAAATTATTACGTTAATGTTAATTAAGGTAATATTTGAAAATAATGTTAATATTATCCATAATAGGACAATTTGTTGAATTTAAAAGAATGGAAATGAAGACTTACCAATTTAATGGGATTTGAACTATAATGATTGGATTTAATTGCAAATAAATGAATTTAAATATATAAATATTACGTTAATTGAAATGAAGATGGGATGTGAGAATATTAATGTAATAGATTTTGAATCCAATGTTAATTTCATCCGTTTGATAGTAATGAATTAAGTAATAGAATGAAAAGTAAATTAAATAGAATTATTGGAAATTAAATTTATAATTTTGAATTTAATGAAATTGAGGTTAATACTGAAATTGATAAATTATTAACTCTAAATTGACATTTAAATTTTTTTAAATCATTGTAAATGATTGAAAAATCAAAAATGATGAAATTTGTCAATTATTGAATTGAAATTGAAATTTTGATTTAATTAATTATTAATTCATTTAATTAATGTAAAAATAGCCATTTTGGCCACTGACTCGGATTTCGATGAAACTAGTTTGATCGGATCCGTAATGGTGAATTATTGTAGGATTTCAAGTTTCGTAGCGATCGGACTTGTCGTTTGATCGTACGAACGCGAAACGCATAGAAATTAATTAATTGAAATCAATTAAAATCAAAATGAAATAACTTGATTTGAGCATAACTTCTTCATACGATAGAATTTGGTCTTGAAACCTGTTCCATTGCGTTTAAATTATTTAAAAACATCTATTTTGATATATAGGTTGCCTAATTTCGTTCCGAAGTTAGAACGGGCTTTTCGGGCCATTTTATCGTTCAACGTGTAAACCAATCTTGTCCATTCATCTCTATTTCTGACCTACCTAGATATACCTTGTTATAAACCCTAGCCTATTTTCTTATTCCTTATTTTTTTGTACATGCAATTCTATTCGCTTCTCATCTTTAAATGGCAGACTGGACCCTAAATCCCAAAATGCAATTTCAAATCGAATTCAAAGTCAAAAATTCAAACTCTCCAAACAATATCAAATTTCATATGGATTCAAAGCTCTCGAAGGGCGCATGTCAATTCTAATGTCTGTTTTTCAACTTGGATTTTTGTGTGGCCGGAATTCGAGGAACAAATCTCGGCCGTTCGTTGATCGTCGATGAACATTAATGGATCGCCAAATCGAGGATATGGTCACGTAGAGGAGGACGAGTGGAGGTCATCAGCGTCGTTCATTCGATCGATTAACGGTCGGAATAGGCTGCAAAATTCAACTAGGGTTTTATTAGGGTGGCGGAGCCGGCTTCGTGGTGGTCGCGGAGGTCGTCCAGGGGTCGCGGTGTGGCTTCGTGGGTGATGGGGTCGCGATTCCCACCGGCGGCGTGCGTGCGCGCGCGTTCGAGGTTGGACGGCGCTAGGGTTTCGCGATAAAACCTGGAAGCTTCTTTCATTCATGACCGCGAGGAAGAAGAACGCGTGATGATGACGTGTAACCTATTTTCTTTTTATTTTATTTCACTTAAATTTAATTTTCAACACGTTCTAAAATACATAACTTTTACATATGAGGTCCGTTTCATGTGCGGTTTTCTCCGTTGCGATCCTAGAAAAATCTTGGACATTTTGACGCTGGTTTAGATGAATTTGGAGACTGTTCAAATTTTGGGTTTAAATTGGATTTAAATTCAATTTAAATTCAAAAGGTGAGTGCTTTAACGCACTCACAACTTCTAGAATTTCTTGTGTTTGTTAAATTGATTTATGATGTGATTAGAAATTTATTTACGAATGTTTGGTATATTTAATCATCATTCCATTTAAATTGAATTTATTGAATTAAATTGTTATTTAATTTATTATTGCATATAAACTTCCAGTGAATACCTATTATTTATTATCTGTTCTATATTGATGTTATTGTTTGACAGGGATGATGATTGTGATATGATATTGGACGAAAGGATGTTGTATTTTATATTGTTATAAACTACAAGTTATTATGCATTTTTATTTCATTCGGGATTGCGGTTTGAAATGATATATAACCGCATTTTTATTTTAAATTACGTATTGAAATGATAAATATCTGTATCACTTGACCATAGGGTAAAAAATTATATACAGACACCATGCTCTATATCTAAAATATTTTGAAAATGATTTCTATGGTTTTGGAAAGAAATATATGGTTTAATGAATATTGATTTTTGATATTATACAAATATTATTTTATATATAGTTAAATGCTTGAATTTAAGCTATGTATAAGTAGTTAAATAAAAATTAAGTTTAATAATAGAGTTTGATTTTTATAAAAATAAATGCGAGTAAGTATTTAAATTTTATTTCATTATAGAGTATATAATGATTTATATAAATTAAGGATGGGAGATAAATTAGAGATTTATTTGAAATTAAATTTATTTAAGAATTGAACTCAAAAAGGTGGATGTGAAATTGATTAAATTGAAAATTTTAAAAGGTATAATTATTAGAACTTGATTTTGGGGTCAAGGTGAATTAATTGAGTATTTCAAGTATAAATGAATTGAAGGAAATATTTAGTTATTTGTAATTTGAGTTTTATTTAAATGATAATGGATTTATTATGTAAAATATTTCAAAATTAAATAATAGAAAATTTAATTGTTGAATTGAAATTATCAAATTTAGTTTTGAAATTTTGGAATATTTATAACCTTGAAATATATCGAAATTGAAATGTTTTATCGAAACTTAATGTTTCAAAGTTATGAACTTCAAAGTATTATGTTTTAAAAGTGTTATAATTTCAAATGTTTGGGTTCGAAGTGTATAAATTTGAAAGTGCTATGATTTTGGAAAAGGGATATATTTGAAATAAAAATGATATTATATTGATTTGGGTTTTAATAAAAATAGATATCATATTGATTTTGTTTTTGAAGTGGAAATTATATCGTATTTATATGGGTTTGAAATGGATATTATATTATGGTTTTAAAAGTATAAACTATTTTGAAAAGACCGCGGTGTTATAATAACGTTTAGTTGTTAAAGATGCCGGGATCGGAATTATCGTACTCTCTGCCAACTCCGAAAACCACTATAACAACCGTGTACGCGATGGAGATTCCAAAACGAAGTAGAATGATGGTGGCATTCCTTTAAGGTAAATACATGGATCCGACTCCCGTGAGTAGGCATAAGATGGCAAAAACTGGAGCGATTGACGGGCTAATGAGGTAGCACCTTTGATCGGACACATCCCTTCGGTATTATACTTTGACTTTTGGATTGATTCGTTGGCCACTTTTGATTTTTTTTATTTGGGGGTGTGGCTCGAGGTGGGCGGTAGCTGCGCGCTACGTGTTACCACCGGCCCGGAAGCGTAATTGGAATGTCTACCCTGGCATTGCCTAGTTGTGTCGTCTCACCTACCTTAGCACGCCTTGCACGATTTTGGATTTCTCCCGTAGCCCGTGGAGTATTTAGGGTAGTCTCCCGATCTGGAGATGCGCTGATACTGGATGGACTACTGGGACTATTATTGTGTTAAGAGGAATATTGGGTCACACCTTAATGCTATTTTAAATTAAGTTTATTTTACTAATAGACATTATTATAATAGTGAAATATTACTACATAGTAAATAGTTTAATGAATCCTTAAGAGATGCGAATCCTGAGCATCTCCTAAGTTACTACACTCCTGTTTGACACTAGATATGAGATGTCAAATCTCGTAAACATCTCTGACGCTGTTACATCCATATTTATTTCAGTTGATTTAACTTACATAAGATCTTTTAGTTCTGACTCGAGTGTTTTGTCTTTTCAATTCGCTTGGGTCAGTCTGAGAATTACAGGATTTGAAGACTTTATTTCTAGAGGACGAAGACGAAGATTTTGTTATTATTATTTATTATATTCACTGCATCACATTCACTACAACAAAACTTGGTTTTGACAGCATTAAATCTCAGCGTTTGAACCTTTAATGCTGTTGATTATATTTTCCCAAGAGTTATTTCTAGGGTTAAACGCTGAAAAAAGTATTCACGTACGTTTATTTTGGTTTGCCGCCTAACTCACATTTACTTAAGAAAAAAGTCAAGTTCCCCCTCTTTTAATTATTCGTCTCCCTCTTTATCGATTTTCATCTTCCCTCCCGTCCATTTCGATTTCAGTTTGCTTGCTCCAGAAATCGCATCTTCCTTCATCCTCCGTGTCTGATCTCGATCGAGCATCTCTCTCGTTAGCTTTTTATGCACGTTGAATCCCCGTTTGATTGCCCTAAACTGGGTGGAACTGGTGAGTTTTTTATTCGTAAAATTAGTTTTCAATTGAGTTCAAAATCGCTATGTATCATATCTGATTGAGTTTATAGTTTAGCCTGAATTCCTTTGGTTTGTGGCTGAGTTCTTATGGATGTAAATTGTTTGAACAGAATTATCATTTGTGTAAATTGTTTTTAATGGAACCTGTGACATATAAGGGGCTTTTTATTTGAACAGAATTATCATTTGTGTAAATTATCATTTGGTTTGTGGCTTAAGGTATTAGCATACCATTTATCATGTTCTAACTGATTCTTGGGAGATAATATTTCTTCATTTTTACTCGCAGTAAATATTTGAATTCTTATAATTTACTTTAATCTTTTCATTTAGTCTTCTATTATTTTATTTTATACTGTTATGTAGATTTGAGTGTGGAATGGTATGGTATTTGAAGACTGCTATTTATATATCAATTATCTGCAGCAAAGGATATGTGATATCATGCACTTATTCATCCACTTAGGTGGTAATGCAGTTGAATGTGAAGTAGTAAACTTGTTGTATAATGGTTGGTTAGTAGTTGCAGTTGGGGATGGATGTGCAGGCTGGTGGTGACCAGCGAGGAGGCTGGAGGCAGTTAAGGCAGAGGAAGGATTGGTGAATTTTTTATGGGATGAGGCAGTGGTTTGGGATGTATGTGTGGGATGGAAAGAAATGGGTAGATGTTATAAGAGGTGGTTTGATGCAGAATGATATGTAGAAAGTGAGGATGTCAAGGGGTTGTTGTTATAGTTACAATATAGAAGTATGATGAATTATGATGGTTAACCGAGGGTGGAAGATTGCGATAATACTAAATAATTGTTCCTGTATGTGTAGTGTGTGCTAGCTGGTTTCAATATATTTTCTCTTCATTTAATAAAGGCTAAAGTATTCATGCTCCCAGTCAAAAAAACAAAAACAATAATGATTTCCTCCGATCGTCCATCACTGTTTCTTTCCAATATGTGTCCATTCTTTGTTATTCAGACGATTTTACAGTTTGTCTTCTATGATTATCAATATCAATATAACTTCGCTGCAATGGTAGTTCATTTTGCTTCTGGGACGATTTGATGTAACCTGAACTTTGTCCAGTAGAAAACTGTCGCTACGTGAATCAATAATTAGCAAAGCATATTATTTATGGTCCTACTTTTATACATAGTCACTGGCTTTGTTTTCATTTTTTTTTAAAAGACTTTAGCACTACTGACAATAAATGAATTCAAAAGATACAATTAGATGCAACGTTGTTCTATCAACTACAAAAGAGTGTACCAAAAGTCATGAGAAGTATGAGTTATTTCTCAATATAATATACCCATCATTCCATATTGCAAAATATGTTATTATATGATGTGGGCAAAATAGTTTGTAGCTTTTGTATGAATCACAGGAAGCAAAACTTTATCAATAGATATTTGATCAGTCGTCTTCAAAAGAAATTTATTAGGGCATTCTTAATTGCCACTTGTCAGGGATTGAATTATTGCCATTTTATATTTTTACATCAAAGTAAATAGGTTAGGGACTAGGTTAGGGATATAATAATATAACTTGATATCAACTTTTCCTACACCCATGTATATAATTTAGTCCTGCTCTATCATTTCGCATATAGGAGGTACTCACTATACACAAATAATACTTCAGTCAGAAAGACAAAACATGAGCCAAGGGAGGAGGAGATACTGCTATGGAACCCCACTAAGCTGAACACAAACATAATCAATTTAAGAAATAGCTGCACTTTGAACAGCTGAAACAACCATTTGTAGATTTTCCAATGGAAACTTTGATCAATTATGAACTGAAACTAATTATCTATGCTTTTTCATTCAATTGTAAATTATATTTTTATATGTCTTTTCAAAATGAAGTTGCATAGTTAAATTGTTACCTTAGGTTTTTTGTTTCAATGAGCAGCTTGCATCTTCACCCTAAATCTGATTATATATGCGTTCTCATTCAAGTATCGTTTCTTCCATAGCACAATTTGAGCATGCCCGACCTACAAAAAGGCAAACGTTGTTAAATATTAGCAACTATAGCTGATACCAACAAATCTAACTGCAGGGTTTTGCACCAACGCTAAATGGTAAAATGCCATGTGGTAAATAATTCATTTTATATTAGTTAAAGTTGGGTTTCAAAATTATGTTAGAAAAATATATTAAGAAACGTGAAACATGAGAATGATGATGTGTCATAATCAAATCTCAAGCAGAATGTATCAATGTGGACACGTTAGAAGAAATTATTGGTAAAAGAAATCCTAGGTCATCAATAAAAGAAATTATTGGCAATCTGTTTTAGTTTATTTCTAAATCTTGGTCATTATGGTCATCTTGAAAATTCTTTTCAGTTTAATGAGCGTGACATTTATACATGTGTAATTTATACAGTTTGGGTTCAGCCAGAGCAGTCAACGGGATGATATAGATGTTGTCACTATCGTATAAGGTCTAAATGATATTGATGAGGCATAGTTGAATATCATAAAAATTGGGAAGATTCCTAAATTTTATGCTATTTAGCGCTTGCCTTATCAATATCATAGGTAATCTGAAGATTCTGGACTTTGGTTAAGCTCCTTTACTGGGCTGGATGTGTTGCTTCACCCTACGTGTGGGACTCCGGTTCATGCTGTGATGGCACAAAGGTAACCTAAATTCTCATCACGCAAAGGTAACTAATAATATTATTTAGTTATTTTCAGCAAGTAATTTCCTTTATGTTATATACCTGATTATTTCTGAAGCATATTGTTCCTAATCCAATGGTGAGATCATTTGGTTAACAGTGAGCCTAACAAACCTCTCTTTTTTGATTTAATTCAAGCATACTTTGGCTTGCAAATACAGCAGTGGAAAAAGCAGCACATTGAATATTACCAATTTGTTGGTTAATAGTGAATATTATCAATTTAAACATCTCCCCAAACAATAAGTTTGCACTATCTTAAAGAACTGCTAACTGCCAACATCATGTTAAAGTTTGCACTATTTTCTATAAGCTGGCATTGTAAGTTTGTCTCCTGAAACGAACTCTAACAAACATAGAATTGATATCGAATCAGAACTCTATAAAGCTTCTATAAAATTCTAGTTGGAATTTTGGTCAAATTGGAACTCTACAGATTCAAATCTTTTTATTTTCAATTTATGTTGTAAAAAAAAACTTGAATTAAAAAAATAGTAAGTGATAATCAAATCTGATATCAGTAGAGTTAGAGTGGAGTTGATAGGAATGCAATCACAGTAAAGCGCAGTGGATGGAATTGTAATAATATTTTGAGCATCTGTATGATCAAAATAATTAAGCCTTTTAAGTGATTTGATCATTCAAATTGATCAAAACAAACTCATGATCGCTGTGATGTCAATGAGAAACACAAGTTTCTCAGCAGGATCAAATTCCAACATCAATAATGAACTCCTTAAAAGTTAACATGCATTTTCGCTTTACCACTTTACATGGCTATTAAAAAGAATGAAATCACTATATTCTTATAGCATGCAGATATGATCACTTGTCAACAAAAAAGGAAATAACATCTTAGCATGTTCAATTAAAATGGAGGTAGTTTAGGTGATACCCCATGTTCCAGTATGAATGTTTAATCAGTTGAGAAAAAGGTTTCAGCCACTAACACAAATGAAAATATAAAATAGTATTGACTAGTAGGTGGTGTATTTGAGCTGATATCGACATATAATTTTCAGTACATTGTTTTAATTTTTCAGTACATTGTTTTAATTTTTCTAGCAGTCATTTTATAGGCTGATCACCCTGTGCAAGCCAATTTACTTTAGATTTATGTGTATATGTATATCCATAGCTTCAATATTTAACATGGACAGAAGCACTAATAAATTTGACTTATATTCCTGGATCAGTTGAGAATCATGGGGATCGTCGATTAGTTGGAGATATATAGAGTTATTCAGCTCTCCAATGTTGCCACGTTATTTCTTTATTCCTATTCTATTAATGTTCCAGTTTTAAGGTTGTTTTTGATCGATTTGAGCCTTTGTATGGACTTGAAAACTAGGCTAAATTGAGTATTTGCTGTAAGTAATTTTCGATGCATTGTGAATATCCACTTACATTGGATTTGTTTAATTGGTATTTTCTTAATTTGGTTAAGAATAAGTGTGATGTATATAACTACATACATATTAATTTGTCATTCAATTCATTACAGGTTGAGAAGACTTTGTGGACAAAAGTTTAACTGGAAAGGTTGCGAAAATAAGCAGATCTTGACATCTAGTTGCTAGGGGAGAGTATATATTTATAGGTTTCTTCCACTCTTCATTTTTGTTATATGTAAAAAATCAATTCTGTAAATTTAGATACATGAACAAACCGAAAGAATATGCAATATTTTGCATTCAGGTTGAAAGGATGGAATTCCTGCAGGGTAAGCTTACAGCTATGGGTAGTTGTTTGTTGAGGAGTAAAGGCAGTGGAAGGCAAGTGAGTTTTGTTGCTATAGGGAAGGCGGGTGTAGTCCTGGTGCAGCAGTTGTCAATAGTTTGAATGCAGGTGGTCGTGTTGCTGTGGTGATAGTCCGCTGATATGTAAGTGTTGTGAGAAAGAAGAGTTTGTGGGAGTGAGTCAGGCAGAAGTGGTTTGTTGAGATGATGTTGTGGTCTCAAGTTGTGAAGGAAGTGGTATGAACTGTTGTAGGAGTAGATGTATAGGAAGGAGGAATGCGGGCAGTAGCAAGTGAAGGAAGAAGATGGTTTAGTGATATTGATGAACTGTGTTGTATGTATGGCTGGTGGTAGCAAGTTGGATGAGGGGTGAGAATGAAGTTGAACTGCAGTTGTGAGTGTGAAGTTGAACAAGGTTATGTGAGGATGGTGGCAGATGCGTTGGAAAAGTCAGTGGCAGGTGGGTGGTTGCTGTTCAGGCTGATGGCAGCGGTTTGTTAGGCAGTTGTATGGTGATGAAGATGCACACAGTTGTGTGGACAGTTGAAGGTGATATGTGTTGTCGGATATGCGTTGTCTGATATGCTTATATGCGAACAGTTGAAGGTGATATGTTTGAAGGGTTGTTATACTGAATGTATATATTTGTAATTGTAATATACTGAACGTATATATCATGTAAATGTTTATGTATCTAATTAATAGTTATTAGAACATGCTATATATGCTAGTTGCTTCAATATACTCAAAATATAATTCTGGAATATTCAAAAATAGAGTGGAATATTAAAGCTGTTATATAAATAGAAGACAGCGTTTGATTAATGCTGTCAATGAAGAAACAACAGCGTTTAATTCGTGCTGTAATTATCTTGAAATTGTCAATAACAGCGTTTTTTACATGCTGTCGAAATAGTTGATGATTCAATAACAGCGTTTTAAACATGCTGTCGAAATTGTTGATGATTCAATAACAGCGTTTAGAAAACATAATACAGCACGTTATAAACGCTGTTGAAAACATTATTGACAGCTCGTAATAAACGCTGTCACAGAGATGTTTCAACAGCGTTTATAGAAACGCTGTTGTAAGTTATGTATATACGACAGCATGTCGTTATACAGCGTTTCTAATAACGCTGTTGTATCATATTACAGCGTTTATCAAACGCTGTTAAAAGCCTTTTGTGGTGTAGTGATTGTTCCGCTAAATTATTTATTATTCTCTGGTATGTGTAACTCTGATATGTATTGTATTAGTATACAGTCGAATGTTTTGTAAAACAGCTTCATGGACTGTTATTTGATTATAATATTTTGTCATTCCGTTGCAAGATTCTGTTTTTTTCTTCTCTGCTTTATCTTATTTACCCCATAACAATCCTCCCTTTTGTATGGTTTGAGTATGACGTGTGTGGTTTATCATCGATTTAAAGCGTACAAAAAGGCAAGATGTTACATAGAATCATTATATAGACTGAAACAAAAGGAGTTAATGAAAAATAAAGATGCCCACGATCTATGATACCTTAATATTGCATGACATGATATGTGATTTGAATTCAGCCTTACCGTGAAATGCATTTACAGTCCAAAGCTCCATCTCACTTTCATATATAATCACTTATCCTAGGTAAATAAATATTGGATTGCATTAATTATCCAATAGTATTTACCTCAGCCAAATTCAAGTGAATACAACTTTTGTAAAATGGCTATAAATTGCATTTGGCAGTGTTATACACAAATTTAAAACAATTAGTAATTTAATTAAAACTACATCATAGTATTTTCTAACACTGTTATTCAACAAGATAGAAATCAAAATTTCATAGATAAATGTCCAAATTAAAGTAGGATAAAAATATAATAAAAAGGCAAACTAATTCAACAAGTTCTCGTAAGAATTGCAAAAAGGAATCCCAACTGAATGGATAGCAGCAACAAAGAAAAAGTAGTATTTCTCTCTATTTTTAACAGAGCACTTCGTTCTTCTAATTCTCTCCCCAAAGAGCCAGGGTGCATTCAAAAATTGCTAAAGTTTCAGCAAAGTTGAAATTAACTACAATGTGACAAATGGAAATTTCAAAAGCTAACATTTTTTAGACAACCTATAAATGAAAACCAAAGACATTGCCATTATTAGGAAGTTATTAAAATTGCATGCATATAAGTTATTTAGTTTTAAATTCAAGAAGGTCATGTTAACAATATGCCCAACATGAAATATGTAGAGCACTACCTAATTACATTTCATATCACAACCTATCAATGGAATTATTGAGATTTTCTTATATATATTTGGGAGAACATATAAAGAATTTAAACCAATCATCCTCTGCATTTACTGGATTAGTAATTATTGCCAAAGTACTAATTTAGAAACTGGCAAAATTATTTAAATACATATATTAGTAGTGACACGAACATAAGAATTTTAAGGTATAAATTTGTTAAAATTTTGGTGATACAAAATCACCAATAGAGGGAAATAAATATGCAAAAGAAAAAAAAAGAAGATTTTGTTTTCTCTAATTAATAGGTACATTTGAGTATGTTTATTTCTCTCTCTAATTGGCTAATCAAATTGTTTTTTGCCATCTAATGTTAACTTGGGCATTAAGTAATTGATTATGTAAATAGAGACTATAAGAGAGGGTAAAAATGTGATGGAAAAGCTATTTGCTAATTTTCTCTTCTTTGTCTTTGTTCTTTTTCTCCAACAATTTTAACCACATTGATATTTGCTCACTTTTCCAATTTGGTTCTCAATGGTATTTTGTTTACTTTAGATTTGTCCTATTAATTGTAAATAAATTTTAGTGAATCAATAAAGTGGGCGGTTAGATGGAATATTTTGTGTTATTGCATTTTGATTTCAATTCCATCTTGTTTTCAATCCAAGTTATCTCTTTGTGATTTGGGAGACAAAAATCCGTTGATAAAAGATTCTACAAAGCACTACTATTTTCATAACAGTTTGGTATCAAAGCACAGATCATCGCAAAGCTTAGAGTAATTTTGGTTTGAAAAATTATTGATGTCGGATATGATTTCATTTTCAAAGAGACTATCTTGGATGGAAAATTTAGGGTATTTGGAAGCTTAAGATAGAGGATGTTCTGTACCTCAATGATCTTCATGATCCGATTGATGGGGATGGAATGAAGCCCTCTGATGTAGAAGTGGAAAATGGAAGAAGATGGACAAGAATGCGATTGCTTTGATTCGTCGGTATCCTGATGATTCAGTTTTCCATCATGTGGCTAGTTGTAAATCCACGAAGGCTTTATGGGACAAGTTGGCATCTTTGTATGAGTTAAAGAGTGCGATTAGCAAGGCTTTTCTAGTTCGAAAGTTTGTACAAATGAGATTAGATGAAAAGAAGTCTATTGTGGAGCATTTGATTGAATTTAAAGATGTAATAAATCAATTGGAAAATATGAAGGTCAATTTTGATGATGAGTTACAGGCTCTTTTATTAATGAGTTCGCTTTTAGAAAGTTGGGAAACTTTAGTTGTTTCATTGAGTAATTCCAATGCTAATGGAACTATCTCTCTAGAAACTGTTCGAAGCGGTCTTTTGAATGAGGAGCTTAGAAGAAAATGGTCAGGTATGAAATCAATTCAAAGTGAGGCTATGGTGGAAAGGGACTCGAAGAAAGATGCAATTTGGAAGAAGAAGGACGCTAATGGTAAAGGTGTTATCACTTGTCATTATCGTAATAAGAAAGGTCACATACGCAGCAAGTGTTATACTTATAAAAGAGATCAGAAAAAGGCTGCGCATGGTGATACTAGTAGTGATGCACATGCAGGTTTTGCTGAAGGTACCAATAGTGATGCATCTTGTGATGTCCTCTTTAGTGAAAATAATCCTTGGAAGATGGACTCGAGAGCCAGTTTTCATATTTGTAGATATGTGAATTTTTATCTTGTTATGAGAAGAGCGTCGGCATGACTAGGACAGCCACTGGAGAAGAGCTACTGATTTGTGGTATTTGATCTATCTGATTTCGTATGCATGATGGTTTGGTTAGAGAAGTCTCTAAAGTGAGACATGTACCCACTTGTTCGCATAATCTTATTTCTCTCGGTCAGTTGGATCGCCGTGGTTGCATTTATGAGACTCAAGGTGGAGTTTTGAGAGTGAAGAAAGGTGGTCGTGTAAGGATGAGGGAGTATTGAAAGAAGGAAACCCTTATAGATTGATGGTTCTGTAGTCGACAATGGAAAGCGAGTGACGGTTGAAGGACCTAGTCCACAGCAAAGTGGAGAGGTTGATGTGGTCACTGTTTATGATTCTAGCATTGAGGATCATATATTAGATAGGGTTCTTCATGTTGATGATGCCCGAGGGATGATAGTGATCAAGTAATTAGCTCTGATCGAGTAATAGACGGGTGTCGAAATGCAAAATCCAAAAAACAAGACGGAGATCTTTGTGGTATTACAAACGTTTTTGAGACCGGATTTGTGTGGTGCACCTCATGTGGAAGATGTATCACTTGCAGACGGTGGTTGAGGTTTTTAATTTGTGTGTTGAGATATGAGGATTTGTGATAGATCTAGATATGGCATGCTTAATACGTTGGAGATATATGATTTTGCATCAAGGTGGAGTTTAAATTTTGGTGATACAAAATCACAAATATTGGAAAATAAATATGCAAAAGAAAGAAAGAGAAGATTTCGTTTCCTCTAATTAATAGGCATATTTGAGTATACTTATTTCTCTCTCTAGTTGGCTAATCAAATTATTTTTTGCCATCTAATGTTAACTTGGGCATTAAGTAATTGATTATATAAATACAGACTATAAGAGAGGGTAAAAGTGTGGTGGAAAATCTATTTGCTAATTTTCTCTTCTTCATCTTTGTTCTTTTTCTCCAACAATTTTAGCCATATATATATTAGCTCCCTTTCTCAATTTGGTTATTGATTCAATCGTATTTTGTTACTTTAGCTATGTTCTATTGATTGCAAACAAAATTTTGGTGAATTAATAAATTGGAAAGTTGGGTGGAATATTTTATGTTATTGGATTTTGATTTCAATTCCGTCTTGTTTTCAATCCAAGTTATCTCTTTGTGATTTGGGCGACAAAGATCCGTTGATAAAAGCTTCTGCAAAGCGCTGCTATTTTCATAACAAAATTAATGGTCTAAATATATTCAGACAGTAAATGAGGAAAAAACATGTACAAATTTTCAGACAGCTTAAGAGGAAAAAACATGTACAAAAGAGAAATGAACATATAAAATTTTGTCTGAGGATACTAGAAAGATAAAGTTACTGTACTAATAACTTAATGATGAGAAATGACGAATAATCTGAACTACCTATTAATCTTCATGTTTTTGAAATATTCAGAAACCATTATAAGGTAACAACAAATAATTATATATCAACTAATAAAATGATAAACATGACTCATAACCTTAAAATTAAAGGAAGCTAATGGATCAATTTTCAGTTATAGACTATACATACTAAAAAATCAGTATTCGTTGATGGTCCAAATCATGATGATAGTTGTACACTCAAGGGAACATATGATTCGTTTAATCATAGACTTCCTTGTAAAAAAGAGAGGAACGGCTCTAAAAGGGTGCATTGTTCAAAGGTTTATGAAGATATTTATTTCAATAAATTCTATCAACTATTGCAAGAAATAAATGATATATTGAAGCTAATTAAAACACTAAATGAAAATAGAGGACCATAACAATAATAGTAATTTACAAAATTAAGCAACATATATAATGCATCATAGTTGTTGAGATAAATCAAGTCATCTACACATATTCAAAAAATAGAATTATTTCTCAATATTATAGGTTTGATTATTAGTAAAAGCAGCAGCAGCAGCAGTATCGTAATACGAATGCGGACATTTACCGCTGTAGATTTTAAAATTCAAACACGTAAGAAACAAATACTTTTTCCACTTCCGACACGAATATATTCAAATAAATAATAAAAAGTTTCTTACCAAATTTTCTTGTCAAGCTATAAGCACATATATAAAATGTTTATCCTTGGATATTTATTAATATAGCATGTTTATTCGAATTACAAACAGAATAAAGTGGTTAAATTGAAATAATTATTATGATTACATACACATAATTATTGCATTCGTAGTGCAAAATAATGAGAATCTCAAAGAAAGTTTGTTTGATTTCTTGAACTATTTTCAAAAACCCATAAATTTCATATGTTAAATGAGCATCCTAAACATTAAAATTCATAATCTGATATGAGGTATGCTGAATAATAGTTATTATTAGCAATATAGTAGTTATAGTAGACACAAACATTTACCATGACAAATATTAAAGTGAAAACATTAAAGTAAGCAATATTTCTTATCATTGATGGCAACAATATTTTTAAATGTAGAGATAATTTTCTTATCCAATTTCTATTATTAAATTATGTATACATACAGAAAAATTACCCTAATGTATTAATCCATATAGTATATCCATTTAAACGGCAAACAAAACGCAGGGGTTAATTTGATAAATGTGAAGCAATTATAAAATACTTATAATTAACACACATGACTATGCATACATAATTAAAACTAACCAAAAATTTAAAGAAAATTCCATGAATTTATTGAATTTTAAATAAAAAACATATAGCTTTGAACATCATAAACCATAAAATTTCATATACGTACAAAGAAGTTCGACAATCAATGCATTAATAGACTAAGCCAACAGGTCAAGTGAGTAAAACTATATACTACTTACAATAAGTCAATATTTATGCTCATAAGGAAATCAAATATAAAGAAGAGCGAGGGCATATGACATGTAATATGCCCACCTTTCTTTAGATGTGCTTCACGTCTCATTTTGACTTATTAGTGCCTCCTTTCAAGTATTTTAGACAAATTCAACACAACATCATGGTAAATCTTTCTCATCTTCTACTCTGAACTAATTATTTTCTCTCTCCATGGACTTCCACATGTACCTAAAGTGATAATATAAGATGTGTCAATAGTTCAAATCCCACCATTGAACTATGATATAATGTAAATTGGACCTCATGGACTCAAAAAAATAGAAATACATTATCTAGATAATTAACATTTTATTTGATTTCAATTCATAAAAAAAATTCTATTGTCCTTCATCATTTATACATTACAATTTAATAAGCTATATTATGTATCAGTTTATATGAATTTCGTTCAGGATGCATTCAAGGTTCACATGGAAAGAAAAAGAGAAGCATCTTGTGCATATCAAATGTATATAATGAAGATTTTCAATAATTTTATGGCAATGACCATAGGACAATAAGCTCGCAAGCATGGTATATTTATCACTAAACCTAATATTGTTAAAAGGAGATAACTTCAGTAAACAACTGCTATAATTTACTTAACAATTTTGATTCATAATGGTATAACATTGTTCCTTTTAAACATATTTACCACATTCTACAGTGAATCAACTTAGTTGGTACGGAGCATAATTTATAAATAAAAAAATATATTGGAAAGGTTTTAATTTTTCATTGCTTAAAAGATTCAACGAAGATCGATTCTATATTAAAACTTGAAACTAAATATTCTTGTCAATGATAAAAGGATATGTAGAATCAAAATGAAGAAACAAATAAGGAATATTATTATTTATGGATCTAATGTTAAACTAAGCAATAGTATTGGTAATATTCGTTTTGCCATCACACGCGCCACGTGTAGTGGAGTAAAATATTAGGATGTTTCATCATCGATATATTCAAAGTTAATACGATTAGTAGCTAGACAACTGTAAATATGGAAACAAATGTAACAATAGATATTTTATGTATGTTTATCAATATAACTGAAGAAAAAGCTTAATGAATAAATCAACAGAAAACCAAGATGATGATTTTTTACAAAGTATATAGCTCTATTTAATGGAATTAAAAAAATACATTAATGCCATCTTGTTAACAAAAATATCATTCAACAATAAGTAGACAACTCATAGAAAACATTACCACAAACTACACTTACCTAATCCTAGTTTCCTCTTGAAACTCATATTCCATGGTTATAACCATGTAGATGTCGAAATTATAAAAAATGACAGCTTGATATTGTTTAAAGCAGAAACAAATAAATCAATTTAACATAGCAGTGCACATAAGCATATATATAGAGGTAAACCACTTATATTTTTATTATAATTCGGTAGGTATTTTATCAAACATGAAGTTTAAGATGTTTAAACTTGTTCAATGAGGTTCTAAAGATATTAGTATTACTTTTAAATATAGATAATATCATTGATAACTGTTTAATTCAATTTTCATTAACATCATCATTTAAAAAGTCAAAGCAAAACCTAGATCATTATTGTGTGTTCAAACCGTCATGAAAGTATATGTTTTGGAAATATCAAACTTAATAGTGCTAATGAAAAAATTAAAAGGATTACCTGGATTAGGATATTTCATAAATATATTGAAATAACCCGTACTAATGCAAAATAAGAAGTTATTAAAAACACTAGTTGATTGGCTTAAATATAGCAAAATTTCAAAATAACCTAGTTGCAACATGACCAAGGAACAAACCTTAACATATTAAGATAAGTCAGACCGAAACAACAACATAGGATGACAGATCCAAAACTTCAAAAGATAACCTGCCTGAAAAGATAGCCAAACTTAAATAAATAATAGCCTATGAAGTACATTTAGAAATTGAAATTCTTACAGTTGGGTGGGAGTCAACCTTCATCAAGAAAGAAATATAAAAAAATCCATTTTTTTATAAATTCAATGAGAAAAATAACTAAATAAATGCCTACAATAAATTTATAAGGACAGTGGAAAAGTATGCCTAGATTTTAGCTGCTATGTAAATCTGATTAGCCTTTGACCATCCTCATTGCAGTTAAAATCAACACAGCTAGATAACATAATAAATTCAAGCAATTTATATCAATAAAATGCCCTTTAAGGTAACTATTTTTTGTATAAGAAATCCATAAAATAAAGTAAATTACAAATGAATAACAACAACTTCCTTTATATTAATTGTATCACGTAAACTATATTCAGTGTCACTACTATTATTATTACTATTATTTTGAAGTGGTACTTTATGTAAAACAAATCACTATGACAACATATTACATGTCAATAAACGTTCGAATCACGCTACGTAAGTTTTCAAGCTGTGACCTTTCACATCCAAGCCAAATCACATAACCACTGTGACAATGGTGTTTGTCGTGTCATTATTATTTTAATAGTGTATGTTAAACACTATTATGAATCATATCATGGTGTTCAAAAAGGATTTCATGGGAATAAACATTAAGGTCCTGATCACTAATCACATAAAATTCATAGCAACACTTGAAAAAAAAGTGAACCTTATAACATAACTGAAAATCGCAAATTAAATGCAAATCATAAGATTATATGAACCTAGTTCATAGCAAAAAAAGTACCTTTTGTTAAGGTTTCCATTTCAACATCTAGAAGAGTTGATGACCTTTTGGCGGTGTCATCAGGGGATTTCTTGTGGATCGTAAGTGGATTTCAATCGCAAGAGATAAGAAATTCATATAATTTGTGATTTTCCATCGTTTAGTAGTGAGTTGTTGAGAGGAGGTACTATTCTCAATGAAGGAACATGACATAGGAAAAGTAAGATAGAATATGGATGCGATATGTGGATAAAAGGGAGAACAAAAGGATTCGAGAAACAAAACGTGATTGTTGATTTTTAAAATTCGGCAAGTTGCTTCTGTGCGCTTGAAAACTAAGTCGGGGAGAGGCATGGTGGAAGAACAAAATCTGATTCGCGAGGATGGGTAAAAGAAGGAGAGAGGCGCGATGGAAGAAGAAGAAAATTAGAATTGAGGGGAGAGGAAACCTTTCTTGTGTTTATGGAAAGGAAGGATGAAGCGGAGAGGAAGGTCAGGAAAGGAAGAAGTATAAATCGTGACGCTTCATTTTACAAAATACCAAGGGGGTTTTATGCCCTCCAAATCTAACTCAGTAATAATATAATAGTAAAGATTTTAATGCAATTCAAATAATTTATCAGTCAAAATAATATTTGAAATTTTAAATATTTTTGCCTATTAGAACAAAAATTCATGGTTTCGTCACTGAGCGTACCTATACCATAACTTTGATACAGAGGTCTATGTTAAAGTTTTTCTCTTGAAGGATAAGTTAAATATAAATACTAGCTTTAAAATCTTCAACTAGCCTTGTGACATTAAAGAACACCTATAAACTTGACCATTTCTAAATGCAAGGGCATCTTGGAGAATAACTTTGTCAAACTCCATCACCTTCACGTCTCCATTGGCAATTTAACAGTTACACATGCACATTCAGGGCTACGTTTCATTTTCACAACTTATGTATTGCAAAAAACTTCAAAAGGAAGCAAACAACTAAGGTAATTTTTGTTTTTGGTTTTCAATATGTATGCCAAATATGAGAAGAATTAAGGGACGATGGAGGGGATGAAAGAAAGATGGATGGGAGGACATAGGAGATAGAGAGACGACGGAAGAATGGATTTTTTTCATGCTTGTGTTATTTCCCAAAGCACGAAAAATAAAATAAAGTTGTTTTCTATTTTTTATATTATCTTCGTTTTCTAAATTGGTCGTTTTCGGTAATATACATACGTCGTGTGTATTTTTGTATGGAAGAAAATCAAAAACTAAAAATAACTAACCAAACCCTCCCTAAGCTTTTGCCACAAGCTCACGTATCCGCCTTTTATTCCTGGTATTTTCCATACCATTGAACTTTGTGTAAATTCCTGGATGTTGCTTAAGGCATGCCTTGAACAAATCCATACCTAGATGCAACTGATTTTGGCAAGGATTTCATACCATGGAGTTTCAAGAAAATTGGAGTTGAGTTAAATCCCAACTTTTTCACTTCAGCCTGGAAGGTAGTGGTTGAGTTTTGTATAGGGTACTTTTGGCACAGGTCCTTGATAGGTTTCAAATTTCCCAAAAACCCCAGTGGAATAATGTATGTAAATTAGGTCCTTATTTTTCGAAAATCATCAAAAAAAAACATATAAAAAAGGGAAAAAAAACTTTCAAATTTTAAAACTTATTTCAATTAATATTTATCTTCGTATTCATGTCAAAAAAAGTCAAAAAACAAGGATGAAAAGGAAAAAAAATGACACACTAGATGTTTCAAGAATACTTACAGACATGTAAGCAATTTTAGAGAATAATTGCAGAAATGTCTGCACTTATTCTGGATAGCATGCCTTTGCGACTAAAAATTGGAGATATGTCTGCAATCTTAAGGAATAAGTGCAGATATTTACATAAATATCCTAATTGTTAAATCAACGTGCTGTTATTCAGTGAATAATTGCATACATGTCTGTTAATATATGGAATAATTGCAGATATGTTTGCAATTATATAGATTTTCATTCAACGCAGTTATTCAGTGAATAATTGCACACGCATATATATATACACATACACACATATATATCTGCAATTATATGGAACAATTGCACACATAACTGCAATTATTCAGATGTTTATCAAATGTAATTATTCAGTGAATAATTGCAGACATATCTGCAATTATATGGAATAATTGCCGATATGTCTGCAGTTTCTTTTTTTCTTTCAGAAGCCTAGTTATAATATTTATAATTTTTTGTAAAAAAATTAAACATCGGCACAAAAAAACACAAAAATACATGCTGCTACAGTAAAATAATTATAGGGCCCCGCTTTACAACTTTTTTTTAGAGAGAATGCCGTTTGAATTAACTTTGGTTTTAGGGATGCATGACTACTATTCACTTTTGTATAGGTGACGCATTGAAAGGTAACCCGTAATTATTGATCGTATGGAATCCAAAATTCACTAGTTTGTAGTTTTAAAGTGAGAGATACAATAAAAACATAATCATCGGCAACTTCCATATCTCTAAAATCTCCGGTGTATCTGTCTATGAGAGTAAGTTATGTGCATCCATTTCTTCAAATTCTACACAGACTTCTTTTGCCGAATGAGTTATAGTTGGAGCACTGTCAGCAGCAATTACTTGATCATCCAAATCATAAATTTGTCCCGCATGACATATGGCTTTATCATTAATATAGATACGGAGGCAAATTCCGTAAACCTTTATTATTTGTTGCTTAATATCATGAAACCAAATTATATTATATCAACGAAAAACTGGAAAGGCTTGATTATTTTCGGCTTCGGTCAGAATTTGAGCTACATCTATTAAGTTAAATAGAGTGGCCTAAAACTTGTAAACTAAGGAATCAATTTGCGTAAATTTATATAATTTTTATAAAATTTAGTTAAATTGTATAAAACCTTAGTTAACTTTTACAAACTTGGTTAATTTTTATAAAGATTGGTCAAATTTTTTGTGATGCTCGGTTAACTTATTTATAACATTATTTATATTAACTCAAACTTATAAATTATCTCAATTGCTAAAGCTTAAAGTGTCATAACTTATATTTTAGTTAACTTAAACTTATAAATTATCTCAAACACAAACTTCATTACACTACAAGAAATAGTACATTTTTCGATGGCTCGAACTCATCGCCGGCCGTCAGAAGCCGTCGGCCACCGTCGGAAAAAGCCATAGCAAAGAAATCCGTCGTCGAATAGGATTTCCGACGGCTTCCGACAGCAGCTGTTGATGCATTTCCGACGGCTACTAACGGCGCTACCGACAGCTTCTGACGGCCGTCAAAGACACGTGGGCAATCACGGGGATGCTGAAAACTGAAGCTAGCTGTTGGGAGCTGTCGGTTTCACGCTGCCGCAAGCTGTCGAAAGACGTCTGAAACAATTGGCCTATAGGCCATCGGAAGCCGTCGGTTTTCCCGAAGCTGTTTTCTCAATTTCCTGCTACATTCTTGCCTTCTATACATAATCCATAGACACAATATATTCCACCAGACGAGCACATATCTAATTCAGATATTCAGTATAAAATCAAACCGTACAAATATAATCAAATCACATAAAGAAATAAACGAAGCATAATTCGTATAAAATCAAACAACACTTCGCTAACATACTTTACATACATCTTATTGTACAAAATATACATCAATCCTTCATCAACTCCCCACCATCGACTTTCAAATGTTAAAATTACTATCACCAAATGTATCATCAAACAATGTACACAACATTTCAAATCCAACTCCACCAACTCAGTGTATCTCAAAAATTACTACAAAATGACGCAAAACAAAAAATATATACCATCACTCCGGTCAATCACCTCCAAATCCTCCAGAATTAGCTAAAGATGGAAAGCGGCAGCCATATTATTGCATGTATTCAGCAATACACTGATCCAACAGCTGTGTCATATCAATGGCTTGCCGATGGTTCTGCTCCTCCAGCTGCACTCCTTATTTTTCAACTTTTCGATCTCTGCTAGATCGATCTGATCTTTGGTTTGGCTAGCACTTCTCTATCTATTGACCTGCAATATTTATTTAATTTAGTAAAATTCAATTACTATAATCTAAATATCGAAGCTACAGCATAATGTGTTAATTGTTATATCTATAAACTTATTACAAAAACTAAAGCGATGTGAAGTTCTTTAGAACTGAAAGATTACTAAATTGTTATATCTTAATATAATATTCATTTCCACTTGATTGTCAAAGGCGTAGCGCATGTTCCGTGAAGGTGGATCCATGACTGACTCAAAAATGACGTCCTCCTCTTCCGTCGTCAGTTGCTCTCGACCAGTTTCCTCCAGGAGTTTCTGTCGTTGTTTCATAAACCTTGCATGTATGAACAAATAAAAATACAGTTAAAATTAATAGCATGATATTTTAATTCATTATACTTTAACAATTAAAACAATTACTAATAGTATATAAACTAAAATATGCTTACATGGCTCTTTCTCGATTTATCGTCATGCCATGTATATGAAGCCGTTCCGTTTGGGTTTACATGTTCGACAGCATGAGCATGGGTAAATACATCCATGTACGATATGAGATCCCACACCTCAGCTTCATGAAATTGATTATTATGTACTATTATTGTATATTCAAAATTATACAGCACAATAACTATTTGCAATTCACATTTAATAAATTTACCAACTCCTGACGATACTGCTGAAACGACTTAGACCCTCCTCGATGATTGGCAGGATTTCTGTTTCTATTTGCAGAGTTTCTTTCCCACTCTGCCTATACTTTTAAATTTAACACATCATTTACTTACCAAATATTTTTGATATTTACGTATCAGTCAAATAATTAATAAAAGTTTAGTACACTTACCTTCGCTTTATCACTATCCCAAAGTGCCAGCCACCTTTCCACACACTCGCTCTCCTCCAGTTCGGCTTCTGCCCTTTATGCTCATAGCTGACTTAGAATCTCGATAATTCTTGCTCATCTTCTGCATCTAGTAGTGTCGTACCAGCTGCTGGTCATCTGATTGTACGTCAACTGAGGCCTGCATTTCATGATAAACAACCGACAAATAATTAAACAATAAAAGGTGAACAACAAATAAGCGACAAAAAAATTAAGAATGAAAAACATAAGATTATACTTACAATGAAATATGGCCATATACACTCCAGGATGTAGAAAGGGATACTATCCCACTTGGGCCAACAAGCCGTCATTCTACGTGTACGAATCTCTTGAAACTGGTAGAACTACAGCTGACGGCTGTAGGTCAAACTCCATATGTTAAATATGATATAGTTATTAAAACGTACACAAAATATTTAAGATGTTGAAAAAAGTTTAATACTTACCCCTCCGCTCTAGCTATAAGATACACAGCGGCTACGATGGACCGCTGTCATCGCCTCTTGAAGAATGGAAAGAACTCCTTCTTCTGGACGACATGATACCTGTCATAGACACATCATTTTAAATAATAATAATAGCATAATAATGAAATATATTTTATAGTTAAATGATATAAATGAGATAAAGTACATAAATTGCAAAATATACCTGATTTAGATTGGGTCTCATACTTTAACGATAAGCAGAATACATTGCATTTTTAACATAAATTGCTAACTAAATGACAAAAGTGGTAATGACATAAATGATGTAAATAAAGATAAGCAGAATCGGTTTCATAATTGAAATAAACTATATAACTTGCAAAATAAATCTCATGATTACATAAATTGCATAATGCATAAGAATTCAACATAATATTTATATCAATCCACATCGTATTCTGATTCAGATTCGATCTCAGATTCTACGTTATTTTCCTCCCTATTCTCGAATGCTTCCACCATAACGTTAGATTCGTCGTTCAAATGTCCAAAATCAGAACGATCGTCTGTTGTTATTTTGTTGTTTTTCTCAAGATCTGCCTGATAAGCTTATTCGTTTCGAATATTCGTCCCATCAAGCGTAAATCTTGCCTTTGTTTTAAAAACTGCTTGCAAATCTGCTTTATCTCTTTTTATAGGCAGACAAGGAGCGTAATAAACTGCAGTGCTTGTTTGGCTAGTACAAATTGATCGTACTTGCGATAATGTGATGTGTGCTTTATTTTAATAAGATTATAATCCTTGTTTACATTAAGTATAGAACCATAAACATTGCTAAATCAATTGCATCTAAATAGAAACATCTCCTCCGCGGGTTGTGAGAAATATGTCGGTTGTAAAGTTTTAGTTAAAACTCCATAAAAATCATTTATGTGATTTTCTGTATCATCGCTACCTTTATCATATACACCCGTATTATTAGTTAATTTTTCTGCATCGTATTCTTTGGTGTTAAATTTATATCCATTGACGAAATATATTGGATATATCTTGACATTTCTTTTTGGTCCAACGCAAGATATTTCAACCCTTCGTCGACCATACAATTTCTCGGTTCATAAACGTACTTTGAAAACCAATCGGAAAATTCTTTACTGGGATCCCCATGTGAATGTTCACTTTCATAAATACTGCATATATGAATAAAATATTGTATTAAATTCTACACGCACGTGCATAATAGAAATGAATAAATCATAAATTATTATTTCAGATTACCTAACAGATGTTGCAACCACAACATAATTAAGAAAAATATAAGTGTGTGCTACATAAAGATCTCTGTCTTCTAACCATACTTCTACACATTTTCCAGAAGGTCGACCATGTTGTCTAAAAATAGATAACATTGTTTGAGAGGACTCTTGTTCGTCGCCTTCATCATTACGTGGAACACTTTCAAATGATATTTCACATGGTCACTAAAATAGTGAGAGAAAAAGAACGAAGCTTCTTCTTCGATGTAAGATTTACATATTGAACCTTCAACTCATGCTTTTTGCCTCACTTTTTTCTTCAGCTGATTCAAGTATCTATGAAAAATTAATTTACATTAACTTTAACTTTCGAATGTAATTAAATTAATAAGTGACATATTTCATACCTTTCGAATAGATACATCCATCTATATTGCATAGGACCTCGAAGTCATGCTTCAGATGGGAGATAAATAGGTAAATGTTCCATTACATTAAAAAACCTGGTGGAAATATTTACTCCATTTCGTAGAGCAATATAGGAATATCTTCTTCAAGTTTACGTAAATGTTTCACTTTTAAAGTAGTCGAACAAAGCTCTTTGTAAAACAGACTAAGATCCATTAATACCATCCAAACTTTTAAGGGCAATAGTTCTTTGAATAGAATGGGTAATAAATTTTTCATCATTATGTGACAATCGTGGCTTTTCATTCCGCTCAATCTATCTTTTTAAAGTCAACATATCTATGAAGATTTGATGAAATCCCATTAGGAAATCTTAATCCTTCCACCCATATTAACACAACTTTAACTTGATTATTATCTAACTCGTAACACACTTTGGATTTTTTACTGTCATTTGCTTTCATATGAAGCTCGGGACATTTGCATAATTCTTTTATATTGCGTCTTGATTTCAAATCATTATTAGTCTTCCCCTTGACATTCAAAGTTGCGTTAAAAATTTATCAAATATATTTTTCTCGTTGTGCATCACATCAATATTATGAAGAAGCAGAAGATCTTTCTAACAAGGAAACTCCCAAAATATACTTTGTTTGCACCAATTATGAATAGCCGATTTGCCTGCAATTTCTGTTTGCACTCCAGTATCATATATCTTTGGATAGTCCTTTATAAATTCGTATATGTCTTCGCTTGATCATATTGTTGGTGGTTGTCTGGTTTCTAGTCTATTAGCTAAAAAGTTTTTTCTGTTTCCTTTGAAGAGATGATTAATATGGAGAAAACATCGATGGCAGTCAAACCAAGAAATTTTCTTACCATTCGGTAAAGAAAATATCTGTGTTTCTTCCATGCAATAAGGACAAGCTAGACGACCGGATGTACTCCATCTTGAAAGCACTGCATAGGTTGGAAAATCACTTATAGTCTACAACAAAGAAGCAAACATACAAAAAATATGTCTCTTTGAAATGTCGTATGTTTCTACTCCTTTGTACCACAGTATTTTTAACTCCTTACCAACGGTTGTAAGTAAATATCGATTCCTTGTGTTGGATCATTTGAGCCAAGAAAGACAACAGTAAGAAACATATATTGCGTTTTCATACACATCCACGGAGGTAAATTATAAGATGTGATAATAATGGGCCAATATGATTATTTAGCACCAAATTGAGAAAATGGTGAAAAACCATCCATACATAATCCAAGTCTAATTACGACTCTCCACTGCAAAATTGGGATAAGTTTTATTGAAATACTTTCATGCTTCTCCATCGGTTGGATGTGTCAACGTACCTTCTTCCTTTATTCTCACACTATGTCATCTCATATGAGGTGTAGTTACAGAACAATATGCAGCCATTTAAACGTACCTTTTCTTGTTACATATTCTACACTTTCTAAGAGTGATATCCTATTTCCAAAACAATATGCAGCCATTTAAACATGTATCTATTTTTTGATAAGGTAATCCAAAAGCTGGCATAAGCTTTTTAACTTCATAGTGATTTTCAAACATTAAATTATCGGGCGGCATATGTCTTTTTGTAGCTCATACAACGGCTGTAAATCCGGCTTCGGTGATTTGTATTTTGACTTCATCGCAATGTATTCTGCATTTACTGATATTTGAGTGCCTCTTTTACAATCATTCCAGAGAGTTTTCTTTGCAGCATCCAATAAATCCTTTATTTGCTTCAATATTTGGTTCTTCAGCAGTTACATCGTCGTCGTCAACTTCAACCATAGGAAACATTGATCGTGCTGCATCTTCAACCATGTTTTCTATACGGTTCGTCATAATAATTTCATTACTAGCAATCTCCAATTCAGATTTTGCAGAAGTATGTGCTACAACTTCTCCATAACGATCCCAAACATAATACTCCGGCACGAAACCATTTTTGCACAAATGGACTTTCACAATATCGGGTAACAAATACTTCAAATGTTTACACCTACTACATGGACAATGAATTTCTAAATCGTTTCCTTTATTACTTAAAGCGAATTCAACAAATATGTTTATATCATTATAAAAATATTCTTTTATTGAGCCTTTCAATTCCTTTCTTTGATACGTCCATCTTATCCGATCGATAAAATAATCGATCATTTTTCCTGTTTGAAAAAATATGTCACAAATTCAAAAATTAATATTGATCATTTTATGAATTGACATTTTAATTTTCAATATACCGATACATAAACTTATACGCGTCTATTTTACTCCACTTAAGAATACAATATAGAAATGTTGGTTTATGGTTGTCTTTTTTCCTGGTCAGTCATCCTACCTCCCATTACAAACACGGTAAACACTTACATTTCTTACATTATTACATTTTAAATGATTCAACAAAATTTCGGCAGCACTTCCCCTTTGTTTCCTGCATTGCACACAAATGCGTGTACATAGAAAACAGAAAAGAAAAGCGACGGTGAAATTTTGTGAACCGTTTGAATCGAAATAATGTACGAAATGTAATTATTTACCGTGTTTATAACTTGTCCAATACAAGGACAAATCCAACAAGTATTGTACCAGATGAATATAAATGTCTGTTTTGTGACAAAAACGAATATTTATATAACGATCGTGTACAACACTTGACGGACGGGGCCAAAAACTCTAAGGGATGTAATAAAAAAGTAGTTTATAAAAAAGGATATTTACTAATTTTATATATTTCAAAAAATTATTGATTTACCACATTTATTCCGTGTATTTTATCGAATAAGGTTGTTTCATTATTATTGTCATTTTCCAATGCACTCAAAAAAAATTGAGACTCATGCATTCATTGTTATACAAGTCAAGATGTTTAAAAGCAATGGACATGGATGATTCTAACTCCGACTGAAGTAGAATGTATCTCTATTTTTCGGTAAGCAACTTATTTCAAGTTCTATGGCTTATTCCAATTAACACAAGACAATGGTAGAAACAACACATATATAATGGTTTACACATACACACAAAATCATATATTATACATACTCTTTAAAATTTAATGATAACATATGAAATAGGTATACCATGAGATACTATAAACCATTATTAGGCTATTAGAAACAATTAGAATCACTAATTAGCCCTAATACATTAACTTATGCAAATCTAGATTTAGGATAAAAATTAGATTTTTCGCGAAAATAAGAAATTATACCCGAGATTGAAAGTAATAGAGTGTGCTTAGGAAGCCGTGAAGGATTCGAAAACTTGAATTTGGAGATTGGAAGCTTGAAATTGAGATTTAGAGTTTTTAATTTTAATTTTTTTCGTTCAGCCAAGTGAGGAAGAAAGTCTCGGCTGAGACCTGATAATCGCTATTTCCGATGGTTTTCGACAGCCGCCGACGGCCCATCAGAAGCCCTCGAAAAATGGCCGTTGGAAGCCGTCACAGGCTTCTGTCGGTATATCAGCCTTTTCTACTAGGGTTAACTTGTTTAATTTTTATAAATCATCTCAAACTTATAAATTTTTCATGAACTTAGTTAATTTATTATTACTATTTTAAACTTAGTTAATTTATTACTACTATTAAAAACTTAGTTAATATTTATAAACTTATTTAATTTTTATAAAACTTAGTTAACTTAGTTAATTTCTATAAACTTAATTATTGTTGTTATTATGGTCATTGTTATGATTAATTATAAAACTTAGTAAACTTAGTTAATTTATTACTATTATTATAGACTTAGCTAATTTTTATCAAACTATAGTTTATTATCTTTACTACTAATGATGTAAATTCAATACACATGCTTCAACCATGTCATTTTGGAATTCCTAAAATGCCCTTGCATTTCCCCTTAGCCTTCATGTGTATGCTCCATTTTCATTATCCTTTCGTAAAACCCAAATTCGACTACGTTCATGAACTAAATTCCTCAAAACCGTTATTCCATCCTCACCATCATCCGATCTCAAAATTCAGTTTCTCTCACTTTCGAATCACTGATGCCAACATCACCAGAGATATTGCATCTACGTCTACGGATTTGATGGCCGTCAGAGATAGCTCATCCGTGTTATCACTTTCTGCTTTTAATTAAAGGTATAATTCTCTTTTTTTGGTTTTGATTGATCTGATCTGTGAATGGTGAATATACTTTTTCCTGTTTGATTTCCGATTCATGAAACCAATGGATCCATACAACTTTTGACATCTTCACTCATTGTTTGGTCCCGCTCTGATTTATGAATCTACAACCTCATTACAATTTTTTCATCCCATTTTTAATTCACGAATACCCTTCCTCCAGCAATCTTTTCCTCTGTAAACTTCTTCCACCAACCTTTGAAATAAACCTATTATGTTTGCCTCATTGGCTTCAAGAAAACCTAAGTTATTAAAATTAGGGTTTATTAAACTGCGACTCCATATCTGCTTCGATTTTCGATTATCGACTGAGATTAGTCTACTAAAGTATGAGTACTAATATGTTGTTATCTCAAACTTTGATTGTCGACTAAGCATAGAACTAACTGGGATTTACTTATTCAACGCAGATAAAGAATTAAGCTCAACCATCATATATAACACATCTGTTATACTTCAATCTCAGTTAAGCATTCGATGATTTTCATCAGCTCTTCTGGATTTTCAGTATTATATAGGTTCCTTGCAATTAAATTCAGCTTATTTTTGTTTCCTAATATATTGATATTTACTGATGACTTTGGGATTTTTTATTCTGTTTGATTTTATCTTGATGTATTCTTGCATTAATTTCTGAAGCAACTATGTACGTATGAAAGTAGAAAACAAGGATAAATCTAACATTGTGGTAATGTTTCAAATTGTTTTTGGGTTCATATTTATTGTGAGCCGATTAATATTAGGTATTTTTTCCCTCCTCCCTTTTGCTTCTTAATAGAACGCGTTTGTTCCAAGATTTTGTTTCCGTTCCTGATGTTCGTGATTATTTCTCTTTTTGCTCTATAGAGTACTTTCCTTCTAAAAAATTTTAACCCTACTGCATATTTACATGTTCCAGTTCTTCATGGTGTTTCCAGTTAATTTTCTAATGTAGATGTCCTGACTACTCTAAATTTGTTTTATTTGAGTTCTTGTTCGAGCTGTTTAAAGTATGCAACTTAGTATTCCGGTTTCCCGTTGGCTATTATGATATCATGTTCCCTGTTGATTTTTTATTTTTCTGTTTCATTTTCATTACAACTTTTTTTAAATTTTAGGCACAACGTTAAGTAGAAAACCCTGAACTAATAATTCGTCCTTCATATTTTTAATTTTTTTTTCCAGAAACACAATAGGATTACAAGGCTAACCAAAACTAGACAAAGATGAAACTAGCAGTACTGTCTTCGAAACTGATCAAAGCTTACTTGACATATGGAGGTGTATATGGCATGAAATGACTTTCCTTCGAGAGTATGTTTCCCTTCCATTTTTTATGCTACGTTTACTTTGGGGATGTTTCTTTTTCAATGTGTCAATATGGGATATGATCATTTAAATTCATGACCAAAAAGACAAGCTTTAATACCGATTTAAATAAACTATGTAATAACCGAATGCTCTATTCAAAATTAAGAATCGTTTTTTTCTTTGATATTAAGTTAATTCAATACGTTATCAAAGTAAAAATGAACTTAAATAAGATTAAGGGTAGTCTAAAAATTTTCATACACCATAATGTTATATTTTGCATGCACAAATTCGGACATAGGTTAAAAGTACAAAGTTACGTAAATATTTAGAAATATAAGCACAACAATAGGCTGCTTATACTTGAATTTAGATTATTTAATGCCGGTGAACTAATGGAGATGGTAGTATGCAAACGGAAATGTTGATTTTTTATTTGGTTATATGTTTTGAATATACCCGTGTGAATTAAGGTTATCATAAATCAAATTTTATGCATGTAGGTTGAACTGCCTATTTCCTCATTTTTCCTTATATCCAAATTGTCGAACGAAAAGTGTTGCCAATTTAAATTTGACAAACTTATGATATTTTTCATATCTTTTACCAATTTGTGCATAATATATGTAATGTCTCTTTTACCAATTTCACCATTGCTTTTGATGTTTATATTTTTTTCAATTGACAGCTGAAAAAAATAATGTGTTTCATTACAGTCTTATATATAATCAATTGGTGCTCATTTTTTTCCTTTCTTATTGCAAAGGTATGTGTGTAGAAAGGAAAGTCTAATGTGTAAGTTTCATTTTTATTTTTCCCTTTTTTCCAGTATTCATTAGAGGATATAAACTTGAATAAATATTACTATGTTTTATCACCAAATACATGGTTTTCCTATATAGAAACTCCTAAACTATAACAACATTATTTTTTTCCACGAACACATGAAGACTTGGATTTTATTATCTATTTACATGTGAAATATATTACATAAACTACAATTGAACTTCCCTTATGTATGGTTAAGCAAAAACTTAAAAATGTTTTATCTTTATGGGACATATATTTCTTTTATTGAATTTTAGCCTCGTAATATCTTAAAATTCTATTAAATGTACCGATTAATTTGAAACATGGAATTTACTCATTTAGAATCTTGGTAAATTAGTGAATGCTTTTTTTAATTATTAATTAAATTTGGTGATACAATTCAATTAATTTCCAGTTTGAATGTGGTCAATTCAATTTGAGTGATTTCATTTTTATTAGCTGCAATATATTGTTGATGTTGAACAGATGCAGTATTTCTTTGCAAATGATATTGTGCTGCTAAAATACATGACCTTGTATGTATGTTCCAATGTTAAGTAGTTAGTTGGTCACCACATCCTAGTAGTATTCCAGTCAGTAATAAAAGATTGTTCTTACATTTACGAGTTTAACAAGTGTTTGATAACCGTAAATTTGGAGATGATGTAGAATTAGGTTGGTAACTGGATCCATCGTAAATCAAAACATGATGAATGGAATATATAACGCAGGACCTGGATTTTCAATATATTAATTATTAAATGCCATAAAACCCAATTCAGCAACTTTTACTTCATAGCTCAAGCTCAAGTTGTTTTTTTCCCTTCTGAACTTTATTGCTTCCTGACATTTTTTTCTATTTGAATAAATACACACACATAAAGCTCTGATTAGGAAAGTCCACTTTGAGCTAAAGATATATACATGTGCTCTCTAATGCCATAAAATGATTGTCTGGCAGCTTTCAATCTCTTAAGAATTGAAGCAAATAAGCAGTGGAATATGTTGATCATTTTGAAAAGGTAATTTCCTAACAACATGTGATAAGTACTTAAGAACTATAGAATTTTGTGTTTGAGTTTTTCATCACTGTTTTATAATTTAGGTAAATTTTTTGAGTAAAGGGAGATATGGTAGAATAAAAAAGCTTATTTTTCTCTAAAAGAGCTACGCTTTACTACACCATTTGTTAACTTAAGATAACGATTTGAAAGTAATTGATTGTGTCCATATGAAATCTATTCGTCACACTTTGTTAATGTCCCTAATAATGAGTTAATTAGAACTGTTGGTTTTAACAGAAAATTACAAACAGTAAATAATTTGAATGTGGTCAGTATCAAAAGTCAATAGATTTTGGATAAGCTGACTTACATATGAGATTAACTTATACATGAGAAAAGAAATACCGTTAAAGATATGAACCAACAACATAATTTTTGTTCTTATAATAAATTTTGCATGACATATTAATTACAGATAAAAAAGTTACTTGCAAATATTGAGCAGATTACAACAAAGGCATCATTGCCTAATGAGTTGGTTGAGAATGATTTGCTCATCTCCACAAATGGTCTGAGGATGGATCTCATTACTGGCAAGCTAATCTACTCATAACTTTATTAGCACAAAATTTTATAAATCCATTTTGAGACTATTCACATGATTTAGCTTACCAATCTTACCCATGAATGCTACTTTCCGAGTTCCAACTATTGCTGCGTTCAGTAACCATAAGTCAATATTAACAATACATAACTAATGTTTCACTATATTACTAATACAAGCTTGATCTATATTTGGACATCATGTGAAAATTAACTTGATTTGAAATATCATAGTGATTTATTTTCTAAGCTCATCCCATCTAAGAATTTTGGAATGAATCCTCTACTAGATTTAATGTGCATGTATGCATGACTCACCATGTTTAATTTTTGTTTCTTCCAATATTGTTCAATTATACAAACTAATTCGAATATAAATTAAATACCCAAATTCAACTTTTTTCAATACAGTAATTTTAAAACTGAAGTATCACTTCTATAATACAATTTTGATGTATGCATGAACAATGATATGTATAGTTTATACATAAGATCACATTTACCGAAACATTTTATACGAACTATATTGTATCACAGGTATGGTTACATGAACATATATGCATATCTCTGAATTTTTTGTTTCGCGTCTAAAATAAAATTATGGACTGTTTTGATTTTTTGATATAAGAATGCATCGTAACTAGCACGTGCATCATAACTACCACATACGTTAAATGATGCATGACCTAAAAGACCAAAACAATACATGAATGAAAATAAAAGATGCAAGAATAATTGGTATTTTTCTAATACCATCAATTGGATTACTAATTAAAGAAACTGTAATTTTTGATAGTAATAACGTCAAATATTTCTGTTATGATCCCGCATGCAGAGATTGTAAGAAAGAAAGAATTAAATCATTACATAACAGACGTTATCACTTTTATGACATCCAGGCAGCCATGATTTTAAATTTTACTGTTGTTTCTCCTTCACTAACAACTAAAAAGACACAAGAGCCTGAGATGAAAATAAAAACAGCTAGGGATGACATATTACTTCTTACTGCATAATTCTACATAAATTGCTGGCTTGATTTGCAATTTTAATGGAATCAATATTCATAAACTAAAATTGTACAGCTCAAGTTCGAGATAACAAAAGGCAATTTCATCCATCAAACTGGCCCAAAATAGTGGAAAGCTGAATAGCAATGAATGGTGCAACTCAGGAAAGATCAACTTGCATGTCTTCTACAACAGTTGAAATTATTTCATCCACCCTGCAAACGATAGTAAATGATATCAATTATTTCTAGCACATGAGTTTTTTATTTCATGAAATTTGTTGAGAAGAATTTCACTATATTTGTCCCAAAAAATACATAAGAGATGATCCAGACCAAAACAACACTTGGAAATTTGACCAAACTGCACAAGCTATATTTCAATTTTTAAACATGTATCATGTTCAATACTGTTTTCCAACTGATATGACCTCCTGACAAATTTAGTATACATGGTGAAGCAACGAGTACTGGCAGGGGTTTAATTGTTGATGGGGAGGACTGTGGCTTTGGGGATACATATAGATGATAGAGAAAGAATGCAGTGATGGTTTGGTTATGATTGATGATACAATGATACAAAATTGGGTGCATGAAAGTGTACAGAGGAAAGAGGATTCAGTAAAGATAATTGTTGATCATATAACAGGGCAGTTTGTGTTAATTTCGAAAATTGGTGAGGTGTTGTTGCAAAAATTTATTTTTCTACCTTATATAGGTTACAATCTGATATGCGTTGGAGAAGCTAAAGTGCTTGATGTTAATAAGTCAATGATTTAAAGCTTGATTAAGGATACAGATAAACTGGAAAAAATATGCATTTATGCAGGGTGGTAATTTCAAAGCTGATTTGTTGATGCGTGCAAAAACATGCACAGAAATTGCTGATGATTTGCATGAAACGATTTGTTCAAATGATGCTATGTTTATTAGTTGATTATGTCGGCCTTTGGAAAATTTTGACGGCATTTATTCCTGTGATGATAATGTAGAAGACTATGTATGTAATGATGCCAAGTTGCATGGCAAGTTGGATGTGTCGTTTCAAGATTTAATTTGTTGGATTAGGGTGGGAATTTGTGAACTTTATAGATGTTATTCAGATTTAATTGAAGTTTTCTTTTAATCTTCAATTTATAGGTTGACTTCTATTCTGGCTAGCTTTACTGATCATTTTGAGACCTCGGTATGAAACCAACGACCTATGCATCATTAGTGCCTCAAGTATCAAGATACAATTGTGCCCTCTTGCAGTTTAGGTTTGCTAATTTAAATGTATCAAAACCGCTGAATGGATGGATATGTAGGTGCTGTGACTTTGAAACTAAATTATTATGGTTGTAACATTTTATTCATGAAACAGAAGACATGGGCTATTTCTAAAGGTTCTTACTAGGTGTTCCTACAATGAAATAACAATATTTCTAATTTTTAACATATTATATTTTTGAAATAGTAATGCAATAACAGTATCATTTGCTATGGTTTAAGGGGAACAATTTCTTAGACCTGTGTCGAATTTGGGTTTCATTTTCTTGGTGGATGTCGGTATTCTTAATTTTGAAGTATTCTAATTTTCAAAATGGTGAAACTGATTTATTGTTTGGTATGATGCATTGAGCACATGTTTGCATGTTTCTTTTCTTAACATATTTTTTAGGAGTAAAAATTGCATTCAAATGGTCAACAAAAATTGTTGGTCACTTTGTCAAAGGCAACAGTTGTGTATTCTCTTCCATGATATACATTCGTCACACATGAAAAACTTCAAGGCGGTAATTGATTTGTTGATATTAGAATAATTTTAGAATTTATATTGCATTGTATTTGCTATGGTAACAAGTCTATGGTAAAGTGCTATAGTAATTTTTTAACATATGTATGTGTGAACTAATTTATGCTAATAACATATTTACTGTTTGATCACATATTTACTGTTTATTAAGGCTTGAAATAATCTTTTTACCAATTAGTTTTCTTCGAAAGTTTTTGTTGTTTATGCGTAGAATAATTCAAATCAAATATTTGATCAATATTGAATGTGGTGGCTGACTAATAATATATATGGTTTTTACAGTTATATTTAAAGAAATATGAGAATGAAATAATATTTCAAAAATGAAACATATGAATCAAATTCAATTTAACATTGAAAATTATAATCTAATTCAAATAGCGAACAAATATAGTTAAAATTAACTCCAACAGAACGAGTTTCCATTCCAACATACAAAGCCATGTATATTATAATGATCCAAATAAAAGCTAGCATGTTTTTATTAATAGTTGGCTTGAAAGCACAATCTTTTGGTTCGATCGTGAACTTCCAAAATAACCCTATATATAACTTTTTAAATATTTAATTATTATTTTATATGATCTACCTAATCAATTAGGAGATAAAATCTCCGTATAACCACTTTAGACATATCAAACTTAGATGTTAATTCCAATTATTCATAGAATAAAATTGTTCAATGTAATTATAATTAGACTTAGGAGAGTGAATCAAATTTATATGGCTGCATTAAAATATGTAATGCAAAAACTTTCTAAATAAATCGACTAATCCATATATCTTTATTAATCTTTAATACTAATTATGGCTTTGCAGTCACGTTATTTTAATATCAATGCGAACTACCAAAAATGTCGGTCTATATATTATCAAATTTTAATCACTTAAAAATAGGATTTAATATTAAACTTTTTTTACAAACTCAAATGCCTTAAACATGCTTTACAAATTCAAAACTCTTCTAAAAATAGGATTTAAAATTAAACTTGCTTTACAAATTCAAAATACTTCTTTACAAATATATAAATTTTAATACCACTTAAAGAATTATTATTTTACTAATTTAAACATATAGAACTAATAAGAAAAACAATTCACGCGCAAAGCGCGTGCTGTAACACTTTAGTTTTAGTGGGATGAAGCTCAATAATGTCTTTGTATTTTATGTTAAAATCCAATAGTTTCTGTATTTAGATGGTTTGGGCTGTTTTATTGGTTGAATTAGCCATAAATAGATTGATGGGGTTGTGGCCATTAGTTTCTAAGAGGAGATATATTGCTTAAACTGGAAAGAAATTTTGTAATCATGACATATGTTGTAAAAACTATTTTAATTTTAATGGCTATGTTTTCGACTAGGCCTAACCTCCATGAATGTTTAATACTACGGATATTGAATTCAACAGGACCAGTGTTAAAATTGATTTTATTCGGTTCTATAACATTTGAAGGATGCAAAGTATTACCCTTTAGTTTTTCGTTACATTTCTAATACTATTTAAATCCCTTGATAAGAACTAAGTGATATTAAAGGTGTTAATGTTGTAAATGCAGGCCCACCTAAACGTGCATATATACTCGTTATTATAAATTAGTTAATTTTTATCAAACTTAGTTTATTATTATTATTAAACTTGTTAACTTTTATAAACTACTTAATTTTTATAAAACTTAGTTAATTTATTCAAACTGTTTTTTTATTATAACTATTTATTATTGTTTTTTATTATAACTATTTATTATTATTATTATCAGTATAAAAAATAGTTAATTCTTATAAACTTTGTTAATTCTTATAAAACTTAGTTAAGGTTTTTTCTACTCAAACTGATAATAATGACCTATCGTGTATATTTCATACTATTTGTTTTGTAGCTCTATGAGTGGCATAATAACATAATATTGGTAAAAATATGAATCTTATATTTTTATCTTTTTTGTTTTATCTTTTGTTTTCATTTTTTTATGTTTATTTTCTATCATTTTATTTCAAATAAAGAATAAAATGAGGAGTTATAATTTTATTGTTTTATGTTTCTAAAGAAATGATAATTATTTTATAGGCATAATTCAAACAACTCCAAAATTTTGAATTAACACTAAAATAATGTGAAACCCAATGGCCCCTGGATGCTCACCGTTTGAGCAACCATGAAAGCCTTTAATGCAAGCAGAACCACGTGAGACACAGAATGAAAATATCTCGGTAGATTTATCGACCTTTACAAAATCTCCATAGTAGTAGTTTTCAACTTCAATCTTTAGATTTCTGACCCGTTCATATTCCCAATATGATCCTGAAACTTTAGCTATTGAGTCCTTTATTTCCATCTGAAAATAACATAGGACAAAGATTACCAGTGAATTTCAAAAGCATTAAAAGGTTTTATCCCACAAATGAAAGTTGGGTCAAAGATTTATTAGGAAACTAGTACTCGATTACTGCACTGAATTCTCAATTCTACTTTAAACTCCTACAGTATACTGATGTATTCATTTTCTTTTCTTTTTTCCTTTTTTGCAAAATACATAAAATTTGATAATAACTTGGCTGCTTTGTGCATAATTCGACCCAAGCTTTTTTATTTTCCCTTCCAACTTTGGCACATACATTTACATGGTTTTCACCATTTTACCTACTGCTCAAACTACTGCCAATTTCAACCGTTTGCTTTTTTTGGAAAGCTAAAACAGTAGAAAATCCAAAAATGCTTATACAGAATGATATATCCATTGAATTACATATTTGATACGATTTTATATCTATAATCTGGTTATGGTTATATAGTATGTTAGAAATATTAGAGATAAAAAGACAAGAAAACTATATTTATTCTTAAAACTAATAGCCTAAATATATAGGCAGATACAACTGCACGTAGAACATAAAAGTAGGATCTAAAACTAGCTAAACACAAGACTCGTATACTAGAGCACGTCTCCACTTATCTAGCAAGACTTATTCAAAGACAAATTCTAACACTCTCCCTTAAACTGAAATGTGTCAAACATTCAGTTTACAATAAAGAATTGTGATTATTGATTATCTCGTCATCTTGCATAAAGATCTCACATATGACTTCGGTTTTCTACACGGCTGAACATGCTCAACTGTTGTATCTGTCATCTCCCCCAACAAGCTAGAGTTGCGGCTCTTCTTCATTTGCTTGTTGGATGACACAAAACCAAGTCTGCTTCACTCACAGACCCACCTACTTCACTTGTAGGCATGTACCTATTTTCTAATAGGCATTTTCATCAAACAGTTCTCGAGCGCTCGTCCAACCTTTCAACCAACCTTATCTTCTTTATGCTACGCCACTGTCTTCTTCATGCTACGCCACCATCAAGACACAATTCTCACACTACAAACATCTCTCATGCAATAACTCATCCGACCATCAACATCACTTTCAAACCTTATTCTACACTTCAATACTACTGCATGCATACAACAGCAACCGACATCTCATCTCCAGTCTTACTTGCTCAAATCAACAACACAAGCCACGTCGTCATCAACTCTCATGCAGCCCCTATCAGATTCAATATCGATTCAAATAACAAGCACATGTTGTTTTCAGACTGCAACCTCAATCACATTTCCTACATCGACATTCTACAAGGCTGCAAATCAATTCACTTTCTCATTAACCCGAGAAGGTATAGGTAACAGCCGATGACACGTTGTTCAGGCTTCTTTTTTTTTATCCAGGCAACGCCGGCACTTCAGCAGCAGCACAAATAGCATCTACAATCTGTTGTCTGCCAAATTGATACCAAACATCACTCTACTCATCTCAGCGTCCAAACTTCATTCACCTTGTCAGCAGCCTCTCACCAACTCCAATGCAGACAAGCAACTCAACAACCGAACACTGCAGCAACCAAAAATAATTGAGCATTCACAAGACCGAACCCGACGGACGGCAACCTTTTATGGTGGCTACCGCCGTCGGAGTGGAACTATCACGATCGAAAAACTCGTATGAGCACTAAGGCTTTGATACCAATTGTTAGAAATATTAGAGATAAAAAGACAAGAAAACTATATTTATTCTTAAAACTAATAGCCTAAATATATTGGCAGATACAACTGCACGTAGAACATAAAAGTATGATCTAAAACTAGCTAAACACAAGACTCGGTATACTAGAGCACGTCTCCATTTATCTAGCAAGACTTATTCAAAGACAAATTCTAACATAGTATTGATGTCTAAAAGTATAACGTTGTTTATTTTGTTACCAAAAACATCATCAATCAACATGGAGAATCAACCTGTGATTGATTTGAAGGTCTCTATCTGCAACTTATATATATTTGCTTCTTTTAGTACTAAAGGCAAAAAAAAATTGTTGGTCATCCAATTGAAGAAACAACATACATTCTTCTGGTCTTAATCTATAATCAATGATATCATTTATACTCTATATTTGCACCAACATAAATTATTATAGTCCAATATAACAATCTTTAAGTTAAAAGCGGATTTTTGCCCAACCAAGTAAAAAATACGAAGAAGAACCTTAAAGATGCCTTATTATAACAAATGCATAAAAAAGTTGCATGCAAATTTTAGTTATCTAATACCCAAGAAAGGAAACTCATAAATAATGACAATGCATATTATAATTAACATACGTCCTAATCTAGATAAGATATAAAGTTCACGTCATAATCACAATTCCAATGATGCACACTTCTCACTTTAATTAGCTTAAATACCTTGCAAGTAATATGACTGTATGCATTAAGTCATATACCTTGCAACGTTCAGCTTTTTTTAGACTATTGATCGAACGCCTTCTATGCACGCACAGCTTGAAACCTTAACCAACTCATGGTGACCAAAAAGTACTTTAAAGATGCAGTAGAAATATCGAGCCAAGGTGAAAATAAAGTTTAGCATGCTAGATTATAGTCTAAACTTGTGTGATTAAAAGTTAGTTAAAAAAATTATTACCAAGTGAAAAAGTGTTAAATAAAGAATTCATGTCTCAATCTGGCTCTACGTACAAACATTATGTGAAAAATAAGCTGCAGTGCAAATCTGAGCACACATAAAAATCAAATTAGCGATTTATAAGTTATAACTACAACAAATTTTATTTGCATGTCAGTTCATCCCAAATGTCCAAGACTGTAACAAATCAAACAGTTACAATGTCAATTATCAACTGCCAAACCAAAATTTAGGACTTTACCAAGAAGTCAACAACCGAGTCACCGTTTGAATCCCTGATAATGATTGATCGGAGTCTCCGCAGCCGCCTGATTTGGAGTGCTATCTAGTTGTGTGCTGTGCTATGCTGAATTCAATCCAAGTATAGAGTCGTCACTGGCCTACAATCGGCTGAAGTCTGGAGTCGCTAGTCGTGTCGTGTGCCATCTTCGCCTCATCCTGAGTAGCAATTTGGATTTGATCGCCGATGTTTCTCTCTCTTTCGGCTGTGTATTTTGATGTTTGATATATATTGGTGCCCTATAATTTGGTAGTCCAAAGCGACTGCCTCTCCAGCTTTATCGACGATGTTTTTTGTTTGAAGGTGGAGTAACAAGAGGTTGAAGATGGCGATTTAGGGCTGATTGAGAACGTTGCAAAGTGGACACAAGAGGGGGACGAAAATGGAGGGACGTGATACTTCGAATTTTACATGAAACTTTTTGGCGGGGAAACAAAAAAAAGTTCCTAGCATTTACAAAGGCTAGCAATAACTGCTACTAAAACTAAGTTTTCTTGTAGTGAAAAGATTTTGAAATTGGATTTTTTTTTCAACGTGATCTGAAATTGGAAGAGATGAGATTCCATGTTGATGTTTCACACTGGACTCTGATGGAAGCTGAGGTGATGATCCATAAGAACAAGGTAAGGGACGCGAACTTGCGAACTGAAGCTAGGATGTGCTTTATTATGGATATAAAGTGTATAGAGAGATAATTAATACTCAAAGGTTTTGATGTGTGCTCGTATGAGTATGTAAGGACGCTCACCTGGGCTAGAATGTTCCCCCAAAGTCTATTGACATTAGGACCTGGTCTTATGATGGATTACTAGGACGTGTAGTTTAGTTCATATCCCTCTAAATGGTATGGATTCGAGCAAAGAAACAAAATGATGTTACTCATATATCCTAAAGTGCAATACTCTAACGATGGTGAGTATTCATTGATCTTGTGATGATGGTCGTTTATAAGAGACCTTAGGCTGTGGCTTTGAGGATCGAGGATTGATGTAGCTGTTGTATGAGTAGATGGATGTGTTATTTAGAGAATTCAGTCATGAGCAGACACATATGATTTTGAGGATGCAGTCACGACGACACACATATCATTTTGAGGATATAGCCATGATTAGGCACATGTTGTTTTGAGGATGTGACCATAATGATATTTTGGATGACGTGAAAATAAAATGGTACACCAATTATTATAAAAATGAGACTATGAAAAAGTTTATTAATAGTTTTGAGGATACATATATTATGATGGGTGTACAGTCGGCATAGGAATTGACATACACGTGTTATTGGTTGATAAATTAGTATGGTGATTATACCATATTATTTTGAGTATGTGTGTTTGTTTTGATGAGCTATGCTGGTTATCGGTTTATGTAATTATACATGCGTGTTTTGATCGGCCTATGTTGTGTTGTGGACTTTTGTTATGGTTGAATTGTTGAGATGCATGATATGAGTTAATCTATGATTGAGATTATTTCACATTTTGTCGATGGAGTGTTATTTTTACATGCCGTAGTTTGGAATGAGTGAGGAAGTGCATGGATTATTATATTATATACATGTGAAAAAATTGAATTCATTGACGTGAATGAACTGTATTGTGTCATGATTGATGGTGTTATGTTGTCGTTATACGATGTTTTTATAAGTAGTTAATTTGTAATTGATATGTTTTCCCATATTTTATGATTACTTCCATGATAATACTTTATTAATTTGGCTGAAGGTTGCGTTTAGGGAATTACGACGGTGCAATTATTTTAAGGGGGAAGAATGTAACAATCCGAAAATTTGATCTTGTTAATATTAAATTGATTAAAAATGAATTTTCAATTAAAAAGTGAATTGGGTATCGTGTTTAAAATTATTGCAAAGGTCCTTCCAAGATGGTTAGTTTGATTTGTAATTTTGATGGATTTGGAGTTATGGTTTGCGAAATAGAGACGATACAATGTTTAAATAGAGTATGTGACGACTTTTGAATCAAACTGTTATATATAACTAAACCCGCCTCATCCCTTATATAAATAACGCTTAAAATCTTAAAAAGCTGCGGCCATATCGGTCTCTCTTCATTAATCTCATTTTTCCTTCTAATCGCATTTTAATGACGGAGAATTTTCGCTAAATACAAACTGATTCAAAAATCAAAGTGCAGAAACCCTTACTTATTACGTATCATTGCGAAGCTCTGGATGATGAAGTTAATAAGCGGTTTTTGTTTGTCAAGGTAGTGCTAAGATGGCCAGAAATTGGCGAATAACTTTTGGCCACTCAAATTAAGGTTTTGTAGTCAACGATGGATTTGCAAGTACATAATGATCAGAGGGTACTAGGTTGTAGATGAAGGCAAGGGGAGTTCATCGGTATGGTTTGATTAAATTGGAATTGCTTGGAGATGGCTGGAAAATTATGAAACCCAAGTATGGTTCGATGGCGACGCAGGTGACTTCAGAGGTGTTGAAGTTGTGCCGCTTATGGTGGGCTAAGAGGAGCAAGCCACTGGAGGTTCCAAGAGTGGTGTCTAATTGGTGGATGACTGAGCAAGGTGGTGGCAACATTGTCGACAAGTGGCGCCATGAACGAGTTCCGTGCGTATGGAGGAACGAAGGTGAAGATCTTTTACAAGTAAGCCCTCTATTATTTACAAATTAAATCTCGAATGTTCTAATCACCATATCTTTTGTATACGAACCGATTCACATGCGGTTTCTACCTTGGACTCATTGCAGAATTTTGGATGATTTGGCGCTAGCTTCGCTGAGTTTGTAAGCTGTTAGCAAAAGTTTCTTGGTACGAACTATTTAATTTAATCAACTAAATTTAAATTATAAAATACATAACCATCGATAAAAAAATCACATTTTATGACATATGTTGTGTTTTATGAATTACTGTTTGGTTATTATAATATTTCGGATGTACTGTGTCTTGATAGGATAATTATTGGTCATGATAATATTTTTGGATGTTTGAATAAATAAGTTCTTTGTTTTGAAATGGACATAATTAATTGGAATAAATTGGGAAATAATGAGAAAATTAAATAAACAAATGATAAATAAGGTTATTTACATATTTTGGATGGTTTTGTAAGTAACGATGATTTAACAAACCTTAATGAAATTAAAGTGTGAAATTTATTAAGGTTATTATTATTAGCTTCTGGATAAATTCATACATAATAACTAAAATGATATTTTAAAATTGATATTTGGAAATTTTGTTAATATTTACAAAATAAAATAAGACTTTAAATAATAATAATACGAAGTTCGGTGGTTTTGTGTGTGTAATGAAATGGTTGATTTTACGATATTTATGGTAAAAAATACTATTATTATTGTCTGGCTTTTAAAATAGAACGGGCGTTTTCTGGATAATCATTGTTGTTGTTGTTAGATGTTAAAAGTAGTGAGTCGTTACACCAAGAGAAAAGAAAAAAAAACTAGGATTGCCTTTTATTTTCAAACAAAATATTTGAAAAATGCTTCTCAGAAATAAATTTTACGAAACACCCTTGTTAATATTTTCAACGAAAACGTGCATTTTAAATTGTAAATAAAACTGCAAAAATTTATAGTTTAAAATACATGTATTGTTTAGAATTTACATGTTTGTAAAATAAATATTTGTAGTGTATATTACAAATATTTAAAGAGTAATATGTACTTGCGGCATAGACTGCAAATTTTCATTTTATAAAAATATGTAGTATAACTACAAATACATGCAACACAGAATGCAAATATTTGCAGTTCAAACTATAAATATATGCACCTTAAAATGCACATTCTCTTTGGAAACATCGATATGGGTTTTCCGTGGAACCCGTCATAGGACGAAAGTGAACTTTGAATTTTTTGAAAGGTGTTTGTAAAAGCATTCCTTATTTGGGTAGAGGAAGGTGATTGTCAAGATTTGATGTAAAATTATAATTTTTTTATATATTTTAGTCACCTATTAATTGAACTAATTATTAGATGATATAAATAATTAGTTAATTAATTATTAATAATTAAGGCCTCGTTTGGATTAATGTTTTGAATTTTGAGTTCCCATTCAAACAAAATTGTGCAAGATGCATGTATTTTTAGAAGACATCAATTTGAAAATTGAAGTTAACATATAAAAACACGAAAAAAAATCCAGCTCTACTTGTCCCTCCATCTTCATAATAGCTTAGTGTTTGCACCAAAATTGGGCAACACTCTTCGGAAGTTTTTGAAGAGATAATAAATAAAGAAATCAAATTGAAAATGAGGATTATCTAACAAAAACTCCAAGTCACAGAAAAGTAAATTGCACGGAAGACAATAATTTAGGGTGGTTCGGCGATTTGCCTACGTCCACTATGAAGTTTTATCACTTTATTGCTTACAAGTTTTCTAGAGCGAAATACAGCAGATAATAAGCTTAAATTCGAGATCAATAGCAGTGATGACGATATGGAGTGATTCTGGCAGCGTCCGGGCGTGCTTTTTCTCTTAAAATTCTCTGCCCCCTTTTCGAATGGCCAGGGGCTCTATTTATAGGCGTAGGATGCTGATATTTCGCTGAAAATTCGGGAGACCACTTCTGGCACGTGAGGGGGCCCACATGCCCGGCCTCAGGAAATTTGGGCCCACTTTGGGGATCGATTCGCACTCCATTCGAATCGATCAGAAAATCATCCAATCGAGGTGAAATTTGGTGTGGACATTCTTCAACATGTATGCAAGCTTCTGTGAAAATTTCATAGCATTTGAACTTGTAGATCTCGAATTATGATCGATTCAAAATGGTGATCTTCGCCAGACAGCTTCCTTCGAATCGATTCACTTCGAATCGATGGTGTTGCGCGTGAGGTAATTGACGTGGCACGTGTTTCCCGGGTTGATCTAGTTTTTTGCTCCGAGTTTACTGGGTCGGCTCCATGGTTTTGCTGCCTTGACCTAATGGACTCGAAGGCTTCATTCACTCATGGATTCAAACGGAGGCATGTTCGTATCGATTGTGATGTGTATTAGTTGATCGACACGAAGTTGCTACAGCTGGATGGATTCGAACACGTGCTCTTCCATGGGTTCGAAGCAGAGGAGACTTGATGGACTCGAACATGTGGCTTTGGGCGATGGATACGAAGCTTTACCACCTGATGGGTTCGAACAAGGAGGTGGGGATCGATTCGGAGCAAACATATGTTGATGGATTCGATCAGGAGCTCTGCCTATGGATTCGAACTAGGGTTGCTTCCTCCAACTTGCATCGATGATAATTTGATCGTACGAACTCGGATTGACCTGAGATTTGGAACATTGGCTTTCACGACTTTTCTTGATGTGTCTTATCAATTTTAGCCCGATCCGGACTTGAGTAAAATTCATCGATATCCGTGGTTACCCAATAGCTATCCGATGTTGAGGATGTATGACCCTTATTCTCCGGTCAGTTCCTTGATATCTTGGCCTTGCCAAAATGCGGGATAATATTTGCCCCCCAAAGTACGTCTTGTGTAAACATGACGTGCTTTGAAAAGCTGCAGTTTCATGTTGGACAACTACGACATGTTTCGTTGAAAGCCGTACTCTGTGTCGTTGTGACTGACTGTCGCATGGTAGTGATTAGCTGTTCGTCATCGAAATCATGACGAGATGAGCATTTGACCACTGTGAATGTCATAAACCGAATATTAGTCAGATATATGTGCATATATGTTAACTTGACTTTCGGTAACGTTGCGTGTTCACAAGTCGTTGCCAGTTCAATTTTTTATCGAATTTTGTATCGATCCTCTCCTGAACCGATTTGAAATTCGAGTTTGAAACAATGTTTTGACAATTGTTTTTTATTATCCTCTTGTATCGATCCTCTTCTGAATCGATGTAAAAGGTTGACAAGTAGTTTTTCACGTTGGTGCGGGTTGGATTGATGGATACGAAGTGTTCACCTTCATCGATGGTTTTCGATGGATTCGTAGTGAACATTCGTATCGATAGTCTTCGAATTGTTGTGAGCCGATGGTCGTGAAATGCATGCTTCGAATCGATAAGGTTTTGGCGATTTCAAGTCAGCTCTCGTTAATCGCTTCGTATCGATGAAGCCTCGTGGTCACGTCGCTTTGATGGATTCGAAGTGCAATGGATTTGAACACGATCGTTCGAATCCATCCCGTGTTTTGACCGGTAGTGATCGGTTGAAGTGGCCGGGAGGTGAATCGCCTCGTTTCCTCTCTAGGATCCATATAAATACCTAGGACTCAGCTCACTTTCACTTTTTACTTTTACTGTTACCTTGCCTTCTTCTTCGCATCGATCCAACAAATTTCAGAGAGACGTTCCTTCGAACCGAACAAAAACTTCAATTCTTCAATCATAACTATAAAAATCAGGTAACTAATGGATAAGGCCATGCCAAGAACGATGAAACTGGAAATCTTCGCCATCAGTTTTAAATTCTTCTGAGATCAGTTTCGAAGGGTTTTGAGATCTGAGCGAAATTGATCGAAACGAGGGATGGAGCGTGACAAAGTGTTAAGGTTTCTTGGAGAAGAAGGAGATTCTGAGAGATTATTTCTTTGCCTCGTATCGATCCAGGACGAGGTAGTTCGAGTCGATCTTGATTGTATTGCTTCGTATCGATGTTTGTGGGATGAAGTGGTTCGTATCGATCGAATGTGGTTGGGGTTCTGTCGATCTGTTGTAAGGTGCGATCGATTTGAACCTACAAACCGACCGATTCGAAGATATTGAGCCTGATCGATACGAAGTCGTTGTCCTTGGTCGATACGAATGCTCTCCTGGTGGATTCGAAGCGCTCCTTCAACTGATACAAAAAAAAACATCGATTCAAGGCCTTTCGATACGAAACGTATCGAGTCGACCCTGATCGATACGAGGCACATCGAGTCGATCTGTATCGATACGAAGTTATCGATTCGACCGTGCCTGATACGAAAAAAATGTTATCTCCGACTCGCTTCGAAACCTGAACTTCGATTCCAAGCTGAAAATTGGGAAACGTAGTGAATTTAGCATGCTTGAACACTTGATTCCGACGAGCTTCCGCCTTGCATAATTGGACTTAACTGTAGGACTGTACATTTGACTGCCTCTTGAAGCTTGTCGATGGAACTGCGACCTAACAAAAGTATAACGGACTTAAGCTTGAGTCGACCGATAGCATCTGGATGGCATGGTTGTGACGGTCAGCGATGACGGTCATTTCCGGTCTGATTTTTATAGTTTTGTCGTTCGCGCATTTTGGTTTAATCTTGTGAAATTTGCTTAAGTAACGCACAGCACTTGCACTGCACAGCACATCCATATACTCTACACTGGGGAATGCACGAGCTCTTTATGTATTTAACGTTGCTTTCTGATGAGTTAGTCAGTTATGGAATCTTCAAGCTCCCAACAACAAGAGGTACAGAGTTCACCCCCTCCTACGCTTGAAATTCCTGATATTCCTGCTGAAGTAGTTGATCCGGCTCCGGATGAATTGTCGGATGCTTTATTTATCGAGAACCCTATTGACTCCGTCCAGTCCAATATCTCTGAATCTTTGTTGGGCCGGATATGCTTGAAACATAACCTATCTCCGGACGATGTGTTATTACCGGGTGTTGATGACAGGCCTCATAACCCGCCCGAAGGGTACACTGCCTTCTATCGTCATGCTTGCGCGGCTGGAACTCTTCCTCCGTTTAATCAGTACATCAGAGAGATCCTGTCATTTTTAGGAATTGCTCCCTCGCAACTTCATCCTAACGGACACGCGTTGCTGAATAGCGCCTTCATCATATTTATGGATTGTTTCTTTCGCCCGCCAAGGCCTTCCGAGATTAGATACATATTTAACTTCAAAAGTAGGGGTGATAGCCCATCTTTTACTTTTCTGGAAGCAGTCAGAAACTGCCAGGTCGTGACCGGGGCCTGGACTATACTTAGCTACTTCAAAGCCGAATGGTTTTTTGTTCGGTGCCCCCCAAGGTTTGCTAGGCAATGGCTGTCTAGACGTAAGCGTCGCAAATCTTTCTTGAATGGCTATTCTTAACACTTGTACTAATTCTTTGTCCCTCTTATAGCCATCATTTCGAGGCCCGATGGTGGATATTACAAAGGCATTGTTCAGAGCTTACAAGAGATCCCGAGCGACTTAAGGCATATCGACTCGGTGTTAACTGACGACAACTTAAGGATGCTGGGTTTAATCGAAACGAACCAGAGCATCGTTATTGAGGGGTTGGCGAAACCGGCTTCGAAGAAAAAGAAGAACACTGTGAAAAGAAAACCCGGCATAGTAATAAGAGAAGTGAGCGATGATGAAAGGACGCCCACAGATACTGAGCTAGCGGATGATCTTTCCCGAATAGAAGAGAAGCGGAAAGGCAAGGCTGTTGTCCCTAAATTTAAGAGACGGAAGTCTGTAGTTGTATCTCGTTTGATCCCCGAAGTTACTATCTCTGACGCCGCTCCTTGTCAATCAGGAGATGCTTTTAGAGGACTGCATGACATTCCCATCCCGGAGTACGTATCTCTCCACCACGAGTCTGGGTTGGAAGAACTCCGAGAAGCGTTAGAAATAAGCGAGCCTTTACCCGTTAGTGCGATCGACACTTCTGGTTGGTCGGGGGTTTTGCACATTTGCATACACTTTCACAACACTACATGACTTCCGCATACATCGTAGTGCCTTTACTTGGTGTTTAATTGAGTTGCTTCTCTTTTGCAGGTGCTATGTCTGGCCGTCAATCTACACTAGATAAACTCCGACGAGTGCATCATCCTTCGTCCTACTATGAATCTCGTCGTGGGGATTCCGATCGCGATCGCGAACGGAGGTATTATAGGCAAGAACATTATGTGGGAGACTATCCCCGAAGCTATTCTAGTCAGGAACGCTCGGATAGAGATCGGCGATACCGTTCTCCTTCTCACTCTCCCCCGCCACCCAGAAGCCATACACATGTATCTGAGCCTCTTCACAGCGGCCGTCTTCACAGATTTCGAGGCCTGAGTCGCATCGTTCTAGGACTGAAGTTGTCACGACCATAGCTGTGGAGGAGGCTCCTATTGAACCATCGAGTGAAGGGGCTATAGACTTACCCAACTGAAGAAGGACTTCCCGAAAATTTGCTTCGACGCTTGCATCTTCCCTCCTAACCTTAAAAGAATTCCCGAAGACGCTGTGACCACAACACTTAGTTATACCCGCGACTTCTATGCTCAATACAAGGAATGGTATAAGGCGGTCGTTAAAGCTTCAAAAGCAGCCTTTGACCGGGCCAAAATTATTGAGAAACTGGAAGCTGACTTGGCCTAGAAGAATCGTATCATCGATATACTTCAATCTGAGGCGGAGTCCTCCCGTAAGGCCGAAGTTGAATCGCTAAAAAAGGTCGATGAGGCATTAGTAGAGATGGCAAAAATGCAACAGGCGCACTGCATCTTAGTAGAAGACTTGGGCCATCGATACAAAAATGTTGAGGCCAAGCGGGATGCGGCAGTTAAAGAACTGGAGGAGTTAAAGGCCAAGTTTGTCGACATAAGCAAGGAAAGGGATGATGCTAATACGGCCGCTCAAGATGCGTGTGAGCAAGCTGTGTCTCTTCGGGCTGAGCGCGATGCAGCAGTTACAAAGGTCAAGGAGGTGGAAATGGAAGTGGAGGAGAAAATCCAAGCGGAGAGGTTCAAGATGGAGGCTGAGTTTGACGAACTCCTGGATACGTATAATGCAAATGTGTTAGAGCACAGAAATCTCGCATGGCTAGGAGATTACTCTATGCTTCTCTACGGTGCTTGGAAAAAACTAGTGGAGAATAAGAGGATATCTTGTTCAGATGAGACACTGGATGAGTTTGAACTTGAATCACGCCTGCTCAGCGAGGAAGAGAGGAGAATTCTTCATGAGGCGATAATCTTCGTTGAGAAAGAAAAACTCGGTATTCAGCAGACGGAGATCGGCGAGGGTTCGGGTGTTGCGCATCACAGCGAGAGCATTGAAATTTCTGTTCCAACTTCGTCCGAAGCTACCGCCGCGGTTGATCCACAAGTCGTTCCTGCCTACAATCCAAATCAACCGGGACTATCTCCCGCGAAAACTGTTGTCTCCGAACCTATCCAAGCTCCGAGGCAAGGCAAGGAAGGTACTTCGAATATTTCCCTCGTCTCTTAAAACAACGATTTTGGAGTGAATTTATTGGACTGGCTATTTTTGCTCTTCTTTGTTCAGTGACTGAAAGTGCTGCGTCGGCGCCCCCAGTACCTCTGGTCCTACATCCAATGCAGGGAGCTATTGTCACCGAAGCAATTACAACTGCTGCCATGACCGGCGACATCGGGGAGGGGAGCTCGATGTCATTTGATGCACAAATGATAGAGGAGCTTCTTGATCATTCTCTTGAACCTCTTCCTGATCCTTCGTTCGTAATGAGCGGAGTTGCTCCAGTTTTTAGTTCTTTCATGATGACCACCAGTGTATCCAGCGCAGCTCAGTTGTCTCGAGAAGAAGAGATTTTTGCTGAGATAAGCGCGGAGATGGCCGCGGTGACAACGGTCGGTGGTTCTGGAAGCGGCACTGCCCCATCAAGCTTATCTTCTCTGATGGTGATTTCTCCTGGCGGCACAGTGATCGTCTCAAGTGTTGCTGCCCAGACACCTGTCACAACCCCTATGCCTTCAGTTCGCCTTTCCAAAAGAATCTCTGTCCCTTCCAGCTCCGAGGAAGATATTGATATTATGCCAGATCCGGAGGATGAACCGAAGAAGGGCAAGAAATCTCGGAGGAAATCGGGTAGTGGGTCCAGCGGCTCGACTCCAAAGAAGAAGCCTCGGAAGAAGAAGGATTGAGCTTCTTGACTTGTCATGTAGTTGTAAATAGCGGTTATTTACTTCTTCTTTCATTCTTTTAGAGCCGTGTATAAGTGTGGATTCGGGCTCCACTTAGTCGAAATTTTTTGATTTGCCATGTAATCAAACTCCTTTTTTGTTAGTTGATGGAATGGGAAATTGTTCTTTTCTTTTGTTTAAGTATTTGCAGTGTTTGGCTTTCAATCCGGTGTACTTGTGGTGTTTTTTACCATCAAGTAGAGTTCGTTTTTATTTGCCAAGTCTGAAAAACTCGATCACATGTCGTGATTGATGAATGAGTTGATCTTCGGGCAGTATATTGCTTCAGTTAGTGATTAACACTTAAGCTTTATTGCCCCCCAGTTTCGGGGAACAACATTCGTATTTTGGTGGTTGATCGCACTTATTGCAAATCCTAAGTACATGTCCACATTCTGGGGACTTAGGATAATTTGAGATCGATAATCTAGTTCGCACTCTGGGAATTTGAGAGTTATCGATGTTTGTAACATGGTTCGCGCTCCGGGAACCTGGAATTGATGTTTATACTCCACTTCACGCTCTGGGAACTTGGAGTTAGTATTGATATTTCGGTTCGCACTCTGGGAACTTTGACTTGGTATTCGTGCTCCAATTCACTCTCTGGGAATTTGGAGATAGCATGTATGCTTGGGTTCGCGCTCCGGGAACCTGTAATTTTATACTCCGATTCGCACTCTGGGAACATGGAATCAGCATGGATGCTTCGGTTCGCGCTCCGGGAACCTGTAATTTATGTTTATACTCCAATTCACGCTCTGGGAAGTTAGAGTCCGTTCGCGCTCTGGGAACGAGTTATTGGATGTTTATACAGCAATTCGCACTCTAGGAATTTGGAGTCCGTTCACGCTCTGGGAACGATTTATTGGATGTTTATACTCCAATTCGCACTCTGGAAATTTGGAGTCCGTTCGCACTCTGGGAACGAGTTGTTTGATGTTTATACTCCAATTCGCACTCTGGGAATTTGGAGTCCGTTCGCACTCCGGGAACGATTTGTTTGATGTTTATACTCCAATTCGTACTCTGGGAATTTGGAGTCCGCTCGCACTCTGGGAACGAGTTATTTGATGTTTATACTCCAATTCGCACTCTGCAAATTTGAAGTTAGTGGAAGGATTGTCGTGTATCAATCCTTGTAAATGCTGGTGTAGTGTTCTGCCCCCGAGCTCGGGTTTCACTTAGTGAGTGACCGGTCGTATCACAGTCACTCCCTATTTGAATAAATCCCACCGCATGATGGAACTTAGCTCTCTGTGCATCGTGATATTGTACGTCACATTCAATGAATCACAACTCTGGCTCGAAGAGATGGCATTTTATTGCTGAAATGAAAGAAGCATTGCAAAATCAGTTGCCTTATTACAAATTCAAACTTCGAAATGCAAAAATAAAATGCAAAGGAAGAAATTGATTAAAATAGATAAATGAAGCCCGTCATGTCTAGTAGCGACGGAGACTTTCGTTATTCCAGGCTCTCGGCAAAGTAAGACCGTCAACGGTTGATAACTTGAACGTGCCATCTCCGAGCTTTTGCGAAATCACATACGGCCCTTCCCAATTTGGTTTCATGTGCGAAGGGACCGGATAAATTCTCTTGAGTACGAGATCGCCGAGTTCAAAGGTTCGCGGTCGGACCTTGGCATTGTATATTCGGGCGACTCGACCCCGATATGCGGCTGCCCTCAAATCAGCTTCTTCACGCTTCTTATCAAGTAGATCCAAAGATTCAACCAGTAGTATGGCATTCGTTTTCGGATCATAATATGTCACACGATGAGAGCGAATCTCCATTTCGACTAGAATGACAGCTTCAGAGCCATAAGATAGAGAAAATGGAGTGTGCCCGGTTGTAGTTTTGTGAGTTGTTCGGTAAGCCCATAAAGCCATAGGAAGTTCATCAACCCACTTGCCCCCGGCTTTTTCTAGTCGTTTCTTCAAAATAGATTTGATAACCTTATTGACAGCTTCAACTTGACCATTCGCTTGAGGGTGCGCTACTGCAGAGAATTTCTTATGGATGTAGAATCGTTGACAGAAATTCTTGAATTCAACACCGTCGAATTGGGCTCCATTATCGGTGATAATAATATGCGGGAGACCAAACCGGCAGATGATGTTGCGTACCACGAAGTTGATTACTTTCTTTGTCGTAATTGTTGCAATAGGTTCAGCTTCAGCCCATTTGGTGAAGTAATCAACTGCGACGATGGCGTACTTCGCGCCACCTTTAGCTAAAAGCAATGCACCAATTATATCAACCCCCCATATTGCAAATGGCCATGGACTGACCATTTGGGTTATCTCAGTAGTTGGGGCTCTAGGGATCCGAGCGTGTTTTTGGCATTTATCACATTTTTTGGCATAGTCCATAGCATCGCGATTAACAGTAGGCCAATAATATCCATATCGGAGTATTTTCTTGGCAAGTGCTTGCCCCCCAATGTGATCGCCACATTCTCCTTCGTGCACATCGTGTAACACTCGTTTGACTTCGTCGTGCGCGATACACTGGAGAAGAGGAACCCCTTCGATACATAACTCCATTCTGAATGACAAATCGTGAAGCTTTTCGAAGAATTTGTCTTTTCTCACTCCGACGCTCAGGTAATATACCATGCTCAATGTAATCTTGATAGGGGGTCGTCCACGACTCCCTGCTGGAAGTAACTTCAAATGTGAAATCATTCTCCATTCGATCAATGCTCGGAGAGGATAGAGTTTCAACAGGAACGAGTCCCAAGTGTTGAGCTTCGCCCGTACTTGCCAACTTTGCCAGCGAATCGGCTTTCTGATTGTGCTCTCGGGGTACGTAGAAAATGGTATAATAATCAAACTGATTAAGCATCTCCCGGACTCGGGTTAGATAAGCAGCTAGTCTTCGATCTTTGGCCTGGTATTCACCCCGAACTTGGCATACTACCAACTGGGAATCACAGTAAATTTCCACAGCGGTAATTCTTAGGTCACGGGCTAACTCCAACCCAGTAAGCAAAGCCTCATATTCAGCTTCATTGTTGGTTGCACGGAAATCAAACTTTAAAGCGTAGCATATGGATCGGCCCTCGGGGGTTTCAAGCACCACCCCTGCGCCCGAGCACCGATCGTTGGATGCACCATCAGTGTACAGCTTCCATATGTATTCGGGAGATTTGCTAGTTTCAGGTAAGTCTTCAGGAACAGAGAATCCGGCAATGAAATCTGCTAGGACTTGACCGTGTATGGCCCTTCTCGGAGTATATGTGATGTCGAATTGACTCAGTTCAATGTTCCATTTCAGTAACCTGCCAGACGTCTCAGGTCGTGTGAGGACCTATCGTAACGGCTGATTGGTGTACACAGTGATGGGATGAGCCTGAAAATACGGACGGAGCTTCCTCGAGGCGATGACTAGGCAATATGCCAACTTTTCTAGCCTTGGATAATTTCTCTCGGCTCCGGTTAATCGTTTACTAACATAGTAGACCGGTTTCTGCACTCGGTCTTCCTTCCGAACTAACGCAGCACTGATTGCGTTTTCAAATACCGCCAGGTAGAGATACAACTGTTCATGGTCAACAGGTTTTGAAAGAATTGGCGGTGTGGAAAGATGTTGAACTAGTGATTGAAATGCGCCCTCGCATTCCGTAGTCCATTCGAAGTTTCGTTTCCCTTTTTGGATCAGATCGAAGAAGGGTATGCATTTGTCAGTTGATTTCGAGATGAACCTGCTAAGTGCTGCAACCTTCCCATTAAGACTCTGAACCTACTTTATGGTCCTTGGAGTTTGAAGATTCCTGATAGCCCAGATCTTTTCAGGGTTGGCCTCTATTCCTCGGGCGTTGACGATGAACCCAAGGAATTTTCCGGATGCAACTCCAAAATGACATTTTAGCGGATTAAGCTTCATCCCATATCTCTGGAGGACATTAAACATTGACTCTAAGTCTTTGACGTGATCAGTGGAGTACCGCGATTTCACCAACTTGTCATCTACATAAACTTCCATAGTCTTTCTGATCTGGTCGGCAAACATCCGATTAACTAAGCGTTGGTAAGTTGCTCCGACATTCTTTAACCCAAAAGGCATGACCTTGTAGCAGTATAGTCCCAGGTCAGTTACAAAGCTCGTATGTTCTTGGTCGGGAACATGCATGAGTATCTGATTGTAACCAGAATAAGCATCCATGAAAGATAGTGATTCGTGTCCGGCCGTTGAATCCACAAGTTGATCGATTCGGGGAAGTGGAAAGCTGTCTTTCGGATAAGCCTTATTTAAGTCAGAGTAATCAACGCACGTTCTCCATTTCCCATTTGGTTTTCGTACAAGTACAGGGTTGGATACCCACTCCGGGTACAAGGCATCCCGGATAAACCCATTCGCCTTTAGCTTATCAACTTCTTCTTTGAGGGCGGCAGATCTCTCTGGATCCATACCGCGTCTCTTTTGTTTGACCGGGATATACCGTGGGTCAATATTCAAGGTGTGGCTCGCGATGTCCTACGAGATTCCACATATATCAGAGTGCGTCCAAGCGAATACGTCTAGATTTGCTTAGAGAAATTCGACCAAGTCCTGTTGCGCTTGTGGGTTTAGCTGAGACCCAATTTTTAACATTTTTGAATCATCATCATCATCAATTAGAACATCAATCGTCAGCTCGGCTGGGGAAGCTTGACTTTCTTTAGATTCATTATTATCTTTAGTGTCTCTGGGGTCAAGGTCCCCCTGGAATTGGTCGTGGTGCCCGGGCCGAGGCCCAGGCACTAATTTTCAATCGCCGGCGAAACGGACGCAAAGAGATTCCTCCATGCCCTTTCCTTTCTCCTTTCGCTGCGCTTCTCACAGTTCGGCAACATAGCAGGCTCTCCCAGCAGTCTGATCTCCCTGAATGACCCCAATCCCACGATCAGTGGGGAATTTCAAAGTTAAACACCACGGGGCAATCGTTGCCCTGAATTCGGCAAGGGCCGGTCGGCCCAAAAAAGCATTGTATGGAGAGTAGATATCTAAGACAACAAACTGTAACATTCGAACTCTTCGGCGTTCTCCGACTCCTAACTCAACTGGCAACTCCACCGCTCCAACGGGATATTAGCACTTCCGTCGAAGCCATGGATTTGACAAAGCTTTAAATCTTTGGCTTCCATCTTCATTTGATCATATGCTCTCTTAAACAAGATGTTTACTAAACTTCCACTGTCCACCAGGATCCTCTTCATCCAAGCAGGACCAACCTGGGCAGATATGACTTGTGGGTCTATAGTTGGGGCTTCGACCTTATCAACATCTCGGTTTCTAAATACGATGTCATCTGCCATCGTTCTCTGTTGTTTGGCCGGGGCCCCTTTATCAAGCGTACTGCAACTCTCGAAATCCACATGCCTGATCGAATTGGCGTATGATTTCATTTCCCTCCAGCTTCAGTCCGTTGGATGAGGACCACCACTAACTGTATTAATAGCCAATCTCCGGCCTATACGAGCGGACTCCTCCTGTCTCTCTTGGTTTTGTGCACGGTTTTGGTTTGACAGGCCCACACCACCAGCTTGTGGCGCCCGCACGAATTGATCTAACTTCCTTTCCCTGATCAATTTTTCAATGAGATCTTGCTAATGTCTACAATCATTGGTATTATGTCCGTAACTCTCGTGGAATCTACAGAACTTTCCTGTTTGAATCTGTCCCTCCGACGATGGATTCAGAGCAGGATTTTTATATTGCATCGCATTACACGTATGTAGATACACGTTTTCCAGTGACGTGTTCAATGGTGTATAGCTTTCAAACATTTGTACCCTACGCCGCGGGCCACGATTCTGATCTTGCTTATTATTTCTGTTATCACTGTTCCTCAGCTGGGTTTGCTTGTTTTGAATATTCAGATGGACTTTTCCAGAGCTCTCCCCTGACTGTTTAACTGCCACATTGCTTTGAATTCCTTCATTGCTGGGTCTCGCATCGTCCTGCTTCCTAGATTGTTTCGCATCCTCACGCCTTAAGAATTGAGCGGCTTTGGAGTAGAAACGATCCAACGATGCGGGAGGCTTCCCAGCTAGCCAATTTCCAAATTCAGAGTCGGGGTCTATCCCCTTAGTCAAGGCCATCAAGATTGAATTATCATCGGGGTTAGTGATCTCCGCGCAAGCGGCATTGAACCTTTTCAAATATCGCCTAAGTGTCTCTCCAGGAGCTTGAGTGACACTAGATAAAGTATTAACGTCTTTAGGCCTGACAATGTGCATACGAAATTGTTCAACAAATTTAGTAGCCAACTGATCAAATGAAGAGATAGATCGTGGTGGTAATCGTGTAAACCACATCGTCGCAATTCCCCCTAAAGAAATGGGAAAACTACGGCATTTTACTGCATCATCAGCTCTTGCCGCAGTCATTGACCATTCATATTTCAGTATATGCTGATTAGGGTCGGAACTTCTTTCATACATAGGCAGAATCGGCATTCTGAATCGTCGAGGAGGTTCAGCATATAATATGTCATCAGTGAACGGGGTATGACTTCGGAAGATTCCCCAATCGTCATTTGTTAAGCCCTGACTTTCGCGAATCATTTGACGTACCATGGCTGAGAGGTCAGGTGTTGCTATATTCGGAGGGTGGTGAGCCAAAGTGTGGTCGGGTTCCACGGTGTGAGGTGGGATCGGACGCTGTCGACGATCCGTATCTCGCCTCCTTGGCTCGATGTCTTCTGGGACATATGGTTCTGGAGCATGTTCCTGCTGGTGGTAGTTCTAATTGGAGTGATTTCGGGTATCAACTCCTATGTCAACTGCAGTGGCGGTGGCATGGTTATCCGTGGTATGTTGTGGAACAGTGCCTCCTCGAGAGGAGGGTCCTGTATGAAAACTGGCAGAAGGGCCAACTCTTATCTTCCCAACAGTTAATGCCTGCTGGTGACCAGCAGCATGTGCATTACTTCCATCTATTCTGGGACGAGTAGATCTGCCGCTGTAATCAAACGAGGCAGAGCTTTCAGTGGAAGAATGAGGGGCGTGGTCCCTTCTGGATCTTTTACGCCTTTGGCGGTTTAGTTGATTAGTCAACTCAGCATTGGCGCGCAACTGTTCAGTCAGCTGTTGCCGGCTTTGGGTTAGTTCCTGGAGTAATGTCTGGAACTCTTGTCGAGTGACCGGATCCGATGGATCTGAATGTCCGGTATCATTTTGATTAGGTGGAGGTAGTTGCGCGGGATTCTGTCTATCCCAGCCTTCTTGACCAGCGGCGGTAGAAGTGGTTCTCGTGCTAACCATCTTGAGATGTAGAATCCTTTCCTAGATTTTGGCAAATCCGAATAGTACGGAAGGAGTCTGAAATTGAAGTCTAGATCTCTCTCTTAGATTTATTCAATCCGGTATCGATGACAGATCCAACGAGCAGGAGAAAATCTGGGTTCTCTCAGTGAAAGCACCAAAGTGTTTGCACCAAAAATGGGTAAAACTCTTCAGAAGTTTTTGAAGAGATAATAAATGAAGAAATCAAATTGAAAATGAGGATTATCTAATAAAAACTCCAAGTCACAGAAAAGTAAATTGCACGGAAGACAATAATTTAGAGTGGTTCGACGATTTGCCTATGTCCACTATGAAGTTTTATCACTTTATTGCTTGATACTTGAAGATTACAAGTTTTCTAGAGCGAAGTACAGCAGATAATAAGCTTAAATTCGAGATCAATAGCAGTGATGACGATATGGAGTGATTCTGGCAGCGTCCGGGCGTGCTTTTTCTCTTAAAATTCTCCGCCCCCCTTTCCGAATGACCAGGGGCTCTATTTATAAGCGTAGGATGCTGATATTTCGCTGAAAATTTGGGAGACCACTTCTGCCACGTGAGGGGGCCCACATGCCCGGCCTCAGGAATTTTGGGCCCACTTTGGGGATCGATTCGAACTCCGTTCGAATCGATCAGAAAATCATCCAATCGAGATGAAATTTGGTGTAGACATTGTTCAACATGTATGCAAGCTTCTGTGAAAATTTCATAGCATTTGGACTTGTAGATCTCGAGTTATGATCGATTCAAAATGGTGATCTTCGCCAGACAGCTTCCTTCGAATCGATTCCCTTCGAATCGATAGGGTCGAATCGATGGTGTTGCGCGTGAGGTAATTGACGTGGCACGTGTTTCCCGGGTTGAACCAGTTTTTTGCTCCGAGTTTACTGGGTCGACTCCATGGTTTTAGCCGCCTTGACCTAATGGACTCGAAGGCTTCATTCACTCATGGATTCGAACGGAGGCATGTTCGTATCGATCGTGATGTGTATTAGTTGATCGACACGAAGTTGCTACAGCTGGATGGATTCGAACACGTGCTCTTCCATGGGTTCAAAGCAGAGGAGACTTGATGGACTCGAACATGTGGCTTTGGACGATGGATACGAAGCTTGACCTCCTGATGGGTTCGAACAAGGAGGTGGTGATCGATTCGGAGCAAACATATGTTGATGGATTCGATCAGGAGCTCTGCCTATGGATTCGAACTAGGGTTGCTTCCTCCAACTTGCATCGATGATAATTTGATCGTACGAACTCGGATTGACCTGAGATTTGGAACGTTGGCTTTCACGGCTTTGCTTGATGTGTCTTATCAATTGTACTTCGATCCGGACTCGAGTAAAATTCATCAATATCCGTGGTTACCCAATAGCTATCCGATGCTGAGGATGTGTGACCCTTATTCTCCGGTCAGTTCCTTGGTATCTCGGCCTTGCCAAAAGGCGGGATAACATTTAGAATTCTCATATTTTGTAACTTATGTTGAAAATGCAAAATAAAAAACTTAAAATGAAACCAAAAGGACTTCAAATATTTCTAATAATTAAAAAAATTAATTCATCTAATAATTTTTAATTAACTGCAGCACTATAATTTATAATACCAATACATTTTTCCAAAAACATTAATTAAAACTAAAAAGGTTGATAAGTTTATGTAAACCTCTTCAAATAATGTTGGTAAGTTGACGATGCAAAAAAATATGAGATTTTTACTCTATCTAATGCCAATGAAATCCATGGTGGTAGCTTGAAATTAAGTTTATATGGTTAGGCTCCGTTCTTTACGAAGTAAACGAGCATTTGAAAGAGACATTTGAGCGGGATATTTGAATGGGAAGTTAGTTGAAAGCGGATCGTGTTTGGTGATGCGAAAGGAGTATCTGAGCGGAGTATATGAACATGGTAATTGGAGGTCAAAAAGCTGGATGCGTCTGACGTGCCGGTGCGTCGGCCGCAATATCACCAACGCATCATTTTTCCTCGTTTCCCGAAACGGCTATAAAATAGTTGGTTAGCCCGTTGGAGCATCGGACGCGTGCTCAAACAATAATGTGCCACAATTTGATTACGACCGATACCTTACATAATGGCTCCAGCTTCCAGGAAACATTACCTATTATGCAACCGACCGTTGGAATTTGGAAATATAACGAAGGATTTTTATTTATTTAAACAAGATATGCTTGAAATTAAGTTTAATCCTAAGTATATTGTCCTCATAATCAAAGCCATCTTTCTGTTGATAGAAGACATTCTTGATAGAATATGAAACTTAAAGGGTGAGGGTTTGGTTGATTTGATTTGTCAAATGATGAAAATTGTTTAACTGAACTAATACCAATAAAAAACCAACTGAATTAAAATTGATTGATTTGGTTGGTTTTCCAAATTAATCGAACTAGAAATATTCACATTTTATGTTTGAAATATTCATTGTACCTTGAAATAAAACATGAATATATGATTAAAGTATTTTTATTCAGTATTCTTATGCATTTTAACAGTAATTTTGACACATACATAATAAATAAAATTTATTTAGACTATTAAATAAAAAATCATTATAACATTGTTAATTTTGACAATATAATAAAAGTTTGGTTAATTTAGTTAAACCAATAAACAAATTAACATTTTTACGGATCGATTAAAAACCAACATGGTTTCAAAATCAAATTAAACCGAACGAAATAAATTGGTTTGGTTTGTTTATTCTCATCCTAACGGAACTAAAGAATAACAGTTGCACACAGATGTGGCTAAAACCAAATACAATGGTCAGAAACAACATGCATAAGTGGAAAACAAATAGCTATTTTACCGAAAAATTTGTCTAATAGTAGATTTATTCCAAGACAAACTCATCTCTGTCACTTAATAGTCGGAGAAATAATTAATGCACATCAGTTATGACTACAAATTTCTGCATGTGCGGTGCAAGGTTAAAATGGAAGGAATCACCTAATCCAACCTTTAATCTATACAAGCCAATAAGCTGTACGGAAAAGTCAAATATTTACAAAACCTAATATAATGGTCAAAAACAACGTACATACATAAGTGTAAAAGATCTAACTATTTTCCTGACATTTGTCTAATCGTAGATTTATTCTAAGACAAACATATCTCTATCACTTAGTCAAAGAAATAATTAACGCAGATCAATTATGACTATAAATTTCTGCATGTGCAGTGCAAAGTTAAAAGGGAAGGAATCCGCTAATAGGACTTTTACTCTATACAAGCCAAGTAAGCAGGGTTGAAAATTAGAATCGAAAACCACAAATTCGAACCGAACTGATCAGATAAGATCCGAACCTATGCCGTACCCAACGGGTCTCAGATCGGGTCTGAATGATGATAAATACCAAAAAGACCCGATCAAATCAAACCCGAACCGACCCGATCAAAAAATATTGAAATATATGTTAAATACCTCATCAGTGGGACATATAGGATTCTATTTAAATGTTTGATTTATGTGACGGGAGAGGTAATGTACAAATAGACAAATTCTATTTACACATTGTAAATTACTATACATACATCGAAAAAATTCCTAAACTCATACATACTGTTTTTTGCTTAGTATGCACCATACATATTAGAAAACTAACATCACTTAGAACAAAACAAAACATTTATCTTATTTTATTAACTCACTTTCATGCGTAAATCAAACTAACGAATTCTAATTTCAAAATTTCCCAATTTGACTTTTGCAAATCTCAAATTCATATACTTTAAATGGAGTTTAAAATATTTAATTACTCATATATAGCAGTTCGAATTTAATTTTTGAATATTAAAATGTTAAACTATTTAAATTATATTGTTAAATTTAAACTTGATTTGATTTAAATAAAAGATTGAAGAATTTAGTACTCTAAGTCAAGTAGTTAATTTTTAGTTTTAATTTTTATATTTAATTAAAGTGAAAATGTTAAAATTGACTATGCATAAATACATCTTGAAACTATACAAAAATACTTTAATGTCGAAAGAAATTTAAATTTAATTCAATCGATGATGTATAGTAATTTTAGTTACCGTATGAAAGAAATTATATTGACCATACATAATATAGACAAAAAAGAATTGTATACCATTTTCGTCCTTTTAACATTGGTTTTATTTTTTAATAAGGGCATTTTGATCTAAAGTTTTATGGTGCGAGTAAAGTAATTTACGTGTATAAATAGAATTTGTTGTACAAATATTTAAATAAAAACTTATGCTTGATATAAGAACGTTATAAAATGATGTTAAATAAATATACATACATACATATATTATACATACATATACATATATCTATATACATATACATATATCTATATACATATACATACATACATATATATATAGATATATACGTATATGTATATATGTATGTATGTATGTATATATATATATATATATATATATATATATATATATATATATATGTATGTATGTATGTATATGTATATGTATATATATATAATGCAAGGATCAGCTCCTTCTTACTTTTTGCTACACCTCAGATCCCCTAATTTCAACCACACGTTTCGTTTTAAATAATATAGTGTGTATAACAGCAGCAGCAGCAGCAGCAACAACAATAATAATTACTGTTACATTAACACAACTGTTCAATCACATCCCCTAAAGAAGCACCTCTCAGTATTTATTATATTTTTCCATGGATGATTAGAGACTAAAGGTTACAAGTGAAGTCTCAACAAAACTATTTCATTATATTTCATCTTTCACTGCTTATTGTATTTATCTATCAATTCAACTAAAAACCCCCACCCTCCTCTTCTGAATTCTCTCATATTTAACGTTCAAATATCTTTTCTAAATTCTCATTCAAATTAGTCTATCCGTTTACATTAATATTCAAGTCATCTAAGCTAAAATTGATTAATTTAAATTCTAAATAAATAAAACTAACATAGTTAATATTTATTCATAAAGATTTTCTTCCATAAAAATGTACTTTTTACAACATTAATTTGAAACAAAGTGTAGAAAAGACTTTTTTGGCCCAAATCACTGTGATTGCCATTTTCCATTAATTGACTTTTCAAATTTTGCACATTCAAACTACATATTTACATAATTAAGACGGCCCCCCATTTTCAAACCCTTCACTGTTTTCACTATTTACAGGCTTAAATTCATTTTCTACACTTTCACTGCCATTTCTACTATTTACAAATTCATTTTCAGATTCTGCGCAAGCATCAACATCTGGGAAGCCGTTCACGGAGCTCAGGGCCTCGACGCCACTTACATTCTCAAGACAGGCCTCTACTTCTAAACCTTCTAGACCAGTATCACTTACAAAAGAACCTTTGCCTTCTATGGAACTGCAAAGTTCAGTTAAGTTTTCATTAGAGTTGCTTACAGACCTTTCAGATGCATGGCAAATGGAGCCAGAACTACCATTCTTGGACCCTTCAAGCTTGTTATATGTCAGTAATACATTAGACATCTTATATCTTTCACTTTCAACTGAATTTTTACTCGATTGCTGAAACCAAGGTAACTGTATGTAGTCGATAGTTTTCGACCTAGCCTCAATTGTCTGGGCTGAGAACTTCTCAATTTCAATTTCACCAGTCATACAGTAGTCACCCTCCCATATGTTTTTAGCCATCAGTACTTGGAAATACATCTGAAGAATCAATTAAGCAATAGTCAATACATTGGAATAATAAAAATAGCAATTTTAATTTAGGAAAATTCCGTCATACATCCTTATAATTATAAAAACTAAGTTTGTCCCTTCCAATTTTGTTATACGTCCCTATTTTCAGAAAAATGTGTAATTCGAAGAGTATTTGGATAATTTTACCAACCTTAACACATGTCATGTTATTATTTTCCATTTATAGAAAATAGGGACATATAACAGAAAAATAGAAGGAAAAACTTTAATCACTCTTTTAAATGAAGGACATAAATTTTAAAATATAATATGAAAATACCGAGTCTATATTAATATAGCACAGCTGTCATATCAAATATGAAAAAAAACGTGATATGAACTTGGAATTATATATGCGTAATGATATATTAATTTGACTTTTCTTTAACTGTAAAAAATGAATGTTATTTTAGTTCATCTAGTGCAGTTTATCAAATTCTGGTTTAATTTAACATTCTGTTTAATAGATGCTAGTTTAATATTAACATAGCATTCGGTGCATTTCGGACTAAATTTTATAACTTGTGTTTTTCAAACTAAAATAATCTAAGATTTTTCCTTTAAACTAATTTCCTCGGTGTATAAAATAGTTTTCAAAATGGAGGGATGTAAAACAACTAAATTTTAAAAAGAGGGCTGTGTCTCTGATTTCCACTTTAATTTAAATCACAGTCATATTATTGTCATACCTCAGGCTTTGCCCAAAGATGGACCTTAGCTGAATGTGTATGCAGCTCAACCTCAGATATATACATATGATGATTCTCATCAGTGTTGCTGCTATTTTTCACTTCTGCATCAAATCCAGTATCAGTAGGATATACATTTGTTCCCTTTCTAGGCCCTTTAAGAAAAAGCTTAGAGCTATCTCCATTTTCAAGATCACTATACACATTGCTAAAATTTTCTTGATCTCTTATGTTCTTTTTAGGACATATGTCCCACTTCTGAAGTGCCTCGACCGCTAATTTTGAATCGGGATAATGTAATTCTCCATTAGAAACTGGACTTGGTCGTGACTTTACGCCAGGTGAATGCGTAAGCGCATACTGAATAACTGAGCCAATTGGTGAGAAAACAAGAAAATGATACTTTTTCCTTAATGGGTTGAAGTTCGGGTAGGGCCCAGAAGCCTTGCAATTGTGAAAGACTGAAGCAATGGCGGTAGGAAGAGGGCCGGACCGACCAGTAGCAGCAGCTGCAGCATCAGTTACAGTGTTTTTCCAACTGTAACCGTTTCTTATTCTACTTGTTGGTGATAATGCGACCACAGCTGACATTTTGCTCTGAGGCTCCATGATTGTTGTTGCAATTGATCCAAATATGGCATCAGAAACTGAATATAGATGACTGGTTCCTCTAGATGAGCTGATAATAATCCATTGGCTGTCATCACTGAAGCTGATATCCTGAATAACCTGTTTTTTTATTTTTTAAAAAATGGAAAAGATTGTTACTTAAGATTTTTTTATTTTATTTTATTTTTAAAGTGTATACAACTGTATGCATAATTAGCTACCGCATTAGTGATGCCACGATGCAACCTAAAAAGATGAACGGCACTTCCAGTTACATTAAAATCTGATGAGTTGGTGTCAGAAGGCATGATTCGGAACACATTTATGTTATGGCCATTGATGGAGGCTGTGACCAATAAAGTTCCACTTGGATCAAAACACAATGCAGTGATTGGACTTCTATGAGCTCTAAATTGCACCACAACAGACCTGAGAACAATGTCACGGACAATGACCTGCAAATTGTGTAAGCTTAAGAGGTTGATTCCAAGTATTAGAATAACAACATTCTAATGACAACAATGCCAAGCTTGTTTTGTTAAAAGCTGTCAATACTTGAAAAGCCAGATCATTTCTGTGTTGACAAAGCTTATAAAGGAAAAAAAAAATTAAAAAGAAAAAAAAAGAAAAAAAAAATCAATAATATCAGCATCTACCTCTTTTGCATCTTTTTCGTGTTTTAAGAAGGTACCAACCCTGACTACTCAAAAAAAGAGCAACTCATAAGCAATTTCTACTTATCTTGATATTTTTCCCTGACTTCCAAGGAAGAAACAGCTTATTAAAGCTAACCCAAACGAATTTGCTAGTATGTAACATCTATGTGAAGAAACTTTTACATAAGTTTGAATTTACAGATGCATAACAGAAGTAGATATTTAGAGCATACCATTCCAGCAATATCCATGTCAGGCCTGCGACCATTTGATCCAAAATTTGAGCTCTGATTCTTCATAGATCCATTTCCATCGGTTACATACTCAGAGTAATACCTTGAAAGTTTCTTGTATCCAATATCTCCAAGAGTCAAGATACCAGCTGCAATATGTTTACTGGATTCTTTTGCATAATGGGCAACCAAGCTTCCATTTGAGGCAAGTTGAGACGAGCTTTTATCAGAACTTAGATGCTGAGGAGTAACACGGCAAGGGTTAGAAACGATAACAGGCCTCCCACTATAAGCCAACCATCTAGGGCCAACAGCGAGAGGGCCATACCCTATACCTCCAGAACCAATATCCCTTGATGTTATAGGCCACGTGAGTATAGTGTATAGTTTCTCGAAAGTTCCTGCATCAAAACATTGAATCTGCAGCATACAAAACTTAGTTTAGATATTTGAATTTCAATAACTAGGAAGAAATAATGCTTGCATTTAGCTACACATATTCGCTTATGATCGCATGCAACTTTTAATCTCAAGGCAAGACTAAAATCACCTGCTCTAGTGGAATATCAAAGCAGAGGTTCATCCATTGTCATTGACTCATTTAGAAGAATTAAACTTGTTATAATGCATCAATTTTGCTAGAATAAAGTGAAATTTTCAAGACCATGTCCACATCATTAAATTAAACTCTGCTTTGTAAGTGCTTTTAACCTCTCAAGTCAGATGGTAATAACAAAATGACAATGCAAATTGAATCCTAAATACACATAAGATGTGGGAGCTTGTAAATTAAAATGGTACAAGATCAAGTACCTGGGTAGCTTGAGAAATAGCTACAACACGATGGCTGCACCTTATGGTGTATACCGATGTTCTAAATTTCAGGACATGAATATAATCATGAGTCTTTAAGGAGTACAAATGAACAAATGTAGGTGATGAATTCTCATTCTCCGTATCCTGACTGCCAACATTTGCATCGAAGTTGGTAGTGTTGCTGGAAAGAGAGGCATCTCCAGCAATAATCAGTAGAGGGCGAACATTGAAAAAGTTGTCTGGATTATTTTCTGATGTAGTTGGCTTCTTCAGCATTTGAAGGAATGATACAGGACCGTCATGTGTTGAAACTAACAGCCTGACATCATTGGCATTCTCAACATCCCACACTTGGAATCCATTACTGTATCCCAATAGGAGGACTTGTCTAAGAGTACCATTCTCACACTCATGTTTGTCAAATCCAGACCAATAAACCTATTGAATAATGAAGCATTATTAAAGAACAACGAGTCAAATCCAGATCAAATCCTCGGTCTCCCTCTTGTCTGTCTTCATGTAGCAACACTACTTTTGTGGTATAGGGAAACAGAGGAATTGAATCCAGTCAAACCATACACAAAAGCATATGCTCATGTAGCAACACTACTTTTAGTTTATCGGAATCGTATTAGCTTTTAATTATTTGCTAAACGATTGTACAGATTCTATAACAGTATATATTTCTGCATACAAAAATGCAAAAGAGTATAATAAGGACCATCCAAAGACAAGTATGGAAACAGAATATTTTGTTGTAGGCAATGGAAACATTGGAGGGAAAAGTCTATTCATGCACAATGGAAACATGTAGCATAGAATCTTTGTTTATCAGAAATGTCATATTCACTTTTATTACTTGGTAAACACTTTATGTATCCAATAAGAGCATCGTATATTGCCACATTCATCAACAGATGGAAGTATGAAACATCAAAGCATTTTGTTATATGCTACAAATTGCAGATTAAACCACTTGTTGGGAGATAAGTTGGCTCCTAACTCAGCAACAGTATACAATATCATTATATTCACATTAAATTAAGACAAAAAAAATTACTATTATCATCCCACGAATGATTTCAGCATTGCAACAAATTCCCTGTTGCAAATGAATTGGAGTTTCCCTAATGTGTGGAATTGAAACTCCAATTTCAAACAATTTACATAATATTTATCGAATTTTCAACTATCTTCCATGGAATAAATCGACTTCAAGTCATCAATAAATAATCAAAACTCCAGTAAACAAAAGCACACCTAAACAAGACCCGACCAAATTTCGCCAAATTTACCTGACCAGAAGCAGAATCATAGTCCGTATCGACAACCGAATTGGCAACAGAAGATCCGACCGATTTTACAGTTGAAGCAACACTCGAAGCGCCATTGGAAACGATCCTCAGATAACTCGAGAAACTCCTCAACAACCCTTTTTGAGGCCGTTTGATTTCATTCCTCATCTCAAAACTCGAACTTTCACGCAAAATGAACCGAATTTTTTCTCAAATATAATCACTTGTACAAACTTTCCAATCATTCAAGTGTGAAAAGTATCCATGTTGTGCTAAAATTCACCTTATTTGGCAAATTAGAGTTTCTTCCAGAAAGAGAACCCGCGCTGTAAATAAAATTGAAAATGATGATTACGTCTGAGATAGCTCTTTACCTTGAACAACTATTTATATTTTTCTTCTTAACCTACAAATTAAAATTTAATGCGAAATTAAACTGACCTCGAAGGAATAAAGGAAGCGTCATATAACTTATATAACTTGTACAGCAGTACAAGTAACCATCCGTTGTGATTATTCAACTTCTCCGACTGCACAAAGAGGAAACGTTACATTTTATATTAAACATGAGTTCCTTGTATGATTTGAGTAACCTCTCATACAAATATCTTATTTATTACATAGTCTAATTAAAGTCAATGTCCTTTGACATATTTGGTTCATACCAACGAAGATAATAGATATGTTATATCTTAACGTGGTCGGTGGTTTTGCTGATATATCATTTACGTTTTGTATACGTTTGTATATCAATATACCATCTAGAACTATATTCAAAAGTGTTAATAATATTGTTTTGGAACAGAAGAATATGGAATATCCATATGTCAAACCTATTGAGTAGGTTGGTCTTGGTATGTCTGCTAGCCTAACTCTAATCTTACGTATGTCTTAAAATTGGAATAAATTGTTTGTGCTAGGTATGATTCAGTAGAACTCTTCAACCTTTCATTGCCATCATTGCACTTCATATTCTATTTCCAACTAATAATTACATATCATTGTGCATTATCTAAAAATCATATATTTTATTGCAATGCGGTGGTTAGGGCATCTCCAGTGGTGCAATTCAAGGCTGAATTGGGTCAAAAAAAATCTTTAGTCGTTCGATTGAGGCAAACTATTAAGCTGAATATTCAGGATTCAATTCAGAATCCTCAACTGGGCTTGGGCGCCCAAGCCCTGATGCCCATTTTATGGGCGCCATGCTTCTAGCGCCCATAAAATGGGCGCCCATGCCCTCCTAATTTTGGGAGGAATCAGACTCCCATTTTATAGGAGCACGACATCAGACTCCCATAAAATGGGCGCCTGACCACTGGGTGCCAAACCCCGGTTAAAGGCTGAATATTCAGCGGGCTGAATACTTAACGGGCTGAATATTCAGCGCATAACCCACTGGAGATGCCCTTATTATTATTAGTTATTATTATTGTTTTTGTTTTTGAGGAAAACGATGTATGATTCAAGTAATTATACAATAAATAAATAAAAGAGTACCAGACCATAAAATCAGCCATACAATGGAAAAAAAGCAAACATGTCAAGCTAGATAATATAACTTAATGACAAAAGGACTGCCGATAGAGAAACATAAATGAAATATGTTGCATATGACTTATATATAGAATATGAACACAAGATATATATAACTAGAACCGGCTTAAAAATGAATCACATCCCACTATAGGTCGATGCATCTACGGAACCGGCCGACGAAGTGGGGCAATATCCAAGTGTACGTAGCGAGAAAATAAATTTCTGGTCCTCAAAATTTCTCCATTATTGGTATCGAACTCACATAAAGAACCATATCGTTATTCTAAAGCCTATAATATAATTCACGTTTTTCATTTTTGTTATCCTAGTCCCATTTGGAAAAGATGTTACATCTTAAATGATAACAAAGTCCACTATCACAGTGGTTCCAAGTTCCTACCTTCTAACACTAGCTTAATGGAACCTCATCTAAGAGCTTAGCAGCAAGCTACAGAGCTAAACGTTCGGCGCTAGGTAGATCCGACTGGAGTGCAATGATAAGACGCTTCTTCATACGGTAATCGGGGATTCAGAAAGAAAGAGAAAGTTGTCATTGCATCGGAGATGTTTGGAGGATAATGGCTTCTGGGGGAACGGGGGATGTCACTGGGGGAAAGTAGGAGGTTCTTCGAGGTAGGCTATAATACTCCGAACATTTCAATAATAACATTGAAGAGTATTTTGGTCAATGTAACTATTAAGGACAAAAGGTATAATTTAACAAATAATGAAATTTGACTACGAAAGTTGCGACATTGTGTAGATCAGATTTTTTTTTTAATCAGTTTTGACTATAACAACATCAGAATTGGAGGTCATATGAAAGAGATACGAAAGATTTAGGTTGCAGGTTCGTTATGGGCCAAAGTACGTCAGAATCCAGTAATTCAAATATGAATCAAGACGCTGCTTCCCTCCATATATTTAAACCAGAAACCAATGTACGAGAATATTTTTGAATTTCATTTTCTTCTTCTTCGTTTCTTTCTTTCTTTTTCTTCACAAAACTTCAAACAATCGTAACTTACTTGTTCCTCGACGGATTTGGCCAAACTTCGTGTCAAAATGATGAATGGAATGAGAACCGTGAGTAGATACCAATCCCTTTATGAGTTAAACAAATTTATGGAAGCTGTTTCTGGACAGTGGAGATATCAGTGACTTCTTCATCGAAATAAGGATTGTGATCATCATCGTAAATAGATCTTGTCTCTTTGGCATATAATTCTATTGTGCTATTATTACGTAATTGTTTTAATCTAATCCTAAGATTAATTTCAAGTTAATTAAGATATTTTACTATATAATTATATTTAATGGGTGATTAAGAGATAAATCACAAACAAAGATTATGTGTGAAATTAATTCAATATAGAATCGCAAAGTTTTGAAATATGAAAGTTATTATAACACTAAATGATGAGTATATATGTAGTATAGTTGAGTAGAATCAAAATGTGAATGATTAAAATCAAACAAAGAAGAAACAAATAAATTAGAACAAAAATTGAACGAATAGGCACAATTGTGGCTAAATGCCAACCACAACGGGCCTACCAGTGGGGTAACCACTAGTGCACCAGTCGATGATCAATCAATCAGTGGTGACCCCATCGATTAGCCATTGTTGATCCCACCAGTAGACTGATGAGGCACTATTGGGCCAGGTTGAATCTTGACCCAACAATGCCCAAGCCGAACGAAGATTGTTTTCGAAACCAGGTTTTTACATGATTCTTCCAGCTGCTTTTAAGGCGACTAACCTAGTACGATTTTAATGAGACGAGACATGTTTATACTATTGGATGTATGGATGCTCATTTATGGAACTGGATGTGTGATGTAGTAATTTATATTCGATGATCGTATCAAATACGTATTGACATTTAGCTGCTCCTATGAATTACCGTGACATCATGAGTTACACATAGTTTGCTATATGGGTCGTTGAGAAAATGGAGACATCCATAGTTAGGCTTACACGATAGTTAATGGATGTACCATCATCCATGCCACAGGTTGAACGAGTAGTGTGTGTAAGACACGTTTCGTTGTGTCATATATGTGTGTGTGTGTGTGTGTGTGTCATTTAGTTAGACGCAACATGAATTTAATTAAGTAGTCATCTATGTTATATGTAGATATTACTTTTAAGCTGGTGCTGTAGGTTAAAGTATGTTTACATATGTATTAGATTAAAATGATGTATATCGATATCTTCATAGCATATGTAAAATAGATATGTTTTGCTCACTCAAACATATTTATGACCCGGTATCTACTTTTTTCTTTATATTTGTCATAGATAGGTTGATGGAGTGCATATTCATGTCAATATGAATGATGTTGAAGGTGCATATAACAAGACATTTCTTATGTATATATTGTATAATAACTGACACTAGTATGGTGTGTTGGTCTGATGGATTTGTATTGTATGGAGATGTGACTATGGATCAGTTTGACAAAATGAATATTTTAATATTATATGTTATTCCTTCCATTGTGAGATATGAACTGTGTAGTCCAAATATTATTCTTTTTACCCATACCATAACCCAAACGATCTGCTAATTTCAATTACGCGATTTAAGCATTGATTCAGACATTAAATCAGAGGGTCGAAATCGATATGTTGTTACACATGCATGGGGAGAGTAAGAGTCGAGCTACAGGGAGGGGGATGGTGATCATCAGTAGGAGCTACATCCCTTAAGACAAGCTACACCTGCTATCTACTTGTTGGAGGCTGTAAGAGAGGTATATTTGGAGGCAATGCACCTTAAGTAATGTGTCAGAGTGAGGGCATGATGAGCTTATATGGCCAAAGGAAAGGTGTAACATCCCTCTATTTGGAGGCCCAAAACTAACGACTACGGAAGCTGCAGTCATCCATAGTTATTAATTCTCGACGACCAAACATGGCGATATTAAATACATTGATACACAAAAACACAAAAATATGAAGAAGAAAATTAAACGGTGAACAAATTCCACATTCCATTTTAAAATTTTCCAAATTGATTACATAATCCAATTCGCAGGCCGCATTCAGATAACATATATTTATTACAAAATACGCGAAGAATGACATACGAAGATGCCTCTTTAGCAGATCAGATTATATAGATAGGCAAGAAAACACTTTGCCTTTACAAACAAAACATACAACAGAAATTAAAGAACTCTAATAACAAGCTTGACTCCTACATGTCCTCGGAAGTTTTATTCATCTAAAAGAGCACCTGGAAACCTTAACTCTCAACTACTTAAAATCAATTGAGTGCTCGAGAGTTTAAGAGGAAAACAAAAACTTCAAGTCAAACATAAAGCCTGGTATAAATAATAATTTACCATATCAAGCCATTTAGATATCAAGTGAGACCACGCCGCTTAGCGAAACGGGTTTTCCCCTCACTGGTATCCTAAAACATTTATAAAACCATATACTGTACTCCTGCATCCACAACGGTTAAAACATAGCATTTCAAAACAATATGATGATATATAGAATAAATAAATTCTAGATTACCCATCCCCATTCATTCTGACTATCCGTCTCAACTGTAGTTTCTAGGGTTACTATTAACCTGTTAAATGTTAACGACTATCTGTCCAACTACTTAGTTTTCATGGGATCACTAAGAACCTATTGGTAACTCTAATATCTTATTTCTTATCCTAGTTTTCATGGGCTAACTGGGAACCTATTGGCTGACTGCCATTATCTTAATCCAGATATAGTTTTTATGGGTTGACTATAAACCTATTAGCCCCCGCCAATATCATACATTTTTCATGGGCTTACTATAAACCTATTGGCCTCTGCCAATATCTTTAATTAAATTTTTTACATTTGTTAAGTTATATTCACTACTGAGTCAATCTAACTGGTTATTTTTCTTTTTTTCCAAAATACAGTTATGGGTTAATAACAATGTGAATAACATTTCAAAATATGTATTCATGCTATGATTATTACTTTAAATTGAGATTGGGTTTATGTTTTGAAACCATAAAACATCTCTTTCGAAAACCTCTAGATGGCCTCCTTCTAAAGCAAAGGCTTCTTCTCAAAATGTTGTATACCTACCTTTCAAAGCCTTTAATAAACACTCTCTTTAAAACCTATTATATATTTCGATGGTATCGAATAATCTTTTTAAAATATAGAGTTTCGAAACAAATGAAAGTACCATGTTCGAAAGCATTGAGTTTACTCTTTAAAAACATCATTTGGGTCAAAATGGTTATGTACAAAGTATCTTTTTCGAAACCAACAAAAGTTTATTTGGGGAAAAATTGATGGTGTTGGAACTGTCTTAGTCAAAAACAAACCTTTGAAACAAAAACTTTGAAGGATAGAGTCGAAATCCCTTTCGACTCCATCACATTCGAAACCCTCAACCCTTTCGAAAGCAATTAGGAAAACAGCTTAGTTTAAGGTAAAAATAAAGGTAATTTTTTGAAAGCATTACTAGTCAATATAGCCGAAAGGTAGAATAATGGCTAGGTCGGAACCTACCCTTTCGAAAGCAATTATTTAAAGGAAAAAGGTTCTTCTTCGAAAGCAAATACTTTAACGCAACATGACAGCCTTTTCGAAAGCTATTTATAAAATTTTTTGAAAGCATGTGTTTTAACTATAGAAAGCTTTATGCAAAACTAGGCAAGAATATTAACTTATTAAAACAAAGTAGGGTTTCGACTCCATCGAAAGCTTACCTTTCGACACCAAAACTTCAGCCCTCCTTCCAATCCACTGCATATCATCTAAGTAATATCTTATGTATTGGTTTCGACTATAGTAGTTTCGACTATGGTGGTTTCTGTGGTGGTTTCGACTGTGTTTGTTTCGATTGGGACGAGGCGGAATCAAAGGAGTTGAAAGGTCCTTAGTAATAGAGGCGGAATGCCTATTTCTGATTTAAAGACTGAATTATAGTAAATTTTAGTAATTACTTTCTAACAACTTGCCTATTTGTAAACTATTGATTAGTTGTCATAAAAACTTTTCAAATACTTTACCTTTAATACTGCCGCATTTATTCAGATCCAAAATTAAAGGATTTAAACGTTAAAACCTTTCCATATAACAAAAAACGATATTTGCTAAGAAGCCCTTCTTTTAACATAATTTATTTCTCCTAGTGAATCAATTGGGAAAAATCCTCGAAAATCACAGAAATTCAATTACATCATGTAATCAAACATATTAAAATTTTAACCAAATTTCTTCTTGGAATTCTCGACATAATTTTTAAACCCAATTATATCATATTTTTCATCAAAAATTCATAATAAAATTTTCATAACTTGACAAATTATGAAAATTAAAATCCAACTCCAAAATCATGTTTTTTTAACACAAAAATTTTCCATGGCGATTGAAATCATATATTCATTATTTTACATCAAAACCGTGTAAATTCATATGCGTACGGTTTAAAATAAATCAACATAATATAGCTCAAGCATATCATCATCCATTTTATCACAAAAACGAATTTAAGCATAAATTCATAAAACAAAAATAGATATGCTAGAAGATTATTATCACCTTAGAGTTGATAAGGATATTGAGATTTTTTGCAGTTTAATCCTTTCTAGCTTTATTCCTATCTTTTGATTGAAATTTTCTCCTTCCCTTCCTTGTTAATGGCTGGCTATATTAGGGTTCTTGCAATTTTTTTTGATTTGTGAAATAAAATGAACATGTAAGGACAATGGCAAATGTATAGCCATGAACATAAAGTGCGGCTATTTTTACTAATAAGCCCTTATGTAAGTTAATCATCTCATAAACCAATTTTAACCCATTTATTTTATTAATAAGCACGATCCTATGTATATAATTTATTCAAATCTCAATCTATTTAACATCATTATTCTATTTAATTTATCTAATTAAATCCCTTGAATAATGTTATCAAACATTAGGGATGTTATAAATGGAAAGTGCCATAGATAGATAGTTTCCGTTGGTATACAACATTAATATAAGCAATCCTACCCTCAGCCAGGGAGATGAGAATATGAATATGCAGTTGTTTAGTAGGCATAATTTTAATATGGGATTTGGCATACTCGAGTTAATGTCAACACTTTGTGGAGACGTCAAAACATATCAACTGTTCAATATAGTTGGCAATCCAATTTATACTTTCCAATGACTAATATATTGATGGGATATTAGTGAGATGCATGCTATTGTTTTTATCATTTATTATTATTTTATATTTTGAAGTGCATGATATGATTTTTTGTAGTCAAGCTATAAGAAAATTATTATTGCAATCATGTTGCACTGTATTTATTCCAATACAATTTGGTCTTATATTTTGTTTGTAAAATATGTTTATCATCATTACCTGGTAAGATTGCTTTTCCCAATTCCAACTGTCCCCCCATCTAATCACTTTGTCTCCCAATCTAAAATCTAGCTCTTCACCAAATTCGACACTTGCGACCACTCCAATGTGCCCAAAAGCACTTTGGACATACAAATTGAGTAATCACATGCCAATGCATATTGGCATTTTATTCTTGTCAAAATAAAGGTCGTTGTCGATGAGTATCACTAACCCATGTTAGTATTCATGTCAAGCAAAAATCAACTATCTATCTTGACCAAGAGCACTAACATGAGAAACATGTCCATACAAAATAGAAGTCCCTATGCTATGACATATCATCTAAATAAATTACTTGACTCGATCATTTGCTTGTAAATCAATCACTTTATTTAGGTCACATAACTCGAGTGGTTCTCTATCAAACATTAGCCGGCGACTCTAAGTGCATACACTCAGAGCTCTATTTTTGAACACCTTATACAAAATCATCTTGTTTCTTCCATATGAACTACAAGTAATTGATTTACCTCTAATCAAAATGGCTCATCCAAAACAAATTATTACATCATTTATTCTTAACTCCAAACATCAGACTCATTCTAACCCAACCGCCCAATGCATTTGACCATCTTCAATAGCTCATTTGATGAGCTCACTCCACTCAACCATGCCACCTTCAACCATGCTATAGACTCACTCTAGTAGTTTCCACTTTGATTGATCTGGTTTCATAGTCATATGTTGTATCTAAATTAACTAATTTGACTTTGGTATCAGTAATGGTGTGCCTACATCCAACAACGTGATAACTATAATTGAACTAATATCAGCAAGAAATCATTTGATTAATCCAAATATATCCTAGGAGGATTAAATCACTTATAAATATAATAATAACTCCTTAAAATGTAGGAGAGAAGGCTAAGTGAGGCATCACTCATGCATGTGATTTCCTAGGTTAAGGTCAACAAGCGTAAAGCCTAAGTCGCCAAATTGTCAAAATCGATCACCACTACTAAATTTTTTTGTCGATAGGTCATCACCACCACTTCCGACCCACTCAAATCTAAAGGTACTCGGAGTGTTTAGATCGCCTCTTCATGCCTTAATTTCTCTTTTAGACTAGCCTCCAATTCAACCTTTAACTATGTCATTCTACTTCTTCTTCAATAGTTTTACTAGAAAACCTTAATTTAAAGTTGTAGTTACAAAAATGGCATGAAGTGGGGTTAATGGTAGTAGATGAAGTTTATGAATTAAGCTAATGGAATCCTTCCCACTACCTAACCATACACTAATACCTAGTTGGAGCGGTCTACTTAACTCCTTGATTAAATATACTACTTTCTACATGCATTATTGCTTACACTTCAAATCTAAAAGTATCATAGAACTATAAATTTCTTTGACTTAAGGAGTAAGTACTTATGCAACTATATTTTTTATGTTCGCACAATTTTATGCACCTCTTGTGCACAATTTATCTCATCTCATATATACATAGATACCGTGGATGTTAAATTGCTATTTTACCCCTAGTTTAAGCTATGGGTTAATATAACGCTGTTCACTTTTAATAATTTAGATTATTTATTTTAAACTAAAGTCGCAATTATGAATTTTTTTTAAGAATAAGCCAAAAAGAAATCATTAGAAAAAAATTATAGTTCTCTTATTCTGGATATTTTTAACATCTAGAAAGAATGTTAAAGGATAGCTGACCAATGGAATAAAGTCTCTAATAGTCAAAGAAAACATAAATGGTGGTATCTCAAGACTAATCATAGACTTCACTCATCCCCATAGGGCCAGGAATTATTAAGGTGTGGCTTTTCAGTTGATTACTCGTTAAGTATATACATGATTGGTCTAAAGTAGGTTCATATGGCAAGAATTGTTTTAAAGTCCACCCTAAACTTTCGCTTTGTTACCCTTTGCAAATTAACATATGTAATTTTGGTAAAACGTTAGAAAAACTACTATTTGGGTGAATCATATGGTATTTTTAGAGAATCGTTTTCTTTTGAAGGAAAAATGTTAAATGAAACATTTGTGTTATATTATACATAAAAATAAATTAAAAGGATTGAATTTAATTTCACATATTTTTTATTAACTTGGTACTTAGTTTCCAAGGGTGTGGCGCAATGGAAAAGAGATGCCTAGCTTTGGTAATAGGCCTAGGTTTGAGCCCTTTCTTGCACACACTTCTTGCAAAAAAAATACCCGAGGTTATATGTGCCATGTGTTGAAGTGGAAAAATATAACTTAATTCCTCTCAAGAGTTTACGATCCTCGAGTTCTCCTGAGTATAATTCAAAAAATAACTTGATGCTTAATAACTTAAAGCATCTCCAATCCATAAGAAATTATAACATGCTGTGAATTACATAGTATCGATTCATAGTTGCATTTGAATTTTTGTCTCCAATGGAAGTGTTAATAACCATGTTATGATTAACAAAGGTATTCCTACAATCTGGAGCTCCTCCCTTAGCTAATGGAGAATGCTAGGTATGAAATCCCTGTATCATTATCCATCAATCTTTCTCGTGCTTCTTATGTGACCAACTTTACAAAATCTAGCTATAGAGATGCTCTCTTAAGCATATAAGAACGAATTCCAATAATAATCAACACATTCCTAAAAAGTGGAGAGATTACGGTGAGACTTATGTGAATTGAAAATAAAAAATGTTTCAATTGTGGATAGATGGACCATTCGACAAGGACTGTAAAAGCTCAACTATATATTTTCTATTATTTCTAATCCAATTAATAATATGGACTCTGGAGGATTTGAAGTTTATTTTTCTCGTGTTGATATGCAAGGCGAACTCAAGGTTGCTAGCTCTTGGGTGGTAATTTCAATTATTAGAGAGGATTTTACTATTTTCCAAATGGAGAAGCTGCCTAAGGAAGGAAAATTCAGTAAAATTGTAAACTGCAACTGGGATGTTAAGACGTGTAATGGAGATTTTCTGGTTAAATTCCTCACAATGTTCTTAGCAGTAATAAATTTATGTATATCATTACTCCAAGTAGTATTCTTAATTTTAGAAGATGGAGAATTCAAAAGGATTGTAAGATAATTGGATCAAAGAAGAGAATTTGGATTACTCTTAAAAACTTGCCCTTTCGATCATGATTTATTTGCAACAACCCGTAATTCAATCACTTTATTTAGGAATATTTGATATATTTTCAAATAATTAATTAGTGGATTTTATAACTCAAGTAGACCTCTTTTAAGTAATAACTAATGGTGGTAAATTCATTTTAAAATTTGGTTTACAAAAATAGCTAGTTCACAGAAAAATCAAAAATGTGATTGAAAATCATTTTTCGAATTTTTGACTTTTCATCGTCTAAAAGTTGTCAGAACATGTTGTGTACATAAGAGTGTATACACACGTACATATATAAATAACATATACTTTGGTTAAATAAGCAATTAGAGTTAAATATGTTAAATATATACTAAATTTATTAAAAAGAAATTTGACTTTTCTTTTAATTTTTTTATAAAAAAGATAACACATCAAAGCACGTGCAAAAAGTGATGAAGTGATGGTGATGAGAAAGGATGATAGGTGGCGTATGTGAGGGGGAAAGGAGGGAAGGTGGTGTGGCATCAAAATGTGGAGTGTATTGGACCTTTTAATTATCAAAAGTATTTTGGTAATTCCCCTTATCCATTTTATATAAAAGTAATTCCATTTTTTATTTCTTATTTTCATTTCATTCTTTTTGTTTTCAAATACTTATTTCCTCATTTTCAAAACAAAAGTAATTCCCCCTTGTACACCTCCTCTCTTCCAAAACAAGATCCAAAACACCTTCCTCAAGCATAGGTCGAGCCCTCCACCACCTAGGCGGAGCCCATTTCCCCTCCTTAGGCCCCAAAAAATAAAGTTTTTCGGGAAGAAAAGTTAAAACCGGTGTCATTGAAAGGTTTTAGTAGTTTTCTCTGATTCATACATGTTGATTTTGGTGTGAAAATCTCACTTTTAAAAAGCAAGATTTAAACTTTATTATGCATGATAATAATAGTTGTTAGTTGGTTGTATTCATATGTGTTGGAAAGTAATGTTATTTGGTTTGGCTTCCATTTGTAGTAAATGACATATGTAGTAATTTGTTATTGACTTAAGATGTAGTCGAAATGTAAGTAATTACTTGCAAGTGGTCATCTTTACTTATTGTATGGATATTGCATTTGTATACATGCATGTGCTTATGTATATGAACGCGTGTATGCAGATTGGAAAGTTAACACTTAAATTTGTTTATGTTCGACATCGAGATCCTGTATGCTTTTAAAACTAGTTTACTTTCTTAGTTTCTAAATGTTTTTGAAAAGGTTTTTTGAAGTTTACCTTTTGTTTTCAAACCTTTATACAAGTTTATAAAGTGGGTTAAATATAGAAGGAAAGGATTAAAAGGGTTATTTTGATTTATAAAACAAGTTTACAGGTTATGGTCCATATAGGGATAGTCGCTATGGATGTAGTTTGTAAATCGATAATTTTTGTGTGAACTAAAAAGAGTTTCTAAATTAGATATTTTTGAAAAGTATTTTAAAATATATTGTAGGTGTTAAAAAGGAATTTTAAAATATTAAAAATATTTTCAAAAATTATTTGTTAACTATTATTTAAATAAAACGTTAAATTATTATTTAATTATTAGTTAAATAAAAGTTTAATTATTTTTTAAATAGAAGGTTTAAATAATATTTAAATAAAGGTTTAATTATTATTTAATAATTATTTAAATAAAGGTTTAGTTATTAATTAATTATTTATTTAAATAAAAGTTTTAATAATATTATTAATTAATTAAATAAAAGTTTTAATTTTAAATCATTTTATTTTCAAAGGTCGGTTTTGTTAAAAGCAACTATCTTTTACAAAGAATGTTTTTAAGCATAAAGGATCTCTTTATTTGTGCCATTATGTAGCCAAACAAATATGATAAGTTATGCAAAAAGGTTGACACTTTTTATGGAAAGTAAGTCATCTTGTATTTTGCATTAAAAGACAATGAGTAGATTTTTCTCTATCTATGAGATCTAGAACTAAATTTTCTAGGCGAGGGATAGAGAAGTCGAAATGTCAAATATGCGATAAATATGAGAGAGTTAATTTTAATAAATGAGTCAAGATTAATTAAGTATATGGAAGATACTTTATTGTATACTTAACACTAAATTCCAAAGTATCGAAACTCGTCTCTATCCCAAGAAGTAAGAATGTACGTCGAGGCAATGATAATTTTCTAACTTGTTCGACTTTATTGTTAATTAAGGGATAGTACTGCTTAAAATCGGGAAGTGGAGATAAGTATATGATTTCATATTTTTCATATGCAAATCTAACTCACCCGGATAGTGGATTCGTCCACTATCGATAACTTGACCAATTTTAAAATTATCGATTGTTGATTCGAAGAGACCCGGATCGGATAGCACGAGTTATCCAAAAACCATTGCGAGCCAACATAAGCATTCAAATTTGGAGCATCTTGAAGATGATGGAATTGAAGACGAAGATCTTTGAAGTATAAGGGATACTTGCTACTAATCCCGAGGGTGATTCCAAAAGGATGTAGTAGAAGTAGTGCATTCGGTTGTTTATATCATGAACAACTCGTATGGACGAATGTTAGCATTACATTATCGCTTAGAGGGTAGTGTTAGCATTCAAAGTGGGACCGCTATTGAAAGTAAATTGTTGTCTCAAGCCTAACATCCAGGAATGCCTAAAACAAGGAATACGCTTCAAGGATATTGATTTGTTACCATTAGGGTGTGATCATCCCTGATCTAGATCGATATTATTCCTTTTGATGTATGCTTCGGGGTTAGTACAGTTGTTGATCGCAAATGGGGGATGATCATGTTTAGTACTATCAAGTAAAAGGCAGGTCGGTCTTGAATCGTAGGGATTGAAAGGTTTTCGACCTCGTTACAATTTTCTAGAGGTCTATTGTGGCAGGCGATACCCTAGTAGTCTTGTTATTATATGGAATCAATTTTCCAATAAGTGCCTTTACGGAATTAGTTTTATACCTAATATGCTAGCATATAATTAATGTTACCATTTTTGCTATGGTTTAATATTTATTTTAAACTTTAGACATGATTATAATATCACTATATTTTCTATTTAAATATTTTGTTATCGTAAGGTAAAAACTCATCCATGTTTATGTGCGGCATGGTCTTACGAGATTCCTTTATTTTTAAAGGGTTTTATAAGTAAAAAAATCCGGTTGTTTGGAGTTTACTCATAATAAATCCATATCTGACCTGGAGTTTTTCTTTTTTCTCTAAAACTCTTGGGTACTCAAATTTGTATGAGCAGCAAGTAGTCAAGGTTCTTATGGATGCATTTTGGAGGAGCATGGAGCAGGTGGCTTCGATGCTACCTAGTTATCTATTTTATTTTCATTGTATATGTATATTATGTATCAACATTATAGGGGTGGGCGGTTATAATAGTCCCTGGCTAAAGTTAGTATCTATCGCGACTCTAATGATTCATTTTGGAAGTGATCATATGTACTATTTTATGTTCTATTATATACGATTTCCTTGTATTGTGATATTATGTGTTTCTTTCTTCTTGTCTTTTTACCCCAATGGCTTGTCTTTCGAACACCTAGATGATCGGCACATGAATAAAGTAGAAGTATTAAGCGTTATCTTAGGAGTAAAAAAGGTGGATCATTACACATGGCATCAGAGCTTAGGTTGAGCAAGAACCTAGGATCCTAGAAATGAGTTTTGTAACGACCCGAAATTTTCTAAGCCGAAAATCCCAGATAGTTATGGAAAATAAGAAAGAGATAGAAGAAGAAGAACAGTAACACCAAACATCTCACATTCGCAGCGGATAAAATATAATAATAAATAATAATAGCTTACAAAAGAATACTATATCTATCGATTACATTTAATATACATCAGAGTTTCACATTATATACAGACACTGAATATTTGCAATTATCATGTCTCAGATTATCGATAATATAAATACAGCGGAAATATTCTATACGCTCTTGCCATCCAGCTCGTCTCTTGAGCTCCAGAACGTACCTACCTGAAAATCTGTAATACTCGGTCTGACCCGAGCATTACACCAAAGTAACACCCGGGTCAGGCTGGAAACCAGCGTGAGTAAACCCAACTAACATGGAATACCAAAGCAAGCAACTTATACAAACCCGGATAACTTATATCAATTTAACCAATTCACAATTGGCCATAGGCAACACTTATTTCACATATAAATTTCTAAGTACCAAACTTAAATAAAATAAATCCAATTTACTTAAATCGTTTCATTTCATCGTATTGATTTCACAAATCAATTTATATAAATTTGAAGTGGTTTCGGGTATTTCCTAATACCCGACCCCGGTCTCTTCGAAACTCATGTTATCCTAACCCAAGTTATTCAAACGAAATACACAACATTCATATCAGGGATATCAAATCAATCAAAACATTCGATACCATTCAGTTATCCCTAACCAAAGCTTAATCACATACAAATCAATTCAATTGATTTTAATTGAATTTTCAAACCTCAATCACTTAGATTCCTTCATTAAATATTAATTTCAAATCAATTAATAAACCAATCCTCCATTATTCATCTTAATTAATCACACTGGATTAATTATCTTCAATTACATTCAAGTAATTATCTTTAATTAATTTTACGATATTGATTCTTCTTAACCAAAATTGATAAGTAATCTTAATTACTTCATGAATTAATTAACTATTTTAAATTTCATTAATCCTTAATTACTTATATTAATTAACTTCTCATAAGTCACTTATATTGATTTATTTTCTTAACTAATCAATCTTTATTTACGTCATTAATTATATAGATTAATGATTTTTCATTTACATTTCACTTTGTTCAGATCTAATTTTAATTATATTAAATAATTAATCACTAATTAAACCGTATACATTAGTCATTCTTGATTTATCCCAACCGATGATTAACTATCTTTTATTTACTTTATTAAATAAATTAATTACTCCTTAAATAATCATTTAAATTAATCTCTTGATTAATTCCATAAGGTAATTATATTTTATTAATTCCATTAAGCAATTATTTATCAACCACCCAATGATCATTCCAATTAATTTAAACCTAATTAATTAACCCAAACAACAGATTAATGTAATTTGTTAAGCATTCATTAAATTATCCTATTTATTCAATGAATCACCAATCATTAAATCTTTATTGATTTTAATCAGAACCATTTTCTTATTTAGGATTTAAGTTTAAAACCATTTAAATCCAAATACCTCAAGTCAAACAACAATTAACTCGAGAGCCAACCCAAAACCAAAATTACTAAATCATCATATACACATTCAATCAATCCAATCATTCAACCAATTATTTAAATCTAACCATTTAAATCCACATAAAAATCAAAACAGAGTGAGATTTACTCACCTTTAATTTTGCAATCCAAATCCGATCTTGATTTGTTTCCTTCAGATTTAAACCTTGTATAAACAGTTATACGATTGATTAATATTTTACAAAATCGAACAATTAAATTCTCATTTATAAATCCGCCTATCCAATAAATTATTTAAACTACAAATCTTATTTTAAACTGATTTCCCTTTTATAAAAATATTTTTAGCTACTAAGATAATTGAATAGGTTTATTAAACAAATCTATCTCCATAAAACAATATTTTAAAGTTGAGCCAGCAAGTGAAAGATTCATATAAATTCTGACTCCTTATACAAATTTTTGGAAATCGAATTATTTTTATATGGATCCTATAATAATTTTTGTTTTAAAAAAATTCCTATTACATTGTTTTTTTTTTCAAACCTTATCCATAAAAAAAAAATCATGTTATAACTTTATATTTATTTTTTTCAATCGAGTATAACCAAAAAGAGAAAAGGAAATACTCACTGCCTTACAGACGATCGCTAGCTCCAGACAATCAGCTGCCGTCACCATAGTCCATCACTGCGACCACACTCGAGCATAGATGCACGGCCGTACGAACTACCCTCCACCACAAACTCAAAAAAAATCACAACGATACCTTGAGTCGACGGCCGAAGTACACCCCATCACTAACCCTAGTTTCGCCTCCCACGTCAATTCAAAAGCCGATGTCGCCCCTTTCCAATTGTCGCGCCCCTCCATGCTCAATCCCTAGTGTACATCCAGCTAATCGAAACCCTAACTCGCGCGCCGCCTTGACCCTGCTTGCGGTCGTCGAACAAATTTCCAGCACCTCCCACTGATGTCGCGCCTCGCTCATATGCTCACGCGACCTGCTCCCTTTGAGCTCGAATGCTCTTTGAATTCGTAAATGAAAGGAACGAGGAAATTTTGGGCGGCTTCGAACCAAATGAAGAGGATTGAATGAATCTAAAGAAGCTTGCGATTTTCCCCCTTCAAGCTGAACGAATTGATTGAACGAGTTTTTTTTTCTCATATGAAGCTTTGATTTGGATTAGTACTGGAGATAAACTCGGCCATAAATTTTGAACGAATGAATTAGAGGAGATGGAGATAAAATATCGGTTGGGAAGCTTCACGAGTACGCGTTGGATAAAAAAATATCTCTGACTGTTTGTACTTCAAATTATATTATATTATAAAGGTTTCAAAATGCCTCATCGCTTGCTGCTTAAAATTTCGAACTCCTCTTAAGGAATGTCGAGAGGTGATTATAAAGCTTTACCCGTATTCCGAACACGATAGAACGTGTTTCGAACGCTAATTTGATTGTATGTGGAAGTTAGCTTTATAAATCGATTTAAAATATTAAATTATCGATTTTAATTTCAACACGTTTCTCACCCGTACAAGCAAACGGTAAATCTAAATGCTACGAAAATTGAAATTCGACAATAACTCACTATTACGGATCCAATGGAACTGGTTTCGTTGAATTCCGAGACTGTGCCTCAGAAGGCTATTTTTAAATTCAATTTAAATGCTATATTTTCAGAACTGAACATATCACCTTTAAATTAAATTTCAACCATTATATTATCTTCAGTGCTATCAATATAAATTTTATAAGCCTTCAAATCATTTTAAACAGGCTTAGAATTATCAGATTCAATAATTTACCCAATTTCAAGCTATATGATTCAATATTTCAACCATATAATTCAATAATTTAATTATCAAGTAAATATTGATATCTCGAATTTAGTTTAAAATTAACTTTTAAATATTTCAAAATCAATTAACAATTTCAATTTAAGTTATTAGAAATTCCGGGTCGTCACATTCCTCCCCCCTTAAAAGAATTTCGTCCCCGAAATTACTAGTTAGGAAGAATGGTAATTTACCCGTTTATCCTTCCCCTAAAACCAGCAGTTCAACATCCTACCAATTATCTCTTATTAAAGACCCACTATCACCTCAACCAACTTCCCAAAACCTCTATAATTTCCAAACAATATCCCTTTTCTCAACCGTTTAAATTTCAATTTTAAAACCAAATTTTGAATTATCAAAATTTCTCAAAATTTTTTTCTCTAACTCTCTAAATTTCCAAAAATTTTTGCCAGCGGCCCCTTTGCGCGGCTAGCTCGGTACAACTACAAAAGGCTTTTACGGGCTTCCAAATCCCAAAAGAAAACAAAAGGCCAAGTGGCTAGATCAAAAACCCAATCCAATTCATACAGAAGTTAAAATACATACCTTTGTGTCGAGCAATTCACATTTATCTTTTGGAATCAAATCCAATTTTCTTTTCCCCTTTTAACACCTGCATATCTTACTTAACAATAATATCCAATCGTAACATTTCCAATCACTTATATATTTCCTTACATAGGTTTCATATCTTTTTCAAATTAATTTTTCCTATTTCCATACAAATTCAACTTACTTTAAATTTTGAATATTAAATTTTATCTTTCAAATATAACTAATTCATATTAGTTCATCTACTAATTTACTTAAAATTTTAATTTGAAATTGTTTTATCGTTAACAAAAAAAAAATTCCAAAAATTTCTAACTCCAAAAATTTTGGAAATTTTTTGGCAGAGTCTCCTTTGTACGGAGGAGCTTTTGCAATTTGACAGGAGATATAAATATATATACATCGACCCACACGGTCGAAAAAAGCAAAAACAGTTCATATTTCCTATTTTTATTGCGTAGGCGTACCTTATTTAGCATTTTAAGCAAGCAGCTTATTTATTTAAGCAATTAGTGCAATCCAAATCCAGCCAAACGGCCTTCAGGTACCTGTACTTACTCAATTTAAATATGTAAGTGCTATATAAGAAAATCTATTTGCATCGCACTTATTTTTAATGGCTAAACATAAGCATTTCACTTATATTCAATAGCTAAACACATATATATCATAAGCAACAAGCACCAAAATGCTTCCCATAAGCTATTTATATAATCTTAAAGCTAATTCAATTGCTTTCAATCAATTCATAGGCCATTTCATTCAGTTTCAATGGTTTGCAACTCAATTTCTCACATCCAATTGATTTTAAATTAAAACAAGCTCATATTCAATTTAGTTGATTTCAAAATCAATTTATCTAATCTCTATCAGCCCATAGAATTTTAATTACTTTTATTTACGTCATACGACGATTCATTCTATACCAATTCATCATATTTGCTTAATAGAGTATTTATTTAGTTTATAACTACTTCAAATTACTTTTCAACTCATCCTGAAATTAATTCCACTTCATTTCTAATTTATTCACCAACCATTCATTGCATTTTATTTCATTTCCGCAATTGTTCCATTCAAAACAATTTGTTGAGCTTGGCACATTTCATTCTTGTATACTACTAGCCATTCCCAAATTAATTCAATCCAAGCTTTTATTTAATGGGTTTTCACTCTTATTCTTCCATAAATTTTAAACTTAAGTTAATTTACTTTAATTTAATCCAACATCAAACTTAAGTTTACTTCTATTTGATTCTCATTTAATCAATTTCCATTAAATTCAGTTTAGTCCATTAATTTTAAATTTTAATTTTAATTCACCTTCTCAATTTCTAAAATAATATCCAAGCACATACTTAACTCATTTATACTTCAAATTAATATGCCACCGAACTTAAGTTCGGTCTGATAACCCAATTCCAATCATAACTTTGATTTAGTTTTTATTCAATCGGACTTCGTCCAATTATTAATCAACCCATTTTAAAATTTTCATTTACTTACTTAATTCATTTCTGAATTTATTTTATTAATATAAGGCCATTCTCAATTTATTTCTATTCACTTGTGTTTTGTTTTGCACTCAAACCATTTCTATTTTTTTTATTCACTTTCATTTCATATGACAACACTTCTCTTATCTCCAATTTACTGGCAAATTTCATTAGATATTATTCAAATCACACTTGAATTTTATTTGTAATTCAAACCATCTCATTTTCAATCCAACTCTATTTTATTTTTATTTTACAACATCTCTTCTTATTTATTTCATTATCAAATCCAAGTCGAATTCTATTTACAATTTGAATTCATTGTCAAATTCCATTATTAACTTACCATTTATTTTATTTCCCCAAGTTAAATTTTATTAATATACTCAATCAAATAATTATTTAACCAATTAGCTTATTTCCAACTTCTAAATCAATATTCGATTTTAATTACAAAATCACTTCTTTTAAAATTCCAGTTTGGATTTCCTTTTATTTCCCAAAAATTCTAACATCCTTATTTAAAAGTTTTAGAAATGCTTTTAAATTCACGTCATACTTAATAAAATAGCTCTTTATAAAAATACTTCTTATAACTCGATGTTTCAACCAGTCCATCCTTGTTCTCACAGAAATTCAGTCATACGTTAATCAGGCGTAGGACTGAAAATCTATAAGTACTTGGTAAACCCGTTTCCAACACCCAGTGAAAATACTTGGAAAATAATTTTATTGAAATATAGAAAACGGTTTTTGAAAATAGAGGAAATATTTTTGGTGAAAATGCTCTGGAAATCATCACCCCTATCCATGGTCGCAGTTAACCCGATGGTTACGTTGCCATCCCGACAAAATCCATAGATAACTGTAGGCCTTCGCGCCCCACGATTACATCATGGAACCCACGACAGATCGCAGCTACAACTGGGGTTACGTAGCTATCACAGCAAAAACCCATATAACGGTAGGCATCAGCGCCATCAAATTTCGTTGTCAAAAATGAAACTTCTCCACTTCACTTGACCATAGATCGCAGTCTACCGATGTTGCGTTGCCTTCCCGGCAAAATCAAGTGTAGACCGTTGACACTCATCCTCCCCACGATTTTCGCTATGGTCCTCACAGTAGATCGCAGCGACATCGAGTTACACTGTCGTCACAGCATAACCCAAATGCCTCTGTAGGCATCAGCGCCCTCGACTTTCGCTACCCAATAATCCTCAAGAACTAGTTTTGTCCGGACTCCTCACAGGATCAACTTTAGAACCCCCCCTTGGGGCTCAAGGTAGCACCAACCAGTGGCACTCCTGAGAAGTTCATTTCAAGGGAGCGCCTTTTTCCCCAGAGCCATCATCAAAATATTTTATACTATACACATATAGTATCTTCAAATCATACACCTAGTATGATATCATACAAAGCTCCTTTACACAAAATCGATTATCCCAAAATCGATAATTCTCAAACTAGGCTTTCCAAATTCAATATTGATTTTACCCAAAAATCAAAAGCCTTTCCAAATCCAAAGGTTCTCAAAACCTTTTCCAAAATCCTCATAAGATCCTTTATGTATATATATATATATATATATATATATAATTTTTAAACCTTTGGATCTTTTCAAACTTGTATAAAACTCCCTTTATACTTCAAACATTTTCAAAAATTCTTTTCTTCCGTCAATAGATTCAACAAGGGAAGATTTATCTTATATAACAAAGATATATGACTTTGTTTATTCAAAATCAAATATTAAAATTTGATTACTCAATATCAATCTCATTCAAATCCGTACGATGTACACATATCATCCGTACGCTATACCAATCTGATCGCTCGCTCGATCACACAATTTCACTTCCGAACTAGTATCGTCCACCCGACTTCCTAGTGCGGACACAGATCTGGTTTCTTAATCGGAAACCGTCATTCTCCTTGCATAGCTATAACTATGATAGAGAACATCCAGAACCAATCAATAATCCATATCCAGGTTCGCCGTCGAAAATCGAGTGAAAAATCCCACTCGGATCGATATAACTATCTCGAAATTCTGTGCTCGAATCTAGATCAAATCACTATGCGAATAGAATAATATACGTACATCCTACGTATTTAACTTCATTGATATTAGCCAAATCAATTGCCTTCTATTCACGTTTACTTAAATTTTCACTCACTTATTGACATTTGCCTTAATCCCCGTTTGGATTATCACTTCAATTCTTATCTCGGTTGGGTATTTACATCAATAACAGTTTGAACTCCGACCGGTTTATATTTAGGAAATAGCTTGAAAATTTTAAAAATATAGATAAGTAGTTGAAAAAATAAATATTAGTGTGCAAAATAACTGTAAAATAGTTGAGAAATAGCTAAATAGTTTCAGAAATTTTAGATAAATGCAAAATAGTTGGAAATTAATAATTTATTTATAAAATAGTTGAAAAATAGTAATTAGTTTAGAAAACAACTGAAAGATGGTTAAATGGCTGCAGAAATAATGGTAAAACAAATATATGATAAGTTAGCTTTAAGAAAGAAAAGTTGTATATATTAAATAGCTTAGAAAAATAAGTTTGTATTAAAACAATTCGTTTAAAATAGTCAAGAGTCAAACTGTTCACTACCCCAACAATTCAATGTACACTTTCATTTAAATTTATCCAATTCCAATTTGAATAACTCCAATTTCCATTGAAATTTATTTAATCCCATTTCAAGTTGAAACAACCTTGATTCCTTTCCCAATTTAAATCAAATTCCATTTAATTTTAATCATGTTCAACTTATATTATAATTTCAAATTATTCCAATCCATTTGAATTATTATCAATTGAACTCATTTTAACTTCAAATCATTTCAATATAATCCAATTCAGTTTCCCTTTTTAAAATTTTAAACTTATACATCTTCGATTACCAATCAATTAATTCAAACCAAATTTAATTTTGAACTAATTCAATTTCAATCTTGAATTCAAACTATCTCGAATTATATAAATTCGAGTTAAATTCTCAAAGGTTGGTTTAACTCTTTAAACCAAATTAACTTTTATTTAAAAAAAATTAATCAATTTAATTTCTGAGTTCAATTCTCAAAATTCCATTTTAAATTATCTTTACTTATGTATTTCAAGGTTCAAATAAGAGTTCAATACAATTTTATTTTAAAAATTCAATTTATTATTAAATTTTATCTTCCAGTTTGAAGCCGGTTCTTAAACAATTTTAATTTGCAGCCTTAATTATTCAAATTTATTTTATTTATACAATACCATTCTCAATTTAAAGATTTTTATTAACAACAAGATGATATCATCCAATTTATTTTAAAACGTCCATTTATTTTCAATTTTTAAATCTCAAACCCGTTTTGAGATCACACAAATTCCCAATTCCAATCAACCATTTAACTTTTCAAGTTAAATCCCAATTTACTTAATGCAATCAACCTTACTAAATTTGAATTCCCGCTTCAAACTTCAAAATTCTTTCCCTCTTATAAGTTCAAAACTTATATCGCTTTGGGTTTTTACATCACACTTCAGGGAAAAATCAAAACTCAACCTCTTAGAGTTTATTTCAAATTATCTTTGATATCATGTATATCCATACATATATACATATTTATTTCTTGGCCCTTCCAGCCATGTTTTACAATTTTAAACCACCATTGGTTTTAAAATTCAAATCAAATTTCAAACAACCCATTGTTTGCAACAAGTCTCTTTTATTCAAATAATACTTATTTGTTATTTTTTTCATTACTTTGAAACAAAATTTTCAAATTCTGGGACCAGATTTAGAATTTCATTTTTAACCAATTAGATTTTAATTTGGTTGTATTTCTATTTCTACTTAATTTAATTCCAATTCAAGATTTCTATTTGGTTGTATTTCATTACTTCTTAATTTAATTCTATTAATTTAACAACCAATCACCTTAATACTTATTAGAAGGAAATATTACTTAATATATCAAAATATACTTTTATATAAAATCATTTAAAATCTTTATATAAGAAAATAACAAGTACGCGCTCCTATACACACACACACTCAGCTCATCCTAGAGTACTTTGGACTCTATTTCATGAGTAATCCCCACCAGAGCCAAGTTTCTCGATTAACCTTCAGCTCTGAACCAAATGTAACGACCCGAAATTTTCGAAGCCGAAAATCCCAGATAGTTATGGAAAAGAAGAAAGAGATAGAAGAAGAAGAACAGTAACACCAAACATCTCACATTCGCAGCGGATAAAATATAATAACAAATAATAATAGCTTACAAAAGAATACTATATCTGTCGATTACATTTAATATACATCAGAGTTTCACATTATATATAGACACTGAATATTTACAATTATCATGTCTCAGATTATCGATAATATAAATAAAGCGGAACAATTCTATACGCTCTTGCCATCCAGCTCGTCTCTTGAGCTCCAGAACGTACCTACCTGAAAATCTGTAATACTCGGTCTGACCCGAGCATTACACCAAAGTAACACCCGGGTCAGGCTGGAAACCAGCGTGAGTAAACCCAACTAACATGGAATACCAAAGCAAGCAACTTATATAAACTCGGGTAACTTATATCAATTTAACCAATTCACAATTGGCCGTAGACAACACTTATTTCACATATAAATTTCTAAGTACCAAACTTAAATAAAATAAATCCAATTTACTTAAATCATTTCATTTCATCGTATTGATTTCACAGATCAATTTATATAAATTTGAAGTGGTTTCGGGTATTTCCTAATACCCGACCCCGGTCTCTTCGAAACTCATGTTATCCTAACCCAAGTTATTCAAATGAAATACACAACATTCATATTAGGGATATCAAATCAATCAAAACATTCGATACCATTCAGTCATCCCTAATCAAAGCTTTATCACATACAAATCAATTCAATTGATTTTAATTGAATTTTCAAATCTCAATCACTTAGATTCCTTCATTAAATATTAATTTCAAATCAATTAATTAACCAATCCTCCATTATTCATCTTAATTAATCACACTGGATTAATTATCTTCAATTACATTCAAGTAATTATCTTTAATTAATTTTACGATATTGATTCTTCTTAACCAAAATCGATAAGTAATCTTAATTACTTCATGAATTAATTAACTATTTTAAATTTCATTAATCCTTAATTACTTATATTAATTAACTTCTCATAAGTCACTTATATTGATTTATTTTCTTAACCAATCAATCTCTATTTACGTCATTAATTATATAGATTAATGATTTTTCATTTACATTTCACTTTATTCAGATCTAATTTTAATTATGTTAAATAATTAATCACTAATTAAACCATATATATAGTCATTCTTGATTTATCCCAACCGATGATTAACTATCTTTTATTTACTTTATTAAATAAATTAATTACTCCTTAAATAATCATTTAAATTAATCTCTTGATTAATTCCACAAGGTAATTATATTTTATTAATTCCATTAAGCAATTATTTATCAACCACCCAATGATCATTCCAATTAATTTAAACCCAATTAATTAACCCAAACAACAGATTAATGTAATTTGTTAAGCATTCATTAAATTATCCTATTTATTCAATGAATCACCAATCATTAAATCTTTATTGATTTTAATCGGAACCATTTTCTTATTTACGATTTAAGTTTAAAACCATTTAAATCCAAATACCTCGAGTCAAATAACAATTAACTCGAGAGCCAACCCAAAACCAAAATTACTAAATCATCATATACACATTCAATCAATCCAATCATTCAACTAATTATTTAAATCTAACCATTTAAATCCACATAAAAATCAAAACAGAGTGAGATTTACTCACCTTTAATTTTGCAAAATCTGATCTTGATTTGTTTCCTTCAGATTTAAACCTTGTATAAACAGTTATACGATTGATTAATATTTTACAAAATCGAACAATTAAATTCTCATTTATAAATCCGCCTATCCAATAAATTATTTAAACTACAAATCTTATTTTAAACTGATTTCCCTTTTATAAAAATATTTTTAGCTACTAAGATAATTGAATAGGTTTATTAAACAAATCTATCTCCATAAAACAATATTTTAAAGTTGAGCCAGCAAGTGAAAATATTCATATATATTCTGACTCCTTATATAAATTTTGGAAATCGAATTATTTTTATATGGATCCTATAATAATTTTTGTTTTAAACAAAATTCCTATTACATTGTTTTTTTTTTTGAAACCTTATCCATAAAAAAAAATTCCTGTTATAACTTTATATTTATTTTATTCAATCGAGTATAACCAAAAAGAGAAAAGGAAATACTCACTGCCTTACAGACGATCGCTAGCTCCAGACAATCGGCTGCCATCACCATAGTCCATCACTGCGACCACACTCGAGCACAGATGCACTGCCGTACGAGCTACTCTCCACCACGAACTCAAAAAAAATCACAACGATACCTTGAGTCGACGGCCGAAGTACACCCCATCACTTACCCTAGTTTCGCCTCCCACATCAATTCAAAAGCCGATGTCGCCCCTTTCCAATTGTCGTGCCCCTCCATGCTCAATCCCTAGTGTACATCCAGCTAATCGAAACCCTAACTCGCGCTCCGCCTTGACCCTCCTTGCGATCGTCGAACAAATTTCCAGCACCTCCCACTGATGTCGCGCCTCGCTCATATGCTCACGCGACCTGCTTCCTTTGAGCTCGAATGCTCTTTGAATTCGTAAATGAAAGGAACGAGGAAATTTTGGGCGGCTTCGAACCAGATGAAGAGGATTGAATGAATCTAAAGAAGCTTGCGATTTTCCCCCTTCAAGCTGAACGAATTGATTGAACGAGTTTTTTTTTTCTCATACGAAGCTTTGATTTGGATTAGTATTGGAGATAAACTCGGCCATAAATTTTGAACGAATGAATTAGAGGAGATGGAGATAAAATATCGGTTGGGAAGCTTCACGAGTACGCGTTGGATAAAAAAATATCTCTGACTGTTTGTACTTCAAATTATATTATATTATAAAGCTTTCAAAATGCCTCATCGCTTGCTGCTTAAAATTTCAAACTCCTCTTAAGGAATGTCGCGAGGCGATTATAAAGCTTTACCCGTATTCCGAACACGATGGAACGTGTTTCGAACGCTAATTTGATCGTATGTGGAAGTTAGCTTTATAAATCGATTTAAAATATTAAATTATCGATTTTAATTTCAACACGTTTCTCACCCGTACAAGCAAACGGTAAATCTAAACGCTACGAAAATTGAAATTCGACAATAACTAACTATTACGGATCTAATGGAACTGGTTTCGTTGAATTTCGAGACTGTGCCTCGGAAGGCTATTTTTAAATTCAATTTAAACGCTATATTTTCAAAACTGAACATATCACCTTTAAATTAAATTTCAACCATTATATTATCTTCAGTGCTATCAATATAAATTTTATAAGCCTTTAAATCATTTTAAACATGCTTAGAATTATCAGATTCAACAATTTACCCAATTTCAAGCTATATGATTCAATATTTCAACCATATAATTCAATAATATAATTATCAAGTAAATATTGATATCTCGAATTCAGTTTAAAATTAACTTTTAAATATTTTAAAATCAATTAACAATTTCAATTTAAGTTATTAGAAATTCCGGGTCGTCACAAGTTTAGTCTATAAGAGCACGTATTCGTAATTTTTATTCGTGTATATGTCCGAATTATTTAGATCTACTTTGATATGTTTGATTTAGTACCCTTTTTCCTTAGAATTGTCTAGTCTAAGTATTTTATAGTTTTTTTACTATATCCAAATAATAAGAATGGACAATAGGGCAAGAAGAGTAGAGGAGGTAGTAGCATTATGACCACCAATGGTCGAGCTTCGAACGTTGGAAGAGTTGGAGTAGATGAGTAGGCATCACCAGTGCAACACTGTATGAACTTTGCAGCTTTGTGAAAAGACTATACTAATCTTAGAGGAAAGCTGTTTAAAGGCATGGAATCCATCATTGAAGTCCAAGCTTGGCTTTGTTCTTGCAGAAATATTTTCAAGGGGTTGGACATTTTAGACAAGTAGAATTGTTTCTTAGCATCTTAGCAGTTGCAAAATTGAGTTGCAGCATGGTGGGACTCTATTATAGCGAATGTTTTAGAGGATGATTTTTCTTAGGCTAGCTTTAAGGACGTGTTTGAAGACCGGTTTATGCCTGTTGTAAGAAAGACCTGTATATGTAGGAGTTTCTTGGACCCTAAGTAAGTAGATTCGTCAGCATCTGAATCCGAAACCAAGTTTAACGAGCTATCGCCATTCAGCCTAGAGTTGATTGATACCTCTCTTAAGAAGAATGACATGTTTGTGAGTGGGATATGGGAAGAATTTCAGGAGAAGATGACTACCCATCTGAAGGGATTTTGTGGATTTGGTAGATATGGCTTCGAGTACAAGGTTCAAGAGAAAAGGAAGCCAGCAACAACACCTAGTGGTAATAGTAGTAACCCGAACAAAAGGAAGGTCAACCAGTAATGGAAGAAGCAGTGGAATAACAATTTAGATGGAGATCAAGGGAACAAGTTCAAGGAGTATATTTTTAATAAGTGTAAATAGAAGGGTCATATCGCAAGATTCTGTAAGAATTCCAAAGTTCAGCAATAGCAGGTAAGACCTATTTCTTCGATGGTTCAAAAGACACTCTGCTTCAATTGTCACTATCTAGGGCATATTGTAAAGGATTTTCCATTGATGAAGAAGGGGGGAGTAAGTCAAAGTTTATGCTGTCAAGGATGAACCTTCAACCTCAAGGGATGTGAAAGGGAAAAGGTGTTCTTGAAGGAACCTTATTTGTTAATGGTATTTTAGTTCGGGTATCGTTTGATACCAGAGCTTCCTGTAGTTTTAGTTCTCTAGAATCGGTAAGTAGATTGCAACTTCCCCCTACATTCATAGAAACCCATATTTGTGTGTCTGACCCCACAACTGGTAATCTATGTATGATTTGTGAAAAGGTGCAAATTTCTTACCTTAGCCACCCTTTCTTTTGGGACATGTATATTTTGGATTTTAATGGGTTTGATGTTATACTTGGTATGGACTAATTTTCTAAATATATAGCTGTTTTGGATCGTGTCAAGCAGATAGTAGTGTTGAAAGCCGAGTTTAGAAGGTTGTTGGAAAGAATATCATGTGAAAACCCCGATAAAAAATGAGTAGTTTCTTGTATGCATTGGATTCATCCAAACAAGAGTTAGGTGTCGATAGAAATTATTAAAGATTTTCCTAACGTTTTTGAAGAAATTAATAGTCTACCTCCATATCGAGAGATTGAGTTTCACATAGACTTACTTCCAATTGGAAAGAACTATTATTCAACTTATTTGTAAAATGGCTCCGAGAGAGAAGAAATAGTTAAGGGATCAAACATATAATTTGTTGAGAAAAGGACTGATTAGACCAAGTTGCTCAAGTTGGGGTGCAGTTGTGGTTATTTTTGCAAAGTCAAATGGTTCATTAAGACTTTGTATTGATTATCGTGATTTACACAAGCAGAGAATTCAAAATATTATCCCCTACCCCATATAGACCACATGCTTGACCAACTTTATGGTGCTAAAATATTCTCCCATATGGACCTTGCTACATGATTTCACCAGTTAAGGATAGTGGAGGATAGTATTCTCTAAATAGCATTTAAAAGACTAAATTGTTTCTTCGAGCGGTTGGTTATGCCATTTCGGCTAACTAATGCACCCGCTTATTTTGTGGATATGAATTGAGTCTTTAGAGATGTGATGAACAAATTTGTATTAGCCTTTATAGATGATTCCTTATTTACTCTAAGACTGAGAAAGAACACAAACACCATTTGGAAGTAGTTCTGGAAACATGTTTTAAAAGCTAAATTTTCTAAGTGTCATTTTTGGCAATCAAAATTAAGGTTCCTCGGGCATGTTGTGTTGGAGGATGGTATTTTGGATGATTTCGCAAAAGTAGTGGCTATTCGAGATTGGAAGACCCGCAGACTCCAACAGAGGTCCGAAGCTTCTTAGGCTTAGTAGGATATTATAGAAGGTTCATCCAAGAATTCTCCAAGGTTGCCTCACTACTAACTAAGCCGATGAAAAAGGATGAGAAGTTTATTTGGACTTTGAAGTGTGAGGAAGCATTTGTTGAGTTAAAGAAGAGGTTGACCAATGCTCAGTTCTAACTATTCTGGATAGAGGTGGAGAATTGACTGTATATACAGATGTGTGTGGTGTAGGATTGGGTTTAGTTTTGATGCAGCATGGTAAATTCATTGCTTATGCTAGTAGACAGTTGAAGCCTCATGAGCAGAATTATGCAACACATGATTTGGAGTTGTTAGCTATTCTGTTTGTATTGAAGATGTGGGGGCATTACTTGTTGAAAATTTCGAGCTCTTCATGGATCACAAGTCCTTGAAGTATCTTTTGACGTAGAAAGATTTGAATATGAGCCAGAAGTGGTAGTTGGAATTTCTGGCGGCATATGACTTTGATATTTTCATATATCAGGAAAAGAAAATGTTGTAGCAGATGCTCTGAGTAGGAATGCAGTTTATGCCCTTTCGGAAGTTACTCCGACTCTCCTCGAAAAGATTGCAAGTAAGCAAAGGGAAGATAGTCGCTCGACGGAGATAATAAAGGATACAGAAGAAGGTCATTGTTCAAGCTTTAAGATTAATCATTGAGATATTTTGCAAATGAATGGAAGGATATGTGTTTCGAATGTCGATGGTCTTAGGCAGGAAGTTCTAACGAAATGTCATCGATCCAAGTTAAGTATCCATCCTTGTGTTTCAAAGGTGCGACGGGATATGAAGCAAGTATTCTGGTAGAAGGGAATGAAGAGGGATATTTTTATCTATGTCAGTCGATATGCGAACTGCCAGCGAATCAAGAGCAATCACCAAAGTACTGCTGGATTACTATAACCACTGGAGATTCCAAATTAGAAATGGGAGCAAGTATCAATGGTTTTATTGATGGTTTACCCAGATCAAGGAAATGTAATGAAAGTGTTTGGGTCATTTGGATTGGCTAACTAAGAGCTCCCATTTTATTCCAGTAAAGCCGACTAGGACTGCAACAACTTTGGCGGAGATTTATATAGGAGAGATTGTTTGATTGCATGGAGTTCTAGTTAGTATTGTAGTGATCGGGATCTAATATGTACAAGTCAATTTTGGAAGGTACTACAAGAAGCTTTGGTAACAAAGCTATTTTTGAGCATAGCATATCATCCTCAAACGAATGGGCAAATAGATTTAACCAGATCTTGGAAGATCTTTTGAGAGCATGTATCTTGGACTTTAGAGGATGTGGAAGGATCATCTTCACTTAGTAGAATTTTCTTATAACAATAATTATCAAGCAAGCATTGGCATGACACCCTATGAAGCTCTTTATGGACGGCCATGCAAATCACCATCATGTTGGGTGGGGATAGGGGATCGACACCGCTTAGACCTGATGTGATTCAGGAGGCTATGGAGAAGGTTGTTGTAATCAAGAGGAGGATGAAGGAATCTCAATATCGAGAGAAAACTATGCCAATCAAAAGTGAAGGGATTTGGAATTTGCAGTCGGAGACTTTGTGTTTGTGAAGACTTCCCTGATTAAAGGAGTTGTTCGATTTGGAAGAGCTGGGAAGTTGGCTCCTAAGTATATTGGACCTTTTCAAATTCTTGAGAGAATTGGGTTGCTCGCCTATAGAGTTGAGTTGCCGGAAAGATTGTCCAGGGTTCATAATGTTTTTCATGTATCATATTTGAGGAAGCATGTGCATGCCCATTACCATTGTTGAGCCTTCTGTTCAAGAAAATTTGGAGGTGGAACCAAATTTGATTGTGATAAGGCATCCGGTTCGCATTGTTGATTGAAGTGTGAAACGATTGTATAATAAGAATGTGAGATTTGTTAAAGTTCAGTGGAGTGAAGATTCCAAAGATTGCACTATGGAGACTAAAGATAGCATGAGAGAGACTTATCTTGAGTTGATGTTAGAATAGATGTTTGGTTGTTGTATGGATGTTGTATTGTGATGTAGTTTCCTAGTATATATATATATCTTTTTTTTTGCATTTCATCATATGTAATATATGCCCTTTTGAGTTATTTTGAGTTATCTTTTTGTGTAATTCCAAGACGAAACTCTTTTAAGCGGGGAGAATATAACGACCCGTAATTTAATCATATTAAATAAGAATATTTGGTATATATCCAAATAATTAATTACTGGATTTTATAATTCAAATTAACCTCTTTTAAGTAATAACTAATGATGGTAAAGTCAAAAATTTTGTTTATAAAACTGGTTTGTTCAAAGAGAAATAGAAAATGCGACCGAAAACTGTTTTTCAGATTTTCGACTTTTCATTATCTAAAAGTTGTCAGAACATGTTATGTAAACTAGCATATACTCATATATATGTACACGTGCATATACACATTTATAAATAATATATACTTTGGTTAAAGAAGTAATTAAAGATAAATAGGTTGCATTTGCACTTAATTTATTAAAAGAAATTTGACTTTTCTTTCAAATTTTTAAAAGAAAAAAAAAGGAATGACAACACATCAAAGTACATCTAAAAAGTGATGAAGTAATAGTGATGGGAAGGGATGGTTGGTGACGTGTCCAAGGGGAAAGGAGGGGAGTTGATGTGACATCAAATTGTGGAGGGTAATGTACCTTTTAACTGTCAAATTTACTTTAGTAATTTCCCTTATACATTTTATATAGTGGAAATTAGCCACAAGGGCCTATTTAGCAAGTGCAATTAGTTTTTAGGACACACAACTGAAATAATTACTTTTAAGGACAAAATGCAAAATAATTAGTTTCTAAGGTCTAAAAACCTATGAAATTATGTCCTTAAAAGTAACTAGACTGCCGACTTTGTCCTTAAAAGTAATTATTCTGCTGACTTTGGCCTAGAAATTAATTTCTGTTGATGTGTGTCCTAGAAAATAATTGGACTGTACAGTTTGTCCTTCTAGTGAAATGCCCCTTTTATATACAAGTAATTCCATTTTTTACATTTCTTATTTCCATTTCATTCTCTTCATTTTCAAATACTTATCTCTCATTTCCAAGCTTCTTTTTATTTACATGGCTTCCCTTAAGTTTTTAAGTTAACAATCTTCTATTTTTCCACTTTAAATCCTTAAAGCTATTTAAAAACACTTCTTTTCCTCTCTACACCTTCACTCTTCTAAAATAAGACCCAAAACATCCTCCTCAACCATAGGCTGAGCCATCCTCTACCAATGAAGAGCCCATCTCCCCTCTTTAGGCCTATAAAAATCAAGTTTTTGAAAAGAAAAGTTAGATCTAGGTGTCGGTGGAAAGGTTGTAGCAGTTTTGTTTGATTTGTGTTGATTTGGGTGAGTGTATCTCACTTTTAAAAAGCAAGATTTAAACATTATTATGTGTGATAATAATAATTTTTAGTTTCTTGTGTTTATATGTATTGGAAAGTAATGTTGTTTGGCTTGGTTCCCGCTTGTAGCGGATGACATATGTGGTAATTTGTTGTTGACTTGAGATGTAGTTGAAGTGTTTAAGTAATTATTTGCAAGTGAAGATCTTTACTTATTATATGGATATTATTTGCATGTGTATATATGTATGTGCTTGTGTGTGTGGATGGGTGTATATTGATTAGAAAGTTAACACTTATATTTGTTTTTGTTCGACATCGAGATTCCGTGTGCTTTTAAACTTGTTTACTTCCTTATTTTCTAGATATTTTTAAAAAAGTTTTTCAAAGTTTACTATTTGTTTCCAAACCTTTATATAAGTTTATAAAGCGGGTTAAATATAAAAAGAAAGGATTAAAAAGGCAATTTTTATTTATAAAACAAGTTTAAAGGTTATGGTCTGTATAGTGATAATTGCTATGGATGTAGTTCGTAAATTGATAATTTTTGTTTAAACTAAAAAGAGTTTCTAAGTTATATATTTTTGAAAAGTCTTTTAAAAAATATCATAGGTATTAAAAAGTAATTTTAAAATATTAAAAATATTTTCAAAAAATATTAATTAATTATTATTTAAATAAAAGATTTAGATTTATTATTAATTAATTAATTAAAAGTTTTAATTTTAAATTACATTATTTCCATAGGTTGGTTTTATTTAAAAGCAACTATCTTTTACAAAGAATGTTTTTAAGTACAAAGGATTTCTTTGTCTGTGCCATTAAGAATGTTTTTAATTAATTATTATTTAAAGAAAGTAAGTCATGTCAATGAGCAGACTTTCCTCTATCTGTGAGATCTATCATTAGATTTTCTAGACGAGGGATAGAGAAATTGAAATGTTGGAAACATTCAAATATGAGAGAGTTAATGTCGATAAATGAGTCATGATTAATTAAGTATATGGAAGATACCTCATTGTATACTTAACACCAATATGAAAATTCGCCCCTATCCCCTCAAGAAGTAAGAACATACATCTAGGCAGGGATAGTTTTCTAACCAGTTCGACTTCATTGTTAATAAACATATGGTACTATTTGAAATCAGAAAATGGGGATAAGTATGGAATGTCTTATTTTCATATGCAAATATATATTCACCCCGGATAGTGGATTCATCCACTATCAACAACTTGACTGGTTTTAAAATTATCGATTGTTGGTTCAAAAAGACTGGGATCAGATAACATGAGTTATCCGAAAATCACTTCGAACCAACATAAGCGTTCGAATTTGAAACATCTTGAAGATTATAGAATTGAAGATGAAGGTCTTTGAAGTGCAAGGGCTACTTGCTACTAATCCCGAAGGTGGTTCTATAAAGGATGTAGTAAAAGTAGTGTCATCGGTTTGTTCATGTCCTAAACAACTTATACGGACGAATGCTACCAATGCATTGTCGTCCAGAGGGCAGTGTTTGCATTCCAAGTGGGATTGCCATATGAAAGATAAATCGTTGACTCATACCTTACACCTGGGATGACTAAAACAGGGGATATGCTTCAAGGCTATGTAGTTCGCTACCATTATAGTGTGATCATCCCCGATCTAGATCGGTATTAATTCTTTTGATGTATGCTGTGGGGCCCAATACGGTTGTTGATCGCAACTAAGGGATGATCATATTCAGTACTATCTAGTTAGGGGTAAGTCGGTCTTGACTTGAAAGGGTTGAAAAGTTTTCGACCTGGGTACATCTTTCTAGAGTTCAAATATGGCAGGCGGTACCCTAGTAGCCTTATTATTGTTTGGAATTCATTTTCCAATAAGTGCCTTTTCAGATTTAGTTGTATACCTAATATGTTGGAATGCAATTATTATAACCATTTTGGCTATGATTCAATATTTATTTTAACCCTTAGACGTTATTATAATTTCATTGGGTTTTCTTTTGAAATGTTTTTGTTATCGCAAGGTAAAAACTTATTCGTGTTTATGTGCGGCGTGGTCTTACGATATACCTTTATCTTTAAAGGGGTTTTTAAGTATAAAAAATTAGTTGTTTGAAGTTTGCTCGCACCAGACCCATTTCTGACCTGAAGTTTTTCTTTCTTTTCCTAAAACTCTTGGGTACTCAAATTTTTATGAGTAGCCAAGTAGTCCACGTTCTTCCGGATGCATTTTGGAGGAGCATGGAGCAGGTGGCTTCGACATTACCTAGTTATCTGTTTTATTTCTATTGTGTATGTATATTATGTATCAGCATTGTGGGGGCATGCAGTTATGACTGTCCCTTGTTGAAGTTAGTACCTGTTGTAACTTCGATAATTCATTTTGAAGTTGATCATATGTACTATCTTATGTTCTATTATATATGATTTCCTTGTGTTATGAGATTCTATGTTTCTTTCTTCTTATCTTTTCTTTTCTTTTTCCCTAATGGCTTGTCTTTTGGACATTTAGACGATCAACACATGAATGCCATGGATGTATTAAGTGTCGTTTTAGGAGTAAGAAAGGTAGATCGTTATATTTTTTGTACTTAGATGTATCTTAACAAAGGTTGGAGAAGTTAAGAGATTATAAAGAAATTATATGGCCACTGTTTTCTGCTCTTATAGTTACTTCTCTTTGTGTTTTATCATCTTTGATCAGTTTGTATATTTATGTGTATTATTGTGAAGTGACTCTTAGTAGATGAATAGGTGATCCCAATGCTATTATGTATATAAGGAGCTCCGAGGACATTGTATATGTAAATGGTATTGATGTAGGCTAAAAATGCAGAGTTATCTAAGAGATGTAAGAGCTCATGATATTGAGAATACAACAGTAGTTTCTTCTGATCCTATTAATAATTGTGGGAATGGGTATGAGGGGATATTTTGTTATTAGTGATGATATTAACATGGTAATATGGGTGTAGATATTTCTGAAATGAATATAATTGAAAAGGATGAAGGAAATGAAGAGTTAGATGTTAATGCTCATGGCAAAGCAACCGATATGAATGATAATCAAGTGTTAGGTAATAAGGTAGTTGGTTATGTTGAGAGCTCTAAATCTACAAAGAAGAAGGGTAAAGAAGCCATGGAACAAGCTAGCCTACTCATCTAAGGAGAAGTGCAAGAGGCTTATATTTGAAAAATCCAGTGGAAGGTGGTGCTTTATTCTTGCATTTTTGCATAGCTTATCTCATGATCCGCTTTACACTGTTGCTAAATGTTATGGTATTATATTTAGTAATGATGTTGATGATACTTATAAATTTATAAGTAAAGAGCCATAGAGAATTAACACCTTGATAATTATTTCATTGAATTTTACGGATTTAAGCATACATAAGAAGTGTCTTACAGTTAAAAATATTTTAGTTTCTATTAAACCTGACATTTTTCTGTTACTAGAAAAAAAATTGCCCTGATTAAAGAAAATCCTTTGTTTGAGAGGAAATATCTTGGATGATTGGAGCTTTTTGGAGGCAAGAGGTTGCTATGATGGAGCTTTTATTGGTTGGAATAGTGGTAAATGGAATCTATCACAAGTAATAAAGCAAATTCATTACCTTCATGTTGCTCTAAAAAAGGCTCCGGTCATCTTTACTTTATCCCAAATGTATATGAACTTGATACTAGAGTTGAAAGGAAAGTCCTGTAGGCTGAATGTATTCAATTTGAAAATATCATTATTGGACCATGGATGATTGGAGGTGACATCAATGTTATTAGATTTAAAAATAAGAGAAATAAAATAGAAAGTGATTATGCCGAGGATATGGAAGACATTGGTGATTTTATCAGAGTATGCAACCTACCTTTAATTATTATAGAAATTTACTTGGAGTGATGAAAGAGATTTCTACATTAGCGAAGCTTGATAGATTTTTTTTATGAATCCCAAGTTTGAAGACATCTACACTTTATCATTTCAGAAAGGCCTAGCAATGTTAATCTCTTATCTTTGCCTTATAGTATTTGATTCAAGGGATAATGTTAAAGAAAGGCAATTTTCATATTTAAAAAATTGTGGTGTCTTAAAGAAGGTTTTGATGATTTGATTAAAGGAAAATGGACTAGTTCCAAGGAATATTGGGATGTAGCCTGCATTATGAGAAAGAAATTGAAATACCCAAGAATTTTTTGGAGAGGTGGAAAATGGAGGTGTTTCGAAACACTAAGTTGAAAAAAAAAAAGCTTAAGAATGAGTTACTTGATTGTAACATTATTGCTAAGCATAGAAGTCTTAATATTGAGGAAAAAATTATGGTAAATGCAAAGGAGAATAAACTACTTAAAGTGATTGATCAAGAGAAAATCTTTTGAAGGAAAAGATCTAGAACATAATGGTTTAAAGAAGGTGATAAAAATACTGGACTTTTCATGGAATGACAAATGGTAGAAGAAGAGCAATAATTATTTGTAGTGTGATGTATAGAGAAATGGAAACTAGTAGGTAAGATGATTTAAATAAAGCTTTTGCTGACTATTATAGGCAGATATTTAGCAAATGTAGAGAGAAGAGAATTGGCATTGATTAGAAGTTATTATAACATTTTAACCATGATCCTTCTGGTTTGGATGAGGTGTTTAATAAAGATGAGTTTGGAAAGCTGTAAATGAAATGCCTAATAATAAAGCATTAGAACCAAACGCTTTTCCTGTTTTCTTCTTTAAAAAGTAATGGTGTTGGTTAAAGGATAATATTATGAATTTTTTTTAAAGAATTAACTCTAGGACCCCTAATTTGAAGAAACAAACTATGCATGTAATAGCATGCCTTTCTTACTCCTAAAAGTGACGCTTAATACATCCACGGTATTCATGCGTCGATCATCTAGGTGTCCAAAAGACAAGCCGTTGGGGTAAAAAGAAAGAAAATATAAGAAAGAAGAAAACATAATCTCACTGCGCAAGGCAATTACATATAATATAATATAAGATAATACATAGCATAATTTTTAAAATGCATATCAGAGTCACAATAAGTACTAATTAAAACCAGAGCCATTTATTATCGCCCGCCTCTACAATGCAGATACAACTTACAGAAATAAAATAGATAAGTAGCTAACGCCAAAGCCTCCTGCTCCATACCCTCTAAAATGCATCCGTAGGAACTTGAACTACTTGGCTACGCATACAATTTGACTATTTAAGAGCTTAAGGGAAAAATAAAGAAAAAATCCAAGTCTAACATGAGTCTGGAGTGAGTAAACTCCAAACAACTGAAATTTTATACTTATAAAACTCTTTTAAAGAAAAGATATCTCGTAAGACCACCCCGTAAATAAATACGATCGGGTTTTTCCCTACAATAGACAAATCCTAGTAATAGAAAATCCAGTGATATTATATTAATGTCCAGAGTTTAAAGCAAATATTAAATGTGGCTGAAATATTTGCATCTCGCATTCCAATATATTTGGGCACAACTAAGTTCATAAGGTACTTGTGGAAAATGGATTCCATACAATGAAAAGGCTGCTGGGCTACCTCTTGCCACAATACACTTCTAGATAAATACCAAGATTGAACCTATTAACCCCAACAAATGACCATCCCATCTTATTAGATAGTACCGAATATGTCATCAGCCGAGTGGCGATCAACAACCGTACCGGTGCCACTAGCATATACAAATTGAGAACATTGATCTAGATCGGGTGATAATCATATTTAATGGGTGCAACCCAATTGCCCTAAAGCATATCCCCTCTTTTAGTTGTCCCCAGTTGTGAGGCTTGAGTCTATGCCTTACCTTTTCATATAACAATACTACTTGGAATGCTAACACTGCCCTCCAATCGAAAATGTGATGCAAGCATTCGTACATACAAATTTGTTTAGGATATGAACAAACCAAAGGCACTACTTCTACCAAATCCATTTGGAATCACCTTCAAGATTAGTAGCAAGTACCCCATTTACTTCAAAGATCTTCATCTTTGATTCTATTATCTTCTATATGTTTCCAATTCGAATACCTGCGTTGGTACGAAGTGGTTTATGATAACTCATGCTATCCGATCTCGGTTACTACGAGCCAGCATTCGACAATTTTAAAACAGGCTGTGTTATCAACAGTTGAAAAATCCACTATTTAGGGTATTTATAGACTTGCATATGAAAAATAAGGCATTCTATACTTTTCCCACTTTTTGATGTCAAACAGCACCCTCCCTTGATTAACAATGAAGTCAGGCAAGTTAGAAAGCTAACCTTGACTCGATGTACATTCTTACTTCTTGGGATAGAGATGGATTTCCATACCTCAGAATTTAGTGTTAAGTATATAATGAAGTATCTTCCATATACTTAATTTATCATGACCCATTTATCAAAATTAATCCTCTTATGCTTATTATGTTTCCGGCATTTGGACTTCTCTATCCCTCGCCTAGAAAATCAAGTTCTAGATCTCACAAATAACGAAAAACCTATTCATTGGCTTTTAATGCTAAATACGAAATGACTTACTTTTAATGAAACATGCCAACATTTTAGCATAACTTATTCATTATTTGTTTGGCTACTTAATGGCACAGACAAAGAAATCCCTTGTTGTTAAACCCATCTGTTGTAAAAGAAAGTTGTTTTTAAACAAACCGATCCAAGGAAATAAAGTGACTAAAAATTCAAAACCTTTATTTAGTTAATTAAAAATAAGTTTAAACCTTTTATTAAATAATAATTAAATCTTAACTTAATTAATGAAGCTAAACCCAACCCGATTGGTAATTAATTAATAACTAAACCTTGCTTAATTGGTAATTAATTTTAAAAATTATACCTTTTACTTAATTGATAATTAATAAATAACCTTTACATAATTGTTTAATTATAATTAACCTTACTTAATTAATTAATAAAATTTACCTTACTTAATTAATGATTAGTACTACTTACCTTTGCTTAATTAATTAACTAATTAATTAATTAATTAATCATTAAACCTTAATTAATAAATAATAATTACCTTTTTATTACTTATAATATGGTTTTAAAAACTCTTCAAAAATATTTAAAGTGGAAACTCTCTTATTTTACATAAAAAGTAGTCGTTTCACGAACTGCATCCATAGCGACTATAACTATAGAAACTATAATCTTAATGCTTATTTTACAATCAAAGTAGCTTTTTTTAAAACCTTTTCCTTTCATATTAAATAACTTTATAAACCTTGTATAAAGTTTTGGAAACTAAAGTAAAGTTTTTGAAGACTTTATAAAACATTTCTAGCAAATAAATAAGTAAACAAGTTTAAACACACGGGATCTCGATGTCATAACATACACAAATCCAATTTCTAATTTTCCCTTTAGCATGCAACATCCATATACATACTCATACATTTATAAAAATTCCATAACATACATACAACAAGTAAAGGTCATAACTTGCAAACCATTACTTACACATTTCATTATACTTTCAAGTGCACACAAATCATCACATATAAACACGTGCATGTACAACACAAGCAGCATCACTTTCCAAACAATCAAGTATCAACAAATTATAATCAACAAGAACAAAGTTTAAAATTTGCTTTAAAAAGGTGAGCTTTACTCACCAAAATCAAAAGAATTTTAAACTAAAATCACTACCACTTGCACCAACACTCGGACTTTGATTTTTCTTTGTAAAAACTTGATCTTTGGACATTTGGAAAGGCTAGAAGGGCTCGATCTAGCTTTTATGGGGGGAGTTTTGGCTTGCTTTTGGATAAAAGGATGTGTAGAGAGGAAAAGAAGTATATTTAGCTTGGTTTTAAAGTTTGAAAATGGGTAAAACAAGGATTTTTAAATTTAAAACTTTAAGGAACCATGTGAATATAAGAGGAAGCTTGGAAAGAAGAGGAAATAGTTTGAAAATGAAGACGGTGAAAGTAAAATAAGAATTCGAGAAAAATGAGTTTTATTTATACAAAATGAAAAAAAATATGAAATTACCTTTTTAATCCTCACCCGTTATCATACTTAAACTTTTCCCACATCATCTCCCCCTTCCTTACCCTATATGTCATCCATCACACCCCCATCTCCATCGCATCACCCTTTTTTTGAATATACTATGACGTTAATATTATGTTACATTTCCTTTTACATTTTTTTAAAGAAAAGTCAAACTTACATTTTACTTAAGTAAATATTTAACTTATTAATCTCAAATAATTTTCATATGTTATTTATATAAGTATGTGTATATCTACACTAGTGTAGCACAACGTTTCCCGACAACTTATAGACGTTAAAAGGTCGAAAATCCGAAAAACGATTTTCGGTCACATTTTCGATTTTTCTTAGAACTAATTCTTTTTGTAAACCAAATTTTAAAATAACTTGACCATCACTAGTTATTATTAAAAGAGTTTTATTTAATCTATAAAATTCATAAATTAATTATTTTAAAAATATATCAAATACTCCTATTTAAAGTGACTAAATTTTGGGTCGTTACATTCTTCCCTTCCTCTTAAAAAAATTTCCTCCTGAAATTAACATACAAAAAGATAATTTAGAATAACTCAAAAGAGAATATATTATATGTGATGAAACGAATACAAAAGATACATGCTAAGCAACTACATCATAAATAGAGAGTACACAATCTTCACAACAAGCAAACTATTATCCTATCTTTAACTCAGGACAGGCTTCCTTTATGCCATCCTTTGTCTCCCAAGTATAATCTCTGGGATCTTCACTCCACTGAATCTTAACCATTATCACTACCTTGTGATGCAATTGCTTCACATCTTGATCCACAATGCAAACTAGACGTCTTATCACTATCAAGTTTGGTTCCACCTTTAAATCTTCCTAAACCGATGGCTCCACAATCAATGGTGAATCATGCACATACCATCTAAAATGTGATACATGGAATATATTATGAACTTCTGACAATTTTTCCAACAACTCAAATCTATAGGCCGCTGGCCTAATCCTTTCAAGAATTCGAGAAGGTCCAACATATCTAGGAGCCAACTTCCCAGCTCTTCAAAATCGAACAACTCCTCTAAATGGGGAAATCATCACAAACGCAAAATCTCCAACTGCAAATTCCAAATCCCTTCTTCTTCGAATTGCATAACTCTTCTTTCGATCTTGAGCTTCTTTCATTCTCCTCTGTATCATAGCAACCTTCTCCATAGCCTCCCAAATCATATCACGTCCAATCACTAGTCGATTTTCGATTTCCACCCAACATGTTGGTGACTTACATGGCCATCCATAAAAAGCTTGATAGGACGTTATGCCAGTTCTTACTTGATGACTATTGTTATAAGAGAATTCTATCAAGTGCAGATGATCTTTCTACGATCCTCCAAAATCCAAGATACATGCTCTTAACATATCTTCCAGGACTTGGTTAACTCTTTCTGTTTGCCCAATGGTTTAAGGATGGTATGCTATGCTCAAACTTAGCTTTATCCCCAAAGCTAATTATAATGCCTCTCAAAACTGACTGGTAAAGATAGGATCTCGATCACTTACAAAACTAACCGAGACCCCGTGTAGTCGAAAGATCTCTCTTATATACATTACTACCAGTGTTGTTGCAGTCCTTGTTGACCTTACCGGGATAAAGTAGGTACTCTTGGTTAGCTTATTACCTTCCCTCAATCGAAGTAACCCGTCTACAAAATCCATTGATATCTACTCCTATTTTAGGTTTGGAATCACCAGTGGTTGGAGTAATCCAACAGTCCTTTGGTGATTGCCCTTGATTTCTTGACAGTTCGCACATCGACCGACATAGATTGAAATATCCCTCTTCATCCCGGGTCACCAAAGTACTTGCTTCATATCCTGGTACACCATGTCAACTCTAGGTTGGAGACTCAACTTAGATTTATGGCATTCCATCAAAACTTATTGTCTAAGTCTATTAACATCCGGAACGCACAACCTTCCATTCATCCATTCATCCGTAAAATATCACGGCTATCTATCTCAAAATCTAAACTTTCACCTTCTTTAACTCCTTGAATAAATTCTACCAGAAGACTATCTTTCCCTTGTTTGTTTGCAAAACTTTCCAAAAGGGTCGGTGTAACTTCCAAGAGAGCCAAAACCACATTCCTACTCAGAGCATCTCCTACCAAATTTTCTTTTCTTGGCATATATAGAATATCCAAATCGTAGGCCGCTAAAAATTCTAACAATTGCTACTGCCTCATGTTCAGATCCTTTTGTCTGAAAAGATACTTCAGGGACTTGTGTTCTATGAAGAGCTCAAACTTTTCACCCAACAAGTAATGCCTTCGCATCTTTAATGCAAACACCATGGAAAATAACTCCAAATCATGTATTGCATAATTCTTCTCATGAGGCTTCAGTTGTAAGCATACGCAATAACTTTCCCATACCGCATCAAAACCGTGTCCAATCCTACATCATAAGCATCTACATAAACAGTTAGTCCTTCACCCACATTTGGAATAGAAAAATCTTGAGTGTTGGTCAACCTCTTCTTCAATTCAACAAATGCTTCTTCACACCTTGGAGTCCAAACAAACTTATCATCCTTCTTCATCAATTGGGCTAGATGCAAGGCAATTTTGAAGTAGTCCTGGATGAATCTCTTATAAAATTCACCTATTCAAATTTCTATAGGAGTCTATGGTGTCTTCCATTCTTAAGCAAACCCCACCTTTGCTGTATCAACTGAAATCTCATCTCCCGACACAACATGTCCTAGGAATCTTACTTCTGATTGCCAAAAATGAAACTTAGAGAATTTTGCATTTAGAATGTGTTTCATTAATAGAGAATTTTGCATTTAGAATGTGTTTCATTGATGTTTATAACACCATTTCCAAATGGTGTTTGTGTTCTTTCTAGGTCTTAGAATAAATGAGAATATCATTTATGAAAACCAACAAAAATTTATTGAGAACATCCCTAAGAATGCGATTCATCAGATCAAAAAAATTAGTGGGTACATTTGTTAGCCCAAAAGGCATAAACAACCATTTAAAGAAAATGTATAGTACTCTAAATGTAGTTAAGGGCATACTATCCTTCGCTACCCTTAACTAGCAAAATCCTATATCAAGGTCCATTTGGAAAAATACTTAAGCACCATGAAGTTGGTCAGAAAGGTCGTCTATGTAGGGTAAGGGATACATATTCTAAATGGTCTTCTTATTTAACTCACAGAAATCCAAACAAAGTCTTAAAGAACCATTAGACTTAGCCACAAAAACTACAGCTGCTCCCCAACTTGAACGACTCGGTCTAATCAGCCATCTTCTTAACAAATCATCTGTCTGGTTTCTTAACTCCTTCTTCTCTCTTGGAGCCATTTTATGAATATGTTGAATTATAAGTCGCGAACTGGGAATTAAGTCAATACAAAACTCAATCCCCTAATGTGGTGGTTGACTATTAAACTCTTAAGTACATCATGGAAATCCTTAACAATTTCTATTGAACCTAAATCTTCTTTGGATGATTCTAATACATGAAGGATACTACTCATTCGCTTGCTAGGATCTTCACATAATATCTCCACTTCCCTTCCCGTCCTCCTTTTCAACACTAAAGTCTTCTCACCATAATCCAAGATAGATTCGTGCTCAGACAACCAATACATACCTCGTATAACATCAAACCCTTTAAAATCTAGGACAAACATGTCACAAGGAAAATAGTGGGCAAGGTAAAAAAATCACATCCTTACAAACCATGCATAGATTGGTGGTACCTCCTATAGGGTTAGACACACACAAACGGGGTTTAAATATTTTTATCGATTTTAAAGAAATAAAACTACGGGAAGCCCCTGTATTAAACAATACTCGAACAAAGATATCATTAATCATTGAAGTACCTTCAAGAACTCCCTTTCCTATAACATCTGCTGAGGTCGATGGTTCATCTTTGATGGCATAAACCATGGCTTGCTTTCTTCATTAGCGAACAATCCTTTAACATACCCTAGTTAATGATAGTTAAAGCAGAGTACTTCTAAAGCATTAGAGAAATAGGGCCTCTCTGCTGCTTCTGAACTTCTGGATTCAGACAGAACTTCGAAATATGGCACTTCTATTTGCAAAGATAACAACTAACATCCTTGAACCTATTTCCCTGACCTCCTTTCGACTTTCCCTTGCATTTCTTCTTCCATTGCGGGTTAAACTTCCTTTTGTCGGGTTGCTGTTACTATTGCTAGGTGTTGTAGTCGGGTTCTTTTTCTTAAGAACTTCATACCCGCAAAGCCGTGTCCACTAAGTCTACAAAAGATCCCTTTAGATGGATGGTCATATTCTCCTGAAACCCTTCTCTCATCCCCATCACAAAAATCTCATTCTTCTTAAGTGGAGTGTCGATCAACTCTAGACCAAATCGCGATAGCTCATTAAACTTGGTTTCGTATTAGGATACCGATAAACCTCCTTCCCTAAGTTCCTAAAAACTCTTATACATATGAGTCTTTCCTTCATTGGGCATTAAATGGTCTTCAAAACACTTCCTTAAATCTAGTCCAAGAAAAATCATCCTCAGGAATGTTCACTATAATAGAGTCCCATCATGCTGCCGCTCTATGTGTAATTGCCAAGATGCTAAGAAATGCTTATGTTCCTCTGAAATATCTAACCCCTTTAAAATACTCTCGCAAGAACGAAGCCAATCTTGGACTTTTATAATAGATTCCATGCCCTCAAACGACTTCCATCCCAGATTAGTATAGTCTTTGCATAGAGATGCAAAGCTTATACGGAGCTGCATTGGTGCTGCCTCTTCAATTACTCCAACCCTTCCAACATTTGAAGCTCGACCATTGGTGATCGTGGTGCTGCTAGCTCCTCTACATTGTCTTTCCCTATTGCTCATTGTTACTACCCGATGATAGTAAGATAACTTTAGAATTCTTGGATGAGATAATATAAGGAAAAAGGGTACTAATCAAACATATCAAAGATGATCAAAATAATTCAATTATATATATATATATATATATATATATATCATCTGTGCACTCTCATAAACTAAAATCATTCTAGGCTATTACTTTTCCTATCTCTAATGAGTTGACCCCAACCAAGGCCTATGTGTTCTCTCAACCTAAGATTTAGTACTATATGTAACGATCTACCTTTCTTACTCCTAAAGATGACACTTAATACATCTGTGGTATTCATGTGCCGATCATCTAGGTGTCCAAAAGGCAAGCTGTTAGGATAAAAAGAAAGAAAAGATAAGAAGAAAGAAATGCAAAATCTCACAACGCAAGGCAATAACATATAATGGAATATAAGATAGTACATAGCATCATTTCTAAAATGAATATCAAAGTCACAACAGGTACTAACTATAGCCAGGAACAGTTATAACTATCTGCCCCCACAATGCTAATATAAAATATACATACAATGGAAATAAACATATAACTCGCTGATGCTAAAGCCTAGTGCTCCATGCTCCTCCAAAATGCATGTTTAAGAACCCGAACTACTTAACTACTCATACAAATTTGAGTACCTAAGAGTTTTAGGGAAAAGAAAGAAAAACTTTGGGTCAAATATGGGTCTAGTGTGAGTAAATTCCAAACAACTGAATTTTTGTACTTATAAAACTCTTTTAAAGCAAATGTATCTTATATGACCACGCCGCACATAGTTAGGTTTTTGCCTTACAATAACCAAATCCTTTTAATAGAAATTCAATGATATTATAATAATGTCTAGGGTTTAAAGTAAATATTAAACATAGCTAAAATGCTTGCATCTCACTTCCAACATATTTAGGCACAACTAAGTCCGTAAGACACTTATTGAAAACGCATTCCATATAATGAAAAGACTACTGGGGTATCGCCGGCCATAGTACACCTCTAGATAAAATGTACCGAGGTCGAACTATTGACCCTTACAAATCAGGACCAGTATACCCCCCACCGGATAATACCAAATATGTCATCATCCCGATTGCAATCAACAACCGTACAGACGCCCTAGCATACACAAACTGAGAATATTGATCTAGATCGGGTGATGACCATACCCTAAAGGGTGCGATCCACTTAGCTCTAAAGCATATCCCCTTATTTTAGTTATTTCCGATTGTGAGGCTTAAGGCTACACTTTACCTTATCATATAGCATTCCCAATTAGAATGCTAACACTGCACTTTAAGCAAAAATGCAATGCTAGCATTCGTTCATATAAGTTCAAGATATGAACAAACCAAAGGCACTACTTCTACTACATCCATTTTGGAATCGCCTTCAAGATTAACAGCTAGTAGCCCTTGCACATCAAAGATCTTCATCTTCGATTCCATCATCTTTTAAATGTTTCCAATTTGAACACTTACCTTGGTTCGATGTGGTTTTCGAATAAATCATGTTATCCAATCCTAATCTCTTCGAGCCAACATACGATAATTTTAAAATAGGCCAAGTTATCGATAGTGGGCAAATCCACTATCTGGGGTGCGTATAGATTTGCATATGAAAAAATAGGATGTTCTATGCTTATTCCCATTTTTTGATTTCAAACAGAACTATCCTTTGATTAACAATGAAGTCGGGCAAGTTGGAAAACTAACCTTGACTCGACGTACATTTCTACTTCTCGGGATAGAGATAGTTTCCGTATTTTGGAATTTAGTATTAAATATACAATGAAGTATCTTCCATATACTTAGTTTATCATTATCCATTTATCGAAATTAATCCTTGTATACTTATCATGTTTTCGATATTTCGACTTCTCCATCCTTCGCCTAGAAAATCAATTTCTAGATTTCATAAATAGAGGAAAGTCTACGGCTTTTAGTGCTAAACACGAGATGATTTACTTTCAATAAAACGTGTCAAGTTTTAGCATAACTTGTTCATTATTATTTTTTTCTAATTAATTGCACAGACAGAGAAATCCCTTGTATTTAAACCCATCTTTTGTAAAAGAAAGTTGTTTTCAAACAAAACGATCCTTAGAAATAAAGTGATTATAAATTAAAAACCTTTAATTAATTAATTCAAAATAAGTTTAAACCTTTTAGTAAATAGTAATTAAATCTTAATTAATTAAGTAATATTTAATCCCTAACTGATTAATAATTAATTAACCAATTATCTAACTTTTAAATACATTTTCCTTCCATATTGAATTACTTTATAAACCTTGTATAAAGTCTTGGAAACAATATTAAATTTTTTAAAAACTTTATAAAACATTTCTAGCAAATAAAATAAGTAAACAAGTTTAAACACACGAGATCTCAATGTCACAACATATACAAATCCAAATGCTAACTTTCGCTTTATAACATCCATATACATACTCATACATTTATACAAATGCCAAAAAATACATATAATAAGTAAATGCCATAGTTTGCAAACTATTACTTAAGCATTTCACTATACTTTCAAGTTCACATAAATCACAAAATAGAAACACGTACTTTTGAACTAAGAATGAAACGAACATCCAAAAGTTATAGAAGAAAATAAAATATGAAGAAATTTAAATGAAAATGAAGAAAAAGAGAGACACAATCGTTTATAGTGGTTCGACAAAGCTTGGCCTATACCTACTTTGATATTTTATTGCTGATTTATGATTTTGGGGCAAAAGTTCTTGAGACTTGGTACAACTTCCACATTTAGAATTTCAAAAATACAAGAATATATGAAGTACAAGAGCTAGAGACAAAATGATACCCAAAAATAAGCCTTACTCCTCTATTTATAGAGGTAGGGAGCCTAATATCTCACATGTAATATCTCCAAGCAGTTGTGCATGAATTTAACCAGTTCTCCCAAAATAATAGGCACCATCCTAGCAATATCTGGTAAGCGATATCGATCCCCAAGTGGGAGTCAGTACCGATCCCCAAGTTCACCTTTTTGGTGTCTTCTACTTCTTGCTTTAGAACATCTTGTAGTTAGCTTCGTGATTCCATAGTTGTTTGCACCAATATTAACTTACTTCTGAGTCCAAATGATGGAGTCGAAGAAGAACAAAGTTGTAGTTTCAAGTGTTCGTGAAGACTGGCGAAAAATTGCATTGATTCAATAAATATTTTTGGAAATAGGGCCTTTGGCTCAGTATATATATGTAGGCAGAAGATGGGGTTTACCCAAGTTGTTACTAAGAGTCGGTACCGATCCCCAAGTAGGAGTCGATACCAGCCCCAACTCGGGGGATCCCATAGTTGTGCTATCTTGAGTTGTTTTGGCTTTTTCTCCGCGACTCTATCTATGCTTGATTTTTGGACTCCTGGGCTATCTCTCTGAGCTTCCTGCCTTGATAACTCCAAGTTCGATCCATTTTGTCTATCCGAATGACTCTCGGTCAAAAGGCTGGATAACACTTTCCCCCAAAGTACTTCTCATTTCAAACATGATGTGCTTTAAATCAAGACAAGCTCTAATTTCCACGAAGGATCCCACTCTGTGCTTTAAATGGGCAATATCCTTCCATGAATCAGTTCTGTGAAATGTTATATCTATAGTGATCCCTCGTGATGTTTCGCCAATATTCGAGATTATAAATCTAGAGTGTAATCTCGTATCTACTATTCTGATTCTATCGATTCTAAACTAATTCCATCCATGAGTTCCTCGAGTATAAATTTGAATTTCGTTTAATTTTATTCATTAAGCATTAGATATTTACATGTACACATGTCTACGTGCACGTTCGTTTGTTAGGAGAGTACATATACATGGTCTGTCACACGTAGAGGCATTAACACAACTCCGAAAATATACGAACATATATGTTTGGAAGTTTTTTCAATACTCGAGACTTAGTACTGATCCCTGAACTAGGAGTCGGTACCAACTCCACACTTGGAAAGATTATATAACCCATTTCTTTTTATTTTGACTTCTACTAATTCACTTGCAACCAATTCAAGACCTTACCTTCTGTTATTAGAAAGACTTCGTCTTCTCAAATTGAACCCCGCTTCACCTGAATGATCGACCGCCATTGCTTGTTACCTGCTCGCGTTCTCTTAGGTACGGGTCAGCCTATTATTGCTCCACTTCCCGACAAGTGCTCTCAACCGAGACCACATGCGCTTACAATAGAATATGCGACTATTACACCTTCCACAATAATTCCAACTGTCTCGATTGAAGATGAACACTGCATTGATGCACAGATGATTGAAGCTTTGCTTGGTAAGGAAGCAGACAACCCTCAAGAAACTCAATCTGATGACATCGTAGTTATCGCCAAAGTCTCTGAATCCTCCTGGGGCCGCTCCATTGGTGGACTTAAGCAGAAGCTTATGACAGACATACTCCTTGCCATAGAGATCAAGCAAGAGAAGTTGGAAATCATTCCTCCTCCAAGGTCTGTTGTTTTTCCTAGGCAGACCATTTACGTCCCAGTTGACATTCTTTCACCTGGGAGTGCATAATAGACTCCTGTTGGATCCTCACAGAGCACCTCGATCTCCTCTCTTCCGCCTGGCAGTACTCAAAGTGCTTACTGGCTCATTTCAAAGCACTCCTATCAAAGGCCAAGCCAGTAGAGGAAGTGATGGAAAGAGGTAAGGAGAGAGCTTATAACATCCCCTATCTTAAGTCCCAAAGCTGAGCACTACAGACGTTGCAGTCATCTATAGTATTAACTTCCGACGACAAAATACGATAATGCTAATGGTATCCATAATATCAGAAGCAAATGAAAATGAAATAAGATCACAGTTTTAAAAAAAATTGATTACATTTCACAAACCATGTTTCATATCCAATTACATATTCCCAATCGTTTCTCAGGTTCAGATCAAATATAATTATTACACAAATATGCGAACGACAACATATAAAGATTCCCTCTTGGATGATCAGAGTACTAAATATTCATATCATACTTAATACGACACAATGGGAATAAAACAAAACAACTCCTAAATATAGCCAGCATCGGCCTTTTTCTCATCTCCGGAAGCTTTATTCGTCCACCTGCTAAAACCTGTGAACCTCAACTCTCAATCTACTTAAATCAATTTTTGAGCACTCGAGAGTTTAAGGGGAAAAACATAAACTTTGAATCAGACATAAAGACTGGGGTGAATAATACTATACATCTCAGTTATCTGATATTAAGTGACACTATGCCGCTTTGCGGAATGGATTTCCCCTCACTAATATCCTTTTAGAAACACATATTTTGCAAATCTGAAAAATGCAACCAAACTGGTTAAAAAAATATTAGCAATATCATATATGCATACAACCATGTAATAAATGGACTATCTGTTCGAAATTGTTTAGCTAACTACTAACCTTTGGCTGATTCGGGCCTATCGAACAAATTAAACAAATATTCCAACTTCTGTTAGGTACTCTTCTGGATGGTCTATCCCTAACATGCTTTTTCCAGGGTCAACTGATCCTAATGGTTTTGTGGGCTCACCAATAACCTATCTCTACTCTATAGACTCATTTCTATGTGTAACATCATTTTTGTCTTACCTATGATAAAGCCATACACACTGGAATTTTGGACTTATATTAGCTAGGGACTACTAGCTAAAGTATAGGACGGGACCCCATGCTAGCCCCATCTAGTGTTATAATATCTAAATCATTTTACTTAGGGTCATCTACCATTAAAATTTTCCTTGAAAACATTTCTTTCAAATTGATTTAACCCATTAAATATCCTTAAACAATGAATATATATTCTATGCTTTAATCAAATCACCTTTCCATGTTATATATACTTTACACAAAACATTATTGACGAAAACGTTCAAAACTTTTGATAGTACCCTTTCGAATCCATTGAAAGTACACCTTTCAAAACCATTTACATTAAATCTTTCGAAAACATTGAAATCATCTCTTTTGAAAGCTTTATAAAACCATAGACATCGTCTTTTCAAAATGCTTTAAACATGTCTTTTGAAACCATTGGAAACCTTCCATTAAAACCTTTCGAAAACATTAGGGAACCACCCCTTCGAAACCTTTATCATAAACCTTTCGAAAGTATTAAGTGCTTTACATAAATCAAACCTTTCGAAAGCATTTGGGTTCAAATAAAACTTGTAGAACAACCTTTCGTAACCATTTAAAACCATTACTTTCGCAACCATTTGGATTTAACTTTCAATTGCACAAAGGGTCGTAAGATAACCAAGTCAAAAGCAATCTTTCGAAAGCAATTCCTAAGTAAAAGAAGTGGACGGTGTCGGAACCAATCCTTACGAAAGCATTAGAGAAGCGACTTATATTTTAAAACAAATAAACCCTTTCGAAGGCATTGCTTCGAAAGGTAAGATGTTGAGCTAGGGTTTCGACCCCTTCGAAAGCTTTTTTATAAAAAAAAGGCGCAACCTCTTTTGAAACTATTCTTTAAAACCATTTGACCAAGTCGAAAGCTATCCAAGTCGAAAGCATTTCCTTCGAAACAAAGCAGGCACATTTCCTTATAAAAGAAAAGCAAGGTTTCGCCCTTTAGAAACCCCTTGTTTTGACCCAATACCTTTCGCCTATGTCTAATCCACTACTTACCAAGTATTTGATACCCGATGTATTGGTTTCGATGGAGATGGAGGCAGAAGTACCTAGTTAAAAGTAGGTGCCGAAAGTGGTGAAACAGCAAAAGTATGGTTAAAACAGAATTTTAACTTTAAAAAGTAATTCTTTTCAACTAACTTGCTTTGTTTGTCAACATATAGTTGGTTACTAATTTCTTTTCCAAATTTATTTTTAAAAGTACTGCTGAATTTCAAAGACAAAAAATTAAAATATTTACAAAATGCCTCCTTCTTTTATAAATATATAAAACATTTAAGTCCCATACCTTAAATAATTTTATATACTTATTAAAACGCTTAGGAAAATTCTGCAAAATTTCCCATAATTCACTTTTAATATGTTTTCTAGCATATATTAATTTCTGACCCAAAAATAATATAAATTAACCGTAATTAGTTTCAAATCCAATTAATCATTTTCTTTACTAGAAAATTAATTATAAATTCACATAAATCGAGAAAATTATGAAATTTGAAACCCATCTCTAAAATATTATTTCTGACATTATCTCAAATCGCAAAGCTTTTGGATGTAATCTAATAGGGTTTGATACTAAAACTTGTCATAAATCCATATGAAATAGCATAAATCATCAAAAAGCTTATATATCCATTTTAACTATAAAAAACATAGCAACACACTTTGCAAAAATATTCGGATCTTATCTAAAATCCAAAAACATCAAAAATTTGAGATGTAACCTATTAATCACCTTAGCTTTGTGATTAAGGAGTTGAGATTTGATCTTAGATTAAGCTGCTTAAGTTTCTTCCTCTTATCTTCTTCTTACTTTCCCTTAATGGTGGCTGGCCTCTCTTAGTATTTCATTTTGTGTTGAACGTGTAAAATGAAGTGGTGTGAGGGTTTAGGATATAAGGAAATGACTTATTCCTATTTTGCCTTATCTAATCCCGTTTGTACCAAAATTGGTCACAACACTCTTCGGAAGTATTTAAAGAGATAAAATGAAGAAAGTAAATGTAGAAAAGAGAATTATCTAACAAACATATCAAAAACAGATTAAAAAGAGTGGTTCGGCATATGTCCACTATGAAATTGATGATTTTATTGATGTTTGTTCGTTGATTACAACTGGTTACATTTGATTACAACAGTAAATTTTGAGTACAATAGTGATCTTGGACTGCAAAAATGGTTTCGACAGAGGCCGAACGTACGAGAGCTAAAAGTTCCTTTTCTGTAGACTCTGGGATGCTATTTATACACGCAGGATGCAAATATCTCGCTCAGATGTCGAGAGACCTCTTCTGGCACGTGGGTGGGCCCATGCAATTGATCTCATGTGATTTGCACACGATCTGAGATCAATACGAATGAGCTTCGTATCGATCAAAACCTCATCTAATCGAGTCGGGATCGATTATGAATGTTGGCGAGGATGTATGTAAGCTCCCGTGAAAATTTGGTGGCATTTGGACTGGTAGATTGTGAGTTATGATCGATGCAAGTTTGGGCTTCTCGGTCGTCGTTCTCTTTGTATCGATGGTGTTCGGATCAATCATTTTGTATCGATGATCATGCACATGATCGATTCGAGGTTCTTGCCGAATCGATCGAGTCTTTCCAATGTGTGCGCCTTGTTCGTATCGATCTGACTTGGTCTTGTTCGTATTGATCGAAGTTGTTCTGTTCGTATCGATTGTCGTGGCCTTGTTCGTATTGATACTCATAGGCTATTTTGTATCGGTAGCATAGGGCCATTTCATATCAACAGCAGAGGGCCATTTCGTATCGATGGCTGGAGGTTGTTTTATTCGTATTGATCGTTGATCGATCGATACAAATTGTGCGATTGGGATCGATGCGAATTGACTCCAATTTATCGATACAAAGTTGAAACAATTTGATGGATACGAACAACTAATAACATGATGGATATGAACGACATATAACGTGATTGATACGAACAGATGGATGTGAAATGATGGATACGAATAGATGGATGCGTGTGAGTTGATTTCTTTGGATTGCATCGATCATATCTTGAGCATACGAACTCTGATTGACTTGAAATTTGAAACATTGGATTTCATAGCTCTGCTTGTCATGTCATATTAATTATAGCTTGATCTAGGGTCGAAAAAAATTTACCGACATCTATAGGCAACCTGTGTATAATCGGTCCTCGGGACAAACTGTATTGGTTTCTAGCCAATTCCTTGGTGTCACGGCCTTGCTAAAAGGCGGGATAACATTTGCCCCCAAAGTACATCTTGTGAGAACATGATGTGCTTTGTAAAGTTACAATCTTCATCCTGGACATCATCTGACTTGTTGAACAGTTGTTGTCTTCTCGTCGAAAGATATAATATTTGATCGTTCTTCTATAATATCAACTGTTGACTGCCAATTGTTATACCGTGTACTGTTGTAATTGAGTGTTGTATGATAGTGATCTGTCATCTGTTGTTGTAGTCATTACCATACGAATATTCAATTCCTGTGAATTTTAAAAACTGGATGCTAATCCGACATACATGTGCGTACGCTAGCCTGACTCACATTAATGTTTGCACTTCCATGAGTCGTTGTTAGTTTTTTTGTATCGAATTCTATATTGACCCTCTCCTGAGTCAATGTGAAATTCGATTTGTAACAACACTTAATGGTTGTTTTGGAATGTCCCCTCGTATCGATCCTCTCTTGGATTGACGTAAAAGGTCAAAAAAATGATTTCGTATCGATGGTTTGATTGGTACGAATAGCTTGCTTTGAATCGATTCTAGTTGATGGTCATGAACTGTTGCGGATGTAGTTCTATGGTGAATAGAGACCCTTCGTATCACAAATGCAGAAAATCGTCCACACCTGTCGTTAACACTGGGAGACGAAACATTTCCCTTTGAGTGCGAGTCCGCATATATAGAGCTGGGACTTCGAAAATTTTTGGTCCATTATTATTTTCTGTCTTCGTATCGATAGAAAAAACTGAGAAATAGACAATAGCCTTCGTCCTCAAACCATCACGTCTCGTTAATCCCTCGAATCGATACTCTTATCTAGGTAATTAGTCGCATAATATCACATTAAAAATGTTAAGACTTGAGATTTAACGTCAATTCGTCCATAATCGCGGCCAATTTTGATGATGATGAGGCTGGAATTGGGTTGGAGCATGGTTGAGGTGGAAGGAATCGGAGTCTGAAGTGTTTGGAGGAGAAGGTGGAAAGGATGATGGACATGCATGGTGCATTCATGTCGATCTGGACACATCGGCATTTAGTATCGATCTGGACATATTGGAATTTCATATCGAAGGAGGAGATTGCTTTGTATCAATAGCCAGCGGACATTAGCATCGATCGATTGACGATTGGCATTATCGACTCACCACGATCGATACGAAATCTTGGGTATGGTGATCAAACGAATGTGTTGCTGTAGATCGATACAAAGCATAGGGTTTTGCATCGATACAACGTAACCTCCAGGCGATCGATACGAAGTACCATCGTACAATCGATACTAACCTCTGCTATCGATGATCGATATGAGCGGCGTTCCTGGTGATCGATACGAATGAAGCCTCCTATGATCAATTCTGGTTTTGATCTCAATGGATAGAAAATTTTTTCATACTCGAATATTTGACTCGGACGAGCTTCTGCCTTGTATGACTGAACTTAATCGTCATTGCATATCTGACTGCCCTTTGAAGCTTATCGATGTAACTGTAACTTAATAAAAATTTAACAAACTTTAACTCGGATCGATCTTTAAAGTCAAGATGGTACAGTGATGATGGTCAACGATGACGGTCACTTCCAATTGAATCTTGTATTCTTGTCTTTAAATATTTTCTCAAACTCTGTAGAATTTCTCAAGTAATATGTAGCACTGCACTGCATAACACACTCATGCACTTCACGCTGGGGAACACACGGGCTTATTATCGTCTAATGATGGTTTTTGATAAGTTGATTAACTATGGAATCCACAAGTTCTCAATAGCAAGAAACCCGAAGTTCATCTCTTTTAATAATAAAGTTGTCGGCCATCACGGCCGAGGTCATCGATCTAGCTACGGACGAGTTGCCAGGAGCAAATTTTATTGCAAACCCACAAGATTTTAGGCCGCCCAATAGTTCCGAAGATATACTGGGATGGATATTCCTAAGACATGGTCTGTCGTTGGGCGACATCCTATTACCCGGGCCAAATGATAGACCATACGCTCCCTCGGAGGGGTTTACTGCTGTTAGCAGGCATTCGTGCACAGCTGGGACGCTTCACCCATTTAACCAATACATTCGAGAAGTGTTGGCTTTTTTAGGAATTTCCACCACACAACTACACCCTAATGGAAACGCGCTGTTGAATAGCCTATTCATTGTATCCATGGAGAATCTTTTTCGACCTCTGGCTCCGATCGAAATCAGATACCTATTTAATGTTAAAAGTCGGGGAGTTAGTCCTTCGTTCACATTCCCGGAGGCAGTTAGGAACTGTGAAGTGGTGATGGGCTCTTGGACCAAGCTCAGCTATTTCAAGATAGAATGGTTCTATGTCCAATGCCCACCAAGATTCGCCAGTCGATGGTTAGCCAGACGTAAGTGTCATAATTTTCTTCGGTAATTCATGAATTTGTTGTAACCAATGCTGAATCTCATATATTCTTTCCTTTTACTTCCATAATCCCACGACCTGAAGGTGCACACTTTAAAGAAATAGTGTGGGTCCTTCAAGAAGTGCCGAGTGAAATGAGGGACATAGACTCGGTGCTAACAGATAAAAATTTGAGGACTGTCGGGCTAATTGAGCGAAATCAGACCATTAGGCTTGAAGGAACGTTGAGGGCGGAACCAGTGAAATAGGCTAAACGTAGAGAGCCCAGGATTGTAATAACCGAAGAGGGTGAGGAAGAAAATACACCCACCAATGATGAACCCATAGCCGGGCGTACTAACAGCTTTCAAAGTCTTGAGGGAAGGAGGAAAGGCAAGGCTACAGCGCATAAGCGCCACAAATCTTTGAGATGGAAATCTGTAATCGTGTCTTTGCCTGTTCTCGGTATTATAATTTCAAAGGCTCCTCCCTCACAAGTGGAGAACCTTTTCGAAGGGCTTGCCGATATCCCAATCCCGGATTATGTGTCACTTCAACATGACGCCGGATTGGAGGAGCTTCAAAGTTCTTTAGACTTAAGCGAGTCTCTTCCCACAAGCGTGGCCGACATTTTCGGTTGGTGGGGTGGTTGCACATACATATACACTTCACGAACACTACATGATTTACCATCACAAGCTGCTTACTTCAGAAGATTACTAACTCTATTGTTATTTCTTCTTTACAGATTCAATAATCAGAAAAATTCTATGTTGGGAAGTCTCCGCTCTACACGGCAATCATCTAGCTCATATTACAAGTCCCTTCGGAGGAAGGTCGAAAGAAACCACGATCGTGGTTATTCAAGCCAAGAACGTCACGAGAGAGAGAGGGATTGGGATTATAGACATCGATCCCGATCGCGATCTCCTTCTAGAGCCCCTATACAACCTTCGGGCCATGTAAAAAAACAGATAGAGCCTCCTCGCTAAAAATCATCTTCTCAAACGTCTAGGCCTGAATCACAGTGTCGTAGACATAAGGCTGAAACTCCTATTGTTGATGAGCAAGTAATCAGTGAGCCCACTGAGGAAGGGGCTATGAGAATTTCTTAGCGGGAGAAAGATTTTCCAAACTTATGCTTTGACGGAAATTCGTCTTCCCCCCTCACTAAAAGAGAATTCCATCAGAAGCAGACACACAATGCATGATTATATTCATGATATCTACACTCAGTGCAAGAAGTGGGGGAAAGCTGCAGAGAAAGCATCAAAGGTGGCCTTTGAGCGGGAGAATACCATAGAGAAATTAGAAAGCAAACTCGCTCAAAAGGACCGGATTATTCAAGTGCTTAACGGGAAGCCGAATCCTCTCAAAAATCATAAATAGAGGCCACCCAAAAGGCCGATGAGGCGAATTTGGCAATGGAGAGGATGCAGCAGATGCATTTTGCCTAGGTGGAGGAGATGGGCCACCGAAACACCACTGTCACAGATGAACGGGATGTTTCTCTCAAAGAACTTAACGAGCTCAAAGTCAAATTTTTCGAAATCATCAAAGAGAGGGATGATGCAAATAGCGTAGCCCAGAAGGCATGTGAATAGGCCGTAGTGCTTTGGGGCGAACGGGATGCGACTACGGCTAAGGTCCGGGAGGTGGAAACTGAGGTCGAGGAGTAGGTCAAAATGGTGGAGTCCAGGCAATAGCCTGACATTGAAGATCTCCTCATTACCAATAATGTTAACGTCTTGAGGCGTAGGAATGTTGCCTGGCTCGATAACTATCCGACACATTTATACAACACCTGGGGCAGATTAATAGAAGATGAGAAGGCTGCCCATCAGGGTGAATCGGTTGATGAATTCAAGCTTGACAACCGAGTGCTGAATGAAGACAAAAGGAAAGTTCTCCATGATGCCATGGTTTCACATGGGAAAGAGAAACTTGGAGCTCAGCATTCGGAGGTCGGAGAAGGTTCTAGTGTCGAGCACCACGATACAAGTCCCGAAACTCTTGTGCCGACTTAGCCTAAGCCGACTTCTGTGGTTGGTTCTCAATCTGTTCCTGCTTACAACCCGATCAACCTCAGACATCTCAAGCTGGCGAGAAAATTTGTAAAGCCGTTCAGCCGCCAATGAGTCAAACTGAGGAGGGTACTCTAAACATTTCGCATGCTTGTTCACGATCGGAAGCCTCACTTGAAATATTTAATAACAGTTTTTCTTTATCTCTTTCTAGTGATTGGAGCCACATCAATCGCACCTCCTGCAACTCAAGAGTTGCATCAAGAGTAGGAGGCGATCGTTATGGAAGTGACAGCGACATCGACCACTGCTCCTACAGAGGATATACAAGGGAGGACACTCTCATTCATTGAACAGATGATGGAGGAACTTCTCAGTCATCATAGTGACCCTTTCTCTGACTTGTCATTTGTCATGAGTGGAGTAGCGCCAGTGACCAAATCCTCAGTCCCAACCGCAAGCGTTTTTGGCTATACACAAACACTTCATGAGGAAGAAATTATAGGAGAGATCAATGTTGAAATAGAAGCAGCTGCTCAAGCCAGTAGCCTCGAAGGTGGTTGGGCAGGCCCTGGTCCAGCCCCGTTACAAATGATGTCTCCAAGTGGCACTGTTGTCGACACCAGCGAGCCTATTCCGCCTCCTGTAGTGGACCCGACCCCTCCGACTCCGCCTGCTGGAAGTATTTTCATACACTTGAGTTTGTAGAAGGAAGTCGATATAACGCCCCCCGAAGGAGATCAGCCGCCGAGAGGCAAAGGCTCAAAGAGGAAACTCGGTTGCAGCTCTAGCGGGTCAACATCAAAGAGGAAGCCGAAGAAAAATAAATAATAGACATGCTTCCTTGGTGTATTTTTGGGTAGATAGGAACTTCTTTAGCTTTTGTTAGCCGTGTATAGATGCGGGTTCGGTCCCTGCTAGTAGGATTTTTGAAAATAACTTGTACATAAATTCCTTCCACAAATAGTTGAAATGAAATTCTATTTTGTCTTCAACTCAATTATCGTTTGTTTTCTTAAGTGTTCTAGCATTTGAATTCTTGTTTAGTAAACTTGTGAAGTTCTGACCTTTGGATCTGATTTTGAGTTTATTTGTTAAGTGTTGGAATCATGGCTACGAGTCATAACCAAACACTAAGCTGAACTCTGATGCTGCGCTGCTTCAGGTAGTCGACGTTTAAGTTCTGCCTCCAATTTCAGGGATGAGTTGTAAAGATCGGCTAGCGATTGCATTTCGCCTCCGATACACTGAGCTTAACGTCGTTGAATTGATGCTGAAACAAGTGAGGGTCGAGTGGTTGAATCACACACGCGCACTTATTGATGATCACATCCGCACTCCAAGGATTTGCATTTGTGTGTCGGCGGTCGGTCATGATTGTTTAAATTTTAAGTATATGTCCACACTTCGGGGACTTAAGTTATTATATGGGTGGTCAATCATACATGCTTGATACTTAGCATTTCGTCCGCACTGCTGGGGACTTAAAGTTAAATGCGGTCGATACTCCGGTTCACATTTTGAGAATCCGGAGTTAGTTGACGTTTGTACTCCAATTCACACTCCTGAAACCTGAAGTTGGTTGATGTTGACACCCCGATTCACAGTCTGGGAATCTGGAGTTAGTATTTATACACCAACTCGCACTCTGGGACTTGGAGTTGATGCTTATATTCCAGTTCCCACTTTGGGAACTTAGAGCTGATGTTTATACTTCAGTTCACACTCTAGGAAATTAGAGTTGATATTTATACTCTAGTTCGCGCTATGGGAACTTGGAGTTGGCCGACAAATGGTCAGTCACATCTGTTTAGGCGTTTGAATTTTGTTCGCACTTCGGGAAAGATGGATTCATCAGGATCGTGGACGGTAATTCACATCCACCCTGAGTTAACAAGCAAGGTCGTTAGATGGACGGGCCCATCCTCCTCAAACTTGGTCAAGATACGGGTGAATTCGTTAAGTGGACGGATCCACCCTCTTCGGAACCGCATTTATAAGTTTATACTCCTGCTCGCACTCTGGGAGACTGGAGTTAGTTAAAGAATCTTCGTGTATCAATCCTTTTTTGGCTTCAGTGTGATGGCTTTCCCCCGAGCTTGGGTTTCACTTAGCAAGTAACCGGTCGTATCACAGTTAAATCCTATTTGAATAAATCCCATCATCTTATGGAACTTAGCTCTTCGTGCATCGTGATGGTTGCATGACACATTCAATAAATCACAGCTCTGGCTCGAAGAGATTGCATTTTATTGCTGAAATAAGAAAATATGACAAATTCAGTTGCCTTATTATAAATTCAAATTTCAAAATGCAGAAAAAAATTACAAATGAAAAGTAGACTAAATAAATGAAGCCTGTCATGTGTAGTAGCAACGATCGGCAGAGTAAGACCGTCAACGCTTAATAATTTAAATGTGTCATCTTCGAGCTTTCGTTCAATAACATACGGCCCTTCCCACGTTGGTTTCACGTGTGAAGGAACCGGGTAGATTCTTTTGAGGACGAGATCGCCCAATGCGAAGGTTCGGGGCCAGACCTTGGAATTGTACAATAGGGAGACTTGACTTCGGTATGCGGCTGCCCTCAAATCAGCCTCTTCGTACTTCTTATCCAATAAATCCATGGATTCAGCAAGTAGTATGGCATTTGTCTTCGGATCATAATAACTCAAACGATGAGAAGTACTTCCATCTTGACTGGAATAACGGCTTCTGAACCGTAGGAAAGACAGAATAAAGTGTGTCCGATCGCAGACTTGTGGGTTGTTCGGTAAGCCGATAGAGCCATAGGAAGTTCATCGACACACTTGCCCCCGGCCTTTTTCAGTCGTTTCTTCAAAATAGACTTTATAACTTTGCTCACAGCTTCAACTTGTCCATTCGCTTGAGGGTGTGCAACTGCAGAGAATTTCTTTTGAATGTGGAATCGTTGACAGAAATCCTTGAACTCAACACTGTCAAATCGGTTTTCGTTATCAGTGATGATGGTATGTGGGGGACCAAATCGACAGATAATTTTACGGACTACAAAGTTGATCGCCTTCTTCGTCGTGATTGTAGCAGGAAGTTCAGCTTTAGCCTACTTGGTGAAGTAATCAACTACGATGATGGCGTACTTAGCACCACCTTTGGCCAGAGGTAGAGAGCTAATAATATCAATGCCCCAGACTGCAAACGGGCATGGACTGACCATCTGGGTTATTTCGGTAGGAGGGACTCTAGGAATCCGAGCGTGTTTTTGACATCTGTCACATTTTCTGGCATAATCTGATGCATCACGATTCACGGTTATCCAGTAGTATCCATATCGGAGTACTTTCTTAGCAAGAGCTTGCCCACGGTGTAATCGCCAAATTATCCTTCGTGTACATCATATAACACTCGTTTAATTTCATCGTAAGAGATACACCGAAATAGAGGGACAGAGTATCCTCTTCTATAATGACTCCATTGTGAATAGTGAACCACGAGGCTTTTTGAAGAACTTGCCTTTTTTTACTCATGCGCTTTGGCAGTGTACCATGCTCGAGATAATTCTAAATGGAGTCATCCTTGACTCCTTATCAGAAACAACTTCAAATACCCCATCCGTCTCCATTCGATCAATGCTTGGAGAAGATAATGTTTCCATAGGAACGAGTCCCATTTGTTGCGCTTCACCTGTGCTGGCTAGCTTTGCCAATGAATCAGGTTTTTTGATTGCGCTCTCGGGGGATTCAGTAGATAGCATAATAATTGAACTGATTTAGCATCTCCTGGACCCGAACTAGGTAAGCAGCCAATCTTCGATCTTTGGCCTGGTACTACCCCGAACTTGAATACGACCAGTTGCGAATCACAATAAATCTCCACGACAATGATTTTTAATTCTCATACCAGTCTCAATCCGGCAATCAAGGCTTCGTACTCAGCTTCATTGTTGGTCACACGAAAATCAAACTTCAAAGAATAGCATATAGATCGACCTTCAGGAGTTTCAAGTACAAGCCCGACACCTGAGCAACAGTCATTTGATGCACCATCAGTATGCAGCTTCCAGATATATTTGGGAGATTCACTAGTTTTAGGCAAGTCCTCTGGTATGGTAAATTCAGCTATGAAATTTGCCAAGACTTGTCCTTGAATGACTCACCTTGGAGTGTAGGCAATATCAAACTGATTTAGCTTGATATTCCACTTGAGTAACCTACCAGATATCTCTGACCGCATAAGGACCTGTCGTAACGGCTTTTTAGTGTAAACAGTGACAGGATGAGCTTGGAAATACGGACGGAGCTTCCTTGAGGCAATAACGAGACAACAAGCCAATTTCTCTAGCTTAAGATAATATCTCTCAGCTCTGGTTAGTCATTTGCTAATATAGTAGACTGGTTTTTGCACTCGGTCTTCCTCCCGAATTAAGGAACCACTAATTGTGTTTTCTGATACCTCCAAGTGAAGGTACAATTTCTCATGATCGATAGGTTTTAAAAAAAATAGGTGTGTGGAGAGATGCTGAATTAGTGCTCGGAATGCGTCCTCATATTCCGTGGTCCATTCAAAGTTCCATTTCCCTTTTCAGATCAAATCGAAAAAGGGAATGAATTTTTCAGTGGACTTTAAAATGAACCTGCTTAGTGCAGCTACTTTCTCGTTGAGGCTTTGGACTTGCTTTATGTTTCTTAGAGTCTCAAGGTTTCTGATCGTCCAGATCTCTTCGGGATTGGCCTTAATTTCTCCAGCGTTGACGATAAACCCAAAGTCCGGATGCAACCCCAAAGTGACATTTCAACGGATTGAGCTTCATTCTATATTATCGGAGGATATTAAACATTGACTCTAGGTCTTTAATTTGATCATTGGAGAATCGAGATTTCACTAGTATGTCGTCCACGTATACCTCCATAGTTTTCCCAATCTGGTAGGCGAACATCTGATTAACCAATCGTTGGTAAGTTGCACCGGTGTTCTTGAGTCCAAAAGGCATAACTTTGTAGAAATAGAGTCCCAGATCGGTCATCAAGCTGGTATGCTACTGGTCGGGCAAGTGCATGAGTATCTGGTTGTTGCCTGAATATGCATCCATGAAGGATAGGAATTCATGTCCAGCCGTTGAATCTACTAGCTGATCGATTTGAGGAAGTCAAAAACTATCTATAGGGTAAGCTTTTTTCAAGTCTGAATGGTCGGCACACGTTCTCCATTTCCCAGTTGGTTTTCGGATGAGTATAAGGTCAGAACCAATTCCAGGTACAATGCATCTCAAATAAATCCATTCGATTTAAGCTTATCTACCGCTTCCTTAAGGGCGGCAGATCTCTCTGGATCCATACCACGCCTTTTTTGCTTGACCGAGATGTACCGCGTGTCAATGTTCAACGTGTGACTTGCGATGTCCCGGGAGATTCCACACATGTCAGAATGTGTCCAAGCAAACACGTCAAAATTTTCTCGAAAAAATTCAACCAATTCCTCTTGCATTTGTTGGCTTCACTGAGATCCCATCTTTATCATTCTAGAATCGTCGCTATTGTCAATTGGGACATCGATCGTCAGTTCGGCCGGAGAAGCTTGACTGTCTTTACTTTCATCTTCACTTTCATTATCTCTCGGGTCAAGATCTCTTTGGAACAGGTTGGGGTAGGCCTGCGCACATGCATCAATTGTCAATTTTCAGCGAAATGGACATAGAGGGATTCCTCTATGCCCTTTCCTTTTTCTTTCCACTGTGCATCTCACAGCTCAGCAACATAACAGGCTCTCCCAACAGCCTGATCTCCTTGAACAACTCCCACTCCACGGTCGTGGGGAACTATAGAGTCAAACACCATGGGGAATTGGCAGCCTTGAACTCAGCTAAGGTTGGTCGGCCCATGAAAGCATTGTACGGCGAGTCTATGTCCAATACAACCAATTGTAATATCCGGACTCTCCGGCGTTCTCCGGTTCGAAACTCCACTGGCAATTCCACCACTCCAGTGGGTATGGTTGCACTTCCGTTGAAGCCATGAATATGGGACTGGCAAGGCTACAAATCTTTAGCCTCCATCTTCATCTGGTCATAGGCTCGCTTAAATAGTATATTCACAGAACTTCCACTGTCGACTAGGATCCTCCTCATCCAAACATGACCTACTTGAGCTGATATGACAAGTGGATCAATAGCGGGGGCTTCGACCTTGTCAGCATCTCTATCTCAAAACAATATGTCATCAGTCATTATCTTCTGTTGTTTGGCTGGAGCCCCATCATCAAAACTACTACAACACTCGAATTCCACATGCCTAATAGAACTGGCATACGACTCCATTTCCTTCCAGCTTCGGTCTACTGAATGAGGACCACGACTAACAATATTTATCATAGCCTCCTGCCAGTATGAACGGGTTCCTCCGGTCTTGCCTGATTAGGTATACGATTTTGATTTAATGGGCCCGCACCTTCAGATTGCGGCGCCCGCACAAACTGCTCTAACTTCCCCTCTCTTATAAACTTTTCAATGAGATCTTGCAAGTGACGGCACCCATTCGTATTATGGCCGTAGCTATCGTGGAATCTGCAAAACTTTCCTGTTTGGATTTGCTTCTCTGATGATGGTCTCGGGGCAGGTTTTTTGTCTTGAATGGTATTACAAGTCGATAAGTACACATTTTCCAATGATGTATTCAAAGGAGTGTAATTATCAAACATGGGAGCCCTATGTCATGGACCACGATTCTGATCCCTTTTCTTATTTCTGTCTCCATCACCTCTCTGCCGATTCTGTTTATTTTGAATATTCAACTGCACTTTTTCGGAACTCTCCCCAGATTGTTTAACAGCTACATTACTCTAGATTCCTTCGACACTGGGCCCTGCGTCATCCTTTTTCCTAGACTTTTTCGCATCCTCCCTTCTCAAGAATTGGGCTGCCTTGGAATAGAAACGGTTCAACGACGCAGGAGGCTTTCTGGCCAACCAGTTGTCGAATTCTAAATTGGGATCAATCCCCTTAGTTAGTGCCATCAGAATTGGGTTATCGTGGGGATTGCTAATCTCAGCACACGCATCATGAAATCTTTCTAGATAACGCTTGAGTGTCTCTCCAGGGGCTTGAGTGACACTAGACAAAATGTTAACATCCTTCGGTCTTGTTACATGCATCCGGAACTGCTCAACAAACTTTATAGCCAACTGATCAAATCATGAGACAGATCGAGGTGGCGGACGGGTAAACCACATGGTAGTTATGCCTCCAAGAAAGATTGGAAAACTTTGGCATTTTATTGCATCATCAGCTCGTGCAACATTCATCAAGCATTCTTACTTTAGAATATGCTGATTAGGACCCGAGCTTCCTTCGTAGACGGGTAGCGCAGGCATCCTAAATCACCGAGGTGGTTCAGCATAGAGTATGTCATCAGTGAAAGGGGTATGACTCCGGGAGATTCCTCAGTCATCATTAGTGAGACCCTGACTTTCATGAATCATTTGATGTATCATCGCCGGTATATCTGGCATCTGGACATTTTAAGCGCGTTGGGCCTAGGTGTTGTCGGGTTCCACAATGCGAGGCTGGGCTGGACGTGGTCGACGGTCCAGATCTCGCCTCCTTGGTTCTAAGTCTTCAAGGATGCAAGGCTTAGAAGTATGCAGACACTGGATCGGGTCTGTCCAGTTTCGAGCATCAACTCCCTGCTCGGTAGCAGTGGTGGTAGCTTGATTGTCTGCAACATGATATGGAATAGAACCTCCTCGGGAGGAGGGTCCAGTCTGATGGCTGGCAGATGGGCCAATTCATGGTTGCCCAAGGCTTAGTGCGTGCTGATGTGCAGTAGCTTGGGTATAACTCTCATCTAGTCGTGGGCGCGTAGATCTGTGATGATAGTCTGAAGAAGCCGAACTTTTAATAGATGAATAGGAAACCTGATCCCTCCTAGATCTCCTATGCCTTTGGAGATTCAGCTGATTGGTCAATTCAGCATTGGCACGCAGCTATTGAGTAAGTTGCTGATGGCTTTGTGTCAGCTCTTGCATTAGCATCTAAAACTCTATCCTGGTGACAGGACCTTCCGGATCTAATGGTCTGGCAGCATTCTAATCAGTTGGATGTAGTTGCATGGGATTCTGACGATCCAATCCTTCTGGATCTGCAGCGGTAGAGGTGGTCCTTGTGTTTACCATGATGAATAGCGAAGCTCTTTTCAAGATCTGATGCAAACTTGAATAGGATGGAAGAAGTCTGAACTTGAGATCTGGATCTTCTTCTTAGATTTAGGCAATCCGATATCGGTAGTAGATCCAATGAGTAGGAGAAACATTGTGTTCTCTCAGTGAAAGCACTAAAGTGTTTGTACCAAAATTGGGCACAACACTCTTCGAAAGTATTTGAAAAGATAAAATGAGGAAAGTAAATGTTAAAAAGATAATTATCTAACAAACACTTCAAAAATAGATAAGAAAAACACATAGAAACACAAAGATTTAGAGTGCTTCGGCGTGGCCTATGTCCACTATGAAATTGATGATTTATTGATGTTTGTTTGCTGATTACAACTAGTTACAGCGGATTACAACAGTAAATTTCAAGTACAACAGTGATCTTGGAGTTCAAAAATGGTTTCGGCAGAGTCTGGACGTAGGAGAGCTAAAAGTCCTTTTTCTTTAGACTTTGGGATGCAATTTATAGGCGTAGGATGCAAATATCTCGCTCAGATCTTGGGAGACCTCTTCTGGCACGTGGGTGGGCCCATGCGATCGATCTGATGTAATTTGCACACGATCTGAGATCAATACAATTGAGCTTCGCATCGATCAAAACTTCATGCAATTGAGTCGGGATCGATTGTGAATGTTTCTGAGGATGTACATATGCTCCTGCGAAAATTTGGTGGCATTTGGACTGGTAGATTGTGAGTTATGATCAATGCAAGTTTGGGCTTCTCGGTCGCCATTCTCTTCACATCGATGATGTTCGAATCAATTATTTCGTATCATTAATCATGCACGTGATGCCAGTTGATGTGGCACTCGCTTCTAGGATCGATCCGAGGTTCATACCGAATCGATCGAGCCTTCCCAATGTTTGCGCCTTGTTCGTATCGATTTGACTTTGTCTTGTTCGTATTGATCGAAGTTGTTTTGTTCGTATTAATTTTCATGGCCTTGTTCGTATCGGTGCTCATAGGCTATTTTGTATCGATAGCAGAGGTCCATTTCGTATCGATAGCTGGAGGTTGTTTTATTCATTTCGATCGTTGATCGATCGATACAAACTGTGTGATTGGGATCAATGCGAATTGACTATAATTTATTGATAGGAAGTTGAACCAATTCGATGGATATGAACAACTGATAATGTGATGGATACAAATGACAGATACCGTGATGGATACGAACGGATGGATGCGAAATGATGGATACGAACAAATGGATGCGTGTGAGTTGATTTTTTTAGATTGCATCAATCATATCTTGAGCATACGAATTCCAATTGACTCGAAATTTGGAACGTTGGCTTTCATAGCTTTGCATGTCATGTCATATCAATTGTGCTTGATCTGGACTGGGACAAAATTTACCGACATCCATAGGGAACCTATGTATAACCGGTCCACGGGACAAACTATCTTTGGTTTCTAGCCAATTTCTTGGTGTCACGACCTTGCCAAAAGGTGGGATAACGAATCCCCTAACCTATTTCATTTTAGTTTCCTTAGTTCATTATTTTAAATTAGCGTGACTACCTCTATTGACACAAATCTCAATCCCTTAATCATTTCATTATTTAATTTAATTTAACTAATTAAATGTCCTAAATAATGTTAACCAAGATTAGGGTCGTTACATAACTTGAGTAAAGTCTCCCGTACTTCTAAAAAGAAGTCAAAGAAGAAATAGTTGCTAGTTTTTTTTCAGTATATAGACTCCTTTTGTTTGTTGGTCGGCTTTGTACTGGTTTGACCCTCATTTTTAATTTTTTTGCTTTTAGTGCGAACCATTTGTACTTATCTTACCTAGTTTAATGTTAACAACAAGATTTTTTGTTTTGTAAAATCTTTGTTCAAATCTGTCTAAGTACCTAAGAAATACACTTTCCATTCAATGTACTTACGATTTATTTCTTTTAGCGAACAATTTCGGATCAAGTCCTTAATCCATTTTGTGATTTGCTGACTTGCAAAGTTCTAGAAAATGAAAAGCAATCCTTAGGGTATACCACTTAGAATAGTTGCTTGAGTATCCTTTTCGAGGATAATAAGTTCCAACCACACCAACCTCCGAGCAAGAGTTTGAGTTAACTACTTATAATCATAGTCCGTTCATCCTTATCCAGGATGTTAGCATTCGACCTCGCCTAACTCCGCGTATTGATCCAAGGCTTAAAAATTAGATCCGCTTTATGTCGAGCGTGGACCTTCTATTTCGCCTACTTCGGGAAAGATGTTAAGGATTAGACGGACTTGTCACACCTATTTCTATTTATACTTCTGCCCCCGGTCTGAAGATGAGTGTTGAGTGAGTGATTGGTCGTATCACACTCGTTTTGATTTATACTCCTACACTCCATCTGAGGGTCAGAGTTGGCGTACAGATAGCTGTATCACATCTAGTTTTAAGTTTGTGCTCTTTCTTTCAATCTGAAGGGAAGAGTTAGTTTGTAGATGATCGTGTTTCATCCGGCTTAAGTTTATACTTCGGCTCTTACTCTAGGAATGAGAGTTAGGGTACAAATGCTTGTATTGCATCCGATTCAAGTTCATACTTCGGCTCCTACTCTGGGAATTTATGTTAGGATGTGGACATTGTGTCATCTATGGCTTTTGTTTATAACCCTCCCCCCAATCCAAAGGCAACAGTTAGCTGATGTCGATCTCCGAACACCAAGAGGTACATCACTAGCCCGATCATGGGCCACTAAAATTTGGTCGGCACCTACTCCGAGTACCTGCACACCTGCATGAATCATATGCAAATTCATTCGAGTTGATCAAGTCGCAACTCTTAAGAAACGAAAAATAAAAGTTTGGGCTGAAAAGGCCGTTTATTTCATAAAAGATGAAAAATGACAGAATCTTACTCTAATTCCTTAGGATTATGTTTTCAAAATCCTTTTAAGTTTAAAGTTGTTCATAAACCTGTTCTCTAATACCATGTTGTAACATCGCTTATGTTGACGCCCAAAGCTAAGAACTACAATTGCTGCAGTCATCTATAATATTGAATTCCGGCGACAAAATATGGTAATGCTAATGGTATCCATAATATTAGAAGCACGTGAATATGAAAAAAAATCACAGATTCAAAAACAATTATTCCGATTACATTTCACAAAACATGTTTCATATCCAATATACATAATTCCAGTTATTTCCAAGTTCAGTTCAAATATAATTATTACATAAATACGCCAAGAGTAGCATATGAAGATGCCCCTTCAATGATCAGAGTACTAAATAGTCATATAAGACTTAATACAACACAATGGAAATAAAATAAAATAACTCCTAAATATAGCTAGCATCAGCCTCCTGTTCATCTCCGAAAGCTTTATTCGTCTACCTACTAAAACCTGTAAACCTCAACTCTTAATCTACTCAAATCAATTTTGAGCACTCGAGAGTTAAAGGGAAAAACATAAAATTTGAATCAGACATAAAGCCTGTAGTGAATAATACTATACATCTTGGTTATCTGATATTAAGTGAGACCACACTGCTTAGTAGAACAGGTTTCCCCTCACTAATATCCTTTTAAAAATATATCTTTTGCAAATCTAAATCCTACAACCAAACTGGTTCAAAAATTATTAGCAATATCATTATGCATACAAATCAGATAATAAAGGGACTATCTGTTCGAACATTATAGTTTTATTTGGCTAACTACTAACCTTTGACTGATTCGAGTCTACCAGACAAATTAAACAAATATTCCAACTTCTGTTAGATGCTCTTCCTGACGGTCTGTCCCTAACTTACTTTTTCCATAGTCAACTGATCCTAATGGTTTTGCGGGCTCACCAATAACCTATCTCTACTCTATAGATTCCTTTTTTTGTGTAACATCATTTTAGTCTTACCTGTGACCAATCCCTACACACTAGAATTTTGGACTTATATTAGTTATGGCCTACTAGCTAAAGTATAGGGAACGACCCCATACTAGTCTCATCTATTATTCTAATATCTGAGTCATTTTACTTAGGGTCATCTACCTTTAAAATTTTCCTTGAGAACATTTCTTTCAAATTGATTTAACTTTTCAAATCATCCATAAACAAGGAATATATATTCAATGCTTTACACAAATCACTTTGCCATGTTGTATATACTTTATACAAAACGTTGTTGATGAAAACATTCGAAACCTTTGAAAGTACCCCTTTCAAAACCATTGAAAGTACCCCTTTCGAAACCATTTACATTAAACTTAAACATTGAAATCATATCTTTCAAAAGCTTTATAAAACCACAGACATCCTCTTTTCAAAATGCTTTAAACATATCTTTCAAAACCATTGGAAACCTTCCATCAAAACATTTTGAAAACATTGGGAACCACCCCTTCAAAACCTTTGTCTTAAATCTTTCGAAAGCATTAAGTGCTTTACATAAATCAGACCTTTCGAAAGCATTTGGGTTTAAGTAAACATGTAGAACAACCTTTCGAAACCATTTAAAACCATTCCTTTCAGAACCATTTGGGTTTAACTTTCAATAGCACAAAGGGTAATACAACAACCAAGTCGAAAGCATTATTTGGAAAGCAATTCCTAAGTAAAACAAGTAGATGGTGTCGAAACCAATCTCTTCGAAAGCAATGGAGAAGGGCTTAGGTTTTAAAACATAGAAACCCTTTCGAAGGCATTTCTTCGAAAGGTAAGATGCGGTAGCTATGGGTATCGACCCCTTCGAATGCTTCTTTATAAAACAAAGCCGCAACCTCTTTCGAAACCATTCAAGCAAGTCGAAAGCTATCCAAGTCGAAAGCATTTCTTTCGAAGGAAAAGCAGACGCATTTCCTTATAAAAGCAAAGCGAGATTTCCAACCTTTTGGAACCCCTTGTTTCGACCCAATACCTTTCGCCTATTTCAAATCCACTACATACCAAGTATTTGATACCCTATGTATTGGTTTCGATGGAGACGGAGATGGAGGTGGAAGTACCAAGTCAAAAGGAAGGTGCTGAAAGTGGTGAAACAACAAAAGTATGGTTAAAAGTGAATTTAACTTTAAAATTAATTCTTTTCAACTAACCTGCTTTGTTTGTCAACATATTATTGGTTGCTAATTTCATTTCCAAATTCTTTATAGAATACATATGAATTTTGTTTAATGATAATAAACATACATGCAAACATACATATATATATATATATATATTCGTTTAAATGTTTGTTATTGTACTATTTTATTTTTTCACATAATTGAATAAATATTTGTTGAATAAAATAAATAACTCGAAATTCATGTTTAAACAAATATTTTATTCAAATAAATACTTTATTACAAAGTTGAATAGTACATATTTAAGCTCTCACTATACAAGCTTCAATTACAACACAATTTTCAATATACAATTTTACTTACATATTTCACCTCACTACATAATTCATTCATCACCCGTATTTTGATCTTCAACTCTGTTCCAGCCTATATCTAGCATCTGAACTATGTGTAAAATAAACATTGACATAGTAAAATAAAATAAAAAATATTTTGTAGTGCACATTGAAGCGTGTGTTTGAAAATATTATTTTCCTTGGTTATTTGGGTTGTTCTTCATCATTTTTTTATTTCATCTTACGCGAACAACTTGTGACATGCATAGTGTATTACTGTACATGCCACAAGGTCGTGCACATCGATATAAACTTGCTTGTTAAAATTGCAGGGACAGGTAAGCACAAGGTCAAACCCAAGCCTGGACTGGATTCAACTCAAGCGCAATGCAAAATAACATGAACCATACCAGACTACAGTAACAAAGGCACAAGAATAACATTCAAGTTCAGTTTCAATCAACATGAAGTGCACAAGTTTAACTCGAATCGAACCAGCATGCAAACAGACTTGGATCAGGTGAACATGGCAACTCAACAAGCCAATGAAACAAGATCACCATACCATACATGAAGATCTGCATAAAACATGACTGGAATAGATTCAATAACAAAGGCAATAAATTGAACCAGAATCAATACCAAAGTGGACCAAACTAGACTCCAATGAACTCAACAAACCAGTGGAACAAGACTTCAAAGGCATGAATAGACCAAACCTCAATGAGACCAGAACACATACCAGACAATAATAACAACCAACATGACAGCGGCTCACCACATGTACAAACATGCAAATAACTCAACACAACAATGGTAGGTCAAAACAGTCAAGTAAGAGCCTGCGTATACACATGTGTACATGTACACTTGTGTCTCAAGAATCATAGTGTAGACCAGTATGGATGGCTAGTGCAAAAAAACAATGCTCACAACAACAACAAGACTAATAAGCACAATGAAAACAAGTCAGACCACCAAATGTACAAAGATCCAAACAACATGCAACCAGACTCTAACCAGACCAAACTCAATTGGGTCAAGACAACATTCAGGCATGACTACAATAACATGAAACAATGCAATCAAACACATTAGAGCATGCAACAATACACACATTTAAACAAGATGGATATGGAACCAGACTTTGATGGAACTAGTCAACATTAACATGAATGCAAAGCAACAACACAGCAATGAGAAATGGACATATGCTAGTTCAACTTCAACATGTACAAAGTGGTGCATCAGATGGTGACATGTATATACATATGCAACAGAGGAGGCATCAATATTCGAACTGGACATGGAACTCGAAGCAACTAGACGGTGATATGTATATACATATGCAATAGAGGAGACAACAAGAATTAATGGCCATATAATCACACACATGAACACATATGAAAGCAAGCCTTCGAAGTAACAGAGCATTCAACAGTTCGAACAAAGTCAAATGAATTCAATTAAAGGTCATAAGGAAACATACTTTGGAAAATTGAACATCAAATCATGGTGAACAAGTCAGCGAATGAATGGTATATTGAACATATCGTTGGCAGTAAAGAGAGGAATACATTCAAATTTATTTAAACAGATTAAATCAAAAATACAATCGAAGGATGATCAAGTCAACTAATGAACAAGTCAAAATTCATCACAGTCGTTCAATCGAAAATCGAATGGACGTGCAAAGCAATTGAAGGATTCAAACCGAAATATACGAACGTTATATGGCTTCGATCCCTATAAATTAACCCAATACATCATCAGTAAAGATCATCGAGTTTGAGTTTAAGCAATTCAACAGAGAAAATCAATTAGAAATCACATGCTGATTTTATACCACTCGAACTCGACCTTGAAGCAGCCGTAAGAAAATCGAAGAACACAACAGTAATCAAATTGAGGAACGAAAGGATCAAGGTAATCGATTTGAACTTCCAATTCCAAGCGGCGGCTTTGAGCATATTAAAACCCTAATTTTTGAAGAGCAACAAGAGGAACAGCTGAAGACATTTCACAAACAAAAAAGGGGGTCTATACTTCTATTATTTTTTGGGCCGGTTGTTCAATGAGTATTTGGCCTCATTTTTAAATTTAGGGTTTTGAGTTTTTTTGGTTTATTTTAACTTTCTCTTTTAGAATTTTGTAAACTTATAGTTGTGTAACTAGGTAAACTACGGGGTGTAGTTTGAGAATTCGCAACTCAATGGATGAGTTGTGGAAGGATTTTGAGCTTAGAGTTAGGTTAATCAAGTTAGCAGATATCACGAGTTTACATATTTTTGCAAGCATCAGATTACTTAATTTTTAGTAAAAACCTTGAGGCAGCACATAAGCAGGTTTTTGCCGAAGCTGGATAAAACTGTGTGTGATCTTTACTGCATTACTTTCTGTTAGTATTTTTATTTTTGCATTAATTTTTAGTATCACCTTATTCACCTCCCTTTAAGGTGAAAACGATCCTACAAGTGGTATCAGAGCTAGGAACAAATACCTTTTTTGTTAATTTTTTTTGTTTTTTTCTTTCAGTGGCTTCTTTTAATAATGCTTTTACTGAAGGTCAGTCCATAGCTAGACCCTTTATGTTCAATGGTGAATATGCATATTTTAAAACTAGAATGAAATTTTTTCTGAAAACCATATATGCATGGAATATTGTTGAAAAAGGATATAGCACACCAACGGTAATAGTAGACAATCAAGAGGTTGATAAACCTACGGATCAGTGGACAGATCTTGAAAATAAATTACAAACTGCTAATGCTAAAGCTATGAATTCTATTATTTGTTCATTAGATCAAATTGAATTTAACTTTGTCTCACATTATCTAACTGCGTAGGAAATATGACACACACTTGATGTGACTCATGAAGGAACCTCCCAGGTTAAATAATCTCGCCTTTCCATGCTTAGCAGCGAGTACGAGAACTTCAAAATGGCAAAGGATAAAAGTGTCAAAGAAAAGCATGGACGACTTTCTAATCTTATATACAAATCAAAATCTCTAGGAAGACCATACACAAAACTAGAAATAGCCCGAAAGATCCTCAGAATACTTACATGAAATTTTGAAGCAAAGGTGACTGCCATCCAATAATTGAAGGATCTGAAACAAATTAAAGTTGAAGAACTCATTGGGAACCTCACCACTTATGAGCTAGAAATCAAATTCAAGGAAGAACGGGAAAGAGGAGATACGAGAATGAAATCAATAGCTCTGAAAGGAACAATGGAAAGTGAGGATGGTGATGATGAAGGAGCAACTGAACTGGCACAGATAATAAAGAGATTCAAAAGATGGAACCGCAAATATGGAAATCCAGCCCAAAACAACAACTAAAGAGCAGAATAGTCAAAGTTCTAGACAACTTAGAAAAACATGAGATCATTTGTCACAAGTGTAATAAACATGGTCATATCAAGCCAAATTGTCCTCAAAATCGATTCAGCAAAAGGAAAAAATTGAAAAGGATAAATTTTGCAACTACTAGGGATGAAAGTGATGAAGATGATGAAGGCACCGGCAGTGAGAGTGATCTAGAAAATTAGAGTCTTTTAGGAGAAACAAGTGATAGTGATGATGATGAGCCAAGCGTGGTATCGAAACTTACCCACTCATAATTACTTATATATTTTCAAGAAGTAAATGGTTGTTTTGAAAGAATTAGGGAAAAGTATGCTAAAATTGAACCATAAAAAGATAGTTTGATAGAACTAAATTAGCAGCTTGATCAATTGGATCAAAACTATAGAAATAAGAGCCCTAAGCGTGATAAGTGTCCATCATTAGAAGAGGAAACAAAAAAATTAGAAACTAAAATTATATAGCTTGAAAATGAAATTCTGATTTTGAAAGAAAAGTTGAAAATACTAGGAGATAAATTCTATTAAAAATGCACTTTGTTATTGAATGAAAATGAATCTCTCAAGTCACAAGTCCAACAATTGTCTACAACTTTAGGAAAATTCTCCAAAGGAGAAAGATTACTAAATATGCTATTAGGAAAACAAACTGCTAATACTGTTAGACAAGGACTTGGGTATACTCAATCTGAAAAAGGTAGAAGTGAAACTAATCATGTCAGTTCCAAGTGCACGGTTTGTGAAAAAATTGGACACAATCACAACAATTGCTGATGTAGACCCAAGCACATGAAAACCATACGAATTTGGGTTCCTAAAGGCACGAATGTCAAATCCCGTAAATCAAACAAATTTTGGTTCCAAAAGGAACAAACATAGACTGTCTTGGTTCTACTTGTTTTTCAAAATATTTTGTCACTAAAAATCATGGACCCATGAAAACAAATAGGTCACAAAATTCTTTTCTCCTGTAGGTGTGTTGGCAGGCTAAGGAACAATAAGAGTGGTACCTGAATTCTAGCTGTTCCAGGCACATGATGAGCGAGAAATCAATTAGCCTAGAGAAGTACAAAGGTGGTAGAGTCACAATGGGAAACAACGATAAATGTAAAATTATCGGTAAAGGTAAAGTAGGTAACGGTATATTTACCTTAAACGATGTATTATATGTTGAAAATCTGCATCATAAACTGATTTTAATCAGCCAGTTTTTGTGATAAGGGAATGAATGTTGTTTTTTATTCTGATTTGTGCAAAATTGTTGACCAATCATCAAAATAAACATTATTTTCAAGTAAGAGGAAAGGTAATATTTACTCTTTATTTGATGACCTCACTTTTTCAAAATGTTTGGTAGCTAAGGATGAAGAAGTAAACTTATGGCATAGACGATTTGGATATGCTAACATGAATCTGGTAAACAAATCAAAAGGAAAAAAATTTGTAAGAGGTTTTCCATCTAATGATTTCAAAATAGAAATTCTATAACACGTACTATGAGAAAATTCAAAAAATCATATTTTCATGCCTCTACAATCCTTGAACTAGTTCATATGGATTTGTTTGGACCTAACGATTTTGCAAGTTTAGGTGGTAAGAGATATTGTTTTGTATTGGTTGATGATTACTCTAGTTACACATGGGTATACCTCTTTATCTTACTGCTTCTAGACCAGACATTATGTTCTCTGTTTGTTTATATGCATGATTTCAATCAAATCCAAAAGAATCTCATTTAATAGCTGTAAAAAGGTAAGGTATCTGTTGCACACCCCACGGTTTGGTCTATAATATCCAACTAATGACAACTTTGAGTTAAAAGGGTATTCAGATGTAGATTATACTGGTAGTCTAGTTGATAGAAAAGTACTAGTGGAACATGTCTTATGTTGGGACATTCGTTAGTTGCATGATCAAGTCAATAACAAAATTGTATTGCATTAGCTACCACTAAGGCAGAGTATATTCCTCTAAACGGTTACTCTGCTCAAATCATGTGGATGATACAAACCTTGCAAGACTATGGTCTAAATTTTAAACGAGTCCCACTTATGTGTGATAGCAAAAGTGCAATTGATCTCATGAATAATCCTGTACATCATTCTCGCACCAAGCGTATAGATGTTAGACATCATTTCATTAGAGATCACATTTCCAAAGAAAATATCAGCATAAATTTCATTTCAACTGATTTTCAATTGACAGACATTTTCACAAAACCCTTTCCAGAGAATAGTTTTTGTCGACTTCGTCTCAGTTTAGGAATTTTAGAAATTTGATTTTATATTTTTGGATGTGATCTTAAATGCCTATTTTAACTAATTTGACTCCCTATTGATTATCGAAAAGATAAATAGTGACTGGAAAAAGGGACGTATGTTGATATTAATCATACATTATGACTTGAGACAGTATATTTAGTAAATTTCTTTAAAAAATTAAACAAAATTTGTAATAACTTTGGTTGGTAAAAATTCCACGACTATCTTTATTCCTATCATATTTCTACGAAAATCACACATCAAAATCCGATATAGTATGACAAAATGTGGTATTTAAACACGAAATTATTCATTTTTTTAATTAATTAGCAATAAAATCATCTCAAAAGTACTCGCTCTTATTTAGAAGTCCTAACAGTTATACATAGGTGAACAACTTAGAATCTTTGATTATGTGTTTTCCTGCTCGTTTAAAAGTCCGCATGGTTATGCATGTATGGAACACATATCAAAATTAGTCAAAATAGGCGAATTGATTCTAATCCCATTTAAAAGTCCTCATAGTTATGCATGGTTAGAAGATGCTTGCAATTCGTTTTTTAATAAAAATAAGGAATACTACTAATCTCATTTAAAAGTCCCAAAAGTCATGCAAGGTTAGTAAGTATTTAAAAAATTTCCTATCATAAATATACCACAAATGAGCACGACTATATGGTTTTCCATGCCAACATCACCCCTATCACTCTAAAATGGAATATGCACCTAACAGATTATTAATGATTTTTGTTTGATTTTTTTAAATTTCATATTTTACTCAATTAGGTATTAATGTTGTACTAATGTTTATCACTTTATCACTCTTATCTAACACTATTACTCTTTTGTTGATAACAAAAGGGGGAGAGAAGTTAAGATTTTGGCAAATATGTCATATATTTTTAGTTACATATTCTCATCTAGGTTCATTTTGCACTTATTTTTTATTTGCATTTTTTTATTTCATGCATATGTGAAGGGGGGGCTTTGTTATGGGGGAGGGGGGGTATTCAAATAGGGAAAGCTAATAGAATTCATCAAAACCAAATATAATTAGTAGAGTCAAAATCTTAATATATGTATGTTATCATCAAAAGAGGGAGATTGTAGAATACATATGATTTTTGTTTGATGATAATAAACATATATATATACACACACACTTTTTTAAATGTATTTGTTATTATACTATTTTATTTTTCTACATAATTAAATAAATATTTGTTGAATAAAATAAATATCTCGAAATTCATATTTAAACAAATTTGTATTCAAACAAATATTTTATTACAAATTCGAATAGTACAAATTTAAGCTCTCACTATACAAGTTTCAATTACAACACAATTTTCAATATATAATTTTACATACATATTTCACATCACTACATAATTCACTCATCACTCGTATTTTGATCTTCAACTCTGTTTTAGCCTATATCCAGCATCTGAACTATTTGCAAAATAAATACTGATACGGTAAAATTGAAAAAGAAATATTTTATAGAGCACAATGAAGTGTGTTTTTGAAAATATTATTTGCCACAGTTATTTGGGTTGTTCGTCATCATTTTTTCAATTCATAATAAATCCACATTGATTCAGAAAATTATGAAATTTGAAATCCATCTCTAAAATATTATTTCTCGCCTTATCTTAAAATCACAAGGCATTTGGATGTCATCCATTAGGGTTTTCACATTAAAAATTATCATAAAATCCATATGAAACAACATAAATCATCAATAAGCATATATATGCATTTTGACAATAAAAAACATGGTAATACACTTTGCACATATTTTCGAATCTGATCTAGAAATCAAAAACGTGAAAAATGTGAGATTTAACATATTATTCACTTTGGCTTTGTGATTAAGGAGTTAAGATTTGATCTTGGATTAAGTTGCTTAAGCTTTTTCCTCTTATCTTCTTCTTGTTTTCCCATAATGGTGGTTGGCCTCTCTTTTTATTGGATTTTGTTCTGAACGTATAAAATGAGGTGGGGTGAGGGTTTAGGGTTTAAGAATAAGACTTATTCCTATTTTGTCGTATCTAATTCCCTAACCTATTTCATTTTAGTTTCCCTTAGTTCATTGTTTTGAATTGGCGTGGCTACCTCTATTAACACAAATCTCAATCCCTTAACCATTTCATTATTTCATTTAATTCAACTAATTAGATGTCCTAAATAATGATAATCAAAATTAGGATCGTTACCGACTCCCTTCCTTAAAGAATTTCGTCCTTGAAATTATGATAAGGTACATAACAAATTAATCATAAAGGTAAAACATGCCATGAAACAAATCAGGATAAGCGTCTCTAATGCTGCCCTCGGTTTCCCAAGAACAGTATCTCTCATCGTCGCTCCATTGAAACTTAACTAATCTGAATGTCTTGTTTCTTGGCCTCTTCTCATCTCTCGCTACTATATGAACTAGCTTCCTAACTATAGTCAAGTTCAGTTCTACTACTAAGTCCTCTAACATGGTCGGTGCTATAGTAGTCTCTAGGTCTCGAATATACTTTCTTAGATGAAAAACATGAAAAACATCATGAACTCCTACCAAACTGTTCGGTAACTCCACTCTATATGCGAGTTTCCCTATCCTTTTTATAATAGGAAATGGTCCAACGAATCTCAGTGCCAATTTCTCTGATTTCACGAATCGAATTACGGCTTTCATCGGTGATATCTTGATGAAAACATGATCTCCAATCGAGAATTCTAAGTCCTTCCATCTTCTATCAGCATAATTCTAAGTCATTTTAGAATCAAATCAATCTTCTCTGCAGCTTCTCTAACCAAATCCGGACCAAGAACCAACCTATCCCCGGTTTCTAACCAAAAAAAGGGTGATATGCATGGCCTTCCATACAAAGCTTCAAATGGTGTCATCCCTATACTAGCCTGATAACTATTGTTATACGAAAAATCGTCTGAGTGTAGATGGTCTTCCCATGATCCTCCAAAATCTAGCACACAAGCTCGTAACAAATCGTCTAAGACTTTGTTAACTCTTTCTGTTTGCCCATCGGTCTGTGGATGGTAAGCGTTTCTCATCTTGAGTTTGGTACCTAAAGTATCTCATAGACTCTTTCAGAACTCGCTAGTGAAAAAGGAATCTCTATGACTTATGATACTACTAGGAATTCCATGCAATCTAACTGTATTCTTTATAAACGACTTAGCTAAAACAGGCGTCTTCCTTGTTGACTTAACTGGAATAAAATGGGCACTCTTGGATAACCAGTCCATTATGACCCATATTCTTTCATTTTCTTTTTTAGATCTTGGCAACCCATCTATAAAATCCATCGAGATAGAATCCCATTTCCAAACTGGAACATCTACTGGCTGAAGTAACCCACTTAGTTTCTGATGTTCGGCTTTTACCCGTTGATAGTTCAGACATTGCTTCACCCATAAGCCTACATCCCATTCCTACCTTCCCAAAAGAAACTCCTCTTTATGTTCTGATACATCTTAGTTCCTCCCGGACGAATAGTGAACTTCGAACGATGGCATTCTTCAAGAACTTCCTTCCTAATGCTTCCAATATTCGGAACACGTAACCTTCCTTTCTTCCTCAACCACTCATTCTGGTCAAGACTAATATCCTTTAGATCTTCGATCTCTGTTCCATCCTCAAGCCTTCTAACCTTTCGGCTAACATTGGATCCTCTATTTGATAAGAAGTAAGCTTTTCGATTATCACCGGTCGAACTTCTAAATATGACAACATAGCGGTTTCCTTACTAGACCTAGCCTTAGATCTCTACTACACTCTGCATGTCGTCGACTCTTCTAAATCTTTCCACTTATATATCATTGCCAACACTGCATTCTGATGTTTTCTGCTAAGTGCATCTGCAACCTTATTGCCCTTCTCTAGTATGTACTCAATTTCGAAGTCTAAAGTGACTAAAAACTCTAACCGCCTCTGATGTCTCATATTTAAATCATCCTGAGAGAATAAATACTTCAGCGACTTATGATCCGTATATAGCTCGAATATTTTCCCAAAAGATAATATCTCCACACCTTCAATGCAAGAATTACCACAGCTAGCTCTAAATTATGCGTTGGATATCTACCTCATGCGGTCTAAGCTATCGAGATGCATAGGCAATCACTTTACCTCTTTGCATTAACACAACTCCTAATCATGTTCCACATGCATTTATATACACCACTAAGTCCCGATTTCCCTCTAGAACAACTAACGCTGGTGCATTAGTCAATAAGTGTTTCTGCTTCTGGAATGCCTTCTCACACTTATCGATCCAAACGAACTTCACATCCTTTCGCGTTAGCTTCGTTATCGGTGCTGCTATTCGTGAAAAATCCATTATGAATCTCTGATAATACCCTACTAATCTAAAAAAATTCTTTATCTCAGTCACTATCTCGGGTCTCTTTCAATTATTCACCGCTTTGATCTTCATTGGATCTATAGATAATCCTTTCTCTGAGACTACATGACCGAGAAACTTCACTTCTTTCTTTCAGAAATAACACTTTGAAAACTTCGTCTTCAGCTGATGCTGCCTTAATGTCTCAAGCACTACTCTAAGATGAACTTCATGCTCTCCTTCATCCTTAGAGTATGTCAAAATATCATCTATGAGTACCAACACGAACCTATCCAAGGGCTCTCGGCAAACTCGATTCATCAAATCTACAAAGAATGCTGGCGCAATAGTTAGTCCAACCGGCATTACCAACCATTCCTACGATCCATATCTAGTTCTAAATGCTATCAAAGGAATATTATCCTCTGCTACTCTAAGCTGATGGAACCTTGTCGCTAAATCCAATTGGGAAAATACTTTGGCCCCACTCAACTGGTCGAACAAATCATCAATTTATGCAACAGATAATGATTCTTTATCGTCTTCTCATTCAACTTGCGATAACCGATGCACAACCTTAATGATCCATCCTGCTTCTTGGCAAACACTGTTGCTCCCCATGGAGAACTGCTTGGCCTGATAAAATTCTTGCTGTCCAAATCCACCAATTGCACCATCAGCTTCCTCATCTCGGTAGGCGTCATTTTTCTTGGCAGTCTAATCATTGGTTTTGCTCTTGGTACCATATCTATCCAAAACCCAATGGCTCATTTTGGTGGCAATCCCACTACAGGTTCAAAACATCTACCTCCATAATACCCAATAAAGCGTTAACCTCAAAACTAGGGTTTTTCACGGAGTATATTATCCGATCACTACAATCAGGGTGTCTAAACAATATCTTTCTATTATGGAAAAATATTTTAGAATCGTGTTTACTTAACCAATCTACACCCAAAATAATTCTAAACCCTACAAAATCAAACACATGCAAACTGAAAAAAAAGGTATGACCTAACAAACCAAACTCTAGGTGGTCGCATCTCATCCTAAGAGTCTCATAACCTCCTATAGGTTTTGCCACCCTTAAGGAAGTACTAGGTATGAGGGTTCTAGGTTAAGCTTATCTACCAAACTATGAAATATAAAAGAATGCGATGCACCGGTATTAAATAGAACGCTAACTGACATTTCATGAACCATAAGGGTACCTCACAACGTAGCCATTCCCTTTTCCTCTGCCATTGGCCTCGAGATAGCTGGCTCCAATGCAAACACTTTGCCATTATAGTCCTTAGCTGGCTCTTCGCACTGGTTCTTGTAATGTCCAATTTGATCGCAATTGAAGCATTTAATATTCTTCTTCTCAATCACTTTCTTTCCATCTCCTGAGCGACATTCATTTGCAAAATGCCCTTTCTTGTCACATTTATAACAAACAACCTTTGCCTTTCCTTCTTAGCAGCTCCACCCTTCTGAGCTCCCTTCTTATGGAAAAACTTTCTTTGCTTTTTCTGCCCCAACTTGGACTTGTTTTGCCTTATTTCTTTCCTGAAAAGCAAGCATCTCCACGTTCCTCAAATACATTTCCACTACAACGTCACATAGATCACTGATATATGGTAATGTGGCCTTAGCAAGCCCAGGCTTTTGCCCTCTAATGAACCCCTTATTTCTCTTAATCACAATATCCACTGTAGCATAACCATACTCCGCTATCTCCTCAAACCTCGTTACATACTCCATCACAACCATGTTTCCTGCTCCAACTTAGGAAACTTCCTGAGTAAAGTGGACTTCGTAATCTCCGACATAAACCTCTCCTCAAATCTCCTTTTGAACTCAACCTAAGTCATTGTCTCCTAATTAACTCCAGTAGTAACACTGTTCCACCAATACAGTGCAGCTCCTTGCAGATGTTTAGAAGCGAGTCTCCTTTTTTCATCATTGAGCCCCAAATCAGCAAAAATCCTCTCGCAATGAAGTAGCCAATTCTCCACTTCAATTGCGTCTTCAGTACCAATAAATGGATTTTCTCCCAGCCGAGCATAATCTCTACTCAAAGCAGCATAGTTATTCACCATCAGAGCTTCTTGATTTCCTCCTCCAACTACTCTAGCAGCAACTCCTGCTTGCATCATGTTTACAAAAACTAACACACTGCTCCCATGTCTATTTGCAGGATTTCGACACCTACATTTGTAGCTTGTGCCTAACCTTTATTCCTCCTCATATTTTGTCTAGCATTTCCATTAGTTGTGGTGCTTTCCCCACCAAGGCTAACTCTTCCACTTCTAGCATCCATATTTTCATTCGAGCCTTCGTAAGATACAGAAGAATAACCTAAGAGAGATGGGAGAATAGAGATACAGCGTATATTTATATATAGAAAATACAAGTACGTTACTATAGTGTTATCCCATACCCCGATCTTACTTTAATTCCTTAGGATTATGTTTCCAAAATCATTTTAAGTTTCAAGTTGTTCTTTAACCTATGCTCCGATACCAAGCTGTAACAACATCTATCTTGAGGCCCAAAGCTAAGCACTACAGATGCTGCAGTCATCTATAGTATTAACATTCGGGGACAAAATACGGTAATTCTAATGGTATCCATAATATCAGAAGAACATGAATATGAAAGAAAATTGCAGATTCAAAAACAATTTTTATGATGACATTTCATAAAACATGTTTCAAATCCAATTACATAATTCCAATCATTTCCAGGATCAGTTCAAACATTGTTATTACATAAATCCACCAAGAGTGACATATGATGATGCCTCCTTGGATAATCAGAGTACTAAATATTCATATCAGACTTAATACAACACAATGGAAGTAAAACAAAACAACTCCTAAATATAGCTAGCATCATCCTCCTGCTCAACTCCAGAAGCTTTATTCGTCCACCTACTAAAGTTTGCAAACCTCTATTCTTAATCTACTTAAATCACTTTTGGGCACCCAAGAGTTTAAGGGGGAAAACATAAACTTCGAGTCAGACATAAAGCCAGGTGTGATTAATACTATACATATCGGTTATCTGATATTAAATGAGACCGCGCCGCTAAGCGGAATGGATTTCCCCTCACTAATATCCTATTAAAAACAATTTTTTTGCAAATCTAAATCCTACAACCAAACTGGTTAAAACAATATTAGCAATATCATATATGCATACATATCAGGTAATAAATGGATTATCTATCCAAACATTACAGTTTTGTTTGGCTATGTACTAACCTTTGGCTGACTTCGGCCTACCAGACAAATTAAACAAATATTCCAACTTCTGTTAGATGCTCTTCTTGATGGTCTGTCCCTAATTTACTTTTCCCATGGTCAACTGATCCTAATGGCTTTATGGGCTCACTAATAACCTATCTCCAACCTATAGATTCTTTTCTGTGTGTAACATCATTTTAGTCTTACCTATGACAAAGCCCGACACACTGAAATTTTGGACTTATATTAGCTAGGGGCTACTAGCCAAAGTATAGGGCAGGACCCCATACCTGTCCCATTTGGTATTCTAATATCTGAGTCATTTTACTTAAGGTCATCTACCCTTAAAAAATTTCCTTAAAGGCGATTCTTTCAAATTGATTTAACCCTTTAAATCATCCTTAAACAAGAAATAAATATTCTATGCTTTAATCAAATCATTTTTCCATGTTATATATACTTTATACAAAACATTGTTGATGAAAATATTTGAATCCTTTGAAAGTACCCTTTTCGAAACCATTGAAAGTACCTCTTTCGAAACCATTTACATTAAACCTTTCGAAATCACTGAAATCATCTCTTTTGAAAGCTTTATAAAACCATAAACATCCTCTTTTCAAAACGCTTTAAATATGTCTTTCGAAACCATTGAAAACCTTCCATTAAAACCTTCCGAATACATTAGGGAACCAGCCCCTTCAAAACCTTTATCTAAAATCTTTCGAAAGCAATAGGTGCTTTACTTAATCAAACCTTTCGAAAGAATTTGGGTTTAAGTAAAACAGGTAGAACAACCTTTTGAAACCATTCCTTTCTGAACCATTTGGGTTTAATTTTCAATAGCACAAAGGGTCGTAAAACAACCAAGTCGAAAGCAATCTTTCAAAAGCAATTCCTAAGTAAAAGAGATGGACGGTGTCGAAAATAATCCCTTCGAAAGCATTAGAGAAGCGGCTTATGTCTTAAAACAAAGAAACCATGGCATTTCTTTGAAGGTAAGATGCAACAGCTAGGTATTTTGACCCCTTTGAAAGCTTCTTTATAAAATGAAGGCGCAACCTCTTTCGAAACCATTCTTTAAAACCATTTGACCAAGTCAAAAGCTGTCTAAGTCGAAAGCATTTCTTTCGAAAGCAAAGCATGTGCATTTTCTTATAAAAGAAAAGCAAGGTTTCGGCCCCTTAGGAACACTTGTTTTGACCCAATATCTTTTGCCCATATCCAATACACTACGTACGGAGTATTTGATACCCTATATATTGGTTTCGATGGAGATGAAGGCAGAAGTACCTGGTCGAAAGGTAGGGTTTGAAAGTGGCGAAACAACAAAAGTATGGTTAAAACTGAATTTTAACTTTAAAAGGTAATTCTTTTCAACTAACCTGCGTTGTTTGTCAACATATAATTGGTTGCTAATTTCTTTTTCAAATTCTTTTCTAAAAGTACTGTCGAATTCCAAAGATAAACAATTTAAAATATTTGCAGAATGCCTATTCTCCTTTTATAAATATATAAAACATTTAAGTCCCATACCTTAAACAATTTTATATACTTATTAAAACACTTAGGAAAATTCTACGAAAATTATCATAAATCACTTTTAATATGTTTTCTAGCGTATATTAATTTCTGACCCAAAAGCAATATAAATTAGCCATAATTAATTTTAAACCCAACTAACCATTTTTTCACTAGAAAATTAATAATAAATTCACATTAATTTAGAAAATTATGAAATTTGAAATTCATCTCTAAAATATTATTTCTGACCTTATCTCAAAATTGCATGGCATTTGGATGTCATCTAATAGGGTTTTCACATTAAAACTTATCATAAAATCCAATGAAATAGCATAAATCATCAACATGCATATATATACATTTTAACAATAGAAAACATGGCAATACACTTTGCAAAAAAATTCGGATCTGATCTAAAAACCAAAAATGTAAAAAAATATGAGATGTAACTTATTACTCACCTTAGCTTTGTGATTAAGGAGTTGAGATTTGATCTTGGATTAAGTTGCTTAAGCTTCTTCCTCTTATCTTCTTATTGTTTTCCCTTAATGGTGGTCGGCCCCTTGAATAATCATGTTTCATCTGGCTTAAGTTTATACTTTGGCTCTTACTCTAGGAACTAGGGTATAGATGCTTGTATCGCGTTCAGTTTAAGTCCATACTCCGGCTCCTACTCCGAGAATGAGAGTAAGGATGTGGATGTTGTGTCGTTTACGACTTATGTTTATATTCCTTCCCCCAATCCGAAGGCAATAGTTAGCTAATGTCGATCTCCGGACACAATGCGGTACTTCATGAGCCCAATCATGGGCCATTGAAATTTGGTCGACACCTATCTCCGAATACCTTCACATCTGCATGAATCAAATGCAAATTCATTCGGGTTGATCAAGTCACAACTCTTAAGAAATGAAAAAACAGAAGTTTGGGCTGAAAGGGCCGTTTATTTCATAAAAACGAAAAACGACAGAATCTGTCTTATCACACGGCTCCAGCCCATTATTTACAAGTTTATTCCAAGTAAAAGAGCATAGTAGGTGCTCCCTATTCCATGCCCATAGAAGCGAAATGTCGTCCATAGTTGCCAGCTTGAAAGTGCCATGTCTAAGCTTGTCTTCTATTGCATACGGAACTTCCCAGCTCAAACCCAAGTTCTTAAGGCCAAGAAAGATTCGTTTAAGGACCAATTCATCGATTTTAAAGGCCCGACGCCTGACTTTGCTGTTATAACATCGAGTGACTTGGTTTTCGTGTGCAGCAGCTTTCTACTCAGCTTTGTTCCGTTTGTCATCGATCATAGCAAGAGACTCTAAGAGGAGTTGCTCTCGTTTGTGGATCATCGTGAGTACCCCAATGAGAGGGCACTTCTAGTTTGATCGGGATCATAGCCTTCGATCCATATGCTAAGGCGAATATAGAGCGACCCTTTTGCCTTTGGCCTTCTCCAACCGGTTCTTAAGAATGGATTTGATTATCTTGTTTACAACTTCAACCTATTCATTCGCCTAAGGATGTGCCACCGCTACAAATCTTTTCTCTATGCGGTGTCGATGGTATAAATCCTAAAACTCCGTACTATTGAATTGGGTCCTATTATCTGTAACGATCGCTTACCGAACTACAAAGTGATAGATAATATTCTAAACCAAAAAGTTGATTACTTTCTTCATGGCAATCATGGCCATTGTCTCCGCCTCAGCCCATTTAGTAAGTAATTAACTGCTATGATGACGTACTTCGTGCCATCTTTAGATATCAGCAATGCACCAATGATATCAATACCCCAAACTTCAAACGGCCAAGGACTGACAATTTTAGTAATTTCCATCGGTGGGGCCTTCAGAATTTTGGCAAATCTCTGGCACTTGCCACATTTTCGGGCGTAGTCAGCCACATCTCGATTGACAGTCAAATAGAAATATCTGTAACGAAGGATCTTCTTTGCTGGGGTTTGCTCCTCGGTGTGGTCACCACAAGCCCATTCATGAACTTCTCTCAAAATGTTTGGCCTCGTTGTGAGCGATACATCATAGCATGGGGATAGCGAACCATTCCCATATGTTCCTTCTTGCATGATATATCTCGAAGCTTGTCGAAGGATTTTTTATCATTCATTCCTTCTCTCTAGAAAGATTCTTTTTGCAAATAATTTCAAATTGGAGTCATCCATGACTATTTTTCAGGTTTGGTCTCCTTGAGCCAATTAACACGATGCTTAGAGCTGAAAATACCTCCAGTAGGACTAGACCCGTGAGTTGTGCATTCCTAGAACTAACCCATTTGGTTAAGGAGTCGATCTTTTCATTCTAATCTGTAGGAGTATGTGTTATCGTATAGTATTCAAAGCCTTTGAGCAGCTCGAAAACCTTGTTTAAATAAGGATCTAGCCTCGCTCATTTTGCCTGATACTCTTTCTGAACTTGACATACCACTAACCGGGAGTCACAGAAAATATGTAATATTTTATTCCTTGTTCCTTGGTGATCTTGAGTCCTGTAATCAAGGCCTTGTATTCAGCTTCATTATTCGTTGCTGGAAAATTGAGTTTCAATGCATAACTGATCGGGTGTTCTTTAGGAGTGACAAGCATAACTCTAGCACAAGAAAATCAATCATTGGATGCAATATCAGTGTACATCTTCCATCCAACATCATTTTCTCCACCGCTTTCCGAAGAATCATCTCATGTAGTGAATTTAGCTATGAAATCCTCTAAGGCCTGACTCTGGATTTAGCAATGAAATCCTCTAAGGCCTGACCCTGGTTGATCTCCTAAGGCGATAAGTGATATCGTATTGATTCATTTCAATGTTCCATTTCAACAGCCTTGACTAGTCAGAAAGGACATTTGTCAGATGAGCCTAAAAGTAGGGATGGAGCTTTCTAGAGCAATTAATAGTTAGTAAGTGAGTTTTTTCAACCTCAGATAGTTTTTCTCTGCTCCTGTCAACCACTTGCCGAGATAGTAGACCGATCTCTGGATGCGAGACTCCTTACATGCAAGTGCAGTGCTCAGGGCACGCACCGACACTTCCAGGTATAAGAACAAATCATCATCATCCATTGGTTTCGAGAGAATATGAGGCCTCTCCAAATGATTCACCAAAGCCAAGAATGCTTCTTTGCAGTCTTGATTCCACTCGAAATTTCTCTTTCCCTTCTTGATTACCTAGAAGAAAGGGACATATTTGTTAGTGGCTTTGGAGATGAACCGACTCAGAGTGGCGACCTTCTCATTTAAGATTTGGACCTCTTTAATCGTCTTTGGGGCTTTGATCTCTATCAAAGCCTTGATCTTTTCTGGGTTAGCTTCAATCCCATGGGGGTTAACAATGAAACCCAAGAACTTCCCTAATACGTCAAAAGAGCATTTCAATAGATTGAGTTTCATTCCATATTGTCGGAGGATACCAAGTATCTCTGCCAGATCCTCAACGTGATTCCTCAAACAACGTGGCTTCACAAGCATATCATCCACATAAACCTCTATTGATCATCTAATCCAATCCTTAAGCATCCAATTCACGGGTGTCTGGTAAGTCGCTCCTATGTTTTTTAACCTAAAGGACATGACCAGATAGCAATAAAGTCTGAGGTTGGTGGAAGCTGGTGTGTTCCTGATTTGGAATGTGCATTGGGATTTGATTGTATCCAGAGTACACATTCATAAATGAAAGTAGATCGTGTCCAACAGCCGTGTCCACCGACTGACCTATCCTCAGTAGTGGGAAGTTGTACTTCAAGCATGCCTTATTCGATTTCGAATAGTTAATGCATGCACTCTACTTCCCATTCACTTTCTTCATCAAAACAGGGTTAGAAACACTATCCGGGTATAAGGCATCGTGGATGAAGCTATTACCCTTTAGCTTATACACGTCTTCTTTGAGTGCAGTGGATCTCTCCAAACCCACGCTTTGGCGCTTTTGTTTCATAGGAACACATTTGGGATTTGTGTTCAATGCATGGCTCGGTATCCTAGGCGAGATCCCATACATAACCGAGTGTATCCAGGCAAACACATCCGGGTATGTCTAGAGAAAACTAGCCGACTCCCTCATCATACCAGTACCAAGTTGAGATTCAACCTTCAGGACTTTACTTGGGTCATCCTTGCTGACTAGGGCAGCGATTGTTAACTCGACGGGAGCTAGTCGTTCACACTTTGGCTTTTTTTGTTGGTCCATGGCATTGTAGAGTTGACTAGTTTGCCCGAGCTAGGGCTAGGTGATAGTTTCTATGCATCCAAATCCTTTATGTAGAGGAACCCTTTTACACTCTTTCCTTTCTAGTTACGCCTTGCTTCCTTTAGTTCAACGACCAAGCACTCGGGGCCATCCACCTGATCTCCAGGCATGATCCCTACTCCATTGTATGTAGGTGATTTCATAGTTAAACACTAGGGAGCGAGGCCGCTCTAAATTCAACTAGGGCCGATCGACCCAAGAATGCGTTATAAGCGGAATTTATATTCAACACTAAAAGCGGCACGACCCACACTTACCTACGGTCGCCCTCACCAAGTTCCGCTGGTAGATCGACAAATCCTATGGCTTCAGTAGCCATCCCGTTGAACCCCTATATACGAGATTTACAAGGCTTCAAATCTCTCTCCTCCAACAACATTTGATCATAAGCTTTTTTGAACAAAACATTGACTAAACTCCAACAACCAAAAAGCACCTTTCATATAACAACAGACCAACCATTGTTGATATCACATGTGGGTCAATTATTGGAGCCTCCACTCTATCAGCATCTTTATTTTGAAATACAATATCGTCTGTCAAGCTTCGATATTTTTTCCATAGCTTGATTCTAGACAGCACAGCAACTTTCATTCTCAGTATGCTTTAAGGCTCTAATGTATCTGTCCATTTCCAAAAAAACTCTTATCGCTAGAATGAGGCCCACCGATGATTATGTTAATCGCTAATTGTTTTTCTGGCAACCTGAATGCATCGGCACCAGCGTCAACTTACCCTTGTTGGAAAGATGACTCAAGGGCACTAGAATTTCCACGCCTGCCATCCTATGGGGCTTTCACAAATTTTGCAATTTTATTTTCCTTATTAAATCTTCAATCATGTCACGCAAGTTCCTGCACTCCTTAGTATTATGACCGTAAGTCTCATGGAATCTACAGAACTTGCTCGATTCCCTCTCCTTCTCAGCTGACTCCCTAGGATCTGGCTTCTTATATGGTTCGACATTACGAGTAGCCGATAGATTGTGATGACCCACCTTTTTGGACAGTTCAAGTCGACAACAAACCACACATGTCCAACTCAAACCGTTTAAAAGATAGATTATCAATGGGTTTATTTTAAAGAAATAAAAAGAAAAGGAGAAAACAATAACAGAATCTCACAGCAGAACTATAAAATGCAACAATCATATAAAGAGTTCATAAAGATGTTTAACAATATATACTCAATTCAATTTACAACATAAATCACGGTTATACATTATTATCAGAGTTATACGATTTTAATAGACAATGGAATAGTGCAGCGGAATAAATACTAGTAGATATGATATACCAAATCTTCATCTTCGCCTTCCAGAATAACTGTCTTCGATAGCTAAAAAACTTGGTCTAACCCGAGCATAATGAAAAACAAAACATTTGAGTTAGGACTAAAAATCCTCATGTAAGTCAAATCAAAATAAGGAGAAATATAGTTTCAAAATGAACTGTTTTTTTCCTTTTCCAACAAATCTAGACTCAGATCCAAATTCCAAAAAATGAAATGAATTTCTAATGTTTCAATTCAATTCCTTTCAAATTCAGTTTCATTCAATTTCGATTTCGATCTCAATTTAAATCAATTTCGATTCAAACGATTTAATTTAGTGGCTCGAGTTACAATTCAATCTCATTTCAAAACCATTTCAGTTTATTAAAATGCGAGTCTAATCTCAATGCACCTATTTAAATCTCATGAATCAATTTAACCTCAATCTTCGAATTTCAAGATTCAAATCTTTAAAATAATCCAATTTCCATAATTCAAAACATATATCGATTATAATGTCAAAATTTCAAATTAAATTCTTTACAAAAATTCTTCTAACAAATTTTAATTCCAACATTTCCAAAGCTCGAATTTTAAAATAATCCAATCCAAACTTATCAAAATTGTTTAATGGTTGGATTCTAAAAATTGGCCTTCTTGTAACATTTCCTTTTTACTTATTGAAGTTATGGGAAAATTTGCAAATTCTTATTACTCTTTAGAAAAATACATATTATTATTGAAATTTAGAATTTAAATTTTATAAATATATTTCAAGTTATTTTTATATCTAAATTCCAGTTTAACACAAATCTTTAAATTTCGCCAAACGGCTAAACAATCACAACAATAACATTACGTCAGCAGCACTCAACAATGCATCCAATAATTCACATATCAAATAGGATGTCCAAAGTTCCATATGCAAATTCAATGTACCGATGATCAATCGTATCAATAGTGATAATAACAGGATGATAATATGGATATATCAAAATCGCTAAACAATATAGCATCCAATCACAAATATCATCCATCTCAATATCAATCGACATCCAAAACAAACAATTCATCCATATCACAACAATAAACAACTATCAAGGTTGGGTATTTAAAAGTTATATGAAATTTCAATTATCAACATCAATTTAAATACCAAGTTAAATGTCAATTTAGCTTTCAAATTTAAATGTCACATCTAATGTCTTAGATCTAACTATCAAATCTACTATCAATTCCTATTATCAATTTTTTTTCGTCAAATTTGACTAACAAATTTAATTATCAATTTAACGATCAAATTTAAATGTCGATCTAAATTCAGTCAATACAAATTCAATAAATTAAATTTTCAGCTAGCAATCAATATGAATTTTCTCTTCATTAATTTGTTTAGTTAACAGTAGGAAACTTGGTACTTCATGAATAGGTTTAACCCATTCACCTTTATTTGAACTAAATTTTTTTTCCATGTCAAATAAACTTTAATTCAACTTTAAGTCGTAGACCTCGTCGATACGAACCCGATGCGACTTGTTTCGCTCGAATCAAACTTGTATGAAAAAGCTACGCTTTAATTAATATAACGATTAATAACGATATAATTAAAATTTTAATTAATTAAAACTTAAAACTAAAATTTACTATTCAATCCTCCATCTCACTCGTTCATGCAAACACCAGGACGAGTAAATCCAACAATTGCATTCAACTCTTCGACGCGTGTGCCACCGAAGGCCACCAAACCTCCATCCAGACCCACCACGACGCGCACCTCTCCAAGCTCCACCATCGCATACGATCCTGTCGCCTGCACTGCCATCATCTGCATGCGATTCGAGAAAACCTGTGCGACCTTTGAGCTTCAATCCTGGCGATCTCGCTTTGAGTTAGCACGATCCATCCGTACCAAGCGTAGAGCTCATCGAGCTCTACACATTCCTAGTTGAAGTCGTTTGATTTCAATGAATAGGTTGGAAGAAATTTGAGGAGAATGATGAAGAATTTTCTTGCATTGAAAACAAAGAAGGGCAGCGGCTAGAAGATTATATTAGGGTTTGAACGAAAATGAATACTAACGGGTACTTATTTAGGCAACTACAAAAGATTATTCACACGACGAATTTTCCGAGCTCCAAACAAAGCATGCTGCCTGGCGTTCTATATGTTATACCCCTATTCCAGACACAATGGAACATGTATCGAGAGCCAATTCCATCATATTCATAAGTTAGCTTTTCAAAATAAAATTATTTTAATTAAATTCCTTCAATTGATTCTATGCGTTTCAAGCTCGCACGACCCAACAATAAATCTACGCTACAAAACTTGAAATCATATAATAACTCACTATTATAGATCCGATGAAACTAGTTTCGTCGAAATCCAAGATAGTGTCCAAAATGACTATTTTTTTGCATTAATTAAAACAAATTATTTTCCAAAATAAATTTATTCACTTTAAATTCAATTTAAACGTTAAAAATTTTCATTTTTGTTTAAATAAAATTTAAATCAACTTTTAAAATCATTTTCATTCATATTAAATTCAAAATCCAGTTATTAAAACAATTTCAAAAATTAAATTTAACAATTTAATACCCAATAAATCATTATATTTGAAATATAAGTTATTTAACTTATGAAATCAACTTTTCAGTATTTAAAATCAACTAAATATTCCAAATTCAGTTTTACCTTAAACTATTTTGTAAATTAAATGTTTGTTCAAAATTCATACAACCAATGCTCTTACTTCAAATTCACAAAAAAATCACTTTTGACATAAAATGTTCGTTCAAATCTAGAACAACAAATTTCTTACACTAAATACAAAAATTACACTTCATAAATCAAAGCCCTTCGATAATTCAATTACGATGAATTCTAATTATAGAATTTCAGACGAATTTTAGTTATCAAACAATTATTTTATTTTTATCTAAATAGTTCAATATCTATTATTCAATTCCAGCTGTAGATTATAAACACATTCAATACATAGAATCTCATATAAATTAACTTATGCTTTTAATTTTAAATGAACATTCATTCGAACCTTTATTTACTTAACATCGATCATTTCAATTTCTGTTATCAATTACTTACAATTTAATATCGTTTAATTTACTTTCTAATATAAGTTATCATCTTTTCTCATATTGAATTTTGTTATTTAAATTTTTATCTAAGTTCATATCCAATAAATTACATTAATAAATCATTAAATTTTATCTAACCATTTTTATTCAAAAATTATATTAAATTTAATAATTTAAAATAGTTAAAAATACGGGTCATTACGATCTAACCAACTCAAAAACTTTTTGTCCTCGAAAAGGGATTAAGTAAGAAATCTAATATTTGATATATTTTACTCAAAATAATCAACATATAAAACATAAAAATCTTATTTGCAAAACTTTTACTATGCTTCCGTTATGCCACTTCGATAACGACTTATTTCTAAATGAGCTATAAAATTTTAAAGTCTCAAATTTTTTCTAACACCCGAATTTACGGAAAATTTTGGCAACGTCTTCTTTGCGCAGCTCGATCGTAAAAATTTACAATACACATATATATAACAAATATACATCTTATCTCAATGATGAATCATTCCCTGGGAAAAAACATAAAAGTACGGTATGTAATCCGTGATATCTACCTTATTATTACTATTAATATGAGCGAGCAAAAGCGAGCCAAAATGCATATACGTCCGAATGGGCTTCAAATGTACCTATCTTAACTCAATTTGAACATTAGTTGCTTATAAAAGAATATAGAAAGCATGCATGAGTTTGATAGAACTATATAACATGAATTCTAAATCCAAACCATAAGCATAAACATCTATACACAACATAACAATCATATGCAACAAAAACAGTTATAACAATGATTTGCAACAAAAGAAATCATCTAACAAATATTATCCATCTAATTAATTCATATCTATTTCATCAATATTCAATTTATTCAATTTAAATTTATTTTACTATGTTTAACACATAAGCAACCAATTCACATTTATAATGAAACGTAACACTACATCCAAGCAAAACAGCATAGCATCATTAGAATAAAGCAATCAGATATAACATGGTAATATTACGCAACTACAAGGACGATGCAATTCTATATGAAATTAAAATGATGTAAAAGCTAAACGCAACTAGAAATTGTAATAACAACTATGTGCACACACGAATGTAATGCAACTGATAAGGATGATGTTAAACTACATGCAACCAAATTACATAGTAGTCCTAAGCAAGAAACAATCATAGCTAGTAATCATAGCATACAATCATTTTATTAAAATTCGTACAATATATATATGTCATTCGTACATATAACAATATCGATCTTTTACTCGAATACGCAATTTTAATTTTCAAACTAGTTTTGGTAACCCGATTACTCTAGTGCGAACTCTAATCCAACTTCTTGATTAGAACTGTATAGTTAATGCCCTGCTATTATCCCGCTATAACCCTGCTATATCTCATAGCGGATTTCTAACGCTATGATTTTTCCATATAGCCCCAAATATAGCATTCCGCTTTAATCCCCGCTATACCTCGTTATTCCCGTTATATTTTGTTATATCTTTTTTAAAAGAAATGAATTGAAAAATGATATTTATACATTATAAAAATTATGAAATTAATTTATTTAATTAAATTTTAAATATGTTTTTAGAAATGAAAATACTCTAATACTCTACTAAATTCATTTATGTTATATAATAGTTTTACATCTATTTATAGTATATTCACATATGTTTTTATTTAAAATTATTTATGTATTATTTATATTTCAATTGAATGTTAATTTTTCATTTAATTACCATTTATATATTTTTAAAACATCAAGTACGAGTTTTATATGTTATTTTAAAGTCATTCACTATATCTCGATATATCCTCGCTGTATCCCCTCTATGACTTTTTGCACCTCCACCGCATTGAATCTGCCGAGCGCTTTAACTGCACAATTAGAAAGTTCCATCCTCCTTACAGAGTAATAAACTATGATAGAGAACTTCAGATTCGTATCGAAAATCCTTATCAACATTCTTCATCCAGAATCGAGCGAACAATCCTTAATCGGACAGTTGTGAATTTTAAAATTGTATATTCAAATCTGAATCAAAATTGTAATTTCAAATAGAATGGTCATTTACAACTTACGTATATATTCCATTGGTTTCTTAATTACGCCAATAGATAATTCAAGTGGTTTTTACATTCAATTCTTGAATGTTTGAAAATTTTCTTTGTTAAAATTCCTTTATAAAAAAATACTTTTATCTCAAAGTAATTTTATGTTGAAAATACTTTTGCTAACTCGATGTTTCAACAAGTTTATCCCCGTTCTTACATAATCTAGTAATACATTGATTAGACGCAAGACCAGAAATATCCAAGTACTTGGTAGACCCCGTTTCAACACCCAGTGAATATATTTGGAAAACTTTTAAAAACAAATATGGGAAGTACCAATCGAAAACCAATCAAGGATCACAACTACACAATGGTTATACCTCTATTCCAAAGAAAACATCTGTATTTTTGGGCAATCTCTACCCAGCGAATTACGCGATTTGAATGAAAATCAAATCGCCAATGGATCGTAGTCTAATTCGCGGTTATGCCCAATGGTTACACCTTCCCAAAGAAACATAGTAGACTATAGGCAATCGCTGCCCCTTGAATCATGCCATGTGGATCGCAGTTTTCTTAGTGGTACACCTTATGGTTATGTCGCTATCCAAGTGAAATCATAGTAAACAATAGGCAATCTCTGCCACATCGAATTATGCCATGTACATCAACCATAGAATGTCGCAACACAATGGTTACGTCGCTATCCTAGTGAAATCATAAGTAGACTATATGCTAATCGAATCATAAGACTATAGGCTACTCAATGGAATTCAAAGGAACTCATGATGTTATGTTTGGACGATCGAAGTCAATCAATAGAATGAATCCACCAAGTGGATTATCGAAAATCACAGAGGGTATTTCCCATATCTTCAATTGCAAAGTATATCATACTATATATCGTACCATTTTCAAATCATAATCTCAAATATCACCTTATATAAATCCCATTGTATATAAGATTTCATTTCCAAATTGAGTACTTTCCAAAATCAATAGTCTCAAATATCCTTTATATATAAGATTATCGCTTTTCAAATCGAATATCATTCTGAATCAATAATAAGAATCGAAAACTTTCAAATCAAATATTTATAGAGAGTCAAAGGTCTTTAAAATCAATCCATTTAAATATCAGTTCAGTTTCAAATCCATATATGATCTCAACAATCATTTTTCCCTTTCAAATCGAATACCATTCAAATTAAAAAAAATCCCAAATTTAGATCAATAGATTTTCATAACTTCTATTTTTATACTTATATCAAATTCGGATAAAATCAAATTTCTTTCCAAATCAAATACTTTACAACATCTCATAAAAGATTTACTGGGTTTAAAATGTTTCTTAAAACAAATTCCATTATAAACCTTTCAAAACTATTTTTCATATTCATACAAAGTCAGAACTGCTTACAAAAAAATCAATTTGCCAAAAATAAGTTTTTATAAATATTTATTATGTTCAAAATATTTCTTAAAACTCTTTTTATTTAAAACATCTCAAAACTAAATTTTGTACTTGTATAATTCAAAATAAGCTTGTGCAATTTACTTATCAAAATACTTTGCTTTTTAAAACTTGTTTAACTTCCATTAGTCTTTCTTTAAAATTTTCAAAACTAAACTTTACATACTTTCCAAAATACTTAGTTTTGAAAATTAATTCTCAATTTGGAAGTGTTCGACTATTCAGAATAGTCAGAAAAATCAAATTCCGAATCAAAATTGGAAATCAACAATCAATCATCTTAACAAGATGCACAATCATTCAATCCTAATGCGTAGGATACATGTGTTCATAATATTATTCAATAGAAAACTCAAGAACTAAACACCAGGATTTATTTCAAAAATTTTGAAATAAATATATACATTCTCTTTCGAATATCAAATCATACTTTAGGGATTCAAATAAAATCAGTTTCGTCAAAAACCATCGAGTAGCAAAGCTACTAAAGTGGCCTCACTCACTTTGAAACTCGAAAATGAATGTGATGTTGCAATCATTACCAAAATTTATTCTCCGACGACAGAAGTGAGTTCCAGACTTTCATTTCTTTTAAATACTTTGAAAATCCCCTTTGAAATCATTTATAAACATTTCTATTTGGAAAATAATTTCAAAATATGCTATTATATATTTCCAGAATCTCAAGACCCAATTTCTAAAACTCCCATATCAAACTCTCAAATTTTCAATAACTTTTTCTTTATTTATTAACCATATCTAGATAAACCATATTTCATATATCACTTTCAGATGGCATCCATTACTCTTTAGAATGATATAGGGGAAATTCAGATATATATATATATATATATTCACTTCAAAATCCATGTTAAAACATGCAGTTTCTCAAACTGGTTAAATATATTTCAAAAACCAAAATTTCCAACCATAGTCAAATGCTCAAATCAACTGCCAATAGCTGAAGCTCATAAACTGGCCGAGGGTGACTCATTATCAATAAGTGATAACATGCACATCCATATTAATCAAATAATCAATCAACAAAGAGATAATATCCAATAATCATCAACAGTCACAAATTATTTTATTAGTTTATGTAATTCATTCTTTTATATTCTATATGTAATCCAAGTTAAAATCATTTCCTTTGTTAATTTAAAAATATTTTTATATTACTAACAAATACGCACTCTCATATACGTATATACACTCAATGAACTTATCCTATAGGTTTAGGTATACGCTAAACCAAAGCTATGATACCAACTGTGACGACCCACCTTTTTGGACAATTCAAGTCGACAATAAACCACACATGTCCAACTCAAACCGTTTAAAAGATAGATTATCAATGGGTTTATTTTAAAGAAATAAAAAGGAAAAAAGAAAACAATAAAAGAATCTCGCAGCGGAACGATAAAATACATTAATCACATAAACAGTCCATGAAGCTGTTTAACAATATATACTCAATTTAATTTACAACATAAATCACGGTTATACAACATTATCAGAGTTATATAATTTTAATAGACAGAGCAGCAGAATAAATACTAGTAGATATGGTATACCAAATCTTCGTCCTTGTCTTCCACAATAAATGTCTTCGATAATTGAAAAACTCGGTCTGAACCGTGCGTAATGAAAAACAAAACACTCGAGTCAAGACTAAAAATCCTCATGTAAGTCAAAGCAACATCAAGAGAAATATAGTTTCAAAATGAACTATTTTTTTCCATTTTTAATGAATCTAGATTCAGATCCAAATTCCAAACAAATGAATTGAATTTCCAATGTTTCAATTAAATTCCTTTCAAATCCAGTTTCGTTCAATTTAAATTTCAATCTAAATCAATTTCAATTTCGATTCAAACGATTTAATTTAGTGGCCCGAGTTTCAATTCAAATCTCATTTCAAAACCATTCCAGTTTATATAAATTCGAATCTAATCTCAATACACCAATTTAAATCACTTAAATCAACTTAACTTCAATGTTTGAATTTTAAGATTCAAAATTTAGAAATAATCCAATTAGCATGGTTCAAAACATATATCGATTATAACTTCGAAATTTCAAATTGAATTCTTTACACAAATTCTTTTAACAAATTTGTATTCCAACATTTCCAAAGCTCTAATTTTAGAGTAATCCAATTCAAATGTATCAAAATCATTTAATGTTTGGATTCCAAACATCGGCCTTCTTATAACATTTAATCCTTTTTACTTATTAAAGTTATTGAAAAATTTGCAAACCCTCATTACTCTCTAGGAAAAATATATATTATTACTATTATTAAAATTTAGAATTCAAATTTTATAAATAAAGTTCATGTTATTTTCAGATCTAAGTTCCAGTTTATCAAAAATCTTCAAATTTCGCCAAATGGCTATACAATCATAACAATCACATTTCTGTAACAGCAGTCAACAATGCATCCAATAATTCATATCAAATAAACTAAATTTAATAAACTAATCCCTAATAAATCATTGTATTTGAAATATAAGTTATTTAATTTATGAAATTAACTTTTCAATTTTAAAATCAACTAAATATTCTAAATTCAATTTTATCTTAACCTCTTTTGTAAATTAAAATGTTTGTTCATAATTTATGCAACCAATGCTCTTACATTTAAATTCATAAAAAAATTCACTTTTAACATAAAATGTTCGTTCAAATCTAGAACAACAAAAATTCGTACACTAAAAATGAAAATTACACTTCATAAATCAAAGCCCTTGGATAATTCAATTACGATGAATTCCAATAATAGAATTTTAAATGAGTTTCAGTTATCAAATAATTATTTTTTTCCTAAATATTCAACATTTATTATTCAGTTCCAGCTATAGATTATAAACACATTCAATACATAGAATCTCATATAAATAAATTTATGCTTTTACTTTTAAATGATTATTCATTCGACTTTTTATTTACTTAACATTGATCATTTTAATTTCTATTATCAATTACTTACAATTTAATATTGTTTAATTTACTTTCTAATATAAGTTATCATCTTTTATCATGTTGAATTTTGTTATTTAAAATTTTATCTAAGTTCATATCCAATAAATTACATTAATAAATCCTTAAATTTTATTTCTAACCATTTTTATTCAAATTATATTAAATTTAATAATATAAAATATTAAAAATACAGATCATTGCATAGATGTTCTTTATCGAGTTGTTTAATTCAGTGTAATTATCATACTTGGGACCTCTGAAACGACTTTGTTATCTGGCTTTTTCTACTTTACCCATCATTGTTTTAGTTTCCTCCTTTGTTTTGATTACCAATTTTCACATTAACATTCCTAGAGCTTCCACCAGGTTGCTTTACAGCAACATTACTTTGAATCGACTCATTTGAACTTCCAGCATCAAACCACCATAGACGTTTACATGCATCCTCCCGACGCAAATACTCATTATCTTTTCTATAAAAAGCTTCCATTGTCGATGGTTGCTTCCTCTCTATCCAATCCCCAAAATCCAAGTCAGGGTGAACTCCCCTACAAAGTGCAATCGGTATTATATCTTCCTTTGGATCCATTATCTTCGTTACAGCAATATGGAACCGATTTAAATAATCCCTCAGCGACTCTCCTTCATCTTAATAAACATTAGACTATGACATCACATGTTTCATACGTGTGCTGTGCAAACAGAATTGCCCTATGAATTTCCATGGCAATTCAGCAAAAGATGATATGGAGCTTGATGGAAGCCAAGTGAACCATATCGTAGCTACCCCTTTTAAGAAAATTGGAAAATGGTAGCAATTCACAGCATCTGAAGCCCTTGCTGAATCTATATGTCATTCATATCTCAATAAGTGTCTACTATGATCCATCATTCCTCTGTACAATGGCATCATTGGCATATTGAATCTCCGGGGGTATCTCACACGAAGGATGTCCCATGTAAATGGGTTCTGACTAGCATAAGTTCCCCAATCATCATTAGTTCTCGATCTATTTTCACTAACCAACCTCTTAATCATATCCTTCAAATAGTCTGAATCAACAGTTTTGACTGAGTGGTGGTAATTGAGTCCTGCCAAAAGTGTTCGACCCGACGAACGCTCTTCGGAAGATGCTCGATGCCTAGGCTCCCGGAAATCTTAGGGACCCATTCGTCCAACAATCTCCCTTGTTTGAGTCCTATAAGAAGCATCATCAACAATGTTGTGATTATTCAGATTCAAACCTTCAATAGCATGTCCAAGGATGACATCCATACTGCCTTCTAGAGGATGAGCCCACGACCTACTATTTCGGGGGTCGGTACCGTTCCCTAAATTTGAGCTGGGTCTTGTCCTCTTCCTTATACAGATGTTTCAGCAGCATATTGAGTTTTCTTCTACCTCCTTCCCTCTATCTTCGCTCCGATGAAGAAGAACTCTCTGATCTGAGCTAGAATCCCTTCTACTCTGTTTGCAGCTATTCTGAGTTAGGTCATTTAACAACCTATTAAATTGTGTTGTTCATCTCCTATTGGCCATATTAGAATCTGTTTTCCATCTTCTTTATCATCCTTTCCATCTCCATATTGATGACAATGTTGGTTGGGGTCTGGATCTCCATTTGCTCTGGCTAGTTTGCTTCATTCCTATGTAGATGATTCAATTGTCAACGTCATTAGTGGTAGCTCTGGTAGTTATGGTTTGGGTTTGGAGTTCCTTGATGGGGCTATGGCAGAAAGCTTCTTGAGGCCATGGTAGAAAGCTTCTTGTAGATTTGTTGGAAATCAGAGTTGTAGAATTAAAAGGTAGGGAAATTGGATCTATCTCATTGGTACAGGGAAATCCAATAGTAGATGATGGATCCAAATGGTCTAAGATTGAATCTTTAAATGAAAGCACCAAAAAGTTTGAACAAAAAAGGCATAAACGCTCAAAAGTTATAGAAGAGAATAAATTATGAATAAATTTAAATGAAAATGAAGAAAAAGAGAGACATAATTGTTTATAGCGTTTGGAAAAGCTTGGCCTATGTCCACTTTGATATTTTATTGCCGATTTATGACTTGGGGGGCAGAAGTTCTTGAGACTCGATACAACTACCACGTTTAGAATTTCATAAATACAAGAATATATGAAGTACAAAAGCAAGAACCAAAAAGATCCCTAAAAGGAAGCCATACCCCTCTATTTATAGAGGTAGGTAGCCTAATATCTCATATGCAATATCCCCAAGCCATTGTGTATGAACTTGACCAATTCTCCCAAAATTATAAGCGCCACCTCAGCAATATCTAGGAGTTGGTATCGATCCCCAAGTTCATCATTTTTGGCATCTTCAACTTCTTGCTTTGGATCGTCTTGTAGTTAAGTTCATGATTCTGTAGTTGTTTGCACCAATATTAGCTTGCTTTTGAGTCTAAATGGCAGAGTTGAAGGAGAACAATGTTGTAGTTTCAAGTGTTCATGAAGGCCGATGAATAATTGTATTGATTCAATGAAACGACTCTAAAAATAGGGCTTTGGCGTCAACATAGACATGTAGGGAAAAAATGGGGTCCACCCAAGTTGTTTCTGCGAGTCGGTACTGATCCTCAAGTAGGAGTCGGTACCGACCCCTAACTTAGGGGATCCCATACTTGTACTATCTTGAGTTGTTTTGGCTTTTGTTCCATGACTCTGTCTGCGTTTGGTTTCTACACTCTTGGACCATCTCTCTGGGCTTTCTGCCTTGATAACTTCAAGTTTGATTCGTCCAGTCTACCCGAATACTGCTTGGTCAAAAGGCTGGATAACAACATATATGTACAACACAAGTAACATCACTTTCCAAACAACCAATTAGCAAAAAATTATTTTCAATAAAATTAAAGTTTAAACTTCTCTTTAAAATGGTGAGCTTTACTCATTGAAACCAAAAAATTTCAAACCAAAATCAGCAACACTTGCACCAACACCCAGACTTTGATTTTCCTTTGTAAAAACTTAACCTTTGGACCTTTGAGATGGCTTGAAGGGCTTGGCCTAGGGTTGTTTGCACTTGTTCTAGCTCTTAGGGGGCTAATTTGAGAATTGCTTTTGGATGAGAAGAGGTGTAGAAGGGAAAAGAAGTATATTTAGCTTGGTTATAAGAAAATGGGTGAAAGAAGGATTTTTAAATTTAAAACTATAAGGAAGCCATGCGAATACAAGAGGGAGCTTAGAAAAGTAGAGGAAATAGTTTGAAAATGAAGATAATGACAGTGAAATAAGAATTTGAGATAAATGAGTTTCTTTTATACAAAATGAAAAAAAATAAGAAATTACTTATTTAACCTTCACCCACTACCCTCCTTAAACTTTTATCACATCACCTCCCTCTTCCTTACCTTACACGCCATCCATCACACCCCTATCTCCATCACATCTCCACTTTTTTGAATGTACTATGATGTTACTTTATTATGTGACATTTCCTTTTATATTTTTTTAAAGAAAAGTCAAACTTACCATTTACCTAAGTAAATATTTAACTTATTAATCTCAAATAATTTCATATGTTATTTATATAAGTGTGTATATCAACTCTAGTGTACACAATGTTTCTCGACAAGACGATGAAAGGTTAAAAACTTAAAAAATGATTTTCGGTCAAATTTTTTATTTTTCTCTGAACTAATTATTTTTGCAAACCAAATTTTAAAACAACTTCACCATTACTGGTTATTATTTAAAGAGGTTTATTTAAGCTATAAAATCCTTAAATTAATTATTTTAAAAATATATCTAATATTCCTATTTAAAACGATTAAATTTCGAGTCATTGTAATGCAAATGTGGTTCTTATACCTAAGAAGGAAGGTACATTGTCTCTTTCTGATTTTAGGCCTATAAGTCTTAATAATAGAACTTATAAGATCATCATTAAAGTGTTAGCCAACTGACTTAGGTGTAAGATGGAGATTTTAATAGATAAAGCTCCAACTATTATTAAAGGTAAACCTAATTTAGATGGAGCTGCCTAGGTTCAAGAGGTAGTAGCATTTGTTCATAAGAATTATGTGCCTTATGCTATTTTGAATCTGGATTTTACTAAGACCTTTGATACCATGGAATGTTTTTTTTGTTGATTTATTGATTGCTAAAGGTTTCGGTACTATAAGTAACTTTAACAAAATATTATGTGTGTTAATGGAATTGCTGGGGAAGTTATAACTTCTAAAAGTGGTTTGAGGAAAGGTGACCCTCTTTCATCGCTTCGATTTAATCTAACTGATGATGTTTTCACTCGGATCCTTATAGTTGCCGCTGATAATGGAATCTTGAAAAGTTTTGGTAGTAGTTACATTAATAGTAGTACTAATTCTCTTGAATATGTTGATGACGCCATCTTCAATGATTCTAGTTGTAAATCCATTGCTCCTGTGAAGTGATAGAGTTAGGGGTATGCCTTAGGGGAAATTATATAATTTGTTACATATATCTAACTCGATAACCAATCTTATTCGTAATAGAGGTGTTTGATTCGTATTATAAACTTTGTTATATTATGATATAATTAATTAAGTAATTAATATTAAGTATATTAAGTAGAAAATCCTTAAATGATATGTTGTATGATAGTAATTACAATGTGTTGTAATCATGAGAAAATTTTCACATTAACATAATGTGTTATTTTAAATATTCTTAGTCAAAATGTTTCGAGAAATGATATCGATTTATCTATTAAGACTAGAGTACATAACACTCTCTAAAAGTTGGGCAGTATATTACTCATACCTGCTGCAGGTACCAAGGGGTTATGTACTGATAGTTACGAGATAAATATAGGATGTTCACTCGAGATTTTTCTAGTGGTTAGTATAACTGGGTCAAATAGCAAATCTCAAAGTGACGATGTTACGCAGTTCTATCGACTTAATAATGTTGTGGAAGTCCAATATGGACACTTCACTTTGTTATAGTTAAATCATGACGTGACAATCCATCGATGGACTGTAGTTGGGTCTAAGTTAAAAAATTAGAAGTGAAACTCCATTCAATAGAGAATTCATCTTCTTGGTTATAAAGGGTTAGTACCATGGTCAACTGTAGTCAACTCAAAATCAAATCTCTAGCAGAGCAGTACAATTAATAATAATTATTATTATCGAACCAAAGGATTTTTTGGGATTAATCAAGTTGAATGTGGACGATATTGAAATTTTAAGCAAAACCAAATTTCATAAGTCCTAAAGTGATATAGTTTTGACGAAGAGAATTAATGTAAACTAGTATAACCGCACAACGGTGGGGAAACCGACCGTTCGATTGTATAACTTTGATAAGAAATATACTTTTAAATTTTTTGTTAATATTACTTAAACATTAAGTGATAATATGTTGGAAAAGAATAAATTGAGGTTTGAATATGAAAATATGAATTTCAAATTTAAATATTAACCAAAGCATTCAAAATTGTCGATTTGAAATTGAAATTTTAGAAATTGAAAATCATAATAGATTTGACTTAGGAATCTTTGATGCATGAAATAAAAGGAGGAAGTTTAGGGAAACCACGATGAGACAAGATCCACGTTTTTAGGGAAACCGCGATGAGACAAGATCCATGTTTTTTTGGCTTCAGAAAAATTGATTTTGGCCAGTAACAGTAAGCAAACATCCCTAACGGTCGGTTTGATAATCATTACCAGTAGATATCAAATATAATAAGAAGATTAGATTATACCAAAATGATGTATAAATGATATATTTAGTCAAAATTTCACACCACTAGCTAAGGAGATGCGTGAACATTGATATTTGAATTATTTGATATTAATCGCCGACTGAATTAACATTATTTGAGTCACATAACCGTAATGATGAGTACTCCTAAAACCATAGGGTTTAATTAATTTATAATCATTGTAACTAATTAAATTAATTAATATTTATGAAATATTAATTGCTATATTTTATTTGATGGGATATTTGAATGTCATTTGTATTTAATTGAAATGGTATACATAAAAATCATGTTGCGATGTCAATAAAATATTTTAAAGTTGATTTAAGGCAATTAATTAGGAAATGGTTTTGGAAATTTTGAAACCTTTCTTGGTCGATTTTGCATGGTTAAAGAAGGGATATTTTATTAAGAGTAAATGAAGAATCAAAGAGGGAAGGTTTTGAGGGAAAGGTTTCAATTATTTGTCTAAAACAAAATTCGTTTCATTCATTCATTCAATTCTCTTACAATTCATTTTCTCTTGCTCTTCTGTCTTTCTCTTATGGTCCCAAATTCCACGGCTTCATGGAAGACAAAAATTCCCAAAGCAAAATCGAAGAAAATAAAATAAATGCAAAAATGTAGCTTCAGTTGATTGTAATTTTTTGAGGTGATTCAATCAGATCTAGGAGTTTTCATACATTCAAGGTGCAAATCCAATTTCTTTCGGTAAGTTTTCAATCCTAATTTCCTTTACACACATCATTATGTTGATGTAGATTAGATCTTATATGCTTTATAACAAATTTATATAAATTTCTTTCGGTAAGTTTTCAATCCTAATTTCCTTTACACACATCATTATGTTGATGTAGATTAGATAGATAGACCGAGAACTTTTTTTAGCTGGTAAAAAAGTGACTAAAGTACTAAGTTGTTTTATATCGTGGCAGCAAGTTTGTGAATTTGTCGAGGAAGGTGGTTTGAGAGTATTAAACATACATGAAAAGAATATTTCACTCTTATGAAATGGATTATGGTATGATCAGTGGCAAAAATGCTTTTTAGAAGGAATTGGCTGTTAATGTCTACTATGATGGTGCCTTCTTGTGGTTCAGTGATTCTAAGAGGTGTTCAAACTTTTGGAACAACATTCTGTGGTTTGATCATTTTTTAAGCCGAGTATAAACACTAATGTTAATAATGATATGAAAGTAGCTTTTTAGATGGACAATTAGATTTTATCCACACCTTTGGTCATGTAGTTTAATTTACTTTTAGTTTGGTGGATAACAAATTCCGGTGGTTGAAATGTCTAATGATCATGCTCCGGGATTCAAATGGAAACTCACTTTTAGTGTAATAATTAAAGGCGTTGCTTTAGATCAACTATTGAAGTTAGTGCCTCTACTTGAAAACAATAAAGTTAATAATAAAAGGGATATTATTGATCGGGCTTTAAGTTGTAAAAGAAGTTCAAAGTGAATATCTTATAAAAATTAATTAATTATTATAGGAGAAGCATTAGGGGTTCCAATCATCTTTGGAATATAAAGGCAGTGCCTAAGAATGTGAAGGTGTATACGTGGATGTTAATTCATGACAAACTTAACACAATGTCAATGCTCAAGGCTAATAACAAGAATGTAGTTAAACTGTGCTTATTTTGTGGTGGCTCTACCGAAGATCACACACACACACATACATATATATGTATATGTGTATACACACACATATACATATATATGTATGTGCATATGTATATATATCCCTTTTATGAATGTGATTGTCCATTCTATGTATAAACTAAGTGTCTTGGTCAACTTGGTTTATATTTGAAATGGAGACCATTGATCAGGAATCAAGTTGATTTCTAGAACTTTGATAGATCTTTCTTTAATAATAAAGACAAACTTCATAAATTTAAGCTTACGACTCTTGAATTTTGCTGAATTCTATGACATAAGAGAAATGCTTAAAGTTTCTCTGCAACTACTAAGAGTTCTAATTCAATACTATTTTAGATACTAAAATTTATTTACTTACGGGCAGGAATTGAGCATTGGAAGTATTCTGACCTTACTGAAGATAACATATTTACAACAGTGTGGCATAAGGGAATAAGAAATGATGACGGATACTAGTTGTGGATGTTTTGGCTTTAGTGTATGATTTCTTTTGTATGTTTATCCCGTTGGTTTGCTTATGTTATGTATTTAAGTAGTTGTATTGCTCATGCATGAGTCCTTTTGGCGGTGATGTGTTATTTTGCTTTTTTTTTTGGGTTAATGGTGTATGCATGTAGGAACTATCTTTTTGGTAAGTTATATAAAAATATGGGATGAAGTACTTAGGAAGTCCATAAGTATCCACTACATTTCTATCCAAATTATGTAATACAATTATATGATCGAGATCGACAGTTATGTCATTCAAAACAATAGTTGAAACTTTGGTTTTGCTTCTACTGACATATTGTTAATTTTTATGTAATGAATGTTCAAGGAAAAGTTATCACATGCCAACAAAAATCCTTGAATTTTTTTTTTGTTAAGAGCAATCACAAAGCATTAACATACATGAAAAACGAGTGTATGTAATGCTCTTTGAAATATAGTACATTGAATTACTCATGATTGTTGATGTAGAGATACTATAAGGTTGCAAGCATATACTTTTTGTTGAACAACAAAAAATGACACATTGAGGTGCTTTAATTAATAATTACTTACTAAGAAATGTGCAAGATATTAAATTAGTTCGCGTAGTCGTAATTTTGTTTGAAGTTCACCCTAAACCTTCACTATATTACCTATGAAAATTAACACATAGTTGAGCATTAAAATAACTAATGTTTGGGTGGATCATATGGTAATTTTGGAAGGGAAAATGTCAAACGCAATACCTATTTTTATCAAATACATCAAGGTAAATGAAAAAGATTTGTTCAGATTTTGTACTTTTTTACTTGATGTTTAATGACTTAGTGCATCTCCAATCCAAAAGCATTTGGCCACATAGCATTTGGCCACATATGTTGTTAGAGTATTGACCATTTATCAATCTTAAAATGTCTAAATGACAGTATTGTTGCGTAAGCATGTACCTTTGGCAGATTGAAGTTAAACTTCAAGTAGATGATCTATTACATTTTATCTCGTGTCCACATTTGATTTTTCAGGAAATCCACATAGACTTTGATATTCAAAGTTTTTGAACACCAGCGAGGATCAACAATCACACCTTGGAATCTTACAACTCTATATCTAAGTAAATGAGTAATCGTGCTTTGACAAAGTTTGTAAATGCTATACAATATTGGCCAAGGCTATAAAAGTACTACATGACTTATATTTTTTATTTTATAAATGATAAATAATAAACTGTCAAAAAAATTAATTTAAATTGTTTAATGTGTGCTTTAACTCTTTATGTATGCTTAAGTTAATGCAGTAAATGGTATGATTTAAGCGGCAATTACACAATTTGATTATGTAATTTTGCTCTTATTGCTTGCGTCAAAATTGGTCACAAACACCCAACTTCCGACGAAAACACTTGTTCACAATTACAGATCACATATAGCAAGTTTATAAAGAATAAAATATGAAGAACACTTAAAAAATTGAAAGGAAAACAATACAAACATACGATTTATAGTGGTTCGGCTATCTTCGGCCTACGTTTACTTTAAGTAGTTGCTATTTATAGATTATCACTCGCTCGTTACAAGAGGTTACAACAGTACTACAGTAATATAGAAGTGATTCCGGCAGAATGTCAGCGTAGAGAAGCCAAAAGTCCATTTTCTGTAGATCTAGGGTCACTATTTATAGGCGTAGGCAGCAAATATCTCGCTCAGATCTCGAAAGACTTCTTCTCTCACGTGGTTGGGCCGACGGGATTAAGTTCAGGTATTTTGACTCGATTCGGGAGCCATACGAATTGAGTTCATATCGTCCATAAATTGTCTTTTTGGGCTACAATTTTTCAGGTACATTCTTGAGGTTGTACTCAAGCTCCTGTGAAAATTTGATGACATTTGGACTTGTAGATTTTGAGATATGATCGATGCAAGTTTGAATTATCATTGTGCTGTCGAATTTGCGTCGCTTTCATTCGCATCGCTTCTATCTATATCTCTTTTAGGCATGTGATGACCAATGATGTGACGCTATCTTTTAGGATCGATCTACATTTCATGCCGAGGGACCGAGTCATCCATCTTTACGTGTCTCCTTCATATCGCTCTCATTCAAATGCTTAATACCCATTCCATTCGTGTCTATTGATATGGCTTCGTTCGTACCCATCAATTGCTACATTGTTTGTATCGATATTTGAGATCATTTCGTATCGATAGCCTCTACCCCAATTCGTATCGATATAGACATCGTCTTCGTATCAATATCTTTTAAGCGTTGCCTCGTATCGCTTGTGGGTGATCGTTTGCATTAGTGGAAGCGATATGAAATTTCACTAGGTGATGGATACGAACTAGAGTAGATGTGGTGGATACGAAATGGTGCCTCTTCTATGGATACGAACTAGCGATCTCTTGATGGATACGAACCAGATATGTTTCACTTAAGACTGTATGGATATGAATTTGCACAGATACGAATAAGGTTTCCTTGATGGATTTGAATGGAATCGATACGAAGGAGGTGGTCTAATGGATACGAACGAGAGCATTGCTTGATTTACATCGATCATATCTTGAGCATATGAATTACGATTGACTTGAAATTTGAAAAATAGCCTTTCCTAGCCTTTTTCATCATTCCTAATCGATTCCGTCTTGATTAGAGCTCGATCAAGTTTTGACGGTATCGATCATAGCCTTGTTTCCAATCGATCTCTAATACAGATTTTCATCCTTTTTAGCCAATTTGTTGATATCCCGGCCTTGACCAAAATACGGGATAACATTTATAGTGAATCATTTTTAAAAAGAAAGTATGTTTTGATTATTATTTAAGTCATATATATATATATATATATATATATAATGTTTTGAGTATATTATTTCATACAAGTAGAAACAGTTGGAATATTTCAATAATTTTGGGCCATGTATGTAAAATAAAACGTGTCGTGCTATTTTGATGTAAAACCTAATTAAAGTGATCAAATTTTGAATTAAAGATAAAAGACTTAAAGATATAATTGTCATGATGTTAATGTGTAGATATCATGGCAATTCTAATTTGTTGAATAGCCAAATTAGAAAATGTCAACATTATAAATAAGGGGTTAAAGTCCTCAAATTACACAAGCTCCAGTTATTCTCTTAATCTCTTCTATGTATATAATTCAGATCTAGGATTTATGTCACTTTGGAAGATCAAACAAATACTTCTTCTCTTTCAATCAATAACTATGGACTCAGGCACAACTTCTGCTAATTTATTTACCTTCGTCCAATTTCTTCTCAATCAAATCAACATGGGTCATTTATTCGGATAATCAAGTATAAAGTATACTGAAATCATAAAAAGTGGCATCAGAGCTATCCATTATTGATTTCATTGGAAAAATTTTTATGCATTTTTTATGAGTAAATTTTGAATTGAACTTCATTCAGAAGTCATTGAATTCGTGTAATTTCTTACTTAAATCTCAGATCTGCTTGGTCTATGTATCAAATAATTTTTGGTGATGATTTTGGATTTAGTTTAATATTAATTTTTTATTTATTTTAAATTTGAAAAATTATTTGTGAAACCATTTAGGTGTAGAAAAATAGATCTAAATGATCTGTATGTTATTTATGAAATAATCTAGAATTATGGAATCATTAAATTTTTATGTTATTTATGAAATAAGCTAGAATTATGGAATCATTAAATTTTTGGGAAATAACCTATATTGCTCTAAATTTCAGAAACAACTTATGTTGCTTGAAGCATCCACATGTTTGTTATAGTATATTTCATAAATAAGTTGTAAATTATGTGAAGAATACTTCGGATGATATGTATAGTAATTTTGTTTAATGTTTTAATGGTATGGATATATATGTGTGTGTATATACAATTTAGAATCATTTATGCATCATTTAATTTATTATAAGCAATGCATTTAGTGAATTTATGATAGTAAGTTAATTAGTTTATTACCTTAACAACCACATTTAATGCATTTATGATTAAAAAAAATGCATTAACCATTATGTGGTCTAAAATATAAATCAATATTATATTAAAATTTATTTCTAGGTATGATATCACTCAAATCAACATAAACACCTTAGAGGATCATATTTTGTTTCAAATTAATAAAAATTTCGAAAATAACCCAAATACCTTTATATATATAGATATATATATATATATATCCAAATTACTTAATTAAAAATTAAGTAATGTTAAATAAACGTAGAGCCAGATTTATATTTCTTGAGCTTATTTGTATTTGGAATAAGAAAAGCTATATGATTTATTATTTGATATATTTAGGTTTGATAATTATAAATAATTTGTAATATAAGCCATGCTCATTGAAAATATGTTTCACTTTAATGTCTTAGATCGAGTAGGAGTTAATAATATATGGACCTTTTATAGTCAACATTTATTGCAAATATTATGTATTTATATATTTTAATTAGTGCCAATTTTTTCGGTTATGAGAATCAGATTAGTATATGTTTTTATTTCATGATCATATATTGTAATTTGACATTAATATTTATGGCAAACATAGAAATGGATGAATTAGGATAATATACAGATAATAAAATAACGATAGTGAAAGAATAGCATTTTGTATAGATATATTTTGGTTCAAATATACATCACAGCTACTACATTCATTCATGTTATTTAGTATAACATTTATTATGTCATTTATATATAGTTTTTACGTGGTATTTAATTTCGACGTTCATCTATGATATTTGTTATGTGATTTATTCATGATGCCTTGCATCATATGTATTTAGGGAATGTCATAAATGTAACTGCATACTTGACCCGTTTGGATCGCCTTGAATAAGCTACTTTTTGGCTTTTTGAAAGCCAAAATAAATTAGTTTTGGCTTTCAAAAATCCAAAAAAATTGCTTATTTAAGTCCATCCAAATGGACTATTAAAGAAAAAGGTTACAACAGCTATAACTAAAACATGTTATACCATAGTTATAATTTGGTATTTTTCAAGGTCTATGAGACCTAAAGCATTTTCAAGAGTGTTTTATAGCACTTGAAATATATTGTAAATACACTAAAAAATAAATTCAAATATATTTTAGGTGTCTCTTTGCAAACTAATTGTAACTATCTTACATTCCAAGTGAGCTAACTGAAACAACATATCATAAAAGTGACCTCTATTATTTTAGTTGTTCATGAAAATGATTGATATTTGTGTGTATTTATTCATGTGAATGTTAGCTTGCCCAAAGAAAGGTTAATATTTTGCCAAATTACTTACACATGTATGATGATAAATGTGTGACAATTACAAGGCTTTACAAGTGAATAACTAGTCAGTCGAAAGGAAGATTGTTATTTGATTTGAATTTATTGTCGGTATTTGATCATTACAACAGGAGTTCCACTTGCCATTAATATAATTGTCCAAAAACTTAATGTTAATGTTGTACTGAGTATCTTGAAAAGAGATATATCAACTATTTGAATTTACTATGGTGATTTTTGGATATGAGCATATATGATCTATCTTTTTTTTTCAATTTTCAACTAATTTTACTAAAATATCTGCTACCTTTAATAATATTATCATCTTGTTTAGGACTAACACTAAGGATTGGTAAAATAACATATTGTTTGTTCGTACTGTGTGGATCTAGCTCTTGCATTTAAGAGGATTACACCCACCCTTACTATATTTGAATCCTCTTATAATATTATGAAGAACACTGAGAGGTAGGATAATCCAAATTACATGAGTCAAATGATCATAAAATAGAATATTTCAAAAGTTTTTAAGGGTATGATATCCATAGGGATAATCAATTTTAAGGAGTTCTTTACAAACTGAAAAGCGCTTTGCCAAAAATGATAAGAGGAACAAGCACATTTTATATTACTTGATTCTACAAAGTCAAAATAAGGTATACATAAATAAGTACTATATAGAAAATTGTTTCTTAAATAGTTAAAGGTATTCAAGTTATTGTTATTTTTTTGTACTCTCTTTATTCATAATATAACCATTTTAAGATTATTATTAAATAAAATTTAAGAATAAAATGACCTCTTATTCAGCTCATTTCACATTTTTGTAAGAAGAAGAGAGATTGAAGCATGATAATTGTATAAATAAGGATAAAGAAGTTGCTAAGGATCTAGAAGAAAAGAAATAACATAATTTTACTAGATGTCACACATCTCGTATCTAAAAGATATGCATTCTGTTTAGATTTGTTTGATATTTTTTGTTATACCGTCACTTAAGACAGATTTTAGTTTTTAATTTTGATATGAACAAATTTGGTTATTATTGTTTCTTAAGAAATAATAAGATTAATCTATCAGTAAATTCATACGTGATTGGAGTTGAATATCTTGAAATTCATGATAAATAGCTCTTATAGTGAAGCCTTGAATTTGGATATGGTGATTAATGTAATTAATTTATTTCATCTTACTAAATAATCTAGATTAAGGCACTAAAGATAGAAAATACTTTATTGATATTCCATGTGACTTAAATGCTACAATTTTTATAAACTCACACTAAGGAAAAAAATACAACAATTTTCGAGGATGTTGAGTTTGGAGGGAGAAATAAAGTATGGATCATTATTTTCAAAGATAATTATTATCTTTGATTTAACTACAATTACTATTTTGGATAACGTATAAGATTTGTTTCCATTCATTGTGTAACAACCCGCAAATCCGTACCCCTTGAGTCAACACTATTTTTCATCAATTAACTCAAGTGGAACGAAAATACGAACCCTTAGGGTTAAAGAAGAAGAGATAGAAGAAGAAGAAACTAAACAATATCAAAATCTAACCATCGCAGCGGAATAAATATAATAGTAAATAATAGATCTTTACACAAAATGAAACTATATATGTTTTATACATCATATCATCAGAGTATCTCATACGAACAATATTATCAGTCAGACAATCATACAATCATAGCAGCGGATATATATACTAGTACGGATATTACGTCTCGGACTCCAGCTCCCTTCCTGCTCCAAGCATCCTGACCTGAACATATAATACTCGGTCTGACCCGAGTCAGTCTGGAATACCAGCTAATAATAATGCATCCAAATTGATTATTAAAGTTTCAAAAATCCTTCTGAAAACAAAAGCATCTCGTAAGACCACGCCACAAATAGACATGTCGGGTTTTTAACTTACGATAGCTAAAACACTTTTTATAGAAATCCTCTGATATTATAATAGGGTCTATATACAAATACTTATAAAATAGCCGAAATTGTTACATTATTAAATTCCAGCTACTAGCCACAGTGTGGGTAATACAATCAAAACTCGTAAAAGACTCGTAGGGAGAATGGATTTCCAACAATGACTAGGCACTGGGGTACCTCCTGTCACAGTACCTAGTCTAGATCAGTGTACCGAGGACCACGCCCGATCCCCTGCAACACAAGGCCCGGACTACCCCTTAATGGATAGTCCCGAGTAAGATCACCCCGCGGTTGGGATCAGCAACCGCACCACTAAGACAAAATAAAAGAGACATCTAGACAGGAATGACCTTACCCGGAAATGGGTGTTGCCCACCAAGCCTTGCTGCATATCCCCTGATTTTCAGTCATTCTCGGTTGATGAGGCTTGAGGCTAAGCGTTACCTTTTAGAACGTCACTTAGAATGCCCATCGCCCACCTGACGATGTTCGGAAAGCATTCGTCCATACAAGTCCGTTCCGGGTTCGAACGGAACCAAAGGCACTACTCCTACTACATCCATTTTGAAAATATCCTCAGGATTAGTAGCGAGTAGCCCTTGCTCTTCACTGCTCCATCTTCGACTCCGAACACGTTTTCCCACGAAACGTTCAAACCGGATCGAAATGGTTTTCAAGAAATAAATCTCGATCCCGGTCTCTTCGAAACGATCAACGCATTTGTCCAATATTGATAGTCGGTGATTTAACTATCAATTAACATTCACAAACATCCATCACACTACAAATAATTGCCTACATTATTTATTTCCTGAAAATTTCTTTACAAGATATAATTCCTTTTCAAAATCCCTTTGAAACACTTTTCAAATCCAATTTTCTCATGTAATAGATTCTCAAATCTTTATTTCCTCTGAACATCCAAGTACCCATATTTAAAGTTTAAAATAATTTAAATACTTTATTTTTGAAAATATATTAAAACATTTATATTAACACTACCATATACTTAATTTAAATATATATATATACCTTTAAAAAATATCTCAAATAAAACTGCTTAATAAAATATAAACTATAAACTATTATCTTTAAAATAAAGTTAAGTCATACTAAATTTAAAATAAAGTTATGAACTCTATACAATTTCTAAATAATACCTGTGATTGGTGTTATCTTTTAAAATAGAACTATTTTATAAAGTATAAATAATAATAATATTCTTTAAAACATAATTATACTTATTCTTTAAAAATAATTACTACTATAACTACTTTGATATATATTTAGTCTTTAAAATTCTTACAACTTAAATAATCTTCTTGAAACCATTCTTTAATATAACTTCAAACTCTAACGTTTCAAAAATCTATTTTAAAAACGTACTTGGCTTTCAGGGAATTACACTTCCATCTTAGAATAACCAAAGAATTCTTTTTATCAATCCAACACGTTTTATCCCTATTTCATTTTACGTTCATCCGTAAGATCCTTTCCATACTTTAAAAATAGCTCCTTTTATTTTATAAGCGTTGCTGTTTCCTGGAAATCAGTTTCAAACATACGTTTAAAATATTTAAAATAAGCTCTAGAAATTATTTAATTGAAAATAATACTTAAGGAAATATACAGGGTTTCCTAAGTAATTTAAATACAATTTAACTTTTAAAAATAAGGTTATTAAATCAAATATTCATATTAAAATTTCCTTTTGAAAACTTAATACTACTTTACTTATTTTTTTTTAAAAATAATAATTAAATACCATAATTACTTAATCAAATCTTTGCTTTCACTTAAAAACATTTTAAAATAATATTTCTTTCTAAAAATATTCTAAACATATTTAATCTGCAAATTATATAATTTGAAAGCTTTCTTAAAAACAAAATAAAATTTCCAAGAGAAAGCACACTTTCCAATTTTTTTTAAAATAAATCTCGCTATTAATTTAAACAATTCTCAATTCCCTTTGAAATCAAATTTCAAACACTTGAAATTTTTCAACCCATTCCTTGGTTTAATCTCCTTTAAAATCCTTTACTTAAGAATTTCTTTTATATTCTTTAAACCCAATTCATCTATTTATATTTAAAATTTTCAGGTTGTATTCACCCAATCACAGCACAACACAATTTAAATTTCAATTTAATGTATCACAGCATATAAATAAAACGCAGCATATCAGGATCTAAACAAATTATCACAAAATAATAAATAAGGTATCACAGAATATAAATTAATTTCTATTTGTGAGGGATCCAGTTGTATCCCTCCAACCTGTTTTCCCTGCATCCATAGATATTAGCACAACAATATATATCGATTCAATTATATTCATTTAATCAAGCAATTCATTTAAATATCAACTATTTAAATTATCTAATACTCCAGATGTGAGTGAGTTAAACTCACCTTGGGTTTTCGGCGAGCGTTCAAATTTAAATTAAATCGAACGGGTTCGATTTAACCTAAATTTTTACATGCTTGAAACGATTCCAGAACCGCTCCACTGCGTAGTGCGCATCTCTGCGATTCCGGCATCGCCAGTTTCGTCTAAATCTGACAACGTATGTGCTAGATATGGATTTTCAAAGTTTTGAATACTAAATTTAAAACAAATTTCCTTTTACTTAATTTATTTTACCCAAACACAAATCAGGTCGCACGATCTAGAAAGCAAAATCAGGGCCGCACATGGTCTTCTTCCTCACGCACACTCCAGGAAGTAACGAACCCATACACGCGAACTAGGGTTAGGAATCGCGGCCCTTACGACGCACTAATCGACGATCAAACTCCACCCCATCGCGCGCGCGCCTCTACTCCACCCACGACCCAAATCCGGTCGAGCTCGGCTACGGCCTTGCCTGGGAAATCGCACGCGACACGGCCACGAACAGAACCAAAAACGCGGCCATCCAATGCTCGAAACGTCATCAAGTCCGTATGAATCTGAAGCTCTCTCTAAGCTCGACGATATTCGTTTAGAGGTCGAAGCGTAAAAGTAAGAGGATTGAGAAAAAAATGAGGAAGAACAAAAGAAAATTTCGGCCATTGGAGTAATATGGTGGCGGCTGAAGCAAAATGGACTAGGGTTTCTCCTTTAAACGTAAATATATACATATAACATATTATTTTAATATTAAATTCAATTTTAACAAGCTTTTACAAACGAACTCCAAATCTCACGTGTCGCCTGGCGTTTCTAAGGTTTTACCTATGTTCTGAACACAATGGAATGTGTTTCGGAAGCTAATTTGGTCGTATGCACGAGTTACGGAAATAAACAATCAATTTTTAAATTAAATCGATTAAAGTATTTTCTATGCGTTTTAAGCTGCCGGGGTCAAACGACAACTCCGATTGCTATGAAAATTGAAATCTGATAATAACTAACTATTACGGATCCAATGGAACTAATTTCATCGAATTCCGAGACTGTGCCCCGGAAGGCTATTTTAACTCGTCGATTAATTCGAGCGATTTTCAAAATCGTCGAAATCACTTAAAATTTAACCTTTAAATTTTATTAACTCTATTATAACTCGTATAAAATTTATATTCACATTAGAAATCATTCTGTTTCAATTTAAATCAAAATCTGATTATTTGCATTATTATATTAATAAATTCCATTATTAAATTAATATAAAATTCCAAATTTAATCTATCGACTATTAATTCCATCCAATAGCCCAATATTATAATTCAAATCCAATTAGACTCAAAATGAACTTAAATAAATTTTTAGAAACCATTTTTATATTTATTTACACTCAGATTCCCCAATTATCCCAATTCTAATATTAAATTATTATTATTCAAATTTCAATTAAATTACCGTATTAGAAATTTAACCAATTCTATCAATTTAACCAAAGTCTTTTATATTTCAAAATCAAATTATAATCCATATTCGACATTTAAAATGAATTAAATGTTCAAATTTGGCAACCCAAAATTCCGGGTCGTTACATTCCTCCCCCCTTATAAAAATTTCGTCCCCGAAATTTGCTAAGGTAGAAAGAATGTTCTAAACTCAAAAGCAAAACTTACTTAGTGAAATCTCAATTTCACTTTGCTCAATTTCTTTAATTACAAATCGAAACTGCTAGTTTCGATTCCTATTCCAAAAATCCCTTTTTACTTTAATTGTTATTTGAAGTCACTTTGTCGTTAACACAACGTTTTCAAAAAAAAATATTCAAAAGTTTTTCTAACTGCCAAAATTTCCAGAAAATTTTGGCAGAGTCTCCCCTGTATGGAGGAGCTTTTGCAATTTCACAATAGATATAAATATATATACATCGACCCACATGGTCAGAAAAACCAAAAACAGTTCATATTTCCTATTTTTATTGCGTAGGCGTACCTTTATTAGCATTTTTAAAAGCAAGCAGCTAAATAGTATCGCATATACACACTCCAACTCTATCCATTGCCTCCCATACCTGTACTTACTTAAACAAACACATCAGTTTCCAATAATATGAGCATTTATCGACATTCTTTTCATTAAACTAGCCCAAACACATCATTTACAAAGTTTAAACAAGCAAACTTCATAATTATGCATGTTAACTTCCTTTATAAGCAATCTCACAATTTCAACATCACTTTAAATCCTCTTTACAAACCCAAACTTCATTTTATTTCACTTGAACAATTTATATTCAAGTTCACTGTATACCATTCATATTTATTATAACCAATTCATTTCCACTTCAACATGATTAACATATGCCTTAGTTACATCTCTTTACTTCAATTCAATTCCAAATTGATTCACAACCAAATTTTACCTTCAATTTGAAGTATTTACATTTATTTTATGCTCTATTTCCATTCATATGCAAAACCACTTAATAAAATTTCAATTCATCCCAATCGATTTAAAAACCCATTTTATTTGCTTCTTTAAACCAACTCAATTCCGAATACAACAAAACGACCAATTCTATGCAAATTTAAATGTTGTCTAAGCAAGTAACGATCACTTAAGCTTATAACCATCAAAATTAATTCCAGTTCAAATTTATATTAATTTTATTTCAGTCTGAATTATTCACAACCCAAATATTCTTATTTCCTTGCAATTTTTAATTCAATTTCTTATTCTCATTTCTAGTTCATCATCCAACTAAAGTTTATTTTAATATCATTCCATTCTTTAATATTTACAACTCATACATCTTTAATTTATCACAATAAAATTAATTAAAACCATTTCACTTGCATATCAATGTTTATTACCTAAACAAATTTATCCAAGACAACATTATAAAGCTCGACCACAATTATTATTCAATTTGTTTAAGTTCTTCCATAAATATTTTCATTATCTTCTTATATAAATTTTATTTTTATTTGATTCCCAACCAACCCAATTTCCATTTCATTTACAAATTTTAATTCAATTTGTTTATTTATTCAATCCATTTTAGATTTATTCTATTAGCAAAGAGACCACTTTAAATTATTTCACTCATTTGAATTTATTTACAATTCAACCCATCACTATTATAATCTAACTCTATTATTCATTTACACTCCCAACTTTTTATTGCCAATACAAATTCCATTTAATTTAGTTTACGCTATATTCACCTTCAAGCTTCTTTTTTTATTTAATTCAGCTTACGCTAAATTTATTCTCAAACAATTCCTTTGAATTTAGTTGAGTTAAAATTTATTCATATAATATCCTTCAATTTAATTCATTTCCAAATTTAATTCCAGTTTAACTAGATTTATTTAGCCAACTTAAGTTCATGCTATTTCTTTTACTATTTTAAATAAGATTTTAATTCTATTCAAAATTATTTGTAACATAACTGAATTTTGATTTTAATTCAATCCAAATTCAACTCAATTCCATTTAATCGAAGTTAAATCCAATTTTAATCCTCCATATACAAGTTCAAAATTTATTTACCGACTTAAGTTCATTCACTCTTGTATATTTTATATTTTCTTCACCTTATTTCAATTTACATTTCATTTGAGATTAGGTTTGAATTCACCATACCATTTAACTATTCCCATTTTTTATTATAATTCCATTTCTATTTATAAGTCACCAACTTATTCACTTGAAAGCTTATATTGCCCATTTTAATCCATTTACACTTTATAATCACAATTCCAAATTATATATATATATATATATATATATCTGAATTTCTTAAGGATACAAATTCCTTCAATTTAATCCTTTGCAAATTTTAAATCCACAATTTCAGATTATAAGTATAACACTTAATAGCTTATGGATAAAATTCAATACACTATGACCCACAATTATAAAGTAAATTTTACAATCCCATTTAACCCAAATCAGTTTAATTCTAAGTCCAATTTATTTAATTTATCCCAAGTTAAGTTCAAATTTTCTATTCACTTCAATATATTTTATTCACTTCCATTAACTCAAGTTAAATTTAAATTCCAAGATTAAAATTTCATTTCCTTCTTATTAATTTCAACTTCACCAAATAAGTCCAATAATTGATTCATTTTAATTTTACACATTATTTAAATAGAATTTTCCCAGAATTCAATTACCCGATTTTATCCCAAAACCATCTTGAAATAATAATCTACTCATACCTACTTGGTATACCAAATCAAATTTCCGGATTTCCAAACAACTTGGTTGTACCAAAACAATTTCCCATTTTGAAATTTCCAAATAATCTTGTTTATATCAAAACAAATTCCCTCCTTTTTAAATTTCCAAAACAACTGGTATACCCAACAAGTCCAAAAAATATCATATCCAATTACTAGGGAAGCAATCCATCACTTTAGAAACTCGAAAATGAATTCTAATGACGTGGCCAACATCATCGGGATTATTTTCCAACGAATGAAGTGAGTTCAGTGCTTCCTTACTTCCCCACATTCATTTCAAAACAATTTCCATTCAAAAATACTTTCCAAAATAATATTCAAATATTGCCTTCAAATACCTAGGAAAACGTTCCCAAACATTCCCAAGATTTTAAATTTCCAAACTTTTGTTTTCAATACATTTAAAATCCTTTTCAAAACTTCCGGGATTTAAATTCTGGTTTAGTTTAAATTTAGTTATTCTCCTTTGTATAATTTATACTCATGGAATTTATTTGGTTATAACCATTTCAAATTTTTAGATCAAATTTTAGATTCTTATTTAATTAAGATATTCACATCCAAACAATCAAATATATATAATAATTCAGAAAATTATTTCTATTATATCAAAATATAATTTTAGGCAAAATTATTTCATTTACCCACTTTAAAACTATACTATGTCATTTTATCTTGTTTAAGAGTTTAGAAACCCCTATCGATACGGTTGTACTTCTCGCACCGACCAGAATTCATAAACACTCAACCGATAAGTCAACACAGTATAAAAACAATTATATATTCACTAACAAGTATGCTATCATACCTATTAATACACTCAACCCATTATAGAGTAATATTGACTCTGTTTAATGAGTAATTTCCCCACCAAAGCCTAGGTTGTCGTCAACCTAAGCTCTCATACCAAGTGTAACAGCCCGTAAATCCGTACCCTTGAGTCAACACTATTTTTCATCAATTAGCTCAAGTAGAACGGAAATACGAACCCTTAGGGTTAAAGAAGAAGAGATAGAAGAAGAAGAAACTAAACAATATCAGAATCTAACCATCGCAGCGGAAAAAATATAATAGTAAATAATAGATCTTTACACAAAGTGAAACTATATCTGTCTTATACATCATATCATCAGAGTATCTCATACAAACAATATTACCAGTCAGACAATCATACAATCATAGCTGCGGATATATATACTAGTACGGATAATACGTCTCGGACTCCAGCTCCCCTCCTGCTCCAAGCATCCTGACCTGAACATATAATACTCAGTCTGACCCGAGTATTATAATGAAATAACGCCCGAGTCAGTCCTGAATACCAGCTGATAATAATGCATCCAAATTGATTACTAAAGTTTCAAAAATCCTTTTGAAAACAAAAGAATCTCGTAAGACCACGCCACAAATAAACATGTCGGGTTTTACCTTACGATAGCTAATAATAGGGTCTATATACAAACACTTATAAAATAGCCGAAATTGTTACATTATTTGTAACGACCCATAAATTTTCGATGTTAAATTTTTGTTATTTTAATTATATTTTATGAGTTAATATTGAAAGAAATAAAGTATTGCAATTTTATAATGGAATGATAACTAAATTTAGACTGAAACAATGTTAATACAAGTCAATTGTCAACAATCTAAATAAAACTCCAATTCATTTTATTTAAGCATGATACGTTGGTTATAAAACTAAATATAAGTAACAAATGTAAACATTTAGTTATTGTACAAAATAGATAGTTAATGGTAATTAAATAAGACCAGTATTGTGTAAGGAATGATAATATGGGTGGTATTAATGGTTACATTGATTTATAGTGGGATGTAAAAGGTAATAAATTTATGTATAATTTGGGTAATAAAATAAGTTTATTTATAGAGTTAGATTGGTTATATTATCTTAGGGTATAAACCAAATAGAAGAGAACAAGCGTAAATCTTAAGGGTATAATAACAATTGTTATATATTACCTAATTTATTGGTCAATCAATTTATTTGAAATAAAGTCCTCTTGAATGTTAAGTAATTTTAATATTGTTATAGAGGAAACGTTACTTAATGATTTTTAATTTTAGTAACGGAAGAGTGAATGAGAATTTACAGAGAACATAAATTATTTATAAGTAAAAAGGAGTATATATTGAACAAATCTATGTTAATTGGATAATGCAGTGTTATTGGAAATTAATTAGTGTTATATATGATATTTATACCTGGGTGGGCAAGTAGTAAACTTATAAATGAAAGAAAGTGAGTAGGTGACCCTTTATTTAGGTTATTTATTCATTCAGTATGTTAAATGAAAATTTGGGAATCAGATCTCAATTAAGGGAAATTAACTTGTACGTTAATTTGAAATAAATTCTATTAAATATTACATTTATAGGGAATGTAGTACGAATGGTTAGGGATTGTCAAATTTGGTAAAAAGGGATTGGACTTAGGAAACTTTGTTAATTGAGTTTAAAACCTTAATTAATACGCGTAATTGACAAGATTTACATTTTAAAAAAAATAACCGTTGATACAAATCTAAGATGTATATAGAAGTATTAATGTAGTGAAAGACAAACAAATATTAACTATGTTATTTGTGTAATTAATGGATAGGAATGCCAAAGGCTAATTGTAGTAAGGAATATAAGTGGTAGAATAATAAAAATTTATGATTTTATTTTTGTTAACATATGTTAAGAGATATATTTATGATCTTAATTTGAACTTCTACTAATAACATGTATTACAGTAAGATAAAAAAAATGATAACATACGTCAGGTGTATTTAATGACATTGTTTGAATGTAATTAATAACGGGATTATAATAATAAATGTTAATAAAGAATAAGAATGAATAAGTTTAGTAAAAGAGTAAACATTCATTTAGTAAAAATGTTTGGCAACTGAAAGATTGATTGTGGTGATGAGAAACTATTATTTAGTAAGAAATATATATATAATTACTGTTTGTAGCGAAAGGGTATTAATATGTTTAAATTACTATTAGATAGGAAATAGTTGTTATACTTCTCATTACATTCATTTAGTCCATTTTGAAACTTAATCAACTGAAATTAATGTAATTGAAAATTTCCAATTAATAGGAGATAGAATACTAATTGTAAATTAATAGGTGTGAATAAAAGCAGCATATGTTTTGTGAAAATATAGGAAAGTTTGATTTAATAAAAAGAAAATTTTACATCAAATAAAATGAATGTTTCATCTGTGAATGTACGTTTAATTTCATTAAAATAAGAACAGAAAGATTGATTTTGAAGAAAGAAATATATGTCTATTTGAACCGTGTTTTAGCTTACAGACTGATTACAAGAATAGGAAAATAATCTATTTATTACGCTTGTGTATAAACAATAAATTTATAAACGTGTTTAAATAAACAATTGTTCTATTTCTTTATCCATTTTCGTTGTCTGTTTTAAAATCTAACTTTGTAAGTAACTGCAATTAATGTAATTCAAATGTTTCAATTAAAAAGAAATAAAACGTTGATTGCAATAATAGATTTAATAAAAGAAACGCACGTTTTGTGTTAAACAAAAAGGGTGTTTTAATGGAAATAAAAGATCATTTTGAGAAAACAAAATTGAACGTTCTCATTTTTAAGGTAAGTATAAATATTTTATTTTGCGTAGATAAAAACCTAAATGCGTACAAAATTCTACTTTCGTTTGCAAACTTTTTCATTCCTACGTACATTCACTTATCTATTATTAATGCTTGAAGCTTTAATAATAAAACGTGACATTTATTTTTGTCCCTCCACATTCATTTCCTAATTATAAATAACCTACATCTTATTTCTTCTTCTACATTTTGTTTCTCCTAACACCTCATATTCAAAAGCTCTTATTATTGCAACTCCAAAAGCATTCTTTTATAAAAATGATTTTTTTTTTCATTTTTCGTACTGGAGAAGAACGAGGTCCTATAGCGTGCTAAAGCTTTGCTGATGTGGCTTATATTTTTGTTAGGCTTGTTTATTCGTTTGTTTAAATTAATTTTGTTTTCAAGCGATTCAACGCATGTAACTTTCTCATACGAAGTCCGTTTCACACGCGATTTTTTTTGTTAGGATCGCAATAAAATTCTGGATCTTTTGACGCTGTTTTGGACGAATTTGGAGACTGTCCAATTTTTGGGTTTGAATTGAATTTTAATTCAATTTAAATTCAAAAGGTGAGTGTTTTAACCCACTCACAACTTCTAAGATTTATTATGTTTGTTAAATTGATTTAAGATATGAGTAGAAATTTAGACTGTTTTGCATATTTTATTCATCATCTCAGTTAAATCGCATTTATTTAATTTAACTGTTAATTAAATTTATTATTGCACATAAATTGATAGTTAAAATTTATTTATTTTGCATATAAACTGCTAGTTAAACAGTTATTAATTTATTTTTATTTTTGAATATAAACTGTTCGTTAATACGTGTTATATTTTATATGCTCTATTGATGTTTGTTTAAATTGATGATGATTGCAATAAATTGGTTGATGATTGATGTTTGGTGAATGGATGATGTGTTCTATATTTTATATTCTGCAAGTTATCATGCATTTCATTTCATTCGGGATTGCGGTTTGAAATGATATACAACCGCATTTTTTTATTTTTAAATTTCGGATTGAAATGATAAATATCCGTATCACTTGACCATAGGATAGAAAACTTTATACAGGCACCGCGGTATATATATATAAGATTATTTTGAAATGATTCCTATGGTTTGGATAGGATACGGTTTAATAAATATTAAATTTTGATATTATATAAATATTATTATATATATATATACATATATAGTTAAATTTTGAATTTAAGATATGTATAATCTGTTAAATAAAAATGAATAATTTGGAAAAATGGAGTTTGATAATTTATATTATATGTTTAAGTACAGATTTAAGATCTTGTGTATATATGGAGGTTAAATGATTCAAATCAATTAAGACTGGAAGATAAATTGGAAATTTATTTGGAATTGAGCTTATTAAATTTTTTAACTCCATAAGTGATGTAAACTTATTCAATTTGGAAATTTAAAAGGTATGATATTTATAACTGGATTTTTTTTATTCAAGATAAATTAAATGAATATTTCTAGTACAAATAAATTGAAGGAAATATTTAATTGTTAGTAATTTGAGTTTATTTACGGATTTATTATGTGAATGTTTCAAACAAAATAATAGGACCATAAATTGTTAAGTAGAAATTTCCGACCTTAGTTTTGAAATGGTTAAATATTCAAAGTTGGAATATATTGAAATCGAAGTGTTTTATTGAAACCGAAAGTGAATCTAAGTTTATGTGGTTTAGACTTAAATTAAAGTAAATAAATAATAAAGGCGTGAAAATTATTTACTTTTTAAAGTAATTTAAAATCAACTATTTTACATACTGTTGAATATCCAAACTATTTAAATTTTGAAAGTTATGGGTTTAAAGCTATGAATTTCGAAGTATTATGTTTTAAAAGTTATAATTCAAATGTTGGTTTCGAGATATTATAAATTTTAAAGTGCTACGATCTTTCGAAAGAAATATTAAAAAAAATGATATCACATTTATTTGGGTTTTAAAATAGAAATGATATCGTATTTATATGCTTTTGAAACGGATATTTTATTCTGGTTTTTAAAGTATAATTATTTTTAAAAGACCGCGGTGTTATAATAACGTTTAGTTGTTGAAGAGACCAGGATCAGAAGTTGTCATACTCTCTGCCAATTCCGAAAACCACTTTAACAACCGTGTACGCGGTGGAGATTTCAGAATGAAGTAGGTTGGTGGTGGCGTTTCATCTGAGGTAAATACGTGGACCCAACTCCCGTGAGTTGGCATAAGGTGGCTAAAACATGAGCGATTCTCAGGCCATCATTCCTCTGATCGAACGCACTCCTTCGATATTATACTCTGGCTTTTGGATTGATTCGGTGGCCACTTTTTATTTTGATTTGGGGGTGTTGTTCGAGGTGGGCGGTAGTAGCAGCTACGCGTTACCACCAGCCGGGATGCGTAATTGGTATATCTACCCTGACATTGCCAAGTTATACCGTGTCACCTACCATACCGAGTCTTGTACGAGTTTGGATTTCTCCCGTAGCCCGTGTGGTATCCTCTGGTGGCTTCCCGATTAGGAGGGACTATGATATTGGATGGACTACTGGGACTATTATTGTGTTAAAGGGGAGATTGGGTAACTCCTTAACGCTATTTAAAAGTATGTTTATTTTACTATAGACACTATTATAATAGCGCAATATACTACATAGTAAATAGTTTAACGGATCCTTAGGAGATGTAAATCCCGAGCATCTCTTGAGTTACTGCACTCATGTTTATTTCTTTTAATTTAACTCACATAAGATCTTTTAGTTCTGACTCGAGTGTTTTTGTCTTTTCAAATTCGCTCGGGTTAATCCGAGCGTTTTCAGGATTTGAAGATTTTATTCTGGAGGACGAAAATAAAGATTTGTAGTATTACTATCTATTATATTATTCCACTACACCATTTGATTCCGATGCATTGATATTTATTGGTATGTGAACTCTGATATTTATTGTATAAAGAAAAATTAAATGTTTTGTAAACATTTTTATGAGCTGTATATTTATTATTATATTTTATCGTTCCGTTGCAAGATTCTGTTTTTTTTTTCTTCTTCTTTCTTCATCTTCTCTGTGTTTATCTTATTTACCCCATAACAATCCGCCCTTCCGTATGGTTTGAATTGCCACGTGTGTCGATTTAAAGCATGCGAAAAGGCGAGACGTCACATCTGGTATCAGAGCTTTGGTTTAGCGATAAACCTTAGCTTTATGGGGTTTGACTCTTTGCTAATAGGGTAGTAATAACCTATGGTAGTCGCTGAGTGTATACATACGAGAGAGCGTATTTGTTAGTGTTATAAAAAGGTTTTAATATTGTGTTAATCTGTTCCGTTTTGTATTTATAAATTCTGGTTGGTGCATGGGACGCTATGACATCAATAGGGATTTCTGAACACTTAATAGGATAGACCGACATAATATTTGTTTTTAATACAGGTGAATGAAATAATTTTGCCTATTATATTTTCTATATAAAATAAAAAATTTCAAATGATATCTGTATTTGGCTGCAATAGATTGGTTGTTAGGTAATAAAGTGTATAAATAATAATAGAAATAAGATTGAAAAATAAAATAAATGAAATTTGGGAAATTTAGAACCTAAGATCCGGGGTTTTGAAATTTCTTTCGAATAAATTTTGGGATATAATAATATTGTTTATAAGTACTTTCTGATATAAATATTTATTATAATTTGGAAGAATTGTTTTAAAGAAGATTTTGGAGATAATAAGTTTTGTACTTTCCTCTCCGTCGTTGGAAAATAATTTCGGTGATGGCGGCCGCATCATCGACTTTTATTTTCGAGTTTCGTAGGGGGAAGGCCACTGTAGTAGTTCTACTGCAGATTCATTTTTGAAAAATATATAAATTTTGAATTGTTTTAAATATAATTAGAGATATATAAGTTGTAAGAATATATTTATCTATTATTTTAAAATAAATTGAAATTTTAACCCGTATTAAATTCTTAAATTTCCATTAATTAATTGTTTCAATTATTGTAGTGAAATGAAAGGTAAGTAATTAATAATTGAAACCTCTAATTTAGGTAGGAGATTTACGGCTAAGTTATTAAGGAAATAAAAAGGAAGTTGAAATTGTAACTTATAAGGAAAAGGTAAAAATTTATTGAACAATGAATTAATTAAAAGAAACGAGAAAACTTGTATAACTTTCAATTACATTCTTTAAAAGCATATATATAACTTACCAAATATTAAAAGTTGAAATGTTAATAAGAAAATGTAATAAATATTGTACAAGTAATAAATTTGAGGTAATGAAAGTAATTAATGAAATTCCTTAATAAATAGGAATTTGACGTTGTAATATTATAATCTTAAGTGTAATTGACAAGACTACTAAGTGAAATAGAATGGTAGGTATTATAAATGGAAGAAAATAAATAAAATTAAGTAGTATATATGGAAGATAATAAACTTAAGTAAAGGATTGAAGCTATTTATTAATAAAATAAGAAGAAAAGATGAATGCAGTAAATATATAAGTGTAGACTTAAATTAATGTATTAATGTGCTAAGAAATTGATTTGCACATGAATACTATAAACAAATGAAGTTATGCAATATGAAATGAAAAGAGAAAAATGAATTATATATATATATATATAAGTATAAACAAGTATAATAAATACTAAATTAATGAATGGAGATAAAAGTTGTAAGAAATAAATGTAAAGTAATAAATGAAATTTATAAGAATGAGCTTGATTTATTATTTGGAATTGTTGCTTGTTTGGTTTATGGTTGTTTGGGGTAAGATACTTTAAATTTGGATTTGGATGAATGAATAATCTATTTAGTTTTATCTAAGACTGCTGAGTAAATGATGTGCTAGTAGTTTATTATTCATTCCGTGCAATTTAAAAGTTTTGAACCCGAACAACTATTTGTTTGTTTGTTTGAATGGTTGTTTTGTATTGTGTATGTTGTTTGTTGAAATTGATGGTTGTTGTATTGATTTGTTGTTAGCGACTGAAACCACCTAAATATTTCATTTTTTATAAATTGTTAACCCTTTGGATTATATAAGTAAAATGCAGGTTATGGAAGCAATTGCTACTACTTTTGGTTCCATAAAATAAGCGTTATTGCCCGACAAATGGGTACGTTTTCGGATTACAGGTTTTAGCATTATTATTTTGTTTTTTTCCCGTGTTGGGTTATATATTATTTTGAAAATATATGATATATATTGTTATAATTAATATTTTATTTTTCTTCCGAGCCTCCCCGTACAAAGGAGACTCTGTCGAAATTTTTCGAAAATTTCGGACTTAGATTTTTTTTTCCAAACTTTAATAATTTAAATATAAAAGATTAAATAGTTATAAATTAGGATATCTTATTTAAAGTAATTAATTTTGTAAATTTAATTGTTTATAAAGTTAATGTTTTGTAAGATGTATTGTTTATATTTCTTCTTTTTCCTTTTTTTTCCTTTTCGGGGACGAAAAGTGTTGATACGCTATATTTTGATCAATGCCAATGTGCTTCAACAAAAAGGAAGAGATATGTGCAAAGCTAAAGAAAGAACGATGAAGACCAAGGATAACCATAAGTATGATTTTTATACAGGTCTTAGTTTAGATTTATTGTTAAAATCTATCTTCAAGAGGCTTGCACAAACACTAGAACACATTTTATAAATTTCATTTTTTAATAAACATTCACTGTGCACAATTTAGTAGTTCAGTCGACTGAACAGGGATGACCAGTCGACTGAACCTGTTACACATATACAAACATGTACAGTTTCAGTCGACTGAAACACCCTGCTCAGTCGACTGAATTTGTTCCTGAAAATTTTAGTTCATATTTTCAGTTGACTGAATTCCCTGTTCAGTCGACTGAATTTAAACCTGTGAATTTTCTCTGAATGGACACCTTCTTCCTCCCAAGAGTTGCAACCATTCTCCAATAGAAGCATCTCTTGTATGCACCCTTAGCCAACAGATGCACCTCTTCTACAAGTATAAATACATAATTCTAACATCTTTAATTCACCGAATTCTCTTGCTTTAATCTTACTATTTTCTTGAACATATTAACTAGAAATTCTCAAAGCAATCACAAATCTATTGCCTAAATCACTGCTTTGTTTTTAACATTCTTTTGATTCATAGCAATTCACATTTCCTAAATCTTCACAAATACATTGCATCCTCTTGAGGATAAGATTATAGGAATATTGTACTACATTAGACTCATTAGTGTTGACAAGAACACAACAAGTCGAATATTGTTTTTTAGTAATTGAGTTGAAGTCCTCTTCGGTAGTTGAGGTAAGAAATCCCGTTCGGTTGTTCGGGTAAGTTGTAAACCTATTCCTCCGGGTTAAGTAAGGGTTTTAGTTAGTGGAATTCCTAAGTGAAGCTTAGGGACTGGACGTAGGACTAGAGGTCCGAACCAGTATAAAATCATGGTGTCTACCTTTCTTTTACTTACTTTATCTACCTAGACAATTTCATTATTCCATATTACACGATCCTACCGCATAGCCTCTTTCAATTGGTATCAGAGCAAGGCCGTCGTATAACCAAAACACCGTTATTAAACATATTGATAATATGGAAAATAACGCAAGTACAAGCACAACATCTGCCTATAGTTCTACATCTGCGGAAGGAAAATCTACCCAAAGACCTCCTCTATTCAATGGACTAAACTATAACTATTGGGCTACAAGGATGAGGATTTATATGCAAGCAACAAGTTTCGAAGCCTGGAATGCTACTCAAGCAGAGTTCGTTGTACCCACAACCGATTATCCTACATGGACGCAAACTCAAAAGAATGAAGCTAGTGCAAATGCCAAAGCTATGAATATGCTATTTTGCGCCCTGGATAGAAACGAATTCAACCGTGTTAGCATATGTAGTACTGCATATCAGATATGGGAAACACTTAAAGTGATACATGAAGGCACAAACAAGGTTAAACAAACAAATATATCCATGCTGAAGAATCAATTCCAAAACTTTAGAATGCGACAAAATGAATCCATCAATGACATGTACTCGAGATTTCAAGACATTCATCATGCTTTAATCGGACTAGGAGAAAAATACACGGATTTTGACATTGTATCTAAAGTTCTAAATTCACTCACTGATGAATGAGAGAGAAAAGTACTAGCAATCGAGGAAGCAAATGATCTATCTACAATGAAACCAGAGGAATTGATTGGAAATCTTATGTCGTATGAAGTAAATATGCAAGCTAAGAAAGATCAAGCTCAAGAAAGAAAGAATGTTTCTTTTCATGCGGAAAAGGAAGAATCAGAGTCTGAAGATGAGGATTTAGCATTCATAGCCAAAAAAATTTAGAAATTCTTAAGATATAGAAAAGGAAACAAAAACGGACTCAAAAAGAATCTCTTGAACAAACCTACATCCTCGAATATAGAATGTTTCAATTGTCACAAGAAAGGTCACATGCACAATGATTGCCCAGAGCAAAAGAAGGAGAATCAGAAAGTTCTCAACAAAAAAAAACAAAATAGAGAAATTCAAAAAGAAGGCATTCTCTGTAACATGGGATGATTCGGATTCATCTTCATCCGAAAGTGAAAATAATAGCGACAATGAACAGGCAAATGTATGCTTCATGGCTCAAGAATCTGAAGTAAGTAATTTAACTTTCGATGACTTAATTGAAGTAAACTCTGAACTTTTGAGCACAATAAAAATTCTTAAAAAGAAAATCAAGGAAATTCGTGTAAATCAAAACAAAGTTGAATTTGAAAGAGATATGTTAAACGATGAAAAGAAAATTCTAGAAGAAGAACTTGAAAAAGTTCAAGAATCTTATTCAAATTGGGAAACTCAATTATCTCTTCTAAGTCAAGAAATTGAAACTCAAAAGAAAAAGAATGATGTAATTGTTTCTGAAAATCATGAGTTAAAAACTAAGATTAGACAAGTTGAATTAGAAAATAATAGTCTTCAAGCTATATTAGATAACATAACTAAAAACGTTTCTAACTTTAACAAAGGAAGGGAAAATTTATCCAAGATATTATAAAATTCTCAATCATCTTCGAATAAACAAGGTTTAGGATATAAAAAGAAGTCAAAAATTCCTAATAAAAAGGATATAAATCTTAAAAAGAATATTGATTCAAAACAACAAATATTGTTAAGAAAACCTATTGAAACAAAAATAGAAACAAAGGTAGTTAAAATTTGGGTTCCAAAGACTAATAATGTGTTAATTTGGAATAAATATATTAAAACATTTATGGATAGTGTTCATTATAATAAAAACTATATTTATAAAAAGGATACTAAACCAAATTGGGTTTGGCTTCCTAAGCTCTAACATTTTAGGACCCTATTAAAAGGTGGGTACCAATAATTTTGTATTTATTTTCAGATCCCACTTAAAAAGAAGAAATGGATACTAGACAGTGGTTGCTCAAAACACATGTCCGGAGACAAAGATATGCTTACCAACATCACATACTTTGATGGTGGCTCGGTTACCTTCGGAGATAATTCAAAAGGCTATATCATTGGCAAAGGAGACGTGAGCAATTACGCAAAGACAGTGCATATATTCAAGGGGAGGAAATAATTACATCTCTACACGTTTCAGTATTGTCATCAACCAAAAAGGGGGAGAATGTTGATACGCTATATTTTGATCAATGACAATGTGCTTCAACAAAAAGGAAGAGATATGTGCAAAGCTAAAGAAAGAACGATGAAAACCAAGGATAAACATAAGTATGATTTTTATATAGGTCTTAGTTTAGATTTATTGTTAAAATCTATCCTCAAGAGGCTTGCACAAACACTAGAACACATTTTATAAATTTCATTTTTTAATTAACATTCGCTGTGCACAATTTAGTAGTTCAGTCGACTGAATAGGGATGACCAGTCGACTGAACCTGTTACACATATACAAACATGTACGGTTTCAGTCGACTGAAACACCCTGCTCAGTCGACTGAATTTGTTCCTGAAAATTTTAGTTCATATTTTCAGTTGACTGAATTCCCTGTTCAGTCGACTGAATTTGAACCTGCGAATTTTCTCTGGATGGGCACCTTCTTCCTCCCAAGAGTTGCAACCATTCTCCAATGGAAATAGAAGCATCTCTTGTTTGCACCCTTAGCCAACAGATGCACCTCTTCTACAAGTAACATCTTCAATTCACCGAATTCTCTTGCTTTAATCTTACTATTTTCTTGAACATATTAACTAGAAATTCTCAAAGCAATCACAAATCTATTGCTTGAATCACTGCTTTGTTTTTAACATTCTTTTGATTCATAGCAATTCACATTTCCTAAATCTTTACAGATACATAGCAAACTCTCGAGGATAAGATTATAGGAGTATTGTACTACATTAAACTCATTAGTGTTGACAAGAACACAACAAGTCGAATATTGTTTTTTAGTAATTGAGTTGAAGTCCTCTTCGGTAGGTGAGGCAAGAAATCCCGTTCGGTTGTTCGGCTAAGTTGTAAACCTATTCCTCCGGGTTAAGTGAGGGTTTTAGTTAGTGGAATTCCTAAGTAAAGCTTAGGGACTAGACGTAGGACTAGGGGTCCGAACCAGTATAAAAACCTGGTGTCTACCTTTCTTTTACTTACTTTATCTACCTAGACAATTTCATTATTCCATATTATACGATCCTACCACATAGCCTCTTTCAATTGGTACCAGAGCAAGGCCGTCCTATAACCATAACACCGTTATTAGACATATTGATAATATGGAAAATAACGCAAGTACAAGCACAACATCTGCCTATAGTTCTACATTTGCGGAAGGACAATCTGCCCAAAGACCCCCTCTATTCAATGGACTAAACTATAACTATTGGGCTACAAGGATGAGGATTTATATGCAAGCAACAAGTTTCGAAGCCTGAAATGCTATTCAAGCAGAGTTCGCTCTACCCACAACCGTTTATCCTACATGGACACAAACTCAAAAGAATGAAGCTAGTGCAAATGCCAAAGCTATGAATATTCTATTTTGCACCCTGGATAGAAACGAATTCAACCGTTTTAGCATATGTATTACTGCATATCAGATATGGGAAACACTTAAAGTCATACATGAAGGCACAAACAAGGTTAAACAAACAAAGATATCCATGCTGAAGAATCAATTCCAAAACTTTAGAATGCGACAAAATGAATCCATCAATGACATGTACTCGAGATTTCAAGACATTCATCATGCTTTAATCGGACTAGGAGAAAAATACACGGATTTTGACATTGTGTCTAAAGTTCGAAATTCACTCACTGATTAATGGGAGAGAAAAGTACTAGGAAGCGAGGAAGCAAATGATCTATCTACAATGAAACCAGAGGAATTGATTGGAAATCTTATGTCGTACGAAGTAAATATGAAAGCTAAGAAAGATCAAGCTTAAGAAAGAAAGAATGTTGCTTTTCATGCGAAAAAGGAAGAATCAGAGTCTGAAGATGAGGATTTAGTATTCATAGCCAAAAATTTCAAGAAATTCTTAAGATATAGAAAAGGAAACAAAAACGGACTCAAAAAGAATTTCTTGAACAAACCTACATCCTCGAATATAGAATGTTTCAATTATCACAAGAAAGGTCACATGCACAAGGATTGCCCAGAGCAAAAGAAGGAGAATCAGAAAGGTCTCAACAACAAAAACAAAATAGAGAAATTGAAAAAGAAGGCATTCTCTGTAACATGGGATGATTCGGATTCATCTTCATCCGAAAGTGAAAATGATAGCGACAATGAACAGGCAAATGTATGCTTCATGGCTCAAGAATCTGAAGTAAGTAATTTAACTTTCGATGACTTAATTGAAGTAAACTCCGAACTTTTGAGCACAATAAAAATTCTTAAAAAGAAAATTAAGGAAATTCATGTAAATTAAAACAAAGTTGAATTTGAAAGAGATATGTTAAACGATGAAAAGAAAATTCTAGAAGAAGAACTTGAAAAAGTTCAAGAATCTTATTCAAATTCGGAAACTCAATTATCTCTTCTAAGTCAAGAAATTGAAACTCAAAAGAAAAAGAATGATGTAATTGTTTCTGAAAATCATGAGTTAAAAACTAAGATTAGACAAGTTGAATTAGAAAATAATAGTCTTCAAGCTATATTAGATAACATAACTAAAAACGTTTCTAACTTTAACAAAGGAAGGGAAAATTTATCCAAGATATTAGAAAATTCTCAATCATCTTCGAATAAACAAGGTTTAGGATATAAAAAGAAGTCAAAAATTCCTAATAAAAAGGATATAAATCTTAAAAAGAATATTGATTCAAAACAACAAATATTGTTAAGAAAACCTATTGAAACAAAAATAGAAACAAAGGTAGTTAAAATTTGGGTTCCAAAGACTAACAATGTGTTAATTTGGAATAAATATATTAAAACATTTATGGATAGTGTTCATTATAATAAAAACTATATTTATAAAAAGGATACTAAACCAAATTGGGTTTGGCTTCCTAAGCTCTAACATTTTAGGACCCTATTAAAAGGTGGGTACCAATAATTTTGTATTTATTTTCAGATCCCACTTAAAAAGAAGAAATGGATACTAGACAGTGGTTGCTCAAAACACATGTCCGGAGACAAAGATATGCTTACCAACATCACATACTTTGATGGTGGCTCGGTTACCTTCGGAGATAATTCAAAAGGCTATATCATTGGCAAAGGAGACGTGAGCAATTACGCGAAGACAGTGCATATATTCAGGTGGAGGAAATAATTACATCTCTACACGTTTCAGTATTGTCATCACTCAAAAAGGGGGAGAATGTTGATACGCTATATTTTGATCAATGACAATGTGCTTCAACAAAAAGGAAGAGATATGTGCAAAGCTAAAGAAAGAACGATGAAAACCAAGGATAAACATAAGTATGATTTTCATATAGGTCTTAGTTTAGATTTATTGTTAAAATCTATCCTCAAGAGGCTTGCACAAACACTAGAACACATTTTATAAATTTCATTTTTTAATAAACATTCACTGTGCACAATTTAGTAGTTCGGTCGACTGACAGGGATGACCAGTCGACTGAACCTGTTACACAAATACAAACATGTACGGTTTCAGTCGACTGAAACACCCTGCTCAGTCGACTGAATTTGTTCCTGAAAATTTTAGTTCATATTTTCAGTTGACTAATTCCCTGTTCAGTCGACTGAATTTGAACCTGCGAATTTTCTCTGAATGGATACCTTCTTCCTCCCGAGAGTTGCAACCATTCTCCAATGGAAATAGAAGCATCTCTTGTTTGCACCCTTAGCCAACAGATGCACCTCTTCTACAAGTATAAATACATAATTCTAGCATCTTCAATTCACCGAATTCTCTTGCTTTAATCTTACTATTTTCTTGAACATATTAACTAGAAATTCTCAAAGCAATCACAAATCTATTGCTTGAATCACTGCTTTGTTTTTAACATTCTTTTGATTCATAGCAATTCACATTTCCTAAATCTTCATAGATACATTGTAAACTCTCAAGGATAAGATTATAGGAGTATTGTACTACATTAGACTCATTAGTGTTGACAAGAACACAACAAGTCGAATATTGTTTTTTAGTAATAGAGTTGAAGTCCTCTTCGGTAGTTGAGGTAAGAAATCCCGTTCGGTTGTTCGGGTAAGTTGTAAACCTATTCCTCTGAGTTAAGTGAGGGTTTTAGTTAGTGGAATTCCTAAGTAAAGCTTAGGGACTGGACGTAGGACTAGAGGTCCGAACCAGTATAAAATCCTGGTGTCTACCTTTCTTTTACTTACTTTATCTACCTAGACAATTTCATTATTCCATATTACACGATCCTACCACATGGCCTCTTTCAATTGGTATCAGAGCAAGGCCGTCGTATAACCATAACACCGTTATTAGACATATTGATAATATGGAAAATAACGCAAGTACAAGCACAACATCTGCCTATAGTTCTACATCTGCGGAAGGACAATCTACTCAAAGACCTACTCTATTCAATGGACTAAACTATAACTATTGGGCTCCAAGGATGCGGATTTATATGCAAGCAACAAGTTTCGAAGCTTGGAATGCTACTCAAGCAGAGTTCGTTGTACCCACAACCGATTATCCTACATGGACACAAACTCAAAAGAATGAAGCTAGTGCAAATGCCAAAGCTATGAATATGTTATTTTGCGCCCTGGATTGAAACGAATTCAACCGTGTTAGCATATGTTCTACTGCATATCAGATATGGGAAACACTTAAAGTCATACATGAAGGCACAAACAAGGTTAAACAAACAAAGATATCCATGCTGAAGAATCAATTCCGAAACTTTAGAATGCGACAAAATGAATCCATCAATGACATGTACTCGAGATTTCAAGACATTCATCATGCTTTAATCGGACTAGGAGAAAAATACACGGATTTTGACATTGTGTCTAAAGTTCTAAATTCACTCACTGATGAATGGGAGAGAAAAGTACTAGCAATCGAGGAAGCAAATGATCTATCTACAATGAAACCATAGGAATTGATTGGAAATCTTATGTCGTATGAAGTAAATATGCAAGCTAAGAAAGATCAAGCTCAAGAAAGAAAGAATGTTGCTTTTCATGCGGAAAAGGAAGAATCAGAGTCTGAAGATGAGGATTTAACATTCATAGTCAAAAATTTCAAGAAATTCTTAAGATATAGAAAAGGAAACAAAAACGGACTCAAAAAGAATTTCTTGAACAAACCTACATGCTCGAATATAGAATGCTTCAGTTGTCACAAGAAAGGTCACAGGCACAAGGATTGCCCAGAGCAAAAGAAGGAGAATCAGAAAGCTCTCAACAACAAAAACAAAAGAGAGAAATTCAAAAAGGAGGCATTCTCTGTAACATGGGATGATTCAGATTCATCTTCATCCGAAAGTGAAAATGATAGCGACAATGAACAGGCAAATGTATGCTTCATGGCTCAAGAATCTGAAGTAAGTAATTTAACTTTCGATGACTTAATTGAAGTAAACTTTGAACTTTTGAGCACAATAAAATTCTTAAAAAGAAAATTAAGGAAATTCATGTAAATCAAAACAAAGTTGAATTTGAAATAGATATGTTAAACGATGAAAAGAAAATTCTAGAAGAAGAACTTGAAAAAGTTCAAGAATCTTATTCAAATTCGGAAACTCAATTATCTCTTCTAAGTCAAGAAATTGAAACTCAAAAGAAAAAGAATGATGTAATTGTTTCTGAAAATCATGAGTTAAAAACTAAGATTAGACAAGTTGAATTAGAAAATAATAGTCTTCTAGCTAGATTAGATAACATAACTAAAAACGTTTCTAACTTTAACAAAGGAAGGGAAAATTTATCCAAGATATTAGAAAATTCTCAATCATCTTCAAATAAACAAGGTTTAGGATATAAAAAGAAGTCAAAAATTCCTAATAAAAAGGATATAAATCTTAAAAAGAATATTGATTCAAAACAACAAATATTGTTATGAAAACCTATTGAAACAAATATTGAAACAAAGGTAGTTAAAATTTGGGTTCCAAAGACTAAAAATGTGTTAATTAGGAATAAATATATTAAAGCATTTATGGATAGTGTTCATTATAATAAAAACTATATTTATAAAAAGGATACTAAACCAAACTGGGTTTGGCTTCCTAAGCTCTAACTTTTTAGGACCCTATTAAAAGGTGGGTACCAATAATTATGTATTTATTTTCAGGTCCCACTTAAAAAGAAGAAATGGATACTAGACAATGGTTGCTCAAGACACATGACCGGAGACAAAGATATGCTTACAAACATCACATACTTTGATGGTGGCTCGGTTACCTTCGAAGATAATTCAAAAGGCTACATCATTGGCAAAGGAGATGTGAGCAATTACGCAAAGACAATGCATATATTCAGGGGGAGGAAATAATTACATCTCTACACGTTTCAGTATTGTCATCAATCAAAAAGGGGGAGAATGTTGATAAGCTATATTTTGATCAATGACAATGTGCTTCAACAAAAAGGAAGAGATATGTGCAAAGCTAAAGAAAGAACGATGAAGACCAAGGATAAACATAAGTATGATTTTTATATAGGTCTTATTTTAGATTTATTGTTAAAATCAATCCTCAAGAGGCTTGCACAAATACTAGAACACATTTTATAAATTTCATTTTTTAATAAACATTCACTGTGCACAATTTAGTAGTTCAGTCGATTGAACAGGGATGACCAGTCGACTGAACCTGTTACACATATACAAACATGTACAGTTTCAGTCGAATGAAACACCCCGCTCAGTCGACTGAATTTGTTCCTGAAAATTTTAGTTCATATTTTCAGTTGACTGAATTCCCTGTTCAGTCGACTGAATTTGAACCTACGAATTTTCTCTGAATGGACACCTTCTTCCTACCAAGAGTTGCAACCATTCTCCAATGGAAATAGAAGCATCTCTTGTATGCACCCTTAGCCAACAGATGCACCTCTTCTACAAGTATAAATACATAATTCTAACATCTTGAATTCACCGAATTCTCCTGCTTTAATTTTACTATTTTCTTGAACATATTAACTAGAAATTCTCAAAGCAATCACAAATCTATTGCTTGAATCACTGCTTTGTTTTTAACATTCTTTTGATTCATAGCAATTCACATTTCCTAAATCTTCACAAATATATTGTATACTCTCGAGGATAAGATTATAGGAATATTGTACTACATTAGACTCATTAGTGTAGGCAAGAACACAACAAGTCGAATATTGTTTTTTAGTAATTGAGTTGAAGTCCTCTTTGGTAGTTGAGGCAAGAAATCCCATTCGGTTGTTCGGGTAAGTTGTAAACCTATTCCTCCGGGTTAAGTGAGGGTTTTAGTTAGTGGAATTCCTAAGTGAAGCTTAGGGACTGGACGTAAGACTAGAGGCCCGAACCAGTATAAAATCCTGGTGTCTACCTTTCTTTTACTTACTTTATCTACCTAGACAATTTCATTATTCCATATTACACGATCCTACCGCATAACCTCTTTCAATTGGTATCAGAGCAAGGCCGTCGTATAACCAAAACACCGTTATTAAACATATTGATAATATGGAAAATAACGCAAGTACAAGCACAACATCTGCCTATAGTTCTACATTTGCGGAAGGACAATCTACCCAAAGACCTCCTCTATTCAATGGACTAAACTATAACTATTGGGCTACAAGGATGAGGATTTATATGCAAGCAACAAGTTTCGAAGTCTGGAATGCTATTCAAGCAGAGTTCATTGTACCCACAACCGATTATCCTACATGGACACAAACTCAAAAGAATGAAGCTAGTGCAAATGCCAAAGCTATGAATATGTTATTTTGCGCCCTGGATTGAAATGAATTCAACCGTGTTAGCATATGTACTACTGCATATCAGATATGGGAAACACTTAAAGTCATACATGAAGGCACAAACAAGGTTAAATAAACAAAGATATCCATGCTGAAGAATCAATTCCAAAACTTTAGAATGCGACAAAATGAATCTATCAATGACATGTACTCGAGATTTCAAGACATTCATCATGCTTTAATCGGACTAGGAGAAAAATACACGGATTTTGACATTGTGTCTAAAGTTCTAAATTCACTCACTGATGAATGGGAGAGAAAAGTGCTAGCAATCGAGGAAGCAAATGATCTATCTATAATGAAACCAGAGGAATTGATTGGAAATCTTATGTCGTATGAAGTAAATATGCAAGCTAAGAAAGATCAAGCTCAAGAAAGAAAGAATGTTTCTTTTCATGCGGAAAAGGAAGAATCAGAGTCTGTAGATGAGGATTTAGCATTCATAGCCCAAAATTTCAAGAAATTCTTAAGATATAGAAAAGGAAACAAAAGCGGACTCAAAAAGAATTTCTTGACATACCTACATCCTCGAATATAGAATGTTTCAATTGTCACAAGAAAGGTCACATGCACAAGGATTGCCCAGAGCAAAAGAAGGAGAATCAGAAAGCTCTCAACAACAAAAACAAAAGAGAGAAATTCAAAAAGAAGGCATTCTCTGTAACATGGGATGATTCAGATTCATCTTCATCCGAAAGTGAAAATGATAGCGACAATGAACATGCAAATGTATGCTTCATGGCTCAAGAATCTGAAGTAAGTAATTTAACTTTCGATGACTTAATTGAAGTAAACTCTGAACTTTTGAGCACAATAAAAATTCTTAAAAAGAAAATTAAGGAAATTCGTGTAAATCAAAACAAAGTTGAATTTGAAAGAGATATGTTAAACGATGAAAAGAAAATTCTAGATGAAGAACTTGAAAAAGTTCAAGAATCTTATTCAAATTCGGAAACTCAATTATCTCTTCTAAGTCAAGAAATTGAAACTCAAAAGAAAACGAATGATGTAATTGTTTCTGAAAATCATGAGTTAAAAACTAAGATTAGACAAGTTGAATTAGAAAATAATAGTCTTCAAGCTATATTAGATAACATAACTAAAAACGTTTCTAACTTTAACAAAGGAAGGGAAAATTTATCCAAGATATTAGAAAATTCTCAATCATCTTCGAATAAACAAGGTTTAGGATATAAAAAGAAGTCAAAAATTCCTAATAAAAAGGATATAAATCTTAAAAAGAATATTGATTCAAAACAACAAATATTGTTAAGAAAACCTATTGAAACAAAAATAGAAACAAAGGTAGTTAAAATTTGGGTTCCAAAGACTAACAATGTGTTAATTAGGAATAAATGTATTAAAACATTTATGGATGGTGTTCATTATAATAAAAACTATATTTATAAAAAGGATACTAAACCAAATTGGGTTTGGCTTCCTAAGCTCTAACTTTTTAGGACCCTATTAAAAGGTGGGTACCAATAATTTTGTATTTATTTTCAGGTCCCACTTAAAAAGAAGAAATGGATACTAGATTGTGGTTGCTCAAAACACATGACCGGAGACAAAGATATGCATACAAACATCACATACTTTGATGGTGGCTCGGTTACCTTCGGTGATAATTCAAAAGGCTATATCATTGGCAAAGGAGACGTGAGCAGTTACGCAAAGACAGTGCATATATTCAGGGAGAGGAAATAATTACTTCTCTACACATTTCATTATTGTCATCAATCAAAAAGGGGGAGAATGTTGATAAGCTATATTTTGATCAATGACAATGTGCTTCAACAAAAAGGAAGAGATATGTGCAAAGCTAAAGAAAGAACGATGAAGACCAAGGATAAACATAAGTATGATTTTTATATAGGTCTTATTTTAGATTTATTGTTAAAATCTATCCTCAAGAGGCTTGCACAAACACTAGAACACATTTTATAAATTTCATTTTTTAATAAACATTCACTGTGCACAATTTAGTAGTTCAGTCGACTGAACAGGGATGACCAGTCGACTGAGATGTTACACATATACAAACATGTACAGTTTCAGCGACTGAAACACCCTGGTCAGTCGACTGAATTTGTTCTTGAAAATTTTAGTTCATATTTTCAGTTGACTGAATACCCTGTCCAGTCGACTGAATTTGAACCTGCGAATTTTCTCTGAATGGACACCTTCTTCCTACCAAGAGTTGCAACCATTCTCCAATGGAAATAGAAGCATCTCTTGTATGCACCTTTAGCCAACAGATGCACCTCTTCTACAAGTATAAATACATAATTCTAACATCTTCAATTCACCGAATTCTCTTGCTTTAATCTTACTATTTTCTTGAACATATTAACTAGAAATTCTCAAAGCAATCACAAATCTATTGCTTGAATCACTGTTTTGTTTTTAACATTCTTTTGATTCATAGCAATTCACATTTCCTAAATCTTCACAAATATATTGTATACTCTCGAGAATAAGATAATAGGAATATTGTACTACATTAGACTCATTAGTGTTGACAAGAACACAACAAGTCGAATATTGTTTTTTAGTAATTGAGTTGAATTCCTCTTCGGTAGGTGAGGCAAGAAATCCCGTACGGTTGTTCGGGTAAGTTGTAAACCTATTCCTCCGGGTTAAGTGAGGGTTTTAGTTAGTGGAATTCCTAAGTGAAGCTTAGGGACTGGACGTAGGACTAGAGGTCCGAACCAGTATAAATTCCTGGTATCTACCTTTCTCTTACTTACTTTATCTACCTAGACAATTTCATTATTCCATATTACACGATCTTACCGCATAGCCTCTTGCAATTGGTATCAGAGCAAGGCCGTCATATAACCATAACATCGTTATTAGACATATTGATAATATGGAAAATAACGCAAGTACAAGCACAACATCTGCATATAGTTCTACATTTGTGGAAGGACAATCTATCCAAAGACCTCCTCTATTCAATGGACTAAACTATAACTATTGGGCTACAAGGATGAGGATTTATATGCAAGCAACAAGTTTCGAAGCCTGGAATGCTACTCAAGCAGAGTTCGTTGTACCCACAACCGATTATCCTACATGGACACAAACTCAAAAGAATGAAGCTAGTGCAAATGCCAAAGCTATGAATATGTTATTTTGCGCCCTGGATAGAAACGAATTCAACCGTGTTAGCATATGTACTACTGCATATCAGATATGGGAAACACTTAAAGTCATACATGAAGGCACAAACAAGGTTAAACAAACAAAGATATCCATGCTGAAGAATCAATTCCAAAACTTTAGAATGCGACAAAATGAATCCATCAATGACATGTACTCGAGATTTCAAGACATTCATCATGCTTTAATCGGACTAGGAGAAAAATACACAGATTTTGACATTTTGTCTAAAGTTCTAAATTCACTCACTGATGAATGGGTGAGAAAAGTACTAGCAATCGAGGAAGCAAATGATCTATCTACAATGAAACCAGAGGAATTGATTGGAAATCTTATGTCGTATGAAGTAAATATGCAAGCTAAGAAAGATCAAGCTCAATGAAGAAAGAATGTTGCTTTTCATGCGGAAAAGGAAGAATCGGAGTCTGAAGATGAGGATTTAGCATTCATAGCCCAAAATTTCAAGAAATTCTTAAGATATAGAAAAGGAAACAAAAACAAACTCAAAAAGAATTTCTTGAACAAACCTACATCCTCGAATAGAATGTTTCAATTGTCACAAGAAAGGTCACATGCACAAGGATTGCCCAGAGCAAAAGAAGGAGAATCAGAAAGCTCTCAACAACAAAAACAAAAGAGAGAAATTCAAAAAGAAGGCATTCTCTGTAACATGGGATAATTCGGATTCATCTTCATCCGAAAGTGAAAATGATAGCGACAATGAACGGGAAAATGTATGCTTCATGGCTCAAGAATCTGAAGTAAGTAATTTAACTTTCGATGACTTAATTGAAGTAAACTCTGAACTTTTGAGCACAATAAAAATTGTTAAAAAGAAAATTAAGGAAATTCGTGTAAATAAAAACAAAGTTGAATTTGAAAGAGATATGTTAAACGATGAAAAGAAAATTCTAGAAGAACTTGAAAAAGTTCAAGAATCTTATTCAAATTCGGAAACTCAATTATCTCTTCTAAGTCAAGAAATTGAAACTCAAAAGAAAAAGAATGATGTAATTGTTTCTGAAAATCATGAGTTAAAAACTAAGATTAGAAAAGTTGAATTAGAAAATAATAGTCTTCAAGCTAGATTAGATAACATGACTAAAAACGTTTCTAACTCTAACAAAGGAAGGGAAAATTTATCCAAGATATTAGAAAATTCTCAATCATCTTCAAATAAACAAGGTTTAGGATATAAAAAGAAGTCAAAAATTCCTAATAAAAAGGATATAAATCTTAAAAATAATGTTGATTCAAAACAACAAAATATTGTTAAGAAAACCTATTGAAATAAAAATAGAAACAAAGGTAGTTAAAATTTGGTTCCAAAGACTAACAATGTGTTAATTAGGAATAAATATATTAAAACAATTATGGATAGTGTTCATTATAATAAAAACTATATTTATAAAAAGGATACTAAACCAAATTGGGTTTAGCTTCCTAAGCTCTAACTTTTTAGGACCCTATTAAAAGGTGGGTACCAATAATTTTGTATTTATTTTCAGGTCCCACTTAAAAAGAAGAAATGGATACTAGACAGTGGTTGCTCAAAACACATGACCGGAGACAAAGATATGCTTACAAACATCACATACTTTGATGGTGGCTCGGTTACCTTCGGAGGTAATTCAAAACGCTATATCATTGGCAAAGGAGACGTTGAAAGAGGCTATGCGGTAGGATCGTGTAATATGGAATAATGAAATAGTCTAGGTATATAAAGTAGGTAATGCAAGGAGACACCAAGACTTTATACTGGTTCGGACCTCTCGTCCTACGTCCAGTCCCTAAGCTTCACTTAGGAATTTCACTAACTAACACCCTTACTTCACCCGGAGGAATAGGTTTACAACTTACCCGAACAACCGAACGGGATTTCTTGCCTCAACTACCGAAGAGGACTTCAACTCAATTACTCAAATACAATATTTGACTTGTTGTGTTCTTGTCAACACTAATGAGTCTTATGTAGTACAATATTCCTATAATCTTATCCTCGAGAGTATGCAATGTGTTTGTCAAGATTTAGGAAATGTGAGTTGCTATGAATCAAAAGAATGTTATAAACAAAAACAGTGATTCAAGCAATAGATTGGTGATTGCTTTGAGAATATCTAAAGAATACGAACAAGAGAACAGTAAGATTAAAGCAAGAGAATTCAGTGAATTAAATGATGTTAGAATCATGTATATATACTTGTAGAAGAGATGCATATGTTGTCAAAGGTTGCAAACAAGAGATGCTTCCATTTCCATTGATGAAAGGTTGCAACTCTTGGGAAGAAGAAGGTGACTTTTCAGAGAAAATTCACAGGTTTAAATTCAGTCGACTGAGCAGGAGATTCAGTCAACTGAAAATATGAAGAAAAATTTTCAGGAACAATTTCAGTCGACTGCACAAGTAATTCAGTCGATTGAAACTGTGCAATTTTGTATATGTGTACAATTTCAGTTGACTGGCCATGTCTGTTCAGTTGACTGAAGTATAAGCAGTGAACATGTGAATGAAGTTTTTATGAATGTGTTCTACTGTTCGTGCAAATCTCTTGAGGATAGATTTTGACAAATAATCTAGACTAAGACACATAGAAAATCATACTAATGTTTATACTTTGGTCTTCACCTATCTTCTTCTAGCTTTTGCATTCTCTTCCTATTTGTTGAAGCTCATTGTCATTGATCAAAATCTTCGTGTATCAACATTCTCCCCCTTTTTGATTGATGACAATACTATTCTAGAGATGTATATACTTACTTTCTCCCCCTGAATGTATGCACTATCTTTTCTACAAAACAAAGTTAGTACCATAGATTTTCTCCTCCTTTGTCATCGACAAAAAGGAAGAACTAACAGCAGTAATAATATATCAAAACAGTCACTGAATCATAAGAATATAAGCTTGAACTAAGAGAAATAAAAATGTTATGACAGACAAGCATAAAATGGCTATTTATACAAGCCATTAGAAAGTTTAAAAATAGACATCAAAACAACAAAATCACTCATCCTTATCCCAGTCATATGAACCTTCCCTTCCAGTTGGTTCACGTATGACGGGTCCTCCCGTTGGTGGTCTAGGTGCTCTTCCTCCTTGGCCACAACTAGCTCCGCTTGCGCTGCTACTTGTATGCTCTTTGGATGTCGTCCATGTAAACGTGGGTGCCGGACGTTTGCTGCGAGATGTTGAAGCAGTAGTGGTGCTTGAGCACGACATTGCATCCCAAAGCTTGTTGAAGAATCCTTTGACTTTATCAAGCTTATGATTTACCTTTTTAAGACGAGTGCCAAGAATTTGTTGATTTCTTGACAATATCCCCAAGGATTGGTTGGTAGTGAAGCTTGGGTCAACAAGACGAATTTCATCATCTTGCTCGAGATGTTCTTCGTGGCGAGGTTGAGGAGGTTGTTGTTGTTGTTCTTGATGCCTTGCTTCGCATTCGGCAAGTGATATTATGCGAGGAGGTCGAGATGGGAGTTGCATTAGGCTTTTGGTCCAATGGTTAATCTGATGGACCATTGTATTCTCTGATTCAGGTAATGGCGTATCGACATTTAGGAGAAGTCACATGATGTACTCTCCAAATTAAATAGTGCGCATTTTGCCATAGATGAAAGTGAGAAACTCATCAAGAATAAGCTGTACCCAATTAACTTGTATATTGCTAAAAATAGCATATAAAGCTCGATACTTATTTGGGTAGACAATTTCGTATGAGCCCGTGCGAGGAGTAATTGTTCTCATTAGGGCTTTATGGAGGATTCTTGCCATAGGTCGAAGGGAGGTGGACTTAAAATCCGTAAAGTAGATGTTATCATCCATAAATCGATGGTTGATGTTGTCACGAATGTGTGGATTGAATTCTATCTCCTCGAGCTTTCTTCCAACATTTGGGGACTCTAAAATGTGTGCTATTCTATCCAAGGAGAACCAAACTTTCTTTCCACACACCATACTCCAAACACTATTGTTTGGATTTCTTGGAGTTTGGTGTCCAAGATTAAGATTAGCATAAAATAATTTTACCATTACATGATTAATGGCATGATCATTTCTTTTCAAATCTAGAAGTGGAGTCAAACCTGCCGGATCTGTTAACGCTTGAAGGTTGTAGGTTTGAAAGCTTTGAAAATCAATGAAAGAATGCTCAAAAATTCGAGAATTATTCATCTTGTTACATCGAGTGACAGCGGTTCCATCATAAAGCCATTGTGCTATTTGAGCATCAATTGGCTCGGAGGATGAAGAAGATGAGGCTCTTGATCTTTTTGGTGCCATTTTGGTGAGAATTGATTTGATTTTGAGGAATTTGAGAGCTAGGGTTTCAAAATTAATTTGGGGAAGAAGGTTTGTAGGAGGTAAAAGTGATTTGGTGGTAAAATCTGGAGGTTAAAAGGGAAAATTCTGCCTAGGAAGCAGCGTTCAGTCGACTGAATGTTCTGTTCAGTCGACTGAATCAAAGGCCGAAGTGTTATGTGATAGATTCAGTCGACTGAGCAGTACATTCAGTCGACTGAATTTTGTTGCTGAAATTTTCTGTTGAATTTTCAGTCGACTGTGCAGATGGTTCCAGTCGACTGAACTTTGCATATATTGTTTTCTGTCATATTTTCAGTCGACTAAGCAGGGGAATTCAGTCGACTCAAACATGCAATGTTGTTGTTTCAGTTAATTTTTGAAATTAAACAATTTATTTAAAGGAATAGTTACAAAAATATTGATATAAATATTTCAAAATTCAACTATTTCTTTGGGGATGGACTTGGAGTCTTCTTTCCTTCATTCTTCATGTAATTTATATCCCATGAATTCGGACTATATTGAGGAGTCTTAGGAGATATCCAAGGATTCACAGGATCAACTGGTGTACGATAAGATGAAGACGGACCAAGTGAGCTAACAGGGCGAGGTAGAGGTTCAGCCACTTCGTTCTTCTTTGATCCACAGAAGCGTAAACCAATTTGCTCTAGAAAGCTTAACCTTCTAGCCGTAACTTTTTGCTCGAAGTATAGCTCTCGTTGAAGATCTATCTGTTGTTGTTGAAAGTGATGAATTTCATCAATCTTTCCTTTTGTGTCAGGTGAAATAAAGAGTCCACTTTTCGCCTTTTTCGATTCTGGTGTAAAACCAGTACGATAATTTTCCCATTGTAAACCGGCTCATGTGCTGGTGCTGGTGTGGGAAGTTTTGGCGATATTGGAGTGTTATCAGCTGACGAGGTGATATTGATCGGAGAGAAGGAGTTGTTTGACAACATTTTATATTGAAATTGTTTAAGCTTTTAATCGTAAAATCGAGATGTGAAAATAAAATTTTTTATAATTTATTTATAGTAGAGTTTTACTAAACAACTAATGGTTATAATTTATTTAGATTTTTAACCGCATAATGATTTAATGGTTAGGAGAATTTTGTTAGAAAAGTATGGTTCTTATTAAAAAATCAGTTTTTTAAAATGTGTGGTCTATAAATTATATAATGTAGCATTTGTTAAATTTATATTAAAATCTTTAAGTGTTTGTTGCATGTATATAACTTGAGTGCAAGCTAAAGTAGCTGATATATACTCTGCTTCGCATATGGAGAGCGAGACACAATTTTGTTTCTTACTAAACCAAGATACAAATGATTTTCCAATGAAATGGCAAGTACCACTTGTACTTTTTCTATCCGTTCGGGATCCACCAAAATCAGCATCACTGAATGATACTAACTCAAACGAACATTCCTTTGGATAGAAAAGACCGAAATTTTTAGTTTGGTTAAGATATCGCATTATTCGTTTTACTGCTCTTAAGTGTGAATCTTTAGGATCGGATTGAAAACGTGCACATAAACAAACACTCATCATTATGTCAGGTCTACTAGCGGTTAAATAGAGCAAAGAACCTATCATACTTTTAAACAATTTTTGATCTACACTTTTGCCGTTTTCATCTCGATCGAGATGTGTAGTGGTACTCATAGGAGTAGGTTTAGCAGAAGTGTTTTCCATACCAAATCATTTTATTAAATTATCACAATATTTTTCTTGGTTTATAAAAATTCCATTTGTTAATTGTTTGATTTGAAGTCCGAGAAAATATGATAGTTCTCCCATATGAGACATTTCGAACTTATTAGTCATTGTATCTGAAAATTCTTTACACAAATTTTCATTTGTTGAACCAAAAATAATATCATCTACATATATTTGAATTATTAAAATATCTTTGGCAGTATTTTTAATAAAAAGTGTTTGATCTACTTTTCCAATTTTAAATCCTGAGTTTAATAAATAACTTTTAAGTCTTTCATACCAAGCACGAGGAGCTTGTTTAAGACCATATAGTGCTTTCTTTAATTTAAATACATGATCCGGATATTTTTCATGTATAAAAAAGGGAGGTTGTTCTACATATACATTTTCTTTAATAAAACCATTTAAAAATGCGCTTTTAACATCCATTTGATAAAATTTAAAATTGTGAAAACAAGCAAAGGCTAATAATATGCGTATTGCTTCCAATCTTGCAACGGGAGCAAAAGTTTCTTCAAAATCAATACCTTCTTCTTGATTATACCCTTGTGCTACTAGTCTTGCTTTATTCCTTGTTATATTACCTTGTTCATCTACTTTATTTTTGTAAATTCATTTTGTTCCAATTACTGATTGACTATTAGGACGGGGAACTAATTCCCAAACATTGTTACGTTCAAATTGATTTAATTCTTCTTGCATTGCGATAATCCAATAACCATCTGTTGATGCTTCTTTTGGATTTTTAGGTTCTATAGATGAAATGAAAGCTACATGACCCATTTGATTTAGTTGATTTCTTGTTCTAACTTGAGAATTTATTTCTCCTATTATATTTTGAGTTGGATGATCTCGTAATATTCTAGGAGGAGATCTTAGTTCAATATTATTTTCAAGGTTTATTTCTTCTATATTTATCAATTCTTCATCATCTTTTACATTTACATTTTTATTAAAATTTTCATCAAAAGATATATGCAAAGTTTCTTCAATTAAGTTTGTTCGTTTATTAAATACTCGATATGCTTTACTTCGTTCAGAATATCCTACAAAAATTCCTTCATCAGCTTTTGAATCGAATTTTCCTAGTTGATCTTTTGTATTTAAAATAAAACATTTTGATCCAAATATTTTAAAATAAGATATATTTGGTTTTTTATTATTGAATAGTTCGTAAGAAGTATTTTTAGTTAAAGGTCTAATTGAAATTCTATTTAATACATAACATGCAGTAGCAACGGCTTCTGCCCAAAAATGTTTTGGTAGAGAACACCCATTTAACAATGTTCTTGCGCATTCTTGTAATGTTCTATTCTTTCTTTCTACAACTCCATTTTGTTGAGGAGTTCTAGGAAAAGAGAAATTATGATTAATTCCTTTCTTTTTACAAAACGTTTCAAATACTTCATTTTCGAATTCGCCTCCATGATCACTTCGAATATTTTTAATTTTCAAATCTTTAATGTTTTGAATTCTTTTGACAAATGTTTTAAAATGCTCAAAAGTGTCGCTTTTATTTTTCATAAAAATAGTCCATGTATATCTTGAAAAATCATCAACAATTACAAATACGTATCGATTATGATTAATGGATTGAACTTGTGTTGGTCCGAATAAATCCATTTGTAGTAATTCTAATGGTTGTAAAGTTGAAATATTTTTCTTAGATTTAAAAGATGATTTCGTTAATTTTCCTTTTTGACAATCATCACAAAAATTATTTATTTTAAAATTTATTTTGGGTAATCCTCTTACTAATTCATTTTTAGAAAGTTTTCTAATAGTTTTAAAATTTATATGACAAAATCTTTTGTGCCATAACCAAGGATCATTATCTTTGGCAAGTAAACACATACTTGAATTATGATTAATATTCATATTTAAAACATAAATATTTTTATCTCTATTTCCTTCAAAAATAAGATTTTGGTTTTGATCAAAAATACTACATTTATTATTCGAGAAAGTTATTTTAAAACCTTTGTCACACAGTTGACTTATGCTAAGTAGATTATGTTTTAAATTTTCAACTAATGAAACATTTGTTATAAAAGGTAAATTTGATGTACCGTAATTGTTCACATTTCCTTTGCCAATGATATAGCCTTTTGAATTGTCTCCGAAGGTAACCGAGCCACCATCAAAGTATGTGATGTTTGTAAGCATATCTTTGTCTCCGGTCATGTGTTTTGAACAACCACTGTCTAATATCCATTTCTTCTTTTTAAGTGGGACCTGAAAAATAGATATGAAATTATTGGTACTCACTTTTTAATAGGGTCCTAAGAAATTAGAGTTTTAGGAAACCAAATCCAATTTGGTTTAGTGTCCTTTTTATAAATAGTTTTTATTATGATGAACATTATCCATAAATGTTTTAATATATTTATTTCTTATTAATACATTGTTAGTTTTTGGTACCCAAATTGTAACTACCTTGTTTTCTACTTTCGTTTTAACAGGTTTCTTTATTAATATTTGTTGTTTTGAATACATATTCCACTTAAAATGTGTATTTTTCTTTTTAGGAATTTTTGACTCTTTTTTATATCCTAATCCGTGTTTACTTGAAGAGGATTGAGAATTTTCTAAAATCTTAGATAAATTTTCTCTTCCTTTGTTGAAGTTAGAAACATTTTTTGTGATGTTATCTAATCTAGCTTGAAGACTATTATTTTCTAACTCAACCTGTCTAATCTTAGTTTTTAACTCATGATTTTCAGAAACAATCATATCATTCTTTATCTTTTGAGTTTCAATTTCTTGACTTAAAAGTGATAATTGAGTTTCTGAATTTGAATAAGATTCTTGAGCTTTTTCAAGTTCTTCTTCAAGAATTTTCTTTTCATCATTTAACATATCTCTTTCAAATTCAGCTTTGTTTTGATTTTCATGAGTTTCTTTGAGTTTCTTTTTAAGAGTTTTTATTGTGTTCAAAAGTTCAGTGTTTACTTCAATTAAATCGTCGAAAGTTAAATTATTTACCTCAGATTCTTGAACCATGAAGCATACATTTGCTTGTTCATTGTCGCTATCACTATCATTTTCGGATGATGATGAATCTGAATAGTCCCATGTTACAGAAAATGCCTTCTTTTTGAATTTAACCTTCTTGTTTTTGAAGTTTTTCTGATTTTCCTTTATTTGTTCTTGACAATCTTTTTGCATATGTCCTTTCTTATGACAATTGAAGCATTCTATATTTGAGGATGATGGCTTGTTCAAGACATTCTTTTTGAATCCGTTTTTGTTTCCTTTTCTATACTTTAGGAATTTCTTGAAATTTTTGGCTATAAATGCTAGATCCTCATCTTCAGACTCTGATTCTTCCTTTTCCGCATGAAAAGCAACATTCTTTCTTTATTGAGCTTGATCTTTCTTAGCTTGCATGTTTACTTCATACGACATAAGGTTTCCAATCAATTCCTCTGGTTTCATTGTAGATAGATCATTTGCTTCCTCGATTGCTAGTACTTTTCCCTCCCATTCATCAGTGAGTGAATTTAGAACTTTAGACACAATGTCAAAGTCCGTGTATCTTTCTCCTAGTCCGATTAGAGCATGATCAATGTCTTGAAATCTTGAGTACATGTCATTGATGGATTCATTTTGTCGCATTCTAAAGTTTTGGAATTGATTCTTCAGCATGGATATCTTTGTTTGTTTAACCTTGTTTGTGCCTTCATGTATGACTTTAAGAGTTTTCCATATTTGATATGCAGTAGTACATATGCTAACACGGTTGAATTCATTTCTATCCAGGGCGCAAAATAGCATATTCATAGCTTTGGCATTTGCACTTGCTTCATTCTTTTGAATTTGTGTCCATGTAGGATAATCGGTTGTAGGTACAACGAACTCTTCTTGAGTAGCATTTCAGGCTTCGAAACTTGTTGCTTGCATATAAATTCTCATCCTTGTAGCCCAATAGTTATAGTTTAGTCCATTGAATAGAGGAGGTCTTTGGGTGGATTGTCCTTCCGCAAATGTAGAACTATAGGCAGATGTTGTGCTTGTACTTGTGTTATTTTCCATATTATCTATATGTCTAATAACGGTGTTATGGTTATAGGACGGCCAAGCTCTGATACCAATTGAAAGAGGCTATGCGGTGGGATCGTGTAATATGGAATAATGAAATAGTCTAGGTATATAAAGTAGGTAAATGCAAGGAAACACCAAGACCTTATACTGGTTCGGACCTCTCGTCCTACGTCCAGTCCCTAAGCTTCACTTAGGAATTTCACTAACTAACACTCTCACTTCACCCGGAGGAATAGGTTTACAACTTACCAGAACAACCGAACGGGATTTCTTGCCTCAACTACCGAAGAGGACTTCAACTCAATTACTAAAATACAATATTTGACTTGTTGTGTTCTTGTCAACACTAATGAGTCTTATGTAGTACAATATTCCTATATTCTTATCCTCGAGAGTATGCAATGTGTTTGTGAAGATTTAGGAAATGTGAGTTGCTATGAATCAAAAGAATGTTATAAACAAAAACAGTGATTCAAGCAATAGATTGGTGATTGCTTTGAGAATATCTAGAGAATATGAACAAGAGAATAGTAAGATTAAAGCAAGAGAATTCGGTGAATTAAATGATGTTAGAATCATGTATATATACTTGTAGAAGAGATGCATATGCTGTCAAAGGTTGCAAACAAGAGATGCTTCCATTTCCATTGATGAAAGGTTGCAACTCTTGGGAATAAGAAGGTGTCTTTTCAGAGAAAATTCGCAGGTTTAAATTCAGTCGACCGAGCAGGAGATTCAGACGACTGAAAATATGAAGAAAAATTTTCAAGAACAATTTCAGTCGATTGCACAGGTAATTCAGTCGACTGAAACTGTGCAATTTTGTATATGTGTACAGTTTCAGTCGACTGGCCATGTCTGTTCAGTCGACTGAAGTATAAAAGTATGCACAGTGAACATGTGAATGAAGTTTTTATGAATGTGTTCTAATGTTCGTGCAAATCTCTTGAGGATAGATTTTAACAAATAATCTAGACTAAGACACATAGAAAATCATACTAATGTTTATACTTTTGTCTTCATCTATCTTCTTCTAGCTTTTGCATTCTCTTCCTATTTGTTGAAGCTCATTGTCATTGATCAAAATCTTCGTGTATCAACAGACGTGAGCAATTACGCAAAGACAGTGCATATATTCAGGGGGAGGAAATAATTACATCTCTACACGTTTCACTATTGTCATCAATCAAAAAGGGGGAGAATGTTGATACGCTATATTTTGATCAATAACAATGTGCTTCAACAAAAAGGAAGAGATATGTGCAAAGCTAAAGAAAGAACGATGAAGACCAAGGATAAACATAAGTATGATTTTTATATAGGTCTTAGTTTAGATTTATTGTTAAAATCTATCCTCAAGAGGCTTGCACAAACACTAGAACACATTTTATAAATTTCATTTTTTAATAAACATTCACTGTGCATAATTTAGTAGTTCAGTCGACTGAACAGGGATGACCAGTCGACTGAACCTATTACACATATACAAACATGTACGGTTTCAGTGGACTGAAACACCCTGCTCAGTCGACTGAATTTGTTCCTGAAAATTTTAGTTCATATTTTCAGTTGACTGAATTCCCTGTTCAGTCGACTGAATTTGAACCTGCGAATTTTCTCTGAATGGACACATTCTTCCTCCCAAGAGTTGCAACCATTCTCCAATGGAAATAAAAGCATTTCTTGTATGCACCCTTAGCCAACAGATGCACCTCTTCTACAAGTATAAATACATAATTCTAACATCTTCAATTCACTGAATTCTCTTGCTTTAATCTTACTATTTTCTTGAACATATTAACTAGAAATTCTCAAAGCAATCACAAATCTATTGCTTGAATCACTGCTTTGTTTTTAACATTGTTTTGATTCATAGCAATTCACATTTCCTAAATCTTCACAAATATATTGTATACTCTCGAGGATAAGATTATAGGAATATTGTACTGCATTAGACTCATTAGTGTTGACAAGAGCACAACAAGTTGAATATTGTTTTTTAGTAACTGAGTTGAAGTCCTCTTCGGTAGTTGAGGCAAGAAATCCCGTTCGGTTGTTCGGGTAAGTTGTAAACCTATTCCTCCGGGTTAAGTGAGGGTTTTAGTTAGTGGAATTCCTAAGTGAAGCTTAGGGACTAAACCTAAGACTAGAGGTCCGAACCAGTATAAAATCCTGGTGTCTACCTTTCTTTTACTTACTTTATCTACCTAGACAATTTCATTATTCCATATTACACGATCCTACTGCATAGCCTCTTTCAAAAAGTTTTGAGTGGGGGGAGTGTAACGACTCATAAAATTTCGATGTTAAATTTTTTTTATTTTAATAATATTTTATGAGTTAATATTGAAAGAAATAAAATATTGCAATTTTATAATGGAATGATAACTAAATTTAGACTGAAACAATGTTAATACAACTCAATTGTCAACAATCTAAATGAAACTCCAATTCATTTTATTTAAGCATGATACGTTTGGTTATAAAACTAAATATAAGTAACAAATGTAAACATTTAGTTATTGTACAAAATAGATAGTTAATGGTAATTAAATAAGATCAGTATTGTGTAAGGAATGATAATATGTGTGGTGTTAATGGTTACACTGATTTATAGTGGGATGTAAAAGGTAACAAATTTATGTATACTTTGGGTAATAAAATAAGTTTATTTATGTAGTTAGATTGGTTATATTATCTTAGGCTATAAACCAAATAGAAGAGAACAAGCGTAAATCTTAAGGGTATAATAACAATTATTATATATTACCTAATTTATTGGTCAATCAATTTATTTGAAATAAAGTCCTCTTGAATGTTAAGTAATTTTAATACTGTTATGGAGGAAATGTTACTTAATGATTTTTAATTTTAGTAACGGAAGAGTGAATGAGAATTTACAGAGAACATAAATTATTTATAAGTAAAAAGGAGTATATATTGAACAAATTTATGATAATTGGATAATGCAGTGTTATTAGAAATTAATTAGTGTTATATATGGGATTTATACCTGGGTGGGCAAGTAGTAAACTTATAAATGAAAGAAAGTGAGTAGGTGACCCTTTATTTAGGTTATTTATTCATTTAGTATGTTAAATAAAAATTTGGGAATCAGATCTCAATTAAGGGAAATTAAGTTGTACGTTAATTTGAAATAAAATCTGTTAAATATTACATTTATAGGGAATGTAGTACGAATGGTTAGGGATTGTCAAATTTGGTAAAAAGGGATTGGACTTAGGAAACTTTGTTAATTGAGTTTAAAACCTTAATTAATACGCGTAATTGACAAGATTCACATTTTTTAAAAAATAACCGTTGATACAAATCTAAGATGTATATAGAAGTATTAATGTAGTGAAAGACAAACAAATATTAACTATGTTATTTGTGTAATTAATGGATAGGAATACCAAAGGCTAATTGTAGTAAGGAATATAAGTGGTAGAATAATAAAAATTTATGATTTTATTTTTGTTAACATATGTTAAGAGATATGTTTATGATCTTAATTTGAACTTCTACTAATAACATGTATTACAGTAAGATAAAAAAAAATGATAACATACGTCAGGTGTATTTAATGACATTGTTTGAATGTAATTAATAACGGTGATTATAATAATAAATGTTAATAAAGAATAAGAATGAATAAGTTTAGTAAAAGAGTAAACATTCATTTAGTAAAAATGTTTGGCAACTGAAAGATTGATTGTGGAGATGAGAAACTATTATTTAGAAAGTAATATATATAATTACTGTTTGTAGCGAATAGTGTATTAATATGTTTAAATTACTATTAGATAGGAAATAATTGTTATACTTCTCATTACATTCATTTAGTCCATTTTGAAACTTAATCAACTGAAATTAATGTAACTGAAAATTTCCAATTAATAGAAGAGAGAATACTAATTGTAAATTAATAGGTGTAAATAAAAGCAGCATATGTTTTGTGAAAATATAGGGAAAGTTTGATTTAATAATAAAAAAATTTACATCAAATAAAATGAATGTTTCATCCGTGAATGTACGTTTAATTTCATTAAAATAAAAACAGAAAGATTGATTTTAAAGAAAGAAATATATGTTTATTTGAACTGTGTTTTAGCTTACAGACTGATTACAAGAATAGGGAAATAATCTATTTATTACGTTTGTGTATAAACAATAAATTTATAAACGTGTTTAAATAAACAATTGTTCTATTTCTTTATCCATTTTAGTTGTCTGTTTTAAAATCTTACTTTGTAAGTAACTGCAATTAATGTTATTCAAATGCTTCAATTAAAAAGAAAGGAAACGTTGATTGTAATTAATAGATTTAATAAAAGAAACGCACGTTTTATGTTAAACAAAAAGGGTGTTTTAATGGAAATAAAAGATCATTTTGAGAAAACAAAATTGAACGTCTCATTTTTAAGGTAAGTATAAATATTTTATTTTGCGTAGATAAAAACCTAAATGCGTACAAAATTCTACTTTCGTTTGCAAACTTTTCCATTCCTACGTATATTCCCTTATCTATTATTAATGCCCGAAGCTTTAATAATAAAATGTGACATTTATTTTTGTTCCTCCACATTCATTTCCTAATTATAAATAACCTACATCTTATTTCTTCTTCTATATTTTGTTTCTCCTAACACCTCATATTCAAAAGTTCTTATTCTTGCAACTCCAAAAGAATTCTTTTATAAAAATGATTTTTTTTCATTTTTCGTACTGGAGAAGAGCGAGATTCTGTAGCGTGCTAAAGCTTTTTCTGACGTGGCTTATATTTTTGTTAGATATGTTTATTTGTTTGTTTAAATTAATTTTGTTTTCAAGCGATTTAACGCGTGTGACTTTCTCATATGAAATCCGTTTCGCACGCGATTTTTTTTGTTAGGATCGTAATAAAATTTTGGATTTTTTGACGCTGGTTTGGACGAATTTGGAGACTGTCCCATTTTTGGGTTTAAATTGAATTTTAATCCAATTTAAATTCAAAAGGTAAGTGTTTTAACTCACTCACAACTTCTAAGATTTCTTATGTTTGTTAAATTGATTTAAGATATGAGTAGAAATTTATTTATGACTGTTTTGCATATTTTATTCATCATCTCAGTTAAATCGCATTTATTTAATTTAACTGTTAATTAAATTTATTATTTCACATAAATTGACAGTTAAAATTTATTTACTTTTCATATAAACTGCTAGTTAAACAGTTATTAATTTATTTTTATTTTTGAATATAAACTGTTCGTTGATACCTGTTATATTTTATATGCTCTATTGATGTTTGTTTAAATTGATGATGATTGCAATAAATTGGTTGATGATTGATATTTGGTGAATGGATGATGTGTTCTATATTTTATAATCTGCAAGTTATCATGCATTTCATTTCATTCGGGATTGCGGTTTGAAATGATATACAACCGCATTTTTTTTAAATTTCGGATTGAAATGATAAATATCTGTATCACTTGACCATAGGATAGAAAATTTTATACAGGCACCGCGGTATATATATAAGATTATTTTGAAATGATTCCTATGGTTTAGATAGGATACGGTTTAATAAATATTAAATTTTGATATTACATAAATATTATTTTATATATGTACATATATAGTTAAATTTTGAATTTAAGATATGTATAACCTGTTAAATAAAAATGAATAAGTTGGAAAAATGGAGTTTGATAATTTATATTATATGTTTAAGTACAGATTTAAGATCTTGTGTATATATAGAGTTTAAATGATTCAAATCAATTAAGATTGGAAGATAAATTGGAAATTTATTTGGAATTGAGCTTATTAAATTTTTTAACTCTATAAGTGATGTAAACTTATTCAATTTGGAAATTTTAAAGGTATGACATTTATAACTGGATTTTTTTTATTCAAGATAAATTAAATGAATATTTCTAGTATAAATAAATTGAAGGAAATATTTAATTGTTAGTAATTTGAATTTATTTATGGATTTATTATGTGAATGTTTCAAACAAAATAATAGGACCATAAATTGTTAAGTAGAAATTTCCAACCTTAGTTTTGAAATGGTTAAATATTCAAAGTTTGAATATATTGAAATCGAAGTGTTTTATTGAAACCGGAAGTGAATCTAAGTTTATGTGGTTTAGACTTAAATTAAAGTAAATAAATGGTAAAGGCGTGGAAATTATTTACTTTTTAAAGTAATTTAAAATCAACTATTTTACATACTGTTGAATATCCAAACCATTTAAGTTTTGAAAGTTATGGGTTTAAAGCTATGAATTTCGAAGTATTATGTTTTAAAAGTTATAATTCAAATGTTGATTTCGAGATATTATAAATTTTAAAGTGGTACGATCTTTTGAAAGAAATATATATAAAAAAATGATATCACATTTATTTGGGTCTTAAAATAGAAATGATATCGTATTTATATGGTTTTGAAAAGGATATTTTATTCTGGTTTTTAAAGTATAATTATTTTTAAAAGACCACGGTGTTATAATAACGTTTAGTTGTTGAAGAGACCGGGATCGGAAGTTGTCATACTCTCTGCCAACTCTGAAAACCACTTTAACAACCGTGCACGCGGTGGACATTCCAGAATGAAGTAGGTTGGTGGTGGCGTTTCCTCTGAGGTAAATACGTGGACCCAACTCCCGTGAGTTGGCATAAGGTGGCTTAAACAGGAGCGATTCTCGGGCCAATGAGGTCATTCCTCTGATCGAACACACTCCTTCGATATTATACTCTGGCTTTTGGATTGATTCAGTGGCCACTTTTTATTTTGATTTGGGGGTGTTGTTCGACGTGGGCGGTAGTAGCAGCTACGCGTTACCACCAGCCCGGATGCGTAATTGGTATATCTACCCTGGCATTGCCTAGTTGTGCCGTGTCACCTACCATACGGAGTCTTGTACGAGTTTGGATTTCTCCCGTAGCCCGTGTGGTATCCTCTGGTGGCTTCCCGATCAGGAGGGACTATGATATTGGATGGACTACTGGGACAATTATTGTGTTAAGGGGGAGATTGGGTAACTCCTTAACGCTATTTAAAAGTATGTTTATTTTACTATAGACACTATTATAATAGCGCAATATACTACATAGTAAATAGTTTAACGGATCCTTAGGAGATGTAAATCTCGAGCATCTCTTGAGTTACTGCACTCAAGTTTATTTCTTTTAATTTAACTTACATAAGATCTTTTAGTTCTAACTCGAGTGTTTTTGTCTTTTCAAATTCGCTCGGGTCAGTCCGAGCGTTTTCAGGATTTGAAGATTTTGTTCTGGAGGACGAAGACAAAGATTTGTAGTATTACTATCTATTATATTATTCCACTACACCATTTGATTCCGCTGCATTGATATTTATTGGTATGTGAACTCTGATATTTGTTGTATAAAGAAAAATCAAATGTTTTGTAAACAGTTTTATGAACTGTCTATTTATTATTATATTTTATCGTTCCGCTGCAAGATTCTATTTTGTTTTTTCTTCTTCTTTCTTCATCTTCTCTGTGTTTATCTTATTTTTCCCATAACAATCCGCCCTTCCGTATGGTTTGAATTACCACGTGTGTCGATTTTAAGTGTGCGAAAAGGCGGGACGTCACATTATTAAATTCCTGCTACTAGCCACGGTGTGGGTAATACAAACAAAACTCGTAAAAGGCTCGTAGGGAGAATGGATTTCCAACAATGACTAGGCACTGGGGTACCACCTGTCACAGTACCTGGTCTAGATCAGTGTACCGAGGACCACGCCCGATCCCCTGCAACACAAGGCCCAGACTACCCCTTACTGGATAGTCCCGAGTAAGATCACCCCGTGGTTAGGATCAGCAACCGCACCACTAAGCCGAAATAAAAGGAACATCTAGACAGGAATGACCTTACCCAGAAATGGGTGCTGCCTACCAAGCCTTGCTGCATATCCCCTGATTTTCAGTCATTCCCGGTTGATGAGGCTTAAGGCTAAGCGTTACATTTTAGAACGTTTCACTTAGAATTCCCACCGCCTACCTGACGATGTTCGGAAAGACTTCGTCCATACAAGTCCGTCCAGGGTTCGAACGGAACCGAATGCACTACTCCTACTACATCCATTTTGGAAATATCCTCAGGATTAGTAGCGACTAGCCTTTGCTCTTCACTGCTCCATCTTCGACTCCGAACACGTTTTTCCACAAAACGTACAAACCAGATCGATGTGGTTTTCGAGAAATAAATCTCAATTCCGGTCTCTTCGAAACGATCAAAGCATTTGTCCAATATTGATAGTCGGTGATTTAGCTATCAATTAACATTCACAAACATCCATCACACTACAAATAATTGCCTATATTATTTATTTCCTCAAAATATCTTTACAAGATATAATTCCTTTTCAAAATCCTTTTGAAACACTTTACAAATCCAATTTTATCATGGAATAGATTCTCAAATCTTTATTTCCTCTTAACATCCAAGTACCCATATTTATAGTTTAAAATAATTTAAATACTTTATTTTTGAAAATATATTAAAACATTTATATTAACACTACCATATACTTAATTTAAAAAAAAATACCTTTCAAAAATATCTCAAATAAAACTGCTTAATAAAATATAAACTATAAACTATTATCTTTAAAATAAAGTTAAGTCATACTAAATTTAAAATAAAGTTATGAACTCTATACAATTTCTAAATAATACTTGTGATTGGTTATCTTTTAAAATAGAACTATTTTATAAAGTATAAATAATAATAATATTCTTTAAAACATAATTCTACTTATTCTTTAAAAATAATTACTACAATAACTACTTTGATATATATATATTTACCCTTTAAAATTCTTACAACTTAAATAATCTTCTTGAAACCATTCTTTAATATAACTTCAAACTCTAACGTTTCAAAAATCTATTTTAAAAACGTACTTGGCTTTCAGGGAAATACACTTCCATCTTAGAATAACCAAAGAATTCTTTTTATCAATCCTTACAGGGTTTCCTAAGTAATTTAAATAAAATTTAGATTTTTAAAATAAGGTTATTAAATCAAATATTCATATTAAAATTCCCTTTTGAAAACTTAATACTACTTTTTTTTAAAATAATAATTAAATACCATAATTACTTAATCAAATCTTTGCTTTCACATAAAAACATTTTAAAATAATATTTCTTTCTAAAAATATTCTAAACATATTTAATCTGCAAGCACACTCCAGGAAGTCACGAACCCATACACGCGAACTAGGGTTAGGAATCGCGGCCCTTACGATGCACTAATCGACGATCAAACTCCACCGCATCGCGCGCGCCTCTACTCCACCCACGACCCAAATCCGGTCAAGCTCGGCTACGGCCTTGCCTGGGAAATCGCGCGTGACACGGCCACGAACGGAACCAAAAACGCGGCCATCCAATGCTCGAAACGTCATCAAGTCCGTATGGATCTGAAGCTCTCTCTAAGCTTGACATATTCGTTTAGAGGTCGAAGCGTAAAAGCAAGAGGATTGAGAAAAAAATAAGGAAGAACAATAGAAAATTTCGGCCATTGGAGTAATATGGTGGCGGCTGAAGCAAAATGGACTAGGGTTTCTCCTTTAAGCGTAAATATATACGTATAACATATTATTTTAATATTAAATTCAATTTTAACAAGCTTTTACAAACGAACTCCAAATCTCACGTGCCGCCTGGCGTTTCTAAGCTTTTACCTACGTTCCGAACACAATGGAACTGTTTCGGAAGCTAATTTGGTTGTATGCGCGAGTTACGGAAATAAACGATCAAACTGCCTGGGTCAAATGACAACTTCGATTGCTACGAAAATTAAAATCCGAAAATAACTAACTATTACGGTTCCAATGGAACTGGTTTCGTCGAATTCCGAGACTATGTCACGGAAGGCTATTTTAACTCGTTGATTAATTCGAGCGATTTTCAAAATCGTCGACATCACTTAAAATTTCACCATTAGAATTTTATTAACTCTATTATAACTCGTATAAAATTTATATTCACATTAGAAATCATTCTGGTTCAATTTAAATCAAAATCAGATTATTTGCATTATTATATTAATAAATTCCATTATTAAATTAATATAAAATTTCAAATTTAATCTATCGACTATTAATTCCATCCAGCAGCCCAATATTATAATTCAAATCCAATTAGACTCAAAATAAACTTAAATAAATTTTTAGAAACCATTTTTATATTTATTTACACTCAGATTCACCAATTATCCCAATTCTAATATTAAATTATTATTATTCAAATTTCAATTAAATTACCGTATTAATAATTTAACCAATTCTATCAATTTAACCAAAGTATTTTATATTTCTAAATCAAATTATAATCCATATTCGACATTTAAAATGAATTAAATGTTCAAATTTGGCGACCCAAAATTCCGAGTCGTTGCACATTGACCAGAAGTAAATTAGGAACAACAATAAGACAATGTCAAACAAAATTTTCTTCAAGTTATGATTAATTTTTCAAGAAAAACAAACTCAACAACCTCAAGTTGCACGGTCGTTAAGAAAAGCCACTTGAATAGGAAAAAAAATACTATTTTGGATGACTATGTAGTATTTATCCATAAAAATAAATAATGGATTAGTGAAGAAATTTCTATTAGCTTACATCAATCCATAAAAGGTATTAATTAGAAAATGCATATTTAAGGTATGGATATATAGTGCAAATCTATAAAGGACAATAAACTTTGAGATCTTTTCCCCACCATAAGGTAACAAGATCATTGGTTATGAATAATTATTGAAAACTAAAAGGGATAAGAGGTAATGTGGAAAGGTATAAGGCTTTATCTTATAAGGTAAACGTCTTTATCTTAAGGATGTCGAAGGAAAGTCGGCTTTAGGCCTAAGTTTGGATATTACTGTCCTACTCTTCCTAGCTGTTTGCCCGACCAAACAGATAAAGAAGCCTAAGAGGTTGAATTGGTTATATGACCCGGATTTATTTTGGGACTTCATCTGAATTTTAAAAAGTAAAATGAATTCGATGCTTTGTAAATACTTTTAGGATATATTATAGCATTATACGAGTAATAACTTGAAGTAAGCTTTTATGAAATATTTTATAAACAAAATTATGTCAAATATTTATAAACTAAAGTTATGTTTTATTAAAAGATTCATAAATAGTTTTAGTATTAAATAAGATATATTATTTGTGTAAATGAATGTGAAATGTAAAGTAATTGGTATAGTTAAAGAAACCAATGGGATAAAATACGTAAGTTGTACATAGGTCATTTTATTTGCATGTTTGTTCTTGATCCATTGTGATGACCCAAAATTTTCAACATTTGAAATTAAAATATTTAACTGATTTTAGATATTGGAAGTTGTTTTAAGCTTGAGTTTCAATTTTAACTATGAGTTTAGCAATTTAATTATCAAATTTAATTATAGAAATTTGGGTAAAATTGTAAATCTTCAATTTTGAGCCTGTTAAAATAATTTGATGACTTAGGAGATTCATATCGACAATGCTGAAGATAATGGAAGCTTCAGAATTGGATTTGAAATTGCTTTGACCAGTTTTGGAAATTTATCGTTTAAATTGATATTTAAAAATAGCATTCTGAGGTACAGTCTCGGAATCTGATGAAATCTATTGCATTGGATCCGTAATATTGTACTATTATCGGATTTCAATTTTCGTAGTGTTTGGAGTTGTCATTTGGCCGTACGATAAGCAAACGCGCTAAAACTTCTATTGAAATTCAATTTAATAACTGGTTCAAAACGCTATCTTCTCCATACAATCAAATTTGGACTCGAAACCTTTTCCATTTCGTTCGGAATAAGGGTATAACCTTATGAACGCCTGGCGGCACGCTTCGATTGGAGGTCGAGGTTTTGAATTGCGAAATTTGAACGATTTGAATTTAAATTTGAATTTAAAATTTTATATATTTGTGTATTTAATATCATATTATTTCCTAAGATAACTACATGTTTCAACATTCAAGCACGTGTTGCCTTCTTTAGCATGCGTCTTCGTTTGATAAAATGAAATAAAAAACAAACAGCCGAGCCTTTTTTTCCCTAACGAAGCAAAAATTAAAATCGAGCAGACACAATTCAAATACAAATCAATGGCCGCTCTCTCGTTCTTTCCAAATCAGGATTCTAGCGGCTCCAAGATTTGAAATCGAATCAGAGGAAAAAAAAGAAAAAAAATGGTGACCCTCCCTTTCACTCTCGTTCGAACGAACGAACGAAGTATCATTCCAATTTATACGAAATCGATCGAAGTTCAGAAGAAGGAAAAAATCGATCGGCGGCGCAAATTCATGGAGATGGGCGCGGCGCCGCGAGGGGTCGATGCAAGGCTGGAGTTTGCAAGGGGGAAGGGATTACGGCGAGTCGATGGCGTATGGGGCGGATCGAGCGTGGCGGCGAAATTGGGTAACTCGCGGCAAGGGGTTGTAGTCTCGGCAAACATCGAGGCAGCAGCATTTCGTCAACGCTTCATCTAGGGTTCGATTTAGGAAGTCTTCGATGGTTGCGGCATTGATATGGAATCGTGCGTGCATGCTAGAGTTCATCGTCGGTGGATTGCAGATAAGTATAGTTTATACTTATTTATGTTGATTTTCTAAATTACTAAAAAGATGAATGCATATGTATGTACAGATTGGAAAAGAAAATAAAATTTGATTTTTAAAATCTATGATTTATTTATTTATATATATATATATATATATGTGTTCAAATTGGAAAATAAATACATTTTAAAATTTACTAGTCTATTTTGAAAATAATTTATTAAAGTGATTAATTTGTTTTATTAACTTATTAATTTACCTCGTTACCAAAAATAATTTATTAAAGTACTTTAGTTTTAAATTTAATTTTTAGTTAAATAAATTTATTAAAAAGGAACTTGTTTAAAATTAAAAGTATAAGTTTAAAATCAGAAATAAAGGTATATATGTATATACAAACATTTTGATTTACCGGTTTATTTTAAATTAACGAATTTGGTGATTTAAATTGTTCAATTAACTTATTGAATTTATTTTAGTTACTAAAAGATGTTTTGAAAAGGGAATTTTTTTAGAGTTAAACTGTTAACTAATTAAATTTTATTAGAAAGGAAATTAATTATCAGATTAGTTCAAGTATTAATAAAAAAATCATGTAATTGTTTATACTAGGTCTAGAATCGAGAAACAAGCCGAAATGGAAAATGGATTGCATGCATTGTTAAAGGTGAGATGTTCTCACTCAATCAAATATTTTTCTGATTTAAATTTTGAATAGTTAGATTTAAAATTGATTGTGCTTGGATGATTGATTTATTATTAGTTATATTAGTTTAGACCCTATGCACCGCATTATAGCGGATGATATAATATTAAACCCATATACCGCGATATTTCACCTCAAAGTGGAATTGGTATTATATATGTATTTGGAGTTGTTGATTTCCTGCATTATATAGAGGATGAGACCCTATGCACCGCATAATAGCGGATGATATTATATAAATCCCATATACCGTGATATTCCACCTCGAAGTGGAATTGGTATTTAATTGTTGTGCTAACGTTTGTGGATGCAGGGAAACAGGTTGGAGGGATCCAACTGGATTCCTCAAAACATTTTGATTTGTTTTCTAAATTTTGAGTTGATTATTTATAATCTGTGTTTGACTATTTGTGATTGAAACCATTGAAGGCTAAAATTTAGCAGAATATATTTTTGGTATCGTAGGATACCAGAAATATGAAATTGGATTTTTGGAAATTTAAGTAGAAAATCCTAGACCATTACAATTAAACTATTAAAGTTGGTTTTTATAATCCGATCGAATTAATTCCAAAAAAATAGGAAAATATTTTAATAAAGGAATTTCGAGTAATGTTGTTTAATAGTTGAAGGATTTATTTAAGATATGTATTTTAAATATTTGAAAGAGATAAAGGAATTTATTTCATAAGAAAATAAATTTAGAAAATAAATTTGCAATTTAATTCGGAGTTGAAATTAATTTTAGAAATCGATTTGGGAATTAATTTGGAGTTAAAATAAATCTTAGGAATCGATTTGGAAATTTGGTTTGGTGTTTTGGAAATAAATTGGGAAATCGATTTGAAATTAATTTATTGTTAAAAAAATAAACCTTTGGGAAATTGATATGAAAATTTATTTATTTTTTGAAACAAAATTAGAAATTAATTTGGAATTAGACTTGGTAATTGAAATAATTTGGAAATCAATTTAAAAATTGATTTAGGTGTTGAAAGTGAATATTTGAAAAATGATTTGAAAATCGTATATCGTTGGATATTTGAAGGTTTAAAATTCACAATGGAAATTTTATAAAAGAGAGGGAATTTTGTTTTAAAAATAAATATCGGTTTATTTTTAAAAGCGTGGAAAGAAATTTACAAATTTGGAATGTAAACTAAAATAAATCAAGAAGATTTATTAATTTATTTGAATGGACCATTTTGTAATGGAAAAAGAATTCTTCCCTAGAAAGCCGAGTGTATTTTTAAAATAGCTTTTGAATAAAATTTAAAAATCCTAGATTTGGGTTTAAAATAATATTGTTGAAGAAATTAGTTTTGGAATTTATTTTAAAGTAAAAATTTATTTAATTAATTATATAAGGGATTATTTTAAAGATTTAAATTGATATTCGATTTAGAAAATAGTTATTTAAATATTTATATTCTACCTACTAATTTTATTTTAAAATTAGTTTTGGACTTGAATTTTTGTATGAGATATTAGCATAATATTTTTCATAACTAATATTTAAGCAAATATTCTAAAATAGTTTATTTTAAATGTTTCCAAGTATATTTTGAATAAGTATTTTATATTATTTTAAGATATTTGAAATCGGTAGATTTTCAGTGGAAATGAATAAATATTTGGAAATGTTTTTCGCGTAAGGAAAAATTGATTTGAAATTTATTTTCAAAGGATTGAAGTGTGAAAAATTGATTTGAATTTATTTTCAAAGGGTTGAAAAGTTAAATTTTATCTTACGAAGATATATTGAAAATAATAATAATTGGGGTAAAATTATTTGAAATCCAGCTATTGTTGTGAATGATGATTGATAGTTAAATAACCGACTATCAATATTGGCCTTAAAATGGAATTTGAATTTCGATGCGACCAGGATTCGAATTCCAACTGGATATTCGAAACCCACATCGAACCTTTGTGATTGTGATGGATCTTTTGTTTAAAAGATCAAAGTGGAATTTGTTGTGATTTGTTTGAATCTGAATGTAACGCTTATTTATAAAATAAGCGCTCATTATTCAGATTAGCCGGGAAAGGACCTTGTGTCATAAAACCCATTCCGAATAACAATACGACGAAATGAGATTGAATTTGAAGATGGTGTTGAAGACCGTGTATTTTCGAAAGCGAAAAGGTTACCTGTCGAATGTCTCTACACCGGGTTGCTCCGGTATAGAGATTTTATCACCCTTTGTGATGGGGATTCTGGACGTGATTAGTGAATATCCGGATTGCAAGGGCTTCTTTGAAGTGCCTTAGGTTCCATTCAATCCCGGAACGGACTTGTATGGATGTGTGTCTGACGTTACACTTTGAGATGTAATGCTGGTTTCTATCAAATACATTTCTGTTGGTGGCGGAGAATTTATTCTCTTAGCTTAACACCCTTCTTTGAGACGTACGAGCTTAGAGGTTATGTTGTTGATGGTTACTAGTGATATATTCTCAATTTGGTAATGTGGCATACGAAGTGCTGCTGATCATTGGTTGATCGAAGCATGGCTTTTGTGAAAAGCGTACCTCTGTGGACAAGACTTCTTCGGACCTCACACCCCGGAATGGTCAAAACAGGAAGGATGCAGCAAGGTTATAGGGGGTAGCCCCACTTAGGGTATGTTCATTTCCTTCTGGATAGAGGTGGTATCATGGTATGGAGTCCAGATACTTGACCTATGTGGTTGCTGCAAATTTATTACTTTGTGGTTGTTGGTATTGAGGATCCTCAGATAAAGGTTGTTTACAACCGGGGGATGACATACTCTTGTCAGTAGTTGCCTATTTTTACAGAGGTAACCCGGCCTTGTGTTGGCAGAGATCAGGTTAGGTTCTCGGGGCGTCCCTCCAGAGGCGTACCCATGTGGCAGTAGGAAGTTCCTTAGCCTGACCATTTGTTGGAAATCCAAACTACAATACGCGCTTGTACGGTTTTAGTTGTATAACCTACCATCTACTTATGGTGGCGCCCCACTGTTTAAATGGTAGCTATAGTAGTTTGAAATGTCTATGCTGGCTAAGGTTAATATTATACTTTCGAAATGGTTTTTTTTTGCACTATGCACTAATAATAATATCAAAAGGATTTTGCGTATTAGGTATGTTTGACTACCATAACGAGAAATCTCCTCCAATTCTGCGTTTGCATTGTGTGTGTGGAGGGAGACCATATGGTAGTCTCATTTTCCAAAGGCATAGCGGATTTCTTTTATTTTCTTTGTGAAATTAACTATTTTTAAGATCGCACACCAGTCTCATGACTAACCTAGAGTTTATTGTTCCCTTTCTAAACTCTGGGTGCCCATAATTTTCCACAAGGGCAGCCTTGAGTCAGGTTATCAGTTATTCGAGAGCGAATTCAGAAAAGAGTTGCTGTGGAGATCAGGAGTTGTAGATGGATGGCGAGACGTATCTCTTTACTATGTAGTGTCCGTTGTGTATGGTTAGTGCAACTCAGTTTTCATATAGTCAAGTTTTAATAATTGTCAGTGATGTATGATGTCGTTGTAAACTCTGACGTTGTATTGTATTAATAGTGATGAGTCTTTGATTTAAAGATTATTCATTTATCTATTATATATTTGTTCCGCTGCGAAATGTGAGATTCTGTTTATTGTTTCTTTCTTCTTCTATCTTCTTCTTCTTAAACCTTAACGTTTCGATTTTCCAGCATTCGATTGTGCGGCATTTGATATAGTGGACGTATTAATGTCGACTTTCGGAAGTCGAAAAATCGGGTCGTTACATCCATGATTTGAGTACATGGTTTCTAAGTGATATACACTTGTCCAAACAAGGATTCTTGATATGATTTTGAGGTTTTCCACCATAACATATGGCTGCGTAAGCGAAACAAAGGTATCTAATCAAGGAAACTAATTATAGTTTGCACTAGAAAGTTCAGGTGATCAATACTAGTTATGAGGTGAATATATGATTGAGCAAGTGATCATACGGGATGTTGCATACGAATGACTATGCATATCGTACGAGCTTAAGTATATTTGTATACTATGTTTTGTTAGATTATGCAGTGGATGACTCTTCTATTTTTTCCAGGTAGCATGAATAATTGTCTAAGTAATAACCTAAGGCTATTAAACAAAAGGTACACTTAGTAGATTATTTATCGTCCTTGTGCGATGAGAGGGTTTTGAACTTGAGCAAACCGTGAGCTTTTTTTGCTATAAAATTTTGAATATCGTGGAGTGTTGTTATAGGCTTGTTTCTTATATTTGTCGATCGTGTTGTAATTTTGAGGATGAAATGTTTTAAGTAGGGGAGAATGTAACAATACAGAATTTCAGACACTTTGTATTTAAATATCTGAATTATTTAAAAATTTGAATCTTGATTAAATATGATAGGTTTTATAACCTTGTTGGCCCCTTATTGTTTAATAACTAATGAGATAAAATTATTTTTGAAATTTGTTTAACAAAATAAATAGTTTGAATAAATATCAATAATGTAATCGAAAATCGTTTTATTGATAAACAGCTTTTTACTATATGAAAGTTGTTTGAACTTTTTGGGCTTGCTTAATATATTAATGTGTAATTAATTTTCAACTAAAAATATTTTGGGGTTTATGATTAACTGAATACAAATTGACGATGTCATTCATGAGGTCATGGGAAGATATGTTTTGGTGGTAACTCAAGGATGAAGTAAAGGATGGATGATGTGTAATGTTGAACATAGGGAAAGGAGGGTACATGCTGGCCTTAAAAGAAGGTTTGGAGGTGGTAGTGACCCTTTGTTAAAGTCTACAAAAATACACTAATATCTCACAAAATTATGTTACTAAGTAATGAACCAAAAATGGCTATGTCTTTATGTTCTTCCTCTTCTCTTTAACATTCTCATATCAAATCAAATGCAGCCCAAACATTGGCAAAGGCCTTGGCATATCTAGGAGCATCGAATAACTATTCTAAAGTGGAAGGAAGGAAGCAAAAAAGGTGTTAGAACCTCAGTTGTTGGATTTTAATGACAAGAACTATACAATTATGCCAAAGAATCTCTAAGCTAATCTGCAGGTACATGAGTATCAAAAAGAGATAAACAAATACATTCAAAATGAAGATACATAGTATAAAAAAGGATGAAAGTATGTATACGGAGAAACAAGAAGAGATATACGCGATAGAGACAAGAAGGTGACAAACAAACTATTATTAGCAATATAGTTGCAAATGTTAAAATCTTCTCAAAATGGTCTATACACATATACATTCATATTTTAAATGAAAAATCAAGTTTTCAAAAATTACATGGAGCGGGGCTTGAACCCAGGTCACAAGTTTAGAAGGCGAGTGCTCTAACCAAATGAGCTTTGGTAACTTTTGCTTAATGTGATTCACTATGCTCTGATACCAAATGTGAGTGTCTGTGCTATAGGATCGTATAATATGAACGAACTACTTGTGTGGAATAAGTAAGTAAATAGTAAATGCAGTAAAGTAAATGACACCAGAGATTTTTATACTGGTTCGAACTTCCGTTTTACATCCAGTCTCAGACTCCTTCTGGAATTAAACTAGCAACCCTCACTTAACCTTGAGGAATAGGTTTACACCGCCTGAGCAACCGAAGAGGACTTCTACCGCCTAAGCAACCGAATAGGACTTGTACCTCCTGAGCAACCGAACAGGGCTTCTTTACAAATAACAAAAGTATCTGACAGTAATGTGCCTTTTGAATAGCATAGATAAGTCAATTAAGTACAATCTTCCTATAATCTTCTCCTTTATGATATATAATGTAATGTGCCTGAGAATAGTGGAAGATAGAGTGATCAACGATCAGAGAATGTAAGCAGTTTGAGTGTAGTTTGAAAATAGAAGTAGATAAGAATTCAAGAATATTAAAATCAGTTTCAGTAAGTTGTTTTTTGAATTATGAAATCTATTTATAGAGATTAAATAGTTACAACCATCGTCGAAAGGTAATGATGAAAAGAAGCAGGTGCAACTGCTGGTTTGAAGATATTTCTCTTCGATGAAGAGAAGCATCTTTTCGAAAAATAGCCGTTGCAAGATATTCAACCGGCTGAATTTATCAATTCAGCCGTCTGAATTAAACAAAATTGTAAACAGCAAGGAAATAGGCTATTTTTTGCCTGATTCAACCGGCTGAATAAACTCATTCAGCCGGCTGAATATTGTGAAATAGTAAAATTGTTTCAGAATTCAACCGGCTGAATTAATATATTCAGCCGTCTGTTTTCAGCATGTGAGCATGGTAGAGTATGTATATATATGATTATGTATATCAATCCAGGAGAGATTTTAACATAATACTAAATGATATAAAAACTCTAGACAAGGAACTTAACAGCTTCAAAAACACTTTGAATATGAATCTGCAACAAAACTCCTACATAAATGATTAGTACATCCAAAATATTTTATATATCTTGTCATTGATCAAAACAATGTTAAATTGAGATTCCAACAGAAGGGGGTTGTCCTTGACCCGGTTGTGAGTAATAAAGTAAGGAAGGGGGTAGGCTAGGAGCTTTTTGGTGCTAAATTTTGGATCTTTGGCTTGCTTGGTGATGATAGGAAGTTGTTCTAATGTTCTAGTGCTTGTGCTTAGATGTTAGCAAGGGTTTGGAGCGAGTTAACTCACCGTTGAAAGTAAATGATATGTATATATATCGTGCACTTAAATATAAATTAAAGTAAATAAAAAATGCAAGTGATTACTTTTGAACCCCTCTTTCTATGGAAAGAAAATTACAGCTTTATATGTAGTGTTGTCACTTCTAGTACGCTCTACAATAGGTAGCATGGCATTGACTTTGTGTTTACATGTTTGGTTTGGTTGAATGCGACATTGAATTATGATTGAAAGTGTTTGAAGCGAGAAAGGTCGCTATAAGTGTATAAGTGCACTTTTCATAAATCCCTTGGGTTTGACCTGTTTAAAATGGTTATATGTAAATATATTTTGAACATATATCTTTTAGTTGTGTTCTATACTTATAGTAGTGTATTGAAAAGTGAGGAAATAATTTGAAAAATTACAGAAATGGCATAATAAAGTTCTGAAAGTTAGAAGTGAAATGGTTGCTATAAATGCATTTTGAAAAGCCTTGTTTTTGGGAATTTTTAACATGATTTTAACGACCCAGAAATTTATCACTTTGGAAAATACATATAATATTAAATTATTCAGATATAAGATTTTATAACATAAATTATAATGCTTTAAGCAATAATAAAAGATGGTAAACTTTTTTCAAATTATATTAACAAATATAGATATTTGGGATTTCTGTCAGAAAAGTGACGAAAATTGTTTTTGGTAAAATTGAGGTTTTCTCAACATTAATGGATATGAAACTGGATACTACACTTATTTCACCATTTAAGCAAGAATATGTGGTAAAATTATTCATTTTATTTTTGGAAATAAATGTCTTTATGACATCATCAACAATGTCATCAATTTTAAATAATTAATTTTTGAATTTAAATTGATTTTAAATAATTTAATAATTATTCTAAATATTAATTAAGGCTATTTTAATTATTAAATAATAATAGAAGTGTCATTTTAAAATTTTGCTTAAATATATATTTTTTAACTAAGAAGTAAAAAATATGACCAGAATTCGAATCCCGAATTCACCACGGTTTAACGAATAAAAGTTTTATCGAAATAATGCAACTTGGTTTGTCAAAAAATAAACATAAAAGCACCCATACATATGAATACGAACACACACACACACACACACACACACACACACACACATATATATATATATATTACATTTACTAACTTACTCAAGGTAAATATATAAAAATCTAGATATTTTCTAAGCAAAACAAAACAAAACTCACCATCACTTACAAGCACATGGGGTAACACATGGAAGGAGTGTGATTTGGCCTTGTACGGGTGGGACAAGGATGTATCATATGGGTGATGGGAATGGTGATGATGATGGTGTAGATATTTTGCTAAAAAATGTTATAAATACATGTCCATGTCCTTTCATTTCCTTACACCAAAATTCTTAAGTTCTTCTCCTTCTTTATAAGACCATTACTGGCTTCCATATCTTCATATATTATTGTATGTTCGTAGCGAAGCTCTGCTAAGAAATACACTTTATATAGAAAGATATATCACCTTAGTTTGAAATCAAAGTAAGCAATCATCTCCTCTTCTTTCTCCTTGCATGGCCGAGCTCATCAAGAGCCACCACCACCTCTCCACCCAAGGCCAGTCCACAAGGTTTGGTTGCCCAAGGCAATACAAATTTTTTTGCCTCTATGAAATTTTTTCTTTTTCTTTCCTAAAACACGGAAACATAAATAAATTACGAATTTCCTACTATGTGCTATGAAGTAATGTACTAAAATACAAGAATAACTTATAAGATTTGTAACTTAATATATATTCTGTAACATGTGTCTCTTGTAATGTGTAGTTTATAGTTCTATTTTATATTGTGTAGTACTACAATACAATGCTTTGTTTACTTAAATAAGGCATTATAGTTTGTAGTAGAGTACCGATATTTTTATATTGTGTACAATAATAAGATATAACTGTGTAGTACATTACATCCATTCTATATCATGTTCAGTAAGCTAGTTTAAATCATGTAATATTTAAATAGGGCATTGTAGTATGTACTTTTGTATTGCTATTTTAAAACTTTATAGTGCACTCAATGGGGGTTGCCTATTCAAGGGGGGTTGCCCTAGGCATTTGCCTAGCTTGCCTGCACCTAGAACTGGGCCTGTCTCCACCCTCTTAAGTACAAGGCCAAACAAACACATGGGTCCCAAGCCAAGATTCAGAAGCTATGGTGCAAGAATAGCGAAGCTAAAGTCGATTTTATAACACTGAAAGTTAGATCAGGAAGCCATTAAGTGAAAATTACTTTGCTTGTTTATTTTATTAAACTATATGATGATAGGATATGTTTTCCCATGCTCGTTTTCTATGTTTGATCATCATGTTTTGGGTGCGATATTGCTTGGTTGTAGAAATAATTCACGGTAAATACATGTCAAATTTACAAAAATAAAACATTTTCTCTTATGAATTATAAAAGTGTCACAACATAGTTAAACCTATTTAAACATGGATAAAAATAGTTTAAAATGGCTTATAAATTTTTATAAACATTAAAACCCATTTCAGCGAATTTTTGAAAAGATACGAAATTAAAGTCAAAATAGGCGCATCGTGATACGACAGTTCGCATTTGCGCTCCATTAAAGTTAAATCAATGTGTAGAGTGGAATATAGCTCGGAATTATTCAAATGAAGGAGAAAAAAAACCAAGATTTCATTTTTGTAAAATTTTAAGATATGTCCAAATCAAGTTTTTTAAATCATCGTGTTTTAGCAGTTCGTAAAATTTGGATTGCAATTCTTAAAAATACATATCTTCAAATCTTTAAAAATATGAGAAAATTCTAAAAATGTGTTAAAAAAGTTTTCAATGGAAAAATTAGATATATAAAAGGTTTAAATGGGATTTGTGATGCTAAGCGCTTAAAGGAACTATTCACGGCCAATTTAATAAAGACATTTGGATATTTCGAAAATAAGATTTAAATATGAGTTTTTCTTTCCAAATACTCTATAAATGTTTTTCAAATAAGAAATCAAGTACTTTTAAAGGGTTTAGAGTTGATCAAAATATCTTGACCGCTTTGTGGGTGATAAAGAGATGGTCTCTAGGCTTGGGTTTGAAAAACCAGTTTCCTGCTCTACCTAGCTATCTGGACTGGCCCGACGAAGGGGATAGTTAATTTGATTTACTTGGACCACATCTTCCTAAAATAAAAGATAAAATAAATTCAGATTTTTTCCAAAGGATAAACAAGATTTTAAAATAATAAATTTTTTGGAAGCATATTAAACATTCTTGTTAAACTTTGTGTTAAATTCCGAGGGAATTCGTACTACTCGTGTGAATTTAAAAGGTGATTTCATGATTATTCAATGGATAGTACTGGTTGGATATGTAGTATTGAGTATAATTAGTCTAGTTTCTATGGATCCCTTTTTACTTAGTACAAACTGGTTTGGGTTACAGTAAACGATGTCTTAATTCATATTGTTTTTGACCCATTGAAGGTAAGTTTTGGAAAAGTGAAATCCTCATTAAGATTTGAATTATATTTTCCTTAGTAATTAAAGAAAAATTATTTGGTATTTCCAAAACTAAAAAGAGGTTTAATAATCCCATATATGTTGAAAAAGGAAAATGATTTAAAGACATATATATTAACAAGATATTTTACTTAGATAAAAAATATTAATTAATTAAATAATAATCACCTATATACTTGACATCTTTTATTGATAACTGGTTTGGAGAAACCGTGATCAGATTTGGGTGGTTCCTATCCTAAAACCACTTCGAACCAATATATACGTTTGAAAGTGAAGACATGTCGAAGATAATAATTTTGAAGATGGAGATCCTCATAATATAGGCATGCTTGCCACCAACCTTTTGGGTAATTCATATGTCATATATATGGTGGCAGTGGTATCTTCATTTTAAAATCTTTAATGCAAGGACTGCTCGCTACTAATGCTAGGGGTGATTCCCAAACAGGATGCAGTAGAAATACCTTTGGTTTGTCATGTTCCTAGATAACTTGTATGAAGGAATATCTGACATTGCATTTCTAAGACCATGTACATTAGTTTTTACAAACGTACATTTGTTTGGTGGTGTTTGAGGTAACCCCTCTTATACTCAACACCCTTCCTTGAGGTGTATGAACTCGAGGGTTGTACTTCTTTGGGAACAAATTAGTGTTCTGTCGGAAATGACAATGTGGCATTCAAAGTGGGATTTGTCATGTGAAAGGTAAAATGTTACCTTAAGTCTCACACACTGGTAATGGCAAAAACATGGTAGATGCGGTAGGGCTAAGTGGGTCAAACCCATTAGAAGATGTTCATCGCCTTTCTAGATTATCCTCTATATTTCAAGTTTGTTGTGCATGATGTGGCCACCGATAAGTCAGGAACAACCGGGTTATTAACATATTCAGTACTACTTATGGTAGAGGTAGTCCGGTTCTATGTTAGTAGAGGGCAGGGGGGCTGTGCCTTGGTATATTCCTCTGAAGATGTAATTTCGAAAGGTAGTCCCTTACCTTATCATTGTTGGAAATCCATTCTCCGATACGTGCCTTTACGATTTTGATTATAGAACTAAGTACGATGGAATTTAATCATGTAACAATTTCGGCTATGATTAATATTTTATTTGAAGGGTTTTTAAAGAATGTCGTTAAAATTAATATCCTTGATTTTACGCAGCAAATGTTTTGGTTATCATAAGGTAAAAACTCATCCATGTTTATATGCGTTGTGGACTAATGAGATATCCTTTGATTTTAAAAGTATCCGTTATTTTGAGTTTCCTCACAACAGTCCCATGACTGATCCAGAGTTTTTTCTTCTTCCTTAAACTCCATATGCCTATTTTTTCCCAAGCATCCAAGTAGTCAGGTTTAGCTTAAAGCATTTTGGAGGAGCTTGGAGCACGGAGCAGAAGATTATTCTCTAGATAGTTATCTATTTCTACTTCCACTATATTACGTATAAGTATATACCAGCACCTATGTAGCGATAGGCAGTTATAAGTGTCCCTAGCTGGGTTAGTACTTGTCATAACTCTGATATCTCATTTTGAGAGTGATTTTATGTGCTATCTATACGTAAAAAAAAATTAAGTTTTTCAATGTGATGTTAGAATCTGTGTTTCCATCTTCTATCTTTATTTTCTTTTATCCTGATCACCCGCCCTTCCAGCGCTTAAATTTGCGGCACGTAAATATCGTGGATGTATTAGTGTTGATTTTCGAGGGTTGAAGAGATGGGTCATCACACTTGGTATAAAAGCTTAGGTTGAGCGAACACCTAGCCTTGATGGAGACGACTCATTATAGATAGGGTTAGTAATGCCCTAGAATGAGTTTCGTTAATGAGGGTGTGTATTTGAAATTTTTATCCGAATAAAAATATTCAAGTAATTTTATACCCATCCCCTATGATAATCTCGTATATTCTAAACTGATACCTTACTATATTCAGATAGTTGGAAATAAGTAACCTAAAAGAATGTAGATGGGGAAGTAACAGCAAAATGACCACTAACGGTCAAACTCCAAATGCTGCGATAATTGAAGAAGTAGTAGTTCCTGTGCAACCTCGGATTAACTTTGCCGCCTATGCAAAGATTATACCAGCTACGGAGGAAAGCCGTTTAAGGGCACAAAATCTATTATTGATGTTTAGGCTTGCTCCAATCATGTGAGAAAATCTTTAAAGGATTAAATATCGATGATGATCGAAAAAGGTTCTTAGCATCCTAGAAACTGAAGGATGGGGCTCTAGCTTGGTGGGAGTCCATTATTATTAATGAATCGAAAGATAATTTCTCATAGTAAAGGTTTAAAAAAGTTTTTGAAGAACAATACATGACCGCAGCTGGAAGGTCCCTCCTTTATAGAAGTTCCATGGATCTGAAGCTAGGAGAAATGTCCATGGAAGAATATTCAAGAAAGTTCAATGAATAATCTCGCTTTGGCCTAGGATTGATTGACGCGCCTCTTAAGAAAAATGAGATGTTTATTACTGGGATGAAGGAGCAGTATCATGACGGGATTACCACTCATGTGAAAGGAACACTTATTGGAAATGAATTTTCAGTATGAAGTTTTGGACGAAAAAATCCGGTAGCAGTTCAAGGCAAGACCAGTAGAGGATCTTAGGAGAACCAGCTTAAGAATGTAGCTTGTTTTAAATGCGGAAAAGGGAGCCATCTTTCATGGTTCTATAGGAGTCCTAACGTTCAGAAATAGCAACAAGGTCATATCTCTCCTATAGTTTTGAAAAGTATTTGATACAACTGCTATCATCACGGACACTGGAAGAATGCTTGCCCACTAATGAGGAAAAGGGAGGAGGTTAAGGTTTAAGCTATCAAGGACGAGCCTTCAACCTCTAAAGATGTAAAGGTAAGGGAATTCTAGAAGGTAATACCTATGTTAAAGATAATTTAGTTAAATTAGTATTTGATACTAGAGCTTTCCATAGTTTTATTGCGAAAGGATTGGTTGATAGATTAAAACTGATCACAAAAATAGTAGATACCCCTATTTGTTTGTCTAATCCCATAGATGGTATAACTAATCTTTGTATGATTCGTGAAGGCGTCCGAGTTACCCATCTTTCCCATAATTTTTCATGCGACATATTTGTTCTTGAATTTATTGGGTTTGAAGTTTTACTCAACGTTGATTGGTTATCTAATTATAAAGCTATTCTTAATTGTGTTGAAAGGACTGTGATTGTATGGACCAACTTTGAGAGGTTTATTGAAATATTGTGTGAAGAACCCAGTCCAATGTGGGATAGTTTCACATATGCACCGGACTCATCCCAAAAAGGTTTTGAAATTATAAAAATTATTAAGGAATTTCAAGTTGTTTTTAAAGAAGTGAAATGTTGCCCCCCACATTAGGAAATTGAGTTTCATGTTGACTTGATTCCTAATGCAATGCCTGTTATACACCCCATTTGAAGGATGGGTTCGAAAGAGAAAGATGAGTTGAGGAATCAAACCGATGAGTTATTAATGAAAGGGTTGATTAGACCAAGTCTCTCAAGTTGGGGCACAATGGTAGTTTTCCTTACAAAGTCTAATGGCACCCTTGGGCTTTGTGTAAGTTATTGAGATCTAAATAAATAGATCATTAAGAACAAGTATCTTTTACCCCGAATAGATGACTTGTTTAATCGACTTCATGGTGCATAAATATTCTTGAAAATGGATTTAGCCATAGGAATTCATCAACTAAGGATAGCAGAAGATTGCATTCTAATAACTAGATTCAAAGGTTCGGATTGTTTTTATGAATGGTTGGTTATGCCTTTTGGGCTGACCAATGCGCCTGCTTATTTTATGGATCACATGAATAGAGTATTTAGAGATGTGCTCAAAAAATTCGTGTTGGTTTCTATTGACGATATTCTTATCTATTCAAAGACCAAGGAAAAACATGAAAAACATATGGAGATTGTATTGGGGTACTAAAAAGATATGTTCTTGAAGCCAAATTCTCCAAGTGAAATTTTTGGGAGGAGGTACGATCCAAGGAAGATTTTAGCTGCACAAGATTAGAAGAAATCACAAACTTTGATGGATGTCTGTAGCTTCTTAGGATTAGCAGGATATTACCAGAGGTTTATTCCCGATTTCTCCAAAATTTCCTCCCATTCAACGAAGTTAACCAAGAAGAATGTTAAATTTGACTGGAAACCAAAATGTGAAGAAGCATTTAATGAGATGAAGAAGATTTTAACCAACACTTCAGTCCTAGTTATTGCTGATGGAAACGACAGTTTGACCATATATATAGATGCTTGTGGAGTGGGTGTGGTATTAATGCAGTATGGAAAAGTTACCGCTTATGCAAGTAGACAACATAAAACTCTTGAGTGAAATTATGCAACACATGACTTAGAACTATTAGTCATTGTATTTGAATTAAAGTTATGGAGGTATTATTTACTAGGCGAAAAGTTTGATCTCTACAGATCATAAATCTTTAAAATATCTTTTCACGGAAAAGGATTTAAATACGAGACAGCAACATTGGTTAGAATTCCTTGCGTCATATGATCTTGACATTTTGTATACACCCGTAAAAGCCAATGTGGTAGCAAATGTGCTAAGCATAATGCATGCCATTATAGGTTATTTGGTAGTGACTTTGATTCTTCTAGAAAGAACTGCTAGCAAGCAAAGAGAAGATATGCATCTAAAGAAGATAATTGAGGATATAAGCAAAGGGCAAGGTTGATACTTGAAAATAGATAACCAAGGGGTATCACGGTTAAATGGGAGATTTTGTGTTCCCAATGTTGACAGCTTATGACAGGAAGTGTTAGCTAAATGCCATCAATCCAAGCAAAATATTCACCCTAGAGTTCACAAGATTTACAAAGACATAAAGCACACATTTGTGGAAGGTTATGAAGAGGGACATCTCCACTTTGTTAGAAAATGTGCTAATTTCCAGTAGATCAAAAGTGACCAACAAAAGACTGTAGGACTACACCAACCTCCGAAAATTCCAATTTGGAAATGGGATCAGATATCAATGGAATTCATTAATGGCTTACTTCGAACAAGGAAAGGAAATAAATATATTTGGTTATCATAGATCGATTGACCAAAAGAGCGCACTTTATTTCGATAAAGCCAACAAGGACTACCTCAAGCCTTGCAGATAGATACATAAAGGAGATTGTTCATTTGCATGGAATTCCGAGTAGTATAATAAGTGATCGGGATCCAATCTTTACCAGTTAGTTCTAGGAAACATTACAGATAGCTTTGGGAATAAAGCTAAGTATAAGCATTGCATATTGTCACGGATTGATGGAAAACAGAAAGGGTAAACAAAGTGTTGGAAGATCTTCTAAGAGAATGCATATTAGACTTTGGAGGTTTGTGGGAGAATCATCTTCGTTTGGTAGAATTATTTTTATAATAACAACTAATAAGAAAGTATTGTCATAGTGCCAAATGAAGCCTTATATGGTCGTTTATGTAGATCACCAGAATATTGGATTGAAACTGGAGATCGACTAGTACTTGGTCCTGATATGATTTGAGAAGCCTCGGAGAAGGTAGATATGATCATGAAGAAGTTGAAAGAAGCTCAAAGCAGGCAGAAAAGTTATGCCGATCAAATGCGTAGGTATATAGAATTCTCGATTGGAGATTTTGTATTTTTAAAAGTCTACCCGGTAAAGGGAGTAGTAAGATTTGGAAGGACTAGGAAGTTAGCACCTCGATATATTGGACTTTTTCCCATTCTTAAGCAGATTAGCCCATTAGCCTATCGACTAGAATTACCAGAAAGGCTATCAGGCGTACACAATATTTTTCACGTATCTCATCTGCAAAAGTATGTCGAAACAAATTGTGGAGATAGCCGCCCAAGAAATTTTAGAGGTAAAGCCAAACTTGACTGTTATCACGTAGCCTATTCAAATCGTTGATCGAGATGAGAAGCGGTTAAGGAGAAAGTTTGTGAGATTACTTAAAGTCCAATGGAATAGTGATGCTGAAGACTGAACTTGAGAAACTGAGAATATAATGAGAAAGGCATATCTTGAGTTTAGGATAGAGGGATGGTCCATATATATTGTATTGATGTAGTGAACTAACCACCTATGGTGTAGTAACTTATCATATCTTTGTATATATTCCTTTTTGAGTTATCTTCTTCTTGTCTTAAATTTCAGGGAAAAAATTCTTTTAAGGAGTGGAGAATGTAACAACCCAAAAATTTATCATTTCGGAAAATATATAATCCTAAAGTATTCAAATATAAGATTTTATAACACAAATTATAATGTTTTGAATAAATGATGGCAAACTTATTTAAAATTATTTTAGCAAGTATAGATACTTGGGATTTCTATCAAAAAGAGACGAAAATCAATTTCCAATAAAATTGAGATTTTCTCAATATTAGAAGATACAAAACTGGATACATATTCTCCATTTAAGCAAGAATATATAATAAAATTATTCATTTTATTTTTAGAAATAAAATGTATTTATGGCATCACAATGATGTCATCGTTTTTAAATAATTAATTTTTGAATTTAAATTGAGTTTAAATGATGTAATAATTATTTTAAATATTTAAATGAGGCCCTATTAATTGTTATATAATAATAGGAATGTCATTTTCAAATTTCATTTGCATATATACATACATACATTTTTTTGATACATACATACATGCATATATATATATATAACTAAGAAGTAAAAATATGATCGGAATTCGAATCTGGGATTTACCATGGTTTAGCGAATAAAAGTTGTATTAAAACATTACAACTTGATTTGTCAAAAAGAAACATAACAGCACCCATACACATGCACATGAACATACATGCATTTACGTATATATTTAACCATTAACATTTACAAACCTACTTAAGGTAAATATATAAATTCTAGATATTTTCTAAGCAAAACAAAACAAAACTCACCCTCACTTACAAGAACATAGGGTGGCACATAGAAGAAGGGTGATTTGACCATGTGGGAGGTGTGGGTGCAGCACATAGGTGATGGGAATGATGATGATGCTGTAGATATTTTGCTAAAAAATGCTATGAATACATGTCCATGTCCTCTCATTTCCTTAAATCAAAATTGTTAAATTCTTCTCCTTCTTTATAAGACCATTACTGGCTTCTATATCTTCATAAATTATTCTATAGTCATAGCGAAGATCTGCTAAGAAATACACTTCTATATAGAAAGATATACCACCTTAGTTTGAAATCAAAGTGAGCGATCATCTCCTCTTATTTCTCCTTGCTTGGCCAAGCTCATCAAGAGCACCACCAACTATCCGCCCTATTAAGTATAATGCCTTACAAACCTAAGGATCATAGGCTAAGATTCATAAGCTATGGTGCAGGAATAGCAAAACTATAGTCAATTTCATAGCACTAAAAGTTAGATCGAAAAGCTATTAAGTGGGAATTACTCCGCTATTTTATTTTATTAAACTATATGATGATATGATATGTTTTGCCGTGCTTGTTTTTATGTTTGATCGTCATGTTTTGGATGCGATAATATGTTTCGAAATGAAGTAAGAATTTTTCTGACTCCTATAACTATAGTTTCCAAATGAAGCAGAAAAATTAAGGTTTTTTTTTGTAAAATTTGAGATATGTCCAAATCAAGTTTTTAAAATCATCGGGTTTTGGTAGTTCGTAAAATATGGATTGCAACTCTTAAAAATAAATATTTATAAATTTCTAGAAATATGAGATAAATTATAAAAATATGTTAAAAGAGTTTTAAATGGAAAAATTGGACATATAAAAGGTTTTAATGAGATTTGTGATAATAGGCCGTTTCGTCGGCAATTTAACAAAAGAATTTGGAAATTTCGGAAATAAAATTCATACTTGGGATTTCCTTTCCAACCCTTTATATATGTTTTTCAAATAAGAAATCAAGTATTTTTAAAGGGTTTAGAGTTATTAAAATATCTTGACCGCCTTATGGGTGATAGAGAGATAGTCTCTATGCTTGGATTTGGAAAACTAGTTTCATGCTTCCCTAGCTATCCGGATTGGCCTGATGGAGGGGATAGTTAATTTGATTTACTCAGGCCACATCTTCCTAAGATAAAAGAAATTCAGATTTTTTCCAAAGGATAAATGAGATTTAAAAATAATAAAGATTTTGGAAGCATAGAAAACATTCTAATTGAATTCTGTGTTAAATTCCGAGGAGGGAACTCGTACTGCCCGTGTGAATTTAAAAGGTGATTTCACCGTTATTCGATGAATAGTATTGGTCGAGTACGTAAATTAGTATCGAGTATAATTAGTCTAATTTTTATGAATTTCTTTTTACTTAATATTAACTGGTTTGGGTTTACAGTAAATGATGTCTTAAATAACTTTTTTTGACCCATTAAATATATGTTTTGGAAATGTGAAATCTTCATTAAGATTTGAATTATACTTTCCAAAGTAACTAAAGAAAAATGATTTGGTATTTCAAAAAATTAAAAGATGTTTAATAATCCCATACACGTCGAAAAATAAAATGATTTAAAGACATATATTTAAGAAGATATTTTACTAGGATAAAAGATATTGATTAATTGAATAATAATCACATATATACTTGACATCTTTTATTGACAATTAGTTCAGAGAAACAGAGATCGGATTCGGGTGATTCCTATTTTGAAATCATTTTGAACCAATATATGCATTAGAAAGTGAAGACATGTTACATAAAATGATTTTAAAGATGAAGATCTTCATAATATAGGGCTGTTTGCTACTAACCTCTAGGGTAATTCCAATATCATATATATGGTAGCAGTGGTATCTTCATTTTGAAATCTTCAATGCAAGGACTGCTCGCTACTAATCCTAAGGTGATTTCCAAACAGGATGTAGTAGGAGTACCTTTGATTTGTCCTGTTCCTGGATAACTTTTATGGTCGAATGTCTGATATTGTATTTCTAAGACCGTGTACATTGATTTTTTACAAACGTACGTCCGTTTGGTGGTGTAAGAGTTTATACCTCTTATACTCAACATCTTTCTTTGAGACGTATGAACTTAAGGTTGCACTTTTATGGAAACCAATTAGTGTGTCATCAGAAATGGCAATGTGGAGTTCATAGTGGGATTTGTCGTGTGAAAGGCAAAACTTTACCTCAAGATCACACGTCGGTAATGGCAAAAACAGGGTAGATGCGGTAGGGCTAAGTGGGTCGCGCCCATTTGGAGATGTTCATCACCTTTTGTAGATTTCCCTCTATATCTCAAGTTTGCTGTGTATGCCTTGGCCATGAATAGGTTGGGAATGTCCGAGGTGATGATATATCTGGTACTATCTATGGTAGAGGTGGCCAGTTCTGTGTTGGTAGAGGGCAGCCGGGTTGTGTCTCGGTACGTTCCTCTAGAGATGTACTGTCAGAAGGTAATCTCTTACGTTGTCATTGTTGGAATCCATTATCTAATGCATGCCTTTATGGTTTTGATTGTAGAACCTAGTATGTTGGAATTTAATTAATGTAACAATTTCGGCTATGATTAATATGATATTAGAAGGGTTTTCAAAGAGTATCACTAAAAATAATATCCTTGATTTTACGTAGCAAATGTTTTGGTGATTATAAGGTAGAAAACCATCCGTATTTACATGTAGCGTAGTCCTATGAGATACCCTTTGATTTCAAAAGTATCTGTTCTTTTGAGTTTCTCATACCAGTTCCATGAATGACCTAAAGTTTATTTTCTTTTCCCTTAAACTATGGGTGCCCTATTTTTCCGAGCTGCCAAGTAGTCATGTTTAGATTGGAGCATTTTGGAGGAGTTTGGAGCATGGAGCAGAAGTTTCCTCTGTAGATAGTTATCCATTTCTATTTCCATTGTATTACATATAAGTATATATATAATAACACCTATCAAGAGATAGGCAGTTATAACTGTCCCTAACTGGGTTAGCATTTTCCATAAATCTGATATCTCATTTTGAGGGTGATTGTAGTACTATCTATATGTACAAATATTAAGTTGTTCAATGCGATGTGAGAATCCATGTTTCTATCTTCTATCTTTAATTTCCTTTATCCTTGATCATTCGCCTCTCCGACACCTGAATTTGTGGCACGTGTGTACCGCGGATGTATTACTGCCAATTTTCCAGAGTCGAAGAGTTGGGTCTTACTGTAAATTTTTTAGATCTTGAGTCATTAATTTGTATAGAGAAAACTGACCACAAACTTCCATGTTTTCTTATATACTCCGTCCAGTGGTATTTATATCACTTAATAATGCTATCTCTGACCTACGACAGCATTCTAGCTAATTTGAACGTCGTTTGGCATTTGTTTTATTTGAGCTACTTTGTGATTTTAAATGTTTTTAAAATGTTATTTAATTAATTATTTTTATGAGATCTCTGTAGGAATGTTTAGTAGCAAGTGTTTAAAAAGTGGTTAAAAGTTAAAATACGTTTTTAGTAGTTATTTATGAAATTTTAAAATAAAGGGCTTTATATACATAAAACATGTGCTTTTTTATTTTTGTTCAATTCTAGACTAGTTATTTTGAGTATTATTTTATGTAGATATTTAAAACATATTTATAAGTATTGTTATACTTATATAAGTTTGGATAGGAGGTTAATTATTTTATAAAGGATAAGTGGGTTTTTGTTATAACACTTAGTTATAATAAAATGGTTTTGGATTTATAGTAAACAATGTTTAAGTAACATTTGTTTTAACCCCTTGAATATATTTTTGTATATAAGTAAATCTTTAAAATGAATGCTTTGAAGAAAATTTTAAGTCTAAAAAGAATTTTGGGTTTATAGTAAATAATGTTTAAGTGGCATTTGTTTTTAACCCTTTTAAATATACTTTCGAAATGTAATCAAAATCTTTGAAAAGAGCAATTAAAAGATGGTGACAAGTATAAAACGCTTTGGAAGAATAAGTTAAAAAGCAAAGGTTTAGTTTATAAAAGAGAAGGGGTTTATAGTAACAATGTTTTAGTAAAAAAATTTAACCTCTTTGATTATATTTTAAGGTAGAAAATCTTGTTAAGTGATTTGTGAATATTATTATTTTTTTTTGAAATTGTGCTCTTAGATGGTAGTACATATTAGTACTACAAGTCTTAGGTACTATATTGCATATCAATATATGTTCGCATCATGCTACAAAATTTTTGAATCTATGACCTCTCGCCAAAGTCGAAGCGCCTAACCATTGTGAATATACATATACCTTTCGAATATATTTCAAAATATTGAAAAGAGTACAAATGAATAGTGAAATAGTACTATACATGTACATATCTTCTATAAAGATATTACACACACACACACGTATTTATAAAGAAGCATTATTTGATAATACGAGGATTAGAAATCGCTTATGTGAATTAATCATGGTTTGTATGTTTATTCATCTAGGGAAAGTATTTACTCCTATAATTATCACTAAATGCTAACATTGTAGACTTGTGTTATCTGTGATAGTTAAGAATGAGGTGTCAAGATAGGGCTTGGATGCAACTAGCGCTCTAACCTGCCTGGCTTCACTCTTGAACGAGTGATAACATAAGTTGAGAAGGTCGAAAATGGTGATAAGTATACGGGACTTGATTTCCATATGCAGTCTTTTTATTTCTATTAAATATGACCAAAATTACTGAGGAAGTATTAAGAGCTTCTCGGCTTTATATGGTTTGAGATTCTTCAGGGAGGACAGATTAATATGAAACGTCTCTCACTTTAAGAACATGTATATATGAGATCCCCTTGGGAGGACTCCTTTATATCGTCCGCTTACTTCCAAAAGGATCAGTATTTTGAGTTAATCGAAAATTTACCTATTCAGTTTTGAAAGGATTAGATAAGTATACTTATGTATTACTTATCAAAAACCACTTCAAAATCGATGTACTAGTTATCTGTTTTAGAAGCAGTTGTGAACTGGAATGTTATAAAGTTCAACTGTCTATCCAAAGATTAAGTCCAAAGAAGAGGTCAATGTCAACATTTCAGAAAATGCTATAGAGTTGAGTTATCTATCTTAAGGGTAACTTTGAGGAAGAGGTCAGCATTAGCATCCACTGGACGACTTATGATGGAATCTATAGAGAGATTCGAGATCTATTCGAATGATTAAGACTCATGTGTTAAGATGCTGAATGTGACTTCACCATCGAAAATGATGGAAAACATAGCAGGATGCATAGCTAATGGGTTTAGCTAATCCAAAGGGTACATCAACTCTAAATATCAAGAGATGCTTGCAATTGAGGTGCATGGGAGTTGATGGTATTCGGTATCATGTGTATGAGCATGGACCAACTATGTTTACCTTTGTGATATATTTTATCTAAAGATATATGTGGTTTAGGAAGTTATCTTTTGACCCTTATCAGGAGGCTGGCCTCGATGTATCGAGTAGACCTCCAATGTAAACCCACATGCAAATGCACCTTAACGGTTTTAGTTGTACTTCTAATATTGGTATAGTGTGATGCTAGTAACATGGCTTTTTTCTTATTTATATTCTACAACCCAGACATTATCTATTATATCACATTATTTACTGATTAGAAGGTTTTGGTTTTTTAAGGGGAAAATCATTACGGTGACTCAAATGGTCCCAAAAGATACTATTATATATGCACGTATTTCTTGCATTTCTCACACCAAACTCATGTCTGGCTCATGGTTTTATCTTTTCCTTAACACTTTGTGCGCTCTTTCGGGCAGTCTGAAAAAGCAAAGTTCTCATCGAAATTCTTTGGAGCTCAAGGAGTAGAGCTGGATGCTTTCACCTATCGTAGTATTCATATTTCCGCTACCCCAATATTATGTATATATTAACATTTGTTAGGGTAGGCTGTTATAACTATCCAAGCCGATGATAATACTTAGGATTGTAATTTTGATATGCCATATATATTAGAGTAGAACTTTGTATTGTCTTTTGATATTATATATTATCGTTCCACTGTGAGATTTTGTTGCTTGTTTCTCTCCTTTATTGTTCTTTTTCTTTCTTCCATTTCACCCTAACATTTTGTCTTTTCAACACTTGGGTGTTTGGCATATGAATATTGTGGATGTATTAGTGTCGACTTTTTTGGGTCAAAAAGGCGGGTGGCTAGAATTTATAAGAGAGGGACAACCATAATTTAATCATTGGATCTATAAAGAGAAAGAATGCATGGCCAAGATAGAGAGTTTCCAAAATGCAAGGATTTTAATTTGTAAAGAAGCTAAAAGAAATTAAATTTTGAACTAAAATATAAAATACTTTTGAAAGGGGGAGGGAATTTATACCTAAAAAATACTAGTTATCTCAGGTTTAAAAAGCAAGTCATCACATGTTGATAGTAAATGAAGCTATCGTAAGTTGGTGGCCATAAGCCATCGTAGGAAGAACTAAGACAAGCTATCATAAGTTGACGATATATGAAGTTGTCACAAATTAAAGACAGAAATAATTAGATTGACCTTATATAGCTATTGGAAGATGATAAAGCCAAAGCCAATGGATGATAAGAGAAAACGTAGAGCCGTCGAAGGTTGAGGTTTCTAAGCTATCGCATGTTGATGGATTTTGCTATTGAAGGTTGATACTTCTAAGCTATCACATGTTGATGGATTGTGCTATCATAGGTTGATACTTCTAATCTAATGCATGTTGTTGGATTCTGTTATCGAGGATTGATACTTCAAGGCTGTCGCTTATTCACGGATTATGCTATCAGTGATTGATACTTCTATGCTATCACATGTTGATGGATTGTGCTATTGAGGGTTGATACTTCTAAGCTTTAGCATGTTAATGGATTGTGCCATTCAAGGCTGATACTTCTAAGCTATCGTATGTTGAACGATTATGCTATCGACGGTAGATACTTCATGGCTGTCGCTTGTTAATAAATTGAGCTATTGGAGGTTGATAATTTAGAGCTATTGCAATTTGGATAATACACCTAAAAAATCAATGCCTTAGCTAGCAATGTGGCATCCTTTTATGAGTCTAGTTGTGCCATATCGTCACGAATAGCTAGAAAAAGATAGTACCGCATGTCATCTCGAACATGTGTCACATCGGCAGATCATGATCGTTCATTTTCATTAAATTGCACCTGTCATTTATCTAAAGGATGGGGCTCTCAATAAATAGGCATGTACCCTTACTAGAAAGGGGTCGATTCCTAATGGTTGTCCTTCCTCATTTTATATTTTCTTGTGTACCTAAGAAAAAGCTTGAGATTGAGATTTTAGTGGTAGTTGGTCAAATTGAAATCAAGGTGTTGTAATCAAGGAATTGAATAAAATTCCTATTTGCATATCAACAATCACGAGGACTCTTAACTTGCATAATTAACTTTTGAATAGCATATGGACTAAGAGACTCACCTCTTTTGACTTGAATATTTGATCTTGGACAAGGCCTAATTTTTAACCTAATAGCTTTTAACTCGAGGTTAGAAATCTCCTACCATAATAAATTCAATTAAGCGATAATTATTATCGACTAAACCAAGTAAATTTGAAGTTCAACTTCACAATTATATATGGATATTGATAAGGTTCTAATCGATGAACAAAACCTAGATGTCTAAGTGATATAGGTTTTGATGAAGAGACAACGTGCATAAATATAATTGTATAAAGGTGTAGCTTTAAAACGATTATTAAGTAGGATTTCACCTAGATGATCGATAAGTGTATAACCTTGTGCCTTTACCATGCTTCGACAATGTCTCCATATGAATTGGTATTTAAATAGATTACACATTAGTTAAGGGTCAAAGTCATACTTATGAGTCACACAATAGAGAATTGTAGCATTGGACCTAATTATGTTAACAAAATATTTATAATTATTGCAAATTATTATGGAAATAATCTATATAGTTATATGAAATAAATAATTTTAAACGGAAGAACTAATTATCTAAATATGTATAGTTATTATATAAATTCAATTAATTTAAATTTGTATTTATATATTCAATTTGGGATGAAATTAACTTAAATACAATTGTTTTTGCATTTATTTACATAAGTAACCAGCCTTAATATGGGTAAGAGGGAGAGTTAGAAATGGAGCTATAAAAGGAGATATAATACATTTATTTTCCACCATAACTAAATCTATAGAGGCTCATTTCTCCTAATACAATTCTAGTCAAATCTAATGAGAAAAGTTTGGTTCTTCATCTCCTCCATGAGAACACTTCAAAGCAAGGCTTTGTAAATTATAGCGAGAAACAAAAATGAGTTTTCGAAGGTCAATTTACAAATTCGGACAAATAATTATTGGGATTTTTCATCAAGGTAATTCCTTGGTCATCGATTTAAAAATGTCATCTAAACGCTTAATATATTTAAATGTTCGACCATAAAAATGCTTTTCTCATACACATACACATTGTTTATACATAACTGTTAAATGTATTTGTATTGAATTAAAATTAGTTTACATATATGTGTGTGTGTGTAATATAATAAGCCACTTTACCATTTTACACTATTTTGCGTAATTTCTCTTTTTTATGACAAAGGAGGGGAAAATTTTATGGCATATCGAAAGGGGGATTAATATGACAGTATGATTTTACTTGTTTAATTTATGTTAAGCTACATTTATACTTAGATATATAATCAGCAAGTCGGATAATTAATTTTACTTGGTCATACAACTAAATCTGCATAAGAACTCTCAATTTTTAAGTACCAAATTGTAACGCTCCAACTTTTTGACCCTCCAATGTGGATAATAAATACATCCATGGTATTCATGTGCAAAGCACTCAAGTGTTGAAAAGACAGAAAGTTTGGGTAAAATAAAGAAAAATAAATAAAACAAGAAAGTGAGAAGACGAAATAGAATTTCACAACGGAATGATAATATATAATATCAAAGGAATGATACAAAGGGTTACTTCGAGTACATAAATATCAGAGTTATCAAAACCTAAGTACTATTATCAACCTAGACAGTTACAACTGCTTATCCTCACAATGTTGATATATACAATACAGAAACTCAGCAGAAATAAGAATACTATGAAAAGTAATCATCCAACTCTTTTCTATACGCTCTAAAACGTTCGTAGCTAAATCTGGAAACATACATAGGGCTAATCCAAGCATTATAAGAAAATAATACCAGGATCAGTCTGGCAAAGTAATATGAGAAACTCAAAAAATATACCACAAGCAATAGTAACTATTGAGACCGTAAGAATTCCCATAATTGTTTTCCCTCGAAGGAACCTACCATTCATTAAGTTTTTACATATAGTGATATGATAGATAATGTCTAGAGTATAGCATATAAATCATATCAAATAGTTGCTGTATGAACACCACAATATTAATAGGTATACAATCAATACCGCCAAGGTGCATTCGCATGTGGATTTTCCACGGAGATCATTTAGCTAAATCCAAACGCTTCCACAAGGATCAGAGATATCCTTTCGAGCAACTTACATCTCTAGGGAATGTACTTGGGAAATGCATAACTAGCCCATGTCAAAACAATCATGGTTTCAAATGCATTGCTCACGCATGCATGTCTAGAAGTAATACTAGTTGAAGTCTCCTTTACCCTTGGGATTGCTAAAATGCTATGTTCAATTGGCAATGCATCCTATCTCTTGTTTTAGTCATTTTCGATGTTCAGGCTACATTCGACATCTCTCACTCGAATATTCATCACCTGAACAAACACGAATCCCTTAATGGGTTCTCATATCTCAAACATATCATGAATCACTACATGGATTTGAGCATCTCGAACAGATCTCGAATCTCCACATAGATTCCCCGCATAAGTCTTCGAATAATGTTAATGTTGTCCTCTCTCTTGGAATACTCCTCAAGATAGACAATCTCACACGATAATATCATTTGAAATATTAACGCTGACCTCTCCCTTGGACATAACGTTAGGATAGACTATTCAACTTTATAACATTTCACTTCATAACCACTTTCAAAACATTGAATTCATACATAAGTATTGAAGTGATATTCGATAAGTAATACACTTACCGATCCCGGCCTCTTCAAAACTAAACCAATGAAATTCCGACTAAATCATTCCCGATTCTTTCAAAAGTAAGCGAAAGCTACAGATGTTTCGTAGCAATCACTACAAGAAATTATATTTTTGCCGGCGCACAAAAAAGCTACCAAAACTTATGGTAGCATTTTGATAAACACCGTGATAAAGCCCGCAACTAAAAATACAAGGTTTTTAGTTGCATTTATTTCAGCGCCACTACAAATCCTTTTATTGTAGCGTTTCTTAAAATGCCACCAAAAATCTTTTTGTAACATTTTAAAAACGCCGCCAAAAGGTTTTTTGCGCTACCAATAGAGTTTTCAACTTTACCCCTACTTTACGGTTGCGTTTACTCAACGCCACTATATGTATTTTAGTAGTGTTTTGAAACGCTACTAAAAGTTGTTGATCATTTTGCACCATTTTTTAATGCTATTATTTCCTCTTCATGGTCTATTTCGTTTCTACTATATCCATCAACAGTCACTTACATAATCATCATATTCAAACAAACTCACATACAATAACCATTCGTATACAAATTTACACACCTAGTACTAATAAAATGTTATACTAAACTGGTGCTAACAAAATGCTTGATTACCCATAGTTCTTTATTGCATGCACAAGTGAAAGCTAGCACCACAAAAGTTCAACTTTGCTCTCCTCAGAAATCCAATGCCTGCACAAGTGAAAGCACAACATATAGTCAAACAATTATGTTAATTCATAGGACTTAAAATCTAATATCAAACATCTACAACATTGTATGAGTATTCATATTATAAATAATGTCATATAAATAATCAAAGTTATAAACGAAATGAAATAAATAAAGTCCAATTTCATAGTTATATATAAAATGTTGTTAAATTAGTTATATTATTATTTTTTATAAAGTTTAGTTAACTTAAACTTAGTTAATTTTATAAAACTTGTTTAATTTTAACAAAGCCTAGTTAATTTTTTATTAACTTGGTTAACTTAATTTATTATTATTCAAACTCGGTTAACTTAATTATATTATTATCATTATAAAATTATTTAAATTTTATAAACTAAGTTAATTTATCATCATCTTCGTTATCTATAAATCTTTGTTAAATTAGTTGTATTATTATTATTTATAAAATTTAGTCAACTTAAACTTAGTTAATTTTAACAAAACTTAATTAATTTTATTAACTTGGTTAACTTAGTTAATTTATTATTGCCATTATTACTAAAACTTGGTTAATTCAATTATATTATTTTTATTATTATAAAATTAGTTAATTTTGTAAATATAGTTAATTCGCCATCATCATCATAATCATTGTTATTATCTATAAAACTTTTTTAAATTAGTTATATTGTTATTTATGAAATTTAGTTAGCTTAAACTTAACTAATTTTATAAAACTCGCTTCATTTTAACAAAACTTAGTTAATTTTTATTAACTTGGTTGACTTAGTTAAGTTATTATTATTAATAAAAAACAAGGTTAAATTAATTATATTATTATTATTAGTATTATTATTAATATAAACTTGGCTAATTTTATAGACTTAGTTAATTCATCATCGTTGTCATCATTATTATTTATAAAACTTTGTCAAATTAGTTATAGTTTTATTATTTATAAAATTTAGTTAATATAAACTTAGTAATATTATTATTATTATAAACTTAGTTAATTTTTATTAACTTAGTTAGTTAATCATCATCATCATTTATAGAACTTAGTTAGTTAACTTAGTTAATTTTTATTAACTTAGTTAGTTAACTTAAACTTAGTTAATTTTATAAAAGTTATTTAATTTTAACATAACTTAGTTAATTTTTTTAGTTTGGTTAATTTATTTTATTGTTATTAATTTATTATTATTTCTCACTTTACAAATGATAAAATTGGAACTATCATGTTCAACTACAAACTTATATTGTGAACAACTTGTGCACTAGTTTGTGGGCTGTTACATCTTTGGTGTGCATATGCGTATCGACATTGATCTATATTGACAAAGCACCAAGTAGTAAAATAATATTCGAAGCTATTTCGATTTTTCATAAGCCTGGGTACATACTTTATTTGAGAATATATACAATTTCACAAAGATACACCGTTGTATACCTTTCAACTTGCTGCCTCATGCCTTAAAATCATCGCACTAACCATTTTTAGAAGGCAAAAATTAAGAACTAACATGCCTCAACCCTTAACTAAACGAAGTTTATGGTACAAGCTCATCTACAACACTAAACAACATAATGAATTCAGCGTAAAACAAAACTAAGCATGCAGATTAGATCTCCGATAAGCACATACTCCAGCATCACAAATGAAAATTTCAGCATAAAGATTCGCCTCACTCTTCAATGGCAGTTTGTTCATATAAAAGCTAAATCACATTCACAGGTGGTATTACATCTTATTTATTAACTACAAAAAGCAAGGAATGACATAAAGCTCAAAACATTTCTTTTAAGGTGAAACAAGTATTTCTGACAGCTAAGCTGGTTAATCATGCTTTCAGATCAGCCGTAATGAGCTAGTTTGATGAAATTACATAGACAACAATTCATGATTTTAAAAATGATATGAATCCACTGCAGTTAAGTTTGTTCGTAGATCAGAAATGTACTTTCGTAAACTATTATCAAAAATCATAATTGATAACATGTCATGCGATCACAAGAAAAACAAGAACTCTATTGTACAGATCAGGAATTACCACACGTGTAGCTCATTTAATATTCGACCACAATCACATAAAACCTATGATATATACAAGTACTGTAAACCTGATTTTACCTTATTTTATGATTTTGCAAGAATACTTCTAGAAAAAACTAACTGTAGAAATCATATAAAATATACGATTTCACATAAGACGATTTTGTATCCTTAGAAAGTGAGTGGGTATACATGCACTATTGATTTGTAATGAATGATAGGAGTTATATGGCCATCCTAGACTATTTTTTCACCAACATAGCATGTATACACTTGGAATGCTTCTACAACAGAGCTATTTAGTACGCCTAACCTCATTGGAACTAAGCAAAAAATGGATCGACTGTTGCAGGTGTTTTGTAATTAAAATAAATCATTAAGAATTTGGTTTAATAGATTAAAAAAAGGGTCTGGAAATGAACTATATGTGTAAGTTTGTGATAAATAATTAGCTGAAAAAAGCAGCCATTGTTTCAACTAGCAAAAATAATGAAAAAAGAAGAAGTTTGAACCTCATAAATAATTCTGAACACTTCAACAATTGAACTTCTATACTGTTGTTGCATTGAAATTGGATCCCATCCCTACAGGTACATTAACGTGATATCATTTATGTAAAGTTTAAACGATGGTGGAACAGTAATTTGATTTATGGGATTTAAGTGAAACGCTACAAGTGGATTGAGTGCATTTTAATATGATTTATAGGGCAATATTACAATAGACATAGAATAGTAACAAATTATTGTACAACAAGTAGTTACCTCTAATTGAATTTCCCTTCAACCCACTTAATAATTCGTCCTAATTATGAATTCACCCATCTTGAAACCAATATGCCAGATTTATTTTCAACCTACGAAAATTGATGGAAGTGAATTTCAAGTGTACCGTATTTGTAGAGAATAATGAAACAATGATCTCCAAAATAACAATGTGGTTGTTCATAACTGTAAAGTGTAGGCATCAAAAATAGCTAGATGCCACTCAGCAACTTATACGTCGTTTACTACATGGGAACCAAAAATATTACACTACTTCATGCATGTGGAGACTGTAATAGTAATTTAGTCCAGAAGATGGTATGGTGTTCGTTCGTTCAATGAAATTTTGGTTTTCGACTCGGTTTCATTCAGTTTGATATATCTGAAAATTTTGTTTTTTTTCATGAATATCGAAAATTTTAGGTCAATTTCGATTCAAATTTTGATTACTTTATGATTTTTTTAATATAAATAATTTAATATGTACTATCAAATACATAATTTACCATTGTAATTTCTAAATTCCTATAATCTGATGTTTACTAATATGATAATCTAACTCCTTTGGTCCAACATCTTTGATTAGCACAATATCCATTTACAAATTTCCCTTTGGGTCATATAAAGTACCTTTTCAATGCACGAAAACGATTTAACTACCTAAAAATTTACCACTATGTGAACGGTGATAGAAACCGCATATGTACGCAAAACAAATAGCCATATAAACGCAGTTGTGTTAGCAAGCAAATTTATATGAAAGTGAAGGGATAAAAAGATGACATGAATTACCTTGCAGCTCCTCATCCTTTGAAAAATGGCATGGTCAGTGATCACTGCACTAACAATATCTGAACCGCTATGAGTAGCGTCGGTGGCGTAAGCTACTACTATGCCCACATCAGCTTTCTTGAGGGTGGATGCGTCATTCACACCATCAACAGTCATGCCGCATATGTGCTTTCTTGCTTTCGAACATTTTACTATCTCATACTTAAGCCCTCCGGTGTATGTGTAATTTTAATCTAGTGCAACAATGTACTTCAGGTAAATCCAATACAATTTTAAATATGAACTTCAGGTAAATCTAAGCAATTTTAGCTGCTGTAGCGCAGTTCAACAACTATACTTCTAAAATGCACAATATTTTTACAGACCATCAGATTATTAAATTTAGCTGTTCACATTCTTTTGGTTTACCTTTGAACCAGAGTAGGTGATTTGGTTTCTTTAAATCTTGCATCTGAGATGTAATTTAAGGTCTATAGTATGCCATGAGTTAAAGAATTGCTTGGTTAAGCATTCATATTTAGAAAGTTCATTGAGTCATCAGAAAAACTTTAGTACCGTAAATTCTTGGTTAAGCCTTAACAAACATGCTCTACTAATTTTAAATCTAAACAAAAGAAACTTACCTAATTTTTTTGTTTCAATTTTTGAATAAACCGAAATTAATTTATGTGAGGAATTCAAACAATAACCCACAAACTTCATCGCACAAGCTCAGTTTAATAAAAAAAACTCAAAATAAATTTTATTTTCGAATAACCTTCATTGAGTTGGAGTTGTGAAGCAGAGAACACTGGAATTGTCGTTTGAGGCATAACCATTCAGATGCAAAATATGCATAGATCTCGAGCCAGTCTTCCACAATGGTGGTTCAACCCAGTCTTAAAAAACGTTGCATTCATCTTCAAAGGTATGGAAGAGCATGGTGGGTTTGTTTCCTTGCTCATGATGAAATGAAGGATTTAATGATGAGAAATAATGAAGTGGAGGTAGTGGAAATATCTGGTCAGCAAAAAAAAGAAGGAAACTGAACAAAACTTACTGGAACAGGAGAATGTACACAAAATACATGCACACAGCAAGAAATGGTTGTTTGAATGCACTTTGTATTGCAGCAGTAAAATTGAATCAAGAAATGTAATTTGAGTTTGTACTTGAAAAAAAGAACAAATCAGTATAAGAATATGGATCAAGAAATATGAAGTTTAAAGTAACAGATTCAAGAATAGAAATTGTGATATGCTGAGTTTGTTGTTCAGACAAGAACAAATTCAAGATTTAGTATACTGGGGTTATGACTCGAAGATGGAGTGGGGAAGAAGCAGAATTTTCTCGGGAAATTTTGACAAGATTCAGGGACTAACCAGAGACAAGAACTTAGTTAATAGACTTAAGTGAACAAACTCCAGAATTTTATTAATTCACAATAAAACTGAATCAGATTATTTCACAAGAGTAGTTGTTGATATATTCACAGACTCTAGTACAAGATTTTGAGACCCAAAGATCAACTATCAAGAATTGAAAAATATTGCAAGGGAATGATCAGGATTTAAAACTGATACCAAACTTCATCAGGAAATGATATATCTTAGCAAGTGTATAGCACCAAGATTCAGATTTACAAAGTTTAACAATCAAAAAGGAAAGGCAAGCGTAAGAATCAACAACACAATATAGTTGCATGCAAACTAAACAAGAACTAAGATGTAATTGAATATCAATAATCAATTATCAGTCAACAGAAATAATGCAATCAGATCTGAGACAATGAATAACAGAAATATACTAACAGTATATTGCAAATGAAAGATCAAGAACAATTAAGATCAAAGCAGATAAGAACAAATATATGAAATTGAAGCAATCTATAAGCATAAACTATACTTAACAGAGCAGTTCCAGTTTTTGCAAGGAAGAAGCATATGGGTATAGGCATAAGAACGAGCAATATGAAAATTGAAGAAGACAATTATCACACATAATGGCAACAGTATCAATATGAAAGGAAAAGCAATTTTTATTTCTGAGTTTTCTTCACACCTACAATTACAAAATCACCTCTGTATATATATACAACAGAGATTTATCACCAACACTTTGTACACACAAGCCCAAACACAACTGCAGCCCAATACAAAACAAAAGACCCAGATCAAAAACTGATACTACTACATTAACCCAATATCACAATCTCCTATGCATATCAGCTGTGCACAAAAACATCTGCCACTGTTTCATTGTTCCATTCCACTGCAGAAGCTTCATCTTTCTCCTTGCAAACCATTGCTAACATTCCCTTGCTGTTACATCTCCCTTCCACTTCAAGAAGTGACCTTGTCCCAAGGTCTAATGTAGGAAATCTTTTAATCATTGGCCAATAATCTTCCCAGGTAGCTTCATCAACAGATTTATCTTTCCATTTGATCAAAATTTGCACCACTGCTTCATTATTTCTGGGTATGATTCTTCTATCAATTATATACTCGGGTTGTTCTACAATCTCCTCCACAAAACTGGGGACATCATCTTGCACCATAACAGAACTGCCTACCTTCTTCTTCAGCTGTGATACATGAAAGACAGGGTGGATTTTTGCAGTGACAGGTAGTTGAAGTTTATAAGCTACTTCTCCAATTTTCTCAATTACTTCATAGGGTCCATAGTACTTTGGTGAGAGTTTGCAAGTCTTGTGATTTCTAGCTGTCAACTGTCTGTAAGGTTGAAGCTTAAGAAACACCCAATCACCTACTTCAAACTTCCTCTCCGATCTCCTCAAATCTGCATACTTCTTCATTCGCTCACGTGCCAATCTCAAACTATCTTTCAAATATTCTATCATAATGTCTCTAGTAAACAACATCTCCTCAACTTGTTCCACTTTAGCCGTGTTCTGGACATAGGATAAAAGTGTGGGGGGGTCAATTCCATACACAGCCTTGAATGGAGTGGTGTTAGTCGAAACTTTCCAGGTAGTATTATACCAATACTCAGCTAGCACTATCCACTTACTCCACTCATTTGGTTTATGGCAGATGAAACACCTCAAATACCCTTCCAATACCTTGTTGATCACTTCAGACTGCCCATCACTTTGAGGATGGTAGGCAGTGCTTAGCTTTAGGCTACTGCCTTGCAACTTGAACAATTCCTGCCAAAATTTGCTGGTGAATATAGAATCTCTGTCACTAACAATGCTTTTGGGTAGGCCATGCAATTTAAACACACCCTTGAAGAACACAGTAGCAACATCCTTAGCAGTGTAGGGGTGGCTGAGAGGAAAAAAGTGAGCATACTTGCTTAGCCGATCAACAACCACTAGTATAACAGTATACTTATCACTCTTTGGCAAACCAGTGATAAAGTCCATAGCTATATCTGTCCAAATCATCTCAGGAATGGGCAAGGGCTGCAGCAAACCAGGTAGCAAAACATTCTCCCCTTTATTCCTTTGACACTGCTCACATTCTTTCACAAACACTTCCACGTCTCTTCTCATTTTTTCCCAGTAAAACACTTGTTTTAACTTCTTCAAAGTTGGTTTGATCCCAGCATGACCACCTAAAGGTGTTGAGTGATGCTCCAGTATTAGGGAATGTTGTAAATTGCTGAGGTGGTGATCTACAAAAATCTTTCCTTTGTAAAAAATCAACCCATCAACTATTTTATACTTGCTACTACTCAGTTCTCCATCCTGAATTCTTTTGATCTGCTTCTGATACCATTCAGATGATTGTAAAGTGTGCTTAAGCTCTTGCAACCATGGTGTTTGAACAACAGAAATAGCTTGTGCCTCTGCATTATCCCAATTGCTTGCTTCCTTTCTCGACAAAGCATCTGCAATTATATTATCTTTCCCAGTTTTGTACTCTACCTTGTAATCAAAGCCATGCAGTTTAATGAGCCACTTGTGTTGCAGTCCAGTATGCAATTTTTGAGTTAATAAAAATTTTAAACTTTGATGATCGGTTTTAATTATGAATTGCCTTCCCACAAGATATTGAGCCCATTTTTTTGTGGCTAAAATAATGGCCAATAACTCTTTTTCATAAGTAGACATCAACAAGTTTCTTCCATGTAAAGCTTTGCTCATGTATGCTATAGGTCGATTATTCTGAAGTAATACTGCTCCTACACCTTGGCCACTTGCATCGCACTCGAGAGTAAAAGGAATAGAAAAATCTGGCATAGCTAAAATAGGAGGACTGGTGAGGCATTGCTTCAGTTTCTCAAAAGCATTTTTTGATTGGTCGGTCCATATGAAGGCATTTTTCTTGAGCATGTCAGTAAGTGGACTTGCAATTTTTCCATAATCTTTAACAAATTTTCGATAGTAACCAGTTAACCCCAAAAACCCTCTTAGTGATTTAATATTTTTTGGTAAAGGCCATTCTATGATTGCTGTAACTTTGTTTGGATCAACAGCTAGGCCTTGATAGGAAATGATGTGGCCTAAGTACTCCAGAGACTGCTTCCCAAAACTGCATTTTGTCAACTTAATCACCAGTCTATTCTGTTGCAATGTATGAAAGGTGGTCTTGAGATGATCAAGGTGATCTTCCCAGTCCCTGCTGTAGACTAAAATGTCATCAAAAAATACCAGAACAAACTTTCTCAAATAGGGTTTAAACACATGGTTCATCAGGGATTGAAATGTGGATGGAGCATTAACTAGACCAAAAGGCATCACAAGGAACTCATAATGTCCTTCATGTGTTTTGAAGGCTGTCTTATGTACATCTTCTTCACACATACGAACTTGATGGTACCCTGATCTCAAATCCAATTTTGAAAAATAGGCAGCTCCTTGTAACTCATCAAACAAGTCATCAATCAGAGGTATGGGAAATTTATCCTTTATAGTGCAAGCATTTAGGTTTCTGTAATCAACACACAATCTCCACGCACCATCTTTCTTTCGTACCATCACTACAGGGGAAGAGAATGGGCTACTGCTATGCCTGATAACTCCAACTGCTAACAATTCATTTACAATTTTTTCTAACTCATTTTTAATGTGGTATGAATGTCTATAGGGTTTAAGGCAAATTGGTTTTGTATTTGGCAGAAGAGGAATTTTGTGATCATGCTGTCTTTTTGGGGGTAGGAATGGGACAGTGGAGGTAATATCAGGGTATTGCTTAATCAAAGCTTGAATGGTTGGGGGTAGGATTATAGTCTGTTCTTCCTTCAGTTCTACTTGATAGCAAAGCAACATACTCAACTGACCATGGGCATCTTCCTTCTCAATAGCCTTTTTATCAACAATCTTCATTTCTTCTTGGTTGAGGCCTTGCCAAGTATAGTATTTGTTATTATACCGAAACTTTACTTGCAACTGCTCCAAGTTTAAAGTCACATCACCCAAACTTTTCATCCATTGAGCACCCAATACAATTTGGCAACCCTCCAAAGGCAACAATAACAAATCAATGGGCATTTTGCACCCCTGACATTTCAGCATTACATTTCTACATATACCAGAGCCAGTCAACTTCTCACCATTGGCTACAGTCATCTCATAAACTTTGGACTCATCAATAGGCAGTTCTAGCTTCTTGACAAGTTGTGCATTGATAAAACTATGTGTCGACCCCGAGTCAATGAGGACTTGTACCGGTTTCCTATTGATGATCCCCTTCACTTTAATGGTAGATAAAGCCGGAATTCCACACATTGCTTGTAAGGTAATAGAGAGTGCTTCTTCTTCTGCTACTGTCTCCTCTTCAGATTCACCTGACCCATCTTGAGAATTATTTTCTATATCCTCCTCTTCCTTAAGTGTCATTAATCCTTCTAAAACATACACATGAGAATTCTTGCATTTATGATCCTTTGACCATTTTTCTTTGCAGCCATAACAGAGATTCTGTCTTCTCATCTCCACAATTTGATTAGGAGTCAACCCTCTACTTCTTGCTATACTTTCTACAGTAGTGTTGCTGCTACCCCGAGATATGGTGTTAGGTTGGTGAGGTGTTGAGTCTTTGACATAGGTAGGGGTAGTGTGAGTGGTAGCAGGTTTAGGAATAGATGTATGGGATTGGTTAGCAGTGGAAGTCTTATGGTTCCTTCTGGTCTGTGTATATTTGCATTCAAACATTTTGGCTAGTGCTACTGCTTCTCTGAAGTCAACAGGCCTGGAAGTCATAACATCATAACGAATCTCCTCTTTCAGTCCTCCAATAAATCTATCAAGCAAAAATTTAGGTGGTAGGGTCTCAATTACTGCTTGTAACTGTTCGAAGCGACTGAGGTATGCTCTCACTGTGGTGTGTTGTTTGAGTTTGGATAGTGTTTCATAGGGTCTCTCCATCTCTTCGGAATTAAATCGCACTAAAATCTCTTCCTTAAATACTGGCCATAGATCATGATTAAGCACTGTATTTGTATACCAGTGATACCACTGTAATGCCTCCCTCTTCAAGTAAAAAGAACAAATCTCTACCCAATACTGCTCCTCAGTACGTTGGAATTTAAAGAACTGCTCGACTTGTCTCAACCAGTCAGTCACTCCTTCACCAGAAAAAATAGGGAAGTCTAGTTTGTAAGAGGTCATAGGATTTGGATAATGCATATTGGTATAAGTAGAAGGGGGGTTGGTATAGTTTGGACCAGGATTTCTTGGAATAGGAAGGTCTGGATTCAATGGATATGGGGTATGTCTGGGTTGTGGTGGGTGGTTTCTGGTATTGGTGGATGTCATATAGGGATGATTATCATTGTTTTGGTTTGGTGGAGGAAATTGGAGGATGGTTGATGGGACTGTAGAATGTGCAGGTGGTGGTGCTTGTGGTTTGAACTTCAGTTGTTGCATATCATTGGCAAGAGAGGTAAGGACATTGTGGAATCCTTCAAACCTAGTAGTGATTTCATTCTCTAATTTTCGGTTGCTATGCTCTAGTTGGGTTAAAGATTTAGTGATGTGTTCGTTGAACTCTCCTTGCTGTTGCCACAGCAGTTCTTGATCAAGAAAAGGTGGATGGGAATAAGGTTGGCTTTTGTTGAAGCTGGGATCAACTTGGGGTTCGATTTCATCCCCATTAGTTCGCTCTGATACCAAATTGGAAGAGCATGGTGGGTTTGTTTCCTTGCTCATGATGAAATGAAGGATTTAATGATGAGAAATAATGAAGTGGAGGTAGTGGAAATATCTGGTCAGCAAAAAAAAGAAGGAAGCTGAACAAAACTTACTGGAACAGGAGAATGTACACAAAATACATGCACACAACAAGAAATGGTTGTTTGAATGCACTTTGTATTGCAGCAGTAAAATTGAATCAAGAAATGTAATTTGAGTTTGTACTTGAAAAAAAGAACAAATCAGTATAAGAATATGGATCAAGAAATATGAAGTTTAAAGTAACAGATTCAAGAATAGAAATTGTGATATGCTGAGTTTGTTGTTCAGACAAGAACAAATCCAAGATTTAGTATACTGGGGTTATGACTCGAAGATGGAGTGGGGAAGAAGCAGAATTTTCTCGGGAAATTTTGACAAGATTCAGGGACTAACCAGAGACAAGAACTTAGTTAATAGACTTAAGTGAACAAACTCCAGAATTTTATTAATTCACAATAAAACTGAATCAGATTATTTCACAAGAGTAGTTGTTGATATATTCACAGACTCTAGTACAAGATTTTGAGACCCAAAGATCAACTATCAAGAATTGAAAAATATTGCAAGGGAATGATCAGGATTTAAAACTGATACCAAACTTCATCAGGAAATGATATATCTTAGCAAGTGTATAGCACCAAGATTCAGATTTACAAAGTTTAACAATCAAAAAGGAAAGGCAAGCGTAAGAATCAACAACACAATATAGTTGCATGCAAACTAAACAAGAACTAAGATGTAATTGAATATCAATAATCAATTATCAGTCAACAGAAATAATGCAATCAGATCTGAGACAATGAATAACAGAAATATACTAACAGTATATTGCAAATGAAAGATCAAGAACAATTAAGATCAAAGCAGATAAGAACAAATATATGAAATTGAAGCAATCTATAAGCATAAACTATACTTAACAGAGCAGTTCCAGTTTTTGCAAGGAAGAAGCATATGGGTATAGGCATAAGAACGAGCAATATGAAAATTGAAGAAGACAATTATCACACATAATGGCAACAGTATCAATATGAAAGGAAAAGCAATTTTTATTTCTGAGTTTTCTTCACACCTACAATTACAAAATCACCTCTGTATATATATACAACAGAGATTTATCACCAACACTTTGTACACACAAGCCCAAACACAACTGCAGCCCAATACAAAACAAAAGACCCAGATCAAAAACTGATACTACTACATTAACCCAATATCACAATCTCCTATGCATATCAGCTGTGCACAAAAAAATCTGCCACTGTTTCATTGTTCCATTCCACTGCAGAAGCTTCATCTTTCTCCTTGCAAACCATTGCTAACATTCCCTTGCTGTTACAAGGTACCTATTCAGGAAACTCACGATATCAAGATCTAGTGAAGGGCAGTCCTTCAGCAATGGCTGGAAATTTGATGCAAGAGAGCAAGCATCAGTGCAGATTTTAAGGCATGAAACCGTTTGAAGGCGGAAGAAGAAAAGGATGTCGTATTTGGGAAAAGGAACGAGTTTAATAGAATTGAATAATAAAAGGGATTGAGAAAAGTTTGCTTGGTCAAAAAAATTGTTTAAGTGCTAATGGGAGAGAAAGAAATATGAGTGGGCAAAGAGAAATTTCGTCCAATTTTTCTGGCGAGATAGACTAGTAGCATTTCTTTTGTTACGTTAATTTTAATGGACCATATGCAGCAACACTTAGCATTGAAACGCTGCCATTTAATGCAAGCAATACCAAGTTTTGTTGTAGTGAATGCTCCTTCTCGGTGGTTCTTACTGATATGAAACCACGAAACCTGTTGATAACTTCTTAAGTCATATTTGGTCAAGTTCAAATAATTGACAAATCGGTTATCTAGTAAAAAAAATTGCATGTACAAATCGCGATTCATATGCTTAACTCGTTTCTGACATTCTGACTTAACTATTCCTCGCGTAAGAGTGAAGCCAGGTAATTTAGAGCACGGTTGCATCCGAGCCTTACCTAGACACTTCATTCTTAAATCTCACAAATAGACAAGTCTACCTTATCGGCTTTTAGTGTTAAGTATAGTATTAATGATTTTCATAAAGAAGTAAGAAATCAACACGATAACATGTTTCTGACATATTCTAACCTACTATTCCTCGGCTAAGGGGAAAACTGGTAGGTTAAAGCTCTATTGCTCCATCCCCACTCGACATCAATCTTAACGCTCATAAATAGATAAGCCTTACTTTGTCAGCTTTTAGTGTTAAGCATATTTAATTACTTTTCAAACTAGTAATTAAATAATTAACCATTTAGCCACTAAGAAATTCTTAACCCCTTTTTGAAAAAAATTGTATATACTTTCAAAATTCTTGAAAATACTTATAATATGTTTTAAAACATCTACCCAAAATTGTACTTGAAAATGAAACTTTACAATATTCCTGGAAACTTAAAATGAACAAGTTTTTAACAAAATATCTCTTCTTTAAAAATTCACATTAATTCCTAAAAATTCATAAATGTCTCAAAACATTTTTGAAATACTCTAATATGAGTTAGTAAACACTTATAAATAGAATGAAAACAAATATTTAAATTAAATATCTTTTCGAACCTTTTAAAGTCCAAAATCAAGGATCAACAGGGCAGTCTTGCACAAGTGAAGTTTTGACCACTTTTCAAGATGTTACTTAACTTTATACTATTCAAGATTTTAGTAATAATAAACATACATATAAACATTATAATTATGGTGAGAAACCCCTATGAATCTCCCTACAGGATTCCATAGCAATCATATAAAACAGGGCAATTCACAACTGCATCTATAGCAACTATCACTATAAATGCACTTTCAAATCCGAATCCAATCTAAACCAAAGTCCATCAAAAACCTATGTTCTTTGTTCATGGTCTTTTGATATGTCATTCAAGTCCATTCCAAGTTCGTTCAAGTCCATATACATGGATCATATTTGTCACTTTCAAAGCAAGAATTCAAATCAATGTTTTAACATATGTCAACGACAAGTCAAACGACTTAAACACAATCAAACACAAACATATATCTATTATACTTTTATTTAAAATGAGGTGTTAACTAACCATTAACCCCAACCGCAACCAATATCTAAGAACAAAAGTCCAAACGCAAGCTAGCAACCTCCTTTCCTTGCTTTTGCACTTGAATTTACCCCTCCTCCTCGTTATATGCTCATGGCCATTCAAGATAGGGGGAGTTCGGCTTCCAAACTTCAAGATATAACTAGGTAGAATGTTTTGTAATGTGGTGGTAAGGCTCACTCTAAATCTGAAGTGATTTGGATTTGATTTGCAAATATTTTGCCTTAGGAAATTATGAAAAAGAAGAAGAAGCCATTGATTTTCTCACTTAAGCTTCATGAATTTATGATTCTAACTCTATGGTATGCCTCTCCTTATATATTACAATAATGGTGCTCTTTACGCTTGCATTCACCCCCATCATTTCATGGAAGCTGCACCTCTCATCATTTCTCATTTATGCTAATCACCATTGTACCCCTCTCATGATAATATCTCTAATCTATTGGAAGCTTCTAGAACATTTCAAGCTTTATGAAGATGTGTGTGTTACTTAATTGCTAATGCATTCATTTGATCATTAGACAAGTGCATAAATGTTCAAACAAATTTTACTAATCAAAAGATGTTTACCGATAAACTGATTTTCCATCACATTATCGATTTTTTTTCAAAGACTATATTTTTGTGAACAGATTTAAAAAAAGGTTTCTTATCGTTCGTAAATTAAATGATGTCTAACAAGATTGTAAAATCATAATTATAAAATTTAATTATATTCCAAAATGTTTCGATATTCGAAGATGAAGTGTTCAAATTTCAGGGTCGCTACACAAATATCAAATCTTCAGAATTTCCTCAGTTATCACTAAGTTCTCATCATAGGTCACTTATCAACAAAAGTCCTATTTATTCATTTCTAATGTTGTTGTTATGTTGTTTACTTCGTTTTATCCAATGTCAGTGTTATGAAAACATAAACAGGCATCAAAATTAATAAAAGAATCACACAATTATGGTGTCCAACACATAAAGTTGTTAGAGGAATTAAATGGCAACAATGCATGTAGAATGAACCACCTTGTGATGCTTCTTTTTAGTATCTATGCTATCAAAGGGAGTCCACTGTCTGAATGCATGAATAAAGAAAATGAAAGGAGTGCTCTATAGTATACACTATTATAAGTCAGCATGGATACATGAGAATATAATACGTCATCTCAAAGTCATGTATCTCGTCTTGACTCAAAGCATCGCATAGGGGAAGTTCCTAGGAAAGAAAACTACAAAACTGATATATATATATATGTATGTATGTATGTATGTATGTATGTATGTATATGTGTGTGTGTGTGTGTATATATGAACCCAGAATTATGACACCTATGTAAGAGATAAAAAATATAATATAGATATACACATCCGATGTCAATGTAATAGGGACATCACATAATAACACATCATATGTCTAAGTACATGTCCATATCAAAATGATATGCATCAGTCTACCAAAAATAATACTCGCAGTCCTAATATACATACGTATCACAACAATATATACAACGTCATGTAGAGCCAACACTATAAAACAACACAAACAACGCACTACTACCTTCATATGCTCAATCACCAAAATGTGGCTAGACCAAAAGAGACACATATCCGTAAAAATACATCCTAAAATATAACCTAAGTCTGACCTGAGTTTGTTACAAAAATAACATACCTCGGGTCAAGCTAGATGCTAGCTATGAGTGTAACAATGAACAATAATATAGCATGATATGAATAATATATGCAAATAATGTTATGTCATACACTCATTAATCTTCACATGCCCATATCTAAATGTATACACAAAGTTATAACACACACGTAGGGTGCTATTTATAGTGACTCACGTTCACAACTTACTCTCTTATTCACCTATAGTTGTTCATTTATGATTGAACACACATTATATATATATAACCGATCAATGTATAAGTATCTAGTTAGTCCTAATCACTTTCACTCTAGCAGATGCTGAATCGACACTAAGGACCCTGTTGTCCCCTCAATCTAAAGTTATGAGTGCCCCTACATGATCTTTTAGCTATGCTATTTCACTTACTACCACACCATTTTGCTAGCTCACTATGCTATCCATTAATACACCACCAGATCATGTCACCTCACCTCGCCTTTCATGCTCATGCAATAGATCGTTTAGACCTATGGCAACGAGGCAAAAATTCCACGACTTAGGGGCAACCATGAATTTATTCAATTAGGATGGATCAAAAGTTCATCTAATGTCTCGCCATGCTTTGATTAAATTATTATTATTTATTCACATCCTCACTAACGACATTATCCCTACTAAATTTTTTCTAATAGAGTTATCACTAAGCTAATGCTAACATAATTAACAGATCACACTTCCATTAGTCTATAGCATATCCGTACATATACATAACATCATATAAGCACATCAATTTACACATGAGTGATGATAAGAGTGTGTGTGTGTGTAAAGCAACTAAATGAATAATGAACAATTATACAAAATGAACCCATTCATAGAAATGACAATCTATATAGCATACTAACGATATCACTCCACCACGTCACTCTTATATACCCAAGTATTCATTTAAACATTTACTACCTACATTTTTATCACTTTAAAAAACTCAATTTGACATGAAATCTCTATTTTTTAAAATCGCTTGATATCTATCATAAAATATATTATTGCACTCAAAAAAATTTCTAACTTGTTTTATAATTTTAGTTTTGTTTAAAAGATGACACGGCGATCATTTTTATTAACCTACTTTATGTGAAACAATGTATATTTATCTATATGTGTGTGTGTGTGTGTGTAAAACTACTTTATATATAAAAGAATCTCTATGAAAATCCTTTATATTAAACATATTTTTATAAATTAAATAAGTATACACACATAGATAATAGATAAACAACACTCATCCTAAAGAAAATTGCTTTAGGTTTCAAAACAAAAGATCGACCGCTTGAGGGTACAAGTGGTGGACTGTTTACCAATATACTAAAGCAATTTTCTCCATGCAATCTTACCCAGTCGAACCTTTTTTCAATCGAATTTCAACATTAATTCAGGCGTGATTCAACTTAGATTCAAGCATATATTTATTATGCAACAATAATCACATTACCGCCACTCAATTTGCTAAGTATTCGTATGTCATATAAGGTTTTCAAGTTAATGAAGAGCAAATACACACAATAACAACTCTTTTCACCAAATCATCATAAACATCCACATGTGTCAACAAAATTAAACTTCACTTGGTCGTCACTAGAGCATTAAACACATATAAAACAACAATTTAGACTGAAATCAAACATGAAAGGCATTGTATAAAAGTTATACTCACTACTAGTAATAATGAAGCTTAATTTCATAGTTCCTTGCTCCTCTGCTCTCTAAAACTCCTACTTTCCTAATTATTTGAAATGAAATGCACTTAATTCTCTTATTTTAATGAAAACACATGGTGGATAAGAAGTTAAGAGGCATATAGGAGTTTACCCTCTTGATTGGCACTCTTTTTCACTTGAATTAGCCTTGAAAATGGAATTTTAGGGTTAGGAGCTTAGAGAATGGTTGTCATGATTATTTGTTTCAAGGTTAACAAGGTAGAATGAATGATACAAATGTCTTCTTTTCTGAACAAAGTGGCAGCAGGCTATTTGGGAGGGTTACTCGCTTTTTTTTACATATTTAAGCAAGAAAACAAATTAATTTTCCCCTAATACATTATATTAATAACTTATTTATACTTGTTATATTTAATTTTTCCCTAATTCCCATATCCTATTAAGGATGGTTGTGATGAACCAGATTTTTAGACTAGTTAAAATGGCCAAAAAATCCATCCGTTCTAAAACTACTAATGAAAACTACTAACTTAATACATATTTGATAAATATTCAATATTACTAAATATATAGGATACAATTTCAATTATACAATTCATCAGAGTAATTTAATTGTTTATTAAGCCAACAAAGTATGCTTTAATATATACCAAATACAAAGACTATAAATCCACCACTACAAAACTTTGATGATAGTGACAAAACTATCCTTACCTGCGAACTCAATAAACAATGTAAATGCAGAGTAAAATAGTAAGCGGGAAATGTACAATAACACAAGATAAACAACAATCAATAACAGATAAACATGAAAGGGTTATATTATTTTAGGGGCTGCATCACTACCACTTGTGACTGCCAATGTACCCCTATCTAATTGGGTACCAAATTAGATACATGATCAAACCAACGTAATTCTCCTATAGTAGATAGGACTCATGGAGCCGACGATGCAACAAACAATATGCAATTCCCAAAACTACCCATTTATGCTTAAATCAAATCAAACCACTTTTGGAAAGTTTATTTGGAAATCCCAAATACTGTAATAAAAAATTATCAAACCATATGCAACCAGATTGGGAGGTTTCTCCTAATAACAAGGCACTGGGCCCCAGCCTTAATACGATCGATAAATAAGTATATCCCTCTTTTCCAAGAGCGGACTATACCAAAAACATATGCCCACTTTTTAGTTACTGGTTACCCAAATCATTGGTAACATAAAAAATCATTTTATATCCCGAAGCGATAAATCATTTCACACTAATATTCATAAGTACTTTCAAATCTATAATAATTTTCATTTTCCAAATATGTTCAAAAAATCATCTTAAACCATCGGGTTTAGTCCTTGAAATTCTTTCAGTTTTATAAAACATTTTTATAAAAACCATTCTTATGTAAATCACTTTTATATAATATAACTTCAAAATATTCGCTACCAAACATTTCTATTTCTTTTAAAGGGAAAAAATTTCATAACATTTCCATTGAAAACCAATTTTCAAAATAATTCATTAAATTGAAGTGAACCAAATAGCACTTCTAAACACCTTATAGTCAAATTGTGAAATAAATCACAAGGTTTTAGCCTACAATTGTTTTCTACCCAGCCCATGCATATGAATAATTAATTGCTCATAAATTGGTCGAGCAAAGTCAACAATCAATAAATAATAATCAATGCTCATAAACTGGCCGAGCGCAATCCAAACAACCAAACAATCAAATAACGAAATAAACACAACAATAAATGATAATCAATGCTTCATTCTATCAAATATTTATGACACTTTATTTTATCTTGGGTTATAGTGGCCTGATATTTATTTTGGAGCATCCGGGATTTCTCTTCGATATGTTTTGTCCCTCGCCTAAGTCTCCTTGGGTCTCACAGACGAAATACATGTACTAGTCGTTTCCGCATACCCCATTAAGTATTTAACTTCTAAATTTTAAATTACTTAATTAACCATCCAAACATAATATTGAGCAAAGAAATCAATCCATTATTTTAGAAATCAAAGTAAACAAGCATTCAACAAGGGTTTTCAAACAACGCATAAAGTTCTTTCAACTTAGCAATGGTTTTAATGAACTTAAAATAAGAAATAACTTACTATGGATTCCACTTCGTCAAACTTTAAGGTAAGGAATTTAAGATCTAACGCATACTTCCTATCATGCTTCGGAACAAAATGAAAGTAAACCCAAATTCCTCCTTCCTAATGCTTGGTCAAGGCATGAAATGGAGGTGGGCCGAAAGTTTAGAGAAGAAGTGGTAGAGCTTTGAACTTGAATTCTCAAAATTAGACCCGAAAAATAGGTCATCTTCTCTCTTACTTTTGACTCTCTGACTCTCTAAATTTGAAAACTTGTTAACTGAAAAGTTGTTGCAAATTCTTTTCTCTTGAATTTAGAAAAAAGAGTCACTTGATTTTGAATAATCTTGAGGAAGATATGGTTAAAAGAAAAAGAGATATTCTCGGATTCACAAAAATAAAGCCCAAAAATGTACTTCAATGATTGAACTTCAGGTATACAAAACCTCAAATCTAGAAAAAATGATCAACATAAAAGTTGTAGCCACTGAAATTTCAGATGATGTAAAAAAAGAATTTTTTAATTTGGATCAGTTATGATCAAACAAAATAGCATATTCTCTGGCTAAAAAACTAGGATAGAAAATCCACTGGAAAGAAGTATATTTTTGAAAATAGATAACTTTCGAATAAGACAAAGTGGTCTACATGACAGTTGTGGCCATAAGAAAAACTCATGGTTTAAACAAAAGAACTTTGATATTGGTTCAATTTTGAAGAATTATGATCGATAGAAGAAGAGGTAAAATATGGAGAAAATAGGAGTTTGATTTGAAGAGAATGAACATTGATCTCTTTTGAATATTTTATAAATATTTTGACATTATTTCTTTCTTATTTTTTCCTTTGGCTTGGAAGCTATCAAAGAAGAGAGGAAGAAGATAAAGAAGCTTGAGAAAAAAAGAAGAAGAAATGTGAATGAAAGTGAGAAGGAGGTAGTTATTTTAGAAAAGGAAAGAAGTGGTAAATTTACCAAAATAACCTCTTACCAAATTACCAAACCTATCTTACTTCAACCTAAAGAAATCTCCACTTTTTCAAAACTTAACATCATCCTTTCACTTCTTACTTTATGTCACTTTTCTTTACTTTATGTCACATTTGATGTGAATTGTCTTTTTTAGTTTACTTTTGCTAATTACTTTCTAGAATTTTCTAAGTGTGATTATTAAAAGTAACCTTGTTTAGCTAATTGTTAACTATATTTATATGTTAACATATTTATTAAATTTCGTACATAAAGGTGCAATAACGTTGCGACAACTTTAAATCGACAAAACGTTGATTTTTAACAAAATGTTTTACAGTCATATTTTGATGTTTTATTTAAGCTATTTATTTATGTAAACCAAATTTAAAAATAAATTTGTATAATATTATTTAAAAATATAAACACTCATAAATAAATTAAAATATTTAATTAAACCATTTAAACTTACTTTCTTGAAATCAGGATTTTGTCACTTTTGTCAATATAAGCAAATGTTACTATTTTTATGTATATTTCTATTTTCAAATCTTATCTGATGTTGTTTGAATCATAAAACCTTTTATGTTTTATATTTAAAATCACTTTAAATATTATATTTTGAAGTGATTAAATTTTGGATTGTTACATTCTCCCTACTTAAAAAAATTTCGTCCTCAAAATTAGATAAGAAAAAATAGCTCAAAATGAAATATATATTCAATATGATGGAATATATACAATAAGTGATTACACCTCATGCGGTGAGTACAGTCAAATGATAGATAATGTTTATACATCGATCCTACACTCGGGATACTCTTTTCTCATTCTATCTTCTGTTTCGCATGTGCAATCATTAGCATCCCCGCTCCATTGAACTTTTACCAACCTTACAGCCTTCCTTCTTAATCATTTCTCATCTTGATCCACGATTTGAATGGGTCTTTTGATAAGTGCTAAGTTTGGTTCTATCTCCATCATCATGTGCAGCCGTTTCTATGATTTGTTTTGAGTCATATACATGCTTCCGTAAATGTGATACATGAAAAACATCGTGTACGCCAGACAATCTTTCAGGCAATTGTACTCGATAAGGTAGTGGCCCAATTCGTTTGAGAAAGGAAAAAGGTCCTTTATATCGAGGTGCTAACTTTCGAGCTCTTTCAAATCTTACTACTCCTCTCATTGGAGAGACTTTCAAAAAGACTGAATCTCTAACTGAGAATTTCATATTTTTACACCTTCGATCTGCATAACTCTTCTGTCTACTTTGGGCTTTTTTTAGCTTCTTTCTAATCATATCAACATCTTCTGATGCTTCTCGTATCATATCTGGGCCAGGCACTAACCGATCTCCGGATTCTATCCAACATGTTGGCGATTTACATGGATGATGATACAAAGCTTCATACTGTGCCATGCCGGTACTAGCTTGATAGGTATTATTATAGGAAAACTCTACTAAATGTAAATGATTCTTCCATAAGCCTCCAAAGTCTAGAATACATCTCTTAAAAGAACTTCTAAAACACGGTTGACTCTTTCCGTCTGTCCACCAATTTGGGGGTGATACGCAGTGCATATACTCAGCTTCGTTCCCAAAGCCGTATGTAGTGCTTTCCAAAAATGACTAATGAAGATTGGATCACGATCGCTTATTATACTGCTAGGAACTTCATGCAATCAGACAATCTCCTTCATATATATATATATATATATATATATATATATATATATATATATATATATATATATATATATATGTTCGCAAGGCTTGCCGCAGTTCTTGTTGGCTTAACTAGAATAAAATGTGCACTTTTGATTAATCAGTCTATGATAACCCAAATGCCTTCATTTCCTTTCCTTGATCGGGGTAAGCCTTCAATTAAAACCATGATATTTGATCCCACTTCCATGCTGGAATCTCCAAAGGTTGAAGTAATCTTACCATCTTCTGTTGGTCACTTTTGATTCTTTGGCAATTTTCACAATGGCTGGCATAGATAGATATGTCCCTCTTCATGTTTCTCAACCAAAATGTATGCTTCATGTCCTTATACATCTTATTTATCCCCGGATGAGTGCTAAGTTCGGCTGCATGGCATTCAGTTAATACTTCTTGCTTAAGATTTCCAACATCTGGAACTCAAATTCTTCCATTTAACCGCAATACTCTAAGGTTATCTATTTTAAAGCTTGAACTCCTTCCTCTATGTATATCTTAAACAATCTCCATTAAACAATATCAGAATCTCACAGCGGAACGAATAAAATATATTACATCACATAAGTTATTACATAATAGACATCATCTATCAGAGTCATACAGCTTAATACATCACATATTAGATAGTCGTGAAGACCTGACTGTCATACAACTCAAAATACAAACAGTGATCAACACAGCGGAACCACAATATCTATATACACTGAAGACTCCTGCTTCAAATCTCCTCCAGAATTCGTCAAAGCTAACCTGAATCCCTTGGCTACTCATAAAAATTTGAGTACTCAAGAGTTTAAGAAAACAGAAAATAAACTCTGGGTCAGACATGGGTCTGGTGTGAATAAACGGATTAAAGATGTTTAACTTTGAAAATCATTTGAAACAAAGGTATCTCAAAAGACCACGCCACAAATAAACACGTCGGGTTTTTACCTTACGATAACCAAAACATTTTATAGAAAATCCGGTGATATTGTAATAGTGTCTAGGGTTTTCAAGTAAATTATTCACATAGCCGAAATTGTTACATTAATAAATTCCAACATACATAGGTATACAATCAAGTCCGAGATCACTTATTGGAGATTGAATTCCAAACAATGGCAGAGCCACTGAGGTACCGCCCGTCGCAGTACCTGATCTAGATCAGAGTACTGAGGATCCACCCTGATCCCCTGCAACACATGAACGGAACTATCCCTTACTGGATAATCCTGAATAAGACAACCCCGTAGTTGGCACGACCAACCGCACACTAAGCCGAAAAAGGGACCTCTAGACAGGGAAAATCTTATCCTACTTGGGTGCTACCCACTTAGTCTTGCCGCATCTCCCCTGTTTTAGCCATTCCCGGTTGATGAGGCTTGAGGCTACGATTACCTTTTAGAACACATATCTTGAAATGCTCATCGTCCCCCAATAACGATGGTCTGATAGCATTCATCCACACAAGTCCATTCCGGGTTTGAAAGAAATCGAAGGCACTATCTCGCTACACTCATTTTGGAATCACCCTTAGAGTTAACGATAATAGCCCTTGCATTCTGAATTCTTCATCTTGAAACTGATCCGTTACACTCATTTTGGAATCACCCTCAGAGTTAACGACAAATAGCCCTTGCACTTCGAGTCTTCATCTTGATCTTCACTTGAGATTTCACGACCTATCTTTAATTTGAATCGATGTGGTTTTCGGATATCCAATTTGGAATTCGATCCCAGTCTCATCGAAATCCAACGTTTCTTAAAGTCCAAGTTGTTTAAGTGTAAACAATTCAATTTATATCCAGAAAAATGTATTCGCAAAGCAAATCTATCACAGATAGGTAACACATATTATAATAGTTCAACCAATTCATTTCATATCACAGAACAACACATATCAGAGATATCGAACAATTCAAGGCATTCAATCTAACTTAATTACCCATAAGCAAGATTGATTAGTTGAACAATTCCTAATTAATTTAATTAATCTCCAAATGAATTAAATTAATTACTTTAATTACTTTTAATCTTGCTTACTTAACATTAATTAATGATAAACCATTAATTTATCGTCCTGTAATTATTCAAATTATAAACCATGTATCTTAATTAACTAATGAAATTAAATAATCAACCCTTAATTATTCTCATTAATTAATCAACCTTTAATTATTCACATTGATTGATTATACTACAATTAATTATATTAATTTATCATCCTTAAATAATTTAGTTAATTAATTAATCCTTTAATCACTTACATTAATCAATTATCTTTTAATTAATAACATTCATTAATTACCCTTCTGGCTTCTAATTTGCCTTCCGGCTTCTGCTTCTAATTTCCAACTGTTTTGGGTGTCGTTTTTTGCTCCATTATTATGAAGAATCCATTAAACATTTCCTCATGTTGAGCCACCATTCTATCTTGCATTTCTTTCATCATTCTTTCCATCTTTTATCTAGTCGTGTGGATTGATGGATTTCAAATTAAGGACACCTCTCGATGGCTCCATGCCTTGTTGCTTCCTTCAGCACCAGCTCTTCTTGTTGATGGTCTTTTCATCTTTTCCAAATCAAGTTTTAAGTTCTTAAATCAAAGTTCTCTCTTAGTGGAAGCACCAAAATGTTTGGAAAAAAAATAACACAAACCACCAATCAAGTTTCAGGTATAAAATGAAAGAGAATAAAAAGAGAAAGAACGCATGATTTTCATAGTAATTCGGCGAATACTCTGACCTACATCCACTTTGCCCTTTTTTATTGATTGTACTTTGCTCCTATAAAGTATATTTCACAAGTCAGTATCACTCAACTCAGGTGTTAGTTGTATAAATTTTAATGCAGAAGTGTATTTCTTAACTCATTGTAATTCAGATGTAGAAAAATCCAATTTATGTGCATCTTCTCCTCCATTTATAGATGAAGATTAGCAAATTAGGCTATGAAATTCATTACACGCTTTCCATATCCAGCATGAAATTCAAGAAAAAAATCATGGCTTAACTTGGTCAATGTTTCTCAACTCGAAAGGGATCCAAGAGCTTTAACTCAGTAGGGATCCAAGAGTTGACTCGGTAGGGATCCAAGAGTCAACTATCCAAGGGGATCAACTCCGGAATGATCCAAGAGTCAACTCGGTAGGGATCCAAGGGTCAACTCAGTTGGGATCTAAGGGAGCTAAATTTTGATTTTGGTCCAATTATGGCTATCTCTTTTATGCTCCATTTCATCATCTTCTGATGTTTTCCAAGACTCTGGATCCATTTCTTTATCGTTCTTTAGTCCAATTCAATCATTCGAGTCTGTTCGTAGACTACGGAAATTAGGCTATAATAAATACAAAAATACCATTTTCTCTCTTAAAAGAATAATGTATAGTCATACAATGAAGAACCAACGAAAGTCAAGAGCTAGATGGCTACACGGTGATCAACGTACTAGATTCTTTTATGCATGCTTGTCTACCACTAAAAGTAACAACCACATTAGGCTACTTTTGGATGCATCTGGTAACCTTATTGCTAATATTTTGAAACCGCAACATTCCTTACCTTTCTAATTTATATAATTCTAACACTATTACTACCAGCTCTCATAAAATTATTTGCAAGAAAGGTCTTTCTAAATAGGAAAAAAGTGAGTTAGATGCTTTAGTCACGATAGAAGTGATCATGCCACATTTCAAAAAATGATGATAGTTGCCTAGGACTAGATGGTTTTAGATCAAAAATTTCAAACATCATTGGGATTATCTCAGAACTAATCTCATAGTTGCAATTCAGAGGTTTCCTTAACTGGTCAACTAATAAATGAGATTAATCGTACATTTATTACTCTATTGCCACAAAAGTAGGGCAAGTCCATATTAGATTTTAGGCCAATCTCGTGATATATAAGATCATTGTTAACATAATTCGTTGTTGAATAAATGGACACGTTGATGAGTTAACCTCTCCAAATCAAAATGCATACATTCCAGGAAGATCTACCTTTGAGAATTCATTTTTAGCATATGAGATGGATAAAACATTTAAATGGAAAAGCTCTAAAAATCTATAATTAAAAGTTGACCTTTACAAAGCATATGATAAAATTAGCAAAGTATATCATATGCTATTATCTATTGGGTTTCCACCAAAAATCTCTACTCTAATCTACTGATGCATTACCACCCCAGTTTGTCTGTCGTAATTTATGGTAATCCATGTGGTTTTATTATAACCAACAAAGTTCTCAAGCAAAGATATCCATTGTCACCATATATGTTTGCTATTGCCATGGAGTACCTACCAATTATTTTTATCTTGAACATACAAAAGGGAATCTAACTCCAATATATAAATGTGAACCAGTCATTAATCATCTTATTTATGAAGATGATCTCTTGGTATTCTCAAAAGTAAGTCTGGAAAATGCAAAATCCATTAAAAAATCATGTAAAATTTAATGCAACACTCTGGCTTAATGATGAATGAAGGAAAACCAAAATTATACTCTAGCAAGGGTGGAACTATGAAACACACTATTACAAGGGAAATAGGCACTCAAATAATTAAGCTATCAATAAGCGATCTACCAGTTACTTATCCAGGCACCCCATTAAGCTGTTCAAAACTTAGAAGATCGGATTTTAACTAACTTATAGACAAAATCAAGATAAAGTTAGGGGATGGACTAGTAAATTTCTTACAATGAGTGAAAGAGTGGAATTAATAAAAAATGTTATAAAATATATTGTTTTTTATTAGATGCAAATTTGCCAAATGCAAAAAGTGCCATTAATCAAATTGAAATAATATGTTCAAATTTTTTATGACAGGGTAAATTTCATCGAATCAGTTGAATTTGCAGGTCAAGGGAAAAAAGGCAATCTAGGCTTAAGAAGTTTGCATGATATTAACAATGCTTTGCTTTAAAATTAATATAGAGATATCTCCAACAAAAAAGCTTATGGTCAAATTGGATGAAAAGCAAATACTATGCCACCAAGAAATTCTCGATCATAATAAAGATACCCGCTTGTCAAACACATGGAAAGTAATGCTAAGAGCAAGGTACTTATCAAATGGTCTACTTAAGAGGAAAGTATCCAATGGCAGAAACAGAAATATGCAATTTGATCCATAAACGCATGAAGAAACCTGGGTTGGCAATCATAAAGCACAGTTGGGAGTGCAAGGAAAGAGGTATCTACACTTATCTTCATTAAGAGATGGTGCCATACTACCTCCAACCTACCTTAAAGTATTTGCAATCAAATTGAGCAAGTTAGCACATACACAAATATGAAGAGTAATTTCTGGTGGTGGTCCCTAGGAAAACAAAGTGAATTCTCTTTATAATCCACCTGGAATTCTATACAAACCAAGGAAAATCCTACGACATTATACCATTACATATGGAATAATAATTTCCCCCATAAGATGGCACGTATGTATATTTGGCATTATTAAATAAGCTTAAAACACTGGGCAACATCAGTAAATGGGATAGTAGACAAGATACGTAGTAGAGAAATCAAAACATGTGAGCATCTGTTTTTCTATTGTGACAACTCAACAATCATTTGGCATCAATTAAAGAAAAAGTTGCAGATTCAGCTAATACAATAACAGGATTAACATCAATGTTGAATACTTGGGATTAAATCATTCAAGCAAGAATTTTCCTAACGATCTAAAGGACGCATCAATTTCAGTAGCAGTCCGACACATCTGGTTAGAAAGAAACGCTAAAATTTTAAGAGGTAAAGCCTATCAAATGAGTTTAGACTAGCACTAATCATGCAAGGCTGCAAGATCATTGATAATAAATCAAAATTCCATAATGATGAATGTAAGAAAAGAAACATGCGGTGTAAAACATTTCCATTATCCAAATTTAGCAGGAAGAGCATACGATTATCAAGCCTTGAAGGTCGGTAGGAAGAGCCTGCGATTATTGAGCCTCGAAAATATCTCCAATCAGTTCCTTAATTTAACAAGTTATGAAATAGATCCTGGAAGTGGAGGCCTTAAATTTGAGTTTGAATTAGCTGCTAAATGTGAGATTCGCCTCTGATTTGCGATCAAAGCTTGCTAAAGTGCCATTAATGCACTTCAGATAGCTTGGAATAATACGAAGTAGTGAAATTAAATAATTGCAAATGGAAGCATGAGATGTTTGTTCAACCGCATGGTTTTGTTGTCATGTGATCCTTAAGGTGGAGTTGTAGCTTTAATTTTCTATCCAAATTGTTTTAGTCACTCCTTGTTTTACCAGTGAGTTTTGTATCTCAATCATCACTTGTATTCCCTAAGGACGACTATACTTTACATTTTTTACACATGTCGATAAAATATTCATTAAAAAAAATTTAATTTTCCACAAAATAATTTACGATAAATATATATATTGAACTACACACACAGAGATATCAATATATATGTTTATTTTAATAACTAAATTTTAGTCAGCTATTTAATTAATCTAATTAATTAAATATTAAACAAAAATTTGAAAATATTAATTTATTTTTGGAATAATTCTGAAAAATAATTTATAAAATTTATTTTATCATTTAAACTTAACTTTTAGAATTTGAAATGTACTTTAAATTTTCAAACTGAATTTTGAAAATTATCTCAAGGCCCAAATAAGTTTGGGCCTTTATAATTGAATAATTCTTTTTTATTAGCTCCAGCCATTGGGATAGGCTCGTAGCCAAGGAGGAGAAAATACTTGATTACTCAACCCTAGGCCTAGATACTACTATTTTGACACCCATCAGATAAGTAGGCTTTATTAGCCACCTCTAAAGTTACTAATTTGGACCACATCGACCATTTGGGCTCCAATACCGCTATTGAAACCAAGCTGATCTACAACAAGTAAAATAGGTCGATTTCAATTTTTTTTGCCTATTTTGAATCATAGTAGGCCCAAGAAGTCTAATAGGTTATACTAGATCCAATGTAACTAATTTAAATAAAATAAATTTTAATAATTTTCTAATTTATTTAATTAATGAATTTAATTATTCAATATTTATATAGTTAATGTGTATATCATTATATACCCATGTGTACATACAATGCGTGTGTAACATAGCAGTGCATACATGGTTAATATATACGTATATAGATGTTGGAATTTATATCTACATCGTATAATCTTCGCCATTTATATGCGTATTAGTTATCTCAAAACATTGTTTAAAATACATGTAAAATTATATATAGTTTCAAAATTTATTTATATACTAAATAAAATAAAATTTTAAGAATATTTTATTACATTTTGACCAAGTTAACAAAATTTAAATTCAAATTCAAATTAAACGTCTTAAATATATAATTTTGACTTAGTAAAAGTAATTTAAAAATTTAATCTAGATCTTTAAAAATCGATGAAATATCTTTTGTTTATTCAAAATTAATATATAATTGAAAATAATAACAATTATAATTATATTTATTTTATTTTAAATACATAAACCATTTAAAATAGCATAAATGAATAAACGTATGAAATTATTAATAAAATAAATATTAAGAATATATACATATATATTTCTATTTGCCTATGAGAAAAAATAAAAAGCATATATAAAATTTGAAAGGTATCTATTATTATTATTTTATATATTAATATAAAAATTGTTTGAAATAATTAAGATATAAATATATTTATATTTTATTAAAAGGGTTTGGCAAAATAATTTTTTAAATAAAATTGTTGAATACAATTTAAGTTTATAAATAGTTTATAAACTAATTTTGAATACACACTGCTTATATATTTGATTGCAAATAGTTAATGATAATTTAAAATTATTAAAAGGTAACTATAATTTCTAAATCAATAAAATAATTATATTATAATATACATGGTAGAATTAATTCTTTTTTAATTTTAAACGCAGATAAAATAAATAAATATCAATAAATATAAATATTTAAAGTGATATGAGTATATAATATTATAGGGAGACAGTAGTGCACATATAAAATTATTCTTGAAAGCACCTTGATTAATGAGATCTCCTTGATTCAGCTTGAATCGATCTCCAAGCATTGTAATGGCTTGGAGTACCATTGGACCTAGTTTATTTTGATGTATTTTACATTTTGAAATTTTAGCCCAAAGGGGGTTTTGATGTTTCTCATGGCTAAGAACGATTCTAGTCATTAAGAGAGGAAAATGAAGCGTGTACGGTAGTTTAAACAGAGGAAGGAAGGAGACAAATTTAGCAACGACCCGCCTTTTCGATCCTTAAAAGTTGACACAAATACATCCAAGATATTCACGTACCGAGCATCCAATGCCGGAAAGACAGATTATTGGGGTGAAAGAAAAGGAAAGACAGAATAGAATCTCACATCTAAACAAGTAATAAATAATATACAAATATCTTTACAAAATGAAACCTTTAATATACATATAACAATCAGAGTAATTAACCTATCATTAATCTGGAAAGTTATAACAGCCTATTCTAACAATTGCTGATAAACATAATGAAAATAAAATACGTGAATAGGTCTTGGAGGCCTCCAGCTCGTCTTCTGAAAGCTCCAAACATCCAACTAAATCTAGAAATGTAGTCGGTTTTGACCCGAGTATTATAATAAAATGACACCCGGATCAGTTTGGTAAACTAGAATGAGAAACTCAAATCATATGGATTTTTAAATTTTTCTAAAACCTAACAAAAGTAAAGGTATCTCATAAGACCTTGTTGCACATAAACATGGATGGGTTTACCTTACGATTACCAAACCACTTTATACGAAAATGCAGTGATATTATAATAATGTCTAAGATTTAAATTAAATATATAACATATCTGAAATGGTTACCTATAATTACATTCAATGGTACTATGTTCTACAACTAAAACCGTTAGACACGTATTCAAGATTGGATTCCATACAATGACAAGGCACCAAAGTACCACCTATTATAGTACATCATTGGAAAATATATCGAGGGCCACACATGGTTCCCTTGCAAACACAGAGTCAGCCTGCCCCTCGAACATGACATAGTTGGATTACATCATCTCTTGGGCACCGTGGCTGCAAATATTGCACCTGACTCCACCCTTTTCGATACACACACGTACCAAAAATCCATAAATATTGATTTAGATCTGAGGAATGATGCTCCTAATGGTAACGAACCACATAGCTCTGCAGCATTCCTCGATTTTAGTTATTACCGAGTTGTGAGGCTTGTGAGGCTATGGTTACCTTTTCCTCTTTAGTAAATCCCACTTGAAATGCTAATACTGCCCTTCAGACAACAATGCAATGTCAGCATTCATCCATACAAGTTGTTCTGGATATGAACAAGCCGAAGGCACTGCTTCTACTGCATCTATTTTGGAATCACCATGAAGATTAATAGCAAGTAGCTCTTGCACTTCAGAGGACTCCGTCTTTGATTTCCATCATCTCTAACTAACCACGAACCCCTTCCAAAGCATCGAACACGTATATGGTTTTGGAGTGGCTACGGTTTCAAGCCATCTCATATAAGTACACTCCCCCAGTCGCCCCCTAATCAATTAATAGATTTCCAGTAAACCCAACTCTAGTTCTTTTGGAAATAAGCATACAGTACATAAGAGTGAAGATCACCTGCTAACTGATTGGGGTCGGATTTTCTAATTAGTTGCCCTAGGAGAGCAAAATAGGTTTATACTTATAGTATAGCATCACTGAAGATAATTGTACAGTATAATTCACATGTTTCTTATAGATATATCTAGAATTATATCTGGTCAAGATTTGATAATCGTTCAAATAAATATCAAATAAAATAATCAAATTGGAAATTTATTTTCATAAGGAAAACCAAGCATGATTGAGCATATAACACAACACCAAATAGCTTATTTTGTAACATTTTTCTGCTTTCAATTTGTAACGGTAATGACCGTTATAAATTTCCAACGATTATTTCCGTTACAACCATTTGTCACGGTTATAACTGTTACTAAATCTGCTACTTTGGTAAATAATTAAAAGCAATATGGATAGGAGTGTCATTTTGTTTACTATTGGTGATCATCCCGTTTCTCACGCTTCTAAAATCATATCTCACCCTTCCAATATCGTTCTGTAAATCAAAAATTCAAATCTAGGGTTTTCAGCCCCCCTCCGTTATCGCCACCTCCGCCTCTAGCTTCCCTCTCCGCCTCGTTACCGTTCTACGATTACCCACCTCTGCCTCGATATTCGTTCTAGGGTCATCGCCTCCGCCTTGTTCCAGCACCGTCGTTGCCAGGTTATCGCCTCCTTCGCCTCCGCCTTGTTCCAGCACCGTCGTTGCCAGGTTATCGCCTCCTTCTAGCAGTTCCGACTCTTTACCAAAGCGACCAAAGCCATTGTTTTGGGCCTCGTTAAAATTTAGGGCACCAAATTAAACAAGCAACCATAGATCACAGAAATAAAAAAATGAAGCTGGGGCACAGCCGCACCATTATAAAACATGCGACTCTCGAACTTAGCAATGGTGGCCTGAAAATCGAAGGCCGAAGGGACGGGGATGAGACTACTCGATTTGCGAATGGCGACTTCTCAACAATGCTAGGGCACGACCAAGCCGCATGGTACATCACAGTGATCGATTGTTTGCTAACAATTATTGCTTGTTTTCGAAAAGGTATTTCTCCAGTCTAATTGATTTTGAATTTTGCATCTACTAGTTCTAATTTTTGTTCTAATTTTTATGTAGTTGGTATTGTAATTTGCAAACAAGCTATTACTATCAATTCTAGTTGGATTCGAAGTAGAAAGTCTAGGCTTGGGCTAAAAGTTTCATCAGGGTTTTGTGAAGGAATTCGTGTCAGCGAGGCAAAACTGAAGCATTTACTGCCAAAGATCATAGAGGAGAATGTAAGTCTAATTTGTGTTGTCTTAAGTTTTGGCTAAAACATAAGTATTAGAAATTACTTTGCGATGATGTATTTTTGTTGCTGTATTTAGAGAAATTTGAGAAGTATTTCTTTATTGGAACTTTTATTTTAGTAGGTCATACTCATTATAAAATTAATTTGTGATAGGATTAAGCTCTTTTTTAAGCTCATATAAAGTATATTTTGTGAATGAAACCAAATATTCCTTGAGATTGTTTCCTGTAAAGGGATTATTTTATTTAGAAAAAAAACAGAAGATTGTAAATGAGCAGAATATCTTCAAATGTTGTAATAAGTAGGTAGGTTGGCCATGAATCGCATTTTGTAGCCAGGCAGATTGATGTACTCTTTATATATTTTTAGCTATCTAATATCTTCACCTTTCAGTCCAGAATTTCCTAGAGTGGAAGTGTGTGGCAGTGAAGGCATAGTCATCAATCTCTACTGTATTAGAAATAGTCTTATAAGTGTATTGCAATTTAATAATAATGAAACTCCTATTGCAATCTCTGTTACTCATATTACATCACCTCACAATCTAAACAAATTTGACATGCAAAATCCATGACCATCGTCATTAAGTAGATACCAATATTTCTCTTGGATATAAGTCAATTAAATAGAGGAACAATTCCAGTTTGCATAATCATGAAAAGTCATACTCTTTTCCTATAAAATTGAAAAGGCAATACCTATTAGGTTGCACTTGTGTTATATCAGCTTATAATAGGAGATATCATATACGTATGCAAAAATATTTTTCGGAAAAGCATATGATCTTAAGATGCATATGCATGTATGAGTATTTGTAATGGCGTATGTTCTTCCGCATTTTAAATATCTGAGATCCCACACATGTGCATTTATGGTTTCAGATTTCTAAGACATATATATATAGCATGGTATCATAAAGTTATATATAGCACCAAATACATGTGGATTTTAATACTTCTATTTTCAAATAAAGTATATACTCATGATATTTTAAAATACATCAAGTTTTTCATATGTATAAGGTCTTTAAATGAGTGCAGCTTCATATATTCTGATTTTATGTCAGTTTTGTATATACATACGATCCTCAAGGATGCATGACTTTGGATTACCAGGACTTGAAAATAAGTTAATTTTAAGTACATACTTTTGGAAGATATCAATTGTAGAAAGGTGTCATTTCCATAAGATTTACTATTACCGAGCATACCAGTTTCGTATGTAAAGGATTTGGTATAATTGTCTTTTGGAAGCATATTGCACTTTGAATAGATGTGAAAGCTTTACCTTGAAATATATGCTAATTTTATATCACCTTTGAAATGCTTTTCGCACCAAGTTTGAAACAAAAGAAATTCAGGGCACAAGCACGATACCAAATTTGCATGATTGTAAGACATATATGATTCTATATTGGAAAGATATATCAAGATTTTAAGTTCAGAAAATACTTCAAGCTTCTTTTATTTGTATTCCATTTTTGAACACTTTTGTGATATAAGTGTGTTTTGACTTTTGAAATAGATCAATGTTGGGTTTTTGGCACCAGGATTGATGGGGAATTACATGGTATTTCTCTGTTGGTGTGCTATTAGAAGGTAAATTTGTTTTCAAGTTTACGCCTTTGTTTTGTATTACTAACAAATTGCTTCAACAACAAGTTATGTTGTTGCTTGTATCTTCCATGTAAAACCGTAGTGAGTCCGAATCAGAAGTGTGCAATAAGAAAGCGGAATCTGCAACAAATGCAGACCGGATTACTATTGTGGTATATAAAAAAATATGTTAATGTTGCTCGTTGATTTTGTTTAGAATATACGTTATCTTATTTAATATGTTCATGCTTTTGTTGCTGGTAACCGAGCTTTGTTGTTGCAATACTGGTTTTAGCCATGGCGACATTTTCAACTGGAATAGATTCCAAATGCTTACCACAAATGTTGTATGTCAGATTCATTATTTCTGGACCTTATATGTATCAGAACCATGACATGGTTTTCCTGTCTTTTAACCTAGTCAACATGAAGAAATCGAAAATGTTCATGATAGAGGTTCTTTGTTACTGCTATTTTGTTATCTGTCCAATCTTCCTTTCAGGACATATATGAAGCACTTATTCAGAGTTATGGTGTTTTGGAGAGGATCTGTGATGCACAATCTCATGATATCAAATATGCGCTGGCGCAGGTAAATCTTCTTGTTTTTTGGTATTGAAAACCACATATGCCAAACTTTTTGTCTACTGTAGGTGACAAGTGCAGAGTATTTTCATTTTTAGAATTTTGTTGTGTGTACCATGCTAACGACTGTGTTATTTAACCTGGGGGCCAAAGAAATCATCCAAAAACTCGCTATTGACAGAGCTAAGTTTTTAAGATGTTCATACCTTGGTTTCAACAAGTGTATATGAGTCTATGAAACGACATCTGCATTTTGCAGTATCTACGGTAGTGTTTTAAAGTTGTACATTGCAGAATCAGGATCTTAGGGTATCTCAAATAGAGTTTGAGATATATAGGACAAGTTTGTAAATATTACATCCATAATCATAAGAGTTTTCCAACAGAAGCCGTAGATAGGCATATGTTGAACAAATTTCAAATTTTAGATGCATGTTTAATAGGTGTTCAGCATTTAACCACCGGATCAACATGCTCATATATGTTTAAATAGACATTCAGATGTTGGGTCTTTGTATCTCTTAGCATTTGTCTGTCTAACAAACACTTATGCATAGATGGTTGTATAACATGCGTTTTAAAGTTGTGTGGTACATATTCATTAGATGTCCAGCTACAATTACAAGTAGGTATCCATTTTGTTTAACTTTTTATAATATTGCAAGTAGCAATCAACTATTGAAAGGCTTGTTTTGGTTAAAATTGTAGTTTGATATATTAGTACGTTGGAAATGTCTTAGGTCAATTCCGATCATTCTTTTGTCAGTTTTGAATTTAGCTGTGTTTCAGCTTGAACTTTGTGATATAGTTTGATTTTATAATATAGAAAGAAATAACTTTTTTGAAATATGATTGTTGCAAAGAATATAAAGAAACGCTGTTGAGATATTAAAGTTCGAAATATATTTTGAAACATCGTTTGAAATATGATTTTGTACTTCGAAATAACTTTAAGATAGGATTTTGGAAATATGAATATGAAATATAGTTTAAATAGGTCTGATCCTTTGGAGTTATTTCTCTGCTAAGCACCAAAAAGAAAGAGATGCGGACGCTAAGCTCAAAATCTCAACCGTGTCAATTGAATCATTTGTTAATGTACAGAGTATTTTTTGGATATAATTACACAAGCTTGAATTAACTGTCTTCAAACAAAAAAAGAACGGATAGTTGCTGTAAGGACTCTATAAAGATGTTACAACGCATAAATAACAGATGATAGTCTTTTAAAATCTACAACAACAACAGTGTTATTGGATTTAGGACTTTCTCCTCATCAAGAAAAACTACAACAATAGCATTATTAGATTCGATTCAAGTAATTGAACTTGTATCGAATAAAACTCATTGATCCATTGTATTGGTAGTGAAATGAAACATTTTAAATGATACCCTCATACATGCCTTGATGTCTGGAGGCAATATGTCAAAACCTAAAAGGGATGGTTGGATGGTTGAGCATCAAAGTTGTATAGGAAAAAACGCACAGTTGAACCAAGGTGATGGTATAATCTATACACTTTGAAGTACTTAGATATACATTAAGTTTAGACATGTATCACTCATGGTTATCCTCCCGATCACTACATTAAATTTTCCATTGCAAACTTCTTGATGTAGAACCATATTTTGACATGGACAAGATTGTGTTATTTTCTGCACACATACATTTGTTATACACATGCTCAGACTCAACTCTGTAATAACATGTAGGTGATAAAAGGATGGGACCAAGGTATAATAGGCGGCAATGGAATCCCACGATGCTTACTGGTAATCCTTAACATCATAAACCCAATCATTCAATTTATAAATTCATTACCCGTAATGGATTTTTTTCTTCTTTTTTTCAATGTCATTTGGTTAGGCAGTAAGCGAACACTGAAAATTCGTCCTGAACTTGGATATGGTATGAGAGGTGCTGGTTGTAAGGGAGGTCAGTACAATTCTTTTTCCATTTACTGGAAACTTATAACTGTTGTATTTAAATTTTAAATGGTCAGTTCAAAACTTTTGATCAATGTTTTTACATAGCTTAACAAAAATGTGTTATTCATAAGTTATATTGGTATATATAAGCTATAGCTTAAGCTATTCATGTGATTTGAGTTGAACAGTGGATTGTTTTTAGTGGCTATATTTTTCGATTTCAGGTTCATGTATCATACCTCCGGATTCTATGCTTTTATTTGATGTGGAGTTCGTTGGCAAGGCATAAACTGTTCCGTCGCATACACATTGCGAAGGCAGAACCTCGGATGAGGAAGACTGCGATGAAGCGGAACCGACACAAACTGTAGGGAACACTGTTCAACAACATTTGTGGTTACTTTTGTAACCCTGCACATATTCCTTACTAATAACGCAAACGGTTATACCCATGCGTTATTAGTAAGTTGAACTGTAGGGAACACTGTTCAACAACAGTTGTTTGGGTGGAGAATGTTTACGATCCAGAAGCTTCAATTTATGAAGCACCACAAAATGACTATTACACGCTATCCAAATTAGTTGAAGGGGGTTTTGTGATTTGGCTCGAGTATCGTTTGCGTTATTAGTAAGTTACTAAACACTATGTAGTTATATTCTGAAACTGTGTTTTAAAATTTGTTATATATACTATGCTTGTATGCTATAATTTATGGTGTTGGTATGAAGTATCATTTGTGGTGTTTGTATGAAACATAAATGTTTGGTGTTGTTCTAATTATTGATCGTATGTTTTCTTAATGTTAATACTATATATTTTTTGTATAGATTGTTTGTAGCTGTAATAAAATATTGGTGCTATATAGTTTGTTTGATATTGTTTTTGCTATCACAGTTATAAGTGTTAGAAAATAACCTTTCGTAATGGTTATAACTGTGATATAATTTGCAGTTGTCACGGTTATAAGTGTTAGAGTTTCCTTTTTGGTAATGGTTATAAATGTTAGAAACTATTGTTCTGTCACGGTTATAAGTGTGATACTATCTAAATTTCTCACGGTTATAAGCGTTAGTAATAACCATTTTATCACGATTATAACCGTGAGTAAATATTGTTCTGTCACGGTTATAAGTGTGATAATATCTAAATTTATAACGGTTATAGGCGTGAGAAATTACTATTTTTATCACGGTTATAACCGTGAGCAAAAGTATGACTGAATTTGCCCACGGTACCTATTTTCACGGTTATAACCGTAACACATTAGTTTTGTCACGTTTATAACCGTGAGGAAATTGCCTTTCTGATGTTGTGTAAGATACCGCTAAGCCTCCTTAATTAATATCTTCATTATTTAAAACACAACACCAAAAAGGCAATTTCCTCACGGTTGTAAGTGTGACAAAACTAATTTGTTACGGTTATAACCGTGAAAATAGGTACCGTGAGAAAATTCATTCACACTTTTGCTCATGGTTATAACCGTGATAAAAATAGTAATTTCTCACGCTTATAACCGTTATAAATTTGGATATTATCACACTTATAACCGTGACAGAACAGTATTTACTCACGGTTATAATCGTGATAAAATGGTTATTACTAACGCTTATAACCATGAGAAATTTAGATAGTATCACACTTATAACCGTGACAGAACAATAGTTTCTAACATTTATAACCATTACCAAAAAGGAAACTCTAACACTTATAACCGTGACAAATGCAAATTATATCACAGTTATAACCATTACGAAATGTTATTTTCTAACACTTATGACCGTGATAACTAAAACAATATCAAACAAACTATATAGCACCAATATTTTATTACAGCTACAAACAATCTGTACAATATTTCTCTTTAAAACATTTCATTTTGTTTTTAACATTTGCATCTACATATCTCTAGCCTTCATCTCAAACATTTCCCCTCTGTCATCACATCACCACAGAACACTACCATGTACTTGTACCTCTCTGTACCACTGCCTTGTACATCAAACAACTTCAACCGTACCACTACCCTGTACCTCATCACCTCTCTGCCGTTGTTGCCACTGCAATCATATATCACTGCCACTGCATTCATATTCCAAGCACAAGTAACAATTCTAACAGTCACTGTTGCCCACCAGTAATCTCACCTGCACAAAAACAATTCACCAATTCATATTTCTGCCTGTGCATATCACGCTGATCCATAACACTCAGTGAATCACCTACCACCCCATCAACTTCCCACATATACATATAAATACCATCCTCTTTTCCAACTTCCTGCACATCCCAAATACCTTCCATCAACTTCTACTTTAATCCCATCTCAGTGCCAAACCAACATACCAACCATCAACTTCCTGTGCATACACTGCCATTACAAGAGCAATAACATCATACACCACAGCCATCTTTCCACCAAAAAATCCACATCCTCTAGCAACATTCACCATTGCAATCCCCTACCACTTCCATACTACATCATCACCAAGCATTACAAAATAAGCATCCTACCGCATACAACCTCTGTCACTCTACTGAACATCCTACCTCATACAAACTAGCTGGACAATCACACTTCCAATCATCTGCCATCACAGTGCCATACAACTGCTACCAGACCACTCACTTCACCCATCATTACTTCTCCTCAACATGCATATACACACCCCCAACATCCCCGAACATTGCTGCTTCAACTCTGTCTTAAAAACACTACAAAACTGTTTCATTCTCCTATAACATCGCAATACAACATACACTACAAAACTATTTCATTCTCCTGTAACATCATAGTAAAACATCACAGTAAAATAGTGCACTCACCCATCCCTGTTAACCTCTCATATTTCATTTTTTTTCACTAAGCTACTGCTGCTCAACAACCTCACCGCTGCCTACCTTCATCAACACCAAACAAACACAGTGCATTGCATCATACCCTGTTCACATCACCAGGCTTCATCACACCACTGCCTGACAACAGACTTTATCATATACTTCACTACTGCCATAAACTATCTTCACTAACCTCAAACATCATCTCATCTTCACTCAATTCCTCCACATTGCCTGGTGACATTACATTCACCATATTGCCGAACCTTGAAACTCACCGACCACTACTTCTCCAACCAAATAGCCCATTACCATCATACATCTCCTCCAACCATATTGCACTGTCAAACACCTCTTCTACCACCTTCCCCTCACATGTGAAAGGTCGAACATAATTTTCTCATGGAAAATAAACATGTAAGCTTGGAAGATTTTTATCGTGTAAGCCTAGTAGCTAGTTAAAGTGTATGTATATTAGTATATGTATTTCCGTGCTATAATAAAATATTTTTCTAAAAAGTTCTTTCTTCCATTTGATCTCTTTCAACCTATATTATTATCATCTTCCAAATTATACCCATACAATCTGGAAGTCAACATCCTACGTGCCACCATCAATGTTATTGTACAAAGAAAATCAAGTACCACTGTGAATGCAAATTAAGTACCATGTTGAATGCAGACCAAGTACCATTAAGATTACAGTGATGTTCATAAGTGAATGTTTTATACTATTTTTAATAAATTTGAATGTTTTATAGTGAACAATATGCAAGGAGAAAAATTAAATTCATCATTGTCTTTCTCATAACCCTCCGAACTTTATATATTTATTTAAAAATACAGGGCAAATTGATGAACATAGCAAGTTTTAGTGCAGAATAAAGCAACGCATGAAGATAACATTAAACAAAATAAGAAAGATGCCCAAAACATCAAAAAATATTGGCAGATTAAGAACTAACATTGAATAAAAATTTAACATCAATTAATATTAAAAAAAATTGGCCTATAAGAAGCCTCTGCATTTGCCGCCAGGAAAGCCCTCGATCCTGCAAACGTTGGTTTGCTTACTTTAAAGGACAATGCATTATATCTAACACATGTTATATTTGTTTGCTTACTTTTTTATATCAGTTTTATGCTGTAAATAACAATTTCTTTAAAGGATTCTTGGTTTGAACTCGAATTCATTGGACCAAATAAAAAGTTATCTTACAGTAATTGGAGCAGCACCGCATTTTCATTTGTTGACAGGATTTTTCTAGTTTGTTGCAATAGCCATGTAACCATTTAAACCAGCTGCAAGTATGTGATAACTTATATGTACAAGAACCTAAATTTTCACATATTATAGCTTTGGTTAATGATTATATTAGTAGGTGAAATTTGAAAGTTCCAGTGAAAGAACTTACATAAGCATAATCACAATCAAATTTTGATGGTAAAGAATCACGAGCTTCATATAAAAAAAGTGGCATATGGCATTGAATTTCCTTTCCTTATAAGTGCCTTCTTTCTATTAAAAATGCTTAATACATGTCATGGTAACAACAAATACGCCAATAATAGAAAAGAGAAACATAAAGAAAGACTAATCGTATGGAAAATTACCCACCTCGAATAGAAGTCAAGTAGCATAAGCTATTATGCCATTGCCATAAGCCAAGCAAAAAAACCTTGAACATAAGCAAAACAAATAAACTGCATGTTAATGAGACAAAAAATGAAATAAACAATGGACTTCGGTGGAGATTGAATTGTGGTACTTGATAAAATCAATCTTATAACAATATTTCAGAGAAATATATGTTCTTGGTTATTCTAAAAAAATATGGAAACAATTCCACGAATCATCTAAACAAAGCCAAAAGTTGAAATATATCCAAAAATATAAATAAAAGGATCCTAATATAATAAAATAAATTAAAATGCAAAAGTATACCTAGTTACTTTTCTAGAAGAAAGGGATTGTTTGAACTATAAACAGTGGAATTATATGTACCCAACATAAATAATAATAATAATAATAATATAGAAAATATAAAAATAACCTGCCAAATTTATCTCAAAATTTAGCTTACACATACCAAATTTTTTTAACAGTAAAATTGCACACTTTGTATAGAAATTAATATTTAGCATGTTTTCCAATTTTAGGCCACAAATAATCGTTTTTAGTTTCTTTATAATACAATCAGTTCGTTTTATTCCAATAAACAGTCCTTGTTATGGTTTTTTTACATAACGAACAGTTTTGGGTTTTGACTTATGCAAGTAAATATATGTGTGTGTGAAATACTTTTTAGGATTAGATTATTAAACTAAAAGGCTTATTAGTGATCTGTTTGTTCCTTTTTTTATCAAAACAACTTATATTCAAGGTGTATATTTTGTCAAAACGGCAATCCAAATATCACGATACATGATAGCCAATGTTGTTATTTTACGTTAATTTTAATAACTTTTCTACTATAATGTAAGGTTTTAATAGTGAGCTAAAACAACAACTATTAAGGAGACTTCTATGGCTGTTATCATTTTATGGCATGTTTGTCTTTATAATTGGTATTAGCAAAAATAGCAATTTATATCCATGTACATGTTTTTGCCAAAAATCAAATTTATTTATTTAATCAATATCATGATAAATTTTACATTTAGGCCTATATATTCAAATTAACTAAGTGTCAAATTTTAATTTTTAAAATAAATCCAATTAATTAATAATCATTATTTGGTCCATAAATCTTGTTCACTGCTGTTCAAATACCAAAGGCTCATGCAGGCTACAAGAATACATACTCGTTTAATGGAACCAAACGATGCAAAAAACACACCAACGCTACATGTATTCTAAATGATCATATGCATCCTGAAGTGGGCAGTACGGTGTCAAAGCAAAAATCAAGCTACAGGGTTCCAAATAATTAAGCAATAACACCAGCTGTGATATCTTTTACTAAGGGGAACACGTTAAATATTTACCATTTTGATTTAGTCTTTAACGAAAATGGGTATTGCTAAGAGAATACATCTAGGTCTAGTAAACAGGCAAAGTTTGAGATCATAATACTCGCTTTGATGTTGTTTTTTCACGTTTAGGGAGAAAATATGATGTGAGTAATTAATAATTTGAAACAATGTAGGAAAAGATATGATTTTCAAATAAGTAATGGTTATATTTTGCCGAGACACAATAGTTTAATGTGTTGTTGAATAATTCAGTGTCGTAATGTCTGTGTTTCATTAGAAAATGCATTCAGGTTAGTATGGAATATCAGTAAAGCTTAAGTTTAGACCTTATGCTCAGTTCAATAATTCAACTGCCTTGTTAATACTGTACCTTTCTCTACATTATCTTAGAATCTTTCTACAATTTAATACGCAGTTTAGACTATATATCGGTGAAGAAAACGAGCTAGCATGTAGTTTGATTCACATAAGAACTATTGGCGAACAAAATGAGCAATTCACTACTACAAATGGATCAAATGAGCAGGTTTTGGATATCAAATTGGGAGCATATAAACTCCTACATTGCATTACAGTACAATGTGAAACAGCAGCAGCAAAGCATTAATAGAATTGATTGATTTTAGCCTAAATCAACGTTAAATCATACTCAGTTAATTGGTAATATCCATGAGACTATACCAAATCTCATATACATACAAATGATTGCTTTTGGCTTAAATCATACGAACTTCATGGGTAAAATCCACAAGGTTGTACCAAATCTCACATAATTTTTGGGTAAATAAAAAGGGAAGCATAAGAAGTTGGTTCATAAAATCCAGGAGATTGTACCGAATCTCACATATTTTCAGTTTCAATCTTAGACCCAACTGAGATTGAGAGGAATATCAAATTCAGAGTTCAATTTAATCATAATTGGTTAGCTTGGAAAAGAATAGATACATGTAGAAGAAGACGCACCGTGGTTGAAAAATCTGAGAAGCTATCGATCGAAGTTCTTCAAGTAACAATATTCGACTATATCTCAAACTTTAGATCTGGTGGATCGCGAAATTGACAGCAAATCGGGATTTCAAATATTAGATTCGGGGTAGTTTTGGCCACTAAAGACATAGGGCTCAAATCCATGGACAAGGCGGCAACCCTAGATTAAAAGCAAGAAGGAGGAAGTATGAAAGCGTTCAAGCGTTAGAATTGCGTTAGGCAAGAATACAGAGGAAATTACAAATATGTCCACTGTACTTTAGTTTAATTACGAAATTACCAAAATTTATAACGGTAATAACCGTTGTAATTGATTACAACGGAAATATCCGTTACTAATTTATTACGGTAATAACCGTTAGAAACTGAAGGGAAAAAGTGTTACAAAATGGCATGTTTGGTGTAGTGAAACCACTTTGTAAATACTTGTATCAAAATACTTTTACAAAGATATACATATGTATACTGCTTATTTACTATTATTTTATATCTTTCAATGCTTCTAAAAATATCCATATACTTATCTCATCAGTATAAGTATATTCACAAAACACTACACTTTTAATATTTAGAAAATGTATCCATATACTTATCTCAGTGGTATAAGTATATTCTCAAATCTTAAAGAAGATTTCATATTTTTCCAAACCATGTTAAAGATGGTAAAAAAACAATTGTCATTTGAAAACATTTTTATTATAACGCAAACCGCTTTTATTTTTTGTGTAAGTAAATAGATTATATGGAAATTACACTAAATATACCTGCCACTGCTTTTCGATTCAAATAGTACTATCTCCCGATTAACAATGAAATCGGACAAGTTAGAAAACTATCATTGCCTTCATATACATTCTTAATCCTCAAGACAAAGATGAGTTTCATACCTTGGAATTTGGTGTTAAGTCTGGAAAGAATATTTTCCATACCACTATAATTTATAAAGGTTATTCATGAAAATCAAATCTCCCACACTTGTCACATTATCGATATTCTCGACTTACACTATACCTCACATAGAAACAAAGCCAGATATGTTTGATCTTTGCCGAGGCACCTTGATTCTAGATCTCATAGATAGTCTGCTCATCGGCTTTTAGTGCTAACTATAGGACTACATAATTTCCATAAGTAACCGAGTTCGCAAGCGGAAAGAATACTTTATATATTGAACATCAATCTTTGATTTCAAACTTAAACTATCCTTTGGATGATAATGAGGCCGTTTAATTTAGGATATTATCACCTCTCAAACCTTGACTCAACAATATTCTTTTCTTTTACAATAGGTAGAAGTTTCCCTACCTCGAAGCTTAATGTCAAGTATAGGATTTTATAAATTCCGTATACTATTTCAATTAAAATCAAGAGAGTTATAAACTAAAATCCTTTTACCACTTTCCAAATCCTTTTCTAAAATTTAAATATTGGTTTCTTTAAAAATAAATATGTACCCTTAGATATCAGTTAGAAATTTCCATATAAAGTCTCAGTTGAAAACCTTTGTTTAAAACTACATTTGATTTGAAAAAATAAGATCTTTTTCTTCATAAAAGTACCACTGATTTTATTATATCAAATATATAAATTTCAAACCTCTTTTAAAATACTTTAAACAAAGCTTAAAATTTCATTCAAATCATAACTTAAAAGCCACTACCTTTAAAAGAGTATACGACTTCTAAAGGTAAGGAGATTTCCTTTAAATAACCCACTTGTTTAAACATCTCTAATTAGATTCTTTTATATCTCAAATCTCTTTAAAACATTCATATATGAAACATTACTTTAAAACAAATTCCTTGCTATGGTTGAAAAACTCCTTTTTAAAATGAACTAGTTTTATAACATGAAAACCATTTACTGTAAAACTAATAAATACCATTAACAAATAATTTTAAATCCTCAAATTCTTTCGAAATACTTACATAACCCATATAAAACACATTTATAAAGAATTTACAAAATATTTAAAGTATATAACCTTTTATATACACTAAAATTGTAGATTTCCAAAATTGCATTCATAGCGACTATCGCTATATGGGCTATAACTCTTAAAACTTTGTTTTATTAGTCAAATATCTTTTAAACTCTATTTCTTTCTATATATTATACTATAAGTATACAAACATTTTTACTTTAAATAATAGTTGAAATCGATTAAAAATCTATAAGTATAACTGTAACATCCCGCCTTTTCACATGATTTAAATCGACACACGTGCCAATTCAAACCATACGGAATGGCGGATTGTTATGGGGTAAATAAGAAAAACAAAGAAGGGAAAAACTAAACAGAATCTCACAGCAGAAGGATAAAATATAATAATAAATATACAGTTCACAAAAACTGTTTACAAGACATTTGATTCTTCTTTACACAATAAATATCAGAGTTCACATACCAATTAATATCAATGCAGCGGAACGCAGTGTGTAGTGGAACCATATAATATAATAATAATAATAATAATGAAATCTTTGTCTTCGTCCTCCAGAAATAAAGTCTTCAAATCCTGAAACGCTCGGACTGACCCGAGCGAATTTGAAAAGACAAAAACACTCGAGTCAGAACTAAAAGATCTTATATAAGTTAAATTAGCAGAAATAAATATGAGTGCAGTACCTCAAGAGATGCTCGGGATTTACATCTCCTAAGGATCCGTTAAACTATTTACTATGTAGTATATTGCGCTATTATAATAGTGTCTAATTGTAAAATAAACTTACTTTTAAATAGCATTAAGGCTTTACATTTTCCACCTTAACACGTAATAGTCCCAGTAGTCCATCCAATATCATAGTCCCTCCTGATCGGGAAGCTACCAGAGGATACCACACGGGCTACGGGAGAAATCCAAACTCGTACAAGGCTCGATAGGGTAGGTGACACGGCACAACTAGGCAATGCCAGGGTAGATATACCAATTGCTATCCGGGCTGGTGGAAACGCACAGCGCGCAGCTGCCGCCCACCTCGAACAAACTCCCCCAAAATCAAAAATAAAGGTGGCCACCGAATCAATCCAAAGTCAAAGTATAGTATCGAAGAGGAGTGTCCGACCAGAGGAATGACCTCATTGGCCCGAGAATCGCTCCTGTTTTAGCCACCTTATGCCAACTCACGGGAGTTGGGTCCACGTATTTACCTCAAAGGAAACGCCGCCACCAACCTACTTCATTCTGGAATCTCCACCGCGTACACGATAAGTCAAAGTAGTTTTCGGTATCGACAGAGAGTATATCCATATCCGATCCCGGTCTCTTTGCCAACCAATCGTTATTATAACACCGCGGTCATTTAAAATAATTATACTTTAAAACCGGAATAAAATATCCATTTCAAAACCATATAAATATGATATCATTTCCTTTTAAAATCCGAATTAATACGATATCATTTTATTCCAATATATATACTTTCCAAAATCATAGGGTTTTCAAAGTAAATATTTAGAGGTCAAAACTCTTGAATATAAAATTTCAAATTATACTACCTTGAAAATCATAACTTTGAAACAAGTTTCCATCTCTTAAATGGTCAAATATTGGATTACCTTTATAAAACAAAATAGCTTCTTTACATTTCACAAATCAATTCCAAATATCGATTTAAACTTCCAAATACCATTTTAATTCTTATGTTTCAAAGCTTTAAATATTTCACCATTTCAAAAACAACTCATTTGACAAACCTATATATATCAAATTCAATTACTTATTATCTAGACTTGAAATGTTTACTTAATGAATTCAATATAATCTAAGTAAAACCTTTATCTTCACATAACTGGATATTCTTTCAATTTATTATATATTCATTTAAATCAACCTGATATTCATTTAAATCACTCTACACAAAATCAAGTTGTAAATCATATCCTTTAAAAATTCTAACTTTTTATTAAATTCCAATTTAACTTAATATTCATCTTCAACCTTATTCTCTTTTAAGTCATTAAAGCTCTAGAATTTAAATTTCAAATAAATGCTTGATCTCAAAAAATCAAACTTTATTTTATACTTCAAATCCATTTTATACAAAGTTTAAAATCCGGAATTTACTATATACAAATAACCTTTATTAATAACCAAATCAAAACCCATAAACCATATGTATATATATATATAGCTTTGCAAAAACCATAGAAAAATATTTCAAAAATAATTTTATATATTTACCGCGGTGCCTGTATATAATTTTCTATCCTATGGTCAAGTGATACGGATGTTTATCATTTCAATCCGCAATTTAAAATGAAAAAATGCGCTTATATATCATTTCAAACCGCAATCCCGAATGAATGAAATGCATAGCAACTTGCAATTAATAAAATTAATCATCCATTCATCCATCAAATCATACATCCATTTATCACAGTCATCATCCAATTTCAAACAATCATCAATACATAACAGGTGATAAATAATGGTATCAATTATCAGTTTATACTCAAAATAAATTTAATAATTGTTAATTGGCAGTTTATATGCAAAAATAAACGTAAATTTAACTGGCAGTTAATATGAAATAAAAATTTAACATAACTATGACTGGCAGTTAATATGCAAATAAATAAATTCTAACTGTCAAATTTATGCAATAAATAAAATTAATTAACAGTTATATTAAATGAATGCGATTTATTAGAGATAATAAATAAAACATGCCAAACAGTCATAAATAAATTTATACTCATATCTAAAATTAATTTAACAAACACAAGAAATTTTAGAAATTGTGAGTGGGTTAAAACACTCACCTTTTGAATTTAAATCGAATTTAAATCCGATTTAAATGCAAAAATTCGACGGTCTCCAAATCTGTCCAAACCAGTGTCAAAAGATCTGGAATTTTATTACGATCCTAACAAAAAAAATCTTGCGTGAACCGAAGTTCGTAGGAGAAAGTTATACGCATTAATGGTGATTGAAATTTCAAAAAAAAAGAAAAAGAATAGAAATAAAAGAACACCTTCAAGCGCCACGTCATCCCCCTTTCTTTCCCTCTCTCCCTCATGCGTTTTGCTTTCAGATTTTTCTGAGAAGTTTGAATTTTAGCTTTTGATTTGGTTTGGAATTTTTATTTGGATCTAAGATTTGTTTGTCTGCCATTGAGGAGGAGAAGGAGCTGATGAAATTTTACGCGCAGACAAATGAGAATAGGCGGAGGCTAGGGTTTAGCGGGGTATTTATAGATGAAGTTGGAATAGACAGATGGATCTGAATTTAAATGAATTCACAATTTGTCAAATTTAAATTCCAATAATCCATTTATTTGATTTTTTTGATCTTATTATGAATAAATGGCCAACTTACCATTCCTATCATTTCTGATTGCAATTAGCTTCAAATTTATTAACCAAACCTCCATATCAAATAAAGATTTATTGCAAAAAATTTAGTGTTTACCTTTAATTAAAGTAAATTCAATAAATTATAAAATCTTATTTCAAATGAAATTTTATACCATTCGTATTCAATTCTCTTTATTAAATCAATCATCATCTTATGTATATATTTAACATTAGTATATATCAATTTACGCCAATTAAATAAAATTTTATTCCCAAATTGATTTACAGCCTAATATAACATTTGAATTTTATTCCCAATTCATAAATTACTACCTTAACTAAATTTTACGTTTCCCTTTTAATTTACATTTTCACCTTACGTTACTACATTAATTATCCTTAAAGTAACGTCTATTATTAATAACAATATTATAATTACTTACCATTTTATTTCATAAATTAATCCATTTCATCTAAATTCTTATCTATGTAATATTTCAACATTTAATTTCATCAAATGTAATTGTTTTCCAATACGTTAATAACTTTATTTCCAAGTCTTATATTACAACAAACTATCCAATATGAAAGTCTTAACATTGTTACAAATACTACTTTAATTAACATTAACGCAATACTCAATTAAAAATTATTGTAACTGATTTCAAAATTGTAAATTAACAAGCTACCAAAATAGGCAACATACAATAATCGTACTCTAACCTTTAGTCACATTAATACGCTTTTATTTCTCAAAATCAAAGTTCTCATTTAACTAAATCTCCATAAATGAATTTGACATTATCTTCAAAAAGTACTTTATATTAACATTAACGTAAAAATTTATTTATATCTATTGCAATCGATTTAGTACTATTTTCTCAATATTTAAAATGATTTAACAAATTTTATACGTCAATTTATTAAAGATTAAATCAATATAAATATTCAATTCCATAAAATCCAAAATTGTTGATAAATTTCCAAAACTTTTTTTTTTTATTGAATCAATCTATATTTATTCCTTTCATTAATCTTAAATATAAGGGTTTACCCTTTGGATTAAAAATTATAACATAAATATCATATTTCAACGTAATTCTTAATTTAACGTAATAAATAAAAATTTGATTTCATTTATCTCAATAAGTCCTACTATTATAAAATAACCAATTGACTCACTATTCAAATTCACATCCTATAATTCAAAAATTTTCTATCACCTTGATTTACTTAACTTTATAATTTCTTAGACAAATCTCTATCTCAAATCTTAAATGTAAATCATTCTACTAATTATAGTACTTAATATTTTCTTAAAAGTATCTTTCTATTACGCTTGAATCCAATTTATTAAATAAGTTTCCAATTAGATCCAATTTCAATCTTGCACATAAATTTAGGTTATAATTAACTTATAACGTATACTTCCCTGGTTATTTCTTTATATACTCCCCATATTAATTCCACAATTAACCATTATTATTAGAATAACACTTATAATAAATACAATCCTATAATTTACTCAACACTTAATTATTTCCTTTTCCATTAGGGTAACATTCCTTTATCTGATTATTACTTATTACACATTCTAACTTTTATTACTTATTACACATTCTAATTCCATTAACAAGGAAGTAGGTAAATTATGATATATGCTAAAAAAAATTAATTTATTATTATTCATTATTATTAACCTAAATTCAGCATTATTTACCTCGCATTAACCTTATTACTTAAAATCCTTATCCAATTGAAATTAATTCTCTAAATAAATAAATTTACTCCTTTCGTTATTTTATAAATTACAATTAAGGCACACCTAATTATCTTTATAGGTAAATAAGTGAATTTACTAGTAACCTACTATTACAACCTTTAATATACTTGTATATGGTTATTTTACCCTTTTATAATCCATTTATAAATATATGCGCATCTACAAATTAAGATTCTAAATCCAATTTCTTATTCCATCTAGGTTCCATTTCTTCACTTTATGAATAACTAGCATTTCCTATTCATTTGTTACATCTACTTATATTCACTTTATGAATAGTTTGATATTCCATTTATTACTAACTTTAATTATTGCAATTTATTATCTACATACAATTTGAATATATTTTCAAATTTTCACCTTCCAATAATAAATAAAAAGGATTGTACTAAATAAAATTTTATTTTCATTAATGAATTCAATCCTTGCCTTTATTTACTTATTTCTAACCTTATATCCCATTGCAAAAATTTCCACTATTACAATTAATTGCAATAAATAATTTAATTTGTACATTTTAATTACCCTTGATACATCAAATTTTAACATTCTCTTTTATATAAATAAATAAGATTTTCATTCCTTTCTAAATTTAAATTAAAAATCCTATTAATTATATTCATTTTAAACATCGAATTTATACGGGTCGTTACACTCTCCCCTACTCAAAACTTTTCGTCCCTGAAAAGGAAAAGAAGGGAAAAGAAGAATTAAATACAATACATCTTATTCAAATATTTAACTTATAAACAATTAAATTTACAAAATTAATTACTTTACATAAGATATCCTAATTTATATCTATTTAATCCTTTATATTTAAATTATTAAAGTTTGGAAAAACATTTCAAAATATTTCTGAGATACTGCATTTTCTTATATAATCCAAAGGGTTACAATTTATATATAGTGAAATATTTAAGTAGTTTCAATCACTAACAACAAATAATTACAACAACCATCAATTTCAACAACAGTATACACAACAAATACAAAGCAACCATTCAATCAAACAAACGAATAGTTGTTCGGGTCCAAAACCTTTAAATTGTACGGAATGAAGAATAAACTACTAGCGCATCATTTACTCAACAGTCTTAGATAAAACTAAGTAGATTATTCATTCACCCAAATCCAATTTTTAAAGTATCCTTACCCAAACAACCATCAACCAAACAACAACAAATCCAAACAACGATCAATTTATCTTATTATTAATTCCATTTCATACCTTTGTTGTTCGATTATCTTTTTATTTATACAGTGATTCATCGTTTTAATTTATATTTACTCATTAAATGTTTGCTTCATTTATTTTTCTTATTACTTACAATTTTTCAATTCCATTAACTCAGGTCATGCAGTTCCTTTTTATTTCGTTATAACGATTCATTCATTTATTATTGCATGTCCTCTTTATTGATTCCTTAATTTCATTGATTACAGTATTCATCTTTCTGTTTATTAAGATAATTTACTTTACCATTTACTCAAGTTTATTGTCATCTATTTATGATACTCACCTTTAATTATATATAGTAAAATTCCAATTGTAGCTTAAGTTTACAATTTTTCTTTATTATATTACATTCATTTATAATTGCATGACCCCACTCATTTACACATTAATTACTTAAGTTTATAATCGTCTATTTGTCCCATTTCTCTTTAATTATTTTTACTTGGTAAAATTTCAATTATAACTTAAGTTTATAACATTAAATTCTCCTTTAATAGCAAATTCATTGAATACTTCATTACCTACTTTTACTTGTACAATTTTCATTACATTTTCTATTAAACATTTCAACTTTTAATATTTGGTAAGTTATATATGTTTATAAATATGTACTTGAAAGTTATACAAGGTTTATCTCATCCTTTAATTAAATTTAATGTTCACTAATAATAATCTTTATTTCATAGGTTACAAATTTCCAATTTCATTTAATACCATTTATTGCCTATCATTAAATCTCTTATTTCCTTTAGAGGTTTTAATTTATTAATTACCTACGTTTCAATTCACTACAATAATTGAAACAATTTAATAAATGGAAATTTAAGAATTAAATACCGGATTAAATTTTAAATCATTTAAAATAATAGATAGATATCTACACTTAACATATATATCCAATTATAATTAAAACGATAAAATTTCTTAACGATTCTGCAGTAAATTACTACAGTGACCTTCCCACTTCGAAACTCGAAAATGAATGTCGATGATGCGTGCACTCATCACCGAAATTATTTTCCAGCGACAGAGAGGAAAGTACAAAACTTATTTTCTCCAAAAATCTTCTTTAAAACAATTTCTTTTAAATTATATTAAATATTTATATCAGAAAATACTTATAACAATATTATTATATTCCAAATCATCTAAAAGAAGTTTTCAAAAACCCCGAAACTTAAGTTCTAAATTCCCAAATTACATTTATTTATTTTTAATCTTATTTACCTATTGTTTATAAATTTTATTCCTAACAACCAATATATTGCAACCAAATATAGATATCATTTGAAAATTTTATTTTATATATAGAAAATATAATAGGCAAAATTATTTCATTCACCTATATTAAAACAAATATTATGTCGATCTGTCCTATTAAGTGTTTAGAAATTCCTATTGATGTCACAGCGTCCCATGCACCAACCAGGATTTATAAATACCAAACGGAACAAATTAACACAATATTAAAACCTTTTATAACACTAACAAATACGCTCTCTCATATATATACACTCAGCGACTCCCATAGGGTATTACTACCCTATTAGTAAAGAGTCAAACCCCACAAAACTAAGGTTTATCGCTAAACCAAAGCTCTGATACCAACTGTAACATCTCGTCTTTTCACACGATTTAAATCGACACACGTGCCAATTCAAACCATACGGAATGGCGGATTATTATGGGGTAAATAAGAAAAACAGAGAAGGGAAAAACTAAACAGAATCTCACAGCGGAATAATAAAATATAATAATAAATATACAGTTCACAAAAACTGTTTACAAGACATTTGATTCTTCTTTACACAATAAATATCAGAGTTCACATACCAATTAATATCAATGCAGCGGAACGCAGTGTGTAGTGGAACCATATAATATAATAATAATAATAATGAAATCTTTGTCTTCGTCCTCCAGAAATAAAGTCTTCAAATCCTGAAACGCTCGGACTGACCCGAGCGAATTTGAAAAGACAAAAACACTCGAGTCAGAACTAAAAGATCTTATATAAGTTAAATTAGCAGAAATAAATATGAGTGCAGTACCTCAAGAGATGCTCGGGATTTACATCTCCTAAGGATCCGTTAAACTATTTACTATGTAGTATATTGCGCTATTATAATAGTGTCTAATTGTAAAATAAACTTACTTTTAAATAGCATTAAGGCTTTACATTTTCCACCTTAACACGTAATAGTCCCAGTAGTCCATCCAATATCATAGTCCCTCCTGATCGGGAAGCTACCAGAGGATACCACACGGGCTACGGGAGAAATCCAAACTCGTACAAGGCTCGATAGGGTAGGTGACACGGCACAACTAGGCAATGCCAGGGTAGATATACCAATTGCTATCCGGGCTGGTGGAAACGCACAGCGCGCAGCTGCCGCCCACCTCGAACAAACTCCCCCAAAATCAAAAATAAAGGTGGCCACCGAATCAATCCAAAGTCAAAGTATAGTATCGAAGAGGAGTGTCCGACCAGAGGAATGACCTCATTGGCCCGAGAATCGCTCCTGTTTTAGCCACCTTATGCCAACTCACGGGAGTTGGGTACACGTATTTACCTCAAAGAAAACGCCGCCACCAACCTACTTCATTCTGAAATCTCCACCGCGTACACGGTTAGTCAAAGTGGTTTTCGGTATCGACAGAGAGTATGTCCATATCCGATCCCGGTCTCTTTGCCAACCAATCGTTATTATAACACCGCGGTCATTTAAAATAATTATACTTTAAAACCAGAATAAAATATCCATTTCAAAACCATATAAATATGATATCATTTCCTTTTAAAATCCGAATTAATACGATATCATTTTATTCCAATATATATACTTTCCAAAATCATAGGGTTTTCAAAGCAAATATTTAGAGGTCAAAACTCTTGAATATAAAATTTCAAATTATACTACCTTGAAAATCATAACTTTGAAACAAGTTTCCATCTCTTAAATGGTCAAATATTGGATTACCTTTATAAAACAAAATAGCTTCTTTACATTTCACAAATCAATTCCAAATATCGATTTAAACTTCCAAATACCATTTTAATTCTTATGTTTCAAAGCTTTAAATATTTCACCATTTCAAAAACAACTCATTTGACAAACCTATATATATCAAATTCAATTACTTATTATCTAGACTTGAAATGTTTACTTAATGAATTCAATATAATCTAAGTAAAACCTTTATCTTCACATAACTGGATATTCTTTCAATTTATTATATATTCATTTAAATCAACCTGATATTCATTTAAATCACTCTACACAAAATCAAGTTGTAAATCATATCCTTTAAAAATTCTAACTTTTTATTAAATTCCAATTTAACTTAATATTCATCTTCAACCTTATTCTCTTTTAAGTCATTAAAACTCTAGAATTTAAATTTCAAATAAATGCTTGATCTCAAAAAATCAAACTTTATTTTATACTTCAAATCCATTTTATACAAAGTTTAAAATCCGGAATTTACTATATACAAATAACCTTTATTAATAACCAAATCAAAACCCATAAACCATATATATATATATATAGCTTTGCAAAAACCATAGAAAAATATTTCAAAAATAATTTTATATATTTACCGCGGTGCCTGTATATAATTTTCTATCCTATGGTCAAGTGATACGGATGTTTATCATTTCAATCCGCAATTTAAAATGAAAAAATGCGCTTATATATCATTTCAAACCGCAATCCCGAATGAATGAAATGCATAGCAACTTGCAATTAATAAAATTAATCATCCATTCATCCATCAAATCATACATCCATTTATCACAGTCATCATCCAATTTCAAACAATCATCATACATAACAGGTGATAAATAATGGTATCAATTATCAGTTTATACTCAAAATAAATTTAATAATTGTTAATTGGCAGTTTATATGCAAAAATAAACGTAAATTTAACTGGCAGTTAATATGAAATAAAAATTTAACATAACTATGACTGGCAGTTAATATGCAAATAAATAAATTCTAACTGTCAAATTTATGCAATAAATAAAATTAATTAACAGTTATATTAAATGAATGCGATTTATTAAAGATAATAAATAAAACATGCCAAACAGTCATAAATAAATTTATACTCATATCTAAAATTAATTTAACAAACACAAGAAATTTTAGAAATTGTGAGTGGGTTAAAACACTCACCTTTTGAATTTAAATCGAATTTAAATCCGATTTAAACCCAAAAATTCGACGGTCTCCAAATCTGTCCAAACCAGTGTCAAAAGATCTGGAATTTTATTACGATCCTAACAAAAAAAATCTCGCGTGAACCGGAGTTCGTAGGAGAAAGTTATACGCATTAATGGTGATTGAAATTTCAAAAAAAAAAGAAAAAGAATAGAAATAAAAGAACACCTTCAAGCGCCACGTCATCCCCCTTTCTTTCCCTCTCTCCCTCATGCGTTTTGCTTTCAGATTTTTCTGAGAAGTTTGAATTTTAGCTTTTGATTTGGTTTGGAATTTTTATTTGGATCTAAGATTTGTTTGTCTGTCATTGAGGAGGAGAAGGAGCTGATGAAATTTTACGCGCAGACAAATGAGAATATGCGGAGGCTAGGGTTTAGCGGGGTATTTATAGATGAAGTTGGAATAGACAGATGGATCTGAATTTAAATGAATTCACAATTTGTCAAATTTAAATTCCAATAATCCATTTATTTGATTTTTTTGATCTTATTATGAATAAATGGCCAACTTACCATTCCTATCATTTCTGATTGCAATTAGCTTCAAATTTATTAACCAAACCTCCATATCAAATAAAGATTTATTGCAAAAAATTTAGTGTTTACCGTTAATTAAAGTAAATTCAATAAATTATAAAATCTTATTTCAAATGAAATTTTATACCATTCGTATTCAATTCTCTTTATTAAATCAATCATCATCTTATGTATATATTTAACATTAGTATATATCAATTTACGCCAATTAAATAAAATTTTATTCCCAAATTGATTTACAGCCTAATATAACATTTGAATTTTATTCCCAATTCATAAATTACTACCTTAACTAAATTTTACGTTTCCCTTTTAATTTACATTTTCACCTTACGTTACTAAATTAATTATCCTTAAAGTAACGTCTATTATTAATAACAATATTATAATTACTTACCATTTTATTTCATAAATTAATTCATTTCATCTAAATTCTTATCTATGTAATATTTCAACATTTAATTTCATCAAATGTAATTGTTTTCCAATACGTTAATAACTTTATTTCCAAGTCTTATATTACAACAAACTATCCAATATGAAAGTCTTAACATTGTTACAAATACTACTTTAATTAACATTAACGCAATACTCAATTAAAAATTATTGTAACTGATTTCAAAATTGTAAATTAACAAGCTATCAAAATAGGCAACATACAATAATCGTACTCTAACCTTTAGTCACATTAATACGCTTTTATTTCTCAAAATCAAAGTTCTCGTTTAACTAAATCTCCATAAATGAATTTGACATTATCTTCAAAAAGTACTTTATATTAACATTAACGTAAAAATTTATTTATATCTATTGCAATCGATTTAGTACTATTTTCTCAATATTTAAAATGATTTAACAAATTTTATATGTCAATTTATTAAAGATTAAATCAATATAAATATTCAATTCCATAAAATCCAAAATTGTTGATAAATTTCCAAAACTTCCTTTTTTTTTATTGAATCAATCTATATTTATTCCTTTCATTAATTTTAAATATAAGGGTTTACCCTTTGGATTAAAAATTATAACATAAATATCCTATTTCAACGTAATTCTTAATTTAACGTAATAAATAAAAATTTGATTTCATTTATCTCAATAAGTCCTACTATTATAAAATAACCAATTGACTCACTATTCAAATTCACATCCTATAATTCAAAAATTTTCTATCACCTTGATTTACTTAACTTTATAATTTCTTAGACAAATCTCTATCTCAAATCTTAAATGTAAATCATTCTACTAATTATAGTACTTAATATTTTCTTAAAAGAATCTTTCTATTACGCTTGAATCCAATTTATTAAATAAGTTTCCAATTAGATCCAATTTCAATCTTGCACATAAATTTAGGTTATAATTAACTTATAACGTATACTTCCCTAGTTATTTCTTTATATACTCCCCATATTAATTCCACAATTAACCATTATTATTAGAATAACACTTATAATAAATACAATCCTATAATTTACTCAACACTTAATTATTTCCTTTTCCATTAGGGTAACATTCCTTTATCTGATTATTACTTATTACACATTCTAATTCCATTAACAAGGAAGCAGGTAAATTATGATATATGCTAAAAAAAATTAATTTATTACTATTCATTATTATTAACCTAAATTCAGCATTACTTACCTCGCATTAACCTTATTACTTAAAATCCTTATCCAATTGAAATTAATTCTCTAAATAAATAAATTTACTCCTTTCGTTATTTTATAAATTACAATTAAGGCACACCTAATTATCTTTATAGGTAAATAACTGAATTTACTAGTAACCTACTATTACAACCTTTAATATACTTGTATATGGTTATTTTACCCTTTTATAATCCATTTATAAATATATGCGCATCTACAAATTAAGATTCTAAATCCAATTTCTTATTCCATCTAGGTTCCATTTCTTCACTTTATGAATAACTAGCATTTCCTATTCATTTGTTACATCTACTTATATTCACTTTATGAATAGTTTGATATTCCATTTATTACTAACTTTAATTATTGCAATTTATTATCTACATACAATTTGAATCTATTTTCAAATTTTCACCTTCCAATAATAAATAAAAAGGATTGTACTAAATAAAATTTTATTTTCATTAATGAATTCAATCCTTGCCTTTATTTACTTATTTCTAACCTTATATCCCATTGCAAAATTTTCCACTATTACAATTAATTGCAATAAATAATTTAATTTGTACATTTTAATTACCCTTGATACATCAAATTTTAACATTCTCTTTTATATAAATAAATAAGATTTTCATTCCTTTCTAAATTTAAATTAAAAATCCTATTAATTATATTCATTTTAAACATCGAAATTACACGGGTCGTTACAATAACTTTTCAAATTCGATAAAAGGCTTAGCGACCACCTGAACACATTATCAAATGCAATTTACCTTTACATCAAAGAGGTCGGCTTTTAAGTTATATAATAATTCTTAACTTCACATCACATCACAAGAAGCACAGAAAATAGTATATACAACATTATATACATGAAACACAACATTCAAACACGAATAAAATACATGAAAACAAAATGCTTCTATAGCGGCTATCGTTATACGAACACTTCCATTTCAAGTCCAAGCCTCTACTAATCCTTATGTGAGTCATAACAATTCGATACACCAGATTCACATATGATCTATATAATAAGTCCAAGTCCATAATTTCAAGTCCATTACATATGATATTTAAACCAACATATCAAAGTGCTTTTCAAAACACTATAACGTTCAACAATGTGGTTTTTCAAAGCAAAAATCAACACATCACAATAGGAGTTCAACCAAAAACTATGTAATTTAAACACCACACAAGATATCATTTTTATGTTTAAATTATATATCTAGAAAAAAGGAATTTTTAGAGGAAGAGATCTCACTTCCAAAGCATGCTAACTATAACGATTCGAATTTTCAATCGTTTGATTTCGAATATTTAATTTTTTTTTAAATGTTGTATTTGAAATGTAAATGGAATTTTAAAATGAAGTTTACTGATCAAATAAGTGGAATAAAACTTAAGTACCAAATATAGAGATATATTGGATAAATTTAATTGTTGAATTAATAATTGAAAATCGTTCGAATAATTGAATTGGAATTGAATATGAATCGAATTTTTTTTTTAATATTGATGTGAATTCTATTTGAATTAGAATTGAGCTAATAAGTTTTTAAAAAACTGAAATTTCAAGTGATTTCGTTAATTTTGAAAATCTTCGATTTAATCGACGCGTTAAAATAGTGATCAGGGGCACATTCTCAGAATTCGACAAAATTAGTTCCATTGGATCCATAATAATATATTATTATCGGATTTCAAATTTCGTAGCGTTTGGATTCACGGTTTGGTTGTGCAATCTAGAAACGCCTAAAAATAATTTAATTGAATTTATTTTAAATAGTCGATTTAAAAGGCTATCTTCTCCATACGATAATTAGGTTTCGAAATTTATTCCATTAGGTTCGGAATAGTGGTATAACGTTAGGAACTTCAAGTAGCATGCCTCGATAGGGGTTCGAATAAAATATCTAAATATTTTGAAAATTTAAAAATTAATATATATATGTATATATATATGTATATGTATATGTATATGTATATATATATCATCATCTCTTCATCCCACATTCTTTCATGTCTAGCCGCCCTAGGGCCGACTTAGTATCTGAACAAGCCGCCTTCTCCACCTGTTCAACTCGCGTAACTCTCTTCCAAGATTTTTAAAATCACGCGACCCTTTCCCCATTCTCATTTCTATACAGTTGGAATTTGAGAAAATAAAAGAAATGTCGAAGGACAAATTGATCGTGATTACCTGTAGTCGCATGCGTGATGGCTGGAGAGGGGAGAGGTCCAAGGCGGTGGCAATTCAAGTCGCGATGGGTTTAGGGTTTTGGATATTAGGTCACGCGCGAATGATTTGGAGGAGACGATCTTGAGAGTTGGGCGGCTGCTGATGGCGACGATTGGAAATTGGTTAATTGGCGTCCAGGTGGTGTTGCGAAGAGGAAGATGTGATTGTGGAACTCGCAGTGGAGTCGGGGTCGAATTGGCAGATTGTGAGGCCGAGCAACGTTTTGTATGATGGTTGAGTAGCTTGTTGGAAAAAAAGCGCTAGATTCATCAGTCTTGGATAATATCGTGAGATGAGGGAGGTAGAGGGAAGAGAAGATGCGGCAATGGAGTTGAGCTTGCCATCATGAGCGTAAAAAGAATTTGGGGAGACGAATTACTACTGAAAATTAGGGGGTAAGATTGTAATTAATTAGGTTAATGAATTTTATTTTATAAATCGTTATCTTATAAAATTCACAACGTTCTCATACGAGGTTCGATCGAAACGAAACAAACGGCAACTAATTTATATCGACGAATGCTGTGCAATAAGATTGGTTTGGAGTTTTTGGAGTCAGCTAGGATTTTAGATTAAATTGAACGTCGGTTCAGTTTAATTTAAATTTGGAACGGATTGCACTTAAAAATCAAGGTGGGTAAATCTCACTCAATTTGTTTAACAGAGTTTTAATTATAGTTATTAAAATTAATTTGGATGCTGGTTGAATTGATAAATTTTGATTATCAGTTGGATGTTAAATTATATATGGTAGCATATATATTAGTAGTTGGATATATTTCCGGCCGTTGGAGCGGATGAGACACTGTGCACCCCGCATAATAGCGGATGACTCTATATTACCGCGATATTCCGCCTCGAAGCAGGATTGGTATTTTATGTTATATAACATCTGTGAATGCAGGAAAACAGGTTTGAGGGATACAACTGGATTCCTCAAAATTATTAATTTTTATTTCATATATAGTGATATATGATGCGTTTGGACAATCTATGATAGATTATGATATGATTTGAATTATTGGATGCTATAGTAGCACTGACCCTAATTTTTGTATTTTAAATACCATAAATAATATTTTTGAATCTGAAAAAGGAATTCGAAGGTAATTTTGAAAATAAAAATATTTATAGGAAAATTTGGATTATTTTAAAAGGATGAATTTGAATTTAATAAAAAGATTGACTTTTGGAATACTATAAGTGATACTTTTGAGTTTTAAAAAGAAATTTAAAAATGATCTTTGAAATAATCAGTGTTTTCGATTAAATCTGGGATTACTAAAAGATGTGGATTGTATAAAATAAATGACTTGATTTTGGAATTTTTACTTAACTATTTCCTAAGGGATTTTAAATAGAGATTTTTAAGTGATGGATAAAGTATTTGTATAATAAATTTTAAGTGATATTTCTGAAAATATGGAAAAAGAAGTTGAAATCGAGATTTAAAATAGTTTGGAAAATATAATGGAATTTATAAAGGGATGGATTTATAACTGAGAATATTTTATAAACTAAGCGAAAATCGAATGAGTTTGTTACTTACAAACGATGTTATAAATAAAATGAAATGGTTATCATTTGATAAATAGGAAATATAAATTCATGGGGTGAATTTATAACGAAAGGTGAAAATCGTTATTGAAAGAAATAGTGGATTCTATTTTTTGAACGTGAGAATGGTTAGGAAATTGGAAATTTAATCGATTTGTGATAATCAAGAGGGAATTATAAATTGAAATTGGTTATATTGGAATTTTTAAAAATATATTTTTATTAAGAAGTTAAGTTTGTTTAAAGGGAAATTTTTACTTATTTAGCTATGAAATTTAAAACTGTTGTGATATCGAAATATTTCATAAAGTTGGTTATTCAAATATTTAATATTACTAGTGTGTAACCCGTGCGTTGCACACGGTAACGATGTTAAAAAGTAATACTTAAATTTTAATTATTATTAACAATTGAATTTTTTAAGCACAATATGATAAACTTGTTGAAATAAAAAAAACTATAATTTAAAATGATATACAACACTCAGATGTAAGGTATAGGATCGCTAATACATACATATACATATACATATACATATATATATATATATATAGTTGATGCTATGTGATACAATTATTTTTTATATAAATGGATGAAAAAAATTGAATTTTCCATTTTTATTAATATGAATTTGTATATATAATTTTAATGATTTACAATGGAATAATGAATATTATGGAATTAAATATATTTAAATATTTTAAATCAGTAATCAGCTTAACTAATTAGATATATGGAGCTGAATATAAGGAAGGAGAGAAAAAATGAGAAGAGCTTTGTATGTAGTTGTAGTAGAGAAAAATATCTTACGATCAACTTATATGAAATTAACTTTTATTCATTATCTAAGATTTCAATTAGTAAATCTTATTTTAACTTAGCAATTAATCATAAATTTCACGTTATTGTAGGAATGTCATGTTTACAACTTCAATATTTGCAAAAACAAAAAATGTTACGTTAATTTGAGTTGTGAGTTCGGTAAGTTTTAATATCATGTTGAAATAAGAATGTCGGCATAACCTAATTTGTATCAGAGTAATCTGTGCATCCACATCCCAATGTTGTAAGTTATAAATTTATCCTTGAAAAGTTGTAAAAAAATAAAATTTTGTACTAAAAATGTATGATATTATTTTGAGATAAATGAATTATAAATTAAAAATATATTATTGTTTATGTTTACATTTTATGTTGTGCGATCCATATATCTTTATATATGAATAAAAATAACAATTTTATCATCTTCGTCCACGCGCGTGTGTGTATGCATACTTAAATCGATATATATTTTAAGATTTATTAGATGAATTATTAAATATTAGTAAATTGAATTTAATTGAATGATTTAAAATAAAGATTACATAATTGGTTAAATACATGTATATGATGAGTAAAAAGAATATTAGAAGAGAATTATGAAGGGTTTGTAAGTAACTACAAGAATTTAAACTATAGGTGTTTAAAGTTAAAAATATAATTTTTCAATGCAATACATGATAACTTCATTGATATAAACGAATTATAAAATAAATTTGTTATTGTTGTTGATGTATATAATTTATGCTATGTGATTTATATATCTTTATGTGTAAATGAAGATTTTGTTTTACCAGTTTATTGATGCTACTATGATATACTGTTGAAATTTTCATATTTTAAAATTTACACGATGTATTGAATGTTAGATAACTGAGTTTATCAAATGGTTTAAATTTAATCACGTAATTAGTTTAATTATATGAACTTAAATGTAAAATATTCGAAGAGAATTAAGAAAGCATTTGTGAATAATCTTAGAAAATTTTAAAAGTATGTATTTGATTATAAATTGGTATTAGAAGTTTAATAGAATAATTGTGGAGTGATAAATTACTAAAATTTAAAATTAAAATATCGAGAGAAAATTAAGGAGAGTAAATAAAACTCCTACGATTAATGAGAGAGCTTGAATTTCTTGTGCTTTACTATTATTTAATAGATTTGAAAAGATATTTAAGTTTTATAACAAGCTTTGTAAATTGATTAGTTTTATTTAAAAATGAATTGGAAATGAGTTATCGATGTTTATTTAAAAGTATTGATATTGTAAATGATTGCTTAAACATGTTTTGGAAGACAAGCACCATTGTCCAAGTGGTTAATTGATTCGGCTTTGGTGCAAGAGGTCGCAAGTTCGAAACTCACTTTCAAACGTTTATTGACATGTGATATGTTGTCCCAATGATTTGTTGTATATAAAGTACCATTTCAAAAAAAAAACATGTTTTGGAAATAAATTATTATTCCTTAAAAATAATTATTACATATATATAGAATTTTGAAATGATTGAATTTATTCATGAATCCTCCTGAGATTTGTAAACGGGGTTTATTTAATGGATATGGAAACTTCGAAAATGAAATCTGAATTCATAAAAAAAGTAATAAATTGTTAGTTGGGTTTATAAAAGGGTATAAATCGGTTTTGGAAATTATAAAAAGGAATCTATTAATAATTCCGGCGATTATGAGATAAGTTATGAAATATTTCCTTAGTTTGATATTAGAATGATTTTTGGAGAATCTACCTATTAGTATTCTTCTAAGTATTTGAAAGAGGGTTTTTGGAAAATACTTTAAGTGTAAAAAGATATATATAAAACTATTTTTCCAAGTGTGAATTCGGGAATATTTCTAAGTGTTGAAATGGTTATATCATGTTATGGATAAGTATTTGAAATTGTTTTCAAATGTTGGGATACTGGAAGAGATTTGAATGTATATCTTTGTAAAGATATTTTGAAATGAATGTTTTTGAAAGATTATAATATGGGCCTAGTGACTGCTTTTGTATGTACGTTGATCGTTTCGAAGAGACTAAGATTGGATTTAATTATCCGAAAACCACTCCGATCCGATTTGTGTGTTACGAATTGTGATATCTCGAAGATAATGGAGATGGTGATCTCGAAGGAGATACGGTTTGTCCAGACCCAGGACAACTTGTATGATGAATGATATCATTGCATTGTTACTTGGAAGGTAGTGTTAGCATTCCAAGTGGAATTTCTATTCAAAAAAAGTTAAACGTAGCATCAAGTCTCATCAACCGGGAAATGACTAAAATGGGACATGTAGTAGAGCTAAGTGGGTCGCTCCCATTAGGGTATGGCATCATCTATCTAGATTACTCTATTACTATGGATTTGGTTGTGCATGAGAGATCTGAATTAGGTCGGAAGACCGTGATGATAACTTATTCGGTACTAGTAGTCAAGTGCTAGGCTGGTTCTGTGTGGTCGAGTAGAAGATGTTCTTGTCAGACCCGGGTGCGATGATCTGGAGATGCACTCATCGGAGGTAGTTCCTTACCTGATCATGGTATAAAATCCATTCTCCAATACGTGCCTTTATGGTTTTGATTGTAGAGCCTAATATGTTGTAATTTAATTAATGTAACGATTTCGGCTATTTTTATAAGTATTTGCATTTAGACACTATTATAATATCACTGGATTTTATATAAAATAGTTTTAGTCATCGTAAGGTAAAAACACGTCGTATTTATGTGTGGCGAGGTCTTACGAGATACCTTTGTTTTTCAAAGGATTTTGATAACAGTAATAATTCACATTGAGTGTGTTTTCTCACACTGGTTTTCTAGACTGACTCGGGTGTTATTTTATTGTAATGCTCAAGTCAGACCGAGTATTGCAGATTCAGGTTAGGATGCTATGGAGCTCAGAAGACGAGCTGGATGACGGAGACGTATTCCCGTACTTGTTTATTTACGTTTTGTATGTTAAACTGTTTATTCAGTATATGTGAGGACAAGTTATTATAACTGTCCAGATTGATTGTTGACTATTGTACTCTGATGATTGTATGCATATTAAAGTTATAGTTTCTTTGTATAAAGATCTGTTATTATATATTATATTTTGTTCCACTGTGATTGTGAGATTCTGTATTGTTGTTTATGTTTTTTCTTCCATCCTCTTCTTTCTCTCAGTTATTCATCTTTCGTACAATTTGTGTTGTACAAATGTGATTAAATGTCAACTCAAAGGGTACGGAACAACGGATCGCTACACTAACCAACACTAAAAGCTAATAGAATAATCGAACCACTTCCTACCATCACCAAACTCTCAAATCCAACACCTTTTCCCTAGAAAACTTAAAACCAAGCCCTTCCCCAACCTCCAATAATCATAGCCCTAACTAGAAACCTCCTTATTTCTCCACTTTTTCGAATTTCGACTTGATAGAAAATGATGATATGGTGTGGTAAGGAACATATTTGAGATTGGTGAAGTTTAGGAAAGATTTGAATGTGTTTTGAAAAAGAAAAACGAAGAAAGAATGAGAAGGAAGGAAGCCATTTTTAATCTCTCTTCCTATTGATTTTTTTAAATGAAATAATAACACAAAAGAAGATGTGAAAGGAATAATAACCCATGTGATATAGTACCTTCAATGATGATGGGATGTACCATTTTTACTTTATCATTTTAAAACAAAAAAGAAAAGTCTTCGCTTTTACTTTATTACTTACTAATTACATTCTAGAATTTACTGATGACTTTTCGAGCTATTAATCCATTGAATATACTTTAGAATGTTATTATATGTATTCATTTATAAAATAGTGGGTTCGAAAGTTACAACAACTTTCATTCGATTAAAAGTTGAAAATCCGTTAAATGATTTTCGGTAAAATTTTTGGTTTTTCACCGACCATTTATTTTCATAAACCAATTTTCAAAATGAATTTAAAATCCTTACTTATTAATTAAAATAGGGTTATTTGATTATTAAAAGCTATTAATTAAATATTTAAAATTATTTCAATATTCACGAATCAAAGCGATAAAGTTATGGGTCGTTACAAATTTTCCTCTTTTTACTAGTTCCCCTTTTACTTATTCTAGATCTATATCTTGAATTTAACAAAATACCCCTCTCCTTTATCAAGTTACGACCGGCCCTATGATGCATCAAATGCTCCATTAAGACACTCTAAACCCATTCAACAATCAGTACTGTTTAAATCGTATTTAAATATGTACGATATCAATATGTACATATATAACATTTATGTATGCACCCAGTTAATTGCCAATGACTTTTAGAAACCAGGAAATTATTGTCAAAGACAAAATATCTCAGCGTTTTAACCAAAAGGACCGACCTTTAGTATTTTAGCCCGAATGACAACTTTCTTTAGGTGCTAGTTTTTAGTTATTGATAGCAGTTTTTAGGTATCAGTTTGTAGTTATCGGTAGTAGTTTTTAGGTATTAGTTTTTAGTTCGGTAGCAGTTTTGGAAGATTTTTGTCCTTATGAATAGTTTTAGAAGAATGTTTGTCCTTATAATTAATTTTTAGGAGAATGTTTATTCTTGTGGGTAAAATATTGAGGTCATGTCCTTGATGCTAAAAATATACAATTTTTGTCCTTAAAAATAATTTCCCCTTTAGAAAATACTAATAGTACCCAATACATCAATTAATTAATTTATTAATATTTCATATACATTAATTAATTGAATTGATTTATAACAATTATAAATCTGTTAAATCATATGGTATTCTGAAGAAATCATATGACAGTTGTATGACTCATAGGTGTATATTCATTCAGCGATTTACCAAACTATTTGAATACCAACATTCGGTCATCACCTTAGCTAGTGGAGTGATATTTTGGTTGAATTTGTTGCTTATACATCTTTAGTAGTATAATCAAATTTTACAATTTAAGTGGTACCTTTAATAACGATTATTTACCACAATTCTCTCATTAACACTATATCACTTTAAGATTTATGGTATTTGGTTTTGGTCTTAAATTGACTATAATTAACCGTGATACTAAGTAAATGAATTCTTTATTGAATAGTATTTTACTTCCAATGCTTCAATTCGAACCTAACTATTGTCGCTTGATGACCATCATGTCATTATTTAACTATAATTAAGTGGAGTTTGCACAATAAAGCTTAACAATATTTTCAAGTTGAGAGGACCATGTAATATTGTCGCTCTGAGATTTCCTGTTTAACCTAGTTGTTATTGGACAACTAGAAATTCTTGGATGAGTCATTCCATAGTCATTCAATAACTATCAATATGTAACCGCTTAGTGCCTCCAATGACCATGGGTAGTACACTGTCTAACATTGGGAGAGAGTTACATACTCTAGTCTAAATGGATGTTTTGATATCCTATCTTGAAACATCTTAACTAAAAGTATTTTAAATAATATGTTATTTTATATTATGATAATCTTCTCATGATTACAACTCCTTGTAACTACTATCGCATAATATATCATTTAAGAATTTTCTATTTAATATAATTTAAATTAATTGCTTAATTAGTTATATCATTATATAACAAAGTATATAATATAAATCAGATACTTACACCATAAACAAGGTGGTTATAGAGTTAGTTATATGTAACAAATTACCAGATTTCCTCTAAAGCATACTTCTTACTCTCTCAATGAGAAGCAGTCTTTATTTTTGATATATTGAATAGAAAGTGGTAGACAAGTATCCTATTGGCCTGCAACCTTCATTTATATTTAAGACATCACGCACTTCATTTTCATAAAGCCAATCTTTACTGAAATGGTTTTTATTTTAACAAGTTAATGTTAAAACTTGCATGCAAAGCCATTTTCTATTTTTTCAATGTAATTGGATTCTTGGGATCTTCTTTCACAGAAATGAGGAGATCATTTGCTATGTGTAATTAAAGCCAAAGTTGTGTGCATGGGTATTATTTTATTTCTTGAAGATTTGTTGTCTATGTAAAAAAATTCATTGCAATGACAAATAGGAAAGGTGAAACGAGATCACCTTGCCTTATGCCTCAATTGCCTTCATAGTAAACATTTGTTAAGAAAGTAGGAGTGAAAATGATTTCTTTGATTATAATGATCTATTTTGTAGGAAATGACATGCAATGTAGCATATGTAAAATAAAGTTCTTATTTAGTAAATCATATGTTTTGCTAAGATCCAATGTCATAACATTTTTTTTAGTACTAAAATTTCTGGCCTACTCATATGTCAATAAGATTCCTTCGTTTATGCTCCTTCGAAGAATATATGCAAATTGATTTTAATAAATTAGGTTGGGAAGCTAAAGCTTCATCATGTTGCATAAGATATTGGATAGTATCTTGTACACAAAGTTGCTACACAAGATGTGTCTTGAGATATTTGATGGAGATTTATGTTTTGGAGGAAGTTATATAAAGGTACAGTTTATTTACCTCACGATCTTGCCGCTATTAAATACACTTTAAATGAGCTGAAAGCATAGTAGCTAGCTTATTCCCATGCAACTTATAGAATTTTAAATTAAATTCATCTAACCATGGTGCTTTAATGTCATCAGATTCAAATATCATTTTTTTAATTTCGTGCATGATAATGCCTTGATTAAGAAAAACTTTTCAAGAACCAAAGATTAAGGTAGTGTTTGGTTTTTTATTTTTAGTTTTGGATTTCGTCTATACAAAAATGCATACGACGTATTTATATTGTCGAAAACGACTAATTCGGAAAGGGAAATTAATATACAAAATAGAAAACAACTTCTTTTTATTTTCCGCATTTTGAGAAATAACACAAGCACGTGAAACAATCCATTCTTCTGTCCTGCCTCTATCCCCTTCGTTCTCTCATCCGTCTTTCTTTCATCCCTACCGCTGTCTCTCCATTCTTCTCATATTTGCGATCCATATTGAAAACTGAAAACATGAAATTCATTTTTAAACATAAACACTACCTAAGTTTTTTCAAATTATGAAAGGAAATATAGAAGTGACTGAACTAACATTGTACAATTCACTAAAAAGTTCTATTAGACTCCTTGCACATTTCAGTTTGTGATTTGGGAATGTTTTCATGATTATCAACCAAAATCAACGTATTATTGTGGAAATTTCTTGATGTCATTTTAGCATAAAAGAATTTTGTGGTACCACCACTGGCATTTAGTAAGTTATTTTTTACATTTGCATGATATCTACAGCAATTTTCAATTTCTCTTGTAATTCTCTATAGGCTTCTGATACGGTATTGATACAATACCAGATAATAATACAACACCTGCAATTGCTACATGGTCTAAAATGAGCATCATATTACCCCACTTCGTGCAAACTAGTAGCTAGGAAAAAGGACAGTACACTTTATAACAAATTTCTGTTTTATTTTATTTTTATTGCATGGTTTGTTACAAAAGTATTGGCCGAAAATGTTTAGCAAATGAAAGGTAGACAGCTGTACAAAGTGGTTACATAGAATGGGCCTATATATAGATATGTAATGAAAAGAATGTAGAAGTGGGAAATCAAGTTTCTTTTCTTCTATTCTATATCTCCTTATTCTCTTCTTCTTCAAATCTCCTCTCCTCTAAATTAGTACCGTATCAATTGGTGCTTTCACTCTTGTTCTCACCTCCTTCGTCTATCTCTCATCTCCTTCGTCCTTTCACTAGTTTTGAACCATGGCGAACATCGCCATCCACAATCACACTACCATCACATCCATTCAACAACTCTATAACACCACCATCCGACATCAAATCGCCACCATTCAAGCCACCCTTAAAACTCAACAACAAGACATCGCCGACATCGAAACCGCCATCGTCGACATCCGAACCTCCATTAACCATATCATTCACGCCGTGTCCGAGATTGCCACAAAACTTGGCTTCCAAATCACATTACCACCACCTATCCCTCTCTCTTTAGCTCCTCCAACATTGCCCCCATCACTTCTACTACCTCTACAACTTCGCTCTCTACCGTTGTTGCGCATTCTATGACACCACTATCATCCTTGAACTCCTCAAATCTTCCTTATGCCCTCATTTCCAGCACCATAGCCTCTGCTTCCACACCTATATGCCCCAAAATTCCCTTATCAACTGTCCTTACCCCATCTACTAACAACTTCCAGATCGATAGAAGCAGACTATGCAGTCCTCTACTCTTCATCTCTTTCCGACAAAACCCATATGCCCTATCCATTATCCAAAGCATTGACCTTGCTTTGCAGCGTAAACCCTTTCCTTCAACTCTATCCTGCTCCGTCCGCTCATGGTTCACGACTAACATTAAACCATGCTTCCCTAAAATCCAACTCGCCACCATCATCATCAGCAATAATGTCCACCTCGCTAAACTCTTATTTAATCCTAATGCCACTATTGCTTATTCATAAAATTTGGATGGAAGTAAACCCCTTGTATTTGATCCGGGCGGCAAAATTGATTCTGAATGTTGTTTGTGGTGCGGTTACATGGTGATGCTCAACTCAATCATAACCCAGACTAGACTACTCCGATACCGCTGCCACCAACTTCCGACCTTGAGGACAAGGTCGTTTTTGAGGGGTCGGTAATGATACGGTATTGATACAATACCAGATAATAATACAGCACCTGCAATTGCTACATGGTCTAAAATGAGCATCAAATTACCCCACTTCGTGCAGACTAGTAGCTAGGAAAAAGGACAGTACACTTAATAATAAATTTCTGTTTTATTTTATTTTTATTGCATGGTTTGTTACAAAAGTATTGGGCGAAAATGTTTAGCAAATGAAAGGTAGACAGCTGTACAAAGTGGTTATAGAGAATGGGCCTATATATAGATATGTAATGAAAAGAATGTAGAAGTGGGAAATCAAGTTTCTTTTCTGCTATTCTATGTCTCCTTCTTCTCTTCTTCTTCAAATCTCCTCCCCTCTAAATTAGTACCGTATCGGCTTCACATTAATTTGAAGTATTTATCAGTTGGTTCTTTTCAAGTAATAATTGCAAATGTATGCATTTTTATCTTAGTTGTTTAACAACTTTGTGTGGGTTATTCACTGATTTAGACATGTTTTTAGATATACTTTTACCTTCTTCGAAGTCTGACATAAACTGAATAATTCATTCCAAATTGTGAAACTACTATATTTTCTTTAAATATGTCAACATAACCCTCCAATTAAAACCAATAATTTGCATACCTGGAAGGCTTTTGCTTATTCATACGAGTGAATGGTAAACAAAGGTATAAAAGAGGGTGGAATTATGACGGCTTGCAGCTGATATTGTAGTTGCACTTGAATTTAGGAAATTATTCATCCATTGTATGCTAAATAGAATTCTGCCTAATTTGCAAGCAATGTTCATTGTTAGTCCTAATCTCCATGTGAGTTTATATCCACCTAAATTTAACTCCATCAAACCATTTTTAATAAAAATAATTCAATTCACTTACTTTATTTTGGGTAAGAATAGCACCTTCAACATTTTCATTAATAAATTTTACACAGCTAAAAGAACCAAATATTGCATATGGTTCACTAAAAACAACAGCTTCTTATGGTATACTTTCCATAATGATGTCATAATACTTTGAAGATTGGCAACATATACAATAGTGATGATACATGAAGCTCCTGCTTTAGTACATAGCATTATTATCATTTGTTCCAGGCTTTCTAAATAACATGAGTTTTCCACACATTTGGGTCTATACAAACAGGAATTCTGCATTTGTGATGGAATTTGCAGTTGTTAAACTATATCAAATTATTTGACCACTTGTTATTCATTTTGTTAAGGTTATTTAAATGAATCAGGGTTTCTAAAAAGGCTACTATAAATGGATTATACTTTATGAAATAATTATAAATATCTTACCTTCTATGTAATCCACCAGAACCTCTTATATTTTAGCATAATTACACCATTAATAACTTCTATTTAACAAGGAATGGTTGCCAACTTTCCAGAGTTGAAAGATGACGGAGAAAAGTACCTTCCAAAAAAGTTGTGAAAATTAGGTCTCTAGTTGTAATTTTTAGCTAATTTATGTCACTTTTGCCCTTGATTTCAATGCTGGACCAATTTTTTGAAAGATATAGTTTGGTCAAAAATGACAAAAAAGAGACTTAATTTTCATAAGTTCATGAGTATGGACTTAATCTACTACTCTTTCTTGCTAGCTGAGCAGAACCTTTATTATCACTTTTTAAATCTTAGCTGATTTTCAGCTACTAAGTCCTTCCATGATTGATTTTCAATAATAAACTCCTTTATCATTTCCTTATTTATTGCACAAGAATAATTATTTGCTACTTCAAATGTTACACTAGCCCCTCGTTAATTATCAAAGGGTAAGGCTGGGTAATTGACAAAGGTGGACTATGGGTAATTGGTGACGATGGGTTATAGTAATTGGTTCAGGCGTGATTGTCACTAGTTAATTTTCAGTTGGTTTGGCTATCACCGTCGTTTGTCACATCTGAAAATTGATCTACACTCTAGGAGCCTGCAAAAAACTCAAATTAAATTTCTCTATATTAGCATTTGAATTGAATTTAAATTTAAATAAGAGGGAATAAATTTGTCTTTTATTTTTTGCCATGTTTCTGCTTCTGCATAATTTTCTAGATGACCCGAGTGGACAGAGTATATCTCTTACTGATCCTTAAGAGGTTCAGATAATTTGTGTTCATTTATGTTATCTTTCTTAATTAATGTATTATTTGACATAATATTTATAAGAACAGATGCTCCACCAAATACTACACTAAGTATGCCGGCTAGTACATTTTAGACTGAGATTTGTTTAAACTAGTATAACCGCACAACAGTGGAGAAACCGACCGTTCGATTGTATAACTTTGATAAAAAATATACATTTAAATTTTTTGTTAATATTACTTAAACATTAAGTGATAATATGTTGGAAAAGAATAAATTGAGATTTGAATCTGAAAATATGAATTTCAAATTTAAATATTAATCAAAGCATTCAAAATTGTCGATTTGAAATTGAACTTTTAGAATTTGAAAATCATAATAGATTTGAATTTGGAATATTTGATGCGTGAAATAAAAGGAGGAAGTTTAGGGAAACCACGATGAGACAAGATCCACGTTTTTAGAGAAACCGCGATGAGACAAGATCCACGTTTTTTTGGCTTCAGAAAAAATGATTTTGGCCAGTGACAGTAAGCAAACCTCCCTAACGGTTGGTTTGATAAATGCAAATTCTCTTGATTATCAAATCCAAACTAGCTATTCAACAAATATATTTTTCATCCCAAATCGTTTTGCTGAGGAATGACAAATAGATCCAAACTAGAACTAGCAATATTAGCTCTTTGTCTAGTTTGAGATCAGGTTCTCACTTTTTGATTATGACTGTTTTCCCTTCGGTTAACTATGGACCATTTTCGACTACTTTACTCATATCACTTTGATCATTGAATTTAATGAGATAAAATCCATTTTATCAAGAATATATTTCAAAGCCTGCTTTTGACTTCCATTGTTTTATGAGTTTGGTTTTTTAATATGCATAGTTCATCTCTTTCATACTACATAGACGTAAATTAATTTTTTTTTCATACCCTCAGAACTCAGGAGAGTAAATTATACTTCATTTCATTACATTATTCATAAAATTTTGAAACCTTAGAATTTGTGTTGTTGTATTACCTTTCACGATATCTACCTAAATTTTTAATGGTGATGTAGTGGCATATGCATTTTAATTATCGAAGCTATGTGGATTCGATCACTTGATATCCTAAATAGCTCGCCTATTTGCAAATCTTTTGTTTATTTGATTTTGACGCACAATAGGTTGCATTTAGGACCATGATTTTTATTCAATGTGATCTAACCATCATCGTCGTCGTCCTAATCAGAAGTGGTGGAGGAAGGAATGAAGGAGGAGGAGAGACTTATGGGAGGTTTTTTTGAAAGTGGTGGAAAAAGGGTAGATGGCCATTAGTTTGCTTGTTAGTTTCAAAAGTTGTGATGCTGAATATAGATGTCTCTTTAAATGGGCTTTCTAGTATACATACCATGGAGGATTGCTGAAAGCAAATTTGAAATTTAAGTTGTAAAAATCATACTTTGTGTTAGATTTAGGTGATATAAAATCACATTTAGAAGCAGGAAAAAAAATATACAAAAGAAGGGAAGAGTAAATTTAAATTTTCCCTAATTAATAGGCATATATTTATTTCTCTCTCTAATTGGATAATCAATTTATTATTTTCCATATACATGTTAACTTTGGCATTAAGTAATTGACTACTATAAAATTTACCTAAAAGAGAGAGTGGGAAAAGTGGGGAAAAGTATTTAGTGATTCTTTCTCTTTCGTTTATGTTTTTCTTCTCCAAATGTAACGACCGACCCACCTTTTTGGACGGTTTAAATCGATAATAAACCACATATGTCAAAATCAAACCATTCAAAAGGGAGTATTGTTATGTGATAAATAAGAAAAGAAGAAAAGGAAATAAAACAAACACAGAATCTTACAGCGGAACGACAAAATATAATAACCAAATAAATAGTTCATGAAGCTGTTTACAAATAACATTTGATTATACTTTTACAATACATATCAGAGTTTCATACAACATGAATAAATAAATAAATGCAGCGAAACAACACGATGCAGCGGAATAAATAAATAAATAATATAGTATACAAATCTCCATCTTTGTCCACCAGAAAAGCAGACTTCGATACACTAAAAAGCTCAGACTGGCCCAAGCGGATTGAAAAGATAAAACACTCGAGTCAAAACTAAAGATTTTATGTAAGTTAAATTAACTGTAAATAAATATGAGTATAACGGCGTCAGAGATGTTTACGGGGTTTACATCTCCTATCCAGTGTCTAACGTGAGTGTAATAACTTAAGAGATGTTTGGGATTTCCATCTCCTAAGTATCTGTTAAACTATCTACATACATAGCACAATATGCTATTATAATAGTATCTACAGTAAAGTAAAGTATTAAAATAGCGTTAAGGCGTTACTCATATTCCCTTTAATGCATTTTATATAATGCCGTAGTCTATACAGATACTGTAAACTCCACCATAAACTAGTGGGCTATCAGGGAGCACCACATAGGTATGACACAAACCAAATTCGTAGAAGGCGCGATAAAGCATGTGACAAGGCATACAAGGCAATGCCAGGGTAGGATTCTACCGTTTGCAGAATCGAGCTGGTGGTAACGCATAGCATCTACTACCGCCCACTTCGAAACACACTCCCATAATCAAATAGAGGGGTGACCATCAAATCAATCACGAAGTCATAATATGGTATTGAAGAAGCATATCCGATTGGAGGTGCGACCTCACTTGGCCCAGGTATAGCTCCTATTTTAGTCACATCATGTTAACTCACAGGAGTCGGGGCTACATTAATAACTCATACAGAACCGTTCGCCAAACCATCATACTTCATTCTGAAATCTCCACCACGTATACAGTTGTTAAAGTGGTTTTCGGTTTTGGCAGAGAGTATGACAATATCCAATCCCAGTCTCTTTAACAACCAAATGCTTATTTCACACCGGATGGTTCTTTTACATTTCCAAAAGCGATTCATAATTGACATCAAAATATCATATTCAATTCAAACTACATCACTTTCGAGATTATATCACATTTGAAATCATAGCACTTTAGAAATCTATTTTCTTTCAAAATCATACGTTCCAAAATAGGTTAGACCCTCATTTAAAAATTCCATATTTACTCAGAACATGTTATTTCACTGGAAAATGTCACTTCAAATCTCAACTTAGGTTATAACATCATTTAATCATATTCGCTGTTAAATCAAAGAATTTAAATATAAACACTTCCACTTCACATATCTTGAAAATTAGAATTTTTTTGGATAGATATAAATAGTTTAGCATGTTTAAAATAATTTTTTAAATAGTTTGAAATACTTTAAAATAGTTTAAATAAATTTAAAATAGTTTAAATAGATTTAAAATACATTAAATATATTTAAAATAGATTAAATAGATTTAAAATAAATTGAATAGATCTGAAATAGATCAAATAGATGTAAAATAAATTAAATAGTTTTAAAATAGATAAATGGATTTGAAATAAATAAAAATAGATTTAAGATAAATTAAAGTAAATTTAAAATAAATTTAAATAAATTAAATGGTTAATTTGATTAAATAGTTTAAAATAGATTAAAATAGTTTAATAATTTGAAAACCTTAATAATCAGGATTTTTAAAATAACATCTTTTTACACAATTTATATTAAAATGAATTAATATCAAACTAGACTATTTCCTTCATTTCAACGCATCTGGACCACATCCAACTTTCAAATTTCAATTTAAATCCTTTAAACAATTCATTTAAACGAATTCCAATTTCACACTTAAAGCTTGAATTTTTGAAAATAATTCAGTTTATATAAATTAAATTTTTTTATTTCAAAATATCATTTAACTGAATTCAAATTTAACGGATTCAAAATCATTTAATTTAACCAATCCAGTGTCCGTATATAATTTTCTACCCTATGGTCAAGTGAGACAGACATCTATCATTTCAATACGCAACATATTTAAATTTACAAGTATATATCATTTCAACCTGCAATCTCAAATTTACATTCAAAATCCATAAAATCGCTTGAGTCTATCATTTCAACCCATAACGATTTTTCTCTAATCTATCAGATCGTTCGGGTATGTATCATTTCAACTCATTGGGAACTTGCAGTGTTATAACAATATTAAAATATAACATCCAGTCATCCAATATCAACAATCAAATCGATCACAATCACTATTCAAACCAATCAATAAACAACAACCATTAACTGATCATCAATAACAGGTATTAACAGAAAATTAATATTCAGTATTAAATTAAATAGCGATTAAATTCAACGAAAGTCAGATTTAACTGGACTGACAATTTAAATATACCAAACATCGAGCAATTAATTTCAAAACATATCGTAAATTCAATTTAACTAACATAAGATAATCTAGTAGTTGTGAGTGGGTTAAAACATCCACCTTTGAATTTTCGACGATTTAAAATCCAAATAAAGCCTAAAAATCCAATAGTCTCAGAATTCATCCAAACTAGTTCCATAATGTCTGGAATTCTGATATGATCCTAACGAAACAAACCTCGCATAAATCTGAATTCATATGCAAAAGATATTGACATTAGAAGATATACAATTTAAATTAGAAAATAAATAAAATAATAAAACGGAGAAAACACGTCACTTAGAACACAGAGAAACCCTAGCCATCACGAATTGTAGCACGTTCGAACCCACATGGCCGCCACCTCAACTCATCATTGCACCGCCTATATTGATCGATCCAAGCTTTGAAATCATAGACGAGCTCGCCTCCACCTACTCGACACACCACGACATCCCTCCTATCACCAGCGACCACAAATGGAGCAGCCGTCGCCGTTGCATTTTTAACCTAATATAATTTTCCACACATATCTGACCGATGATACGACGAACTACCCACACGAATGAACTCCCCTCGACCCTCTCCACGCATCCATACCCACAAATCAACGATCCGATGATGTTGATCATCCTCCAATTGGATGGCCGAAATTTATCCCTCAATTTCTGGCAAACTGAGAATCAATTGCAAAAAAGAATAGAACATTTGAATTGCGCTCGTCGAGATCTTTCCAATGATATACAATTCGATATAGTTTGAGGTGTTTTAATTTTGAATCTGGTTTTGAAATTGGATTTAGGGTTTGTAATTTAAAATTGGTTTCTGCTATTGAAGAAAGGAATAGACAGAAGTTGATGTACGTATAGAATAGATTGAAAGACAGCTAAGGTTTGAGAAACAAAGTCTATTTTTAGGAACAAAGCCCGATAAGAATGAATAACACAAATTGATTTGAATTGATAATTACAACCCGAAAAACCCATTTCGCTTCTAAAATGAAAGTGGGTCATCCCATATATTAAAATAGACGTTTTTGATATTTTCAAACTCAATGGAACATGTTTCAAGTCCTAATTCCATTGTATGAAGAAGGTAGCTTTTAAAATCAGCTTATTTCAAATTGATTTTAATTAAATTGATTTATAAGCTCACGATCAAAAGACAAGTCTGATCGCTACGAAACTTGAAATCCTACAATAATTCACCGTTGTGGATCCGATGAAACCGGTTTCATCGAAATCTAAGTCAGTGGCCAAAATGGCTATTTTCATGTTAATTAAATATATTAATATTAAATTAATTAAATCAACTTTTCAATTCCAATTTTATAAATAAAGAAATTTATCATTTTTGATTACTTAGTAACTTATAATCTTTTTAAACCAAGTTTTCATATCAATTCAATGTTGAATATTACACTAGTTACAGACTTACGATTTTCAGTTTCAATAGCAATAAATTCAGTTGATTATTAAATTAAATTCCAATAAATCCATTTATTTGATCTTTCATCTTATTCTTCAATCCATTATCATCTTATTATATTTGTTTATATCTTATTATATTAATATTCTACAATTATCATCTTAATTCATATTAACGTAATATTTAATTACACTTATTGCAAAAAAATTCCAATCGATTTCCAATGAATTAAATGGTGAATATATAATTAAATCATTGTTATCAAACACATTTCAATGTTTATTGTTAACAAATAAAACAAATAAATTCACATCGATTGTATTTTTTTATTTACAATTTCTAACCAATGTAACTTTACAATTTGTTACAATTAATTGAGATTTCATTCAATTAGTCATCTATTACGTTAAATTTGCATTGTTAAACTTTATTTCTTTATTTACAATCTATAACCAATTATGACTTTACAATCATTTCAATTAATTTGACTTACATTAAAATAGTTATCAATTTCATTAAATTTAACATTATTGCATCTTATTCTAGTTATTCCTTCATTATTATATCTTTAATTTTTAATTTTTTTCGCAACATTAAATTTCGAAACTTAATTAGTTAATTAATTTAATTTTGCAAAATTACGGGTCGTTACACTCTCCCTTACTCAAAACTTTTCGTCCTCGAAAAGGGAAAAGAAGAAGTTAAGGAATTAATATATCTTATTCAAAGCATTCTATTTATAAACAATTAATTAACATAATTAAATAATTTAAATTAAATATATCAATTTATAAACAATTAAATCCTTTCGTATTCAAGTCCAATAAAAGTTTGAAAATAACTTTACTTTCAAAAAAAATTCTAAGTACAAAATTCACAGAAAATTTCGACAGAGTTCCTTTGTACGGAGATGTCTGGGAGAAATAATAATATCAATAATAACAATATATATATATATATATATATATATTTCAAAATAAATACCCCAAACCATGGAAAAACAATATAATATCGCTATAAAACCATAATCCAAAAACGTACCTATTTGTCAGGTAAACAACGCTTATTTACGAAACCAGAAGCAGTAGGTATGCTTCCATAAACCTATGTTTCACTTATATACAAATCCAAAGAAGTTAATAGTCATGTAAAGATAAATATTTAAGTTGTTTCTGTTAGTAAAAACCAAATCAACACAACATAACAACAAGCACTTGCAAATAAAACCATAAATCATCACATTCAAATTAAAGAAATTAACCATCCATCCATAGCAACCAAAACAATTGGTTTGTTCGAGTTCCAAACTTTTAATCGTATAAAATGGTAAATAACTACTAAGTATACCATACACTCAACTGTCTTAGATAAAACTTAATAGATTATTCATACATTATTATAAAGTCAGAGTATCCTTTCTCGACCATCCATATGCCAAAAGAAACAATAATTTCAAATGTCATTTAAGTTTATTCTTATTAATCCCCTTTAATATTATTTATTGTTCATTTTTCATACAATGATTATTCTCTTTAATTTACATTCATTGTTTACAAAATTCATTTCTCATTCATTAATATAATGCCATTTCCATTAATATATTTTTTTTTGCCTACATATGTTCTTTCCATTCAAATATTTAAAATAATCGACGAATTCGTTACTTGAGTATTACATACAATTTATTTCAGTTTACTTCACATTTATTATTTTCTTTGATTTCCTTTTAACGTCAATATTCATGTGTGAAGCAACTCATATTTATTATTGTCTTTATTTTCACATTTATTTCTTTTATATATAGTATTCACTTTTACTATTCATTTTAATTACAAATAGTTGCAACATTAACTTACATTCATAATCATTTGCTTACAATATTCACTGTTCTATTAAATTTAGTTACTAGTATCTCAGATTATTAATTTAAGCTCATAACATTTCTGTAAAATCGGAATTTTTATTTATAGAAATAATTCCATTGAACGCTTTCTTTATTTAAGTTTTACTTGTATAATATTCTATTATATATTTTTATTTAACATTTCAACTTTTAATATTTTGGTAAGTTATATATATATATATATATGTTTTAAGAATGCAATTGAAAGTTACACAAGTTATCTCATTCACTTTAGTTAACAAAATGTAATTACATCTTCTAAAATTTCACTATTCTTTAATTTACAAGTTTCCAATTTCTTACACATTTCATTGATCACTTAGCATCTAGTTTCTAATTACACATTTTAGAAGTTTTCAATTAGCAAAATAGTTAATGTTTCATTACAATAATTGAAAACTACTAATTGTCAGAAAGTTTAAGAACTGAATCCCAGATTCATTTTAGTCAATTTGAAAATGATATATATATATATATATATATATATATATTACAGATCGAATCATATTTAGGAATTCAAAATTAAGATTTATTCAGCAAAACAGATGTGCAGTAAAACTACTACAGCAGCCTTCACACTTTGAAACTTGAAAATAAACATCGATGATGCATGCACTTATTACCGAAATTATTTTCTAGCAATAGAGAGGGGGGTACATAACTTATTTCCTTTAAAAATTCCTTTAAAACATTTCATTCAAATCATATTGAAATATTAATATCAGAAAATACTTCCAACTAATAGTAATATTATATTCCAAAATCTTTTGAAAGCAAATTTTCCAAAATCCCGGAACTTAAATTTTCAAATTCCAATTTATTTTTACTCTACTTGTAAATCCTATTTTACAATCAATATTTATGAAATTTCACTTCTTGACAAACAATTGTATCACATCCAATCATATCGTTTATAAAGTTTATCTATTTATATATAAAGTATAATATTAGTAAAGTTATTTCATTTACCCATGTTTCAAAAAAAAAATTGTCGGTCTGCCCAATTAAGTGTTTAGAAATCCCTATCGATGTCATATTATTCTATGTATTGATCAGAATTTATAAATACTAAACAGAACAAATTAACACTACAAACCCCTTTGTAACACCAACAAATACGCTCTCTCATATATATACACTCAATGACTCATTCTGGGGTATTATTACCCAATATTTATTCAGTCAAACCCCGCTAAGGTTATCGCTAAACCAAAGCTGTGATACCAAATGTAATGGCCCACCTTTTTAGACCGTTTAGATTGACAATAAACCACATATGTCAGAATCAAACCATTCAAAAGGGAGGATTGTTATGGGTAAATAAGAAAAGAATGAAATAAAACAAATACATAATCTCATAGCGAAATGACAAAATATAATAATTAAATAAATAGTTCATGAAGCTGCTTGATTATACTTTTACAATATAGATCAGAGTTACATACAACAGGAATAAATAAATAAATGCAGTGGAACAATATGATGCAAAGGAATAAATAAAATAAATAATATAGTATACAAATCTCCATCTTCGTCCTCCAGAAAAGCAGTCTTCGATACACTGAAAAGCTCAGACTGACCCGAATTGAAAAGACTAAACTTTTGACAGAACCAAAGATCTTATGTAATTTAAATCAATTGTAAATAAATATGAGTGTAACGGCGTTAGAGATGTTTATGGGGTTTGACATCTCCTAACCAGTATCTAATGTGAGTGCGATAACTTAAGGAATGTTTGGGATTTCCATATCCTAAGGATCCGTTAAACTATCTACATATATAGTACAATACGATATTATATAGTGTCTACAGTAAAGTAAAGTATTAAAACAACGTTAAGGCACTACCCATATCCCCATAAACACATTTATATAATGTTGCAGTCTATACAGATAATGTAAACTCCATTGTAAACTAATGGGCTATCAGGGAGCAATCTATAGGTATGACACAAACCAAACTCGTAGAGTGCGCGATAAGGCATGTGAAAAGGCACGCGTGGTAATGCAAGAGTAGGATTCTACCGTTTGCAGAACCGAGCTGGTGGTAACGCATAGCAGCTACTATCGCCTACCTCGAAACAGACTCCCATAATCAAATCGAGGGGTAGCCATCAAATCAATCAGAAAGTCATAATATAGTATCAAAAAAGCATGTCCGATCGGAGGTGCGACCCTCACTTGGCCCTGGTATAGCTTCTGTTTTAGTCACATCAAGCTGACTCATGGGAGTCAAGGCTACATTAATACCTCATATAGAATCGTTCCCCAAACCATCCTATTTCATTTTGGAATCTCCACCATGTACATAGTTGTTAAAGTGGTTTTCGGTATTGCAGAGAGTTTGACAATATCCGATACTGGTCTCTTAACAACCAAATGCTTATTTCACACCGGATGGTTCTTTTATTTCCAAAAGCGATTCATAATTGATATCAAAATATCATGTTCAATTCAAACTATGTCACTTTCGAAATCATATTCACTTTCGAGATCATATCACATTTGAAATCATAACACTTTAGAAATCATATTTTCTTTCAAAATCATACTTTCCAAAATAAGTTAAACCCTCATTTAAAAATTTCATATTTACTCATAATATATTATTTCACTAGAGAATATCATTTCAAATCTCAACTTAGGTTATAATATCATTTATCATATTCGCTGTTAAATCAAGGATTTAAATATAAACACTTTCACTTTACGTATCCTGAAATTTAGAAATTTGTTCGGATAGTTATAAATAGTTTAAAATAAATTTTTAAATAGTTTTAAATAGTTTAAAATGTATTATAAAAGTTTTAAATAGATTTAATATATTTTAAATAAATTTAAAATAGTTTAAATAGATTGAACATAGATTAAATAGATTTAAAATAGATTAAATAGATTTAAAATAAACTGAATAGATTTGAAATAGATCAAATAGATTTAAAATAAATTAAATAGTTTTAATATAGATAAATAGATTTAAAATAAATAAAAATAGATTTAAAATAAATTAAAGTAGATTTAAATAAATTAAAATAGATTTAAATAAATTAAATGATTAATTTGACTAAATAGATTAAAAGAGTTTAATAGTTTGAAAATCTTAATAATCAGGATATTTAAAATAATATCTTTTTACACAATTTATATTAAAATGAATTAATATCGAACTAGACTATTTCCTTCATTCAACATATCTGGACCACATCCAACTTTCAAATGTCAATTTAAATCCTTTATACAATTCATTTAAACCAATTCCAATTTCACACTTAAAGCTTAGATTTTCGAAAGTATTTCAGTTTATATAAATCAATTTTTTATTTCAAAATATCATTTAACTGTATTCAAATTTTAAGGATTTAAAATCATTTAATTTAACCAATCCGGTGTCCTATATAGTTTTCAACCTTATGATCAAGTGATACAGACATGTATCATTTCAATCCGCAACTTATCTAAATTCATGGGTATATATCATTTCAATTCGCGATCCCGAATTTACATTCAAAATCCTTAAAATCGCTTGAGTCTATCATTTCAACCCATAACGATTTTTCCCTAATCTATCAGATCGTTCGGGTATGTATCATTTCAACCCATAGAGAACTTGCAGTGTTATAATAATATAAAAATATAACATTCAGTCATCCAATATCAACAATCAAACATCCATCACAATTACTATTCAATTAATCAATAAATAATAACAACCATTAATTATTCATCAATAACAGGTATTAACAAGCAATTAAAATTCAATATTAAATTAAATAGCGATTAAATTCAATAAAAGTCAGATTTAACTGGAATGACAATTTAAATATACCAAACATCAACCAATTAATTTCTAATCACATCATAAATTCAATTTAACTAATATAAGATAATCTAGTAGTTGTGAGTGAGTTAAAACATTCACGTTTGAATTTTCGACGATTTAAAATCCAAATAAAGCCTAAAAGTCCAACAGTCTCAGAATTCACCCAAACTAGTTCCATAATGTTTGGAATTCTGATATGATCCTAAAGAAACAAACCACGTGCAAATCCGAGCTCATATGCAAAAGATATTGACGTTAGAATATATACGATTTAAATTAGAAAATAAACAAAATACTAAAATAGATCAAACACATCACCTAGAACATAGAGAAACCCTAGCCATTGCGAAATGTAGCACGTTCGAACCTTCACTGCCACCACCACAACTCATCATCGCACTGCCTACAATGATCGATCCAAGCTTCCAAATCATAGACGAGCTCGCCACCACCTGCTCGACACACCACGACCTCCACGACATCCCTCCTATCACCAGCGACCACAAATGGAGCTGCCACCGACGTTGCATTTTTAAAACTAAGCGAATTCTCCACGCATATCTGATCGTTGATATGACGATCTACCTATACGGGTGAACTCCCCTCGACCCTCTCCACTCATCCGTACCCACAAATCGATAATCCGATGACGTTGATCATCCTCCAATTGGATGACCGGGATTTATCCCATAATTTCTAGGAAAATTGAGAATTAATTGTAAAAACGAACAGAAGATTTGAGTTGTTCTCATCGAGGGCTTTCCAACGATATACGGTTCAATATAGTTTAAGGAGTTTTAGCTTTGAAATTGGTTTTGAAATTGGATTTAGGGTTTGTAATTTGAAATAGGTTTCTGCCATTGAAGAAAGGAACAGACAGGAGTTGATGTACATACAGAATAAACTGAAAGATAGCTAGGTTTGGAGAAACAAAGTCTATTTATACTAACAAAGCCTGATAAGAATGACTAAAACCAAATTGATTTGAATTGACAATAACGACCCGAAAAGCCCATTTCGCTTCTGAAACTAAAGTGGGTCGTCCCATATATCAAAATATATGTTTTTGATATTTTTAAACTCAATGGAATAGGTTTCAAGTCCTAATTCCATTGTATGAAGAAGTTAGCTTTTAAAATCATCTTATTTCAAATTGATTTCAATTAAATTATTCCTACGCTCACGATTAAACGACAAGTTCGATCGCTACGAAACTTGAAATCCGATAATAATTCACCTTTGTGGATCCGATGAAACTGGTTTCGTAGAAATCCGAACCAGTAGCCAAAATGCATATTTTCATGTTAATTAAATAAATTAATATTAAATTAATTAAATCACTTTTTAATTTCAATTTTACAAACAACAAATTTTATCATTTTTGATTACTTAGTAACTTATAATCTTTTTAAACCAAGTTTCCATATCAATTCAATGTTGAAATTACATTAGTTACAGCGTTCAGTTTCAATAGCAATAAATTCTATTAACTATTAAATTAAATTCCAATAAATCCATTTATTTGATCTTTTATCTTATTCTTCAATCCATTATCATCTTATTACATTTGTTTATATCTTATTACATTAATATTCTACAATTATCATCTTAATTCATATTAACGTAATATTTAATTACACTTATTGCAAAAAAATTCCAATTGATTTCCAATGAATTAAATAGTGAATTTATAATTAAACCAATGTTATAACTTACCAATTCAAACACATTTCTATATTTATTGTTAACAAACAAAACAAATAAATTTACATCGATTTTATTTTCTTATTTACAATTTCTAGCCAATGTAACTCTATAATTTATTATAGTTAATTGAGATTTCATTCATTTAATCATCTATTACGTTAAATTTACATTGTTCAACTTTATTTATTTATTTACAGTTTACAACCAGTTATGACTTTACAATCATTTCAATCAATTTGACTTACGTTAAAATAGTTATCAATTTCCTTAAATTTACATTATTACATCTTATTCTAGTTACTTCTTCATTATTAAATCTTAAAATCTTAATTTTTTCACAACATTAAATTTCAAAACTTGATTAATTAATAAATTTAATTATCGAAAATTATGGGTCGTTACACAAAACACTAAGCAGCCATTTCCATAAAGTTTAAGACTCTATTCTTAATTAGGTTATTGATTCTATTTTTGTTTTGTTTACGTTTATTCGATAGAGTAATTATGAGTAATTATTATTTTTAGAATTAATATAAATAGTGGTTGGGTGGAACCTTGTGTGTTGATTTTTTTTACTTTCTTTGTGTTCTGGAACTATCGAAACCACTATTTGTATTCAAATATCATTATTTCTATCCATTTATATCCCTTTGTGACTTAGGTGATATAAAATCCTAAGGCCAGCCGTCGTAACATTTTTATCCTTTGTTAGGTTTTGCACAGCAAAAGTCCTAACAAATTGGTATCAAAGTTATATCATCGCAAGCCTAAGGATAATTTTGAATTTAAAAAACATTGAGATGTCAGACTTAATTTCTTTCTCAAAGGTTGCTCTTTCGAATGGAAAAAATTAGGGTATTTGAAAGCCTAAGATGGAGAACATTTTATACCTCAACGATCTTCAGAAGCCAATTGAAATGATGGGAAGAAACCCTCAAATGTAGAGGAAGGAAAATGGAAGAAGATTGACAAGAGGACGATTATGCTGATTCGCTAATACCTTCATGGTTAAGTTTTCCACCATGAGTCAAAATAGTTCTACTGGTAAGACTTTCTTATTCGAAAATTGATTCGATTGAGGCTAGATGAAAATAAGTCTGTAGTAAAGCATTTGAACAAATTTTAAGATGTAATAAATTAGTTGAGAAGTATAGGTTCTAAATTTGATGATGAATTATAGGCCCTTTAGTTGATAAGTACACATCCAAAGAGTTTGGAAACATCGGTTGTGTCTTTGAGCAACTCAAATGCTAATAGAACTATCTCATTGGATACTGCTTAGAGTGTTCTCTTGAATGAAGAGCATAGAAGGAAAAGGTCAATCTTGAATTTAGTTCATGATGAGTTTATGGTAGCAAGGGACTCAAAGTGGGATATAAAATTAAAGAAAAGGTCGCTAACGGTAAAGGTATGTCAAAAAGTACCACTTTTTATTATTGTCATAAAAAAGATAATATTTGCAACACGCATGAAGCATATAAGAGGGATCAAAAGAAGGCTATATATAATGATAGTGATAGCGATACATGTGCCAGCATAGCCGAAATAGCGACAATGACACTTCTTTACATGTGCCAGCATAGCCGAAAGTAGCGACAATGACACTTCTTGTGATGTCCTCAATTGTGATGTTAAGCCTTGAAAGATGGATTCATGCGCTAGTTTTAATATATGGAGTGATGTGAGATGTTTTTGTTCTTATAGGAAGGATGTTGATGTGATGAGGACTACCAATGTTATAGATATAACAGTTTGTGATATTGGATCTATCCAATTTTGTATGCATGATGGTGTGGTTAGAGAGGCCTTAGACATGAGGCGTGTATGTACTAGCTCATATAATCTAATTTCTTAGTCATTTGGACTGTCATAGTTTCACTTATGATATTCAAGGTGGAGTTTTAAGGATGATTAAGGGTGGTCATATTGTGATGAAAGGAGTATTAAACGATGGAAATCTTTATAGATTAGTTGGTCATGTGGTTGACAAAAGGAAGAAAATAATAGTTGGAGAGCCTTGCTTAAGAGGTGAGTGTGTGCACTGCTTTTGATGGTCATGTTGACGATCATATTTTCGATAAGGGAAAAATTATTTATGATGCTGAAATTTCAAAATCCATTTGCATATCTCCCCGTGGGGCACCATAGAGTTGGTCAACATCTTTTGACAGTAGGAATCCCTTTATGTCACATGCAGCCAAAACTAATATATACACCACTCCACCTTTATTATTTTTTATGGTATGAGACTGTTATTTCCAATATGCACCCGTTACCCATATTTAGTACGAGATACTCTAACAAATCTTCACCTTGGCTCGCATCCATTCATGCATCTTTCGCTATAAACAACTTCGATGCCTGCAACATATCAAAAATTTGTTCACTGCTATTCTACCAGATCCTACATAGCATGATCTAGCTTCGCCTTAAGTCTGATCTGTACAGTTAATGTGCATAGTGGTCCAATGGTGATAGAGGTGCAGAAAGCTACAGTGGAGATAAAGTGAGGATATAGCGGAAAATAGTGGAGCTGTAAAAAGCTTCAACAGATATAAAACCAAATATTTAAAGTTAATTTATTCTCATTTTCACATCATTTGTGTAGGAAAAAAATATTGTTTAATCTTATAGTACAAAACAGAATAACATCATGATTTATGCGGTCAATATATTTCTAACTTATATCGAGTACTTAAGCCTTAAAATTAAGTCTTTACCCTAACTTTATTGATTTGATTCAAAATAAAGTTAGTCAAATCAACCTTTTTATATTAATGTTGCTAGAGAAGGTCCTAAAAAGTCTAGATTTGGCATGTGTAGCAGAAAATAGCAGGCCTTACTTGGATCTACTGTTTAATAGTGTTATATCGAAAAAGCATAGCGATCGAAGAGTGTTATGATCTATAGCATGGGTTTTGCAAGGCTTTAGTGGGGCCTTAACTGCACAGAGTTTGACTACTTAAGACAAAATTACTAGCAACCATAATTGACAGATATCTTGCACACTGTTCCAAGCATTATCGTCAACTTTGGTACTATGTTGAAATTTCTAGATCCATCTGCACATCTTTCTATGGAGGAAACATAAAGTTTGGTCTTTATCTTTTGACCAAAGAATCTCTTTTTGTTATATGCAATCAGATCCATGTACATGTTATACCACTTCACATCTATTATTTTTCATGGTATGAGACTATTATTTCCATATGCACCCCTTACCTACATTGAATGCGGGAGGCCCTAATAGATGATGCTCGAGGTGTCAATGGTGATCATGTGGAGAGCTCAGGTCAAGTGGTGGATGGGTGTCGATTTGCAAAATCCACAAAGACTTTATGTAGATCTTTGTAGTACTACGAACATTTTTAGGGCCAAGTAGTGTGGTGTATCTCATGATGGGAAATAATCACTTATAAGCGAAGGTAGCATTTGTGATTTGGTGCGACTGAGAAAAAGAGAGTTATGATTGGTCTGAAGATGGTATTGTTTGCTTAAAAAATGGACAAACACCTCCAATCGATTTGTGGTGGAGCTATCTACTATGTGTATAATACAACTGTACAATGTATGATTGATTGTTACTTAAAACAACTTACAGTATACAGAAAAGAGAAGTGCAATAAACTAAAGTACATAAAAATTTATTATAGTCTGACCAAAATGTGCCTGCGTCCACTGTCACTTTGCATTACTTTCTTGGTGGATCGATTATACAATGATTAAAATGCAAAATACAACAATCTAGTATGAATTATGGCTCTTATGATCTTTGTACATAGAATATGTTCAGCTGTGTTTACTCTCCAAACTTGTCCGTCATTGCTGTTGAAAGCCTGGTATTTAAAGGAGTATAAATATAGGGAGGCCAGGCGGATAAAATACACCATTTCCTTATTTACCATGCTCAGTTAGGTTATTTCCATATATAAAAGATATGATCCAGAATTTCCACATATACAATATAGCATTTGCATAAATACTCTGTTCGACTCGATAAAAAATGAATGGTTCGGGGTAGTTGGTTTGGTGGATGGAGCTAGATATATTCATGGCCATGTTCATCTTTGACCTTTTTTTGTTCGGCAATCTTTCAATCACCGGAAAAAAATTCCTGCCCAAAAATTTTAATACCAGGCTAGAAATCTTGTCCGACACCCCTTCCATTTGGACAGAGATTTCTATTTGGTATTTAGACCATCGAATATGAATTTCTATTTGGTAGTTTTCCTATCGATCAGATGAATGTGGAGTTGATTTTCCTTGCCTTACCCTATGTTTCCACTTGTATTGCTTCATTAGTGTCTAGCCTTCCTATTTAGGACACTTAAACACATCATGCCCCTTATGCCATATACATTTTAACCCCTCATATCCCGAGCTTGAACATTTTGCAACTACCGTTCCATGGATGGAAACGTCCACAATACTTTCCCTTTTAAAGTACGCTTTGTAGAATACGAAGTTTGCTTTTTCCATTTCCATTAGTAAAGCTTGACAGTGTACACGTAGTGCATAGACCATTTTCTATAGTCAACTCATTTGCCTTCAATCCAGTGGTGTTCGGTCATTAACTTGTTCAATGGTTCCCTACCAAATAAGAAAATGGGTTTGGTATTAATCACCGAATAAACTTTTTTGTCCGATCATTTTCTATCGAATAGTGCTACTTTGATTTATAAATTTCAAGGCCCTGCACTACTCTCACTTTATTTTGTCGATACCCTATAACTGCAGTGTAAGTCTCTCTCCTTCCCATGCCAGCATCTTAGATCCTACCCCAATCATATCAAACTTTGATTTTTCATCATTTTCTCTGCAATCTATAAGGTGTGAATTCTTACTTGCTGATGTAACACCTAATGCACTAATTTTTTGCCATCGATTTTCATGCCCTACTATTTTGGTTCGTTGATGTAAAGATTAGGGTATTAGTCATTATGAACAATTGGGATTTGTACAATACCTTGGTTAGGATGCTTTAATCTTAGGCAAAATATTTTTTTTTAGAGATTCTAGGCTCTGTTCGGCTAGGATTTCAGTTGCCAAACAGAGATAATTGAAGGCTTGTGGGGCTGTCTTAGGCCATACTATCAAAGCCACAGTTGGTACTTGTAGTATTACTTAGAACTAGGGTATATTTTCTATTCTATGGTGTAATAGTTTGGTTGTAGGGTTTAGGAACACCGAACCAAAAGGTGGGATTGACATAATCAATAGCCTAACATTCTTAGCTATATAGTTTTACTCTTGTAACTTGGACCCTTATGTAGTTATGCACTTCGGTTCGGTAGTCATGGCCACTGACCATAAAACTAAGATAAATTTTCAAGGTCATAAGCTGCTCATAATCTAGCCATTGAACCAAAAGTATGAAGTTGGCCTTCTTATCATTCTAGGTTCATAAGTTCTTTCAATAATTTATTGTACTTGTTATGTAGAACACATGCATGCTCAATAGTTCTATACTCGTTCATCGAATTCTATAGAAACTTGAGCCTCCTCTTCATCTACTTCTACTAAGCTTACATCACTCAGACTCAGGGCCAGTCAGCCTAGTTCGTCTGCTCTCTGGTTCATGGATATGATCCTTCATAAGTATTAGTGGATCCTATTGAGTCCGCTTCCACCACTTTTCTTTCTAGGCGGCTGGACACCACAGTCGCCGTCTATGAATTACAAAGAGGAGATATGCTCTTACCGACCCCTGATCAACAAGCTCATGCTCCTCCCATAGGATATATGACTTACTCTAGGTACCATTTCATGGTAGGAGCCCCACCTTCCCTTCACTAATGGATTACAAGATTTTTGGCATATTTGAAGATTTCCCCACTTTAGCTATACCAGAATGGTATGTGATTTTGACCAGCCTCTACATCATGTTTGTATGGGAATTTTGGTTCCCTCCTATGCATAGGTAGATCAGGTTTCTATATGCAATTAATACCAAGGTGAAGGGCTCCCCATTCCATTATCTCGAGGCAGATAGCAAGTTCAAGCATGTAAAGGATTTATAATCTAAGTATAACATGTTCAAGTGAGAGTACTTATTAGGAATGATTCTCCTTACTTTAACCAATGACATTCGAGATGTAAGTTACCCTAACCATTTGTTTATTTTCCTCTCACCTGAGAGACTTTATGCTTATTGCTAATCCTTTTCTTGGTTATTTCCTTAATAGTTATAAAGGTTGCCATAGATAAGGAGTTGGAGGAGATGCTTGAAAATTTAAAGAGAATTCCAATGGAGTCAAGAGAAGTCCCTCTTATGGTGACTGATGAGACTCTGAGGCAACAAGACTTGTTGGTTGAAGGGCGTTCCATTGGGAAAGCTAGAGCTCTTTCAACACAAAGACCTACAAGAAAAGGAAGAGGAAATCCTTCTAAGACCGGTGATACAAGAGAGCGACAGCCTTCTCAACCTCCCGCTCTTGATGTTAAATTAGCTTCAGTTCCACCTAGCACTGAGATTGTAGAGGACATAGATGTTGTGGAACTAGAGTTAAATTCTTTCCAGCTTTAGTCTCTTGCCGCTGGCCGACTGAAGTCCCTCAAGGATTAGGAGGATGATGGTATTAAGAGTACTACTATTAAGGAGGACGACTCGTGTTCCTATGATATTGAGGCTACTACTTCCGACTAGAGTGAAGACCATTCCCCTAGACATCTTGGCCTCGATCCTCTAATGAACCTTGAAGTTTATGGGGCCTTGCATAAAACCTTTAGGTTGGAAAGTCAAGAGGAGTTCTTTCCTAGGGACAATACTATCTTCGATTATTTACAAGACCCGAAGTTAGTTATCGACTATGGGGACCTTGCTTTGCTAGCAGAGACCTTACAACAATTAGAAACACATGAGGACCCTAAGGGTTCATTTAAAAGCTACATGCACTTCACGCATCACTTTACATATGTTGCACTGATGGACTTCATTCATTATGGTATGATTTTAACATCCTATTCTGATATTCTTTACAGCAAGCATGAGTTTAAGGAGTAAGCTCCAGTTTAAGTTGTTGAGTCGGGACAACCCCTTAGAAAAGATTAAAATGAAGGCTTTTTCCTTTGGCCCAAGCCATAATATAGGGCAATGAGAGATAGAACTCAACATATGAAAGAATGTGTCCTACCATCTATCTGAGCACAAAGCCGATCGAGATAGACAAAGTGGTTCCCAAAAAAGGCCTCGCTCTCTTGGTAAATCAAAGTCTAGGATGCTTCGACCTCCATCTAAGTCTCCAAAGACAATGCCATTAATTCTTTTAGAGTCGGATACCTCCAAGAAGCAAGAGAAAACATATAGATGATAGAGCATCAAAGTTGTTTAATAGGCTTTTACTTCAGGAGCTGCTTCCAAATCTCAGGTTGAGGAAAAGGAGAAAAAGAAGGTCGTTGTCATCACCGACCTCAATGATCCCAATTCCAGTGAATTCCAACAAGTTTACTAGCTACGAGTTCTCTTGGATCGACTACTTACTAGTGCTTCCCTTACCTCCTTCAGTGACATAATTAACCATTTCAGAGATAGGATTAGCGGTTTGAAGGCGTTATCCAAATTTCGCACTAAAATGATACAAATGGGAAAGGAAGTTGGGCAACAAAATGTTGCACGAACCTAAAAATATTCGAGCTTTAAAATGAATTACATCAAAAGGCCGAGGGACATTGGGAGGTTGTCGATGCACTAAGAGAGCCCAGGCAGTTGAAATTGAAAAGCTTAAAAGCACCCATCTTTAGGAAATAAAAAAGTTGAAAGAAGATCGTGTCATCGATTTTAAGGCATCGAGGAATAAATACAACTCCAAGGAAAAGGAGTTGTATGAAGATCATAAAAATACAAAGGAAAAATACACGAATAGGTTGGGCAAAATCAAGGCCATGGATGACCGAGAAAAGGTTGGGTACTTAGAGTTATGTAATATGGACGAGGAATGGAAAAGAGAGAGAGGCCTCCCTTCAAGTGAAGGTGAAGCTATATTTGTTGAGAAGGAGACCGAGGCAAATACCACTAGGGAACTTTGGGTCGAGAACAAAGAGTTGAACAGCCAGCTAGATCCAGTTGAAGAGCTTCTTTACAAGGTATACTTTCAGATTATGTAATGGGGAAACTGAAATGGATGGATGACTACCCAGAAGTTATGGTCTCCATTCATCAAAGGTTGGTGCGGGAAGCTAGAGAGGTAAGTAAAAAAGGAGGGCTACCTTTTAGCCTTAAGGTCATTGAAGCTTGATTCTCCAAAGATGAAAGAGAGACCATATGCTAAAGTTACATTAAGTTGGCTACTAATAAGGATGCCTAAAAATAGCAGGAGGTTGGAGGTGCTAAGAAGGATGATGGTTCTACTTTTGTGGATATTACTCAGGGTTAGACTTCCAAACCAATAATATATGCCCCCATGCATGATTTTTCGCTAAATGTTTATCACATCTCTTCAGATAAGACTACCCAAAGCCATCCCCGAGACAATGCTCTGCCAGCCTCTAAAGGAGGTAGGATTCTCCTATATAGCCTATGGGCCACTATTCTACATTGGAGCCAGTTTGGGCAAGTCCTTTTTCTGATAGCCCCCCCAAAGGCTACGACTGATCCATCTGGATTTGGGGTGCCCTCAAAAGCTTTAGGGTCGAGGCTCATTCCATTTGCCCATCCAACTTCAAGGTAGAGGAAGAACGCAGAGTAATGATTGCTGGTTTGAAGATGACATAGAGGTTGAGGTCATGGGCTATAATAAAGGGACTGAGATTTTGACAAAGACAAGGTTCTCATAATAAGTGTAATGGCATAGTTCCCGGAGGAGATAGCCAAGGTTAAGCTTGAAATAATAGAGGAACTTGGACCAGTAAAGAAAAAACAAATTGAGCTTGATGTTGCTACCCAATCTAAGGCCAAAAAGGACCAGGAGAAAAAGAAACCCATGGGATCCAAGTCACCTGAGAAGAGCCATTTTTCCATGCCAAAGTGATGGTCGCCCTTCTTTTGATATAAATTATATACGTATTGTTTGTAAGTTAAGATCCTAATTGCACATGTCGAATTTTGATGACTTTGGTAGGGGCATGTGTGTATTATTCTCAATGATTGTGATTTTCAAACATTGACACTTGTTTGCATTATGATGGTTGGATGTTGCATTTTTTATAATCTATTTCCTTACCGTTCCATGTTATTTCTAGTTGACTGTTTTCACTAACACATGCATATCTCACATATATTTCAAACAAGATTTTCGCATTCACACTTTTTTTGCCTCAGTGTCGTTAAGCACTGACTTGCCTCGTATTATCACTTTGGCATCCATTCTCAAACAATCGCACTTTACTTCTTCACCACACTTGTTTAGTCATAATTATTATTGTACGGTTTCTCTGGGTCCTCATCTTTTGGGCCTCAGACTTTTGAATAGGTGAGCGTAGGAACCCATCAATGGTTGTACGCTTGTCCAATAGCAAATCTTTTCTTATCTTGGAAGTGATTGGTCAATGATCATCATTTGAGACTTCTGGGCCAATAGCCAATGGTGAATTACTTAGTCGATGGTTATGCCCTGACTACCGGCAAGTCTAGTTCACTATCGTCGGCTATAGTTTTCAAGCCGATCATTAGTAGTGAACCTCCCAGTTATGGGTCATATCCTGATTAAGGGTAAGTCCACTTCACTACTACGAGCCAAAGCATTCGAGCCGAACATCAACCTTGAACTACCCTGTCTGTGGTTATATCCTGACCATGGGTAAGTTCAATGCACCGCCACCGGCCAAAATTTTCGAGCTGATCATAGTGGTAAACTACCCTGTTGGTGGCCATTTCCTGACAATGGATAATTCCAGTTCACCACTACCAACCAAAGTTTTCGGACTGATCATTAGTAGTGAACTACCTATTCGACATTCATATCCTTTCTACTAGTAAGTTTGGTTCACCATAGCTAGCCAAAGTTTTCAGGCCAATCATCAGTAGTGAATTATCAAATCAGTGGTCATATCTTGACCATTGGTAATTTCGGTTCGTCACCGCCATCCAAAGTTTTCGACCCGATCATCGGTAGTGAACTACCTAGCCAATGGTCATATCTTGGCCAGATTAATTCTGGATCACCATTATTGGCCAAAGTTTTCAGGCCGATCGTCAGTGGTAAATTACCCAGTCGATAGTCTTAGTCTAACCAAGGGTAAATTAGGTTCACCACTACCAACCAAGGTTTTCATACGGATCGTAAGTTGTGAACTACCCAGTTGGAGGTCATATCACGACCACGAATAAATCTGGTTCACCACCCGTGTCCAATGTTTTCTAAGGGAAGATTCAGTTCTTTTTCAGCATGTTCTATCCTTGAACATTAGGGAATTTTGTTCCTTAAGTTATATAACGCTTATGTAGTGTGGGTGGCGACCTTTTTATAGACTAAATGAGCATGTGCGCTTACTCCCAACTCATCAACTCACCTAAAGGAGTTAGAAGAGGTGAACCATAGGTAACACCCCATTTAATGATTAAGCATTCATAATGATCTGAGTGAAAAAGAAGCCTGATACAATAAGATATTAAGAAATGCACATTTATTAATGATTACTTCAAAACTGCCTTTATTACAAGATAGTATTACTTAAATACGAAAATACAACAATAATTAAGTAAAATGACAATGAAAGTTTTGTGAGTTTCAAGCTTTTTTGAAAAAGACCTCGTCTGTCGTACTAAGAATGTATGCTCCATTACCTATGTCTTTGTTAATGACATACGATCGCACATTGAGTCAAGTGCTCCCTGTCTAGGGAATATTCGCTTTAAAATAAGGCCCCTTTCCTTAAGCGGGCAATGCCTAACTTTGGAGTTATATTGCTTGGCTACCTTCTGATTATATGCTACAACCTTTAGGGTAGCTTTGTTACGCTGTTCATTGGTCAAATCAAACAACATGTTCAACAATTCCTCGTTCTCATTCGAATCATAATGAATCTATCTGTGGGATGGTACTATGATCTCAACATGTAGCATGATCTCCAATCGGAATGATAAGGAGAAAGGGGCATGTCCTATTGCAATTTTTAAGAAGTGTTATAAACTCGTGGTTTCGGTAGGAGTTCATCCATCCATGCCCCCTTTGCCTTTTCTAGCAGCTTGTTGATGAGAGTCTTAAGAAACTTGTTGACTGATTCCGCATAACCATTAGCTTATGGGTATACCACTATGAAAAAACTCTTCTTTATCCCATGTCGTCGGCAAAAGTAAATAAAATCCTCGCTATCAAACTGTAATCTATAGTTTGAGATAATATGAGGTTTCCATACCTACATATTACATTCCAAACCAAAAAATTATGACCTTGGTAGAAGACATCTTAGTAAGTGGTTCAACTTCAACCCACTTAGTAAAGTAGTCTACTGCCATTATGGCATACTTAGCTGCACCCCTGGCCATGGGAATTTCTCCAGTCAGATCAATCCCCTAAGTTGCAAAAGGCCGATGGCTAACCATGTATGTCAGCTCAATCTACGACAACCTTGGGAATTTTGTGAACCTTTGGCACTTATCACATTTTTTCTTCTATTACATCGCATCATGATTTAACGTCATCCAGAAGTATCCATATTGCCACATCTTTTTTGCTAAAGTTTGCCCTTAGGGCGGTCCCAACAGCCGCCCTGATGTATATTATCCTATATCTCTCGAGCTTCCCATCCGGCAACACACCTCAATAGTGGGTTAGAGAACCATCTTCGATATAGCATGACATCCTGAATAACAAAGTGAGGTGCCATCCATAAAACCTTTTTGGCTTCGTTTCTGTTGTGCGGTTAGATTTTCTCACTCATATACTTCATACCTAAGGTCATCCAGGTTTCATCTCTATCAAAATTCATAATTGTGTTCATCTTCTCAAAGCTAAGGCTTGATAGGGCATTATAGGTACTAAGCCTAATAGTGGCCCGCTTTCCGGACTTGCCAATTTTCCCAATTCATTTGCATCCTAGTTTTCTTCCTTCAGATTATACTTGATCATTTAATGCTCCACCTCATTAAGTAATGCCTTTAGCGTTTTTAGCTAAGGCGTCAAGCATTCTCCTTTCGCTAGAAATTCCTTGAATACTTGGTTTAGAATCTGCTGAGATTCATTGTCCATGCATAGTAATCTAATTCCCAATTCCTTTTCCATTTCTAGCCTGCTATCAGCGCTTCATACTCAACCTCATTATTTGTTGCTTTGAACTGCACTCATACTATGTAGCTCAGCTTCCATCCCTCAGGTGTAATCAGCACTACTCTTGCACCAAAGTCATGCTCATCCAATGCTTCATCCATATAAATTTGCCATTTAAGAGCCTCCTCTTCCCGAGTTCCTAATTCTTTATCTTTAAAGTGAACTCAACAACAAAGTCTGCTAAGGCACACACCCTTTGACTGTCGTCCGAGGATGGTAGGCAATCTCATATTGGCTCAATTTGATACACCACTTTTTTAACCTTTCTGAAGTGTCAGGCCGATGTAGGATCTACCTCAATAGTTGACCTATCAACACATGAATAGGATGAGACTGGAAATAATGCCTCAGCTTTCGAGATGCTATAAGCAGATAGTAAGCTAATTACTCCAGCTTGGGATATCTATACTTTGGTCTAGTGAAATGTTTCTCATATAATACACCAAAAGTTGCACTCGGATATCTTCCCAAGCCAATGCTACACTCAAGACAAGTGTTGACACTACTCATGTATAGATCTTCCACTTCTATTGGAATATAAGAAGCGGTAGCTTCTGCAAGTGTTTTAGTAAGTTAAGAAACGCAATTAGACAATCATTTGTCCATGTGAACTTTCCTTTCTCCTTTTTTTAATGTTCCAAAGAGTGAAACACATTTATTAGTTGCCTTAGATTGAACCTGCTTAATTCCGCTACTTTACCATTCAAACTCTACATCTCCCTTCGTGTTTTAGGGATTTTGATGTCTTTTAAAGCTTGGACTTGCTCTCGGTAAGCTTTGATTCTCCTGTCATGTACGATGAAGCCTAATAATTTCCCTAAGGAAGCTCTAAAAAAAAAACTTTAGCAGACTCGGCTTTATTCTTAACTCCCATAAAACCCGAAACACTTCATCTAAGTGAGTAACATGGTCCTCGGCCTTCTTGGACTTTACTAATATGTCATCAACATATACTTCCATAGTCCTTCCAATTTGGTTTGCAAACATCTTGCTGACCAAATGTTGGTATGTTGCTCTAGCATTTTTAAGTCCAAACAACATGACTTTATAGCAGTAGAGTCTAAAGTCAGTAATGAAGCTATTTTGTTCCTGATCTGAGACATATATAACAGTTTGATTTTACCTAGAGTTGCATCCATAAAAGACAAGAGTTTATGTCCTACGGTCCCATTTACTAGTCGATCAATGCTTGGAAGCAGGAAATAATCATTAGGACATGCATCGTTTAGATGGGAAAAGTCGATGCACGTTCACTACTTTTCATTCGGCTTCTTCACCAATACCAAATTAGTTATCCATTCTAGGTAGCGGGACTCCCTAATGAATCTTTTAGCCAGTAGAGTCTTTACCTCCTCATTAAGAGTCGTCAATGACTTGGAGCCCATACTCCATTTCTTTTGCTTCACCAAGGTCTTCTTAGAACAATGCTCAAGGCATGAAATGCAATAGTAGGGGTGGTTTGTAATAACCTGGAAAATTTTAAAATTATAATATGGGTGTCTTATCATTTTTAGAACAAAGGGCAAAATGATCATTTACACAAACATTGGAATTTTGCGACAAGACTAGTGCCATTACGACTGTAACGGCCCGGAATTTCTCTACATTAATTTTTGAAAATTTAATTGATTTTAAATATTCAAATAGTAGGTATTATAATTAAAATAAAAACGCTTTTAAATAATAAATATTAAAGATAATATATTTTTCAAAATTAGTTTACAAAAATATTTAGTTCGAAGAAAAATCGAAAAGGTGACCGAAAACTATTTTTCGAATTTTCGACATTTCATCATATAAAAGCTATTTGAAATGTTGTGAGCCTTGTTTATATTTGAAATAATATTTAAATGGTTAAGAATGTAAATTAGTTAAGACATACTGGTATATACATAGTATGTATACTTAAGTATATATGTGTATACTAAAAGATGCCTTAAGAGACATGATTTGACATTTAGGCAACTAAGTACAAAACAAATTTAAACATGTTTTATCATCAAAAGTCGGGAGGGGGACATGAAGGTGGCTGAAGGACATAAGGTTTATGAGGCTAGGTGAGGTGGCAAAAGAGTAGTGGAGGGTAAATGACATAGGGTGTTTAGGTAATTTACACTTTCACTTGCTTATAAGTATCCATTTCCCTTCTTCAATTTCACCTCTTTTACTTCTGCTATATCTTTCTTATAACTTAATCAAATGGAGCATTTCTTTATGTCATGCCGTAAAAAATTCAAGTGGCTACATCTTTTATTTGAACCACTTCTTCCAATTTTAAGCTTAACTATGTCCAAATCTCATTTCTTTACAGAGCATTTTCGAACCTAGAATTTTAAGTCTGAAAATGGTACTTCTTCTTTTGACCATATATTCTTCAAGAATACTTAAAATCGAGTAATTGTTTTTTTTAATTATAGATAAAAGGATTTTCTAAAACTTTCCTTTTTACTACTTTTAGAAAATCCAAGAGTAAGTAGTCCAAAAAGCACTTGTAAAATGACCTATTTTCGGGTTCATTTTTGAGAGTTTGATGATTATCTAAAGTCACCCCACCTTACTAAAACAAGTTTTAACTTCATTCTTCTTTCAAGGCCTAGCCTACCTAATGTATTGAAGGTCCAAGACTCCATCTTTTACTTAGGAATGGAAATGCTAGGTCATACCCAAAGTTAGCGAGAGTTTGGATAGCTTTCGGCGAGTAAAACTCTTACCTTTTTTGGGAAATATATTTCTTTAGTAATATTGTGATTATGTTGCTTGCTTAGTTTGAATATGATGTGAATTTATTCATGTTTAGTTTGGAAATGTATATGTGTGATGGATGCAAGAAGGTTAAGAAAATATTAGTTGGCAAACTAGTTAGTAAGTAAAATTTTACTCTCAAAAAACCAAAGCTTTAAACTATATTCATATTCATATTTATTGCCTTTGGATGCTTATTACATGTATGGCTAAATAATTGCTATGCAATGTTTGGTTGTGTTGATAATATTATAAACTTTTTTGTCGTACTCTCCGTATAGCGATAGTCGTTATATCAACACTTTTAGAAAATCGGTTCTTATCAAACCATTTGGTTTCATCTTTGTGCTTGGAATTATTTTACTAGTTAAGCAAGATTTTGATTAATGAAGTTTTCAAAAATAATTAATTACTTTAACAATGATCATTTAATTTAATTAATTATTTAATTGATAAGGATTAAGGTTAACTAATTAACTTATTAATAATGTGTTTTAATTTAACTAATTACTTAGTTAATGATGTTTTAAATTTAATTAATCATTTTATTTAATGATGTTTAAGGGTAATTTATCCTTTGAAAATGATGGATTTAAAGTTAATTAATCAATTAATTAATGTTGTTTTAAAATTAATTAATATTTTTTAATTAATGACTTTTAAAAGAAAATCAACTTGTTTTAACTTTAATTAATCTTTCCTTAATGATGGTTTAAATTGATTAATAATTTTAAAATAATGATATTTGATTATTGATTAATTTAATGAATTATATTTAAATTTAATTAATTAATTAAATTAGTGATGTTTTAAAGGTGATTTACCCTTTTAATTAAAGGTTATCGGATTAGTTAATCAACTTAATTTATGAAGTTTCAAAGTGAATTTATCAAAGTAACAAGGATGTTTTGACTTTTTTTTCATTTAAATAATTATCCATTAATTTAATTAATTATGTTTTACCAGTTAATTGGACTAATAAGGTTTAAAGTGGTTTAGCCTTTTTATTATTTAAAGTCATTTGAAGTTCAAAAATCAAATTGTGTGATGAAGTTTGAAGTTAATTAATAAATGTAATAAAGATGTTTTGAGTTATTAAATCCTTTTTAAATTGAATTTTGAAGTCGGTGAACTCTTTTAACAAAGTGTTTTAAAGCTAATACTTGTAATGTGAGGCCAAGCATGAATTTGGGTTTTTAAAAGAAATGGTTTGATTCGTTTAAGGAAATGAATTAATTTCTGTTAAGCGATTCACTTATATGGAAATGGTTTATTTGTATACTTAGCACGAAAGTCAAAGAAGTAGACTTGTCGTTATTTTGAAAGTAAAGAATAACCGTGAGACATGACTTTGAGATAACACTACCTTCACTTATCCGGTACTATTGTTAAACAAGAAATTGTTCAAGTTGGAATTCGATGAGTGGCGATAAGTATACAAGACTTAATTTCCATATACGACCGTCTTATATCCTCGATAGTTGGTTTATCAACTACCGGTTACTTTAGTTTCTTTATTATCGTCATTCTAAGACGATATGTTTCTCTATTGAGCTTTGATATCCGTTGTCGAAGATGACTGAAACCAAAGAGCGAGTGGGGGCCAAGCTATGTGGGGTTGCTCCCATTAGGGTATTTTTACATCCACTCAATATTGGATTCATTGTTGCACATTGAGATGTGAAGTACCCGGATTCTCGGCAAAAATATGCGAGGTCCGGCTTGGATGTTTCCGAGAGCCATCAGAGTTCTCAAGTATATTTCTAGAGGTATGCTTCCGGTAATGCGGGCGCACCGTCCTAGTTGTTGTTGCAATTTTTTTTATATTTGAACCTTTGAATTTGTTTTCTTTAAATGTAACAGGAAGAGCCAACTACTCTTCACCGTGTTCAATTATTGATTTTGTCCATTACATCGAGTTTGGATAGTTATCTTGTTTAGTCCATTCTATCAAGTTTGGATTGTTGTCTTTTTTATCCATTCTATCCAATTTGGATTTTTATTCAGTCTATTTCCATTCTTTAAAGTCTGAATGTTATAATTATACCCATCTTCTATGTTTGGATTTGTTCTTTATTGTTAATTTCTGTTTTTGTTATGTTTGGTTGTTGTTTATGTGTGAGAAAACCCATTCCGCGTTAGCTGAGTAGTCCCACATATTATTATTTAAATGCACCCCATTTGTTTCATAGTTTTACTCATACCAAACATTTTGTCTAACCCGCTTTGTTTATTTTCACTAAACTCTCAGGTGCTCAATTATATTTGTGTAGTCTGAGAATAGCAAGTTTTCTTCGGAGCTCTTTGAAGACGGTGATCGAGCAAGCAGCTCCTTAGTTATCTAGTTATTTATTTTAGCCATACGATTATGTAGGTGTGTTTTGTACCTTAAAAATGTAATGTTATAACGTATAGCTACAAATTTGTTTAATGTAGTATTTTTTTTCTTATAACTCTGATAACTCCTTATAAGGAGTACCCTTTTGTATTATATCATTTTATATTATATGTAACCATTCTGTTGTGAGGTTTATCCATTCTGTCTTGTTCTGTTATTTGTTTAACTCCAAGATAACTTATCTTTCGGGTGCTTGGGCAATGGTACATGAATACCGAGGATACATTAAGTATTGTTCACAGGGATAAAAAAGGTGGGTCGCCATAGATGGTATCAGAACATAGGTTTGGCGAACTTCTAAGCCCTGGTGGGGTAAACTCTCTAAGGATAGGATTAGTAATATCCTAGGGTAAGTTTGAGAGTATAAATATATATTTAGTGCGTATTTGTTAGTACAATAAAAATGTTTTTTTATTGTGTTGTTTGATCCATTGAGTGTTATATGAATTCTGGTCGATGCGTTTGATCAACGTTATCGATAGGCATTCCTAAACGCTAGAATAGATCTACCAATACGGTACTGTTTTAAAATGGTAAATGAAATAATTTTACCTAATAATATTATATATATAAGAATTATTTTCAAAACTAATATAGTTGTATGGTTGAGTTAATTATTTAAAAATGATAATATTTTATTGTTATCATTTAAGAATTTGATTAGTTATGCTCCTTCAGTTTGAGCACTAACTATTGTTGAATAATTCATACGGAATTTTCCTTAATAAGATATATGTTGAGTAGATAAGAATTAGGGAATCATGGAGTGATCCCCTTGTGAATTAAGTTTCACAGTTTGATTATAAGGTGTTCAACGAAAAGGTGAAGTTAAAAGTCAGTTTTTAATAATGTTAACCTAAAGTAAACTTGTAATATATTTTTTATTAATATAATCTAAATGGTACCAAAAAATAATAATGATGTAATAAAATAAATAAATAAATAAAATTTTAGAGAATTATTTAAATATGAGTTAATCCACACCCAAATTTACTATATAATATATATGTGATGCTATAAACTATTGTTTATTTCTTGGATGATAGTTAGATTTGTTTGATTGATTAATAGAAATTAATCTTGATATTTCATTTAAACCATTTAAGTGTCGTTATAGCAATTTCCGCTATACCATCATTTATTAAATATCATCCCCTAAACCCTTGTGTGTGTTTGAACTTGAGCTAGTATTTTCACGAAAGTAGATGTTTAAAATCCATTAATCATCTTGATTAATGATATTTTAAATTAATTAATCATTTTAAATAATGATATTTAAAATGAATTAAACTTTTTTATTAATGATCTAAATTTAATTAGTTATTTTAAGTAATGATATTTGAATTTAAATAATTATTTTAATAAATGATATTTAAAAGTAATTATCCATTTTAATTAATGATTATTTGAATTTAATAAATCGTTTGATAAATAATAATTTAAGTTGGTTAATTGATTTAATAAGTGAGTTTAAGATATATTAATTGATTTGATGAAAGTGTTTTGGAAGTAATTAACTATTTTATTAAAGATAATTGATTTGTTTATTAAAGAGAATTCTGAATTTGATTAATTATCTTTTAGGATAGTTAATATTGTTTTAGATTTATAAAAGATATTATAAATGTGATTTATTATCTTTTAGGATAATGAATGTTATTTTAAATTTAATAAAAGAATTTAAATTTGATTTATTCTCTTTGGAAAATTTATATGGTTTTAAGGTTTTAAAAAGAATATTGTAAATCATCCCCCAGGAAAATTAATATTGTTTGGAATTTATAAAAGGTATTTAAATTGTTTTATTATCCTTCGATATAATAAATATTGTTTTAAATTAATAAGTGATGATTTTTAGATTTTAAATTAATAAGTGACGATTTTTAGATGAGAACTTTTAAATGAAATTGTTTAAAAACCATGGACGTCTCATTTTACTTCTCTGCCCCGTAATGCCGGTGAATATAACAGGTTGATTTTAATATCGCTGAGGTAGATGGCGTTAAGATTCCCCCTGCTATTATGATGAAAGCTGGTTTGGAATATTGGTTGGATTATTTGGTTAGATTTTTTTGGATCCTAATCACCAGCTTCATTATGCATCTAATGTTTTACGTAGGTCTTGGAAGTTTCGTGGTGAATTACATGTGTTGTTGGTTGACTCTATGTATTTTCTTAAATTTTCGTCCTTGGAAGAACGCTGTCCTATTCTTGAGGCTGAGCCTACTTTCTTTGATGGTAAACCTTTTATTATTACTCCTTGGACTCCAACTGTATCTAGTGCTCGTGAACAGGTTCTTTCTATTCCAGTGTAGGTTTACTTTTCACATATTCCTTCCGATTATAGCCATTGCAAGGTTTGAATTGGCTTACTTGTAACATAGGAAAATTAAGATGTTTTGACTACAATACAGTAGCTCGTGAAAAAATGGTGTACGAAAAGGCACTAATTGAGATTACCCCAGATAAACCTCTCATATCCTCTATTAGTGTTCAGCCTATTGTTGGGCATGTTGTGGATGTCTGTGTTCGTTATGGTTCAGTGCTTGACATTTGTACCGCCTGTCATTCCTTTGGTCACCTTACCGACGCTAGTTTGCATTCCGTCCACTCCACTACTGCATAGACAATTCCACTACCTCGCCCCCTCTTAGGAAATGGGTACCTAAGGCTTCTTCCTCTGCCACTCATCTGCCTTACGTCCTGTTGCGCCTATTCCTGATCCGGTACTACCTCCATGTCCTGATGGTAGGACATCCTCCACGGAAGGCTCTGATCTGGTGGTTCCTTCTGTTATGATAGGTACTCCTTCAGCTGCTTTTGATTCTGTGCATCCTCGACTGCCAATTTTATGGGATGAGTCTGAAGGGTACTGGATTGATCTCAAATCTGGCATGAGATATAACCCTCTGGAAGATTACTTTTTTAGATTTTTTTTCGATGGTCATCTGGACCTTAGATGCCTTTGTTACAGTATTTCTGGTGATTCTTTAGTGCTTGCTATAGATGTTCATCTTGCTAATGGAATGTTGCCTTGTTAAGTGATGCTACTTGGGATAGGTCTTTTATTTACTCTTCTGACTCTTTGGATTATGATCCTTGTCATGCTGTGCTTTTTCGCATATAGTTGGGGCTGCTCCTAAGGTATCTTACCAGGTGTTAGCAGATAATGTTACTTCTTCCTCTTTTGAGGAGGCCTAGTCGTTTGGTTATTTTTAGTAGTTGTGACACCTCTGTCACAATCCCGTGCTTTATTTACCTTTTATTAGCAGTTAAGGTGCTTATACCTTACTCCTACTTGTAAAATATTCGTAATAAAAAGTGGACGGTCCACTATAAAACTGTCTTGCCTTGCCAAAGAAACTAAAGCTTAGTATAAATTGTTTTGGATTTATAGCTTAAAATGATATTTGGTTTTTGACCCTTGTTTTAATATGTCTAGTAGTATAAATATGTCTTTTAAAAGAACATTTTAAGAAATTTTTTGAAAAATTTAGATCCCGGAATTGTTTGAAATAATTCCAAAAGATTTTGAGAAAAAGTAATTAAGATATTGTTTAGAAATATTTTGAAGTATAATTATTTTGAAATTTTTTTCTTTGGGGTAATCGAGAAAAAACATTTCGGTTAGTTTTGTGGTAATCTTCTAAGTGACAATCATATGTTGCTTAGGTGAATGTTGTGGAGTACTTAGTAAATTATTCTCTTTATCACTATGCAAAATCCGAATGAAACCAAAGTAAGTTTTAATAAACAAGTTGTTTGAAGTTATTTTATAAAGGAAAAGTAAGAAGTATACTTGAGAGATGGGTTTTGAAACTATAAACCGGATATTCAATTTTTAAGTTCCCTAAAAGGGAATTGATTTCCAAAATAAAAAGTATTATTGATAAGAGGTTGTTTTAATAACTGAATTTCACCCTTAAACAATATACGAGGTAATTTAACACTAATTTAAATGGGTTAGATTGGGTATGAAGGTTTGGATAACGTTGTTTTATCAAGACCATGAATAATATTTAAATATCTAAGAAGTGTAAACTAATTGGTGTTATTGGGTCAGTCCATAAGCATCATTCATTATAACACTTTAAGAAAAAAAAATATGAAGGTTATAATATACATTGTTTTTAAAGCCATAGCTTTTGTTTAAAACATGTAAGTAGCATAAATTATTTGTTATTTTGAGTCAACAAATAAATATTGTCCATCTTAGCACTCTAAGTTAAAGAGGTTGAGACGTTGACTCAGTTTTAAAGACCCAAATTTTGATTTGATCTTCACCTAAATTGTGAAGAAAAAAAAATTGTGTTTTATATATACTTTAAGGATTTAGAAGGGTATTATACAAGTAGATAAAGTGGAATACGTTATTATTTGGTGTTTTATAAAGAAATGGCTTTATAAAATATTTTTAAACTTAGATGAAATTCTATAAAACAATTTTAGGATTGAATAAAATATTAAATGCAAAATTAAGTGATTTGGAAAGATTGGTGTAGTCTAGAAATCAATAATTATAGAGTATTACTTTCAGTTTTGTCCAAATAAGTTTGGATAGCAATAACCAAAGGCTAATGAGCAAAGAATGGTATGCTTAGATAATTATCTATATTTTGGACAATCGAAAATGTTTTTGGATCTAAATTAGGAGTTTGTTGTTAATCTTCACAACACCAAATGACCTTTTTGCCACACTTTTTCGTTTACACTTTGTAACAGTTATTACTGTTACAATTTACTAACAACTGTTTCCGTAACAAAGAGTTACCACCGTAATAACCGTTGTTAAAGATTGTAATTTTTTACATAGACAAAACTAAATGGATAGAATTTTAATTTCTCTTTTATTTTTTTCTTCTCCCACTTCTAACACATACGTTTTTTCCAGTTCATGAATTTGCTCCTCTTCTAGGGTTACTACCTCTGCATCGTAAATTTGCCTCTCTTTCTAGGGTTCGACCTTTGCATCATTCAAACATCGATTCCTCCTCGTTTTGTCAATGCTTCGTTTTTCCACTGCCTCTTCCTTGTTTTACCACCGCCTCCACCTATTATGTTAGCCTCTACCTTGTCCGATGCAGGTAGTTTTATTTTGATCTTTTTTCTCTCAAATAGAACGCGTGCTATCAAAATGTGAATCTATTATTGATGATCTCTATTTTTTATATAGCCGAGTCCAGTCAAAGTTATTTTTGCTAATCAAGGATTTCGATTTTCCAATGAAGTATATAGGAAGAATCTTTGAATTCCATTGAAGCATCAGGCTCGCATAGTTCTTCCAAAGAAGAGGTATTAACTTTATATCTATTTATTTTCCCCTGATCTTCGTTATACTAACCAGATTATGGTTCTAGATTAACTTGCGTGGAAAAATAAAATTTTGTTATAACACAAGGATATTTCTTCTATTTTAACTTAGTTGATTTTATTTTCCATCTTGGGTATTTTAATTATATGGTTTTTCAATGGACATCGCCTCTGTTATGTACCTGTGGTGAAAGTATTTCTTCATAGTACTATTCAATGTCGATTACGGATTTACTTTGACTATCTATTGCTGATTTATTATAGTTTTCATGATTCCTGGGTTTTTCCCATTATTTTATTTAGTGAGATCTAAGCTATTACACGATTGAAAGTGTGCCGGCATTAGTCACCTCTAATTCCTAGAGATTTTTTTGGAAGTTTTAAAATATATCACATATATCTTAATGAGCATGAGATGATATCCACATTCCATCTACTTTGTACAAAATTTTCATTATATTTAATCGATTATGTTCTACAATGCACTATTTTGACCAATGTTTTATTGAAACAGATTTTGTTCATTTGTATTTGTGGTTCCTTATTTGATGTCTTTTGTTATTCAATTTTGTTTTCATGCATTGTAGGATTGACGATTATATTTTAACTATGTGTATAAAGACCTGTATATAAATAAATTTCTGATTTGTTATTGGATACAAATCCAATCTTTATTATCTTCTAATAGTTTTCATTGTTGGATGTTGAGATATATTTACTATTAATTGATAGTTGTTGAGACTAGTAAAGCTTTAGAAATATGCAGTAGTTTCATTGTAGTTTTTAAATGTATACTTTCCTTTCTCAAGAACCGTTTAAAGTCATTAACTGCTGACATAAAGTTGTACATAGAATAAACATTGAATCAATATATGCCAGAAATATCTTTGCAATTATGGATGCCTCGGGGATAGAAGTATTTTCTTTTTACATGTTAGTATACTTCTATGTAATGTATTTAGATATTTTGCCAATAGTTTTATCTATTTTTCTTGGTTTCTTCCATTTTAAGATGCAAAATATCCATTTTTTTAGTATATGAAATATTTTTCTTATGCAAAATATCTGTTTAACCAATCATGTTCATATTACACATATATATTCACACATATATACATAATTGCTTGAAATGATAACCAGATTTGGTTTAGAATTCTTCGAGTAAATAAATCATTTTTTTGTATTCGTTTTTGAAACTATGCATTTGTAATTATATACATATTTAATGTGGCTCAAGTTTTTCACTTCTCCTAGTGACATGTATTTTAGGTTTTATTTTATAAAACATCATGTACGTATCTCTAGCCTCGCATTGAATGTGATTTGAAGTTTTATATGGTAGGTTTCTAATTTAAAAATTAAAGGTGTGTTACTAATTTTAGCGTACTTTTCATCTGATAGTTGGTTGGTTGCAATTTTCCATTTTCAATTTGCCAAATTCCAAGCAATATATTATCAAATTTACATTTGTTGAAATGCATTTGAAAATTTGAATATTCCATAAATAAAAAATTTGAACTATGTATTGAGATCGAAAGAGTAAATAAGAACTTAAGTGTTCATCTATAATCTGTTGAGTAATAATTGTACGGGCCATGAATGGAGTAGCAAATCCAAAATATAATTTTATGGTGTTACGTCGATTTAATAGAAATACAGTGTCTCGGTAATACTTAATAAGACTACTCTTAAACTATTTTTATCTTCTTTCATGTGTTCTTTGGTGCCCTAATAATTAAAAAAAGTAACTTTTTGTATTTTGTTTTATGTTGTACATTAAGAGTAGAGTATTTAATAAAGATGCTACTTTATTACTGCTATGTAAAAAATACAGTTAAAATTTGAATGTTATAAATACAAAATTTTAAAAAGAAAATAAGTAAATTTAAGGGGCCAAAGAGAGCCAAGGGAGGGTCGGTTCATTATGAAATAGAAATCAAAAACTTAGTAATGAATATTACATGCAACTTTGTATCTTCTGCCATAAGCATACTAAACAGAAATCATCTATTTATTACCGCCACTCATGTCAATGCCATAAATTACATAACGCTTAACATTACTGTTAGCGCCAAATTTGGTCGCTAACAGCCAAATCTAGTTGAAAGCACCAAATCACAGTCACAGATCACAGATAGAGTGTATGTAGAAAGTATGAGTGTGAAGAACAACAAAAATTAAAAAGAAAGCAGTAAAGACACAGGATTTATAGTGGATCGGCTGACTCCGGCCTACATCCACTCCAGAAATTTCCTTTTTATTGATGTTAGAATCAATTACAGTTACAATCTAGATTTTCTAGAACAACAATGGGAGCACAGCCTTAGTGTAGAAGACGAAGGGAAACAGAATGCAGATCCGTTTTCTGAAGCCACACATGATGTATTTATAGGCAAGTCCCGAGTTACTGGACTTCCTGAGTGGTTTGGGCCCACCAAGACCATAGCCGATTCAGACTCAACACCATGACCGACCCTGAGTTCAGAATATGCCGACCTGACATTTCCTAGGTGATGACCCAAAGTATGCCTACCCGCGACTCGAAGTAAATGAAGCTAGGACTCGAAGCAGTAAACACGGCGATCCACTCCGTCCCACCATGCCACACCATCCTACCGAGCACACCATCCTGCCGAGCCACTTCAACATGTCGGCCCACTTGAAACGCTGAATCACTCGTGATGTCGAACCACTCATGCTACGGACCTAATCTTGTAACGATGCCGCCCTACTCGCTTGGACCGATCCAGGAATGTCGAACCCAAGTTCCTATAACCTAACACCGACCACTTTAGCCGAGTAATCCACATCACCGAGACCGACCCACCTCAACATGCCGAACAACCTCTACCTAACTACGCTGATCGATCCACACATAACTAATCCACCAATTCTGACCCTTCCAAAGCCAAGCCATATCTAGTCGATCCACCTCAACTTTGACACCATGAACGAACGACGTGCCTTCCAAGACCGAACCATGCATGGCTCCACTCCTCGACCGAGCCATGTATGACTGAACGGCTGAACCATGTGGCAGAACCTCAGCTCTGTAATCATATATGTGTCATCCGTGATTGATCGTCTATCCATCCAGTTGACTCAAACCCATCGTATCACAGTCTCGATGGAGGAGTAGTCGATTTAGTTAAATCCGCTATCCATGACCTTTCCAAAAGGCGAGTTAACATTTGCCTCCCAAAACATGCCTTGCTATTGGAAGGTGTGTTTTGAATAGCCTCAAATCCGATATCCGATGTCTATCCGAATTTATGACTGCTCCGAGTCGATATCCAATTCCTATCCGGTAACCAAATCCTCATCCAATCCCACATCCATCTGAAATAAATTAACCGAATACACAATCTCTCCGGATCATTTTATCCGAGTCCGGGACCTCTCCGGGTCCAAATCCTAAGTCGGGACCTCACCAGGTCCTAAAATCCATATCCAGGACCTCACCGGGTCGATATCCAAATCCGAGGCCACTCTGGGTCCATGCTCAAATCCCTAGCTGTTCATAGCCAATATCCAAATATGTATCCTCTCCGGATTCTTGCCAAGCGCAACCTGCACTGACGACCTATGTAAAGTAGTGCCATGGTGTTTCTGGTTCAGTGTCCCTAAACGTTGAGTAATGCCGTGGCTTAAGTCCTAAGCCGAATCCGGGTTGCTCCGGACCCTTGCCGAGCGTAGTCCATGCTCGACGACCTGAAATAGCAATCGATAGATAATATGGGGCCTAAGTCCTAGGCCGAATCCTGGCCTTTCCGGGCCCTTACCGAGCATAGTCCATACTCAATGATCTTTTAGCCAAAAACCAGATAAAAGTCAATCAAAATTGAATTTGATACCCAGACTCAAACCAGAAAACTAGAAATCCGTATCAAAAGTCCAAATCAAAATTCGAATCAAAAATCAAGCATCCAAACCAAAATCCAAACCAAGAAACCAACAAAACCAGAAGTTTAACCCGAGCTCTAAAACAAAAGCAGAAAAAAGAAAATATCCAAGCCAAAAGGAAAAAACAGATTTCGTAAACTAGAGCGTCTCGATAACCCATCATCTCAGAGCATGCCCAAGGGTTATCTTCGACCCCGTACATGAGTAAGTGATTTAGCAGTTTTTCTAGATTTTGTTACTTATTCCAAACCATCACGATTAGTTGATGACCAACCGGCCACCATTCCTAGGTCTCACGCCTTCATCATTCAAGGTAGTTGGTGGCTGCTCCTGTTCCACCGACGCATTCCAAGTTCTGATATATTGCCGCAATTGACCATTCCTTACATGTTCCTCGATTATATCTTTTAGATACCTATAGCTATTAGCATCATGCCCGTCCAAGTCATGAAAGAGACGGTGCCTTCCCGATTCCCTTTCATATTATGAGGGTTCCCTCCTTGCCGGCCTTCGATAAGGAAGGCGATCTTGAGTATCCAAGAATATCCGCTCTAGCGTTGCATTCAATCCTATGTAAGTGGAGAATTTTGGTTCTCCCCAACACTTCTCTTCCCGTTATCCTTGTCCTTACCCGAGCCTTCACCGGGCGGTCCTCCATCCTTAACCATGTTTACTTCCTTTGATTTCATATCCAAACATGCATTCTCTTGTCGAAGAAATCTCTTAGCTTCATCAAAGAATTCCCCGAGATCCATTAGTGGGTCCCATATCAACGATACTTTGAAATTCGAATTATCCCTGACTCCTGATACCGCAGTCGTCATAGCCAATGATGGATCCGACCGATCCACTGAAGCAACTGCTGCATTAAACCGAGTTAAGAATGTCCTGAGCGATTCATCTGTCCCCTATTTAACCAACGTCAGCGTCATCACATTCTTTTACCTTTTTATGTGAACTCGAAATTGACTTAAGAACTTGTCCACCAGTTCTGTCCATGTTCTAATAGATCCATCCTCCAGCTGTCTGAACCACATAGCAGATATATCGGTCAAGTACATGGGGAAACATCGGGCCACGACCTCCTGTGATGTCCCTAGCACTTCCAAATCCTTGTGTACCTCATCAAGTGGTTAGTGGGATCTGTTTTACCATTGTATACTTCCAGACTGGATAGCTTGAAATCGTGTGGATTCCTAGCTATCCTGATGTTCCAGGTAAACGGAATTTTGTTGACTCCCTCCAAATTCCTCTTTGTCAGACCTCCATGAATGGTTCGCCTGATGATGTCAGCCAATCCAGTGTTACCTACCAAGGGTTGCCCCCCATTTACATTTCCTAATTGTCCTCCATGTCCTTGAGGGAATTTAGGTACATACTCCTCGTCACGTACTCCTGTATTCCTGTTGGCAACGGGCTGCGCAGCGTCATCTCGTACCCTTCATGGGTTAGTCCTGCTTTACCTTATGGCATGCCTCCGGGTCTAGGTCCACTTAGATTAACATTTGTTTGCTGATTAGGGGCTGCCCCCTGCTGAACCACCCCATTTTCTTGCCGGTTGAGTCCTTCTAATCCAGCTTCATAGATCTGAGCTCCTGCATTTTCTGCTTGTCCAAATTGTCTAAAAAGTGCCTGCATCATTTCCTCTTGCCTTCTCAACTGTTCCTGCATGGAATTCATCATGACCTGCATCTCGTCCCTAGTGATGTAGATGGAGGCTTGATTAGCTCCAGAAGAAGCCTCATGACTTCTCTCTTGCTGACTTTTTTTCGTCCTCCGTCTCCTAGTTGATAGTCTCCAGAATCCAAGTTCCTAAGCCTTTAAATCCAAACTTCAAGCTTTTGAGTCCCTGAGATCAATCCTTAGTGAAAGCACCAAAATGTTAGCCTAAAAATTGGTCGCTAACACCCAAATACAGATGAAAACACCAAATCATAGTCACGGATAGAATGTATGTAGAGAGTATGAATGTGAAGAATAATAAAAATTAAAAAGAAAGCAGTAAAGTCACAGGATATATAGTGGTTCGGCTGACTCAGGCCTATGTCCACTCTAGAAATTTCCTTTTTATTGATGTTAGAATCAATTATAGTTACAATCCAGAGTTTCTAGAACAATAATGGCAGCGCAGCCTTAGTGTAGAAGATGAAGGAAAATAGAATGAATATCCCTTTTCTAAAGCCCCACATGCTGTGTTTATAGGCAAATCCTAAATTACCGGGCTTCTTGAGTGTCTAGGCCCACCAAGAACATAACTGATCCAGACTCAACACCACGACCAACCCTTTCAAAATATGCCGACTTGACATTTCCTAGGTGATTACCCGAAGCATGCCTATCTGCGACTCGAAGTAAATGAAGCTGAGACTCGTAGCAGTAAACACGATGATCCACTCCGTCCCACTGAGTCAAATCACCCTACCGAGCCATAACATCATGCCGAGCCACTTCAACATGCCGGCCCACTCGAAACACCGAATCACTCGTGATGCCGAACCACCCATGTTGCCGACCCAGTCTTGTGACGATGCCGACCTACTCGCTTGGACCGATCCAGGAATGCCGAACCCAAGTTCATGCAACCTAACATCGACCAACTTTAGCCGACCAATCCACATCACCGAGACCCACCCACCTCAACATGCTGAACCACCTCAGCCTAACTAATGTGGTCGATCCACACATAAACAATCCACTAATGCCGACCTTTCCAAAGCCAAACCATATCCGGCTGATCCACCTAAACTTTCACACCACGACCGAAAAACATGCCTTCCAAGACCGAACCATCCATGGTCTCCACTCCTCAACCGAGCAATGTATGACCGAACGGTTGAACCAGGTGCTCGAACCTTAGCTCTGTAATCATACATGTATATCATCCGTGATTGATCGTCTATCCATCCAGTTGACTCAAACCCATCATATCCCAGCCTCGACAGACGAGTAGTCGATTTAGTTAAATCGGCATATCCACGGCCTTGCCATAAGGCGGGTTAACAATTACTTTGTATCCATTTTTCTCAAAATGCATGAAATGTTAAAATTTCAGTCATATCCAAGAGGATCCACAATTTACTTAACAACTAACATCTTACCTTAGGAGTGGTAGTTGGAAAGTTTCTAACAAGACTTTTAGATATATATTATTAATCAAGTTCTAAAGCTTATGATAAATTATTTTGGTTACTTTCTCATATAAATAGTAATTAAGCTTTACAATAGAAACCACAAAAATTGCGTTAATTAACCAAAGATTGAGCGAGCTTGATTGGGATATCCTACATCATGCATGGGAATACACTGTTTTTAAACTCAAATTCTTTAATAATAATTTTATTTAATAATTAGTTTACATCATTCTACTTTATTTGATAAGCCAAATACAATATTCAGTTCGCGCCTACCAGTGAGCTTTTAGTAGGTGATTGGACTGGTTGACGTTTGCCATGCTAATTTTCTACTTTTATTTTAACAATGAAACTAAATAATATCATAACTTTAATTAAAGATATTATTACAAATGATACATATATAAAGTTTCAAAATATTTATTGAAAAAGAGCAGTGTACATGATTAACAAATACAAGATAGTTATACAATCAGTAAACGTTTCGATAAACGATTATAAATATAATTTTTTTACTAACTTTCTCTCTAAAAGCTATCTTTTACTTAGAGTTGCACATACGTTGTGTTTCCAAGTTGGAACTTTTACTGTTGAATGTTGGTATACATTTCGTCAATGGATTCTTCAAAGTTTTACTATCCAAGTTAATTTTTTTTATCTTGGAGTACTTATGATAGTTATTTATGCACAACATTATTACTTTATTTTTTAAGTCCTTCCATTTGTATTTGACATTATGTTATGAAAATTTCCAACCTATTTCACCATTATGAAACTTGAATGAACAAACCTTGCACTTATCAAGTGCTTTAGATGAAAGAATTATATAATACCTATGTTATATTTGTGTATGCATCATTGCACAAAGTTTACATGTATGCACTTCTATTAACGAATTATATAAGGTATCATATTGATTTTTACTATCCTGGTTTAATTATCATCACATCCCTTGATTTTTTTAAAACAAGCTTATTCATCAATAGAGTTATAAATATTCTAATACCCATGTCAAACAAGCAGAAATCAAAGTTGGAAATTCTTGGTTGAAGGCTAAAGCTCGGTTATTGTCTGAACCTCAGGTATTCAATTATCTATTGAAATCTGAGGTATTTTCTTCTTCTGAAGCTTTAGTATATGTTTCTTGAAGAATTTAGTATACATCTAAACATGGACTGGGATGACAATGTTAAGGTATTTGCCATTAGGTTACATGAATTAGCTCATTTTTTTAATTGGCCGCTAGTGCTAAACTTTAACTTCTCCAGCATGTATTCGAGTGCTTAATGCTTGTTGATGGATGAATATGCACTTAATGATTATTAGTTAGATCTGAAAGAGAAGCTGCTTGTGTGCATTGGAGGAAACTGCTTGTGTGCACAGGATATTGTATCTTGTATGCATCGCGTTTTGCACTTTTTTCTCTTAATTGTTAGGGATGCGGATTAAGGATCTTAAGGCAGAAATAACACTAGAGGGGGGTGAATGGTGTTTTAAAGAATATATGAACTATATGACTAAATTAAAACTTTCAACACAAATCTAAACAGAATTCTAACACAGAATGATCACAGAACATATAACAAATGCAAATAGTAAAGTAAAGCAAGTAAAAGGAAAGAACACACCAGATTTTATACTGGTTCGGAATCCTCCTACATCCAGTCCTGCACCAAGGCAATATCCTTGTACAGATTTTTATAAGCCAATTTCCAAATTACAACCCTCAATTTCTAAGGCCTTGAGGAACCCTCCTATCTCTGAGTCTGGGGTAAACTCTCTTGATTTTCAGGACACAAGATCACCCTAATACTTTTTAATAACAATCCTTTTGAATGGATAGACTCTATGGACTTTTTGAATACAAATTAATCCTCTAACTCTGAATAGCACTTTGATCTTTAGTAGAATGATGGAGAATCAAATAGAGAGAGTATCTAAATGATTTCCTATTGAGAATTTGGCAGAATGATGGCACGATCTTGAAAATATGAAGTTTTATGGATATGGAATGGTGGAGAAGAAAGAGTGAAGAAAAACAAGAAAGTAGTTGTTTAAAAAATTCGTTTTGGAAGCCTTTATATAGATGCACAACAGTCATAACCATTGGCGAAAGTTTTTGAACGAATGGACACTTCTTTTGAAATTTGAATTTTAAATCCAACTGTCACCATGTCGACATGGGGTATCCCCATATGTCGACACCCTCAGTTCAAAATTATAGAGATGTTGTTTTGTAAAGACAATTGAATTTAAAACAAGTTGAAACTTCTCTGAAGCAAAGTAAGGTGTTTGAACAATATTTTGAGATAGAGAATGAATATAAAACATTATTTTAAATATATGTATATAATTGATATAGACCGTCAATTATATAAGTAATATTTAAAATCAGAATATGTTTTGATGTTTTAAAAATAGAAGTTTTTAAAATCAGAGTTGAGGAATATTTCAAGGCTAAAACAAAATTTGAAAATCTTTTTGAAAACATGATTTTGAAAGCTAAAACATTTTGAAAACAGATTTAAAAACATTTTGAAAAATCTATTCAAACTGAAATTGCAAGAACCTTCCTACAGAGCTCCTCCATAGGACTCGAGAACTTGTACAAAGTAGTTTAAATGATTTTGATTTTCGTGAGTTTGTAAGCCACTTGTCGTAGGTTTGTAAGCTACTTGTCGTGGGTTTGTAGCCACTAGTTTCGATAGAAATTGGGTTCCATCCCAAAGGAAATTGGAAGAAAGATGAGAGTGCTATTATGAAGTTTTAACAAAATACTAGACACTTATCTTGAAATCTTGATTCTCTAGAGTCTTGAATCTTGAATCTCTAATCTTTATCTTGATGCTTGAGTCTTTATACTGATCAGTATTCGATGATACCTGCATATACTTCCTATATACATATATATATATATATATGGAAATGTTAGTATATATTTTATAAAGTAAAGTATAATAACTATATAAGGTTGTTGTCATCAAAACATCATCAACTCAGTTTCTAACATTAATATCTTGCTGTTGGATATTCATGTGTATGTTTATTAATTATCATGGTTTGAGAAAAATATAATATGAATAGGAGATTTAACTAATATATATAACTTAGAATATCCAGTCGACTTATCTGACCTCATACATTATTATTATTTATAGCAGAAAAGAATTTGATGAGATTGGGCGTATGCATGGGTGATGGATGGCTAAGTCCAATATTGTTAGTCAATAGTTTCAAGTTTAAACTATGAAGGTAAGCACGAGTCTCTTCATTCCAAATTGTTTCTATTGACAGCAAAGTTAAAATATTTGCAATATTCCACTCTCCTCATTCTGGTCAAACATTGCCATTTTATGCATCAAGCTTAATTAAAAGTGTTTCTTGTCTGTTATTTGGATGATGTGTGGGTGTATTGTATATTTACTATCATATCTTGTTATTTGGCAAAAAACACTTCGTTTAGTAGTGAAATTTAGTATTACCTTCGACCCTAGTCTTATAATCTGGTGCACGTATTTTATTGCATATAGGAAGGTATGGGGTTATATTAACATAAATAAATAATGCATTATGTTTAGACTAAGTAGTTATATTTAACTATAAGAGATGAGCCAAACCAGATTCAATAGAAGCAGGCACAATTAAAGATCCACTTCATCCTATTTTTCTTCTATTATATGTTTTCTATGTTCTGGACCATATAAGGCTCCCATGAAACTATTAAACATGTTTCGCACACATCCTAATAGATATAACTTATATCCTTTATATAATTTTTTTTCAATTCTATACTTATTATTCGCAACTTTAACCTTTCCAACATCTTACTCCATTGCACCTTGACTCTCATAACTACATATTTAATGCATATAACTATATCACAGACATGTGTGTGTGTGTGTGGAAGTTAAATATTTTTAGTCTTCCATAGAAATGTTATTGTACTCTTATTTGAAGATTTTTAATGTATAATTTGTATATTAGCATTAAATCATGATCAATATACGCAGCTATCACTTGACTAGTTATATTTTTCAAAAAAAATACCAGCCAAATTTCATTTTTATATATCTTTTATGTTCAATAAATATTACATTCATCAATATTTTTATCCTTACAAATTATCGTGTCATACAAATTATAAACAAAATAAAGTTTGTACCCATGCCATCGGCATAGGCTTCATACTAGTGTATACACTATGTGTGTGTATATATATATATATTTGTACGTATGTATATACTATAATAATTAAACTAATTTAAATTAATGGTATTTATTCATAGTCAGAAAGACTCTTGATTTTCAGGTAGTTAAAGTGGTTTATATGTATATACAAATAGTCTTAAAACTGAATTCAGTTTTTAAACCAAAGGCTTTAATTTTTAACTGTAGCAAGCTATTCTTCTCTATAGATATAATAGCTTATTTTTAACTGTAGAAAAAAAAACATATTTTCTATAAAATAGATACTAAAAGAACCTATAAGCTTTTACAAACCAAATATGAATCCTTTTACACGGCATTTATAAACTAATAGATTTACTAAGTATTTATCTGTATGTTTGATTAGCTAAATAAATGCCATGTTATTAATTTTTATGTGTAAAAAGTTTTATTTTTGAAAAGGATTCGTGTTTGGTTTTTAAAAACTTACAAGTTCTTTTATTTGGACATTTCGTGTGAATGTAATTAAAAGAGGGGATATTGTATTGCTAAATAAAACTTTAGTGGCAAATACTTTACAGTAATTATCAGTTGCTTATGACGGTCAAAATTTAGTTATTTATTGTTATGTGTGTGGAATTTACCTATACTATTATATTCATGGAATTTCTATATTGTTTATGATGGTCCTCACATATCTCTTATAATAGTGTCACAAAAGGTAGTTTGTGTCTATATCTGTTAGTTGGTTGATTCAAATACATTAATTTTGAAAAAATTGACATCAAGGAGTGTTAACCATAACGAGATCTAGAACAAAAAATAAATAAACTATATGTATAACTTCATATTCATTATGTATAAATGGCACATTGGTAGATTTATTCCACTGATGAAATGAATCTCATCAAGCTGACATGGATCCTTCCATTTTAATTTTGCAGCTTAAACAAATACAGAGCTATAAAGTTTCACACAGCAGCAATTGAGATATAATGTGAAAATTGAATTATCATATGCTAAGAAAATTTGATTACCATTTGCCTTGATAAAATGATTTAACTGGATAAACAAAGCTCCTTATTTATACGTGAGTTTAAAAATTATGAGGGGATGACCATTAGTTACTAGCCTTATCCTGAGATGTTCTATTGATGAAGTTGTCATTTGATATTACTTCTCTCTAAATAAATTTACATGTTTTCATGTGTGTTGCAGTATCCATGGTCGGTGCGCTATTATAATGTTGATGCAACGGCTCGATTGAAATACAAAAATGTTCGAACATGGCATCGTGATCTTTGCAGGTTCGCTTATACTACATCATCCTTTTTTCTCTTCAAGTTATTTGATCTCCTTGTATATGGGTGTCATACTTACATTTTTTGGACGAAATAACCACATCAGGGTCTGTGAGAAAATTTTGATTGTTCTCTACGGCAACTAGGTTGATGTGCAGAACAGGCAAGTAAAAGCAAAGACAGTGATGTTTCATAGGAGAAATATGCAGTACTATGAGATATCAACGAAGAGCAACTACAATTTTTTTGTTTTTGAAATGGTACTTTATATACAACAAATCACTCTGATAAAATATCACATGCCAATAAATGTTCGAATCACGCTATGCAAGTTTTGAACTTGTGACCTCTCGCACCAAAGCCAAATCACTTAACCACTGGAACAATGGTGCTTGTCAGTAACTACTATTTTGAGAAGCCTTTCCTTTATCTAGCAAGGAAGTTGGCCGAGTAATATTTTGTAAATTAATTCTCATTTATCATAATTTGAGAATATGTACATTATTAAAGATGTTTTATTTAAATACGCACTTATTTGTATTTGGCATTGCATAGACCCAAATCTACATTTTGTTGAATCACCTGCTCTAGCTCCACCTGAGGTGCAGATTGATCTGAAGCACAGAGAAGGTACATGATTCATGTATCTTTTCTCCTACTCAAAATGTAAACAAAATAAGAGTTGTCTTGTTTTAAAATTGAAATAAAAGACGTATAATTGTAGGTAATTTGCAGTAGTTATGTATACATAATCTTATGGATACCAATCAAAAGTATTTGGTTACATGCAAGTTTTTGTTTGATCAAGTAGAAAGGTGATGATCTGTGTGATTTTTAAAAATACTTTGTAATTTTGGCAGGCCTAAAGAAGACCTTGTCGTGGCAGCTTCTCAGCCCCTTCTTGATGACGATGATGATGCATTCAATTAAGGATTTCCCTTCTATCTTATGATGAAGTGAAATTCCCTATAGTAATCAACTTCTATTACAGGAATGAGCAAGACAACGACAGAGCAGAGGCTTATGGAGCAATGGGCAGCAAATCATGCAAAACTTAGCAAGTTTTTCGAGCAAATGAATGGGAAACTGACGCAACGGAAATACGAAAATTAGATGGAACGGTGAAAGTAGCAATCGGTGGATTGAAAGTACTGAAAGGCCCAAATTCGTTGATCCGAAGATACCGAATTCTAGCTATCTCTGACACGTTGATCGCGCACGATACCGTGAAAAGAGATATACAATTCTTCGAGCGTTGATTAAGCGCACTTGATTCCGCGAATTGGCTTCAACGAACGTTGATTCGAGCGCACTCGAATACCGTAGGTGGAGATAGAAGATCACACTCAACTACATATTTAATGAAAGCACAAAGCTAAGAAACAAGAATTTTATTCAACAATAACCGAGTTACAAATGACCAACATCATGCCTATTTATAGGCTTACAATATGTACAATACTCGCCTACACGACTTAGCATAGGTCAGCAGCGACCTATCATCGAACGACTCAACATAAGTCACCACGTGACCTACGACAAAATAACACGACTTAACACGACCCAGGTCGCACGCGACCTAACAACATACACAACATGAACGACCTAACTCCTTGCCGACCTAGGAGTTACAATTTAACATACACAAGCGACACAACAGTATAACAACAAACGACCTATCGTTATAAGACAGCACGCGACTTAACAAATAAAACGACATACGACTTAAAACAATACAACACAATCAACGACTCAACGACCTAAGGTTCTTCATGCGACCTATCCAAAGAGCGCTATAAGGAAAGCACGGCTTCAAGATTATGCGACCTATGCAACTAGCGACCTAATATAGGTCGTAGCTTGATAAGGTCGTGGACGACCTATCTTATCTTAACAACATGACATCTTCATGCGACCTTACCAGGTCGTAGGTCGCTAGCAATGACAATAATAGTTTGGCTTGCTTAGTTTGCTTGTTACTCATAAGTCGCTAGGTCGTGGCTCTTTTAGGTCGTGACTCTCAAACTCGTTAGATCGCGAACTCAGTGCCACTTCCCCCTCTTGTTCCCAGTTAGGTCGTAAGCGACCTTCATTGGCTTCCACTGTGCCATCTACGTTTTCTAGCTCGTTACCCTTCACTCCGTTAGGTCGTGAACAACCTAAAGCTTCTTCATTAGGTCGTGAGCGACCTATTGGAATGCTTAACCCGATATTCCATAACTCGCTATGTTGTTGGAACGCCATAATGCTTAAACCGCTGACTCGCGAACGACCTTCCTTAGATCGTGGCTCTTTAACTCGGAGCTTGGTAAGTCGCAGGCGACTTAATGCTGAGGAAAACGAACTAGTTTCCATCTGGGCTGCATCATCCTTCCCTGGTTGAGAAAAATTCGTCCTCGAATTTAAAAGTTCTTCCCCATTAGATTGTTCATCTCCATAATAAGGTACGAGATGCTTAACATTGAACACGTCCGAAGTGTATACATCCTCTGGCAGCTCCAACCTATACGCATTTTCATTGATCCGTTTCACAATTTTTACAGGACCAATCTTTCGAGCTTTAAGTTTATTGTATGCTCCTGCTGGAAAACAATCCTTTGTTAATACAGCATATACTGAATCTCCTTCATTAAATTCAACACTTCTTCGCTTCAGATCTGCGGATCTTTTATACTTCTCATTCGCCTTCTCCAATCGTTCCTGAACGATTTTATGACATTCAGTCAACCCATCAACAAAATCAACAGCTCGTTTAATTGTTCCCTTCGGTTGTGGCACTACCGTTAAATCCAACGGTCCCCTTGGTAAACTCGAATAAACAATTTGAAATGGACTGAAACCCGTGCTACGATTCACTGCACGATTATGTGCAAACTTTGCTTGGCATAATTTCACGTCCCAGCTCTTCAGATTGTCCTTCACAAGACATCGCAACAAATTTCCCAGCGATCTGTTCACAACCTCAGTCTGTCCATCTGTCTGCGGATGGTAAGCGCTACTAAAGTTCAACTTTGTTCCCACCATCTTCCACAAGCTTAGCCAAAAATGACTTAGAAAACGAGTATCTCTATCCGAAACAATAGACTCTGGTAACCCATGTAAACGATAGATTTCTTTAAAGAACAACTGTGCCACATGAACTGCATCCGCTGTCTTCTTACAAGCAACAAAATGTACCATCTTCGAGAAACGATGCACCACAACATATATAGAGTCATTTCCCCTTTAAGTTCTCGGCAAACCCAACACAAAATCCATGCTAATGTCTACCCATGGTTTTGTAGGAACAGGTAAAGGCATATACAATCCCGCATTTGTAGCTGTCCCTTTCGAAACCTGACAAACATGACATCTGCGCACAAACTTTTCAACTTCCCTTCTCATTGACGGCCAATAATAAGACCGAGAAACCAACTGCAATGTTCGATCTCTACCCATATGGCCTTCTTCATGTAACTCTTTGATAATCTTCATTCTCAAACTGCCTTCTGGTACGCACAATTGATTCCTCTTGAATAAGAATCCATCTATCAACACAAATTCATCAGTACTCCCATCCTTGACTTTCTCAACAAACTTCATAAGGTAAGGATCTTCTTCAATCAATTCTGGCAATAGTTCAAACCCTGTCACTTCAACTTTCATTATCGTCAACAAATGATTCCTCCTGCTCAATGCATCAGCTACACGATTCGTCACCCCTGATTTATGCTTAACAACAAAAGTAAACTGTTGTAAATACACGACCCATGAAGCGTGCCTAGCTGAAATTTTATCCTGCCCTTGCAAATGCTTCAAAGCTTCATGATCCGTATAGAGATCAAACTCCTTCTGAAACAGATAATGTCTCCAGTGCTTCACGGCTTGAACAATTGCGTAAAATTCAACATCATAAGTGCTATATCTCAATTTAGCTCCAGACAATTTCTCACTGAAATAAGCAACTGGCCTTCCACTCTAACTCAATACTCCACCAATCCCAACATTCGATGCAATAGTATATAATTCAAACAACAACTGAAAATCCGGTAAAACTAGAATTGGCGCTGACGTCAATAGTGTCTTGATCTTCTCAAAAGCAACCCCTGCTTTCTCTGACCATGCAAATTTCTTTCCTTTCATGCAATCGGTTAGAGGTGCCATTACACTGCTAAAATGTGGAATGAATCTTCGATAGAAAGATACCAATCTATGAAAACTTCTCACTTCAGTAATTGTCTTGGGTTGTGGCCAACTCCTGACAGCTTCTACTTTACTTTCATCCACTTGAATGCCTTCCTTCGACAGAACATATCCCAGAAACAAAACACTGTGCGTCATGAACACACACTTCTTTGTTGCAGCATAAAATTTCTCCTGTCGTAGAATCAAAAGTACTTCATGCAAATGTTGGACATGCTTTTCCATACTCCCACTGTAGATCAAAATATCATCAAAGTAAACTACCACAAACTTCCCAATGCATGGTCTGAAAATCTAGTTCATCACTCTCATAAAAGTACTCGGCGCATTCGATAAACCAAACGGCATGACCAACCATTCGTATAAACCATCCCTGGTTTTGAAAGCAGTCTTCCACTCATCTCCCAGTCTAATACGAATCTGATGGTATCCACTTTTCAAGTCAATCTTCGAGAACACAACAGCTCCACTCAATTGGTCGATCAAATCATCAAACCTCGGCATAGGAAATCTGTATCTCACAGTGATCTTGTTTATAGCCCGACTGTCCGTACACATCCTCCACGAACCATCCTTATTTGGTACTAATAAAGCTGGCACTGCACAAGGACTCAAGATCTCCTGAACACGCCCTTGTTCTAACAGCTCCTCCACCTGCCTTCTTAGTTCTTCATGCTCTTTAAGACTCATCCTGTAATGTGGCCTGTGCGGTAATACTGCCCCTGGCACAAGATCAATCTGATGTTGAATATCCCTCAACGGGGGTAACTCCATTGGCAACTCTTCAGGAAACACATCTCTGAATTCTTCCAATACCGGCTTCACTTCCTCTGGGACTTCAACATATTCAGTAGCTTCATGTCCAATCAACAAAAATACCTCTGGACTCTCTTCTACTTCTTCAACAAATTCTTTCAGAGTCAACAAAGTCTTCAGCTCCTCAATCTCCTCTGATTTGCTCTCTCCTTGCTGTCTCTTCTTTGGAACCAAAATGATCTTAACACCTTCAAACATAAAGCTGCAGTTATTGGTTCGACCGTCATGCTGCACTGCTCGATCATACTGCCATGGTCTTCCCAAAAGCAAGTGACAAACATCCATCTCCACAACATCACACCAGATCTCGTCTTTATACTTCTTCCCAATAGAAAATGGAACTCGAACTCGCCTGTCCACCTTCACCTCTCCTCCTTTCCTTAGCCATGCTAACTTGTAAGGATTAGGATGTTTCTCCGTTTTCAACTTCAACTTTCTCACAGCTTCGGTAGAAATAATATTGTCACAACTTCCAGCGTCAATCACAAATTTACAAACCTTCCCCAGAATAGTGCACGTTGACTGAAAGATATTACTCCTCAACCAACTAGCTTCTTCCTGCTTAGGTGTTAAACAAGACCTCCTCATCATTAGATTACATCCTTCATTTCCTGACGCAACATCCTTTTCATCCTCCTCAACTGGACTAGAATAACCTTCACCAACATCCTCACCTTCAACTTCAGCAATCATAGTTCGTTTCTTCGGCTTCAGACATTCATTACTCTTGTGACCCACTTCCTGGAAATTGTAACATTTGAAACTGTTGTTGACCTTTGCCTTCGCAACTTCATTCACAATTGGTTTACTGACAGCTTTCGAAACATTGGAACTCCCACTAGCGCCTTTGTTCTGAATATTGGAACTTGTAAACACACCACCTCCACGTCTTCCCTGCTTCTCCCAAGCCAACGCTTTCTGGTGCGCTTCAGCAACAGATCTAGGATCAAACATATTCACCATATCTTGAATCTGCATCCTCAACCCTCCAACAAACCTAGCAGTCAATTGTTCCTCTGTCTCCATAATGTCACTCCTGGCAATCAGTTGGTAAAATTCATCAGCATAATCATTAACAGTCTTCGTCCCTTGCCTCAGATTCTGCAACCTCTGATACATGAGTGATTGATAATTGTAAGGTAAGAATGTAGCTTTCATCATCTTCTTCATCTTCTTCCATGATTCAATCTTCGACTTCCACATCCGTTCTCGTGTAAGTTTGGTTTGCTGCCACCATGCCATAGCTCTCCCCCTCAACCTAGTAGCAACCAACTTCACTCGACGATTTTCCGGAACCTCTTTGAAATCAAAGATCTCTTCAATATTAGACAACCAATCCAAAAATTCTTCTGCTACCATTCCACCTTTAAATTCAGGAATTTCCATCTTCATACCCGATTTCCATCGACGATCATCATCTATATCCCAATATGAATTTCAAACTTGGTCTCGATCTCGATAATGAATGCTAGCTCTTTCACTATCTTCATCAAAATCAAATGTATGTCTATATCGATCTCGACCATCAACATCCCTTCGATCACGCATGTCTCTTCTACTATGTCTCTCTTCATCTCGATATGGCTCATCTTCAAACTCGCGTGGAGTTCTTCTCTCTTCATGTCTATAATCATGGTGATCTCTTCTCGATGAAATTGACGTTTCTCTTCTTTCTCTAAAAGATCGTGGCGACACCCTTCTCGCTTCCGTAACCGATGGCGAAACTCTGTTTCCTCCATGGTTCGAGACTGGCGACCTTCTCCTTCTCCTTTGATTCAAGTCATTCATCAATTTCTCTAACTTCCCAATACCTTCATCAAACTTCTCATTGATACGTTGTTCCATTTGCTCAGCTTCTTCTCTTCTATACAACGCTTCAACATTCTGATGGCGGTTAGCTCTCCTCGACGGCATGGTTAAAATGATACACGGCTCAAACTTCAACACAAAGTTATGCTCGGCCTACACTTCAACAAATGATACCAAAATGATGCTTCAATTCTCAGCCTGAATACTTCAAACTCCTTGGCTCCAAGACTCGGCTTAGCTATGATTGGCTAAGTCTAGCTTTGATACCAAACTAACGCAGCGGAAATACGAAAATTAGATGGAACGGTGAAAGTAGCAATCGGTGGATTGAAAGTACTGAAAGGCCCAAATTCGTTGATCCGAAGATACCGAATTCTAGCTATCTCTGACACGTTGATCGCGCATGATACCGTGAAAAGAGATCTACAATTCTTCGAGCGTTGATTAAGCGCACTTGATTCCGCGAATTGGCTTCAACGAACGTTGATTCGAGCGCACTCGAATACCGTAGGTGGAGATAGGAGATCACACTCAACTACCGATTTAATGAAAGCACAAAGCTAAGAAACAAGAATTTTATTCAATAATAACCGAGTTACAAATGACCAACATCATGCCTATTTATAGGCTTACAATATGTACAATACTCGCCTACACGACTTAGCATAGGTCGGCAGCGACCTATCATCGAACGACTCAACATAAGTCGCCACGCGACCTACGACTTAAAAAATAACACGACTTAACACGACCCAGGTCGCACGCGACCTAACAACATACACAACATGAACGACCTAACTCCTTGCCGACCTACGAGTTACAATTTAACATACACAAGCGACACAACAGTATAACAACAAACGACCTATCGTTACAAGACAGCACGCGACTTAACAAATAAAACGACATACGACTTAAAACAATACAACACAATCAACGACTCAACGACCTAATCCTCAACGACCTAAGGTTCTTCATGCGACCTATCCAAAGAGCGTCATAAGGAAAGCACGGCTTCAAGATTATGCAACCTATGCAACTAGCGACTTAATATAGGTCGTAGCTTGATAAGGTCGTGGACGACCTATCTTATCTTAACAACATGACATCTTCATGCGACCTTACCAGGTCGTAGGTCGCTGGCAATGACAATAATAGTTTGGCTTGCTTAGTTTGCTTGTTACTCGTGAGTCGCTAGGTCGTGGCTCTTTTAGGTCGTGACTCTCAAGCTCGTTAGGTCGCGAACTCAGTGCCACTTCCCCCTCTTGTTCCCAGTTAGGTCGTGAGCGACCTTCATTGGCTTCCACTGTGCCATCTACGTTTTCTAGCTCGTTACCGTTCACTCCGTTAGGTCGTGAACGACCTAAAGCTTCTTCATTAGGTCGTGAGCGACCTATTGGAATGCTTAACCAGATATTCCATAACTCGCTATGTTGTTGGAACGCCTTAATGCTTAAACTGCTGACTCGCGAACGACCTTCCTTAGGTCGTGGTTCTTTAACTCGGAGCTTGGTAAGTCGCAGGCGACTTAAGGCTGAGGAAAACGAACTAGTTTCCAGCTGGGCTGCATCAGAAACAGTGGCATGTTATGGATGTGAACAAGTGACTTTTGTTTTGTAACAACTGTGTTGGTTATACTTGGAACCCTGCATGTTTCGGTTTGGTGTTTTGTATGATTTCTGCTATTACATTTTCTATTACCTTGTCAAGTGAATATATGAATCTGCTATGAAGTATTGAGTTTTATTGATGTTCATTTTACATCTTTTGATGGATAATATTGGTGAAAAAGGACTAGACTCATAGTGTTTACCATTATTTGAAGTATAAAGGTTGAAGTTCTTAGTTTCCTACATCGTACATAAATGTTCTATGGAATATCAAGTTTTATATATTGCAACACTTTTGGGAAATACTGAAATTCCTAACGGTTATAACAGTTGGAATTAAAGAATTTCCTAACGATTATAACAGTTGGGAAATTCCTTATTTCCAACGGTTATAACCGTTTGGAAATTCCTAAGTTACCAACGGTTCTAACAGTTGGAAGTAAGGAATTTCCTAACGTTTATAACCGTTGGTAAATTCCATATTACCAACGGTTATAACCATTGGGAAATATGTTACAGATTTTTTCACGTACCTATTGCTAACGGTTATAACCGTTAAAATTCGATTTGTGATAGTTATAAGCTTGGGAAATTACAGTTTAGTGTAGTGCTTTTAACATTTTAAATAATGTTGAGTGTTTTATATTTCCTTTGTGGAATTTAAATGGTTGATAGTGTTAGTGTATTCCTTTATGGAATTTAGTTGATTTGATTTAACTGAAATTGATTGATTGTTTGCATAGTCTAATATACCATAGTCTATAAAGTTAAAAAAATTTATATACCAAGGTTTTAGAATTATTGTTTATTAGGACCTAAATCCTGGTGCTTTTGTGATTTTGGAATTTTTTTATTTGGAAAAGAGATAATAATTGTTCACTTTAGTTGTTGTATTTGGAGGAACCAGAATACCACTAGATGCTCCATGTTGTTTTGATTCTAGAATTTTACATGTTTTGCTAGGAGGACCCCCTTCTAGTTATTTTTTGTTTGGTTTTAATATATTTCTTTTGGAAGAAATTTGAAAATAAATTTTTGAATATAAGAGCCCAGACATTTAGTTCTATATTTACCTTTTGATATGGTTATATGCGTAGTAGTTTACTTCAGAGTATTCTTCGAATTTGGTTGCATATAGATTTATATCATACTAGTTTTTGTAAGATAAATTACATTTGAATAATGTGTTAGATATTTCTAGGATAGTCTATTTTTTGGGATATGATTGTGTTAAATTTCGGGGACGAAATTCTTTTAAGCGGGAGAGTGTAACGAGCCGGAATTTCACCACATTAATTTCAAAATATTTAATTAATTTTAAATATTCAAATAGTAGGTATTATAATTAAAATAAAAAACTTTTAAATAATAAATATTGAAGATAAAATAGTTTTCAAAATTAGTTTACAAAAATATTTAGTTTGAAGAAAAACCGAAAATGTGACCGGAAACAGTTTTTCGAATTTTCGAAGTTTCATCGTATAAACGTTGTTTGAAATGTTGTGAGCCTTGTTTATTTGAAACAACATTAAAATGGTTAAGAATGTAAATTAGTTATGATATATCAGTATATACATAGTATGTATACTCAAGTAGATACATGCATATATTAAAAGATGCCTTAAGAGACAAGATTTGATGTTTTGGAAACTAAGTACAAAACATGTTTTATCATAAAAAGAGGGGAGGGGGACAAGAAGGTGGCCGAAGGATATAAGGTTTAGGAGACTAGGTGAGGTGGCAAGAGAGTAGTGGAGGGTAAAGGACATGGGGTGTTTAGGTAATTTACACTTTCACTTGCTTATAAATACCCATTTCCCTTCTTCAATTTCACCTCTTTTACTTCTACCATATCTTTCTTACAACTTAATCAAATGGAGCATTTCTATATTTCAAACCATATAAAATTTCAGTGGCTACAACTTTTATTTGAACCGCTTTTTCCAATTTTAAGCTTAACTATGTCCAAAACTCATTTCTTTCCAGAGCATTTTCGAACCCAGAATTTCAAGTCCAAAAATGATACTTCTTCTATTGATCATATCTTCTTCAAAAATATCTGAAATTGAGTAATTATTATTTTTTAATTATAGATAAAATAATTTTCTAAAACTTTCTTTATTACTACTTTTACAAAATCAGAGAGTAAGTAGTCCAAAAGCAACATGTCAAATGACCTATTTTCGGGTTCATTTTTGAGAGTTGGATTATTATCTAAACTCATTTCACCTTACTAAAACAAGTTTCACTTCCTTCTTATTTCAAGGCTTAGCCTACCTAGTATATCGAGGGCCCCAGGAATGGAAGTGCTAGGTCATACCCTAGGTTAGCGAGAGTTTGGATAGTTTTCGGTAAGTAAAGATCTTTAACTTTTTTTTGGAAATATGTTTCTTTAGTTATATTGTGATATATATTGCTTGGTATGGATATGATGTGAATTTGCTGATGTTCGGTTTGTAAATATATATATGTGATGGATGCAAACATGTTAAGTAAATGTTAGTTAGCAAACTAGTTAGTAAGTAAAATTTTACTCTAAAAAAATCAAACCTTTGAAACTATATTCATGTTCATATTTATTGCTTATGAATGCTTATTATATATATGCCTAAACCATTGCTATTTGATGTTTTGTTGTGTTAATAATATTATAAGCTTGTTCATCGAACGTCCATATAGCGATAGTACATCAACACTTTTAGAAAATCACTTTTATCAAACCATTTGGTTTCATCTTCGTGCTTGGAATTATTTTACAAGTTTAGCAAGATTTTAATTAAACATGTTCTCAAAAATAATTAATTATTTAATAATGATTACTTAATTTAATTAATTATTTAATTGATAAGGATTAAGGTTAACTAATTAACTTATTAATGATGTGTTTTAAATTTAACTAATTACTTCGTTAATGATGTTTTAAATTGAATTAATCATTTTATTTAATGATGTTTAAGGCTAAGTAATCCTTTGAAAATGATGGATTGTAGTTAATTAATCAATTAATTAATGTTGTTTTAAAATTAATTAATCTTTTTAATTAATGACTTTTAAACGGAAATCCGCTTGTTTTAAGTTTAATTAATCTTTCCTTAATAATGGTTTAAATTGATTAATCATTTTAAAATAATGATATTTAATTATTAATTAATTTAATTAATTATATTTTAAATATTATTATTTTATTAAATTAATGATGCTTTAAAAGTGATTTACCCTTTTTAATTAAAGGTTACTGGATTAATTAATCAACTTAATCTATGAAGTTTCAAAGTGAATTTATCAAAGTAACAAGAATGTTTTGACTTTGTTATCCATTTAAATAATTATTCATTAATTTAATTAATTATATTTTACTAAGTAATTGGATAAATAAGGTTTAAAGCTGTTTACCCATTTTAGTATTTAAAGTCATTTGAAGTTCAATAAACAAATTATGTGAAGTTTAAGGTTACTTCATCAATGTAATAAATATGCTTTAAGTTATTAAATCCTTTTTAAATTGATGCTTTGAAGTTACTGAACTCTTTTAACAAAGTGTTTTAAAGCTGATACTTGTAATGTGAGGCCAAGTACGAATTCGGATTTTTAAAAGAAAAGGTTTGATTTGTTTATGGAAATGAATAAATTTCTGTAAAGCGATTCACTTATATGGAAACGATTTATTTGTACACCTAGCACTAAACGTCAAAGAAGTAGACTTGTTGCTATTTCAAAAGTAAAAAATAATCATCAAACATGACTTTGAGATAACACTATCTTGACTTATCCAGTATTATTGTTAACCAAGAAATAGTACAAGTTGGAATTCGATGAGTGGTGATAAGTGGTAGAGTTAGGGGTATGCCCTAGGGGAAATTATGTAATTTGTTACATATATATAACTCGTCGACGTTCGGAATAAAAGTCTTTTCTTTCTATTATATACTTAATATAATATGGTTATATTAATTAATCATTTTAATTAAAAGTATATTTAATAGAGAACCCATCAATGGTACGTTTTATGATAGTAGTTACAAAGTGTTGTAATCGTGAGTAATTTATCATGATGAAACAAATATACCATTTTAAATGTTCCCAGTCAAGATGCATCAAAACTGGATATCGATATATCCGTTGAGACTAGAGTATGCAACGCTCTCCAAATGTTGGACAGTGTATTGCTCATGATTATTGAGGGCACCTAGATGTTACGTACTGATAGTTATTTGATAACTGTGGAATGACTCACTTGATATTTTCTATTGGTTAATATAACTAAGATCAAACAAAAAATATCGATGTGACTGATTTGCAATATTCTCTCGACTTGAAAATACTATGGATCTTCAATATGAAAGCTCCACTTTGATTATAGTCAAATCAAGTCATGGCGTTCCATCGACTGACTATAGTTGGGTCGAGTGGAAGTATTGGAAGTGAAGCACGATTCAAGAGAGGATTCATCCCCTCAGTTACACAGGGTTAGTATTACAGTCAACTCAAGTCAACTCAAAGTCAAAGTATCTGGCTAGAGCATTTTGTTTAATAATAATAATTATTGAACTAAGGACTTTGTTTTTGGACTATAAAGTTGAATGTCGATGTCAATGGAACTTTGACCATTACCAAATTCCATAAATCCAAAGTGATAGTTTTCACGAAGAGAATTGGTGTAGACAATTATCACTATTGGGTACCACTTACAATAAGTAAAATTGGATTTAACAAAAGATGTTTAAGCGATGAATTCAACAAAATGTCACACCACCTACTAAGTGACATGTGAATGTTAATATTTGAATTGTTCAATATTAATCATTGACTGAATTTACACCTTTGAGTCATACAACCGTAATGACGAATTCTCCGAAAAACCACATGATTCAATTAATTTATAAAAAGTTGTAAATTAATTAAATTAATTAATGTTTGAGAAATATTAATTATTATTTATCTTATTTTATGTTTGGGAGTTATTTGTAATTATTTGAATGCACTTATAAAAGTTATATTTGTGCACATTGATACATGATATCATTGTAATTAAATAAAACATAATTACATGCATTAACTTATGGAATCTTATGTCATTTTATGGCATGTAACTTTCAATCATACTTGTAAAGAAATAGGAGTGAAAAGAGAAAGTTAATCAAGAGAATTAATTAAAGAAATTTTAATTAAAGAATGAGAAAGGTTTCCTTCTTTCCAATAAAACATGTTCTCTAATTCATTCTGTACGTAAAATTTATTCTTTCTCATCCTATCTTTTTCTTTTTCTCAAGGAAGAAAACAAAAAAAAGTCCCCGAATTCTTTCAAATCCATAAACATCAAATAAAATAAATCAAAAGTGATTCATCCATCTCTTGCAAGGATAGGATGGGGATCTTAAAGATCTGAGGAGACATCATCATTCAAGGTGTGATTTCTACGCAACATCCTAAGGTGATTTAGTCGTATCTAGAAACATTACTCATTCAAGGTGAAAATCAAAGGCAACATCAAAAATGTGCATTATAAGGATTGGGTAGCGAGGTATGTCATTTTCTATATATAGATCGTGACTTTGCAATGTTTGATGGAAAATTAATTTGACTTTCATAATTTGTATGATTTATTATTGTTATGTTTAATTAAAAAAATTATTTATGAAGATTGAATTATTTGTTGAATGACATGATTGAGTTTTCACTATGTTTTAAAACAATATTTAGGTGTAGATCTATATTTTTAAAAGTTCTAATTAAAGTGTAATTCTTTAGATCTGAATGTTTATATGTTCAAATTGATTAGTTGCTTTTCTTTACTTTATAAAATTGAAGCTAAATCTATATATACTAAAATGCAATGTTTTATTTTAGTTATATGTTTTAACATTTAATTTAAATTCCATTCCTTAAGTCTGGAAATTAACATCTTCATGTTGATTGATTGAATTAAGGTGAAAAATAAAATTTATATGGAATCAGTACAATGTTTCAATTGTAGATCTATATTCTAGTCTTTCATAGTAAACTGTAATTTTAATTTTGAATTTTAATGTATGTATATATGTAACTTGAAATTTTTGTTGCATTAGACACACACACATGAATAAAATGAATTTTAACAATAAATCAAAGTTTTGAAATTGACTGTAATAACTATTTTATTTATTTTATCGGAAAGATTTGATTGAATTCCATATATATATATATATACATATTTGGATCTACTTGTATGTGATCATATAAAATTTATTATTCTTTACACATGTTGTTATAGTATGAAATCATTTCTCTTTTTAATTAAGACAATAATGTCTGCATACAATTCATTGCTTACCTTCTTTATTCTTAAATTATGGTACCTATTGATTGTCATTAGTATGTTGCATTGATTAACTTTACTAAATGGGAAACTGTATCAATCCCTCTTATTATCTCTTACTTATTTCCATTTCAATTCCTATGCAATAACCATTCAAAATTGTTCTTTTTATTTTATGTATACGTATCAATTACCACTAACTTTGCACATTCCCTATATGTTGCACTTGCATAATATTTACTATGAATATATTTACAATTCATATCATATTTAAATTAGTCATTAATGTTATTTTATTAATCAATTATTTAATTTAATTAAGAGAAGGAAATGAAAAGTTTCCTTCTCTAACCCTCATTAATTGAATAATTTAAGTAGAAGGAGATGAAAAGTTTCCTTCTCCAAAAAAATTTATGCCCCCCATTAGTTGAACAACCAAGAGAAAGGAAATAATATATTTCCTTCTCTGGATAAATTTGAAAAGTAAAATGTTGCATATAAATTTGTATATAAGAGTATATTTGATATATTCCAACTTTCATACGCATTAAATTAAAGTGAAACTTTATTTATGAAGTTAAATGAAATATTGTTTTTATTTAAAAGAAACCTAGAAAAGTTCTGAGTATATTTAGACTCCATAGGCCCGTTAATGATTCAAAATTGTATTTTTTTTAAATTCACCCATTTCTTCCGCTGGGGGCTGGCCCAATTCCAACAATAAGCATACAAGACTTAATTTTCATATACGATCGTTTTATATCCTCGATAGTTGGTTTCTATGCTATCGGTTACTTAAGCTTCTTTATTATCATCATTCTAAGTCGATGTGTTGCTCTATTGAGCCTTGATATCCTTTGTCGGAGATGACTGAAACCAAAGAGCGAGTGGGGGTCAAGCTATATGGGGTTGCTCGCATTAGGGTATTTTCACATCTACTCTAAATTGGATTCGTTGTTGCATATTAAGATGGGAAGTACTCGGATTCTCGGTAACAGTTGGTGGGGTCTGGCTTGGAGGTTCCGAGAGCCATCGGGGTTCTTGAGTATATTTCTAAAGGTATACTTTCGGTAAGGGAGGCGCACCATCCTAGTCATTGTTGCTAAAATTTTCTTTCCTTGTTTGATTCGAACCTTTGATCTGTTTTCTTTAATTACAATGGGAAGAGCCAACTACTCTTTGCAGTGTTCAACTATTGGTTTTGTCCATTCTATCTATTTTGGATAGTTATCTTGTTTAGTCCATTCTATCGAGTTTGGACTATTGTCTTGTTTTATCTATTCTATCCAATTTGAATTTTATTCAGTCTATTTCCATTCTTTCAAGCCTGAATGTTGTACTAGTTGTAACCATCATCTATATTTGGATTTGTTCCTTATTGTTAATTTCCATTTTTGTTATGTTTGCTTGTTGTTTATGTGGGAGAAAACTCGTTCCACGTTAGCGGCGTAGTCCCACATATTATTGCTTAAGTACACCCCATTTGTTTTATAGTTTTACTCATACCAGACATTTTGTCTGACCCAAGTTATTTATTTTCACTAAACTCTCGGGTGCTCAATTAAATTTGGGTAGTCCAAGAATAGCGGGTTTTCTTTGGAGGTCTTTGAAGATGGTGATCGAGCAGGTGGATCCTTTGTTATCTAGTTATTTATTTCTGCTTTACGATTATGTAGGCGTATTTTGTATCTTAAAAATCTAAAGTTAGAATGTTGGCTGCAAATTTTGTTAGATGTAATACTTTTCTCTTATAACTTTGATAACTTCTTATAAGGAGTAACCTTTTGTACTATATTATATTATATGTAACCATTCCACTGTGAGGTTTATCTATTCTGCCTTGTTCTATTCTTTGTTTTACCCCAAGACAACTTATCTTTCAGGTGCTTGGGCAACGACACACGAATACCGGGGATGTATGAAGTGTCATTCCTAGGGATCAGAAAGGTGGGCCATCACAACGACCATCTCGCTTTTCAAATTCAAGCAGTACATTTATTCATGTCATTTGGAGCTCGTACGAGGTAGATACGATGGGAAGGGTTGTCGAGTAGAATTGATGCTACGCGATTTGAATTAAAATTTAAATTTAAGCAGATAGACGGTTGTATAACTTCCTTAACTTAAATAGAAATACATATACTACTTTCTCATTTCAGAAATTAATTTCCTATTTCTTTTTTATTATTCCTCAAATGCTCTGATCAACCTTAATCCCTAAATTTTAAAACCAAATCATGAAATTATAACCCTAAATCGAAGAAAGGAGTAACAACGAGTGCATAGGAGGCACTTGTGGTACTAGAAAAGTGAATTAAAGGGAATTCTATCTCTGGATAGTAAAGGAATCGACTAGGGTAAGTCAGTTTACCTAAATTCTATGTTTACTCTCTCGATTTCATAGTTTAATATGATTGAAATACGCAATTTAATAATAAAATTTGAAATTTGTCTTTATGATTTATGGAAACTTTGCCTAACCTAATTAATGAATGATTTTTGGGTAATTAAATGGTTAGTGGAATGATACAATTCATATGTGAATTTTATATACAAAAGCAGGCATAAATCTAGGAAAATTCATAGTAAATTGATAGGAATTCATATAAATAAATCTTAGAGATGGAATATGATATTACTGACCATATTTATTTTTATATGATTTATATGGATTGATGTTGTGGTACATCATTTATGTGCAAAAACAGTCCAAAGTTATGAATTTAGTGATTTGGAACATATAAATTTGTCAAACTAATATGAAATTATTTTCTAAGATTAGATATGATGATCTTAGGTCTAAAAATTATTTTATATAATTTAGTATATATAAAAAAATTTGTATATATTTCTTGTTATGTGAAAAGTAGCCTAGAATTTGTATACAAATGATTTGATGTATATAATCATATCAAAATCGGCATGAAAATGATTTTCGAAGTTAAAGTATACGTTTATACACATTTAGAAATTTTATTTCATATTATAGAGGTATATTTATAAAAATATGATTTATTTAGTGAAAATGCACGAAATATTGAAAGTATATATATACGAACACACACACACACTCAAAATATATATATATATATATATATATATATATATATATATATATATATATATATATGCGTGTGTGTGTTTGTGTGTATGTGAATTATATATGTTATATACCTTAAAAATCAAGATCTGAGTTCTGCAGATTTCGAAAATATTGTCTAGTAAGAAATATATATTTATTTTGAATTTAAACTCTATATGAATTTATATATGTTTGAACGGCCAATTCTCTATCGGATTGGAAAATAACGGATCAAAATTAAAATTAACCGTAAGCGCGCGACCTATAATTCTAGTACGTGGCGAGTATGGGTCGATCTGCAGGGAATTATTTAGATTTTAAAATTTTTATTCGATCAAATTAAACCAAGATTTGAAAATTGTGATTAGCTAAAAAAATGTTAAAAACGAACAAAAGTAAATAGATAAAAATATGGGAGTAGAAGGCAATTTAGAGATAATTTCCTTCTCGTTATCACATAAATCAACAAAATGAAATTATGATCACTCTTTTCGTCATTAGTGAATTTAGTTGATGTGCTTATCCTAAGTATGAAATATTTGTGTTATTAACTATCCTAATATAAACCATCAAACTATAACACAACCACTAAACTACTTTTTAACTCTCATGAAAATGTTAATGGACTTGAAAATAAAGTCTATTCTAAGCATGATCTATTAACTATTGATTAGAAATATAGACCATCAAGTTTTGATTTTAAAATCACTTCATTACCATAATCATATGTAGATGAAGAGATAATTTGCGCTTTTGTATTTGTTTAAGCATAGCCTATTTGGTGTCAACAACATAGGCTATCAAATTCAAAGCTAAAATAACAAATTTTAACCAAATCAAACATTGTCATTAATCACAAAAAGAGATCAATAATTTTCAAAATGTTGAAGCTACATGATTAAGAGAGATTTAGTACCCCTAAATTAAAGGTGTTTAGCCTCTCATATTTGTTATCATTTGATCAAATGTAGCATTCAACATGAAACAAAAACAACAGGAAAAGGAGAGTAAATTGAAAATAAAGTAAGAACTAATCTAATTACATAAAATTAAATTTAGGTTACCAACATAAATAAAAAGATCTGCACTGCTAACATGAAAAGAAAGAGAGCATGTAAATAGAAAAGAGCATTAATTAACACTGCTTAAAAGAAAAAATACATGAAAGAATATGGCTAAGTACCCCTGACCCAAAAAGAGAATTTTTGTTTATTTTTGAGCCTAAACTTAGTTAACTATAGAGAAGGCTCAATGGAGGTTAAGAGGGGAGAGATTACATGAACATAAGGGGTATTTATACAAGTTTGAAAAATAATATAAAAATTAACCATGAAAAATCAAAAAGAAGACGAGACTTCCCCCAACACTTGATTTTGACCGTGTCCCCACAGTCAATCCTGATGAAAGGAGAAAAATAAAATAAAGATATGACCTATATTTACATGAAAAGATTATTATTTACAAGACATCGGAAAATATATCGTCAAAGAATAAATGAAGCGGCATTCCAAACACCAATTTGTTTTTCTCGTAAGTATGCGAGACACAGCTGAAGCTCGGAAAACCAAACCATAAAAAATTTCAAAGTTGAATGTTGATCTTGGAAAATTGAATGTCGTTTTATTAAAAATCGTTCGAGTTGTTTTATTTTCGATGATTTTTGGGTTAAATAGATCAACCTGTTGAAGTTCGAGTTTAATTTCACCAATTTGAAAGTCAAGCTTATCATCGATAAATTCTTCAAAATTATTAAACTCAAAATCAAAATGGTGATTTAAATCTACCTCTTCAGAATTCAACAAATCATCTTCGAAAAGTCCAAAGAAAACGTGTTCATTAAATTTGTCTTTCTTCGTTGGAATATCAACAATTTCATTGCATGTATCAATTTCAAAATCCAAATTTGTTGTGTTCAAATTTTCAAAACCGAGAAAAGGAAGATCGAATTTTAAATCGAGTTTCACACCCTCAAAGGAATTGAAATCCAAATCAATTACTATATTTTCAACAACTACATTAAGATTGTCATTTTCAATTTCAAAAGTTGTTATTTAAAAATCTTCATTTATGTTAAAAGATGGATTATTATTTGACTCGACAATCGTTGAGTTTTGATTGTGTTGCTCACGTCGTTTCATGTACGTTTTAGACAATAATTCCATGTGATCATTGTAAATTTTGTCCATTTGTTCGACAAAAACCAATTTATAATTATTAAATTGAGAATTCTCGATTTGAACTTGTTGAGAACAAAAATTATCGACCGCATCGTAGTCGAGATTATCCTCATTGCCAAAATCATTTAAAAAATTGTTCACATTTTTATTTTCACTTTGAAATTCATTTTGGAGTTCGAAATTGTATTGGCAAGAGTTATAATGAAATCATTTGAATTTTGAATTGAATTCAAATTTAGAAATCATTGACTCGAGTTATTGCACAAATATGAATTACACAGTTCATTTATCCTTTGATCATTTTATGTAATGAGTTCAAGTAACGACAAAATCGTTTCGATGCTTTTTTCAAGAGTTGAGGATTGGTCAACGTTTTGAAAATTTTGTTGTTTGAAATTCGAATTGTTTATATAATAGTTGTCACTAAAATATCCATAAGAAGTTGGTGTGAAATTATAGATTATACCGATTTTCATAACTATCGTAAAATTCTGGAGAATAAGAAAATTCAAACATTTTCAAGAATTGTTTTTCTAAATAAAGGAAAAATATTTACGAAAAAGAATTTATTTTTCAAAAGGGAAATTTGATTTTTGAATTTGCGATTTGTTGTGTTTGAAAAGGTTTTTATATTATTTTTTGGACTTTTGTTTTTTTTTTTTTTTGAAAAAGCTAACTTAATTTTTTTTTGGATTTTGAATTTTTTTAATTATGCATGAACTAATGCAACTAAATGAATGCATGGGTTTAATTACAACTAAGTAGCTCCTAACCCAAAATTGTATAATCATACTTTGTCTTAATTCAACAACATAATTCTCAGCCAGGTAACGGACAAGGGTCATCGGTGTACCACGAATCACTGTAGCAATGCAGCCGAAGGTTTAAGTACTTTTAGAGAAACAACCACTATAATATTCACCGTAATATTTATAAATGGTTGTTTTTTTACCGTACCCTAGACACCAAGAATTTAAATTGTCAAAAGTGGATAACTTTTCAATATACAATCAAGCGTTATCGATGTCTAACCATTATTATAAATCAAAATTCTATGATGAAATGCAGAATTGAAATTAAATATGTATTAACAATGCAATTACGAATAGATTTTATTTTTATTTTTGATTTTTTTAAATGCAATCAATCAACAATACAAAGCAAATAAAACAAGATAGTAGGGGCACGATACCAGAGCGTGCATAATTATTAACAAATTATTTAAAAGCGGTCAATTTTTTTTAGCAAGCAAGCAATTTTTTTTTTTTGGCAAGCAAGTCTTTCGTTGTGATTTTCCGCTTTGGTAAACTGAAAATAAAAACAAGATATATATATAAAAAAATTAATAAAGGAAGAAAAACTAAAACAAAACAAACCAAAACAAAATAAACGAGAACAACACCTAACAAGAGGAAAAAAACCAAGTTAAAGTTAAAACAAATATATAAAAAGAAAACTTAAATGGAAATTCTTCTAGTTTTTTGTATTTTTGTTTTTTGCTTTGGAATGAAACTTAACTAAACAAAATAAAAAAAACTTGAACAAATTAAAATCCAGTAACCAAACAAAATCAACTCAACCCCGGCCCAACACGAAATCAAACGAACTCAAATTCACAAAGTTATAAAAAATTATTTGGTAAGAGAAAATTCATAAACCAACTCACAAAATTCACGAACTCTTGACTTTACAAATTCATGAACTCACAAATTCACAAACTATCAAATTCACGAATTCAAAATTCGATTGTCACGTGAAGGTTCGACTGTCGCGATTGGTTTTGGGTTGGAGTCGATGTCTGGTTCGATGGCGATGGCTTGTTTCAGGTAGTCTTAGAATCACGCTTTAGGTAGCAGGCTTTGGGGTTGTGGGTTTCTGCGATTGCTGACGACTGCGATTCTCGAGTTCACTGTAATTTTGTCACTGTCGATGGAGTATTGGCGAATGGTTGGTCTGGTGATTCGTTGTGAATTTTTTTTATTTTTTATTTTTTTTGGGGGGGGGTGGTGGTTTCAGGTTGAAACAATACGAGAGTAGAAGACAGTTTAGAGGTAATTTCCTTCTCATGATCACATAAATCAATAAAACGAAATTATGATCACTCTTTTGGTCGTTATTGAATTTAGTTGATGTACTTATCATAAGTATGGAATATTTGTGCTATTAATTAGCCCAATATAAACCATTAAACTATAACACAACCACAAAACCACTTTTTAACTCTCATGAAAATGTTAATGGACTTGAAAATAAAATCTATTCTAATCATTATACATTAACTATTGATTAGAAATATGGACCATCAAATTTTGATTTTAAAATCACTTCATTAACATAATCATATGTAGATGAAGAGGTAATTTGTGTTTTTATGTTGGTTTAAGCATAGCCTATTTGATGTCAATAACATAGGCTATCAAATTCAAAGGTAAAACAACAAATTTTAACCAAATCAAACATTGTCATTAAGCACAAAAAGATATCAATAATTAGCAGAATTTGAAGCTACATGATTAAAAGAGCTCATTACCCCTAAATTAAAGGGGTTTAGCCCCTCATATTTGTTATCATTTCGACAAATGTAGCATTCAACATGAAATAAAAACAAGAGCAAAAAAGAGCAAAGTGAAAATAAAGTGAGAACTAATCTAATTGCATAAAATAAAATCTAAGCTACTAACATAAATAAAAAGATCTACACTACAAACATGAAAACAAAGATAGCATGTAAATAGAAAAGAACATTAATTAACACTGCATAAAAGAAAAAATACATGAAAGAAAATGGCTAAGTAGCCATGAAAAAGAAAAGAGAATTTTTGTTTATTTTTGAGCCTAAACTAAACTAACTAAAGAGAAGGCTCAATAGAGGCTAAGAGGGGAAAGATTACACGAATATAAGGGGTATTTACACAATTTTGAAACCCTAATCCATATTTTCGGAAACTACCCAAACTACCCTCTTAGGAAGTGTGGTTATCAAGTTATCATTACCATGAGATAATCCTCCATTTAGTGTGCATGTAACTTTAATAGCCTATTAGCATGTGCATTAGCTCGTAATTGTACATCATGGGAAGTGGGTAGGTTGGGTCCTCCATGTTTCATGAAATAAATTAATTTCATCTTCGTTCCTTTGTATTCTCTTGTGCATGCATATTTTCCATGAAACCACTTGTAATTTGAGTTCAAATTCTTACAAAACAACATAAAAAAATTCAAGTAAATTTTCTAAAATTAATATATGTACAAAAATGACCATTTTGCCTCTTTATGAAGATGAATATATGATGATTTAAAAATAATTTGAATTTGGTTTAAACTTGTTAAAATACCCAATACGATCATTTATTTAATTAAATTAGATTAAATATAGAAGTAAAAATATCCACATTTACGTGCACATCAATATAGTACATTTTAATATATGATAGTTAAATAAATTATAATTTAAAAATAGCAAATGATGATGAAAATTTGTTTGAAAAATATTATCATATGTTAAACATGTATGTTGTATAAATATGGAATGAAAAGCTAGGAGATCAAAAGTACAAGAGTTGGAAATAAAAATATACAAAACTCAAGAATTTGCCTCGGACATATACACCGATGGATCAGTAGCGCACATTGGTAACTGGTCATGCAAAGATTTTGACAATCTGAACCTCGACCTATTTTAGGCTGTTACACACACATACACTAAGAGGCTCGTGCCAGATTTTTTGAGTACCTTTAGCCCTAGTGATAGGGTAGATAACATACGCTAGCTTAAATGACAATGTGTATTAGTACACATATATCATATGCCTTATTGGGGCGATGTTTATAAGTTATATGACTTAGTTTAGTTATCGAATTGGAATGGAGACAAAATCGGAGGGAGTCATGACTCTAGATGTTATGGGTTGAGTATAACACAACTGTTATTGGGTATACCGGTTCATAGTTTGTCTGGTTTATCTATGATATAACTATACAACTTAACGTACATATGAGTATGAACCGAGTCATCTCACTTTAGAATGAATATAGTAACATGGCTATCGGTGAGATTTTTCATCTCATAACATCTCAGATGATCGTAGAATAATTAAAACTTTAATTACTTCCATAATTTTGGAATCAATAAATTTAAGTGACATTAAATTTACCTTTGATTAGCAATTGTGTCGCTAGAAGCTTACACGACAAGTAGTTGCACTCTAACTATTCGTTAAAATGTCAAACTAGGTTTATATTCTACTAAGGAATCAAAGTTTTAAGAGGGATTTGAAGTTAAATAATGAAGTAATGGTTCATAAAAATAAAAGACATGGGATTTTTATGTGGTTCGGATTGTTTCGAAATCCTATATCCTCGGGTCAAATCTTCCCTTGATATAATTTTATATGGAAGAGAGTAAAATAGAAAATACAATTCTTTTTGTTTTCCTAAAAAAGGATCCCCTTCCCATTGCATTGTCTCTCCTATTTATAGTGTAAAGATGCACGCAAACTTCCATAATCTCTTTTATTTTGTTATTTTAATCTCCACCTTTGGATCATGTCATGTGTTTCCCATCCGCATTGTTAGTCTGCTGTGTATAGATTGATGATGCGTCTTTGGTGGGAAACTACAGTTTGAGCAGCTAAATTCTAGGTATTGATAGGAGGTTTGAAATTAAATCAGGATCCTCTGAATTTGAGCGGTAACATCTAAACATAGCAGGAAACTTGAATTTATATAGGCTCCCTACTTTTGGCCTTAGGAGTGGATGGCATCTAAGCCGCTCCTATTTAGAAATGAGAGTGTGAAGAGGTCTCCCCCTCTTTTTCAGCCCTTGGTGCTATTGATATCCTAGCGATTGACTTGCACAGTCCGCTTGTGCGCTGTCGGTATGATATTGCTTTTAGAATGGAGGTGAAATTTGAGGTGTTAGTGCGGAACATCGCTGGAGCTCTGTTTAAGTGGCTTTGCTTGCTGTGTTTGTCTGACATTGCGTTGAGCGTAGTTGGAGTTGAGTTTCTTTGCTCTAGCTTGTAGTGTTAGCCCAATATATGTATGTAAGTGCTCTGAGCTGTCCTTGATATTGGTATGTGCGAGTTGCTCGATAAGGGTTGCTTGCATCTTTGTCGTTTCCTAACAAGCAAAGAACTACGACAAAGCGTTGTTGGGTAACCCCGTGTGTAGCCCTTGGAATACTTTGGATTCCTCGCAGTACTACTTAAAGGGTCCTTGATAAGCGCAGCTTAGCTCTGAGCTTGAAATTATTAGCATCGCATTAGATTTAAGAAATAATAGTGGGCTTGTTGGGTCACTTGACACGCCGAGTGTTCATTTATGGCCTACTCGAAATGGATTATGGGCAGATTTTGGTGAAAAGCTACAGTGCGTTTTTTGTCTTTTTGCTCCTGTGCCTGTCATGTTCCGATGGCAACTTGTTTCTTTATTGAATTGTTCTAATAGCGGGCCCTTCTGATGGCAGCATGTTAGGCCACTCCATTCTTTTAAAGTTGTAAGAAGAAAAAGGGTAACTCATCCTTATTTTTCTTTAATGCGGGATTGATAGCACGGTTCTATTATTTGTTTATATAGGTCTATGAATGCGATATATCATCGTTCGTATGTAGCCTTTTTTAAGTGAGGTGTATTACGCTTTGAAACCATAAATACGGCTCTCTGTGCCATAGCGCGGCATTAACGTCTTATTATTATTTAGGAATTTACTTGTGCTATGGTTTTGAGTATTATAGTTGTAGATTATTTACTACATCCTGTGACCAACGTGGTTTGTGGAATTACATATCTTAAGGCTAATTAATCGCTAGGGATGAATAGTGTTTTCTAATTTTTGTATATCATATTAAATTTCTTTCAAGTTTAATGTTAAATTACAAATTTTCAACATAGAAATATATCAACAGTCAAATTATAGATGCAATCACAGATGAAATTAAAAGCAATAAAGTAATTTAGAGAATCAAAGAGATGACACCGGAGATTTAAACAGGTTCGGTTTTCTCCTACATCCAGTCTTGTACAATTGCTTATATAGATTTCTTTTCAAATGTCAATCTTTAAATGGACAAAAAGAAAACCCAATTACAATCTCGATTCCAAGGCTACGAGACACACCCTCTTGATTTTTGGGCTTAAGATATATCCACTTGATTTGGACGGGCTACAAACACTCACTCGAATTTTTAGGCTACCAAGCACATCTATCTGATTTGAATGGGTTACAATCACACCCAAGAAAATACAAGTAGAGTTTGATGGTTTTTCCAAAGACGATTTCTTAAACTTTGGGTGCAATGGATCCTATAGCATCTTGGACAACACTTTAATCTTTGATTTGAGAGAGAGATAATTTCAAAATAATAATAAAATAATATTGAATAAATATAAAGAAGTTTGAATTGATTCTATTTGATTTTAAAGAGAAAAAGGTATAATTTCAATTGAGTTTTCAAAGGAGTAAGAGGAGGGAAGAAAATAAGACAATAATTGCTGAAAAATTCATTTGAAACCCCTTTATATAATGCATAAACAAAAGTGCCCATTTGCGAAGAGCTATGACGAATGAACACTTCATTTCAAAATTTGAAAAACTGTTTTGCGGCATGTATGTCGACATATAATCTACCGATATGCCGACATATATATGTGTATTTTGAAATCTTATTTATTTTAAAAAGTTTTGAAAATCATATACTTTGTAAAATAATCTGATACTTCTAAAACATTTAAACATGGTTTATAAATATTTTGATTTTTAAAAAAGTTTAATAAAATATTTTTAAATATATTTTGAAAATTAATTTTGTTTGAAAATATAAAAATAAGAAAAGAGATCAAAGATTAATAAAAGGACTTTAACAAAATTCTATGACTCTATACACTATATTATAATCTTGATTTTCATATCTTGATCTTTATAGTCATGAGTCTTCATGTCCATTTCTTGAGTCTTTATACTGTACCGTTTTCGATTCAACATCTGTATAATATTCTGCATTGTATGCTATATAACTTGGTAAAACATTAGCATCTATATTTTATATGAATATATATTGTTGTTATCAAGGTTGTTATCATCAAAATCAATACCTGAGGCATTAACAATCTCCTCTTATTTGATGATGACAACCACTAATTATTCCTGTATATAAAATATGATATAACTCCCCTTAAGTTAGATGACTCCCTCTGAATATATGCATATGTTTATTTTATATTTTCCTCTACCATTGTCATAAACAAAAATGAGTGAAAAGAATAAAAGCCCCCCTAGATCAAATACTTAAAAACTATAAAGTCAAAATCAAAAACTAAGTACTGAAATGATTAAGTATATAAAACATGAAATATATGATACACCTAGAAACTATACTATCTTATACCAAACATGATGCAAGATGTAATAAGATAACACAATCTATTTTTATTAATTTAAAACCAGTCTTATATATATCATTTAACCAATCAAACATCCGAAACACACAAATTCAAATGTCAATTCTAAACAATCCAAACTAAGATAAACAAATTCAGTCATCATATACATATCAATCCAAACCAAATCTTAACAAACCAAACTAATACATACTGAATTTAAATCTATGGTTTTCTTTTAATTATGTGAGACTTATAAATGGGGCAAAAGGGATAGTGAAGACAAAAAATTTCTCTTTGTTCTACGAGATTTCCATCCCGATCGAGGCATACTTCGCCAACGCATTTGATTTCATCATCATCTTCAACCTCATCTTGTTTTTCTTCTTACTCCTCCTCCTCCTCTTCCTAATAATCTACGGGATTGTGAATGACAAGGTTAGGAGTATCCCCTTCAATTACGATAGGATTTGCTCTGTTATCCAATAGGTGCTTCTAGAGATTGCGAAGAATGCATCCTTGCTTTTCTTGTTCTTTTAAGAGGCGTAGTTAAATGACCTTTATTTCTAAAAGCATATTGAGTACATGCTTTAGATCATCTTCAATCTTGATAAATTTGGCCATAGTGGTGGTTTGAAAGGCGCTAAGAGTTGGGGGTTTCGAAGGAAAAGTGTGTGATTCCTGCTCTTGGACGTTTGGAACTTGAGGACGCCATTAATTTTATTTTATTTTGAAATTACAGAAATAAGAAGACATGAGAATGAGAAATAAATTGAAATTTGGTGGTTATATAGCCTTATTTAGAATTTTGAATTTTAGAGCGAAATCTGATTTTAGATTTTACCAGTATACGTCGAATATACAAAAGATGTATATCGACATACATGTGTAAATTTTGTTTTTTTGTTTTTCCTTTTGACAATTTATTTTATGTTGTTATATTTTATATTTCATATAAGGAACACATTCCTAACTCTCTTCTAAGTTAAATAAAAGATGTTTAAGTTCATGGTTGTTAAAATACCGGCTATTTGGTTTTCAGTATTTATAAATTCGAGCGAAATTACTACTTTATCAACGTTATCTCTCAAAAAATGATGTTTTATATCTATACGTTTGGTTTTAGCATATGTGTTGGATTTTTAGATAGATTTATTGTACTAGTATGTCATAGTATATTGTTGATTTAGTAAAATTTATATTTAAATCTTCTAAAGTTTGTAACATACAGATAGCCTATGAACATGCTAATTCAGCTGAAATATATTTTTCTTCTATTATAAATAAAGACAAAGAATTTTGCTTTTTGCTAAACCAGAAAATAAGAGAATGTCTAAAAAGTGACAAGTTCCACTAATACTTTTTCGGTCCAATTTGCATCCAACATAGTCAACATCACTATACAGAACTAAATCGAATGAATTTTCTTTTGGATAAAAGAGTACGTAGTCTAGTGTGTTGTTTACATATCTTAGTATTCTTTTTACTGATTTTAGGTGAGTCTCTTTAGGTTGAGAATGATATCTTGCATGTAGACATGCACTATGCATTATACCCAGTCTACTAGCAATTATATAGTGTAATGATCTTATCATATCACTATATAATTTTTGATCTACATCTTTTGAGTTTTCTTCTTTATATAATTTCTCATTATTTGCCTTGGGAGTTGGCTTTACAATAGAATTTGACATACCAAATTTCTTAACTAAATCTTTAGCATATTTTTCTAAACTTATAAAAATTACATTTTTTAATTGTCTTATATGTAATCCTGAAAAGAACGTTAATTCTCCCATAAAGTCATTTCAAATTCCTTAGTCATTGTATCTGAAAACTCTTTAATTAACTGTTCATTTATTGATCCAAAAATAATATCATCTACATATATTTGTATAAATTGAACATCATTATTATTTCTTTTAATAAATAGAGTACCGTGTAATTTTCCTATTTCAAAATTAGATTGTGATAAATAATATTTAAGTCTACCATCCCATGCGCTAAGAGCTTGTTTTAGACCATATAAAGCTTTCTTTAATTTATAAACATGATTAGAAAGGCATATTTGACATCCATTTGAAAAAAATTAAAATTATTATGATTTGCAAAAGCAAGTAGAATTCTAATAGCTTCTAATCTAGCTGCAGAAGCAAAATTTTCATCAAAATCTATACCTTCTTCCTTACTATAACATTGAGCAAACTAAAAGTGCTTTATTCTAATGACTTCTCCTTGTTCATTCATTTTAATTTTTATGAACCCATTTAGTTCTTATTACAGTCTTATTTTTAGGTGTTAGGACTAATTCCCAAACATCATTTCTAGTAAACTGATTCAGTTCCACTTGCATAGCAAGAATCCATGAATCATCTAATGATGCTTATTTTGGTTTTTAGGTTCAACGGTTGAGATAAAAGCAACGTTACTCATTTTATTTAATTGACTTCTTGTTTTTATTATAGATTCTTTATTTTTTTCTATAGGACGATCTTTTAAATATTTTGTTCTTTCGTTTGGATTTAAATTTTCAACGTTATTATTATTTTCTTCGTTAGTAGTTTCATTATTTGTAATCTCATTAATTTTTTTAATATTTTCTCCTTCATTAAAACTGGAATCATTAATTTTAAAATTCCCATCAAATGAAAAACGTAATATCTCTTCAATGGTATTAGTGCTAAGAACTATGCAAGCTTTACTACCATTAGAATAACCAATAAAAATTTCTTTTTTGTTTAATATAAAATATTTACTACCATAAACTCTAAAATAAGATACTTTAGGCTTTTTATTATAAAATAATTCATACGGAGTTTTCTTAGTTAAAGGCCGTACTAAAATTCTATTTAAAATATAAATGTCGTAGCAACTGCTTCAGTCCAAAAGCATTTAGGTAATTAACTATCATTTAACATTGTTGTAGCACATTCTTGTATAGTTCTATTTTATGTTCTACAACTCCATTTGGTTGTGGTATTCTTGAAAATTAAAAGTTATGTGTAATTCCTTTCTTATTAGAAAAGATCTCAAAATTACCATTTTCGATTTCTCCTCCATGATCGCTTATAATCATTTTAATTTTAGTTGACATTTGATTTTGAGTTCTTTTAGTAAATTTTTTTAAACATTTCAAAAGTTTTACTTTTAACTTTTAATAAAATTGTCCATGCAAATCTAGAGAAACATCTATAGTTACAAAGCGTGTATATATTATAATTTATTGATTGTATTTACGAAGGTCCGAAATAATCTGGGCGAAGAAGTTTAAGAGGGTGAGAAGTAGAAATCATATCTTTAGATTTAAAAGAGCTTTTAAGAAATTTTCCTAATTCATATGCGTCACATAAATTATTGACATTAAAACTCATTTTAGGAAGACCCTTACCAAGTCCATATCTTGCAACCTTAAAAAGATGTTTAAAATTCAAATGGCCAAATCTTTTATCCCAAATCCAAGTGTCATTAGATTCAGCCAGAAGACATAAATTATTGTAGGATCTAGATTAACCCTAGAGGGGGGGGGTGAATAGGGTTATAGCAAATTTTCTTGAATTAAACACAGAAATATAATAGCAGAAATAAATATGCTGAAAAGTAAATCACACACAAAATTTACCCAGCTTCGGCAACCCCTGCCTACTGCTGCATTCACAGATTTCTATTAGAATTAAACAGTATCACGCTTACAAACACTCTACTAGACTCGCAGACCCTTTTGCTCCCGCTCACAAACACTCTACTAGACTCGCACACCCTGCTCCCGCCTATAGAGTTTCGCTCACTCGCAAACACTGCTCCCGCCTATAGAGCTTTGCAAACTCGCACACCCTGCTCACTGAACTAATTCTAAATAGACAATCTGACACTACCTAATCCCTAGGTGGTGATTTACAAATTCTTCGACTTGAAAAGAAAAAACAACTTCAAAAATTAAAACAGGAGCAAAAATTAAAATACGGACTTGAATGCGTAATTTTTGCTCAATTAAAAAATAAGAAAAAACCCTCTAAAAATTAAACCCTAAATAAAGACTAATTCCCCTTTAAAAATAATAAAGGCCGGCCCACTTGAATTTCACCGTCCCCTTTTCTTTTGCTTGTGAAAAATGTCGGCCTCTTATTGTCGAATTAGGGCTTCGGCTTCTTTCTCGAATTAGGGCTTCATTCTGATGATTGATTACTGTTGCTATCTCGTTCTCTGATGATCTTTCTCGTGTTCGTTCTCTGATGACCGAAGACTTGCGTCGCTTGTTCTCTGATAATTGATTCTTCGAGATTGCAAATTGTTTGCAGCTGCTTCTCTTGATCGAGTTCACTAAATTGCGGTATGTATTACTTTCGTTACTGGTTCAATTGCTTGCTTTAACTTGATTGCACTTGATTGAACTCGATGGCCGATGATGATGAATTGGGTTTGTATTTATATGAATTTGAGACACTTGAATTCGTTCGAATTAACTTGATACTTTCCTAAATTCTTAATTGCCTGATGCGCACGTCTTTCCTGATTTTGTTACACGTGATACTCACGGCTTTCCTGATATGTTTTAACTTGATAATCACGGTTTTGAATTTAGAGTGTTCGATCCTTCTTGTAATAGACACTTTCCCTTTTTAATTTTGCTGACTATTTCAAAGATTACAAATTTAAGTTTCATTAAATTCTGACTTCGATTTATATTTAACTTCAATCATCTCTGCTGCATACTTTACTCGGTCGAGCTCATCCCCATTCTGTAGATCTGAACTTTGCATTTTATACAAAAATATATACTCACTATCTTCTGTTCATCTGCATGTTTACTGTGACGTTGGTCTTCATGTACTTGATATTGTAGTCTTCTTCATGTCTTGTTTCATGTTGCAACTGACTTGTGTCTGCATTGTTGATTCAGAACTTCTGTTCATGTCGGCACTGGCTGTAGTTGAGTTGATACATTTGTCAGTTCTACATTTGTTTCACTTTGATGTTGTGTGAACTTGGTAGTGCTGCATCCATTGTAGCTTGCTACTGTAGTTGTATACTTGGTTGTTGTTCACCTTGTAGTTGCTCATTTGCAAGTGCATGTTTCGATTCACTGTTGCACTTTCTCATTTTCACTGCTTCACCATTCTTGTTGCCACTGCATTCTATTTCACTTTGGTTTTTGGAGTTGCTGCTATATTGGTTTAAGTTGCACTGTACTTTGTGCTACTTTCACTGTGTCACTTGAGGTCTTGCAGTTTGGTTTATTGATGCATTCATGTACACTTTGTATTGATGCAGTGCTGTCATGTTGTTTGCAACTGTGTTGCACTTGTATCGCTGGTATTTGAACAAAACTTGTGTATCTTGTAGCTTTCATCCCTGGTGCATGTACATTTCTTCATGTTCCCTTCAGTAGCTTCACTGCTGCATTTGTATCACTGGTTCATGCACTCTGTTGCAGTATTCATTATGTTGTTCCTATTTCATATGCTTGCACTACTTCTCTTTTGGTCTGACTGTTGCTTCTTGTTGTTGACATATTTGTGGTCTTCGTTTGGTGATTTGCACTGCTACACTGTTGCATTATAGTGGTTGCTTCTGCAGTTGTTTCATTATGACTGCTCTATGTTGTCACTGACTTTGGTTCTTCGCTTGCATCGTTGTAGTTGCATTTATGTCACGTAGTTGCATACTTTGACTTGATGCTGCAGTCTGCAGTTTCCATATTTGGTCATGTTGCATTATTCATTGCAGTTACTATGCTTTGCTTGGTCTCTGATCTCTGTTGCTCATTTGGGCTGTTGGTTGTCTCTGACCTGAGCTGTTGCCTTTGCATTCATTCATTAGTTTATTTGATCATTGGACTGGCTGTTGTAGTCGAGTTGTATTCATGTACACTTGTGGCTTGAACTTGATTCACTTCATGTTTGTTGCCACTTTACTTTGTATTACTGCCCTTGTGTCTGGCCTTTTCATTCATGTTGCAACTGCACTCATGATGGCTGTTCATTTGTATTCTGGTCAGTCTTGTTGTACATTACATAGTGCATTGTCGAAGCTTTGAACTGTTAGCAACTTGACACTATTGTACACTTGCTCTTGTTGGCTGCGCACACGAGTTGGCGAGGCAGTGCACACGTGTATGAATGTACACGTGTGTATTGCAGCCACTTATGGTTACATGTCCCTGTAATATCTATATGCACGACTTTGTGATGAAATCAAGTGTGAATGATGACGAACAACCCAAATAACTGAGGCAAAACATTTTTTCAAAAAATCGTATTTTATTTTATATTGCAAAAATATTTCTTTTTCAATTTTACTGCGTTAGTGAATATTTTTGCAGATTGCTCAGATGCTGGATTCAAACTGGAATGCAGTTGAAGACAAAATACGAGTGTGAGTGATATGTAGTGAGGTTATCAATGTAAAAATATTTGTGATGTAATCGTGATGTAATCAGAAATGTATATGTATAGTGAGAGCATGAATTTGTACTATTCAAGATTGTAATAAATATTTGTTTGAATAAAATTTCTGTTTGAATTCAAAATCCGTGTAACTTGTTCTGTTTGAATTCAAATTCAAATTCTGTATAATTTATTTTATTCAACAAATATTTATTTAATCTATGAAAAACAAAATAGTACATAACCAAATACATTTAAATGAATATATATGTTTATTATCATCAAACAAAAACATATAAGCGCATATTCAACAATTATCACTGGACATGTTCATGCTTTAAATATAAATATCATTCTCATATTACCTTCAAAGATAATGTTTGACTCATTATTTTCAATAAGGGAATTATCCTTTTCAAACTTAATTTTAAAACCCTTATCACACAATTGATTACTACTGAACAAGTTGTGTTTCAGATTTCCGACTAGCGAAGTATTAGAAAAAGTAGGAGTTTTAGAGTTACCGACATTGCTGATGCCAATCACATATCCTTTTGAGTTATCTTCGAAGTTAACCAATCTACCATCTTTGTAGACAATATCCTTCAAGATCTTCGGATCTCCAGTCATATGTCTTCAGCATCACCATCTAGTATCCACTTGTCCTTCTTCATTTGTGATGTTTGATTTTCATGTGTCTTTTCATCATTAGCCACAATACAAGCTTGTTCCTGCAATTTAAAATCATCTTTCCAAGAAATCAAGTAACTTTTGAAAACAATTAGTTTCTATTAACATATTGGTTTCACAAAATTGTTTTTCTACAAAAGTCTTAAAAATATCACTAACCATTTAAACTTTTCAAAAATCAAATTATGAGTTTTTGAAAACCTAGTGCTCTAATACCAAATTCGGGTTACGAAATTATGGATCTTAAGGTAATTAATTACTAGAGGTGGGTGAATATTGTTTTCTAACTTTTGTATATCTTTTTAAATTTCTTTCAAGTTTAATGTTAAATCATGAATTTTCAATATATAAATATATCAACATCAATCACAAATGAAATCACAGATAAAATTAAAAGCAATAAAGTAAAGTAGACAGTTAGAGAGATGACACTAGAGATTTATATTGGTTCGGATTTCTCCTACATCTAGTCTTTTACAATTGCTTGTACAGATTTCTTTTCAAATGCTAATCTTTCAATGGACAAAAGGCACATCCTATTACAGTCTTGATTCCAAAGCTATAAAACACACCATTCTGATTTTTCAGGCTCTAGGTATACCCACTTGATTTAGATGGGCTACAAGCACACCCATTTGAATTTCCGAGCTATCAAGCACACTCAATTGATATGAACAGGCTACAATCACACCCAAGCAAATACTAATAGTGTTTGATGATTTTTTCAAAGATAATTTCTTAAATTTGGATACAATGGATCCTATTGCCTTTTAGATGGCACTTTGATCTTTAATTTGATATATATTTTAAAATGGTAAGAAAGTAATATTGATTAAAATCAAAGAAGTTTGAATTGATTCTATTTGATTTCAAAGAGATAAGAGTATAATTTCAATGGAGTATTCAAGAGAGTAAGAGGAGGGAAGAAAATAAGATAATAAATGCTGATGAATTCGTTTGAAGCCTATGTGTGTATACACACCTATGTCTATTCACGAAGAGTTGGGGTAAATAGATATTTCATTTCAAAATTTGAAAAAAAAAATTGTGGCATGTAAGCCGACATGCAATCTGTCTGTATGTCGACATATGTATGTGTATTTTGAAACCTTGTTTATTTTAAAATGTTTTGAAAATCCTATACTTTGTAAAGTAATTTGATACTTTGTAGAACATTTTAAACATATTTTATAGACATTTTTATTTTTGAAAACTTTTATAAAATATTTTGAATATTTATTTTGTCTGAAAATAAAAAAGATAAAAAAAAGATCAAAGATTGCTACCAGGGATTTTAACAAAATTCTATAACTCTATACACTTTATTATAGTCTTGACATCTTCATATTTTGATCTTTATACTCACGAGTATTCATGTTCATTTCTTGAGTCTTTATACTGTATAGTCTTCAATTCAACACCGGTATAATATCCTACACTATATACTATATAACTTAGCAAAACATAATATGACACTGAAATTGAGGGATCAGCGCAGTTTGAATCTCTACCACTGTCCAATAGTTTCCAGGTGCAGTACTCTTTCGACTTCGCTTTATTCTTTGTTTTTTATTTTTGCAGTTCAACTTTTATTACGAGGGCATCGCATTCTGATCTTGATTTTAGGTCACCTTTCTTTTAACAGGGTTTGGGACATACGAGTGTAACACTTGCCTCCAAGTCTACGACGATTGTAAATCAACGTAGACTTGTCTACATTCACACCGGGACTTCACATCCCATCACTTTTTCCTGCTCCTTTCTTTCTTTACAATGAAGGGAAAAGTCTTGATTATCCATTTTGCATTTAATTCTCTTACATACATGTCATTCCCTCAATGGGCAACTTTTTGGATTATTGTTAAATCGAACCTTTCATTTCTCTAGGCAAATCTGTCTCGACCTTTGTATTCATTATTTGGGCTGCTAATTGATTGACGTTTCACAAATTCCTTCATCCTTTCAATTATGTGGTCAGCATTGAAATTAAGGTATGTATATATTTCCTTCATCCTCTCTTTGTTCCTTTTTATGCTTATTAAAGAAGGAAAGAAACAAAAAAATTCAGTATCTGTTAGATTGATTCTGTCTCTAAATTCAAATTTTACTTTAGATCGGAGTAAGAATCTTTCTTTTATTTTTATTTCTATTTATATCTCTTTAGTTTAGCATATCCTTTTTAACTAATCTTGAAATTTTGAAATGGATTTCTCTTCTTCTTCTCCCCCCTTACTTTTGTCCTCTAAAATTACCCGGTTGGAAGAAGCAGAGGGCATGTTAAATCAATTTGGGTTCATAAGTTATGAGGTTAGGGTTCCTGAACCTCATGAGCATATCAATAATCCCCAATAGGTCTTACCCCCTCATACCTGAACATAAATAATGTGGGTTTTATCTCCTCTAAACCCAGTCCTTCGTCAGTGGTTGTCTGCCATTGATTTTGTTCCTATCCAACTAGCCCCATTTCTTATACTCTTATGATTACAACCTTTATCCTTTACATTAAGAATGGTCACGACCTCACTTGTGAGGTGCTTCAGTTTCTTTTTAACATTAAAAAAAGTCCTTCCAAGGGAAATGTTAGCGTTTTCTATGCCCAAACCGAGAAATCGGTTCTTCTGATGTCCCTCGAAAGACTCATAGGTAGGCCGATCTATACTTCTTTATTTCAAACATAGATAACTTTCCTTCTTATTTTCGTCAATGTCCTACTCATATCATTTTTTTAGAAGGACATTAAATCGTATCAATTATGTAGGGAACGCATTCTAGGATTAGACGCAAAGGAGAGGGAAATAAAAAGTTCTTTAATAATGATATGCCGAAGAAATATAATTTTCTATGCCTAAATCACACATTTTCTCGCAATATCTTTAAACCTTCCCTAGCTTCGGTTGAGTTTAGGGGTATAATTTATTTATAATATATTTTAGATCTATTATTCTTATAATTCTGACCTCCATCAGGGAGCATCTTCTGACGTTAAGATTCCTTTCCTATATAGGTACAATGGATGATGCAGTTGTGACTATGCTTCTGAAGCCTAAAAAATCACCACTGAAGAATATTTGAAAAAGAAAACATGAGGTTGTCCAAGATTCTGATCGGGGCCCCAGAAAATTGGCTACTTCTGCCACTCCTCCTCCAATGTTCTTCCCACCTCTACTTCAACGGCGTTGGTTGTCCCTTCTCTATGGGATAGCTCTGCCCTCAGTGCTCGCTACTTGTCTCTGCCCAAAGGAGCCATATTTGATCTAGTAGAAAAGGTGGGGAGGACTGCGCTGGGTACAATGTCTTGCATTGCCTCATCTTTTCCGTCCTCTCTCCTTCCCCTTCTACTTCCAAAGCTCTTCCCTTCTGCATTTTATGTCCGAGATGGAGAAGTCCTAGTGTTACATGAGTAATCTTCTCTTTCTTTTTTTAATGGCTTATTCTATTCATATTTATTTAATTATATTCTCTTTATTATTTATAGCTCGTTGCTTTAATGCTAGAGATGCAAAAATGGGAAGGTGAGCAGGTTGTCACTCTTGCTCGGATGGTTAAACTTGAAGTGGATCTTACTTCTTCTAATGTTAAGAAAGCCAACCTAGATTCCAAAATGACCCAGGTTGAGGAAGATTTCAGAGTGTATCGAGAAAAGGCCGAGAGGAAGGTAGCTCTATGGAGAATGCCATGGCCTTGAAAGAACATGAGCCGAAGGAGAAGGGTGAGTAGCTAGCCAAGTCATAAGAAGCTTTTAGGCAGAGCACTTCCACCGTGGTATACAATCTGTATGACTCGGTCAAACATTAGTTAAAGGAAGAGATTGACTTTAACTTTATGGGGGAAGCCCATGGTGAACTCGATGTAGAAATACTATTGAGCCAAGTAGGATGAGGAGGTTGTAGCTAGAATGCCTCTTTTTCCCATTCTATAAATAATTGAGGAAGAGGAGGGGAGGAGGAGGACCGTAAAGATTCGGAGTCTAAGGATGTCAAGGGGACAGCTAGACCTAAGATTATTTCAAACCCTCATGTAAACTTTTAAATTTTATATGTGAATTCCAAGACCTTTTCAGTATCTAATGAAAACTTATCTTCTATGTTTATTTGCCACTATTTATTTAGTTGTTGTTTTATGAATGATCACGTCATCTTTGTTTTTTGTTTTAGTCTTTCGAAGGTGTTTTGTTTACTAAACTTCTGAAGGAAAGTGAGGAAACGAACAAGACCCAAACTTCAGATCATCTTCGTCTTAGTACCATAGCTATTGTAAGCGTGAGAGAGTTAGGTGAGTCTTTTACAAAACTTAAGGGTGAAACCCAGGAGTTGCTCTCCATGATTAATCAAGTAATTAAAGAAAAAGAGGCACTCAGTGACTTCGTGCTACATCGATGGCAATACACCCTAGAAAGTGGCTCTTTCCTACCTGATAGCCCTCACTATGAGTGGTATAGGCGTAGGGTCAGGAACTTGCTTAGGGATTGAATTCTGCCTACTCTTGCCATTGTTTGTATATGGTTTTGTTGAATTTGTTGTATGACGATGTAGTTGACAATATGTATTCTCATTTTGATTTTAACGTGGTGTATTTCAATTTTCCTTGAGTTGAAATTTTGATTATTACTCACTAGGTTGATCCTCATGGGTCTTCATCCAAGTTCAATGAAATTCTTGAATCCAACATCCCTTTTGCTCCAATATTTCATGGATAGGCGTGCACGAGTCTGAAGCTGAAGTGAAGGCTCCTACCAAGGTCATAGAAGAGGAGAATATCCATCTTACGGTTTCCAATGAAAGACTTGAAAAAGGTTTGAAGAAGGTCGATATGGAGCTAAGGGAGGCAAAAGATGCACTGAACTGCCAACATCAACATAACACTGCATTGTGTACGGGCCTTGACACTGTTGAATTAAAGTTTGGTAAGATGCGAAAATCAATGAAGATGGGGAGAAACTCTATGAGATGTTTGTAAAGCGGAGATTAAGAAATTTAATCAACTATAGAATATCTATTTGCCCAAGTTTCCCGCCATATTAAAGAAAAAGAGGGTACTAAAGAAGGAAGAAAGGTAGAGACGTCAGATGGTTCCTGCTCCTCCGGTAGGCATGACTCTTTCTTTGGAAAATGAGTGGAAAAGGAGGAGGGAAGGATGGAAGACTGATGCCCTTAGATACTTTGTCGGCTTCACCGTGAATATTAAGAAAACTAAGGCATGGCTAATTGATACCTTAGAAAACACGAGGAAGGAGGCTCTACTTAGAATATGTGAGGATTCTTTGAGTGCTTCTTAGGATAGGAGATCTTCCCTCTTATAGAAACTTAGATGAGAAAAAGTTAACGGCAAGATGGGGCAAGCTTACTTGCGTCACGTCGTGGAAGTTTTTGAGCATTTTTCCATTACACTCAACTTGAATTGTCTTCTTAACGCTCCGGTCTTCAAGATGGTTATGGATGGGCCGATGGACCCTTGGGTAGGCGCTTGCTACGACCCTCAAAAAGACTTTTCCCGTCAGTATAGCCTTGCCTTTGGTCGGTGCTTCTTAGGTATTTTTAGTGTAGTACCTTAGAGACTCGTAACTACAAGTGACTTTTTAACTTTGTAACTTTGTAACTTTGTATTGTCGGATATTTTCTTAGGATGTATGTATGTTGTGTGATATTAAGATTCTTTTGCAAATTTTCTATGAGCATTCTTCCTATGTTGCGCTTTCCTTTAATTTTTCTTTATGTGGACTCGTTTCCTTTCAGCCTGCTTCTTTTAATCAAGACTTGGAGGTGGCTAATTTGGAAAAGAAGCTTAATTCTTCTTTCCTAGAGCTGCTGACTTGGAATATTTATTAAAAGATGTTGAAAGCATATATGAGGTCATATACATGGATGAAATTAAAGCTTTGGAATGCAAAAGTTGAAGAATTAGATAGGCAGATTGCAAGGCGGATTAGTGCTGAAGATGTACCCTCCCCAGCCTTAGACCTAAGCGCTACCTCTAGATCAGGTGCTGCCCCCGCACCCCCTTTTAGGGCTAATCCAAACGATGCTCTTCAAATGGAAGAATAATTTGAAAAGCTATTACGAGACCAAGTTTAATGGGTTGGAGGATCATTATAAGAAGGAATTAGGAACTTCTAGAGCATGCACTTCACATTACCTTTCTTCTATGCAAGAGCTCTTTGGTTCTTTCTCTAAGACCACTGAGAACAGGGGATCAACTTTTGAATGAGATTGAACGAACTAGGAGGGTCACTATGGGATGTATGAATGCCTTTGAGAATAAAATATTCATCCTAGAGTGTGAAGATCACCTGGACTCTATCTTAGTTTCTTGTGGAGAGTTAGATAGGGCTTTCTTATTAGAAAAGCTTCACGATACGAAGGTAGGAAAAGTTAAGGCAGAGATTGGTGTAAAGGTGCAATCGACATTTTCACTCACTTTTGGCCAGGGTTTGATTTAACCTTCTTATACCATCGTATGGATTATGAATTGGTCCATATGACTATGGTAACCATTAGGCCAGGGCCAGTTACGATCCTCGTATTGCTTATGGTCGTGCGACCCCCAGTCGTTCATCGATTGTCATCACTGAACTGAATGACCCACCTCATGTCCTCCAACTTGAAGCAGCTCTCCTCATCGCTTTGCACTGCATTTTCGCAAATCATGTTACTGGAGAAGGATTACAACGAGTTCTTCCCACAATTCTTAGTCAGACTTGTAACGCGGTTCCATTTAATTGGAGTGCGTTGTTTGTCTTTACTACTTTTTAAGATATTTGTAGAAATACCGATCATATACATACATGCGCAGTATTTAGTGAATTCTAACAGGATTTTAAATAATATAAGAAAATCCTTATTTTTGATGTTTACCTCGCAAGCTTTGAGTATTTTTTTGAATTGCACCTAATCAATAGGCCGTAGCACATTCCACTTTTTATTTTTCCTTCCCATTCTCTGAATTTACTTCATGTGCAGTTCATGCTTCCTGAACTCGAATTTTTAGCATGCATGTTTTGCTACATGCTTAGTATGGTTTGCTCTACAGTTTGGGTGCAGTTTCATACTCGTGTGCTTGGCACGACACACTTTGCTATTTGGGGGCGGATTAATGTTTATCTGTGACGTCATATCGCATATTTGCAACCAATTCAAATCATGTGCATGGTTTTTATAATTGGTTCAGGCTGTCTAATATCCTTTCGTCCAGCGTGGTTATGTTAACAACATTAACATAAAGAGGTTTTTATACTGGTTTGGACCGTCCAATATCCCTACGTCCAGTTCAGTAGTTTGGCTGAAAAGCCGAGCTGTGTGTGGCTTTGTTTTGATAACAGGTTCGGGTCATCTAATATCTATACATCCAATATGTCCATGCTAAGATAATTAACATGGAGGTTTTTTATACTGGTTCAGGCTGTTTAATATCCCTATATCCAGTTATTTAGCTAAGTTAGAGAGATTAACATAGAGAGAATTTTATACCAATTTGGGTCGTCTAACATCCCTACATCCAGTTCATTGTATTACTATTTTTCATAATAATTACGATGTTTTTTACATAAGTAATGTAGATCGTTCAGAATGAGGCTTGAGATTCCGATCGCAGTACCAAGCATTTGTATTTTTGTAGCTGCAGTAGTCACTTCACCTTTAATTCCTCCAAAAGGACTTCAAATGTTAGGCCTTCAATCTCAGTTCTTCTTCTGCCATTAGCACTTATTTTTCTTGGGAATTTCAAATCGGTGTCCATATCACTTCAACTCCATGTTTAGGGATTCCAACATCAGACAAGGCTTTACCCCATCATCGAAATTACAATCCAAATCAACAAATATCCTTGTGTTTTGATCCAACTGCTGGTCATTGATTGATAAAGGAGGATAATTGGGGAGGAAAAGTTGGAGAGCTAGAAAGACGAGAGGTCTGAGGGTGCCAAAGGGTCCAAAAAAACTAAGGTTGTTTATTCTACATTGTACTGTTACCTTAAGGACATATGGGGTCATCTGGGTTGTCGAGCCTTTGTTGCTTGTTTTCTTTTATCCCCTTGCTAGTTGGAAGCTTCATATCCATAAATAGTTTGGGGATTGATCCACTAGAAGGAAGAGTAGAAGGGAAAGACAAACAAGCCTCAAATTGAGAGCAGATCGAGTCGTCCTTAAAAGGTAAGGCAGCACTGTCGTTATTGAGGGCAGCTTGAACTCGTTTTTCTCTTTGCAGCAGCGGATTAGTAATGGATGACTTGGCTTTGACTCATATGCTAGCATCACCATTCTCATTTCTGAGAGTATGGTTATCGCTCACCTACTTCATAGCACGCTTGGTGAGTGATGACTATGGGCTATAAATATGGAGGTGCTATTGGTTAAAGAGTGGTACCTTAAGTCATTGTTTCCTTTATCCTCTTCATCCGTTGGTCTATTTGGTTAAGAAGGTCTGAATCATGATTAGGATGGGTTCTACAGGGGTTTCAACGGAGGCGTTCACCTCAGTTTGGGCAAATCTATAGGTGACCTTTTTTAGTAAAGGGAATAGATGGATTATTGGGATTTATGGGTTGTAAGGTAGATGTAGGTTGAACTTACTGAAAATAGAAAAATGGAGATTCTGGCCCTCCTTCTAGCGTCAAAAATGTTGATGAGATTTTTCATCTCATAACACCTCAGATGATCGTAGAGTAATTGAAGCTTTAATTTCTTTTACAATTTTGGAATCGGTAAATTTAATTGCATTAAATTTTCCTTTAAGTAGTAATTGTATCGTTAGAAGCTTACACAACCAAGTAGTAGCACTCTAATCATTCGTTAAAATGTCAAATTAGGTTTATATTTTATAAGGCATCAAAGTTGAGAGGGGCTTGAAGTTAAATAATTAAGTAATATTGCATAAAAATAAAAGACTAGGAATTTTACATGGTTCAGATTCTTTCAAAATCCTACATGCGTGCTCAAATCTTTCTTTATATATTTCTTTGTGATATAACTTTATAGGGATGATAGTAAAATAGAAGATATAATTCTTTCAATTTTCCCAAAAAAGGATCCCTCTCCCATTGTAGTGTCTCTCCTAATTATAGTGTAAAGATGCATGTGGAATTTCGCAATCTCTTTTCTTTTTTTATTTTGATCTCCACCTTTGGATCCTACCATGTGTTTCCTACTTATATTATTAGTTTGTTGTGTATGGATTGATGATGCATCTTTGGCGGGAAACTACAATTTGAGCGGCTAAATTCTGATTATTGGTGGGAAGTTTGAAATTAAAGTGGGAAGCTTTGAATTTGAGCGGGAACATCTGAAATCAGAGTGGAAAACTTGAATTAGAATAATCTCGCTGCTTCTAGCTTGAGGAGTGGATGGCATCTGAGCCACCCCTTTTCAAGAATGAGAGTGTGATGAGGCATTACCCTCTTGTTCATCCCTTGGTGTCATTGATATCCTTGGGATTGACTTGCACGGTCCGCTTGTGCGCTGTTGGTATGATATTGCTCTTAGAAAAGAGGTGAAGTTTGAGTTGTTAGTGTGGAATATCGTTGGAGCTCTGTTTAAGTGGCCTCAACATGCGTGTTTGTCTGACGTTGCATTGACCGTTGAGTTTCTTTGCACCAGCCTTTAGTGTTAGCCCAATATATGTATGCATGTGTTCTGAGTTGCCATTGATATTAGTATGTGCAAGTTTCTCAACAAGGGATGCTTCTGTCTTTTCGTTTCCTGACAAGTGAAGAACTATGACAAGCACGATTTGGGTAACCCTGTGTGCATCCCTTGAGATGCTTTAGATTCCTCATGGTACAGCTTAAAGAGTCCTTGATAAGCATAGAGTAGCTCTGAGCTAGAAAGTGTTAGCATTGCATTAGATTTTAGACAATAGTTGGGCTTGCTAGGTCACTTGACATGTGAAGTGTTCATTTATGGCCTGCTTGGAATGGATCTAGGGCAGATTTTGGTGAAAAACTACAGCATGATTTTTGTCTTTCTGCACCAGTGCTTGTCATGTTCCGATGGTGGCATGTTTCTTTATTGAATTGTTTAGATGATGTGTCCTTCTGATGGCGGAGTGTTGGGCCATTCCGTTCTCTTTCAATTGCATGAAGAAAAGGAGGGGTAGATCATCCATATTTTCCTTTAATGCAGGATTGATAGTGCAATTCAATTATTTGTGCTTGAGCCAAAAATATTGGTGGGATATTTCATTTCACAACAGCTCAGATGATCATAGTGTAATTCAAGCTTTAAGTACTTCCACTATTTTGGATTCAACAAATTTAAGTGCTATTAAATTACCTTTAAGTAGTAACCGTGTCACTGGAAGCTTACACAACCAAGTAGTTACACTCCAGCTGCTCGTTAAAATGTCAATAGGTTTATATTCTACTATGAATCAAATTTAAGAGGGACTTTAAATTAAATAATTAAGTAATAGTGCATAAAATAAAAAACATAGGAATTTTTACATGGTTTGGATTCTTTCAAAATCCTACATCCATAGGTCAAATCTTTCTTTATATATTTCTCTTTGATACAACTCTATATGGTTAAGAGTAAAATAGAGGATACGATTCCTTTAATTTTCCCAAAAAGGATCCCCCTTTCATTGCCATGCCTCTCCTATTTATAGTTAAAGATGCATGCGGACTTCCACAATCTCTTTTCTTCTATTATTTTAATTTCCACCTTTGGATCCTACCATTTGTCATCCATCCACATTGTTAGTTTGTTGTGTATGGATTGTTGATGCATCTTTGGTGGAAAACTATAATTTGAGCAGTTAAATTCTGGATATTAGCGGAAGTTTGAAATTAAAGTGGGAGCCTCTAAATTTAAGCGAGAACATATGAAATCAGAGCAAGAAACTTGAATTTTAATAGACTCCCTGCTTCTGGCCTGAGAAGTGAATGACATATGAACTGCCTCTATTCAGGAATGAGAGTGTGATGAGGCATTTCCCTCTTGTTCATCCCTGGGTGTCATGGATATCCTTGGGGTTAACTTAACATGCGGAGTGTTCATTTATGGCTTGCTCGGAATGGATTAAGGTAATATTTTGGTGAAAAGTTGCAGAACATTTTTTCTTTTTGCTCCTGTGCTTGTCATGTTTTGATGGTGGCTTGATTCTTTATTGAATTGTTCTGATGGCGGCCCCCTTCTGATATGCCGACACATTGGCCATTCCGTTCTCTTTCAGTTTCAAGAAGAAAAAAGGGGTAGCTCTTTCCTATTTTCATTCAATGCAGGATCGGTAGCATAGTTCTATTATTTATGTATATCGGTGTGCGAGTGCACCATATCATCGTCCATATACAACCTTTTTTAAGTGAGACGTGTTATGCTTTGACACCATGCATATAGCTTTCTATGCCATAGTGTAGCATTAACGTCTTCTTGTTATTTGGGGTTTGGTTACGCTCTGGTTTCTAGTATTATAATCGTAGATTATTTACTACAGCTTATGACCATGTCCAGTTTTAGGCTCAATATCACAACGTGACACTAAAATTGAGGGATCGACATAGTTTGAATCTTTATCATCGTCCTATAATTTTGAAACGCGGTATTATTTTGACTTCACTTTACTCTTTTCTTTTCCTTTTTGTAGTTCAACTTTCATTGCGAGGGAATCCTGTTCTGATCTTAGTGTTACGTCATCTTGCTTTTAATAGGGTTCGAGAAATATAGATGTAACAACAACTATATGAAATTTTGTGAAAATGAATTGTATATCAAATTTAATATGAGTTGAATATGAACTGAAATGTATAATGATATGGTTGTTTATTATTTTTGATCATGTTATATAATGAAACAATTATAGTAAATATTGAATTCAGTTGTATTCACTCACTAGACTTTGTGTCTAACCTCATCCACCAATTTCCCTTGTTTATGATATATGATAGGTTAATGGAGACATGTTGGATTATGGTGACGTTGGAGGCTTAGGCGACAAAGCCATGTTATGTATATTAGTAAGTGTGTGTAACGATACATATATATGAGTGAGATGCTTGACGTATTGTATGAATTTGAGTTTATACTGTACATGTCAATGATGTGTGAAAAAAAAGTATGGATTAGTTTGGAAATGATATAGTGTCATTTAGTTATTATATTTTGTGTTCCCTTCACTGTGAGTTCTGAAAGACAAAATAAATAGTTTATGTTTGTTCTCTTGTATCAATCACCTAACGATCCATTGTTTTTCAACTTCTTTGGTCAAAATTATTATTTTATGTCAGAACAAGAGGTCTGAAAATAACAAGTTGTTACAAGGTTCCGTACATGCCCGCATGAGACCAAGAAAATTCATCCTGGTTATCTTGAAAAAATCTTATCAATTTCATGTTTAGATCCCGGTCTAGTCGGGATCCGATTTTCATTAACTTAGTTGGGTCATTACTATCCACTTCCACAAACTCTACTAAATCTCCAGGCTTTACTTAAGTACCCCCTCCATTTCTCTGGTTAAGTTCATTAAAAGGATCACTTGTAAATTCGAGTAGGGGCTCTTCTTTAATTTCTAAGAGGTCGATTATTTAGTATAGAAGGTCACCTTTGCATTCTTTCCTTTTTCTGGACATTTGTTTACACGAAGCTCTGCTATGTAACATTCCCTAACAGAATCTTAATATCCTTTGATAGTCCCCATTCCATAACTTATAGGGAATTTCATGGTCAAACACCATTGGCCATAACTTTATGGAAATATGATAAAGTGGGATGCCTTAGGAAAATTAAGTAAGTTGAGAAACCATCCACAAAAAGAAAAGTTTGCTTCTATATGATTAATAAGAGATGGTTTCCAAACAATTCCGGCTTTCTTAAGGGCATTTTGCCTTCGTGCGGCATCTTTCATGGATAATACCATCATGTCAAAAGCATCCTTGAATAGGATGTTAACTGAACTTCCATTGTCTACTAAATTTTGATGTACCTCTGTTGGGTCGAGCATTGTTGAAATCACCATGGGGTCTGTGTGAGGATACTGCTTCTCACATAAATCTTTATCACTAAAAGCTCTCATACTACTCTCAACAAGGGGCTTTAGCCTTACACTTCTCATCTATGGTGTGTATAAAATCTTCTACAATCTTTAGAGACTTGGCATATCTTTCCATCTCGGCCCAATTCGTTCTGCTATGTGAGGTCCTCCTATTAGGGTGTAAATTATCAATCTCCTATCCTTTTCATGATTAACGTTGGTTCTCTCACCTCGATTTCCTAATGGGTGTTGTTTTGATGGTTGTTTTATAAGAATGAGGGAGCATTAGGATTTCTGACATATCATTCTAACATTTTCTTTATGATGTACTCCGTAATATTGTCTCATAAGTGAGCATTCATTATTGTCATGTCCATGAGATTCGTGAAATTGATAGTGTTCTCCCAAATTGATGTCTGTTTCAGTCTCGTTTCTTGGCTGAGGTTTATTGTACTTAATCTCGGCCTGCATCATAAAGTAGATATTTTCCACAATATCATTTAGGTCTATATAGGCATCGAACCTTGGTCTAGGCTTAAACCTCTTTCATTCTACCTTCTTTCCATCTAAGCCACTTTGGCTATTTTTTGATAAAATTGCTTTTGTTTCCCTTCAGCGAAGTATCTACATTATTAGACGCTTCCAATGTTTTGACAGCCATCCCTATTTGTTGCCCAGCTGTAACCTCCTCCAACTGCACATACTTTGCTGCCTTATTAAAGAAATCCTTCAGGATGGTTGGCTTCTCCTTCATTAGCCTCCAGAACATTTTCATGTCTACGTACACATTTGATAACGAATAAAGGTCCTTAGTTGCCCCATGTACCTCGAAATTGACTTACAGAATTTTCTATTAAAGTTGCCCATGAATTGATTGATCCTAGACGTAAACAACAGAACCACATTACTGCCAGGTCTGCTAGGAATAAGGGAAACACTTAAAGACCTTCTTTGTTGCACCACTCATTAGCATATGTTGATTGTACCACTGTAGATATACTATGGGGTCAGTTAGACCTTTGTAAGGATCCATCATGGGTATTTGGAAGTCTCTAGGGTTTTGAGCGGTCTTTATCTCCATGAAAAAAGGGCTACAAACTCCTTCCCCAATACCTCATTCTACTTATTCATGTCAAACACATTCTCTAATGATCTGTGTCATTATGTCTTCTTCTTCAAACGATGAGCGGGAATAGGTCGACCTTTCCTTTCAAAGTGAAATGCCTCTTTCGCTTCCTCTATACTAAATTGATTTGCGATCCCGACCTTGATTTTAACTTTGGGACCATTCACTATGGTTGGATCGCCTTCTATCTGCTACTATTTTGGCTTAAGGCAGGAAAGCATCACCTGGAGCAACAAGGACTAGCCATAGTTGTTCCTAACATGGTGCTCCCCTGGTTGGTTTGGCATTAAACCGTTCCACGGGCACAACTTTGGATTGAATCCTTACTCATTCCACTTCCATGAATTTACTCTTTTCTCTTCATTTCTTCAAATCAAATGTTCTACCTAAAATATGAATTACTTTTCTTCCTAGACCCCGTAGACTGGAATCGTCCTTGCGCTTCAATGTTGTACCCAAAAGTTTGCTCCGCTTAAGCATGCCATGGTATGGTCCATAATAGCTTGTTGTTAGGCAACAAACTGATTATCAAGTTCCACCAAAACTCTATCTAGGTCAACTCTGGTGACAATGTCTGGTACTGGGGTGCTAGATGATGGTTATCCTGATCAGTAGCTATTTGGTTAAGTGCACTGATATTTCTTACATTCCCACTGGTGGTGCCAATTCTAGTCTTTGGTTTTGGAGGCATGCTGAGACACTCAATGAAAACACAAAAAATATCTGCTCTAAAGATAGGCAAACACCTCGGTCAATTTATGGTAGATCTGTGTACACTGAGTGTATAACATAACTGTGTAATGTGTGATTGATTATGTAACGACCAGGATTTTTATCGCTTTGATTTATGAATATATGATTAATTTTAAATATTTAATTAAAGATTTTTAATAATCAAATAACCCTCTTTTAATTAACAAGTAATGATGGTGGACTAATTTTGGAATTTTTTTCACACTAATATATAGTTTGATGAAAATTGAAAATGTGACCGAAAATCGTATTTCAGATTTTCGAATTTTTATCGAACGGTAGTTGTCGTAACCTTATTGCACACTTATGTACGCATATATACACATTTAATAACATTTCCTATTTTCTAATAAAGAAATTTATTAACATTAATTATCTTTTGAAAATTCAAAGAAGTGATTAAATAAAAGATTAGTAAAAGAAGACTTTTTGTGTATAAATTTGTGTGTATTAGTACAAATAAAATATATGCACATGGTATCTTGTACTTTGGCACAAGGGAGAAATAGTAGTGGAGTGGAAGAGTGTTCTTTTGGCTAAGGGGTAGTGGATGTAAGTTGCCACTTTTTTGTTTCTATAAAAGGAGCACCTTTCATTCACTTTTGTGTCTTGACTTCATTTATACTTTTTCTCTCTTTCCCATCTTCTTCTCTCTTCTTTCTTCATTCTTCTATCTCAAACCTTCTCCAAATCAAACCATACTCTAGTATGTCTCTTAAAACATTACCACTGAACCAACTTGTAAGTCAAAAGGTCAAAGCTTTGAAGCATAAGTCCTAAAAAGCCCCTAGGGTCATGCGCATGTAAGGGAGAGGGAAGCAAGACTGTAAGCAATAAGGAGGGAGAGAGCTTGGTCATGAAGGATTTAGGTGCTTGCTTGGTTAAGGAATAGAAATGGTTGCTTTTGGTATGGTTTGGTCTTAATTAAAAGTGAGAACAATAATTTTAAAAGTCATATTAATATTGTGAAAATTGTTGTAAAAATAATTGCTTGCTTTGTTTGTTATGTATTTCTTATATGTTGTTTGGATTTGATTCCCGCTTGGAAGCAGATGACATGAGCAACCATTGTTTTGCAAGGGACTAAGCAGAGGAAGTCGAAGTATCTTCGTAGCGAATAGGTCGGTATGGAAGCACTTTGAAGAATAGAAAGTTGTAGAGGGACTCTAATGAGTTCCTCGACTTGTTGATTTTAATTACATACATTATTGGTTATGTAAATTCTTGTGTATGTGGAAAGTGAATATTTCTTAATTATAGTCAACCTTCTTGTTGTGGTCTTGTGACATTGAAATCCTATACTTTCTTTTTAAGTGGTCTGCCGCTTTGTTTTCTTAAAGTATTTCAAAATGATTTTTCGAACTTGACTTTTGTTTTCTAACCTTTTAGCAAAGGTATTAAAATGGTTTAAACTTTATAAGGAAGCATAGTTTAAAAGATATTGGATTTACAAAACAAAGTTTTAAACATCACGGTCCATATAAAAATAGGTTCTATGAATATAATTTGGAAACTTATGATTTTTGTAAAGTATAAAAAGGCTATCTACTTTAGACATTTTGAAAAGTCTTTTTAAATGTGTTTATAAAAGTGGTATAAGTATTTAAAAAGTAGTTTGAAGTTTAAAATATATTGTTGAGAATTTATTCGAGTAAGAGGTGTAAATTTTACAAAGGAAACTCCTTTGTTTTCAAAGTCAAGTTTTGTTTAAAACCGACCATCTTTAAATGGATATTTTAAAAATAAGTTTCAAACTATGTTTTAAAGAGTTTTTGAAAATATTTTAGGAGGAAGTAATCATGAATTACAACACCATTGTTGTAATAAATTTTTTCCCAGAAATGGAAAGAGATTACGGACTATAACATTCTTGTTATGGTAGGTGCTTTCAGGAAATTTAAAAGGAAGTTTGATTTGTAACACTTTGTTATTATTAAATAAGTTGTTTACTTTATATATAGAAAGAATCTTGTCTTTTGAAATCAAGCTTTTTTTTTAAATTAATGATTTTGGAAAATGTTTCCAATAACTAGTTTGAAATTAAAGACTAGTAATAAGTTTATGGAGTTGGTTTTCAAATTGTTTTAAAAAGACTTTGTTTTATGCAAGAGATTTCTTTGTCAGTACCATTAAGTAACATAAAACAAATATGACAAGTAGTGCTAAAATGTTGACATGTTTATGGAAAGCAAGTCATCTTTTATTTAGCACTAAAATCCGAAGAGTAGACTTTCCTTTGTTTGTGAGATATAGAATCGGAGTGCTTTAACTAAGGCAAGGCCATGTGCAACTAGCGTCTTGACTTAACTGGCTTCGATTTTGGGTAAGGATAGAGAAATCGAAATGTCGAAAATGTGATAAGTATAAGAGGGTTAATTTCTATAAATTGGTCATGATTAATTAAGTATATGGAAAGTGATTCATCTTATATTTGATACAAAATATCAAGGTATGGAAGCTCGTTTCTATCTGTAAGAATTTAAGAATGTACGTCGTGGCAAGGTTCTCTAACTTGTCCGACATCATTGCTAATCGAGGGATAGTAGGGGGTTGAAATCGAAAAGTGGTGATAAGTATATGATGTTCGATTTTCCATATGCAAACTACATACTTACGACGGATAGTGGGCTGTCCACTATCGGTAACTTGACCTATTTTGAATTTGGAAGTATACGAAAGCTTACAGATTTCATACGGTTTGAGATTTCCTTAGGAGAACTCATTCTGGTGAAACGTCTCTCGCTTTATGAGCATATATTCGAGATCTCTTTAGGACCCTTATATCGTCCGCTTACTTCTGAAAGAACTGGGATTTGATCAACTGAAAACCATCGATTGTTTGTTTGGAGAGACTGGGTCAGATAAGCATGAGTTATCCGAATACCACTTCGAACTGGCATAAGCATTAGAATTAGAAACATCTTGAAGATGATGAAATCAAAAACAAAGTTTTTTAAAGTGCAAGGGCTACTTGCTACTAATCTGGAGGGTGATTCCAATAGGATGTAATAGAAGCAATGCCTTTGGTTTGTTCATATCCTAAACAACTTGTATGAATGCATACTAGCATTTGCATTGTTCCTTGAAGGGCGATTTTAGTATCCAAGCCGGATTTTCTAAAAGGAAAAGGTAATGACTAAAAGAGAGGATATGCCATAAGACTATGTGGGTAGCACCCATAAGGATATGGTTATCACATTTCTAGATCATCATTTGTGGGTTTGGTATATACATGTGAGCGCACGAGGAAAAGGTTGTAAAACAATCGGGTGATGACATATTCGGTACTATCCAGGAAGGGGTAGACCGGTATTGTCATGTTGGGAGTCCCGATGAGGCATTCAGTATATTTTATCTAGAGATATATTATGGTAGGTGGTATCCCAGTGCCTTGTCATTATGTGGAATCCAATCTCCAATACACACATTATGATTTTAGTTGTAGAACCTAGTACTATTGAATGTAATTATGGGTAATCATTCCATATACGTTATATATTTATTTTAAACCCTAGATATTACTGGATTTTCGTATAAAATGATTTTGTTATTGTTAGGAAATCAATTCTATGGTTTTGATGATAACAACTATACAATGAAAATCGAATGTACATATATATCTTTATTTATAGGTAGATGATAGAGTAACATTACCAAAGAGACAAAAACAAGACTCAAGAGAAGTATCAAAAGACTTCAAATCGGTAGAAGTAGAAAAGGAGTGGCACAGACACAAATAAAGCAACATGCACAGTTTCAGACGTCTGAGTGCACAAGCCAGACGTCTGGATGTTTCCTCTGGTTTGCAAATCAGACAGAATCAGACGTCTGGTTAATATGATTGGACGTCTGGTTAAACTCTCTGGTTCACAACTCAGAAGGAAACAGATGTCTGATAATAAAATCAGACGTCTGAATAGCAACCAGACGTCTGGTTAATAAACACAGACGTCTGAAATGCTACCAGACGTAAAAAATATATGAAGGCCAGACGTCTGAGGGTACTTTCCAGACGTCTGATTATAGACTCGGCTGTGTAATTTCAAAGACCAACTGTCACATCCGAAAAGACACGTTCGCTCCTCTTCACTGGAACTCTTCATCACCAACAGGAGCAACTATACAACGATTGTTAATGGATGCAACTACACAAGAATCTTTCTAACACTATAAATAGCATCGGGAATTCAAGAGAAGATCTAACCTTACTTACTTATGCTCTTAATTCCTATACTCTGACTTATACATGTTCTCTAACAATCAACTACTTGTATTTAACACTTCCATATATTCAGAACTCATTATTCAATATCCTCTCTCTCTCTCTCTCTATATATATATATATATATACATATATTTGAAGTACTTGTACTCAATAGTCAACATTCGTGTTATAGAACACATTCTTGACAAAGAAACTCAGCTATTGTAAACCTATTCCTCTGGGTCAAGTGAGGGTTAGTTGAAAGGAAATTCCGAAGAGGAGCTTCGGGACTGGACGTAGGATGGGAGGTTTGAACCAGTATAAAATCCTGGTGTGATTATTTTAATTTACGTTGCTATTATTATCTATCAAGTTATATTATATAGTTAGCTGTTCATACTTGCATATATATCATATACGATCCACTCATATAGACTTTCAATTGGTATCTGAGCAAGGTTTTGATCAAATAACAGTAACACGTTTTTGAATCAATTTAATATGGCAAGTATTTTTCAAGAAGGACAATCCACTGCATGACTCCCACTTTTTAATGGATCTAACTATGCATATTGGTCGACACGTATGAGAATTTTTATGGAAGCTAATGGTCTTGAAATTTGGTCAGCCACACAAGATAGATATAAAGCACATACTACTGCTATGAACACTTGGACCAATGCACAAAAGACCTTAGCATCAAATAATGCTAAAGCTATGAACGTCTTATTTTTTTCTTTAGACAAAAATAAATTTTCACGTGTCATGTTATGCACTACTGCATTTGATATTTGGCGTACCTTACAAATTACACATGAAGGTACAACAAAGGTCAAACTAACTAAGATTTCGATTTTGCAAAACCAATTTTCTTCATTTAAAATGAAGCAAAATGAAACTATTGTTGACATGTATTCTAGATTTCAAACTATCCAACATGATCTTATGGCATTAGGAGTTAAATTCACCGATTTTGATTTAATATCTCGAATACTCAACTCTTTGACATCAGATTGGGAAAGGAAGGTTTTAGCTATAGAAGAAGCTAATGATCTTTCCACTCTCAAAGTTGAAGAGTTGATAGGAAATTTAATGTCCTATGAAGCTAACTTGCAGGCACGAAAAGAACTTAATTCGGAGAAAAAGAATATAGCATTTCCAGCAACAAAAAATGATGACTCTGATCTAGATGAAGAAAAAATAGTTTTTATTGGCAAGAATTATAATAGATCCAAGAAATTTAGAAAGATGACCAAGTTTCAAAAAGAAGGGAAGTCCGACACAACAAACATATCTCAAATCAAGTGCTATGAATGTGATCAATATGGACATATGAAGAAGGATTGCCCTAAACTCAATAATGACAAAAAGAATAACAAAATTCAAAATTTCAAGAAGAAGAAGGCTTTCAAAGTAATTTGGGATGATTCGGATTCTTCATCTTCTGAAAGTGATAGCGATAATGACAGAGAACAAGCTGATGTATGTTTTATAGCACAAACTGAAGAGGTATGTCCTGAACTTAGCTATGATGAACTATTAGAACTTAGCATGGAACTAGACGATAAATTTAGACAAATAAAAAAATTGAACAAAGAATATATAGTCAAAATAAATAGATTAGAACTTGAGGTAGGAATGTTGAAAGATGAAAAAATTATTCTAAAAGAAGAACTTGAAATATCTCAACAAAAAACCAAAAATAATATGATAGAAAGTGAGAATATTTCTATAGAAAAAAGAAAATTTGTTAAAAGAAAATACTGATTTTAAAAATAGTATTGTTGAAAATTGAAATTACAGAGTTGAGAGAAAAATTAGATAAAATTACCAATAATGTGTCAAAATTTAATAAAGGTAAACACGATTTGGAAAATCTTATCAAAACCTCAAAACCATCAGGTAATAAACATGGAATAGGATTCAAAAATTCTTTTAAACAAAAAGAAAATAATGCTAAAAATAGCAGACATATAAAAGCTAAAAGTTTGTCTAAGACTAAATTGAATACCAATAATATGAAAATTTGGATTCCTAAAACAAATAATAATTTGATTAGACAAAAGCATATTAATAATTACTTAGAAAATGTAGTCTATAATAAAAATTATATTTATAAAGGTACCAAACCATCTTGGGTATGTCTACCTTCCTCTGACAAATAGGACCCTAATAAAATATATGGGTACCAATTAAAACATTTTCTATTTTGCAAGTATCCAAAATAAAAAAATAAGGAGAAATGGATACTAGATAGCGGTTGCTCCAAGCATATGACCGGAAATTCAAAAATGTTATCAAATATAACATACATCGATGGTGGAACGGTAACCTTTGGAGACAATTCAAAAGGATATGTCATAGGAATTGGAGAAGTCATCAACTCTGGTATATCTAACTCTCCTATTATTACAAATGTTTTATTAGTAGAAAATTTAAAACATAACTTGCTAAGCATCAGTCAATTATGTGATAAAGGTTTTCAAATAAATTTTGAAAAAGATAGATGTAATATTTTAGATAATAACAAACAACTCATTTTTGAAGGATTTAGAAACAAAAATATTTATGTATTAAACATGAATATAAATCAAAGTTCAAACTTATGTTTAACCGTCAAACATGATGATCCATGGTTATGGCATAAACGATTTTGTCATATCAATTTTAAAAGTATTAATAAATTGGCAAAATATGAGTTAGTAAGAGGATTACCTAAAATAAATTACAAAGTAGAAAATTTATGTGATGATTGTCAAATTGGAAAATTAAAGAAAAGCTCATTTAAATCTAAAAATAATATTTCTACAAAACAACCATTAGTATTATTACATTTAGATTTATTTAGTCCAACACAAGTACGGCCTATAAATCACAACAAATTTGTGTTCGTAATAGTCGATGATTTTTCAAGATATACATGGACTTTATTTTTAAAACATAAAAGCGATACTTTTGGTATGTTTAAAATATTTGCTAAAAGGATTAAAACTCAAATGAATTTAAAAATCAAAAACATTAGAAGTGATCACGGAGGAGAATTTGAAAATGATCTTTTTACAAACTTTTGCAATAAGAAAGGTATAACTCATAATTTTTCTCTTCCTCGTACACCTCAACAAAATGGTTTCGTAGAAAGAAAAAAATCATACATTACAAGAATGTGCACGAACATTACTAAATAGTAGTGGATTGCCAAAACACTTTTGGGCTGAAGCTATTGCAACATCCTGTTATGTACTAAATCGAGTAACTATTCGCCCCATGACTAAACAAACTTGTTTTGAAATGTTTTTTGGTAAAAAACCTAAAGTATCATACTTTAAAACTTTTGGTTCAAAATGTTTTATATTAAATACAAAAGATAATTTAGGAAAGTTTGATCCAAAAGCCGATGAAGGTGTTTTTGTTGGATATTCGAAACGTAGCAAAGCATATAAAAATTTTAATAAACGAAATAATATTATTGAAGAAAGCTTACATGTCTCATTTGACGAAAATCTTTTTAAACATCATACTAATGACGAAGAAGAAATTATTCCACTAACAAATTCAACAAACCCTGTTACTAATGAAACAAATAGTCAAAATAACACTTTGATGTCATCGCCTAGAATTCTTAAGGATCATCCAATAGATAATATTATTGGAGATCTTAATTCAAGAGTAACTAGAAATCAACTCAATCATATAAGCCATATATCATTTGTGTCAAACTTTGAACCAAAGAATTATAAAGAAGCATCAAATGATAATTTTTTGATAATAGCTATGCAAGAAGAATTAAATCAATTTGAACGTAATAACGTATGGGAATTAGTACCAAGACCTGAAGATCAATCGGTAATAGGAACAAAATGGATATTTAAAAACAAAGCAGACGAGAATGGAAATATTGTTAGAAACAAAGCACGTTTGGTTGCTCAAGGCTATAATCAAGAAGAAGGCATAGATTACGATGAAACGTTTGCTCGAGTAGAAAGATTAGAAGCCATTCGTACAATACTCGCCTTTGCAACTCATAACAATTTTAAACTATTTCAAACGGATGTCAAAAGTGCCTTTTTGAATGGTTTTATTAAAGAAAATGTATACGTCGAACAACCACCACTATTTGTTCACGAAAAATATCCTGATCATGTTTTTAAATTACATAAAGCACTATATGGATTAAAAAAACACCTCGTGCATGGTATGAATGTCTTAAAAATCACTTAATAACATCTGGTTTTCATATAGGAAAAATAGATACAACTTTATTTATTAAAAGAGAAGATAACGATATTTTGGTTGTACAAATCTATGTTGATGATATCATCTTTGGTTCAACCAACGAAAAACTATGTAATCAATTTTCTAATATTACGAAAAATGAATTTGAAATGTCACACATGGGAGAATTAAATTTCTTCTTAGGTTTACAAATAAAACAACTCGAAAATGGAATCTTCATTCATCAAGAAAAATATTGTAACGATTTATTACGACGATTTGAAATGGATAAAACATCAAGCAAACCAACCCCAATGAGTACCACTATTCACTTAGAAAAAGATGAAAACAGAAAAGATTTTGATGAAAAATTATATCGTAGCATGATTGGTTCTCTACTTTATTTAACGGCTAGTCGATCGGATATTATGATGAGTGTATGTCTTTGTGCTCGATTTCAAGCAAAACCAAAAGAATCTCATCTAAGAGCGGTTAAGCGAATTTTACGTTATTTATCTAGCACTAAAGATTATGGTTTGTTCTACCCTAAAGGATCATCATTTGAACTTGTTTCATATAGCGATGCAGATTTCGGTGGATGTAGAACAGATCGTGAGAGTAGTAGTGGAACTTGTCATTTTATTGGGCAATCTTTAATTTCATGGTTTAGTAAAAAACAAAATTGTGTTTCTCTATCTACTTGCGAAGCCGAATACATCTCCGCCGCTCTAGCATGTGCTCAAGTAATATACATGCAACAGACATTAACGGATTTTGGTAAAATTATCACCAAATCTCCAATTTGTTGTGATAACACAAGTGCAATTAATTTATCAAAAAACCCTGTTAATCACTCACGAACCAAACATATAGATATATGACATCATTTTCTATGAGACAATGCTGAAAAAGGAACCATTTCATTAGAATACGTAAATACCGAAAATCAAGTAGCCGATATCTTTACAAAACCATTAAATGAACAAAATTTCTCTAAACACCGACGAAATTTAGGTATTTGCTCACTAAATGACCTTCTTCCTTAATAATATATATATATATATATAATAATTTTTTTAAGGATAAAATTAGTCACCATAGTAATCACCATAATTTATATCATTGATTTCTGCACCTTCAAACTTTTAGAAAATTAGTTTGCCTATATTTAATAATTTCAGCATATAAATATAGCCAAACACAAATACTACATTCAAATAATTGGATTTTTTTTAATAATAAAAAGGAAGAATCAAAATATAACAATGTCGTCAGAAGATTCATATATATCTATCTCCGTCTCGACACCAACAACAACGGACAGCTCGGTTGACACCCCACAATGACTTCCAACAACTACACCAAAGCAAGAGCCAACATATAGGTGGTCTTCGTATCGTATGGGTTTTACTCCGGATAATAAGAAAACTAAAAGTTCTCTATTTTCTTCCCCTAATACAAAGGAGAAAATTGATGAAATCCATCATTACCAAAAACAACAGATGGATCTTCAACGAGAGTTTTATTTCAAACAAAAAGTTACAGCACGAAGGTTAAGCTTTCTCGAGCAAGTGGCGATGAAGTTTTGTTCGTCCCAGAAGAACGATGTTCATGAACCGCTACCAAAACCTTGTAGTTCATTGGATCCATCTTCCTCATATCGTACTTCTTCAGATCCCTCATCAAGCCGATTTTCTGGCTCTCCACGGACTCACGAACGTGGAAATATATGGTCCCCACTTAGACCATGGAAGGATAACAAGTCAGAAAATCCAAAAACTCCATCTCCATATAAATAAATGAATTGTATTAAGTATTGAATGTATCTAAACTTATTTGCTATTATATGTTTACAATAATAAAGTTATTTGTTATCTACATTCGATATATAAGTGAAATCATCACACTTTAAGTCATTTTTAGCCCATCTGCAATTTTCAGACGTCTATCAACTATTTCCAGACGTCCGACACAAGGATATACTATTCAAAATTTAGGAGTGTGCATATATCAAACGTCTGACATACCCCCCAGACGTCTGAAATGTTGTTCTGCCTCCTTCAGATAAAATTCAGACCGATCCAGACGTCTGAAATAAGATCCAGACGTCTGCCTTAGTTTTATGTTTCGAAATTAAACAAAAACAGACGTCTGTTTTCAATTCCAGACGTCTGAAAAATCTCACTGTATCTACAATTTTACAACTACGCTCAAAACCAGACGTCTGGGTCACAAAGCAGACGTCTGATTTTATCCTCTGGACAAAAATTAGGGCAAACCAGACGTCTGATTTTTTGATCCAGACATCTGATTCCTAATCGACCATTTAAATTCGAGCCGATAACGTCATTTTTATTCTTTTATCACAAAATTATTACATCCTTCAATTTTCTCAACATCAATTTTCGTACCCAAACATCAACTCTGCAAATATAATCAAGATGCCTCCTCGCACTAAGAATCCTAAAATGACGAAAAGAAAGCAAGATCAACCCACCACATCTTCAAATAACCAGGTTTGCTCCGACGACCAAATCGAGCGATGGATGAATAAAGCTCCCCATTCTATAAAAAGGTATGACGATATTCAAAAGAAGAAACTTTATACAGGACCATCCTATAATCTTCTTAAATTCCCCATGTATGATTTAGATGAACTTTGTGAAAATGCTGGTTTGGAAACCCTAATCTCGTTTACTCCTAATGATATTCAAATAAATCAGTTAGCTATATTTTTATTCTACGCCAATTTAGATAGTACTTCAGTTTGGAATACCGAAGATGAGGACAACTGGCTATGATCAAGCGTTTACGGGAATACTATTCGATTAACTCCGAGTTTAATAGCCAGAACCTTAGGATGCTCCGATACCAGGGAGGATTTGCACAACATTCCGGATATGCGTTTTTAGCCACGGAATAGTATTACTCATCAAATATGGGAGGACGAAATGCCGAAATTCGCTTCAAAATATTTACGTCCAAAAGCCCGACTCCTGACAAGAATGATAATAAATACAGTGGTTCCACGTATGGGGAGTCACGAGCAAATAACGGAATTGGAGCACAAAGCTCTGTATGCTCTCTTTAGTGGAACTTGGGTGAATTGGGCAAAATTCATCTTCGACGAGCTCAAACACTTTTGGACTCGCTCAAGGCCATCGATCATTTACCCTACCTATATTATGAGACTTCTTCGTGCACATAATATTCTTTCCTATCTATCAACGTTCAAAGAAATTTCGCCAAAATATGCTTCCACGGAATTCTTTTCTTTGATGCACCTACCAGAAATTCCTCCAGATATTATGTCCTTCGAAGATTGGACACATAATCGTCAATCTCGAAGAGTTGAGCCTCCTCCTCAACCACACATTGATCTGTCCCAAGAGGAAGAACATCATCGAGAAGTCACTCCTTCTCCTCCCGCACCATTTGATTATCCGGGACAGGACGAAATTATAGAGACTCGATTGGAAACAAATCTAAATGAAAGTATTCGAGATCTCACACTTCGAAACCAACATATATTATCCCAAAATCAAAAATATTTGGCTAGGCGAATTGACAAATTTGAAAGTTCATTTGCTACACGGCTAGCCACAGTTGAAGACTCTCTTTCAACTGTTTTATCGGTCCTTAAGGAAGTGTCACAACAGATTCGTGGTCCAACACCACCTCTGAGGTGGGCAACCCCTGTACCTTCTCCTCCTGCAAAACATTCCAAATTATTTAAAGATGAACCTCCAAAAGAAACTTTGACATCTCCTTCAAAAGCTAGCACTTCTACAAAAGAAGAACCAAAGGAGGGGGATACAAATCAAGCTTCACCAAAGGAGGATGATCCAAATCAAGCTTCTCCAAAAGAACTCTAAGAATTTAGGAATTGTAGTGATTATATTTTGTACAAATCTATGTATGTAACTTCTTCATGCTATTAATGAAAATTTTCTTTTTGACGATTGGCTTAAATATTATAAATTCTTTTTGATAATGTCAAAGGGGGAGAAATATAGATAGAATCATAAAACATTAAAAATAAGCACATATTCAGGGGGAGATTTCTAATATAAGTACATTGAATAGTTTTCACCATCAAAAGGGGGAGATTGTTAGGAAATCAATTCTATGGTTTCGATGATAACAACTATACAGTGGAAATCGAATGTACATATATATCTTTATTTACAGGTAGATGATAGAGTAACATTACCAAAGAGACAAAAACAAGACTCAAGAGAAGTATCAAAAGACTTCAAATCGGTAGAAGTAGAAAAGGAGTGGCACGGACACAAATAAAGCAACATGCACAGTTTCAGACGTCTGAGTGCACAAGTCAGACGTCTGAATGTTTCCTCTGGTTTGCAAATCAGACAGAATCAAACGTCTGGTTAATATGATCAGACTTCTGGTTAAACACTTTGGTTCACAACTCAGAAGGAAACAAACGTCTGATAATAAACTCAGACGTCTCAATAGCAACCAAACGTCTGGTTAATAAACACAGACGTCTGAAATGTTACCAGACGCAAAAAATATATGAAGGCCAAACGTCTGAGGGTACTTTCCAAACGTCTGATTATAGACTTGGCTGTGTAATTTCAAAGACCAACTGTCACATCCGAAAAGGCACGTTCGCTCCTCTTCACTGCAACTCTTCATCAACAACAGGAGCAACTACACAACGATTGTTAATGGATGCAACTACACAAGAATCTTTCTAACACTATAAATAGCATCGGGAATTCAAGAGAAGATCTAACCTTACTTACTTATGCTCTTAATTCCTATACTCTGACTTATACCTGTTCTCTAACAATCAACTACTTGTATTTAACACTTCCATATATTCAGAACTCATTATTCAATATCATATATATATATATATATATATATATATATATTGGAAGTACTTGTACTCAATAGTCAACATTCGTGTTATAAAACACATTCTTGACAAAGAAACTCTGCTACTGTAAACCTATTCCTCCGGGTCAAGTGAGGGTTAGTTGAAAGGAAATTCCGAAGAGGAGCTTCGGGACTGGACGTAGGACGGGAGGTCCGAACCAGTATAAAATCCTGGTGTGATTATTTTAATTTACGTTGTTATTATTATCTATTAAGTTATATTATATAGTTAGTTGTTCATACTTGCATATATATCATATACGATCCACTCATATAGACTTTCAGTTATCGTATGTTAAAAACTCGTCTATGTTTATGTGTGGCATGGTATTATGAGATACGTTTATTTTTGAAAAGGTTTTATAAATATAACAATCCAAATGATTTGAGTTTCTCACGTAGGTATACCAGATTGATCTGGGTGTTATGTTCTTATAATACTCGGATCAGACTCGAATATTTTTTAGAGTTAGCTTTGGACGCTTCAGAGCTTCAAGAGACGAGCTGGATGCCTCCAAGACTTATTCATGTATTTTATTTTTGTTATTTTTCATGTTTTGTATTTGTCAGCATTTGTGAGGACATTTGTTAAAACTATTCAAGCCGATCATATGTTAGACTCTGATTGTTATATGAATACTAAAATTTTCTTTTGTAAAGATCATTTGAATATCATATATTACTAGTCACGATGTGAAATACTGTTCTGTCTTTTCTTTCATCCCAATAATCAATCTTTCTAGCAATCGAATGTTCGGCACATGAATACCATAGATGTATTAGTGTTGACTTTTGAGGGTTGAAAAGGCGGATTGTTACATATTGTTATTTGGAAGAGCTTATAGAAGACAGAAAATAAAAGCGCAGTAAAGTAATGCACACAAGAATTTATAGTGGTTTGGCCGAAATGTACCTACAACCACCGTCCAATTTCTTTACTATTTATGTAGATCGGTTATACAATGATTAAAATGCAAAATACAATGATCTAGCATGAAACATTGCTCCTAAGATCTCTGTTTGGTAGTTTTTATTCGGTTGTGTTTACACCTTAGACTTGGCTGTCATTGTTGTTGGAAGCTTGGTATTTATAGGCTTGAAGATATAGGAAAACCGAGCCGATAAAATAGGCAACTACCTTATTTGCACCATCGGTTCGGTTATTTCAATAAATAAAAGATATGATCCAGAACATCTACCATCCAAGATAGCGTTTCCATAAATGCTCTGTTCGGTTTGGTGAAAAATGAATGGCCTGTGGGGTAGTAGGTTCAGTGAATAGATCTGGATACGTTCATGGCCATTTTTAGCATCGTTCTTCTTTGTTTGGTAATCTTGCAATCACCAAACAATAATTCATATTCGGTAGTTGCACTACCAAACTATGAATCTTGTTCACTGCTTCATCTACTTAACAAGATTTATGTTCGATAGTTAGACTACTGGACATGAATTTGTTCGATAGTTGTTCTATCCAAAAAAATGAATGTGGAGTTGTTTTTCCTTGCCGTGCCCCATGTTTTCACTTGTATAGCTTTATGGACGTGAATGTTAACCACTCCTATCGTGAGCCCTAACGCTATGCAACTACTGTTCCGTGGACGGAAACGTCCACAACAGTTTTACTCAAGTGTTTTATTCGATGAGCCTACTTTCTTATTTATCATTTTGAAAAGACGATTTGATTCAAAACAGAAATTGAGTGTATGTTAAAGATATGTGATTTAGCATTAAAATAGAGCGTTAAATTTTGGTGATACAAATCAGTAAATATACCAGAAAATAAGAGGGCGAATTTGGATTTTTCCTAATAATAGGAATACATGAATTAATTGTTATATATAATCAAAACGAACTACAATTGAACCAAGATTTGGATATAGTTTATCATATAAAATCAAACAAGAACCAAAATTATAAAAGACCCACAGTTTTTCCATTCTCGCTTCTCTCTTGTCACATGTCCAAGCTTTGGTCAGAAGATCAGCATAAAAAAGCATAAAAAATAATTAACCGAAGCTTTTAAAAGGACAAAATGAGGCCCATCCAACTTCACAGCTCAGTGTCCATGCTCACCAAACCCGCAGTAACCAACCGCTGCCTTCAAATCTCATGCGAACAAAAACCAGAAAGCCCAAAGCCAACCAACAAACCGAGCCATCAACTGAACCGGTGGTCGCGTGCCCGGTCCATCCGGTCGGGGAGAAGGCTGGACTGGCCCGCTCTTAGAAATAAAACCAACAGCTCCACGCCGTCGCCTTCCTCATCCAAATCATCCAGCACTTCTTTGATTGATGAATCTTCACCGTCCACATCGGACGATGACGATGAAGGATGCTTGGCGGAGGCGAGAGATGGCAAAGCGATCTATATGGTTTCCGACGGTACGGGTTGGACGGCGGAGCACTCCGTTAACGCCGCGTTAGGGCAGTTTGAACATTGTCTCGTCGATCGTGGCTGTCCTGTGAATACTCATCTCTTTTCTGGGGTATGTTTGTTTTTTTTTACTCTTTGGATTCTTTTACCTTTTGATTGCGGAACCGCCACCTGTTTGAAAGTTTTTTTTTTCCTTTTTTTTTTTTTTTGTGTGGTTTTGTATGTCGGTATAAATCAGTGGATTGGCTTTTGATTCTTATCCAAGTTTGTTCCGCACTTTACAAATGGAATTGGACTTTTCAAATTATTTATGCTCATTTAGTCATTTATCCGTTTAGCTAATGTCTTTCATTTATCGTTTAGATAATTGATTATGAACATGTTTGGCAGTTTGTGAGAACTGCTTATAAGTAACTTATTTGTGTTAGCAGGGGCGGCCTTGCATCTGGGGTAGGCACGTGCCTACTCCAGTATTTTCCAAAGCAAAAGCTTGTGCTATCGAAGTTAAGTTGTCTAATGAAATGTTTGAATGGAAACGGACATAAAAGCAATGTTTTGGAGCCCTTCTCTGTTTGTTCATTACTTCATACAACTCAGGATGAATTGCATGTTTATCTATCAATACATCTATTTACCTAACCTAGGTTCAATCTGAACGACAGACGTTGGAATCATAAACAGAGACTTAGGATGCTTCAGTGATTGACATGTAATTTGCACTTATATTTGCATTAGTAGATCATCTATATTTATTTTATAACATAACGTATGTGAAATTCACATTAGATCAAAACACACAACACGTAACTATTCAAGTGATAGTTTAAAAAAATTTCGTCGACTGTCATCTTCAAACCCCTGCCTTTTTTAATTGTGCCTCCGCCAGCTTTCAATCCTGGCTACGCCACTGTGTGTTAGTGCGCTTGTGAACTACTCTAAACAAGGAAACATATTTATATGGGAAAATTTTAAATTTGGGTCACTTTTAAAATTAAATTAGGCAAATAGGTCACTTCTGCAGCTATCTTTCATACGTTTGGTCTCACACTTTTCTGCTATCAGCGTGAACTATCAAAAATGCGCCAATATTAACAAATCTTAATATCCTCTAAAATTAGAATTTAATAGTTAAACTTCTTTACAAATTCAAAATGTTCATCTACGCTTAAAATTAGGATCTAACAAATAAACATTTTTATTTAATTAACTACAAATTCGTTGTTTATTAATTAATAATATAAATAAATTTTAAACTAACAAAAAAATTAGATGTTACATCTTAGAAATAAAAGTTTAAATTAATTACACATTATTTCAACTTAAAAACATGATTAAATATTAGTGCAAAACATTTTCTTTGGATGTGTTAATCGTATATAATCTGTAAAAAAATAATTCATACGCGTGACATATGACATTATCACGTGCCAAGAGCGTGTCTTAACACTCGTTTACAAATATAGATTAGCTTTGGCCATGTCAGCTCCACGCTGTCAAAAATTATTGACGCCATTTGAAATGTCATCGGCACATGATTCAGTAAAATGACGTTATTTGAAAAATCGTCCATATTTACGTCACTATATGTGACTTCTGAAAATGCGTCCATGTTATGTTCTAAAATATTATTGACGTCATTTAAAGTGTCGTTTGTACAATTTTTTCAGCATGGCGCTTACATTATCAAAAATGACTTATAATTGTAAATAGTTTTAAATATGGATTATTTGCGTAGTTAAATTTAGAAACCGGCCTAAATACAAAAAAAATAAAAAAATCCGTTTATATGGTTTTGATGGTTTGTTTGCGTAGTTTCATTTATTTGTAAATAGTACAAAACATCAAGCAGGTTCAATGCGGCAGTAGCTTCGGTGGATCGACTGGATTCGTCGACGGGTTTGATGGCGGCAGTGTCACGGATTGTGGATAACTTGGATTTCAAAATATCGTTGGAACGGGATTCACCAGTGGATCTCGGGGAATTTTACCATGAAACGGAAAGATGAAACGGAAAGGTTTCTGTGACCGAAAGATGTGAAAGCTGATAGAGAGGGAAGAGAAGTAGTGAATGTTTATGCGGTTAAAGGTGGAAGTCCGATCTACATCAGTTATTTTGACCATGTATATGACTCAAACCCCCATGCTGTTGGATACATGCATTAAAACAGTATTTACACACATGTATTTTTGTGTAATTTAGTATAGACTTTTCTTTATAAGTCAAATTATTAACGAAACTCCAATGTTAAATTATTTAACTTAAATGTCAATTTATATTCACATTTTTGTTCATTATTATTCATTCAAAACTATATTGAAGTTGATACTTAATACTTTAAACTACTTTCAAGGGGATATAAAATAATTAGTTGCCAATCGGGCTCAGTTCAAATATTGATCCGAACTAATTTGATCCTTCAATAATGTAACTCATGATAAATGGTCCAACTGGATACAGGTCAAAGTCGATTCATTTAAAATGAGATTAATTGACATGTACACGGACAGTGGTAATTCATTGATTGATCCAAAAAAATAATCTATACCAGCTAATTTCATTTACCTTATGAAGGTTCCTTTTAATACTCAATATAATGACTTTTATTTAGTATTTGGCCGAAGTGTTGAACTTTTTTATTCGACAATAAACATGTGTGTTAATCAAATAGGTTTGAACCTCTCCATGACTAATTCAGACCTACAACTTTTGGTGATATTGTAGTTTTGGCATATATCACAACATTAACAGTTTGACTTTATTGCACAAATAGGGGAAATGTTGAGAACCGATGAGCAAAACTCTTGTTGATGTAGCCTACTGCATATAACATTGATTTTACTAGTATTGACTTTCACCTTTCTGTGACATAAGTTCTAAATAGCGTAGAGTCGTTAATCAAACTTTAGCTAATATGCCATCATTTTTTATATTGTAAGAAACTGTTGCATTTGTGCATTAAATGATTGTCCACATTAAAGTCCAAATATGTCTTTTAACCCAATTATTTTACATACAATAGCTGCTTTCATTTGAAATAGAGTATATATAATATGTTTATCATAGTGATAAATAAATGGTACAAATCGTCTTTCAGGCGGTTATTTCATTAGCTGAATTAGGGCATACCCAATATTGACTTGTTCACTTCAGAAAAACCACTGAACAAACCATAGTGTAACTAGATGCGTGCCTTGTTCACTTCAAAAAACTTACTACAAATAGTCTGCATGACTACTGAATTGAACTGGAGGACTAGATATTATAACGGCATAGACATTGTCATTGTAATTATAACTGGGGAGAAGAAGGAATTACAACGGCAATCAGATTATTGTTCCATATAAATGAAATAAAACGGCAATCTGATTGCCATTTCATTTTCCCTCCGAATTATTTATATATAAGTGGTTCCGGTTCAGGTGCTTCTGGGTGTTGGGGTCATTTTGTTCAGTTTTTACGGTACGAAAACGATGAACTGAACAAAACAACTATTGTGAATGGTCATACGTTTACACTGGAAGTATAATAATTTTATCTAGTATACTATGAATTCTATTTGATCCTAACAGTAGAAAATTCTTCTTTACTATATGATACTTGATTTCCTAAACAAGTTGAAGTTATGAATCAAATATTACTATATTTTTATGGTTCAAGTGGTTCTGGTTCAGATGCTTCTGGGTGTTGGTGCCGTTTTGTTCAATTTTTATGCTACAAAAATGGTGAACTGGACAAAACAACTGTTGTGAATGGTCTTATGTTTACACTGGAAGTACAATATTTTTATCTAGTATACTATGAATTCTATTTGATCCGAGTAGTAGAAAATTCTTTTTTACTATATGATACTTGATTTCCTGAACAAGTGGAAGTTGCATACCAAAATATTACTATATGTTGATCTGTGCACCTGACAGGAATTAAAGGATATCTGGAAATTATATTTATTAATTTGACCCGTAGAACATGTCAAATTATTGTTTGTAAATTCTTGTATCTGCAAACTAACTCTACAGTATATACAAAAGTACATAAACAGGGCTAGTCTAACTTAAGTTATCATTTGTTATTAAAATTCAAAATTCATCTTCTTAAGAGTACTATATTCACGCATGAAGTAGGGGAGTCCCTTGTACCATGGAGAAAGCATATAAATGTCCTGATTTCACTAAAATTTCAATCATATTTGTTATCCAACAAATTAGTCACCATCCTTGAAGAAGAAATTAAAGATTTACTTCCTGATTTCCTTGCATTTATTATCTCAAATAATTAATAAAAAACAGCCATATCTCCACCATAAATACCAATACCCATCAAAGCCGGATTTAATGCCCAATAATTGCCATGATAACCTGCTTATTTATTACTAATTAATGTCAACCATTTCTATATCAAATATTCCTTAATTCCCTTCGTCCTTATCTTAAATAAGAAGATTACGCTGCAATTAATACCAGCCTAGTCAGCGTCACTACAATTCCACACAATCACCGGGTCAAGGCTTATAGCTATAAAGGCATCAAGTATTGCAAAAGAAAAAAAGGGAAGAAAATGAAATAGAAAATATGACTTCTCCTCTGCTCCTCAAAATCTCTTGTAATATGAAACTACGAGTAATAAATAAATTATAAAGTGGATGTAGGCCATAAATTTTGCCGAACCACTATAAAAATTTCGTCTCTTTTATATTTTCTTCTTTTTATCTGCTTAATTTGGTGATCTATGTTGCTGTTTTCTGGATTACTGTTAGTTGGTGCTTTCGTTTACATTTGGATGTTAGTGACCAATTTTGGTGCTAACATTTTGGTGCTTTCACTGAGAGGAACAAAGAAATCTCAGATCTGAAGCTTATTTTATGTTAGGAAGAAGATCCAACTCCAGATCTAAAAGAAAAGATTTAGATCTAGAAAACAGGTTCATAGATCTAGCTTTTAGAACATGAAGAAGCCTCATATAAAAAAAAAGTGCTATGGAAGGAACTCAGCAATGGGGCAACTAGGAGGCGTCCTCTCATTCAAACTTTCCTTCTACCATGAAGCAAATATCTAGGGGCAATCGGCAAGAACCAGAAACAGGGAGCATGCAAAGCCCCTCACCCAGATAAGTAACCAACTCTAGGGTCTGCTAATCAAATAGAAATTATCATCAAATGAACTGAACTAAATAAAATGAGATCTAGGATTTAGATTCCTTTCTACATTTGAATTATGCATCATCAAAAAATGCTTTAAAATTTAGCATTTGGGAAGCGATTTACTCATGTAAGCAATCCCGAATGTAAGCGGTCCAATACTCTGATTCCTTTGCATGAGCGACACTCATAAAAAAAATGATTTCTTGCATAAAATTAGTTGTAAAGGTTAGTGCTTAGAGAACGACTTACACATGTGATGAGCGACCACGAACGGTCCACAGCCATGCTCTGATTCGTTCCTAAGGGTGACACCTTTCAAAAATCTTTACAACATCGTCTTTGCTTTCAATCAAAGGTTATACAAGCGACTTGAGAACCGCTCTCTTTAGAATATGGATGCTCTCGAATATGAATGATTAACTCTATCTCTTTATGCAGGAATGGTCAGACACTTAACATCTCTCAAACATTCAGAGAGATGAGAATTTGATGCCAACAAATTTGTTTTTACCAAAACAAGTTCTTGAGCGAAGCACACATCGTTGCCAACAAGGCATACTTCGAGGGGCAAATGTTATCCAGTAAATTAGTCACCATCCTTGAAGAAGAAATTAAAGTTGATTTCCTTGCATTTATTACCTCAAATAATTAATAAAAAACAGCCATATCTCCACCATAAATACCAATACCCACCAAAGCCGGATTTAATGCCCAATAATTGGCATGATAACCTGCTTATTTATTACTAATTAATGCCAACCATTTCTATATCAAATATTCCTTAATTCCCTTCATCCTTATCTTAAATAAGAAGATTATGCTGCAATTAATACCAGCCTAGTCAGCGTCACTACAATTCCACACAATCACCGGGTCAAGACTTACAGCTATAAAGACACCAAATATTGCAAAAGAAAAAAAGGGAAGAAAATGAAATAGAAAATATGACTTCTCCTCTGCTCCTCAAAATCTCTTGTAATATGAAACTACGAGTGATAAATAAATTATAAAGTGGATGTAGGCCATAGATTTTGCCGAACCACTATAAAAATTTCGTCTCTTTTATATTTTCTTCTTTTTATCTGCTTAATTTGGTGATCTGTGTTGCTGTTTTCTGGATTACTGTTAGTTGGTGCTTTCATTTGCATTTGGGTGTTAGTGACCAATTTTGGTGCTAACAATATTAAAGCACGATTTGATCTTCATAATTAAGAGTAATGCAATCTTGTAATGAGTAAACATAGTCATTGGGAGGAAAATGAATATTTAAGTGTTTTTGAATTTAAACATTGAATTTTATTAAAAGTACGTAGTCTCCATGTCATAATACGCATGGTATTATAACAAAGTATATGTTTCATCTTACTTGTTCGTTAATCAATCTGCATTAAATATTTAACAAAGATCACTACTAGACAAATGATATAAAATGATGAAAGAAGTAAAATGACACACATGTTATTACTGGTGCGTACAATGCCAAAATGAAGGATTAATATGATATTTTACCTTTGCATATTTGTAATTGATCCTTATATCATAGACGCAACAAAATATTCGTTGTCATTTTATAAGACTCATACTTCTTATCATGAGGCAAAATGAACAATCTACAACAAGAATATGTGCATAATGTAGGCGAATATTGTATCCATGCATCATTAATGTTTCAAATTGTCTGTGCTTCATGCTATATTTAATTGCATTTATCGCCCCCATATAAATATTGTCAATATATATTCAAACAAAAAAATCGTTTAATAGACAATATGAAACTATATACTGCAGGATATGGTAAGAGACATGCATAATCATCTATAAATTCGTTTATTGTTGCATACTATTTGTTGATTGTAAAAGCCATCCGTGAAAGGTGGATGGACAAATTTTATTTGTAGGCACAAAAGAAAACTTATTTCAACTTTAGGTCTTAATTGGGCAAATACAAAATCCCACTTGTGCAGTTTGAAATTGCACAAGTATGATTTTTATTTTCAAAAAAATAAAATAAAATAAAATAAAAAAAGAAGAAGAAGAAAAGAAAGATTATGTTTGTGCAAATTCAAATTGTGGAAGTATATAATGCTGATATAAGAAGAAAAAAAGACTTACTATTGTAATTAGTTTTGAACTAAGCTAGAGTTGAAGTTTTTTTTGGGCCTGTAAATAAAATTTGTCCAAGGTAGATTGGTTGTTACATTATGGGTGTGAAATTTAGATTGAATTAGAATTTTGCTAGGTCAATTTTGCACAAAATCATCCAAATCCCAACTGCCAAATTAAAGGAAATCAGAGCTTTAGGTACAAAATTATTCCATGACCAAAATGTCATGACATTATAAATTCTATAGTGAGTCATGTGTAACAACTACATAGCACTAGAAAACCATCTTCTTCCTCTTATCCTTTTCTTCCACAACAAATAACTAATAACCGTATAATCATGCAACATATTCTACAATCAATGTAAAATCATTTTTTTATAGGTTAAAATATGTGCATTTTTATAATAGTCGATGTTGATATGTTAGAATATTTACCCCTCCATTCATAACTTGGTATTTTCTTATGTGTGTATGCATCAGTCTCGCCAAATAAATCATGAAAACAATGAATGCTTATGTTTGGAATCACTTAAAAAGTTTGCAAATTTTGACAGAAAACAAATTTTCCAAGTCAATGGCAATAAGCATATAGCATGTAAAATGCATAAATATGTTGTGTCTTTAATTCAGCCAAAATTAGATTTCAAACTTTGCTCTGATACTAGTAATCAGAAAGAGTAATTTGTTCTCAAACGTAGTAGTAGTATGAATAAAAATAATTTAACTACTCATATACATAGTAAACATAAGTATATACAAATTTCATGCTCTTACTTTTGCATATACAATCATTTTAATACATACCTCTGTTGCCTAGAATGATGAGGAAGAAAATAGCATCTGTTGCCTGCTACTCTTATTTATATGACACTCTTTTTAACAAAGGGATTAATTGACTTAAGCCAGTCTTTAATAACTTTATTTGTCATGCCTTATCTTGTGTAGACAAGGGACTATCTTTTATAACTCCATCGATCAAAATGTTGTCGTAACTGCCAATGTCAAATGACGTCACTTGCATGTACAGTTTTAATTCATAAGGTGTCAAATATTTGTGTCTGTTTATCTTTATGTCATACATAATTAAAATCGCACTATATACTCCAACAACTAACCTATAGTAATATCGATTGTTCCTATGGTTGAGCGTTCTGCCTTTGGTCCATGATGTCACATGTTCGAATCATACGTAACGCGATTCGAACCGCTGGACATATGTTGACTTGTAATATGTTACATACCACCTAAGACTTGTAGTATAACCATTTACTACACCTAAGTATCCAATTTTTTTTTAAAAACAAATAATAGTAATAATAATAATAATGAGGTTACTGATGCAATGGTCTGATAACATATAGGTAGACACGACAGAGAGACTGATGGAGATAATAAAGCAAGCAGCAAAAGAGCAGGCCCTCCTACTATACACCCTAGTAGACCCATCCATGGCCCAAACCGCTAAAAAGGCCTGCTCATTATGGAACGTGCCCTCCACGGACATACTCAGGCCCACCACAGAAGCCATAGCAGCCCACCTGGGAGTAGCCCCATCGGGCATCCCACGTGGCAAGCACCAAACCCCACTGACCGAGGCCTACTTTAAACGGATAGAGGCCATTGACTTCACCATTAAGCAAGATGATGGAGCCCAGCCTAATAATCTAGCTCGTGCTACAATCATACTTGTTGGAGTTTCCAGAACTGGAAAGACTCCTCTGTCCATATACCTGGCTCAGAAGGGGTATAAGGTTGCGAATGTGCCTATAGTCCTGGGGGTTGACTTACCGAAGAAGCTGTTTGAGGTTGACCAGGAGAAGGTTTTTGGGTTGACTATTAATGCAGGGGTGCTCCAAACTATTAGGAAGGCCAGGGCGAAGGCATTGGGGTTGGAAAGAGGCGAAAGGAGTAATTATTCTGCAATGGATCATGTTAGGGATGAGCTCGAGCATGCCAGTAAGATTTTTGGGCAGAATCCTCTTTGGCCTGTTATTGGTGAGATTCAGTTTTATATACATATTTATATTATCAAAAATCTTAAAATCCTACGATTTAAACCGCAGTTGAGAAAAACCATACAATCCATACTTATATATTCAATATGCTTATTTGAATCCACATTTCTACTTTTAGTTCTTTCTAAACATGATAAAATTTGGACAAGAGAAAGTTCGAGTTTTAAGTTTCGATGTAGAATTTTAAACGGCATAGTAAATTTCGAAGTGTGTATAAAACATAAAATATGGATATTTTGAATCTATAATTTAAAATTTGATTCTCGTTTTGATTCAAAGTTTGAACTATACGATTTACGATTCGAATTCTCTTTTGAAGACCATGGGCTCATCCACTTAGGTGAACTCTTGTTTTGGTATGTACTAGAGCAGACAATCTTAATCTGTATAACATGTATATGCAGAGGTGTCTATCTGAAGAAGTTTGCATTATTGTGAATACTTAATAATTTTTGACAATTTATTTTATGTATGCAAAATTGCAGATGTTACGGGGAAGGCAATCGAGGAAACAGCAGCAGTTGTAGTGAGGATTTATCATGACAGGAAGAACAAGTGTGCAATGCCATTGATATCCAGACGATATTAAAGCGCTGTTCTTTTGCTATATTATTTTGTGTGTGTATATATGTTTATCTTATTTTATACTGAAACATTTAGTTGTATGGAGAGAGAAATACAAATAGTTGGAAATTTGTATGTTTTTACAAGATTTGAAGATGAAATGTGAATTGAAATTACGAAAACAGTAACATAATCTGATAGCTTCCAAAGTGTCTGATGCTTTTGTGTGTGTCTGTCTGTGTGTATTCGTGCAATCTCAATGAATAAGCCTGTAGTCCACTTGTTTCTTTGTTGGATGCTAAAAAGCTTATATGAAATGGAACTAGGGATTCATATATGACTCATATAATCTTGTAATATTCCTGAAACTTGATCAAGCTGTAAAATGGAATGTGCAATGCTTAATTACTATTGAGATGCAAAATTAATGTTTGTTATTTGGATTATCTGTCCCCAAATTCAGTGTGTCTTTTATCAATCATAATAATTCATTCCATTAATTAAATGATTATTGAATAACTATTTCTGATCATACGTCCCTTTGATCACGATCTCACGGAAATCAAAGACATATAGAATGTGCTGTTACATTGTAAACAGTAGGGTTGATTGAATATTTTGGACCAATTCTAAGTTTAGTTAAACTACTGCATTTGAAGGAATTGCAATATGCTGACAGAGTACTTCTAGCACCATAGACGAAAGTACATGTATTCTAAGAGCATTCCCCTTGTTGGGGTTAACGAGACCTATTTTGGACCCACAAGTTACCGTAAAGTTCGTTTTCATGATCCTGGTTGTCATTGAGTTATCCGATATTATTAATATCGGATAAGTTTGTGATCAGATTTAATTGTTTATCACGTGGACTGCAAATTTGATTATACATATTTATCTGGCATTATTCATGTCGGATAAAGTGGGGCGTCGTTTGAATGAGTCAGTGTGGATTAGTAAAAGAAATATTTGTTTAATAAAACGACTGACTTTTGTTGTAGGAAATGTTCTAAGGTCGTGTACAATAGCAGATGAGTTCAAACTTGATATTCAGAATGGGAAAATTCTTCTTCAGACGAAACTTTCGAAAGTTTGAATTCAGATAATTGAATCTGATTCAGCCGCTCAGCAAATAAGCATTGTGATTATTGAATAAACGTTTCAGTGTGAACGTTTAGATAATCTAAACGTTCAAGATCCGACGTTTATCGTACCAGAGAGATTATTAAATAATCCAATAAGTGCCAATTCAAGCTACTTAGCTTTCGAATCTTATGCAATGAGACATAGGATTGTGTTCCAAGTACTAGCAAAAAATGGTTAGAATTAATGTCTAAACAGTCCAGCACATGATACACGACTAAAAAAATAGCAAACAACAAGAACATGACAGAACAGAACAAAAAAGAGAGCATGTTTTATTAGAAGACAAAGAAATATCAACTATAGATGGCTTGATAAGTTTTGTTACTAGTTATCCATTATCTTATCTGAAATAACATTTGTATATATGCTTTCATAGTCATGCAAGTTAAAAACCCGCACTTTTAACTATTTTAAATTATTAAATTTAATATGATTAATGAATAAAAATGGTTAGAAATAAAAATTTAATGATTTATTAATGTAATTTATTCGATATGAACTTGATAAAATTTGAATAACAAAATTCAAGAAAATATGAGATTGTAACTTACATTAGGAAGTAAATTAGGTAATATTGAATGGTAACTAATGACATTAATGTTGAATTATTATAAGAATGGAAATAGTTGTTTTATAATTTGAATTCGTTTTAGAAGTTAAATTTTATAAGTTCAGTAACTTATATTTCAATTATAGTGATTTATTGGATAATTAAATTATTTAAATTTGATATTGAAAATTATTAAAATATTTAAATATTGAATTTAATATGAATGAAAATGATATCGAAAATTGATTTAAATTTTACTTAAACAAGAATGAAGACTGTTAACTTCTAAAATTGAATTTAAAAGTGAATAAATAGAACTTGAAAATTTATTTTTTTATTAACGTGTAAAAATAGTCATTCGGGCAACTGTCTCGAATTTCGATGAAACCAGTTTCATTGGATCCATAATAGTGAGTTATTATAGGATTTTAAGTTTTGTATCGATGAGACTTATCGTTCGGTCGTACGAGCTTGAAATGCGTAGAATTAATTTCAGAATTTAATTAAAATAAATTGATTTTGAAAAGCTATCTTCTGCATACGATCGAATTGGCTCCCAAAACTAGTTCCATTATATTCAGAATGAGGGTAAAACATTACGAACGCCAGACGGCACACTTCAGTTGGAGTTCAGAATTTCAAAGACCAATCGGGCGAGATATTTTCTTATTTTAATAATATATATAGTTTCCATTCCTCGACAATCCATGCATTCAGCCTCCTTTTGTCTACCCATACCCCCTTTCATTTCTCTAGTTCATATCATCAGGTCGATCGATAGAACTAAAAAAAACATTCAATCGAAATTGTATAGCGCGTCGGCTATGGAGTCGCGGTCGTGAGACGCATACGATGGTGCACGAGGGGAGTTGATGCGAGAAATGCGGATTACGGATCTTAAGGCTAGAATTAACATTAGAGGGGGAGGGGGCGTGAATAGTGTTCAAAGGAATTACTAATTCTTTTTGAGTTTATATTAATTTGAACACAATTGTATGCAATATTCAGACACAAATATGATCACAGAATCAAACACAGATGCAGATATAAAGTAAAAGCAATAAAGGAAAGAACGCACCGAATTTTATACTGGTTCGGAGTTACCCTACATCCAGTCCCGCAACACAAGTACGGATTTTCTTTCAAAATCAATTCTTACAATTACATCCTCGATTTGAAGGCCACGAGGTACACCGCTCTAGATTCTCAATACTCTAGGTAGAGATACTTGATTTTACGGGCAACAAGTTCACCCAGTTGATTTTCCATGCTACAATCACACATTTTCTCGCTTGATTGATTTTACAGGATACATTCACACCTTTTCTCACTCAATTAATTACAAAGAAGTCTATAACTCCGAATAGTACTAGGATCTTGTTGAGATAGTGATAGAGAATCAAACTAGAAATGATCTAGTTAGATTCAATGGTGATTTCGGCCGAGTAATGGTAAAAATGTATGTAAAGAAATGTGAAAGAAGAAGAGGAGTGAAATCAGAGAATATATGAATATAAATTTGTTTAAAATAGCCCCTATTTATAGTAGAACAACAGTCATGTCCATTCGTGAAAGGATATGAAGAATAGACACTTCCTTCGAAATTCAAAATTTTGAAATAAACTGTCACCGTGTCGACAAGAGTATCTTGGGGTTGTCGACAAGCCTAAGTAATTTTTGATAATTTTTTTCTTTGAAAATAACTTCTATCTTGTATTAAAACTATTTTAAACTTTATAAATATACTTAACTATAGTTAAAATACATAAATAAGCATAGAGAATAATATTTTGGTATAAATAAGATTTTACTATAATTTTATATTTAAATCTAAATATTAAAAGTTAAATATATTATAATAAAAAGATAGTTTAAAACAAAGGATAATTTGATTTTGAAAATAAAGATTATTTTGAGGCTAAAAGTATTTTAAAAACAGGATAGATGTTTTTGATTCTTTTAAAAGGAAGATTTTGAAATCATTTTGAAAACAAGATATAATTTGGTAAAACATTTGAATAAGAGTTGGTGGATACAAAATAATGTTCCACTAGATTTTTCGTAGGTTCCATCCTACTTAGGGTTCCATCCCTTTAACGGGCTCGAAGTGGATTCCATTCCACGAATAAAATGGATTTTAAGACGTCGGTGCTTTTCTAGGAGTTTTAACAGAATTCCTAACTAAAATACTTATATTGATCTTGATATTCATGAGTCTTCAATCTTGATATCTTGAATCTCTATACTGTACAGTCTTCATTTTTGGTACCTGCATAGTTATATCCTGCACATACATACATACATACATACATACATACATACATACATACATACATACATACATACATACATACATATATGTATATCTAAACTATAATGTTAGTATTTATTTTTATATTCTTATTCTAAGGTTGTTGTCATCAAAACCAACTTCTCAGGGACTAACAATCTCCCCATTTTTTATGATAACAACGTTTGTTTATAAAATATTACTTCTATCCTAATAACTCCCCCTTAAACTAATAAACCCCCCTTAATCTATGCCTAACTATCCTATTTTATACTTCTCCCCCTTAATCATCAACAAAAACTAACTCCAAACTATATAACTCCCCCTTAATCTAATACTATATGACATGTGATTATAATGATAGTGTTATCATAAATAATCAACACTTAATTCTAAAACTAAAACTTAGTCCTTAATTACTAATTATCTTAACTAAGAATCCATATATGATAATACTTATAATAGTGATAATGTGAGAATTCAAATATAAGAACACAAATCATTTATTAATTATATATTGTTATATTTACATTTGCGTAGAAAACATAAGTAAGATCATATAACGATAAGAAAGAGATAAAAGAAACTAATGGTGCCCTTGAAAATGAGAGATCTATGAACCGAGCAATTTGGTAGTGGAAACAGAAATTTCCACGTTGTTCGACTAGATTTCCGTCCTTGTCAAAGCACACTTCGCCAACGCAAACAACTTTGTCGTCATCTTCAACGTGTACTTCTTCCATGAGGGCTTCTTCTTCTTCTTTCTCGCTGTCCTCTTGCACTTGATCACCTGAAGATTCTTCATCAATCAAGATGGGATTGGCGTGATTGTCCATTAGAAACTTTTGCAAGTTTCTAAGGATTTTGCCTTGCCGTTCTTGTTCTTTGGCCATTCTGATTTGCACTACTTGAATTTCAGTCATAAGTGCAGTGCATCCTTCAAGGAATCCTCCATTTTTATCACTCGTGCAAGCGTAGTTCGTTGAAATGGTCCAGTAGAAGGAGAAGGGAACGAAAATGTTGAATTTTTATTTGATTTGGAGGAGGAGGCCATTGTTTTATTGTTTTCAGAAGTTAGATTAGAGAAAGGACAGAAAGAATGAAAAAAATTTCGAAATAAGAAAAATATATAACCACTTATTTGAATTTTGGTGGGAAAATTTCAGAAAAAATCGTTATACGTCGACAGAGGTAAGGGAGGGTTGTCGACAAGGTACCTATATTTTTACCATTTGATTTATTTTAATTTAATTATTTTTAATTATACTTTGTTATTTATATTATACATTTCAATTATTGAATAAATACCTAATTCTCTTCTTAATTTAGTAAATATAGATTCATTTAAGGGTTTGTTAAGATATCAGCAATTTAGTTATCGGAATTGATATAATCGAGAGTAATTACTTCCTTACTTATATTATCTCTGAGAAAATGATGTCTGATATCAATATGTTTAGTTCGAGCATGATGAGTATGATTTTTGGATAAATTTATTGTACTAGTATTATCACAATAAATTGGTGATTTTGAGATATTTAAACCAAAATCTTTTAAAGTTTGTTGCATATATATTACTTAAGAGCAAGACAAAGCAGCAGAAATATACTCTGCTTTGGTTGTTGATAAAGAAACTGTGTTTTGATTTTTACTAAACCAGGAAATCATAGAATGTCCCAAAAAGTGACAAGTCCCACTTGTACTTTTTCGGTCTGATTTACAACCAGCATGATCAGCATCACAGCAAGATATTAATTCAAAAGAATTATTTTTAGGATAAAATAAGCCATAATCAGAGGTGTGTTTGACATATCTTATGATACGTTTTACAGCTTTTAAGTGGGCCTCTTTAGGTTGGGATTGATATTTTGCACAGACAAACACTATGCATGATACCAGGTCTACTAGCAGTGATATAAAGTAGTGATCCAATCATTCCTCTATAATTTTTGATCTACATCTTTTGAGAGATCTTCTTTACTTAGGTACTCATTTGTTGCCATGGGAGTGGATTTTCCACTGGCAGTAGTCAAACCAAATTTACTAACTAGGTCTTTAGCATATTTTTCTTGACGGATAAAGATACCATTATATAATTGTTTTATTTGCAATCCTAGAAAGATGTTTAATTCACCCATGACTCATCTCAAACTCTTTTGTCATTATTTAAGATTTTTTTTATTCATTTCAAAATTAGTTGATCCGAAAATGATATCATCTACGTAGACTTGTACTAGTTGAATATCATTTTTATTTCTTTTAGTAAAAAGAGTATTATCTACCTTACCAATTTCAAAGTTTGATAGTAATAAGTAAGATCTTAGTTTATCATACCAGCCTCTAAGAGCTTGTTTAAGACCATATAGAGCTTTCTTAAGTTTGTAAACATGATTTGGTAAATTTTCATTTTCAAAAAGTGGTGGTTGTTCAACATATACTTCCTCTTTTACAAATCCATTTAAAAAAGCACTTTTAACATCCATTTGAAATAGTTTGAAATTATTATGATTTGCGAAAGCAAGTAGAATCCTAATGGCTTCTAATCTTGCTACGGGAGCAAAGGTTTCATCAAAATCTATTCCTTCTTCTTGACAAAAAACTTGAGCGACTAATCGGGATTTATTTCTAACTACCTCTCCTTGTTAATTCATTTTATTTTTATAAACCCATTTAGTTCCAATTATAGTTTTATTTTCAGGCCTAGAAACAAGTTCCCAAACATTATTTCTAGTGAATTGATTTAATTCTTCTTGCATAGCCAAAATCCATGAATCATCAGCTCATGCTTCTTTTGGATTTTTGGGTTCAATAGTTGATATAAAAGCTACATTACTCATTTGACTTAGTTGATTTCTAGTTTTAACAACAGATTGCATATCTCCTAGTATATTTTCAATAGGGTGATCTTTTAAAAGTTTAGTCCTTTTATTAGGATGATTAATTTCATTATAAGTTTCAGTTGACTCTAGATTTTGAGTGATTAAATCCTCTTCATCATTTGTATCTTTAAAAAATTTGAGAATTTCATCCAACAAAACATCCATTGTTTCTTCGATGGTGTTAGTTCTTAAATTAAATACTCTGTATGCTTTACTTTTATTAGAATACCCGATAAAGATACCTTTGTCGAATTTACGATCAAATTTATCTAAGTTATCTTTAGTATTTAAAAAAACATTTACTTTCAAAAATTCTAAAATAAGATATTTTAGATTTCTTTCTATGAAGAGGTTCATAAGATGTCTTATCAGTTAAAGGTCTAATTAAAATTCTATTTAAAATATAAAAGGCGGTAGCAACTGCTTCTGTCCAAAAATTCTTTGATAATTTGCTATCTGAAAGCATAGTTCTCGCACACACTTGGATCGTTCTATTTTTACGTTCTACTACTCCGTTTTGTTGTGAAGTTCTTGGAAATGAAAAATTATGAGTTATTCCCTTTTTATTACAGAATTCCTCAAACTTTTCATTTACAAATTCACCACCGTGATCACTACGAATGGTTATAATTTTTAGACAAAGTTGATTTTGAATTCTTTTTGTAAAGTTCTTAAAACATTCAAAAGTATCACTTTTATGTTTCAAAAATATTGTCCATGTAAATCTAGAATAATCATCTACAATTACAAAAACATATTTACTATGATTTATTGACAGAATTTGAGATGGACCAAATAAATCAAGGTGAAGTAATTCAAGAGGTTTTGAAGTTGAAATCATATCTTTTAATTAAAGGAACTTTTTCTAAGTTTTTCCAATTGACATGAATCACATAGACTATCTACTTTAACATTCATTTTAGGGACACCTCTTACTAAATCATGTTTAGATAGTCTAGGTAAGAGTTTGAAATTCAAATGACCAAATCTCTTATGCCAAATCCAAGGGTCACTTGTATTTGCCAACAGACACAGGTTATCATTTGAAACTTTCACACTAAGAATATAAATATTCTTTTTCCTAATTCCTTCAAATATTATGGTTGAATTATTATCTTCAATGTGACAATTATCTTTTTCAAAGTTAATTTTATATCCTTTATCGTAGAGTTGACTTATACTTAGCTGATTATGTTTCAGATTATTAACTAGCAAAACATTAGTAATAATAGGAGTTTCAAAGTTACCGACTTTGCCTATGCCAATCACATATCCTTTTGAACTGTCTCCAAAGTTAACCAGTCCTCCGTCTTTGTATATTATATCATTCAACATATATGGATTGCCAGTCATATGTCTAGAACATCCACTATCGAGTATCCATTTGTTCTTTTTGATGTGCACAATTTGTCCATTGTGGATTGATTCCTCAATCCCATAAAGCATGTTTCCTACACATCAAACACATCAAACAATTTTGGTAGACAACTTGAATTTGAACACTGATTATATGCAGATTCAAGAGACAATGAATATCTGAATATTTCTAAACTAGTATTAACAAACATAGCCATTTTAAAACTTTTTCAAAAATCAGATTATGAAACTTTGAAAACCTTGCTCTGATACCAAACGTGAGAAATGCGGATTAATGATCTTAAGGCTAGGATAAAAACTAGAAGGGGGTGAATAGTGTTTTAGAGAATTATTAAATGTTTTTGTGTTTTTGTTAATTTAAACACAAATGTATGCAATATTCAGACACAGATATGATAACAGAATCAAACACAGATGCAAATATAAAGTAAAAGCAGTAAAAGAAAGAACACACCAGATTTTATACTGGTTCGGAGTTACCCTACATCCAGTCCCACACACAAGTACGGATTTCCTTTCAAAAACAATCTTTACAATTACACCATCGATTTCAAGGCAACGAGGTACACCCTTCAGATTCACAATCATATGGGTAGAGATACTTGATTTCCCAGGCAACAAGTTCACCCAATTGATTTCCAAGGCTACAATCACACCTGATCTCACTTGATTGCTTTCCACGGCCATAATCACACCTTTTCTCATTTAATTGATTACAAAGAAGCACATAACTCTGAAGAGCACCGAGAATCTTGTTGAGATAGTGATAGAGAATCAAACCAGAAAAGATCTAGTTAGATTCAATGTTGATTTCGACAGAGTAATGGTAAGAATATGTATATAGAAATGTGGAAGAAGAAGAGGAGTGAAAAACCAGAAAATCTATATTGAAATTCATTGAAAACAGCCCCTATTTATAGAAGAGCAACAACCATATCCATTCGTAAGAGATATGACGAATAGACACTTCTTTTGAAATTTAAATTTTGAAACCAACTGACACTATGTCGACATGGGTAGGTTGAGCATGTCGACATCCCAAAGGGATTTTTGGTGGTTTGTTTTTGTTTGAAAATAACTTCTATCTTATATTAAAATTATTTTAAACTTTATAAATATACTTGTCTATAGTTAAATTACATAAGTAAATATATAGAATAATGTATACAAAATTTTACTATAATTTTATATTTAAATCTAAGTATAAATATTTAAAAGTCAAATATATTATTATTAAAGATAGTTTAAAACTATGGGTAATTTGATTTTGAAATTAAGGATTATTTTGAGGCTAAAAGTATTTGAAATCAGGATAGATGTTTTTGATGCTTTTAAAAGGAAGATTTTGAAACCATTTTGAAAACAAGATAATTTCGTAAAAACATTTGAATAAAAGGTTAGCGGATACAAAACAATGTTCCATTAGATTTTTCGTAGGTTCCATCCTACTTAGGGTTCCATCCCTTTAACAGGCTCGAAGTGGATTCCATTCCATGAATAAATTGGATTTTAAGATGTCAGTTCTTTTCTAGGAGTTTTAACAAAATTCCTAATTAAAAAATTAAATTACTTGAAATCTTGAACTCTTGACAATCTTGATATTCTTGATACTCAGGAGTCTTCAAGCTTGATATCTTGAATCTCTATACTGTACAATCTTCATTCTTGATACCTGTATGGTTAAATCCTACATATACATATATATCTAAACTTATATTGTTTGTATTTATATTTTATAATCTATTCTAAGGTTGTTGTCATCAAAACCATCATCTCAAGTACTAACGTGCTCTACCTGGATTGTTTCACTGGCGATCGAATTTCGATTTTCCTTAGATTTCCGAATTAATTATATTCCTGAAGTCACGGTTGACCAGTTAAGGTCGCCCGCGATTTATATATGCTTATCCACCTTCTATTTGGTAATTAAATTATCTCATCTTAGTTCGAGCTTATTGTGATGATCCGAAATTTTTAAGCATTTGAAATTGGAGTATTTAAATGATTTTAAATATTTAAAAGTTAATTTTTAACTTGAATTCAAATATCACTATTTATTTGATAATTTAATTTTTAAATTAAACAATTTGAAGTTGAGTATAATGTTGAATCTGGAATTTTAAGCCTGTTAAAAATAATTTGAAGGTTTGTAAAATTTATATTGATAGTGCTGAGGATAATAGAAGTTTTGAAATTGAATTTGGAAGTGATTGGTTCAGTTTTAATAATATATCGTTTAAATTGATAATTAAAAATAGCCTTCCAAGACACAGTCTCGGAATTCGACGAAACCAGTTCCATTGGATCCGTAATAGTGTATTATTATCGGATTTTAAATTTTGTAGTGATCGGAGTTGTTGTGTGACCGTACGGTAAGTAAACGCCTAGAAATTTATATCTAATATATATATATATATATATATATATGTGCTTGGTCAAAATGTTTCAATATCAGCCGACTTCCTTTCATATCCATGTTCCCCTTTTTAAAAACATCACGCAACCCTTTTCTTTAAAGATTAAAACCGAACCTCTTCTCTCAAAACAAAAATTAAAGTTCAGAAAGGAAAAAATTGGCCGTTCGAAAATTTTAAGGGCTGCAATTCCTGTTTCATAGATCGAATCCACCTCGTTTTGCACGATCAATGAAGCTGGACACTTGCGATTTGAAGGACTGGGTGAGTCGCGTGGGTTTCGATCGCGACTAGGGCAGAAGCTTGAGCAGCGGCGTCGCATGGTGGATGATTGTTATGGGTGGAGCGGCCATTCGTGCAGATCTGGTTTGAGGGCAGGCCGATAGGTAGCGTGCTCCGGCGATGGGTGGAGGTTGTGTCGTGAGGCGTGGCGTTCGATGTAGAGGTGTGTCGTGTGGGTGTGCGCTCGTTCTAGAGAAAGTGGGAGGTTATCGGAGTGATGGGTTTGATGATGTTGGCTTTTGGGGGTTGCCCTTAGGCTGCTGTTCTAGGCAGTAAGGTATATCAGTTTGTTTTAGAATAATTTAATATATATATATATATATATATATATATATATATATGTATATGTATATATGGAAGTAATTTTGTAAGTTGAAATCGAAAATTTATTACAGTAAGGTTTAGTCATATTTTAGTTTGAGGTCTATAAATGTATGTATAGATTACAAAATATAATGACAGCAAGATAGATTACTGTTGATATTTATATAAATATTTGTACACAGAAAATTTTATTTACAGGAAGATATATGCACAAATAGTAACCATTCGATTATTTCTGTCAGGAACGGGTTCTTCGACGCACGAAGGCCAACATTAATACGTCCACTGTATCAACTGCCGAGCAACCGAGTGCCGGAAAACCGTACCGTTAGGGTTAAAGAAGAGGTAGAAGATAGAAGAAGAAAGAAAGAAAGAAGAAGGAAACAGAAAGCAATAGAAACAATACCAGAATCTCACAATCGCAGCGGAACAACATATAATAGATAAATGAATAATCTTTAAAGAAAGAACTATATCAGTTATTACATTTCATCACATTATCATTACATTATCAGAGTGTACAACAACAAACAGCAGAAAAGAAATACTATATACTAGTTGATACACCAAGCCATCCAGCCTGCCTCCAGATCTCTACAGCAACTCCTGAATTTCAGAATGACCTGATAACCTGACTCTAGACCGCCTGTGTAGAAATTGGTGGGCACCCAAAGTTTAGGAAGAGAACAATAAACTCCAAGTCAGTCATGGGACTGGTGTGAGAACTTAAAACAGTTTATCTTTTAAAAATAAACAAAGAAATATTTTTAAATTAGATTCGCAATGCTTTTAGAAAATGAGATTACCATAAGGCCTCCCGCACACACACACACACACACACACACACAATGCAAACGCAGAATCGAAGGAGATTTCTCCTTATGATAGTCAAACATGCTTAATACGCAAATTTCTTTGATATTATTACTATAAGTGCAAGGTGTAGGAAAACATTTCGAAAGTAATGATATAAATCTTAGCCAACATAGACATTCCAACCTATGCCTACTATAGCTACCATCTAAACAGTGGTTACGGCCATAAGTAAATGGCAGGTTCCACAACTAAAACCGTACAAAGCTCGTATTGTTTCTTTGGATTTCCAACAAATGGTCAGGCCAAGGAACTTCCCATTGCCACATGGAAACGCCTCTGGAAAGACGCCCCAAGAACCTAACCGGATCTCTGCCAACAAAAGGCCGGATTACCCCTAACTGTAACTACTGACACGAGTATGCCATCCCCCGGTCGTAAACGACCTTTCCCGGGATCCCGATAACCAACAACCACAAAGTAATAAATTCGCAGTGACCACATAGGTTAAATATCTGGGCTCCATACCATGATACCACCTCTATCCAGAAGGAAATGCACATACCCTAAAGGGCGCTACCCCCAATAACCTTGCCGCATCCTTCCTGTTTCGACCATTTCGGGGTGTGAGGTTCGACGAAGTCTCGTCCACAAAGCCACGCTTTTTACAAAAGCCACGCTTTTATCAACAAATGATCAGCAACACTCAGCATGCCACATTACCAAATTGGGAAAATATCACTAATAACCTTCAACTACATAACCTCTGAGCTCGTACGTCTTAGATAAGGGTGTTAAACTAAGAGAATAAATCCTCCACCACCAACAGAAATGTATTTGAAAGGAATCTGCTTTATATCTCAAAGTGTAATGTCAGACATACAATCCATTCAAGTCTATTCTGGGTTCGAACAGAACCGAAGGCACTTCCAAAGAAGCCCTTGCAATCCGGGTATTCACAATCCCTATCGGACTTCCCATCACTTAGGGAATCTCTATACCGGCGCGACTCAGTGCAGAGACAATCAGCGAGTTATCCTTTAATTCTCGAAAATACCCGGTCTTCAACACCGGTCTTCAAATGCTATCCATAACGACATATCATTATTCGAAATGGGTTATATGACACAAGGGTCCTTTCCCGGCTAAACCGAATAACGAGCGCTTATTTTAAAATAAGTGCAACATTTAAATTCAAGCAAATCACAACAAATACCCATTTAAAGGTAAATATTGATAGTCGGTTATTTAACTATCAAAGCTAACAAACAAATATCCAGCATCATAACAATCACTAGGCCCTTGTTATTAATCTTCCATAAATTAAATAACTTGCCAAATATTCACTTCAATTTATCTTTGAAAAGATATAATCTCTAAACCCTTTCAATTTCTACATTGGAAAACATTTCCAAATACTTATTTAATAATAAGTAATCTCACAAATATATTTATTTTCAACATTTGGAAAATATTCAATATAATTAAATCACAATTAAGTATATATTTTATTCTTTAAGGAAAACATTCTCTTAAACACATTTATTTGAGTCAAAACAAATGTTGCGTAAAACATCGTTACGATAACTCAAAAATCACTAGTATAGGGATTCAAAATTAAGATAGATATATAAATCCCAATACTACATAAAACATTTCCTTTCGAAAATCATTTACTATAACAACAGTGTTATAGTCCACCATTCTCTTTTATTTCTCGAAAACGTCTATTTCAACAATGAATGTTGAAATCTATGGTTTTGACACTTAATACATTTTAAAACACTTCAAATCGTTTTAAAATTCTATTTAATTCCCTAAAACATTTCTTTAATATATTATTCACCGTCCAAAAACGTGAATATAAATCGTTTACCAAATTCAATACTTCTACACATTTTTTTAAAGGATTACCCCTGTCCAAAATTGTGGATATAAATCGTTTAATAAGCTTTCATATTTACTTATCAAATTCAATTGGTTTTGGATTTATAAAAAAACGTTTATAAATTCACATCTATATAAATTTTATAAAAACTTCAACTTATAAAATCCCTTAATTATCACATTCTATTTATATCTCATTAAAATGCCCAAAATCCAATTTATAAGTAAATTACTTATAAATCTTTTATTTTACAAAAATCTATTCACTTTATCACTTCACAATTTATAAATTTATAAATTTCTTTCACTTATGAAATCCCTTTATACTTCATTTTTAACACTTATAAAAACTCGTTTTATAACCCCAATATTTTAATTTATAAATATCAATTTTATAAATCTTTTATTTAAACCGTTTATAATAATTTCAAAAATCTCTATTTAATCTATTTTACAAATTGATCAACTACTTATCTCAAAAAAAAAGTCACATATCGGTTATGTTTCACAAAAATCATAATTTTTATAACATTAAAATTTTAACGTTTATTTATGTAAAATGAATCAATTCCGAAGTTCAATAAAACGTATACTTTCAAAAATTACTTTAAATCCTTTTAAATTCGAAATCGTTACTTTAACATTTTTAAACTCCAAAAATAGGCCCAATGCTGCAACAGCACCAAATATAACAATCACTACATCCAAAACATCATATATCATATGATAACAGAATATATCACAATATCTGTAGATAAATCAATACGGGTGAGAAATCCTGTTGGATCCCTCCAACCTGTTTCCCTGCATCCAGAGATGTTAGCACAATACCAATCCCGTTCTAATACGGAATATCGCGGTATACAGAATTTATAAAATATTATCCGCTATTATGCGACGCAATAGGGTCTCATCCGCTATATAATGTGGGAAAATCAACTCCAAGTACATATATAATACCAACTCCACATCAAGGTGAAATATCGCGGCACATGTGTTTAATAATTAACATCCGCTTAATATACGGCGTATATGGTCTATTTAACTACAACAGGTAATAATTTATCCTTCAAACATGCAATCAAGCAATTTTAAATCTAACTATTTAAAATTTAAATCGAAACGGATTCGATTGAGTGAGAAGTTCTCACCTTGTTACAAATACAGCTGCAGTGTTTTATTTTGAATAAAATTAAACGCGTGTTTAATTTTATCCAAAATTTTCACTAGCTCAAATCAACTCCAACCTAGCTTCATCGCGTATTATTCGTCAATACGATTCCAACGCAAGTCGTTTCGTGCATTTTTGACCTCGTATGAACAAGTTATAATATTTCAAAGTTTACACGATTTAATATAATTCAGTTTACAAATTTCTGTTAATCTTAACCCTCACTTGCATCTGGGCCATCCATCACAAAGGCTCTAGATCTCGGCCGTCGTTTTCTATTTCTTCCCCAGGTCGTGAAACGCGAACGAAACCCATGAACGTCGATTCTTCCATCAACAACCGCCTCCCCATTGTTCATCTATACCTCGATCAGGAGATGCCACATTGAAGCTCGTCTCGAACGGCACCACCGCCCCTAGCACCTGGAAGCTCGGCTCCCTCTGCACCTCGAAAATCATGTGTGACTTCCGGGTATTCAAGCTCGATTTGCCGTTAATCCGCCGCTTTGATTCTGACCACAACCGTTGGTTTTGTAGCTCTCACGATCCTCTACAAGTTCCTAGTTGAAAGTATTTGCTACTTCTTTACGGATTGAGAGAGAATTGAGGAAGATTGAGAGAGATTTTTGGCCATTAAATTGAAAATGGCAGCCGTGACCTGATGCTCTAGGGTTTTGTGTAAAAGTGAAAGTGTTGAGTCCTTTTATAGAAAATTATCGAAACACTATTCACCCCGATTTTTTTCGAACTCCAAACGAAGCGTGCCGCCTGGTGTTTATAATGTTTTACCCCTATTCCGAATGCAATGGAATATACATTGAAAGCCAATTCGATCAAATTTGAAAAATAAGTTTATGAATCGACTATTTAAATTTAAAGTTCACCCGAATCGATTTCTACGTGTTTTAGCTTGCCCCGGACAAACCGTAAGTCCGATTGACACGAAATTTGAAACCATAAAATAATTTAACATTACGGATCCGATGAAGCTGTTTCGTCGAAATCCGAGACTGTTTGAAAAATGGCTATTTTAACTCGTCAATTAAATATTAAAATATTCAGTTTCCACAAATTAACTTTTAATTCAATTTTAAAAGTTCTATAACATCATTCTAACTCCAATATGATATGATATAACTTTACAAATCAATTTTAATCACATTAAATCCAATTTCCAATTATTTCTGTAATTTCAAATATTAAATTATCGATTTAATTATCCAATTAAATCCAGATATTCGAAATAAAGTTTATTCGACTTACAAATTTTACTTATTAATATTTAAAAATCAATTAAATATTTGAATTTCAATTGACAGAAATTCTGGGTCGTTACAATTTCAAAGTGTAGGTATATATTTGAACTTACTAGTTTATATTTAAAATAAAGAATTATGTGATTAAACCATCAACTAACTTGTTCAACTATTTTAGGTACTAAAATAATCTATGTAAGGAAAATTAATTCAAACTAAAATTATTAGTTAAAATAGAATCATTGGTTAATTAAATTTATAAAATGGAAATAAATTGTTCAAGATATTTCGAAGTGTTAATAGATCGTATGATCGTTATACAAGGTCAAAATCTGACAGAAGCAAGCCGAGTTGGGTCGGATTGCAAAACAAGAATCAAAGGTGAGTTAATCTCACTCAGCTGAATTTTAATTTTAATTTAAATGGTTAAATTTAAATAATTGATTGATCGATTTGATTTGGTGTGTCATATTATATATAGTAATATATAATACATCTTGGAATGATTGATTTCTCGCATTACATAGCGGATGAGACCCTATGCGCCGCATAACAGCGGATTGATTTTATATTTAAATCCCATATACCGCGATATTCCACCTAGAAGTGAAATGGTGTTTATGTTGTGCTAACATCTGTGGATGCAGGGAAACAGGTTGGAGGGATCCAACTGGATTCCTCAACATTTATTTAAATTATTTAATATTCCCTGTTGTGATTATTTGATATTCTATGATGAATTATATTGGAATATTGAATTCTATGGTTTGATTGAATATATTTGGGTATAATGAGTTACCAAAAACATAAATTAGATTTTGGAAGGAAAATAAAAGAAGTAAATTTGTAAGCGAAATTATTATAGAAAATTTGAATGAATTTAAGAAGGAATTGAAAAAGAATAAAAGTGATTTTGAAATTCTAATAAATAAATTTCGAGTATGGAAATGGGATTTTAAATAAACAGAGAAATAATGAATATTAAACTTTAAGTGACATTATTTAAAGGAATAAAGAATTTATTTTAAAATTCAAGTTTAAATTTATTGAAATAGATAAAGAAGGAATTTATTTCCAAATGAAGTAAATTGGAAATTAATTTGGAGATTGAATTAATTGTATAAAACCAAGATTATTAAAAAGAAATGAGAGTTTGGGAATTTATAAACTGAGTTTATAAAAAATATATCAGGAGATATTTGGGAAGAACTCATTCAAGATGGGAATTTATTAAAGGAAATAAGGAAATTTGTTTAAAAATAAACAGTGATTTATTTTATTAAAGTATGTGAAGAGAAGTATATTTCCTTGGATAGCCAAGTACGTTTTCAAGCAAAGTTTTAAATATAAAATAAAAGTTTTAATTTTTTTAAAAAAAAGCATGTTTTAGGAAATTTATTATTGCTAAAGGTTTGAATTCTAAAGTAAGTATTTTTTTTCAAATCTATTATCGTAGTAATTATTTAAAGGTGGCTTAGTATTTTGTTTTAAAGGGGAAAAATCTAGTTATATTTTATAAAGTAACCTTATTTTCAAATATTTATATAGTATGTATTTTTAACAAATTTTTGAAGTAGTTTAACTTAAATGTTTTAAAGTATATTTCAAAGTAAAGCGTTTTAAATTATTTTAAAAATCTAAAGTTTTATACATGGTGATTTCAGTGGAAATAGAAATATTTGGGAAAATTTATCCTGAGAAAGGAAGATAATTTGAAACTATTTTCAAAAGGTTTGAAAGTGAAAATATATCTTGTGAAGATATTTTTGGGATTAATAAATAATTTGGGAAATTATTTATTGTTTGATGGTTGTTGAGAATGTTAATTGATAGTTAAATAACCGACTATCAATATTGGCCAAATGCGCTGATCGTTTCGAAGAGACCGGGATCGGGATTTATTTCTCGAAAACCAATTCGATCCGGTTTGTACGTTTTCATGGGAAAACGAGTTTGGATTCGAAGATGTAGCAGTGAAGTGCAAGGGCCAGTCGCTACTAATCCTGAGGATATTTTCAAAATGGATGTAGTAGGAGTAGTGCCTTCGGTTCCGTTTGGACACGGGACGGACTTGTATGGATGAATGCTTCCGGGACATCATCAGGTGGATGATGGGCATTCTAAGGGATATGTTCTAAAAGATTACGCTTAGCCTCAAGCCTCATCAACCGGAAATGACTGAAAATCATGGGTTATACAACAAGGCTTGGTGGGCAGCACCCATGTCCGGGTAAGGTCATCCCTGTCTAGATGTCCCTTTTTATTTCGGCTTAGTGGTGCAGTTGCTAATCCCAGCCGTGGGGTGATCTTACTCAGGATTATACAGTAAGGGATAGTCCGAGTCTTGTGTTGCAGGGGGTCGGGAGTGAACCTCGATACTGTGATCTGGACCACGTACTGTGACAGGTAGTACCCCAGTGCCTAGTCATTAGTTGGAAATCCATTCTCCCTACGCGCCTTTACGAGTTTTGTTTGTATTACCCACTCTGTGGCTAGTAGCTGGAATTTAATGAATGTAACAATTTCGGCTATTTTAATAAGTACTTGCATATAGACCCTATTATAATATCAGAGGATTTTAATAAGAAATCTTTTAGCTATTGTAAGGCAAAAACCCGACATGTTTATTTGTGGCGTGGTCTTACGAGATGCTTTTGTTTTCAAAAGATTTTTGATACTTTAATAATCAATTTGAGTGTGATTTTCTCATGTTGTTATTTCAGACTGACTCAGGTGTAATTTAACTATAATGCTCGGTTCAGACCGAGTATTATAGGATACAAGATATGATGTTGTGGAGCTCACGAGACGAGCTGCATGGCGATACGTACTTTCGTACTTGATTATTATTCCGTTGTATATCCAGTTGTATGTTATGATGTGGAAACCTGATGATGTACCCTGATGATGTATGTATAACCAACATAGTATATGTTTTTGCTGTAAAGATCCGTGTTCATCTATTATATTTTATTCCGCTGTGATGGATAGATTCTGATGTTGTTTTCTATTTTCTTCTTCTACCTCTTCTTCTTTAACCCTAATGGTTCGTATTTTTGTTCAACTTGAGTTGATTGATGTAGAATAGTGTCGACTCAAGGGGTATGGATTTGCGGGTCGTTACAGTTGGTATCATAGCTTAGGCCGATGATAACCTTGGCTCTGGTGGGAATTACTCATAAAATAGAGTCCGTAGTACTCTAAAATGAGTTTAAGAGTATTAATATATATGAGCGCGTATTTATTAGTGAATATAAAATTGTTTTTATATTGTATTGATTTATCGGTCGAGTGTTTATGGATTCGGGTCGACGTGTGGAACGTTATATTATCGATAGGGATTTCTAAACTCTTAAACAAGATAAATCGACACGGTATTGTTTTAAATAGGGTAAATGAAATAATTTTACCCAAAAATTATTTTTGTATATAAAAGAAATGATTTTTCGTAAATTGTTATAGTTATATATGGATGCTTGGTTGTAGAAAGTAATAATATTAAATTATTATCATAGTATGAGAATTGAATAAGAAATTGAAATAATAACCAAATATTAAGGAATAAATTAATAAATAAATGGAATTTGTAAATGTGATTCATAATTGAATAAGGAATTGAAATCATAATTAAAAGCTAAGAAACAAATTCATATACAAATGAAATTTGTAAATGTAAACTATAAATGTGAATTATAGTGTGATTAATAATTAAAATAAGATAAAATTCCAAAATAATATTCGAATATAAATTTAAAGGATTTGGAATTTGAAAATTTAGAATTTTAAATTCCTTTGAATTTGAAAATCATTCCCAAAGGTTGGGAAAAATAATACATAGGTGAGAAATATTTTTGGATCGGATTTGAAATCTAGAGAGATTTGGAAATTAAAAATATTTGAAGGGATTTTGAAGTGATAAAAGCATTGAACTCTTTCGGTCGTTGAAAAATAATTCCGATGATGATTGCAACATCATCGGTGTTCATTTTCGAGTTTCCAAAAGGGGGATTGCCACCTTGATGTTTTGGATTAATGTTTGTTTACGAAATTTGGTTTGATTATGAAAATGCATTGAATTTTGGATATAGGTGATTTCAAAGGGAATTTTGAAATGTTGAAAGATTTTTTAAATTTTGGAATCTTAACTAAGAATGTTTATAGCATATAATAAGTTTGATAACTTGTAAATTTGGAATTTTTTGAAATAAAATTCAACTTGAAAGAGTTAAATTAAAGGAAGTAGGAAATAAAATAAGTTAGAAAACCAATTCATTGTACTGAATTGAAAAGGTCTGTGAATGGAATTAAGTCCTTGCTTAACAAAATTCAAAAGAATGGTATGTAGCTAGATTTAACTGGAGTTAAGTTAAATAGAATTGAATTGAAATGAATTCAGTTGAGTAATAGATAATATTGAATGGATTAAAATTCTACTCAAACAGATAAATGTAAACTAAGTATTGAATTGGAATAAATAAGCCGGAACAAAAGTATTGTATTCTGAGAGAAAAAAAATCATGGGATTATAAATTGAAAGTGTTGTCGAACGAAATTGAATTGGATTAAAATAGATTTGGCGTGAGTTGTAAACAAATCCAATTCAAGCATAAATTGAATGACCTTATTGCTAATAAATTCAATAATGAGTTGTTAATGTGAATTAAAATTAAGAATGGGTAAAACAATAAACTAATCGAATAAATTAGTAAAATGGTTGGAGATTTGATCAAAGGGAAATCAAATTAAAAATTTAAATGGAAGTTGGTTGAATAAAATAAACTTAAGTTATTGGGTGGAATAATTTGAAAGAAATAAATAACTTAAGTAAATTGTGAGATGTTTATTTAATATATTGGTTGTCGAGTTTATTAAAATGGTTTGGAATCAAACTTTTTGGAAATGAAAGAAAATGCAATGAAAGTTTGTGAATAAATTAAAATGGGATGGAATTAAGTGCAAATTGAGTTGGAATCTATTTAAATGGTTAAAAATCTTAAGTAATTATTTATTCCCATTAATAATGGCAAATTGCATAAAAAAATGAATCGTTTGATGTAAACGAGGTTAGATAAAATCCTATGAGTTATTAGAAGTGAAATATGATGATTTTAAAATCAATTGGAATGAATATGAGTTTGTTTTTCTTAGATTGAATTAAATATAAGCGAGTAAGTTGTAAATCACTTAAACTGAATGGAATGGTTTGGGAATTGGTTGTAAGAAATTGTAATAAGTGTCGGAACCTTATATGTGCTTATGGAAATTATATAAAGTGCATTATATGTGAAATTTATGTGTTAGCTATTGAAAGTTAGTGAAATGTTAATAAATTTCATATATTTAGTACTTATATGTTTGAATTGAGTAAGCACAGTTACCGAGAAGCAGTTGGGCTGGATTTGATCGCGCCAAATGCTAAAATAATAAGCCGCTCACTTAAAAATGCTAAATAAAGGTACGCCTACGCAATAAAAATAGGAAATATGAACTGTTTTTGTTTTTCCGACCATGTGGGTCGATGTATATATATTTATATCTCTTGTCAAATTGCAAAAGTTTCTCCATGCAAAGGAGACTCCGTCGAAATATTTCGAAAATTTTGGGAGTTAGAAAATTTTGAAATTTTTTTAGTTAACGACAAAACGATTTCAAATTGGAAATTAAAAATAAATTAGTGAATGGAACCAATTTAAAATAATGATATGAATCGGTATAAATGAAAGATAAAATTAAATATTCAGAGTTGAAAATAAATTAAATTCATATAGAAAGTGGGAAACCCAATTTGAACAAAAATTGATATAAACTAAAGTGGTGAAGTGAAAATAAATAAAAAGCATATTAAATGCTTATACTAAACTTAAAAAAAGGGAATGGAGAATTCTTAATTGGAAATTGATATTACAAATATATTCTAAGTTAATATTTGAATGAATAAATACTGATATTTTGTAAGGAAGTCAATAGAATGTTTTTGAATGTTGTGATTGGATATTATTGCTAAGTAGGATATGCAGGTAGTATAAAGGGAAAAAGAAAATTTTGGTTTTGATTTCAGAAGATAAATTTGAATTGCTCGACAGAAAGGTATGTGTTTGAATTTCTGTATGAAATTTGATTGGGTTTTTGATCTAGCCACTTGGCTTTTATTTTCTTTTGAAATCTGGGGGCCCGTAGAGGCATTTTGTAGTTGTACCGAGCTAGCCTCGCAAAGGAGACGCTGGCGAAATTTTTTGAAAATTTAGGGAGTTAGAAAATGTTTGAGAATTTTGGATAATTCAAAATTTGGTTTTAAATTGGAAATTGAATAATTGAGCAAATAGTATTATTTAAAAACTACAGGAGAGTTTGGGGAGGTTAGTAAGAATGATAATGGGTCTTTAAAAAAAAGATAGTTGGTTAGATGTTGAACTGTTTGGTTTTGGGAATAAAAGTAAACGGGTATTGGACCATTCTTCCTAACTAGTAATTTCGGGGACGAAATCCTTTTAAGGGGGATGAATGTGACGACCCGAAATTTTTAAGCATTTGAAATTGGAATATTTATTCGGTTTTAAATATTTAAAAGTTAAATTTTAACTTGAATTCAAATATCACTATTTATTTGATAATTAAATTTTTAAATTAAACAATTTGAAGTTGGGTGTAATGTTGAATCTGAAATTTTAAGCCTATTAAAAATAATTTGAAGGCTTGTAAAATTTATATTGATAGTGCTGAGGATAATAGAAGTTTTGAAATTGAATTTGGAAGTGTTTGGTTCGGTTTTAATAATATATCATTTAAATTGATAATTAAAAATAGCCTTCCGAGATACAGTCTCGGAATTCGACGAAACTAGTCCCGTAGATCCGTAATAGTGTATTATTATCGGATTTTAAATTTCATAGTGATCAGAGTTGTTGTGTGACCGTACGGTAAGTAAACGCCTTGAAATTTATATCGAAAATTTATATATATATATATATATATATATATATTTGTGCTTAGTCAAAATGTTTCAACATCAGCTGATTTCCTTTCATATCGTTCCCTTTTTTAATAACATCACGCAATCCTTTTCTTTAAAGATTAAAACCGAACCTCTTCTCTCAAAAAAAAAAATTAAAGTGCAGAAAAGTAAAAAAAAAGGCCGTTCGAAAATTTTAGGGGCCGCAATTCCTGTTTCATAGATCGAATCCACCTCGTTCTGCACGATCGATGAAGCGGGACACTTGGGATTTGAAGGACTGGGTGAGTCGCGTGGGTTTCGATCGGACTAGGGCAGAAGCTTGAGCCGCGGCGTCGCATGGTGGATGATCGTTATGGGTGAAGCGGCCATCGGTGCAGATCTGGTTTGAGGGCAGGCCGATAGGTCACGTGCTCCGGCGATGGGCGGAGGTTGTGTCGTGTGGCATGGCGTTCGATGTGGAGGAGTGTCGTGTGGGTGTGCGCTCGTTCTAGAGAAAGTGGGAGGTTATCGGAGTGATGAGTTTGATGATGTTGGCTTTTGGGGGTTGCCCTTAGGTTGCTGTTCTAGGCAGTAGGTATATCAGTTTGTTTTAGAATAATTATATATATATATATATATGTGTGTGTGTGTGTGTGTGTGTGTGTGTGTGTGTGTGTGGAAGTAATTTTATAAGTTGAAATCGAAAATTTATTACAATACGGTTTAGTCATATTTTAGTTTAAGGTCTATAAATGTATGTATAGGTTACAAAATATAATAACAACAAGATAAATTACTGTTGATATTTATATAAATATCTGTACACAAAAAAATTTATTTACAGGAAGATATATGCACAAATAGTAACCATTCGATTATTTCAAAGTGTAGGTATATATTTGAACTTACCAGTTTATATTTAAGATAAAGAATTATACGATTAAACCGTCAACTAACTTGTTCAACTATTTTAGGTACTAAAATAATCTATGTAAGGAAAATTAATTCAAACTAAAATTATTAGTTTAAATAGAATCATTGGTTAATTAAATTTATAAAATGGAAATAAATTGTTCAAGATATTTCAAAGTGTTAATAAATCGTATGATTATTATACAAGGTCAAAATCTGATAGAAGCAAGCCGGGTTGGGTCGGATTGCAAAACAAGAATCAAAGGTGAGTTAATCTCACTCAGCTGAATTTTAATTTTAATTTAAATGGTTAAATTTAAATAATTGATTAATCGATTTAATTTGGTGTGTCATATTATTTATAGTAGTATATAATACATCTTGGAATGATTGATTTCTCGCATTACATAGCGGATGAGACCCTATGCGCCGCATAACAGCGGATTGATTTTATATTTAAATCCCATATACCGCGATATTCCACCTAGAAGTGGAATGGTATTTATGTTGTGCTAACATCTGTGGATGCAGGGAAACAGGTTGGAGGGATCCAACTGGATTCCTCAACATTTATTTAAATTATTTAATATTCCCTGTTGTGATTATTTGATATTCTATGATGAATTATATTGGAATATTGAATGCTATGGTTTGATTGAATATATTTGGGTATAATGAGTTACCAAAAACATAAATTAGATTTTGGAAGGAAAATAAAAGAAGTAAATTTGTAAGCGAAATTATTATAGAAAATTTGAATGAATTTAAGAAGGAATTGAAAAAGAATAAAAGTGATTTTGAAATTCTAATAAATAAATTTCGAGTATGGAAATGGGATTTTAAATAAACAGAGAAATAATGAATATTAAACTTTAAGTGACATTATTTAAAGGAATAAAGAATTTATTTTAAAATTCAAGTTTAAATTTATTGAAATAGATAAAGAAGGAATTTATTTCCAAATGAAGTAAATTGGAAATTAATTTGGAGATTGAATTAATTGTATAAAACCAAGATTATTAAAAAGAAATGAGAGTTTGGGAATTTATAAACTGAGTTTATAAAAAATATATCAGGAGATATTTGGGAAGAACTCATTCAAGATGGGAATTTATTAAAGGAAATAAGGAAATTTGTTTAAAAATAAACAGTGATTTATTTTATTAAAGTATGTGAAGAGAAGTATATTTCCTTGGATAGCCAAGTACGTTTTCAAGCAAATTTTTAAATATAAAATAAAAGTTTTAATTTTTTTTAAAAAAAGCATGTTTTAGGAAATTTATTATTGCTAAAGGTTTGAATTCTAAAGTAAGTATTTTTTTTCAAATCTATTATCGTAGTAATTATTTAAAGGTGGCTTAGTATTTTGTTTTAAAGGGGAAAAATCTAGTTATATTTTATAAAGTAACCTTATTTTCAAATATTTATATAGTATGTATTTTTAACAAATTTTTGAAGTAGTTTAACTTAAATGTTTTAAAGTATATTTCAAAGTAAAGCGTTTTAAATTATTTTAAAAATCTAAAGTTTTATACATGGTGATTTCAGTGGAAATAGAAATATTTGGGAAAATTTATCCTGAGAAAGGAAGATAATTTGAAACTATTTTCAAAAGGTTTGAAAGTGAAAATATATCTTGTGAAGATATTTTTGGGATTAATAAATAATTTGGGAAATTATTTATTGTTTGATGGTTGTTGAGAATGTTAATTGATAGTTAAATAACCGACTATCAATATTGGCCAAATGCGCTGATCGTTTCGAAGAGACCGGGATCGGGATTTATTTCTCGAAAACCACTTCGATCTGGTTTGTACGTTTTCGTGGGAAAACGAGTTTAGATTCGAAGATGGAGCAGTGAAGTGCAAGGGCTAGTCGCTACTAATCCTGAGGATATTTCCAAAATGGATGTAGTAGGAGTAGTGTCTTCGGTTCCGTTTGAACCCAAGACGGACTTGTATGGATGAATGCTTTCGGAACATCATCAGGTGGATGATGGGCATTCTAAGGGGTATGTTCTAAAAGGTAACGCTTAGCCTCAAGCCTCATCAACCGGGAATGACTGAAAATCATGGGTTATGCGGCAAGGCTTGGTGGGCAGCACCCATTTCCGAGTAAGGTCATCCCTATCTAGATGTCCCTTTTTATTTCGGCTTAGTGGTGCGGTTGCTGATCCCAACCGTGGGGTGATCTTACTCGGGATTATCCAGTAAGGGATAGTCCGGGTTTTGTGTTGTAGGGGGTCGGGAGTGATCCTCGGTACTGTGATCTAGACCACGTACTGTGACAGGTGGTACCCCAGTGCCTAGTCATTAGTTGGAAATCCATTCTCCCTACGCGCCTTTACGAGTTTTGTTTGTATTACCCACTCTGTGGCTAGTAGCTGGAATTTAATGAATGTAACAATTTCGGCTATTTTAATAAGTACTTGCATATAGACCCTATTATAATATCAGAGGATTTTAATAAGAAATCTTTTAGCTATTGTAAGGCAAAAACCCGACATGTTTATTTGTGGCGTGGTCTTACGAGATGCTTTTGTTTTCAAAAGATTTTTGATACTTTAATAATCAATTTGAGTGTGATTTTCTCATGTTGTTATTTCAGACTGACTCAGGTGTAATTTAACTATAATGCTCGGTTCAGACCGAGTATTATAGGATACAAGATATGATGTTGTGGAGCTCACGAGACGAGCTGCATGGCGATACGTACTTTCGTACTTGATTATTATTCCGTTGTATATCCAGTTGTATGTTATGATGTGGAAACCTGATGATGTACCCTGATGATGTATGTATAACCAACATAGTATATGTTTTTGCTGTAAAGATCCGTGTTCATCTATTATATTTTATTCCGCTGTGATGGATAGATTCTGATGTTGTTTTCTATTTTCTTCTTCTACCTCTTCTTCTTTAACCCTAATGGTTCGTATTTTTGTTCAACTTGAGTTGATTGATGTAGAATAGTGTCGACTCAAGGGGTATGGATTTGCGGGTCGTTACAGTTGGTATCATAGCTTAGGCCGATGATAACCTTGGCTCTGGTGGGAATTACTCATAAAATAGAGTCCGTAGTACTCTAAAATGAGTTTAAGAGTATTAATATATATGAGCGCGTATTTATTAGTGAATATAAAATTGTTTTTATATTGTATTGATTTATCGGTCGAGTGTTTATGGATTCGGGTCGACGTGTGGAACGTTATATTATCGATAGGGATTTCTAAACTCTTAAACAAGATAAATCGACACGGTATTGTTTTAAATAGGGTAAATGAAATAATTTTACCCAAAAATTATTTTTGTATATAAAAGAAATGATTTTTCGTAAATTGTTATAGTTATATATGGATGCTTGGTTGTAGAAAGTAATAATATTAAATTATTATCATAGTATGAGAATTGAATAAGAAATTGAAATAATAACCAAATATTAAGGAATAAATTAATAAATAAATGGAATTTGTAAATGTGATTCATAATTGAATAAGGAATTGAAATCATAATTAAAAGCTAAGAAACAAATTCATATACAAATGAAATTTGTAAATGTAAACTATAAATGTGAATTATAGTGTGATTAATAATTAAAATAAGATAAAATTCCAAAATAATATTCGAATATAAATTTAAAGGATTTGGAATTTGAAAATTTAGAATTTTAAATTCCTTTGAATTTGAAAATCATTCCCAAAGGTTGGGAAAAATAATACATAGGTGAGAAATATTTTTGGATCGGATTTGAAATCTAGAGAGATTTGGAAATTAAAAATATTTGAAGGGATTTTGAAGTGATAAAAGCATTGAACTCTTTCGGTCGTTGAAAAATAATTCCGATGATGATTGCAACATCATCGGTGTTCATTTTCGAGTTTCCAAAAGGGGGATTGCCACCTTGATGTTTTGGATTAATGTTTGTTTACGAAATTTGGTTTGATTATGAAAATGCATTGAATTTTGGATATAGGTGATTTCAAAGGGAATTTTGAAATGTTGAAAGATTTTTTAAATTTTGGAATCTTAACTAAGAATGTTTATAGCATATAATAAGTTTGATAACTTGTAAATTTGGAATTTTTTGAAATAAAATTCAACTTGAAAGAGTTAAATTAAAGGAAGTAGGAAATAAAATAAGTTAGAAAACCAATTCATTGTACTGAATTGAAAAGGTCTGTGAATGGAATTAAGTCCTTGCTTAACAAAATTCAAAAGAATGGTATGTAGCTAGATTTAACTGGAGTTAAGTTAAATAGAATTGAATTGAAATGAATTCAGTTGAGTAATAGATAATATTGAATGGATTAAAATTCTACTCAAACAGATAAATGTAAACTAAGTATTGAATTGGAATAAATAAGCCGGAACAAAAGTATTGTATTCTGAGAGAAAAAAAATCATGGGATTATAAATTGAAAGTGTTGTCGAACGAAATTGAATTGGATTAAAATAGATTTGGCGTGAGTTGTAAACAAATCCAATTCAAGCATAAATTGAATGACCTTATTGCTAATAAATTCAATAATGAGTTGTTAATGTGAATTAAAATTAAGAATGGGTAAAACAATAAACTAATCGAATAAATTAGTAAAATGGTTGGAGATTTGATCAAAGGGAAATCAAATTAAAAATTTAAATGGAAGTTGGTTGAATAAAATAAACTTAAGTTATTGGGTGGAATAATTTGAAGGAAATAAATAACTTAAGTAAATTGTGAGATGTTTATTTAATATATTGGTTGTCGAGTTTATTAAAATGGTTTGGAATCAAACTTTTTGGAAATGAAAGAAAATGCAATGAAAGTTTGTGAATAAATTAAAATGGGATGGAATTAAGTGCAAATTGAGTTGGAATCTATTTAAATGGTTAAAAATCTTAAGTAATTATTTATTCCCATTAATAATGGCAAATTGCATAAAAAAATGAATCGTTTGATGTAAACGAGGTTAGATAAAATCCTATGAGTTATTAGAAGTGAAATATGATGATTTTAAAATCAATTGGAATGAATATGAGTTTGTTTTTCTTAGATTGAATTAAATATAAGCGAGTAAGTTGTAAATCACTTAAACTGAATGGAATGGTTTGGGAATTGGTTGTAAGAAATTGTAATAAGTGTCGGGACCTTATATGTGCTTATGGAAATTATATAAAGTGCATTATATGTGAAATTTATGTGTTAGCTATTGAAAGTTAGTGAAATGTTAATAAATTTCATATATTTAGTACTTATATGTTTGAATTGAGTAAGCACAGTTACCGAGAAGCAGTTGAGCTGGATTTGATCGCGCCAAATGCTAAAATAATAAGCCGCTCACTTAAAAATGCTAAATAAAGGTACGCCTACGCAATAAAAATAGGAAATATGAACTGTTTTTGTTTTTCCGACCATGTGGGTCGATGTATATATATTTATATCTCTTGTCAAATTGCAAAAGTTTCTCCATGCAAAGGAGACTCCGTCGAAATATTTCGAAAATTTTGGGAGTTAGAAAATTTTGAAATTTTTTTAGTTAACGACAAAACGATTTCAAATTGGAAATTAAAAATAAATTAGTGAATGGAACCAATTTAAAATAATGATATGAATCGGTATAAATGAAAGATAAAATTAAATATTCAGAGTTGAAAATAAATTAAATTCATATAGAAAGTGGGAAACCCAATTTGAACAAAAATTGATATAAACTAAAGTGGTGAAGTGAAAATAAATAAAAAGCATATTAAATGCTTATACTAAACTTAAAAAAAGGGAATGGAGAATTCTTAATTGGAAATTGATATTACAAATATATTCTAAGTTAATATTTGAATGAATAAATACTGATATTTTGTAAGGAAGTCAATAGAATGTTTTTGAATGTTGTGATTGGATATTATTGCTAAGTAGGATATGCAGGTAGTATAAAGGGAAAAAGAAAATTTTGGTTTTGATTTCAGAAGATAAATTTGAATTGCTCGACAGAAAGGTATGTGTTTGAATTTCTGTATGAAATTTGATTGGGTTTTTGATCTAGCCACTTGGCTTTTATTTTCTTTTGAAATCTGGGGGCCCGTAGAGGCATTTTGTAGTTGTACCGAGCTAGCCTCGCAAAGGAGACGCTGGCGAAATTTTTTGAAAATTTAGGGAGTTAGAAAATGTTTGAGAATTTTGGATAATTCAAAATTTGGTTTTAAATTGGAAATTGAATAATTGAGCAAATAGTATTATTTAAAAACTACAGGAGAGTTTGGGGAGGTTAGTAAGAATGATAATGGGTCTTTAAAAAAAAGATAGTTGGTTAGATGTTGAACTGTTTGGTTTTGGGAATAAAAGTAAACGGGTATTGGACCATTCTTCCTAACTAGTAATTTCGGGGACGAAATCCTTTTAAGGGGGATGAATGTGACGACCCGAAATTTTTAAGCATTTGAAATTGGAATATTTATTCGGTTTTAAATATTTAAAAGTTAAATTTTAACTTGAATTCAAATATCACTATTTATTTGATAATTAAATTTTTAAATTAAACAATTTGAAGTTGGGTGTAATGTTGAATCTGAAATTTTAAGCCTATTAAAAATAATTTGAAGGCTTGTAAAATTTATATTGATAGTGCTGAGGATAATAGAAGTTTTGAAATTGAATTTGGAAGTGTTTGGTTCGGTTTTAATAATATATCATTTAAATTGATAATTAAAAATAGCCTTCCGAGATACAGTCTCGGAATTCGACGAAACTAGTCCCGTAGATCCGTAATAGTGTATTATTATCGGATTTTAAATTTCATAGTGATCAGAGTTGTTGTGTGACCGTACGGTAAGTAAACGCCTTGAAATTTATATCGAAAATTTATATATATATATATATATATATATTTGTGCTTAGTCAAAATGTTTCAACATCAGCTGATTTCCTTTCATATCGTTCCCTTTTTTAATAACATCACGCAATCCTTTTCTTTAAAGATTAAAACCGAACCTCTTCTCTCAAAAAAAAAAATTAAAGTGCAGAAAAGTAAAAAAAAAGGCCGTTCGAAAATTTTAGGGGCCGCAATTCCTGTTTCATAGATCGAATCCACCTCGTTCTGCACGATCGATGAAGCGGGACACTTGGGATTTGAAGGACTGGGTGAGTCGCGTGGGTTTCGATCGGACTAGGGCAGAAGCTTGAGCCGCGGCGTCGCATGGTGGATGATCGTTATGGGTGAAGCGGCCATCGGTGCAGATCTGGTTTGAGGGCAGGCCGATAGGTCACGTGCTCCGGCGATGGGCGGAGGTTGTGTCGTGTGGCATGGCGTTCGATGTGGAGGAGTGTCGTGTGGGTGTGCGCTCGTTCTAGAGAAAGTGGGAGGTTATCGGAGTGATGAGTTTGATGATGTTGGCTTTTGGGGGTTGCCCTTAGGTTGCTGTTCTAGGCAGTAGGTATATCAGTTTGTTTTAGAATAATTATATATATATATATATATATATATATGTGTGTGTGTGTGTGTGTGTGTGTGTGTGTGTGTGTGTGTGTGTGTGTGGAAGTAATTTTATAAGTTGAAATCGAAAATTTATTACAATACGGTTTAGTCATATTTTAGTTTAAGGTCTATAAATGTATGTATAGGTTACAAAATATAATAACAACAAGATAAATTACTGTTGATATTTATATAAATATCTGTACACAAAAAAATTTATTTACAGGAAGATATATGCACAAATAGTAACCATTCGATTATTTCAAAGTGTAGGTATATATTTGAACTTACCAGTTTATATTTAAGATAAAGAATTATACGATTAAACCGTCAACTAACTTGTTCAACTATTTTAGGTACTAAAATAATCTATGTAAGGAAAATTAATTCAAACTAAAATTATTAGTTTAAATAGAATCATTGGTTAATTAAATTTATAAAATGGAAATAAATTGTTCAAGATATTTCAAAGTGTTAATAAATCGTATGATTATTATACAAGGTCAAAATCTGATAGAAGCAAGCCGGGTTGGGTCGGATTGCAAAACAAGAATCAAAGGTGAGTTAATCTCACTCAGCTGAATTTTAATTTTAATTTAAATGGTTAAATTTAAATAATTGATTAATCGATTTAATTTGGTGTGTCATATTATTTATAGTAGTATATAATACATCTTGGAATGATTGATTTCTCGCATTACATAGCGGATGAGACCCTATGCGCCGCATAACAGCGGATTGATTTTATATTTAAATCCCATATACCGCGATATTCCACCTAGAAGTGGAATGGTATTTATGTTGTGCTAACATCTGTGGATGCAGGGAAACAGGTTGGAGGGATCCAACTGGATTCCTCAACATTTATTTAAATTATTTAATATTCCCTGTTGTGATTATTTGATATTCTATGATGAATTATATTGGAATATTGAATGCTATGGTTTGATTGAATATATTTGGGTATAATGAGTTACCAAAAACATAAATTAGATTTTGGAAGGAAAATAAAAGAAGTAAATTTGTAAGCGAAATTATTATAGAAAATTTGAATGAATTTAAGAAGGAATTGAAAAAGAATAAAAGTGATTTTGAAATTCTAATAAATAAATTTCGAGTATGGAAATGGGATTTTAAATAAACAGAGAAATAATGAATATTAAACTTTAAGTGACATTATTTAAAGGAATAAAGAATTTATTTTAAAATTCAAGTTTAAATTTATTGAAATAGATAAAGAAGGAATTTATTTCCAAATGAAGTAAATTGGAAATTAATTTGGAGATTGAATTAATTGTATAAAACCAAGATTATTAAAAAGAAATGAGAGTTTGGGAATTTATAAACTGAGTTTATAAAAAATATATCAGGAGATATTTGGGAAGAACTCATTCAAGATGGGAATTTATTAAAGGAAATAAGGAAATTTGTTTAAAAATAAACAGTGATTTATTTTATTAAAGTATGTGAAGAGAAGTATATTTCCTTGGATAGCCAAGTACGTTTTCAAGCAAATTTTTAAATATAAAATAAAAGTTTTAATTTTTTTTAAAAAAAGCATGTTTTAGGAAATTTATTATTGCTAAAGGTTTGAATTCTAAAGTAAGTATTTTTTTTCAAATCTATTATCGTAGTAATTATTTAAAGGTGGCTTAGTATTTTGTTTTAAAGGGGAAAAATCTAGTTATATTTTATAAAGTAACCTTATTTTCAAATATTTATATAGTATGTATTTTTAACAAATTTTTGAAGTAGTTTAACTTAAATGTTTTAAAGTATATTTCAAAGTAAAGCGTTTTAAATTATTTTAAAAATCTAAAGTTTTATACATGGTGATTTCAGTGGAAATAGAAATATTTGGGAAAATTTATCCTGAGAAAGGAAGATAATTTGAAACTATTTTCAAAAGGTTTGAAAGTGAAAATATATCTTGTGAAGATATTTTTGGGATTAATAAATAATTTGGGAAATTATTTATTGTTTGATGGTTGTTGAGAATGTTAATTGATAGTTAAATAACCGACTATCAATATTGGCCAAATGCGCTGATCGTTTCGAAGAGACCGGGATCGGGATTTATTTCTCGAAAACCACTTCGATCTGGTTTGTACGTTTTCGTGGGAAAACGAGTTTAGATTCGAAGATGGAGCAGTGAAGTGCAAGGGCTAGTCGCTACTAATCCTGAGGATATTTCCAAAATGGATGTAGTAGGAGTAGTGTCTTCGGTTCCGTTTGAACCCAAGACGGACTTGTATGGATGAATGCTTTCGGAACATCATCAGGTGGATGATGGGCATTCTAAGGGGTATGTTCTAAAAGGTAACGCTTAGCCTCAAGCCTCATCAACCGGGAATGACTGAAAATCATGGGTTATGCGGCAAGGCTTGGTGGGCAGCACCCATTTCCGGGTAAGGTCATCCCTATCTAGATGTCCCTTTTTATTTCGGCTTAGTGGTGCGGTTGCTGATCCCAACCGTGGGGTGATCTTACTCGGGATTATCCAGTAAGGGATAGTCCGGGTTTTGTGTTGTAGGGGGTCGGGAGTGATCCTCGGTACTGTGATCTAGACCACGTACTGTGACAGGTGGTACCCCAGTGCCTAGTCATTAGTTGGAAATCCATTCTCCCTACGCGCCTTTACGAGTTTTGTTTGTATTACCCACTCTGTGGCTAGTAGCTGGAATTTAATGAATGTAACAATTTCGGCTATTTTAATAAGTACTTGCATATAGACCCTATTATAATATCAGAGGATTTTAATAAGAAATCTTGTAGCTATTGTAAGGCAAAAACCCGACATGTTTATTTGTGGCGTGGTCTTACGAGATGCTTTTGTTTTCAAAAGATTTTTGATACTTTAATAATCAATTTGAGTGTGATTTTCTCATGTTGTTATTTCAGACTGACTCAGGTGTAATTTAACTATAATGCTCGGTTCAGACCGAGTATTATAGGATACAAGATATGATGTTGTGGAGCTCACGAGACGAGCTGCATGGCGATACGTACTTTCGTACTTGATTATTATTCCGTTGTATATCCAGTTGTATGTTATGATGTGGAAACCTGATGATGTACCCTGATGATGTATGTATAACCAACATAGTATATGTTTTTGCTGTAAAGATCCGTGTTCATCTATTATATTTTATTCCGCTGTGATGGATAGATTCTGATGTTGTTTTCTATTTTCTTCTTCTACCTCTTCTTCTTTAACCCTAATGGTTCGTATTTTTGTTCAACTTGAGTTGATTGATGTAGAATAGTGTCGACTCAAGGGGTATGGATTTGCGGGTCGTTACAGTTGGTATCATAGCTTAGGCCGATGATAACCTTGGCTCTGGTGGGAATTACTCATAAAATAGAGTCCGTAGTACTCTAAAATGAGTTTAAGAGTATTAATATATATGAGCGCGTATTTATTAGTGAATATAAAATTGTTTTTATATTGTATTGATTTATCGGTCGAGTGTTTATGGATTCGGGTCGACGTGTGGAACGTTATATTATCGATAGGGATTTCTAAACTCTTAAACAAGATAAATCGACACGGTATTGTTTTAAATAGGGTAAATGAAATAATTTTACCCAAAAATTATTTTTGTATATAAAAGAAATGATTTTTCGTAAATTGTTATAGTTATATATGGATGCTTGGTTGTAGAAAGTAATAATATTAAATTATTATCATAGTATGAGAATTGAATAAGAAATTGAAATAATAACCAAATATTAAGGAATAAATTAATAAATAAATGGAATTTGTAAATGTGATTCATAATTGAATAAGGAATTGAAATCATAATTAAAAGCTAAGAAACAAATTCATATACAAATGAAATTTGTAAATGTAAACTATAAATGTGAATTATAGTGTGATTAATAATTAAAATAAGATAAAATTCCAAAATAATATTCGAATATAAATTTAAAGGATTTGGAATTTGAAAATTTAGAATTTTAAATTCCTTTGAATTTGAAAATCATTCCCAAAGGTTGGGAAAAATAATACATAGGTGAGAAATATTTTTGGATCGGATTTGAAATCTAGAGAGATTTGGAAATTAAAAATATTTGAAGGGATTTTGAAGTGATAAAAGCATTGAACTCTTTCGGTCGTTGAAAAATAATTCCGATGATGATTGCAACATCATCGGTGTTCATTTTCGAGTTTCCAAAAGGGGGATTGCCACCTTGATGTTTTGGATTAATGTTTGTTTACGAAATTTGGTTTGATTATGAAAATGCATTGAATTTTGGATATAGGTGATTTCAAAGGGAATTTTGAAATGTTGAAAGATTTTTTAAATTTTGGAATCTTAACTAAGAATGTTTATAGCATATAATAAGTTTGATAACTTGTAAATTTGGAATTTTTTGAAATAAAATTCAACTTGAAAGAGTTAAATTAAAGGAAGTAGGAAATAAAATAAGTTAGAAAACCAATTCATTGTACTGAATTGAAAAGGTCTGTGAATGGAATTAAGTCCTTGCTTAACAAAATTCAAAAGAATGGTATGTAGCTAGATTTAACTGGAGTTAAGTTAAATAGAATTGAATTGAAATGAATTCAGTTGAGTAATAGATAATATTGAATGGATTAAAATTCTACTCAAACAGATAAATGTAAACTAAGTATTGAATTGGAATAAATAAGCCGGAACAAAAGTATTGTATTCTGAGAGAAAAAAAATCATGGGATTATAAATTGAAAGTGTTGTCGAACGAAATTGAATTGGATTAAAATAGATTTGGCGTGAGTTGTAAACAAATCCAATTCAAGCATAAATTGAATGACCTTATTGCTAATAAATTCAATAATGAGTTGTTAATGTGAATTAAAATTAAGAATGGGTAAAACAATAAACTAATCGAATAAATTAGTAAAATGGTTGGAGATTTGATCAAAGGGAAATCAAATTAAAAATTTAAATGGAAGTTGGTTGAATAAAATAAACTTAAGTTATTGGGTGGAATAATTTGAAGGAAATAAATAACTTAAGTAAATTGTGAGATGTTTATTTAATATATTGGTTGTCGAGTTTATTAAAATGGTTTGGAATCAAACTTTTTGGAAATGAAAGAAAATGCAATGAAAGTTTGTGAATAAATTAAAATGGGATGGAATTAAGTGCAAATTGAGTTGGAATCTATTTAAATGGTTAAAAATCTTAAGTAATTATTTATTCCCATTAATAATGGCAAATTGCATAAAAAAATGAATCGTTTGATGTAAACGAGGTTAGATAAAATCCTATGAGTTATTAGAAGTGAAATATGATGATTTTAAAATCAATTGGAATGAATATGAGTTTGTTTTTCTTAGATTGAATTAAATATAAGCGAGTAAGTTGTAAATCACTTAAACTGAATGGAATGGTTTGGGAATTGGTTGTAAGAAATTGTAATAAGTGTCGGGACCTTATATGTGCTTATGGAAATTATATAAAGTGCATTATATGTGAAATTTATGTGTTAGCTATTGAAAGTTAGTGAAATGTTAATAAATTTCATATATTTAGTACTTATATGTTTGAATTGAGTAAGCACAGTTACCGAGAAGCAGTTGAGCTGGATTTGATCGCGCCAAATGCTAAAATAATAAGCCGCTCACTTAAAAATGCTAAATAAAGGTACGCCTACGCAATAAAAATAGGAAATATGAACTGTTTTTGTTTTTCCGACCATGTGGGTCGATGTATATATATTTATATCTCTTGTCAAATTGCAAAAGTTTCTCCATGCAAAGGAGACTCCGTCGAAATATTTCGAAAATTTTGGGAGTTAGAAAATTTTGAAATTTTTTTAGTTAACGACAAAACGATTTCAAATTGGAAATTAAAAATAAATTAGTGAATGGAACCAATTTAAAATAATGATATGAATCGGTATAAATGAAAGATAAAATTAAATATTCAGAGTTGAAAATAAATTAAATTCATATAGAAAGTGGGAAACCCAATTTGAACAAAAATTGATATAAACTAAAGTGGTGAAGTGAAAATAAATAAAAAGCATATTAAATGCTTATACTAAACTTAAAAAAAGGGAATGGAGAATTCTTAATTGGAAATTGATATTACAAATATATTCTAAGTTAATATTTGAATGAATAAATACTGATATTTTGTAAGGAAGTCAATAGAATGTTTTTGAATGTTGTGATTGGATATTATTGCTAAGTAGGATATGCAGGTAGTATAAAGGGAAAAAGAAAATTTTGGTTTTGATTTCAGAAGATAAATTTGAATTGCTCGACAGAAAGGTATGTGTTTGAATTTCTGTATGAAATTTGATTGGGTTTTTGATCTAGCCACTTGGCTTTTATTTTCTTTTGAAATCTGGGGGCCCGTAGAGGCATTTTGTAGTTGTACCGAGCTAGCCTCGCAAAGGAGACGCTGGCGAAATTTTTTGAAAATTTAGGGAGTTAGAAAATGTTTGAGAATTTTGGATAATTCAAAATTTGGTTTTAAATTGGAAATTGAATAATTGAGCAAATAGTATTATTTAAAAACTACAGGAGAGTTTGGGGAGGTTAGTAAGAATGATAATGGGTCTTTAAAAAAAAGATAGTTGGTTAGATGTTGAACTGTTTGGTTTTGGGAATAAAAGTAAACGGGTATTGGACCATTCTTCCTAACTAGTAATTTCGGGGACGAAATCCTTTTAAGGGGGATGAATGTGACGACCCGAAATTTTTAAGCATTTGAAATTGGAATATTTATTCGGTTTTAAATATTTAAAAGTTAAATTTTAACTTGAATTCAAATATCACTATTTATTTGATAATTAAATTTTTAAATTAAACAATTTGAAGTTGGGTGTAATGTTGAATCTGAAATTTTAAGCCTATTAAAAATAATTTGAAGGCTTGTAAAATTTATATTGATAGTGCTGAGGATAATAGAAGTTTTGAAATTGAATTTGGAAGTGTTTGGTTCGGTTTTAATAATATATCATTTAAATTGATAATTAAAAATAGCCTTCCGAGATACAGTCTCGGAATTCGACGAAACTAGTCCTGTAGATCCGTAATAGTGTATTATTATCGGATTTTAAATTTCATAGTGATCAGAGTTGTTGTGTGACCGTACGGTAAGTAAACGCCTTGAAATTTATATCGAAAATTTATATATATATATATATATATATATATATATTTGTGCTTAGTCAAAATGTTTCAACATCAGCTGATTTCCTTTCATATCGTTCCCTTTTTTAATAACATCACGCAATCCTTTTCTTTAAAGATTAAAACCGAACCTCTTCTCTCAAAAAAAAAAATTAAAGTGCAGAAAAGTAAAAAAAAAGGCCGTTCGAAAATTTTAGGGGCCGCAATTCCTGTTTCATAGATCGAATCCACCTCGTTCTGCACGATCGATGAAGCGGGACACTTGGGATTTGAAGGACTGGGTGAGTCGCGTGGGTTTCGATCGGACTAGGGCAGAAGCTTGAGCCGCGGCGTCGCATGGTGGATGATCGTTATGGGTGAAGCGGCCATCGGTGCAGATCTGGTTTGAGGGCAGGCCGATAGGTCACGTGCTCCGGCGATGGGCGGAGGTTGTGTCGTGTGGCATGGCGTTCGATGTGGAGGAGTGTCGTGTGGGTGTGCGCTCGTTCTAGAGAAAGTGGGAGGTTATCGGAGTGATGAGTTTGATGATGTTGGCTTTTGGGGGTTGCCCTTAGGTTGCTGTTCTAGGCAGTAGGTATATCAGTTTGTTTTAGAATAATTATATATATATATATATATATATGTGTGTGTGTGTGTGTGTGTGTGTGTGTGTGTGTGTGTGTGTGTGGAAGTAATTTTATAAGTTGAAATCGAAAATTTATTACAATACGGTTTAGTCATATTTTAGTTTAAGGTCTATAAATGTATGTATAGGTTACAAAATATAATAACAACAAGATAAATTACTGTTGATATTTATATAAATATCTGTACACAAAAAAATTTATTTACAGGAAGATATATGCACAAATAGTAACCATTCGATTATTTCAAAGTGTAGGTATATATTTGAACTTACCAGTTTATATTTAAGATAAAGAATTATACGATTAAACCGTCAACTAACTTGTTCAACTATTTTAGGTACTAAAATAATCTATGTAAGGAAAATTAATTCAAACTAAAATTATTAGTTTAAATAGAATCATTGGTTAATTAAATTTATAAAATGGAAATAAATTGTTCAAGATATTTCAAAGTGTTAATAAATCGTATGATTATTATACAAGGTCAAAATCTGATAGAAGCAAGCCGGGTTGGGTCGGATTGCAAAACAAGAATCAAAGGTGAGTTAATCTCACTCAGCTGAATTTTAATTTTAATTTAAATGGTTAAATTTAAATAATTGATTAATCGATTTAATTTGGTGTGTCATATTATTTATAGTAGTATATAATACATCTTGGAATGATTGATTTCTCGCATTACATAGCGGATGAGACCCTATGCGCCGCATAACAGCGGATTGATTTTATATTTAAATCCCATATACCGCGATATTCCACCTAGAAGTGGAATGGTATTTATGTTGTGCTAACATCTGTGGATGCAGGGAAACAGGTTGGAGGGATCCAACTGGATTCCTCAACATTTATTTAAATTATTTAATATTCCCTGTTGTGATTATTTGATATTCTATGATGAATTATATTGGAATATTGAATGCTATGGTTTGATTGAATATATTTGGGTATAATGAGTTACCAAAAACATAAATTAGATTTTGGAAGGAAAATAAAAGAAGTAAATTTGTAAGCGAAATTATTATAGAAAATTTGAATGAATTTAAGAAGGAATTGAAAAAGAATAAAAGTGATTTTGAAATTCTAATAAATAAATTTCGAGTATGGAAATGGGATTTTAAATAAACAGAGAAATAATGAATATTAAACTTTAAGTGACATTATTTAAAGGAATAAAGAATTTATTTTAAAATTCAAGTTTAAATTTATTGAAATAGATAAAGAAGGAATTTATTTCCAAATGAAGTAAATTGGAAATTAATTTGGAGATTGAATTAATTGTATAAAACCAAGATTATTAAAAAGAAATGAGAGTTTGGGAATTTATAAACTGAGTTTATAAAAAATATATCAGGAGATATTTGGGAAGAACTCATTCAAGATGGGAATTTATTAAAGGAAATAAGGAAATTTGTTTAAAAATAAACAGTGATTTATTTTATTAAAGTATGTGAAGAGAAGTATATTTCCTTGGATAGCCAAGTACGTTTTCAAGCAAATTTTTAAATATAAAATAAAAGTTTTAATTTTTTTTAAAAAAAGCATGTTTTAGGAAATTTATTATTGCTAAAGGTTTGAATTCTAAAGTAAGTATTTTTTTTCAAATCTATTATCGTAGTAATTATTTAAAGGTGGCTTAGTATTTTGTTTTAAAGGGGAAAAATCTAGTTATATTTTATAAAGTAACCTTATTTTCAAATATTTATATAGTATGTATTTTTAACAAATTTTTGAAGTAGTTTAACTTAAATGTTTTAAAGTATATTTCAAAGTAAAGCGTTTTAAATTATTTTAAAAATCTAAAGTTTTATACATGGTGATTTCAGTGGAAATAGAAATATTTGGGAAAATTTATCCTGAGAAAGGAAGATAATTTGAAACTATTTTCAAAAGGTTTGAAAGTGAAAATATATCTTGTGAAGATATTTTTGGGATTAATAAATAATTTGGGAAATTATTTATTGTTTGATGGTTGTTGAGAATGTTAATTGATAGTTAAATAACTGACTATCAATATTGGCCAAATGCGCTGATCGTTTCGAAGAGACCGGGATCGGGATTTATTTCTCGAAAACCACTTCGATCTGGTTTGTACGTTTTTGTGGGAAAATGAGTTTAGATTCGAAGATGGAGCAGTGAAGTGCAAGGGCTAGTCGCTACTAATCCTGAGGATATTTCCAAAATGGATGTAGTAGGAGTAGTGTCTTCGGTTCCGTTTGAACCCAAGACGGACTTGTATGGATGAATGCTTTCGGAACATCATCAGGTGGATGATGGGCATTCTAAGGGGTATGTTCTAAAAGGTAACGCTTAGCCTCAAGCCTCATCAACCGGGAATGACTGAAAATCATGGGTTATGCGGCAAGGCTTGGTGGGCAGCACCCATTTCCGGGTAAGGTCATCCCTATCTAGATGTCCCTTTTTATTTCGGCTTAGTGGTGCGGTTGCTAATCCCAGCCGTGGGGTGATCTTACTCAGGATTATACAGTAAGGGATAGTCCGAGTCTTGTGTTGCAGGGGGTCGGGAGTGAACCTCGATACTGTGATCTGGACCACGTACTGTGATAGGTAGTACCCCAGTGCCTAGTCATTAGTTGGAAATCCATTCTCCCTACGCGCCTTTATGAGTTTTGTTAGTATTACCCACTCTATGGTTAGTAGCTGGAATTTAATGAATGTAACAATTTCGGCTATTTTAATAAGTACTTGCATATAGACCCTATTATAATATCAGAGGATTTTAATAAGAAATGTTTAGCTATCGTAAGGTAAAAACCCGACATGTTTATTTGTGGCATGGTCTTACAAGATGGTTTTGTTTCCAAAAGATTTTTGAAACTTTAATAATCAATTTGAGTGTGATTTCCTCACACTGGTATTCCAGAATGACTCGGGTGTTATTTAACTATAATGCTCGGGTCAGATCGAGTGCTATAGGATACATGATATGATGCTGTGGAGCTCAGGAAACGAGCTGAATGGCGATACGTCCTTTCGTACTTGATTATTATTCCGCTGTATATCCAGTTGTATGTTATTGATGTAGAACCCTAATGATGTACTTTGATGATGTATGTATAAACCGATATAGTTTATGTTTTTGCTGTAAAGATCTGTGTTCATCTATTATATTTTATTCCGCTGCGATGGTTAGATTATGATATTGTTTTCTATTTTCTTCTTCTACCTCTTCTTATTTAACCCTAATGGTTCGTATTTCTGTTCAACTTGAGTTGATTGATGTAGAATAGTGTCGACTCAAGGGGTATGGATTTGTGGGTCGTTACAGTTGGTATCAGAGCTTAGGCTGGTGATAACCTTGGCTCTGGTGGGAATTACTCATAAAATAGAGTCCGTAGTACTCTAGAATGAGTTTGAGAGTATTAATAGATATGAGCGCGTATTTGCTAGTGAATATAAAATTGTTTTTATATTGTGTTGATTTATCAGTCGAGTGTTTATGGATTCTGGTCGACGTGTGGGACGCCATATTATCGATAGGGATTTCTAAACTCTTAAATAAGATAAACCGACACAGTATTGTTTTAAATAGGGTAAATGAAATAATTTTACCCAAAAATTATTTTTGTATATAAAAGAAATGATTTTTCGTAAATTGTTATAGTTATATATGGATGCTTGGTTGTAGAAAGTAATAATATTAAATTATTATCATAGTATGAGAATTGAATAAGAAATTGAAATAATAAGAAAAGATTAAGGAATAAATTAATAAATAAATGGAATTTGTAAATGTGATTCATAATTGAGTAAGGAATTGAAATCATAATTAAAACTAAGAAACAAATTCATATATAAATGAAATTTGTAAATGTAAACTATAAATGTGAATTATAGTGTGATTAATAATTAAAATAAGATAAAATTCCAAAATAATATTTAAATATAAATTTAAAGGATTTGGAATTTGAAAATTTGGAATTTTAAATTCCTTTGAATTTGAAAATGATTCCCAAAGGTTGGGAAAAATAATATATAGGTGAGAAATATTTTTGAATCGAATTTGAAATTTAGAGAGATTTGGAAATTAAAAATATTTGAAGGGATTGTAAAGTGATAAAAGCATTAAACTCTTTCGGTCGTTGGAAAATAATTCTGATGATGATCGCGACATCATCGGTGTTCGTTTTCGAGTTTCCAAAAGGGGGATTGCTACCTGGATGTTTTGGATTAATGTTTGTTTGCGAAATTTGGTTTGATTTTGAAAAAGCAAGGAATTTTGGATATAGGTGATTTCAAAGGATTAAACTTGGAAATCATTTTGGGTATAATTGATTTTGAAAAAGATATCTGGTTTTAAAATAGATTGAAATTTTAACCCAGTTTTTACATGATGACTTTTGAAATGAATTTGTTTGATATAAATTTTTTTTATTTGGAAATTTAGATTTTTTAAACCTATTGTTTTAAGAAACTTTGAAACTGAATATATGTAATTTGAAAGAAATGATTTAGAGAAATATATATATTTTGAAACTGAATTGATATTGAAAAGGAATTGAAATTGAGAACCTTGTTTTACTAAATACTGTGATATGGTAGTTATCGTACTTTCAAAAAATGGATTTGTGTAGGTATGAAATTGGTTTGAAAACTGTTGATTTGGAAAGGGTACTCAATTTGGAAAGAGAAATCTTGTATAATCATAGTCTATATAAGTATGATTTGATATACTATTGATTTGGAAATTATTTGATTTGAAAATAGAATCTTATATATAAAGGGTTTTATATAAGTATGATATTTGGAAGTGATTTGAAAGGTACTACATGATACATTTTCGAAGTAAAGATATGGAAAGTACCTTCTGTTTGACATCCGCTTTGTGGTCATATTGTGGATTCATTCTATAGATATTATTCTCTTTGATTTGGGTTTTCCGTATATGATACTCGAATGTCCATCGAATTCCATGGCGATCTCCATGGTCTTACGAGCGCGACTGCATAGCATAATTCACAGGGGCTGCGAGAGCCTACGGGTACAGATGTTTCCTGGGATCCAGGCGTAACCATTGTTTATCTCCGATCTATGTAGGTCGTATTCGGTAGCGTAATCTACAGGGGCTGCGAGATCCTACGGGTACAGATTTTTTCTGGGGGATCCAGGCGTAATCATTATGTATCTGGGGTACTACCAGTCTTCATGGCGTAATCGCAGGGATGCGGTAGTCAGCCTACGGGTACAAATGTTTCCTGGGGGATCCAGGCATAAGCATTCTGTATCCACGATCCATGATCGACATGTTTGGTTTGGATTGTACTTCCATATCTGTTTTTAAAGGTTTTTTAGTATTTTCACTGGGTGTCGAAATAAGTCTACTAAGTACCTGGAGAATTCTAGCTTTGCGCCTGATCAACGCATGGCCAGAGTCTGCAGGAACGAAAGTAAACTTGTTAAGACATCGAGTTATAAAAGTATTTCTATAAAATATTATATAAACCATATTTTGATCATTTATTTTGCTTGTCTAAATAAATTAAAAATGTTTTAAATATAGTTTACTTCGATCTAACAAATTTGAATCAAATGACTATTCATCATATTATAAAATGTTTAAATGGTTGTAAATAAATTTTTTGAATTGAAATGTATATGGTTTTAAAATAATGGTTCATCCTTGTCTTTCAATCTATTTTCCTTTCTAGCTATTCCTATTCTCCTACCTTCTTCTTCTTCGAGGGTCCTTTATGCATTGTGGAAAGAGTTGGTTCTTTGCCTTATCCTTTGGATTTGCCCGAGAAACTTTCTGGAGTGCATAATGTATTCCATGTCTCTCATCTTCGCTGGTATCTTCATGATTCATCTCTTTTGTACATTCTTCTGCTCTTGATAGTTTAGATATTGAGCTTAATCTGACTGTTGAGAGTAAGGCACTTCGTATTGTCAACAGAGGTACAAAGCAGCTAAGAAGGAAATCTGTTAGTCTGATCAAAGTACTGTGAAGTATTGATGATTGGGAGTGTACCTAAAAACGGAGGAGAGAATTCGTACTTCGAATCCAGAATTGTTTTTCCAGGTACTATTTGTTTTGTCTATCTTGCTTTTCCTTATTTCCCTTGTTCGTTCTTTTTTAGGACGAAAAGATTTGAGTGGGGGAGAGTGTAACAACCCAGTATTTATGATTATTTTTATTTGTATATTTTAATTATTTTAATTGAAATTTCTTATTTAAAAACTTTATTTTATTTATTAGAATGGATAAATTTTGTTATTTTAAAATATAACTTTTTATTTTTATGTGAAGTATAATTTCAAACATGAATAAAAGAGTCTTTTCCAGAAAATGTGGATTTCGGTCAATCTGGTCAAACTTTGACTTTCAAATTTAAAATGTAGATATTTGAATTCTTAAATTTTATCTTTAATTATAAAAATGAATTAAATTTCAAGAATACTGCCTTTTGTTTCGTTGAAATCCTATTTATATTGTGAAAGTTATGCTTTATACAATATTGTATGTAAATTGATTTATTTAATAAAATTGTCCATTTTAATTTATATAAATAATATATTTATTTGTAAAGTCTTGTTCTAATTTGTATATATATGTGTTATATGACATGTTAGGTATATATTTTTATTTTTAAAATGTTTTTAATTCGATGTTAAAAATTTTCCAAAGCTTATTGTATTTATTTACAATTTTTAAAACCTAGTTTCTATTTTTAAGCTATTTTCTTAATTAATTTATATTTATCTAAAATTGATTTATTTATTTTTATTCATACATTATTTTATTGTGTTTTTATTTTATCTATATTCATTTTTCATGTACTTAAAAATGTAAAAAGAAATTTGGAAATATAAAGAGTTTATAACCTTTCACACGCCTTTGACTTTTCACCTTCTTCTTACCTTTTCATTTTCAAATTTTCACTAGCATTGATGGCCGACCTTGTCTCTTTTCTTCAGCCGATCACTTTGTCATTTCTCACGCAAGAAGAAAAGTTTCTCACCCAAAACTTTCGGCCTCCATTTCTGAAAAAAAATTGGTAATGTTTTTTTTTTTCACTTTTTTCCTCATTTTCTACCTGTTTTAGTGAGATTTTGCCTTGCTTTTACCTATATATTGTTCGACCTCAAGCTACTCCTTCACTACCACCTTCACCACTACCTCACTCGGCTGCAACCATGACCTATCACCTCTGACTTGTCATGGTCGTGCACTCCTTGGTTGAAAATTTCACAACAAAATACATGCACCAGTTGAAACAACCCATAGCCGACCTCCACATGCCATCACCACTTCACCACCCCTCTCGGCCACCACCTGCATCACTTCTACCTTGCCCTTACCTAACCTAAGCCACTGCCACACCATCCCCTAACCTCCACCAATCATAGCCGTGCCACCTTGGAGCCATGGCCGGGCTTGTGATGCACACAAATTTCCTTTATTGCCTTGGATTGTGTTATTCATGCCATTTATCACATAAGCTCCTTCACTCCCTAGCTAGGCCGAGCATATATGGTTCCATACTTGACCAAATACACCACCATGGCTGTGACTTATCACAATATGGACGAGCATTGTAATTGTGAAAGCAGGTGCAAGTCGTTTGATTCTTTTTTGTGCATAAATTCTTGCCTGTTTAATGTTATACTTCGTGTTGAAATTCATGTGCTTTATATTGTTTTGTTTAATATGTAACAAAACAACTATTTTGGCTCTCCCCTCACTTGAATCGTAGTCGTGCTTTCGTGCCTTTTGGATCTTTGTTTGTGTGTTTGGTTGTGCTATCTCCAGCTTGTAGAGGTTAGTATTTCTCACCAGACATTTTATACTTATATAATTAGTAAACTAACATCACTTGAATATGTAAATTATATTACCATGTTATAACTGCCTATGCTATGATCATATGATGATCACCCTGTTTATACACATGTTATATCATTTGTTACCATTATATAATGCTATTCTGTTTATTTATATCAGTTTATCACTGCAAGTTCCCTGTAGATTATAATCACTATGGGTTGAAATGATTCATACCCGAACGGACTTTAGAATAGGGAAAAATCGTTATGGGCAGAAATGATAGGCCTGAACGATTTTTATTTAACTTGGGATTGTGGGTTTGAAATGATAGAACCCGGATTTTTCCTTTGTAAATTATGGATTGAAATGTTATATTATCTGTATCATTTGACTTAGGTTAGAAATTTATATACAGACGGTGGTTGAAATAAATTTTCTTAAAATTTTAAAATATTATAAAAATGTAAATATTGTGAAATTTTGATTTAAATTTAATTAAAAATGATTTTTATAAAATATTAGCGATTTTCTACAAGTTAGATAAGTGAAATAAATAAATGGAAGAGTAGAATTTGAAATATAAATAAATTTTGGAATTTATGATTTTGTTTATAAATGTGGTTTAAATTAAGTAAGAAAATATGATAATTTGATTTTAATTTGAATTTAAAATGATTTTATAAAGTGTTATTGATTTTCTATAAATTAAAAATAGTTAATAAATAAATGTTTATAATTGAAATTTGAAATATAACTTAACTTGGAAAATGTGAAATGTGTTTTAAAAACAAAAGTCAAGTTAAGAAAATAAAATGGAATTTAAATTTAATTTATGAAATGGTAAATTTAGTTAAAATGTAAAGTAAATGAAATGTTATAAAATTGTGCATTAATTTAGTAAATTAATTAATTATTAAAAATTGATTTTTTTAATGAAAATTTCACTTTATATAATCATAAATTAATGGGTATTTAAATGATTGTTTTTAAAAGTGAAATATACGAATTTTATAAGTTTAAAATGATTTAAATTAAATTTAATTGTTTATGAAATCGTATTGAAAATTTGGAATTTAATTCAACAGCATTTCACAAATGCTATCATTTCTAAAGTAAAAGATATTATAGCATTTTGAAAATGCTATAATTGATATAAATGAACTAAAAGACTAAATTGAACTAAGGGTTATTGTAGCACTTTGTAAGTGTTGTAGTTGTAGAAACCGAAATAAAACCTATTACAGCATTTCTGTAAATGCTATCTTTGTTTAAATGAATTGTTTTCAAATGTAAATTTTCCGTAGCATTTCCTAAATGCTGCGAAAACTGAAATGTCACTGTTTTAATAAATTAAAGTGAATAAATGAATTATAAAAATGGTAAAATTTTGAGAATTAAATATTTGATTACTAAGTATAATAATTTTATTTTTAAAGGGTTTAAATGGAATATTTGATTCGAAATATAAACCATTATGAAATGTGATTCGAAATGGTTTTTAAATTAAATAAAAACGAATGAGGATTTGGATGGATATGACATTTTTATATTTTAAAATGGATTTGAAATGATATTAAATTTTGAAATAATATTTGATTTCGAAGTATAAAATACCATTTTAGAATTTTAACCACGGATGTATTTAATTCATAGTTTAACTGATCCTTAGAGGATGGGTGATCCCAAACATCCTTTAAGTTATTGTGCATTAATACTACAGTTCACTTGAGTTGGTTTACATTATATAAGTATGTATGTCCTGACTCGAGTATTTCGTGTTTTACTTTACGCTCGGGTCAGCGTGAGTATTTACATCTTAGCTTTGGATTTCTTTCTAGAGCTAGGAATCGCTGGAGATTCCGCTTGTCTAGTTATCTTCCCTTTCAGTTCAGTTGTTCTATTTCAGTTCTGGTATTTATAAACTTCTATGTATTTGAGATATCTATTGTATATGTTTTTCAGACTGATATTATGTAATTTTTTTTGTGATTTTGTTATGGTAGCTTCATGAACTACTATGGTATTTTAATTTCCGCTGTGAGTTATTCTGATATTTCTATGTCTATGATTCTGTGATTGTTTTCGTTTGCTCCAAATTTATTTACAATGTGCTAGAGTGCAGAGATCAAGAATATATGATAGAGTATAGAATTAGAGAGCGTAACAAAGTAAGCTAAGTTCAGTGTTGTTCTCTTGATTCTTGATGCTATATATAGTTATAAACAAGTACCTTGAGTAGTTGCATCCATTAACGAACATTCTAAAGTTGCTTCTATTGATGGTAAAGAGTTGCGGCGAAGAGAAGCGGAGATATCCATTCGCATGTGACAGTTACAATTCTTTTATGAAGCCCGAGTCTGAATTCAGACGTTTGGTATTTGAATTCAGACGTCTAATACTATATATTTTTGTGCGTAGTACATTTTCAAACATTTGAGTGCTATAAACAGACATCTGGTTTAGCCTATTTTTTATTCCAAAGGACTTTTCCAGACGTCTGGTTTGTGCACCCAGACGTCTGATATTAGTGCATGTCTGTTTTGTTCATCTTTTCTTTTGCTTCTTTATACCTATCGACTTGTAGTCTCTTGTAGTATTCTTTGAGCATTGTTATTGTCTTTCTAATAATGTTATTTTGGCAAGTACCTATGTATATAAATATATATGTATATTTGATTTCCATTTTATAGTTGTTTTCATCGAAACCATACATCAAATTTCCTAACATTCTCCCCCCTTTTGATGATGACAATTATACAATGTACTTGGATATAATTTTATAAATCTCCCCCTGAATATGTGCTTCCCATTATCCCCCCCCCCCCTTTGGCATTATAAAAAAGAAATAATAATTTTTAACTTAGCCATCATGTTTATTCCATTTTATATTGATCAATCGTAGGAAGTTTATATGCATATGCACAGAAATAACAAACCAAAAAGCACTTTTCATTAAACATATTGATTGATTACATACTTAGATTGTTGATTATGACATAAAAGATGTAATCCTAAAAAAATCTAAGGATCTTTTGGGGAGGCTTGAGCTTGATTATCTCCTGTATCTTCATTTTTTGAAGAACTCGCTTGTTTTTTAGAAGATGTTGGAGTATGCTCGAGATGTTCTTTATCCTCTTCAAAAAGTTTAGAGTGTTTGAAGGAGAAGAAGAAGGTACTGGACTTGGCCAGTCTTTTGAAGGAGGTGTATGGCCATGTACTCGATGAAGAATCTCTTTTAGAATGGATAAAGTTGTTGAAAGTGATGCTTCAACTGTGGCTACGCGTGAAGCAAACTTTGTTTCAAAATTATCAATACGCTTAGCCAATAATTTTTGATTTCATGATATAATAAGTTGATTTTGGAGAGTTAAGTAACAAATACTCTCATTTGGATTTGTCTCAGTGCGAGTCTCCAAAATGTCATCTTGACCGGGTTAGTCAAAAGTTTTTGGAGGAGGAGGAGTTTGTTCATGATGTTGTTCCTCTTCGTGTAATGGTTGTGGTGATTGTTGATAAGGTTGAGGACGAGCTTGTCTGGCTTGTTGACGACGGTGCATCCACTTTTCAAATGACATAAAATCCAAAGGATTTTCCGATAGGTGCATAGGAGAAAAGAATTTTGTAGAGGCATATTTGGGAGAAATCTCTTCAAAAGTCGACAAATAGGATGGAATACTGTGAGCCTTCAGAAGGCGCATGATGTAAGTAGGGTAGATGGTAGATGGACATGATCTAGTCCAATAGTGTTTGAGTTCGTCAAATATAAATTTCATCCAATTAACCCTTGTTCCACTAAACATAGCGTATAGAGCCTTATGCTCTAACTCTGTGATTTGCTCATGGCTACCAAGGCGAGGAATGATAGCGTTGATAATCATTCTAGTGAGAAGTCTCGCCTTAGGTCTTAAGAATTTTGATGCAAATCTAGGCATTTCATCTTCCCATATCTGATGAGTAATATTATCTGTAGGTTTAAGGCGCATATCCGGGATGTTATACAAGTCTTCTCCTGAGTCGGAACATCCTAAAGTACGACCTATTACTCCTAGAGTTAGATAGATAGTATTGCCGTAAACACTTGACCAAAGCCAATTATCTTCATTTTCAGTATTCCATAAGGCAGTGCTATCGAGGTTAGCATAGAAAGAAACGTGGTAAGCTGATCGATTTGGACATTACTGGGATTGAAGGAAATAAATGTTTCTAACCCAGCACTTTTGCACATTTCGTCCAAATCATACTTTAGGAACTTAAGCAAATTATAAAAAGGACCTTTATATAGCTTCTTCTTTTAAATGTATACGTATCTTTTGATTGAATGTGGTACGCAATTCATCTATCTCTCAATTTGATCATCAGAACATACTTGCGAGTTGGATGAAGTAGCTTGCGCATGCTTGCGTTTAGAGATTTTAGGTTTTTTTTTCATTTTGGATGCCATGAGATTCGAGCATGTTTGGAGAAGAAAGCGACTTGGAGAGATAGGGTTTGAATTTGCAATAAAACCAAATGAAAGGAAAGTGGAAGAAATAGACGTTATAAGGTTATTTAAGAGTGTCGATTGAATTTCAGACGTCTAGAAGGTGAATTAGACTTCTGATTTGACCTAGAATAAAGACAGTACATATGTTCAAACGTCTGATTGTTGGTGGTAGACGTCTGGAATATATCAAGTTGTAAATTTTGAAAGGCAGAGAGTTTTGTCAGACGTATGGATGTACAATCAGACGTCTGGAATAGGCCGAAGTGTAATTTTTTAAGACAGATAGTTTTCTCAGACGTCTGGATATAATATCAGACGTATGAAAATGGCCTGAGTTTGTATCTTAAGGAGGCAGAGATTTTGTTCAGACGTCTGGTAACTATTTCAGACGTCGAAATAGACTGGTTTGTAATTTTTATTAGGCAGAGATAATTCTCAGATGTCTAGAAGTTATGTCAGACGTCTGATTCATGCACAGTATTAAAAAATGGTGTGTTGTAGAGGTGTCAGACGTCTGAGGGCATTGTCCAGATGTCTGAAATGTGCAGTATGTCTAAAAATAGATTTATTTTGAAGGTTGTTGCTTTCGAGAGATTTTTTTGTGAAACATAATATTAGTAGTTTTTGAAAAAAAATACAAATATACTAGATGAAAATATGATGAGAATAAATAAATTTATTTAGATGAAGATGGAGCATTGTGATCTTCAGAGGGGCTATCCTTTCATGGCTTGAGTGGAGACCAAATATTTCCACGTTCGTTGGTTCTTGGGGAACTAGAAAATTTCCTACATGGAGGATCCCAAGGTGTACGATAAGACGCAGAAGGATACAGAGAAATGCAAGGAATCGGAAGTGGTTCATGTACATCATTCTTTCGTGAATTGCAAAATTGGATCTCTACTTTCTCTAGAAAATCTAGTCGTCGCGTAATGACTTTTTGTTCAAAGTATAATTCTTGTTGTAAATCCATTTATTGCTTTTGGTAATGATGTATCTCATCAATTTTCTCATTGGTATTAGGAGAGACAAATAGAGGCCGTTTGGACCTCTTTTTATCGGGAGCGAATCCCGTTGGTAGGAGGACCACTTATAGATTGGCTCTTGACTCGGTGTGGGAGTAGGAAGTCGATGAAGGGTATCTACCGAACTATCCGATGTTGGTGTTGAGATGGGGAGATGGGAGTTGTTGGAAGATGTTAGCACCAGAATTGGTCACTAACACCCTTAAGAGAGACTGTGTAGAGAGACTAATGAAGAAATTAAAGTTAAACAAAGAACAATATGCTAAATTAAATGTAGAAAACAAGAACACCAGATTTATAGTAGTTCGGCATAATTGCCTATGTCCACTTTGAAGTTAATCTTTATTGCTTTACTTAACAACCGGTTACAAATATAACCATCCACCAACTATTTGAATACAACTGCGAAGTAAAAATGATAAGTCTTGAATGAGTCTTGAATGCAGCAGAGTCTCCCCGGTGTTCTCGAAAAAAAAGGTCCATTTCACTGTACCCCTGCCACTTTATTTATAGACGAAGATGGGTTGGACTTTCTTGATGGGCCTAGTAGCAAGATACCTAGGCCCTTGGGAGTGACTTGTGTGTGCCGAGCCATAGATGCCGAACGGCAAATGCCGAGCCATGTCTCCAAGCTGAACGAGGCAGTATGTTGAGCGAAATGTGTAGGCCGAACGAGATCTGATGCCGATCGAGGGGAGATGCCGAACGACATGCTTATATCGAGCGAGGCCATGCGTCGAACAAGGCTAGAATGCCGAACGGGGCTCGAATGCTGAACGAGGCTCGAATGCCGGTCGAGACTGCATGCCGCATGATGCATGAATGCCGAACGGGGATGGAATGCCGAACGAGGCTAGAGTGCCGGACGATGCTGGAATGCCGAGCACAACATGAATGCCGAACGAGGCATGAATGTTGAACGAGGCTGGAATGCCGGACGATGCTGGAATGCCCAACGAGGCTAGAGCGCCGGACGATGCTGGAATGCCAAATGACCTTACAATGCTGGACGACCTTGCGGTGCCAATCGAGGCTTGGATGCCGAACAGTGCTAGATGTGCCAAACGACCCTTTTTGCCGAACGAGGTTTGGATGCCGAACGGTGCTAGATGTGCCAAATGACCCTTTATGCCGAATGAGGTTTCCACTTCAAGTCTCTGTTTACCTAGTCAAGCCACTGGGTAACGCTTGCCCCCTAAAGTGTATCATGTGGATGAACATGATGCGCTTGGAATCATGATTTCTCCGTGCCTTGCCTTGAGCCCTTATTTTGAATGCTGATCGAGGCAATGCATGCCAAATGACATACTAATGCCAAGCGACATATAAATGCCGAACGACATACAAATGCCGAATGACCTTAATGACGAACGAGGGAGGTGTTTTAACCGGTTCTACTGGTTGCTGCCCCTTCGACTTCTCTTCTCTCTATATAAGCTGATGTTCCTTCTTCTTCTTCTCCCTTTTACTTTTTCCTCTGCTTTGCAGTACTTACGAACTTTTCCTTTTAACGGAATTCATAGAATTAACCACTCTTCTCTTCTCAAACATCATACGTTGCCCCCACTTCCCTCCTTAACCAGTCGAAGCTAATTAAAACCATGTTCCTTACTCCAGAATCTTCCCGAGTCTTCGTCTCACTTCTTAGGTAAAAACCTCTTCCTGAAACACTTCACCTTGATTAGGAAATTTGGCACGAGATTCGAACTCGCGAATCTCTACAAATTCGAGGTCGGTAATAATCACATGGAGTAGGAGGAGTTAAGGGCGAAGCATGGGTTTCTTAAAGGAGTTTAAGGCTAGGCGGAGTAGAGGAGAGAAGAGGATAATAGAGATTCTTGAAATAAGAAGTTGGTGGAAGACGTACTAAGTTGGCTCGCCATAACTTCTTTATGCCGAGCGATGGAGGGGAAGTATTATAGTGAAATTTAAGGTTTAGTGTGCCAAGTGATACGGCTCGAATGGCCATGGTTCGGCATGATTATCTCATGCCGAACGAGGTAGGAGAGAAAGTAGAGGAGAAGTAGGAGTTGGGGAGAATGCCGAGCGATGCGGCTCAGCGTGAGTGTGGTTCGGCATGACTCCTCTATGCTAAACGATGAAGAGGACAGTTGGGAGAGTGGTGTGCCGATTGGCATGGCGTAGCATGTTTGCAGTTCGGCATGTCTTGCCGCATGCCGAATGGTGATACCGAGTGGTAGGTGAGTGTTGGTGTTGAGGGCAGAATGCCGGGCGAGGTGGCTCAGCATGATTGTGTTTTGGCATGACTAGTTGAATGCCGAACGATGAAGTGGCTAGGTAGAAGGGTTGTGTACAGCAACACCAGTCGAACCTCACGCATAATTGACTCAACACATATTTTATGCCTGAACATAGGATAATGAACAAGGACAGACTCAAAAACAAAGCATATTAGACAATTCGGACTGATAAACCCCATGTTTAAACAACTGAAAACCTGGTCTTAACTTGCTTAACAGTTAATAACCTTTCAAATGCAGTGACGATGTCGAGTTCAAAATATAAACCGTCTTACGATAAGCTTTCGTGGACGGTCAACGATGACGGTCTTCGAAGATGACAATTCAAAGCTTAAACTTATTTCATCAATCCAGTGACTTTTCATTGCTTGGCACTTACATTTGAATGATCGCACTAGTTCACACGCCACACGAGGGGAATACTTATGTTGTTAAGTCTAATGTCGATTGTTTCTCAAGTATAGTTCAAACAGGTACTCTATCAGATTGAATCTTCATTAGATATGTCTAGAAAATCTAGCTCTGCTATGATCTCGGATAGACCCAAGCCATCCTCTCGATAAGAAGTTGTAGGAACTTCAAATCCGTCAACTGTTCCTGCTCAAGACTTACCGAGCCCTGCGACTTGGCTCCCGATGCCCTGGAGGCAGCAATTTTCTTAGATGATCCAATCGATTCTCAGGCTTCAAGGATTAACGAAAGTACACTCCGTCAGATATGCTCTGTCCATGGAATCCCCTTCGACGACATGTTAGTTCCATCAACGCATGATCATCCTCACTTGCCCCAAGTCGGTTATACAGCCTGTGACAGATTCATGCGCTGGGTTGGCCGCGTGCCGCCATTCAACTCTTTTCTCTGAGACGTGTTGCGGCATATAGAGATTGCCCCATCACAACTGCATCCGAACAACCACGCATTCATATATGGCACTTGCATCCTCTTCATGAGTGTTCTCTTCAGGCTTCCGACTCCGGGTGATATCCAATACATCTATCGCATCAAGAGACGGTCGGGTAGCCCATCTTTCATGTTTCTCGAGCCGCACAACAACTGTCAAATTTTGACTGGGGCATGGAGCAAGTTTGCCCAGTATAAACAGGAGTGGTTCTATGTGCATTGTCCCCCCGGCTTCGCGAGGAGATGGGTGGAAGGATGTAAGTCTTTTTCCTGGACCAATACTCATGTTTGGTCGAAAATGTACCTTTTCTAACTCTTTTTCATCCTTTCAGGTATCAACCTACGTCCCGAGGGCCCCGGATATTCCGAAGCTATCGAAGCTATCCGAGCCATTCCCGCCGAAGACCAGAACATTAGAAGTCTCATTTCGAATGAGTCGCTCATGAAATTTGGGTTGCTGGCGGAAGGTCGTCGGATAAACCTCCCCCAAGGTGTTTCCATACCCAAGCCTGCTTTGGGCAAAGGAAAAAATAAGGCCGAGTCCTCAGCACATAACGTCCCTGACACGCCAGAGAAGGGGAGACTAAAGAAACCGAAACGCCCGAAGTACAGGGCGAAAATGTTAGTCCATCTTGGGACCCATTAGTCAAAGTTCACGACATTTAAACGACGCCTTCCCCTTCGAAGGGGAAGAAGAAATTGACATACAAGCTTAGGAAGAAGACAATCGGTGGAACTTCTAAAGTTACTCTTGTTCCAACTGAGAAAGAAGCTTCCTCACAACACTTGGAAAGTTCATTGAAAGGTCTGTCGAACCTAACCATACCTGAGATCTGCTCAACTATGGTTTCAACAATTCAGAGGCCCTTAAGCTTCATTCGCCAGCGAGAGGCGATACAAGCGCTCAAGACCAAAACCAGGGAGAAAAAATTCCTATTAGTAAGGAAACCGGTCCGTCGGGGGGAAACATTAGGACACACACAAACACATGCACTTCACCTTGCACTTAACTTTATGTTATTACTCTACTTTTTGCTAACTTGACGTTACTTAAATTCTATGTAAGTGACATGAGGCATATGCATGGACTTGACCGCCTTCGCGGTTCATCGATTTTTCACCAATCCGGTCGGGATTCGGGTTCCAGCAAGCGTTGAGATAGAGACGACTCCGGTGATCGAGACTACCACCACCGAGAATCATCCTACCAGAGAAAATCTTATAACCAGTCCTCCTACCCTCATGATCCTCCTTCTCAAACGGAGCATAGCAAAGAGAAAGCTGCACATAAGGGGTCTCAGCCTGAGGCTCATCGGGATCAACACTCCGGTTCCTCAAGTACTAACCAATCTCGAGATCCCCACAGAACGCCTACAGTCTCCAAGCAGACTCCTCTTGCTCCCGTATCCGATCCATCAGTCGCTGAGCGACTTGTTGAGCTTAAGGCCGCATTTCCAAAAGATATGCTTCGATGGCTTAAAATTCTTTCCGACGATTCACCATATTTCAGGGCATGTCAAGCAAAGTGCTATCTCCTGCACTGACGACGTCTATATTCAGCACGATGCATTCGTGCACTTAGCCGAAAAAGTCTCAGAAGTTTCCATAGAGCGTAAGCATGAGATCGATCGCGTGAAGCTTGAGGCTATCTATGATAAAGACATTATCAAAGCTCAGGACGAAGAGCTTGCTTCTTACAAGTCTCAACTTGAAGCCGCCCAGCAGAGTGCTAAAAATACTGTTGGGTCCATCAATCGTCTGGAGTCAACTCATAAAAAATAAATTGACGAGGCGGTCCAACGCTGTGGGGCCCTAGCTTTAGAGAAGGACTCGGTGCAGAAAGAAAGGGATGCATTTGGCCTTCGAGTCAAAGAACTGGAGGAGCAACTCTGCAGGGAAAAAGAAGAGAAGACTGCTGCCCAAGAAGAGTCGCAACGGTATTGCGACGAGATCGTTGCTACACGACTTCTAAAGGCGAAGCTTGACGATGAACTTTCTAAAGTTGGGATGCTAAAGGACGAAGCCCGTGAAGAGGGCAAGAAAAGAGCATCTGCGGAGATTGACTCTTACCTGGAGGCGGCTAAAGAGGCTGGTAGGGAGGAGGTCAAATGCATGTTCGACCCATTGATTGCAGAATTCATTGCCCGTGTCCTCATGCATCGAGACTTAACTTTTCTAGGAGAGGGCTACCTCGAATCTCTAGCTGAGGTGTGGAAGACTTTAATATAAATCAGAAAGGTCAACTTGGCACCGAGGAGGTTGATGAAGATGCTTTAATAAAAGAATTCCTTAAGGGGAACGAGCCTTCAGACCTGTCTACGGCAAAAGCTCTTTACTGCAAAGGCTCGCCCTCATCGAAAGGGAAAGATGTTATTGCTGGTCCATTTTGGATCGAGTCTCCAGCTCATGCTCCTACTCAGTTAGCCAATCAGCCGATATTTGATCCATTTGAGCAACATATCGGTTATGACCCGGAGGACCCTGGCTTCGGCGTTCACATTCTATCTCCCATTCCAGAGGGTAAGACCTCTCGAACGACTGAGAGTCAGCCAGATGCTGGCATGTGACACTTCATTTTGTAATTCCAAGACTCGTCATTTTTTGAGGAGACGTCATTTATTCCAATGCCTATTTTCCATGATTTTATGCAGGACATAATGATCCCGAGCCCACTCCGAGAAGCGATGACGCCAACGAGGTGAAGGGAAAAACAAGTGAGGCTACTCACACAGAGGAGGCTCCCTGTCCAGATGCTCAGGTGATTGGGGAGCTTGATGAGGATAAGTCTGAGACTTCCTCTCCATCGATGGGATGTACGAAATCAAGATTACAGACGCCTTTGAACACACATCTAAAATGAGCATGAAGGAGCTACTCGAGGAGGAAAAGAAAACGACAGTCGAAATTAAAATCGAGCCTCAAGTTGTGGACCTGGACGATCCTCTGAATAAGCCATTGAAAGTCATCCTCCCTGGTGGGTCCAGGCCAGTGGAAGTTCACCGTACTTCTTCAGTTATTACCTCCCTATAAACAAAATTACCAAGGGCAAACGCACGGGAGAGGAGTCGTCTAGGAAGAAGTCGAAGAAGTAATCATTACTCTTGCTCAACGAGAGTTAGTTTAGATTATGTAATTATTTTTATTTATTTTCGTAGTCCATGTAAATAGATTTTTGACTCCGAATTTTGGAGGAGTTGTAGTAGAAACTCATTTTTGGATAAATAAAGCTTAGTTCTTTTGTCTTTCAAAAGACTTTTATCGTTCAGCTTTCTATGTGATTGTGGTCGAAACCCAAGCTATTGTGAGTTACATAAACTTCTCAATTTACCTCCATATAACTCTGAAATTCTTTAGAGTTGTTCATCCTATATTCCATGCTTCAAGCACATAGAATATTTTTTAGTTCGTACGCCGGGGACTTGAAGACTTCAGGCCATTTGTATCCCAGCCCGCATTCTGGGGCCTTCAAGAATTCAAACGATTTATACCTCAATCCGCACTCCAGGGATTTAGGGGACTCCAGTCCGCACTCCAGGGACTTAGAGTTTTTTAAGCCGATTATACTCTGGTCCGCACTTAGGGGACTCAGAGTACCCGAGTCCTCACTTAGGAGACTTGGAGATTTTTTAGTCGTTCATACTCCGGTCCGCATTCAAGAGACTCAGAGTACTCCAGTCCGCTCTCAGGGGACTTGGAGATTTTGAGTCATTTATACTCTGGTCTGTACTCGGGGGACTCAGAGTACTCCAGTCCACACTCAGGGGACTTGGATATTCTTAGTCATTGATACTCCGATCCGCACTCAAGGGACTCAGAGTACTCCAGTCCGCACTCAGGGGACTTGGAGATTTTGAGTCATTTATACTCTGGTCCGCACTCAGGGGACTTGGAGATTTCGAGTCGTTTATACTCTGGTCCGCACTAAGGGGACTCGGAGTACTCCAATCCGCACTCAGGGGACTTGGAGATTTCGAGTCGTTTATACTCTGGTCCGCACTCAGGGGACTCAGAGTACTCCAGTCCGCACTCAAAGAACTTGGAGATTTCGAGTCGTTTATACTCTGGTCCGCACTCAGGGGACTCGGAGTACTCCAGTCCACACTCAGGGGACTTGGAGATTTTTAGTCGTTTATACTCTGGTCCGCACTTAGGGGACTCAGAGTACTCTAGTCAGCACTCATGGGATTTGGAGATTTCGAGTCGTTTATACTCTGCTCCGCACTCAGAGGACTCAGAGTACTCCCGTCCACACTTAGGAGACTTGGAGATTTTTAGTCTTTTATACTCCGGTCCGCACTCAGGGGACTCAGAGTACTCCAGTCCGCACTCAGGGGGCTTGGAGATTTTGAGTCGTTTATACTTTGGTCTACACTCAGGGGACTCAGAGTACTCTAGTCCGCACTCAGGGGACTTGGAGATTTTTAGTGCTCGTGCACGTTCGTACGTCAGACAGAATAATGTGCCTCTTAGTTGTTTGTCACAGAGTTATCATACACTGAAATATCAACAATTCATGGAAAAAATGGTTTCAAGCCTGTATTAATGCAAACAAGCTAAATTGTCTTATTACATGCCGTAAACTAAGATTAAAAACATGTTGAGAATAATTGCAACTAAAATATGAAAGAAATGAACTAAGTATAATAATGCCGCAAATGCTTGCTATTCCAGGCTCGGGGGAGTGTCGCACCATCAATGGTTGCTAGTTTGAAAGTTCCTTCTTCAAGCTTCCGTTCAATGACGTATGGACCTTTCCATGCGGGGCTCATATGTAATGGAACAGGGAAAACTCGTTTCAAAACAAGGTCACCCACACCGAAGATTCTTGATCGGACTTTTTCATTATAAAATCGAGCGACTCGGTGTCTGTATGCGGCCGCTCTTAAATTAGCTTCTTCGCGCTTTTCATCCATGAAGTCCAGTGATTCCAGCAAAAGATCCCGATTCGACTCAGAGTCATAATAAGTTACCCGATGTGATGGAACTTCAAGTTCTATGGGTATAACAATTTCCATGCCATATGCCAATGAGAATGGAGTGTGGCTAGTTACGGACTTGTGGGTGGTTCTATTAGCCCAAAGTGTTGTTGGAAGCTCATCCACCCACTTGCCTCTAGCCTTTTTCAAACGCTTTTTCAATATGGACTTGATTATTTTGTTCATGGCTTCCCCTTGTCCATTGGCTTACGGATGAGCGACTGCTATAAACTTTTTTTCAATACCATATTTTTGGCAAAACTCTTTAACTCTTTGCTTTCGAATTGAGTTCCGTTTTCTGTAATGATGGCCCATGAAAGGCCAAAACGGCATATAATATTTCGTACAGTGAAATTAATGACCTTTTGGTGGTGATAGTGGCCAAAGGCTCTGCTTCTGCCCACTTGGTAAAGTAATCGACTGCAATTATTGCGTATTTCGCACAACCTTTGGATATGGGTAAGGAACCGACTATGTCGAACCCCACACTGCAAACGATCAGGGATTAACCATTTGTGTGAGTTCCGTCAGAGGAGCTCTCGAGATTTTTGCATATTTCTGACATTTGTCACATCTTCTCACATAGTCTGCGGCATCCCGATTCACAGTCGGCCAATAGTATTCATAGCGGAGGATTTTCTTTGCTAATGTCTGCCCCCTAGTATGGTCGCCACATTCCCCTTCATAGACTTCCTTCAGGACTTGTTTTATCTCATCATGGGCTATGAATTGGAGTAAGGGGTTCGTGAATCCCCTCCGATACATTACCCCATCTTGCATTACATATCGTGAGGCCTTACAAATGACTTGTCGTCTTTCGTTCCTTCTTTCGGGTACGACCCCGTGTAACAAGTACTGCTTGAATGAGGTCATCCATGATTCCTTCTCGATTTCCGTTTCTAACATGAAATCTACCTCCATCATTTTTATGCTTGGAGCATGTAAGGTTTCAATGGGAAACAATCCCATTTGCTGGGCATCGCCAGTGCTCACAAATTTTCCCAACGAATCGACTACTCTGTTTTGTTCACACGGGACATGTGAAATGCCATAATACTCCAGATTTTCTTAGCTCTTGAACCCGTGCCAGGTATGGGGAAAGTCTCTGTCCCTTTGCTTGATAGTCCCCCCGAACTTGGTACACCACCAGTTGTGAGTCACAAAAGATTTATACCGATCTTACTCTCAATTCACTGATAAGTCTCAATCCAGCTATTAAAGCTTCATACTCGGCTTCATTATTTGTTGCTATGAATTCAAGCTTCAAAGCGTAGCAAACTGATTAGTTTTCAGGAATCACAAGAACTATGCCAGCCCCCGAACAACGCTCGTTAGATGCCCCGTCGCGTGAGGCATGACATTGTGGCAATTTGATTCGTCCGACGTGTTGAATCAAGCAATGAAGTCTGCTAGCGCTTGCCCTTGTATGGCCTTTCGTGGCAGTAGGTAATATCAAACTGACTCAACTCAATATTCCATTTTAACATCCTTCCAAAGGTTTCTAGTCATTAGAGTACCTGCCGCATGGGATGATCAGTGTAAACACAGATTGAGTGTGCCTGAAAGTATGCACGAAGCTTGCGTGATGCAATCACCTAGCAGTAAGCTAGTTTCTCAATCTTGGGATAATTTCTTTATGTCTCGGTCAAACGTTGGCTGACATAATGCACTGTCTTTTGAACTCGGTCCTCCTCGCGAACCAAAGCCGTACTGATAGCGTGCTGGGATACAGCCAAGTATACATACAGCATTTCATGGTCAATTGGTTTCGATAGCACCAGGGGACTTTCTAAATGTCTAACCAATGCTCGGAATGCTTCCTCACAGTCCGATGTCCACTCAAAATTTCTCTTTCCTTTCTTTATCACATCGGAGAAAGGAATGCATTTATCCGTAGCCTTGGATATGAATCGACTCAGCGCGGCCACCTTTCCATTCAAGCTTTGTACTTTCTTTATAGTTCTAGGCACTTGTATGTCCCAAATAGCGTGAATCTTCTCCGGGTTAGCTTCAATTCCCCATGCATTCACAATGAAACCCAAGAACTTCCCTGATGCAACGCCAAAAGAACACTTTAAAGGGTTGATTTTCATCCCATAATGCCTGAGTATATCAAACATCTCTGCTAAGTCTCGAATGTGGTCGTTTGACTGTCGTGACTTCACGAGCATGTCATCCACATAGACTTCCATCGTTCTACCAATCTGATTTTTAAACATTCGGTTCACCAGATGCTGATAAGTTGCTCCCACATTTTTCAGTCCGAAGGGCATCACGACATAGAAATATAACCCAACGTCCGTGAAAAAACTGGTGTGTTCTTGATCTGGGAGGTGCATCGAGATTTGATTGTATCACGAATACGCATCCATAAATGACAATAGCTCGTGGCCGACCGTTGAATCAACCAGCTGGTCGATTCTAGGTAAAGGGAAACTATCCTTTGGGCATGCTTTGTTTAAGTCATAGTAATCAATGCAAGTTCGCCACTTCCCATTCACTTTCCTCACTAGCACAGGGTTAGATACCCATTCAGGGTAGAGGGCATCGCGGACGAACCCATTGGCTTTGAGTTTGTCCACCTCCTCTCTGAGGGCGGCGGACCTCTTCGGGTCCATGCCTCTCCATTTCTGTTTTACTAGGACGTACTTCGGGTCAATGTTCAACATATGACTCGCAATAGCGGGAGAAATCCCGCACATATCAGAATATGTCCAAGCGAAAACGTCCAAGTTCGCTCGGAGAAAATCAGTAAGATCATCGGCCAATAACGGGTCGAGTTGCGATCCAATCTTAAGAACTCGTGACAAGTCATCCCGACTGACTGGAATATCAATTGTCAGCTCAGCCGGTGCTGCATTCGTTTCTCTGGGTCCCCCATCATCATCTCTCGGATCTATGTCACTGTAGATCCGAGAATGTTGCCTGAGCCAGGGCTCGGGCACTACATGCCAATTGTCAGTGTTTTGGATGCAGAAGAAACTGTCTGCAACCTTTCCTTTATCTTGTCGTTGAGCCTCTCTCAGCTCTGCCATCTAACATGCGCGACCGGTCACCTGATCGCCATGCACTACACCGACTCTTTTGTCCGTCGGAAATTTTAGTGTCAAACACCATGGGTCCAAAGCTACCCTAAATTCTGCCGGGGCCGGACGACCCAGAAATACATTGTATGGAGAGTCAACATCCAACACTATGAACGGTAGGATTCGCACCCTCCTACGCTCACCCTCTCCCAGCTCAACTGGTAACTCGACATACCCTATCGCGTTAGTCGCTGCATCATTAAAGTCATGGATACGGGCTTTAGATGGCTTCAAGTCTTTTGTCTCCATCTTCATTTGGTCATATGCCTTTCTGAAGATGATGTTGATGGAGCTTCCATAATCAATCTAAATTATTTTGACGTATGCTGACCCGATTATTGTAGATATGACCATCCGGTCGATGGTAGGAGCCTCTTCCTTGTCTGCATCTCGACTCCTAAACACTATATCGTCTGTCATCATGTGTTGTTGTTTTGCGGGGGTTTCATCTTCCACATTCGAACAACATTTATAATCTGCATGCCTCAAGGAGGTAGCATACCGTTCCATCTCCTGCCAATTCTTATTTGCAGGGTGAGGTCCTCTGACTATAATGTTATGATCAATCTACCTACGGTTCGAGCAGGTTCCTCCGGATGGCGTGGAGCCGGCCCGCGTCCGGGGTCTAAAGTTCCTTGTCTACCCTCTTATGGGTTCTTAAAAATTCCTACAGCCTTTTCTGCCTGATCAACTTTTCTATGGCATCATGAGGGTGTCTACATTCCTCAATATTACGCCCGTGAGTCTCATGGAAGCGACAGTACTTCCCCGTCCCTTCCGTTCCTTTGTAAATTCCTTTGGGCGTGGCTTTCTGTATTGAAAGGTGTTGTAGGTTGATAGATAGATATTCTCAAGAGACTATTCAGGGGGTGTAATCGTTGTAGGTTGGAATCCTCGACTTCCATTTCTCAGTTTCTCTTTTCTTTCCAGGATTTCCACCCCCAGATCCTTTAGATTGCCCAGGCTTGTTCTAGACGTTGACTTGAACTTTTCCCGAATTATCGTCGGATTGCTTCACGACGATGTTACTTTTCATAGTCTCCTGAACAGACCCTGGAGCCTTATCTCTCCTTGTCTATCGAGCTTCCTCCTCCCTTATGAATTGATGAGCTTTCGAATAGAAACGCTCCAACGTAGTTGGTGGCTTTTCCGCCAACCAATCTCCAAACTCCAAGCCTGGATCTACACCTCGCATTATTGCCATCAAAATTGCATGGTCGTTAGGCTTACTAACTTCAGTAGCAGCAACTTGAAACTTCTGCAAGTACACTTTCGAAGACTCTCCCGGAGCCTGGATTACGCTTGATAAGGACGTCACATCCTTTGGATAAGTAGCATGTATCCTGAATTGTTCTATAAATTTCATTGCTAATTCGTCAAAGCTGGATATAAACTGTGGGGGAAGTCGAGTAAACCACATGGTGGCGATTCCTGACAAAGTGATTGGGAAGCACCTACACTTAGTCGCCATCATTAGCTCTTGTAGAATCCATCATCCATTCGTACCTCATCACATGCTGCTTGGGATCAGTCTTCCCTTTGTTTAATTGAACCTGTGAAGGGAGTATGACTTCTGCATACTCCCCAATCTTCGTTGATCAAGCCTTGGTTCTCTCTCAATAACTACCTGACCAAGGATGATAAGTCCGGAATTTGTATGAAGGATGGAAGGTTGGGTTCCGTTCTACAGGATCGCTCAGGTTGATGTCCCGTTTGCTGGCGATCGGCCAAATGTGCATCCTGATGACCAACTTCATTAGGACCTTGGTGAGCCGAGCGCCCGGTCTCCTCACGTGCCTGATCCCCGATTAATCAGTCGGTGGCACCTGCTTGTGCAGCTTCAGTCTTACGGCGTCTACGCCTAGGAGGTTCATTAGCTGAGGTCAAGCTATCAGATGAAGAATGAGGAGCAGGGCTACCTCCAACATTCTGGTGCTGCTACTGAGTCAGCTGAGTCATGAGATTAGCATTGGCCTAGATCTGCTCAGCAAGTTGCCTTCTACTTTCCCAGAGTTCCCTCATCAAATCATTGAACTACGTCCTGGTGATGACTTCCGTTTTAGTTTGGGCAGTAGTCCCTGCACCTAAATTCTCCTGTTGGTTGCTAGGTCCAACTTGTTGCACTCTAGCAGTCTCGTGGACGTCCACATTGTGAGAGGCTGATCGAGTACGTGGTCTTCCCATAGTAGAGTTGTCGATCGAAACTCTAAATAGATTCACCGGCGCCTTATGAGTAGGTGGATCTCCTTCAGGGGATTTTTCAATCCAGTAGCTACAAAGTAGATCCTATTGGCCTGAGAATTCGATTCTCAGTGAAAGCACCAAAATGATAGCACCAGAATTGGTCACTAACACCCTTAAGAGAGATTGTGTAGAGAGATTAATGAAGAAATTAAAGTTAAACAGAGAACAGTATGCTAAATTAAATGCAGAAAACAAGAACACCAGATTTATAGTGGTTTGGCGTAATTGCCTACGTCCACTTTGAATTTAATCTTTATTGCTTTACTTAACAACCGGTTACAGATACAATCCATCCACCAAATATTTGAATACAATTGCTAAGTAAAAAGGATAAGTCTTGAATGAGTCTTGAACGCGGCAGAGTCTCCTCGGTGTTCTCGAAAAAAAAAGGTGCATTTCACTGTGCCCATGCCCCTCTATTTATAGACGAAGATGGGTTGGACTTACTTAATAGGACTAGTAGCAAGATACTTCGGCCCTTGAGAGTGACTTCTGTGTGCCGAGCCACAGATGCCGAACGGCAAATGCCGAGCCATGTCTCCAAGCTGAACGAGGCAATATGTTGAGCGAAATGTATAGGCCGAACGAGATCCGATGCCGATCGAGGGGAGATGCCGAACGACATGCTTATGCTGAGCGAGGCCATGCGCTGAATGAGGCTAGAATACCAAACGGGGTTGGAATGTTGAACGAGGCTGGAATGCCGGTCGAGACTGAATGCCAAACGAGGCATGAATGCCAAACGAGGCATGAACGCCGAATGGGGCTGGAATGCTGAACGAGGCTGGAGTGTCAGACGGTGTTGAAATATCGAATGAGACATGAATGTCGAACGAGGCATGAATGCCGAACGGGGCTGGAATGCCGAACGAGACTGGAGTGTCGAACGATGCAGGAATGCCGAACGAGGCTGGAGTGACGGACGATGCTGGAATGCCAAACGACCTTACAATGCCAGGCGACCTTGCAGTCTCGATCGAGACTGGGATGCCGAACGGTGCTAGATGTGTCGAACGACCCCTTATGCCGAACGAGGCTTGGATGCCTAACGGTGCAAGATGTGTCGAACGACCCTTTATACCGAATGAGGCTTCCACTTCAAGTCTCTGTTTACCTAGTCAAGCCACTGGGTAACAGAAGACATGCTTTTGTTTCTTTTATAAAAAGGAATATGAAATATATATATTTTTACTTTTTTTTAAAAAGAAAGGCTATTTATACATGATTTAAAAGGTTATATATAGGTAATTTTTAGAAAACAAATTTCTAAAAAATTGTTGGTTAGTGTTTAGAATTTTGATTTGTGGATAATTTTTTTTAACCAAACATAGAATGAATAAAAGGTAGTATTAGCTGAGAATATGATTAAGAGAACAATTCCTAAATCGCGTCGCAGTTTAACAATCGTTTGTTCATTCAGTGATTTTGTGAAAATATCTGCTATTTGATTCTCAGTATTTACGTATTCTAATGTAATAATTCTTTTTTCTACATTGTCGCGTAAAAAATAATGTCGTATATCTACGTGTTTAGTATGTGCGTGATTTACAAGGTTTTTTGATAGGTTTATTGCACTCGTATTATCACAATATATTGGTGATTTATCGATAAAGTTGCCGAAATCCTTGAGCGTTTGTTGCATGTATATCACTTGTGCATATGCTAAAGCCGCTGAAATATATTCGGCTTCACAAGTGGATAAGGAGGCACAAATTTTCTTTTTTCTAAACCATAAAACTAACGATTGTCCGATAAAATGACACGTTCTGCTAGTACTCTTATGATCTGTTTTTCATCCACCGAAATCCACGTCACTATATGAAACAAGTTCAAACGTTGATCCCTTAGGATAAAACAAATCGTAATCTCTAGTACTAGATAAATAATGTAAGATACGTTTAACAGCTCTTTCGTGAGACTCTTTTGCTTTTGCTTGAAATCGAACACAAAGACATATGCTCATCATAATGTCGGGTCGAATAGCCGTAACATAAAGTAAGCAGCCAATCATACTACGATATAATTTTTCATCAAAATCTTTTCCGTTATCATCTTTTTCCAAGTGAACACTAGTACTCATTGGTGTTGGTTTGCTTGAAGTTTCATCCGTTTCAAAACGACGTAATATATCGTTACAATATTTTTCTTGATGAATAAAAATACCATTTTCAAGTTGTTTTATTTGTAAACCTAAAAAGAACTTCAATTCATCCATATGAGACATTTCAAATTTGTTATTCATAATATTTGAAAATTCTGTACAAAGATTTTCGTTAGTTGAACCAAAAATAATATCGTCTAAGTAAGGCTGTACAACTAAGCTGTCATTATTTTTTCATTTAATAAATAAATTGGTATCTATTTTACCTATTTGAAAACCAGATGCAATTAAATGATTCTTAAGACGTTCGTTCCAGGCATGGGGGGATTGCTTTAAACCATATAAAGCTTTTGGTAATTTAAAAACATGATCGAGATATTTTCGTGAACAAATAATGAAGGTTGTTCAACATACAGGTTTTCTTTAATAAAACCATTTTAAAAAAGCACTTTTGACATCCATTTGAAAAGATTTAAAATTGTGTTATCTTCCAAAAGCAAGTAATGTACGTATGGCCTCGCGTCTTGTTACTGAAGCAAAGGTTTCGTGGTAATCGATACCTTCTTCTTGATTATAACTCTGAGCGACTAAATGTGCTTTATTCCTAACTATATTTCCGCTTTCATCTGCTTTGTTTTTAAATACCCATTTTGTTCCAATAACTGATTGATTTTCTGGTCTTGGTACTAATTTTCAAACATTATTACGTTCAAATTGATTTGATTCTTCTTGCATTGCCATTATCCAAAAATTATCGTTTGAAGCTTCTTTATAATTTTTTGGTTCAAAATTTGATACAAATGCAATATGACTTATTTCATAAGTTGATTTCTAGTTACACTAGAATTAAGATCCCCAATGATATATTGGATGGTCTTTTAGAATTCCAGGGAATGACACTAAAGTATTATTTTGTGCATTTGTCTCATTATCAGATGAGTTCATTGTATTTGTTATTGGAATAATTTCTTCATTGTCGTTAATATGATGTTTAAGAAAATTTTCATCGAATTAAACATGTAAACTTTCTTCAATTATGTTAGTTCGTTTATTAAAAATTATATACGCCTTACTACGATCCGAATATCCAACAAAGATTCCTTCATCGGCCTTTCGGTCAAATTTTTAAATTATCTTTTGTATTTGTTATAAAACATTTTGATCTAAAAGTTTTAAAGTGTAATACTTTAGGTTTTCTTCCAAAAAATATTTTGAAACACATATGTTTAGTCATAGGTCGTATGGTTACTTGATTCAAAACATAACAAGCCGTAGCAATAGCTTCGGCCCAAAAATGTTTCGGTAAACCACAAATATTTAATAGTGTACGTGCACATTCTTGTAACCTAGGATTTTTTCTTTCTACTACACCACTTTTTTGAGGTGTGTGGGGAAAAGAAAATTTATAACTTACGCCCTTTTTATTACAAAAATTAGTAAAGAGATCATTTTCGAATTCTCTACCGTGATCACTTCGAATATTCTTAATTTTCAAATCCATTTGAGTTTTAATTCTTTTAGCAAAAATTTTAAACATACAAAAGTGTCATTTTTATGTTTCAAAAATAAAGTCCACGTATATCTTGAAAAATCATCAACTATTACGAAAACATATTTGTTATGATTTATAGATCGTACTTGAGTTGGATCAAATAATTCTAAATATAATAATTCTAATGGTTGTTTTGTAGAAATATTATTTTTAGATTTAAAAGAGCTTTTCTTTAGTTTTTTGATTTGATAATCATCACATAAATTTTCTACTTTATAATTTATTTTAGGTAAACCTTTAACTTGCTCATATTTTGCTAATTTATTGATATATTTAAAAGTAATATGACAGAATCGTTTACGCCACAACCATCGATCGTCTTATTTGGCCGTTAAGCATAAGTTGGAATTTTGATTTATATTCATATTTAAGACATAAATATTTTTGTTTCTAAACCCTCAAAGATAAGTTGTTTGTTATTGTCGAAAATATTACATCTCTCTTTTTCGAAATTATTTTGAAATTATTTATCACATAATTGACCAATGCTAAGTAGATTGTGTTTTAAATTTTCTACTAACAGATCTTTTGTAATAATAGGAGAGTTAGAAATACCAGAGTTGATGACTTCTTCGATGCCACCGACGTATCCTTTTGAGTTATATCCAAAAGTTACCGTTCCACCATCGATGTATGTTATATTTGATAACATTTTTGAGTTTTTGGTCATATACTTGAAGCATCCACTATCAAGTATCAATTTCTTCTTAGTTTTTATTTTGGATACCTGCAAAATTAAAAAGGATTTAATTGATACCCATATATTTTGTTAGGGTCCTAGATGTTAGGAGGAGTAGGTAACATTACCCAAGGAGGTTTGGTACCTTTATGAACATAATTTTTATAATAGACTACGTTATCTAGAAAATTATTAATATGTTTTTGTCTAATCAAATTATTATTTGTCTTAGGAATCCAAATTTTTATATTTTTGGTATTCGTTTTAGACTTTTTAGTCTTTTGATAAATAAAACTATATTTCTTAATATTATTCCCTTTTTGTTTAGGAATATTTTTAAAACTTATTCCATTTCTATTACCTGGCGATTTTGAAGTTTTGATAATTTTTCCCAAATCTTGTTTTCCTTTATTAAATTTTGAAACATTATTTGTAATTTTAAAGAATTTTTCTTTTAATTTAACATTTTCAATTTTCAATGTTTCTATATTATTTTTCAAGTTGATATTTTCTTTTAACAAGTTATCATTTTCTAGTTTAACTTTTCCCAAATCAATAGATATTGTCTCGTTTTCAACTAAGTTACTTTTATTTTTTTCTTGAGATAATTCTAGCTCCTATTCTAAAATAATTTTTTTCATCTTTTAACATTCCTATTTCAAGTTCTAATCTATTTATTTTGCCTATATGTTCTTTATTCAATTTTTTAATTTGTGTAAACTATCATCTAATTACATGCTAAGCTCTAATAATTCATCATAGCTAAGTTCGAGACACACCTCATCCGTTTGTGCCATAAAATATACATTAGCTTGTTCTCCGTCACTATCGTTGTCACTGTCTGATGATGATGAAGAGTCTGTATCATCCCATGTTACTTTGAAAGCTTTTTTCTTTTTGAATTTTTCAAATTTGTTCTTCTTTTTATCATTGTTGAGCTGGGTCAATCTTTCTTCATATGTTCAAATGGATCACATTTATAGCATTTTATTGACGTTTGATTTGTTGAGCTTGATTTTCCTCATTTCTGAAATCTGGTCATTTTTCTAAACTTCTTGAATTTGTTGTAGTTTTTGACAATAAATACGATTTCTTCTTCGTCCAAGTCAGAATCTTCATTTATTGTTGGAAATGCAATGTTTTTCTTCTTCGAATTTTGTTTTTTTCTTGGCTGTAGATTAGCTTCATAGGACATTAAATTTTCTATCAATTCTTCAACTAAGAGTGTTGAAAGGTCATTAACTTCTTCAATAGTTAATACTTTTCTTTCCCACTCTAGAGTTAAAGACTTGAGTATTCTAGATACTAAGTCAAAATTTGTAAATTTAACTCCAGGTGCAATTAAATCGTGTTGAATAGCTTGGAATCTAGAGTACATGTCCACTATAAATTTATTTTGTTTCATTTTAAATGGTGAAAATTGATTTTGTGAAATTGAAATTTTAGTTTGTTTAACTTTGTTTGTGCCTTCGTGTATAACTTGTAAGGTACGCCAAATATCATATGCAGTATTACATAATATGACACGTGAAAATTCATTCTTATCCAATGAACAAAATAAATATTCATAGTTTTGGCATTATTAGAAGCTGTGGTTTTTTTGTGCATCATTCCATGTGTTCATAGCAGTGTCAGGTGATTCATATTTATTTTGAGTGGCTGACCAAATTTCTAATCCATTAGCTGGTATAAAAATTCTCATACTGTTGACCAATATGCATAATTATAACTATTAAAAAGTGGGGGACGTGCTTTGGATTGTCCTTCTTGAAAAATACTTGCCATATTAAAATGATTCAAATACGTGTTACTGTACTTTGATCAAATCTTGCTCCGATACCAATTAAAAGTCTGCAGGATGGATCGTGTAGTGTATATGCAAGTATATGTGATAAAATATATGATGCAACTAAAATAATATTAATTTAAGTAAATATAGAATAAGCACAACATGATTTTATATTAATTCGGACCTTCCGTCCTACGTCCAGTCCCCAAGCTCCCCTTCGGAATTCGACTATCAAAAACTCTCGCTTCGCCCGGATGAATAGGCTTGGTTACAATATGTAGTTCTTTTCAAATGTGTGTTCTACTATAACACAGATGTTGACTAATTAGTACAATTGTTTCCAATGTATATCTAAAGAAAATTGTCTACGAAGAACTGAGTATATGGAAAAGTGAATATAAGTACAAATTGCTAGAGTGCAGAGATTAAGAATATATGATAGAGTATAGAATTAGAGAGCGTAAGTAAGGTAAGTTCAGTGCTGTTCTCTTGATTCTTGATGCTATATATAGTTGTAGATATGTATATTGAGTAGTTGCATCCATTAACGAACCTTCTAAAGTTGCTTTTGTTGATGGTGAAAAGTTGTGGCAAAGAGAAGCGGAGACGTCCATTCGCATGTGGCAGTCGCAATTCTTCTATAAAGTCCGAGTTTGAATTTGACATCTGGTATTTGAATTCAGACGTCTGATACTATATTATTTTTTTCATAGAAGATTTTCAGACATCTGAATGCTATAACTAGACGTCTGATTTAGTCTGTTTGTTGTTCCAGAGGACTTTTCCAGATGTCTGCCTTGTGCACCTAGACGTCTGATTTTGGTGCATGTCTGTTTTCTGCATATTTTCTTTTGCTTCTTTGGACCTATCGACTTGTAGTCTCTTATAGTGTTCTTTGAGCATTGTTATTGTCTTTCTAGTGATGTTGTTTTAGCAAGTACCTGTATATATAAATATATATGTATATTTGATTTGCATTGTATAGTTGTTGTCATCGAAACCGTATATTGGATTTTCTAACAAATGTTTGTCCTTATGATTAACCTTTAGAAGAATATTTGTATTTGTGGTTAAAATATTAAGGTCATGTTCTTAGGTTAAAATATACAAATTTTGTCCTAGTTAATTCCCCTTCTAGATTCATGTAAACCACTGCATTTGAATTTGAAGAAGTTGCAAAATAGTGACAGAGCACTTTTAGCACCGTAGATGAAAATATATCTACTCTAAGGCCGTGTACAATAGCAGAAGAATTCAGCCTTTCAACATGGAAAAATTCAATATAAAATTTCAAAAGTTTGGATTCAAGCTTAGACATTTAGGTAATAAACGTTCTAGTTCGGGCGTTTGTTGAATAATCACATAAGCGTTGAACATTTATTAAATAATTGTATAAGCTTAAACTTTTATCCAATTAGTGCCAATTCAAGCTACTTGGTTTTGAAGAGACATAGGATTGTGTTCCAAGTACTTTAAAAAAAAAGGTTAGAATTGATGTCTAAACTGTCCAGCACATGATACACGACTAAATATATAGAAAACAACAAGAACAGAATAAAAAAAGAGCATAATTTTTATTACAAGACAAAGAAACATCAACTACAGATGGCTTAACAAGTTCTGTTCCTAGTATCCATTATCTTATCTGAAATAACAGTTGTATATATGCTTTCATAGCCATGCATACCGTACTAATGTATAAGTTACGTCCAAATTTTATGATCTGTCAACTTTATTTTCGTTCATATCCTCCAGGCTCCAACTCATAGTTTTTCTTGTCTATTTACATGCACAATACAGCAATCTATGTGAAGTACAAATCTATCATTATTTACAGTAAATTTCTTTTTCTTTTTAGAAGAATGGCATGCAGGCTAAGTCTGGGTATTGCCAATGGAAATTTTGCCCATGGAAAGAGTGAAATACAGTAGAAGCAAAGTTCCCATACTCGACCTGCAAAAATGTTGAATTCATATGTTAATATCACAAAAGTACAAGCAATTTAAAATCAAAATAATAATACTGATTCATAATGAATATATGATGGGTAAGCCCTAAGCATATAGACTTACAGACACATACTAATAATGGATGATATAGCTTAGTTGAAAATAACACCAGACCCTAGATGGCAAAATGAAGTAACATGCAAGGTATCTATGCTTTTCTTCCTACTATTGTATTGATTACTAGAGTTATCCCAATAGCAAAAAATGCACAATTATGTCAAATAAATATATGTGGTCAGAATTGCAATCCACGTGATTAGCAGTTAAATCTGGATACAAACTTATCCGACATTGATAATGTTGGATAACTCGGTAACTACCAATGTCTTCAAAACGATGGGTCAGTCTAACCTCCAATTGGAAATGCTATTAAAACAATACTAAATCAATCAACTATACTCTCATGATCAATCAATTACAACTAACACTGAAACAATGTATAAAAAATCACCATCTTTGTAAAATTCAACTTGATCTACTCTTTTCAAGTTTTCATGCGTGACTCCAAAGACAAACTTAGACATTCAAGCAGTGGGCTCTACACAACCTTCATCCGTGCCATTGACTTTCTTGACATGAGTTCCAACTTCATCTTTAATATTATTATTTGTAATATATCTATCACATTTTTCATATTTTTTTCACACAATTGTAAACTTCCTAAAATGCAACTGACATATGTTAATTGAATAAACTAATGTTTTGAAAACCGAACCGCAAGTCAGACCGTTGTATCTCAAGGTTCAAGGTTTTGAAGGTCGGACCGGTCGGACCGCAGAAACCGTGCATTTTTATTTTTTTTAGCGATTTGTACATTCCAAATTGAAAACTATAAACTCATGTTGTTTAATACATGATATTGACTCATGTCATAAAAAATACCAAACACATATCATTACTCAAACACAAGCACAATATACTCATATAACATGATCTTAAACATACAGACCAATAATAATTCACATATAATAATTGGAAACTTCATATAAATACCACAATAACATAAACTCGAACATTTCATCATGGTTTTAACCTCAATCACACATTAACGTTAACATATATATAATAGTTGACACCTACATATATATAACAAAATAATGAACCTGCAACATGGTTTTATGCATAGTTTTTAAAATCAGACCATGAGTCGAACCGTGACGGCTCAAGGGTTAATGTTTTGATGGTTCAACCGCTCGAATCGTAATTTCTTTTTTCAAATTTTTTGCACATTTAACAACAAGGTATTTGCAAAAATATTGAAATAATAATGTTATGTACATGTTCTATATATGGTCTTCAAGGTTTATAATCGAAGTTGTATGTTGTTGCATTGCACAACTACTGTTGTGTATACAGTAGAACAATGCACAACCATAAAAGTTTAATGATAGTAAACTTGACTAATCTTGCAGTGCTATTAGAGGAGTTTGCAGCAGCAAAGAGCCAAATGATGGAATTTGTAGTTTAGATTTTAGTACTATTATGATTTTTGAAATATAGATTTACTTATTTTTTTTTTCAAAGCAGTACAAAAGATGAAAACGATAGAGAATTATAGGATGAGAAAGGGGAAAATTAAAAGAACCGCGGTGTTCAACCAGGTAAAATTGATGGTTGGACCACCGATTTGAAGGTTCAACTGGGGTTCACGCATGACTGAGGTCTGATTGAATTTCTAACCGTGATGATCCAAGGTTTAGGGTTATTCGAGGTCGAACCGAGGTCGGTTTTTCAAAACACTCAATAAACAGTTGTATGCAAATTTCAATAATAACAAGAATTGTGTTTATTTTTAGCTGAATTTTCTTACGTATAAATGAGAGCCCTGGGTTTTGTCTCATCTTATAAAAAAATGCATAGTTATTTCTGATTTTTCTACCTTTATCATGTTTTTAATATCAATGCTTCCATAATCATACTAATATCAGTTGTTTAAATATGATAAGAAACAAATAAAATAAAAAAGACTGACAGAGTGGCAAAGAGGAAGAGAACTCTTCTAGGATCAAGCCATCGTGAAAGCAGCCGTCTGCTCACTGACCTCCGGCAGTGCCTTCCGCTTGCTGTTGGAGTCGATGTACCAATCAGCAAATTGTCAGACTTGTCTTTGCCTTCCACGTGTACATTATCAACCGCCTCACTTTCTATCACCAGTGCAATCTCTGCTCCTTCGCTCGTTCTTTGCGATCCTTTCCGCGTTGAACTTTTCTGCAATTTAACAAATTATGTGTAACAAATTAATTAATAGTAAACTTAATTAGCAGAGAAAATTAAGGAACGATGAAGAGTTTACAATGAATTTAGGGCTCGAGTTGGAGTTGGAGCCTTTGTCGAAGGAAGTGGAGATCGTGTTTTTTACGTCGAGAGCGAGGAAATTTGAGGTATTTTCGTGGTTGATAATCATATTATCGGTAGAAGAAAGAAATGAGTTTAGAGGAAGAGGACGAGAGATTGAAATGAGAGACGAATCAAATTGAAACGGAGGGTCAAGTGGGAATTTCTTTGCTTTTACAAACGGTTTTCTATTTTGTTCACTTCCAGACTTGGTTCGACCGTTATTCTTTACAATTATTCCAATCAGCCAAACAAAAAAAAGGAACATATGCTTAGTAGTTTTAAATCAGGATATTGTTACGATTATGTTGGTACTCACATAGAACATACTTTTACTAAAACCTCGAAATTGTGAACAGTGAGAAGTAATTAAGGTTACACACTACAAATGTTGTTAAAAATGTAAAACGATGAGCAAGGACGAGTAAATTACAGTGCAAAGAATGGCAAAGGTGCGGAGTGGTTCGATTTAGAAGAGATTTACGTTAATTATGACTTCTTATCTTATTACTTTTGAGTTTTGGTTACACAACAAATTTTAATGGCTGATACAAGTGCTTAAAACTAACAAGAATACATATCTTTTCGAAAATAGAATTTGATCCTTGTAGAAGTTCATGAGATTCCCTATTTATAGCTATGAAGATCATATCTCGCATTGCTTAAATTGATGCCTTGGATGCTAAGTTTTTTTAAAATCGATTGCAATGTGTGATTTAGATGTGGCAAATTTGGACTCCTCATGGATGGAGTGGTCCGAATCGTGTTGGCTGAGAAGTCGTATTGCAGTGTCCTTGTGTCAAAAGAGCAGCATGGTGCAAAGACTGCTTGTTGTACAATGACGCTTTGGCCTGGTGGATAGAAAAGTAAAAAAAGAATAGTTGTGACACACTGATGCTTTTATCGGACGAACATTGCAGTTATTGTGCCTTCGTCATAAGAACGGGTTGGGGTCACCACTTGTGACATTCCCCATTTTAAGATATAAAAATAGACGCCGATGATGTTGTGGTCACCACCAGAATTATTTCTAAGCAATAAAGCTAGTTCAATATTATTTTGTACAACATTAAGTAAACGTAGCAGCTAAATAAAATTTCTATTACATCAAATTGTTTTACATAATTCATTACATCAACGTTAAATCTTTTCGCTTCTACGTTGGGGTAAATATATCAAAACATAAATAGAATGTCATACCCAACATATGAGGATACCGACATAGACACTTAACCAGTTATAATTTTTGGTTTTACATAGCGAAATTTCAAAATAACTTTTATTTGCAAAATAGGCTCCTGCTTCATCTTTTGCTTCTTTATTCGTTTTTCCAAAAGATACCTTTCTAATTCATGCTTAACGTACTCGAATTAATACCCGTGAGTTTATGGAAAATAATAAAGTTATGGGTCAGACATAAAGGCTGATACGAGTGATACTTTACCATAAACAAACAATCATATAGTGAGACCACACCGTTAAAGCAAGGAGCAAGTTTTCCCCTCACTATTCCAATCATCATCGATTATATCATGCTATGTAATAACATCATGTCATGAGCAAACATAAATCATCATAAGTGTGAGATTTCTTGCACATATGTTCGACTAGTTTCTACAGTCATTTCATTTTAAATTGCCACTCAGGCCTTACTTTTTCTAGTTCAATAACGATACTTGACACTTAAGGTTTTCACTTAGGTTATTCGTCTCATTTTCTCCTAGTTTTATCTAAACAAATAATTAGATTTCCACAAAGGCCTCGTACTATCTTCTCATATTTTGTCGTGAATAGACAGTTGGATACCATGCAAGCCTTAAACCATCATTCCCATATGTTATCGTGAACAGACAAGGTTTTGCACGTTACCAAATATAATGTCGTGTATTAGATATTTTGTAGCCACACATGACTTTCATTCATGTTACCAGATATAATGTCATGTTTTAGACATTTGTTAGCCACACGGGTCTTCCATCAACATTACGAGATATAGTATCATGTTTTAGACATTGGTAGCCACACAAGCCTTCCATCAACATTACCAGATATAATGTCATGTTTGGACATATTATTGCCACCAAGGCCTAATATTCCCACTTCCGTTGCCTCTAATGGCTCCGCTTATCATCACATGGCTATTAAGCTAAATCTCAATTTTTCATTATTTGAATAAGTTATTTAACCATAACTTATTAATCTTTATGGTCGTTTCATTTCCATGAAATTCTCATACTGCAAAAATTGACTCATTTACCTATAATTTCTTAACTCTATTAGCTATCTCATACATTGCAAGGCTATCACATGTTGACGTTAGGTTATCACAACTGATGTGTCCCTACCTGTCGTAGGTTAATCTTATAAGCCATCACAACTTGCGTGTTCAAGAGCCATCGCATGTTGAAACGGTTCAGACTATCGAAAGTTGGCACACCTTAGGGCTTTCGCTTGTTAACGTTACCATAACTATCACAAGTTGATACATATGGGCTATCATTAGTTGATTCCAATATAGCTATCATGTGTTCACTCCAACTTAGCCATAATAAGTTGATTCCAAACATAGCTATAACATGTTGACTTCAATGTATCTATCGCAAGTTGATCCCAAACATGGGCATCGCGTTGAATTCAACACAGTTATCGTCGATTGATCCCAAACATGGGTATCGCCTTGGCTTCCACTTATCTATCGTAAGTTGACATGGTAGTTTTGTAAATAATTTGAAAATTATTTTGTTTCCATTTCAAGTATTTACTTTTCACATAACCTGTATATGTGTCAAATATTCACTAGTTCTCTCATGCTTTTACGTTTTTTTATAGAACTTATTGATTCGTTCTATAATTACTTTGTTAATTACCATATGTAATTAACCCTTTTTTTAATAATTAATTCGTATGAATTCGAGGATGCATGATAAAAATCATGAAAATTCATTAATAACCCAAATTTTCTTATTTTACTTCTTGCAAAAAAATCCTCCCAAAATGAATATTTTTTATATTTAAAATAATTAATTTTTGAAATTAGGTATTTTCCAACATAAAATATTCATTTTAATGCCAATTAAATATCTGAAAATTCCAAAATTAAAAACACATCAACATAATATTATTCTACACATTATATAAAAGTTTCAAATGATTTAGAGAAAGTTCAATTCACATTTTACCTAAACACATCAAGTCATCGTCTTTACATCCCAAACATGTGCAAATATTATTTACATTAGTTCATTATCATTCAAAACACCACAAACACATATAATCCTCACCCATACAGTTTGAGAGATTTAAAGAAAGGATTTCTTATCTTTGGTTTGATTAATAGTTTTCTTAAGAATGAATGCTTCTTCTCTTTTCCCCTAGATTTTCCTCCTTCTTTCCTTGAAAATTTAGCTGTGCTAAGATCCCTGTTTTCTTTCTTTTAGTTTATGGAAAATAAGAGAATGAATGAGGGTATGGAGTGTAAGGGTATAGTACTAAGATTTGGGCTAATACCACGTTCTAGCTTATGCCTATTAAATCCCCAACTCCTCATCCTATATCCATTCACTGTCTTATTAATTTACTTGTCTTTATTTTTATCCCACAATTTAATTTGATTATTTATTTAATTAATTATTATTTTCTCATATGGTACTGCAAAATACGATATGTTACACTACCTCATTTTATGTGGGCAATTAGGAGCTTTTGTTAGAAATCTGTCTACTTACAACAAAATGAAGCTGGCAGGGGAATTGGTTGATGAGGATTCTTGATGAGAAAAGAAATGTGCAGACAAAACTCATTGGCGAACATGAGAGTTTAAGAGTTAGTCTTCTGCAGTTTGCTTAGTTAATAACGGACAAGGTGTGGAGGTGATCCAAAAGGAATCAAGAAATGTTGTCTGATAGGGTTTGCGGGTGACCACTGCCTTTGAGAAAGAAGCATAAAAGGTTCCAAACAAGGATCACTGCATAGACAAGTCTTAAGGCCAAGCTCATTATGGGATTAGCCAATTAGACTATGAGGGACATCAATCGACTCTTTTAAGCAGGACTTTGCTATATAACTTCAGGAATAATGGGCATGATTATATTTTTGCGACAAAACGAACAACATTTTACCCCCATGTTCACCTCTATGAACAGGGAAAAACTTATCTTATTCACAATAATGCGAATGGCATGTGGCGTGTTACTATTAGTTGTGACAATTCATGTCTCTAGATGGATTCAAAGATTTGACGTTTGATTTGATGAAACACTCGAATAATATCTTGTGGTCCAAATCATTTTCTGCTCATATCATCTGGTAGTTGAGATAAGAGACTATAATCTATAAAAGGAGGAGGGAATCTTTTCCATTATCTTTACATTTTCTTTCAGAAAATCCGCCATTAATTTTTTTTCAAACTCTCAGCAAAAATGATTTCCAACTTCTCATCACCAACTCCAAGCTATCAAAAGTAAGTTTTTTCTATCCCTACCCCTTTAATTCCTCTTTTTATTATTTTTTATGATGTCGAGATTTAATATTAGTTTCCTATTGTTATATATATATATATATATAGGATTTAATGTTAGCTTCCTTTTGTTATATATATATATATATATATATATATATATCATCGATACACCAAGGAGTTTTATTATAGTTTGATGATAGTGCAACTTGCTTGGTCGATTTTGCTCGTCTTGAGTTTTCCTTTAGTTTACCCTAAACAAACTCAAAAAAGTTAAATTATTGAATTTCCCCCTTCACTTAAGGAAGAAGACAATCGGTAGGATATTGGGTCTAAAGTAAAATTCGAAATAAGTAAACAAGCAGTGTGATTCGGCATTTATGTTAAGCCTTATAACAATTATTTAGGTATGTGAGAGGTGGTCGACCTTGTGCTTGCGAGACCTCTTGGGGAATACCGAAGTCTTGGTCAATAATCTCTATGCAGGAGGAATGTTTCCTTCGAGTCTAACGTGTTCCCTTAACTTTCCATTAGGTGGTTTAATAATTAGGTTGTACTTACCTTTATCATAAATGGTGAAGGATTGGAAAAGCTTTACCAAGAATGTCTCTATTTCTGGACGCCCCTTTGAAAGCAACCCCTCCAATTTGTAGGAGGACAAGGATAACCCTGTCAAAGCTCTCTTCAGGCATGGAGTCGCCAGCATTGTCCCTTTATTTCCATTATGAAGGGATAAGGCTAAGATTACCCCACAAAGCTACCTTCTCTGGGAGATCCTCATACATGAGATGTAACATCCCCAATTTTAAGATTCGAAAATAGACAAAAATGACGTTGCAGTCATCTTCAATATTATATTCTAGTGAAAAAAAGAAATTCGTTATCGTATTATTAACTTAAAGAGCAGTGAAAAAAAGAAATTCGTTATTGTATCATTAACATAAAGAGCATAGTAATTTTAAAATTATTCATAAAATATTTTCGTTCGTTTATTACAATTTCTATTATTTTTGTCCAAAATTGTAATAATTACAAAATAAGAATTTCAAGGGCGATATATGATGATTCTCCTTGAGTTGTCAAAGTCAGAGCTACAAATGGTAATAAGTCTCATCATTACATACATATAAGTAGTTAGGCTACACAACAGAATCAAACTTGATAAAAAAATTATTTTGCCTCTTTCAAGCCTTTGGAAACTTTATTCATCTGAAAAATGTGGATCCTTGCTCTCAACCTACTCAATGAATACCTAAGAGTTTAGAGAGAAATCATAAACTTCAGACCAAATAAGAAGTTGGGTGTGAATAATATTAGTTACCCTAAAATGAAATAGATATATAGCGAGACCATGCCATTAAGCGGAACGGGTTTTCCCTCACTAATATCTTAGCAAATAATAAATGTTAAAATTAACATTCATAAGATAGGATGAGGCAAGCATAACGCACTACGTTCTCCTAACCTACATGTAACCACAAAGGTTATACATAAATAAACATTATGCAGAAATGTGATTAAGGTGTATATATATATATATATATATATATATATATATATATGTTGATTAAATAGGGTTCAAGTGTCACACACTCCTTATGTGAAACAAGAGTTCCAGATAGTTAGGGAATTTGAATGAAAGGGTCCTATTTCAAACAAGAGTTGATTGAAAATTTAAAATATTTGTTTTAAATTAAAAACCAAAGGTAGTTTAAAATAATATGTATATATGAAAAGCAACGACCCGGAATTTTCGATCCTGAAAGTTCCAGATAGTTAGGGAAAAGAAGAAAGAGATAGAAGAAAAGGAAGAACAGAAACACCAACATCTCACATTCGCAGCGGATAAAATATAATAACTAATAATAACAGATATACGAAGGAAAACTATAATTGTCAAATTACACTTTAATATACCGGAGTTACAACATATATACAACACTGGACAGATACAATCAACATGTCTCAAATATACAACAATATATCACAGTGGAAACACTCCATACGTTCCTGCCATCTAGCTCGTCTCCTGAGCTCCAGAACGTCCTTACCTGAAAAAGATGTAATCTCGGGTTGAAAATAGTCCAGAGCCAAACTGTTCAATTCCCAATATCCATCCCCATCAATTCAATTTAAATTTCCACTTCCATTTAAATTGACTCAATTTCAATTTAAATAACTTTAGTTTCCATTGAACTTGATTTAATTCCAATTCAAGTTAACTCGATTTCTTTTCAAATTCAAATTAAATTCCATTTGATTTTGAACCTATTCAACTTTAATTACAATTCCAAATTGTTCAAATCAAATTGGACTAACTTCAAATTGAGTCCACTTCAATTTCCAATCATTTTAATTTCTGTTCGAATTAATTCCAATTTCCGTTTGAATTTGAACTCATTCAACTTCAATTTTATTTCAAATTAATCCAATTCAAATTTTACATTTGAATTTTTAAACTTATCCATCTTCAATCACAATTCCAATTAATTCAAATCAAATTCAATTTGAACTAATTCAACTCAAATTTCAAACTTAAATCATCCTGAATTATATAAATTCGAGTTAAATTTTTAAATGTTGATTTAATCCTTCAAATCAAATTAACTTATATCCTTAAACCATTTAATTCTGAATCCAAATTCCATTTTTAACCTATTTCAAAGTTCAGATAATAATTCAATTCCTTTTCACTAATTCGTTGAAATTCAATTTATCACCAAATTTCAATTTTGAAACCAAACCTTTGAAGTTTATCTTAAACTTCCAAATCTTAATTCCAAAATGATTCCAATTTATATTAATAATGGATATATTACCATACCCCATTTCTCTATTCATTTAAACAAATCCAATTTCAGCTTAAAGATTATTAATAACAACAGGATGGTATCATTCAAATTATTTTAAAATATCCATCCATTTCCAATTTCCAGATCTCAAACACATTTTGAGATCACACAAACTCCCAATTCAAATTAACCATTTAACTTTCCAAGTTAAATCCCAATTTCACCTTGAAATTTTCAATTCAAGTTGCTTGTTAACTCATTTAACTTTTCCTAAGTTAAATTCAATTCAATTTACTTCAGTCAACATAATTCAATTTGAACTTCCATTTCAAATTTTAAACTTCTCATTAATAATCTTCCCACTTCAAATTTTTCAAATTTCTATTAATATTCTTTCTTACTTATAAGTTCAAAGTCTTATACCACTTTGGGTTTTCACATCACATTCCAAGGGAAATTCAAAACTCAACCTTAGAGCTTATTCGAAATTTATTCCCTTTACACACCAAGTTACATTAATTTTTAACCACCTTTGGTTTTTAATTCAAAACAAATTCCTTTAATTTTGCAAACAACTCTTGTTTGTAACAGGACCCTTCATTCAAATACATTAAGTAACATTATTTATCATTTCTTTATCTCTTTGAAACAATTTTCAAATTCTGGATCCAGATTTAAAATTTCAAATTTAGATCACCTTCAATTCCAATTAATAAGTTATACTTACCATAATGTTTTACTTTTCTAAAACATTTCATTTGCTTACTCATTAATACACATTTTATTATCAAACACAACAATCATTTATGACAATAACCAAGACTATCATATCTGAAACCAATCCATTATTATCTTATTCTGAAACTCTTATCCAAATTAAAGATTTCAATTCCAGTTTGAATCTATTTCAAATTTATCTTTATTCAATTTAAATTTGGTTGTATTTCTATTACCACTTAATTCTTATTATTACTTTTAGTTCAATTAATTTAACAACCAGTCACCTTAATTTTTATTTAGAAAGAAATATTGCTTTATATATCAAAATATAATCTTATATAAAAAATCATTTATTTTTAAAACATTTAAAATCATTATATATGAAAATAATAAGTACAATCTCATATATATATACACACACACTCAACTCATTCTAGCGTACCATTGACCCTATCCTTAATGAGTACGCCCACAAGAGCCAAGGTTCTACCAATCATAATGATCTTGACTCGACCTTCGAAAATCGGCACCCGTACTTCACTTGTACTTGAATGTCGCAGATTCAAACACCGAATCTGGTTCGCCGTAGCTTATAACACATTAAGTATAACAACACATCGGAAGAAAATGAACAATATCATATAACTCCAATGATACAATATCCAATGATATACAACAATGATCACAAATACATATCAGAGATCTACAACAACATAGCGGAAACACAAAGGCACCAGCAGCGAAAATAACTTGAACTCTAAATGGAACTCCAATATCTGCAACTTCTCACAAATCTCTAATCCAAAGATAGTTGAATTGTATTGTACTTCTCCTCTCTTATTAAGACTAAAAACTATTAAATTCTGAAAATATTTTTAAAATCGATATTCTGATAAAATAAACATATTTTGTTTACAACACATAGTCTAAAGAAGATCAGAGAAGGGAAATTTGATTTTTTTTTTCAAATTTGAATTCTGTAAAACCTGGAACATAACTCTGTGAGTGTGTGTGTGTGTATATATATCAGTCTTTCGAATCGAATGAATCCTGGTTTCATGATTAAAATTTGGATTATTATTAACAACTAGGATTTTTTATAGAACAATCTCGATTTTTAAGTAAGTATTTCGAGTGGGATTGCATCTTGATCAGCAAAGGGGTTTCAAGCGAATTCTGATGATCGACGGATTTAGGATGCTCGGGATTCTGGTCAAAGATAGCTCGGGAAGCAAGGATAATGGAAAATTTGGTAGGAAAGATTTCAGCATGCCGTGGTGGCACAACGAGTAGGAAATAGGGTTTTGGGAACCTGTTGGGTTCGATGAAGAATCAGGATCATTGTGCCGGCGAGGATGGATCGGGTGTGATCGGGGGAAGTGGGAATGGTGAGTGGGACAGTGATGAAGATTTTGGTGGGTCGTCACAAATCCTCACCCATATAGTTTGGAAGGTTTAAAGAAAGGATTGCTCGTCTTTGGTTTGATTAAACTTGATTAGTTTTCTTAAAAATGAATGCTTCTTCTCTTTTCCCCTAGATTTCTCTCTTTCTTTCCTTGAAAATTTAGCGGTGCTAAGATCCCTATTTTCTTTCTTTTAGTTTATGGAAAATAAGAGAATGAATGAGGGTATGGAGCGTAAGGATATTATACTAGGGTTTGGACTAATACCATATTCTAGGCTATGCTTATTAAATCCCCAACTCCTCATCCTATATCCATTCACTATCTTATTAATTTATTTGTCTTTAAATTCATCCTACAATTTAATTTGATTAATTATTTAATTAATTATTTTTTCTATATTACGGTACTGATAATGAAGCTGGCAGGGGAATTGGTCGATGAGGAGTCTTGATGAGAAGAGAAATGTGCAGACAAAACCCATTGGCGGACATAAGAGTTAGTCTTCTGTAGTTGGCTTAGTCGATGGCGGACAAGGTGTGGAGGTGATCCAAAAGGAATAAAGAGATGTTGTCCGATAGGGTTTGCGGGTGACCACTGCCTTTGAGAAAGAAGCGCAAAAGGTTCCAAACAAGGATAATTGGGTAGACAAGTCTTAAATCCAAGCTCATTATGGGATTAGCCAATTAGACTACGAGGGACATCAATCGACTCTTTTAAGTAGGACTTTTTATTGAGCTTCAGGTATAATGGGCATGATTATACTTTTGCAAGAAAAATGAACAACATTTTACCCCCATGTTCACCTCTATGAACAGGGGAAAACTTCACAATTAATGCGAATGGCATGTGGCATGTTACTATTAGTTGTGACAATTCATGTCTCGAGATGGATTCAAAGATTTGACATTTGATTTGATGAAACACTCGAGTAATATCTTGTGGTCCAAACCATTTTCTACTTATATCATCTGATGGTTGAGATCGGAGACTATAATCTATAAAAGGAGGGGTTACCTTCTCCATAATCTTTACATTTTCTTTCAGCAAATCTGCCATTAAATTTTTTCAAGCTCTCAGCGAAAAATGATTTCCAACTTTTCATCACCAATTCCAAGTTATCAAAAGTAAGTTTTTCTATCCCTACTCCTTTAATTTCTCTTTTTATTATTTTTTATGATGTCGGGATTTAATGTTAGTTTCCTTTTGTTATATGTATGTATGTATGTATCATCGATACGCCAAGGATTTTCGTTATAGTTTTATGATAGTTCAACTTGCTTGGTCGATAGTTTGCTTTTGCTTCTCTTGGGTTTTCCTTTAGTTTCTCCTAAAAAAACTCAAACAAGTTAAATTATTGAATCTCCACTTAAGGAAGAAGACAATCGGTAGGATATTGGGTCGAAAGTAAAATTTGAAATAAGTAAACAAGCAGTGTAGTTGGGCATTTATGTTAAGCCTTATAACATTGATTTAGGTATGTGAGAGGTGGTCGATCTTGTGCTTGCGATACCTCTTTGGGGCATACCGAACATTTGGTCAATCATCTCTATGCATGACGAATGTTTCCTCCGAGTCTAATGTGTTCCCTTAACTTTCCATCAGGTGGTTTAATAATTAGGTTGTACTTATCTTTATCATAAATGGTGAAGGATTGGAAAAGCTCTACCAAAAGTGTCTCTATTTTTGGATTCCCCTTTGAAGGCAACCCCTCCAAGTTATGGGAGGACAAGGATGACCCTATCAAAGCCCTCTTGAGGCATGGAGTTGCCAGCATTGTCCTTTAATTTCCATTATTAATGGATAAGGCTTAGAGTTCCCCACAAAGCTACCTTCTCTGGGAGATCCTCATATATGAGATGTAACATCCCAAATTTTAAGACTCAAAAATCGACAATAATGATATTGCAGTCAACTTCAATATTATATTCCAGTGAAAAAAAGAAATTCGTTATTATATTATTAACATAAAGAGCTTAGGAATTTTAAAACTATTCATAAAATATTTTCTTTCATTTTTACAGTTTCTATTATTTTTGTCCAAAATTTTAATAATTACGAAATAAGAATTTCAAGAGTGACATTTGATGATTCTCCTTGAGTGGTCAAAATCAGAGCTACAAATGGTAATAAGCCTCATCGTTACATACATATAAGCAGTTAGGCTACACAATGGAATAAAACTTGATAAAAAAATTAGTTTGCCTCTTTCAAGTCTTTGGTAAGCTTTTATTCATCTGAAAATGTGGATCCCTACTCTCAACCTACTCAAATGAATATCTAAGAGTTTAGAGAGAAATCGTAAACTTCAGACCAAATAAGAAGTTCGGTGTGAATAATATTAGTTACCCCAAAATGAAATAGATATATAGCGAGACCACGCCATTAAGCGGAAAGGGTTTACCCTCACTAATATCTTACCAAATAAAAAATGTTAAAATTAATATTCATAAGATAGGATGAGGCAAGCCGAATGCACTACGTTCTCTTAACCTACATGCAACCATAAAGGTTATACATAAATAAACATTATGCAGAAATGTGATTAAGATGGGTGTATATATATATATATTTGTTAAATATGGTTTAAGTGTCACACACTGCCTATGTTGTATTAGCCGTTTCTTTTTCTTGTGTTACTTACACATTCCATTAATGGTAAAATACTCGAATATATTTTTCATAGGACCACTATAATCCTATCAGTTTCCATAAGCCAACTAAAAACCTATCAAGTGGACTCAAACCAAAACTAGGTGAAACTACGTCTTCTGTTCTTATAAGGATACAATGATATCCCTATGAAAAAAGGAAAATATAATGAGATCCTCACTTGATCCTTGGATGTGTACACAAATTTTTTAGCCTCAACATTTGTAAAGCCTTACACATTAGGATCATTGACCATTATAACCGAGGAGCTAAGTCAATTACAGTGTGGGACACTACTCCAACACTAGTCCCACAAAACTTAACCTAGTTTTGTATACATCTAACTAGTCATTTATCTTGATCATTTTTAAACAACCTAACCCACATAGATCTTTCTAATCTCTTGCATGCATTTTGAACCAAGAGATCAGCCTGACCAAACTCAACAATTGAACAACCTTCCATGTTTATCAATCTTCAATTCTAATTTCATTAATGTTTGGTGGTTTTATATAAGTGAACATATCAAGAGTACATTGGAAATAAATATAACTAATCAAATATGAAGTTAAATATATAAAGTCATTAACATAACTACAACAATGTTAATATGTTCCATTATAGCCATTCGTGCATATGTCACACATAAATAACATGCAGTTAACTACTTATAAACTCAAGTATTTATAGTTAAATATGCTTCATAATGTTTCAGCTTCAACAATTGCATTTCCACTTTTTCTTTAAAAACTTCTCGATTTTTTATTTAAAGTTATCGAAACCTAAACTTTAGAATTATAGAAAGCACGACTATTTATCGAAACTTAAACTTCATAGTGGGAATGAATGATATATAATATATTTTAGGTAGTATCGCTATCTCTCTTCAAACATACATTTACAGGAAATTATTGTTAAGGACAAAATTTCACAGCTTTTTAGCCTCAAGGACAAACCTTCAATATTTTATCCTGAAGGACAACTTTCTGTAGGTATCAGTTTTTAGTTATTGATAGCAGTTTTTAGGTATCAGTTTGTAGTTATCGGTAGCAGTTTTTAGGTATCAGTTTTTAGCTCGGTATCAGTTTTGTTGTCCTTATTAATAATTTTGGAAAATGTTTGTCCTTCTGAATAATTTTTAGAAGAATGTTTGTCCTTGTGGTAAAAATATTGAGGTGGTGTCCTTGAGGCAAAAAATATAGAAATTTTTGTCCTTTTAAATTAATTCCCCCATACATTTATAGGTTATTATAATTAGCATACAAGCAACCAAATACATAACCAGCAGAACCAATAAATCAACAAAATCAAATCAATCAACAACAGACAATAAATAGCAAACAATAACTAGCAACAATGAAATAGTAGCAAGCAACAATAAACAAAAAAATAGAAGGTAACAACAACAATAATTAATCAATAACAAATAACAACTAGCAACAATAACAATAGCAAGCATGCAAAACAACAAAATATTCAAAAATAGTCTATACTGACATGCATAGCAACCATCAATGGCAAAAAATGTGAGACTATAAGCCCCAAGGAGTCTGTTCGACCTCCAAGGTGGACAAATGCTTAAGTGGTGTAACTCCTTTCATAAATACAATACACGAAAGACTATTACACTTCCCGTTATGAAAAATAAAACATATATGATATGCCAGATCATCAAGTCTCAAAAATCTTGAATAAATGAAGTGAACTAAGCTTCAATTTTTCCTTCCCTTTGAACAGAACACATTCTCCATAGGAGAAAACTCTATTAACTAAATCGTCGTTAAATGACGATCTACAAATGCTTAGGTTCATTCAAGTTCAAACAAACCTCAATAGTACAATGTTGATAAGGATAATATACTAGGTATATCGTGATGCTCATCTAAGAAAATATCCCGTCACTTAGAAGATTATCTAAATCTTCACAAAACTGGTGAAGAAGTCCTTTCTCGAACAACCGTAAGAACCTTTAGCTAAACTATATTATAGTTCAACAACAATAAAGACCATCCAAAATAACGTACAATGCCCAATCTAATCTTTTGTTCACTCACATGATTTCCTTGTTAAAATAGGATCGGCCACCTAACTCCTCTCATACAATCTTTGATCCGGTTTCTTGATCCGACCACTGAAATTTCCTTGTATAACTAGAGTCGTATTTTGGAAATCTCTTAGTCATCTCAAGAATACAACTCAAGCGATCTCCTTTAAGAATCGAGTAAAAACCCTTGCCAAACTAGTTCAAATCACCGAGAAATTCCACGCTTGAACTAGGGATTAAGAATGAGTACGTGAGTGGACCGATCCTTAGGAAATACCTTTATAGCACATAAGATTACTCCCACCGCCTAAGGTTTCTAACATAAGGACAGACACTTCTAATTCGAATGACTCAACAAAAAATGTATAAGTCACCCATTCGGTTCTTACTCATTTCTGGGCAATCATCGATCCTACTTAGATACAAAATCTAAGTCACACTTCATCCACCAACCCCACTCAATTTGAAAGCTCATGCATCAAGTTTTAATGGAAGCTCTCCTGATTCCTACGTCTTAGCTTAACATCCAATGTTACCACATAAGATTTATTATTATAGAGGAATTAACCTACACCACGAGGGGTCAAGTTTAGTGTATGACTAAGCAATACATCCCGAATCCATGCATTAAGACCCTATGCAAGCTTCCTTACCAATTTCATAGAGTGATAACCATCTTCATTTTAAATTTAGACAAAAGGTTAAATTGGGTAACACGCTTCTTTATGGATAAGCTGCTGTACTGCAAAAGGATGAAATGCTTAAGCTGCACGTCCCTTTCGATCTCAAAAATAAAAAGAGACTCTAAGTGACTTCTAGAATCGATCCAAGTCCTAACATGCTCGTTAACCCCATCTACTTCTTTGCCTCAAGGGCTACACAACCTCCAACACCTGCCGCAGGTGCTGCAATATTTGCAGATGGTGAAACATCCCATGCAGTATCAAATTAGTCTCTGAACCAATCAAGCATCTCAAATTGCCAAACTTACAATTGCTCATGCACCCCATTAGCTCACAGAGATAGCCTTAAATAAAGACACCTTTGCCACCAGTGACTAGATAAATCAAAATTCAGCAGATAAATGGTGTATGCAATATTATATAGTAGAAAAATACAAGTATGCTCTCTTAATGTATCTCCAACTACTAGATTGCTTAACTCAAACTGGTCTACTTGGTCCCAAGTGTTGAGCCTAAGCTTTGATACCAAATGTAGTGACCGGCCCTTCATAATACCTTGAATCAATGTTGAATGACAATGTCTGACCTTTGAATATTACAAATGATAGATCATCAATGTAAAAATTAAAACTAAACATCATACTAAGGTACGTCGATGCAATCTCATAATGGAAGTTAACATATAATATATTGAATATACATGAATATAACAGGATAAACAATATACAAAATATTGCACTAGAAACTGATAAATAAATATCAATATAGAAAATCAGAATACAATATTTGATATCACAAGTCTCATATACAAAATTGCATGTCTACCATGTACTACATCAATAATAGGCACACATATCCCATACGATGAGCTCACGCCTCCAAAATGTTTCTAATGTCTTGCAAGCCTATCCCAAAGCATATGACTCTCAAACTACTCAGTCAAATACCCGAAAATTTTCATGACATAAATAGAGAAAGAAAAATTGAAGGTCAAACATAAAGCCCGGTGTGAGGGGAACTATCTCAAAATACTCTATACCAAATTATATACAAAGAAACATGAAACTACTAAGGCAAGGCTGATCCTTTCCATGAACGTAGATTAGGTGTAATCCATACTGTCTATAAAAAAGTAAAGTTAACCAACCCAAAAGAAGGAAATCATATCATAATCTTCTCTACTTCTATCATTAACAAGTCGCACAACTAATATAATGTGATTGTCATAAAACGACATACTATGGTACAAGTAACCTAATCTGTACTATTATATTGTAACTGAGTTAGATTTCAATAGCTCCTAAGCCTCCTTCCATTTCGCATAAAATTTTGAGATGAGCCGTCACCCGCGCATGTGCCTTTTCATCCTCTTCTTTACCCTTCCTTCCGCCATCTAAACCCCAAAGTTTTCTTCTCCCCTTCTTGATTACAGTAATGGAAAATTACATGAAAAGCCTTCATCGGTCCATTTATTTATCCTTCTCGTTCAAGGCTCCATCTACCTCTATCACCCTTATTTCCATTAATTTTAACTATGGTACCATGCTTCTAAAATCCTAGAGGCAATTAGTAATTTTTCAATTTTCATTTTAATTAAAAGAAATCATTATTTGCTCATTGATCTTCTTCTGTACTTGAAATTCCTGCAGTCGTAGATACATCTCCTGCTTAGTTGTTGCTATTTACTCCTGTCGCTCTCCAACATGCTTTAGGTATTTTCATATTTTCTTCTTCTATATATTTCTCTGTTTACAATATGTTACACTTAATCCAAGCCCTAATCCTGATTTCAGTTTTTAATTGATTGTCCATTTATTTATCCTTGGCGTTTAGAGCTCCATCTACCTCTATCACCCCTATTTCCATCAATTTTAACTATAGTATCGTGCTTCTCAAACCCCTAGAGGCAATTGGTAATGTTATCATTTTTATTTTTAAATAGAAAAAATTCATTGTTTGCTAATTGATCTTCTTTACTTGGTATTCCTGCAGCACGTAAATGCAAGTCCGCCTTTACTGTCGCTCTTTACTCATGCCGCTCTACAACATGCTTCGGGTATTTTTCGATTATGTTCTTCTATCTATTTCTTTTATCGAAATATTTTTTACATTTAATTCAAGACCTAATCCTAATTTTGGTTCTTAATTGATAGTATTTGGTCAACTTCAAGTGCTATATGGTTCATAACCTTATGTCATATGTGTATGCTTAGGTTGATTATGAGAGAGATAATTCACGTTTCCAAAGGGTGATGATTTCATATTGAAAATTTTGCATAGAGACCATGGTATACTTAAGTCAACATGTGTAAGGTAATCAGGTTTCCTTTCTATTTTAAAATACATAATTATTCAATTAGAAGATGAATGTGTAAATATCAATATATTATATTCTAATTATAGAAATATGATTGTTCTTTTAAGAATTAAAATAACTAATCAAGGGCATCTAACTCATTTTAATTTCATGTTTAGATCATACAATCCGCTAGGTATTACTTGAAAATTAGTCTATGCTCTTTCGATTGTGGGGAATTGAAAGCGCATTAATTATACTCGACACTATGGCGAAATATTTTACTTGATCTGAAGAATAGCATGCATGCTGATATAAAGTATTCGTAGTTGAAAAGCTTGCAAGAAGAAAAAATAACATTCCCTTCTAAATATTGACCTTGCAGCCTATTGACACATTGGAAGATATAAAGTGCATGCATTTCCACATTAGATTTGTCACAATGTTGTGCCCATTCATGCATAATTTGTTATGATAAGATTTTCATTTGGGTACCACTTTGTGCCAGCCACTAACAATTGCAATCAACTAACACTGCTTTGAATATTTGTTACAGCTAATGACATTATATTACAACACATGCAAACCATTGATTGTAGAATGTTGTTAATGTTTAAAATTCTTACATCATCACGTCATACCAGCTATAAACAAGTAGTTAAATTTGACAATGAAAACCATAAAATTATAGCAGAATTTAAATGATAATTTACCATAAATGGATGTCTTTTAGAATAGTAATAGGCAGTTGATTGGTCAACTACCAAATTTTCTTTATTTGCTTTTCTATTTTAGTTGTAAATATGACCTGTTCTTACATACATGTCGCATTATTTGGATGTTAAAGAAAAAACATGTGGAGCCGTATTTTTCTCCTATTGAATGTTAAAATTTTCATTTTGAAATGTATACATTATTTGGATATCCATTTATCTTTACCTTCTTTATTGTCACCATATTTTGTAAGTTTTATGAATTTCAATAAAAACCATTTTTGTTTTGTTTTGACATATGATAATAATTTACAAGTTAGATCATATATTTGTAGCAGAGTTTGAACTTACTAAATTTTAGAAATAGGAAGCATGTTTGGAAATCGTAGGTGTTATATATGTTAAAATTCTGTTGATAATTGTTTGAATGACTATTGATTTTTCCTCTCCATATAAATGCATTCAATGAAACATCTATCACAATAGCTGGTTTCTTAAAATTACAGGATTGAACTTATTTCTATAGGTAAATGGTTCTTCAATATTGAAGTGTGTCTTGTCAGATATCCTTTAAAAATATATATGTTTTAATACTGGTTTGGAATATATATATATATATATATATATATATATATATATATAAACAGGATTTTGGCATGTTTTACATGTATGTGATGATTTTTTTTCTTATTCATCTATAATTGGAGTCCTTATGATGGTCTTTTACTCTTATAGCTATTATTATAACTGTCAGTTGCCAAATGTTATATTTTCATATAGGATTAATGTAATGGTTGATTTATTATATGAAGCTATCTACATCAAACTTTACATTTTTCAATTTAGTTCATCTTCATTTTAACTTTTTGCACTATTTTCTCATGTGCATTGATACACCATTGTCAAAATGTGTTGTGGTAGATTTCATAGATTTTAGACACAATCGTAACTTGAAGTTTTAAATCATTGATAATTCTTTAATGCATGGTAAATTAATAGGTCGTCATAACAAATTCTTCTACAAAGGCAAAATACTATAATAATCCAAAATATCTTTTCACTTTATGCAGTTTTCCTTTATTTCACATAGTTGGTGAGTTGTTATATTTATCCTTCTATAATTTTTCCCATTTCCCAAATGGCCTAAAAGGATCAAGATGTGTTTATCAATTTTAATCATAAGTTATAGCAACATATATTGGAGTAATTTCTTATCCCAATTCTATGAGGTTTTGATGTTCTTTTGCAAGTTTCATATTTTAGCAAGTTATGCTTTTTTAGAGTACCATGTATAAAACAAATGCATCGTGTTTATTGCCTCCATTACATCTTTTTTGCACGATTTAGGCTATACGCATATGGTCAAGTGGCATGAATAATTATACAACTGAGATTACTATGTATATTATGGTTTCATGATTTTTTTAATTCTTAAATTCATGCTAAATATTTTGTCTGGACATTCATACAACAAAAAACTATGTTTGTGATGTAGTTTCACATAAAACAACATTACAGTTGTAAAAAGTGTAGTTAAGGTAGGTGAAAATAGGCACAAAACGCATCTATTGAGCCTTTTAAAACTCAAGGCACAAATGTTAGTAAAGTGCAAAAATAACGCAGAAAATCTCTGAAGCGCAAAAAGAACCAGAGTAATAAAAAGCGCGCTTTTTCAATGCTTTTAAAAAAAAAATTAAATTGTTGTTGTAGACTTAAATTGAACAGCTTTTCGACTACTAATTTTGGTTTGTAATGTGAACATATGACGTTTTAGTTTCAAAATTGCATGTATATGCAGTTTTTTATTATCAAAACTGCTTATTCACTTATGGTTTTAGTTACAGTTTTCATAGTGCAGCAGTAGAAAAAAGCGCATTTAAGGTGCATAAAAAAGCGTAAGGTGCAAAAAAACACAATGCATGTTGCGCTTTTTTCTGCCTTTTCACCTTAACTATTTCGATAGTAAGTGCTCCTACTATTTTAAAAATATCATTCATTTGGTATCTAAGAACAGATTTACAAGTGGCACACAATGAGCCTTTTAGCAGAATACTTATCATAAAAAAAATGTTGTGAATTTTTGGAGGAGCAATAAATGAGGATGTACAATCTTACTAGGATCTACTCATCAAAACATCACCAACTCCAGCAGTGGAAGGTTATTTGGATTAAAACTAGAATAATTTTAACTTTGTTTTTTTTTGTTACACTTCAGTTATGCTTATTATCCTTGTACATGGAAACTGGTGGCACGATAAACAGAAGACTATTTTTGTATGGGTTTTCTAATTTATATTTGTACGGATCCAATATGCACAATTGAGAATCCTTGCCGTCAATCCTAATCTAACTGTGGCCCTAAATAATACTTCTTTCTGAACAAAAATGAACCGCTATCATGAAAAATGCGCCATTTTAAAATTATTTTTTTAACACAATGTGTTTTTCCTCTTTTCAGGCTCGCATGATTATACGTTCAATATAAATATTCAAACGTTGCTTCTACGTATGCACATTCTTTCACACTATGAACACTTATCTGTTTTTTAGAATCTTTATGTAATAAAATTGTGAATTATACTGCTAAAGTACATTAGTTTATACCTGCATCAAAATCATTACTAATTCAGTTATATATATGAACACACTTATCTTTGGACTTTCATATTATCAACCTACTTAACATGGAAACATACCAAGTGCAAGTTAGGTAATGCAACAGTTTATTGAAAATAAAACATCAAAATTCATATTTATAAGGTTCACATGAACCTAAACCCAAACTACAACTCAAATCTCTACCTGTCTTACATTTCGCCTTTTAATATGAGATTTTTCAATCTAAGATCAAATGCGAAATCAGATCAAGCTGTAAGTTCAAATTGCCGGCTATATTACATTAATGCCTTAGGTATTTCTCATATGACAGTTAAATTTGTTCTCCTTCCCACTAGAAAAACCATGTAGAAATGGATCTTCTAAGGAAATTTGCATTAGTTGGACGTCTAAACGAATTAGGATAAAGAAATGGTAAGAGGAAGAATAAAGGGTAGCAAAATGAAAGCAAAATTATTACTCAAGGAAAATCTTTCAAAAATGTCCAAAAATTCGTATATACCGATATATGCATAAGTAGATTATTAATACACTGAGGATGTAATAAACTGTATAATTTTTTCTTTACTGGATTAGATGAATACTATTAGCCTTAATGACTCTCTTGCTTCCTTTTTTTCTCACATCATTGTTTCTGTTGACTTATTCTGCCTTAACTTATGGTATAGTACTAAATCATTTGTTTTTTTACTAACCTTTATAGCCGTCCTTAACATTTTCTGACCACTTCTTATGTTTTATTCCTGCAGGATAATGGATTTCACGTGCTGTAGCATTTTGTATAATTGCAAAAATGATTCGGTGTTCCCCAATTTCAACAAACGAAGGATGCTTTCCATTATTTGAACCTCTCCCAATTTTCATTTGTTTTTTCGTTTTAGTGTTCTGCAAATAACATATACAGCTCACAAATGCATTCTACACTATTACTATTATTATTGATATTACCTATTTTATATATTAATCTCCATGTTCAACTATTTTGGCATGTGTTTACTGATTCCTGCTTATTTAGATTCATTATTTTCTCTATGTCATTGATCCAAAACGGATACTTCTTACTTTATAATTCAGCAGTTTAAAATAATAGTGCATTTTATACCAACTTTTTACAATTCAACTGTTATAATTCACAAGTCCACGACACTTTGTACAAATTTTTTAGCTTAGTCTATTTTCATGTTGGATTTTATACTAATAATGCATGGTATAACTCTATGTACTGTCTTTGCCTATGAACTGTAACAATAAGATTATTTATTTTAGTTAAATCATATAACTCCTACAAAAAATGAACATTTACCGATAATTGCAAAAACAAATATAGCTATAACGCGTGTGCGTAGCACAGGTTTGCACTAGTATATTAGTGAAAGGGATATAAAGATATCACAATATATGTCTACCATACAATATTTAATAATAATAACTAACTAACTACTAACATGCACAATCCTAACAATAAACAACAAACTAAGAATAGAAACTAACACCCGTCATTGCTGATGGGTGAAGTCCACTAACAATATCTAACATGGTCCAATGATCTCCATCTAGGATCCAAAATAAATAGAGTCAGTACCTAATTGTACTATAGACCCCAAGCCGCATCCAGTGAGATCGAACTCATGTTGATCTCATCGTGCCCTATGCCAAAATATGAATATCCACAACTGATACCTATGCCGAATTTCCATTAGCTACTAAAGAGACCTATCAAGAGCAATAACTATATTATGGAATCCTTTAAAAACCAACATCTCAAAAGAAGTTGGCATGTAGGTCCTATCGCAACACCCAACATACTACAGAATAATATATATGACCTAATCTAGACTGACATCACAGCCATTCTCCACCTCTGCTTCGAAACCGCGTATGTAGGTCATGCACCTTAATAGTACAATGATTCCTTTTGTGAAACTAATATCATCCATATCCCAAGCTTCACCTTGTATCCCACACCTATGTGGACCTCGTGGTACCTTCTACCAAAATACAAATATATATAACTGATACCCTGTCAAATTGTCATTAGCTACCAAAGAGACCATTAATAGCCACTACTATATTGTGGATTCCCCTAAAAACCAGCATCTCAAAAGAAGTTGGCTTGTAGGTCTTGTCACAGCATCCAATCATACTATGAAATAACATATGATCTACTTTAGACTAGACTCCGAAACCACATATGCAGGTCATGCGCCTCAATGGTAAAATGGATTCCTTTTACGAAATTGATATCATCTGATTGTCTATGGATAGACAATCCAAATTCAAGTTATTCCATGCTATTAAACTTCATTAAAACTCCGAAGCCCATCAAGATAAAACATTTCCATAGCTTTTCCCGAGCAAAACCAAAAACTTTGCAAGCCCAAAAATTTCTTTAAAACTCGAAACACAAAAGCTGGATCCGATCCTCAAAATGATTTCTTTTGCCAAAGCTCTACCAATACGTGTAATACCTAATATAAGACCAATATCATTCATCAAAACATATGTAACCCAAGGTCAAAGCCAAGGGACATGAACTAACTCGGCTCAATCATACATGCTCCCTAGATGTGATCGTCCAACCAATCATTGCACTGATACCATATCCGAATAACAATCACATACATATCACTTTTCATTGCATCTGCTTTTCCGAATATCCCAAAGTCTTCCTGAAGTCAAGACAAAGCATAGCGCCAACCCATGCTCGTAACCAAGGAAGAAACCCTCGTCAACTTTCCTATCAATTATATTCTAGCTCAATATCACTTAATTCTTTGATTTAAATTAAGGTTAACTATGATTAAGTCTTCAGATTATTATATAGCTCATGTATATTATTTCTATATATATTTATGTATACACATATATCTCTAACTATTTCTTATGGTCCAAAGTTAATAATCATGCATCTGTTTGAGTTTGGTACTAACTCCTTGCCTTCATGTACTCCTCCTATTTGTACATGCTCTTCATACATGACCGTAAAACCGATCTCTGTCTCGATCTCATATTTGATTAGCTCTTGGTCATTGTCTCTCCTAATATTATTCTCATATAGGAGTAGTCTATGCCTGCATTCCTTGTCTCAATCGCTTCCTCGACCACTTGCTCCAATGCCTTGTTGATCACTACTGATCACTTTAACGTCACTTTAATTTCACATCCTATTAGTATTAAGATATATAATACTATCTCAATCACTAATCCAACAAAAAATTAGAGTTTAATCAATTTATAGCTACATTATGAATTAATATCAACTCTATCTAACGCTATTTAATACAAGTACAACACCATAATTATAAATAGAGATCTTAATCAATCGTCCTATATATATATATATATATATATATATATATATATATATATATATATATGATAAATTACATATGTATTTCTATCACTAACACAATTACAGTATTAGATCAATTAATTTACAACTATGTTATAAATTAATATCAAATCCATATAACTCTATTCAATACGAATTGAACATAATATTTATATATACGGGACCTTAATCAATTATCTCGATTATCTATTTGAACCAATCCAATTTAAAAGGGAAATAATTACCTATATATATTATACATATTCTAGGTAATATTTTTCAATATATATAATTACAGGGATTTATACTAAACTATAAATACAAAGCTATAATTCTGCTCACTAAACTATAATTTCTCGAGTGCCCAATTCCAATCCAACCCTATACCATGTTATTGATAATCACACTACGAGTGCAACGACAAAGACCGCATCCTAATTGGACCTTGTATGAAAGTGATATGAATTTTATAATAATACGAACTAAAAATTGTTAATTAATTAACTTAATTAACCCACTAATTATTTTAATTAACTTTAATCACCTTCCCTAAGTTCAAATTACCGCCTAACACATTGCCGAGACTTCACACCACCACAGACTTCACCAGAGGCCATCAGATCATCGTCGACCCCCTACACCATGCTCACCTCCCCATGTTGAGTCCAACAAGCACCACCAAGACACCTTTGACCAACTCTTGCTCATCGCGACCCTTATCCCAAACCCTTAACCAAACGTTGACTTCGCCCCTATGACACCTCAGTCATTTATGGCCTTTGCTACCATCGACAAGCTCCTCACCATGCTAAGCCGCTTCTTTATATGTCCTCCATTCCAACTTCGATGCTACATCCCCATACCCAGCCTATTTCTCCACCGAGCTTTCCATCATCACCTCCTACCTCTTTCAAGCATCGGTATTCCTCCAACCTCGTTACGAAAGAGCACGAAGCATTTTGAGGGAGGAATGGGTTGACATATTTCTAATGGAGAGGGGTTATGTGTTGTCGAATATAAGAGAAGGGGAGGAAGATATTATGAGGGATGAGAGAAAAAGTAAGGGGTGGTAAATTTGTATGTATACATATATACATATGAAATTTGTATGTATACATATATACATATATATTTTATTCAATTCTTTATTATTTCCATACTTTTCAAGCTTGTACGATCACACAACACATCGGATTGCCATAAAATTCATTAGGGGCACACACATTATTTTTCTGGTCCTGATGGTACAAATTTTGTTGATGTCCGAGATAATGTTCCAAGATGATAATTACACATATTTCAATGTCGTTTTGTCTATCGGATCACCCAATTCCAAAAATTATTTAGTCTTGTGTATCATAATAAAACCCTCATCCTAGAAACACAAGTAGTCAGTCGAGATCCATTGGACCAGACTACACACGTATTTTTATAAAAAATGTGTAATAATATATAGATCATAAAAATACGATGACTCTAAGTATAGTGATATTTATACTTATTTTGATTTGCAATGTCCATCTGAACTCAGTGGAAGTAGTCTCATTTTAATTCAACTATACGCAAAAAGTCAGATTTTGGACCTTTAGTTAATTAACGATTCAATATTTAAATATCCAATAGATAAAATGCGAGTTGTTACCACAACACAGATGATCATCCTAAGGACGGTATGCTAAGGAAGGATGGAGATAACGGTTCTGGCCAAGTGGATTAGAAGCTCCTCAAGATTCAAATCATGTTTCTAATTTTCTTCTGCCCATACTGATTATGGCACTGGTGGTTCACAGCCCTCAAGGAGTCCTTCTAGCGGTCCGAACCCTCCTTGCTTAAGTAAGCTTGGCTAATCTTCTTTCGCACTTTAAAAGGTCCATCCATTCAAGCCGAGTGATTTAATAACTCCCTCATAAGTAACCTTGTATTCTGAATTCTATCTTATAGTTTAATCTTACTTATAGTTGACAACCCAATTTTACTCAATTATTATCATACAAGGAGACGTAGAAATCATATTAAGACTTTATTGGATAGAAAAAGAGATGAAATTTTAAGACTCATCATAGAAGGAGAAAGGTTATGTAAGGATTTCAATGAGTCCAATGATATATACATAAGGCTTTTGAAATGCCTCAAGTACCTCGTGGATTATAAGAAAAAATTAGTTGCACTCTTCTTTGAAAATCCTATTTTCATCAGTCCAACTTTCATAAGGATAATGAAGAACTTACTACTCAATTTTGGACGTTAATCGGGGATAAGTACAAATTAATGGAATGTCTTTACCTGGTCTACATTGGGTCTCCTATGGCTGAATTTTCCTTCTTAGGCTATGATGGTGGAGGCTTAATTAGGCGACTTTATAAGAGGTACCTAGAGCATGGTGAGATCCACATCTCGAAAAATGTTGGAACTTACCTATAGTCTCCTTTGCTCCTTTACCTATTAATTCCCATCCTCCAAAAAAGATCGAGTTTAATAAGGGAAGGTTTATTATTGAATATTATAAAGAGTCCATCTTTTATGAGCCATCACGACGTTATTGTCTACTTTTAATTTTGCACTTAAGTTGATGTTGTAACGGTATGTTTATGTAAAATATGTGCTTTGACTTTTAATATTTTCATATTGTATAACGTGTAGGTTTTTGAATTTGACTCTGTTTCTTCTTAACCCTATTTTCAAATACACCCTAAGTAAATTAGTTAGATTAAAAAGATATTTCAAGGAAAATTCTCCCTTAATTAACAAGTCTCATTTATCAAAATGCTGCTTCGTTCATGTCCTTTATCATGTGTATGCTCAATTCCCTAACTTGGACTTAAATTTCTTGGGAGACTAAAGAGACTAATTTCCTTAGGCGAATCGAATTAACTATGTGAAATTTTTATATGATGAACCTAGTTCCCTTCCTAAAGAATGGGATTGCCATGGGTTTCCTTTAACAATACTCCCTCCAGTGTTGGAGCTCCTTTTAGCATTATATTTTTCCATTTCCCCTTCATCCATTTAGAGAATCCGAGATGCCCTTTCTTGCCCTAAGGATTAATAAAGTGTAAAGGAAACATGTAGTTACTATTATTATTATTTTTATAGAAATTTAATGACATCAATCTACTTTCAAATCATTAATAAAGTGTTTTGTTGTTGTTTTTCTTTCTTCTTATTTGTAATTGATTACTACTTATCTCTTATTTTAGGAAAGGGAATTGACCTTATATTTTGATGGTCCTAGCCTCACTCAATGTCTTGAGATTGTCCAATCTAAATAAGTGACTGCCATGGAAAATAATTCCTTTTAATCCCTTTTGGGCTTAATATCCATTGACAATGTTGAAGCTAATAAATGGTGCAAGGAATATATTCAATTAAAGTCTGTTCCGAGAGCCACTCAAGAAACAGTTGATGAGCTTGAAAAGAAGATCTCTTCCAAGGATAGTGAGATTCTTGACTTAATCGAATAAATTATTTCACAGTTTGATCAGTTGGAATACAACAGAATGATTTCCCAACTCAGTCAATGTATTATCGACTTGTAAGTGGACTTATTAAGGTCCAGAAATGAATGTCAATCAAATAAACTCATCTTAATTTAAGGTAACGATGGATTTCCTATGCCAACATCGATGAAATCCTCCTAAATGGCTCCTTCCTAAATTTCCACTTCTCCTCGTGGTTGTTTACTCATAGTGGTAATGTGGCTATTCTTCCTCTAGTACCTTTATAGTAAAAAGTTGAATCTGGTGACCTTGCCAATTAAATATGTCTTTCAAATTCAAATGTAATCAAAAGATAAAGGAATATAGGTATAAGAAGTATATTAAGGTGCTTTCAAGCCTTAGATTAGAGGTAGAAACCTTGGAACGTGAAAAGAACAATCTTATGGTGAAGATTCAAAAATACGAGACTAACAAAAAAGGCTTATCTTATCATGTTTCCCAACTTAACGGCACTAACAAGACTTAAGATAAGATGTTTATTTCTTAAATTAACTCTATAGATTCTCTTAATGTTATTCTCCACAATAAAAGAAACTAAAGAAATATCACCTTGTGGCGATTAACACATCGTTGACCCTCCTTATACACTAGAGACTCTAATAAAAGAGGTAAAAGAATTTAAAGATCGTTTAAAATTGATGCAATTCTACAACTCTTGGGAATCTCTGCTTGATTTGCTAGTAGATTACTTAATTGAAGTCATAGCTAACTTTGATTTAAAAATCGACTTCTTATTTTTATGCTTAGAAAGAGATTTCCAATTAAGGAAGACCATGGTTTCTAATTATAAAAGACATCGGCGTCTTTTCGTATGGATGTTTTGATGCTCTTAAGGAGATTGTGGGTCCTCCTATTTCGTACAGGAATGCGAGTTAGTCCAACGAATCCTATTCTTGCATTTTAAAGGTCAACGTGAAAGGAAAATAGCTAGTTTATCAATATCACCCTCTTTCTCACCTTCCAAAGCTATAATCTTCTATAACAATCATTTGTATTGTAAAAAGAAAAGCACTTTTGTAATATTGAAATTATTTAATAAAAATCTTTTTGCATACCTGCTTCATAATGAATTATCCTCTTATATTTTTGAAAGAGTCTTTTGAATGCTTCTATTTGCCTTTCTTATGAATACTTTTAACCAGACCCAACGATGGGATTAAACAGCTTTGTTATCTATCTTTCTTGGATAAATGTTTTGGCTAACCCCTGAGGTGGGAACGAGGGTTCTATTCCATCTCCCTTGGATGGGCACTTTGGCTAGGCCTTACGGTGGGACCAAAGGCTTAGCAAACCATCACTCTTTGGATGGGTGCTCCGACCAGGCCTTGCGACAAGACCGAAGGCGTTTTGTCCATCTTCCTTAGATGGATTTATTAGCCAAGCCTTATGGATGGACCAAAGACTTAATTAACCATCACTCTTTGAATGGATGCTCCAACCAGGCCTTATGGAAAGACCTAAGGCTTTTTGTCCAACTCCCTTGGATGAGTGTTTTGGCCAGGCCTTGTGGTGGAACCAAAGGCATGATTAACCATCACTCTTTGGATGGATGCTCTATCTAGCCCTCACTGTAGGACCAAAATCTTTTCATCTATCTATCTTAGATGGGTTCTTTGGTAAGGCCTTATAGTGGGACCAAAGACTTAATTAACCATCACTCTTTGGATGGTGCGCTGACCTAGTCTTTCTTATGAACCAAAGACTTTTTTAGGTTGTTATTTTGTTTGAAGTCGTTCCTTTTCAAGACATAGTTTTGATCATTAGTTTTGTTCTTTGGAGATTATGTCCAAGGGTACAATCACCATAACCTAAAACCTTGTTTACCCTTCTTTCTATTTTATTGAAAGTTCATATTCAACAAACCCCTGCGTTCTCTTTTTATTATATCATATTCTATAATTCTCGACACGGTTCTGTAATTATTAGTACCGTGTCCATTTGTTTGACGATAATAACAGTATTCTCCCCCTTCATGCCTTTCTCCCCTCTTCGCATGTTTCTTGGGAGTCCAATAGTTGAGCCTTTCCTTAGTGAGAAAATATATCCTTTCTTGAGAAACATGGAAGGGAGTGATTATTTTTCTTTTTGGCCCTTTAACCATGTTGTTTCCTTGCTTATTTTGGTAATTGTTTTGTAGGTTCATAACTTCTCTTTGGTTTTCATTTGATTTCCTTTTCATTATTCCAAGACCTCTTTCTTTACCTTTAAGGGATAAGTTGATAATGTCTTTTCATTTTTGAGTAAACTTGTCAAAATGGTGGCTCTAGTCTGGGCAAAAGGGTTATCTCTAAACATATGTTTCTCATATGCCCTCAGATTGGCTTTTCTTTGTTTAGTTCATTTACTAAGGAAAAAGTTAGTTTTTTCCATATGAAATGGATTAAAACTCCATCTATTTAGGCTATACTAGGACTCTATTCTTTTCCTCTAAAGTTAAAAGGGTTAGATTCTTCAGGTTTAGTTCTTGTTCTCTAATAAATTTTGGACATTTTGTAGATAGGCCAAAGTATTCAAGTGAGGTTCTGAAGATCCTTGTTGGGATTTAATCACCATAATCAGGATTTGGACGAGATGGATTTTGTTCTATGTTTAAAGATTTATTGAGTTCAACTATTAATGAAAACACCACTAATGTTAAGTCAAAAATTAGGTCATGTCCAAGGATATGTATGCATGCAAAAAGAGACGAGTCCTTTTGGTACAACAGTGTAGTCAAAGAAGCAGGTCTTTTAGCCAATGTGTAACTCAAGTAGTAAGTCTCTTGTTCAATATGCCATTCAAGGAAATAGGTCTTTTGTTCAATATGCTAGTTAAAGAGGTAAGTCTTTTGTTCTATATGGTAGTCACGGGTTAATCATGCAAGTCAAGAGTCCACAGAGAGTAAATAATTCAAGTCCTCAATTACAAAATCTTGATTTCAATTTGATCTAACGACCATTGAAATCCCAATCTCAAACTTTTCATTACACACCCAAGAAATGACGAGGAAGTACCACTTGGAATATGTCCCTTTCAAATAGGGGGTACATGTCTACTTATAAAAAACTTTAGCCTTAGATTCCTGACATATGTCATTTAAAGAAATTAATGATTATGATTTGCTGAAATGGCACATGCTTGAGATGACGTGGTGTAGTTTGTGCAATAGAAGAATGCCACGTGGTCGGTTGGGGTAGATTTTGATGTAATATACCTTAACATGTTATAGCTCTAGCTATGAACATGCAATAGCTCCTCATCTCTCATTAGGCAACATATTTCTTAAGTTATCAATATGCAATAGCTCTAGATTGTTTCGATGTGCAATAGCTTCCAAGCATCAACCTTAAGTAGCTTATCTTGTCAATATGCGATTAGCTTTGGAGATGTCACCCTTTGATAGCTTAAGTAGTCAACATGTGATGGCTCTTAAATATTGGCATGCTATAGCACCCTCTTTAACATTGCAACATATTAACCTTATTCGTATCAACTTTTGATAGCTTCATAGGTCAACCCGGCGATGACCTTACATGTTAACTATCGATAAGTTCTTCCTTTGTCAACTTTTGATGGCTTATTGCAGCCTGTTATGGCTTATAGCTATCAACTTGTGATAGCTTTCTTAAGTCTTTAACTTGCAATTGCTTTGACACTATCAACTGGAAATAGCCCATTTCCTCAACATGCAATAGCTTATGGTTATCAAATTGTGATAGCTTGCTTAAATCTTCAACTTGCGATGGATTAACCCTTTAAACTTGTGATAGCTCATTGCTTAAATCTATTATGGCTTATGGCTATCAACTTAAAATAGCTTGCTTAAGTCTTCAACTTGTAATTGCTTTGACTGTATCAACTTGTGATGGCTCATTACTCCAACAAACTATGGCTTATGGCTATTAACTTGCTATAAGTTACCTTAGTCTTCAATTCGCAATGGGTTTGACCCTGCCAACTTGTGGTTGCCTAATTTCTTCAACCTACGATAACTTACATATTTGGGTATAACAATTGCAATGACAAAAGGCAAAAATTCCTTGTAGAGGAAAAGAGATACCGCTTTTCAGAAAAGCCAATCAGGTAATACCACGTGGCAGTTGAATTTAATGCATAGCGGATAAGTCATCACAATAATGAATAATAGCCTTCGGTAGGATAACTAAACTGAGATTTTAATATCCACTTTACCTTCAGCATTAGAGAACATGGGTCATACCATGTTTTACTGATGCTATTTTTGATAAGATACATAAGGCCAAAGAGCACGTTGTTAGCTCATTTCGAAAGGAAAGATATACAACCCAAAGGCCATGGTCTAAATACTAGCCTCAAAGCCTTAAGTTAACTTAATAAAGTTATACTGCCTAAAACTTAAGGTATTCAACCGAAGTAAAACATACCAAATAGTCTATGATATTAAATGTTCAAGTAATTTAGCCATTCTCTAAAATCCTAAGGTAGGGAGATTAACCTAAAACGTTAAGGTGACATAGCATTTAATCTAGCTTTTCATGAGTATAGGCAGCCGAAAGTAGCAACAATTTGAAGAGATAAAGCCTTGGGAAAGATAGAATTAGCCTAAAGCAATAAGCAATGATGAAGTGATGCAATAAGGTCTCAAACGTATACATGTACTTTCTAGATATAGTTAAAGAGAAAGCGCCAACAAAGTTCATGTTATCGATCCATGTGTATATCTAAAGCAAGCTAGATCTTTGACAAGTGTTAATAATCAAGCATACTAGCTTAATAATGCAATCCGCTTCATCAATCTACATCTAATTCAACATAAGTCGATGCTGAACCTAATGCAAAAAGGCGCTTTTGGCCAGTAGCATAATTTAGATACTAAGAATAAATTGTACTTTTCTATATTAGATCTTCTTGTAAAAACTCATTAATGACAGACTTACCCAACTCATCATTATAATAGCCTTTCTACTTTGATGTAGAACTCTAAAGAAGGAAGAACAAAATGGATGCAGGGATTCAATCCGAACCACTGTAGATCTCAATGTCTCCATACTACTTTCATCTTTATTCAAAAAACTTACTCTTAGCCTAGTCTAATATCAATTCTTCTCCACATTAACCCTTAAAATCTAAACTAACTTCCAACATTCAGCTAAAACCTTTGGTAACTAGCGTACCAAAGCACCTAAAAGGCTAAGCCCATCGTTTAGTTCTTGTGTACCGGTGTTAAAAAACACAACCAACATTAGATAAATATTTAGTTGCTTAAAAAAAATCTTGTTCAAAGTTATGTTATAAAATTAGTAGGAATATATAATAAGATCTCGGTATATATGTAGTTTATAAATTCTAACTTTAGAACCTTAGATCTCGGTATATATAATAAGATCAGTACATAGAAATATATTGAAAAATGGAACGTAAACAAGGGAAAAGAAACAGAATGATTTATAGCAGTTTAATGTTTTTCTACTTCCACTTTAGTATGAATTTATTATGATTTTTAGTAATATCCTGAGCTTACTATAATAAAAATCGCGAAATATAAACCTGATTTAAGATCAGAAAATAGCAAAACCACCCATTAATGAAAAATATTTGATCCCTTTCTTGGTTGATATCCTTTTGTATTTATATGCATAAATGGTGAAATACGTCGGTGAAGTCGAGATCTTCTCACTGAAAAGTGTTCCAAAATATCATTCCAGATTCATGTTCATAGGAGAAATATTATGATAAAATTTGACTTTGCCCATCTATGAACTGATCGGACCTGCCATTTTTCTTCTGTTTTACTTTGTTCTGTCCACCGCCTCATCATTGCTTAATGCCCTAACTTTATCCATGTTAAAAATCAAGAATCATCAAAATTTCACTAGGAATTGAGGAATTTATGGATTGGTACCAATCCTTGCCATGGACCAGTGTTGGTCGGTGTACTTAAATATTTTCTTCACTTTCCCTTCATATCATCTCATACTCGAGTGCCTATGAGCCTTGTATCCGCTTTTTTATCATCTTGTAGTCCAATGCCATCAAATCGTTGATTGTGAAAAATTAAGAATAATACTTTCCACTCAAAGTATGCTTCTATGTATACACATCGTGCTTTGTTTAGAGAGAAGCAACCAATCCCTTATCGAACAGATGCTTCCATTACTTGTACCGTTTCCATTGAAAGGCATGTCTTTCATAGAACACTTTAACTCCACATAGTCCTTGAGTCATATCTTTCCAATCAATATAAATTCCAAAGTTTTTGCAATACAAAATTGCCTAAAGAAAATCAAAAAATTACCAATTTTGATCAATCTGTATTGATTAATAGGTCGATCGGTATCGACCAATGGAGTAAACCACATTTATGCTTTGGTCTTAGCCATTTTGAGGCATTCACTCCTTCCTTAAGATATCAATTGCATTCTGCACTTCTAAGGCTCCAATTCAAGCAAAATCACTCTAGTTAATCGCGATACAATCTAATGCATTCATGTATCCGAATCCTTTTCCAATTTTGTACCTATCCATGCAAAGTTGATGCCCATTTCATTGATCTCTAAATTATGGTTGATCAATCTTAGATGCACATTGGTGATTTGATGCTCATATTTTACTGGTTTAGCTACATATAGTTATACTCTGGCATGTTGCATCAACTCCATATTGATTCCAATACTTCAGATTGATCACTAAAATGAAAGGTTGTCCGTTGTTGACCGTGGTATGTTGATCGTGCTGATATTGGGAACTTCGCTGATTTCAATCACTAGAAAATCCTAAAATACACATTCCATTTTTATTCACTCCTAATAATTGCAAAATCTACAATTTCATGAACAATGTGATTACCCTCTGAGCAAAGATCGACCAAAAACAAGAGTTCCCACCTACACGAATATTTTGGGACTATTAATATAGTCTTTTCATTAATAATTACCCTCCAACAATAGTTCCATCATGTATCGAGAATCTTAAGTAGGTCAAGCATTTATATTACATAGTGCAATACATGAATGAGCCACCTTGTATGGTGTTATTACTAGATTTTGATCAACAAACATGCTTCAAAATATTATAGTATGCATTTTGTCGGGTAAATTTAAACAGAATTAAACTATATATTTCAATGTGACCGCTACACATAACTCACAGTGGGAAGATTAATAAATTATACAATATGTATACTAGTGCACAAAGACACAATCGGTGCATAAAGGCATGGTAGTCAATTGCTCGAAGGCATGAAAAATATCGGTGTGTATATATGTGTGTGTGTGTGTGTGTAATATATGATATAGATTGATGGATATTACGCCGATAAGGTCATAATAGAAATAATCCAGTTTACATAGACTCTGTACATAAGGAGAATTGAATAGATACATCATATATTATAAAGTATCATACATGAATGAAGTATATGATATACATAGTCATGCATGGGCTAAATATATGCAAATAGGCGATGTCTCAATATCTCCCCAAAAGTCCAGGTGTCCATCGAGCGCCCCAAAATAAACCCGTCACTTAGACAACTCATAGGAATAACCAAAAGTTTCCCTTATAAAGAATAAAATAGGGAAAACAAAAGTCAGATATAAGTTGGGCGATGGGAACATACCTTAGAAAATTGTAGTTAAATACTCATGTATACATATAGCATGCACTAGGTCTATATGAAAATAATACAAGTTAAAGCAATGCATGTCCTAACATAATAGGTTATCAACAACAAAACGGATGAGTGTAGAGGTAACATTGCACTTCACGACCAAAGGTGTCATATTTTTCCCGGTCACAGTCAAACCTATAATGTAAAGTAAATAAAAATATACAACAATGCAAAGTTCGAGCATTCCTACACCAAACTCGATGTGTAGATCGTATATAAGTACTACCGTTAGTTAAGCTATCTAAATATGTAAAACCAATATCCATGTGATGAATTGCAATCAGCTACCCAAAGAGACTTACCTTGGAGCGAACCTGTTTCGTCGACTCGAAGTCAACATCTAGTGCAATTAACTCATATAAGTCCTATCTCAATATATGATGCTAAGAATAGTATATTACCCACTTTAGAAAGGCATCCCAATCTCTCTCAGTTCTTGCTTCAGGATCACATCTAAAAATCATGTCATAGCTCGTAGTACGACAAATTTTCTCACTTATGTCGTATTCCTCTAGTTACCAATAACCAAGTATACCAGAGATACATGCAACCGCTAAGGACACATACACATTCACACGCATATATACACATCAACGAAGTCTCGTCATCCTTATGTGAATCATCTAAACATCAATGTGGGTCCCATAATGGCCTCCAAACCAAAGTTCTCCAAGGTTAACCAAAACTTCATGGTATGTATCCCTCTGAAAATGATGGTCCAAACTGTGCCTTGATCCATGTATGTGCAAAAAATGTATCACATTTTGAAAGTTCAATCGAATTGAGAAATTAGCAGCCAATCAATAAATTAAATTAGGATAAATAGTAAAAAGTCGATTGAATAATAATTAAGTCGACTACTTACACTTTCCAGACAACTAAACACCCTCTAAAATGCACTAAAATGTTTATGTTTTGATATGGGTCCAACAAGTCGGCTGTTCGTCCCACTTGCTGACCGGTTGGCTATTCCAAGTCGATCCAATGTGTTTGTTCTTCAAACTCGCATATCATTTGATCCATATCTAAATGACATTTCATTTCTTCTATTGTGACCATGATAGATTCTCTTTAATATAGGGACCTTGATATTTCAAACCACACCAATTGATCGATTAGCTACCATAAGAGATTGGTCAACTTTCGGTAACTAATGGCATCCAAAGACATTCAATGAACTACATACTAACATATATACATATGTATGTGTGCGTAACATAAACATATGAACATATATACATGCAACATGTTAAACAAATCAATCATTTAACCAACATTCAACCACTTCATTTTCTCTCTTTATATATATATATATAAACACATATACATATACATAAGCATATGTATATATAAACAAGCTCGTATACATCTTCGCACATACATACATTTTCAAAACAACATTCTCAATGGTTGGAATTGCGTGGACCCAACAAGATAGATACCAATGCCTTATTACATATTTCTAACAGTTCATTAATCATTTAATCAACTTATTAAACGAGTTTTCTAGAGCTGATAATGATTTCTTATTCAAGTATATATTATCAATGCAATTCAAATCCTTTTTCAATCCTTCTTCAAATATTAATTCACCTACAAATAAATTTATCTTTATAGAACAAATTTGTATCTCAATAAACTAAATTCATTTACCAGTATATTCTCAGAATACTCCTTAGCTTGTATTCATTAAAGCTTAATCGATTTTCAAATCATTATTAGGACAAGCTTAATTCATTAAAATATGCATTTTCTTACTAACTTTTCAAAGGGACATGTAAATAGCTTTAAAACCAATAAGCTACCAAAATATTATTATGTGTCAATCACATGAATTTTTGCAGCCTACATTATGCAACTAACAATCTGAATATCCACATGTCAAGTTAATCATAATTTCAATATTTACTAACTTATTTAAATGGCACAACTTCATCACCATGACTTTTATGAACTTCTCATACATGTTGCTAATGATAACACAATTCATTCCATATGCAATAAGTTACTAACATCTTCCAACTAGATTATGGTCATTTTATTTGGATTTATAAGAATTTATTTGAGTGTAGTTGGATGGATTTAAGATAAAAAGTTGAGGTATTTTTGTAATTAATCTGAAGGAGTAATGAAATGAGTTTGAGAAAGATGGAAAGGATAAGTGGTCATCCTTTACAGACATGGGTTAGCTTTGAAAAGTCAAAGTCCACTTTTCTCCTCTTCCAATAAGCTCATTTCATTTATTGCTTAAAATTTATAACGCCAAATATATAGAAGCTTATACTTAAAAGAACCAGACATGACATTCTGGACATAATGCATGTGGTCTCACGCTCTAATTCCATTCTATGCCAAATTTGGCATTTTTAGTCAGTTATGTATCAAGCACTGACACTTGACATAAAATCCATAACTCCAAATATATCAAAACTTATACCTAAAAGACTTCCAATATAATTCCAAATGCAATGGAAAATGTCTCAAGGTCTATATAAAAGCTAGCTTTTAGGTCATTTATCGATCGATTGTAATATCTAATTCAAAATCAGCAATCCTAAACATATTAATATTTATACATAAAAAAGTTGGAAATGGCATTTCAGGCACAATAGAAGTAGTATCAAACCTAATTCTATTATATACAAAAGCTGATTTTTTAATTCTTTGATAAAATAAACTTTTTAATATTTGAATAAACTATTTAAATATCTAAGCATAAAATTAATGTTGTTACAAGTGCGACATACTACACAAGAAGCATGACATACATTCACATAGAGACATTACTTGCCTTAGTCGGCGTACAAAATATAATGGATTAACACATATTAACATTAGGTAAGCATTGTACATCAGTTACACCAAGGTGTATCACACACTATAATAATTTACATAAACATAGTAAAAAGGAAAATTTACCTTATATGATTCCGACCTCTGTGTTTGTGTTCATCTTTGTTTATCACTTATGGATTTATGATGTGCTATCACATTTTCTACTATTGTCGACGCTTCCACATCGACCTATCATGCAGCTACATCCAGTTCCATGTTGGGTTCTTCTTTCATATCTACTGTAGAGCCATCCACTATACTTAGGGTTCCCTCAGCAATCATTATTGCAATGGTCATTGTTAATCCACCAAGGCCCATGATGGTGCTCAAGAAGTGTTACGCGTGGTAATATATATGTTAGGAAACCAATTGGATTCACCTCCATCTCGTCTAACCATGGTGGATCTCCTCCGTATTGCTAGATGCATGGTATTCCTAAAGATAAGGTTTGACTACTAAAACTTTATGAATGTCTTCACAACATATTGGCAGTCAACACTACTTATACCAGACATATGTACTTAGCCATTATAGTCTCGTTGTTTAGTTCATTTCTTCTTAAAGTCTTTAATTTTCTAAGGATCGCTCTCTTGCAATTGCATTCGAATTCTTGTTTTATGATTTTCGGTATTTACATATTATTTGTTTTTCGCTTTATCTGGCTTTGAAGAGACGAGATCTTATTTCTTTATAATATCAAGCGAAGATCACGAAATATGTCTTATGTATTCTTTGAAGCACACTACTTCTATAGAGTTGTGGTTAACATTCACAACAAAAGAAATGACTTCATTGATAGATTCTTCTTCATATGATGTATAAAAGGTTTTTCTTGTCAATGGTTCTCTAGACATAAGTTCCTTACCTTATTCGTTGAGTCCTTACTGCTAACTTTTCCTCTCTTGTGTCTCTAGCATGTTGTTATTCTTTGCAGATACTCCTTAGAGAGTCGAGAATGATGCTATGCGATACATGGTCGGTAATATTATGGCAATTTTAAAACCTAAAAGTTACATATTCTTCCTCTTAACCGATTTTAGGTTCTGCACTTATCGCTTGCTTGAGAATGGCTACTCTATCTTTTATGGGCGTCCTATGCCTGAAGGTAGGAGAGCATGAGCTCAAACGACTCATTGTTAATGAGCGTCACTATTCCTTGTAGACAAGCTCTAGAGAGAGGGGGAATGGTAAAGGAAGAAGAAGGGGCATATACATAAGAAGAAAAAGGCACTGTAGAAGACGGTGACGATTCGATGAAGAGTGACCGGGGAAAATATAAAGGAAGACCCTAAATTTCATATTCCAATCCACTGGTTCAATTTTTTTGTAAGAATGTCAATAGGGCCACACCGAGACCATCACTAGGTTGTACTTAATATGGTTGTCCCATTATAACACCTTACCTCTATGCTTATACTACTAAAAAGTATTATTGGGTATTTATGTTTGATAATATGGAGAAAGAAGCGATATTGGACTATCATATGTGAATATTCCCTTAGGCTAACACCAATATGTATTTCAAAATCACATACTGCACATCAATGTACTCTATATCGGCACAAGCAAGTAAGGATGTGTGTTTTTAAGAATAAAACAATACATAGTATAGAAAAATATCAGAGAACATAGAGTCAATAATGCAATAATAATACACACACAAGTCCATATGGATGTACAAAATGTAGTCAATGCCCACTATCTTCAAACTATATATATATATATATATATATATATATATATATCCAACACATGGATCAAATCTCAACAAAAAAATATATGAAGCTATAAACATAAATACAACTCTGTATACCTATAGACCATTTAATATCCTAGCCTCCAAGCCATGCTCAACCACCACAAACTTATCACTTCGTCCCTGAACCTAGAATTTCTCGCACTGACCCGATTATTATAAAATTACACATGATTCGACTGTGTCTAGAATAGGATATCAATAGGTAATCACACCTAGCATGTGCAAGACATGAAGTTAAAACAAATAGAATATAAGGTAGAAGAGCACACAGCTAATCTTGCCTTTAGTCAAGCACATAATAACTCATACATTGGTGAACTTGTTATTAATCAGAACAAATAAAACAACCACGCAATATAACACATAATTGACGAGCACACAGCAAGTCCCTTAAAACACACATACATATATAACTACACAACTAATAACTAAAATTGGATAAACACACAACCAATCCAATAAAATAGGTAATTATCATTCATCAAAACAAACCATATATATTCATACGTCTAGTCATATAAATGGCAACACATGCAGATGAAAGATTGTTGGTAACACATGCCGGGAACACATGCCGATGAATGAAATGGGGATTGACCATTAGTTGGACACATAGTCTCCATTATATTCGCAGCTCATCTTCTCAAATGAGGAGTATAAATAATATATGTATATCTATTACACACACACACACACCATAGAATCAGACTGGAGACTAACAGCCGCTCACTTGCTCCAAGAGACTACACGCATGCTCATCTTAGCATGGCTCGTACATTCTTTAGTTATCTGATGACCATCGTAACCTAATATCCATCGGGTGATGGTCGACACTAAACCTTGGTCACAACCCTACAAGTGCCCAATGGTAGTAGACTGTTGACCTATGTGGCATAAGGCCAAATGCACACAATGATAACACGTAGCTATATAATAATAATCATGTCACGGATCCAAGGAGTCATCCCGCAATCAGGCCGCTAATGGTAGCCTAATATGGTTTACTAGGAGCACACAAAGTGACTGTATAGGCATAGGACTATATGTATATTGCACACAGCCTTGCGTACCATAGTGCGAGTCACCTCACATTCACGGTTATGAAATTCCACACAATATTGTCGCCTCTATTCCTGTATGAGTGTCTTTTACTCAGAAGGAGTAATCGAACAAATATCAACCCCGATGTCCCATACTACCATTTGTTACTCACTCGTTTACTCAGTGTTTGTACGCTACACTTGCTTTATCCAATAATATTCTATGCAACAAATTCAAGTAATAACCGAAGAAATATTATCAAAAGTCTCATACCAATCAGTATTACAACTCTATTTATTCAATATTCTCATCGTAGAGAAATAAATCATACAAAGTACACAACACAACTATTTATTGATTCAACAGGGATTTTGTTATGAAATACACTTTTTTAATAGTAGTTTTTAGGCTTAGGGAAAAAGTTGGAGAAAATTTAGTTTCGGGGACAAGAAGTTTGTTTTTTAGGCTAAAGGACACTTTTTAGTGTAAATCACAGAATGATAGTTGTAACTATCATTTTCTGTTTACATTGAAAAGTGTCCTTCAGACTAAAAAGCAAACTTGTTGTCTTTGAGATAATTTTTTTTCCAACTTCTTCCCTGTGCCTATTTTCCTTTTTTTCAAACTTCCAAAATAATTCCAAGTATCGATATTAACTTTAAAGAATATTAAATTATAAAATTCTCATTCTTTTCCCAAAAATACGTTTATAGTTCCAAAAATAAACGTTCGCAAACCTCTTATTTAATTAAAAGGAAATCTATATATTAATCTTCCATTCAATTTCAAATCCCTTAAGCTCCTTCCGAAAATAATTCATAAACTTTGAAATTCTTCTTCAATAACTGAAAAATAATAATATCAAAGAAGTTTTATAATTCATGATTTTATTTAAGGAACAGATTTAAATAATCTTATTTGCCTAATAAGGATTTTCCATTTAAAATGTTTCCTAAAGTCATAATATAAAATTCCAAAACAATATATATAAAACTCTCTTTCGCATTCCAAATCCCTTTTGAAACCTTTAGTGAAAAATAATTAATCAAACAAAAGTCTTATTTTATACTAAATCTTTCAAAATTTTACAATGAAATAGATTGATTTATAATATATTTTGTATGTACAACTCCTCAAGATTACACTTTTCATAATAATTTAATTCAAATTCCTTTATTTATATTTCCAAAGGCTTTTAAAACAGCTTTATTATTTAAAAATAATCAATTAGTAAATATACATAACTTTAGGAATTATTCTAGACAAAATATATTATAAATTTTAATACCAAAAATTTCGATACAACAAAATAAAATTATATTCGTCTTAATATAATTTAGATTATCGTTTTTGAAAAATTTCACATAGAATAATATGTCGTAGCCAATTTATTATTACTTCAAAATATTATTCTTCGAACTTACAATTTATCAAATCCAAATAAAATACTCTTACCACTTTAAAATTTAAATTTTAAGTTCTCTACTTATAAAATCTTTTAACTTTTTTGTATAACCATAGATAAATAAATAAATAAAATATATATTTACCAATTTACATATTAAACAAATTTTGAAAATTAATACTTTTCGAATAATTTCTTTAAATAAAAATTTCAAAAATGTTCCACTTTTCTGTTTTCTATTAATAATAATAATTTTCCATATTAAATAAAAATCATTCCACAATTCACTATTTAATTCTAAAATAATTTATTCCTTTCAAAACTTCCCATGTTAATTCAATTTCTAATTTTTTAATGAATTTCAAGTGTTGTGTCACACTAATGCAATCATGAAATTCAATCAAATTACACACAATATACTCAACCCAGCTATACAAAAATATTTCAATAAATATCATACAATAACAATCAAATTCATTACATCGAACCACCAAAAATATCCATGTAATCGATTTTCTAAACATAAATGTGAGTATAACAATACCCACCTTGATTTCAATGGTTGAAATTTTGTTTTCCTGTTTGGCTTGATATTTTCAAGCAAAACACTAATTTCCTGTTTGTCCTTCATCGCTATTGTCTTAATAAGACCATCCCCTTCTTCCTTATCATCTCCAACCCCTAACCATTTCTATAGCCACCTCCATCCCCCGACCTTGGCTGCACAAACCTTTATATTGCCCCTCCACTTGTGAGCATCACTCAGATAGAACCGCCAACACCATGTGTTCGAATGCATTGTTCAATCCTTTCCAGCGCACACGGTTAAGCTTGCGGGATCACTTGAGCTGCCTTCTCTGGTTGCACGATAGCATATGGCTTTATCCATGTGTTTCTCCTTCTATTTTTCCTAATGCATTTTTTTCATTTTCTTTTTTGCAACGTGATGAATCAGGGCTTGGAAAGGGAAAATGGGCAATGGATTTGGCTTTGAGCGATTAAGAGGCATAAAGAAGGGTTTAGATGATTTGAGATGATTAAAGAATGTCCCAGAAAATAGTTATATGCAAATAAACCTTATGGAAATAAAATTCTTATTTTGAATCTTTTATTTATACAAGGTATTTAAATTTATCAATCATTTAATTTCATTAACTTATTCGTTTTATTAATGTCAAATACAATATATATCATCTATTTCATCTTTATGAAAATTGTTTGCACTGTAGAATTTTTTTATTCCACTGTATATTTTTATTCAAACTCGCTACGTTTTCTAAAAGAATCAATTTTAGTTCATTAAATTAAAATCCATTTTTCATTAAATCTTCAACTTAATAAATTGTATTCTAAAAATTAAAATTATATGAATTAAAATTAAATATTTTATTTTAATTAAAATCATTTATTTCAACGACATATAAAAGTAAGATTGTTACAAACTTTCCCTCTTAAGTAAATTTCGTCCTTGCAATTTCTTATGAAGAAGAACATCATTCTCAACTCATATCATAACTTTCTCATCGTTAGATTATCGTATTCTAAGAATATATAGGTTCATTAAAAGACTTTCTATTTTCGCATATGATACAATCATTGTGAAAATTCACAACATATAATATGACAATATGTATACATCCCAACAATATGACATTCGAAACATAGGGAATACAACACAATATAATGTATCTATCACCAAATACATAAAATATATCTTAGCCTTACATTTTAAACAAGATCGCTTAATTTTTATAAGAACAAAAGCGGGCATGAACCAAAATTCCATCCACAATAGCTTCATGTACCTGCACTTGACTCATAGAAAACATATAATATTTTATCTTATAACATAAAATAGCATTACGTTTATATAACAAAGGGGGTATGTTGCATTTTCATTTTAGACCACTTTCCGACTAACTTTAAGGAGCCAAAAACAAATAATCGTGTAATGCTTTTAAATGAAAGAATTATGTATCCAACACATCTTTCGAATCATTAAAATATAGTTAGCATCAAAAGTTATGGTAATTTAACTAAATATTACAAATTCTGAAATTAGTTTTAAAATGTAGGGCCACTTCTTAAAACCCCATTTTCACTTACCAAACAACAAAGTTATACAAATATTCCAAAAAAATTGTTACTTGCTATTTCAGATTTAAAATTACAAAATCATCGAAAATAGAAGAGATGGTCAAAGTTATGATCAATATACACTACAACGCTTTAGCATTGAAATTTCAAGCGTGGGCCAGCAATTTTGATTCATCTTTAAACACATTTTAACACTATCAAACTTCAAATTTTCAAAAAGTGTCAAATATAAAAGTTGTTCTCTAGCAACCCTCTCTAAAACGAGCCCAATTTTAGAGCCAAAAAATCCCCCATCGAAACTTTGGTCCATTCCGGAGCTGATTGTTGGTTGGTATAATTGATTTAACATAATAATATGTAGAGCTATATATGTATGCTAAGAGTCTTACAGCAAAAGGAATAAAATATGATAATAAAATAAAGTACCCATATCATAAAACAAAATCACAGGAGTACAATGTCACAATAGTGCATAAAACTTGTCTGATACATAGTTTAGACATATCATAACAACATAAATAGGTTAGTATAATACAAACTGCACATAAAATCTCCATCATCTTCTCTACATTCATCGCTTTACCTAACATGTATGTTGTAATGAGGCGGGAGTTGGAACAATATTCTCTGATGAATGTAATCCTCAAGTTTTACAATATCATATATGGAAAACAAGTAATTGAACAAATACCATATCTTACTTATTTATTATGCTTTCCTAAGTATGTGTCTATTTATAGGATAAAGGCCCTATAAGTCCAACTCGTGACTACAAAAGCGGGTGCAACGCAACTATGGAGTAAAATGGGTTCAACAACCCATCTTCCATCCAAAAGATGAAAAGAAAGTACATGTAACACCCATATTTTTATTTTAAAATTATTCAAAATATTTAATTGGATAGATTAAATTAAATAGAATAGTGTTAGTGGTTAGGGAGAATGAGAATTGGTTATTAACAAAGGTCGTGCCTTAATGAAATAAACAAGATTATTTAAAGATTTAACATAAAAGAGAATATATGGGAGGGGAAAATAGTTAGATCCATCTTTTAATCCTTAAACCCACTCCCCCATATTCATTTTTATTTTTCATTGCATAAAATACAATCAAAAAGAAAACACAGCAAGGCCTGCTATTAATAAGCTATAGGAGATTGAAATCAAGGGGATTCGAAAAGGAGGGGTATAAGGAAACTAAAGTAGTAACAAATCTCAACTCCAACATTATATCTAATGTGAATAATAAATGAACCATATCTTTTGCTTCTGTTTATATTCGGTTATGGATAGTACCTAAATTATTATTGTCTATTTTACCAATATATGGTTGCATAATTATTGTTTAGATATAATAATGATTTATGGAATTTTTATGAAATTATTTGAAAGGGTTTTAAGAGTAAAACCTAAGTTTTTAAACTCCAGTATCTTTGATTTTGTGGTATGTTGAGTAAAATATTATTTTGGAGACGATTTTTTATTTTCATAATTTTTCAAGTTAAAACAAATATTTACGAATTCCAAGTGCAAATCAGGTTAATTTCAGGTTATAATTATTAAAAATAATTAAATATAGTTATTTGCTTTGAAAATTTTATATAACGAAGAATATGGTATTTTGGAACTTCTGTGGTTTTTAGGGATTTTCCTAACAGTTTCAAATTATTGTGAATTTATTTTGCTGGACAAGTAATTAATCCATAATTAATTAAATATATTAATTAATTATGTTCTCAAATGGCTTTAGGACTTTAAAATTGGATATGGAAGATTTTCAAAAGAAAATTTTGTGAAGTATTGCATCATTCAATATAATTTGGACAAGGGTTTGAATTTGGTGAAATGTATTTACTTTAGTAGTAATAAATCAGTTTTCCTGATAATTATAGCAATGCCATGCCATTACTTCATAACCGCGCATAAAGTGACGCCGCACATATGAGTGTTACCGTTGATATAGTGGGAAGCTTAGGATAGCTACTTCGGTAGCTATGGAATGATTCCAACTGTGCCGATGCCAATCACGTCGGCAACCTATTATTAGCAATATGGCCTTACCGCGATTCGTCTCTAAATGTTTAAAGATTTAGTGTCATGATCATTGAGGCTGCTTCTTATCATTAACGCTGCCATCGATGATGCCACATGTCTTCACGGTTGTTTTACAATGATGTCACACCCTTCCCATTTAATTATTTTCGACTCCAAGACATTGAAGTCATCTGTTTTGACTTCGACCCTATAAAATTGGTAGCAAAGTAGTTGAAGTATGCTAAATAAAAGGTTTTTATAATGACAACGAGGGTCTAGATGTTGTCACTCATCGGTGTCGGTGAATTTATATTTGTTTATGCAAACATCAACCTTTGTTTTGAAAATGGTGGGTAACATATATTTCTTCTATGTCGACGATCTTATTTTCGACATAGTATTTTATACCGAGAAGAATTTAAGTTTTGTTTTTCTAACCTTGGGTAGAGATTCGATGCTATAAAATGCGATGTGTATGTCACCTATCTTCTTTTTAAAGGCAAAAAGCCTTAAGTATTCTTCGTTGTTGTTGTTATTATAGATAGTAATGTCTTTTGATTGTAAATTTCGACACTATCGTCGAGGACACCAATGTATATTAGCTTCGACAAGCTAAATGTTTTATAAATTTGATTGTACCATTGGGGATACTAATGTATCCGACTTTATAACCTTTATATTTCTTATTGGGTATACCAATTTTTTCTATTTTATAAATTTCGACATTAACTATTTGGGATACTAATATATTTTTGCTTTATGGTTTCGACAAGATCCATTGGGGATACCAATGCATAAAATTTGAGATGTTATAAGTTTAGGGGGTAAATAACCTAATTGGAGACACCAGTAGACACAAGTTAAACATGTGGATAACATGAATTAAATTGTTAAGTGAGGGGTTCATAGTTATTCTAAGAAAACTACGGGATGTGAGATGGATAATCCACATCATTCTAGAGAGAAAAATCTCTAAATCATTAATGAAGGGTTCGTAGTAATCCTAGAAAAACTATGGCATATGTGATGGATAGTCCATATCATTTTAAATAGATTAAACAATATGTGATGGTAGTCCATATGGGAGGGGATAGATAATCCATAAAATTGTTTATATGCGAGATGGATTGTCCATATAACTTTGATAATGAAACCATATGTGATGGGTAGTCCACGTGGTCAGGGGATGGGTAAGCCAAGTAATCATATGTGAGATAGGTGGTCCGCATAAGTGCAAGACAGATAGTCAATAAAAATTTAGATGGATAATCTAATAAATTAGGATGGACAATTCAGTATATGTTCTATAACCATAGATAATCTTTAATGTTCTAACCATTGCGGATGCTAGAGCATAGTATATGGTTAATATGTTTGGGTTAAGGTAGTAGTGGGGGTGGGGGATGGAACCATTCTGCTTAACGGCCTGGTCTCACTAGATATCTATTTGGTTACTTATGTTAGGTTATTATTCACATTAAACTTTTTGTCTAACCTGAAATTTTTGATTTTACCCTTAAACTCTCATGTACTAATTTGACTAGGCCAGGGGTAAGGGTTTTTAGGCTTCAGTTAGACGAATAAGCTTCTGAAGATGTGCAGGAGGAAATCTATCTATTTAGGAGTACCGGTCTAATCTGCCGTGTTGCTTGGTTATCTGTATGGATGTAATGGCATGCCATATAATTGCCAAGTATTAGACTCTGATCAACCAAGGAGCATCTTCATATGTCGCTCTTGGAGTATTTTGTAATAATTATAATTTCTTTGAACGTGGGTTTATGAATATATAATGAATACGAAATATCATTTGTGAAGTGAAATGTGAAAATTTGTTAATGAAATTTTATTTAATATTTTTCATATTCATGTGCTTCTGATTATTGATATAATCAAAATAGTTGCATTTCGTTACCAGAAATTAATATTATGGCTTGCCGCAACATCTGTAGAAATTAGTTTCAGGCCTTAATATGGAGGATGTAACAAGTTGTTATCGGAGCATTGGTTTATGTAAAACTTAAAAGATTAATGAATCAGAGAATAAGAACGGGGTATGAGATAATGGCATAGTAACATACTTGTATTCGCTATATATAAGTATGTATTCAATCTCTATTCTCCCCTTTGCCATAGACCGTTCTTCTGCATTTTACTAAGGCTCATATACAGATTTACGAGAAAGAAAGGTACAAAAGCAAGAGATGGAAGAGTGAATCTAGGTGGCAAAGCAGCATAACCAACATAAATGGGCCCAACACTAGAAGGAATGCAGATTGATAGGAAAATGCTAATCAAAATGCAAATGCCAATGTAGGTGATGTAATCTCACCAATAGATATTAGGGATATGTATCAGTTCTTCGACAATCTGATGCAAGCTGGAGCAACTGCACGGGTAGCTGGAGAAAATGCTGCAAATGCGGAGAAGTCAATCTCGTTGCACTAATTGGTAATAACTATGCTAAGATGAGTCGAGATTACTGGGTGGAAATCCTTTTCTAAGGATTGAGGACGCAATAGAAGTGGAGAACTGGTTGATATAGTGTGAAAGAATTTTTGCTGATTTGGGTCTGAATGATGAGTAGAAAGAAGGTTGGCTTCTAGATAGTTGCAAGGAGATGCTTTTTTCTGATAGAACGAGGTCACCATAGGAGTACGAGGAGGAATCGACTTGGGCGAAATTTCAAAGGAGATTCGAGAAAAGGTTTTTGTTTGAAGTAACCAAGTTAGCGTTACTTGGGAAGTTTATGGAGTTGGAGTGGGGGAAATATCAATGTTGGAATACTCTGCTAATTTTGATGAGCTATCCAGATATGGGTATGCCACTATTGACACTGTTATCAATAGGAATGAGAAGATTATCCCAGGGTTGAGACTGAAGATTGCTAGGGCGACCATGAAACATCTTCTGGATCCATTGAATGTGGTAGTGGAGATGGCAATCATGAACGAGAGATGCTTTCTACCTTCGAAAAGGAGAAGCCAGTTGGAAATCAGAGTTCTTAGAATAAGAAGAGGAAGTTGTATAAGTGGAAGAGAGCTCAGAAGGATAGAGATGCTAAGAAAAGGAAGGTAGATACGCTTTTTATAAGTGTGATAAGAAGGGGCACTATGCAAATAAGTGTCGATCAGGTGATGACAAGATGGTTGTGCGCAAGCAGAATGTGAAGTTCTTTAACTACGACCAGGTGGGGCATTATAAGAACAAATATCTAGAAGTAGCAAGGTTAATAAAGGAAAGTCGTTTGCTTTGGAGCCATCTACGTCAAGACCGACAACAGCAGAGAATGGAATCTGTTACATAGGTACGCTTTTTATTCATAACATACAACTTAGGGTACTGTTTGATACCAGTGCATCACATTAATTTATATTTTGGAGTTTGGTAGATAAGTTATGTTTGGAATCATCATACCTTGTTACTTACTTAAGGGTAGCCAATCGGATAGGAGGATACACAACACTTGAGACGAGATGTGACCATCTAAAATTTGATTTGCTAGGATATACTTTTACCTATGGTTTATCTGTGTTTTTGATTTTGCGGGTTTTGGGATTATTTTGGTATGGATTGTTTGAGCAAATAGGATGCTAAGATATTTTGTTAAGATAGGAAAATATCAGTTAGATACCTTGATAGTTGTTACCAAATTATTTACTTGGTAGATAACTTGAGAGTGGATATTGGTACTTTGTTGGGGGAAGTGGAAATAGAAGACGAAATGAATTGGGTTTTGGCTGTAAGAGAATTTGTAGATGTTTTTGAGATAGTTACATGACTACGGCCGAAACGAGATATTGAGTTTGGTATAGATCTTATACTTCGAGCTAAACCCGTAAGTAGTCTACCTAGCAGAATGACACCTACTAAGATAAAAGAGTTAAAGGTGCAGCTGGTGGCTTAGAAGGAAATAGTTTTATTAGACCGAAAAGTCTGCCTTGGGAAGAAGACGCTGTGTTCGTAAAGAAACCTAATGGATCATTGAGATTCAGTATTGATTATCGTAAGTTGAATGGGAAGACGATAAATAATAGATATCATTTGCCAAAAATTGATGATTTACTTGATCAACTGAGTGCAGCCAAAGTATATTTTTAGTTGGATTTAGAAATACGGTTTCATCAATTGAGGGTGGCGAAGGATAGTATTCCATTAATGGTGCTTCAAACGAGTTAAGGTTTATACTAATGGTTAATGATGCCATTCAGATTAACTAATTCACATGTTTTCGTTGTGGATTTGATGAACCAGATTTTCCAAGAGTAATTGGATAGGTTCATGTTGGTATTCAGTGATGACATTTTGATATATTCTAAGGATGAAAGAGATCATGATATTCATCTTAGAATAGTGCTTGAGACATTTAGGCAACATCAATTGAAAGCGAAGTTTTCAAAGTGTCATTTCTCGAAAAGAGAGGTGAAGTTTCTTGGTCATGCTATTTCAAAGAAAGGATTGTTCATGGATCTTGCCAAGATTGAGGTTGTAAATAGTTGGAAAAGACCCAAGGCGATGACCGAGATAAGGAATTTTCTTGGATTGGCTGGCTATTATCGGAGATTCATCAAGAATTTCTCACAGATAGAAGCACCCCTAACTAAACTAATCAAGAAGGATATAAAGCTTATTTAGTCCAAAAAATATAAGGAAGCATTCCTTGAGAAAAGTATTTGTTGACCAATGCGTCCGTTTTAGTTGTTTCAGATGGAATCAGGATTTGGTGGTGTATATGGATAGGTGTGGAATAGGATTATGAGTTGTATTGATGTAGAGGGGTAAAGTGAATGCCTATGGTGATTTGAAGTTAGATACCCAAACTTATGATTTGGAGTTGGCGACGATGATTTTTGCATTGAAAACATGGAGACACTACCTTTTAGGAGAAAGATTTAAGCTTTATACAGATCATAAGTCTTTAAGGTATTTATTCTTTCAAAAAGAGTTGAATATGAGACAGTAGAGGTGGATGGAGTTTTTAGCCCCTTATGATTTTGTTATTGAGTATATACCAGGGAAATGAAATATGCTGGAACCTCAGTTTCTGATGTTTTGATAATAATAATTATATGGGTTTTATCTAACCAAGTTTTACAGGAAAATATTGATGATCAGACTCCAGATTGATGAGCGTAATCTTTTATATTCTTAGAGTTTGTGTATGGTTAGAAATATATGTTAAAATCTCTCGTAATTGGTATGCGTGCACAAGCTAATGAATACACGCACTTGTTTTCAAAGGAAAACTTTTATACGTCTGAAACACAGGATTCAGACGTCTGAATCATGTATGTCAGATGTCTGAATGTTGAAGTACAACATCAATTTTAAGGCACATTCAGACGTCTGACCCTAATATTCAGACGCCTAAATTCAACCCATTTTACACTGTTTCAATGCTGGTTTGTTATTTCCCTACATTTAGAAGGCTGAATTTTATTCAGACTTTTGAGTTAAAAATAACGGCTAGTATTTTGAAAGGTGTCTTCTCTTCCCTGAACAGAAACAATGCTCAATTCAACAGTTGCTTCTTTCTAATTCATGGCTACTCTTCATGAAGCATTGCAACCTTTTAACAACTATAAATAGCAGGCAATTTCAACACTATTATTAATGAATTATTTTTGGATTTCTAAATTCTATACATTTTCTATTTACTTTAAAGATTCTCAAATCAAACTATTTGATAACTAACATTCAAGCATATTCTTAAGTGATCAATTAGTCTTCCTTTCTTCACAAATTTCACCATATACCATAGAGTAGAAGATTATAGGAAGGGTGTACTCATATTGACTCATCAGTGTTATTACAAAGCATATCCAGTCAGAAACATTTCCACTTGTATTAGAAGTCTTGTTGTAGTATCCTCAGGCGCTAAAAGTCTTATTCGGTTGTCTATACAGGAAAGTCCTGTTCGGTTGTTCAAGCAGTGTAATACATGTTCCTCTGGGTGAGCTAAGGTATCGATTGAATTCCAGAAGGAGTCTGGGACTAGATATAAAGCGGGAAGTTCGAACCAGTATAAAAATCTTTGGTTTCATTTATTATTGCTTATATTTTCTATATTCATATTCCGCTCAAGCAAGTAATTTAGTTAACTTTCATACTACTCGATCACATAGTAACTTTCAAAATAAAGTTGCAAATGCAGTTAGCAAGAAACATCATAATATGGTGTTAATTATGTTGTCTCAATGGAAGGATTAGGAGGTGTTGGCTACTTGTGGCTGTAGTTAAGGTAAACTGCTAGTTCTAGTCAAAGTACTACCACGTTGTCTTGCTTGGAAGTTCGACCAGTATTGATTGAGAGGATTGCTTCTAGGCAGAGAAATGATCTAGTGTTAGCTGAGAAGATTAGAAGGTTGGAACTAGAATCGAGATCAATGTTCTAAAATATTTTAATCTTGACCGGAGATGGTGGTTAAGGAAGAAGGAAAGGCTATTTGTTCCAGATGTTGGTGACCTAAGAAAGGAAGTTCTTAAGGAGTGTAATCGATCAAAGTTTACTATACATCCTGGAGGAACTAAGATGTATCAGGGTATGAAGAGAAGTTTCTTCTGGGTAGGTACGAAAAAGGATGTAGGCTAGGGGGTCGAGCAATGTGTACATTGCCGGCAAGTTAAAGTCGAGAATCCAAAGCCGAGCATATTTCTTCAGCCTTTAAATATGCTAGTCTGGAAATGGATTCTATATCCATGAATTTTATTAACGGTTCCAAGGTTAAATAGGGGAAACGAAAGTATATAGATCACATTGAATAGACTGACCAAGAGTGCACACTTCTCTCGTTAAGTCAACCAGGACGACACCTATATTAGCTAAATTGTTTTTTGAAGAATATTTTTAGATTTCATGGGATTCCTAGTAGTATAGTGAGTGACGGAGTTGCTATTTGTTCGCTAGTTAATTTTGGAAGAGTCTACAGGAGGTACTAGGTACAAAGATTAAGATGAGTACTGATTATCGCCTATAGACGGATAGGCAGATAGAGGGAGTCAATAAGGTACTTGAAGATTTATTGAGGACTTGTGTACAAGACTTTGGGGCATAGTGGGAAGACTATTTGCACTTCGTTGAATGTTCCTATAATAACAATTATTAGACCAGTATAGGAATGGTGCCTTTCAAAGCTTTATATGGAAGGCCTTGCAAATCACCAACATGTTGGTAGGAGACCAGAGACAAATTGGTCCTTGGTCCAGATATGGTAAGAGTAACCACTGAGAAGATTCAATTAATTCGAAATAGGATGAAGGAAGTTTAGCCTAGGCAGAAAAGCTATGCGGATAAGTGGAACAAAGATTTAGAGTTTTCTACTGGACATCGAGTTTTCATTAAAGTATCACCGATGAAGCATGCGGTAAATGTGGTATTATTAGAAAAATCAGGGAAACTGAAACTGAGATATGTTGGACCATTCCTTATTATAGAGAGGATCGAAAAGCTTGCATACCGAGTAGTTTGGCAAGTGTCTATAATGTGTTTCATGTTTCTCATTAAGCATGTGCAAGATTCAGAGGCTACTATTGCTCCAACTACATTGAAACATTTAGTAGTATAACAGGTTCTGACTTTTGTGAGACAACCTGTTCAAGTTGTAGCGAGAGGTGAGAAGAAGTTAAGGAACAAGACAGTCAAATTAGTAAAATTCTAGTGGAGTAACAATGAGAAAGATTGTACTTGGGAAATAGAGGATAGGATTAGGGATACTTATCCTGAGCTATTATGATTGGATGCTCTATATTTGTTGTATATAGGCTTTATAGCCGGTATGATATACTAGAAATGTTTGTGTGTTTGATATGCTTGTTATGTAGTCCTTAAAGAATTTCGAGGATGAAATTCTCTAATGAGGGAAGCCTGTAACACCCCTAATTTTAGTTTAATGTTATTCATGATACTTAATTGGTAGATTAAATAGAATAATGTAAGTGGTTAAGGAGAATGAGAATTGGTTATGAACAAAGGTTGTGCCTTATGATCTAAGCAAGATTATTTAAAGATTTAATATATGAAAGAATATATGAGAGGAGAAAATAGGTAAGTCCATTGTTTAATCCTTAAACCCTCTCTTCCTTATATTGATTCATATTTCTCATAACATCAAAAATAATCAAAAAGAATATACAACAAGGCCGACCATTAACAAGCCATAGGAGATCGAAATAAGAAGGATTCAAAGAGGAGGAGCTTAGAGAAACTAAAGCAATAACAAATCTCAATTCCAACATCAAATCTAAGGTGAATAATACATGAACCATCTTTTTCCTTGTATTTATATTCTGTTATGAATAGTACTCGAATTATTGTTTGTTTTATGAAGATATGGTTGTATAATAATTGTCTACATAGAATAACGATTTATGTAATCTTTATGAGATTAATTGAAAGGGTTTTAAGGGTAAAACCTAAGTTTTTAATTTCCAATAGCTTTGATTTTCTAGTATGTAGAGTAAAACATTATTTTTGAGATGAGATTTTATTTTCATAATTTCCAAGTTAAAATAAATATTTTATGAATTTTCTATGGTGGAAATCGGATCAATTTCGGGTTTTAATTGTTCAGAATAATTAAAAATATTTTTTGGTTATGAAATTTTTATACAACGTAGAATATGATATTTTGGAATTTCTTTGATTTTTAGGGGTTTTCCCTGGTATTTTCAAATTATTGTGAATTTATTTTGCTTGACAAGTAATTAAATCTATAATTAACTAAATATATTAATCAATTATGTTCTGAAATGGGTTTGGGACTTAAAACTGGATATAGCACATTTTCAGAAGAAATTTTTGTGAAGTATTGTCTCATCCAATAGAATTTAGACAAGGGTTTGGATTTAGTGAAAAGTATATACTTTTAGCAGTAATAAATTGGTTTTTCTGATAAGTACGAAAATGCCATGACATTACTTCGTCGCGGCACCTAAAGTGACGCCGCACCTTTGAGTATTGTCGTTGATATGGAGGGAAGCTTAGTATAGCTACTTCAGTAGCTATGGAATAATTCCAACCGTGTCGATGCCGATCACGTTGGCAACCTATCACTGGTGGCATGGCCTTACCATGATTCATCTAAGTGTTTAAAGATACAGTGCCGTGATTATCGTTGTAAGGACCCATTTTTTGCACCCCAAAAACCCATATTGATACTCCTCAGTCACGAATTCCCATGAACGAAAAACCGACTCATTAAGGATGAAATAAAAGAAACAAGAACAGAACATAATAACACAACAAAATAGAATATAATCTCACTATGCATGGAGAAAATATAATATTAAACAATTTCTTTACAATGGAAAACATTTAAAGCATAGCAACCAGAGTCTAACCTATGATCAGCATGACAGTTATAAAGTCCGTGCTTACAGTTTTCGAAATAGATAAACATCAACAAACATAGCATGCATAAGTAATAAGGCTATGCCCATATGTAGATGTAGATCTCCAACACACCTCTGGAAATCTCGAACCTCCTATCATGTTGCACTACGCTAAAGCAAATGTAACCCCATATGATCTCTATCCAAGAAACTCCCCAAGTCCAGCCTTCTCGCTTCTCGACTTACATCGCTAATCCTGAAATCACTCAGCATTGACCCGAGTGTTGAAAACACCCAGATCGGTTTGGGAAATCAACGTAAGAAAACAATCCCAAATGTGACAATGTCACAATTAGACGCCAAATCAGAAATCCATATTTTGAAAATAAAGGGTATCTTATAAGACCACGCTGGATAAAACCACTGAACGCGTTTTTCGCTTATGATAACGATAAAATGATTACGACTAATATAAGGGATATTATTTTTAATGACATTATTACGAAAGTGCTTTTCAAGTAAATTTATGAATCTTAGCAGAAATTGTTACATTCATTAAATTCTAGCATTTGGTCTATAATCAAAATCATACAAGGCTCTTAATGGATTATTGGATTCCATACTAGAAACCAAGGTAACAGACTACCTTTTGTATAGTACACCTCTAGAGGGATGCACTTGGGTGTGAGTTCCACACCCAATACCTAAACGAGATTTCCTATCTAATGGATAGACTAAATATGCAGTTTTCCTCGGTCGTTTCTGACCATCCGAGCGCGCTCATACCACATACTTTAAATCCCGGCATATAGAGGGAAATTAGTTTTCTATCTAGAAGGGAAAATGCGAGCATTCTTATGGGTGCTAAACCGTGACTCATCTTGTTGTGCGCACTATTTCAATTACCCCTAATTTGATGAAGCTCGAGGTAACGCATTGCCTTTTCGTTCCAGCTCATTCACTCGGAATGCCACATTGCCAAATCCATCAATTACTAATTGACCCTATAAAAAATACAACCTACGAGCTCGTACGTCTCAAAGAAGGTTGTTAAACTAAGAGAAGTCGCCTTCTCCGCCACCAAATAGATGTACGTTTGTAAAAGTCAACATTCATAATTATTCGAAATGTTTTGTCAGACATTCTTCCATGCAAGTCATCCAGCTAATGGATGAAACGAAGGCACCACCCTACTGCATCCCTAATTGCAGTAGCTGCAGCCTTGCATCATCGCAGATCATACGACAAGGAGTCACTGCTATTCATTTACCTTGGAAGCAACTCCAGGGTTACCAACAAGCAACTCGCTTGCCGTAGAATATCTCCCATCTTCAACATCATAGAGATTTTCCATCTCGGTTTCTTGAATCCATTCGATCCATTTCAACCCTCCTTTAAGAAGTAAACAAGGTCGAATAGATTTCCCATCCTGTTAATTACCTTATTTGCTTTCTTCAATCTCACAGGCAGGAAAAGATGTACTCTTAAGTACTGCCGCATAACCTTTTCTGTTATTTCCTTTAATTCACATTCAGAGATAATAACTCATTGATAACTTAAGTCTTTGATTTCAAACTCAATTATTTATCAGCAAACAATGAGGCCTTCCAAGTTGGGGAACTATCTCCTCTTAGACCTTGGTTCGATCACATTCTTTATCCTTTAAATAATAGTCGCTTCCAAACCTCGAAGTCTAATGCCACTTTAGAGCTTATTCCCAAATATTGTTTATTATTTAAACATTTCATTTGACTATACAAATTGACCATCTTTCTAAATCTTTAGAAAATTCCCAAATAAATCTTAAAAATCATAATTAATTATTATGAATTCATTATAAAAGATTTGGGTCAAAAACTACTTATGGTTACTTAATTTCAAAATCCAATTTCTTAATCGCTAGTGAACAGTGATTAAATATGTCGTTTTCCATAATTATACTTTTGATTTAGTATAAACCCATCTTTATCTTCTAAAATCTCGTTATTATATTAATAATGAATTTAGAAATTTATTTCATAATTTTTAGAATTATAAAACTCTACTTATAAAATCTGGAATTAACCACCTTAACATCGACCTTTTTGAAAAATGTTTTACTCATGACTTGAGATTTTTCAAATCAAAAACTTAACTTTTCAGATCCATTTGAAAGCTATTAACTTTACAGACAAAACATTTCCCATTTCAATTCATTCCAACTTGAAATGCATTTTACACTTCCGTTCGAAATTATAGGTCGCATAATCGCGAACTATCACTCTGGGAAGTGCCCAATTTTTACCGTTTGGTGAATTGTTCCCAGAACTTGTCCGGGACACTTCCAAAACACTTATAAATGATTATAACAATTTATTTCTACTTTTTCAACTTATAAAATATTATTTTCCAGTATTTTATCTTTTATAATATTATTTTATTATAATATTATATTCAGACTTTTCTAAGATTTAAATCCTTTTTCTCTTTTATTTTAAAAAGGCTTAACTTTTTCCATTCATAGGCGTGTTAATGTATGTGTAACGTGGCTTGGACTTCCTTTTAAAAGTCATGACGTTAACATATAAAAATGTCAAACTAAAATGTGTATTATTTATACTTATATCACACCATCAACACAAGCAAATCATTCAATTATCCATATAACATCCAATGTTATCATCCAATGATCAGTAAATCAACACAACCAAGTTTGCCAACTTTTCTCTACTAGTTGCTTACTAACTTTTCAGGTTTGCTTATTAATTTTTTATAACTTCTTAATTAGCTTTCCAAACATGTTCATATTTACAAGTTATACTCATTATGACTTATTAATCATAAATCTAAGCTAAAGAGGCGAAGTATGTCTTGCTAACTTGCATCCATATTAATTAAACATCAATATCACTTTATAATCATAAAACTAAACTTTAAGCGGTGAAGTGTTCTTACAATCAAGCTCCCTCCTTCCTAAGCTTTCTCTGGATGATTTTGCCATAGCTTTCGCTTCGTGACAAGCTTCCAATCTCCTCCCCAACACTATATGGCTCGGCCTTGACATGAACCAAGGCAAAACTTCAGCCTTTGCTCTTCTATATGCTTCCATACTACTCCGGTGCTTCACGCCTTTATTAAGGCGTAACCAACCCTTGCTTTTTCTTCGTCGACGCTTCCAAACTCCACCTCCACTTCATATTGCTCATGACCAAGGGTTGTTCCAGAGCTTCGTCGATTCTCAAGCGACGTAGCTTGGCTCATTGTGTGTAGAACTTTGTTTAGAGAGAGATTGATGTACACACTTATTGATTTTGGGTTGACATTGAACTAGATTCCTAAGAATTCTCTTAGGAAGCCATTAGAGTTTCTAAGGAAGGAATGAAGCTTTTGAGAAAGAAAGTAAGGAAATGAAATGAAAAGAGAAGAAAGGAAGAGGTTGCACTTATTTACAGTTTAAGATTTGTATTAAAATAATAATACTTTGCCACATAGACACTTTATGTCACATCGATGCTTTATGTCACATAACCCACAACATGCCATCCTCTCCTACACCCCCACCATAGCAGCAAATCATGAATGTCCCATCAAAAAGATTCTATACACTTTACACCACCATACCCTCCATTAAATGCTTCATACCCTCCATTAATGCACTGTACCCTTCATCACACCTTAACTTACCCACATGATACCTACCTCTATTACACGTTGCAAACACTCCTCTGTACCCATTAAATGAATGTGTACCCCCTTGCTTGATTCAAGGAGATGTGACTACTTCCATGCTTGCATTAATGTACCATACCTCTTGCTTTATGTCAAATCAAGCTACACCATATCCGAACACGCTTATACACCCTTCCACGCACTCTTCCATGCGTTACTTTTTATGAGTGGGACCCATTTGTGGTTTGTTTAACTCATATGCAGCTTACACGACATTCTGGTGAAATTTATTGACTTCTATATGACGTTTTATGCAACGTTTTGCAATGTATTTTTATTCTCTTTATCCATCACATATTTTGTCATACACTTGTCTTTATAAAAGTGTAAATAAAGTTTACAAATCATATTTCAATGATCTTATATCACTTAAACTCCCTGATTAATTATAAAATCCTTTATATTGAATATACAAAAAGTGCTGTGAATTTATGCTGTCAAAAGTGAATAATGTACTAATGATGATGTCATCAATATTTTCATGACCTAAAAGACGAAAATATTTTTATTTCTTATTCTTGTTTAATGGACATATTAGTGTATGGATGAAGACTCGTGCTGCGAATTTATGTTGTCAAAAGTGAATAATGTACTAATGATGATGTCATCAATATTTTCACGACTTAAAAGATGAAAATATTTTTATTTCTTATTCTTGTCTAATGGACATATTAGTGTATGAATGAATACTCGTGCACGATTATTTTGGTCAAATATAAGTTTTATGGATAAAACAGTTTTCGGTTATTTAATTGAATTCCCATGCTTTTCAACTTCGCATGATAAAACGATAAGTCTGATTGCTATGAAATTTGAAATCCTATAATAATATACCGTTATGGATCCAATGAAATGGATTTCGTCCAATTCTGAAGCAGTGTCCCAAATGGCATTTTACACTCGTTAGACTCCAGATTCAATTATTTAACCAACTCATGTTATTCAATTAACATTCATATTCAAGTTTAAACTGTTTAACATATTAAATTAACTTTTCAACATTTAAAAATAGATTAAATATTCTAAATTCTAATGACTAAGTTTCTACGTCGTTACAACCTCCCCTACTTACAGAGTTTCGTCCCTGAAATTACTCGGATCAGAAAAAATAATGAGTGTCAAACATTTTCTCAAAATTCTTTCGTACGATGTATATAAACCATCCATACATAATATATGATTCAATGTATCATTTGAATTCACAACTATTTCTTCCAAACTAGTACCAATCCCTAGATCCATTACTGGGAACACTGATCAGACTTCTTATTTCCGAGTCCTTTGCTTTCCTTACATAGAGCTCAACTATGATAGAAAACTCAAGCATCCTACTTAAATATTCTTATCAAACTTTGCCATCAAGAATCAAGTTATCCATACTCATTTGTACTAGTCTAAACATCTCAAGTTCCATACTCGAATTGTCACGACCCAAAATTCAATGTTCGAAAATTGACACTAAATACCTCACTTGTATTCGACTGCCGAAAATTCGAACATCGAACTCCAGTCGGATGGAGCCTATAACAACATCAGATGAATATAAAACAGTGGAAACAAAATGAATATCATACATTACATCACAGTTAGAACATCATCATAATATCCATTACAACATCAGAGTGTTCTTATACATATATCACAACTCCAAATAGAACATCATAATAGAACAACAAGTGATCATATGCCAAAAAGTCTTCAAAGAAATGAAGCGACGGTGAACTTCCAAAAAACTAAGCACCTTGATATACAAAGCTTCCAAAATATCTCCAAGGTAAAAGCCCCAAAATACTGCTAACACCAGAACACAGAAACCTGCTACTAGGCTGCCCGTGTGGAAATTATGGGCACTCGGAGTTTAGAAACGAAACAATAAACTCCGGGTCAGTCATGGGACTGGTGTGAGTAAAAAAAAACAGTTGCTTTTAAATAAAACAGATTTATACAAGAAAAATCGTTCATGCTTTTGGAAAATGAAACTACCATAAGACCTCCCGCCACACACACAATGCCATCGCAGAATTGGAGGAGATTTCTTCTTATGATAGTCAAATATGCTTGATACGAGAAAAATCTTTGATATTATTACTAGTGCATAGTGTGAAACCATTTTTGAAAATATAATATTAATCTTAGACAGCATAGGTACCATTATACTATGCCCACTATAGCTGTACCTGAGGTGGTAGGTTATACGACTAAAACCGTACAAGGCTCGTATTGTTTCTTTGGATTTTCCAACAAATGGTCGGGCTAAGGAACTTCCTACTGCCACATGGGTATTCCTTTGGAGGGACGTCCCGAGAACCTACTTGGTGCTCTGCCAACTCAAGGCCGGGTTACCTCTGTAACTAGGTAACTACTACTCGAGTATGCCACCCCCGGTCGTTTGCGACCTTTATCCGAGGGCCCTCTACCACAAAGCAACAAACACACAGTAAATGAGATTGCAGCAACCACATAGGTAAAGTATATGGGCTCCATACCATGAAACTACCTTTTTCCAGAAGGAAATGACATACCCTAAAGGGTGCAACCCTCATAACATTACCGCATCTTTCCTGTTTCGACCATTTCCGAGGTGTGAGGTCCGATGAGGTCTCGTCCATAAAGCTACGCTTTACACGAAAGCCATGCTTTGATCACAAGTGATCAATAAATGATCATCAATACACAGCAACACTTAGCATGCCACACGACCAAATTGGGAGTATATCGCTGATAACCTTCAACTACATAACCTCTGAGCTCGTACGTCTCAGAGAAGGGTGTTAAGCTAAGAGAATAAATTCTCCGCCACCAACATATATGTATTTGAAAGAAATCTGCTTTATATCTCAAAGTGTAGTGTCAGACATACAACTATACAAGTCTGTTCCGGGTTCGAACAGAACCGAAGGCACTTCGTCCAATAAAGGAAGAAGCCCTTGTAAATCCGGGTATCCCCGATTCCGATCGGACTCCCCATCACATGTGAAGATCTCTATACCGAATCAACTCAGTGTAGAGATAATCGATAGGTTATCCTATCATTTTCGAAGACACCCGGTCTTCAAATGTTATCCATTTCGTCGAATCACTACTCGGAATGGGTTATATGACGCAGAGGTCCTCTTCCGGCTAATCCGAATTGTGAGCCCTCAATTTTAAAACATGTGGGTGTATCAAATACAAGGATTCATTCAGGATTCGATGTGGGTTTCGGATAACTGACTGAAATCCGACTCCCTGTCGCATCGAAGTTTAAATGCCATTTTACGGGCAAAAGGGTTTTCACATCAATACAGAATTAAATCACAAATCACATTTCAGCACAAAGCAATTCACATCACATAGTATCACAACAGAAATATCAATCCAGTACACAATGTTTGATAATAGCTAATCATTTTCAATTAAGGTGAATGTGATTTAAGTGAATTAACCACAAAACTATTTTTATTGATTATTTTAAATCAATGATTAATTATTCGTAACGATAAATTAATTAATTAAATCTTAATCAACTTTATTAATTAACTATTCCTTAATCAATCAACTATAGTTACAAATTAATTAACTTTAATTATCAAAATAGCAATTCTTAATTACAAATAAATTAGACACTTAATTATTAATTAACCAATTTTTAATTACAAATTTATAAATCCCTAATTACTTAGTTAATTACAATTATGATTTAATTAACGATTCTTAATTACCCTTTTTAAACAATTAATTAATAATAATTATTTATCTTAATTAACATTTTAAAAATCTTATCTAAACTTTGAAATCAATTTATTACTAACTTAGAAAACCTTCAATGTTAATTAAATTTAATACTTAATTGAAATTGTCTACTTACCTAAAGTATTAATTGGATTTTAAAACTTTGTTAAGTATTTACTTAATTTATTAAAACTAGAAATAAATTCTCAACTTAATTGGTCAAACGTTAATTAAGTCAGTACAACTTAAAATTGATTTTAATTTTTTTTTGCTTAACTTACTTTTCATTTTGCTGCAGGTTGTGAATCAAACCCGAGCGAAATGCCGGTTTACTCGAGTAACAACTCGAGTTTCTCTGTACTTTTCCCCGAGACCTCTCTCTTCCTCAAATTTGTTTCTTCTTCTTCTTCCATTTTTTTAGTTATAAACTATAATAACAGGTAACTGTGCTTACATACTCGAGTTCCACACCGAAGCAATGCATCCCTTTTCTCGAGTATCAACTCGAGTTGCTAACAACAGAACCTCCTGACACCGAAACGATATCGTGCGCGTGCACGGCGACGCGCCGCCGCTCCAGCGAACTCCACTAACTTCGGCAAGTCGCAAATCATCCCAATACTCAAAATCAAAGTTCAATCGGAGCCAAAAACTCGAAAACGAAATTTAGCCTTTCATTCGAAACTGTAACTCGAACTCACCAAAACGAAAACGCCTCGTCCCCCTCACGCCGTTCATCAGAAAATCTACAACTCCGGCTTCACGTTGCCAATACCCCACTCTACTCTCCCTCTCAATTCCGTGCAACTCAATCACTCCAAGAAAGCGCAATCACCTTGCCACTGACCATGTCCAAAACTCGAGCATAAACCCTAAATTGAACTCGTCCCACCAATTTGTGCAATAGAAAAATTATTCGACAATTTTCCTGAAATCATCAATGGCCAAGCAAGATTCAAGCAAAATATTAACATTCAATAATTCGTTGATCGATGGAAATGGGTGAAAAAGCATTTCGGTTCAACTTGGAACTGCACTTAAAATACTTCACTAAAAATCACCATTTTTGTTTTAGAAATCTTGTTTTTATATGTTGATTAAAGCTATAAAATTGAATTAATATTTTACAATATTTGAATTTATCCTAAAATTAACTTTTTACTGTAAAACTGAATGTTACAGAGTCACAACTTCACTATTAAGCTTTAAACAAAATTTAGATCATAATTTATGTTTAAACTAACTTATTTGTTGAAGATTAAGGCCTCTCAGAGACTAGTGAATATGAAGTTAACTTTTTATATCTTGATTGAACTCTGTACTTCAAAAAAACAACAAAGATGACATATTCATACACATCACAGATATAAAATGAAACATACATAGATATATTCATCTATATATAATCATATAGCACAATATCATTTAGAATTCGCATATTCTAGCATTCATTACTTTGAACTTTTAAGTTAAATGTTTACTCACATGAAAGCAAGTTTGAACAGAGAGCACTTTTTGTTTTTGAAAGCCTGCAGTTGATCTGCCTTTAAACCTTTTCTATTTTGTTTTTGTTTAGTTGAATGAATTGCTTAAGTTTGTAAGATAATGATGTTTAGTTCTTTTCTCTGATTTGCTAAGTTGACGAACGAAATGGAATAGATGTATATATAGAGAAGACAGTTTGTATAAGGGTAGGTATTATCTAGTATGTGCTTTTATTTTGGTCAATTTTTTTTCTTTGACCGGAGATTATTTTCAATTGGAGGCTGAAATGTTATTTTTTCTATTTCGAAATGACTTCTTTTGTGCTTGAGAAGATAGCATTTAACGCAATTGTTCTCATTTCTGTTTACGTATAATCCTATTTGATTTTTATATATACATCTTTGTTTTATCTTCTTGCATACATTTTTGTTTTATTATTTTCTTGTTTACATAATTCACATGTAAATCATATTATTTCATATATTATTTTTATAGTTTTTTTCTTAACTTATGTTGCATACACACATGAGCTTCCATATGTATTTATTTATGGTTTATCTTACCTTATATATTTATGTTTAACACAAATTCTTGTTTTTATATTTTATTATTATTATTATTATTTATTTAAAGCTTAAATTACCAAATATTTTATTTATATCCATATATTTTTGTAATATTTAATATTAATAATATTTTATTTCTTTTGAAACCTTTCACATTAAATTTCAAAAGTTCAAATAAGTTGCCAAATTCAAATGAATAAATTTTGGTATGTTACACGAATCTTGGATTGACTAAATGCGATGAAGTGATTCAAGACCATTATATGTACTTGGTTATCTTTTAAAATACTTATAACGTATCCTATAAAATATTAACTTTTAATTCCCAAAAAGGGTATAGATCAAGAATTTCCAAAATAACTATGATCTGGGTATTACCAATAATATCTTTACATTTCCTTAAATATGAAGGATATACTGAAGAGAAATGCTTACCATCCAAACACAATCTCCTATCCATTTTTAGCTATTTTTGAGACTCTCGAACTAATCATCATTAAACCTTTTCTTCTTTTTCTAATTTCTACTTCGAAATTACCTACCCTATTATAACTCTAATAAATTATTTCTTATCTTTTGGATTTGTCCGTATTGAACCAGTTTTCAATTGCCCACTGATAAAGAGGATAATCCACTACGTATACGGTCCCGATTGCCAAAAAAAATCAGACTAATACTTGGAAGACTATTCCGATCATCACCAAACAAACTGAGAATTTCTCATCGATCTTTCCATATTTTTCAAACTTTGGAAATAATATCGTTATGATTTCATTTTCTCAAATTCTTCAAAAATTCTATATTTACAACTTATTCTCTATAGAGTGTGGCTTTTCAAAATGTCTTTATCAATTTATAATCTTAATCAATTTTATTCATCTTCTATATCACAATCATTATCGAACACCTTTTTGCCAAATCGTGAAATTGAACTCACCAGGTGATTATTATTCAAACTTTTTGTTCTTTGCACATATGAGGGCTAGTCATTTTATTAATTAAGGATATTGTTATCTTTTACCAATTTTAGATTTCTTAATCTTTGAAAAACTCTTATCCGTAGTTCTTTACATCTACGAGAAAACTCTTTATCCTTCTAGACAAGTGGATATAGATACAAAGAGAACTGTTTTACTTTCACAACTTGTTACATTTTTCTTATACTTCATAGCCATAATAAAAAGAACATTCAACCCAAAGGTTTTTGCTACATAATACTATCATAGCCTATCGGTTGAACATAATAATGATACATGAGTCTGCTAATTTATCCTACTCAAACTTCATTTTGGAACTCATCAACCTCGAGCTCCTCCTCTACCTTCGATTCTGACTCGGACTCTTGATTCGATATCAGATCCTTCTTCCAGATCTTCGATATCAGATAGATTGCCGGTATCTTCCTCACCATGCTCGTACACTACATCATTTTCCCTGGTCTGGGAATGTGCATCCATGTACTTCTGCTGCCATTGGGAAAACGCGTCCTTTGGAGAACTGATCGCCTCACCATCGCTTAACCAAGCCTCCTTATAAGATTCCTTTATGTATTCTGGGCCTCCACTATGGTTGGAGACAATATCGAAAACTGGTTTCTTGGAGTCGACAACCCATGGCTCAACCTACTCATAACCTACCACTAGCTCGGGTGGAAATCCTGGACAATCCTCAAAGCGAAAACCTGAATAGCCCTCTCAATCAGAACTAGTTGGATTGGTGATCCAGGTTTCAATCTCTTCCTCCAAACAAAGCATGTTGGCAAAGGGTATATCATAGCCTTTGTCACTGACCAAGTCTACTCCTTCTATTTCGATCTAAGTGTCCTAACTTATCTTTGAACATATTATAGTCAAATTATGAGATTATAGTCATAAGATGTCCAGGTTTCGATTTTATATTTAATATCATCATATATTAATCAATCCTTAATAATACAAAGCTAAGCGTATCAAAATAAATTGATTTCCCGTAACCCTAGTCGGAGATACGGTATCTTATTCTATCAATGGTTATTGACCTAATCTCAGTTTAATTTGTGATCCTAACCAACTTAATGTCATTTATCGAACAACTTATAATCGGACTGTGAAGTTCTAATCACAAACTGTCCAGACTGAGATTGAATGTCTACCATCAGCCCCTCTTTTAAATTCAAAACATCACTAATCATATCAATCGATATATAATATTGCCATCATTACTTTTGAAAGATATAATATGATTCTAAGGTAAAATTATTTCATTTACCATGAAAAATCATTTTATATAACAAAATAACAAATGCATGCTCATATATTTATACACACACTTAGACTCATTCTAGGATGTTACCATCCCTATCTCTAACGAGTAACTCATCCTACGATATTACTAATCCTATCTCTGATGGGACATTCACCCAATCGTGCCTTGATTGTCGGCTTACTAATTCTTTGATACCAACTGTGATGACCAGATTTTTTGGACCCCAAAAACCCACACTCATACTCCTTGGTCACGAATTCCCAAGACATGAGAAACTGAATCATTATGGATGAAATAAAAAAACAAGAACAATATAGAATAACACAGCAGAATAGAATAGTATCTCACAACGCATCAAGAAAATATAATATTAGACAATACTTTTACAGTGGAAACATTTAAAAACTTATCAGTCAAAGTCTAACCTATGATCAGCCTGGACAATTATAAACTCTATCCTTACGATTGTTGAAATAGATAAACAACAACAAACATAGCATGCATAAGTAATAAAACTACACCCATACGTACATGCAGACCTCCAGCACTCCTTTGGAAATCTCGTACCTCCTATCATATTGCACTACGCCAAAGCAAACGTGATTCCGTATGATCTCTATCCAAGAAACTCCCCAAGGCCAGCCTTATCGCTTCTCGGCTTGCATAGCTAATCCCGAAATCACTCGATACTGACTCGAGGGTTGAAAACACCGAGATCAGGCTTGGAAAAATCAGCATAAGAACACAATCCCAAATGTGATAGTGTCACAATTGGACGCCAAACCAGAAATCCGTATTTTGAAAGAAAATAAGGTATATCATAAGACCGTGCAGGATAAAAACACTGAATGTGTTTTTTGCTTATGAGAACCATAAAATGATTATGCCAAAAATAAGGGATATTATTTTTAATGACATTATTTTTAAAGTGCTTTTCAAGCAAACTTATGAATATTAGTTGAAATTGTTACATTCATTAAATCCCAGCATTTGGTCTACAATCAAAATCATGCAAGGCTCTTCATGGATTAATGTAATACATATTAGCAGCCAAGGTATGGGACTACCTTCTGTACTGTACACCTCTAGAGAGATGCACCTAGGTGTGAGTTCCCCACCCAATGCCTAAACAAGACTGCCTATTCAACCGATAGACAGAATACGCCATTTTCCTTGGTCGTTTCCGAACATCCAAGCGTGCTCATACCACATACTTTAAATCTAAACACATAGAGGGAAATTAGTTTTCTGTCTAGAAGAGAAAATGCAGGCATTCTCATGGGTGCTAACCCATGAATCATCTTGTTGCATGTCCTGTTTTAATTACTCACCATTTGATGAGGCTCAAGTTAACGCAATACCTTTTCATTCCAGCTCATTCACTCCGAATGCCACATTGCCGGATCCATGAATTACTAATTAACTCCCACGAAAAATACAACCTCTGAGCTCATACGTCTTTGAGAAGGGTGTTAAGCTAAGAGAAGTCGCCTTCTCTGCAAGCAAACATATGTACGTTTGTAAAAGTCAACCTTCGTAACCATTGGAAATGCTTTGTCAGACATTCTTCGATGCAAGTCATCCAAGAAAATGAAGAACTGAAGGATCTACCCTACTGCATGCTTAATCATAGTAGCCGCAGCCCTCCCATCATCGCGGATCCCACAATAGGGAATCACTACTATGCATTTACCTCGGAAGCAACTCTGAGGTTATCAACAAGCAACCTGCTTGCCATAGAAGATCTCCAGTCTTCAACGTCATAGAGATTTTCCATTTTGGTTTCTTCAATAATTTGTCCATTTCTAGAACACCGTTCAATTGATTCGAGGTGGTCTTCGGATCGGGACTTTACCCTAAATCCAACCTTGGTTACTTTGTATCAATTATCGAAATAAAATGTTTATATGTTTATACATAATCATTAAGCCTCATTTACTTTAATTGCTTAACCCCTTTTTCCCAATTAAAATCAGTTCCTAATTGTAAAACATTAAGAGAATAATTTCCTAAGTGCAAACCTTGAAGGCCTAAATCAACATCAGATCGACACCCAGAAACTACCCAACTTTTCCTCACAATAATCAAGTTCCAATTCCTTTTCGCTTATCCGATTCCCTTTTCTTTATATTGTCAAAAAATTTACATGATCTTTGACAAGTACCCAGATAACCTTTTGATCTGTTCCACCCCTCATCTAAGAAATAAACAAGGTCGGATGGATTTCCCATCCTGTTAACTACCTTGTTCGCTTTCTTAGATCTCATAGGCTGGACAAGATGTACTCTTAGGTATTGCATGCCCCTTTTTGTTATTTACTTTAATTCTTATTCAGAAATAATACCTCACTCATAACTTAAGTCTTCAATTTCAAACACAGTTATTTATCTGCAAACAACGAGGCCATCCAATTTGGGGAACTATTTCCCTTCAGACCTTGGTTTGATCACATTTTTTATCCTTTAAATAACAGTTGCTTCCATACCTCGAAGTCTAATGCCACTTCTGAGCTTATTTCCAAATATTATTTATTATTTAAATAATTCATTTGATTACAGAATTTGAACATTTTTCTAAGCCTTTGGGAAATTCCCAAATAAAACTTAAAAATCATAACTAATTGTTGTGAAATCGTTCACAAAAGATTTGGGTCAAAAACTCTTTCCAGTTCCTTAATTTCAAAATCCAATTTCTAAACTGCTAGTGAATAGTGATTAACTAGGTCATTTTCCATAATTATACTTTTGATTAAGAATAAACTCATTTTATCTTCTAAAAGCTCATTATTATATTAATAATGGATTTATAAATTTATTTCAGAATTTTCAGAATTATAAAATCCTACTTATAAAAATCTGGATTAAACCGCTCTTACAAAGACCTTTCTGAAAACTGTTTTACTTATGACTTGAGATTTTCAAATCAAAAACTTAATTTTTCGGATCCATTTGAAAGCTATTAATTTTATGGACAAAAATTTTCCCATTTCAAGTCATTCTGACTTGAAACGCATTTTACACTTTCGTTCGAAATTACAGGTCGCATAACTGCGAACTGACACTCAAGAAAGTGCTCAATTTTGATCGTTTGGTGAATTAATCTGGAACTTTCCTGGGACACTTTCAAAACTCATATATATGATTATAAATTATCATAACCATTTATTTCTACGTTTTCAACTTATAAAATATTATTTTTCAAAATTTTATCTTTTATAATATTATATTGTTATAATATTATATTCAAACTTTTCTATGATTTAAAACCCATTTAAAATCCTTTTTCTCTTTCATTTTAAAGAGGATTAACCCTTTCCGTTTGTACATATATTAATGATGTGTAACATGACTTGGAATTCATTTTAAAAGTCATGATATTAACATATAAACATGTCAAACTAACATAGGTGTATTATTTATACTTACCATATAATATCACACCATCAATACAACCATATCATTCAATCATCCATATAAAATCTAATGTTATCACCCGAAGATTAGTAAACAACACAACCAAGTTTACTTACTTTTCTTACTAGTTGCTTACTAACTTTTTAAGTTTGCCTATAACTTTTCAAGTTTTCTTACTAACTTTTTATAACTTGTTAATTAACTTTCCAAACATGTTCTTATTTACAAGTCATACTCATTATGACTTATTAATCATAAATCTAAGCAAAGGCGAAATGTGTCTTACTAACTTGCATCCATATTAATTAAACATTAATATTACTTTATAATAACAATGCTAAACTTTAAACGGTGAAGTGTTCTTACCATCAAGCTCCTTTCTTCCCGAGCTTTTTCTTGATGATTTTGTCATAGCTTTCGCTCCGTGGCAAGCTTCCAATCTCCTCCCCCAACACTATGTGGTTCGGCCTTTACATGAACTAAGGCAAAACTTCAACCTTTGCACTTCTATTTGCTTCCACGATCCTTCGGTGCTTCACGCCTTTACTCTGACATAACCTACCCTTGGTTTTGCTTCACGAAAGCTTCCAAACTCACCTCCACTTCATATTGCTCACGACCAAGGGTTGTTCCCGAAGCTTCATTGATTTCAAGTGACGTAGCTTGGCTCGTTGTGTGTAGAATGTTATTTAGAGAGAGGTTGATGTACACACTTATTGATTTTGAGTTGATATTGGACTAGTTTCCTAAGAATTCTCTTAGGAATCCATTAGAGTTTTTAGAAAGAAATGAAGCTTTTGAAAAAGAAAGTAAGGAAATGAAATGAAAAGAGAAAAAAAGGAAGAGGTTACACTTATTTATGGCTTAGGATTTATATTAAAATAACAATGCTTTATGTCACATCGACACTTTTTGTCACGTTGATGATTTATGTCGCATCGCCCACACCATGTCGTCTTCTCCTACACCCCCACCATACCCTCGAATCATGGATGTCCCATCAGGTAGCTTCTACGCACCTTACACCACCATACCCTCCATCAAATGCTTCATACCCTCCATTAATGCACTGTACGCTCCATCACATCACACCCTACCTTACCCACTTGACACCTAACCTCCATTATACGTTACACACACTCCTCTGTACCCATTAAATGTGTGTACCCCCTTGCTTGATTCAATTAGATGTGGCTACTTCCATGCTTGCATTAATGCACCATACCTCTTGCTTTATGTCAAATAATGCAACACCATACCCCCACACGTCTACACACGGACCAAACCCTTCCACGCATTCTTCCACACGTTACTTTATGTGGGTGGGACCCATTTAAGGTTTCGTTAACTCATATGCAGGTTCTACGACATTCTGGTAACATTTGACGACTTTTGTGCGACGTTTTATGCAAAGTTTTACAACGTATTTTTATTCACTTTATTTGTCATATATTTTATCATATTGTGATGAACCAGAATTTTGGGCAATATCAATTTAATAATCTTTATTAATAATTAAATTGAATTGATAATTTTCCTTTATAATTTTAATTTAAATCGGTAAATTTAATCTTTAAAAGGGTAATAAATATTTAATCTGGCAATATTTATTCATATCTTTTCTAACAAATTAAAATTGGTAAGATTTATCTTTTAAAACTAATAAAAATATATTCTATATTATAATGTATATATTGTTATATATATTGTCTTTTGTTTTAAATAAAAGATGTATTTTCAAATGGTAATATATATGTATATATATATATATGTTATGATTTGAAGTTTGTTTTAAAAATTTAATATAATAATTCTCAAAATTTATGCTAAAAATATTTTCTATTTAAAATGTATATATATTTGTATATATTAAAGTTTTGGTTAGAGTTGAATAAAAGTGTTTTAAATTCTAATATATATATATATATATTGAAATTTTGAACTTATAATTTAATATAATACTTTTTCAAAGGGTATTTGGAATTTTAATTTATATTTCTTAAACAATCGAGATAATTATTTTGGATTCAAAAATATATGTATAAGATTTTGAATATAAATTGTTTTATAATATATTCCTTAAAGAAATTAATACATACATGCATATATATATATATATATATTTAGATAAATGTTTATTAATTGGTAAATTAAGTATGAAAATTTTATATTAACATTTAACATAAATAAAAATTTATTTAAAATGTTCAAGGACATATGTAAGACCATTATAACATATATTTACAATTGTAAGCATAAGAGCATTTCAAGTTAACAAGTGGCAAGGTTTTATCTTCTCTACAATCCAATTTAATTAAAAATAATAATGTAAAGAAAGGTCTGAGATTCATTTTTCAGTTCTAAGATTTTCCCTTTCTTCTTCATTTTTCCCAAAGCAAAATCTAGAAACCAAACTAATGAAACCTGAAAACAAATCAAAGAAAAAAATAAAACTGGAAACCAGAGAATCTTTTCAAAGGAAAAACATCAGCTTAATTCACTTTTCAACTAAGCTTCAAGCTCAGGATTCAACAATTAACAAGCATGCAACAGGAATTCAAGATCAATTCAACAAGTAATGCAACAGCAAGCAAAATTCAACAGAAGAAGTTCAAAATCAATCAAATATGTTCCTCTATTTAAAATTCAGGTGAGTAATTTTATTTTATTTAAAACAGATTTGAACCTACGATTAAACCTAGATATTTGTGATGACTTATGTAGTAATATAGTTGAAAATGTTGTGAAGATGAATGCATGTATGTATATAAAGATGGTATGCCTGTATAGTGACTGTATTTATATGTATAGTATGCTCTCTGTTGTTTACAGGTTGGATCACTTAATAAATTCAAAATCTCAACATTCAACCTATATTAAATCTTGATTTGCAAATGAAAGATGATTGAATTTGTGTAACATCATTATTAAAAATATTCCGAGGAATTTATACTTAATATTTGTCTCGAAATTTTGTAAATAACAGTAATATATATATATATATGGGTCGAAAAATCAATGAATTCAATTTCTATTTTGAATTTTATGAGTGAATTAGTGATGGAAAATCATGATTTTTAATACATATTTCATGATTTTAAGTTTGATATTCTTTGGGAATTTTCAAGATGAACATTTGGGGCATTTTAGGCGATTGCCGATGATCGACGGCATCTGGAAAGTGGATGTTTGGGCTGAAGATGGTCTGAGGGATGATGACTGTAGGAAAAATACTCTGGTATTTTATTAATGGCCACGGTGGCCAGGCAGGGGCATAGTAGGGTTTAGTTGGGTTTTGATTAGTCGTTGTTGACGAGATGATTGTGCCATCGGTGGTGCTCGTTGATGATTGCGATAGGGGGAATAGCTGCAGGAGGTTGAGGCGATGCTTCGGTGGGGATGGCGAGGTTTATCGTGGAAGGGTTCATCGGCGATTAGAGGATTTTCGATGATGGTGGTTGATGGATGTTGAGTCTCTGGTTCGATTTTCATTCGCTGGCGGATGTGGCGATTTAGGTTCATGAAAGGGATGGTGAGACTATCGGTGACTGGTCGACGATTAGAGGGATGGTCGGAGTGACGTTGAACTGCCGTGCATGTGCATGATGCACATTGATGGTCTGTGTTGTTTCGAGTTTGGGGAAGACGAGTTCGACTCGGTGAAGTTCTCGTGATTTCTGATGTGCGACTCGAAGGTGGTACGAGTTTTGTAAAGATTGTCTCAATTGGCCCTAGTTGATTTTCTGTTTGACCTCAAGCAAGGGTTTTCGTAAAGTAATCAAGTTTTGAATTTTTTTTTTAAAAAAACAAAGCAAGTTTTGAAAGTTATAGATGTTATTCTAGTTTTTAAAAGAAATGTTTAACAAATTTTAAATGTATGTTAAAATAAATTAGTTTTTAAAGATATGATAATTATGTTTAAATTAATTATATGTTAAAATTTATTAAAAAACTTTAAAAGATTTCAAAGATTTAAAGGTTAAAATTTAATGTTTAAATTGCTTTTAATTATAATTGATTTCTAAATGTTTTATTCTTCTTAATGATATAATTATGTAAATCAATTATAATTGAGAGCTAATCTTTAAGTACCTAGGATTTTGATTAATATGAATAATCAATTTGTGAAGATAAATAAGGTTAATTAATTATTGTTATTAACTTAAGAATAGTTAATTAATGTAAATGATTTGTTAATAAGTAAAAGTTTAATTAAGATAAATGATTTTCTAAATTAATTAATGATTTTTAAATAAAAGAAGTTAATAATTATTTAATTAATTTTAAATGGTTAGTTTATAGTTTGGTTTATTTAAAATTGTCACTTAATTATGAATTAATTAAGTATAATTACTTGATAAAGTAATTAATGGATAATTACTGAATGTAGTTAAGAAAAAAGAAATCACTTATGGAAGTAATTAGTGGGAAATTACTTATGAAAGTAATTGAATGGAAGTGATTAAGTGTAAATCACTTGGTGCTATTAATTAAAGGATTAATTAATATAACTGATTAAAGAGTTAATGGATTAATTAAAGGGTAATTAATTAATTTAAGGATTAAAGTTAATTAATGATGTGATTAATTAGTTGTTAAAGTAATTAATTAAGAGAGTAATTAAAGTAAAGAAAGTAATTAGAGGATCATTAATTAATTAATGAAGTAATTAATTAAGGATTATTAATCAATGTAGTTAATTAATAATTACTTAATGAAGTAATTAAGGATTAATTAATTAGTATAATTAGTCAAAGGATTTATATAATTAATTAAGTAGTTAATTAATTAGGTAAGTAATTACAAAATGGTTAATTACTGTTTATGATTAATTAAGACTAATTAATGAGTGTGGTTAATTAAAAATTAATTATTTAATTAATAAAAAGGTTAATTAATTAATGAAGTAATTAGAGGATCATTAATTAATATAATTATTGAGATTAATCAAGGTTGATTAATGAAAGTGATTAATTAAAGTATGATAAATTAATTGTAATTAATTAAGGATCAATGTAATTAATTATAGTTAATTAATTAATGGAAGTAAATGGAGGATCATTAATTAGTGTAATTAGTGGAAGTGATTAAAGGTTAATTACTGTAAATGGTTTAGAATAATTAATTTGTGTAATTAATTAATGGTTAATTACTTAATGTAATTAAAGGATAATTAATCAAGGAAGATTAATTAAGGTAAATCGTTAAGAGATGATTAATTAATTTGTAATTAATTAATGTTAAGTAAGCAGGATTAAGGTAATCCATGTGATTATAAAGGATAGTAATTAATTTAATTAGAGGTTAATTAAAATTATTTAGAGTAAATCAAACCTGTTTATGGATGATTGATTGATATTGGATGATTTGGATGTGATATCTCTGATATGAGTTGTGTGCTGCTTTGTGAGACGATTGGTTGATATGAATTATCTATTTGTGATAATGTGAATCATCTATTTGTTTATGTTATTCTGGATGTAAGTTTAAATTGTTTAAGCCCTTAAACAACTTGGATATTAAAATGCCGTTTTGGATTTCGATGAGACCGGGATCAGATTTCTAAATTTGGATATCCAAAAACCACATCGATCCAAATTAAACGTCAGGTCTTGAATCCAAGTGATGATTAAAGTGAAGACTTGACGTGTAAGAACTATTCATCATTAAAACCTGAGGGTGATTTCGAGATGAGTTTGACGGAGATAGTACTTTCAGATTCGAGATAGAGATTCAGAGTGCAAGGGCTATGGTCATTAACTCTAAGGGTGATTCCAAAATGAGTGTAACGAGATAGTGCCTTCGGTTTCGTTCGAACCTGGAACGAACTTGTATGGATCGAATGCTTTCAGAACATCGTCAGGTGGACGATGAGCATTCTAACATAGATGTGTTCTATAAAGGTAATCGTTGCCTTACGCCTCATCAACCGAGAATAGCTAAAATAGGGAAGGTGGAGCAAGGCTAAGTGGGTAGCACCCAAGTAGGATGAGATTTACCACAGTCTAGAAGTCCGTTTTTATTCGGCTTAGTGTGTGGTTGGTCGCGCCAACCACGGGGAGGTATTGTTCGGGACTATCCAGTAAGGGATGGTTCTGTCCTTGTGTTGCGGAGGATTTAGGGTGGATCCTCAGTACGGTGATCTAGGCCCCGTACTATGATGGTCGGTAACCCAGTAGCCCTGCCATTGATGGAAACCCATTCTTCCAACGTGCCCCTACGGTTTTGATTGTATTACCCACTTTTGTGGCTAGTAGCTGGAATTTAATGAATGTAATAATTTCGACTATTTTCTATTTACTTGAAAACCCTAGACACTATTTAATATCACTGGATTTTCTATCAAATGTTTTGGTTAGCGTAAGGTAAAAACTTTTCCATGTTAATATATGGGAAGTCTTAAGTGATACCTTTCTTTTCAAAGGATTTTTAAAGTTAAGCAACTTTAACCCGTTTACTCACACCAAACCCATGTCTGACCCAAGTGTTTATTTTCAATTTTATTAAACGCTTGGGTACTCATATTATATATGAGTAGTCAAGGGATTTAGGTTAGCTTTGATGAATTCTGAAGGATATTTGGAGTAGGAGGCTTCAGCATATAGATAATATTGTGGTTCTGTTGTGCTAATGATTGTGTTTGTTTCCCTGTGATACCTTGAGTTGTATAACAGATAGAAATTTATAACTTCCTAAATTGAGATGTATAAGTTGTGTACTCTGTTGTATATGTTACTATGTAATATTCTATGTGATATATTATATTTCATTCATTCCGCTATGACAATCTATCGTGTTGTGTTTCTTCTTCTATCTCTTTCTTTCTTAATTCATGATGCATCTTTTTGGTGATAGAAAGTTGGGTCGTGACAGTTGGTATCAGAGCGCTAGGTTGAGTGAATACCTAGGCTTTGCGGTGATTTCTATCTTTCTTGAGAGAGCGTACTTGTAATTTTTATATATATATATATGTATATATTTATATATCTACCAGATCTGTTGGCATTACCTGTCCAGGTTTTCCAACATAAATTGTAGAGGTAGATGAAGTAGTGGTGTGTGTAATACAACTACCACTAATGGAAGAGATCCATATGTTGAGATTGAAAGTGTATCTGTCGAGACTGTAGACCTAATATCGTCTCGAGTGAGCTTTGTAGCTTGGACTAAGGATTTTTCTCTGATCTCTGAAGGAAATCTTTTAAAGGTTCGGAGTCCATCTTTGAAGTGTAAGTTTGGTTGTGCTCATATTAGCGGATTTTCAAGAGTTTGGATCTGTCGGATGTGCAGAAGCAAGTGATGGTACCTTAGCAACCATAGGAAGGAGTTTTGTCTGTTTTGGAGTATGAGACAAAGGTCTATAAGTTGCTTCGCTACGGCATGGTCTCATTTTCACCCCTTAAGAAGAGTAAGTTGTTGATGCTTGGTTTGGAACCCGAGTTTCTTTTGAGGGTATCTGCCCATCTCGAAGGGTCTTTTGTGAAGTTAGTTGATGGCTTTTGGGGTTCGAGGAGCCTATGGATTAGAAGTCTTTGGTTAGCTGTGGTAATAGTTTCAGCTTGAAGGTGTTTGTATGTTGACAAGATGGTCTCTTGCCTTAGCAGTGTCCTCGAGGTGGAGTTCGGAAGCAGCAGCATGGTCCGTTTCTCCGATGATTCAGGAATCTTTGTGGTTTTTTGTATCAGCAGTCCGGGCTTATGGTGAAGGCTTTCTTGAAGGGTTAATCTTGTTTGGAAAAGCTTAAAGCTGTTCTAGTTGGTATAGAGATAACAGTTTCTTTAGAATCTGAACTATGTAGGATCGCAAAAGTGACCTGCGATTAGTTTGGGAGTTCATTTTGGATAATCTTTTGTTTGAGACCGAGGCTTCTCATGAGGAAGTAAGAGCTATTGGAGTAGTCAGAGATTTTTTCGGATATCATCATGGAAGTCAGAAGTTTGTCTGCATCTGGAGTTGTGTTCCATATTGACCTGGTTCCAGAAGCGATACCGGTGGTTAGCCTGGTAATAGAATGGTTCTTAGAGAGAGAAGAGTTGGTGTAGCATCTCAGGAATTTTTGGAAATGGATTGGTCAAATCTAGTTTTTAAGTTTGGATTCTGCTGTAAGGTTGTGTGACCGAGTCAGATGGGTCACTAAGATTTTATAGATCTGATGAACAGAGTTTTCAACATATATTGGATAAGTTTGTGCTCGTGTTCATTAACAGCTTTCTAATCTACTTCAGAATCAAAGTTGTGCAGCGGCAGCATTCCAGAATGGAAGCAGCCGGAAATTGCAGTGTTTTGATTAGAGGGTTTCTATAGGAAGTTTTCGGAATCTGAAGATCAGATTGGCAAGTACACCTGTTTTGGCTGTTCAAGATGGGAGAAGTAAGTTCAGCCTTCTAATGATTGGGAAGTAGAGCTTGTGTTCTAGATATCGGTGGATATAGGAAGACCATTTTGTTGAATAAGATCCAGGATTGGTTTGTTCTTGGTCCAGTTTGTTTCAAGAAGCATCAATAAAGGTTAAGCTGGTCGGGAAAGGATGTGATATCCCAGGATTGTCTGATGAGTTATGCAGATATGAGACAAGGAGTTTGGAATTCGAAGTTGAAGACTTCGTTGTTGTTAAAGTTTCTTTGGTTAAGAGAGCAGTAAAATTGGATAAGATTGGAATCTAGCTCCGAGGTATTTGGGATTTCTTATCTGTGTTCCAGATAGGAATAGTTTTTTGTTTATAGGATTGAATTGCCAGTTTGGATGGCTGGGTTTCATTGTATTTCACGTATCTCTGAGGGAGTACATGTATGGTCTATCTTTGGTTGTGAATCTGCAGTTCAGAAGGATATTGTAGTTTAGCTGGACTTGAGTATAGTCTGATATTTTGTTCAGATTGATGGATCTAGAGGAGAGGGAGCTCTGGATCATAGTAGTGTTGTTAGTTTAGATTCTGTAGAGCGAGTATTCCAGTAATTAATATCTGGAGAACTCTAGATAGTATTAGGAAAAGCTATCCTGATTTGTGTCAGGATAGTTAGTTAGGTTTGTTTGTTTGGTTAGTTGCTATGGTTGTTAGTAACTAGAAGATAGTTATATTTTGCTGTTTGAAATTAAAATCTTTGCTAAATTATTAAATTATCTTTGCTTTTAAAATTGCGGGAACGAAATTCTTTTAAGGGGGAAGGAACGCGATGACCCGGAATTTGGGGCAATATCAATTTAATAATCTTTATTAAGAATTAAATTGGATTGATAATTTTCCTATATAATTTTAATTTAAATTGATAAATTTAATCTTTAAAAGGGTAATAAATATTTAATCTGGCAATATTTATTTATATCTTTTCTAACAATTTAAAATTGGTAACATTTATCTTTTAAAACTAATAAAAATATACTCTATATTATAATGTATATATCGTTATATATATTGTGAATAGGAAATCCTTTGTTTTAAATAAAAGATGTATTTTAAAATTGTAATATATATGTATATATACGTTATGATTTGAAGTTTGTTTTAAAAATTTAACATAATAATTCTCAAAATTTATGTTAAAAATATTTTCTATTTAAAATGTATATATATTTGTATATATTAAAGTTTTGGTTAGAGTTGAATAAATGTGTTTTAAATTCTAATATAAATATATAAATTGAAATTTGGAAGTTATAATTTAATATAGTACTTTTTCAAAGGATATTTGGAATTTTAGTTTATATTTCTTAAACAATCAAGATAATTATTTTGGATTCAAAAATATATGTATAAGATTTTATTTGAATATAGATTGTTTTATGATATTTTCTTTAAAGAAATTAATACATATATATATTTAGATAAGTGTTTATTAATTGGTAAATTAAGTATGAAAATTTTATTTAACATTTAACATAAATAAAAATTTATTTAAAATGTTTAAGGACATGTGTAAAACCATTATAACATATATTTACAATTGTAAGCATAAGAGCATTTCAAGTTAACAAGTGGCAAGGTTTTATCTTCTCTACAATTTAATTTGATTAAAAAAATATGCAAAGAAAATTTTGAGTTTCATTTTTCAGTTCTAAGATTTTCCTTTTCTTCTTCATTTTTCCCGAAGCAAAATTTGGAAACCAAACTAATGAAACCTAAAAACAAATCAAAAGAAAAAAAATAAAACTGAAAACCAGAGAATGTTTTCGAAGGAACTTCAGCTTGATTCACTTTTCAACTAAGCTTCAAGCTCAGGATTCAATAGTTAACAAGGGTGCAACAGGAATTCAAAATCAATTCAACAAGTAATGCAACAGCAAGCAAAATTCAACAGAAGAAGTTCAAAATCAATCAAACCTGTTCCTTTGTTTAAAATTCAGGTGAGTAATTTAAAAAAAAATAGATTTGAACCTGTGATTAGACCTAGATGTTTGTGATGATTTATGTAGTAATATAGTTTAAAATGTTGTGAAGATGAATGCATCTATGTATATAAAGATGATATGCATGTATAGTGACTGTATTTATATGTATCGTATGCTCTCTGTTGTTTACAGGTTGGATCACTTATTAAATTCAAAATATCAACATTCAACCAATATTAAATCTTGATTTGCAAATGAAAGATGATTGAATTTGTATAACATCATTATAAAAAATAATCCTAGGAATTTATATTCAATATTTGTCTTGAAATTTTTTAAATAACAGTAATATATTTATTTAGGTCAAAAAAATCAATGAATTCAATTTCTGTTTTTAATTGCATGAATGAATTAGTGATGGAAAATCATGATTTTTAATCTACATTTCGTGATTTTTAGTTTGATATTCTTTGGGAATTTTCGAGATGAACGTTTGGGGAATTTTGGAGGATTGCCGATGATCGGCGGCGTCTGGAAGGTGGATGTTTGGGCTGAAGATGGTCTGAGGGATGATGATTGCAGGAAAAATATTCTGGTATTTTATTCATGGCTATGGTGGCCAGCCAGGGGCGTAGTAGGGTTTAGTTGGGTTTTGATTAGTCGTTGTTGACGAGATGATTGTGCCATCGGTGGTGCATCATTGATGATCGCGATAGAGGGAATAGTTATGGGAGGTTGAGGCGATGCTTCGGTGGGGATGGCGAGGTTTATCGTGGAAGGGTTCATCGACGATGAGAGGATTTTCGATGATGATGGTTGATGGATTTTGAGTCTCTGGTTCGATTTTCATTCGCTGGCAGATGTGGTGATTTAGGTTCACGAGAGGGATGGTGAGACTATCGGTGACTGGTCGACGATTAGAGGGGAGGTCAGAGCGACGTTGAACTGCTGTGCATGTGCACGGTGCACATTGATGGTCTGGGTTGTTTCGAGTTTAGGGAAGATGAGTTTGACTCGGTGAAGTTCTCGTGATTTCTGATGTGCGACTCGAAGGTGCACAAGTTTTGGTGAAGATTGACTAGTTGGCCCGAGTTGATTTTCTGTTTAACCTCAAGCAAGGGTTTTTGTAAGTAATCAACTTTAATTTTTTTTAAACAAAGCAAGTTAAGTTTTAAAAGTTATAGATATTATTCTAGTTTTCAAAAAAATGTTTAACAAATTTTAAATGTATGGTGAAATAAATTAGTTTTTAAAGATATGATAATTAAGTTTTAAAATAACTATATGTTAAAATTTATTAAACAACTTTAAAAGATTTCAAAGATTTAAAGGTTAAAATTTAATGTTTAAATTGCTTTTAATTATAATTGATTTCTAAATGTTTTATTCTTCTTAATGATATAATTATGTAAACCAATTATAATTGAGAGCTAATCTTTAAGCAACTAAGATTTTGATTAATATGAATAATCAATTTGTGAAGATAAATAAGGTTAATTAATTATTGTTATTAACTTAAGAATAGTTAATTAATGTAAACGATTTGTTAATAAGTAAAAGTTTAATTAAGATAAATGATTTTCTTAATTAATTATGGATTTTTAAATATAAGAAGTTAACTAATTATTTAATTAATTTTGAATGATTAGTTAATAGTTTGGTTAATTTAAAATTATCACTTAAATATGAATTAATTAAGTATAATTGCTTGATAAAGTAATTAATGGATAATTACTGAATGTAATTAAGAAAAGAGAAATTACTTATGGAAGTAATTAGTGGGAAATTACTTATGAAAGCAATTGAATGGAAGTGATTAAGTGTAAATCACTTGGTGTTATTAATTAAATGATTGATTAATATAATTGATTAAAGAGTTAATGAAATAATTAAAGAGTAATTAATTAATTTAAGGATTAAGGTTAATTAATGATGTGATTAATTACTTCGTATAGTAATTAATTAAGAGAGTAATTAATTAAAGAAAGTAATTAGAGGATCATTAATTAATTAAGGATTATTAATTAATGTAATTAATTATTAATTACTTAATGAAGTAATTAAGGATTAATTAAGTAGTATAATTAATCAAAGGATTAATATAATTAATTAAGGAGTTAATTAATTAGGTAAGTAATTACCAAATGGTTAATTACTGTTTATGATTAAGTAAGACTAATTAATGAGTGTGGTTAATTAAAGATTAATTATTTAATTAATAAAAAGGTTAATTAATTAATGAAGTAATTAGAGGATCATTAATTAATATAATTAATGAGATTAATCAAGGTTGATTAATGAAAGTGATTAATTAAAGTATGATTAATTAATTTTAATTAATTAAGGACAGTGTTATTATAGTAAATTTATTAATGGAAGTAAATGGAGGATCATTAATTAATGTAAGTAATGGAAGTAATAAAAGGTTAATTACAGTAAATGGTTTGTAATAATTAATTTGTGTAATTAATTAAAGGTTAATTACTTAATGTAATTAAAGGATAATTAATCAAGGAAGATTAATTATGGTAGATCATTAAGAGATGATTAATTAATTTGTAATTAATTAATGTTAAGTAAGCAGGATTAAGGTAATCTATGTGATTATAAAGGGTAGTAATTAATTTAATTAGAGGTTAATTAAATTGATTTAGAGTGAATCAAACCTGCTTATGGATGATTGATTGATATTGGATGATTGATATTGGATGATTTGGATGTGATATCTCTGATATGTGTTCTGTGCTGCTTTGTGAGACGATTGGTTGATATGAATTATCTATTTGTGACAATGAGAATCATCTATCTGTTTATGTTATTCTGGATGTAAGTTTAAATTGTTTAAACCCTTAAACAACTTGGACAATAAAATGGCGTTTTGGATTTTGATGAGACCAGGATCGAATTTCCAAATTTGGATATCCATAAACCACATCGATCCAAATTAAACGTTAGGTCATGAATCCAAGTGAAGATCAAAGTGAAGACTCGAAGTGTAAGAACTATTCTTCATTAAAACTCTGAGGGTGATTCCGAGATGAGTTTGACGGAGATAGTACTTTTAGATTCGAGATGGAGATTCATAGTGCAAGGGCTATGGTCGTTAACTCCGAGGGTGATTCCAAAATGAGTATAACGAGATAGTACCTTCGGTTTTGTTCGAACCCGGAACGAACTTGTATGGAGCGAATGCTTTCAGAACATCTTCAGGTGGACGATGAGCATTCTAAGATAGATGTGTTCTATAAAGGTAATCGTAGCCTCAAGCCTCATCAACCGGGAATGACTAAAACAGGGGAGGTGCAGCAAGGCTAAGTGGGTAGCACCCAAGTAGGGCGTGATTTACCCATGTCTAGAGGTCCCTTTTTATTCGGCTTAGTGTGTGGTTGGTCGGTCCAACCTCGGGGTAGTCTTGTTCGGGACTATCCAGTAAGGGATAGTTACAGACTTGTGTAGCAGGGGATTTAGGGTGGATCCTCGGTACCGTGATCTAGGCCCCGTACTGTGATGGGCGGTACCACAGAGCCCTGCCATTGATGGAAACCCATTCTTCCAACGCGCCCTTACGGTTTTGATTGTATCACCCACTTTTGTGGCTAGTAGCTGGAATTTAATGAATGTAACAATTTCGGCTATTTTCTATTTACTTGAAAACCCTAGACACTATTATAATATCACTGGATTTCCTATCAAATGTTTTGGTTAGCGTAAGGTATAAACTATTCCATGTTTATGTGTGGGAAGTCTTACGTGATACCTTTCTTTTTAAAGGATTTTTAAAGTTAAGCAACTTTAACCCGTTTACTTACACCAGACCCATGTCTAACCCAAGTGTTTATTTTCTGTTTTATTAAACTCTTGGGTACTCATATTATGTATGACTAGTCGAGGGATTTAGGTTAGCTTTGACGAATTCTTGAGGAGATTTGGAGCAGGAGGCTTCAGCGTATAGATATTATTGTGGTTCTGCTATGCTAGTGATTGTGTTTGTATCCCTATGATATCTTGAGTTGTATAATAGACAGAAATTTACAACTGTCTAAATTGAGATGTATAAGTTGTGTACTTTGATGTATATGTTGCTATGTAATATTTTATGTGATATATTATATTTCATTCGTTCCGCTGTGAGAATCTATTGTGTTGTGTTTCTTCTTTTCTATCTTTTCTTCTTCTATCCTTTTCTTTCTTAATTCATGATGCGCCTTTCTGGTGATAGAAAGACGGGTCGAGACACATATACTCATCTTTATACAAATGTAAACAAAGTATTCAAATCATATTTCAATAATCTTATATCACTTAAACTCACTAGATTAATTATAAAATCATTTATATTGAATATACAAAAAGTGATGTAGATTTACGCTTTCAAAAGTGAATAGTGTAATAATGATGATATCATCAATATTTTCACGACCTAAAACATGAAAATATTTTTATTTCTTATTCTTGGTCAATGGACATATTAGTGTATGCATCCAGACTCGTGCATGATTCTTTTGGTTAAAAATCAGTTTTATCAATAAATAGTTTTCAGTTACATAATTGAATTCCCATGCTTTTCAGTTTCGTACGATAAAACGGTAAGTCCGATTGTTATGAAATTTGGAATCCTATAATAATATTCCATTAAGGATCCAATGAAACTAGTTTTTTCCAATTCTGAGATAGTGTCTCAAGTGGCTATTTCACTCGTTGGACTCCTGATTCAATTATTTAACCAACTATAGTTATTCAGATAATAGTCATAATCGAGTTTAAACTATTTAACCTATTACATTAACTTTTCAACATCTAATCTAAATTCTAATGGCTAAATTTCTAGGTCATTACAATTGAGGCCACCTTTTATCATTTACGCCGTCATCAATGACGTTGCTTGTCTTCACCATTATTTTAAAGAGATGCTCCAATTTCGACTGTTTTCGACACCAATTCATCGATATCGCATGTTTTGATTCGACCCTATAGAATTGGTGGCATAGTAGCCGAAGTATACTAAGTAAAATGTTTTTATTATGATACTGATTGTTTTTATACCATCAATCATCAATTTCAGCTACTTTATACTTATTTGTACAAACATTAAATTTTTTTTTGAAAAGGGTAAGTGACCTATATTTCTTTTACATCGACGACCTTATTTTCGGCATAGTATTTCATACTTAAAAGAATTGATTTTTTTTAACCTGGGGTAGAGGTTCGATGCTATAAAGTGTGACGTGTATGCTGCCTATCTTTTTTATTAAAGGCTAAGAGCCTTAAGTCTTCTTCTTCGTCATTGTTATTGGGGAGACTAATGTCATTTTAACTATAAATTTTGACACTGTCGTTGGGGACACCATTGTAGATTAGCTTCGACAAGCTAAATGTTTAATAAATTTGACTATACCTTTGGGGATACCAATGTACCTGACTTTATAACCTTTATATTGCTTATTGGGGACACTAATTTATTTTGTTTTATAAATTTCGACATTAATTATCAGGGATACCAATATATTTTTTGTATAGTTTCAACAAGATCCACTGGGGATACTAATGCATAAAATTTGATTCGTAATAAGTTTAAAGGGTAAATAACCTAATTGGCGACACCAATAGACATAGGTTAAACATGTGGGTGACATGAATTAAATTGTTAAATGATGGGTTCATGGTTATTCTAAGAAAACTATGGGACGTAAGATGGATAGTTCATATTATGCCGGAGATGGATAGTCTCTAAATGGTTAATGAAGGGTTTATAGTAATCCTACGAAAGCTTTGGGATATGTGGTGGATACTCTACATCATTTTAAATAGATGAAACCATATGTGATGGGTAGTCCATATGAGAAGGGATAAATAATCCACAAAAATGCTTATATATGAGATGGATAGTCCACATAACTCTGACAATGAAACCATGTGTGATGAGTAGTCCATGTGGTAAGGGGATGGGTAATCCAAGTAATCATACATGAGACGGGCAATCCGCATAAGTATAAGACATATAATCAATAATAATTTAGATGGGTAGTCTAATAAATTAGGATGGAAGATTCGGTATATGTTGCATGGATACAGATAATCTTTAATGTTCTAACCATTATGGGTGCACGATCATGTTATATGGTTAATATGTTTTGGTTAAGGTATTAGTGAGGGGAAAACTCGATCCACTCAACACTGCAGTCTCACTAGATATTTATTTGGTTCGAGATGGTAAGTTTTTATTCACATCAGACTTTTTGTCTGACCTGAACCTTTTCCTCTTAAACTCTTGGATGCTTATTTGAGTGGGTCGAGAGTAAGTGTTTTCAGGTTGCAGGTAGATGAATGAGCTTTCTAAGACATGTATGAGGCAATCTAGCTATTCAGGAATATCTATCTAATCTGCTATGGTGTTTGATTCTCTATATGAATGTAACGATAAGTTATAGAATTGCTAAGTATTAGACTCTGATCAACCAAAGGAGCATCTTTGTATGTTGCTCTTGGAGTATTTTACAATAATTATAATTTCTCTGAACGTGCTCCTGTGAATGATATTATGTAATGAATATGAAATATCATTTTTGAAACGAAATGTAAAAATTTATTAAGAAAAATTATGTTCATATTTCTCATAGTCATATGCTTCTGGTTGTTGATATGATTAAATAGAAGCATGTTCTCACCGAAAATTAATACTATGGATGATTGGAGCATTCGTAGCGCTTAGTTTCATACGTCAAAATGGGGGATGTTACAGTACCTGCGCCATTCAAGACCTTTAAATGAGGAATAGGCAGACTCTTCGGTCATTTAATACTAGCCCTAAAGCGAACCCCTACTTATACTCCCTAACTTCCACTGTAGAAAATATCTCAAGGACACTTAATACTACTTAAATAGGCAAGAGGCCGAACCTATAGCTATTTAATACCTTAATCTTGAAGCGGACCTCCTCCAAGAGATTTCCACTAACACCCCTAAAAGATAACCCCAACCATTTTATACTTCTTAAATAGGAAAGAGGCAAACCCCAACGGTCATTTAATACCTCAACTCCACCCTTATGGCCTATAACCCAACTATGACATCCTACATTAGTCCGATTATTTGTATGTGCTGGTAGCCTCAGCTGACCAGACTTATCCTATAATTTTTTTGAATAACCTCGTGTCCACCTAGGACGCTTATTATAGGCGATGTCCCATATCAGTATAAAAGTAAGACTGTTGGTAGGCAGATTTGCTAGGTAGACTACTAATGCTTTCAACAAACCTCGCATCCTTATAACTTCATCATATTTCCACTTCTTAAAATTTAACATTGACCTATGTTGATATATGTGTGTGTGTGTGTACATATCTAAAATATATACACCTTACCCATACTTATGCAATTAAAGGCCTTATAAGGGAAGCTCCTTATCCCGTCTTTTGTTTATGGGTTAGTTTCCAAAATTATCCTTAACTCATTTTATTATATTGATTGTTAATTCTCAATTTCTTTATAAAATGCCTTATTAATTATATAGGTTACAAGTTTATAATTTGGTTGATCAATTTCAAAATTTAAAAGAATATGTTATTAGTACATTTATGTCTAACATTAAATTATGATTTAATTGTTTCTATATGAATTCAAGTAATTTGTCTTTTTCTTTTTTTTGGGTGATATGTTATTCTAATGTGTAAACAACTGTAATTTCTAAACTAGTTCCAATTCAATACAACAATTACATAATATCTAACATCATCAATAAATTAGCTACACAAAATAAGCCTGTATATACTCAAATTGGAATCTAAAATGTGCAATTCATTTACGCTAATATAGTAGAACCACGGCCTATTTTTCCAAATAAGAAAATTTTATAATTCACAATCATTTATATTTCATTCAACCTTTTTATGTATACATCGTTGAAATGATAAAAATAGCATACTTATTTTAATTATCAAAATAGGCGGTGCAAACTACGGATAAGAGGAAAAATTCACCATTTTTTATACTTTTCACACCCATTTCTATTTTCGTGTTTCAAATTCTTTATCATTGTAATCAAAATTTGGTTGGGATCAAATGGAATATAAAATATTCATATTATAATAATATCAAATCCGATTCCACTATATTAAAATAAAACAATTGGAATTCCAACAAATTTCAACTTACTTTTTGTGAGAGAATTTTAGGGTTTCTGAATTGATAAGTTTTCGTATTCAAAATTCCCTAAAGCGTAGTACAAAACCAATAAAAATTACATAAATTACTATTATGGAGAGAAAAATGAAATTTCCGTCTACGGATAATCCAAATTGCAATCTCCTTGGATTTGCCTTCCGTGCTTATCTTCTTTTTATTTTATATTATATAACAAATAGATTTTGAGAATTAAAGATTAGGGAGGTTTAGAATATAGATTTATACATATAAGGTTTAGTACCTTTTTCCTTAGCTTGTTTCTTCAATTCTTCTCTAAATCACTGGACGTATATACTTATTTTTGAAATTTGTGTTTAAGAAATTTGTGTGGAGAAAGTGAATTATGCAGAATGTTATTTTCAACTTTAGATTTTTGAGAAAAGATTGAGTGGGATAGCCTTTTATTTATAGTTGCTTAGAGGTGACCTAACCTATGGATCAAGAATATTTTAATAGATTAGCATCAAGGTCATTCATGTCAGGGAAGACCCAAGCCATCACAGCAATAACCAATCAACTGGTCCTTATGGGTAGTCGACCGGTGGTCCACCAAGCGTTATTTTTAGTGCTTAGTTAAACATTAAGGTTATATTTAATTACTTTACCATTAATTTTATTAATATTTATTTCCTTAATTCATTTTGAATTATTTCCAATCCTAAATTTTCGAGATAACTTCTTCATTTGAGCTCCAATCGCGAGGCTTTATATATGAAATTTGTAACAACCTATTGTCGGGAAACAATTAATTAATAATAAGTAATGAATTAATAGTGATTTAGATTGATTATTGTGGATTATAGAGATAATTTCCAATCAGATAAAAAATATTTTATTGAAAAGAAAATTGGTATAATGATATATTTAATAATTTTGAAATATGTAAAAAAGCTAATTAATTACAATAAAATGTTAAATTAAATTTTAGATTTATTTAGATGATAAAATTTATTTTATTAATAAGATTTGGAATTAATTAGTAAATAAAGTAAAATAAAATGATTAATTAAATAAATAAAGTACAGAAAATATTTTTTGTGGAACAGTAAACAACATGATTCATTTATAACTAAATTTAATGAAGATTAATTTAGTCGTTAGTGGGCTTGAATAAATTGCTTCGTGAATCAAAAGAAAGAAAGAAAAGAAGAAGGAAATAAACAAACGCCCAACTTTCTTAAGCCTAAACCCAAGCCCTAATTCATGTTCTTGATTTTTCTAAGTCTATAGTCTTCCCTTTTCCTGATGTTTACTCTTCATCTACAAATAAAAATCAACGTTTTTATTTACCGACTTTAGAAAAATCAGTCAAACAAAAATCAAAACAAAATCTACAAAATTCTTATAATCAGTAATATCATCTCTTGATAACCTCTACACCTACTATCAAGTAAAGATTCATGGTTTTGCTGATCAATTTAAAGTAGATGCCATTTACGCTGAAGAAGAAAAGAAGAGTAGGAAGAAGAAGCTTGTAAGTGAGTTTCTTCAGTCAAGGTGAGTGTTTGTATTCACTTCTATGTCTATTTACGATGATGAGTAGAAATGTGAAACGGTGTGTGTTCCTATGCATCTACATCACCACTCTCATCTTCCAATATCACTTCTTCTACCTTTTCTTCTTATATCACTCCTTCTACCTCTATAACATTGATAGTAATTAATTCTTTGAGAATTTTTGGATGTTTATATTTGTCTGGTTCATTGAATGATAGAGTTTGATTATATGGTGATCGAATGATGTAGGAGAGGCAGAGCTAAGGGAAGAGATGGTTGGAAATGCATTAATATAGGCATATATGTTTGCATGCCTAAATCCTAACTGGTCGATCGCTATGAACCAACCGGTCGACCGCTAACAATCGACCGATGGTTACGACTGGTCAAGTGATAGGTTGTCTAGTTTATTACTACAAAAAACAAAATATAAATATATTATAACAAATATAAATATAACGTAAATATACTAATATAGTATTTAAATTATACTTATACGTATAAATGAATATTATTTAAAATTATTTGATAAATCAAATAAAGTGAATTTAATAATATTATTTTAATAGAAATTAAAAAGGTTAGTAAATACTTACTTATAGGTTATCAAATGTATGTATAAATGTTAACGAAGGTTATATAACCTATATTATTAAAAAGGATTTTAAAGGCATATATATAATTAATTAGATGTTACCATTTATTAATTTTTCATTATTATTCAAATTTTCATTTCTATGTGATGGGAAATTTGAATAAACGATTTAGTAGTACCATCTAGTATGAGACTTTTAGTAATACCTTTTCAATCATTCATCGAACTTGTTATGTAGAAATACTTAGTGTGGATCAAGTGGTGTTGATGAGCATTGAATAAACATTTAAATAACATGCGATGGTATGGGACGCTATAATGTTTTTCGTTTGTTTATTCATGATAAATGTCATTCGTACAAGGGTGTATATATATATAATTTGAGATGGTACTCACTATGGTGAGTAATGATGGTAATAGCTGTTTGTCGGTATTTGTACAGAATTGTGTGTGAGTATATACGTTTTGTGCGACAATCATAGTTATAAATACGATATGTTTATCTATCACTGTCCGAGTTCCTCTATGGTATGAAAGTTGAACCAGATTTTCTTTTATCCTAACGACCTGATCGCAGCGTTCGCACCCCTAACCTATAACACCTTATTCTTATAGCGACATCGGTAGTGTTTAGAACCGTGTGTCGATGAGGTATAGCCACTTCGGATCACCTAGGCTGGCAATCTATTACCATTTTAAGGGCACATGTAGGGTCTGATCGAGTCCTCGCATAGTCGAGTACGTTGGTGGATATGAGTCACGATGTCTGTCGAGGTAACTAAGACTATAGGAGCCGTATTGGTAGAACACATGTCGCGCTAATCACGTGTGTAGTCTTCAAGAGCAAGTACGTCCATTAGTCTCCCGTTTGGTTCTGGTGTGTGTGATAGATAGTCATATAATATTTATATTCCTGTAATGATGAGTATGACTATGCTAAGACGTGTATATAAAGTACAGTCAGTCCACATATTATCCACACTCATCTTGTTAGCATGACATTTTATATAGTATAGAAGTACGGTTTGATGTTATATATATCTGCTGTATTTAAGTTACTTTCATATATTTCCGTAGATTACATTATATCACACTTGAATTTGATTAGACATAGTCAGACCTATGTGTTTTATACTTGGGTCAGTTTGAGATATTTCAAGTGCAGATACCCAGTGATGTCAGAGCTTGATAAACCTTTTGAAGAGGCTAGTAGAAAATGTAGGATGATACATACCCTATACATTTTGTAGCCTCATTGATGTATCTATTATGTAGTATTTGATGATGTATTGTATAACAGGTCACAGACGATTGTTTTATAGCCTTGGACTATGTATTATATTTTGTATTATACTTTTCCTGTTTTATTGTGGCTATGTGTACTCTGATATTATTTTGTGATTATGTATAGTTCTGTCTTGGTAGCACATGTGCTTAATACTTTTTAATGAGACCATGTACATTTTTGGTAAGTATTATATGACGTATGATATGTATAAGTGTTAGTCTAAGGGAATATTCATGTATGTACCCCATATTGCCTCATTCTCCATATTATCTGACAGTATTATTCAGTAATGTTCTTGAATAGTATGGATATAGAGTTGGGGGTGTTTTCATTTTTATCAGACCAGGATTAGAATAATATAGATCATAAAGGGACATGAGTCATTGACCTAGATTGACTTAGGAAACCTTGTATCATGGGTATTGGGTAGATAATCCAAATATACTATTAAGGTATACATGCCGATTACAGGCTGTGGTCATCTAGGTGCGTGTTTATTATTTGTGTGATTTGATATATTACGACCATTTTTGAATATCTTTAACCTATATCTCATTTAATTGCATAAATGGGAAATGGCTGGTACTCGTGCTAGTCGTGCAGACCCCGGTCAATTCAGTGGATTTGGGGGAGTCTATATAACTAAGAGCAGCTTATGGAATTAGTAAGAAGCATTCAACAGTCAAGCACTTCCGCCACTTCAAGTCATCCCACTGCTCGATTTGACTTTTCCTGGCTATGTAGCAATTATGCTAAACTAGGAAGGAAAACCTCAAATGGAATAGACAGAGTGATAAGTGCACAGGCTTGATTAAAGAGGTGTGAATTCATCTTCACACGTATGGGTATTACCAACTAGTAGAAAGTCCAATTTTCTTCCATTCTGCTTTAGGACGAAGCATTGGATTGGTATGAGCTTCAAGTAGGGTAGACAAATGAGTCCGAGCTGACTTGAAAAGATTTCAAGGACTGATCTGAGCGGAAGTTTCTTCAAGAAGTAAACAAGGCGGCTATCTCACATAAGTTTATAGATCTAAAGTAGCGTAACATAACCGTAGCCGAGTATGTTACTAAATTTGAAGTCTTATCTACATATGGTACCAAGATCATCAATAAACCATTGAATAAGAATATGAAGTTTGTGTATGCACTGAAGAAAATCTCTAAGGAAACCCTTACTACTTCAGCTGGAAGTTACTTTCGAGAAGCTTGTGGATTCAACACCGATGATTAAGGAAGAGAAAGGTAGCAGTAACGAGGAGGAGCCTAAGATCAAGGTTAGCTTTGCATAGAAAAGGAAATTCCCTTTTAGAAAGAAAAGGCGTGAATTTTAGAGTAAGAAGCCAATGAAAGCTAACACGTCAGAATTTAAGAATTATGGGAGAGAGACTACGAAATGCTATAACTGTGGGGAAAAAGGGCATTTCTCTAGGGAGTGTTCCAAACCTTTTTGAGTTCCATTTCGGAAGAAGTGTAGGATTTGCAACAAGGAAGGACATCTTAGTTACACTTATACTCAACTAAGAAGAAGATTGGAAAGCTGAATGCTATAGAAACAATTAGCAGTACCTCTCATGTTAAAGGAAAAGCACCTGCAGTTCCTGAAGGTACGATTCTATTTAGAAAGTTTCCTATAAGAGTTCTATTCGATACAAGTGCATCAAACTCATTTGTATAGAAAGAACTAGCAGATAAGTTTGATCTTGATGTGGAATATTTAGTAACATCATTGAGGAGGTCAATCCTTTTGGAGGGTATGAAACCCTCGAGATGTTATATAAAAACGTTGAATTGCTTTTGGATGGTTACCCTTTTTACTAAGACTTGCGCGTATTTAAATATATGGGATTTGGAATCATCCTTTGATTGGATTGGCTGGATCGATATGAGGCATGGTTATTATGCCCTGAAAGGACTGTGGCTCTCAACCATCTAGATTTTGAGGAGAGAGTTAGCATTGTCTTGGAAAATGTTAGTGAAGATTTGAGTGGATATTCTTGTGCTATTGAAGTTCGAGATGAGGATGTGGTTGCTCAGATTCCAGCGGTTAAGGAGTACCCAGATATTTTTGAACCAATAACAGATTTACCTCCTAAGCGGGCTATCAAGTTTTGAGTAAATCTTTCTCTCGGAACTCAACCTGTTAGTCAATCACAACTATAATGTTTGTAAAAGACAACAAAGAACTTATGAAACAATTGTCGAAACTAGATTTGAAGCATTTTATTAGATCAAGTAGTTTACCCAGGGGAACCGTAGCCGCGTTTGTAAAGAAGTCGAACGGATCCCTCAAATTGTGTGGCGATTATAGGAAGTTGAATGACCTGACTATTAAGAACAAGTATTCCCTTCCTTAAATTAACGATGTGTATGATCAGTTAAGTGGACCTAAGATCTTTTTACAGCTAGACTTAGCTACGAAATTTCATCAACTTATAATTGTTGACGATAGCATCCCACTAACAGCGTTTAGAACCGGGTATGGCTTAAATGAATGGCTGGTAATGCCATTTGGCTTGACGAATGTTCCAGCTTAATTTGTGGATCTAATGAATAGAGTCTTCAGAGACTATTTGGACTGGTTCACGCTAGTTTTCATTGATGAAATATCAGTATACTATAAATCTGAGGAGGAGCATGAGAAGAACGTCTGGACGATGTTGGAGAAGTTAAGGCAAAACAAGTTAAAATCCAAGTTCTTCAATTATCATTTTTGGCAGAACCAAGTTAAATTCTTAGGCCATGTCATTTTTGAAGTAAGTGTCTCTCGGTAGATCTAACAAAGGTGAAGGCGATCTAGAATTAGAAGCAGCCAAAGGTAGTTTCAGAGGTCAGAAGTTTCTTAGGATTGGTTGGATATTATCGATGATTCAGACTTCTTGAAGATTATTCAGCCTTTGACCAACCTTACCAGGAAAGTACTAAAGTTCCAATGGATGAGTAAATGTGAGGAAGCTTATTTAAAGTTAAAGGAGTTTCTTACGAATGCACTTGTCCTTATAGTACCCAAAGGTAACTAGGACCTAGAAGTTCATTCAGGTGTGTGTGATTCTGGATTGGGTGCAGTGCTAATGCAAAAGGAAAGAATTGAGGCATATGCATCAAGGTAGTTAAGACCCCATGATTTTGGATGTGCTACAAATAACTTGGAACTAGCAGCTATAATGTTCGCGATAAAGATTTAGTGACACTATTTTCTTGGAGAGCGATTTGTGTTATACATAGATCATAAGTCACCGAAGTATTTATTTACATAAAAGGATCTTAACATGAGTCTATAGCGATGGTTATAATTTCAAATTGCTTATGATATTAAGAACTAGTACACAATCAGAAAAGGCAATCGAGTTGTTGATGCATTGAGTCATTTGCATCGAGCAGTAATCTCCATGATGATAGCTGATGTAAGGATCTTGAGACATTATTTGTATATGAGATTCAAGACAGATACTCTATGATCGATTCAAAAGCAGTAATAGCTAGCTTAGTAGCAGACCATTACTGATTAACCAGATCGTAAAAGCATGAAAGAAAGATCTGATTATTATGACACTTATTCAGAGATTGGAATCTGGAGATGACAATGAAGATTTAGCCAGATATTCTCTTGACTCTCATGGATGCTTACTAAAAAGGAACATGTTAGTAGTACTAGATGTTGATGATCATTGTAGAGAAGTATTGGAAGACATCCATAGAACGCGATACACCATACACCTAAGCAGTAGCAAAATGTACGTGGATATGACGCAACTCTACTACTAGGAAGGTATGAAATGTGATACTAGAAAGTTTGTTAAGGAGTGCATGACATGCCAGTTTGTAAAGGTGAGCATTAGAAACCCAGTGTTCTTCTACAGTCTTTAGAAATCCCTCAATGGAAATGGGATCAGGTATGAGTGGATTAGTAATCGATGACTCACTTGTATAAATCCCATTAGAACGAGTTTTAATTTTTTTGTTTACAGGTGACGATGGATTTATGGATATGTTACAATGCTCTAGAAGTGTACATGATGACATTTGGTTATAGTGGACCAGTTGGCTAAGTCGGTGCACTTTATACAGGTAAAGTCGAACCGAACTACAACTTATTTAGCTAAGTTGTATGTAAAGTAAGTGGTGAGACTACATGGAGTTCCCATCTCCATAGTTTTCAATAGTGATCTTATGTTTACTAAAAGCGTCCAAGAAGAATTGGGAATGAAGTTTAACTTTAGTACAACATATCATCCATAGATAGAGGGACAAACGGAGTGGGTGAACTAGGTTTCTAAGGATTTTCTTCAGGTCTGTGTGCTAGATTTTGGTGGTAAATGGAAGGACCATCTATGCTTGGTCTAGTTTTCTTATAGCAGCATTTTTCAAGCTAATATCTGCAGTGCACCGTTGAAAGCTTTATATGGTAGACCATGTCGATTGCCATCCTATTGGTTGGGGACATGAGACAAATTTGTTATGGGTCTGGATTCTATTAGGGAATAATAGCGAAAATTGAGTTGATAGGACGAAGAATGAAGGATGCCCAGGATCGATAGAAATCGTATGCTAATCGTAGGAGGAAATATATTTTGTTTGCAGTTAGAGATTTAGTATATGTGAAGATTTCTCCACTGAAGAGAGTTATGAGATTCAGTAAGCTGGGGAAGTTAACACCATTCTTATGGGTCTGCATTCGATTACTGAGCATATTCAGAGAGTTTCATACAAGGTAGCATTGCCTGATTACTTCTTTGGGATTCATAATGTCTTTCATATATCTCAACTATGGATGTGCTTAAGGGATACAGAAATAATTGTCAAGCCTAGAGACATCCAGAAGCTCGAAATATTTCCTAATCTGACCTAAATGCACCACTCAGTTCAGATAGTTGACTTGAAAGTCCGATGACATAGGAGCAAGAGGTTCCATTGGTGAAAGTACAGTAGTTCGATAATCAATTGGATTGCATTTAGGAGACACATGAACTCATGGAACAATCCTATCTCGAGTTATTCTCAGATGCACATGAGCCAGGTATATAATTAGTTCTTTGTCTATTATTAATTGATGGTGTATAGGCCATAATTTATCTAGCTGGTTATAGATTTTCCCTAAGAATGAATTGCGAGGATGTAATTTTCTTAAAGAGGGAGTATATACAATTATTGTTGAGAAGAAACTAATTAATAATTGAATAATAATAAATAACGATTTAATTATGGTTTGGACTGATTATTATGGAATTAGAGTGATGATTTGGAAATTAGGTAAGGAATATTTTATTAAAAAACAATGGTTTAATAATCTATTTAATAATTTTAAAATATTAATTAATTAGTTAGAATAAAATGTTAAATTAAATTTGAGATTTCTTTAGTTTATTAGATGTATTTTATTAATAAAGTTTGGAATTAATTAGTAAATAAAGTTAAATAAAATGATTAATTAAATATAAAAATTGTGGAAAATATTTTTGTGAAATAGTTAATAACATGATTTACTACTAAGTAAATGTAATGAAGGTGAACTAGGTTGTTAGTGGACTTGAATAAATTGCTAATGAACTAAAAGAAAAGAAAGAAGAAAGGAATAAACAAAGGACCAACTTTCGCAAGCCTAAACCTATACCCTAATTCATATTTCTTGATTTTTCTAAGTCTAGAGTCTTCCCTTTTCCGGGTGTTTCGTCTTCATCTATAAATAAAACATCAATGTCTTTATTTATAGACTCTAAAAAAATCATTAAAACCCTTGAACCCCTCCTTTAAATTCAAATAAAATCAAAATAAAATCTGTAGAATTCCTACAATTAAGAATATCATCTCTTGACAACCTCCACACTAATTATCATTTTGAAGTAGAAGCCATTTACAGTCAAGGAGAAAGAAAGAGTAGGAAAAAGAAGATAGGTCTGTAAGTGAAATTCTTCAATCAAGATGGGTGTCTCTACTCACTTCTGCATCTATTTATGATGATGAACAAAAATCCAGAATGGTATGTGTGTTCCTATGCATCTACATCACTGTTATCATATTCCTATCACTCCTTTTGCCTTTGAAACATTGATTTGGATTGATTCTTTAAGAAACTGTTGGATGTTTAGATTTGACTGGGTGAGTGAATGATGGAGTTTGATTATATGGTGATCGAATGATGTAGGAGAGGCAGAGATAAGGGCAGAGATGGTCGAAAATGCAATAATATAGGCAGAGATGTTCATGTGCCTGAACCCTGACTAGTCGACTGTTATGTACCAACCGGTTGTGACCGATTGTTAAATTTTTATTTCTAAAAATACAAAAAAAATAAATAAATTATAATAAATATATGTAACATAAATATACTTGTATACTATATAAATTATACATATACATATAAATGAATATCATTTAAAAATGTTTAATAAATCAAAAGAAGTAAATTTAATAATATTATTAAATATAAAATTAAAAAGGTTAGTAAATACTTACTTATAAGTTATCAAATGTAAATATAAATGTTGATGAAGATTATATAATCCGTACCATGGATTTAAAAAGGATTGTAAAGGCGTTTATATATATTTTGTAGCAACCCGTGTTGAACTGGCCTAATTTTCGATCCAAAAAGGCTCATCGAACATTAGACCTATTCCAAAGCTGGATGTTGGTTAGTAAAAACTATGCATAGAGATATCTATCTATGTTTTTCAAATCTCACAGCGGAATGGTAAAATATGATATTAGAAATAGTACCCATTTTATAAAAACTCAATTTGCATAACAAAAGATAACATCTCAATATCTATGGTACATCATCTCATAATATAATAATATCACGCCTAAAATGAGTACATTAGAGTATATATAAAAACATAAATAGATAGATAACTACCACAAAAATCCATCTCCGCCTTCATCTCCTAGATCTACAACATCTTCCCTAACCTGTGTTATAATGAAAAGGGAGTCAGAACAATAATGTCTGGTAAATAATCTCGGATCTTTCCATAATAGTATTTGGGCACAATAATTTAGATAAGAATATGTCTTTCGTATCTTAATATATTTCTTATAAATAACTTCAACTATAGGCCTGAAGGCTTACCTAATTCAATCCTATAACTCAAACATTTCTAACCAATCTCTTTAACTTACTTTCAACTGTAGGCCCTAGGCTATTTCTGATCTCATGCATCTATCATCCATCACGTCCTAGCAATATGAGAGAAAGTACCCATGCCACTTAATACCTTTTTAGTGAGAATTAAGCAGACTTTAACCATTTAATAGCTATATCTTAGGTAGGTCTCCGTCATTTAATTCCTAACCCAAGGCGGATACCTCACTAGTACAATCTAGCTGATATCGTAGAGAATCTCATCAGACCACTTAGCACTTCTTTTACGAAGGGGCGAACCCTACAATAGCCACTTAATACCTTAAACCCGAAATGAACACTTCCTGAGATTTCATCTACCATGCTTAAACGCTATCCCCGACTATTTAATACTTCCTAATTAGGAAGGAGGCAGACCTTATAATAACCACTTAATACCCTCGATTCCTGAAGTAGGTTGTACGTATTATGATCTGTAACGTAGGTGCGATGTCTTACATTCGTCCTACCATTCGTAAGCAGCGGTAGCTAGATTAACTTGGCAGACTTATCCTACAAAATTGGGACTAATTTCGCATCATCCACGGGTACTTATTATAGGCGATGTTTCATATTAGCCCTAAAGTCAATCTGCTAGTAGCCAGATTAGCTGGGCAGACTTTCGTATGCTTTTGACTGACCTCATATCCCTATAACTTAGCCGTAATTTACACTTTCCTAACCATACTACCACATATCTCACTGCATTCTACTAAGGCTACAAAGAAAGATTCTTTATTTCTCCATTAATTATAATCATCCATATCTTCCATCCTATGATGTATTAATGCTAATTATTAAACTTTTTATTATGTGATTAATACATCATTAATTATACGTTATTTATATGCTAATATATATATATAAATGCATGACTAATATATTCCTAGGAGTACGAAGATTGCCCAATACTAATTGTTAAATGTCAAAACTTCCAATTTATATAGGTCTATTCCGTACCATAACATACAAATTGCTAATATTCTTAGTCCAATAATAGACTTGTATAAGAAAATAAAACCAATTACCAAACTTATTTTACATCAAATAGTAGAATTAACAGCAATAGAAATTACAATTCAATCCTCTTACACTCTATTCAATTTCCATATATAAAATGGAAAAGGGATTCATATTTAATTATGAAATAGGCAGTGTAAACTACGAATAAGAGAATCCATATTTTACATACCATTTTCTAACTTTTAAAACACTCAAACATATCAAAAAAGATAAATAAGAAGTGGAATAGAATGTAAAATATCGAAATTATGATAACTCCTCAAATTCTACTATTTTAATATAGAACAATTGAGATTCCAAAAAAATAAGAATTGACATTTCGCTTTGGGGGAATTTTGAGGGTTTAGATTTGAAACTTTCGTGATCTGAAATTCCTTAAGGCATGCATTAAATCTAACATATAATATACAATTAATAAATGATAAAAACTAATTTCCACTCATGGATAATTCCCAGCATTAATTCCCATCATTGTCCTTTGGATTTTAACACGCTTGGTATTCATTTCCTTCTCAGATCTCTTCTTTTCTGAAATATACAACAATTGGATAGTATTTTAATTAGATTCAGAATTTCATGGATTAGAAGAGAATAATTAGAAATTAAATATAAGTACCTAAAATCCCTTACCTGAAGACCTTAAGAAGATTTTGAATCCTGTGGAGGGAAGAAATTAACAGAGCTCCGCTTACGTTCCCAAATAGTTTGTAAAACAAAAATGAGGGCGATATGCTCTTATTTATAGTGGTTAGAAGTCACCAGAACTATCGGATTTAAATTAGTAAAATCTGGGCCATTCTTGATCTAAATAACCCTAGCTTCCACAAGACCCAGCGGTTGAGCGACCTTAGGTAGGCGGTCGACTGGTCGCTTATATATAGGAACGTTTTTTTGCCATTTTAATTATTTAATTTAATTCCTTAATTATGCTTAATGTTACTGTTTATTTTAACATTTACTTAACCCCCAAGTGTTATTTATCATTAATTTTGGAATTCCAAAATTTAGTATTAATTACATTTTGAATTTGAACTCTATTTGAATTATTTTAGATTCAAAAACTTCAAACGTTGGTAACTTTTCCATTTGAGCTTCGATTCAAAACTTTATATATGGAAATTGATCAAAAAATCACTACGAATGCAATGACATAATTTTCGTAGCAAAATTTTGACATCTACAAAATTTTCATTTTTAACTTTATTATAAATTTATTAATTTCTTATTAATTTGTGTGATTTTTTATATTCTCCCCCTTCTCCACTAAAAAGGATTTCGTCCCTGAAATCCTTAGAGGAAAGATTTGTAATGCTTATTAAGCATCTATGTTATACAACCAAGTTATCTATACAACAATCTACTCAAACAACATTGCATTGTGATTATATATGCATACATACTATAGGTGAGCTCAGTCCTAACGAGAATGCAAGATCATGGCATATGGGCATGTATGTAAACATCCTAAATATGCAGAGAATGCTATATAAGTGCAAAAACGATAATATAAAGTGTGGCAATCATCCTCTACCATCCAATCTAGCAACCATGATGAAACCAAAACCTAATTTTGGAGAGAATAAGTTTATCAGAGAAAAGCTCAAAATGAGAAGTCCTCGTCTCTCTTTAGTTTTCCATGAGATTTCCTCCATACTATCTACTCATTGTACTCAAACCAGCCTAATTTCTTTATTTCGGAGCTTCCTAGTTCTGTGCTCCATTATATGTATAATGGCACAAGGCCGATTGGCCTCGTCTCAATATCTACTAACAGATCATGCTCTACCACCATGGTTGTGCTATGAAGGCATTTCCTCAAGTGCGAAATGTGAAATATGTTATAAACTCCTGCTAACTTATCTAGTAACTCTTCTCGATACACAAGTTTCACCATTCTTTCCAAGATTGGGAAAGGCCTGACAAACCTTGGTGCTAACTTACTCAACATACCAAATCTCATAACCTTCCTAAGATGGGGAAACTTAAATGAATATCATGTCTCCTACCTCAAACTCTAAGTCTTTCCTTCGCTTGTCTGAATAGGACTTCTGGCGATCCTATGCGGCTTTCACTCGCTGCCTAATCGACTCTATCTTTTTTGAGGTCTCGCAAATCAAATCTGGTCCGAGTTGAATTTTATTGGTGGTTTTAGACCAACAATTTGGCAATTTGCATGACCTCCCGTATAATTCTTCAAGAGGTGTGTGCCAATTGCCGCTTGGAAACTATTACTGTACGTTAATTTTAGTAAAGGTAAGTGTTGCTCCTAATGTCCTTCAAAATCCATGATACAAGCTCTCGACAAGTCTTCAAAACTCCTATTTAATCTTTCATTCTGACTGTCAATCCATGGGTGGTAAGTAGTTCTAAGATTCAATTAGGTGCCTAAGGTTGACTGCAAAGTCCTCCAAAATTCAAAAGTAAATAAAGGGTCCCTATCAATATCAATTCTAATTGAGATTCCATGAAGTAGAGCCGCCTCCTTAATATTTATTTGTAATAAAGATGTCGCGATCCTATTACTTTTAACGGGAATAAAATGAGCGCTTTAGTGAGTCTATCTACTATAAGCCAAATATCTGCATTGCCTTTTTAACTCCTAAGAAACCCATTTATTAAGTAAATTGATATATCCTCCCATTTTCAAGTCAGCACCTCCAATGGAACGAATAATCCTTCGGGCTTTACTTGTTTAGCCTTTATCCTTTGGCACATCAAACACCTAGAGACGAATTCGGCTACGTAGTTCTTCATTCCTAGTCGATGGAAACTTCGCTTCATATTCCTTTACATCTTATCTCCTCCTGAGTGAATGGTCATCTTAGAATGGTGACATTATACTAGCACTTCTTCTAAAACATTCTCAACTATAAGGACATAAAGGCATCCATCTTTCCTCAATATCCTTTTTCATCAATTGCATATCCACTAACATCGGGAAAATGCTCTCCTTTAATTAACTTGCCAAAATGTCTACTGTTACCACATCCTTTTTTTGTTCAAGCCCAATGCAGTCAACAAATGCAGACCTAACCTCCATCTCCACGAAATAGCCTAAAGTGGGTTCGATTGGCAGTTGGAAATTGAAATTGGAGAGAAACTCCTATTATCGCTAGCTAAGTGTTCTTATGAGATCTTCTAATTTATACTATTTTCCAATATATTTATATAGTGGTCGAAGCTCATGCAAACTATCAAGGAACATATTTCATATCCTATCGTGTGCTTTTCCAATAACCTAAGGAATACAACTAGCGATTATAATCCAAAAACCTTACTGGAAGCTGCCATTCATCATTAGCTGGTGTTAATGATATTATGGCCCTAACACTCCTTACTAAATTATGATGGATATTTCTTGTACGCCATTATACTTTATCCACTTGTCTTAACGTACCTCCTTAATTCCTAATAAATGCGGTACATCCATTACTTTAATTATTGCACTCGACTATGAAATAAATTGTGCATTCCTATACTATAATGGGTATGAAATATGAACTATGCACAATTAGAATAACTCATCGGTAAATTTGTTTGGTGAAATAACTTTCCTACCACCTATATCACCTTCTTCATTCTTGAGTCAACCAATACCCATTATGTTTTTTTCCATCTTATTACTCACTTCCCCAATCATACTATTATGTTCTCTAAATCACAATGTCTTGACAGTATCCTCAAACTTTGGTATTTTCTTACTCTATATTCTTGATCCTTCATGCAAGTATACCCTAAAAATCACAAAAGTGTACTTCGATACCATTCCCTGTTCCTTCCAGGGTTCTTCTTATGGCTTTTACACATCTCCAGTCAACCTTTCTAGGTTCATACCAATATTCCTTATATTCATTGGTGATTTCTTTTTGCAACTTCATGAGTATCCATAGTTGTTTTATTCATAGCCTAAACCTTTCCCTCGTGTTACCTATGCAGTCATCCTTGTCTACTCTATATCAAAATTTGATTTGGGTTCCACCATTCTTTATAGAACTAAATCTTTACAATCATGAAGTACCTAATTCAAAACTTTTATCTTTAAAAGATATAAACTTAGAAACCTTTTTATAAAACTCAAGAATTACTTAGTCTCTAAAAAGGAGCCATGAATTTTTTTCCTTTTTTAACTATCTTTACCTTTTAAAGAACTTCCTACAGCAGTGATTTACTTCTTTTAAAAGTAGAAATTTTAACTCAAAACATTTAAGACCTGATTATCATATCAAACACTATTTTTCTTTTTATTTATTTCAAAATCGTCTTCTATAACTTTAAATAATGGGAAGTGAAGCAGACAATGATAACTTCCATCCTATTATTTTTTCTATCACTCATGCTATTTGTGGTTCCACTTTTGACGGGGATTTTAATAGCATATGAGGAGGACTTCTAAAAGATACGTGTAATTGCCGCATCTATCTAAGTTTTATCTAAAATATATGCGCAATTGCTACATTACTGTGAAAACTTTCCATTTTTCCTACTCTATTCCTATTGCTTTCTCTCCTATATTATTTCTAACTAGATTACTAATCATATTTTGTATAAATTTATAATGTTATTTCTATCTAAATCTGCTAACATTACATAAATTGTATTTCTCCTACCTAAATGGCTTCTATTTCAACTGTTATTTTCCATATTTTCCTTATACGGGAATGTTCCTCATCTTAGTTATCGGGAATTCTTACCTTTATATTCTCTATACAATAATTTAGTCAAGTGTTATTTCCATTTATCCACCACTGAAAAAAATATTTTTTAATGAAATTTTCAAATTTATAAAAATAGGAAAGATCACCGAGAAATACCTATGCTCTATTTTCCATTTATTTCAAAAAATAAAAATCCATTCATCAAAAATTTTTAAACCAAAACTTTTTGACTCAACCAATTTTAAACTAAGATGTTCCAAATTTCCTCGCCTTTTCAAACCAATTCCCAATAAATCCCTTGAAAAACCCATTCAAACATTTTGAGAAACTTTCAAAATTATCTCGTTAAATTCTGTCACATGGGATCGAGCTCGAAAATGGACTCTTGTTGTCCTTTCTTTTGGACTTTCCTTTTTCCTACTCCTTAACTCTTCTTCTTCAAAAATCCAGTTATCTCCTAGTGGTTATTAGTGCACACCTTCTTGTGAGAACTTCCTCTACTCCTTTATACCTTAATTCTAGATGCTTACATCATATAATTCTTCCCATTTGCTTGGATAAAATGTGCATCTTCTATTGGAAATCATTCAAAATCCACAATCATAAAGCTACCTAGGCTCAGTAAAGGAGTCCAGTATCATCCAAACTTCAGGATTTTTTATATGTCATTCTCATGCTCTTCTCATTCGATGCCTTGAGATACAGACAACACTTCATGAGGTTATTAGGTAGGTGAATACATTTAACTCCGTTATTGGCCCAACTCACAATTGCCTCATCCATCCTTTTGGCATATAGTTGCAACTACTTCTATAATCGAAATTTATAGGGTTTAATGTATTATATATAGTGTTTTTTAAAATACTTTCAAAAATAAAAAGTATGCACTTATACGTATACCTATACCCATTGATCGGGCAATCTGAGCTCTGATACCAAATGTAACAACCCGCCTTGAACCAGCCTAATTTTCGATCCAGAAAAGACCCATCGTACATTGAACTCATTCCAAAGCTAGCTATTGGTTAGTAAAATATATTTACAAATCTATCTTTCTACACATTTAGAGTCTCACAATAGAAAGATAAAATATAATACCAAAAATAATACCCATCTTATAAAAACTCAAGTTTCATAGCAAAACATAACAACTTAATATCCGCGGTACAATACTCATAATACAATAATATCATGTATGAAATGGGTACATCAAAGTATATATAAAAACATAAGTAGATAGATAACTGCCACAAGTCTTTGTCTCCACCTTCATCACCTAGATATGCATCTCCCTAACATGTGTTGTAACGAGGAAGGAGTAAGAAATACAATGCCTGGTGTGTAAATCCTGAGTCTTTTCACAATAGTACTTGGATAATGTGACTTAGATAAGAATATTTCTCATGTATCCTAACTATGTTTATATAAATAACTTCAACTCTAGGCCGAAGGCTTTCCCAGTCCAATCCTATAACTTACACTTTTCTAACGGATCTCTATAGCTTACTTTCAACTGTAGTCCCAAGACCATTCCCAGTCCCACGCATCTACCATCCATCATGTCCTGACAATGTGAGAGAAAGTACCCAGGCCACTTAATACCTTTTTAATTGGAATAAGATAGACTTTGATCATTTAATACATATATTTTAGGCAGGCCCTCATCATTTAATACCTAACCCAAGGTGGACCCGTCACTAGTACAACCTAGCCGACGTCTTATAAAATCTCATTAGGTCACTTAATACTTCTTTCTAGAAGAGGCGGTCCTTATAATAGCCACTTGATACCTCAAAATCGAAGCAAACACTTCCTAGGATTTCTATTTACCATGCTTAAATGCTATCCTCGACCATTCAATACTTCCTAATTATGGAGAAGGTGGACACTACAATAGCCACTTACTGCCCTCGATCCCTAAAGCAAGTCCTACGTATTATGACCCATAACCAAGGCGTGACGTCTCACATTAGTCCAACACTTAGTAGGCACTGATAGCCAAAATAACTGATATACTTACCCAACAAAATTAGGACAATTCTCACATTTTCCATGCATATTTATTTAGGCAATGTCTCACATCAGCATAATATCACACTGTTAGTAGCCAGATTAGTTGGGCACATTTCCATATGCTTTTCACTAACCTCGCATCTCTTAAGTTAGTCATAATTTACACACCCCTAACCATACTACCACATACCTCACCGCATTCTACTAAAGTTATAAAGAAAGATTCTTTATTTCACCACTAACTGTAATCATCCATATCTTCCATCCTATGGAGTTCTAATGCAAATTATTAACCTATTTATTATGCGAACAATATGTCATAAATTATATGTTATTCATACGCTAATATATATTTATAAATATGTAACTAAAATATTCATAGGCATGTGAAGATTGCGCCTCATACTAGTCGTTAAACGTCAAAACTTCCAATTTATACAAGTCTAATTCCATACCATTACATTCAAATTTGCAAATATCCCTAGCTCAACAATAGACTTGTATAAGAAAATAAAATTAATTGCCAAACTTGTTTTATATCAAAATATTAGTATCAACATCATAGATTTTATAATTCAATCCTTTTACACTCTATCCAAATTCCATATATAAAATGGAAAAGTGATTCATATTATGGAACTATGTAATGCAAATTACGGATAAGAGAATTCGTATTTTACACATCATTTCCTAACTTTTAGAATCCTCAATTATATCAAAAGAAAAAAAAAGAAAAGTATAATAGAATGTAAATTATTAAAATTGTGATAACTGAATGAACTTTACTATTTTAATATAGAATAACTGAAATTCAAAGAACATAAGAATTGACGTTTTGCTTTGGGAAAAGTGTTTAGAATTGAAGTTTTTGTGGACCAAAATTCCCCAAGGCATATATCAAATCCAACATATACTATATAATTACTAAAATGAGAGAAAAACAAGATTTCTACTCATAGATAATTCCCACCTTTCTCCTTTGAATTTGAACACGTCTGTTATTCAATCTCTTCTCGAATCTCTTTTTTTGAAATACGCAATAATTGGATTGTATATTAATTAGATTCAAAATTTCAAGGACTGGTGGGGAATACAATTAAAAATTGAAAATAAATATATAAAAATTCCTACTTGCAGACATTGATAAATTTCTAAAATCATGTGGAAGGAATAAACTAATAGAGCTCCGCTTATGTTCTCGGATAATTTATGAATAAAAGTGAAGGGGCTAGACTCTAATTTATAGTGGTTAGGAGTCACCGGAACCGTTAGATTTAAATTAATAAAATTCGGGCCATTCCTGGCCTAAATAACCCTAGCTTCCACAACACCCACCAATCAACTTCTCCTACCTAGGTGGTCGATCGCTAGTGGTCGACCGACCCCAGGTAGGCAATCAACAGATCGCGTGGTCGACCGACCCCAGGTAGGCAATCAGCAGATCGCCTATATATGGGAACGTTTTTCTATCATTTAATTATTTTATTTAATTTCTTAATTAACTTTAATGTTACATTTATTTTAATGTTTGCTTAAGCCTCAAGTGTCTTAACTCCATTAATTTTTGAATTTCAAATGTTAATATTAATTACGTTTTAAATTTGAATTCTTTTAAGTTCAAAAACTTCAAATATTGATAACTTTTCCTTTTGAGCTCCGATTTCAAAACTTTACATACCGAAATTGATTAGAAAATCACCATGAACGCAATGACAAAACTTTCATGACTAAATTCCAATATCTACAAAATTTCTATTTTTAGTCTTATTATTTATTTATTAATTAATTAATTTCTTATTAATTTTTGATGGGGTGTTACATATTTAATTGGATATTACCTTATATTAAATAATTATTATCATTTATGTATTTTCATTTCGAACGATTAGAAATTTGAATAAACGATGTAGTGATACTGTCTAGTATGAGATTCTCAGTAACACTTTTCCAATTATTCATCGGACTTGTTGCGTAGAATTATTTAGTGTGGATTAAGTGGAGTTGACAAGCATTGAATAGACATTCAATTAACATGCGGTGGTATGGGACATCATAATGTTATTTGTTTGGTTATTCATTGTAAGTAAACGTCGCATATATATATATATATATATATATATATATATATATATATATCCTTTGAGAAGATACTCATAGTGGTGAGTAATGATATGTATAGAACTATGTCGGTATGTGTATAGAACCATCTGTTGGTATATATAATTTTGTGTGTTAGCCCTAGTTATAAATACATTATGTTTATCTATCATCGACTACCTTCCTTTATGGCATGGAAGTGAAATCAGATTGGTTAGTATCCATCCTAGGAGCCTGATCACGGTGATAGCGCCTTCGAGCTGTGATACCTTATTCTTATAGCTATGTGTTGGTAGTGTTTAGAACCACATATCGGTGACGTATAGCCCCTTTGTATCACCTAGGCTAATAGTCTATTACTATTTTGAGCGCACGTGTAGGGTCTGACCGAGTCTTCACGTAGTCAAGTGTATTGATGGATATGTGTAATGATGTCCATCAAGGTAACAAAACTATAGGAGCTGTATTGGTAGAACACATGTGTTGTGTTCACCAGTCACATGTGTAGTCTCCTAGTGCAGGTGTGTATGTTTGTTTGTCCCTGTATTATCCATAACCATTTTGTTAGCATGATATTTTCTATAGTATAAACATATAGTTTGATGATATACATATCTATTGTATTTGAGTTACCTACATATATCTTTATAAATTACATTATATCACAACTGAATTTGATTCAGACGTAGTCTCGCACATGTATTTTACACTCGGGTCAGTCCGAGAGATTTCAGGTGCAGGTACCCAGTGATGTTAGAGCTTGATGGACCTTTTGGAGAGGTTAGTAGTAGATATAGGATGATACATACCCTATACATTTTGTAGCCTTGTCGATGTATTTATTATGTAGTATTTGATAATGTATTGTATATCGGGCTAGAGACGTTCATTCTGTAGCCCTGGACAACGTATTATGTTATGTATTATATTTTATCTGCTGCATTGTCACTCTATGTACTTTGATATTATTCTGTGAGTATGTATTGCTCTATCCTGGTAGCACACATATTTGTTGCTTTATACTGAGGTCGTGCACATTTATGATAAATATTATAGAGTGTATTATATGTTCTGGTGTTAATCCAAACGAACATTCACATTGTACCTCATATCGCCTCGTTCTATGTATTATCTGATGGTTTTATTATGTAATGCCACTAGATAGTATGGGTATAGAGGTGGGGATGTTCACAAAAGTTGTTCAGAAAATCTCCACAAAAACAATGGTGCAAGTTCCGTTTGTCAAATTCATACATTTTCTCAATTTTCATTTTTAGGTTTATTATTAATTAATTAATTTCTCTTAATTTCTTGTTAATTTTTATGGGGTGTTACATGTTCTTTATGAATATACCTTTCAAAGGAAAGAAAGATCACTTAAATCTAATAAAAATTCATAAGTTATAGCTTTGCCTATAGAACATATAGAATTGAAAAACTGAGAACTTAATTTTCAAAACTTTATGTTTGCTTCTCCTTAATTTTAAAACCAAAAAAATCAAGATTTTTCTCAAAGCTTAACAAAAATCTTTTCTTGTTAAAGAAACACACTTTTTTTATTAATAATTTTTTCCCATACTTTCATCATATTAATATGTGTTTACGAAAATAAAAGAATAATACCTTTCTAGTAAACGTTTGTTTTTCAAAATATTTCTCTGAATCCTCTTAAAAGCTTTTATACAAAACTTTCTTCAAGATTCTTTATACCATAATATCAATTTTATTTTTATTTTCACTTATTATAATAGTCTTGAAGTACTTATGATTCCATATTTTCATAAGTGATTCCTCAATTATTATCATTTTCTGTTGGTTATAGTCCATCTTATTTGTGATCTACCAAGCACGTTGTTCCTCTTTTTTTAGTTATGTTTTAAACAATATAATCATACTTTACAATTGTTTTCTTTTTCCATCTCACAAATGTTTTTGTTTCCATTTTCACATAAATAATTTTTATGTTATATTTTTTTCAAATAAAATAATTCCTTATTCAAAATATTTGAATAGCATACTTATTTTAAAATTACTTTCAAATGAAAAGTCATAAATTTGCATTTATTGCGTAAATATATATATTATTTTCAATATAAATAAATACTTATATCATTTATTCAAATTACATCATATAATCTTAACTCGCTTATCTTTATTCATTTATCATCACATTCTACTGCTACTATTATTATTATTATTTACACTTCTTAAAATAAGTTACCCTTTTCATATCAAAACACAACTATAACATTTTCAAAATATTATACTACTTTAAAAATATTGTTTAACTCATCTCAAACTTTTTTTTCAAAATATTGTGTATAATATTCTCAAATGTTGTTCTCTTTCCAAAATATTGTATTATTTTTTTCAAATAATTTTATTCTTTTTAAAATATCTTATTTATTTGTTGAAGCATTGTGTCGAAATGCCTTACCTTAGTGTTTAGGGATCTCTATCATACATTGGTCAGATGCATTGGTTAAAATTATCAAATCACTCAACGGACAAATTAACACAGATTTAATTGCTAAAACATTTCTAGTATTCTCATATATAATTAATTTTCTAACCTTTTCAAAATCGCATTCCCCTTTTTCCTTATAAAAAAATGTTCCCGCCTTTCAAAACATATGCTTGCCTATACTAATATTAGGTACTGATAATATTCATAAATAGGGTCATAAAATAAATTGATTGCTACTATACAATTGACCACTCATCAGTCATCCATACATACAGAAAAAAAACAATTATATTTTTTATCATTCTATATTTTAGTTATATATAGAAATATAAATATTTTTATTATTTTCTTTTATAAATAATTTTTCCCTAATCCCTTGAGGTAACTTAGATGTTGACAACATCGCGACATTCTACTATCAAGATTTTAGTAAGTTTCTGCCTTTAAGTGACAACCCGTATCCAATACCTCACTCAAGGATGATTTCAATTAATAATTCCAACCATTATTACTTCAAGGAAACTATCAACCAAAACAAATAGACAAGAAAAAAACCATTTCAACATGTAACAATCCAGCATTTTGTGATTATTTTAATTGTTTATTTTAATTATTTAAATTGAAACTCCTGATTTAAAAACTTTATTTTATTTATTAAAATGAATAAATTTTGTTATTTTAAAAGTATATTTTGATTTTGTGTGAATTATAATTTCAAACCTGAATAAATAGGATATTTCCAGAAAAGTGGATTTTTGGTCAATATGGTCAAACTTTGACTTTTAAATTTAAAATTTAAAATTTTGAATTTTTGAATTTTATCTTTTATTATGAAAAGATATTAAACTTCAAGTATACTGCTTTTCGTTTCGTTGAAATGCGATTTATATTGTGAAAGTTGTGCTTTTTCCAATATTGTATGTAAATTGATTTATTTAATAAAATTGTCTATTTTAATTTATATAAATAATATTTTTATTTGTCATATTATATTATAATATGTGTTATATGACATGTTAGGTATATATTTTTTATTTTAAAACATTTTTAAAGTGATGTTATAATTTTTCCAAAGCTTAGTGTATTTATTTTCAATTTTATAACCTAGTTTCTATTTTTAAGCTATTTTCTTAATTTAATTATATTTATTTAAAATTTATTTATTTTATTTATGCATTTTATTTTTGTGTTTTTATCTTTATTTATAAATATTTTTCAAGTACATAAAAATTTTCCAAAACTTGTTGCACTTATTTTCAAATTTTCTAGCCTAGTTTGCAATTTTTGTTATTTTTCTTAATTAAATTATATATAATTAATATTTATTTATTTATTTTTGTTTATTTGCAAAATTTTCGTGCTTTTATCTTAATTTATATGCATTTTTCAGATTTTTAAAATTTTCAAAAGAATATGGTGGAAATTTGAAGAGGTTAATGACAATTGATTTGCTTAGCCTTTTTATATTCTCCACTTTTCAATTTCAACCAACACCTTTCCATTTTTCCTGCCTTAACTACATTCTCTTCCGCCAACCATCTTATTTTATTTCTCATGTGAATTCTCATCTCAAACATGAGAAAAAAAATCGGCCATTATTCTTTGCAAAAACTTTGGTAAAACTTCCGTTTTCTTTTCATTTTTTTTCATTGTTTATATGATTTTTGCTCGTGCTTTCTTCACTTCTAGGCTCAGCACCTTCCACCACCAGCACCTTTTCCACCTCCACCATCATGACAACCAGTCTCCACCACCTTCAGTCCAACCCCAAGCCATGCCGTGGTCCCTAGGTTGAAGATCCACCACCATCTTGCTCCAAACTTCACTTGCACCACCTAGCCGGGCACATCAAGTCATCCACCACCACAAACACCCCCTTGGCCGCCACCTACACCACCACCACCTCAAACCTGACCTGCACCCTCTGCCATGTCATCCCTGACCCACCTGAAGACTGGCCGTACTCATATGGCCTTGGGTCGTGACCCATTTGTGGCATAGAAACCATGTTGTGTTGCTTTGTGTTGTAGTTCATGCACCCATGACTTTACACCTTCTTTTTCCCATGCTAGGCCGACCATATGAACCCACAAACAGACCCAAACACACTCCTTATCCGTGCCCTTCCAGCCTATAATTGAAACACAAGTGGTCGAAAGCAAGTGCAAAAGCTTTTAGCTTTATTTATGCATTTAATTCTAACGTTGTTTAATTGTATTTTGGGTTGAAAACTTATGTTATTTGTTTTGTTTTGTTTGAATGTATTCAAGGGAATTAATCTTTGGATTTATCAACCATAAATCTTTGTCATGTTATCATGCCTTCGAAGATCTCAGTTTGTGTGTTTCAGTTGTCATCTCCAGCTTATACCAGTGAGTTATTCTCACCAGACAGATTTTACTTACATAACTAGTAAATCGATCACATTTGAATCTGTAAAATGCATCACCATATTATATCTGCTATGTTATGATCATATGATGTTCCATGCTTAAACACCTATTATATCATATGTCACTGTTATATTATGATGTTCTATTACTTATATCAGTTTATCACACTGCAAGTTCCCTTTAGATTAGAATCACTATGGGTTGAAATGATACATACTCGAACGGACTTTAGAATAGGGGAAAATCGTTATAGGCTGAAATAATAGGCCTGAACGATTTTAAAATTATTTCATTTACTTGGGACTACGGGTTTGAAATGATAAAACCCGGGTTTTCTCTGTGAATTACGGGTTGAAATGGTATATTACCCGTATCATTTTACCCAGGCTAGAAAATGAAATACAGACCCGTGGTCAAAATATATTTTTCTAATTTTTTTGAAATATTTAAGAAATGTAAATATTATAATATTTTGATTTAAACTTAATTAAAAATGATTTTTATAAAGTATTTTGATTTTGTGAGAATTTATAAGTGAAATAAATTAATGATAAAGTGGAAATTTGAAATATAAGTTATTTTGTAAATTTTGATTTAACTATAAATGGAATTTAAATTAAATATGAAAATATGATAAATTTACGATATTTTAAATTAAATGAATTTAAAATTATTTTATAATATATTAGTGGATTTTGAATAAGTTAAAATGTGAAACAAATGAATATCGACATGAATTTTGAAATATAACTTAAATTGGAAAATTGTGAATTTTGTTTAAAAGTGAATTTTGAAGTTAAGTAAGTAAAACGAAAAATAAGTTATATTTTGAAATTTAAACTTAAGTGTTAAGTTAAAAATTTAATTATATGAATTGAAATTGAATGATGGAATTTAATAAGTGAATTATTATTAAATATTGATTTTTGAATGGAAATTTAACTTTATAAAATCATGAATTTAAGGAAAATTAAATGATGGTTATTAAAGTGAAAAATATATGATTTTATAAATTTGAAATGGTTTAAATAAAAATTTAATGGTTTGTGAAAGTATAGTGAATATTTGGAGTTTAATTAACAGCATTTTGAAATGCTATTATTTCTAAAGTAAAGAATATTACAGCATTTTTAAATACTGTAGTTAATATAAATGAACTAATGGGCTAAATTGAATTAAAGGCTATTATAACACTTTGTAAGTGCTATAATTATTGAATTTAACTAAGGTTTTATTTGAATTAATGTAACCCTATTACAGCATTTTGAATGTTGTCTTTTGTTAAATTGAATTGTTTTAAAATTAACTTTCCGTGGCATTTTTCTAAATGCTGCGAAAGTTGAATTTTCATTGTTTGAATAAATTTAAGTGCATAAATGAATTTTGAAAGATTAAAATTTCGGAAATTTAATAATGTAATTATTAGATATAATAACTTCATTTTTATGATTTAAAATGAAGTAATTTGTTTTGAAATATAAACTATTTTGAAATGTGTGTTGAAATGGTATTTTAAATAAATGAATGTGGTTTGGAAGATACGATGTTTTGACATTTTGAAATGGATTTTGAATGATATTGAATTTTTTAATGATATTTGATTTCGAAGTATAAAATACCATTTTGAAATTTTAACCACGGGATGTATTTAATTTATAGTTTAACTAATCCTTAAAGGATGGGCGATCCCGAGCATCCTTTAAGTTATTGTGCATTTCTACTACAGTTCACTTGAGTTGGTTTACATTATATAAGTATATATGTCCTGACTCGAGTGTTTTGTGTTTTACTTTACGCTCGGGTTAGCCTGAGTATTCACAACTTAGCTTTGGATTTCTTTTCTGCAGTTAGGAATCGCTGGAGATTCTGCTTGTCTAGTTATCTATTCCTTTTCAGTTTCAGTTGTTCTCTTTCAGCTCTGGTATTTATAAACTTCTATGTATTTGAGATTTCTATTGTATATGTTTTTAGACTGATATTATGTAGTATGTTTTGAGAGTTTGTTATAGTAGCTTCATGAACTACTATGGTATTTTAATTTCCGCTGTGAGTTATTCTGATATTTCTATGTCTGTGATTCTGTGATGGTTTTCATTTGCTCCAAATTTATTTACAATGCGGTATTTTGAGCAATTCAAGTCCGGCATGTGTGGATGCGAATAGCTAAAAATATTAGGTTGTTATAATTGGTATCAGAGCTTTTATTTTAGGCGAACCTTAGCCTACGGAGCAAAAAATCATTAGAGATATGGTAGAAATACCCTAGAATGAGTGAAATCAATCTTAGAATCCTTTCTTTGTAAGAGAATGTATTTTCAAAGTCTAAAATAATTTCCAAATGATTTTTAAAGTATTTTCAAAGATTATTTTGGTATAAAAATCTTCTTATTTGAAACCAAGATTTTCTAAGCTTCATTCCTTCTGTATCCACCTTGTTAGAAATCTCTTGGTTAGGATTCTTATCGATTAGGATTTCTTGAACTTTGGAACACTCCCACTTGTTCTGAAATCCAGTCTCATCTTCCCTATTTTATCCATTTTGATTTTGGAGCATTCCATAACTCCACTTTGGAATGACCTCTCTCAAGATCGGTGATTCCGTCAATCTTTGAATGATTTGTAAAGGGGTGAAACTTCTTTACAATTGGCATTGATTCATCAGAGATTTCTATATCCTCGGTTTACAATGCTATCTGTCTCCTGCTCTACCCGGATTCTATCTCTGGCGATCGAATGTCAATTTGCCTTAGATTTCCAAATTGATTATATCCTGAAGTCACGGTTGACCGGTTAAGGTCGCCTGCGATTTATATAGGCTTATCCATCTTCTATTTGGTAATAAAGTTTAATTATCTTCGTTCGAGCTTATCTTTGAACCAGAATTCTATTTGATTAGAGTTCCTCTAAATTCGAATCTCCGTATAGTTTGAAATCTAACCTTGAATCAATCTTTGGAAATTTGTGTTTGATTGTATTTTGAATTTGTACATACATCGAAATTATTATTTTGATAAGGATGGCCCTATTTTTTATATAAAAGTGAAATGTTTTCAATAAGGATTTTATATCTTTTGAAAATGAAAATTTAAAGCTTTGAAGGGATTCTAAATTTTGAGATTTATAAGAAATTTGATTTAAACAAAAAAATGATTTATAACTAAAGGGTTTGAATTTGAATTTCGAGGAATCGAACTCCAGTGTTTTGAAATATGTTTTAGGATTTTGGAAAATATATAATAATAATAATAATATGACTTAAAGATATTTTCCAAATAAGAAATATTTCAAATGTATTCGAATGAATTCAAATGATTTCGAAGAGATTTGAAAGAAGTTTTAAGAAAATAAAAGTTCAGAACCCACTTATGCCGCTGCCAAATAATTTTGGTGATGAATGCATGCATCATCGACATTGATTTTCGAGTTTATGAGTGGGGGAGAGGCCACTCTAGTAGCTTTGCTATGTGAGTGATTTTGTGAAACCAAATTTTTATTTCAGATTTCGAAGTATGGTTTGATGTTCGAAAGATATATGTATATATATATATATATTTTAAATGATTTAAAATAAGCCGGTGTTCAGTCCTCGAGATTCAGATTTGTTTTGGTATAACCTTATCTATTGGAATTGATTTACTGATTTGTTGGTGATTTCCAACTCTTGGATTTGAAAATATGATTTCTTCAACTAGTTTGAAGGTTCGAGCACTTCCAAATCAAGGTTAACTTTTCAAAGCTAAGAAATTTTGGAAGGTATAAAGTATTTGATAAAGAATATAAGTTTAGTTTGGTATGATTAAAGTATAAAATAATATACTGGTTGGAACTGTTTGTTGAGTGAAATAAATAAGACTACTTTGATTTATACTAGTATGAAATATAGATTTGAAATGTTTTGAATAAGGTATATATATAAAAAATAAAAATCTTTTCAATGGTAACTTGGATTTTTCATATGGAAATAAATAGTTTGAAGGTTTTAAAATGAGATGGTTTTAAACTTTTTAACCATTTTAGATATTGTGATGATTGAAATGGTTTGGAAATGATTTAATCTTTATTTTGATAAAGAATGTGAATTTGAAATGATAATTGATTTTGATAAACGAATATTTGAAGTTTATATTTGTATGAAAGGATATTTGGTTTACTAGTAATTAGAGTTTATTTTAAAAATGATGGATTTATGAAATGAATATTTCAAAACTAAGTAATAATGAAGTAAAATTTGAGATATATTAAATTATAAAATTTAGTTTGTAATATGGTATATTTAAACTTTGAAATATATTAAAGATTGAATAGTTTATTTTATGGATCAAATCTTTATTTGAAATTTGATAATATTTGAAATGGTTTTGTTCAAAAACTAAATTGAATTGAGACTAATGGTTTGAAATGAATTAAAATTGGAAATTTTATATTTGGGTTTAATTGAATAAATTTGTGAAATGTAAAGAATTAAAGGAATGTTTATGATTTCAAATGTATGATTTCGAAATGTTATGATTTTCAAAGTGTAATAATTCAAATATGTTGGTTTTGAAGTATTTATAACTTTGAAAGTATTATGATTTTTGAAAGTGAATATATGTTTGAAACGGAAATGAATTTGTTTGACATAAATTTTGTTGATTTGAAAATTTGGATTATTTTCTAAATAAGAAACTTTGAAACTGAATATATGTAATTAGGAAGAAATGATTTGGCGAAATCATATATGATTTTGAAACTAAATTGATATTGAAAAGGGATTGAAATTGAGAACCTTGTTTTACTAAATACTGTGATTTGGGAGTTATCGAACTTATATAAAATGGATTTGTATATATATTGAATTGTAGAAGTATGAAATTGATTCGAAAACTGTTGATTCGAAAAGGTACTCATACTCAATTTGTAAATTGAAATTTTATATAATCGAAGTCTATATAAGTATGATTTGTTATACTATGGATTTGGAAAATATTCGATTTGAAATGGAATCTTATATATAATGGACTTTATATAAGTATGATATTTGAAAGTGATTTTGAAAGGTACTATATGATACATGTTTTCTAAGTAAAGATATGGAAAGTGCCTTCTGCTTGATATCCGCTTTGTGGCCACATTGTGGATTCATTCTATCGATATTATTCTCTCTCTGATTTAGGTTTTTCGGATATGATACTCGAGTGTCCATCGAATTCTAAGGCAATCTCCATGGTCTTATGTTTACGACCGCATAGCGTAATTCGTCTGGCTGAGATGGCCTGAAGTGCGGATGTTTCCTGTGGGATCCAGGCGTAACCATTGTGTATCCTGCGATCTATGTGGGTCATAGTAGTAGCGAAATCCGCTGGCTGAGATAGCTTAAGGGTACGGATGTTTCCTGGGGGATCTAGGCGTAACTATTGTGTATCTACGGTCTACTAGTCATCATGGCGTAATTCGCAGGGCTGAGATAGCTTACGGATACGGATGTTTCCTGGGGGATCCAGGCATAACCATTGTGTATCTGCGATCCATGGTTAGACAAATGTTTGGTTTGGTTGATTTGTTTGGATTTTACTTTCCATATCTGTTGTTTTAAAAGGTTTTCCAGTATTGTCACTGGGTGTTGAAACAAGTCTACCAAGTACCTGAAGAATTCTAGCTTTGCGCCTGATTAACGCATAGCCAGAGTCTGCAGGAACGAAAGTAAACTTGTTAAGACATCGAGTTATAAAAGTATTTTGATAAAGTATTGTATAAAGGATATTTTGATCATTTATTTTACTTTTCTAAATAATGAAAAATGTTTTAAATATTGTTTACTTCGAACTACCAAATTTGAATCAAATGACTATTCATCATATTATAAAATATTTAAAATATTATAAATGTAAAAAAACAATTAAATTGAAATGTATATGGTTTTAAAATATAGTTCATCCTTGTCTTCCAACCTATTTTTCTTTCTATCTATTCCTACCTTCTTCCTCTTCGAGGGTCTTTTCCGCATTATGGAAAGAATCGGTTCTTTGGCTTATCGTTTAGATTTGCCCGAGAAACTTTCTAGAGTGCATGATGTATTCCATGTCTCACATCTTCTCTAGTATCTTCTTAACCTATCTCTTTTATTCAGCCTTCTGCTCTTGATGGTTGGGATATTGAGCCTAATCTGACTGTCGAGAGTAAACCACTTCATATTGTCGACAGAGGTACGAAGCAGCTAAGAAGGAAATCTGTCAGTTTGATCAAAGTACGATGGGGTACTGATGATCAAGATTGTACCCGAAAAACAGAGGAGAGCATTTGTGCTTCGAATCCAAGATTGTTTTTCCAGGTACTATTTTTGTCTATCGTGCTTTTCCTTATTTTCTTCGTTCGTTCTTTTCGAGGACGAAAAGATTTGAGTGGGGGAGAGTGTAACAGCCCAGTATTTTGTGATTATTTTAATTGTTTATTTTAATTATTTAAATTGAAAATCCTATTTAAAAACTTTATTTTATTTATGAAAATGAATAAATTTTGTTATTTTAAAAGTATATTTTGATTTTGTGCAAATTATAATTTCAAACCTGAATAAATATGATATTTCCTGAAAAGTGGATTTTTGGTCAATCTGGTCAAACTTTGACTTTTAAATTTAAATTTTAAAATTTTGAATTTTATCTTTTATCTTTTATTATGAAAATATATTAAATTTCAAGAATACTTCTTTTCGTTTCGTTGAAATCCGATTTATATTGTGAAAGTTGTGTTTTTTACAATATTGCATGTAAATTGATTTATTTAATAAAATTGTCTATTTTAATTTATATAAAGAATATTTTTGTTTGTCATATTATGTTCTAGTATGTGTTATATGACATGTTAGGTATATATTTTTATTTTTAAACATTTTTAAAGTGATGTTATAATTTTTCCAAAGCTTAGTCTGTTTATTTTCAATTTTTATAACCTAGTTTCTATTTTTAAGCTATTTCCTTAATTTAATTATATTTATTTAAAAGTTATTTATTCATTTTATGCATGCATTTTATTTTTGTGTTTTTATCTTTATTTATAAATATCTTTCAAGTATATAAAAATTTACCAAAACTTTTTGCATTTATTTTCAAATTTTCTAGCCTAGTTTGCAATTTTTGTTGTTTTTCTTAATTAAATTATATATAATTAATATTTATTTATTTATTTTTGTTTATTTGCTAAATTTCTGTTATTTTATGTGAATTTATATGCATTTTTCAGATTTTTAAAAATTGCAAAAGAATATGGTGGAAATTTGAAGAGTTTAGTGACCATTGATTTGCTTAGCCTTTTTATATTCTTACCTTTTCAATTTCAACCAACATCTTTCCATTTTTGTTGCCTTAACTACATTCTCTTCAGCCGACCATCTTATTTTCTTTCTCACGTGAATTCTCATCTCAAACCTAAGAAAAAAATTCAGCCATTCTTCTTTGCAAAAAGCTTTGGTAAAACTTCCTTTTTCTTTTCATTATTTTCATTGTTTATACGATTTTTGCTCTTGCTTTCTTCACTTCTAGGCTCGGCCCCTGCCACCAATAGCACCTTGGATGCCTCCAACATCAACACAACTAGTCTCCACCACCTCCAGTCCGACCCCAAGCCATACCGTGGTCCCTAAGTTGAAGATCCATCACCATCTTGCTCCAAATTCCACTTGCACGACCTAGCCGAGCACATCAAGTCATCCACCACTACAAACACCCCCTTGGCCGCCACCTACACCACCACCACCACCTCAAACCTGACCTGCACCCTCTTCCACGTCATCCCTGACCCACCTGAAGACTGGCCGTGCTCATATGGCCTTGGGCCGTGACCCATTTGTGGCATAAAAACCATGTTGTGTTGCTTTGTGTTGTATTTCGTACACCCATGACTTTGCACCATCTTTTTCCCATGCTAGGCCGACCATATGAACCCACAACCATGCCCAAACACACTCCTTAGCCATGTCTTTCCAGCCTATAATTGAAACACAAGTGGTCGAAAGCAAGTGCAAAAGCTTTTAGCTTTGTTTATGCATTTAATTCTAACATTGTTTAATTGTATTTTAGGTTGAAAACTTATGTTATTTGTTTTATTTTGTTTGAATGTATTCAAGGCAATTAATCTTTGGCTCCCTCAATCTCAAATCTTTGTCGTGTTATCGTTTCTTCGAAGATCTCAGTTTTTGTGTTTCAGTTGTCATCTCCAGCTTATACCAGTGAGTTATTCTCACCAGACAGTTTTATACTTATATAACTAGTAAATCGATCACATTTGAATCTGTAAAATGCATCACCATATTATATCTGCTATGTTATGATCATATGATGTTCACCCATGCTTAAACACCTGTTATATCATATGTTACTGTTATATTATGTTGTTCTGTTATTTATATCAGTTTATCACACTGCAAGTTCCCTTTAGATTAGAATCACCATGGGTTGAAATGATACATACCCGAACGGACTTTAGAATAGGAGAAAATCGTTATGAGCTGAAAGGATAGGCCTGAACGATATTTAAATTATTTCATTTACTTGGGACGGCGGGTTTGAAATGATAAAACTCGAGTTTTCTTTGTGAATTACGGGTTGAAATGATATATTACCCGTATCACTTTACGTAGGCTAGAAAATGAAATACAGACCCGTGGTTAAAATATATTTTTCTAAATTTTTTAAAATATTTTAGAAATGTAAATATTATAATATTTTGATTTAAAATTAATTAAAAATGATTTTTGTAAAGCATTTTGATTTTTCTGAGAATTTATAAGTGAAATAAAGTAATGATAAAGTGGAAATTTGAAATATAAGTTATTTTAGAAATTTTGATTTAATTATAAATGGAATTTAAATTAAATATGAAAATATGATAAATTTATGATATTTTGAATTAAATGAATTTAAAATTATTTTATAATATATTAATGGATTTTGAATAAGTTAAAATGTGAAATAAATGAATATTGAGTTGAATTTTGAAATATAACTTAAATTGGAAAATTATGAATTTTGTTTAAAAGTGAATTTTGAAGTTAAGTAAGTAAAATAAAAAATAAGTTATATTTTGAAATTTAAACTTAAGTGTTAAGTTAAAAATTTAATTATATGAATTGAAATTGAATGTTGGAATTTAATAAGTGAATTATTATTAAATATTGATTTTTGATTGGAAATTTAACTTTATAAAATCATGAATTTAATGAAAATTAAATGATGGTTATAAAAGTGTAAAATATATGATTTTACAAGTTTGAAATGGTTTAAATAAAAATTTAATGGTTTGTGAAACTATAGTGAATATTTGGAATTTAATTAAATGCATTTTGAAATGCTATTATTTCTAAAGTAAAGGATATTACAGCATTTGTAAATGTTGTTGTTAATATAAATGAATTAAAGGGCTAAATTGAATTAAAGGCTATTATAACACTTTGTAAGTGCTATAATTGTTGAATTCAACTAAGGTTTTATTTGAATTAATGTAACTTTATTACAGCATTTTGAATGCTGTCTTTTGTTAAATTGAATTGTTTTAAAAGTAACTTTCCGTAGCATTTTTCTAAATGTTGCGAAAGTTGAATTTTCATTGTTTGTAAACTTAAGTGAATAAATGAAATTTGGAAGATTAAGATTTTTAAAATTTAATAATTTAATTATTAAGTATAATAACTTCATTTTTATGATTTAAAATGAAGTAATTTGTTTTGAAATATAAACTATTTTGAAATGTGTGTTGAAATGGTATTTTAAATAAATGAATGTGGTTTGGAAGATACGATATTTTAATATTTTAAAATGGATTTTGAATGATATTGAATTTTTAAATGATATTTGATTTCGAAGTATAAAATACCATTTTGAAATTTTAACCACGGGATGTATTTAATTTATAGTTTAACTAATCCTTAAAGGATGGGCGATCCCAAGCATCCTTTAAGTTATTGTGCATTTCTACTACAGTTCACTTGAGTTGGTTAACATATATGAGTATATATGTCCTGACTCGATTATTTTATGTTTTACTTTACGCTCGGGTCAGCCTGAGTATTTATAGCTTAGCTTTGGATTTCTTTTTTGGAGCTAGGAATCGCTGAAGATTCTGCTTGTCTAGTTATCTATTCCTTTTCAATTTCAGTTGTTCTATTTCAGCTCTGGTATTTATAAACTTCTATGTATTTGAGATTTCTACTGTATATGTTTTCATACTGATATTATGTAGTATGTTTTGAGAGTTTGTTATAGTAGCTTCATGAACTACTATGGTATTTTAATTTCCGCTGCGAGTTAGATATTTCTGTGTCTGTGATTCTGTGATTGTTTTCATTTGCTCCAAATTTATTTACAATGCGGTATTTTGAGAAATTCAAGTCCGACATGTGTGGATGTGAATGGCTGAAAATATCGGGTTGTTACACAACAAAAAGCAATCTATTGACTTCTGGTGTGCTACTCTAATCACTAACGGATCAGGCTACACTATTCAAAGCCACATAGAGATCTAATATTTTCCATCACTGCTCAAATTGGGAGTTGAACTAACTACTACACCTTCATTACCTCCATTAATTTCTCTGCATCTCATACGGAGACTTACACTTGGAAAAAAGTAAAATAAATATATTATATAGTAAGAAAACTACAAATACGTCCCCAGATGATTACCTTAGTAAATGTCGTATTCTCCCATTATCACTCAAGTGTATACAATAATCTTTCACATAACCATGGGGATAGGGATTCTAAATTTCATCTAAGGCTAAGGCTCGTGTCTTATACTCTATATTATTCTAAACTTGCTTTGATACCAACTGTAACACTCCACCTCTATACGTAAAAGCACAGTCTGCTATGGCCCATCTTGACCAAGCATTAGTAACTTCTCTTTACATTTTGTCTCATCTAGGTTCGGAGTTGTCCAAGGATGTGGTATGCCAAACACAGTTCACAAACTTTGAGCGAAGCTTCTTTCTTGGTTGTAGCACGGTTCTCTTCTTTTGTCCCTTTCTTTCCATTATTGTGTTTATGACGTCATGATGGCGGCGCTCTACTTTATTAACTTATTCTTATGGCAGCGCACATCTTTGTCAGGCTATTCCAATGGCGGCACCCCTCTTTATTGTCCATTGGATTCAAGATTATTAACGCAGGTCCATTATCTTTGCATATTAATTTATGAGTAAAGCATGTCCCCATTTGCATATAGCTTTTTTAGTGAAATGTGTTGTATTTTGAGGCCACTAATACAACGTATGGTGTCGTAATGTAGTATCTCGACCCCTTTTTCATATCTTGGTGACGATGTAGTTCTGTGTATTATAGTTGTAGACTTCTTTCTTGACCCATTGTTGTTTTCTTGAAATTTCTGAGTGCAATATTCTCTTGACTTTGCTTTACACTTTACTTTTTCCCTTTGTAGTCCAACTTTTATTGTAAGGGCATCCTGCTCTAGTCTTCGTGTTTTCATCATCTTTTCTTCAACAAGGTTCAAGAAATATCGGTGTAACAATATTAGTTTGAAACTTAAATTAATTTAAGCAAATGATTTAACTCAACATTGTTTTACTATTTTGAATAACATAAAGATAAATATATATATATACACACAATTTAATTATTTGAATATCAAATCCATAATTTTGAATAAGTTAAATCTGTGAGAATATGTGTACATTTTATTATAGCAAAATCAAATGTACAATAATAATCAACTTTTATTACCCGTGTGCACAAAATTGGTTTTATGTTTTAAATGACAGCAAATAGTTTCAGATCAAATCTAGTAAGTGGCAATACAGTATACATATAATTGAACTTGGGTCAGGGTTGAACATTATGAATAAATTAATAAATAATAGGATTGAACCTTAGAGAGTCTTGCCCTTTGTAACATTTTGATTAGCAAATCATCACCTAGAAAGCTTGATTCAACACCCGATCTTGCTATAACTGAATTAACCACATTGTTTTAATTTTATTTAGTGTTTACTTCTTTTGTTTGAAGAAATAAATTTTACCTATGGAATAATCGAGGGGGAGGCCATAAAAGCATTAGCAAGAAAGAGAAAAGAGAATCAAAAGATGAAATGAATGAGAGGATATCATCTTAAGGAGAGAATAAAAATCTTTCACATTTTCTCTTTAAAACTTCCTCTTTAAGTTCCATAATTAATTCTCAGTTGGATTTCATCCAAATATCTTCCTCTCTCTAGTATGATCAGCTATATATTTCCATCAAATGGATCAATATTATCAAAAGCTGTTAAGTAATTGACTATATTTATAACCCATTTAAATTTATACTAACATCGTATATCGATACACACACACACATATACATATACTCACCCACATACATATAGCTTTCATACACACATCAAGTGATTAGTAAAGCACCTAAAATTTCGACAACAAAAATAGTTAATATTTCTTAAATATTAATTAATTTATAACACTTTATAAACTAACTAAACTGCGTGATATTCATAGAATTCACAAATTCAATTATGTGACTTAAAGATGTGACAGTTTGGTCAGATTCATCGCTTATAGATCCCTTTTTAAATCATATTTTTATTATCTTAAGCATACCAATAGTGACAATAAAATTACACATTTTCTCTTCATAAAACACTATATCACATTAGGATTAGGATGTATAGAATCAGGTATTGGTCAAAACTCCAATATTATACATATTCAACTCGATCGATCCATAAATAAAGTTCTTATTTCAATAATAACAATTACTGTTAACCATTTTACTTTGTTAAATGTTTTAACTTTGAGTTTACTATATAGGATCATGATACTACTCATACAACCAAGGAGATAAATACTCCATTGAATGGTGCTTCACTTCCAATTCTTCATCCCAGATCCAACTATAGTCGTTCGATGGATTGTCATACCATGCTTTAACTATAATCAAAGTGGAACATTCATATTGAAGTTTCCCTTTATTCTCAAGTCAAGCTCCATGCCATCCATGTTTACATTAATTACTTAATTAATTATATAACTATATAACAAAGTAGGACAGAAATCAAACACCTTTATTGTGAACTTGATTGACTATAGAGTTAGATGCATGTATCAAATTATACAATTACGCCTAGGATATACCACTAACTCTTTCAGAATGGACATAAAATAGTATGTTCACAAATCGATTACAACTGACGTGTAATATATGCACTGGTTAAAGCTTAGCAGCCAATAGGTTAAGGCTTAACCGGTTGACCGATTAAGGCTAAAGAATTTGAACAGTAATGCCTGTCTAGTGTGCATGTTTGTGGATAGGTTCAATGTTTTGTTTGCGTCCCCCTACTTCATACTAAAAATTATGAAAAAATTTCATAAAAATAAAACGTTGTATTTTAAATGTAGTATAAAAGTTTGAAGTGAATCAAAGATTTCTTGTAGGGTTTTAACAAGCCCAACCTAAAAGGATTTAAATATAACATAAAATAAAAGATACTCTTTTAACTTTGTATTTGGTTTTCCATTCCTCCTCTAGCCATCTTGTTAAATTCACAATGGGCTTTTGGATACTTTGTTATTCACTTTGGGGCTTACTTTTTAATCCAGTTTCTTGAATTTTCCTTATGTTTATAATTTATTGTGGTGTCGATATACCAATATATATTTTACTCTTACAAATAGTATGTGACTATTTTATTGACATCATCAAAACACATCTTCTAACGTACCCAATTCTTGTTTAACGCTTATATTTTTATGTGTACAAGTTCACCAATACTAGTATTAGAATATCCATTGTCGTTTAGCGTTAGTTCATCTTTCATTAACTCACATTTTCTCATTTATTTTATATAATAAATTTTGTGAAATTCCTTTAGTTAACCTTGGGGCACACTAGTTTAGGTTAAGCTAATCTTCACAAGAGGTTAATGCAAATAATATTACCACATTCTAATGAGTGCGCGCACTAAAGCATTATTTCATTTCCTTATCCTAACACCTATTAGTTTATTGTTGTAGTGCATTGATAATTGGTTGTTGCATCCCATCATTTATATCTCTGATCTCTTAGATGCAATTTTACTCACAGGAGAGTAATGCTCCATTATACTCACCATTTTAACAATATTCTTTAGTTTCAATCTCAAGTCAAAGTTATCCCATAAGCGATTTATAGATCAAGTAAGTATTAAACATATTAGGGTAAATATGATAATTCTTTGACACATATTTAGATGTTACAAAATCGAATCACGTTAATCATATCATAGCTCTCATATTATATATCGATCATAACATATCAATCATAAATAGTGATTCACTTTACATTAAATTTATTCTTCCTGAAATATTACTAACAATTTAAAGTGATACAGATTAAATCTTTACTTACATTCTTAAAATATTAGACATATCATTTTAGTATATTGTGATAGAGTAAAGGGTATGCCCTAGGGGAAATTATGTAATTTGATACATATATTAAACTCGTTGGCCAATCTTGTTCGAAATAAAGGTATTTTCTTTCTATTATATACATGATATAATGTGATTATATTAATTAATCAATTTAATTAAAAGTGTATTTAATAGAAATTCCACAAATGATATGTTTTGTGATGGTGGTTATAAAGTGTTGTAACCATGAGTAATTTTTCATGATGAAACAAATATACCATTTTAAATGTTCCTAGTCTAGATGCATCAAGATTGGATACCGATGTATCCATTGGGACTAGAGTACGCAACACTCTCTAAATGTTGGGCAGTATATTACTCGCGACCTTTACGGGAACCAAGAGGTTACGTACTGATAGTCATTGGATAACTATGGAATGACTCACTAAATAGTTTTCTATTGGTTAAATAACTAAAGACAAGCAGAGAATATTGATATGGAGAATTTACATAGTTCTCTCAACTTGAGAATACTGTTGATCTTCAATGTGAAAGCTCCGCTTTAGTTATAGTTAAATCATGGCATGATGTCCATCGAACGACTATAGTTGGGTCAAGTCAAAGCATTGAAAGTGAAACACTATTAAAGAGAGGATTCGTCTCCTCAGTTATATTATGTTAGTATCACAGTCAACCGAAGTCAACTCAAAGTCAAAGTCTCTGACCAGAGCATTTCAGTTAATAAAAATTGTTGTTATTGAACCAAGTACTTTGTGTTTGGACTATAAAGTTGTATGTGGATGATATTGGAATTTTGACCATTACCAAATTCCATAAATCCAAAGTGATATAATTTTAATGAAGAGAATTGGTGTAAATTCCATGAATTCGACTAAATGTCGCCAAGTGATGTGTGAATGTTATATTTTAATTGTTTAATATTAATCGCTGATTGAATTTACACTTTTGAGTCGCATAGTCGTAATGATGAAATCTCCGAAAAACCACATTATTTAATGAATTTATAAAAAGTTGTAAACTAATTAAATTAATTAGTATTTGAGAAATATTAATATTTATTTATTATTTAATGTTTGGAAGTAATTTGTAATTATTTGAATGCATTTATAAATTTTATATTTATGCTCATTGATATATGATATCATTGTAATTAAATAAACGAAAATTACATGCGTTAATTTATGGAATCTTATGTCATTTGATGGCACGTAGTTTTTAGTCATACCATGTAAGGAGTGAAAAGAGAAAGTTAATCAAGAGAATTAATTAAATTTTAATTAAATAATAGGAAAGGTTTCCTTCTTTCAAATAAAACATATTCTCTAATTCATTATGTACGTACAATTGAGTTTCTCATTTTTTTTCATTCTTCTTTCTGTAACATTTCTAGTTCTCTCCTTCTATAATTGATGAAAATATAAGATATTCCATAGCTTCAATTATTCATAAAATAAAATACAAATAAAATTAATTATAAAAAGTGATTTGTTTCTCTTGATCCGTACAACATTTGGAGGCTGATTTCTGAATATAAGAGAGTTGATACATCATTCAAGGTAGGATTCATTGGATACATCCACAGAAAAATTCAATGTTTCAACGTGTACTTCAAGGCTTTGGAATTAATATTCTACTAATTTTGATATAATGTTTTAACGAACGAAATTGAATATCATAATTTATATGTGTATAATATTATCTCATTTGATTTGAAAATGGTTTACGTATTTCAAATTGTTTATTATATGATTAGATTAGGTTTTTTTAGATAAATCAGAAGTGAAACTTATACATGATTAGACAATATTTTAATTTTAAATCTATGTTTAAACATGTAAATCAAAACGTAAATTTTTTTGATTTGAATATTTACATGTTCTTATTGTTTGCATTCTTACTATAATAGAAACATACATATGATTAATTAATGTTTTGATAATAAATTGATTACAATTAGTTTTTAATTTGTTACCCGATTTAACATCACAATTATCCTTATTTAAATATTTAAAGGATTTAACATATTTCTTAGCTCAGTATGCATCACCTTTTGTTTTAAAAAAAAAATTATTCAGATAGGTTGAATCTCTTTAGAGTTTAATGTTTATTTGTTCTTATTATCTACATTTTATTGTAATTGAAATCCACACATGATTAAAAGATGTTTGGATAATAAATTGATTACAATAAATTTGTAAATTTATTACCCTATTTGACATGACTAATACTTTTTAAGTATTTAAAGGATTGTTAATATGTTGCTCAGTTTTGTATGTTTCACTTTTGTAAAAAAATTCATATAGTTTGAATCTCTTGATTTAATTGTTTGCATATATATTTGGTAGCTAGTTTAAATTTATATAAGTTCATAAATACATCAAAAAAATTAAATATTATATGGTTTATTTTGAATTAATTAAGAAGTTTTGGGTTAATCTTTATATAGAAATAATTATATATATATATACATATATATATACATATAAAACAATTTTTATACTTCAAATTGTATAGTTTAAATGCTTTATTAATAGCAAACAATTTTAACGAGGCAGTAGCTTATGCATATGAATGATTGTTGGCTATTCCTAATCTTATGTCAAAATGATTCACTGGTTGCTAATTGAATGTTGCATAAATCAAGTTTGTCAAAAATGGAAAGATGAATCATTCATCTTTGTCATATTTTATATCTTTCTTTTTTGTCCCTTACCTGTTTGCCTTTAAACTTATTCTTATTTGTTTATATACATCATAATATCAATTGATCATACTTGCCTTATGTTTAACTATTCTGTCACACAACTAAGGAATGAATATATTTGATATATTCAAACCATATCCGTATCTTTATTTTTTTAGAATCAAATTAATAAAACAAAACGTATTAAATAAAATACTGATTTTACTTAAAAGAAATTTAGATAAGATCTAAACACATTTATACTTCATAGGCCCATTAATGATCCAAAAAGGGTAATTTTTTTGAAATTCATCCAATTCTTCTACTGCAGGCTGGTGCAGTTACAACAATGGTATCAGAGCCCAATAGCCTATGCGGTCTAAATTAGTCATGTTAGGGTTAACTAATTAAGCTTGCGCGCTTAGTACGATGTCTAGAAAGGTGATGCCTAGGATTGGAATTGGGTAATCAAGTATTATGTCCTACCTAGTTACCTACCTCGCCTGAAAGGTGAAGTGAGCCCAAATGTTACCCCTGATAGAAAAGGCCCAATTTGAAGTGGGCCTTAGACTAATTCTCAAAATAATTTTGAAAACTCAGACAATATTTTAAATTTAAAAGTTAAATTTAAAATAAAAACATATTTATTATAAAATTTTATAATATAACATAAATTTTCAAAATGTTTGAAAAGGTAATGAAAATTTTAAAATGTTTGAGATTGTTAAAAATTAATTTCAAAACATAAAATTTATTAATAAGATTAATTAAATAAATTAATTAAATGAGTTAATTAAGTAATACTTATATACATGAATTATATGTATTGATATATGTTATGTTATTCTAAAGTGTTAAGATAACAAAAGTATACATGTATATAAGATAAATTTTGAAATTGATATATTTTAATTAAAATTGCTTAATCAAATAAATTAATTAAAGGTTGATTAATTAAATAAAAAAATATGCATACGTAAGATATATGCGTTGTACTATAAAGGTTATTGTATACACTATAAATATTTAGTAGATATGTCCTATATGAAAATTGTATTAGAATACTAATTTAAAATTAATTAAAGAGTTAATTAATTAAAATTAATTAAATAATATTTAATTAATAAAATGTTATACATAAGATTATTGTATAACTTAATTAAAACATAAAAGTTAAATAGTAATGAAACATATATAATATGAGTGTATAAACTAAATGTGGAGCATTAAAGAAACCTAGTTAGACATAAGGAATAAATACATACGTAAATATAGGCATACTGTGATTTTCAATGTGCCTAACACTTGAATCGCGAGGGTATTTCATAAGAAGTACAATATTCCATAAATCGATATCACTCAATATAATATACCGAAGATTATGAATCTTCAATATAATGTTGTCCATTACTATATATATATATATATATATATATATATATTAATAGATTACTTGCATACTCCTTAGTTGTTGAGCAAACTCAAGCTAGGTATGTTATGTGTAGTATTATTAATATATTGAATAGACGAGGTAAGATAATTATATGTATTTGTTGAGCAAACTCAAGAAACGTATACTATACTAGGCCATCGCGATGTGGTAGGTAAGAGTGAATGATCTCTTTTGATTTGCTGAGCAAACTCAAGGTTGAAATGAGATTAGGACGAGGAAAAATAGGTTAGGAGTTATATGTGATATAACTGATAGGAAGTTATCCATCGTTTGTAGGGCTATGATTTGTTGAGAAAACTCAAGGTCAGAATACCAAGACAGACGAGTCCTAACACATACTAGTGAATTCAAAAGACTTCTATGTTTCATCTTAGGGTTTGAAGAAACATAAAAGATTATTGGGAGCTTTATTAGGAAAATGAAATGGTAACATTTAACTTTTCTAATATTGTAAGAACATATGCTAAATAATGTTATAATAATCTACATTGATAAATTTGTGCATTTAATACGACTGATAAAATATATGTCAATTAACATATACAAACAAACTGAATTGAAAGTTGACAAATGGAAATATAATACCTACTATTAAATTCCTATTGCATGTTAATGTTTCAACACCCATGCAAGTGCCTGATTTTACAACTGCTGAATACATTCATGGTATGGTCAATTGTGTGCTATTTGGTCAAGACCATGTATTGCATTTATGAGTTTCAAACTCTAAAAACAATACAAGACTATGGATATTTGATACATAAATAGTTGCCTATAAATATTATATGGTGAATGGTCAAAGTTTGTAATGTACAATATTTCGATGAAATTAGTTCATCCAAAAAACCAAATAAACCTTCTAAGTAACGTATTAATGTTAATATTTGAATTATTCCACATGATTTATCACTGTTTAGGAGAGTTGATTGACAGAGTAGATAATTAAAAAATAATAGCATACCCGTCCACAAAGGACCGACTCAACTGATTTTGAGAAAACAGACTGGAGAAGTTGGAATAAGCTTCCATAATTGACCTTAAGTACAAGTGGGAGATTGATAGAGTTAAGGGTATGCCCTAAGGGCAATTATGTAATATGTTATATATATATATATATAACTCATTGACTAATCTTGTTCGAAATAAAAATATTTTCTTTCTATTGTATACTTGATATAATATGATTATATTAATTAATCAATTTAGTTAAAAGTATAATTAATAGAAAATCCACAAGAGGTATATTTTGTGATAGTAGTTACAAAGTGTTGTAACCATGAGTAATTTATCATGATGAAACAAATATACTGATATAAATATTCCTAGTCAAGATGCATCGAGAATGGATATCGATGTATCCATTAAGACTAGAGTATGCAACGCCCTCCAAACGTTGGGCATTGTATTACTCGTAACCGTTGGAGGCACCAAGGGGTTATGTACTAATAGTTTTTTGATAAATATGGAATGACTCACTAGATAGTTTTTTGTTGGTTAACATAACTAAAGTCAAGCGAAGAATATTGATGTGACTAATTTACACAGTTATCTCGACTTGAGAATATTTTTTATCTTCAATATGAAAACTCCGCTTTGATTAGAGTTAAATCGTGGCACGACGTCCATCGAATGATAATAGTTGAGTTCATTATGAATGAAACACTACCCAAGAGAGGATTCATCTTCTCAGTTATATAAGGTTAGTATCACAATCAACTGAACTCAACTCAAAATCAAAGTCTTTGGCTAGAGCATTTCGGTTAATAATAATTGTTATTATTATACAAAGACATTGTGTTAGAATATAAAGTTGAACGTGGATGATATTGGAATTTTGACCATTACCAAATTTCATAAATCCGAAGTGATATAGTTTTAATGAAGAGAGTTGGTGTAAATAATTGTCACTATTAGGTACCACTTATAATAAGTAAAATTGGATTTTACCAAAAGATGTATAAGCGATGATTTTAGCCAAAATGTTGCAACACCTTCTAAGTAACGTATTAATGTCAATATTTGAATTATTCATTATTAATCGCTGACTGAATTTACACCTTTGAGTTGCACAACCATAATGATGATTTTCTCCAGAAACCACATGATTTAATTAATTTATAAAAAGTTGTAAATTAATTAAATTAATTAAATTAATTAAATTAATTAGTATTTGAGAAATATTAACTATTATTTGTTATTTGATGTTTGGGACTTATTTGTAATTATTTGAATGCATTTATGAAAGTTATATTTGCACGCATTAATATATGATATAATTGTAATTAAATAAAAGATAATTACACGCGTTAATTTATGGAATCTTATGTCATTTGATGATACATAATATTCAGCCATACCATGTAAAGAAATAGGAGTGAAAAGAGAAAGTTAATCAAGATAATTAATTAGAGAAGTTTTAATTAGAGAATGGAAAAGGTTTCCTTCTTTCAAATAAAACATATTCTCTAATTCATTCTGTACGTACAATTGAGTTTATCATTTTTTTCATTTTTTTAACTTTTTGGTTCTCTCCTTCTCTAATGGCTGAAAATATGAGATTGTCCATGGCTTCAATTATTCCTAAAATCAAATACAGATAAAATTAATTATGAAAATTGGTTTATTCCTCTTGATCCTTGCAATATCTAGAGGCTGATTTCTAAATTTAGGAGATTCGATTCATCATTCAAGGTACGATTCATTGGCTACATCTAGGAGAAAAATTCAATGTTTAAAGGTGTATTTCAAGGCTTTGAATTAAGGTATGATCTTTTTATTCTAATAATTTTGATATAATATTTTAATGAAAAAAATTGAATATCTTAATTTATATATGTATAATATTGTCTTATTTGGTTTGAAATTGGTTTATGTATTTCAAATTGTTTATTATATGAATTAATTGTTTTTTTAAGATAAATCAAAATTGAATCTTGTACACGATTATACAACATTTTAATTTTAGATCGATGTTTAAACATTCAAATCAAAACATAATTTTTTTTATTTGAATGTTTACATGTTCTTTTTGTTTGCATTTTCACTGTAATAGAAACTTACATATGATTAAATGATGTTTTGATAATAAATTTGTTGCAATTAATTTTTAGATTTGTTACCTTATTTGACATCACAATTATCCTTCTTTAACCATTCAAAGGATTTTAACATATTGCTTAGTTCAGTATGTATCACCTTTTGTTTTATAATTATTTATTCATATATGTTAAATCTCCTTAGAATTGAAAGTTTATTCATTCTTATTATCTGCAACTTATTGTAATTTAAACGCACACATGATTAAAGGATGTTTGGAAATTAATTGATTACAATAAATTTATAAGTTTGTTACCTTATTTGACATGACTAATAACTTTCTTTCAAGTATTCAAAGGATTTTTAATATATTGCTCACTTTAGTGTGTTTCACGTTTGTTTAAAAAAAATTATTCAAATAGGTTGAATCTCTTTGGATTTCAAAATTTATCTGTTCTTATTATCTGCATTTCATTGTAGTTGAAACATACACATAATTAAAAAATGTTTTAATAGTAAATTGATTATAATAAACTTATAAATTTGTTACCCTATTTGACATGACTGATACTTTTTAAGTATTAAAAGGATTGTTAATATATTGCTCTGTTTAGTATGTTTCACTTTTAAAAAAAAATTAAAAAATTCATACAGGTTGAATCTCTTGCTTTAATTGTATACATATATTTTTTGTTAAATAATTTAAGTTTATATAAGTTAATAAATACATTAGAAATTTTAAATGTTATATGGTTTACTTTGAATTAATTAAGAAGTTTTGGGTTAATATTTATATAGAAAAAATTACGCATATGTACATATAAAACTTAATGTTTATATTTCAAATTGTACTGTTTAAGTGCTTTATTAATATCAAATAATTTTAACCTAGGCAGTAGTTTATACATATGAATTATTGTTGGTTATTCCTAATCTTATCTCATAATGATTCATTGATTGTTACTTGAATACTGCATAAATCAAGTTTGTCAAAAAGAGCAAGATGAATCATTCATCTTTGTCATCTTTTATTTCTTTCCTTTTTGTCCCTTATGTGATTGCCTTTAAACTTATTTTTATTTATTCATATACATCATGTTATCAGCTGATCATATTTTCCTTGTGTTTAACTATTCTATCACCTAATTAAGGAATGAATATATTTAAAATATCCAAACCTTATTTTTTATCTCATTTTTTATTATTTTAGAATCAAATTAATAAACAAAATATGTTATTAAATAAAATACTGATTTTATTTAAAAGAAATTTAGATAAGATCTAAATACATTTAGACTTAATATGCCCATTAATGGTTCAAAAATGGTAAAGATTTTGAAATTCACCAATTGCTTCCACCGCGGGCTGGCCGAGTTACAACATATTGCCTAAAAGCTTTCAAATGCGACTGTTTCATGGAAATCCAAGTCTCAAGCTCTCCAACATTTTAACCTATTTTGTGTCAATTTTATAGTTAAAAATTTAATTTGTCATACAGACGAAATTCGTTTCCATTGTTTATTTTTTTTGGTATCTTTCTAACCAACCCATTTTGTCAAAAGCTACCCCCACTAGCCAGTTTTTGTATAGATATTGACAATCTCGACTAGTTGCTTTTCAACTTTCAATCCAATGGTCCGGTTAAAAATCCAAAGGTACCTTTGTGAAGTGCTTGGCTTGAATTTCATTTTTAGCTTAAGTTGATCGTCGAACAAAGTTCACACATAGTCGAGTTTTGCATTGGAAGTCAAAAATCTGCTAACAAGTGTTGTCTAACTTCAACTAAATACCTGCTAGCCGCGAGTATTGGTAGGTGCATCTTAACAAGTATACTTTAATGGTGGTGGTTGTTGACTCTAACTCAACAGTGTCTTCTCTAAGATGGAGCTAGAAATTTGACCACCAAATATGGAGGCTTTGGTCACGTTTAGGGTTGAGGTTGTTTCTACTAGAATGTACTAATCAGATTGTTTCCAACGATACCTTATTTGTCCAAAATGGAGCATGTTGTGAGAAATGCGGATTAAGGATCTTAAGGCTAAGGATAAACACTAGGGGGGTGAATAGTGTTTTAGAGAATTGTTAAATCTTTTTAGTTTTTGTTAATTTGAACACAAATGACACTATGTCGACATGGGTAGGTTGAGCAGGTCGACATCCCAAAGGAATTTTTGGTGATTTGTTTTTCTTCGAAAATAACTTCTATTTTATATTAAAACTATTTTAAACCTTTTAAATATACTTGTCTGTAGTTCAAATACATAAGTAAATATATAGAATAATATATACAAAATTTCACAATAATTTTATATTTAAATCTAAGTATAAATATTTAAAACTTAAATATATTATTATTAAAGATAGTTAAAACTACGGATAATTTTATTTTGAAATTAAAGATTATTTTGAGGCTAAAAGTATTTGAAATCAGGATAGATGTTTTTGATGCTTTTAAAAGGAAGGTTTTGAAAACATTTTGAAAACAAGATATAATTTTGTGAAAATCATTTTGAATAAAAATTAGCGGATACAAAACAATGTTCCACTAGATTTTTCGTAAGTTCCATCCTACTTAGGGTTCCATCCCTTTAACAGGCTTGAAGTGGATTTTATTCCACGAATAAATTGGATTTTAAGATGTCAGTGCTTTTCTAGGAGTTTTAACAAAATTCCTAATAAATTAAAAGAAAAATTACTTGAACTCATGATAATCTTGATACTCATGAGTCTTCAATCTTGATATCTTGAATCTCTATACTGTACAGTCTTCATTCTTGGTACCTGTATGGTTAAATCGTACATATACATATATATCTAAACTTTTACTGTTAGTATTTATATTTTATAATCTATTCTAAGGTTGTTGTCATCAAAACCATCATTTCAAGGACTAACAATCTCCTCCTTTTTGATGATGACAACCTTTTTATAAAATATTACTTCTATCGTAATAACTCTCCCTTAGTCTATGCGTAACTGCCCTATTTTATATTTCTCCCCCTTTGCCATCAACAAAAACCATCTCCAAACTATATAACTCCCCCTTATTCTTGGACTAAAATACTTGCATTAAAAAGCTATACAATGGAGTATATAATTGATATATTAAGAGATAATTTAAACTGTAGACTTGATAATCAAACACGGATCAAATATATATTTATACATGTTTTGTACAATCATCAATCCACACTAAATAACAATCCATATCAAACCAAATTAAAGTCAATGAAATCAAATCAATCAAAGCAAACAATTCAAACAAAGCAATAAAGTTAAACATTACGAGGAACTTCCACCCATCCTTCTATTCCAAAAAAGGGTCTGCTTTAATAGCATCCCAATTTTCATCGTCATTGGTGAGAGTGACTGGAGGATGTGCTTCATTATTGTCCTTGTGCAGGGTGGAAATCATCCATCGTATTGCATCGAAATACCTTTCTTGCTCCTTGGTCATATGCATTTGACTTTATTCTAAATGTCGCTGGTTACGAAGAATGAACGAGAGAATATTCTTGAACGAATTAAGAGTTTCTTCAAGATTCTCGGATAAATTATGAATTGGATTAGCCATAATTGGATTTGAGAGAAGAATGAGAGGTAGAGTAGATAAGAAATAATATTCAGTGATGAATTCTAGAAGAAATAGGTATTTATAGGTGTAGAAATTCGTTTGAAATGAATAGACATATGGTAGTTATTCAAATTTCAAATTCAAAATGAAGTGTCATTTCTGACCAGTACATGTCGACATGGTCATAGGGGGTATTTCGACATGGGGCAGTGAATTTTTATGACTTATTTTGATTTTATGAATAATTGTGTATATATATTTATTTATATAATATACTAACATTTATTCTGGAGATAAGATAAGCTAGATAACAGAAAAGAAATTCCATTTCATTTCATACTAAGACGATACAACGATTAATTATAAAGAACTACACGAACATTCAAATCAAAATAAACTAAAACAGATACAACGAGATACAAAAAGGTAGAACTATTTAGAGGATGATGATGATGAAGATAATCCAAGTTTCTTGCTGACTTTGGAAATAAACTTGTTCATCTTGGATGAAATTTTGTCCAACTTTTTACTAACGGGTCGTTTAAGAATCCGTTGATTCTCAACAATAGTATTTTGGTTTTTGAGAAGGGTTTTGTTGGATGGACTAGGAGGATAGTTGATGCTTTCCAAAGAAGTTTCACCTTCTTCTTCTTCTTCAATTTCCATATCATCCCCTTCCTCTTCTTCTTCATCTTCCTCTTCTTCCATCTTCTCATGAGCCAAACGCTCTTCCTTTTCGGCAAGAGTCTCATAAGGTTGAAAAACAAATGGAATTTTCATAAGCGAAATGTTGGAATGATTGAAAACTTTTCTAGAAACAAATTCTTCTCCTTTGAAATCCACTCCAAAATAGTTAAAAATCCGAGGGAGATAAATTCCATGATACAAAGTATTCTCACCCATTTCAAGATATTTAGGACGAAGTTCATCCAAAATAACTTGCGCCCAATCAATGTCATAGTTTTCAAAAATAGCAAAAAGTGCTTTGCAAACTTTTGAAGTAGGATTATTAAAATTCCTCGATCTTGGGGTCAAAGTATGTTGCAAAATAAGATTGACAATTCTTGCTTTTGGTCGAAAATTTCGATTTTTGAATTCAAAGTTATCATTCCTATCGAAAATATGATGAAATGTCTCACGATCATTTTCATCAATTTTAAAATTAGAAAGATCCATTCCCGTACTCTTGCAATTGAGAATGGTACCCAAAAGATCACAATTTAAAACAATTCTAGTGCCTTTGACACTACTCCAAATTTCATCCTCATTTTCATTATAAAATCCACGGTTTAAATTTGCATAGAAAATTTTGACAAGGTTTGGGTAGCAAAAAAAATCATTTTGAGAAGCATCAATAAGACTAAGAATTTGATTGTTTGTAAAAAGGGAATCAATTTCATAAGAAGAAAAATCTTGAAAGATAGCAAACTTTCCGGAATGGACTTTTGCATAGTTAGCATAATTGATATGTGCTTTAATTGCCTCCGGATCATTGAAGAGTTGCTCTTTTATCTTTCTAAAAATTCTCATGGTGGAGTGGTTGCTTGAAGAAGCCATTAAAGTAGAGAGGAGAGTGCTTGAAGTTTTGAAGAGAGAGTTTGAATTTGAAAATGAGAGTGAAAAGATATGATAAAAGATAGTGAATAAATAGATTCTCAAAGGACATGTTCTCTGGTCAAAAGATGCCTTTTCGGAGAATTGAATGAAGTGAAAAGATGGAGGAAAATTCAACCATTTGAATTCAAATTTTGGTACCCATGTCGACATCATGGTAGGGACCATGTCGACATGTGCCTATAAATTTCTATGATTTATTTTTTTATGTACTCTAATATATATATATATACACTTATTATTGTTAATGTGTATATATCTGGAATATTATTAGAATTATGATATTTTCAATAATATACTAATAAAAATAATAATAGATTAATAATAAAAATAATAGTAAAAAAAATTAAATTCAAATAACACACCAATCCAAATCAATTAATCAAGCAATTAAGCGTCTAATTCTAAGCATGCAATTTCAACCAATTATATTGTAATCGTGTACCTTTTTCTGAGTCCGTTTCCCTGAATTCACCGAAATTGTAAACTGCGGTAAAACATAAATTTGAATTATCTGTCTTCTGACCATCATCGCTTTAGGATGAGTCTGAGTCATCTAGAGTAGCAATAAATACACGCTTCCGTTTCTTTACTGAATCATTGTTTATAGAAGGATCTGGATACAGACAGTCTCTTTTGATATGCCCTGGTTCATCGCAGTTGAAACATTTGACATTGTTTGGCACTACATTTTGATTTTCAGAGTTCTTATAGTTATTTCTCTTGAGATTATTCATCTTTCTGTATTTCAGAAATTTCCAAAAGTTCCTGGTCATAAAGGCTATCTCTTCATCATTATCGCTGTTTGAGTCTGATCCATCAGTTAATGCATTAAATGCCAATGATTTCTTTTCAGATGCTTTGCTTTCTCTTCTCCCGATCATTTTAACTTCAAACGACATTAGATTTCCAATTAATTCTTTTATCTTTAAATACTGATGTCATTTGCCTCTTCGATCGCAAGTGTCGTTTGATCCCATTCTGGAGTAAGACAATTAAGAATTTTTCTGACTTAATCTTCTTCCGAAAATTCCTTTCCTAAGGATATTAGAGAGTGCACAATATCCTGAAATCTACTATACATATCTGAAATAGTCTCATTAGAATTCATTTTAAATAATTGAAACTGATTTGTAAGCATGGAAATTTTGGTCTGTTTGTCTTTGCCTGTTCCCTCGTGATTCACTTGCAAAGTTTTCCAGATTTCATATGCAGACTTACAAACTGACATTCTATTAAATTCATTCCTATAATGTGAACAAAACAGAATATTCAATGCTTTAGAATTATTTTATGCAACAGTCATTTGCTCAGCGGTCCACTGTGTAAAATCAGTTGTGGGTTCAGAATATTCAGTTTTTGTGATATTTCAAGTATCTAATCCTACAGACTGTAAATATATTTTCATCCTACATGCCCAATATGCATAATTACTGCCATTAAAAAGTGGTGGTCTGACAGTGGACTGACCTTCTATAAGTGAACTAGTGACAGGGATACTAGTATTAATAACAATACCAGTGTTGGTAGCCATTCTGAAAACTTTTTCATAAATCAGATTATGAAACTTTGAAAACCTTGCTCTGATACCAAATGTGAGAAATGCAGATTAAGGATCTTAAGGCTAAGGATAAACACTAGAGTGGGGGTGAATAGTGTTTAGAGAATTGTTAAATCTTTTTAGTTTTTGTTAATTTGAACACAAATGACACTATGTCGACATGGGTAGGTTGAGCATGTCGACATCCCAAAGGAATTTTTGGTGACTTGTTTTTCTTTGAAAATAACTTCTATTTTAAACTTTTTAAATATACTTGTCTATAGTTAAAATACATAAGTAAATATATAGAATAATATATACAAAATTTTACTATATTTTATATTTAAGTCTAAGTATAAATATTTAAAAATTAACTATAGTATTATTAAAGATAGTTAAAACTACGTATAATTTGATTTTGAAATTAAAGATTATTTTAAGGCTAAAAGTATTTGAAATCAGGATAGATGTTTTTGATGCTTTTAAAAGGAAGGTTTTGAAAACATTTTGAAAACAAGATATAATTTTGTGAAAATCATTTTAAATAAAAATTAGCGGATATAAAGCAATATTGCACTAGATTTTTCGTAGGTTCCATCCTATTTAGGGTCCATCCCTTTAACAGGCTCGAAGTGGATTCCATTCCACGAATAAATTGGATTTTAGGATGCCAATTCTTTTCTAGGAGTTTTAACAAAAATTCCTAATAAATTAAAAGAAAAATTACTTGAACTGTTGATAATCTTGATACTCATGAGTCTTCAATCTTGATACCTTGAATCTCTATACTGTACAGTCTTCATTCTTGATACCTGCATGGTTAAATCTTGCATATACATATATATCTAAACTTTTGCTGCTAGTATTTATATTTTATAATCTATTCTAAGGTTGTTGTCATCAAAACCATCATCTCAAGGACTAACACATATATATGGTTGGTAGGAGCTAGTGAAGTTTGATATGGTTATTGATTTAAACTGAGCTATTAGGAATATGTTATTAGAGAGATAAGGGATCATTCAAACACATGTTGTTAGAAAGATGAAATGTTATGATAGGAAGCCATTGGAAGAACAACTATCAGAAGAATGAAATGTTACTTAAGAAGCCATCAAAAGGAAGAAATGACATTCTAATAGTTAAGTTGAAAATCAATTAATTGATTTATTTAGGACATTCTTTTCAACTAATCATTACATGTGTCAAAATGCCATTTGTTTACAATCTGCTATTCAAATTTAATACTTAAAAATTTCAAAGCAACTGGTTAACACCAGTTAAATTTTTATTTAATAAATTAATTCATTTGCTTCAGTAAACAATTCATAAATATTCCAAAATTTATAGGGAGCTCTTGTAAAATTCATAAAATATAACTTGTAGGATCGTTTTCATCCTAGAGGGGGGGAGGGGGTGAATAGGGTGTCCTAATATAAATTAATATGGAAATAAAAATAGAAAGTAATGCAGTAGATATCACATACAGATTTACCCAACTTCGACAAAAAGCTGCCTACGTGCTGGCCCTAAGGTTTCTACTAGAAATTAAGTAGTTAGACGCTTACACACACGTAAACTTGTAACACCTGCTAACTTGACTAATCTAACTCTAAGCTCAAAACCATAACACAACTCAGCCATTGAGTTGCGAATTCTCAAACTATGCCCCATAGTTTGTACCTAGTTACACAACATGAAAGTTACACAGTTTAAAAGGAAAAATTACAAATGAAAATAAAAGACTAAAAAAAAACCCTATATTTAAAATTAAGACCAAAATAAAATTAAAAGGAGGAACCGGCCCAATTATAACTAGAGTAACTATCTCCTCAATTTCTTTTCAATTCGTATATGCTGGTCGTTCTCAATCAATCCCCTGCTTATGATTACTCACGGTCGCTTCATTTGTCGAGCTCGAATATCGATGTGTGATTTTTCTCCCTTTTCAATTTTGATTATTGCTCGACTTGATTCGAGTTCCAAATTGGTTCATGATTTATTTAAAGGCTTGCTCTTTGATTTTGCTTGAACTCAAATACTTTTGCCGATGATGAAATTGGAAATTTGTATAAAGTTTGGTATTTTCATTTGTATATTTCTATTTGAACTTGTCAATTGCTTTTCTCGGCCATGGATTTTTGATCGAGCGATAAGTGTGATTCCTGACTTGTTCATCTCATACGTGTTACAGCATGAATTTGAATTTTGCTCCGTTCTTTTTGGCCCTATGACTTTGGCATTTTGAATTTTGATAAAATCTAGACTTTGAATTGTTCAATTTGTGTTACCCTCTATGACTTTTTTGGCTTGATCGTTTCTTTTTTACTACTCCATGATTTGGATTACGCACGGCTACTAATAATTATCCATGACTTGCATTTCTTCATTTCTATGCTTATATAAATGTAACTTGTTGTGTTCGAACTGCTACTGATAGTTTCTTTGATCATGTCATGTTCACTCGTATATGCGTCGCCATGTACATACATACATACATATATTATGTGTGTGTATATGTGTTGTGATGCCTCTGATGTCAACTCTGGTTGTTTAGACTTACTATTTTTTGTTGTATTCACCTCTGATTCACTCAAGTTTGGTTTGGTTTGCATTTTAGTGTACTGGTTATATGATTACGTGTATATCTTCATGTATGTCGAGTAGTTGCATTGTGTTGTATGTGTTCATGCCTTCATACATGTTGAAATGGTGTGTGGTCTCATTGAAGTCTGCATTTTGTTGGTTATCTGAACTGTTGTGTTCATTGTTGTTGTGTGTTGAAGTCTATTGCATTTTATCTTGTTTGTGTTTATGCTGATTTCCTTGTAAGTTTGATTATGTTCGAGTCCTTTGAGGTCTGCACCATTGTCTTGGCTGATGCTTCACTTGCATCCTCTGATTGGTGTCAGTCTGGTTGCATTTTAACCCTCTGATTGGTGTCAGTCTGGTTGCATTTTAACTTTTTGTTCATGTTAACTGCTTACTCATACTCACTTGAATATTTTGCTTTGTACTTGGTTGCATATGAACTTCTAGTGCTTTCTAGTCTAGTGGTCCTTTTTGAGTTCATACTTTGTTCTGATTTGAAGTCAGGTGTGTTCATGGATTCATGTTCTTGTAGTCATGCCTGTAGCTTAATTCATTGCTCCTGACCATATGTGTTAAACTAGTACTTGTCTGGTTCCTTTGTGCCAATTTTATTATAGTTGGTTCCTAGTTTAATCTGAGTGGTCTGGTGGTCATGTCTTGTTCTTGTATGTGGTCTAGTCTGGTTACATTACTGGTTCTGGTCTAGGTTGCATCGGCTTGTTGAGTTGTTGTCTTGGTTGTATATAGTTGGGTACCTTTTGAAGCATACATGTCTGAAGCTTTTTTTGCATTCATGCATGTTGTCATGGTAAAATCGAATCCTTGCATATGAACTTGCTTTTGATCATTCTATGATATTTTTTTTGTATTGCACCCGAGTTGAATCCATCTTTTGCTTGGGTTTGACCTTATGTCACATGTTCCTGCGATTTTAACAAGCAAGTGTATATCAGTGTGCACGATCTTGTGGCATGCATAGTGATACACTGTGCATGTCACAATTTGTTCGTGTAAGATGAATTAATAGAAAAATGACGCCGAATAACCCAAATAACTAAGGAAAATAATATTTTCAAAACACACACTTCATTGTGCACTACAAAAAATTTCTTTTTCAATTTTACTACATCAATGATTATTTGCAGGTAGTTCAGATGCTGGATACAGGCTGAAACAGAGTTGAAAATAAAAATACGAATGAAGGATGAATACGTAGTGAGGTGAATTATGTATGAAAAACTGTACATTGAAATTTGTGGTGTAATTGAAACTTGTGTAGTGGGAGCTTAAATTTGTACTATTCGAATTTGTAATAAAATATTTGTTTGAATAAGAATTCTGAGTTATTTATTTTATTCAACAAATATTTATTTAATTATGTGGAAAAATACAATAGTATAATAACAAATAGATTTAAACAAATATATATATATATATGTTTATTATCATCAAACAAAAATCATAGGTTATTATATTCTACAATCTCCCTCTTTTGATGACAACAAACATATATTAAGATTTTGACTCTATTATATGTATTTGGTCTTGATGAATTCTATTAGCTCCCTTATTTGAATACTCCCCCTACAACAAACTCCCCCTACACAGATGCATGTAGTTAAAACTGAAAAATCAATTATAAATAGTTTTGCATAAATACACTCTTTAATATTAGTAAAGATATCACTCAAAAATCAAAATCTTAACCTCTCTCCCCATTTTGTTATCATCAAAAATAATAGTAGTAATTGAAATAGCTATGATTTTGATCAAAAACGTAAATACAAATCAAAAGGAAAATATTAATTTCAGATTCCATTTAATCAAACAAAAATCATAATATTTTATTGATTAGAAATAAACTCCACTTTAAAGAAATGATAGGATTATGGAAAATTTTATATAGTGACAAAAGTTTGGTATTTTCAATAAAGGAATAATTTGTGCATTTTCCCTTTTCAAATATTATACCAAAAAAATTGTAATGCACTTACTAACCATACGTAACTGCTAGGGCTTTTAAATGAGGTTAGTAGTTACCCCTTTAGAAAAAAATATGTCAAGTATTTTCTAACCATACATAACCGTGAGGACTTTTAAATGGGATTAGAATATACTTGATATTCCCTTTCTTATATGCGTCCTATCTATGCATAACCGCAAGGATTTTAAATGAGAATGGAAGCCCATATATAGAAATTCAAGTGATTCACCCATGCATAACCACGAGGCCTTTTAAATGAGAGTGGATACTTTAGGATATAATTATTTTACAAAAAAATATTTCCTTATTTTGAAATACAATATTCTGCACACTATATTATATGTATGGATTGATAGAAACGTAAAAGTGATAGAAATGATCATGGAATAAGTACTAATCTAAAACTATTATAAAATTTGTTTAATTTTCATGAAATTGTAAAATTATACTTCCTCTTGTTATGAAATATAATTTAATCACTATCCATCATTTTTCAAGCACTATAATAATTTTAATAAGTTCCAAAAGACCAAGTAGTCAATGGTTATCTTTTCTGGAGTAAATCTCTCACTAAAATAAACTAGAGTATTCTTAACATGATGGAAACCCAAGTTTCAAAAATTAAAATAAGTGAAAATCAATTTTCTATAAGGGGGTTTTGTAAAAATGACTTCTAGTTGAAAATCAATATAAATAATTAAATAATTGAAAAAATGATTTCTACATGAGATGGTATCAAATACACTTGTATTTGAGGTATTCATGGAGATATATAGTGGTATATAAGAAAAAAACATGTACTCCTCAACACTTGAATTGTTTTTTTTTGAAATTTTCAGCACGTCCATTTATATCAAACACAAGTAAACTAATCTATATTGGAAAAAAACACACATTCAAAAAATTCGTCAAAGTAGTTTTGAAAATTGATTTGATAGACGTGAAGAGAGTCAATAATGATTGTTGTTTCAAAGTAGTTGACAATCTTTGTTTCGAAGACTCGCTTAATTTGAAACCTTTAGTTGGCTGATAAAAGTTTGAAGTTGATTTGGCTCATAATATGAGAATTTTATATCTTCAAAAATGCTACTTGCCAAAATTGGTTTCAAGTCAATTTTTCAAATCAATCAAAAATTATACTTGAAATACCACAACTTGTTTGTGTAAAACAGATATGCCTTCTGAGTTATATATTGAATCTACTATAGTTTTTCATGACATTCCAAAGTGAATCAATAAAAACTAAAAACAGAAAAGTTGTAGCATCATAGGTTATCTTTCAAGAAATTCAAGAAATTCCAAAATTAAAGTTGAGACGTTCAATATATGATCAAATTACTACAACTATGTTAAGAAAGTTTTGAAACTATTTTCAAACAATACTCCAAATGATTTGCAGTTTTTCACCAATTTAAGTTTAGATTCTGGGAAAGTACAAAAAATAAAAGTTGTAGCATTTTAAATATATTTTTTTAGAACATCTTGATTTTACAAATAGGAGTTAAGAAGGTCAAGATATGGCAGAAATACTTCAACAATGTCGATGAAAACATAATTAACAATATGTGAACAAAATTGAGTTAAGAGATTATACCCCATTTTCCTTCGATGTCGTGATACCCGAAATGCGACGATCTCCATCTAATCTTTATAGTCTAAGGAAAATTTAAATTTTAGTTTATCAATCACCTAGAACAACTCGAAATCTATATCCATCAAATTTGTCCCTCAGCCCATTTATGTGTCTAAATTTTGGAGAAGGCAAGTGGTTTAACTAAGGATGTATGACCATTATTATTATCTGTTGAAATCTTTGGTACCCAAATTTGTCTATATAACAAACCGTTAGCATCTAAAATTGTACCCTTGGGAATGCAAATTTGTTTAAATTTCAAACAATTTATATTCGTATTTTTGGAATCTATATTTGTTTAACGGTTTTATGTTTGTATATATTTTAACAATTATTGTTGTCATGTCCAATATTTCCAAACTTTATGCATTTTGGTATTACACTTTTTCCCTTAACAGTATTATTAGTCGTTTGTTCATATTTTGACACTTTCGCAAATCCAAATCCTTTCCTTTTGTTCACGAAGAGTTAATTTTTAAGAGCACATTAAATGATTTTTCTCTAGTTAAAAATTTTCCGAGTAATCAACTCAAGTTTGTTAACTTTGGATTTTAAAAGTTTATTTTCTTTTATTAGCTTCGAACAAAAACTAATGGTACTATCTCTCTTTTCAAAATTATTCATTTTCAAGCTTATATTTTCATTTTCAAAGCCCTCTAATTTTAGTCTCAATTTCTAGCATCTCAGTTTTAAAGAGTTGGAGTTTTTTAAATCCAATTTTTTTCAAAATCCTTGATTTTTTCAATCTCCTTTTCGAGCTCGTGCTTTAATCGAATAATTTCAGATTTGCTCAAAATCACTTTTCCTTTTTCAAGGGTTTTGAAATTTTCGTTGACCACATTTAATTTCTTTTAAAAAATTTGCACATTTAGAACTTTCCTACCTCTTAAAATTATCCAATTCTTTTGCAAAATATTATTTTTATAAATCAACTTAGTTTTCTTCTTATTCCGAATTAAAATTTCATTTTCTAACTTTTGAAAGTTTTCATGAAAATAGGCAAATTCTTTTTCATAGTCCAAACACCTTTTGCAATTAGAATTTTTATTTGTCTTAATATTTTTAAGCTCATTTTTCAAATCATTGTTTTTCTGATGCGGTTTAGGTTGTTCCATTTTCAACTTATTATTTTTCATCTCAAGAGCTTCATTATTTTTAGTTAATTTTTGGCACAAGAGAACTAATCATTGAATGAAAAATCACTTATCTCAGCGGCTATTAAATCTTCATCACTGCTGTCTTTTACAAATCTTGTCAAGCACATTTCTTTAACTGAGTCGATTATAGAGGATTTCTCACCATTGTTGACTTTTGCACCATATATTGCTTCAATCGTATTCAAGATTACCCTATACTTTCACAATGAAAGATATGGTTAAAATTATCTCAATTAATATGAGAATATAGTATATGCATAGCAACAGCATTAATCGAAGTAGTTTTCTTATCTACTATATCATACCCATTTTCAATAATATCCCAACATTTAGAATTAACATATTTTAAATAAAATTTCATTTTAGTTTTCAATTTAAAAACTATGTTCCATCAAAAAATAGGGGAAATAATATTGGAATGACTCTCGCTAGATTTGCAACTAGGGCTAGACATCTATGCTATTAGCCTTGCTCTAATACCACTTGTAGGATCGTTTTCATCCTAGGGGGTGAATAGAATGTAGTAATAAAAATTAATGCGGAAATAAAAAAGAAAATAATGCAATAGATATCACATACAGATTTACCCAGCTTTGACAAAACCCAACCTACATGCTGCCCCAAATATTTCTATTAGAAATTAAGTAGTCAAACGCTTACAAATACACGTAAACTTACGACACCCGCTATCTTGACTAACCTAACTCTAAGCTCAAAACCCTTCCAGAAATCAGCCATTGAGTTGCGAATTCTCAAACTACACCCCGTAGTTTATACCTAGTTACACAACTGGAAAGTTACACAATTTAAAAGGAAAAAAATTACAAATGAAAATAAAAGACTAAAAATACCCTATATTTAAAATTAAGCCCAAAATAAAATTAAAAGGAGGAACCAGCCTAGTTATGATTAGAGTAACTATCTCCTCCCTTTCTTTTTGATTCGTATATGCTTGCCGTTCCTTTTTGCTTCTTTTCAAAACTTAGGGTTTTTGGAAATTGAAGGCGTCGATCAAATTTATCGATTGAAGTGATGATTTTGTGTTGAATTGCTTCGTCAATCGATTCCCCTGCTTATGATTGCACACAGTTGCTTCTAATTTCGAGCTCGAATATCGATATGTGATTTTTTTCCTCTTTTTCGATTTTGATTATTGCTCGACTTGATTCGAGTTCTGGATTGGTTCGTGATTTATTTAAAGGCTTTCTTTCTTATTTTGCTTGAAATCGAATACTTTTGCCAATGATGAAATTGGGAATTTATATAGGGTTTGATTCCCTGTATTTTCGTTTGTATATTTCTATTTGAACTTGTCAATTGCTTTTCTCGGCCATTGGTTTTTGATCGAACGATAAGTGTGACTCCTGACTTGTTCATCTCATACGTGTTACTCCATGAATTTGAATTTTTCTCCGTTCTTTTTGCTCCCACGACTTTGGCATTTTGAATTTGGAGATAATCTGGACTTTGACTTGTTCAACTCGTGTTACCCTCTGTGAACTTTTTTGGCTTGATAGTTTCTTTTTGACTGCTCCTTGACTTGGATTACCCACGGCTATTAATAATTACCCACGACTTGATTTTCTTCATTTCTATGCTTATATACGTGTAAACTGCTTATGTTCGAACTGCTACTGATAGTTTCTTTGATCATTTCATGTTCACTCGTATATGTGTCGCCACGTATGTACATGTGTGTATACGTGTTGTGATGCCTCTGGTGTCAACTCTAGTTGTTTAGACTTGCTGTTATTTTGTTGTATTCACCTCTAGTTCACTCAAGCCTGGTTTGGTTTGCATTTCAGTGCACTGGTTGTATGATTACATGTGTATCTTTATGTTGTGCACTAGTTGCATTATGTTGTATGTGTTCATGTCTTCATACATGTTAAAACTGGTGTGTGGTCTCATTGAAGTCTGCATTTTGCTGGTAGTCTGAACTACTGTATTTCATTGTTGTTGTGTGTTGAAGTCTATTGCATTTGACCTTGTTTGTGTTCATGCTGATTTCCTTGTAAATTTGATTATGTTCGAGTTATTTGAGGTTTGCACCGTTGTCTTGGTTGATGCTTCACTTGCATGCTCTGACTGGTCTCTAGTCTGGTTGCATTTCAACTTTTCATTCATGTTAACAGCTTGCTTATACTCACTTGAACATTTTGCTTTGTACTTGGTTGCATATGAACTTCTAGTGCTTTCTAGTCTGGTGGTCCTTTATATGTTCGTACTTTGTTTTGATTTGAAGTCAAGCGTTTTCATGGCTTCATATTCTTGTAGTCATGCCTGTAGCTTGATTCATTGCTCCTCACCATATGTGCTGAACTAGTACTTGTCTGGTTCCTTTGTGCCAATTTTATTGTAGTTGGTTCCAGGTTTCATTTGAGTGATCTGGTGGTCATGTCTTGTTGTTTTATGTGGTCTGGTCTGGTTACATTATTGGTTCCGATCTAGGTTGCATCGGCTTGTTGAGTTACTATCTTGGTTGTATATAGTTGGGTTCCTTTTGAAGCGTACATGTCAGAAGCTTTTTTTGCATTCATGCATTTTGCCTTGTTGAAACTGAATGCTTGCATATGAACTTGCTTTTGACCAATCTATGATGTTTTGTTTTTGTATTGCATCTGAGTTGAATCCAGCTTTTGCTTGGGTTTGACCTTATGCTCACATCTCCCTGCGATTTTAACAAGCAAGTGTATATCGGTGTGCACGACCTTGTGGCATGTACAGTGATACACCGTGCATGTCACATGTTGTTCGTGTAAGATGAATTAAAAGAAAAATGATGACGAATAACCCAAATAACCGAGGCAAATAATATTTTCGAAACGCACACTTCATTTTGCGCTGCAAAATATTTCCTTTTCAATTTTACTGCATCAGTGATTATTTACAGGTAGTTCAGATGCTAGATACAGGCTGAAACAGAGTTGAAGATAAAAATACGAGTGAAGAGTGAATATGTACTGAGGTGAATTATGTATGAAAAATTATATATTGAAAATTGTGTTGTAATTGAACTTGTATAGTGGGAGCTTAAATTTGTGCTATTCGAATTCGTAATAAAATATTTGTTTGAATAAAATATATGTTTGAATAAGATTTCCAAGTTATTTATTTTATTCAACAAATATTTATTTAATTATGTGGAAAAATAAAATAGTATAATAACAAATACATTTAAACAAATATATATATATATATATATATATATATATATATATATGTTTATTATCATCAAACAAAAATCATAGGCTATTGTATTCTACACAACTATCATATATTTTAAAAAATTTAGTTTGGAATAATATAGTATGAATTTATTGTGATGTACTAAATGTCGAATTTAGTCATTTCCTAATATTTTCTAACTTTCAAAAATCATAGAAAATTCATATAATGTGAGAAAACTCCCAAATTTAGTACCCGCCTTTATTTTAATGGTATTAAAATATATATCTAAATTTCAAAGCATTTGGATGTCACTAAATATAGTTTTAGATTCACAAACCTCATTGTTTGCTATATAACTTAGCAGATACATCCCTATATTCATTTCCATGGTAATATACCAAAACCCCATATGTTAATTGTTTAAAAGATTATCCTTTACAACCCAAAAAAAAATGAAAACATAACGTCTAATCATATTACTCACCAAACTTTGTCTCTATGTATGTGTGTCTTCCTCTTTCTTTTTTAGCCTTTTTTTGAACTGGGCACTTTGTTTCTATAAATGTAGGTCCAAGAGGCCTATACAAACCAAATTATGTACAAAATAAAAACAAAACAACAAAATAAAATGGGCTTAGCCCAGTACACTACGATGTAATGCCACATAAAACACGTCCGTTCTCGAAGTTTCAGAACAGTTATTTCATTCCATCTTAGCAACACTTCCTTATTTTCCATTCTAATGGCGGCGAAGACAATATCTGGAAAAATAATGTTGTTCTTTTACTACATGCGAGTGAAAAACACATAATCTCCTGTCACATCCCTAAAGCAGCCTTCTAAAGTTGTTTATCTTCTTCATTTGTTGTTCCAGCGCTGCTGAGTTACCCTTGAGTTTAGATATGATGAACTCAACTTCATCTCTTTAAAAGCTATTTTTGCTTCGTTCTTGCCTTTGTTTGTGTTTTGACGGCTTTATGTTATGCGTTTGCTAACCCAGATCCTATCTTTAGTAGATTTTGGTGAGAATTGGAAGACAGTCCCTCTGTAAGTTTAGATCTGAAAGAAAACTAGCTCAATTTTTTTTTCGATGGTCTTTCTATTGATTATTAATGCAAAAAATGAAAATATATGTGCAGTATATTTGCATTTAAGGAGTAAATGTGCTATGCTCTCGTCATGTTATTGTGGAATACACAATATTTCTATCTTCCTTTATCTTCTCTATCTATCTTGCAAATCATTAACAATTCATTATTTTCTATTTTATGTTTATTTTATGATGGTAAAGAGAGAGGATGAAGAGTTTAGGTATATTTTTCATGAGCATGGGTCTTAACCCATGGAGTCGATTCAATATCAGTTTCAAAATATATTTGCCTTTGAATGTCATTTTTTTTCATTTTTTTTAAATCAAAATATAACAAATAAATTTTTATCCTATTGATTATAATTATATATTCCTTAATTCCTCGTATATTTAATTTAGTTAATCCTATTAATCGTCGAATACAATAAATTAATTAGTTAATTAATATTAAATTTCATCGATTTATTCTCCACATTAATCCCCAGTAAATTATCATTGTATAAAATCTAAATTTTCATTTTCCTCGTGCAACGGTTCTCCAAATATATGAGGTGTTACAGTTATGCTGCGTGGTCGCAATCACTGTATGTTGCAATTTGGGAAAAGTGAAATCATGGTGTTAGGGCCAAAATTTTGTAGAAAAGGAACTTGTGTGATACTTAGAGGTAGGGACGACTTATCTGTACCAAGTTATGTTTAAAAGGTTGGTATTACGGTTATTGTTGAATATTGTAATTTGGTAAAATTGGAGTTGGAAGTTACCGTGGTGATCGTGCTATATGGAATTATAATATACTAGTGCGGAAATAAAACAAAGTTACTATAGCAGAGTAAATAAGAAAAATAAAACAAGCGCACCAGGAATTTTTATACTGGTTCGAACTTTCCGTTCTACGTCCAGTTCCAGACTTTTTCTGGAATTTCACTAACAACAATCCTCACTTAAACCGGAGGAACAGGTTTACAGCAACCCTTGAACAACCGAACAAGGGACCTGAGCAGCAGAACAAGATATCGCCTCAACAGCCGAAGAGGACTTCACTTGCCTGAACAGCAGAACAAGACTTCAACTTATACAGAAAGTATATGACACAGTGTGTTCTCAATAACACGAATTTGTCTCTTGATAGTACAATCTTCCTATAAGCTTTCTCCTTTATGATATATGTATGAATGCGTGAAGATTAAGAAAGTAGAATTTGAATGATATTTTTAGGACAAATGAGTTAGAATCAAGAATTTCAATAATAGAATTAATAATCAATAGAAATTGGAGAATTTAAAACTTGATTCTAATGTGTTTATATAGGTAATAAATAGTTGTAATTGTTCATGAAGAGTTATCATCAAAAGCTGTTGAATTAAAGGTCGCAACTCTTCATGAATGAAAATGCCTTTTCAAAAAAAATAGCCGTTGTAAATATTCAGACGTCTGAAATTAAAAATTCAGACTTCTGAAATGCAACGAGATTTGAAACAGAAAGCAAATAGGCAATTTTTAGTCATATTCAGACATCTGAAATTGAACTTTCAGACGTCTGAATATTGTAGTATACAATATTCGTACTTTCAGATTCAGACGTCTGAAATGGGGCACTCAGACGTCTGAATGTAACATAAAATTTGGTTTTTTTACTCTTGAAGCAAATAGATGAGATGATAATGCAATATATATCATACATGAGAGATTTTAACATATTATTACTTCTAGACACAGACTCGATACATACTACGAGTTGAAGCTCATTTGAATCCGGTCTTTGATTGATTCCTGTAAAAACAAGTTAGTATATAATATAGTGACTTATATAGTTGATATAGTCAAAATATCGTAATTACGAAATATCGTAAATACGAAGTTCCAACATTCTCCCCCTTTTTGACGATGACAACTATATAAGTGTGTGTGTGTGTGTGTGTATATATATATATATATATATATATATATATATATATATATATATAAAACATGAATTAAAGTTATATTTACTCCCCCTTACTATAAGCTCATTTTTAATATCAACTTACCCTCTAATTCTCCCCCTTTCTATAAACTCCCCTTCCATATAAACTTATCATGTAATTCTCCCCCTTTGACATCGACAAAAAGTAGAAGATTTAAAATATGAATTAGGAGAAGGAAAATCAGAGAATCATCATAATCATCACTGGGTACAAAGAAGTAGTAGCAAATGTTTTAAAGTTACATACCATAAGAAATAGTTGCAACTGTCTTAAAGATACACACCGAAATAGGAATAAACAAGTAGTTCAAAAAGATAGGATATGATATTTGAGAAGAAGCATTTATATCACCATTACTTTAAAAAGAAGAACTAGGATTTTCTTCTTCATCATCGTCTTCATCATCGTTGCCGTCATCATCATTGTTATCATCAGAGCTAGAGGACCATTGAAATGGTGCGGTATTAAATACCTCGGTAGAAGTGGAAGAAGAGCAACCAATACGTTCTCAAATTTTATTTAGAAAGCCACGAATGGAATTAAACTTCTTGTTTGTTTGCTTTTCTAATCTCTCAATCTTGGTATTGAGTATAGCCTGATTTCGAGAGAGTGTAACCAATGCTTGTTTGGGTGTTGACTCAAGAAAAAGTACTTCTATGTTATCATCATCATGTTCGGGAGCTTGTGGAGCAATTTGTTGATGAGGTTGATGAGGTTGGGGTATATTTTGATCCCGGTTTGATATCCATTCATGAAAAGAAATAAAATTAAGATTTTGAGGACGTTTAGGCAAGTTCATCAGCCCGAGGGTTTTGGAGCCTAGTTCCTTTATGGGTGAAAATTCCGAATCTGGAAAAGTTACCCCATAATTTCTAAGAATTTTCATAATATATGCTCCATAATGAAATGTTTTATAACGGCGGCGTCGATTAACATCCATAAACTCCTCAAGAATAACTTGACCCCAATTTATAGATTGTTCCGAATATATGGCATACAAAGCTTGGAAGTTCCGTTTGTTTATAACTTCATAACTTCCGGTTCTTGGTAAGACGGAACGAATCAAAGCTCGATGAAGGATACGGGCTTGAGGCCTAAGGTTGACAGAGGTTAACCTATTGATATCATTGGAAAGAAATCTATGGGAAACTTCATCTCTATGTTCCAAAGAGAGTGAAGCATCAATTTCATCTAAATCTGTTCTGAATGAAGGACATTGCAAAATATCTCCAAGACGGACTAAGGGAAGATAAATTTTTACACCACATACCCAAGTCCAAATACAATTCTCTCTATTATGTGGATGATGATGATCTAAGTTCATATTGGCATAGAATAATTTAACTAAGAGATGATTTATCTTAACATTATTCGCAGAATAGGATAATAGAGATTCTAACCCACTTGAATTAGCAATTTGTTGAATCCTATAAGGTTGAAATTCATCATACTTGACAAAAGCTCCTGGGAAGAAACCAGATCTATCCATCTAAGCAAATCTTTTCTTAGCTTCATCATTCCATATCCATTAATCTATATTGGGTGTAGATGAAGAACTTGAAGCCCTTGGACGCTTTGTTCTTGGAGGCATTGGAGATTTTTGGTAAATTTTTTGAAGAGTAGAGGTGTAAAAATGGAGTTTTGAAAGGTGGGAATGGTGCTGGTTCGGATGTTGTGGGAGATGAAGTAGTAGATGGAAGTAATAAAGAAGGTTGGTGGTAGGAAATTTTTTAAAAAACCCCTTGAATTTTAAGGCACTAGTTGAATTCAGGCGTCTGAAAGTAAAATTTCAGACGTCTGAAATTGTGAAATGTCAAACAGAAGAAAAATAGTGTATTTTCGGCCATTTTCAGACGTCTGAATATATTATTTCAGACGTCCGAAACTGTAGAATTTTTTTATTTTTCTATAATATTCAGACGTCTGAAACTTTAGAATTTCAGACATTTGCAATATATATAAAAAATTAAAAAAAAATGAATGAGGATTAAACAATATATTATTATTTGAAAAATTTACAAGATATAAAATAAAATTAATTCAACCAATATCCAAGAAATTAATTGTCCGAATCGTTTGGAGTTTTGCACTCTTCCGGTTCGATCTTTGTAATTTCTGTGTATGGTCGTAAAGGAGACCAGTATGATGGACGTTCCCAAGAGTTTGGAGAAACCGCAGGACGTTTTGGACTTGGCTCCCATGGATTCCATCCAGATAAAGTTATTTGATGAGATGTTGAGGCTTCGACTACATCTTTCTTCGGAGATGTACCACAGAATTTAAATGCTAATTTTTCAATGAAGCTAAGTTGTTTAGCATTTATTTTCTGTTCATAATACATCTCTCGTTGCAAATCCAATTTTTCTCTTTGGTAATGATGAATCTCGGATATTTTCTCTTTGGTTGATGGAGAACCAAAGAAAAGAAATCGGCGAGATTTCTTCTTTTCTGGTGTATAACCAGAGTGTTCACGTGAAGGACGAGGTTTATCTTGTTCACGTGGTGTTGGAGTTGCCAAAATCTCGATAGAAGACGTAGAATAACTTGAAGGTGAATTTTCTGAGTTGGAGTTGGAGTTGAGAACCATTGAGACAAGGAGATAAAATATTTGAAAAACCATTGCAAAAACCTTTGAGTTAGATAAAAAGAAATGATTTGGTAAGTATAGAGACAAGGTTAAACGAATAAGAAGAGGAGCATAGTTTATATATAGAATTTGATGTTAAGAAATTAGTGGATGAAGGAAGTAAGTTAATAAAGTCCATCTGTTCTTTAAAAAAATAAATGGTGGGAAATAAAAGTTTAAATTAAGTATAAATATATTAGAAGTATAGTTATGAGCCTTTATTAAAAGAAATATGTTAGAAACTAGTGAATATCAGCTTGCAACATATTATATACTGAAGATGATGTTTATGAAATAATTAAAAGATAACCGTGAGCAAGAGATTATGAAGCAAAGTTACAAATCATAATATGTTATAAAAATTATATATTTTTAAGAGAGACAATACCTAGTTCTCGTCTTAGTTTGATAAAAACATCTTCTAAAAGAGGTTTTGTAAAAATATCAGCTAACTGATTTTCAGAAGATACAAAATCCAATTTTATTGTTCCGTTTTCAACATTGTCACGAAGAAAATGATGACGTATGTCAATATCTTTTGTTCGTGAATGATTGATAGGATTTTTTGATAAGTTAATAGTACTTGAATTGTCACAATATATAGTTGAGTTTGATAAATTAATATTGAAATCTTTAAGTGTTTGTTGCATATAAATTACTTGAGTACATGCTAAAGCAGCAGAAATGTATTCTGCTTCACATGTAGAGAGAGAAACACAGTTTTGTTTCTTACTAAACCAAGATACAAGTGATTTTCCAATGAAATGACACATGCCACTTGTACTTTTACGATCTGTTCGAGAACCACCGAAGTCAGCATCACTATATGAGACTAATTCGAATGGACACTCTTTTGGATAAAACAAACCAAAATCTTTTGTGTTTGTAAGATAACGTAATATTCGTTTTACTGCTTTCAAATGTGATTCTTTTGGATTAGCTTGGAATCTAGCACACAAACAAAACTCATCATTATATCAGGACGACTTGCAGTTAAATATAGTAATGATCCAATCATACTTCGATATAGTTTTTGGTCAACACTTTTGCCATTGTCATCTTTTTCAAGATGTGTAGTTGTACTCATTGGAGTTGGTTTTGCAGAAGTGTTTTCCATTCCGAAATGTTTGATTAGAATATTACGATATTTTTCTTGATTAATAAAAATGCCATTTTGAAGTTGTTTTATTTGTAAACCAAGAAAATATGTTAATTCTCCCATATGAGACATTTCAAATTCTTTAGTCATTATTTCAGAGAAGTCCTGACACAGTTTGTCATTTGTAGAACCAAAGATGATATCATCAACATAAATTTGAACTATTAAAATATCCCTTTTTGAATGTTTAATAAAAAGCGTTTGATCAACTTTCCCAATTAGAAATCCCGAAGAAATTAGATAAGTCTTTAATCGATCATACCAAGCACGTGGTGCTTGTTTTAAACCGTAAAGAGCTTTTTTAAGTTTATAAACGTGATTAGGAAATTTCTCATGAATAAATAAGGGAGGTTGTTCAACATATACTTTTTCTTTTATATAACCATTCAAAAAAGCACTTTTAACGTCCATTTGAAAAAGTTTGAAATTGTGAAAACATGCATAGGCCAATAGAATTCGTATTGCTTCTAGTCTTGCAACTGGAGCAAACGTTTCTTCGTAGTCAATTCTTTCTTCTTGATTGTATCCTTGTGCAACAAGTCTTGCTTTATTTTTAGTGATGTTACCTTGTTCATCTGCTTTATTTTTGTAGATCCATTTCGTTCCAATAACAGTTTGATCACTTGGTCTAGAAACTAATTCCCAAACTTCATTGCGTTCAAACTGGTTTAGCTCTTCTTGCATTGCAATTATCCAGTAGTCATCTGTGGAAGCTTCTTTGGGATTCTTTGGCTCGATATTAGAGAGGAATGCTACGTGGCCCATTTGATTTAGTTGACTTCTAGTTTGAATATTTGAATTAATTTCACCAATAATATTTTGGACAGGATGATCCCGTAATATTTTTGGTGAAGATCTTAATTCAACATTATTGTCAACAATGTTTTCAACATTTTCAAGCTTTATAGTTTCTGTATTTGTAATGTCATCTGGAAAATCATCATCATCTTGTATACTTGGTTTTTGTAGCATATTTTCATTGAACGATACATGTAATGTTTCTTCAACAGTATTTGATCTTTTATTAAATACACGATAAGCTTTGCTTCGATCTGAATATCCTAGAAATATTCCTTCGTCGGATTTCGCATCGAATTTTCCAAGTTGATCCTTTGTATTTAATATAAAACATTTTGAACCAAACACTTTAAAATAAGAAATCTTTGGTTTTCTTCCAGTAAAAAGTTCATAAGAAGTATTTTTTGTTAGAGGTCGAATAGAAACACGATTCAAAACATAAAAAGCAGTTGCAACAGCTTCTGCCTATAAATGTTTTGGAAGACTACTTTCATTTAACAAAGTTCGTGCGCATTCTTGTAAAGTTCTATTTTTACGTTCTACAACCCCATTTTGTTGTGCAGTTCTAGGAAACGAAAAATTATGAAAAATTCCTTTCTTTTTACAAAAATGATCAAAAACTTCGTTTTCAAATTCTCCTACATGATCACTTCTTATATTCTTTATTTTTAAACCTTTTAAATTTTGAATACGTTTAACAAAAATTTTAAACTGCTCAAATGTATCACTTTTGTTTTTCATAAAAATGGTCCAAGTATATCTAGAGAAATCATCTATATGGTTTATGGATTGAACTTGGGTTGGTCCAAATAGATCCATGTGTAGTAATTCAAGTGGTTGTAAAGTAGAGATAACTTTCTTAGATTTAAAAGATGATTTAGTTAATTTTTCTAATTGACATGCATCACAAATATGATTGACTTTGAAGTTCATTTTTGGTAATCCTCTAACTAAATCAATTTTAGAAAGTTTATTTATAGTTTTGAAGTTTATATGGCAGAATCTTTTGTGCCATAGCCAAGGATCATTTTCATTAGCTATTAAACACATATCTGAATTATGATTGATTTTCATATTCAGAACATAGATATTTCTGTCTCTATTTCCTTCAAATATAAGATTTTGATTTTTATCAAGGATGCTACACTTATCTTCAGAAAAAGAGATTTTAAAACCTTTGTCACATAACTGGCTGATACTTAAAAGATTGTGTTTTAAATTTTTAACTAATAAAACATTAGAAATAAGAGGTAAATCAGGTGTACCGACATTACTGACGTTGCCTTTTCCAATGATATATCCTTTGGAATTGTCTCCAAAGGTGACAGAGCCTCCATTTGAGTAAGTAATATTTGATAGCATATTTTTGTCTCCAGTCATATGTTTTGAGCTACCGCTGTCGAGTATCCATTTTCCTTTCTTTATAAGTGGGTCCTGCAAATAATAAAAATAACATTGGTACCCACCTTTTTATAGGGTCCTAAGAGTTAGGTCTTAGGAAACCAAACCCAAGTAGGTTCAGTATTCCCCTTAAAAATATAATTCTGATTTTTATGAACAGTTTCCAAAAAGATATCTATATATTTATTTCTAATCAAACTATTGTTTGTTTTAGGAACCCATATTTTTATGGTTTTAGAATTTTTCCTTTTTGGATAACTATTAATATAAGAATTATTTTTCCTAATTTCCTTTTTAGGTAGAGATTTCTTAGAATATCCTAGTCCCTTCTTATTGGAAGTGGATTGAGAATTTTCAATAATACTAGATAGATTTTCTCTACCTTTATTAAAGTTAGAAATATTTCTAGTAATATTATCTAACTTGATTTTTAGGCAAGTATTTTCTAATTCTATCATTTTGATCTTAGTTTTTCGCTCATGATTTTCAGAGACAAGAGAATCATTCTTTTCTTTTTGAGTTTCAATTTCTTGACTCAATAAAGTAAGTTGAGAATTATTATTAGAGAAGTTATCTTGAAAATTTTCAACTTCTTCTTCTAATATTTTCTTTTCATCATTAAGCATATCTCTCTCGAATTCTGCTTTTCTCTGATTTTCTAGAACTTCTTTATATTTTCTTTTCATGCTTTTTAAATTATCAAGAAGTTCTGAATTTATTTCAACCATATCATCAAAAGTAAGATCATTTACCTCATTTCCTGAAGCCATAAAACAAACATTTGCCTGTTCTTTCTCATTATCACTGCTGCTTTCTGAAGAAGAAGAATCTGAGTCATCCCATGTTACTGAAAATGCTTTTCTTTTTGACTTGTCCTTTCGATTCTTATTGTGATATATTTTCTTTTGTTCTGGACAATCCTTTTGCATGTGTCCTTTCTTGTGATAGTTAAAGCATTCTAGTATGGATGAAGATAGCTTATTTGAATTGTTGTTGAAGTTTCTTTTCCCGTTGTTTCGATTTCCTTTTCTGTACTTCAAAAACTTTTTAAAGTTTTTAGCAATGAATGCTAAGTCTTCTTCATCAGAATTTGATTCTTCCTTTTCAGCATGGAATGCCATGTTCTTTTATCTTGTGCTTGTACTCTTTTAGCCTGCAAATTCACTTCATAGGACATTAGATTTCCTATAAACTCTTCTGGTTTCATGGTAGAAAGATTAGCTTCTTCAATAGCTAAAACTTTCTTTCCCATTCATCCGTTAAAGAATTAAGAATTTTTGAAACAATATCAAAATCAGAATACTTTTCTCCAAGTCCTAGTAAAGAGTGATATATATCTTGAAATCTAGAGCACATATCATTTATAGTTTCATCTTGTTTCATTCTAAAATTTTAAAATTGACTTTTAATCATGGATATTTTGCTTTGTTTAACCTTGTTAGTTCCTTCGTGAGTAACTTTAAGTGTTCTCCATATTTCATAAGCAGTTGTGCACATGCTAACACAGTTAAATTCATTTCTATCTAAAGCACAAAATAGCATATTCATAGCTTTGGCATTAGCAGCAGCATCTAGTTTTTGTGAATTTGACCATGTAGAATATTCTGTTGTAGGAATGTTATATTCAGTTTGAGTAATATTCCATGAGTCAAAACCACTTGCTTGCATATAAATACGCATTCGTGTTGCCCAATAATTGTAATTCATACCATTAAAAAGTGGAGGTCGTGCAGTGGATTGACCTTCAATAAAACTAGTGTTAATGACAGTGTTAACAGTGCTGGTGTTGTTTTCCATCTTAGCAAAAATATCAGATAACTGTGTAACGGTTATAAGAAACCTTGCTCTGATACCAAATGAAAGTTACCGTGGTGATCGTGCTATATGGAATTATAATATACTAGTGCGGAAATAAAACAAAGTTACTATAGCAGAGTAAATAAGAAAAATAAAACAAGCACACCAGGAATTTTTATATTGGTTCGAACTTTCCGTTCTACGTCCAGTCCCAGACTCCTTCTGGAATTTCACTAACAACAATCCTCACTTAACCCGGAGGAACATGTTTACAACAACCCTTGAACAGCCGAACAAGGGACCTGAGCAGCAGAATATGATTTCGCCTCAACAGCCGGAGAGGACTTCACTTGCCCGAACAGCAGAACAGGACTTCAACTTATACAAAAAGTATATGACACAGTGTGTTCTCAATAACACGAATTTGTCTCTTGATAGTACAATCTTCCTATAATCTTTCTCCTTTATGATATATGTATGAATGCATGAAGATTAAGAAAGTAGAATTTGAATTATAATGATATTTTTAGCACAAATGAGTTAGAATCAAGAATTTCAATAATAGAATTAATAATCAATAGAAATTGATGAATTTAAAACTTGATTCTAATGTGTTTATATAGGTAATAAATGGTTGTAATTGTTCATGAAGAGTTATCATCAAAAGCTGTTGAATTAAAGGTCGCAACTCTTCATGAATGAAAATGCCTTTTCAAAAAAATAGCCGTTGTAAATATTCAGATGTCTGAAATTAAAAATATAGACTTCTGAAATGCAACGAGATTTGAAACAGAAAGCAAATAGGCAATTTTTAGTCATATTCAGACGTCTGAAATTGAACTTTCAGACGTCTGAATATTGTAGTACACAATATTCATACTTTCAGATTCAGACGTCTGAAATGGGGCACTCAGACGTCTGAATGTAACATAAAATTTGGTTTTTTACTCTTGAAGCAAATAGATGAGATGATAATGCAATATATATCATACAGGAGAGATTTTAGCATATTATTACTTCTAGACACAGACTCGATACATACTAAGAGTTGAAGTTCATTTGAATCTGGTCTTTGATTGATTCCTGTAAAAACAAGTTAGTATATAATATAGTGACTTATATAGTTGATATAGTCAAAATATCGTAATTACGAAATACCGTAAATACGAAGTTCCAACAGGAGTTAGATGTTGGGTCATAAATTTTACTGAAGAGTGTCATTAGGTAGAAGAATAAAGAAGGGACTAATTTAAACGACAAAAGTTTGTGTATTTTTCGCCTCAAGGGCACAACCTCAATTTTTTAAACATAAGGACAAACATTTTTTTCAAAATTATTCATAAGGACAAACATTCTTTCAAAATTATTCATAATGACAAATATTTTTTCAAAACTGCTACCAAACTAAAATCTGATATATAAAAACTGCTACCTATAACTAATAACCGATACTTAAAAACTGCAATCGATAACTAAAAACTAATTCCTAATGAAAGTTGTTCTTCATGTTTAAACACTGAAGGTTTGTCATTTAAGCTAAAACGTTGAAATTCACAATAATTTTCTGAATAATAATTGCATTGTTTATGGAGGCTTAAGTGGATTCCACTTCAAGGGAAATTATTTAGAGTGGTAGATGATATGATGATGTTTGAGGAAGATAACTCGATAACAATATATAAAAAAAAGAATGTAGAGGATAAAGGATATGAGAGATTGGGATGAATGGTTTTAATGGACATAATAGACTTCACAAATTTGATATGATGAGCTTTATAGTGATGTGAGGTTGTGGGGAAAAGATAAAAAATACACAGTTTGAATTGATTAGTAGTCACGGAAAATGCATTTGGTTGAAGGGGATACCTTATGAAACGAATATGTATGTAATCAACTTCGAAGTTTAAAGTAGTTAGTGAACCAAAGAGCTTTTCATATGGTCATAAATGCTAGAGTGTGCAAGAAGGTAAACATCCAATGGGAAACCGTTGCAAAGAATACATGACTAATATGACAAAGGCGTAAGAGCATGCACGAGAAGTAATAAATATGCTTCAAATATATAACGACGACAATGTTCAAAATACACATTATGTTCTAAGGTGTGTGGATGCAAGATAAATGAAGATTCCGTTGGATTTGGGATATGACGAAAGAGCTTGATATTCTTCTTTGTTATCGTCCTAAACTTTGAAAACTATGATTATTTTTTAATTAAAATATTTTTCCCCCTTCGATTTACAGCGAACAAAAACATCATAAATATCAATTTTTTTAAGTGCATAAAGCCATACATGTTTTGTGAAACAATCAATAGAAATGACATATTTTTTGAATGATTAATGCAATGCATTGGATAACCAACATGGTGGATTTTATTTCGAGTGCGACAAGTGTGATAGAGAAGGTTAATTTTTTTTTTACTTACATTGTAACATTATAAGACTTGAGATTTCTAATTTAAATAAAGAATAAAAATGCCTAAGTTTTGAATATATGGGATGAATGTGATAATTTCACTCGAACTGATTGGTTTTGGCACTATATTAATGTATAATGCTTGGTAAAGCAAGCCAAACGTTTATAAACACCATTCTTATCCCAATACTGTAGAATTGTTGCCCTATATGAAGATTGTTCGTAAGAAAAAAAGATGGGAAAAAAATTCAGTGGATGCATTGTTAGTTTTACAAAATTGAAGAACATAAATCATGTTTTTATTCATATTAGGAATGCATAGAACATTATGAAGAGTGAATGCATGCAAGATAATGCATAAAGATGTGAAACCATTGGATGAAATGGGAAGGCCCATGCCAATGTCATTAGTTACCAAATAAAGTAGTATGACTGAAGTGGTTACATAAGTTGGTGATAATATGATGGATACACCATTATTGAGGATTCAATTTGCGCTAATATGAGTATTGATATGATAAACTGAGTGTGTTCATTAGCTTTATTGAAATAAAAAAATAGAGAAGAATAAAGGATTATGAATCTTACAATATGAAGAAAGAAAATATTACAAGACAATGACTTGCATGATTTACACCTTTATTCACATCCAAGATTTATTTGAGATTGATAATATAGTTAGCTTAGTTGGTTGGTTGGTTGGTTGCTTAGACTATACGATGAAATGTCACGGATTCAATCCTCGAGGTTGATATAGGTTGGAATTGATGAACCATGTTAGAAAAAAGCTTTGCTTGAAATTTGAAAATAAGCAGTAATTTCAATTATAACTAATTGTGGTCGAATTCTCAAATTAATTTGAACTAACATTAATTCAAGTTAATTTTGATTAACTCTATGAACTAGCATTAACATAATTAAAATAATTTCAAATTTTAATTATTGTGAATTTAATTTGAATTGACAATAAGTATCTCTATCATTAGGTATCTTTATTGCATTCTAAAACTAGTTTTATAAATCTTTCCATTTTTCAGATTTGGTTTAGCCTGCTTTGGTCTCTAGTTTAATGGTTGTACATGCTAAAAACCGGGTACATTCTATTTCGTTTCCCATCTCAGTCTTTCGCACCCTTATGGTCCTGACTATTGAGGAGCTCTAACTTCGACAAGAAAGACAAACTCTTTAAGGTGAGCTTAAAAGTGATGAACGAAGCCCTGGTTTAATCGGCTGGGGCAATTGGTGGTTTCTCAATAAGTGACTAAAAATTATATATAAAACATGTAAAATAAATAAAATTTTAATCAATTAATATATCAAATTTGTGCATAAAATGAGTTTCAAAATGAAATTCAAACCGTTTCTTTTGAATCCATAACCTTTTGCTGGCATTGTAAATGATGTTGCACATCAACAATTGTAGATTGAATTTTAGTCAGCTTTAATGTTTAAAAATTGGAAATCTTTCATATGTATGTACGCGCGTGTGTGTATATATGTATTAATTTGACATATTTTTTGTTTACATCGTCTTGACATATGTGTGAAAAACGAATGAAAAACCCTAGAACGACTGGTTTTCTAAAAACAATTAAGTGGTGGCTTCCTTGTAAGCACAATCATGCACAATATTGTTTTCAATAAAGATAACGGTGAACGTGTATTCAAACATGTCGTTATAGTACATTACGTTGACCCAACATGGAAACCCCTTTATATAATTTGTGTATTTAAACAAGTCCTATAATGCCTTAAATTGGCCAAACATGGAAATCGAAAAATATTTTTTGGCTTTTTCAATGTCAAGGGTAACCTTTATTATTTTAGTTTCTATGATAAAATTAATGCATTCTTAACAAGTGGACCAAAATTATGGCTTAAGGGAAGAATCTCACTTCAACACCTAAACCTAATTTGCTCTTTCATCGTGCTTGTTTTCTCGATCATATTCCTACATGATTTTTTTTGTCAATCCACATTTATGATGACATTTGATCATGGCAAACTTGTTGCGTGCTGTTGATGATGGAATGTTTTCATTATAGACGACGATTATCGATGTACGCGGTTTTCTACTGTGTGTATTTTGGTAATCTTCTGGGTTCGTTGGCTTTTTATTGTTCTTGGTTAATAATTATATCTAGAGTTGGTGGTAGCAGCATGTTTGTTTTATTAGTTGTAGTTGTTTGTTTTGTGATACTGTATAGTATCATTTGTTATTTGTTTCAGTTGACTATGTTTTTAATGTTATTGATGTGTTTTATTCCAGTGACGGTAATACGCTTTTAGTTGTTTTTGACTATGAAGATAATTTTTTTGGTACATGGCTTTCCATCTGATTGTTTGTTCTATGATATAAAGAGCGATATTTATCACCATTGGACTCAACTAACTCCTTTGTCGATGTTGTATGTGCTTAAGCACATAGTTGTTGTTGACATGAATTCTGATCTTCGAAGTATTATATATTATCAACCGTATAAGCATGCAAGCATTCTGGTTACGTTAAGGTTAAGGATCGTCTGTTGAACATTTAGGTTGATACTACTATATCTTTTTCTTCTAATCATCATACTCAAGCTAGTTGCTGTTCGGAAGATATGTTGAGGAAATGTTCATTGTTGTGTATTTCATATTTTATTGGGTTTTGTTTTGGAGAAGCTGAAGATTTTAGGGAATTATTATGGCATATCGAATTCAAAAAGAACATGAGTTGTTTTTTTTGACAAGTTCGCCTGAAAGAATTGGTGCTACTTGTTCTTTATTTAAGAATGGTTGTCCTTTTATAGTATGTGGTACTTGTGATTCTCGTCAACTCAATCAGTTATTCATTAAAATGTTGACTAGTGATCATTCTTGTAGAACCGGTCTAAGAAATGTGAATAACTGAATATTTTTAGTAGGTTTGTAGAGTCTTTAATCATTATGAAATTCGTGATTTCCCAACTAAAACTCCTAAAGAGATTGTAGTTGAGCTTAGAAGAGAGTACAATTCAACTTATCATATTATTATGCTTATAGAGGGAAATGACTTGCTTTGAAAGAATTGTATGATGATGATGTTATATCTATTATGATTTAAATTGGTATTTGGATGTGGTTGAAAGACTTAACCAATTAGTTATGTTGTTATGGATATAGATTCTTCAAGCAGTCAATTTGAGAGTGTTTTCATTGGTTTCGACACTTGTGTATTTGGTTTTAAACATTGCCTTCCATTGATATTTTTGGATGCTAGTCATTTGAAAGGCATCCGGGTGTTTTAGCGAGGGTTATTGTTAAAAATAGGAATCAAGGTACGTTTCTTTTTTTCTAAAGTTTTGATGTTTTGGTCGACATGTACAAGTTCTATGATAATTATCGTTTATTATGTGGTAGTTTTAATCTTTTTTTTAGGTAGCATTATGTAGTATCATTTTTATGTTGCTAGTTCGATGTGTTTTTACTTGTATTGTGAATCGTTAATTTTTTTAGGTTAGTTTGTACAATTGTTAAAAATATATTGTGTAATATCATTTTTATTATGCTAGTTTAATGTGAAGTAGTATTACTTTTACCATGTAGTATTATTTTAGGACAGTTTGTATTGCAGGAAAAAATAGACTGAGTAATAACATTGTTTATGATGCTGGTTTAGTTGCAGTATCTTTACTTTTACTATGAAACATTAATTTGTTTAGGTTAGTGTGTACTAGTTAAAATATATTGTTTAATGTGAAGTACTACTAGTTATATTATGTAGTACTATTTTTTTTAGGATAGTTCGTACCGTGGTAAAAATATATTGTATAGTATCTTATTCATATTGCTAATTTAATGTGTAGTAGAAAAACTTTTATTGTCTATTTCTTGTTCTATTGTGTAATATTTTTTTGTGTTTTTACAGGTTTTTGCCCTTTAACTACGAGTATTATTATCCATGACAATGAAAGTAATTGGTATTGGTTTTTGTACCATCCAAAAGAGATGATTCAAGAGGATCGACAACTGGTTTTTATGTTTGATCGTCATCAAGGATTGATAATAGTTATTTCCAAAAGTATTTTCTTTTGTTTTTTGTAACGATACAGAATTTGACCACTTTAAAATATACTATTTAAAGTAATTTTAAATATAAAATATATAATATTTTATGATTTAAATAATATTAGATAGAATTTTAAAGAGAAATATACACAAAAATAGAAATAATTGCTTATATCAACAAAAGCGATAAAATTCTGATTTCAAAAAATAAGTTTCAATGGTTAAATAAATTATTTTAATTAATTTACGAGTGTTTATATTTTTGAATTTAGTTTACATAAATAAATAGTTTAATTAAAACATCAAAATGTGACCGTAAAATATTTTGTCTGAAATCAACGTTCTGTTCAATATAAGTTGTCGCAACGTTGTTGCACCTTTATTTTCATATATGTGAACATATATTCAAATAGTATAAGTATTAATTAATTCACTAATCAAATTTACATTTACTAAACATACTTTGAAAATTCTAGAATGTAATCAACAAAACGTAAGCATAAAAAGACAAAAAGTGTATTATAAAAGTCTAAAGTAAACATTAAATCATACAAACATAATTATTATATTCTTTACTTAATACTTGAGTGAAAATAACATGAAGTAATGATTTGAAATGTGATGGTAAGTGTTGAAAAAGTAATTTTACTTGTAGTAAGGGTATTTTGGTTTTTTTACAAAATAATACTTTATTCAAAACCTTTTCTATAAATACCTACCACTTCTTTCACAAATTACACACACTTTTCATTCTTTCTTTTTTTAAGCTTCTCCTTCTTCTTCCTTAGAGCTTTAATGACCTCCATCCCTCTCTTAAAAATTCCAAAAGCATAACAAAGTTATGGCAAAAAGAATCCACAAAAAAGTATACCACTTAAGTCATGTTCAAGCTAGTAAGTTCCATTCGTCCATCTAAGGCCATGCTCATTTAGAAGCCATATCCACCTCTTTTCATCTCAACTTCTAGGATAGCGGAGCCAGATTTAAAGAAGTTTCGAAAAATAGTAGCGAAGATATAATAAAAATCTATAGTGACAAAGTTAGTAAAATTGATGGGAAGTATGATTTAGATCCGGACTTCATTGCCTTAAAGTTTGACGGTGTGGAATCCTAAATGAGTTATTTCTTCCTTTAAGTTCGTTAAAATCGTTGCTAAGTTGAAGGAACTTTAAGCATTAAGTGTTGTTTGTAAATCCCTTTTTGATGCTTGTTTACTTTGTTTTCTAAAACAATGGTTTTATTTCCTTGTTTTACTATTTATATGGTTAATTAGTTTTACAATTTAGAAGTTAAATACTTAATGGGGTATGCGAAAACGACTAGTACATGTATTTTGTCTGTGACATCCAATGAGACTTGGGCGAGAGACGAAACATGTCGAAGGAAAATCCCAAAAACTCCAAAATAAATATCAAACCGTTTTAACCCAAGATAAAATAAAAAAGCGTTATAAATATTTAATAGAATGAAGCATTGATTATCATTTATTATTCTGTTTATCTTATTGATTGATTGTTTGAATTAGGCTCGGCTAGTTTATGAGCACTGATTATTATTTATTGATTATTGACTTTCCTCGACTAGTTTATGAAAAATTAATTATCCATATGCGTGGGCTGGGTAGAAAACAATTGTAGGCTAACACCTTATGATTATTTCACGATTTGACTTATAAGCTATTTAGCGGTAATATTTGGTTCACTTCAGTTTAATGATTTGTTTTGAAAGTTGGTTTTTAAGTTAAAATGTTAATGTAACGCCCCGAAAATTTTCGACTTTCGAAAATTCAACATCGACACTCACTTTATCGACTGCCGAGAAATCAAAGGCCGAAAACCGAGATGTTATGGGTTTTAAAAAGAAAAGAAAAGAAAGAAGAGAGAAAAAGAAGATAAGAAGATAGAATAGAGAAAAATAGAGGGAAAAGAAGATAGACAATTTTTTTTTTTTTTGAAAACAGAGAATTAGAAAAACAGAAGATAGAAAATTTTTAAAAATAGAACGGAACAGAAAACAACAGAACAACATCAGAATCTCACAATTCGCAGCGGAACAACATATAATAATAAATGAATAATCTTTAAACAAAGGACTATATCAGTTATTACATTATCATCATATTACATCACATCATATCATCAGAGTGTACAACAACAACAACAACAAACAGTGCAGCGGAACAAGAAATACTATGTAAGTAATACGCCATGCGATCCAGCTTGCCTCCAGCAACTCCAGAATATCCAGAATATCCTGATAAACCTAACTCTTAACTGCCCGTGTGGAAATTGGTGGGCACCCAGAGTTTAGGAAGGAAAACAATAAACTCCAAGTCAGTCATGTGACTGGTGTGAGAACTCAAAACAGTTTATTTATCTTTGAAAACAAAATAGAGGAATATTTTTTTTAAATCAATTCGCAATGCTTTTAAAAATGAGACTATCATAAGACCTCCTGCCACACACACAATGCAAACGCAGACTTGGAGAAGATTTCTCCTTATGATAGTCAAACATGTTTGATACGCATTTAAAAAGAGCATTTGATATTATTATTAGTGCATAGTGTAGGAAAAATTCATTTCGAAAGTAGAATATAAATCTTAGCCAGCATAGGTACCATTATATTATGCCTACTATAGCTACCTCCTGAGGAAGTAGGTTCTACAACTAAAACCGTACAAATCACGTATTGTTTCTTTGGATTTCCAACGAATGATCAGGCCAAGGAACTTCCCATTGCCACATGAGAATGCCTCTGGATGGACATCCCCGAGAACCAAACCGGATCTCTACCAACACAAGGCCGGGTTACTCCTAACTGAGTAACAACTGACCGAATATGCCATCCCCCGGTCCTTTGGGACCTTTTTCAACCGAGCGCTCGTAATCAATTCACACAATCATAAAGTGTTTTCAACATGAGTAAGTATCTGGGCTCCATACCATGATACCACCCTTTTCCAGAAGGAAATGGACATATCCTAAAGGGCGCTACCCCTCATAACCTTGCCGCATCTTTCCTGTTTTGACCATTCACGGGGTGTGAGGCTCGACGAAGTCACGTCCACAAAAACATACTTTATACAAAAGCCATGCTTTGGGTCAACAAATGATCAACACAATGATCACTAAGATAGACGATCAAATAAATGATCCTATCATGAATAATCAACACAATGATCATTTCAGCATCACTCAGCATGTCACATTACCAATTTGGGAATATATCGCTGATAACTTCAACTATATAACCTTTGAGCACGTACGTCTCAGAGAAGGGTGTTAAGCAAAGAATAAATTCTCCGCCACCAACAGAAATATATTTGAAAGAAATCGGCTTTATATCTCAACTTGTAATGTCAGGCATACAATCCATACAAGTCTGTTCCGGGCTCGAACAGAACCGAAGGCACTTACAAAGAAGTCCTTGCAATCCGGATATTCACAATCCTGATCGGATTTCCCATCACTTAGGGAGTCTCTATACCGTTGCAACTCAGTGCAGAGACAATCGATAGGTCATCCTATCGCTTTCGCAAATACCGGGTCTTCAACACCGATCTTCAATGCAATTCACAACGACGTATCACATATTCGGAATGGGTTATACGACCCCATGGTCCTTTCCCGGTTAACCCGAATAGTGAGCGCTTATTTTTAAAAAAAATAAGTGTGGCATTCAATTTCAAACAAATTCACAACAAATACCTATTCAAAGGTATATATCGATAGTCGGTTATTGAACTATCAATGGATATGCCAACATCACCAGAATCCAAATAATTTTCCAAATTATTTAATTCCAAAAATATCTTTAGGGAATATAAACTTAATTTCCATTCTTTAAAAATAAATCAATATTTATTTTTAAACCCAATTTCCCAATTCCATTTATAAATTCTATATTGAATTTACAATCCGAAATATTTATGGATATATGATTTCCATTCAATTTCTAATATTCATTTTCAATTTATCTTCAAAAAGATAAATTCCAAATATTCACTTAATATTGGAAAAGCATTTCTATACTTATTAAAAATAAGTAATTCGCAGATCTTTTTATTTTCTATACTTAGAAAATATTCAATATACTTAAATCGAATTAAGTATATAATTCATTCTTTAAGGAAATCATTCTCTTAAACATATTTATTTGGGCCAAAACGAATGTTACGTAAAACATCGTTACGACAACCCAAAATCACTAGTATAGGGATTCGAAATTAAATAGATATATAAATCCCAATACTATACAAAACATTTCCTTTCGGAAATCATTTACTATAACAACAGTGTTATAGTCCACATTTCCTTTTATTTCTCGAAAACGTCTATTTCAACAATAAATGTTGAAATCTATGGTTTCGAATCTCAACACATTTTAAACCATCGTTAGATCGTTTTAATTCTATTTAAAACATCATATCTAAAACAATTTCTTTAACGTATTATTCACTATTCAAAAACGTGAATATACTACCTTAACAAATTTCATCATTTCTATTCACTTTAACTTAAAGGATTATTCACTGTTCAAAATGTGAATATAACTCTATCTCTAAGTTATAACAATTAACTTATCAAAATAAGTCATTTGCGGATTTATAAAACAACGTTTATAAATTCCGTTTCTATTTATTTATAAAAACTTCCTTTTTATAAATTCCTTTATTAACATATTCCAGTTTATAACTCAATTATAAACTACAAGTTCATATTATAAGTTAATTACTTATAAAACGATTATTTTACAAAATCGTTCATTTAACTTCCCAAATTATTAATCTTAACTTATAAGATTGTTTATTTATCCAAAATTCATTCTTTCGATAACTTTATAAATTTTATAAACCTATTGCTTATAAAATTTCATTTATAACTTCACAGTTTAAAATTTCATAAATTTCATTCATTTAGGGAATTCATTTTCACTACATTCAAACACTTATAAAAACTCGTTTTATAATGTCCATAATTCAATTTATAAATATCCATTTATAAATCTCTTAATATAAATTAATTTATATTATTCTTTTAAACGTCTTTAAATTCCTTTAAAATTTCACCGTTCTCTTGATTTATAAAAAAATCAAATTTTATAAATCTTATATTCAAACTTTTAATAATAAACTCAAAAATCCAGTTTAAACTATTTTATAAAATCATTGGTTCATATTTCTCAAAAACCAGCTTTTAACTATATTTCACAAAAACCATAATTTTATAACTTTAAAAATTATAACGTTTATTTATTTATAATGGATCAATTCCAAAAATATAGTATATTTTCAAAAATCACTTTAAAACCATTTTAAAATCCCAAAATCTGGGTCCAATGATGCTACACACCAAATAGTCAATCACGACTAACAACGATATCATATATCGATATGATAATCCATCAAATATCAAAATATCTGAAATCAAATAAAAACTGTTGAGGAATCCAGTTGGATCCCTCCAACCTGTTTCCTGCATCCAAAAACACTAGCACAATACCAATTTCGCTCCAGTACGAAATTATCGCGGTATATGTTCTTAATAAATATTATCCGCTTAATAACGGCGTAATAGGGTCTCATCCGCTAAACAAAAAATGCGGGAAATCAACAACTGCAATATATACATATGCCAATATATATATATATTGATATTATATATAATACCAATTTCACTGTTTATGAAATATTCGCGGTATATGTTTATAATAAATAACATCCGCTTACTAACGGCGCATAATGTCTATTTTAACAATCAATAATTTACAGTCATCATTCAAACATGCATTCAAATATTTTAAATCTAACTATTTAAAATAAAATCGAAACCTATTCGATTGAGTGAGAAGTTCTCACCTTGGTTTTAATTTCCGTTTTAGCGATTTATTTCGAATAAAATTAAACGCGCGTTTAATTTTACCCGAAATTCTCACTAACTCCAAACGACTCCAAACCAACTCCATCGCGTAGTGCTCGTCCATACGATTCCAACGCAACTGAGTTTGCATTTTTTCGACCTCGTATGAAAAAGATATGATTTTTACAAGATTGTACACGTTTTTAATAACTTAAATCACAACATAACTTATATATTTTAACCTCCACTCAAATCTGGCCATTCCTTTGCAGATCCAACGTCTCCCCATCATCTTCCCAAAGCTCACGCATATCTCCAGTAAACAAATTCAAGGCCGAACCCAATATAGCAAATTAGGGTTAAATATTACTCCTCCAATTCTCAACGAAACTCGATCACACAACCACCATCGCGAAGAGCACGACGCAAGCTACCCACGCCTACCACCATGGCCAACTCGGCCTCCTAGATATGCGTGCGCACGTGATGAACAGCCCACGAACGGCCACGTTTTGCTCACTCCCTGTTGCTCCAACCAAGATCATATCCGTATGGATTTAAAGCTCATCTCGTGCTCTTCATCTTTGTAGTTAACAACTTCTTCTAATTCTTTGTAGATTGGGAGAGATTGAGGGGAAAAGGAGATTGAATTCTGGCCCTAGAATAAAAAGTGGCGGCTAGCAACTTGAATTAGGGTTTAGTGATAATTTTTTATCAAATTTATGAAGATGGTGGTCTATTTATAAGGAACGAGCGACACTATTCATCCCGGAAATTCCGAACTCCGATTTAGACGCCGTAACCAGCGTACCTAGGGTTTATCCCGCGTTCCGGACACAATGGAACAGGTTTCGGAAGCTAATTCGGAAGTATGTGCGAGTTATGGCTGAAAACGCTCAATTTAAATTAAACCGATTTAAACCGACTTCTAGGCGTTTTAATTCGTACCGGACAAACGGTAAATCCAAACGACTTGAAATTTGAAACCTTACAATAATATCACATTACGGATCCGATGAAACTGGTTTCGTCGAAATCCGAGACTTTTTGAAAAATGGCTATTTTGACTCGCCAAATTTAAATTAAAAATAAATTCGATGCGTTTCGAGCTGCCACGATCAAACGATAGCTCCGATTGACACGAAATTTGAAATCCGGTAATAACTAACTATTACGGATCCAATGGAACTGGTTTCGTTCAATTCTGAGACTGTTCAAAAATTGACTATTTTACTAGTCGATTTAAATATTAAAATATTCAATTTTCACAAATTAACTTTTAATTCGATTTTAAAAGTTCTGAAATATCATTCTAACTCCAGTATGATTAAATAAAATTTTCCAAATTATTTTCAATCATTTTTAACTCAATTTTTAATTATTTCCATAATTTAACATATTAAATTATCGATTAAATTATCCAATTAAATCTAATAATTCAAATAAAAATTTATTTGACTTATAAATTCACTTATTAATATTTAAAATTAATTAAATATTCAAATTTTAATTTATAAAAATTCTGGGTCGTTACAATCTTTCCCCCTTAAAAGAATTTCGTCCTCGAAATTACAAGTAAGAAAAGTTACAGAATCTATTACTTTTCCAAAATTCATAATTAAACTTCTTACAATACTTTACTAAGTTTTCAAATCATACTTAGTTATCTTTTCAAAAACAACTACTATTGTTTAACTTTCAACTTCAAATCAAAGTTAAAGTTTTCAAAATTTTCCCATTTTTTCTCAAATTTTTCTAACGCCTTAAATTTCCGGAAAAATTCGCCATAGTCTCCTTTGCGCGGCTCGATCCGAAAAAAATGACAGTATATATATCACAAATATACATCTCATCAAGTAATGAGGCATCCCGCAGGGAAAAAAGTGTAAAAGTACGGTATGTAATCCGAGATATGTACCTTATATTTTATTAGCAAGCATATACGGCTAATATAGCGCTAAAGCGAACTCCAAATGCGAAGCAAACGCGATCCGCACCTACTAAACACTTAACAAACAACATGAGAACATGCACATATGCAAATAATCTCAATATACAACATATATCTCATAATAACTATATATGTCATATAGCAAATGCAACAATAGCAATATATATTCAACCATCAACCAACTAACATTCAACAAATTCATTCATATTCTCATTAATACTTAATGAATTGGTTTTCACTCTAAATCATATTTGATTCATCAACATTGGATTTTATCAACATTCATTCTCAATTTTAATTAGTTTGCATTCACTAATTAAATCCAATTCACTTTCAATTCTATTCAAATTTATTTACTTCTAATTTGAATTCAATTTACTTTAGCTTTCAATTTCATTAATACTTAATGAATTATATATAATCAATCAACATCCATATAGCAACCAAAGTATATTAATTATAACCAAATTCCTTTGCTTATATTCATTCAATTTGGTTTAACACCATCACTTTTCCAATTGGTTTAATTAAATTGATTTTTATTCAACCATTCAACTTCTAATAAAATTAGATTTTAATGAATTAACATTTATATTCATTATTTCATATCAATTCTATTTTCCATTCAATTGATTCACAATTGTAATTCACATTAATTATAATTCAACTCTTATAATTCTTTTGCTTATACAATTATTCTTTAATTTAGATTATTCAAACAACTAAACAATCAACTTATATACACTAATAATTTTGAAAAATTATTCCTTTACATACAAAATATACTTAAGGTAAAATTATTTCATTTACCCAATTTCTAAATCAATACTGTGCCGAATTGTTCTATTCAAGTGTTTAGAAACCCCTTCGGCATAGTCTTGCGGACCACGCTGACGAAAGTTCATATGCCACTCAATAAACCAATCATCACAATATAAAACAATTTTTATTCACTAACAAATACGCTCTCATAGCTATTATTACACTCAAACTCATTCTAGAGTACTACTGACTCTATCTCTAATGAGTAATACCCTACAGAACCATGGTTGTCGCTTAACCATCAGCTCTGATACCAAATGTAACGCCCCGAAAATTTTCGACTTTCGAAAATTCAACATCGACACTCACTTTATCGACTGCCGAGAAATCAAAGGCCGAAAACCGAGATGTTATGGGTTTTAAAAAGAAAAGAAAAGAAAGAAGAGAGAAAAAGAAGATAAGAAGATAGAATAGAGAAAAATAGAGGGAAAAGAAGATAGACAATTTTTTTTTTTGAAAACAGAGAATTAGAAAAACAGAAGATAGAAATTTTTTAAAAATAGAACGGAACAGAAAACAACAGAACAACATCAGAATCTCACAATTCGCAGCGGAACAACATATAATAATAAATGAATAATCTTTAAACAAAGGACTATATCAGTTATTACATTATCATCATATTACATCACATCATATCATCAGAGTGTACAACAACAACAACAACAAACAGTGTAGCGGAACAAGAAATACTATGTAAGTAATACGCCATGCGATCCAGCTTGCCTCCAGCAACTCCAGAATATCCAGAATATCCTGATAAACCTAACTCTTAACTGCCCGTGTGGAAATTGGTGGGCACCCAGAGTTTAGGAAGGAAAACAATAAACTCCAAGTCAGTCATGTGACTGGTGTGAGAACTCAAAACAGTTTATTTATCTTTGAAAACAAAATAGAGGAATATTTTTTTTAAATCAATTCGCAATGCTTTTAAAAATGAGACTATCATAAGACCTCCTGCCACACACACAATGCAAACGCAGATTTGGAGAAGATTTCTCCTTATGATAGTCAAACATGTTTGATACGCATTTAAAAAGAGCATTTGATATTATTATTAGTGCATAGTGTAGGAAAAATTCATTTCGAAAGTAGAATATAAATCTTAGCCAGCATAGGTACCATTATATTATGCCTACTATAGCTACCTCCTGAGGAAGTAGGTTCTACAACTAAAACCGTACAAATCACGTATTGTTTCTTTGGATTTCCAACGAATGATCAGGCCAAGGAACTTCCCATTGCCACATGAGAATGCCTCTGGATGGACATCCCCGAGAACCAAACCGGATCTCTACCAACACAAGGCCGGGTTACTCCTAACTGAGTAACAACTGACCGAATATGCCATCCCCCGGTCCTTTGGGACCTTTTTCAACCGAGCGCTCGTAATCAATTCACACAATCATAAAGTGTTTTCAACATGAGTAAGTATCTGGGCTCCATACCATGATACCACCCTTTTCCAGAAGGAAATGGACATATCCTAAAGGGCGCTACCCCTCATAACCTTGCCGCATCTTTCCTGTTTTGACCATTCACGGGGTGTGAGGCTCGACGAAGTCACGTCCACAAAAACATACTTTATACAAAAGCCATGCTTTGGGTCAACAAATGATCAACACAATGATCACTAAGATAGACGATCAAATAAATGATCCTATCATGAATAATCAACACAATGATCATTTCAGCATCACTCAGCATGTCACATTACCAATTTGGGAATATATCGCTGATAACTTCAACTATATAACCTTTGAGCACGTACGTCTCAGAGAAGGGTGTTAAGCAAAGAATAAATTCTCTATAGCTACTATCCAAACAGTGGTGACCACCATAAGTGAATAGCAAAGAATAAATTTTCGGGGCGTTACAGTTATGAAATGTTTTCCATTAAAAGAAGAAAAAAAGATATTTGAGAATAAATATTTTAAAATGATTTTATATGAAAGTGGTTTGTATAAAAGAATGGTTTTATAAAAGTGTTTTATAAAAGAGAAAGAATTTCAAGGACTAAACCCGATGGTTTTAAGATGATATTTTAAATGGATTTGAAAATGGAAAATATTAGAGATTAAAAGTATCTGTGATTATTAGTGTAAATGATTTTTCTACTTCGGGATATAAAATGATTTGTTATGTTACCAAAGATTTGGGTAAACCATAACTAAAAATGTGGGCAATGCAGATGCAGATGTTCTGTAGCCTCAGTATAGCCCGCTCTCGTTGTAGAGGGATATGCATATCTATATTTATTTTCAGAAGGCTAGGAACCAATTGCCTTGCTATGGCTAGAAACCTACCGATCAGGTAGCATATAGTTTTGTATGCTTGTATATGATATTGTTTCAAAAGGTGGTTTGTTTTCGGATCCTGAAGTAAAGGACTAGTTTGAATATTAAAGATACATACATACATACATACATACATACATACATACATACATACATACATACATACATACATACATACACACACACACACACACACACACACACATATATATATATATGTACGTATGAATGTATATTGAAATAAGAATTCGGCAATAAAGTCCAAAGAGATCATTTCTGCAAAGTTAATTAGATTTTAAATCTAAAATTGAAGATTAAGCCCAAGTGGGTAGTTTTGGAAATTGCGTATTGTTTGTGCATCGTAGGCTTCATGAGTTCTGTTTACGATAGGAGAATTATGTTGGCTTGATCCCGTATCTAATTGGGTACCCAATTAGATAAGGGTATGTAGGCGGTCACAAGTGGTAGTGATGCAGCCCCAATAATAACATAACATTTTTCTATTTATTATTTTCTATATATCGTGTATCGATGTACTTTTCCTGCTTACTATTTTATCCCATATTTGACATGTTTATTGAGTTAGTAAGAATGACCAGCTGTCTCTCTCATCAGAGTTGTGCAACGGTAGATTTATTTGTTTTGGTATGTATTAAAGCATACCTAGTAGATTAAATTGATTACACTAATAAGTTGTATAATTGAAATTGTATTCTATACATTTTGTAGTGTTGAATATTTATCAAATATTGTGTATTAAGTTGGTAGTTTTCATGCGTAGTTTTAGAACGGACAGATTTTCGGTGATTCTGACAGGTCCGAAAATTCGTGTCGTCACACGTTCCATAGCTATTGTTATCAACATATAAACCAAATTTTCTCTCTACTATCAAGTCTAAGAGCTAATTATTCTGCTATTGATCTGTTTAAGACATGTTTTTGTGCTTTGAACGTTGTTGGTTTTGATAAATCTATGTTTATGTTTTTTGCAAATTGGAGGTGCAAATGCTGTTGATTTTTTAAAGGACAAACCTCATGATCATTTGGCTAATTTGTTTTTCTAGGCAAATGTTATGGTAAATATAGTTTCAATGTTGCTGAGAGTGTGGCAAGAAGGATCGATGTTTAGAATTGGAATAGTCTCGTATCGTTAAATAACTTAGATAAGTACCATACAATTATGGGCTGATAGACGTGCAACATTGGGGGTTCCTTTTGTTATAACAAAGTTTGTGTCAACTCATATGCATATATCACGTGTTGGAGATGATGAGCTTGGTCAGACTGTTGTTACACAACATGAGGTTTAGCTGAAAGGGCTTTACCTGTTACTTTTTATTTAAATGGAGTTTGTGTCAGAATTATGGAGCAACCAGCTTATTTTCAAAATAGGTAGAATAAATATGGTGTGTGCAATCCTGCTACGTAGGCGTGAAATCCAATGTTGTTTTTTCATAGACCATGATTTGTCTGCTTTTTAGGTTCTTTTTTTGGTCAGAGTCTTTCGCTTTTTGAATCTTCCACTTTACTTTTTCTTCTTGTTTTTTTGTACTTTTGATCTCTTTTTTTTCTTTTATCTTTCATTATCTATTACATTTCCTTTTTCAGCTTTCGAAGTTATTTTTTAGTTTGAAGACTTTTCATTTTTCCATTTTTGAGTTCTTGTTGCTTTTTTCAACTCATTTTCAATGTCTTCGACGTGGCTTTTGAAAAAGTGACATAAATTTCATGCTTAATTATTCTTTTATTAATTCCTTTTTTTTTATATTTCCTCATTTTTCTCAAACGTTTTCCCTCGTTTTGCTCAAAGAATTTTTTTTTCCAATAAGTTTTTTCCATGTGGTTGAATATTTTTGAAGCCATGTACCTAAGTCATATGAATAAGGTAAATAATGTATGGAATGCTCCTATATAGTAACATTTTTTAACTTAGAATAAGCTGGTACAAAATATTGATTAGTTATTACGTTTATTTTTAGCCTGGAACTAATTTTTTTTAACACTTATTAGTAGTGAAAAATGAAATCAGTATGCAATCATTAATTAGCATGGTATATATTTTACACGTTTTGATACTAGATGATAACATTTTATAATTTAAGACTAGTAGATGAAAAATTATAATGTTGATATCGTGTTGAATGTAATCATTTACATTGGATAATGCATTGTATAGTAGAACAATCTTGCAGCGTTTTGCATTTAACAAAATATTTATGCAAAATGATCTTTGATTATGACGTCGTTCACTAGCATAATATAAAAAATCTATTTGTTTTATATAGTGTTTGTGATTGCTACTAAATGATATCATTTTACACTTGAAAAGTTTTAGATGAAAACAATACTATGTGTTTTGCTATCACATAATATCGTTTTGTATTTAACAAAAGCAATGGTGCAAAATGACTTTTGTTAATGACAACAGTTGCTACGTGCAAAATTTTGCATATGAATTATCATGCAGGTATTAGTTTACAATTAAAATTTACATATGAATAACATACAAATTTTTCTATTCATGATATTACGATTCATATGAATAATGTCTCATGAATAATGGCTTTGTGTGGTTTGCCCCCACACAACAACAATTTACAACTACTCAATGGTTAAAACATATTGTTTATCTGTTACACTTTGGACTTTTCTTAATAGTTGAAATTCAATCTTAAAAAAATGTCATGTAAGCTTTTCTACACATTATATACTATATTTGAAAGATAAAACATATTAGCATTTTCTTAAATGCTACCATGTAGTAATAATGTATTTCATGTTATAATGTTTTATGTTATGATATAGTATGTGCAGTTGTAAGAAATATAAATTTCGTACCTCATTCTTTTCTACTCTTTTCAAAAACCGTTCGACTATTATGTTCTTCAAAAATTTCAAATCCCTCTTATGGAAACCTTGTCATGCATTGCTCTTTGTTTTATGAGTTTCATCCTTTCACAAATGCAATACCATAACAAATTAAAAAAATTATCATTAGTCATGATAGTATATTGTAATTTGTGTTAACATTAGTAAAAATATGGATATTTCCAATGGGAAGGATTGAACATCCAGGCTGTTGCGTGGTTTATCCGTGAATTTTTTTCAACTTATTTTAAATGAACATTCAATTTTCCATGGCCATGAAAAAATGTTCATCTTTTCCAAGTCTAGTAAATACTGCACAAACCCTCATCTCAATTCATGTTGGTTGTTTGGGAAAAAAATGATACACGCATCATCATTATCAAAAGAATTGGATAATGTTCTCCATTTTCGTTCTCCTTTCTCCTCAACATTCTATTTATTCTTTCTTTTATGATGAAATGCTGAACATATTGACGGCCATCAAAATATTTTTTCGTGAACTTTTTACACTCTTGTGGTATCGTTTCCCTTGTCCTTGTTGTCAATGCTTGAATGTTTGCATCTTTTAATTGTATTCCAAACATCAAGCTTATGTTCTTAGCATCTACAATTATTTTAGCTTGTCCAAAACTGAAACTTCATTTTTTGGATTGTCGTAATTAATTATTTCATCTAAGTTCTATATGTTCATTTTCATTCTTGAAAACTACTTGTTTATTATGTTGCTGTTGTAAAAAACTCAAAAGAAATTGTAGAGTAGTCCTCTCCTCAGAAATAACTACTGGTTCTCTATCAGAGCTCCACTTTCTTTTATAGGATCTATAGTTTTTAGAATAGCTTTCATATTGCTTTTTATAGTATCCTTGAGGTTATTACTGTTGGTCAAAAACTGCCTCTTCTACAAAGTCTTTAGCATAATCATCCTTTAAAGTATAATTTTAAATTAGGTATCACCTAGTAGCATTTTATTATGTCAGGAGGGCCAATGCTTTGACTACTACCATACAGTGGCATTTTATTATATTGACATGGCTAATGCAAACTGTATTTTAGTAATGATAGTGGTTGCTTGGAAATAATAAATGATTAACCTATTAAATGCATATATGTGTTTGCTACTAAATAGTATCGTTTTTGACCTAAAAAATTGTGTGAAATATGATATTACGTAAATTGCTATCACATGGTAGCATTTTACATTTAAACAAAGTATAACTGCAAAATAATTTTTAATCGGGACTTTTTATTTGTTTGCTAGTATAAGATGTCATTTTGAAAATTGAAAGTGCTAATGAGAAATGATAATAAGTGCATATATATCACATAGTAGCATTTTTCATTTTTTCAATGCAAAATGATCTTTGATCATGACATTGTTCACTAGCATATTATTAAAAATTATATGTTAGAGATGATGTTTGTGTTTGCTACTCTATGATATCACTTTGACATTGAAAAGTGTCACATGAAAAACAGTACTAGGTAAACTGCTAACATATAGTAGTGTTTTACATTTCAACAAAGTATTTATGCGAAATGATCTTTGATCATGAGGTTGGTCACTAGCATATTATTAAAATCTTATGTGTTATATATCACATGTATGTTTGCTACAACTTGATATCACTTTTAAACATGAAAAGTATTAAATGAAAATGGATACCATGCGTATTGATACCACATGGTAATATGTTTGCATTTAACAAAGTAAAACGATGTTCGATCATGACATTTGTCACCAGCGTACTAATAAAAATTTAAGTGTTATATACCATGTTTTTGTTTGCTACTACAAGCTTTCATTCTGTACTTGGAAAATTATCAATGAAAAATGATATTTGTGTATAAATACCACATAGTAGCATTTTTCATTTAACAAAAGTATTTATGCAAAATGATACTCGATCACGGCTATTAAGATTATCCCAAGGATTCCTACCAGTATAAGAAAATGGTTTATTGATGGCATGGAAGGATTGCGTTAAAGCATCACTTGCAGTCACTAGCTGTTTAGTAGATGTTGATATAAAAACTATAGCTCACTAAAATGCAATGGAGTAAAATCACTAGTTGGCGCGTATAATTTTATTCTCCAGGTCATATTTCAATCTCTACCCCGATTATCCCATTACACACTTCACTCCCAAATCTAAATTAATCGTCAATCGCCATTCCTCAACCTCGCCACTCGTCATTCCTCAACTTCCTCAACCTTGCCGCTACTCTGATTCGTCAACTTCCTCAACCTCGCCGCTGCTCCGATTCATCAACTTCCTCAAGCTCGCCGCTGCTCCGATTCGTCGACTTCTCAACCTCGCCGCATCTCCGATTCGTCAACTTCTCAACCTCGGCTGCTTCGATCCCTCAACCTTGCCGTGAACTTTGATCATTTTCAACCTTGTTGTGAACTTGCTCTATTTTGTTCTATATCTTTAATCAAAGCAGAGGATCCCTACAGATTTTTCTGTTGGGTTGTTACATTTAGTGAAATCTCCCTTCTTGGTGTAAGCAGCAGGTAAGCTTTTTACACCTTATATACATAGTCTAAGAATGCAATGTTTACTGTCATCCATAATGGTATATTCATGTTGCTTACGTTTTAATTTTATAGGGGATATTGATCAATGTACAATTTCCTGGTCCTGACATCTACTCAGTCACTAATGACAACCATATAATCAATGTCCATAATAATTTGACAGAGCCATTTCTACCCTCATGGTAAATATCTTATCTCATTTCTTGGCTTCTAAATCTTTGTTATTGTCATGGATATTGATTCAAATGATATATAAACCGGTTACAATTCTTATAACTAGAAAAACTAAATTAGTGTTCTATGTCAAATGTTATCTTCGCCTTGAAGCATTTTCAATACAAATGATAAAAGTGTTTATAGAAATTTGTTGTGGGCTCTAGTGCAAGTTGCCACAAGTGACATGGTTAATTATGGGTTCTATTAAAGATGTGATACATAATAAACGGGTTCTCTTTTTACAAAGTGACATCTCCTTTAAGATCTTTTAATTATTTAGATTCTTTGGTCACTTCTAGTCTAAAGCATGGTATAAAGGCTAAAGATATTGGACCCATCTCATTAATTTATTGTGCATATATTAATTTATTAGCTGCATATTTTTGTCAACTTTGCCGCGAGATTTTGATTCTCTGGGAACATGGCCACTGAGCTTTGATGTAATGGATACCAATCTCATGTAAAGATACATTTATTATTTCCATTATCAAATATATTTAGTATTTCATTTTTTGAAACCACTATTTTTTAGTTTGAGTGAAAACGAAAAAAGAAGAGGGAAGCGAAATGTGAGTTTGACCGTGAATGAAAAAGTCCGCATCAGTTGCCCTAAGGAAAAATAGACACATGACACAAATGTGATTGAAATTGCATATTATTTTTGGCGGCCGTTTATATAATTTTGTTAGGTCAATCCTAAGAATGACAAAGAGGCGGGTATAGGGTCTAAACCCTGATCCGCCACTATTTTAACCCTTCGAGACCCGCCCTATAGAATCATCGGGTCGGATTGACTCATGACCCCTTTTTGAGAGCTTCAGATCTTGGGTCAGGTTAAGGCTTGGCTGGCCCGTCTCAACCCGACCTGCACTACTAAGATCACAAAAGTTCGCTTCTTTACTATAATGATGATTTATCAATCTTTTTATATTATTAAGTTATAATGATTGTAACATGAATATATAATCTTTCATCAATAAGTTATAGGAATTTTATAGTATTAAGTTGCATCGCCAATAATTATAGAATAACATGTGTGTTTTTTTTAACTATTATTACCTCATTTTAATTATCTTCCACAAACACATTATTATTTATATTATTGTATCATTAAATGATAGTCTCTTTTGCAAAATAAATAAATTAATACATGTACATTATTATATAATTTTGGATGAATATATAGAGCCCCACTGAATCTCGGGATGATGCGGGTCTAGCTTGATCTGTACGGATTTCGATTTTGGGGGAAAAATCCAAGACCATACTTGCTCCATGAGACGGGGTTTAAGAATCCTAAACAGGCCCGGAGTACTTAAAACCCGTCCCAAACTACCTGATTGTCATTCCTAGTTGATCCCAGGGACTAAAAATAGTGTTATTTTTGTCCTTTAAACAAAATTTCATACATAGAAAACCCCTTAACTTTATATACAACAATTGAGAAAAAAATTAGAACAAATAAACAAATCAGACTAATTTTCCTAGAGTCGATTTGATTAAATTATTGAATTACACCTGTTTATAATCATTATTTTTTATAATAGCTTCACTTTTTTATTTGTTTTGTTAAACGTTTCTTAAATTACTAATTTTAATAGTTTTAAAGTCAGTTATGTAGATTAATAAAATCAATACCATACCTGAAAATCACAAAGTGTTCATTAATTATTGTTATATATTTCTTTTGAAATTAAAATTGTAGTTGTAAGCATGATACATTTTTGTTTGATTAAGTTGAAAGTGGAAGAAATTAATCAAAGTAAATTTAGTTTATTTTGTTCGGCTTTTAATTGTTTTAGAGTTAATTCACATTTTTAATACTCTAATTGTGAATGTTCAATCATGAATGATACATGATCAATGGTTCGACTAGTTGGACTAATAAAACCATAAAAGCAATCCCAACCATTGTGGCCTCCTCACGTTAATTCAAACCATGTTGACCTCATCTACCCCTAACCACAAAAAATATACGCCTCATCCATAACCAAAAACCTCATTTTAACCGCTTTTATAAAGCCGGTTAAAGTGGTCGCACGGATTGCAATCCCTATTCACACGATTTTAATCTGTGGGGTGGGAATATTAAATTCCCAACTTAGCCAGCTTTTATAAAGTCGGGTAAGCTTAGCCGACTTCATAAAAGCCGACTAAGTTGGCAACCTTACGGGTTACCAAGACAATCCCAATACGAGAAACCAACCCCTAAAGGGGACGGTCAATTTCCAACCTAGATACAGTTGGGATTGCTCTAAGAATTGTTAAGATTATATGGTAAATTTATACTTCATTTCTAACAATTTTATTTTCAACATAAATATGTTAACTTCATGATTTTTTAAGTTAAACAAAGAATGGTAAAGGATATGTCAAGAAACAAGCATTCGCTCCCAGTTTATATTTTTGAGCCTTTTTTATACTATTTTGGTTGGGATTTAACATTTTTTAATGCTCAAATCCAGCCTTTTTCGATTTTAAACTGGTTTTCTTTTAATTGCAGTCCAATCTCTTTTGATTTGGATTTCAAACTAATGATTAATTTTCTACTTACCTTACTTTTTTAATTCCCTTCTCCCCTTTGAACTTCTTCAAACCCTAATTTGCTGTGGTCGGGATCTTTAAATCACCAACCTGTAAGCAGGCCTGGCCCTGGCCCAAGGCCATAAAGGCGGTGGCCTAGGGCCTCCGATTTTCGGGGGCCTCAATCTTTGATTTATATATGATATATGATAAGATATTCACAATATTTATGTGGAGTAATATTGCTCAGTGGTAAAAGTGTTCCACTTCCACCTTGAGCACCTGGGTTCAACTCATGTACCTAACATTTTCAGGGTCTTGCATTTTTTTCACTTTATTACTTCCTTCTAAGCCTTGGCCTTCTAAGTTGTCAGCGCCGACCCTGCCTGTAAGCTCTCTAATTTGCATATAGTTCTTGAATATTCATTTTTAATTTCATTCAAAATGATTAATTTGATACTAAAAAAACTGCATTGCACCACTTATCTTCTAACATAATATTGTACTTTGATCCTACCTATTTCCCTATTTCTCCACAACCCATCACAACGATCTAGGGGTAACTTCTTCATTTACAGCTTCATACATGATATCAGTTCATGCTGTTTATCTCCTTAATCTTTCGTATTAACTTCTGTGTAAATCCAACGAAAAAAGGCCTAAAATTCTGATTCATTGATTCAACTACTAAAAATGTATGAGTTTATAGATGTACAAATTGCAAAAATCGTTATAAAGTACCCCTAACTTCTGGTAATGAATTTGAGAAAAAACCATAAAATCAAAGATTGATTATTTCCAATCTGTTGGCTACTCTAACCCTAATAACGCTACTATTTTCATGTCCTCGTATTTTACATTGAAGTGTTGAGAATAAAGTTAAACAAAATTTTGAGTTACTTATTTCAGTTGTTGGAAATGCTAAAAAAGTTGCTGTTGCCGCTAGGCAGAAGAATATATTGCTTGATGGTAATCTTGAACAAAATTTTGTACCCATAAGAATATATTGCTTGATGGTAATCTTGAACAAAATTTTGTACCCACGGTGCATGTTTTGTGGTCACATGTCCTGTTATTCTAAGTTTCTTCTAGGGCTAGTAATTAGAACAAAATCCACAAACCCGAACGGAACCAAAATTAGAAATAAAGAGTATTTTGATGGATGAATTCTTTTATTGCTTTATTGAATGAATGATACAATGCAAATAACTTGTATTTATATTGTACAGTATCGGCTTGATACTTGACTCGGTCTAAATGTACAATTGGAATTGTAAGACAATAATATTGCCCATTTATACATAAAATATAAATCATCTTTTAGAAGCCGTGTACTTCATTTCTCTTATTTTCCCCTTTCAAAACAATCTAGGGTTTGCTCTCATTCCCCCAAATCTTCAACCCTTGCCGCCGAGAGTTTTAATGGCTTTAAAATGCTAAAATCTGAAAGTAAACAACAAGGCTAGCTTTTACTTAGGATCGTGTAATATGGAATATAATTAAATCTAAATGCGGAAACAGATGATAATAGCAAAGTAAATGAAAATAAGTAAAATAAAAACAATCACACCAGGAATTTTTATACTGGTTCGAACTTCCCGTTCTACGTCCAGTCTTAGACTCCTTCTGAAGTTTCAACTACAACAACCCTCACTTAACCTGAAGGAACAGGTTTACACTGCCTGAGCAACTGAACAGGACTTCGCCCGCCTAAGCAACCGAATAGGACTTCACTACAAATAACAAACGTATTTGACTGTAATGTGTTCTTAAATAACACTGATAAGTCAATTTAGTACAATCTTCCTATAATCTTCTCCTTAATGATATTCCTATAATCTTCTCTTTAATGATATATAGTGATATGCTTTGATAAATGTGGAAGATAAAGTGATCAAAGATCAAAGTATGTAAGTAATTTGAGTGCAATTTGAAAGTTTGAGAATAGATGAGAATTCAAGAGTGCTAAAAGTAAATTCAGTTAGTTGTTTGTTGAATTCTGTAATCTATTTATAGTATATAAAAAGTTGCATCTTTAAATGAAAATTTATTTTGAAAAGAACGGATGCAACTGTTGATTTAAAAAATGTTTCTCTTGGTGAAGAGAAGTGTCTTTTCAAAAAAAATAGCAGTTGGAGATATTCAGACGTCTGAATAAAAAATCCAGACTTCTGAATTAGATTGAAGTGCAAACAGCAAAGAAATAGTTCATTTCCAACCTTATTCAGACGTCTGAATATTGTGAAAACAATATTTATATTTTAGCACTCAGACGTCTGAATGTAAGGTTTCAGGCGTCTGAGTTTGCTCTTTTGTGCATGTTTTAGCATATGTGTGCATGTGTGTATATATGTTTATATATATATCATTTAAGGAGAGATTTTAACAATATTTCTAAGTAAAGTACAGACTCTAGACACACAATATACAGCTTTAAATATCAGTAGATGAATCTGCAATAAATCTCCGGCAAAGATGGTTAGTATACATAACATTTTATATAGGTTGTTATAATCAAAATCGAGATTCTAACATTCTCCCCCTTTTTGATGATGTCAACTATATAAAATTAATAAACTAGTAAAGTATTATTACTCCCCCATCAATATGCACAATTTAAATTCTCCCCCTTTTTCATCGACAAAAAGAAAGAACATGAATGATAATAGATAATTCATTTCATTATGGCAAACAAAGTAGTAGATAGTAATACATAAAGAGATAGTGTGTTAGAAATTTCTTATACAACTAGACAATAAAGATAACAAGCAAAATATAAGAAAATTTCTCATACAACTGGACTAAGATAATTAAAATTGGCTTGAAAGAGATGGATCATCGTGATTAGAACTTAAGCTTGAGGAAGACCATTCAAATGGAGACGGATTGTAAGCTTGAGTGGATGAATAACCGAAACAAGAAATTCGATCCCATATTTTATTGAGAAAGCCTTTGATAGAGTTGAATTTTCTTTCCGTCTTCTTCTCAAGTGCCTTTATGTCCCGATGAATCTTTGATTGATTTCAGGAGAGAGTGATGACGGCTTGCCTTGTAGAAGTATCCGGGCCAAATTCTTGGATGGTGTTATCGTCCTCCACTTCTTCTTCGTGTTGAGTATGAGAAGAAGAAGCAATACTAGTGTCTCGAGGTTGAGGAACACCTTGTTGAATATTTTGCGACAATTGGTGGAAGGAAATAATTTGTTGATAAGGAGGCCATATAGGAAGACCCATCAACCCTAAAGTTTTAGCGCCTAACTCACTAATACTTGTAAAATCGAAGTCAAGCATCGGTACACCAATATTTAGGAGAATGCGCATAATATAGGCACCATGATGAATGGTTCTATACTTCCTTTAGATTGTGATGTCTTGGAATTCATCCAAAATAATTTTCCCCCAGTTCACTTGTTAATTGGAGTAGATAAAATAAAGTGCTTGACTTTTTCATAACTACCCGTCCTTGGTTGAAGAGAATGAATAAAATCACGGTGAATTAGCCTAGCTTGTGGCCTTAAGAAGATAGATTTTAAATTGCCCAACTTTATAAGTTGATCGGATAAAAATTGATGTGAAATTTCATCCCGATGTTCAATATCAACTTCAATTTCATTAATATCAATTCCTTGATAAGGGCAATTTAAAATATGACCTAGTCGTTGTAAAGGTAAGAAGATTCTTACGCCACAAACTAACGATCAAACACAATCTTGACGGTTTTAAGGATTTTGATGATCTAAATTTAAGTTTGTAAGAAAAAGTTTAATCATAAGACGATTAATCTTAACATTGTTAGGAGTATACCCAATCAAGCTGTCGAAATGAAATTGCTCCGCTAACTTTCTAATATGATAAGCTGTGAAATACGAAAATTTCATGAGTGCTCCTTTGAAGATGTTGGAATTCTTCATAGTATTAAATCAAGAAACAACAACATCGTTCCATAGCCATTGCCGGATTTGGTCTTCGGATGGTCCGTAAGCTGATGCTCTAGTTCTCTTTGATCATGGTGCCATTGAAGACTTGAAGGAAGGTTAAAAGCTTTGAGGAAGATAAAAATGGGGGCTAGGGTTCTGAAGTATGATGGAAAGAAGTGAAAAACGTATTATATAGAGGGTGAAAAGGCAGGGGTAAAAAGGTAAAAAAAATAAGAATAGTGTAAAAAAAATATGCTCAAAAGAGATTCAGCCGTCTGAATCATTAGATTCAGACGTCTGAAGTAAGTTGAATTGCAACCCACAAGGAATTAGTTCAAAAATGGTCTAATTCAGACGTCTGTTATTTTTGATTCAGACATGTGAATCTGGGGTAAAAAATTTCTTTATGAAGATTCAGACCTCTGTTTATTCTAATTGAGACGTCTGAATTATGTACAGAGGCACATATAGTCCTTTTTGAGAATAAAAACAATATATATTATTGAATAATTTTTAAATATAACAAATTTTAGAATAAACAAAATCAAATTATATTATATAAACAACAAGAGATGATTAAATAGATTTTGAAGAAGAGGATGGAGTATGGTATGATTCTTCTTCAACTTTGGTGTTCTCTACAAATGGTTGAAGTGGAGACCATCTGTTACCACGTTCCCAAGAATTTGGAGTTGTCGGTGGACGTTGTGGTGATGGTTCCCAAGGATTGTGACGACTTGGAGAACGAGCTGAAGACGGTTGATGAACATTATCTTTTGATGAAGAGCCACAGAACTTTGATGCTACTTGTTCCAGAAAGCTAAGCCGTTTGGTATTAACTTTTTGCTCATAGTATAATTCATGTTGTAAGTCTAATATTTCTTTCTGATAGTGATGAATATCATCGATTTTTTCTTTTGTGGATGGTGATCCAAAAAAAAGAGACCGTCCTGTTCTTTTAGATGATGGAGTATATCCGGTATGAGTTGAGGGTGGAACAATTGGAACCGGTTCATATATTGGAGTAGGAGTTGGTAGATTTTCCAATTCCGAGGAAGGAGAGGTGTAAGATAGCTTAGATGGCTCAAAGTTATTTTGAGAAATGATTGAACAGAAATTTTTGTAAGTTTAAAAGAGAGTTGAGTAAATTCTTGGTGAAAAAAATTAAGAAATGCAGGTAATATATAGGTAGAAACTAGTTAAATTTAGAAAGGATAATGTATGGTTAAAAGAAAAATGACCATACGAAAAAGAGAAGAGAATGGAAGGTACATAAGAGTTCAATAATAACCTCATATTTCAAAAAGCAATAGATAGTGAAGTGGTAGTGTAGAGGACTACCAAGTATGAGGTCTTGAGTTCGAGTGTTAGACGGCACCCTTTTTTTTAATATTATTATTTTCTTTTGAAAGAAGCTATGAATTTAAAATAATATATATATATATATATATATATATATATATATATTGAAAATTCGAACTTATAAATCTTTAAAAGAGACGATTACGAGTTCTTGTCTTAAATTGATGAAAGTATTTTCATTTAGTGGTTTTGTAAAGATATTTACCAATTATTTGTCAGAGGATACAAATTCTATATTTATTAAATCTTTTTCAATATTATCATGAAGAAAATGATGACGAATGTCAATATGTTTTGTTCCAGAATAATTTATAGAATTTTTAGATAAATTTATAGTACTAGAATTATCACAATAAATAGTTGATTTACTTAAATTAAAACCAAAATCTTGTAATGTTTGTTGCAATAGATACCTGGAGCACATGCCAAAGCTGCAGAAATATGCTCTGCTTCACATATCGATAATGAAACACAATTATGTTTCTTACTAAACCAAGATACAAGAGATCGTCCAATAAAGTGACAAGTCCAACTTGTGCCTTTTCTATCTGTCCGGCTTCCTCCAAAATCAGCATCATTATATGACACTAATTCAAAAGGACATTCCTTTGGATAGAATAGTCCAAAGTCCTTGGTTTTATTAAGATATCGTAGTATGCGTTTCACTGCTCGTAAAGTGTGATTCTTTGGGATCTGCTTGAAATCATGCACACAAGCAAACATTCATCATTATGTCAGGTCTACTAGTTGTTAAATATAGTAACGATCCAATCATACTTCGATATAATTTTTGGTCAATACTTTTACCACTTTCATCTTTATCAAGATGTATGGTTGTACTCATAGGAGTTGGTTTGGTAGAAGTATTTTCCATACCAAAGCATTTAATTAGATTGTTACAATATTTTTCTTGATTTATAAAAGCACCATTTTCTAATTGTTTTATTTGTAAGCCAAGAAAATAATTTAACTCACCCATATATGACATTTCAAATTCTCGAGTCATTAAATTAGAAAAATCTTGACATAATTTTTCGTTTGTAGATCCAAAAATAATATCATCAACATATATTTGAACAATTAAAGTATCCTGCTTATTTCTTTCAATAAAAAGAGTTTGATCAATCTTCCCTATTTCAAAACTAGAATCTATTAAATATCTTTTAAGACGATCGTACTAATCACGGGGTGCTTGTTTCAAACCGTGTAAGGCATTTTTAAGTTTATAGACATGGTCAGGAAATTGTTCGTGTACAAATAAGGGAGGTTGTTCAACATAAACTTTTTCTTTTATAAAACCCTTTAAGAAATCACTTTTAACATCCATTTGATATAATTTAAATTTATGAAAACATGCATATGCTAATAAGATTCGTATTGCTTCTAGTCTACCGATTGGAGCAAACATTTCTTCATAGTCAATTCCTTTTTCTTTATTATATCCTTGAGCAACTAATAGAGCTTTATTTCTAGTGATATTTCCTTGTTCATCTGCTTTATTTTTGAAGACACATTTTGTACCAATAACTGATTGATCAATAGGCCGTGGAACTAAATCCCAAACGTCATTTCTTTCGAATTGGTTTATCTCTTCTTGCATAGCGATTAACCAATTTTCATCGGTAGATGCTTCTTTAATATTTTTAGGTTCAATATTAGAGAGGAAAGCTACATGACCCATTTGATTTAATTGACTTATTGTTCTAATAGATGAATTAAGTTCTCCAATTACATTATTAGAAGGACGATCCCTTAATAATCTAGGTGGAGATCTTCTTTCATTGTTATTGTTAGCCATGTTTTCACTATTTTCAAAATTTCAAATTTCTGTGTTTGTGATATTATCGCGAATTCTTCACCATCTCTTATACTTAGGATTTGTTTAAAATTTTCATCGAAAGATACATGAAGTGTTTCTTCGATGATATTTGTTCTTTTATCATAAATTCGATAAGCTTTGCTTCGATTCGAATATCCTAAAAAGATTCCTTCATCGTATTTTGGATCGAATTTACCAAGTTGATCTTTGTGTTTAAAAACAAAATATTTTGAACCTAAAACTTTAAAATAAGAAATATTTGGTTTTCATCCATTAAGAAGTTCATAAGGAGTATTCTTAGTTAATGGTCGAATAGAAACACAATTTAAAACATAACAAGCTGTTGCAACTGCTTCAGCCCAGAAATGTTTTGGTAACGTACTTCCATTTAACAAAGTCCTAGCATATTCTTGTAAGGTTCTATATTTACATTCTACAACTCCATTTTGTTGTGGAGTTATAAGAAACGAAAAATTATGGAATATTCCCTTTTTCTTACAAAAATGTTCAAAGGCTTCGTTTTCGAATTCACCTCCATGGTCACTTCTTATGTTTTTGATTTTCAAACCTTTAAAATTTTGAATTCTTTTGACAAAAGTTTTGAAATTGTCAAAGGTATCACTTTTATTTTTCATAAATACAGTCCAAGTATATCTAGAAAAATCATCAACAATTACAAACACATATCTACTATGATTAATGGATTGTACTTGTGTTGGTCCAAATAAATCCATATGTAGTAATTCAAGTGGTTGTAAAGTTGAGATAATATTTTTAGATTTAAAAGATGATTTAGTTAATTTTCATAATTGACATGCATCACAAATATGATCAATTTTAAAATCTATTTTTGGTAGACCTTTTACTAAATCATTTTTAGAAAGCTGTTTATAGCTTTGAAATTAATATGACAGAATTGTTTGTGCCATAACCAAGGATCATTTTCTTTGGATTTTAAACACATATCTGAATTATGATTTATTTTCATATTCAGAACATAGATATTTCTGCTCTATTTACTTCAAAGATAAGATTTTGATTTTGATCAAAAATACTACTTTTGTTTTTAGAAAAAGTGATTTTGAATCCTTTGTCACACAATTGGTTGATACTAAGGCCCCGTTTGGCAACTCAAAGCAAAAGTGCTTATGCTAATATGATAAGTGCTTATACTTTTATAAAGTCAAAAGGTCAAGAAGTTCGTTTGGTACAATAACAACTTATAAGTCAAAAAGATATAAAGTCGATATGGATAGAAGTATATTTTCATAATAGATTTTTGGCATTTATGTTAGAATCTTAAAACAAAGTATAAATGAAAAATGAATCAAAACACAACACAAGTACTTGCTTGTTGTTCGCACATACACAAAGCAACTACGATCTATTATAAGTTACAAAATCAAACAACAAACCATACATAGATGCATGTTGATCTTTTACACAAATTTCAAGCATTATAATAGAAACATTGAAAATTTCTAAAAGAATACAGAATCTAAAATGGCAAATCATAAAACACCGCCATACTTCGACGGATTTGTTCCCTTTGGTTGTTGAAATCTTGTCTTGCTCCTTGAGTTGAATTCATTCCAACCGAACTTTGATTAGATTTAAGATTGTTTTCTTCAGAAAAGATCAAATCATTGTTTTGAAATTCTTCAAAAATCTCATCATCTAAAGCGTGCTTCCTGATGTAGCTGTGAATTACACATGCAGCTATAGCAATATTGCGTTGTTTGCGAAGACTGTATGGTGGCATCATTTTCAAAATAGGAAAACGTGCTTTAAGAACACCAAAACAACGTTCGATGATATTCCGTAAAGATGAGTGGGCATAATTATATTGCTCTCTTGCGGATTGTGGTGTCCTGTTCACTCCTATAAAGTCACTGCGATGATATCTTTCTCCTCTGTATGGGGCTAAAAACCCAGCCATATTAGCATATCCCGAATCGACCAAGTAAAATTTCCCTATCGAACAAAAGATGCACAATTATAAACTCATAGGTAAATTTAACTTTGAGTTTATTGTTTAAGTTTATTTTGGTATAAAGAACTATAAGAGCAATTTAATTTCATGATTTTAAAATTCATACAAACATTATTGTGAAAAACAATAGTAAATAATACCTGTTGGAGGCATTGGAAACCTTTTGTTTGGATTATTAATTGTATCCATCAATACTCTTGAATCATTTGCACTACCTTCCCATCCAGCTAAGACGTATGTGAAACACATATCAAAATCGCATACGCACATTACATTTTGGGTAGGTAAACTTTTCATCCCTCGATATGGAATCTGTGCCTTTCCAGCCACTGATGCGCTAATATGCGTGCCATCAATCGCTCCAATACAATTCTAAAAGAAGAAAAAACAATTACATATATGACTATCACACATACAAAAATAAGAATAAGATTTCTTGAAAAATGTAACATGAAATTTCGATCAATTTGAACTTATGTATAAGAGACATTGATAGGAACAACAACTTTTGAGAGCAATTGGCTAAGCATGTAATAAAGTTACTATAAAAACATACCTTAAACCAAGGCCAGTTTTTATCACCTTTACTTTTCAAGTATGGATGAGCTACCGTGAAATCTGGAGGTACAATGACTTCTTTAGCAAATTTGCATAAAGCCTTTAATACATTTCCAAAGTGACGTGAAATTGTTTCCGGAGAATGTTGAAAACGATCGGAAACAACTCTATTACTATCATTATGACCAACTGTGTATAGAAATATGCACATTTGTTCTTCCACTTTGACATGTTGTGTATCATGCAACAATCCACGAGTCTTTAGAGCCTCACATAAATCTAGTAGAACATTTGTATGAATACGGAACATGTCCAAACATCTAGCCGTATGACCATTGAGTACATTAAAAATATATTCTCTTCCACTCAATGAATCATTTCTATACGGTTGTCTCGGGATTCTTGAATAATACTTCTTTCCAATATGGCTAACTATTAATTCAATAGTTTCTTGTTCGATATCACTTGATCTACTAGATTCGCTACTTGAACTCATATTCGTCAATATCCTATATGTAGAAACATATTTGACAAAGAATAATACAAATATATTGAAAATAAAATCGTAATCATGGAAAATCTAAAGTTTCAAGAACTTACTTGATCAAAAATAGGAGAAACTCCACTTGTTGCTTTTCTTTTGTGGCTTTTCTTGGGTGTCTTCAAAGTTTTGACTTGAAACTTCTGTTAATAAATCAAATAAATGAGTTCAACAATGCAAGAAAAGAACAGACTGCAATTAAAAAGAGCATTAAAGAGATAAATCAGACAGTATCTTAAATTTATGCCTGGTACATGTAGTAATGTGATATCTGTTTCATTAATTGGTCAATGCATAGAAAGAGCATGGAATATACATCAAAACTCACACTTCTATTCAATTCAACATAGAACTGTCTATTTTTATACGGTAATATGATTTGAAATGGGAAGCATAAATACACTATTCAGCAATTTTTACACAATTTGTTCACCAAAATGCAGCAGGTCCTATTTGCTATTAAAATTCAGAAGAGGAACATAACTTATTTACTGTTTTATAACACAACCTCCTCTTACTCATATTTTGCATATTGTAACCCTGTTGCTGCAGATTATAATGCAGATTCTAACTCAAGGTTTTTATTTATGATAATCCTTACTGCAACATAGCACCGCCACCTTCTTCATACGTTACTGCATAAATCAACAACTTCAACAACTTCTACACTTCACTTTTATATTAAAAATATAACAGGTGTAGCATCTATAGGGTATAGCAAATTCACTTTTATATGTTAGTTGTGCATTAGAAGTCCCATAGTTTTTCCTACAATCATGGTAATATCACTAATTATCTAGCATTGTAAAACAAAAAAACAGAGAAAATACTAACACACTATCAACAATCAAACCACATTTTTAAGTAAGCAGCAGCAAACAAAAACAAAATTACTCGGTACTGGTTTAAAACATGATAAGAAAAATTAATATTGATATTTACTCATTAGACATTGCAATGCAAATTTAAATAAACAGCAACTGAATTAACTTTTATGAAGATTGAATCTGCTCATTCTTTATTTTTGTTCCACCACATGAATCAAATTTTACTATATCAAATTTAACATCTAACTCATGATATTTAAAATCATTTTTATATAAAAAAGAATTGAAATTAGTTTATTCCAATACAAAATTACTTGGTATATAGTCTAAACTATACCCTATAGATGCTACACCAGTTATACCCTATAGATGCTACACCAGTTATAGTATTTTGCTATTCAAACTGAACATCTCTTCTTCCATAACTGACCAAAACCCCAACCCACCAACCATCAACTTACTGCCAAACATCTCACCACAAGATGCCAGTTGCATTTCAAGTTCTATTATCTGTAACAGCCTTACATCACCACCCTGCCAACCAATAACAACATCATCTCCTTCATAACTCTGTCTGCAAACAACAGCTGATGACATTCACAAAATGAAACAATACATAAGTTTTTACATATTAAAACACAACATTCTCAAACTTGTACCATTCAACGTTCACAAAATGATAACAACAACATCCCAAAATAAAATTTCATACTTTCATACTAGTTAAGTAAACATGGAGAGTTAAAATTCTAATAACTTCATATAGTTTTTCAATGTATTGCCATTTTGTCAATCTTTAAACCGATAAGATCCAATCCCTCCTTAGCTCATCGGACATGTGAACAAATGTCTCCCTCCATAATTTTTCTTGAAGCAACTGCAGAACACGGATACGTGCATGGTTATCAATGTTTAAAGCCATCTTATCAATAATTTTCATGCACTCTGAGATAGAATATTTGTTTTTCTCCTCACGCTTTCTCTTTTTCTCCTCCAATCTAGCTCTAGAAGTCTCGGCTAAAACTTTGATAGATTCATTGAAATCCATTTCATTCCTCTCTCTTTTGTCACGTTTGCTGCTCCTACTTGTGCTCCTAGATGGTAAACCACTTGTAGCATCCTCTTGTACTTCGTCATTAGGTATTTCTTCAGCAAGTGACACCGCTACAGGTAGGCTATGACGAGATGTAGAATGAGAAACATTTGGATGCAAATCAACATGATCATAACTTGAATCAAATTCATCTAAATGTGAAACTTGAAGTTTTCCTCCTGCTACTACATCGTCAAAAATAATAGCTAGCTTGTCATACTCTGGGCATCCTTCAGTTCGAAATTTCTTTATCCACTTTGACTTTGGATACCTCTGATCGATAAATAAATATTAGTTTAAAATGATATCCGGATAACTTGTTTTTGATTAAATAATAACTATCACCTTAATGTAGTCCCACCAAGCATTGTCCGCATCCACCGTACCCAACACTGAGTTCCATCCTAAGCCAGTGTTTTCAATAATCAGCTTTTTGTGATCTTTGTACTTCTCCTTCAAAGAATGCATCTTATTTTTGTATGCTTTTGGAAGATATTTTTTAGCGCATATATTATAATATTTCCTTCGAATGTCTTCCCATTCATTTTTGGAAAATGTTCCAATCACTCTATGTTTTCCGCATGCATTTACTTTTTCCACCATCAAATCTATAAAGACGCCTTCTTTTGTTTTGTCCCAATTAGCTGAGACTAGGGGTGCCGACTCATATGAAGGATTAGTACGTTGAGTAACATTATCAGAGGTCATCTACTAGGATCGTCATTGAAGTTAGATAAGATATAGTAAAATTTTGAACATTAGTATTTCACAATAATATTTCACAATCATCTAACTGTAGTATAACTAGTATTTGAAAAGATACCATATACAGCCTATATGCACTTATATAAAATATCTCAATTCACTTATATAAAGTATATCAATTCCTGTGACGAAGAAATAATGCTTCCATAATACATTGTAAATGATTAATCTGAAGTTCATAGGCGTAAAGTCTTTTTGTGATTGGTCCAATCTTTTTTTATCACATCGAAGGATTTGCTTACATTAATAAGAACTAATATACAAATGGTAGTAAGATCCATACCTTGTCAATCTAATAAATTTTCTAACTATACTTTTGAAAAGGTTAAGCAATCTAAATAGCACAACATGAACAATCAAGTATCTGATCTAGTGGTCCATAAATCTACTGTTCGGCGACAGCAATGGTAATAGCGTGTAGACCTTATTATACATGCTTCATACCGGCAATGATCATTAGCTACATATATCTGAATGTGTTCTTTTCTACTATGGAAGATGTTTCCATCTAGTTTGAAATGTATTTGTATTAAACTTCCTATTAAGAACATTGAATCGTGATTAAACATCAGTTAATATTTTTTTGCTAACCAAATTCTAACGATTCAGCAAGTAACTCTCATCTTTTGAATCAAACATTAGCAAACTCATTCAAACTGCTCTTCATACTCCCTCTACAAGCCTATTGTTTCTAGTTCTGATATTTTACCAAATAAGTTGACTAATGAAAAACTCAGTTTCCATTTGTTTCCAGTTTTGATATTTTACCAAATGAGTTTTATATAATTTTATAATATTGCCTTTACAGATGAGTAAAATTATTAACCTTTTGTATGCAATTAGCAAATGTTGAAATGAACATAGAAAGAGGGCGCACCAATTGTTTATCTTCTTATCGAAGTGTTCAGATAAATTATTAATCACTTCCGCTGTAGCAATTCTTCTTCATCTCCTACTTTTATAATCGACTCGTTTTTCTCACATGAAAATTTGTTCATCTAACGCGGCCAGAAATTTGTTCGGATAAATTTGTTCAGGTAACAAATGAACTCGAAAAAACTTCCATGCCAATGGCTACCAATGTTTCAAATCGAAATATCTATGAACCAACAAAAAATAAACGAAATCGAAGTAGATTGAGAGCATTGAGAATAAACAAGAGAAGAAAAAGAGTACCTTTGTCAAGAATATCAAGGAAAATTAGTGCGGCTCGATGAGATTGAAAATGAAAAATATCGCCCAGAAACCCTAATTGTGAAAACGCGGCCAGAAAGTCATTTCTTCTTTTGGATCGTGGAAGCCGAAAGCAAAAAAAATTAGCTTTCGAAATAAGTGGAAAAGCAACTTTTTAAAGCCTAAATATTTTCTACATCCATGTAGCTTTTTTTTATTTTGCTTCTAAAAAGCTATAAAGTTGCTTATTTCAGCCCATCCAAACAGGCCCTAAGTAAATTATGTTTTAAATTTTTGACTAGTAAAACATTTGATATAAGAGGTAAATTTGAAATACCGTTATTGCTCACATCGCCTTTGCCGATGATAAGACCTTTGGAGTTGTCTCCCAAAGTGACGGAGCCTCTATCTGAGTAAGTAATATTTGATAACATATCTTTGTCTCCTGTCATATGTTTTGAGCAACCACTGTCGAGTTTCCATTTTCCTCTTTTCTTGAGTGGGATCTACAAGAAATATGAGATAACATTGGCACCCACCTTTTTCAATAGGGTCCTAAAAGTTAAATCATAGGAAACCAAACCCAAGAGGGCTCAGTATCCCATTTAAAAATGTAATCATTATTTTTATTAACAGCTTCTAGGAAAGTGTTTATATATTTCTTCCTAATCAAACTCTTGTTTGTTTTAGGAACCCAAACTTTTATGCTTTTTGGGTAAGAATTTCTTTTTGTCTGTACAATAGTAGGATTAATATTTCTCCTAATTTTCTTTTTGGGTGAAGCTGTTGTTTTCTTAACATATCCTAATCCTTTTCTACTTGAAACAGATTGAGATCTATCAATATTTTTAGATAAAGTTTCTCTTCCTTTATTAAAGTTTGAAACATTTTTGGTGATGCTTTCTAAATTAGTTTTGAGATTAGTATTATCCAACTCTATTAATTTTACCTTAGTTTTTAGTTCATGATTTTCAGAAACAAGAGCGTCATTCTTCTCTTTTTGAGTTTCAATTGCTTAACTCAAGAGAGTGAGTTGAGAATTAATATTAGAGAATGATTCTTGTAATTTTTCAAATTCTTCTTCTAGTATTTTCTTCTCATCTTTGAGTATATCTCTTTCGAATTCTACTTTGTTATGAAGTTCACGAGTCTCCTTATGTTTTCTTTTAAGTTTTTTTAGAGTGTCAACTAGCTCTGACTTTATTTGTATCATATCATCAAAAGTAAAATCACTAACCACATTTTCATTAACTATAAAGCAAACATTAGCTTGCTCGTTTTCACTATCACTGCTGCTATCTGATGAAGAGGTATCTGAATCATCCCATGTAACAGAGAATGCTTTCTTTTTCTTATCTTTTCTGCCCTTATTGAAGTATTTTTTCTTTAGTTTTGGACATTCTTTTTGCATATGACCTTTCTTATAACAATTAAAACATTCAAGAACTGAAGATGATGGTTTGTTTTGAAAGTTCCGTTTTCCATTATTTCTGTTTTTTTTCGGAATTTCAAGAAATTCTTGAAATTTTTGGTAATAAATGCAAGATCTTCATCGTTTGAATCTTCATCTTTTTCTTCTTCGGCATGGAAAGCAATTTTCTCTTTGTCTTGCGCTTGTACTCATTTTGATTGCAAATTCACTTCATAGGACATTAGATTTCCTATTAACTCTTCAGGTTTTATGGTAGAGAGGTCATTAGCTTCTTCAATAGCCAGGACTTTTCTTTCCCATTCATCCATTAAAGAGTTTAGGATTTTTGATACAATATCAAAGTCAGTGTACTTTTCTCCTAATCCTAATAGTAAATGATAGATATCTTGAAATCTAGAGTACATATCATTGATGGATTTATCTTGTTTCATTCTAAAGTTTTGAAACTGATTTTTGAGCGAGGTCTTGCTTTGTTTGACTTTGTTAGTTCCTTCATGAGTGATTTTAAGCGTTCTCCATATTTCATAAGCAATTTGACACATGCTAACACGATTAAATTCATTTCTATCTAGTGCACAAAATAACATGTTCATAGCTTTAGCATTGGCAATAGCATCTAATTTTTTTTTGTATTTGACCATGTGGATTATTCACCAGTAGGAAGTGTGAATTCATTCTGTGTGATATTCCATGATTCAAAACTATTTGATTGCATATAGATTCTCATACGAGTAGACCAATAATTATAGTTCAAACCATTGAAAAATGGAGGTCGTGCAGTGGATTGACCTTCAATAAAACTAGTGTTAGTGAAAGTGTTAGTGGTAGTGCTGGTGTTGTTTTTCATATTAGCAAGATATCAGATAACTATGTAACTGTTACAAGATGCCTTGCTCTGATACCATTTGAAAGTAACCAATAAGGCTAGCTATTACTTAGGATCGTGTAATATGGAATATAATTAAATCTAAATACGGAAATAGATGATAATAGAAAAGTAAATGAAAATAAGTAAAATAAAAATAATCACACCAGGAATTTTTATACTGGTTCGAACTTCCCGTTCTACGTCCAGTCCTGGACTCCTTTTGGAATTTCAACTACAAAAACCCTCACTTAACCCGGAGCAACAGGTTTACACTGCCTGAGCAACCGAACAGGACTTTACCCGCCTAAGCAACCGAATAGGACTTCACTACAAATAACAAATGTATCTGATTGTAGCGTGTTCTTAAATAACACTGATAAGTCAATTTAGTACAATCTTCCTATAGTCTTCTCCTTAATGATATATAGTGATGTGCTTTGATAAATTGGAAGATAAAGTGATCAAAGATCAAAGTATGTAAGTAATTTGAGTGCAATTTGAAAGTTTGAGAATAGATGAGAATTCGAGAGTGCTAAAAGTAAATTTAGTTAGTTGTTTGTTGAATTCTGCAATCTATTTATAGTATATAAAGAGTTGCATCTTTAAATGAAAAGTTATTTTGAAAAGAACGGATGCAACTGTTGATTTAAAAAATGTTTCTCTTGGTGAAGAGAAGTGTCTTTTCAAGAAAAATAGCAGTTGGAGATATTCAGACGTCTGAATAAAAAATTCAGACTTTTGAATTAGACTGAAGCGCAAACAGCAAAGAAATAGTTCATTTCTGACCTTATTCAGACGTCTGAACATTTTCGTTCATACGTATGAATATTGTGAAAACAATATCTATATTTTAGCACTCGGATGTCTAAATGTAAGGTTTCAGACGTCTGAGTTTGCTCTTTTGTGCATGTATGAGCATGTGTGTGCATGTGTGTATATATTTATATATATATATATATCGTTTAAGGAGAGATTTTAACAATATTTCTAAGCAAAGTATAGACTCTATACACATAATATACAGCTTTAAATATCTGTAGATGAATCTGCAATAAATCTCCTGCAAAGATGGTTAGTATACATAACATTTTATATAAGTATCGATTTTGATTATAACAAAATCTTCCGATGCGAGGGTTAATCGGGCCTCCAATTGCTGAAAGCTTCACTCTTGATCAACAATTGATTATGTTGAGATTTGAAGTAATAAAATATATGTCGATCTGTAGATCTGAAGTTGCTATACTCATAGATCTGCAGTTTAGACTTATAATCTATGAATTTTCTTGAAGCGATAGATTATTTTGGCTACTGACATGAAGTTATGTTGGTTGATCTATTAGTTTGGAGTTGTTATGTTGACAGGTCTGCTGTTGCGACTTCTGGTTCATGAAGTTACTTGCAACAGTAGGTTTATTTGGCATCTGGCTTGAAGGTATGTTGTCAGATCTGCTGTTGAGGCTTCTAACTCTTAGCTCATCTCTGAACCGGCAAAAGTTTCGAGCAGATAATGCCTTAGGAAGTATATCTTCCCTTTGATAAGAAGTAGGTATATGGTTTATTTCAATTTTATTGCGGCTTACCAGTTCTCCTACAAAATATAAATCGAGTTCCATGTGCTTCATTCTTGTATGTAATATTGGATTAGCAGATAAATACACTGCACTTAGCTTATCACACCAAATCACTTCCTTTTTGCTTATACGTACTTGTAATTCACTAAGAAGGGACTCTACCCACATCACTTCAGCCGTTGCACTAGCAAGACTACGGTATTCAAACTCAATGCTTGATCTGGATACCGTAGGCTGCTTCTTTGAGCACCAAGATATATGGTTTTCACCTGAAAAATGCAATACGTTGATGTTGACCTTCGATCATCAGGGTTTGATGCCCGTCTACATTCGTAAAACCAGTAATAGTTAGCTACTTGCTAGAATTCATTGTTAACCCATTATCTATTGTGCCATTTAAGCATCTTAAAATTCTCTTTACTGCCTTCCAATGTTCGTCTAGAGGTTGATGCATAAATTGACATACTTTATTAACACTGTATGATATCTCTGGTCAGGTGATTGTAGCATACTATAATGCTCCAACAATACTTCTATATTCTTTGTCATATTCTATTACTTCACCCTTATGTTTTGATAAATGCAAGTTGTTGGTCATAGGAGTTGGTAAAGATTTTGCTTCAATCATTTTTGCTTTGATGAGTATTCTTTTATGCACTTCTTTAACGTAGATGCAACTCCGTTTCTAATAATTTGTTGGCTTCTATTTCTAAGAAACAGTTAAGTTTGCCTAGATCTTTGATGGAGAACTACTTGTCTAGATGCTGAATAATGTGGTTAATTTCTTCTTCACTATAACCTGTAATGATAAGTCATCAAAATAGACTAGAATGTATGTTGATATATTTTATGATTCATGATAAATAATGAAGTGTTTGACTTGGTTTGTTGGTAATCTAACTCCATAAGAATTGTCTTAAGCTTGTCAAACCATACCCTTGGGGCCTGTCTTAAACCATATATAGCTTTATTTAGCTTGCATACCATTGCATCACTCTTTGATTGAATGAAACCTGGTGGCTGCTCCATATAAACTTTATAATGACCCGCTATTTCGAACCATTCTAATCGACAATAATCCACACATGTCATACTTGAATTGCTCAAAATAACATATTGTTATTTTATATTCGGCAAAACTTAGCATATAACGTAAATAAATCAATCACAGAATCACAGACACAGAGTGTTATAACAATATGCAGCGGAATAGATAAATAGTAGTTCATGAAGCTACTACAGAAACATCAGAGTCTGAAACAAAATATAATAGAAATCTCAAAGTACAAATAGGTCTGTGACGACCCGACTTTTTCTCCCTAGAAAAAGTCGCATCATCAATTAAGAAAGAAATGGATAGAAGAAGGAAGAAAGAAAAGAAAGAAGAAAACAACACTAGAATCTCAACAGCGGAACGAATAAATTATATTAATAACATAAGTATTTACATAATATACAATACCAATCAGAGATACACAGCAAACACATCACATATACTAGACGGTTATAAACACCTGTCTAGTATTTACAACATAATACAACTCAGAGACAAAACACAGATCACACAGCGGAATACTATATCTCTAACGCAGAAGCCTCCTGCTCCATTTCTCCTCCATAATTCGTCAAAGCTAACCTGAATCCCTTGGCTACTCGTAAAAATTTGAGTACCCAAGAGTTTATGAAAAACAAAAATAAACTCCGGGTCAGACATGGGTCTGGTGTGAGTAACAGGTTAAAGTTGCTTAACTTTCAAGAACCTTTTGAAAAGAAAGGTATCACGTAAGACTTCCCACACATAAACATGGAAAAGTTTTTACCTTACGCTAACCAAAACATTTGATAGGAAATCCAGTGATATTATAATAGTGTCTAGGGTTTTCAAATAAATAAGAAATAGCCGAAATTGTTACATGATTAAATTCCAGCTACTAGCCACAAAAGTGGGTAATACAATCAAAACCGTTGGCACTTATTGGATTGTGGATTCCATACAATGGCCGGGCTACTGGGGTACCGCCCGTCACAGTACGTGGCCTAGATCACCGTACCGAGGAGCCACCCTAACTCCCCTGCAACACAAGGCCGGAACCATCCCTTACTGGACAGTCCCGAACAAGACAACCCCGCAGTTGGTGTACATCCAACTGCCCACACAGCCGAAATGAAAAGGGACCTCTAGACAGGGATCAATCTTGCTCTCCAGTGGGTGCGACCCACGAAGCCTTGCTGCACCTCCCCTGTTTTAGCCATTCCCGGTTGATGAGGCTTGAGGTTACGATTACCTTTAGAGGACACATCTCTTAGAATGCTCATCGTCCACCTGACGATGTTCTGAAAGCATTCAATCCATACAAGTTCGTTCCGGGTTCGAACGAAACCGAAGGCATTATCTCGTTACACTCATTTTGGAATCACCCTCAGAGTTAACGACGATAACCCTTGCACTCTGATTCACCATCTCGAATCTATAAGTGCTATTCCGTCAACTCATTACGGAATCACCCACAGAGTTATACTGACGTATAGCCCTTACACCTCGAGTCTTCACTTGCTCCACTTGGATTAACGACCTAACGTTATTTGGAAAACGATGTGGTTTTCGGATATCTAAATATGGAAACCCGATCCCGGTCTCATCGAAATCCAAAGCGTGTCTTTTAAGGCCAAGTTATTTTAAAGGTTAAAACAATTCAATTATCTATATCCATACAAATAGATAAATCACAGATCCACAACAGATAATCAACATTATCATCATCTCAGATAAACCATATTATCATTATTCAAAAAGAATAATCTATATCAACATCACAATGCAACCAATGCATCCAAAACATTTAACATAATTTATCTCATATCTGAGATTCAATCATTCAAGCAAACAACATTAACCAACCATATAAGCAATAATTATCCACACCAAAATATAATTAATTTAAAATGAATTAAATTAATTACATCATTCAAATTAATTTAAAGTAAATTAAATTAATCACTTCATCAGATAAACCTTGCTTATATCACTATTGACAAATTATTAATCAATTAATTAATCATCATCCAATTATTCATTTTAATTAATCATCCCTGATTAATTAACTCTTAATTACATTCAAGTGATTATTTATTTATTTATTTTCTCAAATTAATTACACTTAACCAAATACAGTAATTAACCTTTAATTACTTCCTTAATTAATTGTCTAAATTAATTATCTTTAGTCACTTATTATTGATTAATTAATCTTAATTAATCAACCTTAATTACATCATTAATTATAATAATTAATGATCTTCTAATTACATTTTCCAATTTCATTGATTACTTTAAGTAATTAATCTTCATGTAAATCACAACTGTTAATCACCCTTGATTAACTCCATTTAATAATTATCTACCCCTGATTAATTGTTTCCAATTAATCTCTAGATTAATTTACAAAGTAATTATACTCAAACTACTTTCATCAACAATCACCTTCAATTAATTACATATAGTAATTACTCATTAATTACTTCTCTAAGTAATTCCTCTTTATTTAATTACTTTAAGTAATTATCTTTCACAACTCATCCATTGATTAAATTTAAATTAATTAAAATGAATTTATTAACTTAAATTAATCAAATTAACTTAATTAATTACAATAAGTAATTAATTCCCTAATTACTTCCATAAGTAATTATACTTAATAATTCACAATTGATTATCTTTAAATTAATTAATCTAATTAATAATTAAAATTAACCACATTAATTAATTATAAAATAATCCTTAGTTAATGACCTTCATTAACTATTAACAACTTATTAATTATTTTTCAAAGTAATTAACTTATTTTTAATCATTACAAATTAATTAATCATTAATTAATTCATTAATTAATCCCTAATTAATTAAATAATTAAGTATTAATTAAAACTTAATTAAATCCATTATTACTTGATTAATTAATTATTAATCATTAATTAAAACTAATTTTATTTAATAAATTATTCTTAATTACAAGTTAATTATTCAAGGAATAATTAATCCTAAACCTTTAAGATTAACTCTTAATTACTTTAAGTAATTATTAATTTCATTAACTTATTAAATAAATTAATTATTCATTTAATTACTCTAATAATTAAATGAAATATAACACATTATATCATTCTTAACTTTAACAAGTTAAAATCAATCTAAAATCCTTAATTGAAAATAATACTTTTATTATAAAAGTTAAACCAATTTCTTCTTAAATTAAAACCATTTAGATTTTACATTATTATTCAAATTTGGTTTAACACTTAAATTTATAGACTTAAATTCATTTTAAACCAGAGATTCAAAATTAGATTTGAATCAAATTTAAACTTTATTTAAATATTACTACATATTTCAATTTCCAATTTAAATTCAAATTCCTTTTAAAAACATTTTAAACAATAAACTCTATCAAAGTTATTTTAAAACAAAATTTGATTTTAAATACTTCCTCATTTTCTACTTTAAGATTCAATATAACTAGAATCTATAATTTAAGTTAGATTTAAAACTTTTCTTTAAATTCTAGCTTCCATTTTTAAATTTAGTTTTAAATTTTGAAAACAAGTCAAATTTCAAACTTCAACAACCAACCCGAGCTAAAAGTAAATTAACTCGAGTAAAAAATTTCTTTTAAAAAATTTTATCTTAAAATCAATTTAAATTTTAAATCAAAACAGTTTATACAAAAACCTGTTGTAACAGATTTACCCCAAAACCCTGTAACAAAGCTAAACCCGAGACTACAACAATTCCTTCGAGTTCCCAAACCCCTTACTTCGAGTCCAACGTTCAGGAACTTCGAGCTAAACATAAAATGACTCGAGACAACGCTGAAACTCATCTCCCCCAATTCAACTGATACACCACTGACCTCGTGCACCTACACCGCCGCCGCCATCACTTCCAATCACTCGCGACCCCTTGAGCAAGTCGGCGACTACCCCCCCAACTTAACTCCGACCATCCAATTCTCATCAGAACCCCCAATTCAAAACTTGCATTCGAGCTCAAAATACTGAAGAATGTACAACTGGAAAATGCTTCAACCATCCAATCCTGACCACCAGAGAGACTACAATTCCGGCCACTACTCCTCCCATATACAATCTATCATCAACTCAAAATTGGTAAAGCTCGGTTATCTACTTTGATTCCAACGATCCAATTTCTTAGGCACGGTAAAACTAGGGTTCATAATTTCAAACCCAAATTTCTTCTGCCATACTGCTTTAATTTCACCATCTATTATTTTTACTATAATCTACACACATCATTACAACAACAAAAGAAACTCAGGCATCTACATTTCTCTAAATTGACAGAACTCAACCAAAATGTATTTTCTGGTTAAACCAGAAATACTTCATTGACTGCAAACTAAAATTTTAGATTATAGTCTTAATAATCAAGTTAAAGATCAAGTAACTTGTTTATAAGCTTAAATAATTAAATCTGGAACATTTACATATTGATTTTATAAATTTTACTCTGTTGATTTTGCTTATCCTGTGTCATCACAACTTCATTCTCATTTTTCTTTTCTTTTATAAGATGAAACTCTAATTTATATTGCATAACATACTAGGTTTAAAAACTTAAACTATAACATTGATTCTTTTTCATGAAGTCATGTTTTTGAACATAACAATAACCTGGAAAACTAAAACAGGCAAAACAATATCACTGTGCAACATGCATATAACAGAGTATAACATCTAATTCATCCACTTCAGAAAGATTACCACTGAATAAACTAAGCAACTATAATTACTTAAATTATATTTGTTAAAAATGTTACTCACCTATATGAGCAGAGCCTCTGTGTTCAAGAAGAACTAGAATCTGATGGTTGCTTAAATTTGAAAACTTCAGATCTCATTTATTTTAAAAACTGCAGAAGCTTTGCTTAAGAAATCTTTGGACTTCAGATTCTTTTTAAACTTGAAATGATGTAGCACTTTGTTTTTTCCAGATTTACATTTGCATGATTGCTTCCATACTTCATTTGCATGCTTGTTTCCAGGTTGGTAAAAATGCAGATATCATTTTGCATGATTGTTTTCCCCCTTCTTACTTTATACTGCATTTGCCTATTTACAGTCTCATCTTTTATTTGCTTTAAAACTGCAAATTTATTTCCTTGTCCCCATGATTCATGCAGTTTTGAATATGGTTTTCAACAGAGGACTGCAGCATAGTTGCATGCAGGTTTGTATTCTCCTATATTTTTTTTTAGTTGCAAATTGAATTTTCCAGATGCATGCAAATTTGATGAAGTTCAAACAGAAATGCAGTGATTTCAATTAGAGGACTGCAGGTTTAAGAATTGTTTTTGATTTGAATAGTTGAGGGAAGATTACTGATCTTGCATGCACAAGAATTTTCAGATTTAGATCTGAAACTTTCTTAAGTTTAAAGAAGAATAGGGAAAAGAAAAATGAAGTTAAGAAGATATGTTTATATAAACAAAATTCTTGATTTAATTAAAAATAAAAGAAAAAGAAATTTAATGAGACACTTGTCTCTATCCTTAACATTTGTCACAATAGTTTATTTTATAACTAACACATGTCCTTTAAGATGGTAAATAAATTTACATATGTAATTTTGTATTTAAATTTTAATTTTAAATTGTTTATAAATACTTTAAAACCTCAATTTATCATGCTTATGTATATATACATGAATTTACCTCTTTTTAATTTATTAAAAAGAAATGAGACAAACAACTATGAATAAAATCTTATTCAAATATTTTAAGTGTTTATTCCCTTGAATACAATACATTAAATTCATATTTTAAATAAATTTATCAAATCAAATTTTAATAAATCAAGTTACATATAAATGCATATAAAATTCTATTAAAATTAAAAACAACAAATTTTATCCCTTACAAAAACTATTTATGTTCATAAGAACTTAAGCATTATAATTTTTATTTAAAAATAACAAATTAAGAAATTCTAAATAAATTTATAAAAGAGATTATAAATTACTTTTATTACTTAATAAATTAAGACATATGTAATTTGTATTTTAAACTTCTTATCAAATTTCAAGTAATACTTTAAAAAGAAAATAAAACAAAGCTTTGATGTTAATCAAATTTAACTTCATATTTAAGTTAACTAAAAATATAAATTTAAACAGATAAGAATTTCCTTTAATATAAACCATATAATTATTTACTAATTGTCTTGAAAAGTTAAATGTTAAGTTTAAATCAAATCTTCCAATTCACCAAATATGAATTAAAGCTAGAAAATTAATTCATTTACTAAAAATAAATTAGAATTAGAAAATCACTTCCTTTACTAAATTCAAAAATCAAAATTTATCAATCTACAATACATACAAATATATATATTATAAACAGAAAACAATTTATTTATTTAAAAGAATAAAATCTTTCCATTTAAATATTTATTAAAACATGATTATTAAATCAAATTCCAAATTTTATTATTAAAATTATCAAATCAAATCAAATTTAAAACACAGATTATTAAATTTATATTGCCCAAATTTCCGGGATATCACATTCCTTCCCCCTTAAAAGAATTTCGTCCCCGAAATTTAAAACAAAGATAATTTAATAATCCATCTTAAGATTTTATTTTAAAACACAAGCATATATTATCAAACATATGCTAACAACCATAGCAACCAATCAAGCAAAACAAATCTAATTATCCAGAAAAACCTGGATAAAACTTTCACGAGTTTCCCCGGTATATATATACACTGGAATACTCGCTCTATACAATCTAAACAATCAATACTATTAAGCTAAAGAGCTCCTATCCCACTATATCTACAAAACTAAACAGGATATATCAGACTACAGACGAGTCTGACTTAACAATCACATCCTCCTGAACTGCTGGTTTCACAACCAGAGATAAATCATACACGTACTCCCTCAGAGATACGTGAAACACATCAAATTCCAGTTATCCAAACTGGCAATTCAATCCTGAAAACTAAACGCCAATTCTCACAAGAACACAGAAAAGAATCCAAAAACCTCAAAGCTGACTTACCCAGTCTTACTCAATCTTATAGCTCCTCAGATCGGAGAAAAACTTACCAAAAATCAAATCTCCGACTCCAGAATCCAAATTCCTTCGTCACCCATCCAAAAACACTTTTGACGATCCTGGGCTACCTCAACTCTCCTGATCAGCTCAATCTTCGCTGATGTCTCTAAAAACAAACTGGACCAAAACAATCCAACCAAATGATCTCCTCAAGATCAATTCCAAACCAAAAACTCCAACTATACTCCACAAACATCAGAGGATCAACTTACTTCTATTATCCGGAAAAGATAAAACAAAAGCACTTCCAATCTGCTTCCGCTGCGCAACTCTGATTTGAAGCAGAAGAAAAACTCGAGCACAAACTGGATAACACACCACAGAAATATGGTTTAATAGATCCATAAAAGAAAATTCAGATGCCCTATCTGAACCAAAGCTACTTCACTAAACCTTCGGTACTACTCCTAGAATCCAGTCTAAAAGAAAACTCAGCCTCCAAATAGGGACAAACTTCCCATAGCTCAAGAGAACACTCATACTATCGTAAGTCACTTTTGCGATCAACTAGCCCAAAATCCACAGAAATCTATTCTCTCTTTACCAATTCAGAACAGCTTACGCTTAACTGGCCAATCCATCGTAAAAATGGAATCTTCTCTGCTACTTCTGAATTCTATCTTCAGAAAAACTGCTAACCAAAAGACTTTCTGCTGGCACACAGAACACTCCGAACTGCACTGCTGACACCGACGCCAAAGACTTCCTAATCCAAAGCTCTTCGAGAAACTCCGGCTTCAGACGGACAGAACCATCCTGCTAAATCCAGTCACAACTTCGAAGCAGACTCACCTCTTTACATTGTTCCAAAGAAAACATCTTTGAGAACATCCATAGTCACTGCGTCTCATCACGCAGCTACTACTCCTTAAAATATCAAGATACCATCATTCTCTTCTGCCCAACCGACAGATCCAAACTCTACTCATCCAATTCAAAGATAGACTCCGAACCTTTACAGGTTACCTTTAGAGATCTATGAAATCCTATACTCCAAGAAAACTCACTTGAGACGGTATTTGATCTACAGTCTCGATAGAATCACTACCAACCTCAACATTCAAACTCCAACCAAAAGTAGTAGTTGTGTTACACACCCACTACCTTATCTACCTTATCTCCTATATTGGAAAACCCGAACAGGTAACCCAACAAATAGGTAGAAGTAAATATATATATATATATAATAAAATTACAAATACGCTCTCTCAAGATAGACGCCACTCCAGAGCCTAGGTATTCACTCAACCTAATGCTCTGATACCACCTGTGACGACCCGACTTTTTCTCCCTAGAAAAAGTCGCATCATCAATTAAGAAAGAAATGGATAGAAGAAGGAAGAAAGAAAAGAAAGAAGAAAACAACACTAGAATCTCAACAGCGGAACGAATAAATTATATTAATAACATAAGTATTTACATAATATACAATACCAATCAGAGATACACAGCAAACACATCACATATACTAGACGGTTATAAACACCTGTCTAGTATTTACAACATAATACAACTCAGAGACAAAACACAGATCACACAGCGGAATACTATATCTCTAACGCAGAAGCCTCCTGCTCCATTTCTCCTCCATAATTCGTCAAAGCTAACCTGAATCCCTTGGCTACTCGTAAAAATTTGAGTACCCAAGAGTTTATGAAAAACAAAAATAAACTCCGGGTCAGACATGGGTCTGGTGTGAGTAACAGGTTAAAGTTGCTTAACTTTCAAGAACCTTTTGAAAAGAAAGGTATCACGTAAGACTTCCCACACATAAACATGGAAAAGTTTTTACCTTACGCTAACCAAAACATTTGATAGGAAATCCAGTGATATTATAATAGTGTCTAGGGTTTTCAAATAAATAAGAAATAGCCGAAATTGTTACATGATTAAATTCCAGCTACTAGCCACAAAAGTGGGTAATACAATCAAAACCGTTGGCACTTATTGGATTGTGGATTCCATACAATGGCCGGGCTACTGGGGTACCGCCCGTCACAGTACGTGGCCTAGATCACCGTACCGAGGAGCCACCCTAACTCCCCTGCAACACAAGGCCGGAACCATCCCTTACTGGACAGTCCCGAACAAGACAACCCCGCAGTTGGTGTACATCCAACTGCCCACACAGCCGAAATGAAAAGGGACCTCTAGACAGGGATCAATCTTGCTCTCCAGTGGGTGCGACCCACGAAGCCTTGCTGCACCTCCCCTGTTTTAGCCATTCCCGGTTGATGAGGCTTGAGGTTACGATTACCTTTAGAGGACACATCTCTTAGAATGCTCATCGTCCACCTGACGATGTTCTGAAAGCATTCAATCCATACAAGTTCGTTCCGGGTTCGAACGAAACCGAAGGCATTATCTCGTTACACTCATTTTGGAATCACCCTCAGAGTTAACGACGATAACCCTTGCACTCTGATTCACCATCTCGAATCTATAAGTGCTATTCCGTCAACTCATTACGGAATCACCCACAGAGTTATACTGACGTATAGCCCTTACACCTCGAGTCTTCACTTGCTCCACTTGGATTAACGACCTAACGTTATTTGGAAAACGATGTGGTTTTCGGATATCCAAATATGGAAACCCGATCCCGGTCTCATCGAAATCCAAAGCGTGTCTTTTAAGGCCAAGTTATTTTAAAGGTTAAAACAATTCAATTATCTATATCCATACAAATAGATAAATCACAGATCCACAACAGATAATCAACATTATCATCATCTCAGATAAATCATATTATCATTATTCAAAAAGAATAATCTATATCAACATCACAATGCAACCAATGCATCCAAAACATTTAACATAATTTATCTCATATCTGAGATTCAATCATTCAAGCAAACAACATTAACCAACCATATAAGCAATAATTATCCACACCAAAATATAATTAATTTAAAATGAATTAAATTAATTACATCATTCAAATTAATTTAAAGTAAATTAAGTTAATCACTTCATCAGATAAACCTTGCTTATATCACTATTGATAAATTATTAATCAATTAATTAATCATCATCCAATTATTCATTTTAATTAATCATCCCTGATTAATTAACTCTTAATTACATTCAAGTGATTATTTATTTATTTATTTTCTCAAATTAATTACACTTAACCAAATACGGTAATTAACCTTTAATTACTTCCTTAATTAATTGTCTAAATTAATTATCTTTAGTCACTTATTATTGATTAATTAATCTTAATTAATCAACCTTAATTACATCATTAATTATAATAATTAATGATCTTCTAATTACATTTTCCAATTTCATTGATTACTTTAAGTAATTAATCTTCATGTAAATCACAACTGTTAATCACCCTTGATTAACTCCATTTAATAATTATCTACCCCTGATTAATTGTTTCCAATTAATCTCTAGATTAATTTACAAAGTAATTATACTCAAACTACTTTCATCAACAATCACCTTCAATTAATTACATATAGTAATTACTCATTAATTACTTCTCTAAGTAATTCCTCTTTATTTAATTACTTTAAGTAATTATCTTTCACAACTCATCCATTGATTAAATTTAAATTAATTAAAATGAATTTATTAACTTAAATTAATCAAATTAACTTAATTAATTACAATAAGTAATTAATTCCCTAATTACTTCCATAAGTAATTATACTTAATAATTCACAATTGATTATCTTTAAATTAATTAATCTAATTAATAATTAAAATTAACCACATTAATTAATTATAAAATAATCCTTAGTTAATGACCTTCATTAACTATTAACAACTTATTAATTATTTTTCAAAGTAATTAACTTATTTTTAATCATTACAAATTAATTAATCATTAATTAATTCATTAATTAATCCCTAATTAATTAAATAATTAAGTATTAATTAAAACTTAATTAAATCCATTATTACTTGATTAATTAATTATTAATCATTAATTAAAACTAATTTTATTTAATAAATTATTCTTAATTACAAGTTAATTATTCAAGGAATAATTAATCCTAAACCTTTAAGATTAACTCTTAATTACTTTAAGTAATTATTAATTTCATTAACTTATTAAATAAATTAATTATTCATTTAATTACTCTAATAATTAAATGAAATATAACACATTATATCATTCTTAACTTTAACAAGTTAAAATCAATCTAAAATCCTTAATTGAAAATAATACTTTTATTATAAAAGTTAAACCAATTTCTTCTTAAATTAAAACCATTTAGATTTTACATTATTATTCAAATTTGGTTTAACACTTAAATTTATAGACTTAAATTCATTTTAAACCAGAGATTCAAAATTAGATTTGAATCAAATTTAAACTTTATTTAAATATTACTACATATTTCAATTTCCAATTTAAATTCAAATTCCTTTTAAAAACATTTTAAACAATAAACTCTATCAAAGTTATTTTAAAACAAAATTTGATTTTAAATACTTCCTCATTTTCTACTTTAAGATTCAATATAACTAGAATCTATAATTTAAGTTAGATTTAAAACTTTTCTTTAAATTCTAGCTTCCATTTTTAAATTTAGTTTTAAATTTTGAAAACAAGTCAAATTTCAAACTTCAACAACCAACCCGAGCTAAAAGTAAATTAACTCGAGTAAAAAATTTCTTTTAAAATTTTTTATCTTAAAATCAATTTAAATTTTAAATCAAAACAGTTTATACAAAAACCTGTTGTAACAGATTTACCCCAAAACCCTGTAACAAAGCTAAACCCGAGACTACAACAATTCCTTCGAGTTCCCAAACCCCTTACTTCGAGTCCAACGTTCAGGAACTTCGAGCTAAACATAAAATGACTCGAGACAACGCTGAAACTCATCTCCCCCAATTCAACTGATACACCACTGACCTCGTGCACCTACACCACCGCCGCCATCACTTCCAATCACTCGCGACCCCTTGAGCAAGTCGGCGACTACCCCCCCAACTTAACTCCGACCATCCAATTCTCATCAGAACCCCCAATTCAAAACTTGCATTCGAGCTCAAAATACTGAAGAATGTCCAACTGGAAAATGCTTCAACCATCCAATCCTGACCACCAGAGAGACTACAATTCCGGCCACTACTCCTCCCATATACAATCTATCATCAACTCAAAATTGGTAAAGCTCGGTTATCTACTTTGATTCCAACGATCCAATTTCTTAGGCACGGTAAAACTAGGGTTCATAATTTCAAACCCAAATTTCTTCTGCCATACTGCTTTAATTTCACCATCTATTATTTTTACTATAATCTACACACATCATTACAACAACAAAAGAAACTCAGGCATCTACATTTCTCTAAATTGACAGAACTCAACCAAAATGTATTTTCTGGTTAAACCAGAAATACTTCATTGACTGCAAACTAAAATTTTAGATTATAGTCTTAATAATCAAGTTAAAGATCAAGTAACTTGTTTATAAGCTTAAATAATTAAATCTGGAACATTTACATATTGATTTTATAAATTTTACTCTGTTGATTTTGCTTATCCTGTGTCATCACAACTTCATTCTCATTTTTCTTTTCTTTTATAAGATGAAACTCTAATTTATATTGCATAACATACTAGGTTTAAAAACTTAAACTATAACATTGATTCTTTTTCATGAAGTCATGTTTTTGAACATAACAATAACCTGGAAAACTAAAACAGGCAAAACAATATCACTGTGCAACATGCATATAACAGAGTATAACATCTAATTCATCCACTTCAGAAAGATTACCACTGAATAAACTAAGCAACTATAATTACTTAAATTATATTTGTTAAAAATGTTACTCACCTATATGAGCAGAGCCTCTGTGTTCAAGAAGAACTAGAATCTGATGGTTGCTTAAATTTGAAAACTTCAGATCTCATTTATTTTAAAAACTGCAGAAGCTTTGCTTAAGAAATCTTTGGACTTCAGATTCTTTTTAAACTTGAAATGATGTAGCACTTTGTTTTTTCCAGATTTACATTTGCATGATTGCTTCCATACTTCATTTGCATGCTTGTTTCCAGGTTGGTAAAAATGCAGATATCATTTTGCATGATTGTTTTCCCCCTTCTTACTTTATACTGCATTTGCCTATTTACAGTCTCATCTTTTATTTGCTTTAAAACTGCAAATTTATTTCCTTGTCCCTATGATTCATGCAGTTTTGAATATGGTTTTCAACAGAGGACTGCAGCATAGTTGCATGCAGGTTTGTATTCTCCTATATTTTTTTTTAGTTGCAAATTGAATTTTCCAGATGCATGCAAATTTGATGAAGTTCAAACAGAAATGCAGTGATTTCAATTAGAGGACTGCAGGTTTAAGAATTGTTTTTGATTTGAATAGTTGAGGGAAGATTACTGATCTTGCATGCACAAGAATTTTCAGATTTAGATCTGAAACTTTCTTAAGTTTAAAGAAGAATAGGGAAAAGAAAAATGAAGTTAAGAAGATATGTTTATATAAACAAAATTCTTGATTTAATTAAAAATAAAAGAAAAAGAAATTTAATGAGACACTTGTCTCTATCCTTAACATTTGTCACAATAGTTTATTTTATAACTAACACATGTCCTTTAAGATGGTAAATAAATTTACATATGTAATTTTGTATTTAAATTTTAATTTTAAATTGTTTATAAATACTTTAAAACCTCAATTTATCATGCTTATGTATATATACATGAATTTACCTCTTTTTAATTTATTAAAAAGAAATGAGACAAACAACTATGAATAAAATCTTATTCAAATATTTTAAGTGTTTATTCCCTTGAATACAATACATTAAATTCATATTTTAAATAAATTTATCAAATCAAATTTTAATAAATCAAGTTACATATAAATGCATATAAAATTCTATTAAAATTAAAAACAACAAATTTTATCCCTTACAAAAACTATTTATGTTCATAAGAACTTAAGCATTATAATTTTTATTTAAAAATAACAAATTAAGCAATTCTAAATAAATTTATAAAAGAGATTATAAATTACTTTTATTACTTAATAAATTAAGACATATGTAATTTGTATTTTAAACTTCTTATCAAATTTCAAGTAATACTTTAAAAAGAAAATAAAACAAAGCTTTGATGTTAATCAAATTTAACTTCATATTTAAGTTAACTAAAAATATAAATTTAAACAGATAAGAATTTCCTTTAATATAAACCATATAATTATTTACTAATTGTCTTGAAAAGTTAAATGTTAAGTTTAAATCAAATCTTCCAATTCACCAAATATGAATTAAAGCTAGAAAATTAATTCATTTACTAAAAATAAATTAGAATTAGAAAATCACTTCCTTTACTAAATTCAAAAATCAAAATTTATCAATCTACAATACATACAAATATATATATTATAAACAGAAAACAATTTATTTATTTAAAAGAATAAAATCTTTCCATTTAAATATTTATTAAAACATGATTATTAAATCAAATTCCAAATTTTATTATTAAAATTATCAAATCAAATCAAATTTAAAACACAGATTATTAAATTTATATTGCCCAAATTTCCGGGATATCACAAGGTCTCTAATACATAAGCAAATGACAAGTCTCAACGTAAACAACTAGAAACAACTAAAATAACTAAAAAGTTGAATAGATAAAGATAGATCTCCAAGCAAAGCTTCAAATGCGAGTCTCAAATGCTGTGACATTCAGTCTGACCCGAGTATAAAGCAAAACAAAAAACACTCGAGTCAGGATTAACATTCTTATGCAAGTAAATCAGCTAGAGTGAAATGCCCAAGTAAAAATGCAATATAACTTAAAGGATGTGTGGGATTCCCATCCTTTAAGGATCTGTGAAACTATCTACATACATAATATAATACGCTACATAGATAATGTCTATAGTAAAGTAAAATATTAAAACAGTGTTAAGGCGTTATCCATATCCCCCTTAACACATTTTATATAAATGCTATGGTCTATATAGTACTGTAATTCCTCCGTAAATTGGAGGTCTATCAGAGGGAACTCCATAGTGTACGACACAAACCAAACTCGTAATGGATGTGATTGGGCATATGGCAAGGCATGCAAGGAAATGCCAGGGTTGGATTATGCCATTTGCACTCCCAGACTGGTGGTAACGGATAACAGCTACTACCGCCCACCTCGAAACACACTCCCATAATCAAATCGAAGTGGGCCACCAAATAAATCACAGTAATAGATATGGTATCGAAGAAGCATGTCTGATCGGAGGAGCGACCACACTTGGCCCAGTATAGTACCTATTTTAGTCATATCAAACTGATTCAAGGGGTCGGGGCTGCGTTCATACGTCATACAGATGTTCGAAACCATCCTACTTTGTTCTAGATTCTCCACCACGTACACAGTTGTTAAAGTGGTTTTCAGTATTGGTAGAGAGTGTGATGATATCTTACCCCAGTCTCTTTAATAACCAAATGATTATTTCACTTGTCACTTTCATTTCAAATAGTTCATACTTCATACCAAAATATCATATTCATTTCAAAATCATACCACTTTCGAAATCATATCATTTCGAAACATTATTCACTTTAAATAATAACAATTCCAACTTAAACAGTTTGAATATTGGAAGTAGTTTATATATTGGAATAGTTATACATTAAAAATAGTTTTATTTAAAAATAGGTTAGAGATTAAAATGGTTTATATATTAAAAATAGGTTATAGATTAAAATAGTTTATATAAAAAAATAGGTTATAGATTAAAATAGTTTATATATTAAAAATTGTTTGTATTGAAAATTGTTTATATGTCAAAAATAGGTTGTACATTAAAATAATTTATATATTAAAAATAGTTTATATCGAAAATAGTTTCATATTAGAACTGTTTCCTCCAATTTCACAAATCAATTCAAATCAACTTTAGTTCCAAAATTCAATTTAAATCACTCTCAGTTCAACAATTTCAATTAAAAAGGTTAAAGGTTCAATTCAAATTCTCATTAAAACCATTTTTAGTTTATATCGATTTAAAATCCAGGTTTGAACCACAAATTTAAACCACTTTCAATTCAATAAGTTTCGAAGTTTAAATATTCAAACATTTTTAATAACTAAATTTGATAAATTTCATTTATATTCAAAATTCTATTTTAATTTTATTTAAATTTGAAAATATTTGCTTGATCATTTTTTATAACATTTAAATAAAATCTCAAACAAATTTAAATCAAAATTAAATATACAATTTCAATTTTACATAAATTTGAAAATATTCATTTAATCACCATTAATCAAAAATTAAGTTATCAAGTTATAACATCATACTTTAAAATCTCAAATTTAATAAGATCCAAATCAATTTAAATACAATACAGTTCATAACGAGTTAAATTACAAATCATCTTCAATTTATCTTTCCAACCCTAATTTATTAAAGTTATTACAAAAACCTATTTTCAAAATATTAATATAATTTTAAATAAATACTTAAACATATTATATATATATATATTAATTAAATTAAATTTTTTTAAAATTGATTATACTAGATTTTTATTAATTTTTTATTAAATATTATTATATATATTTAAAAATAATAATAAAATTATAAGTAAAATCTTAAAATTTACATTTTTCAAAACATAACTTATAATTTTAAAATTTCAAAACATATATTTAAAAAAAATCTAAAATTTACACATATATTAAAATAAAATCTTTATATTATATTTTAAAAATCAATATTTATTAAAACACATATTTTAAAATTTTTGGAAATCATTTAAAAATAGACCAACAGTGACCATATATAGTTTTGTAACCTATGGTCAAGTGATACAGATATTTATCATTTCAATCCGCAATAATTTAATATCTACGGGTATATATTATTTCGACCCGCAATCCTAAAATTTCAAATTCTCTAATGTCGCTTGTGTTTTCATTTTAACCCATAACGATTTTCCCCTTATCTATAAGATTGTTCGGGCATGTATCATTTCAACCTATAGTTATTTTCCTAACTAACAAGAAACTTGCAATGTGAGAACAATATAATAATATAAAATGACATACTTATCAACAACAAGAATATATCATAATTAACAATTTAAATATAATATATATGATAGGTTAAGGTGTCATATGTCAAATTACATAGGTAAACAATTTAAATACTAACATATCATACTTAACAATTTAATTACCAACCAATTAAATTTAACAACATATTTCAATCGTCATTTTTTGTGAAATCAATTTACTAAGCATATGAATGTTAATCGTGAGTAATCGCTCAACTTTCGAGGCTAAAGAAACAACGAGAATAAGATGCGACAGAGGACATGCACATGCACATGAATAAGCGGCGAAACAAAGCAAGAACCTGCTGCGATTATGGACAGGACAGTGGCAAGCAACGCAACGAGCACTAAAGATCAATGGATCAAATATATATGTGTGTATATATATATATATATATATATATATATTTCTTTTCCCCTTTTATTATTTTTTTGTAAAAAGGAAGAGAAGAGATGTGTTACTCGGGTCTGCTGTGCTCAGCTGTAGTAGGGTAGGATGGTTGCTCAGCAAGGCATGGCAGCTCAGAGAAGAAAGACTTGCTGGGGAATGGAGTGTGTGGGCTACGTTTAGGGGTTATGTCTATGGGATGGAGTTTGGCTGGGGTGAGTTGATGGCAAGGGCAGTAGTGGGCTGTGCGTGACACGGGTGGAGCATAAGATTAGATGGCTGCTAGAGTAGCTGTCGTGTAAGGAGAAGGCGAGGGGATGGGTGGTTTGTGGGGATCGGTGCAAGGTTGATGGATCGGGTTTCGTGAGTGGGGAATGTAACAACCTGGTATTTTCAACCATTCGCATCTGCACCTGCTGGACTTGAATTGCTCAAAATATCAGATTGTTAATTTATGTTTGGCAAAACTCAACATGTACTGTAAATAAATCAGTCACAGAATCACAGAAACAGAGTATTATAGCAATAATACCGCAGAATAGATAAATCAACTGGAAAAGCTAAAAGCTGAATTGATAGTTTGATCTCCAAGCGAAGCTCCAAACTCTAAAGGTGAGTATCGAATGCTGTATCACTCAGTTTGACCCGAACGTAAAGCAAAACACAAAACATTTGAGTCAGGATTAACATTCTTATACCAATAAATCCAACTCAAGTGAAATATCAACTGAAATACAAATAACTTAAAGGATGTTTGGGATATCCATCCTCTAAGGATCTGTGGAACTATCTAACATGCAATAATATACGCCATTAACAATCAAACGTTATTACAATACTGTGGTCATTTCAAAATAATTTATACTTCAAAACCAAAATATTATTTCCATTTCAAATATATCTATTTCAAAAATTATAACACTTTCTAAGTTACAATACTTTCGAAACCCGAAACACTTTGAAATCATAATTCTTTGGTTTGAAATCATAACTTCCACCACTTAAATAGTTTAATAATAGTATATAAATAAAATAGTTTATATAATAAAATAGTTTATATTAAAATAGTTTATATTAAAATAGTTTTATATTAAAATAGTATATATATTAAATATTTTTTAAGGTACAATAATTATAATTTCCTCAAATTTCACAAATCGATTCAAATCAACTCGAATTCCAAATTCAAATTTAATTCAATGTCAAATTATCAACTTCATTTCAATTCAGTTTCTAAATAAACAAATTCAAATTATATCGATTTCAAATACAGATTTGAACCATAAAATAGCCACTAATTTTTAATATATTTCAAAGCTTCAAATATACAACAATTTCAAAACTAAATTTAACAGTTTCATATAGATCCATTATTATTTAGTCTTGAAATGTTCACTTAATAAATTCAGTATTATTTAAATAACCTTAAATTACATTTTACCAAATATTTCCTTCAATTTATTTAAACATGAAATATTTAACAAAATCAAGTTATAAAATCATATCCTTTAAAATCTCAAATTCAATAAATTTCAAATCGATTTAACTAAATAAAATTATTAACTAATTACAATTTCAATTAAATTCAAATTTATCTTCCCAACCTTAACTTATAAAATCATTTAAAAATCTATTTTTAAAATAAAATTTTAATAATACTTAAACATATTATATATTAATTAAATCAAACTTTATTAAATTAAAGCTTATTATTAAGTCTATTTTATATTAAAACTTGTTTATATATAAAATATTTTCAATAGTAAATAAAACCATATATATTTTTCCTTTCAAAACCATAGAAATCATTTCAAAATATCTATATATAGACCAACGGTGTCTATATAAAATTTTCTATCCTATGGTCAAGTGATAAAGATATTTTATCATTTCAATCCGCAAATTAAATATATGTGTATATTGGTATATATCATTAACCCGCAATCCCAAATTCAGTTCAAATGAAAATCGCTTGGGTTTATCATTTCAACCCATAACGATTTTCTCCTATTCTATAGATCGTTCGGGTATGTATCATTTCAACCCATAGGGAATTCTAAACTAACAGGGAACTTACAGAGTGATAACAGATATGATAATAATGATAACAGGCATATATCATCAATAATAGTATAATATAATCAACAGGATATAGTGTCATATCCCATAGGTGAACAGTTACAGATAATAGCATATATAACAACTTAAATAACTACAGCAGCATATTTCAATTGTCGTTTCAATTGAAATCAAATTTAATAAGTATAAGAACATTAATCGTGAGTGATTGCTCACCTTCGAGGCTGGATAGAATAGGCAATGAAATTGAGTTACGAAATGCAAGCACGACTTCCAAATCAAAGCTAGATAAACATGATTCAACGAACAAAGCTGATAGTTTGAATAGACGAAATCAAATTAGACTTGATCTATGAATATGATTGGTATAAGTGAATTAATATGTACATATATATATATAACTATATATAACTAGTTACGTATATAAAACATATTCTAAATTCAAACCTATTTTAAATTATATATATATACACATTCCAGAATCATTGTTTTAAATTAAACACATATATAATGTAATTTAGGATCAAACTCAATTAACTTATGTGTAATATATGTAAAATCTATCATTATAAATAATACATCAAATTGCAATGGTCCAAATCCACTTTGTACAACAAATATAATGCTAACATATAACTTATATATTTATATAAACTGATATGCGTATAACTATCAGTACCTGTAGATTATAACCCGTTTAAAACTATACATGTATACGCAAATTTTAAACATATTATATTATTTTATAATTCCCATATATACTTCAAATAATCAAAGTATCAATATATATGGTTTACACATAAATAAACATGTAAAACAATATCAGCATTCCTAAGAATCACTATATATATACCAAACAGTTTAACAAGTTTCAAAGATACTTAAAATCAGTTAAAAAATTTGTTATATAAATAATGGGAGAGGAGGCTATCCATATACGTATTTCAAAACAACTTACATATATAATAGATCCGTATATATATATATATATATATATATATATATATATATATATATATATGGTATAATATGCATAACGTTTCATATAAATTAGAGAAAGAAAAGCAAAGTTCCAGCAAAAATCAAAATTTGACGACCATAAATAAAATATATAAACTGAGATGAATATTAAACATGAAATCATAGTTTAACTGTGTATATATATATATATATATATATATATATATATATATATATATATATATATATATATATATATATATATATAACTGCCGAAACTATAGGTATATAACTAATAAATTCTACCACTTTATATACAAGCAATTGTATATAAGCCTACAACATACTATATATATCTCATTTACTAACAGACAACCTACAAATATAACTGGATATAATAGATGTAAACCGAGATATAATAGATTCATATATATATATATATATAATCTTATATTGACTGCCTAATATGGAAATATAAACTAAATATATACATAAATTTACCGTTTCCAACTTTTGAACGTATGAGCGAACATGCATTTAAAAAATTCAACACATACATAAAATCGAACAGTGTGTCTATATATATATATAAAATAAAACTTATACTGTATATATATAACCATAGAGTAGCTAATAGGACGACAGACTAGGCTTTTTAAAATAAAGTATATATATTACTTATATAATATAATATACCGTAATACTATATACTCTATGTAGGCTGTAATAGAAAAAATAAACCAAGAGAACCCGAAAGTACTAAAAAAACTTACCAGTAATATATAACAAAAGAAGCCGCAGAAAACAGTATTCGAAAGAGGGAAGGAAGCATGCAGTTTGATGGAGAAAATCGGAGATGTGGTGCTGTGTGAGGTAGCAAAGGCGGAGTTAGGCGGATGGGAGGACGTGTGGGCTTGGCAGGTTGGAAGGGAAATGGAAGAGACAAAGGTTGGGGAAGAAGAACAAACAGGCACAAAATAAACTAGATATAAAACTTAGTTAGGTTATATACAATTTCAACAGTAGGAATACAAAGAAGAGAACGAAATCGAACAAATAAAATGAATGAATCATCAATGTATCGAAATGATGGAATATTAACAGCTGACCATTGATTCAGAGAAAGTAAATGCCAGTATCCGTTTCTTTGGCCCTTTGAACTAGATATAAAACTTAGTTAGGTTATATACAATTTCAACAGTTGGAATACAAAGAAGAGAACGAAATCGAACAAATAAAATGAATGAATCATCAATGTATTGAAATGATGGAATATTAACGGCTGACCACTGATTCGGAGAAAGTAAATGCTAGTATCTGTCTTTGGCCCTTTGAAATTCGAATGGGCACAACTATCAAAAAGTTTGAAATTCTGTAACCGGTACGGCTATCTGTTTCGGGTTTCTGTTGCGTAACGAACACCAAAATACAGAGATAAGTATACTGTGGAGATCAGCATGACGATACGATCAAAACGATATACAGATATTTGTAGTATGGTCATCCGATCAAAAGTCGATAATCGGTACCAAAAATGCTGTTAATCCGCTAGAAATAAGATAAATGGAGCAATAGTAGTCAAAATTTGACGAAACTAAAGATGACGTCACATTTAAAAGATGATTTACAAATTTATTGTATAAAAATATTCAAGTTTGGAAAACATTTTACTATCATCAATTTTAACTGATTTAAATTTGAATAAAATAACACAAGAAAATAAACTTCTATATTTTTAGACGAAAATTTACCATTGCTGAAAATTTACCATTTGCTGAAAATTTACCATTTGCTTTGTTTTAAAAGGCGAATTTCAAATATTAAATTTTTATTTCAAAATATTACTATTTAAAATTTCACCAAAATTCAATTAAATATGTAAATAAAACCTTGAAAATTTACGTGTCATTACAGAGAAGATTCGGGCTGTGCTTGGAGGCGGACTGGCATTTGGCAGTGGTGGTGATAAGGGTTGTGGTGTAGCGAGTTGGGTTTGGATTGGCTGCTTGTTCAGAGGAGACAGGGGCTATGTAGGATGGTTTGTGTTAGGCGGAGAGGGTTTGGCTATGGATGAAGGGGTGGTTGTCGAGTAGGTGATGTAAGCTGGAGCAAGGGTGGTAGAAAGGCTTGGAGAGAGGGCGAGGTGATTAGCAAGGGAAGGAAAGTGGAGGCTGCTGCTCTGAGGTGTTCGACAGAGGGGATCGGCTGTGCTTGGTTGAAGGCGAGCAAAGGGTTGCTAGGGCTGGGTGTTCGGTTCGGTTATCAGGAGGGTCTGCGGAGTGGTCGACAGATGGTGGACGGAGGTCAAGCAAGGGAGAGGTGAGTTCTTAGACAATATAGATGAATGCAAACTTAAAATATAAACTTATTTTATTTTTCTTCTTCAATAGAATAGAATGAAAAGAGAAAAGGGAGGGAAAGAAAATGGGCACACCAGAGAATATAAATTGAAATAATGGAATAGTAAAAGTCCAACATGTGAATTCAGGAATATTAGAAGCAAATGGCTATTTTCTTTCAACCAGTAGATAGATGAAAGGGCACATGAAAAGTCGAAAGGCTCAAAATGGATACCGATACGGCTAACCATTTTGGAGATTTCATCGTGTACTAGACGCCGAAATGCATAAATAAATATACTATGGAGATCAGCACGACGAGACGAACCGAATGGTATGCAGATATGAGTGACACGACCATCCTATCAAAACTCGATTTTTGCTAACGAAAATGCTGTTAAACCGCCAAAAATAAGATAAATGGGGCTAGAACAATCCAAATTCAGCGAAATGAATTATGACGTCTCACTTAGAAAATGATACACATTTTTATTATATAATAAAATATTTAGATTTCAAAAATATTCTATTTCCATCAAATTAACTGATTTTAATTATAAAAATTGAAATTTCACAACCAAACAAACATACATATTTTTGATGAAAATCTGACACTTGCTACGTTTAAATAAACTATTTCAAAAATAAATTTTCATTGCTAAATTTTATTGTTTAATTTAATTAATTATATTATTTAAATCATTAAAATTTCTAGGTTGTTACACTCTCCGCCACTCAAAACTTTTCGTCCCTGAAAAGAAACAAGATAGAAGAATAGAAGCAACAAAAAAGAAAGATAGATTCGAAATACAAAGTACCAGACACAATAGTTAATTCAAAGCTATGTAAATTTCATTTCGAGTGTTAACATTATACATCTTGTTACCTATTAACATCTATTTATTATTATCATTCTAATTAACTCAATGTCAGTTAATTTGCATTCCTATCCAATTTATTTGCATTCAACTTAAATAACATTCTCTTTTATTATTAAATTTATTTCACTTAACATATCTTACAACATTGATTAAGTGTATAAACATTTATTATAACCACTCAAATTTTATTTATAAATTCCCTTAACAAAATTTCATTTTTGGACATCTTATTACTTACATTTTATATTGTGTACTATTCATTTACACGTTCTCATTACATTCAAACTTTTTAAAATTTTCATGTAAGTTATATATGTTTTAGAATGCAATTGAGTATTATACAAATAAATTTTATCCTAGTTCAACTGTTTCAAGTTGTTTCAATTCCATTTCTCATTTTAGACACTTCAATTATTCAACAAAAATTCTTCATTTCAATAATTGAAAACCATCCCTTAACATAAACTTAAGAGTTAAAATTTCCGGTTTCACTTCAAACCATTTTGAAATAAATATATACATATAAATATTTCATACATCAAATCATATTCAAGAAATTAAAATCAAATCCATTTTCCAAAACAAGTGTAGCAAAGCTACTAAGTGGTCTCCCACTTTGAGACTCGAAAATGAATGTCGATGGTGCTACAATCATCATCGAATTTATTTTCCTACGACATAAGAGGAGAGTACTAACTTACTTCTTTTAAAATCCTTTGGAAACAATTTCCATTCGAAAATATCTTCAAACAATTTTTTTAAAACTTTGAAAACCAAAATTTTAAAAGCACCGAAAATTAAATTCTCAAACCCTTAATTTAAATTCATTTCATTTGCAAATCAGATTTATAAACCTTATTTATGAAATTTCATCTCCATATATCATACAACAACAGTTAATGGTTTAGGAATGTTGACAAGACAATAAATGATAATCCAATACTATCATTTCTAACAACCAGTTCATTTAATTATCTAATTTTAGAAAATTATACTTTTATATATAAAATATAATCATACATAAATTTATTTCATTTACCAGTTTTGAAAACCATATTGTGTTAGTTTGCTCTGTTCAAGTGTTTTGGAATTTCTATCGACGACATTAGCTGGACGAATCGATCGAAACCCAAAATTCAAACTTATTAGCTCAAATAACACAAAATAAAACAATTTTCTATCAATTACAAATACGCTCCGTTATAGGATGATTCAAGAATGAATTTTAGAACTAGGATAGAGATCCAAATTTAGAGGGACCCTAATCAAAGAGAATCTAACTAAGAAGATAGGCTCGAAAGAAAGATGATAATTTAAATTAAAAAAGAGGAAAGATGGATAGATTTATATTAATCTCAGCGACCTTAACCGGGTCAACCGAGACTTCATTTTCAAAAGCAATGTGCCCAAGGAATCAGATTTCATCCCTCTAGAAATGGCGTCTAGAAAATTTGGCTTTCAACTAATGATTCATAAGAGTTTGGAGAACATAGCTCAAATGAGACTCATGAACCTTCTCTGACTTAGAAAAATATGAGAATATCATCAATGAAAATTAGGGCAAACTATTGAGAACGTCGCGGAAGAACGCGATTCATGAGATCAACGAAGAAGGCGGGAGCATTGGCTAATTCAAAGGGCATGACTAACCATTCATAGAAACCATTCTCCGTTCGGAAATCCGTCTTGGAACGCTCTCCTCAATTACGCAAAGTTGGTGGTAGCTAGACCAAGCTGAGAGAATACTTTAACTCCGTAGATCTGATCGAACATATCATTGATATGAGGCATATGATACCTGTTCTTAAAAGTAAGCTTGTTCAGCTCTCTATAATCAACACATATCCTCAAAGAACCATCATATTTAGTGACAAAGACCACAGCTGCTCCCATTTAGAAAAACTTTGCCTCATCAAACCCTTGGAAAACAAGTCCTCAATCTACTTCCTTAACTCGACTTTCTCTCTGGGTGCTCTCTGTCTAGGAGGGAGAACAACAGGTCGAGCTTCAGGAATAAGATCGATGCAGAATTCAATTTCCCGCTCAGGAGGTAGAGAAGCGACTTCACCAAAACATCAGGATAATACCTGAATATCAGGGTGGAGTCAAGATCATTAGGCCAAGAATCAAGCGAAAAGATAAAGCTCCTGCATAATCCTAGGGCAATCAACATTCGATCACAAGAGAATTTCCCTGGTCCTCTACTAAAGAAACGGTTTGGGCTTTGCAAGAAATAACAGCATCATAACGCTTTGACCAATCACCCCTAAGTATGATATCAAATACATCAAAACCGAAGACATAGAAATCTCTGGTAAGTAGACACCTATTGTAAAGGAGTTTCACTCTTTTGCAAATCATGCTAAGGCTGGCGAGACCGCCAATGGGATTAGTCACATATAAGGATGAAGTTGCCAATTGAGGTTTCAAGATGTGCTCAAATTTATTAAAGAGATCAACAGAAATAAAGCTATGGATGCTCCAGTATCATAAAGAACACTAACAGAAAAAGACAAAAATGGATTTCAAAACAATGGTAAAGTTCCAAAATTCAAAGGAGAATCCTAATCGAACGGAATTCTAGCTAAGAATTTCAAACTTGAACGAAGATGATTCTGTAATTAATTGTACTCATTCTAGGACATTACTACCCTATTTCTAATGAGTTTTTACTCCATAAGATAAGTTTTGCCTAAACCTGGTTCTGATACCAACTGTAACAACCCGCTATTTCGAACCATTTAAATCGACAATAATTCACACATGTTAGACTTGAATTGCTCAAACCAATAGATTGTTATTTTATATTTGGCAAAACTTAGCATATACAGTAAATAAATCAACTATAGAATCACAGACATAGAGTATTACAACAATATGTAGCGGAATAGATAAATAGTAGTTCATGAAGCTACTACAGAAACATCAGAGTATGAAACAAAATACAGCAGCAAAGTACAAAGAGGTCTCTAATACATAAGTAAACGACAAGTCTGCACATAAACAACTGAAAATAACTGAAGTAACTGAAAAGCTGAATAGATAAAGATAGATCTCTAAGCAAAGCTCCAAGCTCCAAAGTGAGTCTCAAATGCCGTGTCACACAGTCTGACCCGAGCATAAAGCAAAACAAAACACTCAAGTCGGGATTAGTATTCTTATGCAAGTAATTCAACTCAAGTGAAATGCCCAAGTGGAAATGCAATATAACTTAAAGGATGTTCAGGATTCCCATCCTTTAAGGATCCGTGAAACTATCTACATGCATAATATAATACACTACTAGATAATGTCTACAGTAAAGCAAAATATTAAAACAGCATTAAGGCGTTATCCATATCCCCCATAACACATTTTATATAAATGCGATAGTCTATATAGTATCGTAATTCCTCCGTAAACCGGAGGGCTATCAGAGGGCACTCCATAGTGTATGACACAGACCAAACTTGTAATGGGCACGATAAGGCATATGACAAGGCACGCGAGGCAATTCTAAGGTAGGACTCAACCATTTGCACTCCCAGACAGGTGGTAACGGATAACAGCTAATACCGTCCACCTTGAAACACACTCCCATAATCAAATCGAAGGTGGCCATCAAATCAATCACAAACTAATAGATATGGTATTGAAGAAGCATGTCATATCGGAGGAGTGACCTCACTTGGTCTGGTATAGCTCCTATATTAGTCATATTAACCTAATCCGAGGTGATCAGGGCTGCGTTCATACCTCATACGAGCGTTCGCCAAACCATCCTATTTCGTTCGAAATTCTCCATCATGTACACAGTTGTTAAAGTAGTTTTTGGTATTGGCAGAGAGTATGACAATATCCGATCTTGGTCTCTTTAACAACCAAACGCTTATTTCACACCGTGGTCACTTTCACTTCAAACAGTTCATACTTCATATCAAAATCATATTACTTTCGAATCATATCATTTTCAAAATGATAATAATTCAAGCTTAAATAGTTTGAATATTGAAAGTAGTTTATATATTGGAATAGTTATACATTAAAAATAGTATATATTTAAAATAGGTTATAGGTTAAAAAAGTTTATATATTAAAACTATGTTATAGATTAAAACAGATTATATATTAGAAATAGGTTATAGATTGAAGTACTCTATATATTAAAAGTTGTTTGTATCGAAAATAGTTTCAAATTTGAATTGTTTCTTCCAATTTTACAAATCAATTCTAATCAACTTCAGTTCCAAAATTCAATTTAAATCAATCTTAATTCGACGATTTCAATTAAAAGGTTAAAGGTTCATCAAAGTCTCATTGAAACCATTTTTTATTTATATCGATTTTAAATCCAGGTTTGAACTACAAATTTAAACCACTTCCAATTCAGTAGGTTTTAAAGTTTAAATATTCAAACATTTTCAATAACTCAATTTGATAAATTTCATTTATATTCAAAATTCAATTTTAATTTTATATAAATTTAAAATATCCACTTGATCATTTTTTATTACATTTAAATAAAATCTCAAATTAAAAATTTAAATCAAAATTAAATATACAATTTCAATTTTATTTTTTTTGAAATTATTCATTTAATCACCTTTAATCAAAAAACAAATTATCAAGTTATAACATCATATCTTTAAAATATCAAAATCAATCTGTTCCAAATTAATTTAAATACAATACAATTTTTAACAAATTAAATTGCAAATCAACTTCGATTTATCTTTCCAACCTTAAATTATTAAAGTTATTACAAAAATATATTTTCAAAATATTAATATAATTTTAAATAAATACTTAAACATATAATATATATATTAATTAAATTAAATTTTATTAAATTTGATTATATTAAATTTATATTAAATCACATTATATGTATATTAATAAAATTATAAGTAAAATCTTAAAATTTACATTTTTCAAAACATAACTTATAATTTAAAATTTCAAAACATATCATTTAAATAAAATATAAATTTTACACATATATTAAAATAATATATATATATATATATATATATTTTTTAAAATTAATATTTATTAAAGCGCATATTTTAATATTTTTGAAAATCATTTAAAAGTAGACCAACAGTGTCCGCATATAGTTTTCTAACCTATGATCAAGTGATACGTATATTTTTCATTTCGATCCGCAATAATTTAATATTTACGGTTATATATCGTTTCAATCCGCAATCCTAAAATTTCAAAATCAGTAAAGTCACTTGGTTTTATCATTTCAACCCATAACGATTTTCCTCTAATCTATGAGATCATTCGGGAATTGCTCATTTTAACCCATAGTTATTTTCCAAACTAACAGGAAACTTGCAGTGTGAGAACAGTAAAATAATAATATAAAATGACATACATATCAATAGCAAGCATATATCATAATTTACAATTTAAATACAATATATACAATAGGTTAAGGTGTTATATGTCAATTAACATAGGTAAACAATTTAAATAATAACATATCATACTTAACAATTTAATTACCAACCAATTAAATTCAACAACATATTTTAATCGTCATTTCATGTGAAATCAATTTACTAAACATATGAATGTTAATTGTAAGTGATCACTCACCTTTCGAGGTTAGAGAAACAACGAGAATAAGATGCGACAGAGGACACGCACACGCACATGAACAAGCGACGAAACAAAGCAAAAAGCTCTGCGACTATGAACAAGACAGTGGCAAGTAACGCAACGAGAACTGGAGATCGATGAATTAAATATATATATATGTATGTATGTATGTATGTATATTTCTTTTATCCTCTTATTATTTATTTTATAAAAAGGAAGAGAAGAGCTGTGGTACTCGGGTCTGCTATGCTCGGCTATAGTAGGGGAGGATGGTTGCTCGGCAAGGCGTGGTAGCTCGGAGGTGAAAGACTTGCTGACGACTGGAGCGTGTAGGATGCGTTTAGGGGCTATGTCCATGGGATGGTGTTCGGCTGGATTTAGTTGAAGGCAAGGGCGGAAATAGGCCATGCATGACACAAACAGAGCACATGATGAGATGGCCATTGAAGTAGCTGTCGTGTAAGGAGAAGGCGAGGGGAAGAGTGGTTTGTGGGGTTCAATGCAAGGCTAATGGATCGAGTTTCGTGAGAGGGGAAGGTTCGGGTTGTGCTCGAAGGCAGACTGGCACTTGGAGGTGGTGGAGATGAGGGTTGCTATGCGGTGTGTTGGGTTTGGGTCGGCTGCTTGGTCAAGGGAGGCGTGGGCTATGGAGGATGGTTCGTGTTAGGCGGAGAGGATTTGGCGATGGATGATGGGATGGATGTCGAGTGGGTGATGCGAGCAGGAGCAAGGGTGGTGGAAAGGCATGTAGAGAGGGCGAGGTGATTGGCTAGATGAGGAAAGTGGAGGCTTCTGATCTTAGGTGTTTGGCAGAAGGGATCAATTGTGCTCAGTTGAAGGCGAGTGGAGGGTTGCTAGGGCTGGGTGTTCGGTTATCGGTGAGGTCTTGGAGTGGTCGGTGGATAGCGGAGGGAGGTCGATCAAGGTAAAATGTGAGTTCTCAGGCAATATAGATGAATGCAAACTTAAAATATAATTTTTGTTTCAGTAGAACAGAATGGTAACATAAAAGGGAGAGAAAGAAAATGGGTGCACCAAAGAATATAAATTGAAATGATGGAATAGTAAAAGTCCAACATGTGAATTCAGGAATATTAAAAGCAAATGGCTGTTTGCTTTCAACCGGTAGATAGATGAAAGGGCACAAGGAAACCCAAAAGACTCAAAATGGGTACCGATACGGCTAACCGTTTCAAAGATTTCGCCTTATACCGGGCGCCGGAATGCACATATGAATATACTACGAACATCACTACAACGAGACAAACAGAATGGTATGCAAATATGAGTGATATGTCCATCTATCAAAATTCGATTTTCGCTGCCGAAAATGCTACTAAACCGCCGAAAATAAGATAAACGGAGCTAGAGCAGTCCGAATTCAGCAAAACGATTTATGACGTCTCGCTCAGAAAATGATATACATTTTTATAATATAAAAATATTTTATTTTCATCAATATAACTGGTTTAAAATTTAAAAATTAAAATTTCACAACTAAACAAACTTACATATTTTCTGATGAAAATATAACACTTGCTACGTTTAAATAGACGTATTCCAAATATCAGATTTTCATTGCTAAATTTTATTGTTTAATTTTCATGATATTTTTTGTCAATTACGTTATTTAAATCGTTAAAATTTCTAGGTCGTTACACATTCCCCCCTTGAAACTTTTCGTTCTCGAAAAGGAATGAGATAGGAGAACAGAAGCAACAGAAACAAAAGATAGATTCAAAATACAAAGTACTGGATACAATAGTTAATTCAAAACCATATAAATTTCATTTTGAGTGTTAATATTATACATCTCATTACTTATTTGCATCCATTTATTATTATCATTCTAATTAACTCACTTTCAATTAATTTACATTATTTACATTCAACTTGAATAACATTCTCTTTTATTATTCAATTTATTTCATTTAACATATCTTGCAACATGGATTAAGTGTATAAACATTTATTATAACCACTCAAATCTTATTTATAAATTCCCTTAACAAAATTTCATTTTTAGACATCTTATTACTTACATTCTATATTGTATACTATTCAATTATATGTTCTCATTGCATTCAAACTTTTTGAATATTTCAGGTAGGCTATATATGTTTTAGTATGCAATTGAGCATTATATAAATAAATTTTATCCTAGTTCAACGGTGTCAAGTTGTTTCAATTCCATTTCTCATTTTAGACACTCCAATGATTCAAAAATTTTGCTTCATTACAATAAGTGAAAAGCATCACTTAACATAAAATTATGAGTTAAATTTCCGGTTTCACTTAAAACCATTATGAAATAAATGTATACATATATATATATATATATATATAATACATAAAATCATACTCAAGAAATTCAAATCAAATCCATTTTCCAAAATAAAAGTGTAGCGAAGCCACTAAGTGGTCTTCCTACTTTGAAGCTCGAAAATGAATGTCGATGATGCTGCAGTCATCATCGAAATTATTTTCCAGCGATATAAGAGGAGAGTACGAACTTACTTCTTTTGAAATTCTTTTGAAACAATTTTCATTCAAATAATATTTTTTTAACTTTGAAAACCAAATTTTGAAAAGCACCGAAAATTAAATTCTCAAATCATTAATTTAAATACATTTCATTTGCAAATCAGATTTATAAACCGTATTTATAAAATTTCGTCTCCTTACATCATTCAACAATAGTTAATGGTTTAGGAATATTGACAAAACAATAAATGATATTCTAGCACTATCATTTCTAACAACCAGTTCATTTAACAATCTAATTTTAGAAAATTATATTTTTATATATAATATAATTATACATAAAATTATGTTATTTACCAATTTTAAAAACAATATTGTGTCAATTTTCTCTGTTCAAGTGTTTTGGAATTCCTATCGATAGCGTAAGCTAGATGAATCGATCGAAACCCAAAATTCAAACTTAACAACTCAAACAACACAATATAAAACATTTTTATATCAATTACAAATACGCTCCCCCATATGATGATTCAAGAATGGATTTTAGAACAAGGATAGAGATTCCAATTGAGAGGGACCCTAATCAAAGAATTCTTACTAAAAAGATAAGCTCAAATGGAAGATGATAATTTAAATTATAAAAGAGGAAAGATGGATAGACTTATATTGATCATGGCGACCTTAACCTGGTCAATTGAGACCCTATTTCAGAAGTAATGTGCCTAAGGAATCAAACTTCACCCCTCAAGAAATGGCCTTTAGAAAATTTGGCTTTCGACTGATGATTCATAAGAGTTTGGAGAACATAGCTCAAATGAGACTCATGCTCCTTCTTCGACTTAGAAAAAGACGAGAATAACGTTAACGAATATCAGGACAAATTTGTTGAGAACATCGCGGAAGAACGCGATTCATGAGATCAATGAAGAAGACGGGAGTATTGGTTTATCCAAAGTGCATAGCTAACCATTCATAGAAACCATTCCCCATTCGAAAAGCTGTCTTGGGAATGTTCTCCTCAACTACACAAAGTTGATGGAAACCAGTAGCAAGATCAATCTGAGAGAATATTTAGCTCCGTAGAGCCAATCAAACATATCAATGATACGAGGCATAAGATAGCTGTTCTTAAGAGTAAGCTTGTTCAGCTCTCTATAATCAACATATATCCTAGTAGAACCATCAGATTTGGTGACAAAGAGCACAGCTGCTCCCATTCACAACAACTCTGCCTCATCCAACCCTTGGAAAACAAGTCTTCTTGAAGTTCTCCATTTAAGAAAGCAAGGTTCACATCTAACTATCTAACATCCCATCCTTTATGTAAAGCTGTAGTTAAGCTTACTCTTATGGTAGTTGGTTTAACCACTGGTGAAAAAGTCTCATTGAAGTCAAAACCACATTATTGAGTATAGCCTTTTGCAACCAACCTTGCCTTATACCTCTGTGCTATTCGGTTTGGATTTTCTTTAGTTTGTAAGTCCATTTGCATCCAATTATGCCTTTATGATTTGGAAGTGATACAAGGTTCCAAGTTTTGTTTTTCATTAATGCACTGTACTCCTCATCCATTGCATTTTTCCAATTTTCATTGTTAAGTTCTAGTTCAAGGGTCTTTGGTCCTTCATCTGTTGTACATGTAGCATATAGTTTGGGTTTAAAAATACCACTCTTGGACCTTGTTATCACTGGATGCCTTTTGAATTTTGGTTCCTGTTGTATGCTTGTTGATTGTTTTATACTTTTATCTTGACTGCTGCTTCTGCTATTTGTTTGTTGATTGCTTGTGATTATTGGAGAATAATTTTCTTGCTATATTTGTTTAGATTTCACTTGACCTAATTCATTGGTATGTAGTATGTGTTGAGTGTCTGAACTATTCTCCCTTTTTTCAATGTGAGATGAATTCTAATTATTGTCATGCACTGGTATAGGTGGTATAGACACCTTTGGATTATACAATTTTTGTGTAGTTTTCACACTTTGTTTTGAAAATGGGAATATTTGTTCATTTAACACAACTTGTCTTGATATAAACAATTTTTCGTTACCATCCAAACATTTATATCCTTTCTGATTTACATCATAACATAAAAAGGTGCATGGTGTAGATCTGAATTTAATTTATGTGAATTGTACGGCCTTAGATGAGGAAAACATCAAAACCTAAAGGTTCTAAGGTTTTGATAATCTGGTCTTTCATTAAGTAAAACTTCTATTGGTGTTTTTTTCCTGCTTCACTTTAGTGGGTAGTCTGTTGATTATATAGACTACAGTTGAAAAGGCATCAGGTTAAAATTTCAATGGAAGTGAAAGTTAAGCTAGTAATTTAAGACCAGTCTCTACTATTTGACTATTTTTCTCTAGACTAATCCATTTTGTTCAGAGGTATAGGGACAAGTCATTCTATTTATTATTCCTTTCATTTGAAAGCATTCTTTTAGTGACTTGTACTCTGTACCTCCATCAATTTGCATTACCTTTACTTACTGACCTGTCTGTTTCTCCACCAGTTTTATGAAGTGCAAGACTACATTTGATGCAATAAGCTGTAATGGCCTATCAAACTCAGATTATGATTTTGGATAGGCCAGTTTATGGCTCTTTCCCATCTGACAATAAGTACGGACATAAGAGGAAGGTATAATATCAACTTCTATATTATTATTAGTTCATACTTTCTTTACAATTTTTATACTTGGATGTCCCTACTTACAATGCCAAAAATCAACTATACTTTGTCACATTGATTTAACTCTGATTCAGCTAAGTAGCGGCGTTTTCTTGAACTGTTGAATAATTTTCATTTGAGTTTGAAAAGTTGAATCTGTACAGTCCCTTATGAGTATTACCTTGCAATAATATTTTCTTAGTTTGCATACCTATAACCAGACAATACTTGGGATAAAACTCAAAATATACATTATTGTCTTGTGAAAATTGAGACACACTAATAAAGTTTTTCTTTATCTTGGGCTAAGTGATATTAATGATATAACCGTTACCCATACAAATGGACTGAGTACCTTTGTATTCTTGCTGTCAATGTTTAGCTTCTATAGATTGCTGGTAACATGCTGTGTTGCTCCTGAGTCAGGGTACCAAACATTCATTATAGAAATCTTCAAGCCTTCCAGATTCTGACATGTTCAGGTTATGTGTTTTCTGATCCTCTGTCACACTTCTAGTTTCTTGCTGCATGCTTGCTATGTTTGCATTGATAACATAGTTTCTCTAATTCGTTGAACTTTTTATTGCATTGTAATTAGTATCAAACCTGAAGTAGCACCTATTTGAAGTGTGCCGTAACTTTCCATATATTTGACATTTTGGTCTGCTATCACTGCTCCATCTACCTTCTCTTTCTTTAAGTCTTCCAAACTGATTTCTTTGATAGTTTTGATCATTTCTTGATCCTTAATTATTTATTGCATTACTGTTTCTGTCCTGATTTTTGTTTCTTGTCTTTCTTGCATAATTGATTGATTAGTCTGAATCAAAGGCTTTCTTATGTTCAATCCTCCCCTCATGTGCAAGTAGATTGAATGTACAAACTAAATTGATGGAATAACTTCTTGAGATGACATAATAGCTACAATGGCTTCATACTCATTATCTAATCCATTCATGATAGTCGGTATTTTTTCTGTATCAGATACTTTATGGCTTACTGCCTCCAAAGATCACAGTAGTTCTTGATTTTGGCTAGATAATCTCTCATTGCCATGTTGTCTTTTATTACATTTTGCATCTCCTTTTGTAATACATGATTTTTGCTATTGATTATGAGTTAAAAACTTATTCAATGTTTGTCCAAATTTCATTTGACGTTTTGCAACTAATGACTTGTGGCAGAATCTATTTGCTAATAGATGATAGTTTCCAAGAACTCGGAAAATAATCTTGTCTTTGATGTGCAACATAGTCTTTATTTCCAACCAATTTTCCTTCATCATCCATTGTAAATTTGGGTATTTGTTTGCGTCAAAATTGGTCAAAAACCCCAAATATCATGAAAGCACCAGTGTATGAACACAGATCAGCAGTATATGATTATAGATTATAGATCTAAATAATGCAGAGGATAAAAATTAAGAATAACAAACTTAAAACGAAAAGAATTAGACAGGGACACACGATTTATTGTGGTTTGGCTATCTCCGGTCTATGTACACTTCAAAGTTACATTTTATTGACTTTGCTCGCTGGTTAAAGCGGATTACAGCAGTAATTCTCGAGTACAATAGTGAAGTTTTAGTATAATAGTGATTTCAGCAGAATCTGGACGTCGAAGAATCAAAAGTCCATTTTATGCAGTCTTTAGGATGCTGTTTATAGACGTAGGCTGTAAATATCTTGCTCAGATCTTGGAAGACCTCTAATGGCATGTGTGTAGGCCCATACGATCGATCCCATGTGATTTGCACTCGTCCATGATCGATACGAACCAATTTCGTATCGATTAAGATTTGGCCCAATCGAGTCGAAATTGAGCAGGAACATTCTTTAGGTTGTTCGTAAGCTCCTGTGAAAATTTGGTAGCATTTGGACTCGTAGATTGTGAGTTATGATCGATGCAAATGTACCTCTTAAGTCGGCTATCTTGTTCGTTTCAATGTATTTCGTATCCTTCAAAATCGTATCGATGACATGGTTCGGAAACCCAGGGGAGATCCACTTTTGATTTTGTGTTACTACTTCTTCATTCGTATCCATCAACTATGCCTCTGTTCATATCCATCGATCCGAGTCCATGGCCTTCGTATCGATCAAGGCTTTACTTATTCGTATCCATCATCACTTGCAGTTTGTATCTATCGACCAACCCTCCTTCATATCGCTCTTAAGCGCCTTCTTCGTATCGATCCACAAGCGATCGATACGACATGTCCAATCGAAGTCCTATAACCATTGTTGCCCTTTCGTATCGACTCAGCAATGATCGATACGAAGTACACCTATGTACCCACACAACCGACTCACGCTGCATCGATATGAAGTTTATCGATTCGAAGCATACTTCTGCGTTCCATCCCTTCTCCTTGATCGATACGAACAATGGTTCGTATCCATGTCGATGGATACAAATAACTTGTTTGTATCCTACCAGATCGATATGAATTCGTATCGATTTAAACGAGACCTCATTGTGCACATATCCATCAATTTCTTGAGCAAATGAACTCCATTTGACTTGAAATTTGAAACATAGCCTTTTCTAACCTTGTTATTCATTTTCTATCAATTTCACCTTGATTGGAGCTTGGTCAAACTTTGTCGGCATCCATCATAACCTTATTGTCAATTGATCTCCAATCCTGATATCCATCCTTTCCAGCCCATTTGTTGATATCCCGATCTTGACCAAAAGGTGGGATAACACTTTACCGCCCAAAACATGTATTGTGGTAAGAAGGCGTGTTTTGAAAAAGCTCCGACTCCAACATCAAAAGTCCATATTCCATCCATAGCCATACCATCCGATTCATAATCCAATCCTTTACCAAACCATCCTATCAGAGTACCACATTCTTGATTGCTCTGAGTAGATGTCCGATTACAAATCCAATAACCAAATCCTTAGCCAATTCCATATCCATCTGAACCCAACAACCGAGTCCTAATCCATCCTTATCCGATAACCGAATCTAGGACCACTCCAGGTTGATATCCAAGTTCTTAGCTATCCATTGCTGATATCTAAATTCATAATCTCTTCGGGTTCTTGTCAAGCGCAATCCACACCCGACGACCTGTACTAAGAAATGCCTTTGTGACCGTGGTCAAGTGTCCCTGAACGCTGAGTAATGCCATGGCTTAAGTCTTAAGCCGAATCCTGGTTGCTCAGGACCCTTGCCAAGTATACTCGATGACCTAAAATAGTAACCAATAATATAGGGCCTAAGTCCTAGGCCGAATCCTGCTCTCTCCGGACCCTTGCCGAGTATAGTCCATACTCGACGACTTGAATAAGTCGATTCACCACGCTCGGACAAAGCAACTACCCCTTGCCTGGCATAATCCATACCCGATGACCATTTACCAAAATCTAAATAAAAAATCCAATCCAAATCCAATCCAAAATCCAAATCAAATCCAAAAACCAAAAATCCGCATCAGAAATCCAAACCAATATCCAAAACAGAAAAAAATTATCCAAATGAAAGTCCAAACCAGAAAATAAACAAAATCTGGATTTCAAACCAAACTAGAAAAAGCGAGTGTCCAAACCAAAAAAATGAAAAAACAGATTTCACAAACCATAGCGTCACGGTCTATCATCATCTCAGAGCATGCCTGGGGTCCATCTCCGTCCTCGTACATGAGTAAGTGACTTGGCCGTTTATCTAGAGTTTGCTACTTATTCCATATCATCCCTGTTAGTTGATAACCAATCGACCGTCATTCCTGGGCCTCGCGCCATCGTTGTTTGAGGTAGACGATGGCTGCTCTTGTTCCACAGCTGCATCCCAAGCTTCGACATACTTTCGCAACTGACCACTCCTTATATGCTCCTTGATTATATCCTTTAGATGCCTATTACTATGGTATCATGTCCATCCAAATCATGAAAGAGACAGTGCCTTCCTGATGCCCTTTCACGTTCCAAGGGTTCTCTCCTTGCAGGCCTTCGATAGGGAAGGCAATCCTGAGTCTCCATGAATATCCATTCTAAAGTCTCGTTCAATCCAGTGTAAGTGGAGAATTTCGGCTCTCTCCACTGCTTCATAGCTTTTCTAGATTCGTCGTCCAACTTCCTCTTTCCTTTATCTTTACCTAAGCTTCCATCGGATGGTTCTCCATCCTCGACCACGTTCAGTTCCTTTAATTTCATATCTGAACATTAAATCTCCCGTCGAACGAATCTCTCGGCTTCACGAAAGAATTCTCCGAGATCCATTGGTGGGTCGCGTATCAATGGCACTTGGAAATCCGAGTTATCCCTGACTCCTGGCACTACTGCCATTAAAACCATTGATGGATCCGGTCGATCAACTGAAGCAATCGCTGCATTGAACCTAGTTAAGAAAGCTCTGAGTGATTCTTCTATCTTTTGCTTTAACGATGTTAGTGTCACTACGTTCTTGGCCTTTTTGATACGAACCCGAAACTACTTCAAAAACCTGTCTACCAATTCTGTCCATGTCCTAATAGATCCCTCTTCTAACTATCTGAACCACATAATAGAGATATCCTTCATTTACAGAGGGAAACATCGGGCCTTTACTGCCTCTGATGCCTCCAGCACTTCCATATGTCTTGTGTACCTCATTAAGTGATCAGTACGATCAGCCTTGCCATTGTATACATCCAGAGTAGGTAGCTTGAACTCTGATGTATTCTAGGCCATTCTGATTTCATGGGTACACGGATTCCTGTTTACTCCTTCTAGATCTCTGTTTGCTAAACCTTACCACATAATTCGCCTGATTATCTCAGCTAATCCAGTGTTGTCCACTAACGGTTGCCCCCGAGTCCCTGAGGGAATACTGGTATGTACTCTTCATCATGCGCTCCTATATTCCTGCCAGCATCTTCTTGTGTGGTATCACCTAAAGTACTTCCACGGGCCGGTCCATCGTTGCCGGGTGGTGTGCCCCATGCCTGGATCCATCCTGATTAACAGTTGTGTGCTGATTAGGAGCTGCGCCCTGTTGAGCTGCTCCGTCTGATTGCCTGTTGGGTCCTTCTGTGCCAGCTCCATGGATCTGAACTCTAGTAGTTCCAACTATTCCTGCCTGTCCAAACTATTTGAGGAGGTTCTGCATCATTTCCTCCTGCCTTTTCAGAAACTCTTCATTCATAGCTCCCATCATCATCTCCTCTCGTCTCTGGTGAGGAAGGCTAAAGTCTGATTAGTTCCTGAAGATGCTTCTGGCTTCCTTCATGTTGACTTCTCTCCGCTCTTTTTATCCTTATGGATTGTTTTGTCATGGTTCCTTTTAGATCTGATCATTTAGCTCTCCAAATCTGAACTCCAAATCTGGCATAGCAGGCGCTAGTCCTTCTCAGTGAAAGCACCAACGTGTTTGTGCCAAAATTGGTTACAATCCCCAAATATGATGAAAGAACCAGTGTATGAATACAGATCATTAGTATATGATTATAGATTACAGATCTAAATAATATGGAGGATAAAAATGAAGAATAACAAACTTAAAACGGAAAGAAGTAGACGGAGACACAAGATTTATAGTGGTTTGGCTATCTCCGGCCTATGTCCACTTCAAAAGTTACTCTTTTATTGACTTTACTCACTGGTTACAGCGGATTCAGTCATAATTCTCGAGTACAATAGTGAAGTTTTAGTATAATAGTGACCTTGTTTTTCAAAAAATAAAGATTTGGCTCAGGATTGCCCATTTTTAGTTCCAGGGTTTCTCTGAATTTGGAAGTTTTCACTTAGCAAGTTTCCATACTAAGGCTCAATCTTTTTCGCAGAATCTGGATGTCGGAGAATCAAAAGTCCATTTTCTGTAGGCTTTAGGATGCTATTTATAGGCGCAGGCTGCAAATATCTCGCTCAGATCTTGGAAGACATCTTCTTGTGCGTGTGTGGGCCCACACGATCAATCCCATTTGATTTGCACTCGGTCCATGATGGGTACAAACCAAATTCATATGGATCAAAATTTGGCCCAATCGAGTCGAAATTGAACAGGAACATTCTTTAGGTTGTACGTAAGCTCCTGTGAAAATTTGATAGCATTTGGACTTGTAGATTGTGAGTTATGATCGATACAAATGTGGCTCTTAAGTCGGCTGTCGTGTTCGTATCCATGGATTTTCATATCCATCAAAATTATATCGATGACGTGGCTCAGAAACCCAAGGGAGATCCACTTTTGATGTCGTGTTGACAACTTCTTCATTCGTATCCATCAACTATGCCTCTGTTCGTATCCATCGATTCGAGTCCATAGCCTTCGTATCGATCAAGGCTTCACTTATTCGTATCCATCATCACTTGTAGTTCGTATCCATAGACGAACCCACCTTCATACCGCTCTCAAGCGCCTTCTTTGTATCGATCCACAAGCGATCGATACGACATGTCCAATCGAAGTCCTAAAACCCTTGCTTCCCCTTCATATCGACTCAGTAATGATCGATATGAAGTTACCTATGTACCCATCCAACTGACTCGCACTGCGTCGATACGAAGTCTATCAATTCGAAGCATACTGCCACCTTCCATCCCTTCTCCTTGATCGATAAGAACAACGTGTTTTTATCTATATCGATAAATACGAATAACTTGTTCGCATCTATGTCGGATCGATACGAATTCATATCAATTCGAATGAGACCTCCTTGTGCATGTATCCATCAATTTCTTGAGCAAATGAACTATATTTGACTTGAAATTTGAAACATAGCCTTTTCTATCCTTGCTCTTAATTTTCTGTCAATTTCACCTTGATTGGAGCTTGGTCAAACTTGGTTGACATCCATCATAACCTTATTGTTAATTGATCTCCAGTCCTGATATCTATCCTTCCCAGCCCATTTGTTGATATCCCGGCCTTGACCAAAAGGTGGGATAACAAAGGTGTAGCGCTTACCAGTTTATATTCCTCCAGACCACATCCTTTTAGAGCCATTTCAATCTGAAATTTCCATAGCTAGTAGTTTCCTTCTTCTAACTTAATTAACTGACTTTGTGGCTTATAATTGTCTCAATCAAATCTTAAACAGGTTTAGATCTTTGTTGTGGTTGATTTTCTCTTCTTGATAGGTATGTTGTGGATGAATTATGATTTGAATCGGTTGGAGTAATGTTGCTAATGTTATTATTCTCTTCTACCATGATTTATCTTTAGGATTCATGAATGCAAGATCTTGATGGTGATGAGAAAATTGAATACAGAGTATGTACAACCAGGGTCCAAATGCTAAAATGGATCTTATGGCATGGCACAGACTGCTATAGTGGAAAAGAACAAATATGAACAAAATTCCTTAATCTTGGCATTGACTCAGTTATAAAATTGATACTTCTTGATCTTGGCCTCTTCTCAGATGATGACAACTATTCTGACGAGAAAACTAAAGAAAACACAGCCAATGCACAGTTTAGGTGATGAAGTTTTTCTGATGAACTGTCTTGGCGAGATGTAGCCATGAGGAAATTGTTGGCTCTGATATCAAATTATAAATGAATTATTTTATTGCTTTTCTGAATGAATGATACAATGCATATAACTTGTACTTATATTGTACAATATCGGCTTGATACTTGACTCAATTTAAATGTACAGTTGGAATTGTAAGATTACAATATTGCCCCTTTATACAGAAAATATAAATCATCTTTAAGCAGCCATGTACTTCATTTGTCTTATTTACCAGCCCAAAAAGAACTGAACTGAACTCGAAGGATTTTGGATTGGGTCTAAGTGATGAAAAATACTATCTAGACCCGATCAAACCTAACGAATTCTGAAAGAGCCGACTAACAAAATATAAATGTACAGTAGGATAAGGTCTATAAATTCCAGTTTTGAACATATTTTTTTTTCGATCTAGTAAAGTAAAATAATAATAATAATAGCAATAAATCTATAATTATATAATTTATTATATATTTATATTTTCTTTATATATAGAAACCAAATGAATCAATGATTTAGCAAAAAAAAAATCTTAAGAATCAAAATTTTTATAAATCTGTTCATCAGAAGGGACCAAGAGACTTTGATTTATCTTTCAACAACCATGATCATATGAGTCGCATGAATCACACATGCAACTTCATGTTGACTAAGGATCGTCAATATTTCAATCTAAATATGTATTGAAATATTGCTATACATATTAGTATTATTTGTAAATAAATATGTAAAAGACACTGAAATGGTATTTTATAGAATTTTTTTTCTACAAGTTCTATATATATATATTCTTATATATATTTATGTTATAGTTATGGTTAATTTTTCAACAAACTTGATTGATTAATACGAGTTGATTTTCTGTTACGATAGATCGACGAAATAATAGCTAGCCGAATAGCAGCTTCCCCATTGCAATCGCTATAATAAAGATTGAGAAAATCTCGCCTTTTAATTGGCGACTATCAAATATATCAGAAAATAGTACGAGATTAATATTAACCGAATTTAGTATAAGTTCAAGACACATAAGTGCTCTAACCATGTTTCGACTTGTGATCAATCCATAGATACCGATTACAAATAAATAGACATTCAAAAAGTACATGTTCGAACATCATTGACTAACTCCTGATCAACCTCAATTCGTTTCAATATGAACAAAAATTCAACCAAGTTGATTGCCTAGAATTAAGCGATTACATAAAAAAGGGAATATTGACAGTAGATTAAACTAATTTTTTTTTAATTCTAACTAAACTATTTATTATTGACGAGCCATAGTAATTGCGCCTATCAAAGAAACTAAAAGAATTATAGAAATAGTTCAACTGAAAGATAAAAATCTATTGATAAATGAATTCCGTATGTGTGTATTTACCCAACCTAAACCGAACCCCATATTGGGTTAGGTTTAACTTTCAAAATTTTTAGCTCAGACCCAGCAAAACCAAATCCATCTAGAATTCAAACCCGTCGGATTGGATTCAGATTAGACCCACCTGTCTAAATTTTGTTAAGGTTGAAGGGTTTAACCCTAAATCATCTATGTTCTATCATTCCATAGCGGTTGTAGCATAATCAAATTCGTAGGGTCATAAAATGGCATTTTTCCAAAAGCTTAGGGTGGCTAGAGGAAGAAGTTAACCTAGCATTTGTTGCATATCCAAATTTGATGTTGGTTACAGAAGAGTAGATAAAGATGATGATGAGATTTACTCATAGAAATTTATGTGGGGGTCGTCATATTTGGAAAAACATCTTGAAATAATAAATTTGACTGTTTGAGTCCCACGGAATAGAATTTGCCTGGATATTTGGCTTAATACCCTTGTATTGAAAGAATTAGTTAAATGGGAGTCAAGTATTTGCAGTTATTATTAGCGAGAAAGATTTCTTTATTGCATATGTCATACTGTCACCACACATATGGATGGTGTTGCTGAAAGGCTTGAGGCTTATAAAAGAAACAGTGCTACTATATTCAAGGGTTAATATTATGGTATATTCTATTCATATATCCAAAATTATCTAACGTACACCATTATTTTGCTGAAAACATATGTGATTAAATTGCCTTCTTAATTGCAATTTTATTCATTATCTTACGACCCATCAAATTTACATTAAAATTAATGATATTGATCAGATTTGTAAATTTTTAATGAAGTTAATGAAACATAAATACCAATTAAGACTACTTTCATAGCTAACCGCTCTATTTTCAAATATTTTTGTTCCTTGAAATTAAAGTTAAAATTAAGAATTTTCTTTAAAGAAAAGAAGTTACGATATTAGTGCCAAAACCTAACACTTTTTTGTTCAATTTTTAATCAATTCAGTGCTAGAAATATCTAGTTCTATGTAAATGAGTTTTGTTTTATAGAGTAAAGATTACAAAGATGAAAATAAAAGTAGTTTTGTAAAAGATGTGATGTATATAAAATAATTTTTGCTGTATACTTGTTCATTTTATTTTTCAGGGTATATCAAGAGATTTTTAGTGTATGAATAAAATTAGCTTAATATTAATTTATGTGTGTTTTAGCACGAGTACCATATTTACTTTGGTCACATAGGCTGTTTTAGCTTTTATTTCTGCTATCGATCCCATTCAACATTTGTCAGGCTTAATGCTCTACATCTTTCCTTATTGTTATGTGTATTATAATATCGACAAATTAATCTTTAACAGTGAAAACTAATAAAAAGAAAAACAATAATATTGTGATGGAAATTTAGAGAGAAAGTTTATTAAACCGAAAATTACTTTATAAAATTAATTCATATATCCATCAACCAACAAGTTGGCACGTACACACACATAAAAGTAGCCACTAAACAAACTACTAAAACATAGACAACCATGAAATAGATTCCACTATACTTAAGACTATGACAACATAAAATAAGGGTGTGATCTTTTTTTAAACGAAAGAGGAAAATGAAATGGGCAAAGGAAACAGGCTGGGAAAAGGGTAAGTTGCGAAAGGGAATGCATTCTTTTTAGGAAGGGACAACGCAAAAGGGCAAAAATTATACTTATATTGTTATTTTATTTATGTTAATTATTTTTAAATAAAATAGATATATACCGAATACAGAGTACATAATACCGAATACATAGTTTTGAATTCAAAATGCAGAATACCAAATATGAAATATAAAGAAGAATCTACAAATACAAACTACCGTGGTGGGTATTGTGGTGGATAGGTAGGTGAAAAGTTTAGTGGATATGTAGGTGGAAAGGTTGTTGGAAAGTTCGGTGGAAATGCATATAGAAATGCAGTTGGAAAGGCAACTGGTGGCAAAGACTCATATACCGTTGGTATTTGATTGTATGATTGCATTTGTCGAACTCGTACTATAACCATTCTCGGTCTTCATCGTCTTTCAAATGTGTAAGCATTTCTTTGTTGTCTTAATTTGGAGTAGTGAAATTGCTTTGGAAAGTTGAATATCTTCAATGTGATATCTTCCATGACTATTATACTATTCTGTGTGATATCTTTGAGGCGATATCATCAATTTGAAGTTTTCATACATCTTGGTGAATATATTATTATCAGTAATGATATAATGCTTTTCAATGAATTGCGCAAAGACAAGATTTGGGTGTATCAGATGAATCTAGATGTTTTTCATCTTTTAACTACTCACTAATTCTATTAATTGATTTGAAGATTTTGTTCGGTAGTATATTTATATTTAATTATTGCTAAAAATAGAATTTTAGTATGCAATACATAATAAGTTTATTATGGAGACCGGATTATAATTCAAAATGACATGCGCCATTTATATGTAATGTCTAAACTAAAAAAAATTGTAAATTATAATTGTTTATATTATATACGTAAATAATTTATGTTATGTGATAGTTTTTTTTCATATGTATAAGTGAATAAATGATTTTATCATTCTTGTTAATATGAATGATGTGTGTTTCTATGTGTGTATATACATTTAAATTATCATTTTTAAAGGATTTATAAACTAATGAATATTAAATAATTGGATATATTTAAATAATTTTAATAAAATCAACTTAACTAATTAAATAGAAGAAGTTGAATGTAAAATGTTGGAGAAAAGTGAGAGGAGCTTTGTGTTGAATGTGTTAGTATCTGATTTTTTATTTGATGATAATATATATATATATATATATATATATATATATATATATATATATTCATTTAAATATATTTGTTATTGTACTATTCTACTTTCACATAATAAATAAACATTTGCTGAATAAAATAAACAACACAGAATATAAATTCAAACAGATATTTTAATCAAATAAATACTTTATTAGAATTTTTGAATAGTATAAAATTTGTGCTCTCACTATATACACAAAATTTCAATTAAAATACAATTTCAAATTACAACACAAATTTTCACTATCCAATTGTCACTTACATTTCTACCTCACTACATATCACTCGTTCACTCATATTTGTTCTTCAACAATATTCCAATCTACATCCAGCATCTGAATTATCTGCAAAATAAACACTAATGCATAAAATCGAAAAAGAAATATTTTTGCAGTGTAAAATAAAATGTGTGTTTTTGAAAATATTAGTTGCCTCGGTTATTTGGGTTGCTCGTCATCATTTTCGTTTGAATTCATCTTTTACGAACAGCTTGTGACATGAACGGTGTATCACCATACATGCCATAAGACCGTGCACACCGATGTACACTTAATAAAATTGCATGGACAGGTAAGCACAAGGTCTAACCCAACCAAATGGTGGATTCAACTCAAGTAAAAATGCTCGATCAGAGCAATCAAGAACCACAACCTCAACAGTCAATGGTTCATATGATAACATACGCGAAATAATAACATGAACCAAACCATTCTAACTCGAGGCAAGTCACTATAACTCGACAAGCAGATCAACATGATACTATATGCAAGTCCAATTACAACATGAATTTGTTCGAAGCAACATACTCAAGCAAATTGGACATGTAACCCCAAACAACCCAAAGCAATATGAAAACCAACTCGATGTACACATGAACAATTAGACCCAGACCTAGTAAAACAGTTTCGAACAAGGAAGCAGCTAGCTCAATGAGCCTGTTCAAAAAGACAAGTGTGAAGACCTAAATTATTGAGATGGAAATAATTTTGAAAAAAAATATGATGAAAATCAGTTAATAGGAAATATTTAAAGGATAAAATAGTTTGGAAAAAAATAAATATCAAAGATGAGTGAAAATAAATAAGTAAGAGGATAATTGTTTTCCAACAAATAAAAATGAAAAGAAAGCAACTAAGTATGAATGAATTTTAAATTCACATATCTTATACATATTGTATATAAGTAGCCAGATGGGTGTAGAATGATAAAATAAATTCTTATGAAAGAAATATATGAAACCTGTTTAATATTATATGTGTAAATACATTTTAAAAAAAATGAAAAGACAACAAATGGGTTGAAATATTAGTAAGGAATTAAATTGGTAAAAAGATATATATGTGTGAACATTTCAGATTTCTTAAAAAAAATATACAAGATGTTAATAAGTCACATGAAAATAATGTGCATATGAAACATGCAAATAACATGTACATAGAAAAAAGGAAAAGCAACTGTTTTACTTGAAATGGAATCACAAAGAAAATGGCATAATTAGCCATAAACATATATACAAAATTCTCTTCTTTGTGTAAGGATAAAATGGGGTTTTCTCTCCACTAAACCCTAGCTAAATGTTTTAAAGATAAAAGGATAGCAGCAGTTTACTCGGGGTGAAAAGCAGAAAGATATTTAAAAAAAAGTAGAAGAGAAAACTCACACTGTCTTCAAGTTTAAGCATTCTCGGGGAGAAGAAGAAGGGAGGTGAGTGATTAATCATATTATGAGATTTAAGGCATTAAGACCCAAGTTAAGGGCAACCATATTACTTTTATAAACCATATCATGTTTTTCTGTTTGATTTTTATTCTCTGAATAAATAAATATTGATCATGGTTGGTATTTTGGTTGAATCCTTGGTTGGTGTTTTAATCTGTTTTGATTTGTTTAGATTGTTTTGATTAATGCTTTGAAAAAAAAAACAACAAATACCCTTATCACAGAAATGAATTTCTGTAGCTCATAATACAGTTTCTTTTTCTTATGGAGATGAGCTAAATGTTTTTACTGAGAAGCAGGGTATCAAGGAAGAATGAAGTTGGCAGTGTGAATAAAGAGATTCATGCTTATGTCTAATTCATTTTAAAAATGATATGAACAATGCAATATCATGTATATGTGCTGATTTGTTCCAATCATAAGTTAATATGTTTTATGGGTTTTTCTCAAAAACCATATCCTATGTTCGTAGTAAAATAAATAAATGTTTTAGATAACTTCACCAGATTTATGTAAGGCATGGGAATATTTATGCAGGTTTCAGAAACTATGATTGAATAAAATGACCTTAAGGTGAGATGTAGTATTTTGCATGAATGCTTGGTATGTCTGGCTAAAATCCCTAAGTGAGTCTCATACGTTTTGATTTATGTAAGGAAGAGAAGAATATAAAGCATGTCAAGTGTTAATAAAATTCTCCTGAAAATAAATGAGCATGATCTTTAGATTATAAGCTAATTTAGGAGTAGTGCCTTGATCTATTCATCGTCAGGTGGATGATGGGTATGTGCATGACTTGCTTAAGTCCTGTAGGCCTCTGTATAAAGGGTTAACGGAACTGAGCCCCTTTGCAATGCACACATGGTGTTCAATGGCAAGAGTTAAGACCAAATAAAAAGATAAATGGGATTGAGAAATTAAACTGTGGAATTCGGGGAAGTTAATCCATAGTAGTATATGTATGTATTACAAAAGGGTATGGATGGATGAATGCTTGGGTGTATGTATGATAGAAATAGCTTACATATATATATATATATATATATATACACACACTCAGATTATAGTTTGAATTTGAACATGAATAAGCATCAAGCTTATAAATTCTCTGTACAATCTTTGGTAATTAGAAGTTATTTTAATTCATGATTTCACTCACACCATAATTTATTTTCTGACCATATTTGTTGCCTTTGCAATATTTGGGGTGTCTCATTTTCATTTAGGCAGCTCAAAGTGTTGCTGCAGGGAAAGATGCATGAGTAGCTTGCTTGCATGGATGTTGGAAGATCTTGTTGATTTTAAAATACTTTAGAAAAGTAGCAGTTTCATTGTAATAAATAAGCTAGGCAAACTCTCTTATGTCTTATGTATTTCTCAGAATTGATGCTTGCCGTGTTCACTTGAAAAGAACATGTAAAAACTTAAGTATTATATGTGTTTATGAGTTACTGATTTAAGCAACTGATTCTGATGTTTTCTAGTGGATTATGATGAAGGAAATTATGCCATGTAATCTGATATGTGGACATATTTTCCTTGGCAATGTTTGATTAATTTTAATTATAAAGTTGAAGTTGATTTTGAAAAAGTATGTACTAAAAATTGTTAAGTGGATGGGTTGAACATGGTCTTGGCAAACCAGTAAGGCTTGACCATGTCTTATAATTGATATAAGTCCATGTATAAACTTGAAGTCTTAGCCTGCTAATCCTACTTGAACATCTAATTTCCCAGTGGAAACTTGCATTGCATTATGTAGTGAGTTGATGTGTATGCATAGCACTTGTAGTCTTCATTGCAATCACATTTAATCAAACCCTGTTGTTTATATACTTGACCCAAAGCCTGGTTTGCATTTGGTTTTAGTCAAGCCTGTTGTAGTCTGCAGTATCAAGTGGTCTTGTTTGTGTATTGAGCATGTTCATTACTCCACTACATATTGGTTACTTTCATTTGTTCTTTACTTGGAGTTCATTAGTGGTCTTCATCATGAGTTCATCTGAAAGTTCTGCATTGATCTGATTTTTTACATTGCCTTGATCATATTGTCTTCATGTCTATGCTAAGCCTTCATTTGGTATGTTGGCTTGAGTTTGCACTTTGTTCAATTGTATTGTTTTCATCTGCTTGACCTTTAAACTAATTTACAACCTTATTACTTATATGATATTGACATTCTTTATAAACAATAATATGTGCATTTTACTTGACATAAATTGTTTGTGTTTGAATTCAGAATCCGGGCTAGACTAACATGCATGAATTTTTTTAATACCCTTTATCAATTTAAAATCCACATGTTTCAATTCCTAAATCCCAAGGATCAAATACATGGGTTATAAATCCATGAATTAATTATCTAGTTTACAGAACAATCTAGGAAATAAAAACAAGAAAATAATAAGTAGTAGCACCTGAATTAGGTATTAGTTAATTTTGAGTTTAAAAAAAAATTAAAAATGTAGAAAAAGCTATGTGACACAAAACCTCTCAACTATGGGAAATATTGTGTGATTAAACTTCTTTGCTATTCTAAATACTCTGGTAGGCAAAGAAACATTTATATATCTTTATATATATAAATGATACGACTAGATTTAAATACTGATATTTTTATATTGATAGATTCTGGATCTTGGAAGAATTAATTAAAAGAAGTGATCACTTGTTTTTAAAAAAAAATTCAGAAAAAAAATCACTAAAGTATAGGTGAAAATAAGTGGGTCACTTAAGTTGGTATCAGAGCTATGTTACTAAAACATTGCATCCAAAAAAAAATGCTTTTAGTAGGAATAAATTACTGAAACAATTAAATCAAAAACAAGACTAACTAGCTATGCAATTTGACTAGTAAATCATGGTAAGAAGACCACCAAGCTCTGGAGCAGGACCCTCTAATGCAACACCATTGGTCAATTTGCAAGATTTGGTGAGGGCATTTATTGAAGGAGCAGTGCAGAGGGAAGAAAATCCTTATGAGGAGTTAGCTAAGATACTGAAAACATTCTCAAATTTAGGAGGCAAGGATTTTGAGGGCACTAAAGGGGTCATGGGTGTGCAAACATGGCTAAGAACCTTGGAAAGGATATTTGCAGACATGCAAATCAATGACCAAAGGAAGAGGCAAATAGCTTCTAGAAGGCTCAAAGGAGCAGCTCTGGATTGGTGGGAGGTAATCATCACAGGAAGACCAGAAAATGAGATAACATGGGATCAGTTCAAGGAGATGCTTGAGGCTAGATTTATCCCAGCAACAGCTAAGGCAACATTGCTTGAGGAGTTCATAAGGTTGGGACAAGGACCAATGAGTGTGATTGAATACACTCAAAAGTTGGAAAGCTTGTCTAAGTATGGAACCATGCTCATAGGGAATGAGGAATCAAAGAATTCAAGATTTATTCAAGGACTTAATGCTAGTTTAAGTAGAGCAATGCTACCATACAAAGACAAAACATTTGATCAAGTCATAGATCTCACTCTTTCTTTTAAACAACATGATAATGCAAGGGAGAAATTCAGGAACATGAGGGCTAACAACCAAAAGAAAGGAAAAAATAGAGCACATCCTTATGACAAGGAGAATGCAGACAAGAAGGTTGAAGGAGCAACCAGTGGGGAAATTAAGAAGAAAATTATTTGCTACAACTGTGGCAAGGAAGGACACATGAGTAATAGGTGTCAAGCAGCTAAGAAGACCACATTCAGTTGTTATAATTGTGGGAAAGAAGGTCATATCAAAAGGAATTGCCCAGAGTTCAAGAAGGGAGCAAAAGTAGGAGCATTGGAAGGCAAAGCAATAGCAAGTGCAGTGGGAAATTCAGGACAATTGGAAGGTATACTCCTAATTAAAGATTATACAATCTCAGTTATATATGACACTGGGGCAATACATTCTTTAATACCACAAGACATAGTGAATAAGTTGGCTCTCACATGCAATTTAGTTGAAAAACCTTTGTGTATTCAGAGTCCCCTAGGTAGCTCTTGCATGCTAGGAGTTAAATGTTTGGGAGTAGAATTAAATATAGGTGGCAATATGTTTAAATCTGATTTGTTTGTGTTAAAATACCATGGAAAGGAATTATTCTAGGAGTAGACTAGTTGAGTAAATTCAAAGCAATTTTGAATTTAGAAAATTTTACTATTTCCTTGAAACCAGAAATTGGTAAAAATATTTTAGTCATGAGTGAAATGGCCAAAATAAATTGCCTTAATCAAATGTGGAGCATGACTGAAAAGGAATTGACTTTGGAAGACATAAAAGTAATAAATGAATACCTAGATGTCTTTGGAGAGGTCATAGGAATTCCAGAAAATAGGCAAGTTGAATTTCAGATAAGATTAATCCCAGGAGTAAGTCCTGTCATCAAGAAGCCTACCAGAATGGGTCTAAAGGAATTAGTGGAATTAAAACAACAATTGGAGGAATTGGAGCAGAAAGGCTTCATAAGGCCTAGTAGTTCAAACTGGGGTTCTCCAGTAGTATTTGTAAAGAAACATGATGGTACAATGAGAATGTGCATTGGTTACAGGGAATTAAACAAAGTTACCATCAAGAATAAATACCCACTCCCCAGAATTGATGATTTATTTGATCAATTAAATGGAGAAAAAATCTTTTCAAGGCTAGACTTACCCTCTGGATTCCATCAAATGAAGGTTGAGGAGGAGAGTATTAAATATACTGCATTCAACACAAGGTATAGGCTATATGAATTTTTGGTAATGCCTTTTGGATTGATAAATACACCATCCTATTTTGTAGATTTAATGAATAGGACATTTAGTGATTTTCTAGATAAATTTGTAGTTGTTTTTATTGATGATATATTGGTGTATTCAAAATCAGAAGAGGATCATGCAAAACACTTGCATCTGGTTTTGTCAAGATTAAGAGCACATAACTTAAAGGCAAAATTTACTAAATGCACATTTTGGCAGAATGAAGTTAAATTTTTGGGACACATTATATCTCAACAAGGGATTAGTGTAGACCCAAACAAAGTCATGGCAGTGCAATTATGGAGTAGACCCAAATCAGTGACTGAGGTGAGATCATTTTTAGGGATGGCAGGCTACTATAGAAGGTTTATAAAACACTTTGCAAGGATAGCCACTCCACTAACCAAGCTAACCAGAAAAGAGCAACCATATGTATGGACAGATAAGTGTGAACAAGCTTTTGAATCACTGAAGAAAGCATTGATGGAAGCCCCAGTCTTGTAAGTTCCAGAGGGGAATGAAGGATTAGTGGTTTACACAGATGCTAGTGGGTCTGGGTTAGAGGCAGTACTCATGCAACATGGAAGGGTCATAGCATATGCATCAAGGCAACTCAAGCCAAATGAAACCAGGTATGCCACACATGATTTAGAGCTGGCTGCTGTTGTTTATGCATTGAAACTATGGAGACACTACTTGCTAGGCACTAAATTTGAACTGTTTACAGAATATAAATCACTTAAGTATTTGTTTTCTCAAAAAGACTTGAACATGAGACAAAATAGGTGGGTAGAATTTTTAGCTGCTTATGATCTTGATATATTATATACTCCTGGAAAAGCTAACAAGGTAGCAGATGCTTTGAGTAGGCATCAAGCAAGATTGGAAAACTTAATGATGATTGAATTCAAGGGTTTAACAATCCTCAGTGAAGTAGAAATAAAGGAAGAAATTGGTGCATTAGACAATGTACATAGTGACATGATTGAATATGGAAAACTGAATCTCATCTCTTTAAGATCAACCCTGGTTGATAAAATAGAAAGGATGCAGAATCAAGACACTAATTTAAAAGAAAAGTAGGACATGATATCACAAGGCATATGAGTGGAAAATTATGAAGTTGATGAAAAAGGCTACTTAAGAAAGAATTGGAAACTCTGCATACCCAATGTAGAGGAATTGAAGCAAGAGGTTATGGATGAGCATCATAAGACAAAATATACTATACATCCCGGTGGTACAAAAATGTACCATGATCTTAAAAGAAATTATTGGTGGCCAGGAATGAAAGGAGCAGTGGCAAGGTATGTGGCAACATGTTTAACATGTCAACAAGTCAAAGCAGATTATCAAAGAACTTCAGGCCTACTACAACCTTTAGAAGTGCCTACCTGGAAATGGGAAAGCATTTCAATGGACTTTGTGGATGGTTTGACAAGAACAAGAAGAGGCAATGATAGTATTTGGGTTGTGGTTGATAGGCTCACAAAAACAACTCACTTTATCCCAGTGAATTCAAATAGAAATGCCCATAAATTATCCCAAATATTTGTGAAGGAGAGTGAGATTACATGGCATCCCCAAGACTATCATTGGTGATAGAGATACCGTGTTTACCTCAAGGTTCTGGAGTAGCTTTCAAGAGGCCATGGGGACAGAATTAAGCTTAAGCACAGCCTACCACCCACAAACAGATGGGCAAACTGAGATTGATAACAAGATTTTAGAGCATTTGCTTAGAGCATGTATACTTGATTTTGGAGGCAACTGGGAAGATCACCTCTATCTAGCTGAGTTTGCTTATAACAATAGCTATCAGTCCACAATAGGTATGGCTCCATTTGAGGCTTTGTATGGAAAGCCTTGTGTATCTCCTGCATGCTGGATGGAAGTAGGTGAAAGAGTGTTGCTGGGACCAAAACATGTGAAAGAAACTTCTGCGAGGATTGAACTGGTAAGACAGAGGATGAGGGCAGCACAAGAGAGACAAAAAGCCTATGCAGATAAAGGGAGAATGTAACGACCATGGATTTTGGCCCCATTTATTTTAATAAATATTTAATCCAATTAAATAAAGTGTAAACTTATCATTTGAAAATGATTAAATCTTTTGGAATAATTGCCATTTATTTGTATGGATTTGTATTTTTGAAAGGAAATTGATTTGAAAATTTAAAACAAAATATCTCAATAATATTTATAATAAAATTTGTCTTATATAATCGAATTAACATATATTGTCTTGTTAACATTTGATAAATAAATATATAGATGTGGATGATTAAATCTTTATTGCTAACAAGATTGCTAACAAGACTATTCTGGAATGGAAGCAACCGGAGTCACCGACTGAAGTTCGCAGTTTTCTGGGATTTGTTGGCTACTACAGGGAGTTTATCAAGGACTATTCCAAGATTTCTTCACATCTGACTAAGTTAACAAGGAAAGGAGCTAAGTTCAAATGGACACCCCAGTGGGAAGAAGCTTTTCAAGAATTGAAGACGAGGCTAACCAGTGCACCAGTGCTTGCTATTCCGGATGGAAAGAGAAAATTTGAGGTTTATTCAGATGCTTGTCTAGTAGGACTGGAAGCAGTGTTGATGCAGAATGGAAGAATAATTGCGTATGCGAGTCAGCAATTAAAGTCACATGAAAGGAACTACGCTACGCACGATCTTGAGTTGTTAGCTATTGTATTTAAGATTTGGAGACATACCTTTTGGGAGAGAAGTTTGAGTTATTCACAGATCACAAATCGTTGAAATATATTTTCTCTCAAAAAGGATCTTAATCTAAGGAGGCAGCGATGGGTCAAGTTTCTGGCATTATATGATTTGGATTTTCTATATACCCCAGAAAAGGCGGATGTTGTGGCTGATGCTCTTAGCAGGAATGTAGTTTTATTTCTTTTGGAAGTTGTTCCATCTCTCCTTGTCAGAATCATTAGTAAGAAAATGGAGGATAGATCTTTTGAGGAAATAATTCTTGGAACCCAGGATGGTCGGTATTCTGATTTCAAGGTGGATGATCAAGGTGTTTTTAGGATTAATGGTCAATTGTGTGTACCTAATATAGATGGATTGAGGGAAGAAGTCTTAGCGGAGTGTCATCGCTCCAGACTAAATGTCCACCTAGGAATCTCTAAGATGTATAAAGATATGAGAAGAGTTTTCTAGTGGCCGAGCATGAAGAGGGATATAGCTGCTTTCGTTAATAGTTGTGCTATCTGTCATCAGGTGAAAGGAGATCAACGGAAATCAGCGGGTTTGTTGTAGCCTTTGGAAATCCTAGAATGGAAATGGAAGATGATTTCGATGGATTTTATCGTCGGTTTGCCAAGAACCAAGGAAGGAAACGATGGTATATGGGTTATTGTGGATCGTTTAACTAAGAATTCTCATTTTATACCAGTTAAGGCAACTCGTACTGCAGTTTTTCTTGCAGAGAATTTTCTTGAGGGAGATAGTCAGATTGCATGGTGTTCTTGTCAGCATAGTAAGTGATTGTGATCCTATCTTTACCAACAAATTTTGGAAGGCTCTGCAATCAGCTTTGGGAATGAGTTTGAGATTGAGTACAGCCTATCATCCTCAAACAGATGAATAGACGGAGAGGCTGAATCGTATTCTAGAGGATATGCTACGAGCTTGTATTTTGGATTTTGGTGGATCGTGGGAGGACCATCTTTATTTGGTAGAATTCTCCTATAATAATAATTACCAAGCGAGTACCAGGATGGCTCTTTATGAAGCTATTATGGAAGACAGTGTAGAATCCCAATCCTGTTGGATAGAGTCGAAAGATCATCTTGTGTTTGGACAAGATTGGATTCATGAAGTTTCTTCTCAAGTTGAGCTTATTTAGAGAAGGATGAGAGCTTCTCGGGACCATCAGAAGAAGTACGCGGACAAGAGAAGGAGTCAATTGGAATTTGAGATTGGTGATTTAGTTTTTGTTAAAGTTTCCCCGATCAAGGTACTGTTAGCTTCGGAAAGACGGGAAAACTTGCCCGAGGTATATTGGTCCATTTCGGGTATTGGAAAAGAGTTGGTACTGTAGCTTACAGAGTTGGATTGCCAGAACGGATGTCTAGAATTCATAATGTATTCCATATGTCCCATCTAAGGAAGTTTGTTTATGATCCATCATTAGTTGTAGAACCAGCTATTCAGAAAGATTTGGAAGTCGAGCCGAATGTGACTGTGGTCAGGAATCCAGTTCGGATTGTTGATCAAGAAGAGAGACAACTTAGGAGTAAGGTAGTGAAGCTCGTCAAGTGCAGTGGAGGGGGGATCCCAGGGATTGCACCCGGGAAATTCTAGATAGTTTTAGGAAGACTTACTCGGATTTGTATTCGGATAGCTAGTGATGTTTGTTAGGATAGACTGTTTGATTATTTGCTAATATATGAATGATATGTATGTTTGAATGGTTGATATGACAGCTTTTGAATTACCTTTGTTTTAAATTTCGGGGACAAAATTCTTTTAAGGGGGAGGAATGTAATGACCCTGGATTTTGGCCCCATTTATTAAAATAAATATTTAATCCAATTAAATAAAGTGTAAACTTATCATTTGAAAATGATTAAATCTTGATTGCTAACAAGATTGCTGACAAGATTTTAGAGCATTTGCTTAGAGCATGTATACTTGATTTTGGAGGCAACTGGGAAGATCACCTCTATGTAGCTGAGTTTGCTTATAACAATAGCTATCAGTCCATAATAGGTATGGCTCCATTTGAGGCTTTGTATGGAAAGCCTTGTGTATCTCCTGCATGTTGGATGGAAGTAGGTGAAAGAGTGTTGTTGGGACCAGAACATGTGAAAGAAACTTCTGTAAGGATTGAACTGGTAAGACAGAGGATGAGGGCAGCACAAGAGAGACAAAAAGCCTATGTAGATAAAGGGAGAATGTAACGACCTTGGATTTTAGCCCCATTTATTTTAATAAATATTTAATCCAATTAAATAAAATGTAAACTTATCATTTGAAAATGATTAAATCTTTTGGAATAATTGCCATTTATTTGTATGGATTTGTATTTTTGAAAGGAAATTGATTTGAAAATTTAAAATAAAATATCTCAATAATATTTATAATAAAATTAGTCTTATATAATTGACTTAAAATACTTTGTCTTGTTAACATTTGATAAATAAATATATAGATGTGGATGATAATGTTTGAAGTAAAAATCAAATTCTATCAACATAAAATTAAGTCAAACATATGAATATAACTAATTATTGATAAATACAAATAGAAATAAATATAAGTATAAATAAGTAAATCATATTGAACATAATTTAAATATTGATAATCAAAATATAAAATAAAAATAAAAATAAAAGCAAGAATTAAGTAATTAAAGTATGCATACAACATAAGCTGAAATTTGTAAAAACAAAGTATAAAATAAAATAAAAACAAAGTAGAAAAGTGAACCAGACAAAACATGTACATGAATTATTTAAGCAAGAACAAATATCTTTATATACAAAACCAATGTCAATCTGCAAAGTGTATAAGCTAAAACAAACATCTTTATACAAAAATTTCTTCATAAACAAAGCCAAGTGTATAAAATAAACCTAACACAAACATATACATAGGAATTATTCAAGCAAGAAAACAAATGTTTTTATACATAATATCTTCATTCACAAGCCTACCTGCAAAATGTACTTTTACATACAAATATATATATATATATATATACAGCTAAACATAATGATAATTATGTAAACATATTTAGAAACAAAACATTTAATTGCCATCTTCTCAAGCCAATATTTTGTCAATTCAAAGAATTGCAAATCTTTACTCTTCAGTAATAAGATCTAAGCAAATCAAAACAAAATAAAGAAAATGTTTGTCCAGATGATACCTTCCTACATACACCTGTTATCTTTTATATATATGTCCATCTTTTTGTTTAGTTCGTTCAGTAACATAACTAATACCTGAGAAACAAAAACAAGAAAAAGAATCAAAGCTCAAGTTTAAAATCAAAAACAGAAAAATACACAGGTAGTTTTCAACAACAGGTTTTCAAAACATCAAGTGCTTTCTGTTCAAAGGAATTTTCTGGTGAGTAAACATCAACTTAAAAGCTTTAAAGTTTAGATTAAAACAATTAAGATAATTCACTGATTATGTGATATTTTGTATGCTTTAGTCTTGCATAAAATTCTGTATTGCTATGAACATCTCTGTTATTTGTTACAGTTGCATATTTCTTTTTTAAACTCAAATATTTTTCATCTAATCACGATAAGTTTTATAATTTTTAACAAACAAGATTTTTAAAACCTAAACCAAGATTTTTAAAATCTGTTTAAAGTATGTTGGAGAGACAGTAACCCTGGAAACATTGTTTACCTTTAATCAAATAAGAAGTTGATGAATTCATTTGTTATAAAATGCTAATTCAAATTTATATCTTGAATTCTTACTGAAAGTTATGATTTTTAAAACTAAAACGAAGATTTTTAGTGTGGGATTTTAAGAGCAGTTTGTATGTGAACCAAAATTGCATTTTCCCCATTTTCGAACCATTGAATCAATTTTAAATGTTCAAATTTGTGTTGAACCAAGTGTGAACATTGGTGATGTCGTAAAAATTATCAGATAATTTTTCTATTGTGTGAATTAAGGGAACGAGATTGATTTAGCGTTTTAATTCAAGTTTTTGTTCATGTCAGTAAACGTAACGAATTCATCATCTGTGCGTGATCGAGCTTCACGCGATTCAAGAGGGTGGAAGCTGTCGTGTTGTTATGGTGTGGATGGAATTCGAGCTTCTTTTGTGGTCGGAGTGACGATCGCGAGACGTTTTAGTTGATGGTCGAGATGCAGTTTTTTCAAGCAGAAGGCAATTTTTTGATTCGAAATTTCTATAGGCGATTGGAGCTTGGATTTCGAGTATGTGGGTGTTTGTGATGTGCCTGCGGCGTTGGTGTTCGCCGGAGTTGGGTGGCGCCGCCGTGCACGTGTACGGCGGTGAGTTGTGTCAACATTGTTGATGAGGGAACGAACTCGAGTCGTTACTCGACTAACCGAGTCGAGTGCTTCGGGTTTGTATTCGAGTGCGTAAGTATGAACCTGATGCTTTAATTTATAACTCAGTTAAAACTTAAACTACGGAAAAATAAAAAAAAGGAGAAGAAGAAGTTGTGTACAGGGAAGACTCGGGAAAATAGGTGTTTAACTTGAAATGCTACTCGAGTTTATTAAGGGAAATCTCGGGTTTATCCCAAACTTCAGTATTGTATTTTAATGTTGAAGTTAAGTAAATTTGGTTTCCACAAATTTTTAAGCACTGTGAACATAATAACCGTTTAACAAGTTTAAATTAAAATTTAGATTCAAGTAATAATGATGTCACGATATGAAATCCAGCGTTCAAAAGTCGACGTCAAATACCTCACCTGTATTCGACTGTCGGAGATTCGAACGTCAAACTTCAGTTCGGATGGAGCTTATAACAACATTAGATGAGTATAAAACAGAGGAAACAAATGAATATCATATGTCAACACAGATACAACATGATACAATATCCAATATAACATCGATCCCAAATATAAGAGTGATAGAAATATGATACAACAATAATACAACAACAGAACTTCAACAAGTTTCCAACATACTTCAACTTCGACAAGGTCTTCAAATACTCCAACACTTTAGAATATTTCCAAATCCAAAGCTTCCAGAAGACTTCAAATCCAAGCTTGCTCCAAAACACGGATAACTTGCTTCTAGACTGCCCGTGTGGAAAATTATGGGCACCCAGAGTTTAGGAAGGAAAAATAAACTCTGGATCAGTCATGGGACTGGTATGAGTAAACAAAACAATTTCTTTTAAAGAAACTAGATTTATAAAAGGATTTCGGTATGCTTTTAAAAATGGAACTACCATAAGACCTCCCGCCACACACACAATGCAAACGCAGAATTAGAGGAGATTTCTTCTTATGATAGTCAAATATGCTTGGTATGGGGAAATTTCTTTAATATTATTACTAGTGAATAGTGTAGAAAACGTTTCGAAAATAGAATATTAATCTTAGCTAGCATAGACATTCCGAACTATGCCTACTATAGCTACCATATAAACAGTGGTGACCACCATAAGTAAATGGCAGGTTCTGCAACTAAAACCGTAAAGGGTTCGTATTTGGATGATTGGATTTCCAATAAATGGTCGGGCAAAGGAACTTCCCATATAAAATGGAATGCCTCTGGAAGGACGTCCCTGGATCCTAATCGGATCTCTGCTACACAAGCCCGGGTTACCTCTATATCTAGGTAACAACTGATACGAGTATGCCACTTCCCAGTCATTACCAACCTTTATCTGAAGCGCTTCTCAACCAACAACCACAAAGAAATAAGTTTGCAGCAACTACAAAGTAAATATCTGGGCTTCATACCATGATACCACTCATAATCCAGAAGAAAATGGACATCCCTCAGGGAAAGCTATCCCCAAATAACCTTGCTGCCACGATTCCTGTTTCGACCATAACCGAGTTGTGAGGCTCGACGAAGTCTCGTCCACAAAGCTACGCTTTTCACAAAGCCATGCTTCGATCAAAAAATGATCAGGAGCACTCAGCATGCCACACTACCAAATTTGGAAGTATATCACTAATGACCTTCAACTACATAACCTCTGAGCACGTATGTATTAGAGAAGGGTGTTAAGCTAAGAGAATAAATTCTCCGCCACCAACAGATATGTATTTGAAAGAAATCAGCTTTATATCTCAAATTGCAATGTCAAACATATAACCATACAAGTCTGTTTCGGGTTCGAACAGAACCGAAGGCATTTTCGAAGAAGTCCTTGCAATCCGGGTATTCACAATCCCGATTGGACTTCCCATCACTTAGGGAATCTCTATATCGGAGCAACTCAGTGCATAGATAATCGATAGGTCATCCTATCGTTCTCGCAAATAACCGGTCTTCATCACCAGTCTTCAAATGCTATCCATAACGTCGAATCACATATTCGGAATGGGTTATAGGACACAAAGGTCCTCTCCCGGTTAATATGAATAGTGAGTGTCAATTTTAAAACATGTGGATGTCATTCACGAAGATTCACTCATTCGATGTGGGCTTCAGATAACCAATCGGAATCTGACTCCTTGTCGCATCGAAATTCAAATGCCATTTTATGGGCCAATAGGTTTTCACAAATCACTCGGCAGTAATACCAATATCACAGCTCAGCTCAAAGCATTCAATATTACATAGCATCACATCACATAACAGAAATATCAATCCAACACACAATATTCAGGAACAATCAAAGCATCTTCAATTAAGATGAATAAATCATGTAGTTTCAAATTTATTAATTACATAATTACTTTCATTTGTAATCTTAAATCAATGATTAATTACAATTAATTATAGTTGATTACATCTTAATCATTTTCCTTAATTAATCACTTCTTAATAAATTTTCTTAATTAAATTCAAATTAATTTATCTTAATTTTAAATTAATCTAGATCTTAACTATCAATTTATTTAAACTTTAATATTAATTTATTAAATAAGATTATTTCTTATGAAGTTATATTAACAAATCATTAATCGTTTAAGTAAACCAAAAGAGAATCGAATTTCTTTGATTATCTTTTTAAACCGTGTTCAATAAATTCCTTTTATCACATTTTAAAGGTTAAGATTTAGTTTTAAACAACATTTTATTTTAATTTTCCTTTAAATTACATTATTTATTTAATATAAATAACCTTATAAAAATATTATATTAAACTAAATAAACTAAAATTTGTTTCTTCAAAACATTTCACTTAAGTCTTACATTAGCTTAAAATTTCAAATCGAATCATTCTTTGAACTTATTTTTTTTAAAGTGTCTTAAAATTTGGAAAATTTTAAAGTAAAATATGTTTATAGTTTGGTCTCGAGACTTGCTCCTGGTCACACGCGAGGAAATCTCGTGTTTGCTTCGGGTTTCCATCAAGATCAACCCGAGTAGCCCATATTTAAAAAAAAACATCTAAGTATTTAAACGTTGATGCACAAATATTTTACTCGAGTAGTGCTTCGAGTTTCTACCCAATTTCCCGAGCGAGGCTTCGAGTTGCTTTCTATCCTTCCCCAACCCATCGCAATTGACACCACCACCAAATCGTATACGTGCACAACTTCTCGCCAACGTTCTGGCGAACTTCAGCGCCTCCAACAAGTCACAATACCTCCCTACATTGGCAACCCAAACTCGATTCGAAGAAAATAATTTGAAATCGAATTTTAGCATCTCGAGTCGAGCTGTAGCCCAAACACCACCACGACACTCACTTCGCCAGCGTTCCTTAGACCACGGGAGGAGCTCGAACTTCGTCACCGCCACGTCAACACCCTACGCTAACCTCCCCCTCAACCTCGAGTAACTCAATTGCGTATAAAAGCCACATTCACCTCGTTTACTGACAGGCCCAAGATCTCGAGACAAAGCCCCAAATCGACCTCGTACCACAAATTCACGCAATAGAAAAATTCTTTGATAATTTTCACGAAGTCACTGGTGTTCAAGCTTGCTTCAAACCAAATTTTAGCATTTAAAATTTGTTCGATCATCAAAAAATTGTTTAAATGCATTTTTCCTTCAACTGTGAATTGCACATAGCATAGGCAATTAAAAGTTCCCATTTTGTCTTTAAAAATCATAATTTACAATGAAGATTCAAGTTATGAAATCAAGTTGATAATTTAAAAGACTCGAATTTATCATATGATTTTGTTTTCACTGTAAAACCTAATTTACAGGGTCGAACACTTCATGATCAAGCTTAAACCAATCTCCAAACTGTGATTCAAGTTTAACAACTTGTTTTATTTAAAAAATCCTAAGCTAAAAAGTATTAAATGGAGTTCATTTGAATTTTGTTCAAATACACTTTGGTCTGAGAAAAGAAAAAGGCAGTATATTGAACAACAACCTCTAAAAAAATTTTCCAATAACATAAAAACATATAGAGCACATTTCTCTTTCAATATACAACAATACACAATATAAATACTTACATTTCAAATGAAAGAAAATAAGTTTACTCGCCTGTATAACTAGCAGAAACTGTTTTCTTGTTTGAAAATCAAAACCTGAAACTGTATTTTCCTTTCCTTCTTAGCTTGACTTTAAATTTGTTAAAGTTTTTTTTGTTTCTTTATGATAACAGAGAATGAAGATGTTGCCTCGCAAACTGGAGTGATTAGCTTAGGTCAGTAAAACAAGGTGATGTTTTACTTCTATCTTTTTTTTTCTTTTTTCCCGACTTTACTATTTTTGGTTTGAACGAACTGAAGTGAATCTAGGTGTGGATATAAAGTAGAAAGTTTGTACAGGGTGATTTTTTTCCTTTGTACCTTCTACAGAAATATCCCTTTATTTGGGGCTGATATCATGCTTGATGTACTAGAGGTGATGGCATTACATGCCTTGGTCTCTTCAATTTACACATTTTATTTTATCGTTTTAAATAATTTCTTGTTTATAATATGTTCTTTTCTTTAATTATTATTATTATTATTATTTATTTAAACTTAACTATCAATATTTATTTACTTCCATTTATCTTTCTTTCATTAACAATATTAAAAAAATTTCATTTTGTCTTTGAAACTTCTCAAATTTATTCAAAAATTTAAATTTTACAAAAATTAAATTTAAAAGTTTTGGGATGTTAAAAATATCCCCCTTGAGAAAATTTCATCCTCGAAATTTGAAAAAGAGAGAAACACAAACAAAGATATATACGAATTCAGAAAAATAAGGAAATGGCTTACCAGTTTAAGCCGAAATATCCACTCTGCAGTTTGGATATGATTTCTTCATATTATCTTCGGTTTCCCAGGTACAGTCCTTTGGATCGCCACTCCATTGAACTTTGACCAATTTCACAACTTTGTTTCTCAATCGCTTCTCATCACGATCTACAATCTTTATCGGCTCTCTCTACTGCCAAGTTAGGAATGATCTCAAGATCCTGTTGAGCTGCCTCCTCAATAATACTATCTGGATCATATACAAATTTTCGGAGATTAGAAATATGAAATACATTGTGCACGCCAGACAACTAGCTGGGTAGCTGCACTCGTTATGCTAGAGGACCAATCTTTTCCATAATAGGAAAAGGACCAATATAACACGGTGCTAGCTTTCCAGTTTTCCCAAACCTCAATACACCCCGCATCGGAGACACTTTCAGAAATACAGAATCTCCAACTTGAAATTCCAAATCTCTTCCTCGGCGGTCATAATAGCTCTTCTGGCGACTTTGAGCAGTTAGTAATTTCTTTCTAATAAAATCTACCTTCTCTGTGGCTTCTTTAATCATGTCTGGTCCAATGACGAGTCTATCACCTGATTCGATCCAGCATGCAGGTGATCGACACGGACGACCATATAAAGCTTCAAAAGGAGCCATTTCAATACTGGCTTGATAGCTATTGTTATAAGAAAATTCTACCAGATGCAAATGGTCCTCCCAAGAACCACCAAAATCGAGAATGCAAGCACGCAAAAGGTCTTCTAGAATTCGGTTAACCCTCTCAGTTTGCCCATCAGATTGCGGGTGATAAGCAGTGCTGAAATTCAATTTTGTTCCCAAAGCGGCTTGGAATGCCTCCTAAAATCTACTAGTGAAGATCGGGTCACGATCACTCACTATACTGCTGGGAATACCATTGAGACGAACAATCTCTTTTATATATAGCTCTGCTAAGCTTGCTGTAGTCCGTGTGGATTTCACTGGAATAAAGTGAGAAGTTTTGGTTAGACGTTCCACTATAACCCAAATTGTTTCATTTCCCTTCCTGGTTCGTGGCAATCCGTCGATGAAATCCATCGATGCCTGATCCCATTTCGGAACTTCCAAAGGCTGAAGTAAACTAGCTACCTTATTTTGATCGCTTTTAATTTGTTGACAAGTAGCACAACGACTCACATAAATCGATATGTACCTTTTCATCGTTTTCCACCAGAAAGTTCTCTTGATATCACGATACATTTTATTAATTCCTAGATGGATGCTGAGTTTTGATTTGTGACATTCATCTAAAACTTCGTGTTTCAGATCAGGGAAGTCTGGAACACAAATCGTGCCTTTTAATCTTATTACTCCTCTATTATCCATCTCAAAACTAGTGTCTTCTCCTTGGCAAATTCTTTTATAAATTCCCCAAAGAAACTCATCTTCATATTGCTTTCTCGCGATCTTCTTAAGAAGGGTAGAGTGATAACAAGATGAGCGAGAATGGCATGCTTTCTGCTCAAAGCATCGGCAACTACATTGGCCTTTCCAGGTGTATATAGAATATCTAGGTCATAGGATGCCATAAATTCCAACCAACATTGTTGTCGTAGATTCAAATCTTTTTGGGTGAAGAGATACTTTAAGAATTTGTGGTCGGTGAATAATTCAAAATTTTCACCTAAATAAGAAAGATTATTTAGCATATACTAAGTTTAGTTGAACTTTAAAGTTTTCTTATAGAAAAGCTGAAGGAGATTCTTACCCAGAAGATAATGTCGCCAGATTTTTCAGACGAAAACAACAGCCAAAAGTTCCAAATCATGTGTTGGGTAGTTTCTCTCATGTGGACGTAATTGTCTACCCGTGTAGGCAATCACCTTCCCATTCTGCATCAATACTTCACCTACCCCCATCACCACTAGAGTCAGTATAGACAGACGAGCCTTGGTTCCCGTTAATGATAGCGAGAACAGGAGCAGTAGTCTATCTCTTTTTCAATTCCTGAAAAGCTTCATCACATCTTGGGGTCCAAACGAATTTAGCATTCTTCATGGTTAGCTTGGTTAATGGGCTAGCAATTTTAGAAAAGTCCTGAACAAACTTCCAGTAATAGCCTGCTAAACCAAGAAAACTTCGAACTACTTTTGGAGTCGTGGGTTGCTTCCAGTCAAGAATAGCGGAAATTTTACTCGGATCAACAGAAATCCCTTCCTCATTAAAAACATGGCCAAGAAATCTGACTTCTTTGACCCAAAAGTAACATTTAGAAAATTTAGCGAATAAGATTTCCTTCTCAAAATTTCCAAAACAATTCTGAGATGTTCAGCATGTTCCTCTTCGGTTTTGGAGTAGATTAAGATATCATCGATAAATACAAGAACAAATTTATTCAGCACCTCCCGAAACACACAGGTCATCAAATCTACGAAGTACGCTAGAGCGTTAGTTAGTCCAAAAGGCATGACTAACCACTCGTAGAACACATCCGAACCTCTAAAAGCAGTTAGGTGAACACAATCTTCGGAAATTCACAACTGATGGAATCCCTGAGCTAGATCCATCTTAGAAAAGAATCATGCACCATGATTGATCGAATAAATCATCGATCCTGGGTAAAGGAAACTTATTCTTGAGAGTTTGCTTATTAAGATCGCGATAGTCGAAACACAATCTCAAAGACCCATCAGATTGAGCCACAAATACTACCGTTGAACCCCATTCAAAGACACTAGGACGAATCAATCCCTTTTTTAACAAATCACCAGTTTACTCGACTAGTTCAATTTTTTCCCGTGGTGCCATCCTACGAGTAGCATGAATGACTGGACGAGCATTCGGAATTAAGTCAATTCTGAATTCAGTTTCTCTATATGGTGGTAAAGATTCTACTTCTTTGAATACATCGGGAAAATACTGAACAATAGGAATGGACTCCAGACTAGGTTCTGGATATCCTAAAGTATACATCAGTTTATCTCTTTTAGGACTAGGGTCTTCACAAGTAATTTCAACAGAATCTCCATTTTTAGTTTTGACTAGAATCGTTCGGTTGCTGCAATCTAATTTGGCTTTGTATTTTGATAACCAATTCATCCCGAGTATGATTTCCAATTCATTGAATCGAGAACATAAAGATTAATAGGAAATTTATGGCCAGAATAAGATAGGCACCCTTCTACAATATAGACAAAGATTTGCAGGACCACCCACTGGATTCTTCACACAAATAGGCTTAACGACAAATTTGAGTTTAAGTTTTAATTCGTCCACGATCTGCTGGGAGATAAAGCTATGTGAAGTTCCCGTGTCGAATAAAACTCTAACAATCCTTTCACCGATAATAAGGTTACCCTCCAAAACTCCCTTTCCTTCATTCTCCTTAGAAGGTAAGGCGTTATCATTTATTGCGCACACTTTCATTACTTGTGCTTGTTTCTTTTTCGGGCAATTCTTAACTCCATGTCCTGGCTGGTGACAACAATAGCATTCCTTGGATTTCCAACTTGCCTTTACAAGTTGATTCTTCTTAATTTGCTTCTTTGGCTTCTCATAATCATTTATTCTTTCTCCTAATAATTAAAACAAATAATGTTTCGGTTTGAATTCCCTTGAGTACTCCTCTTCTTCTTCTTACCTCGAACCATTTTCTTTCCTTCGAATTTCCTTTTCTTCCTATTCAAACCACTAGAACTCCCCTTCTCTTTCGGAACTTCCTGCATATCTAGAGTAGCATATCGATAACCCATATCAATCAAGTCTGAAAAAGATTCTTTAATGTGGGCTGTCATCCTCTCATGATACTCCTTATTCATTCCCCGAATGAATCTTTCATTTTTCTTCAAGGGTGTACCTACTAGTTCCGGACCAAATCGAGATAATTCATTGAATTTATTCAAGTACTCCTCAAATGATAGACTTCCTTGCCTCAACTCTAGAAACTCCTGGTACATTCGAGAGATACCGGCAGATGGAATATATCGCTGCTCAAACACTTCTTTTAATCGTCCCCAAGTAAACTTATCTTCTGACTCAACCACAGTAATTGTCTCCCACCAAGCTGATGCTTCATCTTGTAGTTACAAAGAAGCTAATAGTCGATTTTGATCATCTTCCAACTTCAATCCTTTAAAAATTCTTTCACAGGTTCTGATCCAAGCTTGGGCTTCTACAACAGATTCCTTGCCAGTAAACGGCTTGCCACCAAGTCTCGAGAAGTTTTTTTATAGATCAGCCAGATTCGGCTGAGATTGAGTAGTCACAGTTGCAATTGCAGGGACTTGACCAGTTGCGGTGGTATTTCCCCGTTCCTTACGTTGTCCTCTTCTTCCGCTCATTCTTACTATTTGTAAATAGCAAGAAAACTTGATTTAGGCCTATGGACAAGATATCTTAAGAAAAATTAACAATTTAAAAGGAATAGACCAAGAAAACTTGGGTTTCGGTCTTTTGGTTTATACTCATTCTGGGGTACACTTCACCCTATCTCTAATGAGCCATCCAATGTGTTATACTCTGTAGCTAAAGTTCTTACTCAACCTTAAGCTCTGATATCACTTGTCACGATCCGAAATCCAGTGTTCAAAAGTCGACGCCAAATACCTCACTTGTATTCGACTGCCGGAGATTCGAACGTCAAACTTCAGTTCGGATGGAACTTATAACAACATTAGATGAGTATAAAACAGCGGAAACAAATGAATATCATATATCAACATAGATACAACATGATATAATATCCAATATAACATCGATCCCAAATATCAGAGTGATACAAATATGATACAATAATAATACAACAACAGAAACTTCAACAAGTTTCCAACATACTTCAACCTCGACAAGGTCTTCAAATACTCCAACACTTCAAAAGATTCCCAAATCCAAAGCTTCCAGAAGACTTCAAATCCAAACTAGCTCCAAAACACGGATAACCTGCTTCTAGACTGCCCGTGCGGAAAATTATGGGCACCTAGAGTTTAGGAAGGAAAAACAAACTCCGGATCAGTCATGGGACTGGTATGAGTAAACAAAAACAATTTCTTTTAAAGAAACGGGACTGGTATGAGTAAACAAAAACAATTTCTTTTAAAGAAACTAGATTTATAAAAGGATTTCGGTATGCTTTTAAAAATGGAACTACCATAAGACCTCCCGCCACACACACAATGCAAACGCAGAATTAGAGGAGATTTCTTCTTGTGATAGTCAAATATGCTTGGCATGGGGAAATTTCTTTGATATTATTACTAGTGAATAGTGTAGAAAACATTTCAAAAATAGAATATTAATCTTAGCTAGCATAGACATTCCGAACTATGCCTACTATAGCTACCATCTAAACAGTGGTGACCACCATAAGTAAATGGCAGGTTCTAAACTAAAACCATAAAGGGTTCGTATTTGGATGATTGGATTTCCAACAAATGGTCGGGCAAAGGAACTTCCCATATAAAATGGAACGCCTCTGGAAGGACATCCCCGGATCCTAACCGGATCTCTGCTACACGAGGCCGGGTTACCTTTATATCTAGGTAACAACTGACACGAGTATGCCACTTCCCGGTCATTACCAACCTTTATCCGAAGCGCTTCTCAACCAACAACCACAAAGAAATAAGTTTGCAGCAACCGCAAAGTAAATATCTGGGCTCCATAGCGTGATACCACTCATAATCCAGAAGAAAATGGACATACCCTCAGGGGAAGCTATCCCCAAATAACCTTGCGGCCACGATTCCTGTTTCGACCATAACCGGGTTGCGAGGTTCGACGAAGTCTCGTCCACAAAGCTATGCTTTTCACAAATCCATGCTTCGATTAACAAATTATCAGGAGCACTCAGCATGCCACACTACCAAATTTGGGAGTATATCATAATGACCTTCAACTACATAACCTCTGAGCACGTATGTCTCAGAGAAGGGTGTTAAGCTAAGAGAATAAATTCTCCACCACCAACAGATATGTATTTGAAAGAAATCAGCTTTATATCTCAAATTGCAATGTCATACATACAACCATACAAGTCTGTTCTGGGTTCGAACAGAATCGAAGGCACTTTCGAAGAAGTCCTTGCAATCCGGGTATTCACAATCCCGATCGGAGTTCCCATCACTTAGGGAATCTCTATACCGGAGCAACTCAGTGCAGAGATAATCGATAGGTCATCCTATCGTTCTCGCAAATACACGGTCTTCATCACCGGTCTTCAAATGCTATCCATAACGTCGAATCACATAGTCGGAATGGGTTATACGACATAAAGGTCCTCTCCTGGTTAATTCGAATAGTGAGTGTCAATTTTAAAACATGTGGATGTCATTCACGAAGATTCACTCATTCGATGTGGGCTTCGGATAACCAACCAGAATCCGACTCCCTGTCGCATCGAAATTCAAATGCCGTTTTATAGGCCAATAGGTTTTCACAAATCACTCAGCAGTAATACCAATATCACAGCTTAGCTCAAAGCATTCAATATTACATAGCATCACATCACATAACAGAAATATCAATCCAACACACAATATTTAGGAACAATCAAAGCATCTTCAATTAAGATGAATAAATCATGTAGTTTCAAATTTATTAATTACATAATTACTTTCATTTGTAATCTTAAATCAATGATTAATTACAATTAATTATAGTTGATTACATCTTAATCATTTTCCTTAATTAATCACTTCTTAATAAATTTTCTTAATTAAATTCAAATTAATTTATCTTAATTTTAAATTAATCTAAATCTTAACTATCAATTTATTTAAACTTTAATATTAATTTATTAACTAAGATTATTTCTTATGAAGTTATATTAAAAAATCATTAATTGTTTAAGTAAACCAAAAGAGAATCGAATTTCTTTGATTATCTTTTTAAACCGTGTTCAATAAATTCCTTTTATCACATTTTAAAGGTTAAGATTTAGTTTTAAACAACATTTTACTTTAATTTTCCTTTAAATTACATTATTTATTTAATATAAATAACCTTATAAAAATATTGTATTAAACTAAATAAACTAAAATTTATTTCTTCAAAACATTTCACTTAAGTCTTACATTAGCTTAAAATTCTAATCGAATCATTGTTTGAACTTATTTTTTTGAAGTGTCTTAAAATATGAAATTTTTTAAAGTAAAATCTGTTTATAATTTGGTCTCGAGACCTGCTCCTCGTCACGCGCGAGGAAATCTCGTGTTTGCTTCGGGTTTCCATCTAAATCAACCCGAGTAGCCCATATCTAAAAAAAACATCTAAGTATTTAAACTCTGATTCACAAATATTTTACTCGAGTAGTGCTTCAAGTTTCTACCCCAATTTCCCGAGTGAGGCTTCGAGTTGCTTTCTATCTTTCCCCCACCCATCGCAACTGACACCACCACCAAATCGTAAATGTGCACAACTTCTCGCCAATGTTCTGGCGAACTTCAGCGCCTCCAACAAGTCACAATACCTCCCTACATTCGCAACCCAAACTCGATTCGAAGAAAATAATTTGAAATTGAATTTTAGCATCTCGAGTCGAGTTGTAGCCCAGACACCACCACGACACTCACTTCGCCAGCATTCCCCGGACCATCGGAGGAGCTCGAACTCCGTCACCGCCCCGCCAACACCCTATGCTAACCTCCCTCTCAACCTCGAGTAACTCGATCGCGTATAAAAGCCACACTCACCTCGTTTACTGGTAGGTCCAAGATCTCGAGACAAAGCCCTAAATCGACCTCGTACCATAAATTCACGCAATAGAAAAATTCTTTGATAATTTTCACGAAGTCGCTGGTGTTCAATCTTGCTTCAAACCAAATTTTAGCATTTAAAATTTGTTCGATCATCGGAAAATAGTTTAAATGCATTTTTCCTTCAACTGTGAACTGCACATAGCATAGGCAATTAAAATTTCCCATTTTGTCTTTAAAAATCATAATTCGTAATGAAGATTCAAGTTATGAAATCAAGTTGATAATTTAAAAGACTCGAATTTATCATATGATTTTGTTTTCACTGTAAAACCAAATTTACAGGGTCGAACACTTCATGATCAAGCTTAAACCAATCTCCAAACGGTGATTCAAGTTTAACAACTTGTTTTATTTGAAAAATCCTAAGCTAAAAAGTATTAAATGGAGTTCATTTGAATTTTGTTCAAATACACTTTGGTCTGAGAAAAGAAAAAGGCAGTATATTGAACAACAACCTGTAAAAGATTTTTTTCCAATAACATAAAAACATACAAAGCACATTTCTCTTTCAGTATACAACAAAACACAATATAAATACTTAGATTTCAAATGAAAGAAAATAAGTTTACTCACCTGTATAACTAGCAGAGACAGTTTTCTTGTTTGAAAATCAAAACCTGAAACTGTATTTTCCTTTCCTTTTTAGCTTGACTTTAAATTTGTTAAAGTTTTTTTTCTTTATGATAACAGAGAATGAAGATGCTGCCTTGCAAACTGGAGTGATTAGCTTAGGCCTGTAAAACAAGGTGATGTTTTACTTCTATCATTTTTTTCTTTTTTCCTGACTTTACTATTTTTGGTTTGAACGAACTGAAGTGAATCTAGATGTGGATATAAAGTAGAAAGTTTGTACAAGGTGATTTTTTTCCTTTGTACCTTCTGCAGAAATATCCCTTTATTTGGGGTTGATATCATGCTTGATGTACTAGAGGTGATGGCATTACATGCCTTGGTCTCTTCAAGTTTACACATTTTATTTTATTGTTTAAACAATTTCTTGTTTATAATATGTTCTTTTCTTTAATTATTATTATTATTTATTTAAACTTAACTATCAATATTTATTTACTTCGATATATCTTTCTTTCATTAACAATATTAATAATTTTTCATTTTGTCTTTGAAACTTCTCAAATTTGTTCAAAAATTTAAATAAGTTACAAAAATTAAATTTAAAGGTTTTGGGATGTTACAAATGATTTTAGTTAATACTTAACGATGTTTTAAAACACTTAATTATTATTTTAATTAAGTAATTACTTTAAGTTAAGTATAAAATTTTATTAACATTTAAGTTTTATAGTTAATCATAATTTGATTTTCAAAGTTTCCAAGAAGAACTTTTGTAATGTTAATTAAGATGACTAATTAATATTGATTAATTATTTTGGAAGTAATTAAGACTGATTACTTTATAATAGTAATTAGAGTTTAGGTTGATTAATGTTTAAGTGATTAATTTATTGGTAATTAACTACTTAAGGTTAATTACTGTATGATTAGTGGTTAATTAATTAAGTAATTAGCAGTTAATAAATGGATAATTAAGTTTTATTAATAATTAAAGTTATTAATTAACGATTAAGGGCAAGTAATTAAGCAATTAAGACTTAACAATTGTTTAAGAAATGATTTATTAATTCAACAATTTGAAATGGAATAAGTAATCAATTGATAATTAATGATTAATTAAACAGGATTAAGAGATTAATTCTCAAGTAATTAATTTAAATTAAATTAATTACAATAAGAATTTAAGATGATTGCTTATGGATAATTGTGAATGAAGAATATCTGATTTGTGATAATTACTTGGTGATATTCTGTGATGTTTCTGTGATATGCCTTGATATATCAATGATTTTTGTGTATGATTTATCTGTGATATACTATGTGAATTCAATTGTTGAATTAAACTGTTTTAAATTAAATAAACAACTTGGCCTTTAAAATGACGTTTGAATTTCGATGAGACCGGGATCGGGTGTCAATTTGATATTCCGAAAACCACATCGATCCAAATTAAACGTTAGGTCATGAATTCTCAAGTGGAGATCGAGATGATGTTTTCAGAATGCAAGGATTATCATCGTTAACTCTGAGGGTGATTCAAAAATGAGTGTAACGAGATAATGCCTTCGGTTTCGTTCGAATCCGGAACAAACTTTTATGGATTGAATGCTTTCAGCACATCGTCAGGCGGACGATGAGCATTCTAAGAGATATGTTCTGTAAAGGTAATCGCAGCATCAAGCCTCATCAACCGGGAATAGCTAAAATAGGGGAGGTGCAGCAAGGTTAGGTGGGTCATGCCCAAGTAGGACGAGATATACCCCTATCTAGATGTCCCTTTATTTTTCGGCTGTGTAGGCAGTTGATTGCAACAACTGTTGGGGTTATCTTGTTTGGCACTGTTCAGTAAGGAATGATTCCGGCCTTATGTTGCGGGGTAGTTAGGATGGCTCCTCGATAAGGTGATTTAGGCCACGTACTGTGACGGACGGTACCCCAGTAGCCCTGCCATTGATGGAAACCCATTTTCCCTACGAGACCCTACGGTTTTGATTTGTATTACCCACTTTTGTGGCTAGTAGCTGGAATTTATTCATGTAACAATTTCGGCTATTTTCTATTTACTTGAAAACCCTAGGAACTATTATAATATCACTGGATTTCATATAAAATGTTTTGGTTTGCGTAAGGTAAAAACTTACCCGTATTTATGTGTGCGAAGTCTTACATGATACCTTTATTTCAAATGTTTTTCAAAGTTAAACAACTTTAAACCGTTTACTCATACCAGACCCATGTATGACCCGGAGTTTATATTTTGTTTTTCATAAACTCTTAGGTACTCAAATTTTTATGAGTAGCCAAGTGATAGGTTTTGGATTTGATTTCTAGAGGAGCTTGGAGCAGGAGTTCCAGACGTATGTAGATATCTATCTAGTTCTGCTGTGTAGTTGATGTATGCTGTATTTTGAGATGTATGTAGTGAAAGATGTATATGATTGTCACGTGTATGATATTGTATAACTCTAATATATGTAAAACTATGTAATAGTTATGTGATGTATTATATTTTGTTCTATTCCGCTGTAAGATTCTGATGTTTTTGTTCTTTCTTTCTATTCTTTTCTATTTCTATCCCTTTCTTTCTTAAATGATGACACGTCTTTCTGTGAGTGAAGGGCGGGTCGTCACAGAGAAGGCCAGTGGAATTTGAGGTGGGAAATTATGTATTTCGCAAAGGTTCACCAATGAGAAAAATATTAAGGTTTAGCAAGGCAGGAAGATTATCACCAAGATATATAGGGCCATATGAAATTATTCAAAGAGTGGGAACTTTGTCTTATAAGTTGAAATTGCCAGAGGAATTGAGTAATATACATGATGTATTTCATGTATCTCAACTAAGAAAATGGGTGCATGATAAGGAGACCACCCTGGAATACCCTACACAAGTTGAAGTTCAAGAAAATCTGGTTTATAAAAAGGAACCAGTGGGTATTGTGGCTAGAGAAGAAAAGAAATTGAGAAATAAAATAATAAAGTTGGTTAAAATCCAATGGAGTTTAGATGAGAATGATTGTACATGGGAAGCTGAAGATAGCATGAGGGATAATTATCCTAATCTATTTTCTACTTAAAAGTTATGTCTAAAAATTATGATAAATTTAAATATTACTTATGTGTGTTTGATTGGTTTTGAATGCATGAGTTTTGAAATTTCTGAAATGAAGTTATGCTTAGTATGCAATTGAATGGAAATGTATGAAAAAATAATAATAATTGTGGGACACAATTCCTTTTAGGAGGAGAGTGTATGAAGACCCAGATTATTGAGATGAAAATAATTTTGAAAAAAAATGATGAAAATCAATTAATAGGAAACATTTAAAGGATAAAATAGATTGAAAAAAAAAATCAAAGATGAGTGAAAATAAATAAGTAAGAGGATAATTGTGTTCCAACAAATAAAAAATGAAAAGAAAGTAACTAAGTATGAATGAATTTTAAATTCAAATATCTTATACATATTGTATATAAGTAGCCAGAGGGGTGTAGAATGATAAAATAAACTCTTATGAAAAAAAATGAAACCAATTTAATATTATATATATATGTGTGTGTAAATACATTTTAAAAAAAATGAAAAGACAACAAATGAGTTGAAATATTAGTAAGGAATTAAATTGGTAAAAAGATATATATGTGTGAACATTTCAGATTTGTTAAATACACACACACACACACACAAAAGATGTTAATAAGTCACATAAAAATAATGTGCATATGAAACATGCAAATAGCATGTACACAGAAAAGAGGAAAATCAACTGTTTTACCTGAAATGGAATCACAAAGAAAATGGCATAATTAGCCATAAACATATATACAAAATTCTCTTATTTGTCTAAGGATAAAATGGGTTTTTCTCCCCACTAAACCCTAGCTAAATGTTTTAAAGATAAAAGGATAGCAGCAGTTTACTCGGGGTGAAAAGCAGAAAGATATTTTAAAAAAATAGAAGAGAAAACTCACACTGTCTTCAAGTTTAAGCATTCTCGGGGAGAAGAAGAAGGGAGGTGAGTGATTAATCATCTTATGAGATTTAAGGCATTAAGACCCAACTTAAGGGCAACCCTTATATAAACCATATCATGTTTTTCTGTTTGATTTTTATTCTCTGAATAAATAAATATTGATCATGGTTGGTATTTTGGTTGAATCCTTGGTTGGTGTTTTAATCTGCTTTGATTTGTTTAGATTGTTTCAATTAATGCTTTGAAAAAAACAACAAATAACCTGATCACAGAAATGAATTTCTATAGCTCATAATCCAGTTTTTTTATGGAGATGAGCTAAATGTTTTTACTGAGAAGCAGGGTATCAAGGAAGAATGAAGTAGGCAGTGTGAATAAAGGGATTCATGCTTATGTCTAATTCATTTTAAAAATGATATGAACAATGCAATATCATGTATATGTGCTGATTTGTTCCAATCATAAGTTAATATGTTTTATGGGTTTTTCTCAAAAACCATACCCTAAGTTCACAGTAAAATAAATAAATGTTTTAGATAACTTCACTAGATTTATGTAAGGCATGGGAATATTTCTGGTAATAAATATTTATGCAGGTTTTAGAAAATATGATTGAATAAAATGACCTTAAGATGAGATGTAGTATTTTGCATGAATGCTTGGTATGTGTGGCGAAAATCCCTGACTGAGTCTCATTCTTTTTGATTTATGTAAGGAAGAGAAGAATATAAAGCATGTCAAGTGTTAATAAAATTCTCCTGAAAATAAATGAGCATGGTCTTTAGATTATAAGCTAATTTAGGAGTAGTGCCTTGATCAATTCATCGTCAGGTGGATGATGGGTATGTGCATGACTTGCTTAAGTCCTGTAGGCCTCTGCGTAAAGGGTTAACAGAATTGAGCCCCTTTGCAATGCACACATGATGTTCAATGGCAAGAGCTAAGACCAATTAAAAGGATAAATGGGATTAAGAAATTAAAATATGGAATTTGGGGAAGTTAATCCATAAGAGTATATGTATGTATCACAGAAGGGTATGGATGGATGAATGCTTGGGTATATGTATGATAGAAATAGCTTACATATATGTGTGTGTGTATATATACACACTCAGATTATAGTTTGAACATGAATAAGCATCAAGCTTATAAATTCTCTGTACAATTTTCGGTAATTACAAGTTATTTTAATTCATGATTTCACTCACACCACAATATATTTTATGACCCTATTTGTTGCCTTTACAATATTTGGGGTGTCTCATTTTCATTGAGGCAGCTCAAAGTGTTGCTGCAAGGAAAGGTGCATGAGTAGCTTTCTTGCATGGATGTTGGAAGATCTTGTTGATTTTAAAATACTTTAGAAAAGTAGCAGTTTCATTGTAATAAATAAGTTAGGAAAACTCTCTTATGTCTTATGTATTTCTCCGAATTGATGCTTGCTGTGTTCACTTGAAAAGAACATGTAAAAACTTAAGTATTATTTGTGTTTATGAGTTACTGATTTAAGCAACTGATTCTGATGTTTTCTAGTGGATTATGATGAAGGAAATTATGCCATGTAATCTGATATGTGGACATATTTTCCCTGGAAATGTTTGATTAATTTTAATTATAAAGTTGAAGTTGATTTTGAAAAAGTATGTACTAAAAATTGTTAAGTGGATGGGTTGAAGATGGTCTTGGCTAACGAGTAAGGCTTGACCATGCCTTATAATTGATATAAGTCCACACATAAGCTTTAAGTCTTAGCCTGCTAATCCTACCTGAACATCTGATTTCCCAGTGGAAACTTGCATTGCATTGTGTAGTGAGTTGATGTGTATGCATAGTACTTGTAGTCTTCATTGCAATCACATTGAACCAAACCCTGTTGTTTATATACTTAACCCAAAGCCTGGTTGCATTTGGTTTTATCAAGCATGTTGTAGTCTGCAGTATCAAGTGGTCTTGTTTGTGTATTGAGCATGTTCATTACTCCACTACATATTGGTTACTTCATTTGTTCTTTACTCGGAGTTCATTAGTGGTCTTCATCATGAGTTCATCTGGAAGTTCTGGATTGATCTGATTTTTGACATTGCCTTGATCATATTGTCTTCATGTCTATGCTAAGCCTTCATTTGGTATGTTGTCTTGAGTTTGCACTTTGTTCAATTGTATTGTTTTCCTCTGCTTGACCTTTAAACTAATTTACAACCTTATTATTTATATGATATTGACATTCTTTATAAACAAGAATATGTGCATTTTACTTGACATAAATTGTTTGTGTTTGAATTCAGAATCCAGGCTAGACTAACATGCATGAATTGTTTTAATACCCTTTATCAGTCTAAAATCCACATGTTTCAATTCCTAAATCCCAAAGATCAAATACATGGGTTATAAATCCATGAATTAATTATCTGGTTTATACAACAATCTGGGAAATAAAAACATGAAAATAATAAGTGGTAGCACCTGAATCAGGTATTAGTTAATTTTGAGTTAAAAAAAATTAAAAACGTAGAAAAAGCTATGTGACACAAAACCTCTCAACTATGGGAAATATTGTGTGATTAAACTTCTTTGTTATTTTAAATACTCTGATAGGCAAAGAAACATTTATATATCTTCATATATATAAATGATATGACTAGATATAAATACTGATATTTTTATATTGGTAGATTCTGGATCTTGGGAGAATTAATTGAAAGAAGTGATCACTTGTTTTTTAAAAATAAACTCAAAAAAAATCACTAAGTATAGGTGAAAATAAGTGGGTCACTTCAATAAGTCAGTGGAAAAAAAACAACACACACTGGAGTATGCTATCACTGAAGTGGATGAGAAGTCATAAAAAAACCATTCAAAGAATAAAAAACTAGATAAGTGCAGCAAATAAATCAGGCAAGCAACCAGAGGGAACAGTGAAGACCTGAGAATATAAGACTACAGTGCAATGAATTAGATTGTGCATCTACAGGGCTTAATACAAAACAACATAGCAAATGGATGTACACATGAAGTTCAGAAGCTAAACCAAAAATGTATTAATGCATAACCAGATATATGAATAAGACGAAGGAAGTGAATAATACAAAATAAATGGAGAATGCATGTACATCAACATGACCACATACATATATACATATGATTGTACACATGTATACATATATGAACATATATATGTCCAACCAAACAAAGTTCAAGCCGGAGAACCAAACACATATGCACATGAAAAAAATTCATATGACATAGTGACAACAACTCATAAACGAAGATGTCAAGACCTAATTGCATGGCTACAACAATAAACTTCAAATGGAAATACAGGTGCACGAATCAAATGCACAAGTGACTCGAAGCAGATGAAGCAATGCAAAACTTTCAGCATGAACATACAGAAATGAATGCAACTATAAGTTCGCAAGTAATAATGAAGCATGGTCAGATATGGAATCAGACTCCATATGCAACTCAATAAGCCAGTAAATCAGGCATGAATGCAAAACAATATGCAAGCACTCATTTTCAACATGCCATTGAAACAAGGAACCAATAATGTACTCAATGAATGTGCAGGCACAAATTAGTGAACATCTATGGGACATCGAGGCTATCAAGTACATAAGCACACAAAACACACAACACACATATATATACATGCGGGAATACACATGTATACATATGACAGTCTGAAACAAAGATAGTGAAAAAAGTCAGAGTTTATCAAATCAATTTTTATCTCAAGTCCAGAATATCACAAATTCAAATGACAGATAAAAATCAATCAGATCATCAAGTGATGCAGTTCGAACAAGAATCAAGGTAGCAATTTCAAGCCAAGTCAAGTTTAAATACCAAAGTCAAAGCCAGGTGATAACAAGTTCGAAAATGAACAAGTCGAAGTCAAATTTTTATCTCAAAATATTATCACAAAATCAAAGTGCCAAAGTCACAGAGCTGAAATCACAGAAGAAATAAATTCAAATGCAAAAAGAATGGAACCAAAATTCAAATTCATGGTGTATACATATGATATGAACAAGTCAAGATTAATCACATCGTTCGATCAAAAATCAATGGCAGAGCAAATCTTGTGAAGAATTCAAATCCAAATATACAAATCGAACATTTAGGGATTTATCCCTATTTTAAACCCAAGTCATCATCGGCATTAAGAGCATTCGAGTTCAAGCGAAAAAAAACAAAGAGCAATAAATCATTAAACTCAAATCAAAGTCGAGAATAATCAATAATCAATAAAAGGCATTCACTTACCGGTTCAAGCATCTTTCGATCTCAAGTAATTAGGGCAGCCATATATTAATCAAAGCAAGCAAATCGATTGTCGAAGCAACTCGAAGCAGAAACACGGATTCAGTCAATCTATTGGAACCGCCGGTTTCAATCAAAGAAGCCCTAATCTCTCGAAGAGAAACGAAGAAAGATTAGCAGATAAATACAAAAATAAAAAGTGGACATCTCTTTTATTTTAAATTGGGTCGGTTTAGTTTATTTTGGGCTTAAGTATATATAGGGCTTTGTTTTGTTTTTGTTTTTATTTTGTAATTTTCCTTTTAAAACCGTGTAACTTTCTAGTCGTGTGACTACGGTACAAACTACGAGGCATAGTTTGAGAATTTGCAACTCAGTGGCTAAGTTGTGGCAGGGTTTTGAGCGCAGAATTTGGTTAGTCGATAGCGGGTGTCGCAAGTTTACTTGTGTAAGCGTCTGATTACTTAATCTCTAGTAGAAGGGCAACACATAGGATGGGTTTTACCGAAGCTGGGTAATTCTGTGTTGTTCTATTTCTACTTTTATTATTCTGCTATTATTTATGCTATAATTATTTTGTATTTTTCCATGCTAAATTTTTATTATTATTAGCATCACCCTATTCACCCCTACTCTAGGGTAAAATCGATCCTACACTTTGTATGTATTAGATGTATTGATAATTGAGAAGAGCATAAGACTTATCACATGTGGACTTTTATCCATTATTTATTTTCTACTGTTAAGCATTTTATTTTTAAAGTTAACTATGGGTTTCATGTTGTTGTAGAAGGGTAGTGTTTATAACTTTGATAATTACAAAATAATGTTATTTAGCATTAAGTTGAGTTATGAGTTTGGTAAGATTTAATATCATGTTGAAATGAGAATGTTTTTTAAAATTTTGATTTTTATCTTTGTGATTTGCACGTTCACTATAAAATATAAGTTAATCCTTTAAAGGTTGTTAAAAATGAAATCATGTTTTGAGGTAAATGAATTAGAAATCAAAAGATTTATTATTTTTACTTACACATTTTATGTTATGTGATTTAAATATCTTTATATCTAAATAAAAAACAATTTTATCATTTTTCCTCATATATATGAATATTTTATATATATTGAAGTTCTCGTATTTTTAGGATTTATTAGATGAATTGATGAATATTAATCAACTGAATTTATTTAGTTTAAATTTAAAATTATATAATTAGTAAAATATGGACTTGAATGTAAAATATTATAAGAGCACCGAGAAGGTTTGCAATAATTGTAGAAAATTTAAAATGTAGATATTTCAAGTTTATAGTATTTTGTAGTGCAGTACGATAAAATCATTTAGATAAATGAATTGTAAAATAATTTTGTTATTATTGTTAATATATATAATTTATACTATGTGATTTATATATATTTATACCAAAATGAAAAAATAATTTTACCAATTTGTTGATGCGTCTATGGTTGAAACCGTCAATCTTTTGGAATTTATTTGATGTATCAATAAATATTAGTTGACTGAGTTTATCAATTGGTATAAAGTTTAGATTATGTGATTAATTAAATGCATGAGCTTTACTGTAAAATATTGAGAATTGACAAAATATTTGGAATTGATCGTATAATTTCTTTAAAAATGGGTATTTGAATTTAATTAGTGAGAGAAGTTTAGAAGAATAATTGTAAATTGATGCACTATAGGATTTTGAAAATAAAATATATAGATTTGGAGAGAATTAAGAAGAATGGGGAAAACTCCTTTAACTAATAAAAAAACTTGAAATTCTTTCGCTTTATTATTTAATAGATATCTATGGAAAATTATACACATACAATTTTAACTTATTTGGAAATGGATTAATAATATATTGTTAGAAATTTTCTAGGATCACTACACATTTAGATTTAGAAGAGAAAGTAGTGAAGAAAGAAAATAAAAATGATTCCCCTAAAAAAAACTTTTATTGATTCAACCAAAAAAATACAAAAGAGACATAAAATGGAGAAGAAATCTCAATCCCGAACACCTAACAAAATACACTTTTCCCACACATCTCATGAACCATAGACATGTCTATTTACAATAGACTTGATAAAATATTTCAAATTTACAATAAACTTGACAAATACACAAAATTTCTAAAAGGTGCAGTTAATACTCCAAAATCTACCAATCTATAAAATAGGCAATGAATTTGAGTCGTAATTCTACATAGACTCAAATACCTCCAACATCTACGTAAATAGGGAATATTGAAAATGTTTGTAGAATTTCTTTAAATATCTGTATTTTAATTTAATTAGCAAGAAAAGTTTAGGAGAATAATTGTAATGTGATAAATTATAGGTTTTTGAAAATAAAATATATAGACTTGGAGAAAATTAAGAAGAATGGAGAAAGCTCCTTTAACTAATAAAAGAACATGAAATTCTTTCGCTTTGCTATTATTAACAAATATCTATGGAAAATTATACACACAATTTTTACTTATTTCGCATTCAATCTACCAGAATCATGTGGAAGCGATATGACAATGATTTTGACATATAAGTATGAACGGAATGACGTTTGGTTGTCGACGAGCGGAAATTTTATGGTACTAAGTACGAAATGGTTCAGACACATCTATATTGATTGATATTGGTTTCAAGGGATGGTAAGTACATGAACTTGGAATCGATGGGAAGGTATTTTGCATTTCATTCTGGCAATTGTAGTGCCTTTAGAAGAATTATTTCTAACTAAAAATATTTGGTCATCACATTTCTCTATTTGATTTGGTGAACGTTGATGTATTAGATAAGTTAAAAACATTACACTTTGAAAAATCAATGAAGCATATATTGAATTTATCATATAGAATGGTCAATCTTAAAGATATGCATTAAGATATTTTTGTTATCCCCTCAAGTTAACCAGTGGAAAATTATTATTGCTTCAAATTTCGGTGGAAAATGTTAAAACTTATGTCTATCAATTAAGATATTTTGTCCGGACATAGTGAAATTTGGAAGATCTTTTTAAAATTAAGTCAGATTTTACTGGTTGTTCAGTATGAACTGTTGAATTCATGTTAATTTCAAATATTTTTTCACCATTGCAAAATCCTATAACAAACTTCTAGAATTTTTTATCATGAAGAATGTCTCTACGTTTGAATGAGGCTCCTATGATATTGGATAATTGAGAAATAATATCAAAGAAAATTGAAATAAGTCGATGATTCTCTACAACTGCTACAAGTGTTAACTGAATTAATGAGCAAAATAATGAACATAATAGGCGGATTTATTCTCCACTAAGATCAAACTCTTTAAACCGTTAAATTTTCCTCTTCTATTATTGGGTCCACCATATTCTTGCCCACGCAAACTTGATATACTTAGGCTATGTTGGCAAAATAATGACTTTATAACATTTTTTAATGACAATGAACCATTATCCTTAACATGTACAACACCAAGAAAACGCTGAACAACAAATCCTTTGTCATCCACATAATGAAAAAAATCGTCGTTTGTTCTTTTATAGATATGTCATGAGCTTCATCGATTAGGATAGAATCCAACGATGGACTTTGTAGTTAGACTTGCAATAGAACTAATAATATCATGTTGAATTCTAGATGATGACAATTTTAGATTTTCAGGAGCATTTGTCAATGAAACTCTATTGACATCCTCATTGTGGTTTCCTAAAAACTAAAATAATTCAAGAAAGCTACCTTTTTTGATGAATCTTCATATTCATCATGACTGCATAAAGATAAACCTTATGCAAGAGAAATTTAATGCAATAAATTGAATTAGTCAAGCGAGCATGGTAATCATTTTTCATTTTACTAGAATGATCAACAATGACACTTCAATAAGTTGCTTTTGCTTCATTAAATCATCAACCGCTCTCACATAATTGTTGTGAATAATAGAATGTGGGTCCAACATGCACATTAAATCTTTCTTTCTTTTTCTAATTTCTAAAACCATCAATAACAAAAGGGTCACTTGCACTTTGACCTTCATGTTTGGGTTTGAAAAGATTACAATACAAACACAATGCCACATCTTTTGTAATGCTATATTCCAACCATGTAGGATGGTCATTGAACCATGAAGGAATGAACCTTCGCTTCTCACTTTACCCAATTATATGCCATGGAAATATGTGATTTCCCGATTGACGTGGACCTTTTTGCAAACAAAACCGATGAACTATTTGTCTTTCACTAGCATCGTAAAGGTTGATGTTTCTTCTTAAACCAAGATCCGATGGATAGTTATCCACACAATCTTAAAAAATAAGCAAAGATGTTGTAACGGGCAAGTTTGTGCTAGATGAGGAGCATCGCTAGAATTAGAACTAGAACTCGTTTCATTCAGTTTGTTAAAATAGATCAATAAATTATTACTCATGTCTTCTAGTCAAGTATTTGACTCTTGCTATAGATGAAATATAAATCCATCTTAAGTTATTTTAGTATTAGTGTCTACATTGATAGAACTGTGCTAAAGTTATCCTATAAAATTTATAATTATTAACTCACTAAAACAATCAATTTCCAAATAAATTTAGGTGAAGTTTATGGATTTGAATAAATTCAATCAACATGTTGAACATTCAATTCAATTATCAAAGTAAAAATTCACTAATTATTAAACATAATCATACATTGTGAGAGAATGCGAGATAATGAAAAGAAAAAACAATTGCAATCCACTTGAAAGTTTGATTTTTGATTCAAAAGATGTTTAATTTGAGGAAGAAAAATTGGGGAAATGTTTAAGTTGAAGATGAAAAGAAATCGGGTAAATCTTAAAGTTGAAGAAGAAAAGAAAGTGTTGAAATGTTTAGGTTAAAGAAGAAATGAAAGACTGGATGAAAGCAACTCTTTGGAAACAGGACGTAACTTTTTTTGGTTTTTTCCTAAAATTCAGTGGGGTCAGCCGACCTACTAGGCATGTACTATGTATGTCATTAGTTATCATTAGCTAAATTCAAGAATGTGAGGTAGAGTTGATCATCATACTCTCATGTAGGATTACACACATTTTTCAACATAATTCTTTTGACCCAGGTCTTTTGTTAAAAAGAGTTAATTTATTAATAAGCACAATGAGAAATCAATGCTGACATAGAAAACAAAAACAATTGATTTGAATAGCTTTTGTTAAAAACTAAGCAGCTAAACTATTTAATTAAATGCAAAATAAGTTTGAAGCTACTAGAAACAACTAGGAAATTAAGTTAAAATGAAGAATACTTATTAAGTAAAATTGTGGCAAATATGCTCTTATTCAATGCCCACAAGATCAATACTCTATCCATGGTTTCCAACCCGTATGTTCCATCTCCAAGCTTTTATTCGATTGCATAAAATCTTACTCAGTGAGACCAATCATGTCCGAGTGCAAGATGACAAGTTTTGAAACCATATCTCTAACCTCAAACTTTATGTTCTTTACTTTGGATTTTTTGAGGACCTATAGAAGAAGTATAACTTCAATTATGTGCAAGGAAGCATGAAGTTGATAGTGCGTAAAAATCCATAAGTAGCGACTTTATATATAAGTATCAAAAGTGGAGGAAAATCGTCTTACTCTTATGGCTTATAAAAATAGTAAAGTTAGAGCGACTTATATTTTTATATATTAGTGGATTGTATAAATATTAATTAATAACAAAATTGGGTCGGATTACGCAATAACTTTGGAGAATGTAGAGTATTGACATTTTTGACCTTTAGGATTAATTTTTGATGGTTTTGCTCCTGAAAACTACCAAGGGCTATAACTTCTGACAAAAGTTGGATTAGGGTTTGAAAGCACTTTCAAATGAAAGATACGATGGTTTCTCTTCCCATAGATTGGTCATAATATTTTTTCTATAACACCCTAATTTTAAATAGTATTATTCAGAAAATTAAATTAGATAAACTAAATAGAATAATGTAAAGATTAAAATGGTTAAGAGATTGTGATTTGTATAATATAAGGTAGCCATGCCTTAGGAATGAATGAACAAATGAAAGTTTAACACGAAGTAAGTATAGAAAATAAGACAAGGGCAAAATAGGAATATGTTATATTCTTATACCGTAAACCCTTATCCGACTTTCATTTACAACATTCACAAACTAAAACTAAATACAAAGCTTGGCTGGCCACCATTAGAAGATAACAGGTGGAAGATAAACAAGATTTCAAGAAGGAAACTTATGCTAATTAATCAAATAGCAAATCTCAACCTCCTTAACAAACAAACTAAAGGTGAGTAATATATTACATCTCATTTTATTGTTTTCAGGTTTTAGGAAAGATCCAAATTTATTTTGCAAATGATTTTCCATGTTTGGGTTGTTTAAATGGATATACATACATATATATATATATGCTTGTTGATAATTTATGCTATTTCACATAGAGTGTATTATAAGAATTGATTTGGAAAACCTATTAAATGACATCCAAATGGCTTGTGTTTTTTATATGAGGTCCAAAACATTAATTTTGTGACGACCCTCCTATTCGACCCTCCAAAATCGACATAAACATGCTCATTGTATAATATACCGAATGGTTAAGTGTCGGAAAAATAGGTTGTTGGGGGAAAAGAAAGTAGGTAGAAGAATGAAGAAATTAGACAAAACAGAATCTCACAACGGACTGAATAACATACAATATAAATAGTTCTTTACACAAATCAAAACTATAATATACATATCTCACATCAGAGTATAGAAATCAATAATTACCAGCTTGGAAAGTTATAAGAACCTGCCTTCACAATTGCTGGTAATTTCAACAAAACACTGTAGCGGGATTAAAAAGTACGAGAATACGTCTCGGTCTCCAACTTGTCTCCTGAGCTCCATAGCATCCTTACCTGAATCTATAATACCCGGTCTGACCCGAGCAGTATAATAAAATAACACCCGAGTCAGTCTGAAAAAATAGTATGAGAAAAACACAATCAATTCGAACTATTAAAGTTTTTAAAATTCTTTGAAAATCAAAGGTATCTCGTAAGAACACGCCACACACAAACACGAGGGTTTTTATCTTATGATAACCAAAACATTTCATATCAAAATCCTCTGATATTATAATAGTGTCTAAGTACAAATACATATGCAAATAGCTGAAATTATTACATTAATTAAATTCTGTCATAATAGGCTCTACAACCAAAACCGTAAAGGCACGTATTGGAGAATGGAATCCATACGAATGACTAGGTACTGAGGTATCACCTGTCACAGTACACGTCTAGAAACAAAGTATCGAGAACCACACCAGGATCCCCTGCTACACAAGACCGGGCTGTCCCTAACCTGGATATGCCAAATATGCTATCATCCTGGGTGTTCCCACCCTATCCAAGCTCCTTTTATGTACCGTAGTATAATATCTGAGGTTATCCAGAACGGTGACAAACATACCCTAATTGGTGCGACCCACTTAGCCTTGCTGCATCTCCCCTGCTTTTCAGTCATTTCTGGTTGAGGCTAGAGGCTTCGATTATCTTTTTAAGGAATTTTCACTTAGAATGCTCATTGTTGTCCAATGACAACGTACTAATAGCATTCATCCATACAAGTCCATTCTAGGTCCAAATGGGAACGAAGGCACTATTCCTACTACATCCATTTTGGAAAAATCCTCAGGATTATTAGCTTTTAGTCCTTGCACTTCACCGCTCCATCTTCGACTCTGCGCTCTTGTTTTTCCTTCGAAAACGTACTGGTTGGATCGAAGTGGTTTTTGGATAACTTATCCGATCCCGGTCTCTTCGAAAATAACGTTCGTTATTTTTTGGCAAACTCAACCCAGTTTTTATAGGAAATAAACAGACAAAAATAAAATTAGAGGTCACCTCCTAACCATTAGTGGACGAGTTTCCTTATCATCGTCCTAGAAGAATGTAACGAGTTTATATGTACAGTATAACACCTCGAATGGTAACTGTACCATATATTCTCCATGTTTCTTCAAGATATTCCCGAAGTTATATTTTGGGTCTAGATTTTTGATAGTCGGTTATTTAACTATCAAATAATAATCATTCAACCAAATATTTCCTTTTCCACTGAAAACAACAAGTCTATTTAATTTAAATTTTAAATAAGTTAAATCTCTTTATCCAAAAGTATATACTTATTTTATCGAATTCAATATATCACAACTATCCTTTTCAATATACTAAAACCCTTTAAAATAATAAGGAAAGTACCATTGCGGTATCAACCATGGATTCGCAGCTCAATGGTTGCATCTCTATCCCAGAAAAATCTAAAACTTAACCGCTGGCATTCACTGCCTCCGATTTTGCCATGAAAGTATACCATTACTTTCCAAAAACTTTATTTGATAATTATCTCAAAATAATGCTTATAATTTTCTAAAATAAATTTCTAAGTTTAATCTAGGCAAATATACTTAAATAAAAGTTACTATACAAAGTCATATTAATATTTAATAGTTTATTTTCTAAAACAACAGTGCTGACGAATTCTTAAAGAATAATAAATCTTTAACAGTCATTACAAGGTAACTAATTAATAATTAAATATACTTTAAGAATTTAAAATAATTAAATAGCTGGTTACTAGAAGATTTTTAACATTTTTAAGGCTATCTAGTTAATAATTAAAAAACCTCTTTTTAAAACAAGCCAAATTTCTCGATTCTAATTTCATTCCGTTAATTTAAAAATCTTACTTGAGCTCCAATCTAATCGATTTTATACTTATTTCTAGATTCACTTCTATCTTTCCAATCTATTAAAAATATCGATTTAAAAACCTTTCATATTTAGACAAGTACTATTAAGAATTTATTATTTAAAAATCCTTTTATATACTTTTATCTAAAATCTCTATTTGCAATATCCCGAAATAATTAAGTACAAATTTCAAAACCATTATTTTATCAGATCAATTAACCCAAAATTCTATGTAAATATTTTACTTCAAAAATTCCTTTAAAAATTCCTTTCAAATTCAAACCATATATTATTGGTATTTAAAAATACCAAAATCTAGGCTAAAACTTCCATAGCATCCAATCAATTCAAATCACACAATAATCCATCACAAATTATTCCAACAAAACATATATCATAATATATGAAACCAATTCAACATTTTTGAGGAATCCGATTGGATCCCACTAATCTATTTTCCCTGCACCCACAGATGTTAATACAACATAAAAATACCAATTCTGCTTATATATATACGGGAGTATCAATCACTCCAATATATATTACTACTTTATATGCAATCATCCAATAGATAATTATGGTTTATCAATTCAGTCAAGCATCAGATAATTTAAATTCAATATTTAAATTTAAATGTGGCAATCCGAATGAGTGAGAAATTCTCACCTTGAATTTTCAATTTGCCAAGAATTTCAATTTTAAATTAAATCGAACACGTTCGATTTAACCTAAAATTTTGGCTAGCTCCGACCGACACCAAATTTGTTTCAGCGTGTAATGCTCGTCGCCACGATTCCATCGTCACTTGTTTCGTTCAATTTCGACCTCGTATGACAAAGATACGAATTTTTAAATTTTGAATATAAATTATATAAATATTTTTTTTATATATAAACCTATAATCCAATATATAAACCAATAATCCATGCCGCACGATATAGGTTTAGGAAATCAAGGCCGTGTTTTGTTTCTTCTCACGCGTTCATTATAGGTATAATTCGAAACCATAGCTCATGACAATCGTTTGATGGTCATGCCCCCCATCAGTGGCCGGAGGTCGATCCACCAATGCCAATGCATGCGCCACTCTTGCCTCCACCGACGGCCATGACCTGGCCAAGCTCGGTTGCCTCTCTGCTTCGAAAAACATGATTGAAGTGTGCCTTCAGGTGAGATCCTAACCAATCCGCCTCATCATTTTCGATCATGATCGTTCATATTGTAGAGCTTGATGAGCTCTACGATTTTCATGTTGAGGTTTGTCGTGAAAGTGGATAGAAGATGAGATATTGAGGGGAGAAGATAATTGAATTTTGGCAACTGAAATTAGATGGAGGTGATTGTAAAAATTTAGGGCTAGGGCTTACTGTTCTCTGGCATATACATACATACATACATACATACATACATACATACATATATATATTATTTTAATATTATTTTCAAAATTTACATGCCTTTTCCAAACGATCTCCAAACAAGATGTGCCGCCAGGCATTTATAGTGTTTTACCCCTCTTTCAAAAACAATGGAATATGTTTGAGGCCTAATTCGATCGTATGTGGAAAATAGCTTTTCGAATCGAATTAAAATATTAAATTTTCGATATTTAATTCAAGGCGTTTCTATCCCGTACGACCAAACGTTAACTTCAAATTCTAAAATATTTGAAATTTAATAATAAAAAACTATTATGAGCCTATGGAACTGGTTTCGTCAAATTCCAAGACTATGCCCCGAAAGGCTATTTTAACTCGTCAATTAAATCGAGTGATTTTTAAAATTGACGGAATTACTTGTAATTTTAATTTTAAAAACTTACTAACTCATTTGTAATTCAAATAGAATTTATATTCATATTAGAAATAATTTCGATTTATATTAAAAAAAATTCCATTATTTACACTATTACCATGTATTAAATTTCACTATTAAATATATATATACACACACACGTATTTCAAACTTTAAATTTATCGACTTTTAATTCCATCAAAAGTCTATTACCATCACTCTAATTCAAATAGAGTTTTAAATCAACTTAGAAATTATTTCTATTCACATCTAGTTCCAGATTCCCATATTCACCCAATTTCAAATGTTAAATTACTATTTACCAAATCCGTAGTCGTTATATTTGAAATTTAAAACCATTTCACTAATTCAACCAAAGTTCCATATTCAAAATCAATTAATATTTCAAATTCAACACTTAAAAATGAATTAAACTTTTAAGATCAGACGACCAAAATTCCGGATCGTAACATTCCTTCCTCCTTATAAGAATATTGTCCCTGAAATTGCTAAGATATGAAAAATACTCCCAAACCCATTAATTTATCCAAAACCCACTTACTTAAAACCCTACATTGACTTATCTAAACCCTTTTTGTTTTATCCAAAACAATTTTTTTCCATTTCTAGCTCATAAACCTTGATTTCTAATACAGTTCAAAAATCACCTTTTCTAGTTAACAAAAAATTTTCAAAAGTTTTTAAAAAATTCTAACACCCTAAATTTCTAATTTTTTTGATAGATTCTCATTTGTACGGAGAGCCTTCTGTAGTATGATAGGAGAGATAAAAATATATGTATCGCCCACATGGTTGAAAAAACAAAATATATATCTACATATTATCATTCCTTTATTTTATTGCGTTGGCGTACCTTATATTAGCATTATTAAGCGAGCGAGCTTAATTTTATATGCAATTACACAACCATGATCTATCCAAACAGCTCCTTGTACCTGTATTTTACTCAAAATAAGCACATAAGTTTCATAACCATGAAATTTTATAACATTTCATTCCTCTGACTAGCTAAACATATAAACTTCATAACCCAAACATTCCAATCGTATATTACAAGTATTTATAAGGTTCCAATACTAATTTAATTTCCTTCCATGGATCCACATATCATTTCATTCAATCCGAAATGATTTACATCCAAATTTATTGCATTCAATTCATATTTACAACAAACAAACTCATAACCATTTCAAATTGATTTGTATGTGCTTTGCTTGCATAAATTCACTTTTATTCATTTTTCAAATTGATTCACAATCAATTTATTTGCATTCCATTCATTATTGACTTTCATTTTATGCAAATCCATTTTATCAATTTCAATTTATTCCTTTTTAAATTAGCTCGAAATCAAATTTTCTATTTTCTATTGGTTTCCCATTCATGTTATTCACCAAATCTTTTTTGATCCATATTGTATTAACAAAAATCCAATCCATGTTAATTTATTGACGAATTCATTTCATAAAAAATCACTTAAGTTCCCATGGCAATCAAATTCTATTCATTTTAAACTAAATCTCATTCAATTTATTTTCTTTTATTTACTTAGTATACCCAATTCCATACTATACCACTTTGGAACCATTACATTTGCTACATTTCAATCACTACCAATTTCATAAATTTATTTCTAAGGTTTATTATAAACATTCCATATCGCTGCTTAAGTTCATATTCAGCTTTACAACTTAAGTTCGTACCTAATCTTATCAGATCCATATTCCAAATCATATTCAATTCATTTACTCATAAATTGAATTCATTTCCTGTTATCACTTGCTTAGTCTTTTAATTTGGTCATACTTTTCCACTTTCTCGGTTTAATAAGTTATACAATTTATTTATTCACAATTCCCTGAATTTCCATTTAAATTTACTCACATTTAATATTTATAGCATATAGTTATATAGTCACTTCACCATTCATATTTATATTTAATTTGCTTAATTCTAATTCACTCTCCATTTAAAATTTTGAATTTCCATTTATTTACTATAATATCACCATTTTCATTTTGGTTTACCATTTCATTTCTCAATTCATAAGTTCAAAACTTATTTACTTGAATTACCATTTTACTTACTTGAGTCCATTTACACTTTATAATTATAACTTTGGATTATATACATCACTTAACACTTAAGTGTGCCCATTTCATTCAATAATCATACTTATAGTGTATATATCATTTTACATTTCAACTTTATATCTCATTCAATTCAACTTTATTTAACTTATTAAGTTAAATTCTAACCCATTTTATTCATTTTAACTTATTCAAAATAAACTTTAATTCCTAGATTAAAATTCACACTTTCCTTTATTATCTATGTCAACATCAAATTATAATTTCAATAACAAATTTCTCTTAACTTTACAAATATTTTAGATAGAAACCCCAGAATTCAACCACTCGGTTTTATTTCAAATCATTTTGAAATCATAATATACATGTATCCATTTTTGTGTATTAAATCATGCTTCCGGATTTTCAAAACACTTGGTTTTACCCAAAACAATTCCCTTTTGGAAATTCTAAAACAAAACTTGTTTATCAATAAGCCCAAAGCAAATATTCACAACCAATTATTATGGTAGCAATCCGTCACTTAGAACTCGAAAATGAATACTGATGATGTGGCCGTCATCATCAAAATTATTTTTCAATGAATGAAGTGAGTTCAATGCTTCCTTACTTCCAAAATCTATTTTAAAACAATTTCTTTTCAGGAATATCTCTAAAAATAATATCAACATTCTCCTTTCAAACACTTTGGAAAACATTTTCAAAAATTCTAAGATTTAAAAATCCTAAACACTAGGTTCAAATTCATTTTAACCCATTTCCCAAAATTTTCTGGATTTAAAATTCAAATTCTGGTTTAAATCCACTTCTCGTTATACTCCTTTGTATATATCATATTTGCACAATTTCTATTTGGTTATATAAACCATTTCAATTCTTATAATCTTTTTTGATTATAATATTATCAACCAAACATCCAAACATATACACTATAATAATTTTGGAAAATTATTTCATTTATAAAAAAATATAGTTTGTGTAGAATTATTTCATTTACCTACTTCAAAACAATACTATGTAGGTTTATCTTGTTTAAGAGCTTAGAAATCCCTATCGATACGGTTGTACTTCTCGTACCAACCAAAGTTTATAAACACCCAACCGATAAGTCAACATAATATAAAAATATTTTATATTCACTAACAAAGGCGTGCTCATATCTATTAATACACTCAACCTCATTCTAGAGTAATTTGACTCTATCTCTAATGACTAATCCCTACCAAAGCCAAGGTATATCGCCAACCTAAGCTCTGATACCAACTATGACACTTGCCTTTTCAACGCTTGAAAATCGACATAAATACGCTCATTGTATAATATGCCAAATGATCGAGTGCTGAAAAGACAGATTGTTCAGGGAAAAGAAAGTAGGTAGAAGAAAGAAGAGATTAAATAAAACATAGTCTCACAGTGGTCTAAATAACATACAATATAAATAGTTCTTTACACAAATCAAAACTGTTATATACATATCTCACATCAGAGTACATAAATCGTTAATTACCAACATGGATAACAACCTACCCTCACAATGGCTGGTAATTTCAACAAAACAGTTCAGCGGGATAAACAAGTGCGAGAATACATCTTGGTCTCCAGCTCATCTCTTGTGCTCCATAGCATCCTAACCTGAACCTATAATACTCGGTCTGATCCGAACATTATAATAAAATAACATCCGACTCAGTTTGGAAAACCAGTGTGAGAAAGACACACTCAATTTGAATTATTTAAGTTTTCAAAATCCTTTGAAAATCAAAGGTATCTCCTAAGACCATGCCATACATAAACACGACGGGTTTTTACCTTACGATAACCAAAATATTTCATATCAAAATCCTCTGATATTATAATAGTTTCTAAGTACAAATATTTACTTAAATAGTTGAAATTGTTAAATTAATTAAATTTCAGCACACTAGGCTCTACAACCAAAACCGTAAAGGCACATATTAGAGAATGGATTCCATACGAATTACTAGGTACTAGGGTATCACCTGTTATAGTACACGTCTAGAAACAATGCACCGAGGTCCATGCTGGGATCCCCTATTACACAAGACCGGACTACCTCTAACCTGGATAGACCGAACATGCTATCACCCCAGGTGTTCCCACCCTTTCCGAGCTCCTTTCATGTATCATATTATAATATCCGAGGGTATCTAGAAAGGTGATAAACATACCTTAATTGGGTGCGACCTACTTAGCCTTGCTACATCTCTCTGCTTTTCAATCATTCCCAGTTGATGAGGCAAGAGGCTACGGTTACCTTTTTAAGGAATTTTCACTTAGAATGCTTGTTGTCCTCCAATGACAATATACTGATAGCATTAATCCATACAATTCTGTTCTGGGTCCGAATATAACCGAAGGCACTATTCCTACTACATCCGTTTTGGAAAAAATCCTCAAGATTAGTAGCGATTAGTCCTTGCACTTCACTGCTCCATCTTCGACTCCATGCTCTTGTTTTCCCTTTGAAATCATACTCATTGGATTGAAGTGGTTTTCGAATAACTTATCCAATCCTGGTCACTTCGAAAAAGCATTCGATATTTTTCAGTAAACTCAACCACTGTTCATTAAAAAATAAATAGACCAAAATAAGATCGAAGACCACCTCTTAACCGTTAGTGGACAGATTTTCATATCATCGTCCTAGAAAAACGAAACGAGTTTATACGTATAGTATAGCACCTCGAAAGGTAACAGTATCATATACTCTCTATGTTTCTTCTAGATATTCCCAAAGTTATATTTTAGGTCCAAAATTTTGATAGTCGGTTATTAAACTATCAAATAACAACCATTCAACCAAACATTTCCTTTTCCACTGAAAACACCAAGTCTTATTTAATTTAAATTTTTAAATAAGTTAAATCTCATTATCCAAAAGTAAATACTTATCTTATCGAATTCAGTATATTCAAAACCATCCATTTCAAAATATTGAAAACCTTCAAAATAATAAGTAAAGTACCACTACAGTATTAACTATGGATTCACAGCTCAATGGTTACGTCTCTACACTAGAGAAATTCAAAACTTGACTGTAGACACTCACTGCCTCCGATTTCGCCATGAAAGTAATTACTTTACAAATATTTTTATAATTATCTCAAAATAATGCTTATAAGTTTCTAAAATAAATTTCCAAGTTTAATCTAGGCAAATATACTTAAATAAAAGTTATTATACCAAGCCATATTAATATTTAATAATTTATCTTTTAAAACAACAATACCGACTAATTCTTAAATAATAATAAATCTTTAACAATCATTATAAGGTGACTAATTAATAATTAAATATGCTTTAAAAAAATTAAAATAATTAAATAACTGGTTTCTGGAATATTTTTAACATTTTTAAGGTTATCTGGTTAATAATTAAAAATCCCCTTTTTAAAACAAGCCTAATTTCTCTATTCTATTTTCATTCTGTAAATTTGGAAATCTTACTTAAGCTTCAGTATAACCGATTTTATACATACTTTCGAATTCACTTCTACTTCTAATCTATTAAAAATCTTGATTTAGAACCTTTCGTGTTTAGACAAGTACTACTTAAGAATTTATTATTTAAAATCCTTTTATATACTTTTATCCTAAAATCACTATTTATAATATCCCGAAATAGTTAAGTACAAATTTCAAAACCATTATTTTATCAGATCAATTACCCAAAATTCCGTGTAAATATTTTACTTCAAAAATTGATTTAAAAATTCCTTTAAAATTCAAGCCATATTTTATTGGTACTTAAAAGTACCAAAATCTTGGCTAAAACCGCCATAGCATCCAATCAATTCAAATCACACAATAATCCATCATAGATTATTCCAACAAAACATACATCACAATATATGAAACTAAATTCAACATTTTTGAGGAATCTAGTTGGATCCCACCAACCTGTTTTTCCTACATCCACTATTATGCGAGACGCATAGGGTCTCATCCGCTATATATATGCGGGAATATCACTTACTCCAATATATATATATATATATATATATATATATATATATATCTATTATATATGTAATCATCAAACAGATAATTATAATTTATCAACTCAATCAAGCATCAAACAATTTAAATTTAACATTTAAATTTAAATGTGGCAATCCAAATGAGTGAGAAATTCTCATCTTGATTTTTTCAATTTGCCAAACATTCCAATTTAAATTAAATCGAACACGTTCGATCTAAGCTAAAATTTTAGCTAGCTTCGATCGACTCTAAATCTATTCCATCGCGTAGTGCTCGTCGCCATGATTCCATCTCCACTTGTTTCGTCCAATTTTGACCTCGTATGACAAAGATATCAATTTTTAAAGTTCGAATATAAATTATATAAATAAATTTCTTTATATATATATATATATATATATAAACCTATAACCCAGGCCGCACGATATAGCTTCAGGAAATCAAGGTCGTGTTTTCTTCTTCTCACATCTTCATTACAGGTATAACTCGAACCCATGGCTCATGACAATCCTTTAATGGCCATGCCTCTATCAACGATTGGAAGTTGTTCCACCAATGCCCATGCATGCGCCACTCTTGCTTCCACCCACAGCCATGACCTGGCAGAGCTCAATTGCCTCTCTACTTGGAAAAATATGACTGAACATGTGCCTTCATGGGGAGGTCATATTCAGTCCGCCTCATCATATTCGATCATGACCGTTCATATTGTAGAGCTCGACGAGCTCTACAATTTTCACATAGAACCTTTTTCGTGAAAGTGGATAGATGATGAGATTTTGCGGGGAGAAGATAATTGAATTTCGGCCATTGAAATTAGATGGAGGTGGCTGTAAAAATTTAGGGCTAGGGCTTATTGTTCTCTGGCACACACACACATACGTGTATATATTTTATTTTAATATTATTTTCAAAATTTACATGCCTTTTTCGAACGATCTCCAAATGAGATGTGCCGCCAGGTGTTTATAATATTTTACCCCTATTTTGAACACAACGGAAAATGTTTTGAGGGCTAATTCGATCGTATGTGGAAAATAGCTTTTCGAATCGAATTAAAATATTAAATTTTTGATATTTAATTCAACGCGTTTCTGTCTCGTACAACCAAACGGTAACTCTAAACGGTACGAAATTTGAAATCTAATAATAATAAACTATTATGGACCCAACGGTACTAGTTTCATCAAATTCCAACATTGTGCCTCGGAAGGCTATTTTAACTCGTCGATTAAATCGAGCGATTCTCAAAATTGACGGAATTACTTGAAATTTTAATTTTTAAAACTTATTAACTCATTTATAATTCAAATAGAATTTATATTCATATTAGAAACTATTTCAATTTATATTAAGTCAAAATTCCATTATTTACACTATTACCACATATGTTAAATTTCACTATTAAATATATATATATATATATATATATATATGTATATATATATATATTTTTCAGAATTTAAATTTATCGACTTTTAATTCCACAAAGTCTATTATGATCACTCTAATACAAATAGAGTTTTAAATCAACTTAGAAATCATTTCTATTCACATCTAGCTCCAGATTCCCATATTTACCCAATTTCAAATGTTAAACTACTATTTGCGGAATCCGTTAATCGCTATGTTTGAAATTTTAAACCATTTCACTAATTCAACCAAAGTTTCCATATTCAAAATCAATTAATATTTCAAATTCAACATTTAAAATGAATTAAATGTTCATGATCAGACAACCAAAATTCTGGGTCGTTATAATTTTAGAGATGAGTTTCAAGTTACATAATTTTCTGAGTTGTTGTGGATTTATTATAAATTTTCTAGTAAAGAAAATAGAAAAAATGGGTTTTAATTCATTTCAGCTATTATATATTAGCTTTTGGTCAGAAATTTAAATATGTTAGAAAACATATTAAAATTGATTTATGGGAATTTTTGGAGAATTTTCCTAAGTGTTTTATTAAGTATGTAAAATTATTTAAGGTATGGGGCTAAAATGTTTTATATGTTTATAAAAGGAGAAGGGCAATTTGCTAAACATTGTAAATTACTAGTTACTAAATACGGCAGCACTTTTAGAAACGATTTTGAAAAAGAAATCGGCAACTAATTAGATGTTGACAAATAAGACATGTTAGTTAGAAAGATATTACTTTAAAAAGTCAAAAATTAGTTTTTATAAAGGATTGTTGTTTTGCCACTTTCGACAACGCCTTTCGACCCCATACTACCGCCTTCAACCTAGTCGGAACCAATGCACATGGTATATATGCTTTGGTACATAGTGGATTAGAGAATGGTGGTAGGTATAGAGTCAAAACCATGCTTTCAAATGGGTCGAAGCCTTTGATTTGCTTTCAAAAGAGATTTCGCTTGCCTTGCTTTTAAAAGAATGCTTTCGAAAGGGTTTAATATAGCTTTTGAAAGAGGTTGCTGCCTTTTGTTTTAAAATAAGCTTTCAACAGGGTCGAATCCCCTACTGCCTCATTCTACCTTTCAACCTAGTCAAGGCCACTTTTGCTTTTAAACAAAGCTTTCAAAAGTGTGCTTTCATCTTTACTAAGAAGATGCTTCTCCGTGCTTTCAAAAGGGATGGTTTCGAAACCATGTGTTTTCTTTTACTTAGGAATTAGGATTTCTAAAGAGCTGCTTTTAACCTATTGTTTTAAGATCCTTTTTTCTATTGAAAGGTAAACCCAAATGTTTCGAAATGAATGTTTTAAATGGTATCGAAACTATGTTCTACAAGCTTTTACTTGAACCCAGTGCTTTCGAAAGGTTGTTTTAAGTAAAGGACTTTAATGCTTTCCAAAGGTATATAATGAAGGTTTCAAAGGGGAGATCCTCAATGTTTTCGAAAAGTACCTAAACTATTTGAATGGTAGGTTTCCAATGCTTTCAAAAGGCAAGTTTAAGGTGTTTTGAAAAGAGGATGTCTAAGGGTTATAAAGCTTTCAAAGGGTTACCTTTAATGATTCTAAAAGGTTATTTTAAAGGTTTAGAAAGGTATGTTTTGGCCTTTCGACCTAGTGTTTCAAGATATATTAGTTAATACTTTCAATGGATTCGAAAGGGCTTTTTAAAGTTTGCAAAGGTTTCGAATGATTTACGTTAGCTTCACGGCCTAAGAGCTTTTAAGTTAAAAAGGGTTTTAACTTGCTTTGGAGGGATAGATGACCCCAATATATTTCATCAACATTATTTTGTGTAAAGTATATATAACATGGCAAAAAGATTTGAGTAAAGCAAGGAGTTGATTTTCCTTGTTAAAGTATGATTTAAACGGTTAAATCAATTTGATAGAAATGTTTTCAAGGAAAATTTGATGGGGTAGTTAACCCTAAGTAAATGACTGGGATATTAGAATACCAGATGGGACTGGTATATGGTCACGCCCTGTACTTTAGCTAATAGACCCTAGCTGATATAAGTCCAAATTCTAATGTGTAGGACTTTTTCACAGGTAAGACTAAAATAATCACTACAACAAAAACATCCTTTCACTACTGCCAAAAACAGTTGTAATAGGTCAATAACAATGGACAGTTGTCCGTCGTTATATCAAGAGTTGTAATAGAACCCTTTTTTTATGACTGTCTCCGACAGCTGTAAAATAATTTGTTACAACTCCCTACAGGAGTTGTAAAACACTTTCTACAACTGCCCACAACACTTGTAAAAGACTATTATATAACTGCTTTTGACAGTTGTAAAAAGTATTTTACAACTGCTACTGTCGGTTGTAAAAGATGTTTTTACAACTACGGTTGATAGTTGTGGTAACAAGAATGCAAAATAAAAAAAATTAATTTTTGAACATAATTTTCAAGTAAACCAAGAAATTGATAAGCATAAATAAGAGAATAACAATAGTAGTACACTATAAGAAATTCAAACATTACATTAATATTATCTGCTAAACTAATATGTCATATTAAAAATCGATGCAAACCAAAACAATACAATGCAATATATCACTAACATAAAGCACAAAACATACTAACACAGTTGAAACAGTAACGCTTTGACACATACACTCTGACTGAATCATTATTTACCTACAATGCAAAATTTTAATCATGAGCACCAAAAATGTGTAAAAGCTGAGGCAAAATATTTCAATATAAAGCTATAAAATGCTAAAGTTATAGACATCACTTCATTGAAATCGTTTCCCAAGTTCATCCCTGTTCGAGTTTCTAAAGACAAGATTGTTAATGTTCAAATTATGTATTCTTGGGTCCTGATATTTGTAATCTATGCAAAGTCTTTGGTCATTCTTTACAAAACTATGAAAAAGATCTGAAAGCCTCTACGTCGGAGTTCATTCAAACGTAGCAGTTTGTGTTGCAACGAAAAGACTCACGTTTCAAACTAGGGCAATTATAGCAGCGTTAATAAAATATTTCATAAAATAAAACGTCACTTTTAGGCCCTACTTCCTGCCTGTGAGAAGATTTGGTCTTTTAGAACAATGCAATATCCAAACATAGGATGCATGAAATAAAAACCCGAAAATACAACAAAATCAAAGCAGTAGTAAACATCATGATAGTCCAACAAAAGATGCTTTTGACAAAAAAAAGGATTGAGTAGGTGCTGAGAATAAAATTAATTGGGATACTCATGGAAGAAAAAAGAGAAGCCCCATAGCCAAAATTCATGAGGAAATACCTATATATGCATCAAATTCAAATCCTTTTAGCATAATAATATCAAAGTACTTGAGAAGACGAGTTGATATTTTATAATTAGATGAAAATTCAGTTTCAAAACACAATTGCAAACTGAATATAATATACCCAAGAAGGGTAGTTATAGCTAATCCCTCCAACTACGAAGTCTCAATTTGATAGGATCACAGGTTCCAATGGATTTTCCAGTATTACGATCAAACTGCAAATCAATGAACGCATGAATGACCCATGGTTAAATTCAAACAAGTCATACAGGTTGTACTTACTATGAACGGCTCTGGTGCCTACGAAGATAATGGGCATCTCCATTAAAAGAGTATGACCTCCTTCCCAACACAAATTTTGGAAAAGGACTGAAACAACATTCCAACTAATATTATTTGCATTGAGAAAACACCCCTTGTAGTGCACTATATGTGTTTTATGTTCAGCAGAAAGATCAAGCACAATAACAACACTAATTTTAAAATATCACATACCTTGTAGATGAAGGGAATGTACAAGATCCATAACCTATAGAAAATTCATTACAAAGTCAATCAACACACTGTTACCATTGCTTTGAAATTCATGAAATTGAATTGCAACACATGTTAAGAAAACGGTTCGTACAATCCTTTGAACATAGAAGTTATCTTTAACTGTTGGGAGCAATTAAGAGCAAACCCAACCCCAATTTTAATATACATTGAAGATCATGCTCCAATTTGAATTAAACTCGTACTACCTCATTGCTCGAGCTGGTGATTTGTTGGGCCGATTCTATACGATTGGAAAAATATTCACTAAGAAACATTTGTACAATCCTCAATGGCTAGCAATATTCACTCCAAAATGTACATATGTTATAACAATTTGCGCATATAAGCAATAACAGCAACAAAGAAGAGCAGGTTGAATGAACAGTAAAAACTACTTAAGAAAACAGAAGCTAATTCTTATACATAATCAACAAGATAAATATACATATGCTAATCCCATTTTGCAGCATTGAATTCATAGGTAAGATGGTAAATTAAATTCTCACTGTGCTATTATTATAATAATCAACCAACTAAAGTTGTTTTTTTTACAACGCAAATGTAAAATACAAGTAGTATTAAAAATTGGTTAAAGAAACATTAGTGCACATCAGAAACTCCAGTAATAGATTTAATGCATCTCCAGTAGATCTAAGTGAAAATATAAACAAACCAAATGAACTATAATTTTCAAAGGCAAGCATCAGAGACTTAAATACAGAAACTCATGTACATCATATTTTTGTCGTTCATGTATCATACGGTTGATGTCACATGGTATAAATGTTTGAAGTAGCAAAAAAAATTAAAAAGTAAAAAAAAATCTAAACAGCCCATGCAAGTAAATTGTAAACAGAATAGGAAGAAAAGAATCAGTATTTTAAATAAAAAGAAAAAAATCGTGTACAAGTAAACAAATAAGCTACTCAAAAAAAATGTATATCTTCTCATTGGCACGTGTTTGAATTTGTGCCTCTGAAGTCTGACAATTTCCACTATCTAGCTGTCCCGCGATATCCATGCATAAATTCAAACCTTCAAAACCCCCAAATTCAAAAAATAAAGCATTATTTCTTAGAAGAAGTAGAAATTATTTGGATCGGTGATGGAAATAGTAGCAGTTCCACTGAAATCACAACTGCCCAGAGTAGCACGAGACCTCTGGAAGAAGCTATTGAAGGCATACGACGCGTGCGACTGCAACGTGTTGGGCAAGAAGCACAACCCTCTCGGCTGCAATGACTCGCAGTCAGCTATTCCTATTCCGCAAGCGTATACCAGCACTGATTGAAGAGCAGTGTTACTTGTTGTGCTTTGGATGTGGAGAATGGGGAGAAAGGAGATTGGACAAGGATGAATTAGAATGGTAGTGAGTTAGAGAACTTAGGGAAGTATTTGGAATTTAGGGTTCAGATGCAGGCAGGAGTGAAATTACAGAGGAAAAGAGGGCGGTAATTTTGTTTGGAGTGAATTTCTTTGACTCAAAGCCAAAAATTTGGACTTGAAGCCTAAAGAAAACTTATAGTGCTTTGTGTCATATAGAGATGCAAAGTTGCAAAATTGTAATTTTTGATTAAATATTATTTTTCATCAATTTTTTTTATTAAACATTACTTTAATTATTAAATTAACTACTAAATATTAATAGTAAGTATTTAATATTAAATACTAATAGTAGTTATTATAAAATATAATTGTTAATAATTTAATATTATTTGTTAATTATATTTAGTAATTATTAAATGTAATTAATAAATATTGACTATAATTTACTAATTATAAATAATTGATTATAGTACATTATCAAATATGAAAAATAATTATTGATTATAGATTGTTAGTTACTATTATTTAATAGTAATGATTACTTATGAATTATAAATTATTAACTAAATATTTATTATTTAATTATTTATTGATTATCAAAAATTAATTACTAAATAATAATTATTAAATATTAGTTATCAAAAAATAATTTATAATTATTACTTCTTAATTATTACTTCTTAATTATTATTATTAGTTATTACTTCTTAATTATTAATTTTAGTTATTAATTATTAAAAATGAATTATTATTTATAATTATTATTTATTGTTAATTAATTAGTATATTAATTGTTAATTATTGAATAGTAATTATTAATATATTAAATATTACATCTTAGTTATTAATATTGAAAATTAATTCATAAATATCAATTATTAATATTAATTATTCATTATTAAAAATTAATTCGCATTTATTTAATAATAATAATTTATAATTTATTAATTATTAATTATTGAATATTAGTTATTAATGTTAATTATTTCATATTTTAACATTAATTATTAATTATCATTATTTAATAGTAATTGTTAGTTGTAACAATTTTTTATAAATTGTTAATTATTAATAATTAATCGTTAATTATTATTATTTAATTATAATTATCAAATAATTATTACAACGGACAAACGAAAAGGGTTGTAATAGAAATCTATAAAAGAATAGTTGTTAAAAATAGACACCTATTACAACTGGTAAATGAAATAGTTGCAATAGACATCTATTACAACGGGCAAAAAAGAAAAGTTGTTAAAAATATGCATTCACTACAACTGGCAAAAAAAGAACGTTGTAATAGGCATCTATTACAACTGGCAAAAAAAAAGAACGTTGTAATAGGAATCTATTACAACTTGCAAAGTAAAATAGTTGTTGAAAATATGTTTGTTACAACTTTCTAAAAAAAAAGAGTTGTAAAAAACCTTTATTACAACTGGCATTTTTGGACAGTTGTAAAAATACAGTTGTAATAAGATCCTTTTGTTGTAGTGAATGTTACACATAGAAAGGAATATATAGAGTAAAGATAGGTTATTGGTGAGCCTACAAAGCCATTAGGATCAGTTGACCTTCGGAGAAGTTAGGGATAGACTGTCTAGAAGTATGTGTTTATGTTAGATTATTTATTTTGTTTGGTAGGCTCGATTTAGCCAAACAAAAATATATTGTTCAGAAAGATTGTCTATTAAATACCTGATTTATAAGCTTATATGATAATGCTATTATTGCTTGATCAGTTTGATTGCATGATTCTGATTTGCAAAAGATATGCTTTTAAAAGGATATTAGTGGGGGAAACCCATTCCGCTAAGCAGTGTGGTCTCACTTAATATTGGTAAACCAAGATGTAATAGTATTATTCACATCAGCCTTTATGTTTGACTTGAAGTTTATGTTTTTCCTTAAACTCTCGGGTGCTCAAAATATGATTTGAGTAGATTGAGAGTTGAGGTTTTTCAGGTTTAGTATATTAGACGAATAAGCTTCCAAAGACATGCAAGAGGAAAAGCTAGCTATATATGAGCTCTTTAGTTTTATTTCCGCTATGTTGTATTATGGCTGATTTGTCTATTTAGTACTCTGATCATTCTAGAGGGCATCTTTATAAGTATATTTGATCAAAACCTGAAAATCAATTATGTTATTATGTAATTGAATATGAAAATGAATTGAAATGTAAAAAGAAAAGTTGCTTTAGTTCTGTGTTGATTTTATTTATATTCATGTGCTTTTGATATTATTGATACCATTAACATTACCGTATTTTGCCATTGGAGGTTAATACTATGGATGACTACCATATTTGTAGCGTTTAGCTTCGGACCTCAAGATAGGAGAAGTTACCTTTTTGGCCTTTCATTTTCGAGACTTGTTCATTTGAAGTTAAAAGTTTTTTAATAGGTTAGCACTTAATTATTTGCCCGGTCAAGCCTAGCAACCCATTTCGGAATTTATGCCTAATTAAAGTGATGGGACAACCCCTAATCACTTTCTTACTACCCCAAAACTACTTCAAACCTCCATTAGTTAAATTCCTAGCCTAAAGCCATTAAATATCTTACTAAATCTAATTAAAATAAACACTAAGTGATGATTAGGATAAAGATTAGCAAAGGGTTTTAGGGATTTTGATATTTGATGCCTAGGGTTTTGTGTAGCTATTGGTTAGGACCTAATTCATCTCACTTTTGGTGATATCGGATTTTAGGTGTGTGATCTTCCTTTCTCAGTATACTATAATTGTTAATATGATTTTAAATAATATTTTTAAAATGTTTTCAAAGATAAAATTATGATTTTTACTAAATTTAAACCTACCTATCTTTTAAGAATAAATTTAAATGTTTAAAAATGAATTTTGATTGAATTTATGCATATCTTCATGTCGACAAACCATTTCAAAAAACATGCTAGATTGGATTATTTGGTTATTGAATTCGGATTTACTTGTATGTATGTGTTGTATGAAATATCTGTGTTATATATGGTTTTATTGTATGAATACGTCGATTTATTAGGGAATTCGAGTTAGGAATTATTCTTTGTTAGATCTCGTTACAAGGATGGACAATATGATGGATCATTAAAGATGAAATGCTTAAATAATGAAGATCCATATTGATAGAGCAAAGTTTGGATGGATGTACTTTGGAGTGGCAAAATCACATATCAATGCAAATCTCAAGATCATGCAAAATGAAGCAGTGAAATGGATAAGGGATCGATATTGGAAGTCAGGAAATGACTTAGCTAATTTTTTGGCTAGGTCACATTGTTCAGCACCGACCAATGGTAATGAGGATTTAAGTGCAAAATTTCACTCTAGAGAAGTAATTGCGGTGACTAGGAGGCGTACACCATGGAGACTCCTGACGTTTGGAAAATATATGTAACAACTCTCACTAGATCCTAGCCCATGAACGATCCATCGTCGTACAATTTAAGTTGAGGTAAACACGAGGCATGCTTCGGGCTTGGAATCTAGATGCTTGGGGAAATCTTTAGGATTGAATAGAGGTGGATCTGAAACTTTTGTACTTAGTCAAATCTTCGTTGATTACGAAGCAAATCAGGTCAATAATGACCCATATGGATTGGTCTCGATCAATGAAAGTTTAGGCCATATTAGAGAAAAAGTTTTTGGGATGTTCACTATCAATCATAGGGGTTTAGAGTTTAGGAGCACTACCGATTGATTTGGAATGGAGGGGGCGATGTGAGACCCACTTGAGATTACCTGAGTTCAACTTTAGGCTTAACACATGGAGTAAATGGGAGGCTTAGGATTGACGGGGGAATTTATACGACTTTAGATGTGTATTCAGATATTCCAAATTATGAGGAGTTGATGATGGGAGTTATCTTAATGGTCCATTAAGGAAAATTCATTGATGTGAACTTGTGAAGTGGAATGAATGATGTGTTCTACTACAGAGATGTGTGCTGAGGGATCATTGATAACATAGAGGTTTTGATGTGTACTCATAAACAGTAGGTATTTGAGGACGCTCACCTAGATTTGATTGTATCCTAAATCTTCGATTGTAATTTTGTTACCTTAGACTTTTGATCGTATGTCTAGTTTCATGGCCTTCGAAGTGGTATTGAGTATAGCATTGAGAAACTGATATGTTGATAGTCTTCGACCATTTGTGTGGTCAAACGAGCAGTCTACATCCAGTGACCTTGAGTGAGTAATGTGAGCTTGCTTGATGGTTGCTATGTTTGCTTTATTTTATTATGGGTGTCACATGATGTAAGTATTACCAACACAGATATCTATGCATCCCATATTGTCCTTAGAGTTATAGTAAAGTGTATAATAACGATAGTCAATTATCATACACTGATGTTATGTGTTAAATCTTTGGATATAAGGACAGGTCAAGTTCGATTCTCCATACCTTGTGTTCTTATTTACTATTTTGGGATTATAGATCTCTTATACCAGACTATTATCTAAATTGAGATTATTTCATTTTCTTCTTATCATCTCAGGTACTCTTACATGAGTTGATTAGAGATAGTAGGTATGAGATAATGCATGAGCCGTGCGAAGGATAAGCAGGCGGCTATTGCTTTAACATTTCTACCTTTGGAACTTATCTAAATATTTCCATTGTGCAGCACTGTATTAGTACCATGCTATTATTAGTAGAAATATTTTTTTAGAGTTTATTATTTGATATAAACTCAATTTTTGTATAACTATGGTGAACCTATTACACTCTAATATGTGGTTCATTCTAGGTATTACTATCTTACCTTATTTTTATTGACTATTATATTTTACTTATGCACTGCGAGATAAGAACTGATTATACTTTTGAGTTTAGTTATTTTATCCTTGACTGTCATTCTACAGAAGAAGTTGATACTAGGATTCATTAGAGATACAAAAGAAGTTATCACTTAAGAATGGGTCAAGAGATATATGAAAGAGCGTAATTGTTATATATTTTATTTTTGAAACTATATAGTAATTGATATAGAATAAGTTCCATTATGAGTACTACACATGCAGATTTACTTTATGAGAAACTGATCACTCTTATTGTAGATTGTAAGAATGAGTAGGAAGTCATGGAATACAGTATGAAACTTCATCTCTAGAGTTGGGAAAGGAGCAAATGCAAGGGAAGCTATGAACCTCGATATGCAGGCTATGTGCAACAATATGATGATGAAATGATGTAGAATGCCTAAGAAAGTGCTCCAACTATTGTTGATGGTGATGTTTTAGTGCAAACGCCCAGAGATGATTTCACTAAGTTGAATAAGGACTTTGCAATTATTGGAGGCGAGCTATTTCTAGGGGAATGGAATCAGCTGTGGTAGTCCAGAATTAGTTCGACACATATAAGCTCATCTTCGATTATCTTAAGTTAGAGGAAGCGCCAAAGAGGAAGTTTGCTTTATGAAAACTTCAGAAAAGGGTGATGGGTTGGTGAAATGTCCTTCAACCACTACTCCCGAGGATCAGTTTACTTGGAATTAGTTCAAGGTTAGATTTGGAGAGAGGTTTATACTGGTAGCTCATAAGTCAGTGTTTTTAAGGAGATTTACTGATCTAAAATATGGAAACTTGTCTATTTTAGAATACGTTGTTGAATTTGAAACACTGCAAAAATATGGGATATCCTTTGTTGACAATAAATTAATGAGGAATGAGAAGTTTATAATTGGTTTAAATGACTACTTAAGAGAAGATCTAGTGGTCCATATTGATGATGGCTTCGAGAAGAAACTTTAGAAGGCTTTGAGGCATGAGAGCCTATACCCAAAACCAAAGGTCGTTAGTATTCCAAAAGAGGAGCCGATGTTGCAAGTTAATAGGGAAGGCAAAAGAAAATACAGCAATAAGTACATGAAGAGATTTTAGAGCAACAATAGCCAGGATAAGGCAAATGGGTGCCCACTTGTTTCCATAATGGGGACAAAGGCTATCTAAGCAAGGACTGTAAGAATAATGGTAAGAAGTGCAATTACAATAAGTTCAGCCATATCCAGAAAGATTGTCCCAAGTCATTGAAGTTGAATCACATGGTGAAGGCATATGCTATTAATATCATTCCAACTTAGTCAAATGCCCTATCAGCAAAAGAGAAAGGGAAGGACATCATTTTCCAAGGTATGCTTTCTATTTATGATGTACATACCCATGTTCTATTTGATACCTGTACTTCACATTCCTCTATATTTAGTGACCTAGAAAATATTCTAGTGTTAAACCCAAACTAATAGATCGACTTTTGATTATCTCAAACCATATGGGTGATACGACTAGTTTGTGTATGCTTTGTCATGATGTGGTCTTATCTAGTCATGGATGTATGTTTTCTTGCAATTGTTTTATACCTCGTTTTATGGGGTTCTGTGTTATACCAAGGTGGATACACTTTGGAAGTATGGAGCCGTGGTGAATTCTGAAAGGACACTGGTGATGATAGGGACAGATGATTAGCAGAGACCAGATTTAAACTGCCTAATGGATGATGTGGTGATGGTTTGCTTTGTATATTCGCTCAAAATCATGTTTGATGAGTAGTCATCAGTACCTATTGCTAGGGAGTATTCGAACATATTTGTGGAGGTGGTCGAGTTACCGCCACATAGAGAGATAGAAATCCATATTGATGTACTGAAGGATGTTAGGTCAGTAGTTGTGCTATTATGACGTATGGCAATCAAAGAGCAGAGGGAAATAGTGATGCACATGAATGACCTATTAAGGAAGGGGTTCATTCGTAGAAGCATATCTAAGTGGGGAGCACATGTAAAATTTTCCACTAAGGCAGACGACTCATTAAGACTTTGCACGGTTTGCCTTGGGTCGAGTAAAGTGACAAGGAAGAAAAAGCATCCACTCTTATGTATTAATGACTTGCATGATCATCTCCAAGTTGCTAAGAAGTTTTCTCGGTTAGACTTGGCGATGGGGTTCCGCAAACTGAGAGTGGCAAAGGAGAGTGTGATGATTACTTCATTCTGTATGCCATCATAATTTTATGACTGGTTGGTTATGCTATTCTAGATAACCAAGCATCGATATACTTTGTTGATCTGATAAATTGTGTTTCTAAGATCAACTAAATAAGTTTTTATTTGTGTTCGTTGACGATATTCTTGTCTTTTTTGGATGAAAGAAGAACATAAGATGCATTTTCTAATTATGTTAGAGGCATTGAGGAAGCACTGGTTGAATGCAAAATTATTGCAACGTCACTTCTGAAGGAGAGAAATGTGTTCTTGGGCCATGTTGTTTTAGAGCATGATATTGCGATGGATCCTACCAAGACAGAAGCAATCCAAGATTGGGAGCACATCCAAGTGTGCTATAAATATGAGTAGTTTCTTGGATTAGCGAGTTATTATAGTTGATTTATAAATAACTTCTAATAGGTAGAAGCATCATTAACCAATTTGATGAAGACGAACCATAATTTTGCTTGGGACGTGAGCTGTAAGCATGCATCTGTGAGTCTAAAGAATGGTTGTCGAGTGGACCAGTGTCAGTCATTCTGAGTGGGAATGAGGAGTTGAAAGTATGCATAGATGCATATGGTACTGGAGTGGACACAATATTGATGTCAACGATAAAGTTATGGCATATTCTTGTCAACAATGAAAACGCATGAGAAAAATTACCTAATCCGCGATTTGGAGTTAATATCAATAGTGTTTGCAAAAGATAAGGAGGCGTTACATGCTAGGAAAAAGGCTTGAGCTATTCACTGACCCTAAATAGTTGAAGTACATTTTCTCATAGAAGGACCTTACCCTTCGTCCGAAGCGATAGCTAGAATTCTTAGCTTTCTATGACTTTGACATTTCGCATATGCTTGGCAAAAGAAATGTAATCGCTAATGCTTTCAATAGGAGGCATATCAGCTTAGGAGCTATGTTCCTTGAGTGGATGTAGTTAGATTATATTGCTGGTTATGATTTTCAACCAATATGCAAACAAGAGCTAGATGTGTCGGCAAGCTTAACCAATAGACCTACCCTAATGGAGCGGATCAGTACGAATCAGAGACGTGATGCTATACTAGAAGAGATTATTTCTAATACAAAGGTTGGAGTAGATTTTTAAAAGATGAAACAGTATGGACTAGATCGAGATGATTGGCTATGTTAGGATGATAGATTGTTTGTACCTGGGTTTATGGGTTAAGGGGTGAGGTGCTATGAAAGTGCCATCATTCGAAACTAATTACATATTTCGATGATAATAAAATGTATCAAGATATGAAGCATACATTTTATTCGGAAGGGATGAAGAAATATGTCGGCATATTCATTTCGAAGTGTATGAATTGCCAGTTAATGAAAGCGAAGCAAAAAAAGCCAAGTGGCTTATTGCAACCGCTTAAGGTTCCCTAGTTGACGTGGGAACATATATCATTGGACTTCGTCAATCGAATATGGAGGACTAGAGAAGGATATGACAACATTTGGGTTATAGTTGTTAGATTAATGAAGAGAGCTCAATTGATACCCATCTCATCCAATAGAACATCATCAAAGTTGGCTCAGTTGTATGCGAAGTTGATAGCATGATTCCATGATGTACCAAAAAGTATTGTAAGCGATCAAGACCCATTATTTACGAGCAAATTTTAGAAGAGTTTATAAAATGAATTAGGACAATGATGCATTTGAGTACAGCTTACTACCATAGACTGACGGACAGACTGAAAGAGTGAATAATATCTTAGAGGATCTCTTACAAGCTTTTATACTTGACTTTAGAGGCTTGTGGGATGATAATTTTCCTCTCGTCGAGTTCACGTTCAACAATAATTATCAATCGAGTATTATTATGGCACTATTTGAGGCATTATATGGCCGACTATGCAATGCCCCTTTATGTTGGTAGAAATGGGTGAGAAACTGACACATAGGCTAGACATGATTAAAGAGACTTTAGGGAAGATCGAGATCATTTGATAATAAATGAAAGATGCTCAAGGCAAATGGAAGAGCTATGCTAATAAAAGGAGATATGATCTTGAATTCTCTATCGATGATAAGGTTTTTGTCAAGATTCCTCCACTAAAGAATATGGTTCAGTTTGGTAGTAAGGGAAAGTTGGCACCAAGATTCATAGGTCATTTTTTAGTACTTGAGAGGATCGAAAACCTAGCTTATAAAGTTGGCTTACATTAGAAGATGGCGGGTGTGTGCACATAGCATTCTATGTATTCCATCGTAGGAAGTTTACCCATGACTCGAGCATGATTGTGACATCGAATTGACTGCATGATATAGAAGTTGAACCTAAAGCATCAAGGCTTGGAAGCTGATTCGTATAGTCTAGTAGAGTACAAATCTACTAAGAAGGGAGATGGTGCAATCGGTAAAGGTTTAGTGAAGCGAGAGTGATGGTGACCGCACTGGAAGACCAAGGAGAGCATGAAGAATGCTTATCCGGAGCTTATTAATTGATAAGATTCCATTTACCTTATTGACTTTCACATATAATATTGTATTTTTCTTATTTAGTAACCATACATGCTAGGGTTTGAATAGATTTTATTTTTTCCTTATGTGTGCATGACTACTTATTGCTATGCGTGTTTGATTGTTAGGCACACTTGGTAGTTATATTAATTGGTTGGTTATGTTTGTTTGGTGGAATTTCGGTGGCTAAAATACAAAGGCCACATGTACATATTGCTGGACCGTAAAAATACTAAAATTGGATCAAATTGACTATAACATCGGGGAATGTTGAGTATTGACAATTTTGACCTTTAGAATTAATTTTAGATGGTTTGGACCCTAGAAACTTGTAAGGGCTATAACTTTTGAGAAAAGCCAAATTAGGATCCGAAACCACTTCCAAATGAAAGATATGATGGTTTCACTTTTCGTAGAGTGGTCTGATTAGATTTTTGGCCTTACGCCTTAGGAGATGTAGCCGGTTAAAGTTGGACTGTTTTTGGATAGATTAGCAGGTAATTGACTTAAGTCCAATTTGTCCCGATAACCCATTTTAGAATTTGCACCTAATCAAGCTGATGGGAAAAATCTGTAATCACTTAATCACTTTCCAAAAAACTACTCGAAACCTCTATTAGTTAACTTCCTAACGTGTTCAATTAAAGCCAGTAAAGATTCTCGCTATAGCGCATAGCACTCTTCGACTGTTATACTTTTCAATTTAACGCTATTAAACAGTAGATCTACTTTAAACTTCACTATTTTCCGCTACATCTGGCAAATTAAGGCTTTTTAGCGCACATTTTATAAACATTAATACAAATTGATTTGACTAATTTTCTTTTAAATCGTGGTAAAAACCTAATTTTAAGGTACAAGCGCTTAATATAAGTTAAAAATTTATTGTAGTCACCAAATCTGGACTACATAAGCTATGATTTTCTTTGATTTTATTATGTAAGATTAAAAAGAAATATTTTTCCTACAAAAGTGATGTAAGAATGAGAATAAATTAACTTTAAATACTTGATTTTATATCTAATGAAGCTTTTTGCATTTCTGCTTTTATTCGCTATGTCCCCGCTTTATCCCCACTATAACTTTTTGCATGTCCATCGCAATTGAACAACCAAGCACTTTAACTGCATAATTCCTAGCCCAAAGCCATGAAATCTCTTACTAAATCTAATTAAAACAAGAAATTAAGGGTAATTAGCATAGGGATTAGTAAGGGGATTTGTGGATTTCAAGATTTACTGCCTAGGGATTCATGCAGGGGTTGGTGAGGACCCATTTCATCGTTTTTAGTGATGTTTAGATTTTAGGTGAGTGATCTTCATTTCGTACTATGCTCAATTGTTACTAAGGTTTTAAAGGATGTTTACCAAGAAAAAAACGTGATTTTTATTAGTTCTAAACCTACATTAGTTTTATGAACGAATTTCTTATGTTTAAAAAAGATTTTAATTGAATCTATGCATAAACCAATACACCATTGTTGATATTTGGCTAGATTTGGGTTTTTTGGTTGTTGAATTTGGATTTTCTTATATGTATGTACTGTATTGTTTTTCGTGGATGTACTATATATGGTTGTATTGTATGGAAATACATATTTATTATAGCTAAATCGAATCTCTTGGCCCATCTAAAGGAAAAATGAATTTCATGTTCTTCCTTTCGAGAAGGGAGGATTAGGGAAATTGTATTGATCGTTGCTTCTCCAGACCTTCGGTAAAAGCATGAAAAAAGGCTTTAATGGGATGCTCCCTCAGTCACCCCCAAAATTAAGGCGGTCTCGTAGAACCAATCGATTAGCGAATTAGAGTTAGGAATTGTGCTACGCTGGATCTTGTATACTATGATGGTCAATATGATGGATCATTCAAGATGAAATGCATACATGTTAAAGACGTATATTATAGAGAAATGTTTGGATATGTACTTAGAGTGGCAAAACAACATATCGATGCAGATATGAAGATTTCATTCAAAATGCGAAGAAGCAAAATAGGCAAAGGATCGATTTGGAACATAAGAAATGACTTAGCCAAATTTGTGGCTAAGTCACATCGTTCGGCACTGACCCATACGAGTCGGTATCGATATATGGTAACTGGGTGTTAAGTGCAAATTTTCACTTGGAGAAGTAGTTAGGTGATTTTGAGGTGTAAAGAAATCTAGTAATTCATGTTCACTCGTAGAACACCCCAGAACATATAGGGTATTATTAAAGTCAGCTGCATATGATCACCATATATTAATGATGTAATCGTCCACCGGACTTTTGTCTAACCCACCTTTTTCTTTTCTTTTTACCCCATACAAGAGGATAGGACAATAAGGGATTGACCCGTAATTAGTACATGGAGAGGTGAGTTCATCGTTGGAGTTACTTGTTATATTATATTATCCTCGAAGTAACTATCTATCCTATTCAGTATTTAGTATTTACCAGACTATGTATTATATTTTTGTATAATCTGGATTTGAGGATATACCATTTTCTGAGACTGTGTTTTGATATTTTCTAAGATGCTTGTTTACTATATTTATATTTTGTTGTCTTCCACTGTGAGATCTGAAAGTGTAGAATCTCTTAGATTATATCTGTATATCTTTAGTCTCTGTAATTTTTCAATAACCCAGATAGCTCGTATTTCTCGGCAATGACGCGAGTTGGAAAGTCACCCTAGGATTTGGATCGCTGTGTCAGGAGGTGAAAGTTGTCACGGTTGGTATCAGAGCTTAGATTTGATGTTCCTTAGCTATTAGGTGCGTACTGAGAGAACATACTCGATAAAGTTTCTCGAAGAGAAAAAAAATTCCAAATGTTTCAAAAGGTTTTCCAAAATGGTTTTCAAAATGAGTTTCCAAAGTGTACGTATGTATGTATAGATAAAAGCTTTTTAAAAGATTTTATATAGTTATAATGCAAATAACTCTTTCCCCATTCTTGCAGTGTAATCTATGAAAAGTTGCTAATAAATTCCTAAATCACAAATAAAAGATAAGTGATTTAGGCTTAGGCAATGCGGTTGAGATTCTGGGGGTGAACATCCCGATTTGGTGCCACTAGTATCTTCAAGTAAGGGGACAAACCGAGCTTAATCCTAAGAGAGGACCTACGGAGAGTGTGCCAAATGAAGTTCCTATTCACCTACCTGCCTTCGATTTTGCTAAGATATGTAAGAATTGTGCAATTCTAGAAGGGATGCCGTGTGTGGGGATTGAGTTATACATAGATTTGAGGACATGGATACATATTTGTGAGAGTTCTTTAAATTGACAGGTCTTGCTGATGAGGTAAGGAGATTACTTGCTACTTAGTTTATAGGAAGATGCCCTAAATTGGTGGGAGGTAGTAGTGGTAGAGACTGATGGGGGAGAGGCGCTTGGGAAGAGTTTAGGAGACGTTTTGAGATAAAGTTTCTTTCTAGAGCAAAAGAGGGAGTGAAGTTAGAGAAGTTTATTCATCTATGACAGGGAGAGACGTTGGTGAAAAAATATGTGAATCAGTTCTATGTGTTGTCTAGATTTGAGATGGAGCTGATCAATACCCCACATATTAAGGCTTTGAAGTTCACGAAGGTGCTGAGCTAACCTCTTCAAGATTTCACTCTTAGTTATTTCTATGGGTGCGATGTATGAGGGTCTGGAGAGATGGCCTTGCCGAATACCGTCTCTAAGGAGGAAGTGAAGGAAGAACACAAGAAGTCTAAAGGAAAAGTGCTACAGCAGAATCAGCACAAGGAGGAACGGGACCCAATGGAAAGGTTAATAAGCAGGAATTGCGGTGTTAGAGATGTGGTAAGAAGGGTCACTTTGCCAAGGAGTGCAAGGCGTATAGTTTAAAAATTAAGTGTTACAACTGTAATCAACTCAGTCACATGAGGCGGGAGTGTCCGGCACCTTAAAAGACCTTTACCCAAGTGGTTTCGACTTACGCACTGGACGTAGTTCCTAGCTCGAGTGCACCTCCAGTAGCGAACAAGGGGAAAAAGGTCATGATTGAAAGTTTGTTAACTCTATCTGGTTTATCCATTCATACCTTATTTGATACTCAGGCATCACACTCTTTTATTTCCAGTAGACTTGTAGATGAGTTACACTCACACGCTAGCATAGTTACTATGATGACCCAAACTTTCTGGATATTTGAAATTGGATATTTAATTGATTTAAAATTTTTAAAGGCTAGTTTAACTTGAATTTCAAATATCACTATTTATTTGGCAATTATATTATTGAATTTAATTATTGGGAGTTGGGTAAATGGTTGAATCTAGAATTTTAAGCTTGTTAAAAATGGTTTAAAGCTTGTAAAATTTATATGATAATATTGAAGATAACAGAAGTGTTAAAATTGAATTTGAAAATGTTTTGTTCGGTTTTAAAAATATGTTGTTTAAATTGAATTTGAAAGTAGCCTTACGAGGCACAGTCTCAGAATTTGACGAAACCAGTTCCATTGGATCCTTAATAGTGTATTATTATCAGATTTCAATTTTCGTAGCATTTAGAGTTGTCGTGTGATCGTACGGTAGATAAACGTGCTGAAATCTATATCAATAATTTAATATAAAAATGAGTCCAAAAGGCTATCTTCTCCATACAATCGAATTAGGACTCGAAACCTTTTCCATTGCGTTCGGAATAGGGGTATAACCTTATGAGCGCCTAGCGACACGCCTCGATTGGAGATCGAGATTGTGAGATTGCAGAATTGAGACAATTTTAATTTGAATTTAAACTAAAATAATATTTGTTCTCAGCAGCCACTTTTTTTTCTTGCAACACGTGCCCCCAAGTATACACTTGTCCACTTATATTTACACATGTTTATTTTTAAATTAAAAATTGAGTCAGCCAAGCATCTTGTATTCGACAAAAAAAAGGGGCAAACATTTTTATCTCGGTAAAATAAATGATGAAATAAAAGAAATGGCCGATGGAAATCGTTATCCTACCTTCGTTCCTCTTTTCATTTTCTCAATAGTTCGAACCAAAATAAAATGGCTGAAGTTTATAAAAAAATGGAAATCGAATTCCCAGTAACGAACGAATTTGTTCGTTAAATAAGATGGCGTTCGCATCTCTTTCTCGCGATTCTTCTGTCAAGATCGAGCTTAGGGTTTGGTCGCATGAAAGATTACGGTCGTTGGAAGGGGACGAAGCATCGAGGCAGGGTTCTCGACCAGGGTAGCTCGAGCGTGGCGACTTAGTTGGAGGCGCGAGCTTCCTTGTGGCGGAGGTATGATTTTCCGGGCTTGCGGAGGTTCGGGATGGGGAGAGTTGCGATCGATGTCACGAGGTAGGCATCGTATTCGATTGGTGGCTTGGAGGTACATCAGGGCTCATGGCTTCAAGGGATCATGGTCGCCATTGCTGGCGAAGCGATGGGTGGTGGAGCTTTGATGCGTACGCGTGGAAGGGAAAACGCGAGGGGCAATGGTGTTCGAGGATTCGGGGTGGATTGCGATCTGGGTTGGTGTAGTCGTGTGGAGCATCTCGCGTGGTTCTGGGATTTTTTTTTTGAGCAGCAGGTATTAGTTTCTATTTTTAACTTAAATACAATATTTGCAGTAAAGTATAACATAATTCTGCTTTTAATCTGATAAATATATATATATATATATATATATATATATAATTTCACTTACTATTTCATTTTAAAAATAGATATTAAGATGGTTAACATATTTAATTTCTTATTTAATTTATTTTAGTTACTAAAAGATCTTTAAAGGAAGATTATTTTAGAATTTAGTATTTTTTAAATCAAATCATTATTTAAAATTAAATCTATTAAGCAGTGATTAATTTGTTTAATAAACCTATTTAATTATATGTCACTAAAAATAAATTTTATTTAAAAAGGAAATAAGTTCAAATTTAAATCATTAACCAACTGAATTATTAAATGGTACCTAATGGCTCGATTTTATTTCAAATATTAATAATCATATAAATTATTTATTCAAGGTCCAAAACCATGAAGAATAGCTGGTTTGGAGTGGATTGCAAATTTAAAAGCCAAAGGTGAGTTAATCTCACTCATCTGGGTTCTATTTAAATTTAAATAGTTAAATTTAAAATTGTTGATTGTGTGCTTGGATGATAAATTATTACCAGTTATATGGATTAGACCCTATGCATCGCATAATAGCGGATGATATTATATAAACCCATATACCGCGATATTCCACCTCGAAGTGGAATTGGTATTATATATGTATTTGGAGTGATTGATTTCCCGCATTATATAGCAGACGAGACCCTAGGCGCCACATAATAGCGGATGATATTATATAAACCCACATTCCGCGATATTCCACCTCGAAGTGCAATTGGTATTATATATGTATTTGGAGTGATTGATTTTCCACATTATATAGCGGATGAGACCCTAGGCGTCGCATAATAGCGGATGATATTATATAAACCCATCTACCGCGATATTCCACCTTGAAGTGGAATTGGTATTATATATGTATTTGGAGTGATTGATTTCCCGCATTATATAGCGGAGGAGACCCTAGGCGCCACATAATAGCGGATGATATTATATGAACCCATATACCATGATATTCCACCTCGAAGTGGAATTGGTATTATTATATTGTGCTAACATCTATGGATGCAGAGAAACAGTTTGGAGGGATCCAACTGGATTCCTCAAAATCATTTAGAATGTTTAATATTCTATGATATGGTTTATGTGATAATCTATGGTAAATTATATTGTTAATTAAAATGTTGGATGCTATGGTTTGATTGAATAATATTTGGATATACCGAGTTATCAAAAATGTATAGATTTGGATTTTTGAAAGAAAATAGAAGAGAGAATTTTATGTAAATAATTGTAGAAATTTGGATAAATTAAAGAATGAATTAGAAAAGAATAAAAGTTGATTTTTAATTTCTATTGAATAAAATTTCAAGTATGGGAAATGAGATTTTTGAATAAATGGGAATAAATGAATTTTTAAACTCAAGTGTTATTATTTAATGGAATGAAGAATTTATTTGAAAAATTCAAGGTTTAAATTTAGTGGAAAGGATAAAGAAGGAATTTGGAAAATATGAAATTTGTATTTTCAGTTAAAAAGATTTTAAATCATAATCAAGAAATAAAATTTGAAGTTGATGCATTTTGAAATAAATTGAGTAAGTAAAGGAATTTATTTCAAAAAGGAGTAATTTGGAAATCAATTTAAAAACTGATTTAAGTGTTTGAAATTGGAATTTTAAAGGAAGATGAGACTATGAAAATTATAAACTGGGTTTACAAAGTGAAATGGACATCGGTGGATATTCGGTAGTATAAATTCACGATAGGAATTTATGAAGGAATGGGTAATTTGTTTTAAAAATAAATAATGGTTAATTTTTAAAGATACGGAGATGGGAAGTGTATTTCCCTAGAAAACCAAGTATATTCCAAAGGAGACCTTTTATGAGTTAAAGGCTTAAAGGTTTGTTTTAAAGAAATATTTTAGAATATTTATTATTTTTAAATATTTTAAATATTAAAGTAATATTTTCAAAATTTATTTTAGTAGTAATTATTTAAAGGATAATTATTAATAATTATATTTTATAAAGTAATTTTATTTTAAAGATAGTTTGGTTAAAGTTTAATTTTAAAACTTGTATAGAATTTCATAATCTCTTATTTTAAATTTAGTTTAGCTTAACTTATTTTAAAAATTAGTTTTATATTTTATAAAGTAGTTTATTTTAAATATTCTTAAAGTATATATATTTTGAATAAAGTATTAAAGTAGTTTAATTTAAATGTTTTAAAGTATAATTTATAATAAAGTGTTTTAAATCATTTTAAAATCTAAAGTATTTGTACTTGGTGATTACAGTGGAAATAGAAAATATTTGGGGAATTTATTTTCGTGAGAGAAAGATGGTTTGAAACTGTTTTCAGAGGGTTGAAAAGTAGAAAAAAATATCTTGGGAAGATATTTTGAGGATTATAAATAATTTGGGAGAAATTATTATGGCTTGATGATGGTTTGTGAATGTTATTTGATAGTTAAATAACCGACTATCAATATTGGCCAATGCGTTGATCGTTTCAAAGAGACCGGGATTGGGATTTGTTTTTTGAAAACCACTTCGATCCGGTTTGAACCTTTTTGTGAGAAAGACATGAGCTGGGAGTCGAAGATGGAGCTTTGAAGTGCAAGGGCTAGTCGTACTTATCCTAAGGGTGATTCCAAAATGGATGTGGTAGGAGTAGTGCCTTCGATTCCATTTGAAACCCGGGATGGACTTGTATGGATGAATTCTTTAAGTACATTGTCGGGAGGACAATGAGCAGTCTAAGAGATGTGTTCTAAAAAGGTAACGCTTAGCCTTGAGCCTCATCCACCGAAAATGACTGAAAATCAGGGTTATGCAGCAAGGCTAAGTGGGTAGCGCCCATTAGGGTAAGGTCATCCCTGTCTAGATGTCCTTTTATTTCGTCTGTGTGGTGTGGTTGCTGATCCCAACCATGGCGTGATCTTACTCGGGATTATCCAGTAAGAGCTAGTCCCGGTCTTGTGTTGTAGGGGATCGGGAGGGATCCTCGGTACGGTGATCTAGGCCACGTACTGTGACAGGTGGTACCCCGGTGCCTTGTCATTAGTTGGAAATCCATTCTCCCTACGTGCCTTTACGATTTTTGTTTGTATAACCCACTTTGTGCCTAGTATGCTAGAATTTAATCATGTAACAATTTCATCTATTTGAACAAGTATTTGTATATAGACCCTATTATAATATCAGAGGATTTTATAAGAAATAATTTAGCTATCGTAAGGTAAAAAGCTGACATGTTTATTTATGGGTGGTCTTACGAGATGCTTTTGATTTTCAAAGGATTTTGAAACTTTAATAATCCTATTGATTGTGATTTCTCATGCTGGTATTCCAGACTGACTCGGGTGTTTTATTTAACAATAATGCTCGGGTCAGACTTAGTATTATAGAGTACAGATCTTAGATGGACTTCTAAAAAGCTCAGGAGACGAGATGGATGGCGAGACATATCAGACGTATTTGATGTATATTCCACCGTGTATTCAGTTTTGGAAGGACGAGATATTATGACCGTCCTGTGTTTTGTTGTTGATTGTATTGAACTTTGATGTTGTATTCTGATGCTGTATGTATAAAACAAATTAATTTCTTTTGTGTAAAGATCTGTTATTATCTATTATATTTTATTCCACTGCGTTTGTGAGATTCTGGTATTGTTTTATGTTTCTTCTTCCCCTTTCATTTTCTTTTAACCCTAATGGTTCGATTTTTTGGGCGTTGAAAAATCGGGTCGTTTCGTTTGGTATCAAAGCTGAAGGTTAAGCGAGAACCTTGGCTCTGGTGGGAAGTGCTCATTGAAAATAGAATCCGTAGTACTCTAGAATGAGTTTGAGAGTATTAATAGATATGAGCGTGTATTGTTAATGAATATAAAAATTGTTTTTATATTGTGTTGATTTACCGGTTGAGTGTTTATAGATTCTGGTCGATATGTGGGACGCCATGGCATCGATAGGGATTTCTAAACTCTTAAACAAGATAAACCAACACGGTATTGTTTTAAAATAGGGTAAATGAAATAATTTTACCCAAATTATTTTTGTATATAAAATAAATAATTTTTTGTAAATTATTATATATATATATGGTTTCTTGGTTGTTAGGAAGTGATAATATTTAATTATTATCATTTAAATATGAAATTGAATAACAAGTTAACATAATAATTAAAGGTTAAGGAAATAAATTCATTAATAGAATGGAATTTGAAATGTAAACTGAAAATGTGATTTATAAAATGAAATAAAATTTCTAGAGTAATGTTTTAATATGAATTGGCATGACTTGAATTTGGAATTTTGGGAAATTTTAAATTCCTTTTGAATTTGGAAATTGTTTTCAAAGGTTTTGGAATAATGGTGCTAGTATTTGAAATCTGGTGAGATCTAGAATTTAAATTTTTTTGGGAGAATGTTTTAAAGAGGTAAAAGCACTAAATTCTTTTGGTCGTTGGAAAATAACTTCGGTGGTGACTACAGCATCATCGATGTTCATTTTCGAATTTCCAAGCGAGGGATTGCTACCAAATTGTTTTAAATTAGAGTTGTTACAAAACTAGGTGGGTTTTTTAAAATTCAAGGAAATAGGATATGCAATTGAATTTTGGATTTCAAAAATGATTTCTTTTGAAATATTGAAGTTTTGGGTTGGTAAAACCGTTTTGATTTTAAAATACAAAGGAATATTTTGGTTTGGATATAATCGATTTCAAAAATGATTTTGAAATGTTTAGTAATTGATTAAAAGGAGACTCTGGAATCTTATTGATTTCATTTGGAAAATAAATGAGCTGGAAAAACTTATAGAAGTAAAAATTCAAATTCAAATGGAATGTAACTGAATCTTGTAAATAAAAGTAAAAAAATTATTTTATTGGAAGTAAATTTGTGGGAGAACAAATTTATTTAAATTTGTAAGTAATAGAATTGAATTAAAGTTGAATAATGGAATCAATTTAAATTGTGTCAAGAAAAGTCTATTGTAAATTTGTTTGAAGGAACTAAAAGAAGTAAAAGTTTAGAAATAAACTTTTTATTGAAATTTGGGGAATTAGATTTAACTTGAAAGGGGGTCGGAATGGAGTTAGAAAGATAAGCCAATTAAAGCAGATTGGTAAATGGAATGGAAATAAAATTGTGGATAGACAAATGAATTAGCATTTGTAAGTAAATAAACTTGGGAACTGAATATTTTGAATAAATTTAAACTGTGTATAATGGAAAATTAGTCAAGTTGGACTAAATAAAGCAAAGGATTGTAATAAAATTTGTAAATAAATGAATTGATTTAAATTGGTAAGAAAATGAATTTAATTGAATATTGGGATGATATTTAACTTAAATTGTGTAAAGTAAAGTTGAAAAATTAGTTCAAAGTGGACTAAAATAATAAAAGTTTGTAAGTAAAAATGATTTGAGATTAGAAATAAATTAGTCGTAGAACTAATTTAAAATAATGATATGAACCAGTTGTGAATGGAAAATAGTTGATAAATTCAATATTCAGAATTTGAGAATGCACTGAATTCAAAAAGAGTTGATAATGAAAATCTGGATGAAATTAGGAATAGAAGTTATTGATATTTAAATAAATTAGTAGTGGGACTAAGTAAAGGAATGACTAACTGAATATGGATTGAGATAAAGGAAAAATAGAATTCATATTGAGTTCAGAATAAAATTGAAACTTGATTTGTAAATGGAAAACAAATTTAAGATTTGAATAGAAGTAGATATAAACTGTGATGAGATAAAAATGAATATTTAAAGTGTGTAAGATATTTATATTGGACTTAAAAAAACGGATAATGAAATTCTTAAGTAAAATTGGTATTGGGAAGAATATTCTAAGTGAATAATTAAATGAAGATTAAGTGAAATTGTGAAATGGGGTAATTGTGAGTAAGTGAATAGAAATCAAATAATAAAGGAGAATCGATATAGCTAAAAATCAATCAAGGTAAATACGTAGGATGCACGTATATTATTTTATTCGCATAGCGATTTGATCCAGATTCGAGGACAGAATTTCGAAGTAGTTATACCGATCCGAGTTGGGATTTTTCACTCGATTTTCGACGGCGAACCCTTGATACGGATTTTTGATTGATTCTGTAAATTCTCTATCATATATTGTGGCTATGAAAGGAGAATGACGGTTTTTGATCAAGAAACCATATTTGAGTCCGCACTAGGAAGTCGGGTGGACGATACTAGTTCGGAAGTAAAATTGTGTGATCGAGCGATCAAATTGGGTATTACGTACGGATGATATATATGCATCGTACAGATGTGAATGAAATAGATATGAAAACCTTTGTAAAAAAAGTATAAAATGATTTTGAAAGCTATGACTGGATATTATTGCTAAATAGTATACGGGTGTTTCAAAAGCAAAGAGGAAATTGGGATTTTTGGATTTTAGAAGATAAATTGAAATTTGCTCGGCAAAGGTAAGTATTTAAATCTTGGTATGAAATTTGATTGGGTTTCTGATCTTTCCACTTGATTTTTTTGTTTTCTTTTGAGATTTGGGGCCCGTAGAGGCATTTTGTACTTGTACCGAGCTAGCCGCGCAAAGGGGATGCTGGCGAAATTTTTCGCAAATTTAGAAAGTTAGAAAATTTTTGAGAAAATTTTGATAATTTAAATTTGAGTTTTAAATTTAAATTTGAATGGTTAGAAAAGAAATATTGGTTGGAACTAATGGAAAAGTTTAGGAAGTTAGTAAGGTTGTTGATGTCTTCATTAAAAAGATGGTTTTGGGTATTGTGAAAAACTGTTTGTTTTTGGGAGAGTTAATTACAACTATTAGGATTGGAAAATTAGTTAACGGGTTAAGAATCATTTCCCTTAACTAGTGATTTCGAAGACGAAATCCTTTTAAGGGGGGAGGAATGTGACGACCCAAACTTTCTAGATATTTAAAATTGGATATTTAATTGATTTTAAATATTTAAAGGCTAGTTTAACTTGAATTTCAAATACCACTATTTATTTGGCAATTAAATTATTGAATTTAATTATTAGGAGTTAGGTGAATGGTTGAATCTAGAATTTTAAGCTTGTTAAAAATGGTATAAAAATTTGTAAAATTTATATTGATAATATTGAAGATAACATAAGTGTTAAAATTGAATTTGGAAGTGTTTTGTTCAGTTTAAAAATATGTTGTTTAAATTGAGTTTAAAAATAGCCTTCCGAGGCACAGTCTCGGAATTCAATGAAACTAGTTTCATTGGATCCTTAGTAGTGTATTATTATCGGACTTCAATTTTTGTAACATTTGGAGTTGTCATGTGATCGTATAGTAGATAAACGCGCTGAAATCTATATTGATAATTTAATATAAAACTGAGTCCAAAAAGCTATCTTCTCCATACGATCGAATTAGGACTCAAGACCTTTTCCATTGCATTCAGAATAGGGGTATAACCTTATAAACGCCTAGCAGCACACCTCGATTGGAGATCGAGATTATGAGATTGTGCAATTGAGACGATTTTAATTTGAATTTAAATTTAAATAATATTTGTTCTCAGCAGCCTCTTTCTTTTTTTTCTTGCAACACGTGCCCCCTAGTATACACTTGTCCATTTATATTTACACGTGCTTGTTTTTAAATTAAAAATTGAATCAGCCAAGCATCTTGTATTCGAGAAAAAAAGGGCAAACATTTTTATCTCAGTAAAATAAACGAAGAAATAAAAGAAATGGCCGATGGAAATTGTTATCCTATTTTCGTTCCTCTTTTCATTTTCTCAATAGTTTGAATCAAAATAAAATGGCTGAAGTTTAAAAAATGGTAATCGAATTCCCAGTAAAGAACGAATTTGTTCATTAAATAAGATGGCATTCGCATCTCTTTCTCACGATTCCTCTATCAGGCTCGAGCTTAGGGTTTGGTCGCATGGAAGATTACGTTCATTGGAAGTGGGCGAAGCATCAAGGCGGGGTAGTCGACCAGGGTTGCTCGAGTGTGGCGACTTGGTTAGAGGCACGAGATTCCTTATGGCGGAGGCATGATTTTCTAGGCTCGTGAAGGTTCGGGATGGGGAGAGTTGCAATCGATGTCCCGAGGTAGGCATCGCATTCGAGCGGTGGCTTGGGGGTACATCGGCGCTCACGGTTTCAAGGTATCGTGGTCGTTGTTGCTGGCGAGGCGATGGGAAGCGGCGCTTTGATGCGTGCGTGTGGAAGGGAAATCGCGAGGAGCAATGGTGTTCGAGGATTGGGGGTATATCGCGATCTGGGTTGGTGTAGTCGTGTGGAGCATCTCGTGTGGTTCTGGGATTTTTGTTTGAGCGGCAGGTATTAGTTTCTATTTTTAATTTAAATACAATATTTGCAGTAAAGTATAACATAATTCTGCTTTTAATCTGATAAATATATATATAATTTCACTTACTGTTTCATTTTAAAAATAGATATTAAGATGGTTAACATATTTAATTACTTATTTAATTTATTTTAGTTACTAAAAGATCATTAAAGGGAGATTAGTTTATAATTTAGTATTGTCTAAATCAAATCATTAGTTAAAATTAAATCTATTAAACATCGATTAATTTGTCTAATAAACCTATTTAATTATATGTGATAAAAAATAATTTTTATTTAAAAAGGAAATAAGTTCAAATTTAAATCATTAACCAACTGAATTAATAAATGGTACCTAATGGCTTGATTTTATTTCGAATATTAATAATCATATAAATTATTTATTCAAGGTCCAAAACCATGAAGAATAGCTGCTTTGGAGTGGATTGCAAATTTAAAAGTCAAAGGTGAGTTAATCTCACTTATCTGGGTTTTATTTCAATTGAAATAATTAAATTTAAAATTGTTGATTGAATGCTTGGATGATAAATTATTACCAGTTATATTGGATTAGACCCTATGCGCCGCAAAATAGCGGATGCTATTATATAAATCCATATGCCGCGATATTCCACCTCGAAGTGAAATTGGTACTATATATGTATTGGGAGTGATTGATTTCCCGCATTATATAGCGGATGAGACCCTAGGCGCCGCATAATAGCGGATGATATTATATAAACCCATATACCACGATATTCCACCTCAAAGTGGAATTGTATTATATATGTATTTGGAGTGATTGATTTCCTGCATTATATAGCGGATGAGACTCTAGGCACCGCATAATAGCAGATGATATTATATAAACCCATATACCACGATATTCCACCTCGAAGTGGAATTGGTATTATATATGTATTTGGAGTGATTGATTTCCCGCATTATATAGTGGATGGGACCTAGGCACCACATATTAGTGGATGATATTATATAAACCCATATATCGCGATATTCCACCTCGAAGTGGAATTGGTATTATTATATTGTGCTAACATCTGTGGATGTAGGGAAACAGGTTGGAGGGATCCAACTAGATTCCTCAAAATCATTTAGAATGTTTAATATTCTATGATATGGTTTATTTGATAATCTGTGATAGATTATATTGTTAATTAAAATGTTGGATGCTATGGTTTAATTGAATAATATTTGTATATATCGAGTTATCAAAAATGTATAGATTTGGATTTTTGAAAGAAAATAGAAGAGAGAATTTTAAGTAAATAATTATAGAAATTTGGATAAATTAAAGAATGAATTAGAAAAGAATAAAAGTTGATTTTTCAATTCTATTAAATAAAATTTCAAGTATGGAAAATGAGATTTTTGAATAAATGAATTTTTAAACTCAAGTGTTATTATTTAAACGAATGAAGAGTTTATTTCAAAATTTCAAGGTTTAAATTTAGTGGAAAGGATAAAGAAGGAATTTGGAAAACATAAAATTGGTATTTTCAGTTAAAAAGATTTTAAATCATAATTAAGAAATAAAATCTGAAGTTAATGGGCATTGAAATAAATTGAGTAGGTAAAGGAATTTATTTCAAAATGGAGTAATTTGGAAATCAATTTGAAAATTGATTTAAGTGTTTAAATTGGAATTTTAAAGGAAGACGAGACTATGAAATTTATAAACTGGGTTTATGAAGTGAAATGGACGTCGGTGGATATTCGGAAGTATAAATTCACAATAGGAATTTATGAAGGAATGTTTAATTTTTTTTAAAAATAAATAGTGGTTTATTTTTAAAGATACGGAGATGGGAAGTGTATTTTCCTAAAAAACCATGTATATTTCAAAGGAGACCTTTTATGAGTTAAAGGCTTAAAGGTTTGTTTTAAAGAAATGTTTTAGAATATTTATTATTTTAAATATTTTAAATATTAAAGTAATATTTTCAAAATTTATTTTAGTAGTAATTATTTAAAGGATAATTATTAATATTTATATTTTATAAAGTAATTTTATTTTAAAGATAGTTTGGTTAAAGTTTTAATTTAAAACTTGTATAGAATTTCATAATCTCTTATTTTAAATTTAGTTTGGCTTAACTTTATTTTAAAAATTAGTTTTATATTTTATAAATTAGTTTATTTTAAATATTCTTAAAGTATATATATTTTGAATAAAGTATTAAAGTAGTTTAATTTAAATGTTTTAAAGTATAATTTATAGTAAAGTGTTTTAAATCATTTTAAAATCTAAAGTATTCGTACTTAGTGATTACAGTGGAAATAGAAAATATTTGGGGAATTTATTTCCATGAGAGAAAGATGGTTTGAAATTGTTTTCAAAGGGTTGAAAGGTGGAAAAAAAATCTTGCGAAGATATTTTGAGGATTATAAATAATTTTGGAGAAATTATTACGGCTTGATGATTGTTTGTGAATGTTATTCGATAGTTAAATAACCAACTATCAATATTGGCCATTGCGCTGATCGTTTCGAAGAGATCGGGATCGGGATTTGTTTTCCGAAAACCACTTCGATCCGGTTTGAATGTTTTCGTGAGAAAGACAAGAGGTGGGAGTCGAAGATGGAGCAATGAAGTGCAAGGGCTAGTCGCTACTAATTCTGAGGGTGATTCCAAAATGGATGTAGTAGGAGTAGTGCCTTCGGTTTCGTTCGAACCCAGGATGGACTTGTATGGATGAATGCTTTCAGTACATCGTCGGGAGGATGACGAGCATTGTATGAGATGTGTTCTTAAAAGGTAACACTTAGCCTCGAGCCTCATCAACCGGGAATGACAGAAAATCAGGGGTTATGCAGCAAGACTAAGTGGGTAGCGCCCATTAGGGTAAGGTCATCCCTATCTAGATGCCCCTTTATTTCGGCTGTGTGGTGCGGTTGCTGATCCCAACCGTAGGGTGATCTTACTCAGGATTATCTAGTAAGGGGTAGTCCCGGTCCTGTGTTGCAGGGGATCGGGAGGGATCCTCGGTATGGTGATCTAGGCCACGTACTGTGACAGACGGTACCACAGTGCTTAGTCATTAGTTGGAAATCCATTCTCCCTATGTGCCTTTACGATTTTTGTTTGTATAACCCACTTTGTGGCTAGTACGCTGGAATTTAATCATGTAACAATTTCATCTATTTGAATAAGTATTTGTATATAGACCATATTATAATATCAGAGGATTTTATAAGAAATGTTTTAGCTATCGTAAGGTAAAAACCTGACATGTTTATTTGTGGCGTGGTCTTACGAGGTACTTTTGATTTTCAAAGGATTTTCAAACTTTAATAATCCAATTGAGTGTGATTTCTCACGCTGGTATTCCAAACTGACTCGGGTGTTATTTAAGTATAATGCTCAGTCAGACCGAGTATTATAGAGTACAGACCTTGGATGGACTACTGAAGAGCTTAGGAGACGAGCTGGATGGCGAGACGTATCAGACGTATTTGATGTGTATTCCATTGTGTATTCAGTTTTGGAAGGACGAGATATTATAACTGCCCTGAACTTTGTTGTTGATTGTATTGAACTCTGATGCTATATTCTGATGATGTATGTATAAAACAGATATAATTTCTTTTGTGTAAAGATCTGTTATTATCTATTATATTTTATTCAGCTGCGTTTGTGATATTCTGATATTGTTTTCTGTTTCTTCTTCTACCTTCCTTTTCTTTTAACTCTAATGGTTCAATTTTTCGGGCGTCGAAAAATCGAGTCATTACAGTTACAGACCATATGTTTGTATAAACCCAGTATTGGAGGATCAGTTTATCTATCTATAGTATTAGGGTTTGAAATTAATTTATTTTGGGGGTCGTGTTCGATTGCGATGCTTTTCTCTTAGGACCTTTTGGGTTTGGATTATCTTTAGGCATGGATTAGATGATGATGTGTGAGGTAATTCCAAATTGTGATGGGAAGGTTGTTAGGTTGGGTACTTGTAGTAGGTGCAATCTAAAAGTTTATTGCAATTCTAGAGGTTCGGTCTTGTTAAATTACCTATATTCATTGGACCCATCACATGGTAACTTAGATTTAGTACCTATAGTTAGAGGTTGCCCAATTGTCTTTTCCAAGGTTATCGGTTTTCCACCTTAGAGAGAGATAAAGTCTCGAATTTATCTTGGGGAGAACACCAAACCTATTGCCTTACCCACAAGGCAGAGGCTTCTAAGGAGAGATGGGTGATAAAAAAGCAAGTGAACAAGCTGTCGGAGAAGGGCTTCAATAGGAGGAGTATTTCAGAGTGGGGAGCACCGATCATCTTTTTCACCAAGGTGGGCGGTTCTCTAAGGCTTTATGTCGATTATTGGAAGCTAAATAAGCTAATAAAGAAGAATTGTTACCCATTGCCCCACGTTGACTGTCTCTTTGATCACTTGGTTAGAGCAAAGGTTCTCTCACAGCTTGACTTGGCTACCAGATTCCATCGGTTGTGCATAGCCGAGGACAGTATTCAGAAGTCTGCTTTTTGTACACCCAATATACTTTATGAATGGTTAGTCATGCCCTTTGGATTGACCAATGCACCTACCTACTTTGTTGATCTGATGAGCCGAATTTTCAAAGAGTTGCTTAATAAGTTCGTTATGGTATTTCTGATGATAGTTTGGTCTATGCGAGGAGTGAGGCGGAGTACATGTTGCGTTTAAAAAAAGTGCTCAATACTCTGTGAGCATAAGTTGAAGGAAAAGTTTTCCAAATGTCACTTTTCGCGCAAGGAGGTATGCTTTTTGGGACACGTTGTCTCGAAAAGTAGATCGTCGGTTGATCCTAGTATAGTACTAGCGGTATAGAACACGTGTTGAAGAATGTCATGGAAGTGAGGAGTTTTCTTAGTTTGGCAGGCTATTATAGGAAGTTCATTAAGGACTTTGCTAAAATCTCTTCTCTCTGACTTGCCTTACCAAGAAGAATTTGGTTTTCTCATGGGACATAAATTATGAGGATGCTTATATTAAGATGAATGAGGCGTTGACTTGTGCACACGTTCTAGTGTTAACTAATGGCACGAAGGCATTGATAGTATATACCAAAGCTTGTGGTATAGGGTTGGGCGCATTGTTCATGCAGGAAGGAGGGTAGTGAGCTATGTTAGTCGATAGTTGAAGGTTCATGGGAGAAACTATTCTACCTATGATCTTGAGTTTGCAACCATTGTCTTTGCACTCAAAACTTGAAATTACCTTTTAGGAGAAAGGTTTGACCTGTATATGGATCATAAATCTCTGAAGTATTTATTCTCCCAGAAAGATTTGAACTTGAAGTTCTTGACCTCTTATGACTTCGATATCCCTTATACTCCAAGCAAGGGTAATGTTGTAGCCGACGCCTTGAGTAAGAAGAATGTGATGTTGGGTTCTATTTTCTTGGAGTGGAAGAATTTGGAGTTTATTTCTACTTTCAACTTTCGATCTTCATTAGATATTACTCCGAGATTGTTAGTAGCCTTGGATGTACAACATACACTCATGGACCGTACAGGGTCAGGTCATAAGCAAGACATGGTGATATTGGATATCACTGAGAGGATTGGTGTAGGAGTGCAATTAAGTCATTTGAAGCATTATGCCATGACTGACACGATACTTGTCGAGTCTCATCATTCTAGAATGACTATTCATCCTGATGGAGACAAAATGTACCGTGACATGAAAAAAGTCTTTTATTGCCTAGTATGAAGAGACATGTAGCAGCGTATGTGTCTTAATGTATGATTTTCCAAAAGGAAAAGGCAGAACAAAAGAAGCTAGGAGTATTGTTGCAGCTGTTAGACAATCCTCGGTGGAAATGAGAGAGTATTTCTATGGTAGACTGCGTATGAGTATGAGAGTAAATGATAGATTTGGGTCAGTTGATCGACTGACCAAATGCACTCATTTTATTCCCATGAGGAGTATGAGGATCGAGACGTCATTAGCGGAACTATATGTGGGAGAGATCGTTAGGTTACATGGAGTTCCTTTTAGCATCGTTAGTGATCGAGATCTTCCTTTCACCAGTAAGTTTTGGAAGTGACTACAGGAGGCTTTGAGCATCGAGTTGAGCTTGAATACCGCTTATCGCCCATAGAAGGATGGACAGAAGGAGATAGTGAACTGGGTATTGGCGGACTTACTTCGGGTGTGCATATTGGATTTTGGAGGCTCTTGGGAGGATCACTTATCACTAATGGAATTCACCTATAACAAAAGCTATCAGGCGAGTATTGGGATGATACCATTTGAAGTGTTATATGGAAGACCCTGTAGATCACCATCGTGTTGGTGGGACACTATGGATAGAATATTCTTGGCCAAACATGGTGAGGGTGACATCAGAGAAGGTAGACTTATCTGTAAGAGGATGAATATCGCATACGATAGGTAGAAATCTTATGCTAACAGGAGACATATGGAGTTGGAGTTCGCAGTGGATGGGAGTACCTGATGTTTTCTATATCACACTTGCAAAAGCGTCTACATGATACTGTAGCTGTGGTCGAGTCAGCTAGAGGATGTAGAAGAAAAGATAAAGGACCTTATTCTCGGTGTACCCACTTATATTCTTAAGCATGGTCCAAAGCGACTACGTAGTAAGATAACCAGGCTTGTTAAAGTTCAGTGGGGAGATGATCCAATGAAGAGTACATAGGAGCCTAAGGAAAGGATTTAAGATACCCACCCGCAACTCTTTTCTAGTACATTTCCAATTTAATCGAATAAGTATAGACTACTTATATATTAGGATTTAGCTTAGTATACCCCTTAGGAAGAGACTATTGTATGGTTGGAATGGTTGTGAACATGTCATTAGAACATGTTATGGATGATGAATACTAGTGGATGTATTTATTGGATTGGTTTTTGCGCACTTAGGTAAGTATATTCTCTAGTCAGCCTACACACTCACATCATAACTTGTTTTATTTTATTAATTTATATGCATATGGTTGCTGTATATGGATTGAATGGTTTTGCATTCATGTAGAATTAATTTATCTATCTATAGTATTAGGGTTTGAAATTAATTTATATGCAAATGGTTGTTGTATATGGATTGAATGGTTGTGCATACATTTTGGATACATGGCATAAGCACATGCATTAAAAGAGGTTAACTCAGAAGAACGCCTACTTTTTGCATTAGTATAAGTTCATGTACATTCCATGTTTGCATGTACGTAATGCATTTTGAAATTTAACCAAGGACAATGATTGTCAATGGATGATGGATGAGTAGATGCTTGTAGTTATTGATTGTTGTACATACGAGTCACATTTTTCCATCCTTAGAGATTTGGAAGATGAAATCTTTTTAAGGGGGATCTAACATCTAGGAGATTCAAGCGAAAATTCAATAATAGAATCAAATTTAAATAGAATAAGGGAAAAAATGCAATTTTTACAAATGTTCGAATTTGGCTATGAAACTTACACTTGCGTTCGTAGCGATTTTTTAGACGATTTTCATATTTAACATTTTGAAATCAGAGCTAGTATGAAGAAGTAACAAATATTCTAAATTTTGAAAACAAAATTAATTAAATAACCAAATAAGGAAATTAAAATATCCTAAAATAAATGGCTCCATTGGTCGACACCCATATGGGGACTTGTCAACCAGTAGTGGTCGACCATCCCCAAGCATAGCAGTTGACCGGTTGAAGCTTCAGATCGATAGTTTTGAGCGGCTAACAATCTGGATTTAATCTAATATTTGTACTTGGGAATGTAGTAAATGATTAGCATACATAATGAAAACAAAGATTCTCTAAGGGTTGATCAACGGTTAAAACTAAACTAAAACCCTTATAAATAAATAGCCAATCTAAATTCTAACCCATAAAAATTAGTCTGATTCATTGAAACTTCGCCTTAATTTTTCCTCGCAAAACCTAAATTCTTCAAAAGTAAATAAAATTAGAAGTAGAAAGATTAAGAAGGTTGAAACAAGCGAAGAGCAAACAATTAAGGGGAAGATTTCCAAACATGATTGTAAGGAAAGAGATTGGATCTGAGATGGGTGGATATATTTTTAATAAGATGATTATATGTAGTTGGTTTCGGTATATATTATCTTATCTAGATTGTTAAACTAAATTGGAGAATCATATTGTTTAAATCTGAAATTGAGTTATAAATTAAGTTGGTTTAAACTTGTTAAAATAGGAATTGATATAGGTTAAAACCGTTCCAAATCAAGTATAATTCCTATAATCTGTTAATATAACGTGATAGTATTAATGTTAAACCCTATATTAAACTGATTACCGTGAATTAAACTGATTAGAGGTTTGGACAAATACCACTTTGATTTCATAGAAATTGTTAAGCATGAAACTATAGGTTTGCTGTTGAAATTAGAGAACATATAAAATTAAATAGTAATTAACAAAAAATCGAATAAAGCAGACAGAGGAACCTAAAATTTTCACCGCAACTTATCAAATGCACTTATTGGAGCTGTCGACAGCAAGCGATCGACTGCTCCAAGAGTAGATGGGCGCCCGTTTTGCAATTCTTGAGTGCAGTTATAACCTTGGTCTAAAGCCTAGGTTATAAATTAAATAATTATTAGTTATATTTATACTATATAAATATATGGATGTTAGGAGTAAAGAAGGTAGTTTCCTAAGAGGCAACACTAGGCTATTGCAGGAGTGGGTAAATGCTATTTATCCAACATGGGTCAATGTTCGACTCAGGGTGATTCTATCGCAAATGACGCTCACATGAGATTCTACGTGTAGCACTGACTGATGCACTACTACAAAACAGGTCATTTGCATCGGTTGTTTAACCCTATTTTGCATCAATTCAACAACCGATGCATATGCAACCGATGTAACAGGCTTAACACTTTTGCATCAGTTCTGAAACCGATGCAAAAAGATCCTTTTTGCATCGGTTGTTACCAACAACTGATGCAAAATATCATGGTTGATTGCTTGGACACAGCCCCATGTTGCATCTGTTGTAATGAAAACCGATGCAACAAAGGAACTTGTTGCATCGGTTGTTGTTGAAAACCGATGCAAACTAATCCCTCTATTGCATCGGTTTTTTTATAACAACCGATGCAAACTAATCCCCCTATTGCATCAACTATTTATACCCGATGCAAAAAAGCTATTCTCAGAAACCATTATTACAGTACTCAAATAGACTATATACATATATTATTGATTATAACAAACAATTCTTGCATGGAATATTACAATCATTCAAAATTAAATTTGATGGCAAATACATAATCAGATTTAATAAATAGCATAAGTGCACTGGTTAATACATAATCAGATTTAATAAATATAGTACTCTTGGATTTAATAAGTAGTATATTCAGAACTCTTCTCAAAATGTCTGAAGATGAATACAGGTTAGAAGGAAATAGGCCTATTATAGTTCCATGCGATGCAGCTTTTATGGACTGCATCTTGGCTTTGCTTCAGTGTCAAGTTCCGGAAAACCTTAAGTTTACTTTCTTCAGTTCTTTATTCCCTGATCAGTGTTCCATGGCTTCCTCATCATTTCATGGATCTGAAAATTGCTGCTGCCAGAAATGAATATTTTTCTACGTTATTCAGTTACTCTTCAGATAAATGATTAAACCGACATGAAAAAAAGACAGAAGAATGTAAACAACTTCTGTAAATACAGATATGACCTCAATAGTTTTCCCATTAGAAGCAGTGGCTATGTCACCTGGCCTCATTGCTGTACCACTTATCATATTTTCACATGCAGCCACGGCAAAATGAACCTGAATGCAAGAAATCAACAGTCATAATTTCAGCACATCAAGCACTTACAAGAACCTTTTTTTCTTTTTCTTTCTTAATTTCAATTTTTTAAGCAAGCCATAAGCAATACTTGCCTCAACTCGAGCAGGCTTGATTTGTCCAATTGCTTTTGCAACCCCAAGTGTTGCTGCAGAGCGACCCATATCGAATTTCATGATATCAATAGATGTTCCTGCACCAACCTTGATGTTGTAGCCACCACTGTTATAAACAAGAAGTAAAAATATAATAAAATGAATTTCATTTTATATGTTACTATTTATCATTAATAAAAATCAAGTTAATCGAGCGGTGGTCAAACATACAGTCCAGCGAAAACATAAATGGCATATTTAAGATCCCTATGTCATTGATCCATATAATTACTGATAAATCATCTTGAATAAAAAAAATTAAAGTATTTGCAGGAGCTATATTATTAGAATAATGCACCGGAGGAGATCCTCTATCAATTTTCAAGTTTATGGTATGTCTGGTAATAGCTTATAAACAGCATAAGTAGCTTACAAATTACTTCTGTAATTTAAATGGTTTGACAGTAATTTAATTTTTCGACTTAAAATCAGCATATAAGTTGACAGGTCATAAATTTCAAATTTTAGAACTAATTTCTGTAACAGAAAAATCAATTAAAGATGTCATTGTCCAAATGTTTATGGTGTCTCCACAGCAAAGCAAGAACTTCAAGTTGAATAAATTTATACGTAAATGTGCATATAATATTTTATTCTTCATGTTGCATACAAAAATTCACTACTAAACATTAAATTGCATCATTGGCAACATGCCTAGTGATGTGGTTAACTGAAGTAGAAGTGCACAGTAAACCATTGATAATATTTTTTGTAATATGTTGCACTATCATGTCCAATAACAACTTAAGAGGCTTATATAATATATATTCAATGGTTTTCAGTGTAAATACCTTGTTTTCAGTTCTCATATAGTTGGTACATGGTATTTCTTCTATGGGATGGAGCAGTTAATGTTTACCTGATTTTTTCTGTAATTTTCTTGTATGGCAAGTAATGGTTAATATGTGTATGATACCGTGATCTAACCCATGAACTCCTAGTCTCTCAATGTAGTTCCTGTTTTTTCTGCAAATACACACTCACAAATACACTATGAATAAGTAGAAGGAAAGACCAAACGCTGACACACATTTATACAAACTTTGGTCTACAAGCATAAAAACAACTTACAATTTACATGCTCCAACTTTAATTCATTCCCCATATCATTTTGTTCGCCTAAGTGGAATGCTATGGTTACCATAAAGAGCTAGCCAGTCGAAGTCTGCAAGTTTTTCCTGGAACGATAGTATAAGAACTTATTGGACATTCAGGACTAGTTAGGTTACATGCACCATTTACTCCCGCAGCCAAACAATCAAATCTTCCTCTTCTGTTGATCAAAAGTGACTGCATGATAAAAGATCGTACAAAGTAAATAGCTTTGTCTTTATGCTCATATCAATCCATTTTGTTTCAATGTAATAATTTTTTTTTTGTAGTTTCAACAAATAGAAATCTTAGTATAATGCTATGGGTTTACATACCACTTGATTATACTTGGTGTCAGTGCATTTCAACATGTATAAGAACACAAAATCTTACTATAACCAGGGGAGCTGATTCATGACAACGAGTGGAGAACTTTGAAAGTGCGGTGTGTATACAACTATATGTGCTAATATAGTACACACGGATCGTGTAATATGGACTACAATATAAATGCGAAAATAGATGATAATAGCATAGTAAATAAAAATAGAAAAATCACACCAGAGATTTTTATACTGGTTCGGAGCACCGTCCTACGTCCAGTCCCAGACTTCTATCTGGATTTTCACTATTAACTACCTCGCTTCACCCGGAGGAACAGGTTTACAACACCCGAGCAACTGAACGGGATTTCACGCCTCTAATATACTGAGGACTTCAACACTTGCCTCTTACAACACAGAGGACTTCAACAAAAGAACAAATACAATTGTTGTTGACAACTTGTGCTCTTGAAAACACGGATTTGTCACTAGTAGTACACCCTTCCTATAATCTTATCCTCAAAGTATGCGAATGATGTTTTGAAAAGATTAAGGAAAGTATATTACTTATTGAATCAAAAGATATGAAATAGTTTCAACGATTCAATAAATAATCGAGAGCTTTTTAGAATGCAGGAGTATATATAAAGTAAGATCAGAGATTAGAGTAAAAAGCATATAAAATCATGTTTTCATGTATGTTGAATCAATGATTTAGATGAGTATATATAGAGAAAAATAGTTGTAACTCTTTGTGAACAGTTGCCATTAATAGATATGATTATTTGATGAAAGGTAAGAGATGCAACCATTGGAGAAAGAAGTGTCTTTTGGAAAAGGTTGCTCTCTGTTTAAAAACGGTCGACAGGTCAAAAAATGACCAGTAGACAGGAATTTGAATATATATACGTTATGTTCACTTGTGCACATTATCTGTGCATTCTGGGCAAAAACGGTCGACCACCTGGTTTTTGACCGGTCGACCGGTTTTGTCCAGACTGCACAGTTAATGTGCACTCATATATATTTATATATATATTCGAAGATTAAAGGCATAAGATTATTTGAGGATAGATTTTAACATAAATAATCATTACTAACATACCAAATAATCAACCTTTAATCATATGGAGCTCTTTGTGTCTAAATAACTTCTTTTTGTCGATCACGGCTTATCCCTTTGTCAGAAATCAAAACTCTATAAAAATCTTGACTCAACAAACTTCAGGAGCAACAGAGTATGTACCTCCCACAATGTCATTTAGCTTTTCATCTGCATTGGATAAAAAATAGATGAACCATTGGTTCTCATGGACTTTAAGAGGTGTCTTAAGAATCTTAACTATAAATTGGATTAATCTCTAAATTACAAATTGTTGTAACGAATATTTTTCAATCAGTACTCGGTATCCAATTTTATTAGGATTAACAAATATTCATAAATTTTTATTGAGGTAATACAACAGAAATGTCAGAAGTTACACGTCATTTTAGCAAAACTAGACATGCATTTAGGAAAATCACATGTATGTAAAGTTAGGCAACACTAATCTGGCTTCACAAAATCCGACAAGCCAAAATCTATTGCTTTCAAAGTAGAATTATCGTCCTTGGAAGTGAAAAGCAAGTTCTGTACAAAAAAAAGAAACAATGTAAGAATAATTTGAAGAGCTTATTTGATACCTTTGTGGTTGTTAATCACCTCTAGCTTGAGATTTCGATGAGCAACACCTTGAAGATGACAGAAAGATACGACACTTAAAATTTGAATCATGACAGCCTTTGCATCCTCTTCGGAGTATTTACCTCCCTTGTAAATAAATATGTAGTAATTTATTCGCATATTAAGCAAACTTCATTCATTGCTATTATTATATTCAAATTTAAATAGGTTGGCTGAGAATGTTTTTTGAGATCAAGTTTTAGGAGTAATTCAATGACAAATTTCCGATTTCACCCTAGGGATTGTCAATTTTCAGTTACTTAGAAGTCATTATCTCCACACTGATATAGTGACCGTGCAGCGGGGAAGCAAACTGTATTTAAGTACTATAAAGTTTCAAAAGACCAAACAGTGCACTCCTTGGATCAGGTTAAGTAAATAAAAACCTTGAAAGTATTCTATCCAGAAGTTCACCCCCTTTGCATAACCTGAGTCAATAAAGGAAGTTTTCCTAATTAGAGCATCTATAACATAACCGAATTCAATTAAAATGGGAGGAATCCCACATTTTCTTCTTCGCTAGTTTTTTATTCTGTTTCATGGTAGTTTATGTCTAGCAATGTCATAGCCTGCAGAAGTTGCTAAGGTTCTGTACTATCTGCTTAGCAATCAATATTTTCCTTATATTCTCCTTATGCACTTGCGATATTTTTTGAAAAAAGAAGTCATGTAGTGAATTATTTTGTTTAGAATTTCATGAACTGAACCTGAATTGAGGTCCAACTTAGCTTAAGCATCGGTGCACTTGACCAAATTAATACATAATTTTGGTCTTGTTGTTATTATTTATTGTTCCCACTCACGCATCTAACTTATCCATCTCATATAACTTCTCTCCCTTTCTTCTAAGGCTACCAGGGAAATCATAGTTCTCAAACTTGCACTTGAAGTAAAACTGTACTGACAAAGCTTCAAGACATAACAACAAAAACTAATACATAGAGTTGTTAAAATATCCATTTGAAAAGAATTTGATAGTTGAGTAAACTTATTTCAAACTATTAAGCTGCAGATCTTAGCTCTCTTGATATTTGGCAAATAGATAGGTTATGAAAAAGTGTTTAGGAATATGAATAACAGTATGTACATGGTAAAAGCATAAAAAGAAGAAGTTAAACTCACTTCAGAGGATATGCTGACTTGTGATGTCCCAAAGTACAAAGCTTGTTCCTGAATTGACATAAACCATGCTAATGAGGATACGCTATAAAAGGACTGCATAAGAATTGAAAACATTAGAAACCAACATGGATATATGAGCTAATGAAGTGAGAGAGAAGGAAACAACCTTCCAGTAAATACATGGCCCAATACACCAAGAGCTGAAGGTCATCGATTACCATGATTGCCAGGAAACTCTTGTAGAAGATTTCTCATATTCTAGCTTCTTCAGTCTAGTTATCCTTGATAGAATGATATAGAATTATCAACATAAAAAATTGCTAAAGTGAAATTTGTACAATTCCAAGAGTTTAATTTTTGAAAACTCAAGCAAGCATAAGTAAACTTAGTTAAATATCAATGTTTATGAAAAGAAAAATTAGTTTTATGCCAATTTTCTCTTGCAGGTTTCAATCATGGTTAAATAATTATTGTAGCTTAACTTAAATAGTTGTACTGTAATCCGATAGATTAGTTAGTTATCTGGTCCTGAAACACTTTACAATAATAAGATTCATACTTTCATACTACTGCAATATATTCATTCTATCAACAAAACAGTAGAATTAGCAAAATTAACTGTAAAATATTTAATATAGGAAAAACAAGTTGAGCTGCAGGCAACCTGATTCATTTCAATGGTCTGGATAGCATCCTCATTACAGAATATTATGGCATGGTTTTGATTTTCATGCTTCCCCTCCCCAAGCTTACTTCCTAGAAGCTTAATATAATGAACTTCCTAATAAGAGAAAGAAAGTGGTGAAGAACACAAGAAACAGCAATATATAAGTGCAGCCACATCATATATATAAATTTATTTTTGAATGTATTTCATGTTAATTATTGATTAACTCTACCATACAAACCCTTATCTTCTTTTCTTCTAGAACTAGTAAAGATAACTTGCAATCTTATACATAATAATAATAAAAAATAGTAATTTTAAATGTTGCATCTAAAGATTAAAAAACCTACCTCAAATCGGGTTTCTAAAGAGAATCGATTGATAATTCTTGATTGAATGGCGCTCTTGTTTATTGAGTGAACTCGAAATCGGACGCATGTTCTTCTGTATTCTAAGGATGGATTAAAGCGGTGTCGGCTCTAGACATTGAGTTCCAAACTACAATCGCCAACATCTCGAACCCAATACCTAGTCTTCCTTGCTAAGTTGCCGCAAACCACCTCGTAAACCCAAATCACCCAAAGCGACGACCATCATGGAATCGCTCTCGAACACGAACTGTGGAATCTATAGAAATTGATCGCTTAACTGTGGAATCTCAAATACGAACTGTGGAATCTATAGCAACTCGAGAAACCATTTTAGGTTTTTTTTGAAGCAGGCGAATCATTTTGGGAAAAGAATGGAAGCGGCGAAAAAAATTGGAAAGGCGGGATGTAAAACGTGAGCAACGAATAACCTAAATAATATTGCATCGCCTCTGTTAGGTAACCGATGCGAAAATTATTATTTTGAACGTAGTTGCATCGGTTGACTTTAAAACCGATGCGACTAAAACTATTTGCATCGGTTGTTGATGACAACTGATGCAAATTTGATTTTTTATTACCTATTGCTTTCCACGTACCAATTGCATCGGTTATTAAGACAGAACTGATGCAAATAGTTCTATTTGCATCAGTTTTTATTTCAACCGATTCAAATGAGGCGATGCAAATGGCATGTTTTGTAGTAGTGATGCTTGATGAAGTTAGGCCCCGGCACAATGGAAGTTCCTTGGTATTCATGGATGATGCGATGTGATGTTGAATTGTTGTTGGATCCTAGTGTGTGCAATAAGAGGTAGTATGTTACCATTAAGAGATGGACATAGACGCAGATGATGAAATACTTCGGCGAGTCAGTAATGTAGGCTCCTTATCAATGTGTAGATAGGGTACGTGTAGTCATAGTTGTGGAAAATTTAGTCCCATGAGGAAATTGTAAAGAAACCTATGTAAAATAGTTATGCATAGTTGTAATGTGAGAAATGTAGCCCCACAGAGGAAATGGTAGGATAATCTTATGTTGGATAAGCTTTAGTAGCTATTAGTCGATCATTAGCTGTTTGAGGTTTGACTAGTCGTTCGATCCTCGTATTAGCTTACAAAAGCCGTTAGTGTAGATGTGTATTAAAACCCCTTAAGTAAATAAATATAGTAATTCACGGATACTCGTAGAACACCCTAAATCACATAGAGTATTATTAAAGTCATATGCATATAATCACCATATATTAATGATGTGCTCATCCACCAGACTTTTGTTTGATCCGCCCCTTTTCTTTTTTTTTCCCCACCCCAAGAGGATAGGGTAGTCGGTGATAGACTCATGATTAATACGTGGAAAGGAAAGTTCATCAATTATGTTGCTTGTTATTTATATTACTCTCCATGTAGCTATCTACTTAATCCAGTACTTAGTATTCATTAGACTGTGTATAATATTCATGTGTACTCTAGATTTGACAACCACGGTTTTCTAAGATGTGTTTTGAGATATTTTGTGAGATGATTGTTTACTATATTTTTATTTTGGTTCCTTCCGTTGTGAAATTGAAAAGTATAGACGCCTTAGATTATATCTGTATATCTTTAGTTTTAATAATGACTTAAAAACCCAATTGCTCGTATTTCTCGACAACTTCGAAAGTCACCTTAGGTTTTGGATCAGTGTAGGTGCAGGTTATCACAACAATCCTGATTTCCGCGTTGTTGTCATAAATAATTTAATAAAATAAAGCGTTTAAGTTTGATTTATGATAAGTTTAATTTTGAAAATATGCTTTATTGAGATTTAATGATAAATGGATTTTTAATTTAACAAATTTAAATCGAACCTTTTAGAAAATATATTGAACTTGAAAAAATATTTAATTGAATAAAAATATCTTTCGTATGGTAAATGACTTTCATATGGTTGAAATTAATGAAAAGAAATCTTATTTGGTATTAACTAAATGGATAAATAAATAAAGACGAGCAATTATTGAATTTATATACTTTTGAAAGTTTATTAAAGTATATTTTTGAACAACATTGTAAATCATTTAAAATTGGAACATATATTTATATATATATGGTAAAATTATTTCTATATAAAAATAAAATTTAATTTTCAAATGAAAAGAAGATATAAGGACTTGATTGGAAAAAAATGTAGAAAGTAATAACAACAAATAGAAGAATCCATTTCATTCTAGAGCCTTCTTTTACCCATAACCCAAACTTATACCCATTTATTCATCTCCTATCTCAAGCCCTAAGCTCATAACTATTTTTATCAAAAGCCCTAATTGCCTATTTTCTAATTTGATTTTCGTTCGAACTTCAAAAAAATCATTACTGAAAAAAGGAAAGCAAAGTAGCTCGACTAATAAGGCTCACAATTCAGGAGGCGAACGACGTCAGCACTTTTGGAAGATGCATGCATGGGTAGTGGACACAAATTAGGCGACAGATTTCCAAAGACATTCGCGACTATGGTAGCTTGATGAGGGTATGGTGGCTGTGCGAGATGGAGTGGAGAGCTTTAAAGTAGGACGACCGACAGTGCACGATGCAATACATTGGTGGCGGCTATATTTGCTAGCAAGGTGGAAGTTTTGGCAACCTAGGCTTGGCAATTTTGGGGTGCGCATTTGGGGAGGAGGCAGTGAATAGATGTTGGAGAAAAAGGGCTTTCACCCTAATGAATGGCATACCTAATTTTGGTGAGTTACTTTCTTAATTCACAACTATTGTCTAGATGATCATTTACTTTTCTGTTTCCATTGCTGGTTTGGTAACGAATTCTTGGTTGATATGGATTAATTGGATGAAATAGGTTGTTATTTAAGGATGTAGATTGAAATAGTGTTGTATGCCATGGTTGAGTTATGTTGTGGAAGATAGTGGTTGGATTTGACTACCGTACTAGTCGAATGCAACATTTGAATTGATCGAAAAGGTGGTAAATGAATTAAAATGTGAAGGTTTGAAATAAATAAATTATTTTGGAAATAATTAGAGATTTTTGGAATGACCTTTTTACTTAATATTGAAGTACTATAATTAATGGAAAATTTGAAAGTTGAATGATTTTGGAAAAAAATAAAAATGGAATAATTTTGAGGATTGTGTGAAAAGAAATTATTTAGCCAATGACGAGTTTTGGGATTTTATTAAATAAGTGAATTTTTGAGATATTTTTATTCAATTGATTTATATTTAATCTTAGAAATATTTAAATGATGTTTATGAAATGATATTTGAAATTTATATTTTTAAAGTGATAAGTTAATTTTATTTGGATTTAATAGATTGGAAGTTTATAAAATAATAATTTGAAGTAATTGTAAGTTGAATGCAATTTATTCATTGAATGGAAATTAACATTTGTGGGATTTGTTATATACATTAATAAATGAATTGTTGGATGTAATATATTATTCTGTTTGATTATTGAATTATTATTGTGTTTGATTATATAAGGTAGAATTTTAGTTTCATGAATTACTTCTCAATAATAATAGTTTTGAAAGGATTTGTAAGGAATGCAGGTCTGAAACACAGTGGTTATGGAATTTTATATTATGGCTTTGGGAGACTATTTTTAATAGAAAATCATCATTGAAAAAGAAAAATTATTTAAATTCATTGTTTAAAGGGAATCCTAAATTATAAATTTATGTAATAATAATATTATTTCAGTTAGAGAATAAATTTAAAATGTATGAATTATTTTTAGAAAGGAATTTAAGGGATTTGAAATCGAATGAAGTATAAAGTTATAGATTTCCTCATATATAAATAAGAGATTTGCAAATATCTATTTTTGGAACTATGAATGGATTTTGAGGAAAGATGGAGAATTTTATAATTTAATTTTCTTTCAATTGAACATTGTTGTCTGAAATTGATTTTGAGAAAAGTGGATTTTTGATTAAAAAAAAACCCTTCCGTATCAATAAACGGTTGAATTGTGTAATCTGAATGCTTTTTATTTTCTGTGTAACAAGGAATTAGAATAAACAGAGTTATATATCGTCTGGTATGAGATTTTTGGTAATGTTTCTCTGGTTTTTCTTTGGACTTGTTATATAAAATAATATTGTGTGAAATTCTAGATTATGAGGAATTTGAGTAAATAGACGAATAACACTGTCTAGTATGGTACATTCGGTAATATTATTCCCGTTACTTTCTTGACTTATTGTGTATAATATTATGATGGGTAAGGAGTGTAGTTTATGAGCATTGAGTAAACGAGCGAGTAACACCAGGTGGTATGGAACCCTTGCGTCGATATTTGTTTGATTACTTTCTATAAGTGTGGGACACTCTTATTTTATAAGTTAATGTCTAGAGGAAGGGTTAGTTATGTGCAAACTTGTGTTGTGTGATGTTTATCCAAAGAGACTAGAGTCCATCCTCATTAGCTGATCGTGGGGTCACGCCTTGGATTTGTGGCATTATTATTTTACATGCTGTGTGCAGTTATCTAGACTGTGTGATGATATGCCCCGATGTTACACTAGCCAAACAGTCTATAACCATTGGGTAGTAGTCTCATGACCATAGTGTATTAATGGGTAAAATCATAATAACATGGATTAACCAAGAATGTGGGGTATGATGTGTTCTGCAAGTGTTGCATATTATCCCCCAAAGCGTGTTGTGTATTGTAAAGCTCCCGTGTAGATTATGTGAGATTATATTATTATACTATATTAGTTAGATACCCTTCTAGACATCTATTCAGAGGTAAGGACCTCTTTACCTCATGGAGTGTATTCTGTGTTGTGAAGCTCCCATCTGGAATAGGTGAAGTTATATGATTATACTAATATTTAGATACACCTTCTAGGAATCTATTCAGGGGTGAGGACCTCTTAACCTACTGGAGCATGTTGTATGATGTGAGGATCCTATATTGATTTGAGATATATAGACATACGATAACGTACTTATAGCACTTCACTTGATTGTATGCTTGTTGATAATTGATTTTCTTTCGTGTTATGGATGTATTGGTTGATGATTGGATATTTGGTTAATTCACTATTAAGTTGAGGTTTTATTGATTGATAGTATGAATTTGAGATATACACTTATACATATGATGATCTTTTGTTGCCTCATGAGATATATGTTATATCATACCAGTTATTATCACATATTGACATCTACATTCAAGACATAATCTGATCCATGTGTTATTTAAATAATACTCGGGGTCAGTCCGAGACATTTTTGGTTTAGGGACAAGATGATTAGTTTCTAGCTTTTGGGCATAAATGAAAGGTAGAGTATTATTGTATATCATTGCATATTATGATGTTTCATGTATGTATGACATTGTGTTGTATATTAGACATACATTGTATAATTTTGATGATAGTGGGTGTTTGACTACTTTTATAGACCCACATGGACTCGTGTATATTTATTATTATGTATTCTGGCTGCATGGATGACTATTTTTTCTCGGTGACTTATTTTAAATTTTTTATTGTTCTATATTGGAGATGCACGGGTTTATTGTTTGTGCCAATACCGAGTATGTATAGATGAGTTGTTATCTGATTTTTAAATACATACCAGTATTAGTCTAAAAGAATATTCACATGCGGCAGCCCAATATTGTCTCATTCTCCGTATTATCGGATAGTATTACCTAGTAATACTCTTTGGTAGTGTGGGTATAGAGGTGAGGAGTTACATCTAGTTTCCAAGCCTTCAAAATGGCATGGAGTTGGGCACTAAGAAACAGAGATGTTTGGTAGTCTCTTACCATTGTGATGTTGTGCTAGCTACCATATATCCAGTGAACTTGAGTGAGTGATGTGAGATTACTTAATGGTTTTTATGTTTCTTTATTTAATTATGGACTTCAAATGATGTAGGTATTATTGACTTAGATACCAAGACACCCCAAACCACACTTTGAGTTGTAGTACACCCACATGATGATTATAGTAGATTAGCATATACTGATGTTATGCGCTAACGTTTCGAATGCAAGAACAGCCCAAGTATGATTCTCCATCCCTTATATTTCCATTTATTATACCACTCTTGTAGTATTTTGAGATTATAGATCGCTCATGCTTGACTTTTGTCTAACTCTAGATTTTTGGTTTGCTTCTATCTCTTGGATACTTTTAAAATCGCTAGATTGGAGATAGTAGGTATGGGATAGCGCATGGAGCTATGCGAAAGACAACCAGGCAGCCAGCGCTTTCATATATCAGTTTTTGGAGCTTATCCACTGTATTTCCGTTGTGCTGCACTTTATATGTGCTATGCTAATTTTGTTAGAGACAATTATTTCAGAGTTCATTGTTTGATGTATAAAGTGTATTCTCTATATTGTATAACTGTGGTGAACCTTTTTCGCTTTGATTTCAGGGTTCATTCGAGTAATTATCATGTTATCTGTTTTATATCTATGTTAACTATTATATTTTATCCCATGCTCCGAGATATAAAACAAAAGGTTAATTGGAGAACTTACCAAATGGTATAAGCCAAAAAAATTGGAAAAAACTGTAGATTGAATGCAGTAGGATGTGATCTATAAAAGTAGGTATGTAGAGGCTGGAGTAAGGGGTGGTTAGAAAACACCTCGTTGACTATGTTATTACTTAACTCAGTGATATATTTGACATCAAGAATTTTTGTAGAGCCGTTGTAAGTTTTAGCTCGAAAATATCAATTTGATATTATCTAAATCAATTAAACAACTTCTGTAGTGGAGACTAGTTTATTGTCAAATAACATAATTTCCAGCATGCCAAATAACCCAACAAATGTAGCATTTAATGATGCAGCATGGAAGGGTGTGGATGGGCTTACCCATACTGTGGGATCGCCAGCAAGCGAGGCATTGTCAGATATTGGAGACAAAGCTTTAGAGGCCCATAAGACCTTCAATCTTCTTCCAAACATTTCGAGAAATCCCACTAGAGTTGGTAAGGTGGGTAATAAATTTATATAACACCAGCATTTTGAGACGATCATGATGTTAATTTTGGTAAGGCTAAGGTTGAAAGGTAATCCATTGTCCTAAAGTTTCCACGCAAGGATAGAAACTTTTGGTAGAATGCAAGCATCCCAAATCATGTAGAAAGAAAGATTAATATCATGATTGGTTTGAAAATGGTTCCATGCAGCTTTGAGTTGGAATTGGCCATAAAACCTATCGTATGTAGATGGGAAAGTAACATGAGCTTTTATGCTTCTGCGTCCATTTCTAATGTCACTTGAAAACCCTAGGCAATCGATGAAACTATGGTCAGCAGGCTTACAATATTTGTGGTTAAGAAAATTAGCACATACTGAGTTGTTACTAAATAAACAAACCTAAAGCTTATAAATTAAGGTCGTACACACATCACAAAGATCTCAAAAACCAAGCTCGTGTTCTTTCTTAGATGTGCATATGCGGACCGAAGAGACATAGTGAAGTTTCCTAGTATTATCGGAGGAGCCCCATAGGTTTTTAGCATAAAGGTAATGGAAATCATGGGAAAAAGATTAGTGGTAGTTGTGCAACAAATATATGTGAACCACGAGAGCAAGGGCAGACAAGGCTAGAACAATTCTTCTGACTACAGAAACGAGGGCATAGCTCCAACTATCAACGAGTTCACAAGCATTGGCGATGAGGTTTTGGAAATATAAAATGTCAAGATATGTAATTAGTTAGGTATTTCATGGAAAGACCAATAACCTAAAGAAACCTGGATTTTTGGGCTACTACGTTAAGGGAGGAAAGCTATTATTCAGATTAATCTTTTGACCATAAGTCTTTGCAAAGGCACTCGAGAATTTAAGAACACCGTGGAAGGAGAGATTATGACCACTAGTAAAGATTAGAATATCATTAGTGAAGGACATGTACAAGATTAGAGGTAAATGGATAGGAAGGGACAAAGGATCGATGAGTCTGGCAATAGTGACCGTGACCGAATACTTTGACGATTATGATAAAGAAGGTAGGAGGAAGAGCATAACAACCCGTATTTTACGTATCGAATGATCGTAAAATATTATTTGTAATTTCGTATTGGGTCATATGACACTATAAATTTGAAAAATTTTGAATAGCGAAATTTTTGACCTCAACAAATTTTATCAGATAATTTTACCCTTTAAAACCCATAATGGCTATAACTTTTGATACAAGCCGATTTAGAGCACGAGACTACTTCCATTGGAAAGATTTGATGGCTTTTCTTCATGTAGAGTGGTTATATTAGTGATTTGGACTTTTTGGTTAGGAGAAATGGCTCCTTGATGTTTGGCAGTTTTTGGAGCAACTTATTGGGTAATTAATGAAATGAGGAAGAGCCCAATAACCCATTTAGGGTTTAGAAGGCAATGTTGACTGAAATAAACATCCCCAAATCATTTCTACCATCTTCCAAATAGATCTAAACCTCTAGCAACCCATTTTTCATCTAAAACATTCACTTTTCTCCTCCTAATCAAGTCTAAATCATAGGTTAAAGGTAGATTAGTAAGAAGATTTATCAGATATCTTCAAATCTACATTTTTGAAGAAGAAAAATTAGGACTTTCCTGTTAATTTTTAGATTTGTCATGTTTTGCATGCAAATTGTTAGAACCATGTTTATATGAATGTTTTAATGAGGAAAACTATATCTATATACATATCTCGTATACTATTTTATATAGGAATACGAAGATGATGCTTCAACGCAACAAGGGAAAAGGAAAGTGATGATCATCTATAAATTTAAGTCAAGAGTATGTATTTGTCCTTAGATTTAAATTATAGATTCTCCTAGATGATTCATATGCAACCACACATATCATTGGCGCACAAGAATTCCAAATACATAAGCCAAAGTATTTATAAACAAGGTTTTACAAGATTGCATGTATAAAAATATTTTTATGTAGGTTCAGTCAACTGAATCCATTTCAATTGACTTAGGGCAGTCGACTGAAAATGAATTCAGTCAACTGAACCAATCTACTACAATATTAAAATTCATTTTACTAAATTTTGTCTTCCTCTCTAGGGCGTTTAATGTTTATATTCACTAGACTGACTTTCATTGCCATTCGAATGAATAACCTATAATCGCAATTTTCTAAAGCAATACTTTAAAGTGTTACGATCTTTTAGTGTTTCTTCTTTGAAAAGTAAGGGCTTTCCTAGATAGAAACAACTTTTTAAAGCAACTTTTTGAATATTATAAATAAAACTTGAGTGTAGAAGTTAGAATATAACTTCTAGACTCAAAGGAGATTATAGGAAGCTTTGCACTATAAGTCAAAACCCGTGTTGATAGAACATAAAATTGTCAAAGTCAGCAAATGTTTCTATCGCCTATTCCTTCAAGCTAATTGAAGGTGTTTTGGTCAGTGGAGAATCCGAAGGGGAACTTCGGGACTAGAGTAGGACGGGAGGTCCAAACCAGTTCAAAAATCCTAGTGTGATCATTTTTTACTTTACTATTTCCTTTATTATAAAGCTTCTTATTGTATACGCACTTACCATATTACTATAGATCCTTGTGAACTTTCACTAATCTCCACATTTTAGGTGTTTGATGAGTGATTTAGCATCACTCACATTGTTATATATGTATCTATAGATTTTAACATGTTTTAGATGCATTTTTAAAGTCAAAATCATGTTTGAGACTATTTTAATGTTAAACCTAAACTATAGGTGGAATTTAAAATGGTATAAGTGTTCCAATCATGTTAATTTGATGTATGGTCATCTCTATGTGTGTTAGCCTATGCTAGAGATACATTATATGATGATTTGCCATGATTTATTGTATGTTTGTACATTTGGTTGTTGACTGATGTATGTCCGTTATTTGTGTGTATGCTTGAATGGTTGTAAATGCTTATCGGAATGAATTAGAGGTAGGAATCACAAAGCCAGGTTTCAAAGGATAGATTTGAGGATGATAGGAGCTGGATTGATGTATATGGAATGCATGTAGGTCAAAAAACGAAGCTTAGCGCCGAATTTGGAGAAAAATTGAAGTTTGACCTACTATAGCATTTCTATTTAGTGTTGCATGGAGTCACACTTAGGGCCAATAGGAGATCTTCTTAGGTCGTGCTTGGGGTCGACGTAAGGAAAAACCGGATAGGAAATGTTGTCCAGTAGTGCTGCAATTTGGTGGTTGGGAAAGAAAAGTGCTTCGGTGGTTGCTTGGAGTCATGCTTGGTGATTTTGGGTAGTTGCTTCGGGTCGGCACCCAAGCAAGAATTTAGGGTTGGTGGTTTTTGGGGTGCATAGAGTTAGGTGGCATATTTCTCCATACTTTTTTAAGGGTTGCTTGGGGCTCGACCTGGGGAATATCCGAACATAAAATTTAAGATTTTAGGATTTTTGTCGTGGCAAGGCAAAACTTCGGGATTTCTTCACGATTTTTCCAAGGGTCTAGTGGTTTACTTGGAGCAATGTAGAAGATTCCAAATGACCAGGGATGAGCTTGGATTTCGTGTGGCCACTAGTGAAGCAACATGCTTCGATGTGACAATGACGGCGACAACTTTGGGATTTGGAACGATGGCACTATCACTTGAGATTGGTGTCTATAGGCATTCCAAAGATAATGACTCGATATGGCGATTGATTATGGCATCTGATGATGGACCAAGAGGAAGAGTTATAAGTGATGGCTCGTAGAGCAGAACATGAGGTTGTGAGTCTCGTTTGTGGGGGCAAGGTAGACTGTATGTAGCTATGGTAGTTTCCACATACCATATTTTGGATGTCTACGTGTGTCTAGTTCTTAGCTTTCTATGTGGGCATGAGTTGAGCATTTGCGAGGTAGTTCTACTATCGGTAAGTATACTAATGGATCGATATATAGCTTTGAGGTTGTGATGCTCACTACTGGGATAGGGTGGTCTGCATGTACTTAGGGCAGTCTATGTGTATCCATATTTTTGGATCTCTGTGTGTATCCAGTCCCTAGCCAACCGTGTAGGAAATGACTTAAGAATATAGAAGAGTTATCATATATCCAAAACATTTAGGCGAGAGATGCAAAGTTGTGTGATGGATGCTTTGTTTTTTGTATGCTTGATATGCTGTATGATATCCCTATAACCGCATTTTCCACTTGTGACAGTAGCTTACATATATTGTGTTTATGTGCTAAATTTTAGATAAGGGACGAGTCAGGTATGGCTATTCACACCCTATACCCTACTTACTATATAGGATTTTTATATTATTTTGAGACAATGTATTGCTCACACCGGGCTGTTGTTTGATCGAGGTTGTATGCTCTTCTTCTTAATATCTCGGGTACTCTTAAATGGAAAATTAAGGATAAAGTTATGTATAGGTCATAGAGTTGTATGGATCACGAGCAAGAGGCTATGATTTTATGTATCTATACTTGAAGCTTACTACTGCTTATAATCCACGGTGAAATATTTTGTAGCTATACCAGTAATTGTATTGTCTTAAAGACGGTATAAAGTTTATTTTGGAGATTCAGTATGTATAAACTCTATTATTTTGATTTTTATATAATCTTTGAACTTGTTGCACTATGATGTTCTTATTTATGGTTCATTTGATTATATCACTGTCTTGCCTATTTTACATCTACGTGTTATATTATATTTTGTCTATGCGTTACGAGATGTTATGTAACATCCCGGTATTTCATGCCATTTGCATCCATATATGTCGAACTTGAATTGCTCAAAATATTAGATTGTTAATTTATATTTCGCAAAACTCAGCATATACAATAAATAAACCAATCACAGACACAGAGTAATATAACAATAAGTAGTGGAAACAAATGAATAGTAGTTCATGAAGCTACTATATATATATAACAGAGTTAAAACAAGATACAATAGAAGTCTCGAATACATAGAAGTCTCAATACAATAGTCAAATAACAGAAATCTGAATATATACTGGAGTCAACTGAATATTGAAAGCTGAATAGATATAGATGGATCTCCAAACGAAGCTCCAACTCCAAGGGTGAGTCTCAAATGCTATGACACTCAGTCTGACTCGAGCATAAAGAAAAACACAAAATAATCGAGTCAGGATTAACATTCTTATATCAACAAATCCAACACAAGTGAAATATCAACTAAAATACAAGTAACTCAAAGGATGTTTGGGATACCCATCCTCTAAGGACCCATGGAACAGTATACTATATAGTACAATACGCTATTATATTATGTCTATAATAAGATAAACTATTAAAATAGCGTTAAGGCATTACCCATCTCCCCCTTAACACATTTATATATTCCCATAGTCTATATAGTACCGTAATCTCCTCCACAAACTGGATGTCGTCAAAGGGCACTCCATAGATATAGTACAAAACAAACTCGTAGTGGGCTCGATATGGTATGTGACACGGCACAACTAGGCAGTGTCAGGGTAGATATACCAATTACACTTCCAGGCTGTTGGTAACGCATAGCCACAACTACCGTCCAACTCGATCCATACTCTCAAAAATCCGAGGGTGCATCCAATCAATCGGAAAGTAATAAAATGGTATGGAAGAAGTGTGTCCGATAGGAGAAGCTACCTCACTTGGCCCGTCAATTGCTTCTGTTTTAGCCACCTTAAGCTAATTCATGGGAGTCAGGTCCACGTACATACCTTATATAGAATCATCACCAACCATCCTACTTCATTTTCGAATTTCCACCGCGTACACGGTTGTTAAAGTGGTTTTAGATATTGGTAGAGAGTATGAAAATAACGATCCCGGTCTCTCTAACAACCGAACGTTATTATAACACCGTCGTCATTCAAATACTTCATATCAAAATGTCATATCATTTCAAAACCATATTAATTTGAGACCATTACTTACTTAAAAATAATCATTCATTTCCAAAAATCAACACTTCCCAAAATTATAACTCTTTTGAAATTATGAACCCTTGAAACCATAACACTTTGTGAATTATAACACTTTGGAAACATAATATTTTGGAAATCATAACACTTTGAAATCAAAATACTTTGGAAATATAACACTTTGAAATCATAATACTCTTCCTATTTAAACGGTTTAGATATTAAAAATAGTGTGTATATATATAATAAAATAGTTTATATAATAAAATAATTAGTATATTAAAATAGTTATAAGTTAAGATAGTTTATGTTAAAATAATTTTATATAAAAACAGTTTATAAAAAATAGTTTATATTAAATATATATATATATATATATAAATTAGTTTTTAATATATATAAAAATACTTTATAAAATGAAAATAGTTTCCTCATGTTTCACAATCCATTCAAATCAACTCAGATTCCAAAAAAATCATTTTAGTTCAATCTCAATTTATCCATTTCAATTCAATTCAAGTTTCAATAAACCATACTCAATTTATAACGATTTCAAATACAAATTTGAACTACAATTTAAACCATTTCAACTTCAATAGGTTTCAAAGCTTAAATATTCGAACATTTACAATAATTCAATTTTGATAAATTCATTTATATTTCAAATTCAACTTTACCATTATTTAGTATTGAAGTATTCACTTGGTCAACCCAACATCATTTAAATAAAACCTTAAATTACAATTCAAATAAACTAAATATTCCCTTCAATTTATTTAAACTTGAAATATTCATTTAATCACTTTAAATCAAAATCAAGTTATAAACCATATCTTTAAAATCTCAAATTCAATAAGTTTCAAATTGATTTATTTAAGTATAATTCTTAAACGAATATAAAATTTCTAGTCAATGTTAATTTATCTTCCCAACCTTAAGTTATTATTATTTCAACATCTATTTTAAAATAAAATTTTAAATAAATACATAAACATAATATATACTAAGTAAATTAAACCTTATTATTAAATTTATTTTATATTTAAACTTATTTATATATATATTTAAAATAGTAAAATTTATAAGAAAATCTTCAAAATTATAATTTCAAACCCAACTTATAACTCTAAAATTTCCAAAAAATAAATTTAAAAAAAATCTAAAATTCAGTTATATATATAGAAATAACATTTATATTTATAATATTTAAAAATCAATATTTATTAAAACCATATATGTTTCTTTAAAACGTTGGAAATCATTTTCGAAATATATATATAGACCAACAGTGTCTGTATATAATTTTCTATCCTATATTTAAGTGATACGGATATTTATCATTCCAATCCGCAATTTAATTATCTACGGGTATATATCTTTTCAACCTGCAATTCCAAATTCAATTCAACGAAAATCGCTTGGGTTTATCATTTTAACTCATAACAATTTCTCCAATTCTACAAGATCGTTCGGGTGTGTATCATTTCAACCAATAGGGAATTCTAACTTAACAAGGAACTTGCAGAGTGATAAGCAAGGAGGCTTCACGTGTCAGCCATGCTAGGTGAAGGAAATTAGCCTTCCAGGCAACACATATGCTCTAGGCAACGCGTAAAAAAATGAAGATGGCAAAGGAAAAAGTGGCTTCGGGTGGCCTGAGCGATTAGCATGTGAAGTGGTGGAGCAAGATAAGCAAGGAGTGAGAATAAAATATATGATAGCTCATATGTTATAAAAAAAATTCAAAATGAATAGAGCAAGTGCAAAATTGATGAATACGAAGAGTATTATTCTGGGGATTACTTTTGTTCAAAATGAATAGAGCAAATAGAAAATTGATGAAATAATTAGTGATTACTTTTATTCATTTGTGATTACTTTTTTTTGGGTTTTATGCGGTTTAGTATTATTCTGGGGATGGACAAGGTGAGGGGGTATGAAGTAGTGGTGGACTGTGAGAGGCTATTGCTGACAATAGGGATAAATGATGGGTGTAGATTGGAGGTAGGCTGCATATTCGATGATTAAGTGATGGTTAGCCTTTTATATTCACTCAAGATCCCTTATTGTGAGTTGTCATCTGTGCCTATCGCTTGAAAGTATCCAAACATATTCAAGGAGGTCACCAGATTACCACTACATAAAAAGATTGAGTTCAATATATATTTGGCGAAGGTGCCAGACTGATTGTTATGCTACTGAGGCGTATGGAATCGAAATAGCAGAAGGAAATAATGCTACAGGTGAATGACATATTACGATGAGGGTTCATTCGAACAGGTATATTTGAGTGAGGAACACCTATAGTGTTCACCACTATGCCAAACGACTCTTTGAGATTGTATGTAGATTACCGTGAGCTGAATAAGGCGACAAATAAGAAAAGTATCGCCTTCTACATATTGATGACTTGTTCGATCAGCTCCATGGTGCTAGGGTATTCTCTTAGTTGGACCTTACAATGGAGTTTCATCAATTGAGAGTGGCAAAGGTGAGTGTTTCAATCATAGCATTTTGTATGCCATCTGGATTTTATGAGTGGTTGGTTATATTATTTGGGTTAAACAACCTACATGCATGCTTTGTTGATCTTATGTATCGTGTTTTCAAGAATCAACTAAATAAATTTGTACTTGTGTTCATTGATGATATCCTAGTTTATTTGAGGATGAAGGAAGAAAACAAGAAACATTGAGGATTGCGCTCAAGGTTATTTCTGAGTAGAGTATTATTGTATAAGGGAAGTACGATTGAAGATAAAGTTTTCAAAGTGTCACTTCTGGAGGAGGGAAGTACGTTTTTAAGGTCATATTATTTTTGAGTAGGGAATTACTATAGATCCTACCAAGATGGTAGCGGTGTAGGACTGGGATCAACCCAGGACCACTATAGATGCAAGAATTTTCCTTGGATTGGAGGGATACTATAGACGCTTTATCAAGTACTTCTCTCAGGTAGTGACACCGTTAAATAACTTGATAAAGAAGAATCAGACTTTTATTTAGAATGCAAGGTGGGAGCGCATGTTTGTGAGTTTGAAGGAGAGGTTGACGAACGTACAATATTAGTCATTTTAAGAGGGAATACGGAGTTGATAGTATACGCAAACGCATGTAGTACCGGACTAGGTTCGGTGTTGAGGTAGAGGAGAAAGATTGTCGCTTACGCTTGTCAATAGCTGAAACCATATGAGAGGAAATATCCAACTCATGATTTGAGTCGGTGGCGATAGTATTCTCTTTGAAGATATGAAGGCATTATTTACTTGGGGAGATGTTCGAGTTGTATATGGATCATAAATCATTTAAGTATCTCTTCTTCCAGAAGGATCTTAACCTTCGTCAACAATGATAGTTAGAGCTCCTAGCTTCCTACGATTTTGACACGTCTTATACTCTGGTAAGGGAAATATGGTCGCTAATGCTTTGAGTAGGAGACATCCTAGCTTGGGAGCAATGTTCCTAGAGTGGAGGCAGTTGGAGTTTATCGATGGCTATGATTTTAGACCTCGATTGAGCTAGAGCCTGATGTGTTGGCAAGCCCGACGTTCATATCTACCTTGATTGAGTGGATCGGTACATAGAGGCGAGACGCTAGACTAGCGGAGATCATGAAAGACATAGTGGAAGGGGTATAGTATTAGGAGGTAAAGCGGTACAAGCTTGATCATGATGGTTGGCTCCACAAGGATAGGATATTTTTTGTACTCGATGTCGATGGGTTGAGGAATGAGGTGCTACCAGAGTGCCATCATTCGAGATTGACTATGTATCCCAATGCAATAAAATGTATCATGGTATGAGGCAAACATTTTATTGGGAAGGGATGAAGAAGGACATTAAAGCATTCATCGCAAAATGCATGAACTGCCAATTGGTAAAGGCAGAGCAAAAGAAGCTAAGTTATTTGCTGCAATCATTTGAAATTCCCTAGTGGAAATGGGAAAAAATTTCGACGGATATCATTGATAGATTTCTAAGGACCAAAGGAGGGTATGATGGCAATTGGGTCATAGTCGATAGACTGACGAAGAGTGCCTACCATTAAATCTAGTAGAACGACATCCAAGTTAGTCGAGTTGTACTGGGTTGTGCAATACTAGGGTGTGCCAAGGAGAACTGTAAGCGACCAAGACCCTTATTTACTCATGGATTTTGGAAGAGCTTGTAAGAGGCATTATGGACAGGCATCTCGGTACTACTTAACGTCTAAAAATTGATGAGCATATCGAGAGGGTGAATTGTATTTTGGAGGATTTCTTATGAGCTTGCATTCTTGATTTCAATGGCCCGTGGGACGATCATTTACATTTGGTAGAGTTTACATACAACAATCATTATCAGTCCAGCATCAGTATCGCGACATTTGAGGCATTATATGGCCAATCGTATAATGCTCCTTCATGTTAGTGGGGAGTAGAGGAGAATACGATACTTGGGCCAGATATGATTAGAGAGACTTCAAAGAAGATCGAATTTATTCGGCAAGGAAAGAAAACTTCTCATGATAGACAAAAGAGCTATGCTGATAAGAAAAGGCATCACTTAAAGTTCTTCATAGGCGATTTGATGTTTATCAAAATCTTTCTGCTGAAGAACGTTGTTCGATTCAATACTAAGGGGAAGTTCGCGTCGAGATTCATTGGTCCTTTTCCAGTGCTTTACAGGATTGAGAACCTGGCTTACAAATTCGATTTACCTTAGAAGATGGCAGGCATGCATAACGTGCTACATGTCTCCCACATGTGGAAGTTTGTACAAAGTTGATTTACCACATAGGCCTATTCTTATCGATGGGTGTGATATGAAGCAGCTTAGGAGCAAGTCGGTAGAGCTAGTGAAGGTTTAGTGGAGTGAGAGCGCAGAAAATTGTACTTGAGAGACCAATGAGAGCATGAGGACCGCTTATTCAGAGTTCTTTACATGGTAAGACTTTATGTTTATCGCATTTACTTTCACTTTAGACATCATTTAAGGTACTTTAGTATCCTACATGCTAGAATAGTCATAAATATGATGTCCTACATCTGTGTGCATGTTTGATATGTTTGCTTGTGGATATTAGGAATGCGAGGTAGCTCTATTTGATTTTATCTAGTTTGTGTTAGGGATTTCAGGGTGAAATTCCTAAAAGGGAAGAATGTAATGATCCGTATTTTAAATAATGGAGAGTCATAATATATTACATTTAAATTAGTATCAGGTCGTATGACCGTATAACTTTGGAGAATGTTGGGTGGTGATTATTTGATCCCGAGAAATTTAATTGGATGATTTTACTTTGAAAACTCATAACGACGGCATGGGACCACTTCCGGATATGATGGTTTTCATTTCAATAGAGTGGTTATAGTAATGGTTACTTGAATTTTGATGGTTTTTGGAGTAGCTTAGTGGATAATTAGTTAGATTTAAGAGAGTCCCAATAACCCATTTTGGTTTTGGAGGCTATTGGCTGAAATAAACATTACCATATCATTTCTACCGTCTTCCAAATAGATCTAAGCCTCCATTAACTTTTCCTCACCCAAAACCTTCTCTTTTCTTTTCCAAATCAAGTCTACATCATAGATTAAGGATAAGTTAGCATAGAGATTTATTAGAGATCTTCAAACCTACATTTTTGGAAAAGAAAATTTGGACTCTGCTGTTGATTTTTGGATTTACCTCGTTTTGCATGCAAATAACCACTTTTGGATATTTCGTGAGTGATTTATCATCTCTCACATTATTATATATCTATAGGTTTTAACATGTTTTTGATCAGTTTTTAAAGTGAAATTCATGTTTCGGGACTATTTTAAAGTCATACTTGAAGTAGAAACAAAATTTTAAATGTTTTAAGTGTTTTAATCATGTTAATTTGATGTATGGTCGACTCTATGTGTGCTAAGCTATGTTTGAGATATATTATACGATAATTTGTTATATGTTTGTACATTTGGATGTTGATTGACGCATGTATGCTGTTTGTGTGTGTATGCTTGTGTAATGCCCCGATTTTACGACGCCCGAAAGCCGACATTTATACGTACACTGTATCAAGTGCCGCGCAATCGAATGCCGGAAAAACCGAACCGTTAGGGTTTAAGAATAATAAGATAGAAGAAGAACAGAAACAATAACAGAATCTCATAATTCACAGTGGAACAACGTATAATATATCAATGAATAATCTTTAAAACAAAGAATCGCATATGTTATTACATTACATCACATTACATTATCAGAGTGTACAGCAACAACAGCAGAAGAAAATATAACATAAACGAGTCATACGCTTCGCCATCCAACTTCAACTCCTGATCTCCATAGCAACTCTTGAATTCTATAATGACCTGATAACCTGACTCTAGGCTGCCCGTGTGGAAAATTATGGGCACCCAGAGTTTAGAAAGGAAACAATAAACTCCAGGTCAGTCATGGGACTGGTATGAGATCTTAAAAATAGTTATTCTTTAATAAAAGGAGAACAAAAGATTTTAAAAGAAATCCGCAATGCTTTTTGGAAAATGAAACTACCATAAGGCCTCCCGCCACACACACAATGCAAACGCAGAATTGGAGGAGATTCCTTGTGATAGTCAAACATGCTTAATACGCAAAATCTTTTTAATATTATTATTAGTGCATAGTGCAGAAAACATTTCAAAAGTATAATATTAATCTTAGCAGCATACGTACCATTATAGTACGCCTACTATAGCTACCATATTAGATGGCAGGTTCTATAACTAAAACCGTACTGGGTTCGTATTGGGAATTGGATTTTCAACAAATGGTCAGGCCAAGGAACTTCCCATTGCCACATGGGTACGCCTCTGGATGGACGCCCCGAGAACCTAACCGGATCTCTACCAACACAAGGCCGGGTTACCTCTGCAAAAATATGTAACAACTACACGAGTATGCCATCCCTCGGTTGTAAACAACCTTTATCCGAGGATCCTCAATATCAACAATCACAAAGTAATATATATTTGCGACATTCACACAAGTTAATGATCTGGGCTCCATACCATGATACCACTTCTATCCAGAAGGAAATGTACATACCCTAAGGGGCGCTACCCCCTAAAACCTTGCCGCATCCTTCCTGTTTTGACCATTCCGAGGTGTGAGGTCCGACGAAGTCTCGTCCACAAAGCTACGTTTTTCACAAAAGCCGTGCTTCGATCAACAAATGATCAGCAGCACTTCGTATGTCACATTACCAAATTGGGAATGTATCGCTAGTAACCATCAACTACATAACCTCTGAGGTTGTACGTCTCAGAGAAGGGTGTTAAGCTAAGAGAATAAATTCTCCGCCACTAACAGAAATGTATTTGATAGAAACCAGCTTTACATGTCAAAGTGTAACGTCAGACACACATCCATACAAATCCGTTCCGGGATCGAACGGAACCGAAGGCACTTCAAAAGAAGCCCTTGCAATCCGGATATTCACTAATCACGTCCGGAATCCCCATCACAAAGGGTGATAAAATCTCTATACCGGAGCAACCCAGTGTAGAGACATTCGACATGTATCCTTTCGCTTTCGAAAATACCCGGTCTTCAACACCATCTTCAAATGCAATCACATTTCATCGTATCGTTATTCGGAATGGGTTTTATGACACAAGGACCTCTCCCAGCTAATCCGAATAACGAGCACTTATTTTGAAAATAAGTATTCATTCAGACTCAAATAAATCAAAACAATTTCATTTTGATCTTTTAAACAAAGATCCATCACAATCACAAAAGTTCGATGTGGGTTTCGAATATCCATTTGGAATTCGGCTCCCAGCCGCATCGAAATTCAAAGGCCGATTAAGGCCAATATTGTAGTCGGTTATTTAACTATCAATCATCATTCACAACAGTCACTGGATTTCAAATAATTTTCCCCCTATTATTATTATTTTCAATATATCTTCGCAAGATAAAATTTCACACTTCAATCCTTTGAAAAATAAATTTCAAATCAATTTCCAAACATTTATTCATTTCCACTGAAAATCTGCCGATTTTAAATATTTTAAAATAATATAAGAATACTTATTCAAAATATACTTGGAAACATTTAAAATAAACTATATTTTAGAATATTCGCTTAAATATTAGTTATGAAAAATATTATACTAATATCTCATATAAAAATTTAGGTCGAAAACTAATTTTAAAATAAAATCAATAGATAGGTATAAATATTTAAATAACTATTTTATAAATCAAATATCAATTTAATCTTTAAAATAATCCCTTATATAATTAATTAAATAAATTTTTACTTTAAAATAATTTCCAAAACTAATTTCTCTAACAATATTATTTTAAAACCAAATCTAAAACCTTTAAATTTTATTCAAAAGCTATTTAAAAAAAATACTCGACTTTCCAGAGAAGAATTTCTTTTCCATTACAAAATGGACTATTCCAAAAAAATTAATAAATCTTCTTGATTTATTTTAAATTTATCTTCCAATTTGTAAATTTGTTTCCACACTTTAAAAATAAACCAATATTTATTTTTATACAATTTCTCTTTCTTTACAAATTCCCATTATGAATTTACATTTCAAATATCAACTGATATATGAATTTTAAATCGATTTCCATATAACAAATCAGTTTCAAATTGATTTTTCAAGTTGTTTCCAAAACACCTAACCAAATTTCCGAATCGATTCCTAAGATTTATTCTAACTCCAAATTAATTCCCGAATCGATTTCTAAAATTAATTTCAACTCTTAATTAAATTCCAAATTTAATTTCTAAATTTGTTTTCTTTTGAAATAAATTCTTTGTCTCTTTAAATTATTTAAAATCTGTATATTAAATAAGTTCTTCAACCATTAAACAACATTACTTGAAATTTCTTTATAAATATATTTCCCATATTTTGGAATTTATTCTATAAGTTTCCAGAGATAAAATTTTATCTATTTAAATTTCCTTATTTTAAAATTCACCCGATTCCTTCGAGTGGATTCATTATAAATTTTCTATTCAAATTTCAAAATCAATTAGCTATTTATTTCTGGTATCCTATGATACCAAAAATATATTCGGCTGAATTACAGCCTTTACGGTTTCAATCACAAACATTCACTCAAATTAAAAATAATCAACACACAACATAAGCAACAAATTAAACATTGAGGAATCCAGTTGGATCCCTCCAACCTGTTTCCCTGCATCCACAGACATTAGCACAATAATTAAATACCCATTCCACTTCAAGGTGGAATATCATGGTATATGCGATTTATAAAATATTATCCGCTATTATGCGGCACAATAGGATCTCATCCGCTATATAATGTGGGAAATCAATAACACCAAATATATATATAATACCAATTCCACTTCGAGGTGGAATATCGCGGTATATGGGATTATTATAATAACCTCGGCTATTATGCGACGCATAGGGTCTAAACTAATATAGCTAATAATAAATTAATTATCCGAACACACAATCAATAAATTTTTAATTTAACTATCACAATTAACCAATCAATAACTAAAATTTTCAATTAAAATTTTGAGTGAGAAGATCTCACCTTTTATTGTGCATGCAATCTAATTTCTTTCCAGCTTGATTTCCACATAGTTTTAGACCTTGTATAAATAATTATACAAGATTTCATTAATACTCGAGCTAATCGAATAATTTATTTCCTTTTAAATAATTTTAATAAATTGACAATTTGATATAAAGCTAAATTCCCTTTTAATTAAAATCTTTGTTTAACCAAACATTAAATTTAAAACAAAATTTCCTTTAAAATAATTTTTAATAAGCTTATCAAACAAATAAATTTCCATATTGATTTAGAACAAGGATATTTTTATTGTCTTTAAAATAGAACATGCATGTAGATTTTATCAAGTTAAAAACAAAATTATTTTATACCTTAATAAAACCCCTTTACCGTTTATATATGAACTATTACAGTAACTTATTTTTATATGTTAATGAGAATTTATTTAAACTAATCATTAATTTGTAAATAAATTTTCTTTTTAATAAAAATCCAATCAACTACATATTTAGTTTTAAACTAGTGATTAATGCTAAATTGGTAATTATATTTTAACTAATTTCATTTAATAAATGTATTTAACTAAACTAAATTTAAACCTAAATCAAATCCAACGTTTAATTTATAAAATATCCTTATCGATTAAAAATAATTTAATAAGTTTATTAAACAATTTAATCCCTTTAAATACACATCTTTAAAATAAACTAGCAAATAAAAAAAAAGAGTGAATATATATATTAAATCTGAAACAAAACTATATTTATTTTACTGTTAAAATTTAAAACCTTATCTATTCATTTAGATTTTTTCTCTAATCTATACATTATTTATGTAATTAAATAAAACAAAATGGCGATTACCTCACTGCCCAATTGACAGAGTATAGCCCATTTCGATTGGAATTTCATCGAACCACCCATCACTGCCTTCGTCTCGAGCATCATGGCCTTGACAAGGTCGCGATCCCTTCTTGATCATCGCGCCTCACTTCCAGCAGCCCACTGACTCGCCCTAGGCTCCCCGAGTTCGATCCCGTCGTTGCTTCGATGTTGACGCGCCGCTGACGTGCCTGCCTCTCCTCCTAGTACTCGAGCACCATCGCAGGCCCAAACATCCCCTTACTCGCGCGCGAGCCCTAAATCCACGCGACCCTAATTCCAGATCGAATCATGAATTTCGACCACATACATCGCGATATCCACGACTCCGTCTCCCTTTAACTCGCGAACATCACCGCCTCGTGCTCGAGTAACGGCGCCGCTCCCCAAGTCGAATCGAATTGAAGATGCCGTGCGAGATTGAAGGTGAAAAGGGAATGCGACCATTTATTTTTTTATGATGCGAATTTTATTTGAATTGAATGAAGAAAAGGGTTTTCGTTCGCATATGTTTTTATATTCTTTTTTTCATTTTACTGGCTCTAATATTTTTTTTCAACGAACACGTGTTGAAAATTTGAGAGAAAACAAAACACATGTTTGAATTTAACTCTACGTGTCCTTGTTTGGCAGCAATATTTAAATTTTATTATTTTATATTCAAATTTAAAATTCAAATTTTAAATCATCTCTGTTCCACAACTCACAATCTCGATCTCCGATCGATGCGTGCCACCAGGCGTTTATAATCTTATACGCCTATTCCGAACGCAATGGAAAAAGTTTCAAGTCTAAATTTGATCGTATGGAGAAGATAGCTTTTTAAATCGAGTTTAAATATTAAATTCCCGATATAGATGTCATCGCGTTTATCTATCGTACGGACAAATGATCACTCCAAACGCTACGAAAATTGAAATCCGATAATAATACGATATAACGGATCCAACGAAACTGGTTTCGTCGAATTCCAAGACTGTGCCTCGGACGGCTATTTGTAAATATCGATTTAAACGATAAAATTCCAAAACTGAACAAGACAGTTTCAAATTCAATTCTGAAGCTTCTATAAACCTCAACATTATCAATATAAATTTTCTAAACCATTAAATTATTTTTAACATGCTTAAAATTGAAGGTTTACAATTCTACCCAAATTTCTATAATTAGATTCAATAATTAAATTGCCAAATTCATTTCTGATATTTGAAATTCAAGTTAAACTATCATTCAAACATTTAAAATTAATTAGATATTTCAATTTCAAATGTCCAAAATTCTGGGTCGTTACATCCTTCCCCCCTTAAAAGAATTTCGTCTCGAAATTACAAGTTAAGAGGAATGGACCTTAACCCGTTTAATATTTTCTAACCCAAACAGTTTTATCAATTTATCAACTCAAATCTTTTTATTAAAGATTCATTTCAACTAACTTTCCAAGTTCAATTATAAGTTCCAAACAATATTGTTTACTTCCCAATTCAAATTTCAAAATTTTCTCAAAATTTTTCTAGCATCCTAAATTTTCGAAAAAATCCGCCAGCGTCTCCTTTGCGCGGCTAGCTCGGTACGACTACAAAATGGCACCACAGGCCCTCAAATCCCAAAAGAAAACAAAAAGCCAAGCGGCTGGACAAGAAAATCACCAAATTTCATATAGAAATTTAAATACGCATCTTTTGTCGAGCAATTCAATTTTATCTTTAAAATCAAAATCCCATTCTTTTTCCTTTATAATACCTGTAAGCTATTAAGCAATAATATCCAATTACCATATCCAAAACCGTTTAATCCATTTCCTTATAGAATTTTTAATCATACTCCTTGTATCATTTTTACTTCACTATTAAAGTTACATACCCATTTTCATTCAATCTTGCATTTTCAATTTTATTTTAATTCAATTTACACTACAATTCTATTTGAATTCAGTTTATCTTCTACTATGAATATTGAATTTTATCTTTCAATTATAACTGATTCATATCATTATTTTAATTCAGTTTCATTCACTAATTTACTTCAATTTCCAATTTGAAATCATTTGTCGTTAACAATTTTTTTCAAAAAACTTTCTAACTCCCAAAATTTTCGAAATTTTTTGGAAGAGTCTCCTTTGTATGGAGGAGCTTTTGCAATTTGACAAAAGATATAAATATATATACATCGACCCACCCGGTCGGAAAACAAAAACATTTCATATTTCCTATTTTTATTGCGTTGTCGTACCTTATTTAGCATTTTTAAACAAAGCGGTTTACTATTAGCATTTTAGCACGACCAAATCCAGCCAACTGGCCCTCCGTACCTGTATTTACTCAATTTAAACACATAAATGACATATATAAGAAATTTGTTCACATTTCACTTATTTCCAATAGTAAACACATAGTTTTCACAAGCAATACATTCAAAATAGTTCCCATAAGCAATTTATAGGGTTCCGATACAAATTTAATTGCTTATAATCAATTCACATACCATTTCTATTCAATTTAAATGATTTACAACTCACTTTTTTCATTCAATTTATTCTTTAAGCGAAATGAACTCATATCTATTTCAATTGATTCAAAAATCAATTTGATTTGCTTTTATTAACTCTTAGAATTTTATACATACTTATTTGCGTCAAACAACAACCATTTCTATGCAAATTTCAACGTTATTCACTTAATAGAATATCCAATCTAGTTTATAACTAATTTAAATTGATACAAACTCAATTTACTCTTTATTTTATTTCATTTCCAATTGATTCCATTCAATTCATTTTGCATTCCATATTCACATTCATTTTAATTAAAACCATTTCACAATTTCCAGTTTATCCTCCATTTAATAATTTAGAATATTTCCCAACTCTAAATTTTACTTAATAATTTTACCATTTATTTCTTAAGTTCAAGATAATTATTCTATATACTTTTATATTTATACTGGATTCCAAATTCCATATGAATTCATTTTACCTTTCATTTATAAATATTGAATTCAATTTCATTTTGAACCATATTAAATTTGTCATTCTTTTAATTAGTTTCACTAACTAATTTTAAATTCCATTATTAACATTTAGCTCCATTTGATCCAATATTTACTTAAGTTATTTCAATTCAAAATTCAAATTTATTTTTTTCCTCGTAACACTTCCCAATTTAAATCCTTGATTTTATTTCCATTTATCAAATTCATTTTATTTACAAATTTTTAATTAAATTAGTTTTACTCACTTATCCATTTTAAATTTCAACTTTCCATTCTCAATTCATCCCGGATTTATTTTATCAATAATCCGGAAATTTTCAATTTATTTCTACTTATTTGAATTTATCTGCAAATCCAAACCATTTTTATTTAACTCACAATTCAAGTTTTGATTTAACTAATTCAACTTTCCTATTTAATGAATTGATTAATTATCATAATAGTTTACTTGAATTCAATCCATGTAATTTTCTTTTTCCCTAAGTTTGGATTTTTATTCAACTTGATCCAAGTCAAATCTCATTTCGATTTATAAAACTCATTTATACATTCACATTACCAATTTCATTCCATTAATGAATTCTATTCCAAATTATAAATTACATTTAAAATTTACAGCTACAAACCTCATTTGTATTTTTATTTTCTTAGCTTTTGGTTTTGATTTCAATCTCTCATACAACGATGATAACGATCTAATATTATTGCTTCCTAACAACCAAGCAACCATATATTATATTAATTCACAGAAAATTTATTTCTTTTATATACGAAAATAGTTTTGGGTAAAATTATTTCATTTACCCTATTTTAAAACAATACTGTGTCGGTTTATCTTGTTTAAAAGTTTAGAAACCTCTATCGAAACAGTTGGCCAGACTGCACCGACCAGAATCTATAAACAATCAACCGATAAGTCAACACAATATAAAATAGTTTTATATCCACTAACAAATACACGCTCATATCTATTATTACACTCAAACTCATTCTAGAGTACTACTGACTCTATCTCTAATGAGTAACATCCAACAGAGCCAAGGTTGTCGCTTAACCAAATGCTCTGATACCAAAATGTAACGCCCCGATTTTACGACGCCCGAAAGTTGACATTTATACGTACACTGTATCAAATGCCGTGCAATCGAATGCCAGAAAACCGAACCATTAGGGTTTAAGAAGAAGAAGATAGAAGAAGAACGGAAACAATAACAGAATCTCACAATTCGCAGCGGAACAACGTATGATATATCAATGAATAATCTTTAAAACAAAGAATCATATCTGTTATTACATCACATTACATTATCAGAGTGTACAGCAACAACAACAGAAGAAATTATAACATATACTAGTCATACACTTCGCCATCCAGCTTCAACTCCTGATCTCCACAGCAACTCTTGAATTCCAGAATGACCTGATAACCTGACTCTAGGCTGCCCGTGTGGAAAATTATGGGCACCCACAGTTTAGAAAGGGAACAATAAACTCCAGGTCAGTTTGAGACTGGTGTGAGATCTTAAAAACAGTCATTCTTTAATAAAAGGAGAACAAAAGATTTTAAAAGAAATCCGCAATGCTTTTTGGAAAATGAAACTACCATAAGGCCTCCCGCCACACACACAATGCAAACGCAGAATTGGAGGAAATTTCTTCGTATGATAGTCAAACATGCTTAATACGCAAAATCTTTTTAATATTATTATTAGTGCATAGTGAAGAAAATATTTCGAAAGTATAATACTAATCTTAGCCAGCATACGTACCATTATAGTATGCCTACTATAGCTACCATATTAGATGGCAGGTTCTACAACTAAAACCGTACTGGGTTCGTATTGGGAATTGGATTTTCAACAAATGGTCAGGCCAAGGAACTTCCCATTGCCACATGGGTACGCCTCTGGATGGACGCCCCGAGAACCTAACCGGATCTCTACCAACACAAGGCCGGGTTACCTCTGCAAAAATAGGTAACAACTACACGAGTATGCCATCCCTCGGTTGTAAACAACCTTTATCCGAGGATCCTCAACATCAACAATCACAAAGTAATATATATATTTGCGACATTCACACAAGTTAAGTATCTGGGCTCCATACCATGATACCACTTCTATCCAGAAGGAAATGTACATACCCTAAGGGGCGCTACCCCCTAATACCTTGCCGCATCCTTCCTGTTTTGACCATTCCGGGGTGTGAGGTCCGACGAAGTCTCGTCCATAAAGCTACGCTTTTCACAAAAGCGGTGCTTCGATCGACAAATGATCAGCAGCACTTCGTATGCCACATTACCAAATTGGGAATGTACCGCTAGTAACCATCAACTACATAACCTCTGAGGTCGTATGTCTCAGAGAAGGGTGTTAAGCTAAGAGAATAAATTCTCTGCCACTAACAGAAATGTATTTGATAGAAACCAGCTTTACATCTCAAAGTGTAACGTCGGACACACATCCATACAAGTCCGTTCCAGGATCGAACGGAACCGAAGGCACTTCAAAAGAAGCCCTTGCAATCCGGATATTCACTAATCACGTCTAGAATCCCCATCACAAAGGATGATAAAAATCCCTATACCGGAGCAACCCGGTGCAGAGACATTCGACAGGTATCCTTTTGCTTTCGAAAATACCCAGTCTTCAACACCGTCTTCAAATGCAATCCCATTTCATCGTATCGTTATTCGGAATGGGTTTTATGACACAAGGTCCTCTCCCGGCTAATCCTAATAACGAGCACTTATTTTGAAAATAAGTGTTCATTCAGATTCAAATAAATCACAACAATTTCATTTTGATCTTTTAAACTAAGATCCTTCACAATCACAAAAGTTCGATGTGGGTTTCGAATATCCATTTGGAATTCGACTCCCGATCGCATCGAAATTCAAATGCCGATTAAGGCCAATATTGATAGTCGGTTATTTAACTACCAATCATCATTCACAACAGTCACTAGATTTCAAATAATTTTTCCCCAATTATTATTATTTTCAATATATCTTTGCAAGATAAAATTTCACACTTCAATCCTTTGAAAAATAAATTTCAAATCATTTTCCAAACATTTATTCATTTCCACTGAAAATCTGCCGATTTCAAATATTTTAAAATAATATAAGAATACTTATTCAAAATATACTTGGAAACATTTAAAATAAACTATATTTTAGAATATTCGCTTAAATATTAGTTATGGAAAATATTATACTAATATCTCATATAAAAATTCAGGTCCAAAACTAATTTGAAAATAAAATCAATAGATAGGTATAAATATTTAAATAACTATTTTCTAAATCAAATATCAATTTAATCTTTAAAATAATCCCCTATATAATTAATTAAATAAATTTTTACTTTAAAACAATTTCCAAAACTAATTTCTCTAATAATATTATTTTAAAACCAAATCTAAAACCTTTAAATTTTATTCAAAAGCTATTTAAAAAAATTACTCGGCTTTCCAGTGAAGAATTTTTTTTCCATTACAAAATGGACTATTCCAAAAAAATTAATAAATCTTCTTGATTTATTTTAAATTTACCTTCCAATTTGTAAATTTCTTTCTACACTTTAAAAATAAACCAATATTTATTTTTAAACAATTTCTCTTTCTTTACAAATTCCTATTGTGAATTTACATTTCAAATATCAATTGATATATGAATTTTAAATCGATTTCCATATAACAAATCAGTTTCAAATTGATTTTCCAAGTTATTTCCAAAATACCTAACCAAATTTCCAAATCGATTCCTAAGATTTATTCTAACTCCAAATTAATTCCCGAATCGATTTCTAGAGTTAATTTCAACTCTCAATTAAATTCCAAATTTAATTTCTAAATTTAATTTCTTTTGAAATAAATTATTTGTCTTTTTAAATTATTTAAAATTCGTATCTTAAATAAATTCTTCAGCTATTAAACAACATTACTCGAAATTTCTTTATAAAAATATTTCCCATATTTTGGAATTTATTCTATAAGTTTCCAAAGATAAAAATTTATCTATTTAAATTTCCTTCTTTTAAAATTCACCTGATTCCTTCGAGTGGATTCATTTAAATTTTCTATTCAAATTTCAAAATCAATTAATTATTTATTTCTGGTATCCTATGATACCAAAAATATATTCGGCTGAGTTACAGCCTTTACGGTTTCAATCACAAACGTTCACACAAATTAAAAATAATCAACACACAACATTAGCAACAAATTAAACATTGAGGAATCCAGTTGGATCCCTCCAACCTATTTCCCTGCATCCACAGGCGTTAGCACAATAATTAAATACCCATTCCACTTTAAGGTGGAATATCGCGGTATATGGGATTTATAAAATATTATCTGCTATTATGCGGCGCAATAGGGTCTCATCCGCTATATAATGCGGGAAATCAACAACACCAAATATATATATATATATAATACCAATTCCATTTCGAGGTGGAATATCGCGGTATATGGGATTAATATAATAACCTCCGCTATTATGCGGCGCATAGGGTCTAAACTAATATAACTAATAATAAATTAATTATCTAAACACACAATCAATCAAATTTTAATTTAACTATCACAATTCCACAAACAATCAATAACTAAAATTTTAAATTAAAATTTTGAGTGAGAAGATCTCACCTTTTATTGTGCATGCAATCCAATTTCTTTCCAGCTTGATTTCCACACAGTTTTGGACCTTGTATAAATAATTATATAAGATTTCATTAATACTCGAGCTAATCGAATAATTTATTTCCTTTTTAAATATTTTAATAAACTGAGAATTTGATTTAAAGCTCACTTCCCTTTTAATTAAAATCTTTGTTTAACCAAACATTAAATTTAAAACGAAATTTCCTTTAAAATAATTTTTAATAAGCTTATCAAACAAATAAGTTTCCATATTGATTTAAAACAAGGATATTTTTATTGTCTTTAAAATAGAACATGCATGTAGATTTTATCAAGTTAAAAACAAAATTATTTTATACCTTAATAAAACCCTTTTACCGTTTGTATATGAACTATTATAGTAACTTATTTTTATACGTTAATGAGAATTTATTTAAACTAGTCATTAATTTGTAAATAAATTTTCTTTTTAATAAAAATCCAATCAACTACATATTTAGTTTTAAACTAGTGATTAATGCTAAATTGATAATTATATTTTAACTAATTTCTTTTAATAAATGTATTTAACTAAACTAAATTTAAACTTAAATCAAATCCAACATTTATTTTATAAAATATCCTTATCGATTAAAAATAATTTAATAAGTTTATTAAACAATTTAATCCCTTTAAATACACATCTTTAAAATAAACTAGCAAATAAAAAAAATGAGTGAATGTATATATATATATATATATATATATATATATATATATATATATATATTAAATCTGAAACAAAACTATATTTATTTTACTGTTAAAATTTAAAACCTTATCTATTCATTTAGATTTTTTCTCTAATCTATACATTATTTATGTAATTAAATAAAACAAAATGGCGATTATCTCACTGCCCGATTGATAGAGTATAGCCCATTTCGACTGGAAGTTCATCGAACCACCCATCGCTGCCTTCGTCTCGAGCATCACGGCCTTGACAAGGTCGCGATCCCTTCTCGATCATCGTGCCTCACTTCTAGCAGCCCACTGACTCGCTCTAGAATCCTCGAGTTCGATCCCGTCGTTGCTTCGATGTTGACGTGCCGCTGACGTGCCTGCCTCTCCTCCTAGTACTCGAGCACCATTGTAGGCCCAAACATCTCCTTACTCGCACACGAGCCCTAAATCCACGCGACCCCAATTCCAAATCGAATCATGAATTTCGACCACATACATCGCGATATCCACGACTCCGTCTTCCTTCAACTCGCGAACATCACCGCCTCGTGCTCGACTAACGGCGCCGCTCCCTAAGTCGAATCGAATTGAAGATGCCGTGCGAGATTGAAGGTGAAAAGGGAATGCGACCATTTATTTTTTTATGATGCGAATTTGATTTGAATTGAATGAAGAAAAGGGTTTTCGTTCGCATATGTTCTTTTTTCTTTTTTTCATTTTACTAGCTCTAATAGTTTTTTTCAACGAACGCGTGTTGAAAATTTGAGAGAAAACAAAACACGTGTTTGAATTTAACTCTACGTGTCCTTGTTTGGCAGCAATATTTAAATTTTATTATTTTATATTCAAATTTTAAAGCATCTCTGTTCCACAACTCACAATCTCGATCTCCGATTGATGCGTGCCACCGGGCGTTTATAATGTTATACGCCTATTCCGAATGCAATGGAAAAAGTTTCAAGTCCAAGTTTGATCGTATGGAGAAGATAGCTTTTTAAATCGAGTTTAAGTATTAAATTCCCGATATAAATATCAGCACGTTTATCTATCGTACGGACAAACGATCACTTCAAACACTACAAAAATTGAAATTCGATAATAATACGATATTACGGATCCAATGGAACTGGTTTCGTCGAATTCTGAGACTGTGCCTCGGACGGCTATTTGTAAATATCGATTTAAACGATAAAATTCCAAAACTGAACAAGATAGTTTCAAATTCAATTCTGAAGCTTCTATAAACCTCAGTATTATCAATATAAATTTTCTAAACCATTAAATTATTTTTAACAGGCTTAAAATTGAAGATTTACAATTCTACCCAAATTTCTATAATTAGATTCAATAATTAAATTGCCAAATTCATTTCTGATACTTGAAATTCAAGTTAAACTATCATTCAAACATTTAAAATTAATTAAATATTTTGATTTCAAATGTCCAAAATTCTGGGTCGTCACAGCTTGAAAGGTTCCAAATGTTCATCGAACCGAACTAGAGGTAGGAATCATGAAAACGGAATTTGACGGATAGCCAAGGACATTGGAAATTTCATCGATGTTGTAGAGTGCATGCGGGTCAAAGAATGTTGCCAGCAGTGAAATCGATGAGAAATAAAAATTTTCACCTACCACCGTATTTCTACTCGGTAGTGCTTGGAGTCGCACTTGTAGTCGATGGGAGGTCTGCTCAGATCATGCTTAGGGTCCGCGTGAGGAAAAACCATATAGAAAATGCTGTCCGATAATGATATCGTTCATTACCCTGACAAGAAAAGTGGTTTAGTGGTTGCTTAGTGTCATGCTTGGGAATTTTGGGTAGTTTCTTTGGCTCAACACCTGGGCAAGAATCTACTGTTCGTGGTTTTTAAAGTGCTTGGAGTCATGTGGTATGTTGCTCTGGGCTTTTTCGAGCATTGCTTGGGCTCGACCTAGAGAATAACCGAACATAAAATTCGAGATTTTGGGAATGTTGTCATGGTGATGCAATATTGTGGGATTTCTTCAGGACTTGTTTCGGGTGTCTAGTGGATGACTTAGAGTGAAGTAGAAGATTCCAAATGACCTGGGATGACCTTGCATTTCGTATGACGACCAATGAAGCAATGGCCTAGTGCTTCATTGCGACGATAACAACGACGACTTTGGAACTTTGGTACGATGGCACTATGACTTGAGATGGGTGTCTAAAGGTGTTTCAAAGATAATGACTCTTTATAGCGAGTGATATAGCTGGTGATGGACCAAGAGGACAAGTTCTGCATGATGCTCGTAGAGGAGAACATGGGATTTGATGCTCGTTAGTTGGACAGGGTAGCATGTATGTATCCATGGTAGTTAGCGTGTAGCCATATTTTAGGTGTCTACATGTGTCCAGTCCTTAGCCATCGATGTGGGCATGAGTTGAGCATCTACGAGGTAATTCTATTATTGATACGCGTGCTAAGGGATCGATGGGTAACTTTAAGGTTATGATGCTTATTGTTGGAATAGGGTAGTATGCGTGTGCCTAGAGTAGTCAACGTGTATCCAAATTTCTAGACTTCTACATGTGTCCAGGTCCTAGCCATCGGTGTGGGCAATGAGTAAGTATCTAGAAGAGTTATTGTATATTTGAAACACTTAAGATAGAGATGCAAGGCTATGTGATGGATGTTATGTTTGTCGTGTGCTTGATATGCTGTGTGATACCTAATGCAAGGCTATGTGATGGATGTTATGTTTGCTATGTGCATGATATGTTGTGTGATACCCATATACCTACATTTTCCACTTGTGATAGTAGTTTAGCATGTACTGTGTTTGTGTCCTAATCTTTGGATGCAGGTAGGTCAGGTACGGCTATTCATACCCTATACCCCTATTTACTATATACGAATTTTATTGTATTTTGAGATAATGTATCGCTTACACCATATTGTTATTTGACCCGAGGTATTATGCTTTGCTCCATATTATATTGGGTACTCTTAAATGAGTAGATTATGGATAGCAGGTTTGGATAGCACATGTAGCTGTATGAAGCATAAGCATGGGGCTACGCTTCATATACCTATAGTTGGAGCTTACTACCTCTTATATTCCTTCACTACTACAAAACAGGCCATTTGCATCGGTTGTTTACCCCCCTTTTGCATCAGTTCAACAACCGATGCATATGCAACCGATGCAACAGGCTTAACACTTTTGCATCAGTTCTGAAACCGATGCAAAAATATCCTTTTTGCATCGGTTGTTACTAACAACTGATGCAAAATATCATGGTTGGTTGCTTGAACACAGCCCCCATGTTGCATCGGTTGTAATGAAAACCGATGCAACAAAGTAACTTGTTGCATCGGTTTTTTATAACAACCGATGCAAACTAATCTCTCTATTGTATCAGCTATTTATACCTGATGCAAAAAAGCCATTCTCAGAAACCATTATTACAGTACTCAAATAGACTATATATATATATTATTGATTATAACAAACAATTATTGCATGCAATATTACAATCATTCAAAATTAAATTTGATGACAAATACAAACTAAATAACATAATACCAAAATAAACATATATCAATTGAAGTGTTAATAATCTATACAAAATAATGGTTCATACATTCATTTTTGCAGCATAATTCAGATCTTTAGTCCCTGCCACCACCTCAACATCCTCAAATACCCGTGCACAAATACTACCTCACCATCATCTCATTAGACTGCCACAAGCCAACACTACATACAAACTTCCCAAATCACTGCTAACCAATATTCCTCAAACCAACGATACTGCCATCAACCAAGCACCACCATCTTCAACTTCTAGCAACTTCACTGCCAAGAACTTCAACAACTCCACAACACTTCTGCCTGCACTTCAATCCTGCCACCATCCATTGCCTTCTGCTTGCAGTTCAATACTGCCTCCAGCCTGCCAACACAGTCCTGTTCTAAGTATAGATAATTAATATAAAACACATACAATGCAAGAACCAGAAGAAGTCATAGATAACAACAGCTTGAATGTACAACTAGTTGACAATTGCGATGATTCACATGAACAAACAGAAAATAAACAAATAAAAAGGGACAAATGAGAAAACAAGAAGGAAACGCATTGGTAAACGACAAGCGTATGTGTGAGAAGTTAAGGACCAAATAATATCGGACGAGTTTTATAACAAGAGCTAGCTGGATATTTTAGGTACGGTTAACGAATCAAGCTAATATACCAAGTTTTGTAATATAGACTTATAGTTGCTGTCTAACAAATGATCAAAAGACTACCGCAAAAGATTTCTGGTCGGCAATTGTAATTAAAACTGAAGACTATCGGTCAGGAAGATAGCTTTCAACCGGTGGAGCCTCCAAGTACGCATATGAAATATCATTCTGCTTTGTCAATCATGAAAAGGGCTACAATGACACTTTATTTATTATGTTCTTAATACTATACCTGACACAACTTCAGCATGGTTATATGTCCACTGGCAGCCAAAAACTAATCTACAACTGGCCATCGTGCTCTCACAAAAGCAGGTCCAAGTTTTCAACCTCTCTGGATTTGATGAAACACAGAATCCATTGCTTCAACTTGGTTAACATTGATGATGTTTTAACTATGTTGGTCATTTATGAGATATCGAGAAATACTTGGTTAGGAAGTCAAATGCCACTGAAAGCACAACTACATCAATTAGAAGTTATCCAAATCAAGCGGTAATATGCCAAGCCTGTTTATAATATTATACAAAATTGAACACGTAAATAGATATGTAAAGGAATTGATTGCAACTGCGAATTTTCAATTAGATGAACTAGCTTTTGAACCAAAGAAAATACCACGAATCCAAAGTCTCAGGGAAATGCCAAATGCTGTTGCTATAAAGTATACATGTTATAGAGTTCAAACTGCATATCTGGCAATGTTTTCATTATTCTTTCTACATGATCTTTAACAAACAAAATGATCATTGACTTAAATTAAGTATTTGAAATTTTTTAAGCTTTATTTCTATTCAGGTTACTTCAAAAGGATACTTTTTAGATTATGAGCTTGACTATATTCACTGTCATGTCCAGAATCATTGAATGACAAACCAAACACAATTCCTTAAGAACATCGGTCATTAACAAAAATGAGTGAATATATTATACTAGAATATGCATGCGTATAAAATCAATATCAAGCAAACCCAAACCTATATCAAATTTTGGGTTTGTCTGATATGTTATAAGCTGTAATGAGTAAACTTAAAATCAACATAGTGTGAAATGATACCCAAACCTATATCAAATTTTGGATAACTCATAACAACTATGGGTATCATTTAACTTATATCCATAATTTTAAAGATATATTTTGATTTTTCATCATAATTAAGTCAACCGGTTGGTAGGATTAGCTTCAATAATTCATATTTGTTCATCGGCCCAAAGTAAGAAGAAACTAGAAACCTTACTGAAAAGTTCAAAAATATTGGAAAATAGAAGGAAATTATAACGTACTTATGCATATCCAGGGAATTTCATTAATTGGGCTTGCCTAATATGTTAATAAGCTATAATGAGCAAACCCAATAGCTAAATAGGCTATTTGATATGTACAAAATCAATTTTTTGTAGATTAAGATATGAACTACCTAAGTCAAATATAAAGAATCATGAAATCTAACCAAAAAATGTTAGTCGAAAGCTGAAAAGTGCATATTAAAATGGGAAAAATAGTATACTATATAATGTTTGCTTTTTTGTGAAAATTCATTCTCTTGTAAAGAATAGAATTTAAATTTTATACTCTTTAAACTATAATTTAATCATGGCTCGCATCGAAGATATATGAAGATATTTCAAATTTGAAAATACATTTTCTTGGGCATGTCTCATTTGATATGCATGCAAAAATAAAAATTAACAGGAATATCAAATTTGCATATCCATGTTTTTATCTGTAGTGGTAAGGAAAGTTTCCAACCAATCTGTGAATTCATTTTCCATCTATGTTCAGTACTCATATTACTCAAGGTTTTTCATATATAAATAAATCTAGAAAGATATATAATAAGGTTATAAATTTACATAGAGATTGAATTTAAACCTGGGAAATGGCAAGGAAAGAAGAGGCACAAAACTACTGCAACAAAAGCGATCCATTTACCTACGTCTCCTCTGCAGTAGAAATATAAAAATAATCATTAAAAACTGTTGGAAATAGGTATATTAATACTATATAGTTAGAAATCACCTCAGTAAAGTGATTACAACTGAAGGAAGACTCAAGAAAATATAAGGTATCAAAAGTGAGGTTAACATGTTCGTCTTCCAATTTGTTCGATCCAATATTAACAGGTATCTGCCACAAATAATATATTAAAAAAAGCATCTTTATTTGAACAGCTGCTCATTTGAACCATTGCAGGATATATATTTGAAATTGATCGATAAATAGAACATACATAGCTGCAGCCGAAGTAAGAAACTTAAGAAAAGTAGTTCCGAACCCAAATCCAAGCCCGCTGTGGAAAAGAAAATACATTATTAATAACAACTTTTGCCTTCTCAACTGTGGAGAAGAAAATACATTATTAATAACAACTTTTTTTCCATGTCAACAAAGCAAATGAAAACAACACAGGATAATAATAATTATAATGGAATTTTCACAAGCAAGAAAAATATGAAACAACACACCTGATAACATAAAAAACTATGAATCTTGAGAATGTCAGGATAAGTGTATAGACCATTTTTTTTCAATTTTATTTCTTTACTGGTTTTATTGATTTATTTTCAAATTTATATCAAAAAACTGATGCATTTTTACAACCACATTTGACAGTTAATCCATGTTCTGTTCCTTAAAATAAATAAACATTCCACGAGGCAAATGTCCAAGGAAAATGCATGAAACTGGGCGGTATTATGCTACAGAGATAAAGCATTTTTTATTTAATCCCGCCTTTCCAATAAAACGTATAACAGATTTGGATTTAGATATGTATTCGTTATACTGTCGTTGATTCAGCAATTTGTATTGGAGCACTTTGAAAGCACCAATGCAATTTCGTCAAACAGAAAAATTACACTGATGAAATTTGAAATAGCATCAGTGCAAATTCTTCTAAGTAACTAAAACACATTGGAATGGTAAGAAATTGCATCAGAGTGAAAAACTAATTTACCGTCAGCATGGTAGATTCGGGTCTAAATTTGAAATTAATGTTGAGATGAGTCTAATTTTTGAACTAAATTGATCAAGAAAACCCGAATAAACAATCAGCTAAAATGATAAAATGTTGCTTACCTGAACCTGACTCTCTTAAGATCGGTTTGTAAACCTTTTGAAATGATAAAATGTTCGAAATTAAATGATAAAATGTTCGAAATTAAATGTGAAATATGTAGACCTTTTGAAATTTGAATAATTTAAAAATTCATCTTTTTAGATTTGTAAACCGTGAAAAATAAACTGGTAATGTAGATTAAAAATCCCATACCGTGAGCGAGACTGGCAGTAATAACGACTTTGTTGAGGGGAGTAGACATCTTTGATGATGAAGCTGAATTTTGCGTACACTTCATCGGAGGATTTTGAAGTGAATGATTTGATGACTTCGTTGTTATTCCGTGAGATTCAATTACCATGGACGATTTTGTTACTACGCGCTGAACTTCGTCAACCCTCCTTCACACTAAGCCTGCAAGTAAACTGTGCACTTATATATATGCACATAAAAGTACACCCACTCAGAAGCACATTTTAACCTAGTAATATAAATGAAGCAATATTCAGTCCACAGAAAAGTACATATATGCAGTTTATGTGTTTAAGGTTTATGGCTTTTGTCATTTTTAAACCAAAGTACATATATGAATCCTTTCCCATTTAACAGTTGCATGTATGTATGAAAACATATATGCAGAGACATACGAAATTTGCGTACAAATAGATGATATTGGTAGGCTTGAAAATTCAGACATTCATTATCCTCAAATCAAAATACATGACAAACTTAACTGGGTTATGGAATCAAAATTATTTACAATTTCTCATTTTTGAAAAAATAACAGAGCGGCTTACATAAGCAGATAAGGTTGGAACTTGAAAATTGCAATGGTCGAAAATAAATCTAAAATAGCAAGAGTATTTGGTTAAAAATTCATCTTTTTAGATTTGTAAATCGTATGTTCGAAATGAAATCTCAAAAATGTAAACCATTTGAAATTTGAATCATTTAAAAATTCATCTTTTTCAGATGTGTAAACCATGAATAAGAAACTGTTAATGTAGATTAAAAATCTCATACCGTGAGCGAGACCGACAGTACGGATGAGTTTGTCGAGTAGAGTAGATATCTTTGTTGATGAAGCTGAATTTCGCGTAGAATTCATCGTGGGATTTGGAAGTGAATGAGTTGATGACTTCGTTCTTGTTCCGTAAGGTTGAGTAAATATGTCGTGAGCAAGACCGGCAGTACGGATGACTTTGTCGAGGAGATTGGACATCTTTTTTGATGAAGCTGAATTTCGCGTAGACTTCGTCGACGGATTTGGAAGTGAATGAGTTGCTGACTTCGTTGTTGTTCCGTAAGGTTCAGTAAACATGACGATTTCGTTACTAATCGTTGAACTTCACTGACCCTCCTTCACCCTGAGCCTGTAAGTAAACCGTGTAAATTTGATAGTTGTAAATTTATAAATCCAAATATATGAAACTGAACTTATATATGCACATAAAAATACACCCACTCAGAAGCACATTTTAACCCAATAATATAAATGAAGCAATATTCAGTCCACACAAAAGTACATATATGCAGTTTATGTGTTTACGGTTGCAAGTACGGTTGCAAGTACATATATTCAGTCCACTATGAAACCAAAGTACATGTATGAATCCTTTCCCATTTAACAGTTGCAAGTATGTATGAAAACATATAGGCAGATACATATGAAACTTGCGGACAAATAGATGATATTGGTAGGGTTGAAAGTTCAGATATTCATGATCCTCAAATCAAAATACATGACAAACTTAACTGGCTTATGGGATCAAATTTATTTACAATTACTCATTTTTGGAAAAATAACAGATCAGCTTATATAAGCAGATAACCTTGGATTTTGAAAATTGCAATGGTCAAAATGAAATCTGAAATAGCAACAGTATTTGGTTAAAAATTCATCTTTTTAGATTTGTAGATCACAAATGAAACTTTCATACAAATAAAAGATATTGGTAGGCTTGAAAATTCAGACAGTCATGATCCTCGAATCGAAATACATGACAAACTTAACTGGCTGATGGAATCAAATTTATTTACAATTTCTCAGTTTTGAAAAAATAACAGATCAGCATATATAAGCAGAAAAGCTTGGAGTTTGAAAATTGCAATTGTGGGAACTAAATGTGAAATAGCAAGAGTATTTGGTTACAAATTCATCTTTTTAGACTTGTAAATTACATATGAAACTCGAATACAAAAAGATGATATTGGTAGGGATGAAAATTGAGACATTCATGATCCTCAAATCAAAATACATGAGAAACTTAACTGGGTTATGGAATCAAATTTATTTAGAAGTTGTCATTTTTGAAAAACTAACAGATCGGCTTATCTAAGCAGATAAGCTTGGATTTGGAAATTGCAATGGTCCAAATTAACTCGGAAATAGCAGGAGTATGTGGTTAGAAATGTTGAATATGCGCTTATATGTTTTTGTTTGATGATAATAAACATATATATTCATTTAAATGTATTTGGTAATGTACTATTTTGTTTTTCATAGATTAAATAAATATTTGTTGAATAAAATAAATTATACAGAATTTGAATTTGAATTCAAACAGAATAAGTTACATAGATTTTGAATTCAAACAGAAATTTTATTCAAACAAATATTTATTACAATCTTGAATAGTACAAATTCATGCTCTCACTATACATATACATTTTTGATTACATCACGATTACATCACAAATATTTTTACATTGATAACCTCACTACATATCACTCACACTCGTATTTAGTCGTCAACTGCATTCCGGTTTGAATCCAGCATCTGAGTAATCTGCAAAAATATTTTCAAACGCAGTAAAATTGAAAGAGAAATATTTTTGAAATTTGAAAGAAACGATGATTTTGAAAACATTGTTTGCCTCAGTTATTTGGGTTGTTCGTCATCATTCACACTTGATTTCATCACAAAGTCGTGCACATAGATATATACACCTGATAACTCTACAGGGACAGGTAATCATGAGTGGCTGCAATACACACGTGTACATTTATACACGTGTGCACTGCCTCGCCAACTCGTGTGCACAGTCAACCAATACATACAACATGTGCAGAGGACAAGTGTACAAGTGACTCAAGCAAATACACATGGAACAGTGAAAGCAAGCTATTGCACAAGATATAGAGCCACAACAAGTCCAGCAACAAGTCCAGTTGCAACATGGTGAACAAGACACAGTGCTGAGCACATGCAAACTGCAATGCAAATTCAAGGCCAATGCAGGTAACGGCTTGGTACAATGCAAATACATGGAACAATACCAAAGTATGGAGTGTGCAAGTGCAAATGACCAGAGCTCAGCATACATGAAGTAATGCAATGCCCAAAGACCAAGTCGAAGTCGAATTGTTGTCAACAGTTCTAAGTATCCAACAACAATATGAATGCTATGTTCAATCATGATACAGACCAGAAACACAAGTACAGGGAACAACCAGGTGAAGATGCAAGAACAAAGAGTGTACACAGCTCATGTATGCATCAGTAACCAACACATGAAGATCAACAACAAACCCAAATGCACATGTCAACATCAAGTCTCAAGTGATACAAATATCAAGAATCAGTGCAACAGAAAGTGGTGTAAATACAACTCGAAGTAATGCTCAGGTTCAATCTCTAAATACACAGCAGTTCATACAAAGAAGCCATGGTCAATGCAAAGCAAAAGTGAAGATACAGTGAAATTCTACAAGTCAAGGCCAAGCATGATGCAGTGGTGATGCAATACATACAACAAAAGAAGCAGTGCCAAGAATACATGTACTCAAGGCAAAATGCACAAGTGAAAACCAAAATGACACAGCAGTTTGTTTTTTAACAAGAAAAACAGTGACATACTGCAACAACCAAAGCCTTGACTACAAGAACATCACAAGTAAATCGATACAGTACTGACTCAAATGAGCAACTACAAAGTGAACAACAACCAAGTATACAACTACAGTAGCAAGCTACAATGGATGCAGCAATACCAAGTTCACACAACATCAAAGTGAAACAAATGTAGAACTGACAAATGTATCAACTTAACTACAGCCAGTGCCGACATGAACAGAAGTTCTGAATCAACAATGCAGACACAAGTCAGTTGCAACATGAAACAAGACATGAAGACAGTTCGAAGAAGATTACAATATCAAGTACATGAAGACCAACGTCACAGTAAACATGCAGGTGAACAGAAGGTAGTCAGCATGTACTGTTGTATAAAATGCAAAGTTCAGATCTACAGAATGGGGATGAACTCGACCGAGTACAGTATGCAGCAGAGATGATCGAAGTAAAATACAAGCCGAAGTCAGAGTTCAATGAATATAAAATTCGTATCATTATTTTTTGAAATGGTCAGAGATGTCAAAAAGAGGAAAGTTTCTGTTTTTTATACAAGAAGAAAATCGAACGCAACACAATCAAAGCCGTGCGTATCAAGGTATAATTAAAATCAGGAAAGCATAATTTAGGAAAGTATCGAATCGATACAAGCAAAATTAAGTGTCCAGAATTCATATAAATACAATCCCAAAATCATCATCGGCTGAGAGGAGAAAATCGAATCAAATCAAAACACAATCCCAATTCATCATCAATCGAGTTCAATCGAGTCCAATCAAGTGCAATCAAGTTAAAGCAAGCAATTGAACCAGTAACGAAAGTAATACATACCGCAATTTAGTGAACTCGATCAAGAGAAGCAGCTGCAAACAATTTGCAATCTCGAAGAATCAATTATCAGAGAACAAGCGACGCAAGTCTTCGGTCATCAGAGAACAAACATGAGAAAGATCATCAGAGAACGAACATGAGAAAAATCATCAGAACGAAGCCCTAATTCGAGAAAGAAGCCGAAGCCCTAATTCGGCAATAAGAGGCCGACATTTTTCACAAGCAAAAGAAAAGGGGACGGTGAAAATCAAGTGGGCCGGCCTTTATTATTTATAAAAGGGCTTAAGTTTTTATTTAGGGTTCAATTAAAAAAGGGGATTTTTTAGTTATTTTATTTTGAGCAAAAATCACGCATTCAAGTTGTAGTTTAATTTTTGCTCCGGTGTTACTTTTGAAGTTGTTTTTTCTTTTCGAGTCGAAGAATCTGTAAATCACCACCTAGGGATTAGGTAGTGTCAGATTGTCTATTTAGAATTAGTTCAGTGAGTAGGGAGTGCGAGTTTGCAAAGCTCTATAGGCGGGAGCAGTGTTTGCGAGTGAGCGAAACTCTATAGGTGGGAGCAGGGTGTGCGAGTCTAGTAGAGTGTTTGTGAGCGGGAGCAAAAGGGTCTGCGAGTCTAGTAGAGTGTTTGTAAGCGTGATACTGTTTAATTCTAATAGAAATCTGTGAATGCAGCAGTAGGCAGGGGTTGCCGAAGCTGGGTAAATTTTGTGTGTGATTTACTTTTCAGCATATTTATTTCTGCTATTATATTTCTGTGTTTAATTCGAGAAAATTTGCTATAACCCTATTCACCCCCCCTCCCCTCTAGGGTTAATCTAGATCCTACAAGAAATTCATCTTTTTACACTTGTAAATCGTCACACTGAAACTAATAATGTCGATTAAAAATCCCGTACCTTGAGGGAGACCATCAGTACCGTTTGCGGCATCGTCTATGACTCCGACTTTGTCGACGGATCTGGAAGTCAATGACTGGAGGACTTCGCCGTTGTTCAGTGAGCTTAAATAAACGTGGACGATTTTGGTAGTAAACGACGGTCTTCGTCAAGCCTCCTTTACCCTGACCCTGCAAGTAACTTCACCAAGCAGCAGATTTGAACCTCAGCACAGAAAAGTGGGAACGAAAGGATAGCTGAGTCCCTACCTCGCCGAATCTAAAAATCGCAGAGAACTGGGAGATAAAACACGGCTTGATTGGTCATCGATTTACATTTCAAACCGTTAAATTGGGAACCAAATCAAGATGGGGAAGAAGGGTAAGGTTGCAGAAAACTTGCAAAGGAAAAGGAAGATGGGTAAGGTTGCAGAAAATACAGTTGAGCTGGAGGAGGGTTCGGGGAAGTCGATTGACATGTAGGCGGAGAGAACAACGGGAAAAGAAAGTGGAGAGCGAAAATAAGAGCAGATCAATGTACTTTATGTAGGAAACGGAAGAAGGTGAAGGCTGCGGGAAGCGGGTGAGGTGGAGGGTGGTTTAGGAAAGGCGGTTGACATTTTAGGGGAGAAAAAAAAAGAGGGAGGAGAAAGTGGGTAGAGGAGAAAGTGGAGCGAAACGGGTGGAATTTTAGTGCGATTAGAATATGCATAGAAGAAATGACAGGCATACCCCTTTCCTGTATGTGTACGTAGCTGTAGGTAGATGGATTGGTTGGGAGCTTCAAAAAAGACCACACCAAAAGTATTTGAGTACATTTGTCCAAAGTAAACTTTGGAGCCAATTTTTCATTATTTCCCACCTAAATTTCATATTGCCATCAACATGTAGTTGCATCGGTTGACTTTAAAACCGATGCGACTAAAACTATTTGCATCGGTTGTTAGTGAGAACTGATGCAAATTTGATTTTTTATTACCTATTGCTTTCCACATACCAATTGCATCGGTTATTAAGATAAAACTGATGCAAATAGTTCTATTTGCATCAGTTTTTACTTCAACCGATGCAAATGAGGTGAAGCAATATGCACTTTTTGTACTAGTGCTTTATGCAATACTATAGGGCTATACCGGTAATTGCATTGTCTTATAGATAATTATAAAGTTTATTTTGGAGATTTGGAATGTATAAATTCTACTATTTTAATTTTTGTATAATTTGTGAACCGGTTTCACTATGATATTCTTATTTATTGTTCATTTGATTATATCACTGTCTCGCATATTTTACATCTATGTAGTTATATTATATTTTTCCTATGCATTATGAATGTTATATAGGTTCTACGCTTGGATTTCTATTGCTTTACACCCTTGACTACCATCCTACATCAAACGGGTACCTTCATAGTGCATTATACATATATATTGGGTACCGAAGGTGTAGGGCAGCGGCCATAGATAGAGTCCTATAGCGGGCTCCTCTACATGTTTTGAAGACATCTTTAGAAGTCCTCTTAATAGAATAGATTACCAGCATTTGGAGATGAGCCTCCAAACCATATTAATGAAAGGCTTAGAAAACCCAAGTCTCAAAGCGCCCTAATGGTAAAGAGCAAGGAATTTAATCATAAGCCTTAGCCATATCTACTTTTTTCAACCTAATTCTTTCGAATTGTATTAATGAGAAACATTCTAATAATGAGAAGTAACTCTTAGTTAGTTTCTTCTCTTTTTTCTTTGACCAAGTTGATAGATGCATTAAAAAAAGCTCTTCATTCACCTTTTGATTGCAATATATAGATGATGATAAGGTGCTTTCGCTTCAACTTATACCATTTCCTTAGATTAATTGACTATGAAAAATGATGTGATACTTATCGTAGTCTTGTGCATTGTTTGATAAAGCCACAAAGCTAGTGCTAACTCATCAACCCCATTCTCATTGTTTACTACCTTGACCTATCAATTGGCTTGCAAATGCATCGCCATTAAGAAGCTTTTGATCATCTCATTATGGGAATAGAATGTGAAGTAAGAACCCCTAATATGCATCCCACTATATATTGTTATCTTCTAGGAAAGCATATAACTATATAAGGTATTCTTTACTTTGATGTTAATCACTTCCGCCGAAGTGATCATTGCCATTGGTCAAACTGACTATTTGTATCAAATCATTAGATGTACTCTTAGTGTCTTGGAAATCTCTGCCATCCATCTCGTATTATCGCATAATCCAATGAATCTTTTTGATGGTTAGTATTGTAGTATGTTTCATGCAAGGTTTTAACCTCAGAGTTTTTCATAATGCTCTTGATGTACATTGTTCAAAGTATCATTAGCTTCTCATGATACACACACCTAAATAAGGGGATCAAGTATCCTCTTCGATACAAGGTTCCATCTTTCGTAACATATCATGGAACATTCCCTAGCAATCCATATATCCACATTGTACTTTAATAAGTTGCCATTGGTCATGTACTCAAAAAAGGATTCAAATATGGAACTTTTTCCTCAACTATCATAATACAATCTATCTTATTGCTAATTAGGATGGAAAGAGTTTTGCCTTGAGCGACCCTAATTAATTATGTATTATCGAAACTTATTAACATTTCTAAAGAGTCTGTACTGATATTCTTGCAATGGGGAATGTGTTGAAATGCATAGTATTCGAACTCATTGAGAAATTCCGTCTCCTTATTCAAGTGACCGATAAGGTTGACACCTTTCGCCTTAAGCACCTTCTAACCTAGTAGACAATCAATTGAATATCACAGAAGATCCATAGAATTTTGATCTTCAGTTTATATGGAATCGAGAGTCCAAAAAACAATGCTTTATACTGTAACAGCCGCAAATCCGTACCCCTTGAGTCAACACTATTCTACAACAATCAACTCAAGTTATACAGAAATACGAACCATTTGGGTTAAAGAAGAAGAGGTCGAAGAAGAAAAATAGAAAACAATATCAGAATCTAACCATCGCAGCGGAATAAAATATAATAGATAATAAATAATCTTTACTCAATCACATATATCTCTGTTTATATATTACATCAATCAGAGTACATCAATCACGGCTCAACATCAATATCATACAAAGGATACACAACAACTCAAGATACACAACAACTCAAACAGCGATATATATATATATATATATATATATATGTATATATATATATATATATAAACAAGTACGAGAATACGTATCGTCATCCAGCTCATCTCCTGAGCTCCACAGCATCATATCCTGTATTCTATAATACTCGGTCTGACCCGAGCATTACAGTTAAATAACACCCGAGTCAGTCTGGAATACCAGCGTGAGAAAATCACACCCAATTGATTATTAAAGTTTCGAAAATCCTTTGAAAACAAAAGCATCTCATAAGACCACGACACAAATAAACATGTCGGGTTTTTACCTTACGATAGCTAAAACATTTTTTATAGAAATCATCTGATATTATAATAGGGTCTATATACAAATAGTTATAAAATAGCCGAAATTGTTACATGATTAAATTCCAGCTACTAGCCACAGAGTGGGTAATACAAACAAAACTCGTACAAGGCTCGTAGGGAGTATGGTTTTCCAACTAATGACTAGGCACTGGGGTACCACCTATCACAGTAAGGGGCCTAGATCACCATACCGAGGAGTACGCCCGCTCCCCTGCAACACAAGGCCGGGACTACCCCTTACTGGATAATCCCGAGTGAGATCATCCCGTGGTTGGGATCAGCAACCGCCCATTAAGCCGAAATAAAAAGGGACATCTAGACTGGAATGACCTCACCCTGCTTGGGTGCTACCCACCTAGCCTTGCTACGTAACCCTTGATTTTCAGTCATTTCCATTTGATGAGGCTTGAGGCTAAGCGTTACCTTTTTAGAATATATCCCTTGGAATGCCCATCGTCCACCTGACGATGTTTCGCAAGCATTCATCCATACAAGTCCGTCCCGGGTTCGAACGGAACCGAAGGCACTATTCCTACTACATCCATTTTGGAAATATCCTCAGGATTAGTAGCGATTAGCCCTTGCACTTCACTGCTCCAACTTCGAATCCAAAATCGTTTTCACGAAACGTACAAACCGGATCGAAGTGGTTTTCGAGAAATAAATCTCGATCTCGGTCTCTTCGAAACGATCAACGCATTTGGCCAATATTGATAGTCGGTGATCTAACTATCAATTAATATTCACAAACAACCATCAAACAATAAATAATTTCTCTCAAATTATTTATTAATCTCAAAAATATCTTCACAAGATATATTTCTATTTTCAATCCTTTGAAAACAGTTTCAAAACCATCTTTCCTTTCAGAATAAACTTTCCCAATTATTTTCTATCTCTTCTGAAATCACCAAGCACAAAAATAGATTTTTAAAATAATTTAAAACACTTTACTTGGAAGATATACTTTAAAACATTTATTCTAAAACTACTTCAATGATTTGTTAAAAATACATACTATATGAATATTTGAAAATAAGGTTACTAAATAAAATATAAAACTAGATTTTCACTTTTAAAAATAAAATACTATCACTCTTTAAATAATTATTGCTATAATAGATTAAAAGGAAATACTTACTTTAGAATTTAAATATTTAGAAATAGTAAATTTTTCAAAACATACTTCTTAAAACAACTTTAAACTTTTAATTTATACTTAAAAATTTACTTTGAAAACGTACTTGGTTATTCAGAGAGAGATTTCCAATCTCAATCACTTAAATCAATTCTCCAAATTGATTCCCAATTTATTCCATTTGAAATAAATTTCTTTATTTATCAGTTCATTTCGAAATTCATTAATTATGGACTTTATTGTTATTTTCAGTTTGATTTTTAAGTCCTTTAGCTGAAATATACAAATTTTAGGTTATTCCCAATCTCTTCTTTATTCTTCTTAAATAATTTAAATCCTAAATTTAAAATAAATGTTTTGTTCTATTAAATAATATCATTGAAGTTTCAAACTTCATTAACTTTCTATTTATTCAAAAATTCCTTTCCATATACAGAATTTTATTAATTAGCATTAAACACTGCTATTATTCTTATCCAATTTATTCTTAATTTATTTAAAATTTCTATAATTATTTCACTTACAAATTCTCTTCATTTATTTCCAAATTCCAATTCTATATATCTTGATAACTTAGTGCACCGGAAAATATTCAGGTAAACCATATCATCCAATATTCCAATTATCAACAATATTCATCACAGAATATAAAATAATCACAACAGGGGTATTAAATAATTTAAATAAATGTTGAGATATCTAGTTGGATCCCTCCAACCTGTTTTCCCTGCATCCACAGACGTTAGCACCATATAAAATATCAATTCCACATTATACCACACTACAACACAGAAATCAAACCAACCATCCAAACAATTATTTAAATTTAGTCATTTAAATTTTAAGTTTAACTGAGTGAGATTAACTCACCTTTGTCCAAAGATTTGTAATCCGATCCACACCGGCTTGATTTCTTTCAGAATTGAACCTTGTATAACATTAGACGATTTCATTAATATTCGAACCAATCGAATAATTAAATTCTCCTTTGATAAATTTAATTTACTAGTGATTTTAATTCAATAGTTCTCATTTTAAACAAAAGATTTAGTATAAAAAAAATTAATTTTAAACCAATAACTTAAATTTTAAACAAACAATTTAACTTAAACTAATAGGTTCATTTGAACTAATTACCTTTTTCCAATTATTTTTAGTAACTAAAGTAGTTGAACAAGTAAATCATTGTAATCCATACTTTTAAATTAAATAGTAGGTTTATAGTCTATATTTAAATTTAAAGATCTAATATTTGTAAAAATAAAATAAACTAGTTTATAGTTCTTATATATCCCGCCTCAAAATCTCATATGTATATACTTCCCGATAACAACCTTTATAACTATATTTTATATACAGTCTTCAATCTGCATATATATATATATATATATATAAACAAATAATACTTTAGACTATAAATTGGAATGCCGAGATAAAGACAGATCCAAGACTCTCACCAAACAAGCTGTCGATATCCACGATTGCCAGCTTCACCCGAGTGCACTCCTACCACGAAGTCGACACCTCGACTACGCCCAGCTGCTGCGAATCATGAGCTTCCCTTAAATCAAAGTCGCCTCTATCAGAAACGAGTACGAAACTCTACCTGCGACGAAAATCCGAAGCTATCGGAGCATTCATAACTGGAACTGGCAAATTAGGAGCAGAACAGCTTGCTGTCGGGCAATATTATCACAATAATGTCCATCGTTCAACTCACACTTCTCTACATTTTCCGATCACTGATATAGGAACCGCATCCATTAAAGACGACGAAATTTTCAGCATCGAGAATCAACATAGGGTTAGCCGCTTGAAAGACTACAGTGATAACTAACAGAGGCGGAGGCGACTCTGGAAAATGTTGATAGGGGCGATTGTTGGAGACGACAGTGCCTCAGAAAGAGATAATTTCCGACCAGATCTTGATTGCGATGGTGTAGCAAATGAAGAAGCAAAGCAGGCTTTATGCCTACGGTTCATGGCCATCAGATAAGTGATGAGAGATGAGAGATGAAAGATGGAAGACGAGTCTAAGGAAAAGGGGAAGATCTGTAGATCGTCATTCAAAGGAAGCCATTATTGATTTGGATTTATAATTTTTTATATGTGTTCGAACGGCAATTTCTGAGTAGAGGGGAAAGAAAAAGGAATAAAAAGGGGGTACGAAGGAGACAAAGACGATGGCGGGTTGTACGAATGGTCGGTTTAAAGAAAGTAAGTATGTTTTATTTAAATTAAATTTTGTCTCAGTATAAATTCCAATGCGTTCAAATACCGTACGCTCTCACATTAATTCCAATAAATACGAAATTTGGAATCCGGTTATAATTCAATATTACGAACCCAATGGAGCTGGTTTCATCGAATTCCGAGACTGTGCCTCGGAAGGCTATTTTTAAATTCAATTTAAACAGTATAAATTTTAAAACTGAACAAATCACTGTTAAATTAAATTTCACCACTCCTATTATTCTCAGAATTATCAATATAATTTTTTTTTAAGCCTTCAAATTATTTTTAAACAGGCTTCAAAATTCCAGATTCAACATTTTACCCAACTTCAAACTTATTTAATTCAATAATTCAATTATCAAATCATTGGTGATATTTGAATTCAAGTTAAAAACTAACCTTTAAATATTCAAAATCAATTGAATATTCCAATTTCAATTGCTTAAAAATTTCGGTTCGTCACATATACTCTACTTAGTTATTCATTGCATTCAAATATAGATTTAAGTGTATAGCATATCATTTGATCCTCTAGAATTATCAAGATGATGCATATTTAGAATTGTGAATGCTAGATGTTCCCCAAACATATAACTGTCGGGTCGACAACCTCAACTTCTTTTAATTCATCCTATTTCTCATGTTGTAAACTCAATGTAAAAATACCTAAGTTTTCCCTTTAATTGTGGTTTTTGGATGATACATCACTTAATATTGATATAGCTAGATACTCCATTTTTGTAATCTCCCTATGGTTGATGGGTGATGCAATACCTTTACTAAGAGTTGATCAATTAACATCTATGTTATCCTTCTTTTGAAACAAGATATATCTAGATGACTTAGAAGCATTGAATTGTCATGTATCAAACCAAAAATCTAGAATGCAAGTCTGAAAACTAGAATCAAGCGAAATCCAAAGAATAATGTATGATCTTCCTTTCCACTTGAAAACACTTAGCCATTCCATATGAGTCAAATGGTGAAGAGCAAAGTTGGAACATATAATTTCAAGTCTCAAGTCGGTATTAAGTTGAGCCCCTCAATTCGATATCGAGTCACGCAATTGAGTCATCTCAACTTATTCATGGGGTAAAAATCCAAAATCAAAGAAAAGCATAAAGTCAAAGAGGATCATAAGTCGGTACTCACTATTGGGTTATCTCTGTACTAAGTAAACTTTCCAAGTGCTGACATGGCAATGATTTTTTTTGAAGCCTCCTACCAAACATGGAGAACGTAGGAAGAAGGTTTCAAAGCTTATTTCATCGATCTTTGTCTATAAATAGGGAAAGAGAGGCACTAAAATAGGATCTTTTCTTTACTTTCTGAATCAATAGGTTTTACCTAGACACTTTATTGGATCATTACTCGACTTGTAAGAAATTGAGTTGTAAAATCAATATTCTAAAGAAAGTCAGAATTCATCAACAAAGTTGAAGTGGTCATACGTCAGAAATCAATATGTTGCTACTAAAATTCCAAGTACAATAGAATTGGCGATTAAGGGTGATTTGGATAGAATGATGATGGAAATGAATAGAAAGATGTTAAAGGGCCTGAATGCTACACTGTTGCAAATGAAGGAACACATTGATTTGATGACTTAGCTATCCCGAAGACAAAGAGATATAAAGAGCTATCATCTTCTAATTTAGAAGAAGGGAGTTCTTCTTCATTTGAAGGAAACCAAAGAGATGGAAAATAAAAGATGAAAAAAGGGGAAAGACTGACTTTAAAAATGAGAAACTAAAAAACACATGATGGGAAATCTCAATTCAATATTGAGTATACTCCATAAGTCGGTATCGACTTGAGTCCCCATTCATAATTGAGGATTTGGATGCAGATTTGCAGGATGAAGCTGATGTTGATGCTGGTAGCCAAAGTGGCGATGTTCAAACAATTGGCACTGAGCTATCACAGAGTGAACATACCAACTGAAAGACAGGATAAAGGTTCTCCTAGAGATAGGGGAACCTAGATATCATGGAACTAACCAAGAGCGTTTGCAGAGCCAATCACTCAGGGCATGCAATGAGGATCATCATTTGGTTGATTCAATGGATCCAGAGTATCTTTCTAACACGGTAAGAGAATTGGTGAATGGTAACCAACGTAGATGCAACAATGATTGGGATTCTTTTCCTAGTGGGAAATCATTCACTGAAAACATTTCATAGGAGGATTATCCCAAAAGATATGTGATCCTACAATACCATCATACAAAGGCACGACTGATCCAAGACAAATATTTTAAAGTATGAACAGCACTTAGATGGTGCCAAAGCAACTTACGCTCTAAGATGTAGATGTTTCACTATATTTGTTAAGGGAGTGGCTACAATGTGGTTTGCTCGGCTTACAGAAAATACATATCCTTATTTGATTATCTGGTTAGGAAGTTTGCAAAACTATTTCGTCACACTACCCAACCAAAGTATGTGATGTCCTTATCATGCACTTTTAGAGTCCTAGGGAGTCTCTAAAGAACATTCTGAATAAACTCAACATCGCTGTGACTGAAATGGGCAATGCCAAGAAAGATATTATGCTGATGACATTGATTACAGGAATTAATCTAGATATCGATTTTGGTAAATGGTTGAAGATGAAACTACCACCAACTATAGAAGATTTTTATTGGAAAGTTACCTAATGTTAGGCTTGAAAGAGGCAAATATGGCTATTGGAAAGGCTGGAGAAAGCTCGTCTACATAAGCTATGCAAACCAACATGGTTATGAAGTAAACTGAAGAAAGCATAGGTGACGCTGCAATTAATGTTAGAAACAACAATAATAATCATAAAAGAGGAAATCAAGGCGTTGGAGGTAGAAGGACAAATTTAAAAGAAAAAATGCCTTAGATATTTTAAGTCTAGCAATTATATGCCTGAGGATTATACTCCTCCAAATGAGATTACTGAGAACATTTTGCCTACGATTAAAGGTATGGAGAATTACTAGAAGCTGTCTTGGAGAGAATCAACTGAGCGAGAGAAGTTCTCAGGGAAGCATTGTCGCTTCCATGAGATCCATAAGCATAACACCAACGAGTGATGACATTTGAGAGATATGATCAAAGATTTTATCATGAAAAATAAACTATTTACGGAAGATCTGCAGATGGCTGGAAGATGAACAATATACCTAGAGGCATATGTCACAATGGAGGCTGGCCGGGCCTAGTGAAGTGGAACCTAGATAGCTTGAAAAAATAATAGTGATTAATACCATTACTGGTGGACCTCATTCGGTCGAGAAAAGCTGGAATGAGATGGAGAGATGTTAAAGTTCAGTAAAATATGTTGTTATTGAGAGTTACTTTGATGTAGAAGATGGAGCTCTGCAAAAATAAACGAGGTTGATGAATGATGATATTGTGTTCAGGAATCATGCTATGGGTAAAGCGGAGGCACCAATGCTTGACCCTTTAGTTATTAATGTCATTATTGGATTGGCCTTTGTAAAACGATTTCTCATTGATTTTGGGAGCTCGGTAAATATTTTATTTAAGAAAACTTATGATCATATAAGGGTGGATGGGCATGATCAAAGCTATGTAAATATCTAATCCAAGGATAACCAAAGAGGCTATAGAACCCGTTGGATGTTTTGACCTATCAATGGAGCTTAGTGAAAGTTGCTATAAGAGAGTATGGGTTCTGATCTTTGTTGTGATAGATAAGTACCGTGCTTACAATGCCTTTTTGGCTAAACATCCCTTGCCAGTTTTAGAGTGCCCTAACACCATGGTGCTTGATGATGAAGTTCTTAACCGAGAATAGAGTAATTTCCATTTAAGGAGATCAGAGTATTGGACGTGAATGCTATGTAGCAGAGCTGAGAGAGCCGAAGCGATGTGAAAAGGAAAAAGGTGCAGGGAGGACTCTCAACATCAAATTAATTGATGCATAACAACTACCTCCTAAGCCATAACTCGAATGTAACATCAAAAATTTAAAAATAAATGGATCCGAGGTAAGAGCCAGCTGATGCGAGGACAGTACCAGCCGAGCTGATTTAACATCTTGATCGATGAGGATTACCTCACTCAGGTCCTAAGATTGGATCTTAGCGTAGCGTGAAGATGAAGAAGGAGTTGGTAGGGTTTCTCCAAGCAAATTTGGATGTGTTTACTTAGAGACATTTTTATTTATGCGGAATATCACTAGAGATAGCACGCTATACATTGAACGTAGACCCGTGATGCTCTCATATGAAGTGGAAAAGGCACAGCCTGGGCCTGGAGCGATCCACTGCATTGAAAGAAGAAGCGGATAGGTAAAGGCTAACAACTTTATCTATGATGCTATATATCCCGAATGGATATCGAATCCAGTTGGTCAAGAAGCCTAATGAAAACTGACAAACATGCATCGACTATTTAGGTTGAATAAAGCATGCCCAAAAGACAGCTTTCTGCTATCGAAGATTGACTAACAAGGATTCAACCATCAGATATGAACTATTATCCTTTATGGATGCTTATTCTAGTTACAATCAGATACCAATGCATGTTCCAGAACAGACGCATACCATTTTCATCACTAATGTGGGTTTATATTGTTATCATGTGATGTCGTTCCATCTGAAGAATGTAGGAGTTACTTACTAGAGATTGGTAAATTTAATGTTCAAGGATCAGATCAGACGTACAGTGGAGGTCTATGTAGACAATATGCTAGTGAAGTCACATCAATTAGTAAACTATATAAGAGACATCTCAGAGATGTTTGATGTGCTTTAAAAATATATGATGAAGCTCAATCCTTTGAGATGTTCTTTTGGAGTCGCAATAGGAAAATTTCCGGGTTTAATTGTAAATTCAAAGGGCATAAAAGCTAATCCTAAGTAGATCAAAGCATTGAGAGATGTTGAATCCCTGAAGATAAGGAGGGAAATGTAGAGTTTAAACGAAAAGGTTGTTGCACTGAGTCTATTCATCTCATCTCAATAGTGAAGGATAAGTGTACACTATTTTCTGATGCCCCAAAGTAATAGAAAGGAAAGTTTTTCTGGACAGAGAGTGTGAGAAAGCTTTCCAAGCCTTACTCGATCATATGGAGAGGCCCAGCCTTATCTAAACCTTGGGAAGGAAAGGACTTGTTCGCGTACTTGGCAATGTCAGTTCACACACTAAGTGCAACCCTGGTGCATAAGGAATCTTGAATTCAAAGGCACATATATTACATCTATAAGCCGTTCACTGGACTAGAGAAGAATTGTCCAAAGTTAGATAAGCTAGCTTACTACTTATTGATCGCTTCGAGGAAGTACGCCTTACTTCCTGGCTCATCTGGTAAAATTATTGAGTGATCAACCTTTAAGATAAGTGTTGCACCAACTCGAGACTTTAGGAAGGATACTAAAGTGAAACATGAGTTAAGGGAGTACCATATAACCTACCATCCTAAGAAGGTGATACAAGGCTGAATTTATTACCGTATTTACCACCCGAGATGGAGAAGTAGAGGAAGACGTGGTCCGATTTGCTATGGAAACTATACATAGATGAAGCATATAATGAATGCAGCTCTAGTGTAAGAGTGTTCTTAGTAATCTCAAAGGAATGGATAATCTGTTATGCTTTGATGCTTGAATTTCCCACAATGAACAATGAAGCTGAATATGAAGTATTGATCAAGGGGATTAAGAAAGTGAAAGAAGTAGGAGTTAAAGCATTGCATATATACAATGACTCTAACTTGGTGGTATGTCCAGTAAAGAAAAATATTTCTTGCTAAGGAAGCAAGACATTCCTCTTACTTTATAAAGGTTCCAGAACTGCTGAATGATATCACAATAATATACATCCCCTGGGAGGACAACATGGAAGCTGATTCATTGGCCATGTTGACTAGCTCTGGGATGCACAACTTATGAGACAAGTTCCAATAGAGGTTTTTTCGGCTCTGATCATTGACCAGATGGATGTGGATTTGATTTTAGAGGGTGAAGTGGAAAATGAGTCGTGGATGGTTCCGATCATGGAATATTTATTGAAAGGAACTCTCCTAAATATAAGAAATGAGTGAAGGAAACTCCTATGAAAATTATCACAATTTATAAGCCAAGAAGGAATATTATATAGGAGTGGATTCTCCGCTCCCTATCTATGATGTTTCACGAAGGAAGAAGCAAAGGAGATTATGGTTGATGTACATGAAAGGAGTTGTGGTGATTACACCGGAGGACAGAATTTGGCAAGAAAGATTCTTCGCTATGGATACTTTAACCGTCGATCAATCAAGATGCGGTTGATTACACCAGGTGTGATAGGTCCCAAAGATTTGAGAAGATTCCTAATGCCCCCACATAGCTTACAAAAATGGTCAGTCCATGGAAATTTGTTGTTTGGGAATATGATATAATCGGTGTGCTACTGATTTCCAAAGTAGGAGAGAAGTATGCCATTATTGTAGTTGATTATTTCATAATATGGACCTAAGTGAAACTGCTGGCCACGACCACTATGAAAAATAGGATCAAACTTGCGGTGAATAACATTATATATCGACTTGGAGTTGCTTACAAGATTATCGCTGGTAACGAAACTCAATTCGAGAGCGCTGAATTCAAATATTTCTGCAATAAATATCGAATTAAAAAAATCTTTCTAGCTGTAGCACACCTACAAGTGAATGAACAGATGGAGGTAGTGAACAAGACTATCAAATCCATCTTGAAGAAACGATTGACGAAGGCCAAAGGAAACTGGGCCAATGAATTACCCCTAGCACCATGGACTTACCAAACGGCTCATAAGTCCCCGTCAGCAATACTTTGCTCGCTTTGGCCTATGGATCAGAGGTCATGATTCCAATTGAATTGGAAGTTTTTGTCATCAAAGAACACATTACGATCCCAAGATGAAGTGGGAAATCTTACTTGAGTCCCTTGACATGATCGATGAGAAGCGAGAATAAGCTGCTTTGAGGCTAGCTGCTCACTAGAAAAGAGTGGCATGATAATTCAATGCCAAGGTTGGGAACGACACCTTCAAGATTGGCGATCTCATTTTGAAACGAGTCTTTACTGGTCCGGAGGAACTTGGCCCGAATTGGGATGGTCCTTTTGCAATCAAGCATATGCTTGGGATGTCACTTTTCAGCTAGCGACCGTTGATGGAATTTTGATTTTGAGAGCATATAATAGCGAGTTCTAATGGCGCTATTTCATTTACATGTATCTTCGTAAATATCTAGCTAAACTCAGATGTCATAAGGCAGAGTCTGCTATTCTTCTATCCAAAATAGAATTGTATTCGGGAATAGATGGAATTATACTCTCAATAGCCGAAATTTATGTTGTGCGAACAATAGCAAAATAGAATATTCTATGTTTTGAAAATGCAGATATCTAGCTACATGGAGATAGGTATTGACAGCCTCCTTCAATTTATGATCAGATCACGGGAGTATAATCATGCTAGGGTCGATCGTAATAATTTGCTATGTACCTCTGACCTTGACCAGTGCCTAGTGATGGTTAGGGTCTAAGACTGAAGCCTAGAGATAGGTGAGGTCTAATGACGATGCCCACTGATATGCAATTGAAATATTAAGTAGCAAAGATAGGATCCAACATGAAATTGAACGTCATTATGTAATTATGATGAAAGCCTATGAGCAATGGTCGAAGATAGATGAGATTGATCACATACCCAGAGATAGACGTCCAAGGTCTCACTTCCCGAAGATAGGAAGCGATGTGATGCTATAACCTTAATTTAATTTTGGTCAAATGGAACTTGATCAGAAGCAAGCAAAATAGGCTATGGAGTTGATCAAGCAATCATAATTCTATTAGCCAAGAGGAATTACTAAGGCAGCGATAAACATAATGAAATAATGAAGTAGACTAAGCAATGGCAATAAGTTATTCATACATAAAACGACTTATATACAGGTGCAGAACTAAAGAGTTAAAATAAGTAACAACATAAAAACAACATCTAAGCATTCCTCCTCCTCCTCTTCTTCCTCTTTCCCTTATTTCCCTTACGGGAGGATGAAGTTGGTCTCTTCCCAGATTTAATCTCCTCTTTCTAGCTAGACAGATAACCTTTGGGGTCCTTTTCCCAATCATAATCATCTCCTAGGAACTTCGGAGCCTCAACATGAATGTTCTCCATTGCAGGAGTAGATATTGGAATGACAAGTAGCGAAATAGGAAAAGAAACCGAAAGAAAGGGAGAATATCATCAATCTTTCCCTTTTTAATTTCCTTGACTTTCTTGACTTGTAAGGTCTTCTCCTTTCGCATTGATGGCCCAGGTTTATGCTCGATGGCTCCTATAATTGCTATGTCTTCGTCACCCTACATCACATTGGGATCATCCATAGCCTCTTCTTCTAACACATGAATCTCTTCAACATCGGGACCCTCATTAGACCCAACTGAGGAACTAGAGCCAGGGCAGACATGATGACTAATTCTATAACATCCCCGACTTGGAGGCACAAAACTAACGGCTACGGATGCTGCAGTCATCCATAGTTATTAATCCTCGATGACCAAATATGGTAATGTTAGATACATTGATATAACATAAACACATGGATATGAATTTTTTTTAAATCAAAAAACGACTTTCTCATTCCAGTTCAAAGCATTTCAAATTCATTACATAATGCTAATACGAGATCCACGTTTAGAGAAAATATAATTATTACGACATACGCCAAGAGCAATATATGAAGATGCCCCCTTGGACAATCTGAGTATATAACTAGGCAATTAAGCATCTTTGCCTTTACAACAAAACAAAGTGGAATCAAAATAGAAAAGAAGTCTAAATAGCTATTATGCCTTCTGCATATCTCCGGAAGCTTATTCACCTAAAGAGGTACCTGAAAACATTAACTCTCAGTGTGTTAAAAATCAATTGAGCACTCGAGAATTTAAGCGGAAAACATAATCTTTGAGTCAGACATAAAGCCTGTTGTGAATGATAATCTACCATCTCAAACCATTTAGATATCTAATGAGACCACGCCGTTTAGCAGAACGGGTTTTTTCCTCACTAGTGTTCTAAAATTTTATAAAACCATACACTATTCTCCTGGATCCACAATGGTTAAAACTTAACTGTTCAAAATATTATGATGATAAGCAAAACAAGTAAATCAATTCAGGATTACCCATCCCCGTTCATTTTAACTATCTATCTCAGTTATAGTTTGTAGGGTTACTATTAACCTATTAGTTTTCGTGTGCGGACTAATAACTGTTTAAGTTTATGGACCCCCTGTCCAGTTTCATAGTTTTCATGTGCTTACTATTAACCTATTTAAATTTATGTACTCACCATCCTACTTTATGGTTTACATGGGATCACTAAGAACATATTGGCCCCTGCAACAACATCATTATTTCATGGGTTCTCCCTAAAACTATTGGTAACTCCAATAACTTCCCCTTATCCTAGTTTTCATGAGTTGAGTAGGTTCCTATTGACATCTGTCAATAACTTAATCCAGATATAGTTTTCATGGGTTCAGTACAGATATATTGGCCACTTCTAATTACTCATTCTAATCGTAGTTTTTATGGGTTTACAATGAACCTATTGGCCCCTGCCAATAACTTCTCCTAAACATAGTTTTTATGAGTTTACTATGAACCTGTTTATCTGACAACTTCAATATTCAGGCATCCTACATTCTGGTCTATCTGACCTCTTAGATGCAATTCAACACATTAGGGAGCCAATTCAATTTATATTCACTACAAGGTCAACCTAGTTGGTTGTTCTGCCCTTTTCTCCCTAAAATACAGTTATGGGTCCATTACAATGTGAATTTACGTATAAGAAGATGTAAACATACTAACATAATAACACCAACACCTGTGGTTTAATGTCCTTGAAATCATTTTATATAAAACTTCGTTAATCCCTTTAACCTATTAATCAAGGAAAACTTCTTCAAAAATTCCATACTTAAATCTTTTCAAAACTCGTTTATTATGCCATAATTTTTCTTTAAAATGAGATTTATTTATTAGTTTTGAAAATTAAGGCTTTCGAAACCTTAAATCTTTACTTTCGAAACCATTGGAAAACTTCCTTTCGAAAGCATTCAAATCTTCTTTTCAAAACTCTAGGCACCTGCCTTTCGAAACACTTTAAAATCTTTCTTTCGAAACCTGTCGAATGTATTAAAGTGAAACCATTATAGAAGCATAGCTTTGAAACCATATGAAAGTACCCCTTTGGAAACCATTAGGTTTAATTTAAAATATCTTTTGGGTCAAAGTGAACATAATCAAAAGTATCCCTTTAGAAACCATTATTTATTATATAAAAGTGTTTGGGGGAAAATTTGATGGCGTCGAAACCATTCTTTCGAAAGCTTAAACCATATGAGTAATACATTTGAAGGTTATCTTCGAAATCCCTTTCGAAACCATGCCTTCGAAACCTTTAACCCCTTTCGAAAGTTTTAGGAAATAGATCATATTTACAAAACAAAGGCCACCTTTCGAAAGCATTGATATCTTTTATTCCTTCGAAAGGCATAAAGTTGGCAGAAGGGTTTTGGCTAAGTCGAAACTACCCCTTTTGAAATCATTAATTTGGAAACTAACTCATGTAAAAGCTATACTTTAAACAATAAGACGGCAACCTCTTTCGAAAGCTATTCAAAGGACCCCTTTGATAGCATGTATTTCGACACCTTTGAAAGCATTTAGTAATATAGGCAGGCGCATTTCTTTAGAAAATAAAACAAATGTTTCATTCCCATTAGAAGCTAAGTTTCGACATCATGCCTTCCGCCTTCCTCCAATCCACTACATACCAATGTTGATACCTTACGTACTGGTTTCAGCTTCGTGGGGTTTCGACTTGATTGAAGGCGGAAGCTATGAGTCAAAAGGTGCTTCTAAAAGAGGCGAAACCCACTTTTCTGGGTAAAACTAATTAAATGCCAATTAAAGAAAATACTTTTAACTAACCTGCCTACTTGTAAACAAGTGGTCGGCTCCCTCAACTTTTCAAATTCTTTACAAAAATTAACTGCCGCATAATTTCAGATCTAAACCAGGATTAATTTAACAAATAAGCCCTTCCATTAAGCAAAACAATTAAATCATTTAGTTCCACCTTTCAAAATAATTTAATTCTCATAGTAAATCACTTAGGAAAAATCCCTAAAAGTCAAAGAAATTCACTTTTAATATGTTATCTAACATATCTAAATTCTAGACCTAAATTCTCAATAAAATTTCCGAAATAAATTTGTAAACCCAATTAGCTATATTTTCCTTTGAAAATTCATAATAAATTCTCCATAACTTGGAAAATTATGAAAAATAGAACTCAACTCCAAAATTATGTTTTACATAACATATAAATTTCTCATGGCATACGAAAATCATTATAGTTTGTTGTACCCTTAAAATAGTATAAAATCATATTTAAATAATTTTGTTTAAATCGAACATAGTATAATCCACCCAATTCATCAACTAAATCGTCATCAAACTGGATTTTATCTTAAACCTAAACAAATGATCATAAAATAAAAATAAAGATGATATAGATTATTATTCACCTTGATTAGGATAAGGATTTTGATATTTGATTAAGATTAATTCTTCCAGCTTAATTCCTTAAAATTCACTTGACTTTTTCTTCTCTTAGCAATGGCCGCCTCTAAGCTCTTCTTTTCTTACATTTTTTTAGTTTTATAAAAGTGTGTGTGAGAAATGAAATGGGACTGGGTTTGGGGTATTAAGAAGTTATGGTGCGCAATTCCTTATATGCCCTTGTGTTAATATTCTCTTATTAACATACAAAACCATCTATAAGCCCATTTAAATAATTAAGCTCGACCTCTAGGTTTATTTTCAAATATCAATCCCCTTATCACTCTAATATTTACATTATTCTATTTAATTTATATAATTAAATCTCATGAATAATATTATAAAAAATTAAGGGTGTTACAAACTCTCCTCCTTGAATTTCATCCTCAAAATTCAGTAAGGACTAAATACTAACATAGAAATCCTCTATAACCACTCCTAACAACCATACTAATCTACCCGACCAGCAACTATCTATATAAAACTAATATAGACATACCCTCAAAGAAGAAGAGGATAAGTATCTCTAATTTTTCTATCTCCCAAGTATAGTACTTCTCGTTGTCGCTCTACTGAACTTTCCCCAACTTGATTGTCTTGTTCCTCAATCTTTTCTCATCCCTCTCTACAACTGAACTGGTTGTCTAACAAAAGTCAAATTAGGCTCCATTATCAAATCTTCCAACCCTATCGAAGGAATAATAGTCTCTGCTCATGCACATACTTATGAATATGAGACACAAGGAATACATTATGGACACCTTCCATATTGCTCGGCAACTCTACTCTGTATGCAAGCTTTCCAATCCTCTCTATAATCTAAAATGGACTAACATATCTCTGTGCTAGTTTCCTTGATATTTCGAATCGTACCACACCCTTTATCAGTGATACTTTAATAAGAACCTTATCTCCAACTAAAAACTCTAGGTCTTTATGCCTCTTCTCTGTGTAACTTTTCTGTCTGGACTGGGCTTTCTTCATCCTTTCTTGGATCAACTCAATCTTCTCTGATGCCTCTCTAACCAGATCTGGACCTAAGACTAGTCTGTCTCTAGTCTCCAACCAACATGTTGGTCATTTTCATGGCCTTCCATACAAAGCTTCAAAAGGCTCCATTCCTATACTAATCCGATAGCTATTACTATAGAAAAACTCAACCAAATGTAGGTGATCTACCTAAGATCCACCAAAGTCAGATACACAAGCTCTTAGTAAATCCTTGAGTAACTTATTTACTCTCTCTGTTTGCCCATCCGTTTGAGGGTGATATGCAGTACTCATCTTAAGCTTGGTACCTAATACATCATGTAGACTCTTTCAGAATTCGCTAGTAAACAAAGCATCTATGTCTCTGCCTATACTAATAGGAATCCCATGTAGTCTAACTATATTCTTCATGAATAACTTAGTTAGCACAGGTTCTGTCCTGGTTGACTTAACTGGAATGAAATGGGCACTCTTGGTCAACATGCCCACTATGACCCTTATACTTTGATTTTCTCTATTTGACCTTGGCAACTTGTCTATAAAATCCATGGATATCGAATCTCATCCAAAGGTTGAAGCTATCCATCAGCTTTTGATGTTCAGTTTCACTTGTTGACAGTTTATACACCGTCTAACCCACAAGCTAACATCCCTCTTCATACCTTTCCAATAGAAGATCCTCATCATATCTTGATACATCTTGGTCCCTCTAGGATGAGTCTTAAACTTGGACTGATGAAATTCTCCAAGAACTTCTTTCCTTAAGTCATCAACATTTGAAACACACAACTATCCCTTCTTTCTCAACCATCCCCTCTGGTCAAGAATAAAATCTTCTAGATCATCGATCTCGGTTCCAAACTCAAGCCTTCTAATTTTCTTGGCTAATAATGGATCCTCTTTCTGCTTAGAAGCAATCCTCTCAATCAACACTGGTCAAACTTCCAAACAGGACAACATGGCGGCACATTGACTAGAGCTAGCAGTCGATCTTAACTACACACTACAAGTAATTAAAGCTGCCAAATCCTTCTATTCTGTCAGCATAGCTAACACCACATTTTGATATCTTCTGCTAAGAGCAGCCGCTACTTTATTTCCTTTCCAAGAGTATGCTCTATGCCAAAATCATAAGCAGCCAAAAACTCCAACCACCTTTGCTGTCTCATATTCAACTCCTTTTAAGAGAATAAATACCTTAAAGACTTCTGATATATGCATAGCTTAAATCTCTCCCCTAAGAGATAATGTCTCCAAATCTTCAATGCAAAAATCACCATAGACAAAGATTTGAACAAAGGTTTTTATCTGAAGTTTCTAAGTCAGCATGGTTGAGGAAGTTTATGGATTTGGTGTAGGGAGAAATGTTGGCAATCGAGCATGCTACAATATGCACCGACATCAGGAGGAATGAGAGGTTCATTAGGGGATTGAGGCCCGAGCTCGCTAGAGCGACCCTGAGACACATCCCTAACCCTTGTAATGTAGTTATGGGGATGGCAATCCAACATGAATAGATGCTTGCCATTTATGCCATAGAAAAGCCTGTTGAAACCCAGGGTTCTCGGGGAAAGAAGAGGAAGTTCTTTAAGAAGAAAGGAGCCTAGAAGGGGGAGTCAACCAAGATGGCAAAGGCTGATTTAGTTTGCTTCAAGTGTCACAAGAAGGGTCCTTATGATGATGAGCGGCGGTCAGGAAAGGGGAAGAAGGCTGTAGAAAAGAAGAATTGAAGTGCTTCAACTGCGACCAAGTTGGTCATTATAAGAATCAATGTCCAGAACCAGTCAAGGCGGACAAGGGAAAGGTTTTTGCTATTGGGCCATCATCTGCTAGGCCAACTGCAGTTGAAAAGTGGAAGAATGTGATGGAAGTTACATTTTTGATTTGAGTATACCCGTTAGGATACTATTTTATACTAGTGCATCACATTCATTTATATCCTAGAATTTGGTTGATAGGTTATGCTTAAAATCCACATACCTCGTTACTTCCTTAAGAGTTGTGAATCCAACAGGAGGGTATGCAACTCTAGGGATGAGATGTGACCAGTTAGAACTAGACCTGCTAGGTCATAAGTTTTCCTGTAGTCTGTATGTTTTCGATTTTGTAGATTTTGAAACGATTTTGGGTATAGATTGGTTGAGTAAGTATGACGCTGGGATATTTTGCCAGGATGAGGAGATATCACTAAGACACACTGATAGTCATAGCCGAATCATATTCTCAGTGGAGAATTCTGACTGGAGTAGTTATGCTTTATTAAGTGCTATGAAAGTAGGAGAAGAGTTAAGTTAGGTTCGAGTTGCAGTAGAGTTTGCAGATGTCTTTGAATCGGTTATGGGACTTCTAATGAAACAATTTGTTGAGTTCTAGATAGGTCTTATGCCAAGAGCTGAACTTGTGAGTAGACCACCTAGTATAATGACACCAATAGAGATGAAAGAATTAAAGGTGCAGCTAGTGAATTTAAAAGAAAGGAATTTTATTAGACCAAGTAGTTCACCTTGGGGAGCGACTGCGGTGTTTGTGAACAAACCAAATTGGCCGTTAAAGATGTGTATCGACTATTGTAAGTTGAATGAGAGGATGATTAAGAATAAGTATCCTTTGTTGAGAGTTGATGATCTATTTGATCAGTTGTGTGAAGCCAAAGTGTTTTCACAGTTGGATTTGGTGACAGATTTCAATCGGTTAAGAGTGGCAAAGGATAGTATTTCTTTGACAGCATTTCAGACTAGGTATGGTTTGTACAAGTGTTTAGTAATGTCATTTGGGTTGACAAATGCACCTGCTTTCTTCTTGAACTTTATGAACTGAGTCTTCCAAGAGTATTTGGATAGGTTCATGTTGGTGTGTATACATGAGATCTTGGTAAACTCAAAAGATGAAAGAGATCATGAGGATCATCTTAGAGTAGTACATGAGACGCTGAGGCAGCATCAATTGAAATTTTCGAAGTGTCATTTTTGGAAGGAAGAGGTTAAGATTCTTGGTCACATGGTTTCAGAGATGGAGTTGTCAGTCGATCTAGATAAGATTGAAGCTGTTAATAATTGGAAGAGACCAGAGATGGCGGCTGAGATTAGAAGTTTTCTTTGACTTTCTGGATATTTCCAACGATCGTCAAGGATTTCTCGTGGATAGCAGCACCTTTGATTAAGTTTACCACGAAGGATGTGAAGTAAGTTTGGTCCGACAAATATGAAGAAGCATTCCTTAAGTTAAAGCATTTGTTGACTATTGCACCTGTGTTAGTAGTCCTAGACGGAAACCAAGGGTTGGTGGTGCATACCGATGCATGTGAGACTGGATTAGGAGCTGCGTTGATGCAGAAGGATAAAGGTATTGCCTATGCCTCACGATAGTTTAGTCAACTCCTCCTTCGGAATTCCGCCAGTAGCACTATTACACCAATGAAGCACTGCCCTTTGCAATTGTCTAGAGGATAGCCTCCTCTTATGCACATCATCCAATCCCAAATCAACAAAGATTCTCTTGTAATGCAATAGCCAATCCACAAATCCTATAGCATCCTCTGTTCCCATGAATGGCTTCCGATCAAGTCTGGTGTAATCTCTGCTCAGTTTTACATAATTATTCCTAACTGGAGCTACACGATTAGCTCCTCCAACATGTCCATCAACACCAGCAGCAGCTCTCGCTTATTTCATATTGACAAAAAATAGATATATCGCCCCTATATCTACTGGTGGATTTCCAGCACCCACATTGGCATTAGCATTTTGGTTAGCATTAGCCTATCGACCTGAGTTCCTCCTAGTGGGTCGAACATTTCTATTAGTTGTGATGCTTCCTCCACCGAGATTTCTTCTTCCGTTTCCTACCTCTATATCTTCTTTCTCATAAATCTACACACAAGCCTTAGTAAGATACAGAAGAACGATCTAAAAGAGAGGGGAATATGTGCTTATATATATATATATATGTCAAATACAAGTACGTGACTATAGTGTTAACCCAAACCATGATCTTACTTTCTAACTCATAGGATTATGTTTGAAAATATTTTAGGTTTAAATTTCTTTTAAGTTTCATAAACCTATGCTCTGATACAAACTTCTAACATCTCTCACTTAGAGGCCCAAAACTAATGGTTACGGATGCTGCAGTCATCCATAGTTATTAATCATCGACGACCAAGTACGGTAATGTTAATTACATTGATATAATAGAAACATATAGACATGGAAAAAAATTTAAAATCAAAAAAATAACTTTCTCATTCCATTTCAAAGCATTTCAAATTCATTGCATAATTCTAATACGAGAACCACGTTCAAAGAAAATATAATTATTACAAAATACGCCAAGAGCGACATATGAAGATGACCCCTTAGATTATCAGAGCATATAATTAGACAATTAAACATCTTTGCCTTTACAACAAAACACAATGGAATCAAAATGAAAAATAACTCTAAATAGCTACCATGCCTCCTACACGTCTCCAGAAGCATATCCGTCTAAAAAGGACCTGAAAACCTCAATTCTTAGACTACTCAATATCAATTGGGAACCTAAGAGTTTAAAAGGAAAACATAAACTTCGAGTGAGACATAAAGCCTGGTATGAATAATAATCTACCATCTCGAACCATTTAGATATCTAGTGAGACTATGTCGCTTAGCGGAACAGGTTTTTCCTCACTAGCATCCTAACACTTATAAAACCATATACCATACTCCTGCATCCACAATGGTTAAAACATAACAGTTCAAAATATTATGATGATATGCAAAACAAGTAAATCACTTCTGGATTATCCATCCCCATTCATTTTGACTATCTTTCTCGGTTATAGTTTTTTGGGTTACTATTAACCTATTAGTTTTCATGGGCTGACTAATAACCTGTTTATGGACTACGTGTCTAGTTTCATAGTTTTCATGAGCTTACTATTAACATGTTTAAATTTATGTACTCCATATCCTATTTCATAGTTTTCATGGGATCACTAATAACCTATTGGCCCCTCCAGTAACATCATTGTTTCATGGATTCTCCCTGAACCTTTTCGTAACTCCAATAACTTCTCTCATATCCTAGTTTTCATGGGTCGACCAGGAACTTATTGACATATGTCACTAGCTTAATCCGAATACAGTTTTCATAGGTTCACTACAAACCTATTGGCCCCTTTCAATAACTCATTCTAATCATAATTTCATCGGTTTACTAGGAACCTATTGGCCCCTGCTAATAACTTTTCCTAAACACAGTTTTCATGGATTTACTATGTACCTGTCTATCTGAAAACTTCAATATTTAGGCATCCTACATTCTGGTCTATCTAACCTCCAAGATGCAATTCTACTCATTTAGGAGTTAATTCAATTTATATTCACTACTGGGTCAACCAGCTGGTTAATCTACCTTTTCCTCCCTAAAATACAGTTATAGGTCTATTACAATATGAATATACATACATACATACATATAAATATATATATATGAAGGAAGTAAACAAACTAACATAATAATACCAACGCCTATGGTTTAATATCCTTGAAGTCATTTTATATAAAACTTGGTTAAACCCTTTAACCTATTAATCGAAGAAAACTTCTTAAAAACACCATACTTAAATTATTTCAAAACACTTTTATTAAGTCGTGGTTTTTCTTTAAAATGAGATTAGGTTACTTGTTTTGAAAACTAAGGCTTTCGAAACCTTAAATCTTTACTTTCGAAACCATTAGAAAACTTCCTTCCATAAGCATTCAAATCTTCTTTTCAAAATCTAGGCACCTGCCTTTCGAAACACTTTAAAACCTTGCTTTCAAAACCATTCAAATGTATTAAAGCAAAACCATTCAATTGTAGAAGCATAGCATCGTAACCATTAGAAAGTACCTCTTTAGAAACCATTAGATTTAATTTAAAATATCTTTTAGGTTAAAGTGAACATAAATGAAAGTATCCCTTTCGAAACCATTATTTATTATATAAAAGTGTTTGGGGAAAAAATTGATGGCGTCGGAACCATCCTTTCGAATGCTTAAACCATATGAATAAAACGTTTTAAGGTTAGCTTCATAATCCATTTAGAAACCATTGCCTCTGAAACCATTGACCCCTTTCAAAAGATTTAGGAAGTGGCTCATATTTACAGAACAAAGGCTACCTACGAAAGCATTGATATCTTCAATTCCTTCGAAAGGCATAAGGTCGGCAGAAGGGTTTCGGCTAGATCAAAACTACCCCTTTTGAAATCATTAATGTGGAAACTAAGTAACTCTTCGAAAGCTACACTTTAAATAATAAGGTGGATACTCCCCTTTCGAAAATTACTCAAAACACCCCTTCGAAAGCATATATTTCGACGCCTTCGAAAGCATTTAGTAATATAGGCGGGCGCATTTCTTTAGGAAACAAAACAAATGTTTCGTTCCCATCGGAAGCTAAGTTTCAACATCATGCCTTCCGCCTTTCTCCAATCCACTACGTACCAATTGGTTTCGGCTTCGTGGGGTTTCGGCTTCGTGGGGTTTCGACTTGATTGAAGGCGAAAGCTATGATTCGAAAGATGCTTCTGAAAGAGGTGGAACCCACTTTTCTGGGTAAAAACAAATTTAATGCCAATTAAAGCAAATACTTTCTAACTAACCTGTCTATTTGTAAACAAGCGATTGATTGCCTCAACTTTTCAAATTCTTTACAAAAATTAACTGCCGTATAATTTCAGATCTAAACCAAGTTTAATTTAACAAATAAGACCTTTTATTAAGCAAAACAATTAAATCATTTAGATCCTCCTTTCAAAATAATTTAATTCTCATAGTAAATCACTTAGGAAAAATCCACAAAAATCATAGAGAAACACTTTTAATATATCATCTAACATTTCTATATTTCAGACACAAATTCTCAATATAATTTCCAAAATAAATTTCTAAACCCAATTAACCATATTTTCCTTTGAAAATTCATAATGAATTCTCCATAACTTGGAAAATTATGAAAATTAAAACCCAACTCTAAAATCATGTTTTACATAACATATAAATTCCTCATGACATATGAAAATCATTATAATCGGTTTTACCCTTAATTTAAACATGTTATAATCCAAGCATATCATCATCCAAATCATCATTAAAATAGATTTAATCTTAAACCAAAAAATGATCACAAAAGCAAAATAGAGATGACATGGATTATTATTCACCTTGATTAGGATAAGGACGTTGAGATTTGATTGAGATTAATTCTTCTAGCTTAATTATTAAACTTCATTTGAATTTTTCTTCTCCTAGAAATGGCCGGCTCTAAGCTCTTCTATTCTTACATTTTTTAGTTTTGTAAAAGTGCATGTGAGAAATGAAATGGGACATGGGTATAGGGCATTAAGGAGTTATGATGTGCAATTCATTATACGCCCTTATGTTAATATTCTCTAACTAACATACAAAACAATTTATACGCCCATTTAAATAATTAAGCTCAACCTCTAGGTTTGTTTTCAAATATCAATCCCCTCATCAGTCTAATATTTACATTATTCTATTTAATTTGTCTAATTAAATCTTTTGAATAACGTTATCAAAAATTAGGGATGTTACATATTCCATTGAAGCTTAAGTGTCCAAAACCAAATTTCCTTCTGGTAAAGAAGCAAGAGCTGGCAAACCTACAACTTGAGAAAGTGAAAAATAGAGACTGGAAACATTGATGGGTGTCATTTGAACCTTCTCAAACATATGGGATGCAAGTGGTATACCTTTCAAAGAAGTAGAGAATGTTTTAGGAAGGAGTCCCTGTATAACCCCCCTTGACGGTTGGAGATTGAACATGCAGTTTTGGAGAAGACTTGGCATGATATAACCAGGCTCCTCGGGATTGTATTTGACATTAGTTAGAGATGTTGAAGAAATCATTTTTCCTAAAGTCACCGTGAAGTTGGAGCTATGGATGTACCAGAAGGAGGAATAGTAGGCTTGGAATTAAGAGGCCCCGATGTGGAAGAAGCAACGACACTGGAAGAGCCATCATTACGATGAGAGTCTTTACTAGGAATCCCTTAGAAGCAGGAATTAAACTTTTGACTAAAATTTTAAAACTACATCCGAGAAGGGTCTCTGTAAGTACATCAGCAAAAGCAGTAGCCTAAACTTCCCACATAATTTTCTATGAAACGTGCATCTAAATTAGGTTCATCTGAGGTCATCCTTGAATTTACCTTCATCAATCTCGTTCCATCTAGACGCTCTCTCTTAATTAGGCATCTATTCTCAGGACATAGCTAAGGCTCTGGGGTAACACTTATCAAGCCACATCAAATTTCCAAACTTAATGACGTTCACATAAGGTAAACCAAAGTAGGCTCTATTTCGAACTTAATTCTATCCTTGGCATTTTCATTATGAGTTTCTGCATAATTGTGTGCTTTACAAGCATCGAGCAGTTGATCTATGTACTCCTAAGCTCACTCGAGTGCGCCATCCATTTTCTTCTTCTATGCCTCTAATGTTGCCTGAATTTTTTTTTTTACTTTTGAAGCTTGCTTATTAACTATTTTTTTAAGAATCTCATTTACCAAAGCAAGGTTGTGACTTCTATGACGTACAACCTTAATCTTAGTTAGTTACCACCGAGACTTCTCTTCAACAGATTTTCTCTCTTCCTCATGCTACTTCTCTATGGCATTATGAGATTCCCTAAGTTTGTCTACTTCCTTAACCAAATTAGCAATGATATGCCTGCTATCTTGCTCCAATATCTCCTTCCCTTCGAGAGCCACCTTCTTTACCTGTTAGCATCGAAAATAGCTTTTGTGAGTCTACTCCATATGTAGTACAGATCGTATACATCATTCAAACAAGTCGTGACCTTTATGGCTATGTTATGAGGAATATCCTTCAAATGATAGCTGAATATAATTCCATCCAGGCATAATTTAGGGTGGGCTCTTTGCAGCTCGGCAATTTAAAGGTTAGAGGCAGATACTATCACTTCCATAGAAACATTAACATAAGCATGCTCTTTTCCACATCTTCATCTAAAAAGATAAGAAATTGCGGACCTAGATGGTTAAGTAGGTTGTTTGGATTTCTCAGTAGACATTATTGGCAACGTGGCAAGTGATGCTGAATTGGGCATAATTTGAGCTTTGGATGAAGGAACATGATTGGGTTTTGACGAGTACCTATCTATATTTACTGACAAAGGAGAGAAAGATTTGTGTTGTAAAGGATATGTCCTACCTGACCCTCTATCACGATTATTGCGATGTTTATGCTCTCCTTCTCATCTTTCCTGCTCTTCCCTATGATGCCTTGTCGGGTTAGGTTCATATTATAACTTATAGTATTAGCGTCAATAATTGTGCATATGATAGTTAAAAGTTAACCTTTGAGTTTTTCAAAATGGTCAACGCACCCCATTGTACTTGAAAACAAAACACAGTTCATGTTAAGACTTGGAAATCCATAAACAACATGCTAAGTGAAAACATGTGCTGACTTTAAGTGTCTCGTAGTGTTAATGTCCAAATGCCCCCATGAATCATGCTCATGAAGTTTACTAATATAGGTTATCTCCCCTACAACAGCCGAAGGCATGTCTGCTATTACGCAAATCGAATAATCAATATTACCGAGGCTGATGTTATTGAGACTGTATGAACGAATTTTATCTAATATGCTTCTGAATGAACCATGTATGTCACCAATTAAAGGAACCAGTATTTCTCCTTGATTGAACCTTGATGTGGCTGTGGATCGAATGGGCTAAAATGATCTTTAACTTTGGCGGTGGGGAATAAGCGGTACTTGGTCATCACCACCCATCTCTCCAACAGACTTGTGACCAAGGTTCATACCCTCACCGTTACCAACATCCTCATCATTTTCATCATCATCATCATCATTATCATCTCCTCCGTCTACGATGTTATCATCACCATTAGCTCCTCCTTCATATTTATCGTCATCACCATTATCCTCCTCATTCCCTTCTTAATTGAATGGAGGATCTTGAATGATAGGAAGAACTTCTTTGCCCTCATCCGCCTAAGGTTCAACTTCAAACTATTGAGTGGGGCTAAGTTCCCCCACAAGCAGTAGGCATGAGGCGATCATATCCAGTAGATGGAAGTGCCACATCCTTTCATCTATCAAAAGAAATTTAATCTTTCGCTCTTCGACATGTATGACTGCAAATCTTAAAAATTACATGCCAGAGCTGCACTACCAAACCGCCGTGGAATATTTGTAAAACTATAAAACAATGTAATTAAAGATTCAGATGGGATTAACACTATCAAAATGAAGTATGATAATAGAATTTACATTTTAGTAGCCATTTATGGGCAAAGCCATGGGGCAACATACAAAGAATTACTCGGCTTTGAAATAACTAAGCTTGTTCCAAAGATCGATGATGATGTAGTAGCCCTTAAATGGTTCTAAATAAGTAAGCAAAGGAATTTCTTTCCGCTTTTGAAGTTGTATAGGTAACGAATCTCCTCTAATGTAGGAACCCTACCAAAATGATGAAGATAAACCATGTACATACTATTTAATAAGGCATAACTATTTAGATAGAGCTGTACAGGGGCAAGCTTCTTGGTCAAATGAAATGATTGAAAGAAGAGATGCATCAGGAAGGGCATATATATATCGATTGTAAGATGTAGCCCTCTGGCAGATTGTGGGACCGTTGAAAGGGATCTGGGACCAAAATGTCCTCAAAATGGATTCCATGCCTCTCACAAAATTCTTCTAGCACTATCTTCATCTAACTTGGACGTTGGAGACTTTGAAGGGTTATCCATAATTATAGGACCTCCAAGATCAATATAAAGGCAGCTCCCACGAAAGCTTCATCTACCATTACAAAAGGAACCACACCTAAAGATTGTCTAGTGGAAGGACGAGGAAGTTGAGACTGAAAGGAAGATGAAGTAGTTGGTGTAGCGGATCCTGACAGTAAGTGGAATTGGTTGTAATTGGATAAAACTCTAACGTAGATTGACTTGCACCCATTGTAGAGAGATGCAATGAGTGTCTACGATCCATAAATATTAAATAACTCCATAGATGTGTAAGGTCGGGTAGAAATTGACTTTGATCTTTGTGGCGAAACAAGACCATTTATGGGCAATGCATAAGACCAATGGATGTCAATGTGTATTGACTGACCAAAACTTATACATTGACATGGTCAATGATATGTAATTCATTCTACGCAATGTATGTCATATGTCAATAGCACAGTGAATGAAAATACTCTGTGTAGATAGGTCACTCATAATAGCAAACAAACGGAACCACGTGTTAAATTTTAACATTATCGTAGGATTTATGATAACAGAATCATTATCTAGAGAGACATGGAACTCTTCTTTGTAGGGACATTGAAGTAAAGTTTTTGACATAAAACAGTGATGAAAATGTTCACTGAATGTCAAAGCATGTTCGATTTGATCGTTATTTGAAACCATCTCATCTGCACACGACTATTAACCTACAATTGATCAAAAGTCATTCATCTTATTCACATTCCCCTTATGTTCTTAAAAAATTCAATAGCTAAAATTTATAAAATCATTGACCACATAAGGATCACGAAGTAATACCTTTGAAATTTCAAAATCAACTCAAAGCACTTAAGAATATAAAGGAATCTGCATCTAACTTGGGGGTTTTAAAAAAAATCTAGGTCATCTTTGAGTTTTCTAGGCCACTTTGAATTTAGATGTTATGCAAACCATAGCTAAGACAATAGGGGAAGATGATGTTCTAAACATAGTCAAGTGTAGTTAATAGCCTTTAACCAACGCCAGCAACCCCCAAAATCGACGGTGCCACCTAACCTACCAATAGTTAAAAAGTGATATAAAAGGTTGCAGAGATACAAGAAAGTCGAATCTAACTAGGGAAAGTTCAATTGAATCTGTAACCAATTAGTTGTTTAGGTGCTGGCGATGGAGTTATTAAGTAAAATGCAATGAAAGTTGAAGTTGAAATCAAAAGTCGACTATGGGTTCAAATTCCTAACCACAATAGGAAGAGTAGGCAAGGATAAAAACGAAGAGAATTGAAGGTGGAAATTACTTAAGTAATATTTGAATCCCAAATACCACAGTTAAAAATGGTATGAAATCAAGGCTAATGACTTAGTACCGACTTGAAAAAAAGAGGTAAAAAGGATAATAAGAAAAGAAAAGAGAAAATAAGCAATGGAGAAGGAAGCATGCCTTGGGAAATGAAATCCTACCTAACTAAACAAAAGAAAGAACTTCTAGACTTTTAAGGATCCAAATGATGAGATCACTCTTCACTCTTATATAATATAATGGAAATGAGTATATAAATATTCAAAGTGATGTGAGATCAAGAGAAGATGCACTGCATTATGGAAACAGTTCAAACGATGTGGAAATCTATTAATATCAGAGTTCAAAGTTGGCAGCTTATCTTGATCCAAAGCATACCATGTTAACACAAGGTATACTATGAGGGAAAATTTTATCTAATTTTGAATTGATCTATATCTAGATGAGTTAAAACCATTGAATGGTCATGCATCAAACCAAAAATCCAGAAGTGCAAGTCTATAAACTAGAATTTAAGGGAAGTCCAAAGAATCGATGTAGAACCTTGCTTGCCACTTGAAAACACTTAGCCATTTTCTAGATGAGTCAAATGGTGAAGAATAAAGTTGCAATATACTTCAAATCTCAATTTAGTACCGATTTGAGCCCCTCAACTCAATACTAAACCATGACGCCGAGTCATCTCAACTTATTCAAGGGTTCAAAGTCTAGAAGTCGATCAAAGCACAAAGTCGAAGTGGATTACAAGTCGGTACCAACTGTCTGATCAATTTGGTGTCAAGTTAACTTTCCAAGTCCTAACTTCGCCATGATTTCTTTTTGGAGCCTCTTGCCAGAATTGAAGAACATGGATAGAAGGTTTCAAAGCTTATTTCGCTAATCTTCATCTATAAATAAGGGAAGAGAGGCACGAAAATGAGATTTTTATTCTTTACTTTCTGAATTAATTCCTTTTACACCAACACTCTATTGATCCTAACCTGACTTGTAAGCAACCGAGTTGTAAAATCACTATTGTAAACAAAATTAAAAATCATCAACAAAGTCGAAGTGGATGTAGGCCAGAGTATTTGCCAAACCACTATAAATTATGTTTTGCTATTTAACTCATTTTACATTTATTTTTTCATTAATCTCTGCTTATTATCTGATTAGGTGTTTGTCAATGCGCATCCCAATGGAGAGAGTTTGGAAATACATTTGTAATTTTCTTAAAACTATCTTTAAGAAGTACGGCGGTTTCTCCAACTTTGAATATCATGATTTCTATTAAGTGCAGCGCTTATCTATATTACGGATTGGTCTTTAAACATCATCTACTTCACATGCCAACACAACACTTAACACATGTTCTAACAAAAATATATACAAAAATAGGTCTTCCATATCAAGTGGCTTTGACAAGACTATATTTTTCTTTAAGAGCTCGATTTGTATTGTTTAAATGCTGCCTAACATCTATTCTTTCACTTGAGCTTGATTGTTCCATAAATGCATCAAAGAATGGAACGATCAATTGCTTTATAAATGAATCGGCTTAGTGCTACAACTTTACCTATGAATATTTGCACTTTTTTTTTGAATTTAGAGGCTGCTAACTTGGTCAAGGAATCAATCTACTCTATATTTGCCCAATTCCTATAAAAGTCACAATGAAGCCTTATCTAGATGACACTTCGAGCATACAACTGAGTGGGTTCAGCTTCATCCCATATTTACAAAAAGTCAAACATATCAAATAAGTTAGTTATGCGATCCATAAATTTCTTAACTGTGATGAGTAAATCATCCATATAAACCTCAATAGACCATCCAATTTGTTTTGCAAACATCTATTGACAAAAATTTGGTGCGAAGCTCGACGTACTTTAACCAAACAACATCACTTTGTAGCAATACAACTCTAAGTCAATAGTAAATATCATATGATTTCGGTTGGGAATATGCGTTGCAATCTAGTTGAATCTTGAGAAAGCATCCATGAATAACAACACATGTTAATTGATATTTGCATCGATAAGCTAACATATATGCTAGAGTGAAAAAAAATCTTTTGGACAAACATAACTTAGATTTGGGCAATCGATGCATGTCGTTCACTTCCCTTTTTTATGTAAACTCGATTAGTGTTCAGTGAGTGTAGAATAATTCATTAATGAAGTTGTTGCTCAAATTTTCCACAAGTATGAATTGGACCGGCTAACATTGTCCAATCGGTCCATATAATCATAGCTATATTTTCCTTGGTTCACGTACCCCCATAGTCCAGCACTTCGATCAGTCATGGCTAAGACAACAATGGTCTGCCTTAGCGCTGCACCCACTTAGTAGCTAGCTCGTCCACTTGGTACCCCTCCTTGACCACTCACAATAGCACAAGACTCACTCAAATAATATCCCACCGATGCTGGCATAGAGAGATCACTCAAGAAAATTTTCCTATAGCACCATAGGCGTCGAACAAGCATTACCCCTCACATACTGGCGACGGCGGTGACACAGGAGCGAATCAGCCTTTGAAGCGCTCCTCTATAATCGACCAATCTATCCATTCAATCATGTCCATTGTTGTTGTCAAAGCACCTCTATTAAAGCCTGTCCATTATCCTACGCCGCTTGCCTCTACTCCAAGCATGCTCATAGTATATCCCGCCAGTTATTATCATCTGCACCATACATGCCATTTGGTGTCATAGTTGGCATGCACATCAACTGTATATATCTATGAATAGTCAAGAGTGATTCCAGCGCTTGATCAACACAATATTAGCTATCTAAGCATTAATTCCAACAACTATAAGAAGATCAGGACATGAATTCATAGAAGAAGAAAAACAATGTTAGCTTTCAAGAAATTACTTTCTTGTTATTACCCCTTGTAAAATTAAGCTATTGTGATTGAAGCAAAGTAATAAGAAAATTCTCACAGCGGACGTAGATCGCCTTAGATCAAATCACTATAAACTTTGTATCTTTAATTTTTTGCATTTTATCTTCTTATTTTACATTTTAAAACCAAGGTATTAGAAAGTAACCTTTGCTATTATCACCACTTAACCAAATTTTCGAGGTTGGATAAATTTCTAATTGACTTTTTAGCGCTAGAAGAAGGGCCCACCCTTAAAAGTTCCTATTTCTTCACCTTACTTCTCTACAAACTCCTCTCCCATTTGCACCATGTCAAATCCTTGTGAAAACGAAGCTGATAACTCTTGCAATACCAAATGAGACTATTGGAGTGAACACCATCTATCCTATGCCTACGTTAAGGAATGAAACAGGCTCTGCATGATCAATGCCATGACTAGCATAAGGTAGCTCGCTCATGATGTGAATAGTCTTCGAGCTAGAATAGACAGTCCAACAACTATAAACTTTGGCTCAGTTATCCCCCATGTGGTTGACCGGACCCTTGTTTAGCTTGATGTTCCCAGTACCTACAACATAACGCATGATGCTCGCGAGAGGGTTATGTTGGAAACTCCTATAGGAGTCACTCCAGTTCACTACAAGAATATACATACTGCCTACGAACAGGAAGATGTACATGATGTCTCAAAATCTAAATCATCAGTGTACCACTATTCCCCTTTAGTCATGAGAGTGTCCACCTTTCACCACCTTTGGATGGCGGATAAGGTAAGCAACATGCACTTTAAATGCCTTAATGGTAGTGCACAAGGTAGAAATCCAAAGCCCTGAGAACCATCTATCCACTTCTAGTCCTATGAGGAGGTGCCCCGACTCAGGTCCCATGAGAGGCGCCCTTGCCGCCCAGGTCATCTTTAGTTATCAAAAGCAGATCACTTACCCTAGATAGGATTTTCATTTCTCGCTCGCCATATTACCATCACAGATCCCCTACACTAGATAGAAGGCAGAGGAGCCTTTCACTAGTAAGGGGCCAGTGTCATTTATGGCGTGCGGAATATGGCTTTTGAGAGGGGATGTCCACCTTTTGCCAGCAAATGCATATAATCCCAACTAGAATCCCTTCCGACGAGGGTATGTCAAATGATGAGAACAGAGATCCCTTCTTTGAAGAAATGATAAGCACTTACATCCACTAAAGATATGTTATGCCTTCTAAGAGTAAATATGACGAGAGTACTGATCCATCCGACCACATCAATACTTTCAACACACTAATTTGGGCATGTCAGTGGTCCAGTTATGAAAAATATCTCATGTTTTCTCTACCCTAACTAGACCAGTATCCCACCGCTTCCTTCGTCTATAGCCTGGTAGTGTCCAATGTTGGGTCCAATTGTGTTTCAACTTCAAAGCCTGCTTCTTCATGTCGAAAACAATGGTCTTGATGGAAAGTGAGCTAGACAACACAAGACAAGGTGTGACCGATCCCTTCGCTCATATGTCAACCTCTTCAACAAGGAATCAACCTGTATAAGGGGAGAAAACAAGAATATCTTGGTAGTCTCCTTTTTTCCAGTAGTGAGGTACCGATCCTAAATGTGAAAAGAACTTAGAAGTAACCTGCTTTTTCCTTAATTGATTTTCTTCAAAGGACAAATGTCATAATGAGAGTGAAAGAATCTAACATCTCCGACAATGACAAGGGAACTGGGTAGAGAAACAATGCTAGCCCGAGAGAAGATATTCATCGAAAGAATGATCGGCAGGAAAATAGAAAACAACATGCTAAGGATGATGCACATTTGAAATTAAGGTATACTAACCATGCAATCCTAAATCGTGACATGGAGATTACCTATATCGCAACACGTGATTGTGTACCCTTTCAATGGCATGCTCCTCTCAGTCAGGGCGAAGGGAGAAGCCTAGGGGCAGTGGAAAGTACTACGAATTCTACTAATCCAATGGTCACTACTCCAACTGGTGTTGACACCTCAAAGATGAAATAGGGCAGTTGATCTCGAGGAAGCGCTGACTCGGTATGTAAGATAATAAGTAGAGGTTCCTAATTCCTAGAAAAATCCATCTACCCCACCCCAATGGTAGAAAATAATAACATTGTCATTATTAACACTGAGATTCTATCGATTTATAGTGGCCTGCATGTGGTTGGAATTAATCGAGGGGCTCAAACCTCCTACTGATCACTATCGGCAATTAAGTTTATTTGGTAGTTCTCAAAGCCCCAAAGTTCTAAGGGGATGTCACTGGCAATGCTTTTATCATAGAAGACGATAGAGGAGTTGGTTTGCATATCATGACTCCATGTTCATCTCAATCAGTGTGTAAGCATTAAGGTCCACAAGGTATACATCGATGGAGGTAGCGCCATTAATGTGAAGTTTAAAAAATTTCGATAAGGTGAAGCTACCCAACTCCCACCTCACTCCCTATGTACTTATGCTATTAGAGGCACCGTCGAGGCATGGCCTTTTGTTAAGCTCATTATCTAAGGCACAGTTTGAGAGTTGAGCTTTTTTAGGGCATCGAAAAATATGCGTTTTTAGTATAATTATATGTTGTTACCTGGCTTAATTAAATATACTTAGAATAATATCATCCGGTTATTTTGTTTATTTATTTAAATCTTTGAATTTCATGAATTTCAATGCTTGAATCATTTTTCGATATCTTTTTCAAACTATACAAACAACAAGTTAATAAATAAAAATAATTATTTATATTTGGGAAAAAATATTACTCTTTAATTTATCATTGCTTTGAATTTTGGTTTATTAAATTCTTAGTTTCTTATTTTAATTATGTTGGGCTTTTGAAATAATTTCTTAATCAAACAAAAAATAACTAACTACAAATTGAAATTTATTCTATTCACTAGTATTATACTTGATTTTTTTTAAGAATATTTGGTATACAAATATTTAGTTATTGTCATAACACGAATTTTATAATGTAAGCTTTCTTGCTTATATAAATTATAAAAGTACTTGATTCACTTTTATATTATATATGAAACATTTACATTATGTACACACACACACACACACATATATATATCTATATGTGGGTGTGAATGAGTGTGTGTATGTATGTATGTATGTGCATATGCACATACGTGTACATATATACTTATAATAAACTAATATGTAGTGATTATCTAATCAAGTTCAATATAGTTTCATCAATAGTTAGTCATTTTAGACCATTAATTTAATGCGAATATTATTTGTGCAAAATGTATGTGACGGATGCCTATTTTAGTCCAAATTTTTCCTTAACTCTGTTTGGACTCTAAAGTCAATCTTAGCTCTCAGCGCTATGCTTCGCCTCAATAGCATAGCTGTGCACTGTCCATCTACAAGTTTGGGGGTATTGGCATAGTATCCCTAAGGATTACATCTCACATAGTCACTTTCAACAAGAAATCTTTAGTAGATAACATTCAGGTACAGTTTGTTTTAGTGGACTGTCCATCCGCATATAACATGTTATCAAGCAGATCAGCTTTGGCGGACATGATGCATTCATGGCCTATCGGTGGCTGATGAAGATATGTCCAACCAGGGGAGGAATAGGATGTGTACGAGATAGCCAGTAGGCCTCCAGAGATTGTTATAGCATCTCCCTGCAGCAAACAAATAAAGAAGTACTTATGTTGCAACAAAAACTAGCAACGCATAGTAATGACGTGCCCAAGAGAATGCGAGAGCTCTAGATTGCTCCCGTTGTGCCAGTATCACCCAAATTCTTAATGAAAAGCATCCATTTGATCACCATCCCTGGTTTAGACAGCACGGTCGACAGGAATAATCTTTCCCAAGCTTGCCCGAGCAAGATAAGAGAACTAATAGTTGCATGGAACGAGAAATTCCACCTTCGCTAGTACGCGAGAGTAGAAGATACTACCACTCCTTCCCTACTAATGTTGAAGGACTCCTCTATGAGAGCCGAGGGCATCCATAGCCTACCAACTCGAGCACAGATATCTCGGCCGAGGATGTTGTTGTATGCGTTGGACCGATGTGATCTAGAAGAGACCATGGAGGTAGTGAGGATGATTCGCTTAACCCCTATGTGGGATACTTTACGCCTGATGATGGGCCGAAAACTTCGCTTAAAGCAGTATCAATCTATGTTGTTCGAGGCAGAGCGCTACGTGCTAAGATTACTTTAGAGTCCAAACGGAGTTCTGGCGGAGTCTGGATGAAATTAGGCGTTTGTTGCATACATTTTGCACAAATAATATTTGCATTAAATTAATTGTATAAAAGAACTAGCTATTGATTAAACTATATTGATCTTGATTAGATAATCACTACATATTAGTTTACTATAAGTATACATGCATATGAATGTATGGATGTGTGTGTGTGTGTGTGTGTTTGTGTGTGTTTGTGTGTGTATACACATGAAAATGTTTCATATATAACTCTTAAATGGATTACGTACTTTTACAATTTATACAAGCAATAAAACTTATATCAGTAAAGTTTGTTTTATGACAATAACTGAATATTTATATACCAAAAATTAATAGAAAAATCAAGTATAATATTAGTAAATAAGATACATTTCAATTTATAATTAATTATTTTTTATTTGATTAAGAAATTATTTTAATAGGCTAACATGATTAAAATAAAAAACTAAGAATTTAATGAGGCAAAAATTCAAACTAGTGAGAAATTAACGGGTAACATTTATTCTCAAATATAAAGAAGAACTTTTATTTTTATTAACTTGTTGTTTCTATAGTTTAAAAGAGATACTAAAAAATGATTCAAGCATTGACATTCTTGAAATTCAAAGATTTATAATAAATAAAGTAACCAAATGATTTTATTCTATGTGTATTTAATTTAATTTAGCTAGGTAAAAAATGAAATTATGCTACAATGCCTATTTCCTTGCAACCTAAGAAAAGCTCAACGCTCAAACGGCTCCTTAGTCAACAAGCATAACAAAGCACTATTATAAAAAGGCGAGGCATTAAAATTGCAAAATAGCACCAAATCATCGCTCGATGATGCCTCTAACAGCAAAGATATCAATTAATAACGATAACCTTATCAAAGTCATCTAAATAGGCATAGAGCTAAGTTAAGAAGTAAGGGATGAGTTGATTTGTTTTTTTAGAATGGGTAAAGATGTATTCCCTTGGGAGCATGTTGACATGACCATCATATCTCCCTCAATCATATGTCACTTCCTTAACATTGACCAGGTTGATCATTTGGTCAGACAAAAGAAATGGCCCCTCAACCCTGAATGGTACAATGCACTCAAGGAGGAAGTAGAAAAACTACTAGTAAATGGATTCAATCGTGAAGCAACATACGTCCCAATGCTCATCCGAAAGTCCAATAGGGCATGGAGAACTTGTATCGATTTTTGAGATCTTAATAAAAGCTTGTCATAAGACAGTTTCCATCTTCCTTGCATTAACTAGCTTATGGATGCAACCAGCGAACAAGAGTTGCTCACATTCATGGATGCCTACTCTGGATATAATCAAATTTTCAAACACAACACCTTCATCGCCAATGCCACACTGTACTGCTATTGGGCCATGCCGTTTGGATTACGCAGTGCAGGTGCTACATATCGATAGCATGTTAATCGGATGTTTTCCTAGCAGATTGGCCAGTCGATGCAGGTCTACGTAAATGACATGCTCTTTAAGTCTGAAAAGGTTAGGGGCCATGTGGAGAAACTGGCCGAGACTTTCAGCATCCTCCAGAGGTACATTATAAAGCTCAACTCTAGGAAGTGTTTCATTACTGTTCAATCTGGGGACTTCCTTGTTTTTATGGTAAATGCCAAGGGCATTTGGAGCCACCCTCGACAATATTCAGGTGATTCAAGATATGCAAAAACCCTGCACGATCAAGCAAGTGTAGAATTTTAAATGGAATGATCACGATTCTTAGCCACTTTATGTCAAAGGCCACGGACCTTTGTGTACCCTTCTTTGATCTCATGAAGAAGGGAAAGTCATTTCTATGGAATAAACAGTGCACAAAAGCCTTTAAAGACTTGAAGAAACATTTGACCACGCCTCCTTGCTTTGAATCGCCATGGAAATTGATGATTCCGGCCCTGTTTCCTAGATGATCCCATTGCTGAAGTACTTACCAAGCAATGAACTGCCAGCTTAAGAAAATGTGGCTTGGTAAATTCTGTATCGGGCACCCCATTATACCACTTATTGGAAAAACTACATGATGGCTTCTATGGAGATCATGTTAGGGGAAAAGTCTATCAAAAAAGCTACCTACCAAGGCTGTTACCGGTCGACCATGATCAAGGACGGAATGAACTATTTTAGGAACTGCGAAAGATATTAGTGGTTCGCCAAATTGCCGAGAGTTTCCCCAAATTTCCAATCTCCAATGATGCCCCTTGGCCGTTTGACACTTGGGGGATTGTTCTTATCGGTAAGCTACCAAATGTTAAATGTGGATCCAATAATGCCATAGTCTCTATCAACTACTTAACAAAATGGGTTGGGGCAGAGTCCTTCACTGCGTTCATCGAGCTTACCCGATATTCATGCTAAAGAACATTATTTGTTGATTCAAACTCCCAAAGAAAAGCATGATCGACAACAACATATAGTTCGAAAGTGGGATGTTCTAAGGATTCTATGAGCAGAATAGGATAGAAAAATGCTTCACCTCAGTCACCCACATACAATGTAAACGACCAGGTTAAGGCCATTAACAAAACCATTAAGGTAATGCTGAAATAGTGCCTCACAAGGCCAAAGAAAATTGAGTAGAAGATCTACTGCTCACACTGTGGTCATACAACACCTCGAGTCGCACATCAACCAGGCACTCTCTGTTCTCCTTGGCCTATTGGTATGAATTTATGCTGCTCCTTGATGTTGACTTTCCATCTCCAAGGCACCTCACTTATGATCCCATGAAAAAAGGAGAATTGCTTGAGCTAGGGCTTGACAGCATAGAAGAAAAAAGGGTGGAGGCGGAACTCCAGATGGAGGCGTACAAAAGAAAAATAACCAAGCACCACAGTGCAAGTGTAAATCTCCTACAGTTAAAGGTTGGAGACTTGGTACTGCATTGGGTCTTTGCAAACACTAAAAATTCATGCGAGGGAGTATAGGGGTCAAGATAGGAAGGCCCATATGTGATCAGCACCACACTCTTCAACGATGCTTATCTCCTTCCACACTCCAATGTCACCTACATGTCCCGCACCTGGAATGAAGAGCACTTCCGGGCATATTATGTAAGAAATTGTATGAGCCATATTTAAAAGGCTATGGAATGTTGCTGCAATTATAAGGTAATAAAACTTTTATATTAAATGCTATAAGATGGAATGTAAATAGAGTGTTTCTAAAATTCTACATCTAGGTATTAACATAGCTAAATAGTTGGAATGAACTCGTCAATGCTCCTACCCTTACCAGGAATGCTACAACTATGAAAATCAGGAGAGGATGGGTCAAACAGACCCACCTCTAAACCAAGGAACCCCTAAAAATTGCTTTATGAGGATGCGTGAGCCACTCAATGCTCCCATCCATGTTGGAGACATCGAAGAACAGATGGTGCGACTACCCATGCCATGGTCCTAAATTGTTTGCCATTGATGCTACCTGTCCCTTTAGCGGGGGAGGGCACTGGTGCCACAGCGACATGATTATCCATGTCGTAATCTTGAACCTAGCATCTTAGTGCCAACCGACTTAAACATCTAAATTAACCTTATCAAGGAAAACTGGTCCCCTCGGCAGCCTGCAAAGGAAATAGAGGCAGCTCCAACTAAGCACCAGACGACAACCTAATGATGCCCCATCACTATTTCGCTTATGCTGTACAAAGTTATGGCTAGGCTGCCTCCTTAAAAGATAAGTTTTGCTTGTCTAGTTGCTCTTTATTTTCCTTGCCAACATACCTGTTATGTTGTGCATAAAAATGCCAAGTCTACGTGTTTATTTAGCAAGACCAAGGCCACTTGAGTTTTCCAGTACAAGAACAACAACAAAAAACATGGAGAGAGAACATATGTTTGTCTTCGTCTATGGTGGGGGCCCGAGAAACGGCTCCACCAACTCATATCTGTTGGATCGTTTTCACCCTAGAGAGGGGATGAATAGGGTAATACTAACAATAATAAAAATTAACGTGGAATTAAAAATTAATAGCAGAAAAAAATGCAGAAGAGATCACACACAAATTTACCCAGCTTCGAAAACCCTGCCAACGTGCTGCCCCAAGGTTTCTACTAGAAATGAAGTAGTCAGATGCTTACATACGTAAACTTGCGACACCCGCTATGACTATCCTAACTCCACGCTCAAAATCCTGCCATAACTCAACCACTGAGTTGCGAGTTCTCGAACTACACCACCGTAGTTCATAACCTAGTCGCACTACTAAAGAGTTACACAATTTTAAAAGAAAATTACAAAATAAAATAAAACAATTAAACAAAACCCTATTTAAAACATTAAGCCCAAAGTAAATATGACCGGCTTACTTAATTTTATAACCCAATTAAAGAAACTAGGTCGTCACCCTTTCTTTGTATATGCAGTCGTTCCTTTTGCTTATTCTCTCCAAAAATTAGGGCTTTGTGATTCTCAAAGCCCCCACTTGGAGATTGAATTTTAGATTGATTGTAATTGTGCTTTTGTACTTCGATGCTTCTTTGTTTACCACTCTTTGATTCTCGTCGACTGCTTCAAGGATAAGTTTGAAATAAGTATAAAATTGGTACTTGATTTTGTACTTTATTTGCTCTGTTATTTTTCTTGAATTCGAACTTACTTTTGAACTTGAATGGAGTTATTAGTTTTTGTTCAAAGTATGCATTTTGGATTTTCTGTTTCGAACTCCGATGAATGCCGATGATGAATTTGGGTTTGATTTATAGGGTTGGAACACCATATATTTTCATTCGTATATCTCTGGTTTGAATTCTTCACGCACTTGCTTGGCCGTTAGATTTTGCTTGAACACTTTTGATAATTTTGACTTTTTCATTTTGTATTTATTCTTCCATGATTTTGAATTTTACCCTGTTGCTTTGGGTTTCCTCCGAGTTGGTTTCATTCTTTTCACATATGACTTTGGCCATTTTATTATTTGAGATAAACTTTACTTGATACAATAACTCAAGGCTTTAATGGTTGTCACTATCTGATGCATCTTGCTCATTCGTTTCTTAAAATCTGGTTTGCATTGTTATATGTTGATCTTGTTCCACTTGGAGTCTTCACTTGGTTGTTGTATGCCTGAGTCTTTCACTTGGTTTTTGTGAGTCTAATATTAGTATGGGTCCAAATCATTGCATGTGTGCTCTACACATCCATGTTATACTTGTATGATAGTTTGTTGAATGTAGTCGGTCATCATACTGTTATCTTTCTTTGTACTCCGCTGTATTGGTTTGAAAGTGTTCATGCCTTCAATGTTGAGTCTAGTTATCACTGCTTATATACACATGTGTGTGTGTGTGTGTGTGTTCATACATGCTTCCATGTATGCCATGTACTTCATTTTAGTAGTTGTTTTGCATTGTTATCATGTGGCTAGTACTGTTCCACTGCTTCATTTGTGAACTCCTAGTCTGGTTTGGTTATGAAGTCTCGATACAATAGAGTCTTTGTTTCGTAAGTATGCACCATGTATATACATGTGTGAATAAAAATGTATATATGTATGTTGTAGCTTGATTCTTGTTTGGAGTTTGAGTGGTCTCCATGCATCCGGTTGTCATCTTTTTTCTTGTGTATTTATGTTTGGTTGGTGGTCTGGTGTCATGTTCATGTTGGTTGAACCATTTCTTTTATTCATAACTACTTGTGCACTGCTCCCATTGTTATCTGTTGTTTTAGATGTTTGGGTCTATTGTATCATGGAGTCTGATGGCTTGTACATGCCTCTATTGCTATGTATGGATAGTTGAATTTGCAGTCTGAACTTAGACTGGTTTGTTGGTCTATTCTTTGTTTATCTTGACCACCATATATACTTGAAGTCTTGTTGCATGTTACATTGTTTTGATCTTCACATATACATTTTGTTGAGGCCTTTTTTCTAGTTGATTCGATCTGCATATCTATTCATCACACTTGGCGCCTATTTGCCTCTGGTGTAGTTTCATGTTGTTTTGGTCTTGTAGTCTTTTCTGTTTACTTGAGTGTGCACTGGCCTTGTTACATATTAGGTTGCATTGTTGATGTTTCTCGGACCATATGAGCATACACATTCAAGTTGCTTTGAGTTGTAGTCATGTGGTATGGAGCTTTTTGTTTTTTATTTTGGATTTCACTAGTGTTGAATCCGGCCTCGGCTTGGGTTTGACCATGTGCTCACCTATCCCTTGGATTTTAATAAGTAAGTGTGCATTAGTGTGCATGGCCTTATGGCATGTACAGTGATACACTGTACATGTCACAAGTTGTTCATGTATGATGATTTAAAAGAATATGACGACGAACAACCCAAATTACTAAGGCAAATAACATTTTCAAAACACATACTTCATTTTGAACTCTGCACAAATTTTTTTTTTCAATTTTATCGTGTCAGTTTTTATTTTGCGGATAATACAGATGCTTGATACAAACTGGAACAGAGTTGAAGATTTAAAAGAATTTTAGAGATAAAGTGATGGATATTAATACAACATTAATACCCAATCGAGTATAAATATTAAATTTCAATATAAAATCAAATAAAAATCATAATTAATCTATTTGGTGCAGATTCCACTTTAGAGTGATAGGGGTGATGTTGGTATATATAACCATATAGTTGTATCCATTTGTGGTACATTTATGACAAGAATTTGAATACTTACTAACCATGCATAACCGTTAGGATTTTTAAATGAGATTAGTAGTATTCCCAATTTAAAACAAATGAATTTCAAGTATCTTCTAACCACGCAGAACCGTGAGGAATTTTAAATGGGATTAGAATCTACTCGTCTATTTAATAATCAATTTTGATAGGTGCTCCATACGTGCATAACCGTGAGGACTTTTAAATGAGCATGAAAGCACATAGTCAAAGATTCCAAGTAATTCACCCATGCATGACCGCACTACACCACAAAAGGCTTTTAACAGCGTTTGATAAACGCTGCAATATGATACAACAGCGTTATTACAAACGCTGTATAACGACATGCTGTCGTATATACATAACTTACAACAGCTTTTCTATAAACGCTGTTGAAACATCTCTGTGACAGCGTTTATTACGAGCTGTCAATAATCTTTTTACAGCGTTTTCAGACATGCTGTATTATGTTTCAACAGCGTTTATAATTTAATTGTCGAAGATGTTCAAATTCTACTTTAACTGTTTACAACAGCTTTTTCTAAACGCTGTTACTGAATCGTCAACAATTTCGACAGCATGTTAAAAACGCTGTGATTGAATCATCAACTATTTTGACAGCATGTAATAAACGCTGTTATTGACAGTTTCAAGATAATTACAGCACGAATTAAACGCTGTTGTTTCTTCATTGACAGCATTAATCAAACGTTGTCTTCTATTTATATAACAGCTTTAATATTCCACTCTATTTTTGAATATTCCAAAACTATATTTTAAGCATATTCAAGCAACTAGTATATATAACAGGTTCTAATAACTATTAATTGGTTACATAAACTAGTTAAGAGAATATTAATAAACAAAAGACATCCATAAACCAAGTTTCAATAATATCCATAAACAAAAATAACAAAGTAAACCAAGTTGCCACAAATTCTGTTAAACAAAGACACGTTATATGTTAAGTAAAAGTATAATATCAATACAGTAAGTCCACACCAAATGCCAACAACAAAACGTGCATCTAAAAAGTTTCATATGCTTGCTACTTGCTACTTGCTACGGAAGAAGAATGTGTCATCGCCATCTTTAATTACCTGCAATGAAGAAATTTGAAATGATCAGTGAGTAAACGCCATCTAAAAATTTGAAGTTTCATATGCTAAAATGCTTAACTGGGCCAAAAAATCACTATATGGATCTAAAAATTTGAAGTGATCAGTGAGTAAATGCTTAACCACCGTACAGTGTGAATTTTGATTGTATTTTGATTGTTTGTTTGTTTTCTAGTTTTAATTGCATTTGCATTCCTTCATAGCTGCCTTGCTTGCCATCAACGTATTTCTGCGTCAATCAGTGAACACCTTCTACCACTTCCAGTCAGCACTTCATATACCTGTGAACACTGCCTCTCAACCAAAACTGCAACATTCACATACTAGTGAACACCTTCTACAAACAACACTCTCTGTCATCCCAAACACACCTCTTCACTGCCTTGCCATTCCCCACATCCTCAACTTGTTTTTACGTTCTCAACTGTACATTTACATTATCAACTATGCATACATATAACTTGCAGTGCTACTGCTCCTCAAACCCCCTCAACCATCTCCTTCACAAACTGTCAACATCTCACCACCAAACTTTTCTGACCACCATCAACAAACAACCCACTGCTGCACATCCCCTTCAACCCCTTACTGCCTTGCTCTCAAATCTCTCATATACCACCACAAATCACTTCAATAAACCACAAAAAACTTCACTCCCCCATCAGCAAACCTCTCTGTTCAACCTCCAACTGCACATATCATCTCTATCTCGATCACAACCATCCCTCACATACAGCCTTCATACCAACCCTCCCTCTCATACAAACAAGCTGCCTGCCAAATACCCACCAGTATACTGCCTCTAAAATCCCCTGCCTACCATACACTTCTGTCAACAACCACCTATCAATGGAAGAAAATTGCTTGTCAACTCCAAAGCAAACCCATTAACTTCACAAACCATACAACAACCATCCAAACCAGCACTTCATCTCCTCTCTTGATGACGAAACCATCATTTCCTTGCATTACTTTGCATAATCAAACTGCTCTACAGCATCCCCACTGCTCACCCCTCCTCCACCATACCACACTTCAAATACATTGCCACTCCTCTTCATTATCCATACTTCACATCATAAAATCCAACCTATCCGTATCAAACTGTAACACTGTCAAACTCATCCTCTGTCCAAAATAGTCACCTACAAAATATCACATACATCTCCTTCAAACTACCTCTTTCTGTCTACGGATCCTCCTCTACCCAAACTCATTGCTGTCCACCACCAATTCCTATTGCACAGTCATAAGCAACTCCATTTCATCCATTCACTTCCCATACCACCAATTCCATCATCTCCCTCCCTGCTACAAAGCCACAGAACTGCCAGCCAATACCTGCACATTCCACTTTCTACTTCAAACAACACTGCATTTCTTTGAAAAATCTACTCCGTGCATAAATCCATCTCCTCAACACCACCATAAAACCATTCAATCACGCATTTCAACCACCGGTGCATTGCAAATGCATTGACATTCCAAACCACCCTCTCCTCTGCATACTGCTACACTTAAACACCACTTTGTTACCTCTCTTCTTTTGCTACTACCAAACAGTCACCAACATCCCTACCATACTTCACTAAATGTCCACCATAATCAACATTCCTCTATATATAATTCTCTCATCTTCCTGCATCGACCCCTCTAATCACTGAAACAACCACCACAACACCCACTACTTAAAAAATACCCTCTGACCACACCATACTTCCCCTACCACCAGCATACAACACATCAACCTTTAGCAAACTTCATTTGCCTTCCCTCAACTTCACTATCACCATTTCCAAACTTCCCCCATCAAACTGTCCCACATAACTCCTCCACCAAACATCATAACCAACGTACTTCACTGCTGTTACACCATCTCATTTCGACAGCTTCCCCTACATCAAAACTGCACACAATCATCACCAGCCTACATATTGTTGCATCACCAAACAACTACACCACTGTCACATAAAACTGAAATCAGTTCACACTTCCATCAAATACAATAAATACCCCAACTTCAACATTTCATTATCACTTCACATCCTCACCTTCCTTTTCCAAGCTCCTCCTCTTGCTACTGCCTATAACACTCCTTTGTTATACAACCATTCAACTCCAAAACAAATACCAGAACTACATAAAAACTTCACTTCACTCCCAAAAAAAAAACAATGGACATTTTTTCCCAAAATCAGGAGAGTTAACAATGGATTTGAATTTATGAGATTTAATAAAACCGCTCACAGCCAATCAATGCTCATTTACACTAGCATATTTAATCAAATGAAACTATAGTAGTTTTTTATCTTGTCTATTGCATATAAACAAGATGTGAAACTTACATGGAAGTTGAGCCAATTCTAACATTCGCAACAGGCCATGCTACAGTCGAGCCAATAGCATCTGATAAGCATTCCATGAAGGATGTAGGCCGCCATACAGGTGCATTTGGGACTTTTACAACATCCACCCAAACTCTTATCGCATTTGGTCCCAGTGGAACAGAATGTACCAAAGCATTTGGATATGTTGAAGACACGGTTCCTTCTACTACTATTTTTCCCGTACCCTCTAAATCAATCAACTTGCATTTGGTATTTGCAGAAAAATTTGCACTCTATCACATAACAAAAAAAATGGTAATACGATATCAACAATTCTTTGAGAGGAATATTAGCAATATGAACATGTTACCGTAAGAGATGTTGGAGCATTGATCATAGGAGCAGGACATGTGCTAGCGTTAACCATTTCAACAACCACTGTTGATTCTGGCCATGCTATTTTCTTACCAATAGCTTCTCCAATACATGTCATGCCAACTATAGGCCTCCACAAAAATGCATCTTCTTTTTTCGGATTGTCCACCCAAACTATCTTGGCATCTGGTCCAAGAGGAATACCATTAATTATCTGATTTGGATCACTCGAGTACACTCGTCCTTCAGCAACCAGTTCTTTGCTCCCACCCCAATCATATAGCTTGCAATTGGTTTCCATGCTATTAGTTTTACTCTATTAAAAAAATACATTTGTTTAAGTTGAACATAGAAATATACAAAAACATTGCATAAATTTCAGTAACACATCTTTAAAGCGTTGTAGCAATAGAAATATACAAAAAAAATGCTAAACCATACTACCATACTACCATAAAATGCTAAATTTATGGATAGAGATTATTATCCATGATGGCCCTACATATTAAAAAAAATGCTAATTAGTGTTAAACTTACCTTGTTTTGTTTTCTGGAGTCCTCACTTTTGTGTATAACAACTTTATCAGCTGGCCATGCTACTATCTCATCCTTGGCATCTCTTATATATACCAAACCAGGAGAAGGCCTCCATAAGAAAACATCTAATTTTCTTGGATGGACAATCAAATTTTTTTTTGGCATTTGGACCTAAAGGGACTTCATTGCACAGTTCTTTCGGATCGCTTGACACAATTTTTCCTTCGACGACAACCTCGTCATCATCTCCATGCCAAGGCAGTAAACTACAATTATCACCTGTTTGACTATACTTACTCTGCAATTAACCAAAACTATATTATATTGATTATTGATTTAGATATCAAACCAGGTTGCAAAAGAAAACGCATATAACCTCCACGCTGGAAGCAACTCGTAGAAACAAACATATCTAACAAACTTAGATACGATAGGACACTACTATCTATGAAAATTGACCCAAACCAACTACAAATTTCCAACACAGCTAGCTAAAAAATATAGCCTAAGCTAGCATTCAGAAGACAACCAGATTGCCAACAAGCAACAGAACATATTTCATAGAGATGCAAATTTCAAAGATGGCCAGGGAAGACCATAACCAAATGCAGCAACAAAAAATTTGCAAAACAAAAGATTAAACCATAATCATCACCTAGATCAAGTAGAGATTACCGATACCAAATCTAGTAAAAAAATGCATAAATTTCCAAAGCAGGCATCACCAACAAACGAGTGTAACACTGCGACATGACAATAGGAACATGAAGCCAGAAACATAAAACATACAAGTAACCAACAGAGGCATGACACAAGTAAAATGCATATACAACGATTCAAAATGTATTGGTTAACGCGTTACCTTCTGACATTTAGTTGTTATGTATAAACATTGCAAAGCTACACTGGGAAACATCCACATGAATTTAGGCCACAAACCAAAAGGAATTCTGTAATCCAAACTGTTTCCAAAAAATTTGCCATTACAACGGCGCTATTTTGTAGCACCGGAGTAATGTCTATGCATTACCCCTCTCCTGATACTTGGCTTGCGCCATTAACCATAAATTTGGTTCCTGATACTTGATGTCAGTAAAGAGTCTAATCATTTGCTTCCATTTACATAATTCTTCATTAATGAACCCTTTGGTTGAACATCATCAAAAACTTTAAGCAAGTACTTTTTTTCTAAAAATCCAAAATATACGTATTGCCACTATCACACGATGGCAAACCTACAATAATACATAAATCAATATCAAACATTATGTCAGATCATCCAAAAGGACGTCATGCATCCAAATGAATTCAACATCAGGTTATAGCAGGTCAACAGTTGCCTCCCTGAGCAACTCTCGACTGTTCTTTACCTTCTGATGATGTACAGAAAATCACCCTACAGTTGCTTCTGTTACATCAGGCAATTCACTTGCTTGGAATGTTTTCCCTTGCACCTTCAGCCATCCTCTCATAGTCTAATGGCTTACTATTTGCCTGAACCTTCCCACATCCCCATTCCAGATGGCAGCATCATCTCTGATGCTTGTAACTGCCGCCAGGATCTTTCTAGCAAGTAGCATCACTTTATTGCACTCTTACGCTACCTGAATCGCCGCTACACTATTCCTTCCAGCCAATTTAATGATCCATTGGCTCATTGTTTCAACACCTGATCCATTGCACTCTAGTTCATTTTCAACAACCTGCTAACAGCTTGGCCCTATAAGTAGAGGCATCATCACACAAATAATCTCCTTGATAGTTACTCATGCATCTCTAAGGCATTAGCTCTTTCATCGATCTCTCACAGCCCCTTTCAGTAGTTTTCCATTATAAATAATTGTAAATATATTTATGTTTTGCTCTTCCAGTCTTGTTTGTTGATCATCGCAATTATGATCCTGTATATTGATTTTTGTTGTACCCATCAGACACTTGAACAAATTTCAGGTTATTAATTAATAAAATTATTCATGCTCTCCTTGTAAGAGGACCACTCTTTCACCAAAAAAAAAAGTTGCATCGATGTTACGTTTCATAAGGTACATGAAGTGGCGACATCGCTATCTATAGGTTTAAATAGACAACCTCTTTAATGAGTCGGTCAATGGCTTGTAGTAAAGCCATTGAGTTGAATTCATGTATGCATTCGCATGGCATGTATCTAATGGTAAGGTAACGGTCATAATATATTTTTCTAGAAAATTGATGTGCTGCAAATTGCATATAACGGACTTAAATATACAAATAGAGTGTTGTAAATTCAGTATAATGGGAACTACATATATACAAAGAGTGGTTTTTGCATTTCCCCAGCTAGACTTAGTAAGGATTTGTTAGACTTAATTGAAATACATTCTAGATCATTTAATATAAATGACTACATATTAGGCTCAATATATCATACCATGTATCATACAACACATGTTAAGTAGTCCTAAATTTTGATAGACAAAATGGTCACTTTATAAATGAAAAGGAGACAATTATACAAATCTATAACCTATTTTATGATTTTTAAAAAATCTGATGCTCTATCATGAATGAAGAATTTAATTTTTTTTTTAACATATACCAATCTTCAACACTTTTCATAAGTGCTTTCTACAACCGTTTTGATTCACCGTTGGCTATAATGGATTATTGTGTACTAATAAAATAGGCAATTATGTGTTTGTCGTACATCTCATTTCATGAGCTTAGATGAAATGATCAGGTTCATTTTATGCCAAATGATTTCAAATGAGCATGAACTTGCAATTGATATTGGCTTATATAAAACCATCATACATGCAAAATAAATGGTAGAGAAAAACTGAAAACCATATATTATTATATACAAATCATGAAAACCAATAATAAATATTTAAAATTTGTGAGATTACCTTGTAAGAGGAATTAATCATAGAATAAAACTTCTATGCATCTTGTTTCTTTTCTTTTTATTCATTTTCATTACAATTTACAATTTTGTTAACCATTTACATTTTGTTTTTCATTTTCCCCGGCCTCAATTCACCCTGTTTTACATTCAATGCTCCTTCTCTTTTACAAAACTGTCATCCTCACAACACTGTTGCACTGCCACTACAATTTTCCTTCCACCATTACCCACACCAGCTCCTTGCTGCCTTACTGCCAGTACAAGCATAGCCTTACCTGAAACATCGATCCCATAACATCTCACTAACCACCACTCTGCATACCAGTGCCTCCGCTACAAACTACTGCAACAGACCACATTCACATCCCCTATAATTTTCATCCCAGTGCACATTCACATCCCCGGCAATATTGACCCTGAACCACCCATCAGCAATACCATCTCACTGCGCCAATACTCCAGCAAGCATTCTAACACACTACTACTGCCACAATTCCTACTATACACATTCAAACCATCAACAGCCATTGTACAACTCCTACTGTACATCAATTACGGCTACTGACCATCAGACTTCACCAGTTCATCCACTTCGTTCAGCAATTCACATCTTCCAATCTCTGTTCAAACTGTCACATAACCACTGTCTACATGACTCTGCACTTCCACCATCAGTCTTGCATCAGACCACATCCACATATTCACTTCATTAACTTCCCACATAACCACTGTCTACATATCAACAACTCTAAATCTATATTAAACAACTCTAAATCAACATCAGACCGTCGAGATTTGACCGTATATAAACAACTCTAAATCTATATTTTTGATGTTATAAGAAAACTTCAAGCTGATTTGCGTTTTCTAATTTAAAAAATTTAGAATCTGAATTATATATTTATTTCTATAGGGATTTTTTTTGTAATAACATTAGAGATAAAAATCTGATGTACAAAGCCCCATTTCACAATTGTAATTTTAATTATTCTTTGAAGCAATTGTCTTACAAATGCCATTTTTATTTTATTTTTCCTTCTACAAATTTAAAGATAGAAATAAAACTTTTCGTTCCATTTTAACACAAGTCCTCACATACTTTTATCCACTTTTTCGAAGTTATTTATAATTTTTATTCTTATTAGTGAGTTGATAGCTATCATTTATATCCAAAAGTTATTTGTAGGCATCAACAAACACTTTTTACTTTGTATAACTTTTTATATTATTTTTGAATTATTGAAAATTACCAAAAATGAGTAAAATCAACACCAAATAATAAAAGTTTAGCTCGACCTAGAAAAACTTGAGTAGAAATGAAAATTACTATTGAGTTTGAAATCTTAGAACAGTTTGAATAATATTTACACAATTGAAAGAGAGAAAAAATTAAATCATGCATAAAAAATGTATTATTGACAAACTGTTTCAATAAGCAATCAGCATTCCCAAAAAGCAAAAATTTATTGCTTATTCGTTATGCTGAATAGGAGGTAACCAGCATCACTTTTTTAAAACAAACAGTCAAATAACCCTTTTTCGCTTATTCTATTAAATGTTCAGCTGTTATTTTAGCAAAACAAACAGAGCCTTACTTTTTTTATGGACCACTGACTTCATCCACGTTCATCTTTAGTTAATTTTTTTTCCTTCTCGATCTAATAACCGAAATCATTTGAAACTTTAAACTTGATTAGATAAGAAAGATATGATACTTTGCAATGTTTCAAACTTAACTGAAAACTAGGGTTAAGAAAAAACGCTCACCAGTTCTACCAAGTTTAGGGCAATCAATTCCAAATCGATGCTGATAGAAGAGCCGGCGACAGAGACGCTCAATCAAAATCGACACGGAAGATGAACGATGCTGCAATCTGGTGGTAGGAGAATTGAAATCGAAATGGACAGTTGGAAAAATGAAAAACGATGGAGAGGGAAATGAATTATTAAGAGACGAGGGAAAATGAATTTTCTCTGGAAGTAAACACGCGAGTTGGTGGCAAACCAAAATAAACACAGCGACACTATTTTCAGCGTTTATCCTCACGAATAACTCTCTCAGAAACATTTACTACAGCATTCAATGTTTAAACGCTGATAATAAATGCTGTCAAAACAAACTTTTGTTGTAGTGCCGTGAGGACTTTTAAATGAGAGTGAATATTTTGAATGTTTATATTGCTAACTATTTTTTTTTAAATGAATAATTTCTCGTTTAAATTACCATAACTTAACATACTATATTGGACTCTAATGAGTGATGGTCGTTAGATATATGATAGAAATAGAGATGATTATGGAATTTTCACCAATCAAAGTTATTACAAATTGTTTAAATTTTTAAAGAAATTTACTAACTATGATGTCTCAAGTCATAATGTATGATTAATATCAACACTCGTCACTTTTTCTATCACTATTTATCTTTTCTATAATCAGTAGGGAGTCAGATTGGTTAATGTATTCATTTACAATCAAATCCAAAAATAAATATAAAATCAAATTTCTAAGATGCCTAAAATGAGATGAAGTCAACAAAAACTATTTTCTAGAAGGGATTTTGGAAAAAGTTTGTCAATTTAAAATCAGTTGAAATAAAAACTATGAAGATATTTTCTTTGAAAATGTGATGCAACTGAAAAATGTCTTAACATAAAACACGTTCCACTAGTAATTTTTCTATCAACTAGGCTACCATCGTAATCTGCATCCGAATTTCCCTTTGACTCAAAGTCGTCATTATATAGATATTAAAGACCAAATAGTGAGGGGTTTAATAAATATCTAATAATCATTTTACAACTTTTAAGATGAGATTCAATTGGATTTATTGAACCCATTACATAAATAAACAAACAATGAATATAATATCTGGTCTAGAATCAGTAAAATAAACAAATATATCCATGTGTATCTTGAGTAATCATCAGCCACTACAAAACAACATTTCTCACCACCTAAACTTGTAATATCATTAGTTCAAACAAATTTATACGAACTAATTCAAAGATTCCAGAGATGCTTACAGTATCCTTGGCATGAAAAAATGATTGGTCAACAATTTGAACAAATCGGAATACAAAATCAACATTCATTTTCTTATCACATAACTGGCTGATTTAAATCAGATTATGGTGCAGATTTTCAACATATATCATTCAAGATAAATGTACCGTCACTTATTTTACCTTTACTGATAATATTTCATTAATGCCCATTGTGATTCTATCACCATTGTATTTCTCTAGGCTAAGGAAACTTTAATTTATCTCCCGTCATGTGCCTGGAACAGCCAGAATCAAGGTAGCACTCTTGTTATTTCTTAGTCTGCCACCATATCTACACGAGAAAGATTTTTGTGGCCTATTTGTTTTTATAGGTCCATGGTTGTTAGTGACAAATAATTTTGATAAACAGGTTTGTGTAGACCCAAGATAATCTATATTTGTTCCATTCGGCATCCAGATTTGTTTGACTTTAAGAAATTTTATATTCATGCTTGTGGAAACCCAAATTGGAATGGTTTTCACGTGTCTGGATCTATAGCAGCAACTGTTATGATCGTGTCCAATTTTTCCACAAATCGTGCATTTGTGATTGACTTTATTAATTTCACTTATAGCATGTTCAGATTGAGTATACCCAAGTCCTTGTCTAACAGTATTGATAGTTTGTTTTCCTAATAGCATATTTAGTGATTTTTCTCCTTTAGAGAACTTCCCTAAAGTTGTAGACAATTGTTAGACTTATGATTTAAGAGACATATTTTCATTTAATAACAAAGTGCACCTTTTGATAGAATTTTCCCTCCTGGTATTTTCACTTTCTTTCAAAATCAAAATTTAATTTTCAAGTGATTTAATTTTAATTTATAATGTTTTAGTCTCTTTTTCAAATGATGGACACTTATCACACTTAGGGCTCTTATTTGGATAGTTTTTAACCAATTGATCAACCTGTTTATTTAGTTCTATCGAACTATCTCTTTGTGATTCAGTTTTATCATACTTTTCTCTAAGTTGTTCGAAACACCCATTTACTTCATGAAAATATATAAGTAACTCTGAATGAGTAAATTTTGATGCCTCGCTTGGCTCGTCATCATCATTGTTAGTTGTTTCTCCTTGAAGACATGGATTTTCTTTTCACTCTCACTGCTAGTGCTTTTATTATCATCATCACTTTTATTCCAAGTGAATGCAAAACTTCTCCTTTTTGATTTCTTTCCTTGTTGAGTCGATTTTGAGGACAATTAGACTTGATATGACTGAGTTTATTGCAGTTGTGACAAGTGATCTCTTGCTCTTTTGAATCATCTAGAACTTTGACTATTATGCTTTTCAATTATTTATTTAGAGTTCGATTTATATACTTATGATTCCACCTTTTGAATTTCTTTATTATCATCGTCTGTTCTGCTGCACCATAATCATCATTATCTTCACTTTTAGTTGTTCATTTGAGAGCTATTGATTTCTTTCAAGTATCACCTCCACCGAGTTCTTCCTTGAATTTGATTTTTAGCTCATAAGTGGTAAAATTTTGAATGAATTCTTCAACTTTAATTTGTTTTAGATCTTTTTATTCTTGAATGGCAGTGGCTTTGGCTTCAAAATTTCATGGAAGAATTCTAAGGAATTTTCAAACTATTTCCAGCTTCATGTATGATTTTCCAAGTGATTTTGATTTCTATATTAGATTAGAAAGTCGTCCATACATTTCTTTGGCACTTTCATCCTTTGCTATTGGAAGTTTTCTTATTAGCTACCAAGCGTGGCAATGCGAGATTCTTTGACTTGGGTGGTTCCTCCATGAGTCACTTCGAGTGTGTGCAAATTTCTTGCGCAGTTAGACAATGTGAGACACGATTAAATTCAATTTGACATAATGAGCAGATAATAGAATTCATGGTATTAGCATTTGCAAATTGCAGTTTATTTCAAGATCTGTCCATTGATCCATCATTTTTTCAACTTCTTGATTATCTACTACCACAGTTGGTGTCCTATATCCTGTCTCAACAATATTCCATGCATCAATGGTTGTTTTCAAAAAAAGTTCATTCTATTTTTTCAATATGCGTATTCACCATTAAACGTGGGTGGCCTAACTATGGACTGACCCTCAACAAACGCATTGTTAAAAGAAGCCATTGAAACAAAAATTCAAAATTTATAATTGAAAGAAAAAAAATCAATTTTTTTAATAAAGAATTGTTTTATATTCCTAGATTTGTTACCACTTGTAGGATCGTTTTCACCCTAAAGAGAGGTGAATAGGGTGATACTAGTAATAATAAAAATTAATGCAGAATTAAAAATCAATAGCAGAAAACAATACAGAAGAGATCACACACAAATTTACCCAATTTCAGCAAAACCCTCCCTACGTGCTGCCCCTAAGGTTCCTACTATTTAGTAAGATGCTTACACACGTAAAATTACGACACCCTCTAATGACTAACCTAACTATACGCTCAAAATCTACCACAACCCAGCCACTGAGTTACGAATTCTCAAACTACACCACCATAGTTTGTTGCCTAGTCACACGACTAGATAATTGCACAATTTTAAAAGAAAATTACAAAATAAAATAAAAAAATTAAACAAAACCCTATTAAGACTTTAAGCCCAAAGTAAATATGACTGGCCTACTTTAATTTTATAACCCAATTACAGAAACTAGGTCGTCTCCCTTTCTTTGTATATGCGACCGTTCCCTTTGCCTATCCTCTTCAAAAATTAGGGCTTTGTAATTCTTAAAGCTGCCGCTTGGAGATTGAATTTCAGATTGATTGCAATTGTGCTTTTGTACTTCAATGCTTCTTCGTTTACCACTCTTCGAATCTTTTTGGCTACTTCAAGTTCGAAATAAGTATAAAATTGGTAGTAATTTTGTACTTTATTTGCTCTGATATTTTGCTTGAATTCAAACTTGCTTTCGAACTTGATTGGAGTTATTGGTTTTTGTTCAAAGTATGCTTTCTGGATTTTCTGTTTCGAACTCTAATGAAAGCCGATGATGAATTTGTGTTTTATTTATCGGGTTCGAACACCCTATATTTTCCTTTGTATATCTCTGGTTTGAATTCTTCACGCACTTGCTTGGCCATTCGATTTTGCTTGAACACTTATGATATTTTTCCTTGTTCAATTCATATTTGTTCTTTTGTGATTTTGAATTTTACTCCATTGCTTTGGGTTTCCTCTGAGTCAGTTTCTTTCTTTTCACCTATGACTTCGGCTATTTGATTATTTGAGATAAACTTGACTTGATACAATAACTCGCGGCTTTGATGGTTGTCACTATCTGATGCATCTTGCTCATTCTTTTTTTCAAGTTTGGTTTGAATTGTTGTATGTTGATCTTGTTCCTCTTGGAGTCTTCACTTAATGTTGTATGCCTACACTTGTTCCTCTTGGAGTGTTCACTTAATGTTGTATGCCTGCACTTGTTCCTCTTGGAGTCTTCACTTAGTTGTTGTGAGTCTAATATTGGTCTAGGTAGAAATAATTGCATGTGTGATCTACACATCCATGTTATACTTGTATGCTATTTTGTTGAATGTAGTTGGTCATCAGGCTGTTATCTTTTCTTTGCACTCTGCTGTGTTGGTTTATAAGTGTTCATGCCTTTAGTGTTGAGTCTGGTTGTCACTGCATATATGTGTGTGTGTGTGTGTGTGTGTGTTCACACATGCATCCGTATATGCTGTGTACTTCATTTTGGTTGCTGTTTTGCATTGTTGTCATGTGACCAGTACCGTTCCACTACTTCTTTTGTGAATTCCTAGTCTAGTTTGGTTATGAAGTCTTGATACATTTGAGTCTTTGTTTCATATGTATGCACTGTGTATATACATGTGTGAACATACCTGTATATATGTATGTTGTAGCTCGATTCTTATTTGGAGTTTGAGTTGTCACCATGCATCTAGTTGTCATCTTTGTTCTTGTGCATTTGTGTTTAGTTGGTGGTCTATTTTCATTGGTTGAACCATTTCTTTTGTTCATAACTGCTTGTGCACTGCTCCTATTGTTGTCTGTTGTTTCATATGTTTGGGTCCGTTTCATGGAGTCTACTGTATTGTACATGCCTCTGTTGCTATGTATGGATAGTTGCATTTGCAGTCTGAACCTGGACTGGTTTGTTGGGTCTGTTCTTTGTTTGGCTTGACCAACATACATACTTAAAGTCTTGTTGCATATTACATTGTTTTGATCTTCACTGTACATTTTGTTGAAGCCATTTTTCTAGATGGATTCGATCTGCATATCTATTCATTATACTTGGTGCCTATTTGCCTCTAGTTTAATTTCATGTTGTTGTGGTCTTGCGGTCCTTTCTGTTTACTTAAGTGTGCACTTGTGCACTGGCCTTGTTACATGTCTGGTTGCATTATTAATGTTGCTCGGACCATATGTGCATATGCATTCATGTTGTTTTGAGTTGTAGTCATGCGGTCTGAAGCCTTTTGTTTTGTATTTTGGATTGTTCCTGTGTTGAATCCAGCCTCGGCTTGGGTTTGATCATGTGCTTACCTGTCCCTGCGATTTTAACAAGCAAGTGTATATCGGGGTGCATGGTCTTGTGGCATGTATAGTGATACACTGCGCATGTCACAAATTATTTGTGTATGATGATTTAAAAGAATATGATGAAGAACAACCCAAATAACTAAGGCAAATAACATTTTCGAAACACACACTTCATTTTGAACTCTACAAAAATATTTCTTTTTCAATTTTACTACGTCAGTGTTTATTGTGTAGATAATACAAATGTTGGATACAAACTAGAACAAAGTTGAAGATCAAATACGAGTGTTGAGTGAATATGTAGTGAGGTGACATTGTAAATTGAAAAACACGTTGTAATTGAATTTTTTTATGATTGAAAATGTTCTGCAAAAGCAAAAAAAATATTTTCTCGGTAAAAGCAACAAAAATGTTCTACACTGAAAGTAAGAATACACCCTATAGAGATTTAAGAAGCACTAGTTATTCGAAATATAATTGCTAACGAATGATTGTGACAGTATATCTCTACAAATTAGGTAATTTATATGTTGTTCAATTAATTACTAAACATAACCGTGCAGCAAAGATCAAAGTGAGCAATTTAATAAAAAAAGTAGCAAAAAAGAAAGAACTTAAATTTCTTTATAGTGATTTGATTGTAATTGATCTACTTTCATTGTATATTTTAACACTATTGACTTTTACCGCATTAGAGATATTGTAATAATATAATTTGAATTTACAAGAAGATGCAAGTGCAAAATGGCAAATTCTCTTAAATTTAGAAAAAATAGATTTTTAGAACAATTGACATCTAAGGCTATTTATAGAGGTGATTTGCTTATATGAGGTTTGAAAATCTATGAGATGTCTATTCAAAATATTTTTGTATTGCAATTCAAAATCGAATTTGTCCAATTTCTCCAAAGGGGAAGAATAATGTTGTTTAGATCATTGATCTAGAGATGTTGGCTTGTTGAGGTGAAGGAGAGGGAGAATTTAAAGTGGAAACATTGGCATGGTAAGAAGCATAAGGAGTTGAAGAGATAACATGGATATGGCAATAAGCATAAAAATGAAGGAGGGGCACATGAAGGACTAAGGATGGCAATGAGGTGTGTAGCGACCCTGAAATTCGAATATTTCATCTTTGAATATCGAAACATTTTGAAATATAACTAAGTGTTATAAGTATGATTCTATGACCTTGTTTAACATCATTTAATTAATTAATTATGATAAGAAACTTGTTTCTGAAATTTATTTAAAAAATATTTTCTTCGAAGAAAAATCGATAATGTGACCGAAAATTGGGTTATTGGTAAAGAGCTATTCGATCGATATAAGTTGTCAAACTCCTGTTCACTTATTTAATGATCAAATGAACACATTAGAAACTAACTAACACACTCTCCTCTTCATAAATCTTGGAATGTTCTAGAAGCTTCCTTTAGGACAAGAGATATTATCATGAGAGGGTATAAATGGTAATTAGCATAAAAGAGAAGTGACTTAAAGGAAATATGATAGGAGGTGAAGCTTCTAGGGCATGATTGGGGTGGAGGGAGTGAGTGAATGCAAGCTTAGGCAACATCATTCTTGTGCTTATATAAGGAGAGACATACCTTAGAGTATAATCACAAATTCAAAGATAAAATTATCATAAAATCAATGGCTTCCTCTCCTTCTTCATCTCTTATGTTCTAAAGAAAATTATTATAAATCAATTCCAAATCCACTCAAACTTAAAGTAGAGCCTTAGGATAATATCACAGCACCTTTCACAATGTTAAATATTAAAGAAGCAAAGCCACTCGCACTCTAGGAGAGAAGGACGTGAGCAATAGTAAGAGGAGGATGGCAAAAGCAAGGTAGAAAGCAAGGAAAGGAAGAAGCAAAGGTGGCTGCAAGGCTGGGACTAGGCTTGGGTGCTTGGATCTTGGTTATTAAGGGGTTAAAGGTGGGTTAACACCTTAATGGAAAATATAACATATATATACTGTATTTTGATTGTGTTTAAATTGTTGAATTTTTGTTGACATATGTTAAAATATTGGTTTGGATTCTTACTTTAAAAGTAAACGACATCTGTGATCCATGTATAAAAACTTAAACATACTTGGAATGGACTTGAGTGGACTTGTATGACATGTTACTAGACCTTGAACAAATTACATAGGTTATACATGGACTTTGGTTTAGATTGGGCTCGGATTTGAAAGTGCACTTAAAGCGATAGTCGCTATAGATGCTGTTTGGAATTGTCTAGTATTTGAATTATCTAGATTCTTAGGGGTTTCTCACCATATTATAATGTTTTATCTGTATATATTTAATGCTATTAAAATCTTGAATAGTAAAAGGTTAAGTAACATATCAAAAAGTGGTCAAAACTTCACTTGTGCAAAACTACCCCGTTTAGCCTTGATTTTGGACTTTAAAAGGTTTGAAAAGATACTTAAATTGAAGTATTTTGTTCCATTCATTTTACAAGTGTTTATTAACTCATATTGGATTATTTCAAAAGTGGGTTTGATATATTTATGCATTTTTAATAATTAGTTGTGAAGTTTTAAAGAAGATATATTTTGTTAAAATATATAGAAAGCATGTTCTTTTCAAGTTCTAAGGAAAATTGTAAATTTTCTATTTTCACTAATATTTTGAATAGATGTTTTAAAACCTATTATAATATTTTCAAATATTTTAAAATTATATACAAATGCTTTTGAAAAGGGGTTAGAATTGCTATAGCTAAATGGTTTTATTAATTGATGACTTGTTTTAAAAGTAATTAAGTATGCTTAACATTAAAAGCTGATGAAGTAAGGCTCATCTATCTATGAGAGTTAAGATTGATGTTCGAGTAAGGATGAAGCAATAGAGCTCCAATCTACCGAGCTTTCCTCTTGACCGAGGAATAGTAAGTCGAAAAATGCCGAAAACGTGTTAGTCGTGTTGATTTCTTACTGTTTATGCAAATCATTAATACTATACTTAATGCTAAAAACCAACGAGGTAGACTTATCTATTTGTAAGATTCAAGAATGAAGTGTCTAGGCAAGGCTTTGATGAAATCGGTGCTCTAACTTAACTAACTTCACTCTTGGATGAGAAATAGTTAAGTTGGAATGTCGAAAACAAGTTAAGCAGACAAATCATGATCCATATAAGCAATTGTTTCTGACTAGATAATCGATTAGTCGATTATCAAACTTGACTAAATATAACTTACGATGTTATCTAAAGGCTTCACGATTTCATATCAACGAGAACCCCAGGGGAGAAGTATTGGTACGAAACATCTCTAGCTTTTGCTTACTTTTGAAAGAACCAAGTTTGAGTTGGCCAGAAATTCATCGAATTAGTTATAAGAGACCAGGACCAGTAAGTGTTTTACTTATCGAATATAGCTTCAAAATAGTATATGAGTTCTATGTTTTTGAAGTGAAATGTTGTAGAGTTGAACTATCAATCCTAAGTTTATGTCCAAGGGAAAGGTCGGCGTTGATATTTCAAATGATGTTATTGTGTGGGACTGTCAGTCTTGAGTAATATTCCAAGAGAGATGCCATCGTTAGCATTCGTAAGAGGGATTATGTGGAAAATTTATGTTAAGGTTCGAGATCTATTCGAGATGCTCAAATCCACGTAGTGATTCGTGATCTGTTTGAGATATCGAAATCCATTTAGGGATTCATGTTTTGTTCGAGTGATGAAGACTCGAGTGAGAGATGCCAAAAGTAGCCTTGACATCGGAACGGCTAAAACCAGAGACATGATGCATAACCAAAGGGAACATAGCATCTTAGTAATCACAAGGGTGCAAGCGACTTCATCTAGTATTACTTACTGACATGCATGCAAAAGCGATGCATTCAGAACCACGATTGCCTGGGCATGTGCTAGTTATGCATTTCCTATAGTACATTGCCTAGAGATGTACGTTGCTTAGAAGAATATCTCTTATCCTTGTGTAGGAGTTCTCTAGATTCAAGGAGATCTCCATGGAAAATCCACTATGCAAATGCATATTAAAGGTATTGATTGTATACCTATTATTGTTATGGCGTTCACATAGCAGCTATTTGATATGATTTACGTGCTACAATCTAGACATTATCTATCATATCATTATATGTTAAACTTAATGAATGGTTACTTTCCTTAAGGGGAAAAGCGTTATGGAAATCCATACGGTCTCAATGGTTACTATTACTTGTTTCATATTTCTTGAGTTTCTCATGCTGGTTTTCCAGACTGATTCGGGTATTATTTTCTTATGATGCTCAAATCAGCCCCGTGTATGTTTCTGTATTGTGCAACAGATGTTTTGGAGCTCATGAAGAAGAGCTAGATGATTACCTTCCATAGTATCTCATTTCCACTACATTTATGTATCATATATATCAACATTGTGTGGACAGACAGTTATAACTATCTAGGCCGATGATAGTACTTAGGTCTTAATAACTCTGAAATTTCTGTATTCATGGTAACCTTTGTATTGTCCCTTTGATATTATATATTACCGTTCCGTTGTGAAATTCTGATGTTGTGTTCTTCCCTTTTTGTTCTATTCATTTTTACCCTTACTTTATATCTTTCCGGCATTTGGGTGATGGGAACACCAATACCTGTAGGATCGATTTCACCCTAGAGGGGGGGTGAATAGGGTGATAGTGTAAATTATAAAAATTAATCGCGGAAGCTTATAAATTAATTTCAATTCAGATCACAGAATAGCAGCACAGATATCGCAGAATATAAATAACAGAATAAAACAGAACAACACAGAATTTACCCAGCTTCGGCAAAAACCTGCCTACGTGCTGCCCCTAAGGTTTCAACTAGAAATTAGATAGTCCCTCGCTTACACACGTAAACTCGCTATACACCGCTATTGACTAATCTAACTCTACGCTCAAAACCCTGCCACAACTCAACTACCGAATTGTGAATTCTCAAGCTACACACCGTAGCTTGTCCCCTAGTCACACGACTAGAAAATTAAACGGTTTAAAAAGGAAAATACAAATTAAAAACAAATTAAAATAAAATAGCCCTAATATAAACAAAACCCTATTTATAAATTTAAAGCCCTTATTTTTACTGCCGGCCCCTTTTATATTTTAGACCGTCACTTTTATTTTCTTCGTTCGTTTATTTTTGAGATGCGGCCGTTCCTCTTTGAAACAAAATTAGGGCTTTTTGTCCTGTCGATCCACACTAGGGTTCTTGAAGCGGCCGTTCCTCTTTGATACTGTTCGACTTCGATGCTTTGATACTGTTCGACTTCGATGCTCTTTGATTTGCTCACCGCGGCTGCTTCGTTGATCGAACTCCGGTATATAATTATGTGCTTTTTCTTTTTATTGATTTATGCTTTCTGGAATTCGATACATTGATTGCCGATGATGATTGGGTTATATATGCGTTCGATTTCCTGAATCTTCGATCGTATATATTTATTTGAATTTGTCAAATATTCATCTCGGCCACTTTATTATTCTTGAACGATGCTGATGATTTCTGACCTTTTCAATTCCTGTATATTCATTGCTTGGTGATCACGGCTATAACTTGGTCAATTATGACTCATACATCATATCCACGGCTTGATTAATTTTGTGGTCACCAGCGATGTTGAATTCATTTGACTTCGGCCACTTAATATTGACCATGGTTCCTCTGTAGCTTCTTTTGGCTTCAGTAATTTTTGAAGAAAAATCTTTCTTGATTTTGCTCGGCCTGTACCTCTGTATTTTATACATGTGTATATATATTCTTGAATTTGCACTTGGATTTGAACTACTTCATATGTATGTTTGTTGCTGCCTTGACTTGTTGTTATTTGCACCAGGTCTCTGTATATTTCTCTGGTTTGGTTCTCGGCCTATAGTATTCATAATGCATTTTGTTTCATGTTTGAGACCGTGCTTGCATTGTTACTTGGTCGACACTTGCATCGTTATCTGTTACATACATGAGATTGACACTGTACTTTTGTTGTTCACTGTGTTCATGCACTTTGTAAATTTGTTGCTTTCGTTGCTGTGTTGATCACTTGATTTTTGACACTGGTCTGCTGTCATGGCTGATCTGTTGTTCAGTTTGCATTGGTGCATTCTTCATGTATCTGCTGACTTGTTGTAGTACACTGCATATTGCATTGCCTTGCTGAACTCGATCCAGTAGTTTGCTTCATTTTGCACACTGATCATCTGTATACATTTGTGGCATTTCTCTGGCCCTTTGTGTTATTGCTTCATTATGTTGTATACACTGGTTTTGGTCGAAACTTGTTGCTTTCATGTATATGTCGAACTGATCGGTTGCATCTGTGGTATGCATATGTGTAGTTGTTATTGCCAGTTGCCACTTTGACATTTTGGCCTTGAACCTGTACTTGTAGTTTGCATTCATGTACTTGCAGTGTTGGTCTGACTTGAACTCGATTCACTTGTGTTGAATCCAGTTTCAAAACTCGGATTTGACCTTGTGTTCGTGTCGTATTTTCAATGTTATTGCATGTGAGTTGAACCTGTCCGTATATTTGGGTTTGACCTTGTGCTCACCTGTCCCTGTAGCATTATCAAGTGTATATATCGGCGTGCACGGCCTTGTGGCATATACAGTAATACACTGTGTATGTCACAAGTTGTTCGTGTATGATGAATTCAAATTTAAATGATGACGAACAACCCAAATAACTGAGGCAAATCATATTTTCAAAATCCATCTTTTATTTTATATTGCAAAAATATTTCTTTTTCAATTTTACTGCGTTAGTGAATATTTTTGCAGATTGCTCAGATGCTGGATTCAAACTGGAATGCAGTTGAAAGTGTGAGTGATATGTAGTGAGGTTAACTGTAAATGTGAAATGTGATGTAATTGTAATTAAAGTTGTATAGTTATAGTGAGAGCTTGAAATTGTACTATTCAAAGTTGTAATAAATATTTATTTGAATAAAATATTCGTTTGAATTCAAATTCTGTGTTATTTATTTTATTCAGCAAATATTTATTTAATCTGTGAAAATAAATAGTATATTATCAAATACATTTAAACGAATGTATATATGTTTATTATCATCAAACAAAAATCATATAAGCGCATATTCAACAATCTCCCCCTTTTGATGATAACAAACATATATTTAAGATTTTGAATATGTTAAATGTATTTGATCATTCATATGCTCTAATTGCTCCCCCTATTTAAATGCTTCCTCTCTACACAAGGCTCCCCCTACAAATATGCATACAATTAAATAATATGCAAATAAGCCTAGATGCAAATGGAAAATTATTTGACCCTTGCTTGATTTTATTTAACAAAATCTTAACTTTTCTCTCCCCCTTTTGTTATCAGCAAAAGAATAACAGTGTTATAAAAATAGGGATGAAGTGACAGATATGAATCAAACATTTAACTCAATTGAATATAAATATCAAATTTCAATAAACTTCAAACAAAAATCATAATTACCCATGTGAGACGAATATTCCACTTTCAGAAATGATGGGGATAAATTCATAAAAATCATACAGTTCTGTCTATTTGTGGTATATTTATTTCGGGAAATTTGAATATCTACTAACCATGCATAACCGTTAGGACTTTTAAATGAGATTAGTAGTATTCCAATTTAATTTTAAAAATGAAATCAAGTATCTTCTAACCACGCATGACCGTGAGGACTTTTAAATGGGATTAGAATCAACTTGTCTATTTAACCAATTAATTTTGATATGCGTTCCATACATGCATAACCGTGAGGACTTTTAAATGAGCATGGAAGCACATAATCAAAAATCCAAGTAATTCACCCATGCATAACCGTGAGGACTTTTAAATGAGAGTGAATACTTTGGATATTTATTTTTATTGAAGAATATAATAAATTGAAGCACAGATAATTTTCTTTATGAATCTGAAGATAAAACAAATTGAAGAACGAATAATTTCCTTTGTAAACTACCACAAATTTACATACTATATATGATTTTGATGAGTGATGGTCGATAGAAAGATGATAGAAATAGAAATGATCATGGAATTTTTACCCAACAAAAAGTTTTTATAACTTTTGTTATGAAATTCTAAAGAAATTTTTCTAAATATATTGTCTTGAGTAATGTATGACAAATATCAACACTCATCACTTTTTCAATCACTATTGATTTTTTCGATAATCATTAGGGAGTTAGATTAGTCAAAATAGTCATTTAAAATCAAATCCAAAATTATAAAATTAATTTTTCAAAAATGACTAATCTGTAAATATGGTCAAACATGATTTTCTCGAGGGGGTTTTATTAGGAAATTTTCTGCTATTTGAAAATTATTTCAAGTGAAAAATATGCAGACATTTTCTTTGAAAAACGATGCAGCAAATGAATGTTTCAAAAAAAAATTAATCACATTCCACTAGTAATTTTTCTATTAACATATTTCCAGTGTAATCTGCATCTGAATTTAAATTTCACTCAAAAATTCTTTTGTTAAATGCCAAAGACCAGATTGTGAAATTTCAACAAATTATCTCAGAATGAAATTCTCTTGAATTTGAAAATGAAGCCAGTGTTAACAATCAAACATATATCAAAGTGTCAATCTTAGAAGCCATAGACTAAACAGTTATATTCATGAGTATTTAATAGTCAACCAAACATCATTATTTCAAAACAAATGTTTCAAAAGAATTTCTTAAAGTTTCAACAATTTTTAAAATCCTTTTTTTTCACATGAATTTGAAATCGTGCAAATTTACAAGCAGTGACCAAAATGTCAAAACCAATATATCTACGTGTAGCATGAGTAATCAAATACCATCATTTGACCGAACAAATTTATATGGATTAGTTCAATGTTGAAAATCTGATTGGTCATCATTTAAGCACAAATCAATGTCATAAATAAAAACAAGTCAAAAATTTCTTAAAATCCTTTTTACAATTTTTTAAATAGAATTCATTAGGATTTTAAGTTGAAGCCATGTAAATAGAAGAAACCGTGAATATGGATTTAGCCAAAAATATTATAACAAAAAAGTATTATCATCCAATCAAAACACTATTTTTATCCCAAGCTTATATATCAAGTAATTCTAGAGAATTTTATAGTGTTTTTGGCATAAGAATATAATTGGCCAACAACTTTGAATAAGTCAGAAACAAAATCTTTTCATCATCTCAATATTGGCTGATTTTTAATTCAGAATATGGTGCAGATTATCACATTTTAGTATATCGTTCAAATAAATATACCTTTACCTGTTTTTACCTTTACGATATTTTTCGTTGTTGTCCATTGTGATTCTGTCACCTTTATACTAGGCTAAGGAACTTAGCTTTGTCGCCCGTTGTGTTTCTGGAACAGCCAAAATCCAGAGAACACTATTGTTGTTCCTTAGCCTGCCACCACACCTACACTGAAAAGGATTTATGTGACCTATTTGTTTTTATAGGTCCATGGTTATTAGTGGCAGAAAATTTTGAAAAATAATTTTGTGTAGACCCAAAACTATTTATAATTGTTCCCTTTGGCACCCAAATTTGTTTAATTTTGAGAGATTTTATATTTGTGCCTTTTGGAACCCAAATCGGTATAGTTTTCACATGTTTGGGTCTATACCAACAATTATTGTGATCGTGTCCAAATTTTCTACAAATCGTGCACATGGATTTAGCTTGACTAATATTGCTTTCAACAATTTTCGAACTATTATATCCAAGTCCTTGTCTAACCGAATTAACATTTTGCTTTCCTAATAGCATATTCAACGATTTTTCACTTTTTGAAAATTTATCTAAAGTTGTTGACAATTGTTGGACTTGTGATTTGAGAGATTCATTTTCATTTAACAACTGTGTGCACTTTTTAATAGAATTCTCTCTCCTAGTATTTTCATTCTCCTTCAAAATCAGAATTTCATTTTCAAGCGATTTTATTTTAATTTCTGATTTTTTAATTTCTTCATCAAATGTTGGACACTTATCACACTTAGGGATCCTACTTTGATAGGTTTTAACTAATTGATCAAGTTGTTTATTACATTCTATCAAAGTATCTTTTTGAGATTCAAGTTTGGCGTATTTTTCCCTAAGTCGTTCAAAACAACCATTTACTTCATGAAAATATATAAGCAACTCAGAATGGGTAAGTTTTGATACCTCACTTGGCTCGTCATCGTCACTGTCAGTTGTATCACCTCGAAGACACAATTCTGCCTTTTCGCTTTCACTGCCAGTGCTTTGATCATTCTCGTCTATTTCATCCCAAGTGGCTGCAAAACTTTTCTTTTTCTGTTTCTTTCCGTGGCTGGATTTAATTTGTGGACAATCGGGCTTGATATGGCCGGGTTTGTTGCAATTATAACAAATAAACTTTTGTTCTTCCGAGTAGTCTAGTGCTTTGGCTATTCTGCTTTTTGCTTTTTGAATTCGAGCTGAATTTCCATGTTTTTGATTCCATTTTTTGAATTTCCTTATTAACAGCTCCAATTCTGCTGCTCCATCATCTTCATCGTTATCATCATCACTTTCGGTTGTTCCTTTGAGAGCTATTGATTTCTTTTGAGTGTCACCTCCTTCACGCTCTTCTTTGAATTTCATTTCTAGCTCATAAGTGGTGAGATTTCCGATGAGTTCTTCAACTTTAAGTTGTTTTAAATCTTTCGATTCTTGTATGGCAGTAACTTTTGCTTCAAAGCTTCGTGGAAGGACTCTAAGGATTTTCCGGACTATTTCTAATTCGGTGTATGTTTTTCCGAGAGCTTTTGATTTGTATACGATATTGGAGAGTCGTCCGTACATCTCTTTGACATTTTCTTCCTTCGCCATTTTGAAGTTCTCGTATTCACTGCTTAGCATTGTAAGGCGAGACTCTTTGACTTGAGATGTTCCTTCGTGAGTCACTTCTAGTATGTGCCATATTTCCTGCGCAGTTAGACAATGTGAGACACGATTAAATTCAAATTGATCCAATGAACAAATAATAGAATTCATAGCTTTGGCATTAGTATTCTGTAATTTATTTTCTAGTTCTGTCCATTGTTCCTTTGGTTTCTCTATTTCCTGATTATCTACAGTTATAGTTGGTATACTATAACCTGTCTCAACAATATTCCAAGCGTCAATGGTTTTCAGAAAAATTTGCATTCTATTTTTCCAGTAAGCATATTCACCATTGAACATTGGTGGTCTAACTATGGATTGTCCTTCTGCAAAAGCATTATTAAAAGAAGCCATTTTAAAAATTCAAATTTTTAAAACAAAAAACCGATTTTTGAAACACGAATTTTTAAAAACAAAAATTGATTTTTGAAACACGAATTTTTAAAACAAAAATTGGTTTTTGTAAAATCAAAATTTTAAAACAAAAATGGCTTTTGTTCCTAGCTCTGATACCACTTGTAGGATCGATTTCACCCTAGAGGGGGGGTGAATAGGGTGATAGTGTAAATTATAAAAATTAATCGCGGAAGCTTATAAATTAATTTCAATTCAGATCACAGAATAGCAGCACAGATATCGCAGAATATAAATAACAGAATAAAACAGAACAACACAGAATTTACCCAGCTTCGGCAAAAACCTGCCTACGTGCCGCCCCCAAGGTTTCTACTAGAAATTAGATAGTCCCTCGCTTACACACGTAAACTCGCTATACACCGCTATTGACTAATCTAACTCTACGCTCAAAACCCTGCCACAACTCAACTACCGAATTGTGAATTCTCAAGCTACACACCGTAGCTTGTCCCCTAGTCACACGACTAGAAAATTAAACGGTTTAAAAAGGAAAATACAAATTAAAAACAAATTAAAATAAAATAGCCCTAATATAAACAAAACCCTATTTATAAATTTAAAGCCCTTATTTTTACTGCCGGCCCCTTTTATATTTTAGACCGTCACTTTTATTTTCTTCGTTCGTTTATTTTTGAGATGCGGCCGTTCCTCTTTGAAACAAAATTAGGGCTTTTTGTCCTGTCGATCCACACTAGGGTTCTTGAAGCGGCCGTTCCTCTTTGATACTGTTCGACTTCGATGCTTTGATACTGTTCGACTTCGATGCTCTTTGATTTTCTCACCGCGTCTGCTTCGTTGATCGAACTCCGGTATATAATTATGTGCTTTTTCTTTTTATTGATTTATGCTTTCTGGAATTCGATACATTGATTGCCGATGATGATTGGGTTATATATGCGTTCGATTTCCTGAATCTTCGATCGTATATATTTATTTGAATTTGTCAAATATTCATCTCGGCCACTTTATTATTCTTGAACGATGCTGATGATTTCTGACCTTTTCAATTCCTGTATATTCATTGCTTGGTGATCACGGCTATAACTTGGTCAATTATGACTCATACATCATATCCACGGCTTGATTAATTTTGTGGTCACCAGCGATGTTGAATTCATTTGACTTCGGCCACTTAATATTGACCATGGTTCCTCTGTAGCTTCTTTTGGCTTCAGTAATTTTTGAAGAAAAATCTTTCTTGATTTTGCTCGGCCTGTACCTCTGTATTTTATACATGTGTATATATATTCTTGAATTTGCACTTGGATTTGAACTACTTCATATGTATGTTTGTTGCTGCCTTGACTTGTTGTTATTTGCACCAGGTCTCTGTATATTTCTCTGGTTTGGTTCTCGGCCTATAGTATTCATAATGCATTTTGTTTCATGTTTGAGACTGTGCTTGCATTGTTACTTGGTCGACACTTGCATCGTTATCTGTTACATACATGAGATTGACACTGTACTTTTGTTGTTCACTGTGTTCATGCACTTTGTAAATTTGTTGCTTTCGTTGCTGTGTTGATCACTTGATTTTTGACACTGGTCTGCTGTCATGGCTGATCTGTTGTTCAGTTTGCATTGGTGCATTCTTCATGTATCTGCTGACTTGTTGTAGTACACTGCATATTGCATTGCCTTGCTGAACTCGATCCAGTAGTTTGCTTCATTTTGCACACTGATCATCTGTATACATTTGTGGCATTTCTCTGGCCCTTTGTGTTATTGCTTCATTATGTTGTATACACTGGTTTTGGTCGAAACTTGTTGCTTTCATGTATATGTCGAACTGATCGGTTGCATCTGTGGTATGCATATGTGTAGTTGTTATTGCCAGTTGCCACTTTGACATTTTGGCCTTGAACCTGTACTTGTAGTTTGCATTCATGTACTTGCAGTGTTGGTCTGACTTGAACTCGATTCACTTGTGTTGAATCCAGTTTCAAAACTCGGATTTGACCTTGTGTTCGTGTCGTATTTTCAATGTTATTGCATGTGAGTTGAACCTGTCCGTATATTTGGGTTTGACCTTGTGCTCACCTGTCCCTGTAGCATTATCAAGTGTATATATCGGCGTGCACGGCCTTGTGGCATATACAGTAATACACTGTGTATGTCACAAGTTGTTCGTGTATGATGAATTCAAATTTAAATGATGACGAACAACCCAAATAACTGAGGCAAATCATATTTTCAAAATCCATCTTTTATTTTATATTGCAAAAATATTTCTTTTTCAATTTTACTGCGTTAGTGAATATTTTTGCAGATTGCTCAGATGCTGGATTCAAACTGGAATGCAGTTGAAAGTGTGAGTGATATGTAGTGAGGTTAACTGTAAATGTGAAATGTGATGTAATTGTAATTAAAGTTGTATAGTTATAGTGAGAGCTTGAAATTGTACTATTCAAAGTTGTAATAAATATTTATTTGAATAAAATATTCGTTTGAATTCAAATTCTGTGTTATTTATTTTATTCAGCAAATATTTATTTAATCTGTGAAAATAAATAGTATATTATCAAATACATTTAAACGAATGTATATATGTTTATTATCATCAAACAAAAATCATATAAGCGCATATTCAACAATACCATGGATGTATTTAGTGTCGATGTTCGAAGGTCAAAAATTTGGCTCGTTACAGGGTGGGTCTAGGGTCTAAACCCGGTAGGCCCACCCCTGTTTTGAACCACCTCAAGACCCGCCCAATTGAGTCATTAGGATGAGTAAACATAACAGTTCTTACAAGCTATGGGTCTAGGGTCGAATCGAGGCTTAGCTGACCCACCCCACTCGACCCACACTACTGAGATTTTATAAAATCGATTTATATTATAACGATGATTTGTCGATCCTTTTATAGATAATTGGTTATAACATGGATATTCAAATGTTCCATTTAATCGGTTATATGATTTTTATTGTATTAAGTTGCCTCACTAATAATTATATAATAACATATGCATGTTTTACTTAAACTATTATCGCACATCTCATTTTTATTACATACTTATCATTGTGAACACATTTATTCATATGTATTGTATCATTTAGTGGCAATCCCTCTTACAAATAATATATACATTAATACATGATTTTAAATGAATATGTAAAACCTCACCGGATCTTTTGGCGAGCAGGTCAACCCTGACCCATATGGGTTCCTGGTATGGGGCGGAAGTCCAAACCCACACTGGATCTATGGGACGGGTCTATTGCGGGGTTTAAAAAACTCGAGGCAGGTCAGGGACACAAAAAACTTGCCCAACCCGCCCCATTTTCATCCCTATAAAGGACTATATAGCCCCATTTGCAACTCAAGCAATTGGTTTGGGGGTGTACCTAATCCTCATCCATGGGTTGGGTAGGGACCTATACCAACTCTATATTATCCTCTTTCTCTCTCTTTTCCTTATTTGTTTTCTCCCATTTCTTTGTACTATGCTTCAAATCTTTGTACATGACTTCTCTAAGAATTTCTTCACCAACTTGCACTACTAATACTTTTCCATTTCTTCATCTTAAATAATTGAGTGACTTTGGTGTACATAGATAAGCTATCCATTACAGGAGGATAGGTTGATAAATGACTTGTTGTGGACCTTATATGTGGAGGTGAATACTAGGCACCTAACGTTATATTATTAATAGTTACTCTCTATGTACCTTATATTGTACTGCTTTTATCAGTTAGATGTCATGTTACTATTAGACTCTTTATAATTTTCATTTGGGGACATTGTTGTTTGGATTATGTTTTATAGAAACATTATTTGATTTGGACTATTTTCAGTACTAATATATTATTTCCTTCAAAGAGAAGAATGCTTTAAATTTTATAATCATCTCTATAAACTTTAGAAACTAATGACTTACATTTCCTGGCACGACACAAGTTTAAATGCCGTTTAGGGCCTTGAATTGGTATGTCCAAAGGTGTGGGTTGTCACATAACTGTTTTGGTATCTTAGACTTTTCGAATACATAATTTTTATGTATCAATCTGAAGAGTTCATTAACCCTTACGTCACTCCCACTAAATGGGTGATTTGTCTTTAATTCCAAAATAATTCTAACAAATTATAGATACTTCTGTGTTATTTAGCAAACGCAAAAAATATTATTACTCTAGTCGATTTATTTCATAAAGAATATTTAAACATTCATAACAAAGTAAAACTATATTCACTTTTCATCAATATTGAAAATAATTATTATTTCATAAACAATATTTAGTATATTTACGAAAACAACTTTTCGTATCTTGATGCATCCATTGATAAGTATTACACATCATGCTCCCACTATTTCTGTCATTACTATAATAACATATGAAATACTAAGCTCCAATCACCTACTTATTATAGGCTATTCCTTTCTTTCTTTGTCTCTAGTTTACGGCCAAGAGTTTGCGACCAAATATCTTAAACTCATAGAAATAACTTCTACTAAAAACAATATTGTATATGAAAATCATAATTGGAATAAAAATTATATTTCTCATTCCAAATTAAGTATATATAGTATTTTATGCTATTCTCGTTCCCGATATCACTTCATGAAAAGAGTTGACTATTCACTCTCCCCATCGCAACTATGCCTAACATCGACTTTTGTACATTTGCTTTTCTTTTTTAAATGTCAAACCATTCAACAGGAAATCCTTATTGTAATCAATCATGTTGAATACATGATTTAACTTTACATTTTATTTACTTATCTCCAATGAACCATTTTTATTGAAATTTCATACATTACAAACTACTTCCGTTCATTATATAATATTTATATATGATTGAATATGTACTAAACATCTATAATCTTACATTATTTTAGAGTTCAAAACTCATAGAAGACAATACACTTTTTTGTACAGATAAACAATTAAGTGACCAAGACATAAATGTTTTAGTTGTTGAAACAAATTATATTTTGCGTGGGTCTTGAAGCAACAACATGCCAAAGGATTTAAAGATAAGTATGTCTTATATTTATTTATTAATCTTTATTTAGTTTATTTGTATATCTTAACTGATAAACATTTTATCGATTTTATTGATTACATAAAATTATCGATGTAGATTACTTTAATTTTATATAGCATATGTTCTTACAATATTAGAAAGGTTAAATATTATCATTTCAATTTTATAATAAGACTCCCATTAGACTTTTATGTTTCTTAAAACCTTAAGAAGAAACAAAAAAGTCGTTCGATTTATCTAGTGGGTGTTAAGACTCCCTTGCTTTGGGATTTTAATCTTAAGGAATATCAACTAACATAGACATGCAAGCCGATGAATAATAAATTATCAATTGTATCATATACAACTACTAATGCACGGTCTTTCTCCTAATCTCATTTCGACCTTGAGAAATATCAACAAATTGAAAGAGTTTATTTACTCATAACTACCATTTTGCGAGCCTAAGTATAAATGTACATACGTTTAGGAATATCACTAAACACGTACATATATCTTACCTCATCTATTCAATATATTAATAGTACTACATATATCATTCTTAGCTTGAGGAATATCAACAACTAAGGAGTATGCAAGTAATCTATTAATATATAAATGGTAGATGCCAATTTATATCAAAGATTCATAATCTTTAATATATTTAATTGAGTGATATCAACTTCTGGAATGATGTATTTCTTTTAAAATACCCTCGTGATTCAAGTGTCGGACACATCTAAAATTATGGTATATGTATTGTACGTATGTATTTATTCCTTAAATCCAATTAAGGTTTCTTGTTATTCCACATATTATTATACATTCATATTATATAAGTTTAATTATTATAATTTAATGAACGTATGTAATAGACTGTATATAATATTATATTAATATAATTAATTAAATCTTATTTAATCAAAACATTAATTAATTATATATAATTCAATTAAACATTGTAAATTAAATATGTATACCATAACATTTGTAGTCATACACATATACCCATACATATAAATGCATTATATTATATATTAATTAACATTTAATTATTAATTAAAAAATTAATTAATCATTTTAATTTCAAAAATCTTATATACTTACATCACCTTGAACAATCCAAGATAATGTAACATATATCATTATATATGTTACATAATTTTACTAATTTCATTATATATGTCATATAATTTAATTAATTAACCATTTAATTAATTTTTTAATTTATTAATCTAATTAATAATTAATATATTTTCAAAATTAATTTATAAATTCACAAAATAATTTGGAGATCGTATTATAACATTTATAATATTTTTCTTAATCTAAATTTTAAATTTAACATTTAAATTAAATTTTTTCCTTTAATTTCATAATAGATTATAAAAATTATACCAAGGCCCGAATTCAAATTGAGACTTTTCTATTAGGGATAATCTTTGGGCCCACTTCACCTTTTAAGCTAAGCCGACAACTAGGTAGGGCAGGGTACTTGATTATCCAAAGCCAGCTTAGACATTGCTTTTCTAAACACCCTACTAAATGAGTAAACTTAATTAGTTGGTCCTAGCATGGTTATGTAAACTACACACACTTTTTTGGCTTTGATACCATTGTAAGAACCAGGCCAGTCGAAAGCGTGCAAAATATGTAGAGTTTAAAAAAGTTCTTATTTTTGAATTTGTTGAGCATGAAGTCTAAAGGTATTTTAGATCCAATCTGAAATTAGCTTTACATAAATCTTTATTTTATTTAAATTTGTATAAAAGTATACTTTATTTAAGTTTTGGTTTACAAGTGTATTGAATACACTTGTTTATGTGAAGTGCACATACTACAGATAAGATGTGTACATAGCTAATAAATAGGTGTTGGGTTTTACACCGCAACTGATCCATTTTTTCTTTACATATGCCTTTGTTGTGCATAATATCTATTTCAATTAAATAAAGGTCTGGCATTAGATGTTACATTATCACATAAGATCTATTCTATAAATTTGAATTGGAACAACACATGTAAATTTCCATGTATATAAAATTACAATTTAACATTTTCAATTTAGATTAATAAATATTTGCGAACATTGTAATTATAATATATCCAAACACACAAGAATATATATAGGGAAAAATATTTTAAAGTACAAATTATCCTAATTATTTAAGCATAAGGATAGGAGTCTTTTTTTTTGCTATAAGGCAAGCCCAAAGCCTATCGTTCAAGCATGCTTCTCATAGTTTAATTTTCAAGACATCCGCTAGAAGCCTTATTCTTTTTCTTAAATCCATCTATCGATCTCCTCTCCTCAACTTTTGTTGCACTTCTCCATCTTCTGATCTCCACTATGCTTTCCTCCTCTTCTCACACTCACCTCCACGTTTGAGTCTTGCATCATCGTATTTTTCCTATGCGCAACTGATTTGGAAAATCACATCGCTATTACCTAAAACTGAGAGTCGCTGCCTATGTTTGAACACCACCGAAGTAGCGTCGCCTCGATATAGAGTCATGCCATCCTTGGACTAGAGTTCTAATGATGCTCGAAGCTTTAAGTTGTTGAAGTTTGAAACCTGAACAGATCTAAATATCGCTTCTTGCTTTTGTGGAGGTAGTCACGTTGTGAAGCCAAAGTTCGTCTGAATTTAATTGTACGTCATTGCCTAAGGATGCTCGAGTTCTAAAATTTTCTAGGAGTTTAACATTCTTTGGATACACCCCTCTAATATGGAAATGATAAAGATCTTGATGACTTTGTGCTGGTGATATGTCTATTTGTTGAAGATGTTGTTGTTAGCGGTTGAGAATATTAAACTGCTTGGATTTTGTGAAGTTTGAGATGAAATGTAAAGGATCTGGTGTCGCTTGCAAATGCATTGCTCATGGCTGAAATTGTGATGGTTGACCTTGTTGCTGTGGTTTTAATAGTTTCGCCTGCATTGTTTGGAGTTGGCGATTACTTACTTTATAGATTATTATTACTGTTATTTATGTCAAAACTGATACCTATATATTTGCAAAAATGATACCTAGTTTTTGTTTGATAAAAGTTGATGCTCTGTAATTTTAATTATTCATCTGACTATCATACATGACAAAACTGATATCAAAATTGCGTAAAACTAATACTTAGTATCTGTATGATTGAAATTCATGCTTAGTTATTTTATAAATTATTTTGGCTGTTATTTATAACAAAAATGATACCTATGTATATCCAAAACTGATACCTAATTTTTGTTTTATAAAATTTGATAAGCTGTAATTTTAATTATTTATTTGACTATCATTTATGACAAAAGTGATACCAAAATAACGCAAAACTGATACCTAGTAGTTATTTGTTTGGAGTTGACGCTTACTTGCTTTATAAAAATAATTTTGACTAATATTTATATCAAAACTAATACGTACATATTTGCAAAAATGATACCAAATTTCTATTTGATATAAGTTGATGCTTTGTACCTTAAATTATTTATTTATAACAAAACCGATACCAAATTATTGCAAAAATGATACCCACTGTCTGGTTGATTGTAGTTGATCCATTTTTGATAGTAGACATTATTTTCATTGTCATCTGTAACAAAACCGATATCGATGTATTGCAAAAATGATACACACTATTTGTTTGATTAGAATTAATGGTTTGTAATTTTAGAAATTATTTTCGCCATCATTTATAACAAAAAATATCAATATATTGCATAAAAGATACCCAATGTCTATTCGATTGGAGTTGATACCTTGTAATTTTAGAAATTATTTTCAATATCATTGCAACAAAACTGATATCAAAGTATTGCTAAAATGATACACACTGTCAATTTGATTTGAGTTGATGTTTTTGATTTTAGAAATTATTTTCATTGTCATTTATTACAAAACTGATACCGATATATTGAAAATGATATCCGTTATTTTTTTTGATTGGAGTTGAACTTTGTAATTTTAGAAAGTGTTTTCAGTATCATTTGCAACAAAACCGATACCAAACTATTAGAAAAATGATATCTTGGACGATAAATAAAAAGCTCCTAGATTCAAAATTAACATCTAGATATTGTAAATACCAAGAGATAAACCCACCTTTTTGTTTTGCTATTATTTTATTTTTGATTTTGGAATTTCTTTCCCATTTCCTCTGAATAATTTCGACCATTAATTGATTGGGGACGAGAAGGAAAAGACTTAATGAAAGAATGACATAAAGAAGGCAATAAAGATCATTGAAAATATGGTATCTTTTCTTTCCTTTAATTTCTTCTTTGCCTCTCCATTTTAAAATTGTAAACTCCTCTATTCCCCTATTTTAGCTGGCCATATGAAGAAGGGAATGGGCCTGAAAAAATTACAATGCCATTTATTATTTAATCCATTTAAATCAAACTTAAGTACTCTACTAATATCGCATATCGATATGTACGATTAATCTTTATGTACTTTATTAAATACTAATGGCATTCAATCAAATAACTTAAAATTTATAATAATTAATATTTCATAAATTTTAATTACTTCAACTAATGCCATTAGTATTTAATATTCTATTTAGATTCGATTTAAATATTCTACTGATATCGTCTACCGGCACGTTCGTTTATAACTTTTATATATGCACTTTATTAAATAGTAATGTCATTTAAAAAAATTAATAATTAATATATCATAAATATTAATTAATTTACAATAATTATAAATTAATTAAATCATGTGGTTCATTCAGAGTATTCATAATTTTGGTTGTATGATTCAAAGGTGTAAATTCAATAAGCGATTAATTATTGAACAATTCAAATATTAACGTTCTCATGTCACCTTAATTATTAATGCAATATTTTGACTTAAATTATCGCTTGCATATCTTTGGTAAAATTCAATTTTTTAATTGTGAGCGGCATTTGATAGTTACCGTTATTTACACCAATTCTCTTCGTCAAAACTATATCACATTAGGACTTATAAAATTTGGTTTTGGTTAGATTCCAACATCATCCACATTCAACTTTATAAGTCCAAACATAAAATTCTTGGTTTAATAATAATAATTATTCAACTTTACTTCTCCGGAAAGAGATTTTGATTTTTAGTTAACCGTCAAATTAACCCTATAAAACTGAGAAATGAATTTGCTATTGAATAGTGTTCACTCCCAATGCATGAACTCAAACTCAACTATGGTCGTTTGTTGGACGCTATCCTACGATTTAACTATAATTAAAGTGGAGTGCCCACATTGAAGTTCCATGGTATTCTCAAGTAAAGATAATTGTGTAACATCATCACTTTGAGATTCTTTGTTTTGCTATAGTTATACTAAACAACAGAAAACTCTTGTCTTAGTCATTTCATAGTTATTCAGAAAATAACTCGTTGGTGTACCTACTAACCATGAGTAATGCACTGCCTAATATTTGGAGAGCGTTACATATTCTAGTCTCGGTGGATGGAGGTATTGATATCTTGTCTCAAAATATCTTGACTAGGAATATTTAAAAAATTATGTTATTTTTAATGTGATAGATTTCTTATAAATATAACACATTGAAATTACTATCACATAATATATCATTTAAGGATTTTCTATTTAATATACTTTAAATTAATCATTTAATTAGTTATATGACAATATAACAAGTATATAATACAAAGAAAACCCCTTTTATTTTTAATAAGATTGGTTGTGGAGTTATATACATACATACATACATACATATATATAATAAAGTACATAATTGCTTAAGCATACCCTTACTCTATCTTTCACACTTTCACTTATTCTCAACTATATAATTATTTTTCCCAAATCAGCAAATAGTTACTATTAAATATATATCATCATCCAATAAAATAATCTAATAAATAAATAATCAAATCCCAACATATGTCATTCAAAACATCTAAACAATAATAAAAAGGAACTAATCGTATCTCAACATGTGTATATGTAATGAATATCAATTTAATATTTTAATAAATACTTACAAACTTTGAGTTCCATCAAGGAACTTATATGAAGTTCCAAAAACTTGTAAACCACATACCAAAAAGTTCAAAATCTCACCATTGACCCAGTGTAACAAACTACGCGTGAATCGGAGGTTGTATGAAAAATATACAATTATTAGAAAATTTAGAGTTCAAATTGTAATCAAATGAAATTATAGGGCTTATAAGTAAAACTACCCCTCCAGCTTAGGGAGGCAATGGGGTAGGTTTTGCTTCTCGGACCCAATTCGAGTTTTTTAAACTAAGATCCAGACCCGCCCTATAGACCCGGTGTGAGTCTGGATTTTTGCCCCGAACCTAAAACCCATACAGGTCAGGGTAGACCCATCCCATCCCAAGACCCGGTAAGATTTTGTATATTTGTTCAAAATTGTCTACTAATGTACATTTATTTTTTTGTAAGGGAGATTGTCACTAAATGATACATTGAATATGAATAACAATATGTTTATAGTGACAATGAATAATAAAGACGAGGTGTATAATAGTAGTATAAAAAATATGCATATGTTATTTTATAATTATCAATGGCACAGCTTAATACTATTAAAATGCTATAAATTAATGAATGAAATATTATACTATTACTGATATAACCACTTATGTGTAAAAGGATTAAAATATAATCATTGTAGCAATAAAGCAATCTTATTATATATCAATAGTGCAGGTCGGATTAGGGTGGGTCAGCTGAGCCCCGATTCGACCCTAGACCCGAAGCTCCCATGAACAGATTATAGGTCCACCTACCCCGATGATCCGATGAGGCGGGTCTTGGCAGATCAAAACATGAGAGGGTCTACTGGGTTTATACCCTATACCCGCCCCATTCCCATCTTATTTCTAATAGTGAATACCCATTGCTTCCGATACTTGACTGACCATCACATCTTCTTTAGACCTCCGGACTTTCCCAGTCACCCACTATCATGCTTACCCTAATGAGCTTCATCAACTGACGCCTTCAGCTCCAACTTTGTCATCTTAACTCCTATGTAAGCCATCGATCAAAACCGATACCGTTAGTTTTAACCTAATTCCAGTTAACTCCATCCACAATAAGACCATATACCACCAATCGACATTCCAGTCAAACACTCCCAATTCAATACCTAATTCATCGATTTCAACTATGACAATGGATTTCTAGCCAATCCATGCACCTATCCAAAAGAAATCGTTTCTAGCTATCCACCTTGTCGAGTCAAATAGCACAATATATAATTTGATAAAGTTTTGACAGTATTTAGTTTTTGATGCGTTTTGGAATAGAAAATTAACTATCATTAAAATGTAACTTTGAAGGAATTAGGATTAAAGAGAAGTGGATCTTATGACAGCTAGGATTAATGTAACCACCTATTTATAGCAAGTATTAGGTTTTTGAGTCTAAAGTAGTTTTTTGTCCAAAAATATCCAATTTGATAAACGTATCTAAATCCTAAAATATTATATATCAAAAAAAATTCTCGAATATTCTGAATGCAATGAAATTATCAAAATTTCGAAGAAGGAAATTCTGCTTCAAAATTTCTATTACCATCCATTTAAATTAAATGATTTTTGATAATTAATACTATTAAATGTATCAAATTTGCGGGTCGTTCCAACATGTGCAAGTTAGATCACACATCTTCCTTAACATTAGATGCCTCATCCTATACCATCACTCCCTCCTCTAGTTCTCAAATGTGATTTGGTCTATTTAGATGGTTTTAGTTGCCTTGTTAGCTGTGTAAATTGGAAGTGATGGAATTTTTGCAATGATTGCTAGATGGAACAAAGGCCTGCCTCAAGATCCTAAACCATTCTCGAATAGTTTTCTCTCCTCCACTTCTCATTTGATCTCCCTTGCTTTTTTTTTTGAGAAAAATCGAACGATCCTTTATTCGAGCGAAAATACCCCATACAATAAAATAAACTAAAACCACACCAATCCTAGTGCCTAAAGTTCATAATGTAAATAAAATGACAATAGGATAGAATAAAACAAAAGAACTAAGCCGAACCTTAGATATGCTCTAAATTCATGCAAACTCTGATACATCTACAACTGAAAACAGAAAATCAACCAAATGATTAGATTGAAATACATATGCATTTTAAACATATTATATACATATACATACATACATACGCACATACATACATATACATATACATATACATATACATATACATACACACACATATGCATGCATATATACATACATACATATATATATAGATACATACATACATGCGTATATATATCTGTGTGTGCATGTGTCAGAAAAATAAACATTAATGTATGAACTAACAAAGAGAGTAAATAAATAATATTATGGTATGGAAGCTCCCTTGTTAGTCTCACTTATTCGTATGCTACCTAGCGCAGATTTGGGTCCTTACATGAGTTGTTTGTAACATCTACCCACCCGAGCTCCAATCGATCCTTACACACATCATTACAACCTTGTAATTATGCCTCTACCTGCTTCAAAATTCCCTCAACCTTTGTAAGTCGCCCTTTCCTTTATGGGATTTCTTTTATTACAATGGTTTGTTTAGAAAAGTTTTGCAGCGTTGATGGTTGTGTAGTGCTATAAGTTAATGTTTGGATTGTCTCACATGAAGAAAAAATAGAATGATAGTTTTAAAATGGAATGATTTCACATAGAGCTATCAATGGATATCCAAAAAAATTGAAATCCGTCTATATCTACATCAAAAAAGCGGATAAATATTCGATATTCAAAAAAACAGACACGGATGCAGATACGAAGACATCAGTATCCGAAAATTATCCATCAGATTTTTGTTAAGATTATAGTTTAAATTATGTGTATTTTATTGCAGTGAAAGATATTTGTTTATTATTTTATTGTGTTATTAGTTTAAATTGTATGCACTTAATGCTTTTTTACTGCTCGAAACTATTTATTATCATCATATTTGATAATTTTTAACACTTTTATAATCAATGGGATTGAAAATTATTTATGTTAAACTAAAATTTTCTTTTTATAATTCTTGATTTTTTGGTCATTAGCGGATAAGATAATATCCATTATCCATCTGTATCCGTGGATATCCGATATCTGAAAATGATTTCGGATGCGGATGTGGATATGGCAATTTCCGCATCTGAAAGCATCCGTTGACAGGCCTAGTCTTACATCACTAAATAACATAGAAATATAGTATATAAATATGAGTTGGCAAACACGTAAAATTAAGGATTCTTTTTGTTACATTAGTGTGTGCCAGCTTATATGCATACATCATATGTAAGAGATAGGGGAGCTTGTTTTGACAAACGAAATTTAACATGGTATCGGAGCCGAAGGTTACAAATTGGGTCATATGGACAAGAGTACATTGCTTTGAAAATATTTTAAAGGGATTCAAGTCAATAAAGAGATTATTAGGATTGTCTTGCATATCCATAAAGTAGAATGAAGATTTGAAAATGACATAGTTCCACATCGCTTAATAAATTGAAGAAGTGGTGCATAAATATAAGTTGGAAGAACTTGTAAAATTAAGGATTTCTTTTGTTATACTAGTATGTTCCAAGTCATATGCATATGAAATGTATAGGAGATTGAGGAGCATGGCCTAACTGTCGAATCTTAATAGTTAGAGTTGTTGATTTTAGAATAATTACTGTTTTGGTTGATTGAATGATTGTTGATGTGCTTATTTATGGCTTGATGCTAATCTTAGTCCATGGCTCTTACAAACACTTAATTTTCAATGAGCTTTTGGTCCTTCTTTAAGTATGGATGGTTGTGCCATTATGTTTAGAACATGGCTTATGTAGTTGCATTCTATGTTGTTGTATTATGTTATGCTAATGTGATGTTTGCATAGCATGGATTAGTGTAAGTCGTCACATGTGAAGTCTTTCATCTGTGTAAATGGTAGTCGTGTGAGTTTTAGTCGTTGAGATGTTTTTCTTTTGGAGATTAAGGAGCTTAGTCTGACTATTGAATCTCAACCGTTAAGGTTGTAATTTTCAAACAATTGCTATTTTGGATGATTGAATGATTGTTGGCGTGAATATTTATGGCTCTGTTGCTAATCTTAGTCCAAGGCTCTTATGAACACTTAATTTTCAACGAGCTTTTGGTCCTTCTTCAAGTATGGATTGTTGCGCCCTTATGTTAAGAACATGGCTTGTGTAGTTAATTACGTTCTATGTTGTGTTTTTACATTATGCCAGTGTGATGTTGTTTACATGACATGGATTAGTGTAAGTCGGTGCATGTAAAGTGTATCATCTATGTAAGTGGTGGTTATGTGAGTCTTAATTGCTTAGATGTTTTAATTCACACCTTTTTCCTTGTAATTTATAAAAAAGGCATAGGGTCATCCAACCCTGCCAATCTTACCGAGAAAATAGAAATAAAACAAGAAAATCATACAGATATAAGGAAAATAATTTTATTTTTATTTTTTATGAATGTTAACTAATTTCCAATGAGAATGAATAAAAGAATATTAGATATAAGATGACAAAGGAAAATGAGTGAAAATAGAATTTGTCCAAATTTTCTACGAATAATTTATGTTAATGGTAGTCGGACTATTGCAATTTTTTTCTACTAAGGTCGAGTATTTGCATTATTAGTAAATAAAGAAGATAATCAAATATATCTTTAGGTTTTGATTGATGTATGCTCTAAATGTATAGAGGGCCACTATAAGGTGAACTGTGTTAGAGTTTGGGTCTCTAATCAATTCATTTTGTACTTGCTTTGTTGAATCAAATAAAGGAAATGTTAAATAAATAAAAATTTCTAATCCCAACGGTAACGCTTTTGGTTAAGACATACGTGTTTTACATGAAGTGAATGTTATTAGTTCGTTTCATACTTTCTCATAGTTTACAAGCAAAATTTAGTTGAAAAATAAAATCAACATTTACTATATTTCATTTTTCTCACCTAAAATCTAACTGAGTAGTGATTCTCAGAAAACCTTAAAGAATAACTATGCTAATCATTTTCTTTTCCTTATCCTTATGGTAAATGCAACAAGAATAATTTATTACAAACAAATTAATTTATTTTTTATTAGATTTGGTGATACAATATTTCCGTACTAAAGAAGATTTAAAAAATATTGTTGATTTCAGTGATATAATATTTCCAGTAACAGAAGATTTGGATGATGTTTGAGACAATTACTCAAATATATTACCACTTTTATAGCATTAAAAAGGGTAATAAATTACCTACATTAGAAGAAGAATTATTTTGAGAGATTGAAGTAATTAATTAATTTTCTAATTAGCTGGTTAAAGAAGGAATCTTATCAAGCGCATGTAAATTGGGGAAAATTGGAAAATCGAATGGATAAACATTTCGCGTATAAATAGGAGAATTGATAAGACATTGATTTATGACCACAAATCAAATACTTCAACCTCAAGTAATAATCTTTATATAAATGCAGTGATTAGAATAAGTAGAATCATCATCTCAAGTTGTATATCTTATTTTTTATTAGCCTCATTATCAATCTTGTAAAATTTTCTTTTCTTAAAGAAAGAAAATCTCCACTTCCCAACATGGATGTACACTATCTCATGATAGTGGAACCACTATAAATCCATGCGTGAACTCGTTATTACTTTCTTTTGTGATTTGTTGTTTTATTCTCTTCTTTTTGTATGTTTTATCACATTACAATATGATCTTATTGCTTCCGCATTTATTTTGGTTGATTTATAGTCATTTTTTGTGAAATCTACCCCATTAGTCTGGTATTAGAGCATTGAAGGTTGTTATTGAAGCCTAGGATTAGAAGGTGATCGATAAAAATATCAAGATCTAAAGATGGAAGTGGGGTTTAACCTACCCAGGAGTATGCAGCCTATACTAAGGGTTCATATGCAACATCCGGTTTGCAGTTGTCTATGGAGAAGTGGAACAGAGATACTGATCTTAAGACATGGTTGTAGAAGATGAAGACGGTGTCGAGAAAAAATTGTATTCATCAGGTTGTGTTTGACGTAAAAGCATTGCCAGCAAATATCTCAAAATCGAAAAGGAAGAAGTTGGAAGAATTGTTGTTTACTACCCAACAATTAGCCATGGATAGAACATCATCTCAGAAATTAGCAATGAAACTACCGTTAGGGGCTTATAGAAGAAATTGAAGGACCTCCACATGAAGAAGTTGCTCACAAATTGTTGATTTTGTTAAAGACTCTCTTCACTTACAAAATGCAAAAAGGAAGTCGTTGAAAGCACATCTTAACTTTTTCAATGACTTAATAATGAAGATGAAAGATGTTGATTTAAATATGGATGAGAAGCAAAAGACAGTGGTGGTATGGTGCTATCTTCCACACCAATACACGGTATTCTCTAACAGTTTGATCTATGTTAGAAGCACGCTGACATTACAAGATATGAAGGCAGAATTCCTGAGTGAAGAGGTGAGAGATCAAATAAAGCTTATAAGCAAAAGTGGAGAAGCTTGCAGTAGTCAAGGATTGTTCATAAAGAGAAAAAGAAAGAAGTAAAAGAAGAAGAATTTCAAGGGCGTTCTAAGTTAAGAAAGCCCAAAAGTGGTTGGAGAGGCAAGTTTGGAAACATGTGTCATCATTGTAAGAAGCTTGGCCACTGGAAGAAAGACTGTCCAGATTTGAGGAAGAGAAATAAAATGGATGGTTCTTCATCTACTGTGGTGGAGAAGATTATTTCAGATGATGTGCTGACTACATCTGTTTTCAATGTATCAGACCATGGGTGTTGGATTCAAGGATGTCTTTCCACATAACGCCTAGGAAGGAGTATTTAAGTTCTTATGAAGATAAGGAAGGACGTGCTATATTAATGGGGAAGGACGCTACTTGCAAGTCATTAGGAGAAGGTCAGTGCGTATTCCCATGCATGATAGTGTGGTACGCATTATCACTAGAGTCCGTTATGTTCAAAGTTTAAGGAAATCTCTTATGTCTTTGGGTGAGCTGGCATCTTTAGGTTGCAGGATTATGATATAGTTGGATAGCCTAAAGGTGACACATAGTGCTCTTGTATTGATGAAAGAAGTAATGGTCCAGAATCTTTATCTGTTGAAAGTATCTACAGCTCTTAGAGAGTTCTGTGTTGGTATTGATAGTTCATGAGCGTTGGATGCCACCAGACTTTGACATCTCCGATTGGGACATGTTTCGAAGAAGAGCTTAAAGTTGCTTCGTAAAAGGAAGACGATCAATGATGAAACCTTAAACCATTTATAATTATGCCAAGAGTGTGTATTAGGGAAATAGGAAAAGGTTTCTTTCGATGTCGGTAGACATAAGTCAAAAGGTGTACTAAAATATGTCCATATGGATGTTTGAGGACCAATAGTAACAAAGTATTTTATCTCTTTTATCGATGACTACTATTGAAAGGCTTGGGTGTTCGTGATGAAATCTTAGTCGGAGTCGTTAAAGAATTTCAAAACTTAAAAGGCACGGATAGAGAATGAAGTTGGAAGGAATTGAAGGTGCTAAGGTCCAACAATGGCAGTGAGTTTGTTCTAAGGAGTTCATAAATTTTTGTAAGCAGCATGAAATTCGAAGACACTTCATTACACCTAGAGATCCACAATCCAACGATCATTGAAAGGATGAATATGACTCTAATAGAGATAGCTTGTTGTTTGAAATTGACGGCAGGTTTATCTAGAGGCTTTTGGGTAGAGGTTTTATCAAATGTAGCGTATATTATCAATCAAATTATATGCTTAGCCATTGATGGAAAGATCCTAGAGGAAAAGTTGAAATGTACATCTATACATATCATTTATTTTCGTATATCCAGTAGTGTGTATGTTCACCATACAATAAATGACAAGTTGGAGGCTAGAGCCAATAAAAGCATATTTTTGGGCTGTTCGGAAGGCATCGAAGGGTATTGCATTTGGAAACATATTTATGGGAAGGTGAAGCACTCTAGACATGTCACATTTGATGAGTCCGCTATAGTCAATCTGAAGGGAATCTACCCAGTTTAGCATATTCAAAAGATGAAAGGCCTAAGGGGATGGAAGTTATTCGCACATATCAGCCTAGTAGTAGAGTCAGAGCTGCAAAAGAAGGCAAAGTAATTGCATTTGTTGACACATCACATGAAGATTGATAAAATTCCTCTAGTGATGATGGTGATGGTCGTGAAGCTAGAGATGATTTAGCTCAAGATGGAGTTGATAGAAGCTTAGGATAAGTTAGACGTATTCAGGCTAGTTCTAGAGTTAGAAGGCCACCAAATAGGCATGGAGACTAGAATTATGCAAATCTTAGTTTTGACGATCAGTTTGACTATGTACTACATATAGTACAAGATGAGTGTTTCGATCTTGCAGAAGCTATGAGTTCGAGTACCACCTTGAAATGAACGTATGCTATAGAGGAGGAGATGGATTCATTGAATAAGAATCAGTCTTGGCGATTAGTACTACCCCCTCAAGGAAGCCGAGCCATTGGATGTAAGTGGGCATATAAGGTGAAAGACGATGGAAGATACAAGGCTAGACCTATTGCAAAGTTGACCATTGCTCGAACTTGATTCGCTTGTTGAAGTGCTGGGTGTCACTTGTTGGCATAGGGGGAGAGTGAGTTAGTAGATGGAGATGTTTTTTTTGGAGACTTATAGGTCCTACATGAAGAGGGTACTTTCAACACTTTTTTGGTGGGCGGTAACCTTGCCGGAATGCGTTGACAAAGTGCAATGGGTGATCGCCATATCAAAGCTCATTGGGGAAGTATATATGGTGTCTTGTTCGAGAGTTTCTTGGAGTAAGAGGATGTAGGTAGAGTTAGTAGACTTATGGGAAAATATAGTATTAAGGTGGAGATTGTTAGATTTGATGACATAATACTTCCATACTAAAAAGATTTGAAAGATATTGTTGATTTTAGTGATACGGTATTTCCAGTTGTAGAAGATTTGAAAGATATTTGAGATAATTACTCAAATATATTGGCTCTTTTATATCATTAAAGAGGGCAATAAATTATCTACATGAGAAGAAGAATTATTTTGGGAGATTGAAGTAGTTAAATAATTCCATAATTTTCAGATTAAAGAACGAATCTTATTATGCGCATGTAAATTGTGGGAAGTTGAAAAATCGAATTGATAAATGTTTCCCGTATGAATAGGAGAATTGATGATGTATTGATTTATGGCCATAAATTAATTACTTCAACCCCAACTAATAATCTCTATATAAAGGCAGCACTACAAGAAACAAAGCATTTTCCGACGACTTCCGACCGTCAGCGGCCGTCGGAAGCCATCGGAAAATTCCGCCGCAAATTAAGTCGTCAGTGAACAAATTTTTCGACGGCTCCCGGCAGCGGCCGTCAACTGTATTTTTGATAGCTTTCGACGGCTTCCGACAGCCTTCAAAAGACACGTGGATGGTTATATTTTTACCGAAAGCCATTGGAAGCCGTCGGAATTTCGCCGTCTGTTGCCGTCGAAACGTGTCGGTAAAATTTTACCTACGGGCCATCGGAAAACCTACAAATTTTTTTTTGCATTTCATCTGCAATTTGGCCTTCCATACATAATTCATAAATACAATATCTTTCACCCAACTAAATATATCCAACTCAGTTATCCAACATGAAATCAAATCATAGAAAGATAACCAAATATTAAAAAAACGTAAACAAAAACCAATTCATGTAAAATCCAACCGGAATCGTATAAAATCAAACCAAACTTCACTACCATAATTCCCATACATCTATTTGTACAATGCATCAATGCTTCACCAACCCCTCACAATCAACTCCCAAATGTCAGAATCACTACCACTAAGTGTATCATCAAACAATGTACATAACAGTTCAAATCCAAATCCAGCAACTCAATGTATCATCCAAACTTACAAAACAATGACACAAAAAAAACTTACCTATCCATCCAGCCAATTAGCTTCAGAACCACCCGAACCAGCAGAAGATGGAAGCGGCCATCATATTATTGCATGTACTCAGCAATACGCTGATCCAACAGCTGTGTCATCTCAACGGTCTGGTGATGGTTCTTATCTTCCAGTTGTGCCACCCTAGCTCTCAAATCTTCGATCTCTGCTAGATCGATATCAGCTCTGGTCGGTTGGCTGGCTTGCCTTTGTCTGCTAGTCTGCAACACTTATGTAATTTAGTCTATAATCTTACTATCAAAGTTACAACTTAATGTGTTAATTGTTATATCTATTAACTTATGAATGAAACTAAAGCGATGCATCAAAATTAAAAGATTATTAAGTTGTTATATCTTAATATATTATTCATTACCACTTGATTGCTAAAGGCGTAGCGCCTGTTCCGTGATGGTGGATCCATAACTGCCTCAAAAATAATGTCCTCCTCATCCGTCGTGAGCTGCTGTCGATCGGTATCCACCAGGAGTTTCTCGCATTGTTCCATAAACCTTGCCTTCATGAACAAATAAAAATGCAGTTAAAATTAATATCATGAAATCTTATTTCATTACAGTTTAACAATTAAAACAATTACTAACAGTACATAAACTAAAATATGCTTACATGGCTCTTACTAGATTTATCGTCATGCCATGTATATGAAACTGTCTTGTTCGGATTTACATGCTCGACGGCAAGCGTACGGGTAAACACTTCCATATACAACACAAGACCCTGCCCTTCAGCTTCCTGAAATTGATTATTACATATTGTTATTGAATATTCAAAATTATATAGCACGATAATTATTTACAATTCACATTTATCAAATTTACCAACTCCTGGCGATACTATTGAAACGACTTCGACCCTCCTCGATGAGTGACGAGATTTTTGCTCCTATTTGCAGAGTTTCTTTATGACTCAACCTGTACATTTAAATTTAATACATTATTTACTGACCAATACATATCAGTCGAATAATTAATAAAAGTTTAATACACTTACCTTCGCTTCGTCATTATCCCAGTGTTTCAGGGACCCTTCCCATACACTAGTCCTTATCCATGCTTCACCGTCGAAATGGAATCCATGTAGTTTTTCCTCATCTTTTGCATCTAGTAATGTCATACTAGCTGCAGTCATCTAATTGTATGTCCATGGCGGCCTGTGTTTCATGATAAACAAGCAATCGAAAATTAAACAATAAAAGGTGAACAATAAATAAGCGACAAAAATAAATTAAGAATAGAAAGCAGAAGAATATATTTACAATGAAATCCTGCTAAATACACTTGAGAATGTGGGGAGGGATGTTATCCCACTTTGCCCAACAAGCTGACATCCTACTCTTGTACGTCTTCCTCGAAACCGAAAGAACTACAGCTAATGGCTATAGCTCAAACTCCCTATATTAAACATGATACAGATTAGTGTATTTTAAACAAAATATTTAAGATACTGAAAAAAGTTTAATACTTAGCCTTCGACTATAGGCATTAGAGTCGCGACAGGCCATGGCGATTGCGATGGACCGCTGCCATCGCCTCCTGAAGAGTGGGAAGAACTCCTCCTTCTGGATGATATGATATATACCTATCACAGTCACATCAATTTAAAAGAGAACAATAACATGATAATGAAATATATTTTATAGTTTAAGACATAAATGATATAAAGTGCATAAAGTGCAAAGTAAACCTGATTCAGATTGGGTCTCATATTCTGACTATAAGCAGATACATTGCATTTTCAACATAATTGCTAAATAAATGACGGAAATGAAAATGCCGTAAAAGATGTAAATAACGATAAATAGATTCGGTTTCATAAATGACATAAATTACATAACTAGAATAATAAGTATCATCAATTACATCAATTTCGTAATAAACCAAGAATTCAATATAGTTACATCAAAGGCATAATCTCATCAATTACATCAGTTGCATAATTACATAACTACAAAATAAGCTCATCATTTACACCAATCATCAACGTCTTCTAATTCAGATTCGGTCGTATATTCTACATTATTTTCCTCCAAACTCTCAAACGCTTCTACCAAAACGTTTGATTCATCATTCGGAGGTTCAAAATCCGTACGATCGTCTGTAATTATTATTGCATTGCTTTGCTCGAGATCTGCATAGTAAGCTTTTTCGTTTGGAATATTCTTTCCATCAAACATAAATCTGGTCTTTGTTTTAAAAACTGCCAACCAATCTGCTTTATCTCTTCTTAGAGATGGATAAGGAGCGTAATAAACTTGCAATGCTTGTTTGGCTAGTACCAAAGAATCGTACTTATGATAATGCGAAGTGTGCTTTATTTCAATAAGATTATAATCCTTGTGCACATTAATTCCAAAACCTGGTGCTAAACCAATTGCATCTAAACAGAAACATGTCCTCCACGGGTCGTAAGAAATATGTCAGTTGCAAAATTTGTGTTAAAACGCCATGGATCATCACTACCTTTAACAAATACACATGTATTATTATTTAATTTTTCTCATCGTATTCTTTGGTGCTAAATTTATATCGATTGACGAAATATATTGGATATGTCTTGACATTTCTTTTTGGTCTCAATGCAAGATATTTCAAACCTTCATCAACCACACAATTTGTCGGTTCATAAACGTAATTTGAAAACCAATCAGAAAATTCTTTTCTGAGATCTCTGTGCAGATGTACGCTTTCATAAATACTGCATATATGAATAAAATATTGCATTAAATTCTACACATGCTTGCGTTATGGAAATGAATAAATCATAAATTATTATTTCAGATTATCTAACAAATGGTGCGACCTCAGCGCAATTTAAAAGAATATAAGTGTCTGCTATATAAAGATCTCTATCGTCTAGTCATACTTCTGCACATTTTCCAGAAGGTCGACCATGTTGTCTAAAAATAGATAACATTATTTGAGAGGACTCTTTTCGTTGTCTTCGTCATTACGAGGAACACTTTCAAATGATATATTCACATGGTCACTAAAATAGTGTGAGAAAAATAATGAAGCTTCTTTTTCGATGTAAGAGTTACATATCGTACCTTCAACTCTTGCTTTTTGCCTCACTTTTTTCTTCAAATGATTCAAGTATCTATGCAAAATTAATTTACATTAACTTTAATTTTCGACTGTAATTAAATTAATAGGTAACATATTACATAACTCGCAAATGGATACATCCTTCTATATTGTAAAGGACCTGGAAGTCGTGCTTCAGATGGGGGATGAACAGATAAATGTTTCATAACATTAAAAAAAAAACTGGCAGAAATATTTTCTTCATTTGCAAAGCAAATGCAGGAATAACTACTTCAAGTTTACGTAAAAGTTGCATTTTTAAAGTAGTCGAACAAAGCTCTTTGTAAAATAGACTAAGCTCAATTACTACCTTTCAAATTTTTAATGGCAATAGTCCTTTGAATAGAATGAGTAATAAATTTTCTATCGTTACATGTCAATCGTGGCTTTTCATTCGCTCAATCTACCATTTTTAAAGTCAATACATCTACGAAGATTTGATGAAATCCCGTCAGGGTATATTAACCCTTCCACCCATTTTAAAATAAATTTAACTTGATTATTATCTAAATCGTAACATGCTTTGGGCTATTTACTGTCATTTGGTTTTATATGAAGCTCCGGGCGTTAGCATAATTTTTGTATATCGTGTCTTGATTTCAAATCATCATTAGTCTCCCCTTTGTCAAAATTGTGTTAAAAACATTATCAAATACATTTTTCTCATTGTGCATCACATCAATATTATGACGAAGCAGAAGATGTTTCCAACACGGCAACTCCCAAAATATATTCTGTTTGCACCAATTATGAATATTCGATTTGCCTTCAATTTCTGTTTACACTCCAGTTTCATATATCTTTGGATAGTCCCTTATAAGTTCGTATATGTCTTCACTTGACCATGTCGTTGGTGTTTGTCCGGCTTCTACTCTATTAGCTAAAAAGTTTTTCTTCTCTCCTTTGAATGGTTGATTGACATGTAGAAAACATAGATGACAGTCAAACCATGAAATTTTCTTATTGTTCGGCAAAGAAAACACCCCTGTTTCTTCCACGCAATATGGACATGCTAGACGACCGGATGTACTTCATTCTGAAAGCATTCCATAGGCAGAAAAATCACTTATAGTACACAACAAAGAATAAAACGTATGAAATTTTTTTCTTTGAAATGTCGTATGTTTCTACTCCTCTATCCCACAGTGTTTTTAACTCCTCAACAACGGTTGTAAGTAAACATCGATTACTTGTGTCAGATCGTCAGGGCCAGGAGCGATACAGTAAGAAACATATATTGCATTTTCATACACATCCACGGATGTAAATTATAAGGTGTGACAATAATGAGCCAAGATGAATATTTAGCACCAAATTGAGAAAATGATGAAAAACCATCCGTACATAATTCAAGTCTAATATTATGACTCCCCGCTGCGAAGTTGGCAAAAGTTTTATCAAAACGCTCCAACGCCTCTCCATCGGCTGGATGTGTCAACGTACCATCTTCCTCCGTTCTCAATCTATGTCATCTTATATGAGATGCAGTTACAGAAGATGCGTATAATCTTTGAAGCCTAAGAGTGATGGGTAAGTAATGCATACGCTTGTATGGAACTTCATTTCCCTTCTTTTTTTCCTGTTTTTATCTTTCATGATTACATATTTTACAATTCCTAAGATTTATGTCTTCTTCTCAAAACAACATGCAACCATTTAAACATGTATCTATTTTCTGATAAGCAAAATTAAAAGCTGACATAAGTTTTTAACTTCATAGTAATTTTCACACATTAAATTATCGGACGGCATGCCTTTTTGCAGCTTGTACAACGGCTGTAAATCCGGCTTCGGTGATGTTGTATTTTGACTTCATCGAATGTACTATGCGGTTACTGATAGTTGGGTGTCGCTTTTACAAGCATACCAAAGATGTTTCTTAGCAGCATCTAGTAAATCATTAAAAAAAATTGCTTCAAAATTTGGTTCTTCAACATTTTCATCGTCGTCGTCAACTTCAACCGTAGGGAACATTGATCGTGCTGTATCTTTGACCATATTTTTATATGATTCGTCGTAACAATTTCATTGCCAGCAATGTCTAATTCAGACTCTGTAGAAGTATTTGCTACAACTTCTCCATGACGATCCCAAACATAATACTCGGCACGAAACCGTTTTTGCACAAATGAATTTTAACAATATCGGATACAAATACTTCAAATGTCTACACCTACTACACGGACAACGAGTTTTTGCATGGTTTCCATTATTACTTAAAGAAAATTCAACGAATACATTTATACCGTTATAAAAATATTGTTTTATTTAGCCTCTCAACCCCCTTCTTTGAGACATCCATCTCTTTCGATCAACAAAATAATTGGTCATTTTTCATATTTGAAAAAATATGTCACAAATTCAAAAATAAATATTGGTCATACTACGAATTCACATTTTATTTTTCAATGTATCAATACAAAAACTTATACGCGTCAATCTTACCCCACTTAAGAATACAATATAGAAGTGTTAATTTATGGTTATCTTTTTTTCCTGGTTAGTCGTCGTACTTCCCATTACAAACACAATAAACACTTACATTTCGTACATTATTTCGTTTTAAACGATTGAATAAAATTTTAGCTGCACTTCCTTTTTGTTTTCTGCATTGTACACAAATGCGTGTACGTAGGAAACAGAAAAGAAAAGTGATGGCAAAATTTTGTGAATCGTTTGAAACGAAATAACGTGCGAAACATAATTGTTTACTGTGTTTATAATTTATTCAATACAGGGACAAATCCAACAAGCATTGTACCAGATGAATATAAATGGTCGTTTTGTGACAAAAACGACAATTTATATAACGATCACGTACGCCACCCGTCGAACGAGGCTAAAAACTCTCTAAGGGACTTAAAAAAAGTATTTTATAAAAAAGAATATATATTTACTAATTTTATACATTTCAAAAAAAAAAGTTAATTTACCACATTTGTTCCGCGTATTTCATCGAATAAGGCTACTTTAGTATTGTTGTCATTTTTCAATACAGTCAAATTTCTTTTAGACTCGTGCATTCTTTATTTTTGCACAAGTCAAGATGTTATACGGCTCGTGTCTTACTCCAAGTGCATAAGTACCTAAACTAACCTGGTTGTCTTCTATCTGGACTGAGCCCTCTCAGACGCGTGGATTATTAAAACTGAATTTTTTTGATAACTCGATCTTAGTTGCAACTAATATTCTCATCATTTGGGCAATCATGCTTGTAGGTTAAGTAATACAACTATGTATAGCTGTACTTTGAACCAATAAACAAAACACTAATAGTAGGTAATACTTTTAACTCAACCCAAGATGATAAAATAATTCGGTGCTGCAGTTTTAGATTTTCATATGCCAATATGCCAGTGGACAAATTTTACTTTTAGGCTCGGAAAGAAAAACGTAAATTCAACTTTGGGCCTAGCTCAAAACATAATATAAAAATATGTTTTTTTTTTTTTCATCATATAACACCATTTTATATATATATCCGCAATTTGAATTTGCGCAAGCACAACTTTGTTTTAAAAAGATCTACAGTTGCGCAATTTGGATTTGCAGAAGTACCCATTTTTTTTTCAGAAAATTACAATTGCACAATTTCAAGTTGCGCAAATACGATCGAGATTTTATACTTGCACAAGTGCAAATCCCGGTTCAGCGAAAACTACGTCTATTTTTGTACTAAGTTTTGATTGACGCCTAAAGCCAAATAGGTTTTTACTCGAGTCTATAAGCAGAATCTGTCCTAGTCCGGTTCTGCTTCTTTTGATTGTTCATGGTATTGTACTGCTTATCATAATACATATTATACTATATTGACTTGTATATAACTGGATAAGCAACACCTGTTTACTTAATTGTACAACGTACATACACGATGGTCTACACTCTCCTAAGGACCTCTGATCAGACATTTAGTTGTATAGTTAAAAGGTTTTCGAAGTTCGAATATTGCATGTATAACAGCCAAGTTAAAGAATGTACTTGCATGTTGGTATATAGTTCTAAAATTGTGCATGTGCGATGCACATATGAGCTCAGAACATATGTTTTTGAATTCATTGATGATAGCTTCACCATTTTAACAATTTATGATACCTAACTTATTTGAAACCGAAGTTGAATGTTTTTACATACACATACTGTGACTTAGTTAAACATTATTAAGTATAAGATATAGGTATATACGTAAGTTAAGGATGTTTATGAACAGTGTCCAGATTGCTTGAGTTAAATATAGTACTGACAAAATGTAAGAAGAAGAATACGGTGACGATCATAGCACTGATGGCATTGTAGTTACACTTAAATGGACCATCCAACTGCTCCATGATATTGATACTTGTATATTTTATATTACTAGTTTTTGATTGCATCAACACATACGCATTTAAAATATATACTACCAATGTTAATATGTGATTTAAAATCCCTAAGCTTCATAGCTTCTTATAGGTAATTTAAAGTTTTTCTGCATATGTATGTGAAAGGTTAAATCTAGTCACTGCAGCCATATGCATGAATGGTACGTACTGTACTAGCCGTTAGAGTATGCCAGTTAAGACCAATACCATCATATATTTTTGACTCAAAAATAGTAATAATTCAGAAGTTAATTAGGTTGAAGATTAATGCATGTTAATATTTCTTACTATAACTTGATTGAGTAAGATGCAAGCTGATGCAATTGGAAGAACCTTAAAACAAGCTGTACCAGGAATATATGCTTCTAAACTATTTCCACTGTACTTAAAAAGAATGAGTTACAACATAAAGGAGCCAAGTTTAATTACATTAAGGTCAATAATCTGTATTTTATGATTCTTTATTACCGTTGAAATATAAACTTGAAATACAATGATTGCTCTGACTGTCAAGTGTTAACTAGTAAATAAATTGGTTGTATGTGCAATACAATGCAATTACAACCAAATGTGATGTGTAGATGGTAAAAAAAACCATGTTAAAATAAGAATATGATCGATTAAACAAGCGAATTTGGTATTCAACGAGCCTTGAGTTTGACTGATAAACTAAGGAGCTGGTGAAATGATTTGGTTTGAGATCTACCAACTCAATATAACTTGCTTTTTAAGCTGAATAGTCTTTAAAAAGAGGCAGATAAATCATTAAAGTAGCATAATACAACTAAGTGATATGAGATGGGACAAGTTAAATTAACAACTCCATTCTATATACTTATTTGTGACAAGGTAGCATATAACCTTTTGCACCACATGCAAAAATCAAAGGAGAGTAGTCCTATATATATCTTCATCACTAGCCATTCTGTTCATCATTCAATCATCATTAGTTAACATATACAGCTTGACATGATGAGGAATATAAGCATCATCAATATTTTTATGGTATGCTTTCTCTTTAGTCTACTGAGTCGCACCGATGCTGATCTCCAATTGGATTTTTATGCAAAGAGTTGCCCCAAGGCAGAAAAGATTGTTCTTGATTATGTAAAGAAACATATCCCGAATGCACCAAATCTCGCTGCTGCTTTGCTTAGAGTGCAATTCCATGATTGCTTTGTCAGGGTATGTAACTTGTTCTTCAATTCTACCTACATTGTGCTTAATATACATGTGCTATATATAATATATATGATGATGATATGCAGGGCTGTGATGCTTCTGTACTGATAAACTCGACAAGTAAAAATAGTGCGGAAAAATCAGCGCCTCCAAACTTAACACTGCGAGGATTTGAATTTGTTGATCGTGTCAAGAGTTTGATCGAAGCAGAGTGTCCTGGAGTTGTTTCATGTGCTGATGTTATTGCTCTTGTTGCTAGAGATTCAGTTGTAACTACAGTGAGTATATAAACTTGAAAAATATAACAGTATATGTATCCTCCTTTTTCTCCTCTTATGATGATTTTCTGACTATAGGGAGGGCCATTCTGGAATGTACCAACGGGTCGAAGAGATGGGTTGATTTCAAATGCAACAGAGGCTTTGAATAACATTCCAGCTCCATCCTTTAACTTCACTGCTCTTGTTCGATCTTTTGCTAGCAAAGGGCTTAATGTCACTGATCTTCTTTTATTATCTGGTAAGCTAATACTTTATCCTAATCATTTATTACTTATATCATATAAAAGTTATTGAAAATGAAAAATGTTACAGTAACCAAAACTACATATTAACAATATGAAAATGTAGGTGCCCATACGATTGGAGTATCACACTGTAATCCGTCGTTCAGCAACCGTCTATACAACTTTACAGGCAAAGGCGATCAGGACCCTTCGCTTGATCCATTCTATGCTGCTAACCTGAAAAAATTCAAATGCAAAACTCCTACTGATAATACAACCCTAGCAGAAATGGACCCAGGAAGCTTCAGAACATTTGACCTGGGATATTACAAGCTTCTACTAAAAAGAAGAGGACTTTTTGAATCAGATGCTGCTTTGACTACGAACTCAGCAGTGAAAGCTGCAATTGTGAAGTTGGTGAATAGTCCACTTGAGGTGTTCTTCAAAGATTTTGCAGTTTCTATGGAGAAAATGGGAAGAGTTCAAGTCTTGACTGGAACTCAAGGTGAGATCAGGAAGCAGTGTGCTGTAGTCGATAGTTAATTGGTTTTTTTTTTTTTTTTTTTTTTTATTGGTTTGTGTTTACTTTGTTGTGTATTGTTTCTTATTTATGCAATAATGCATTTGTGTGTGCATTTTGAATGGTTGTATCAGGATTTGTTAATTGTGACATATTGGAATAAGATGGTGTTACGTTGTTTTGAATTTCCACATAGTTACTTTTTGGCATTTACAGTGAATTAAAATGCTGGCATTTGATGCAAATGACGAAGTTGAAGCGCCAGAGACTGTTTGGATGCAAGTTTAGGTAAATAAGTACGTAAAAAATGATTGCTGAGATAGGACACAATTCATTTTGACGGATATTATGAATATTTCCATTAATCACTTAACTCTTTCATACAGAAAGCATATTCATTATTATTATCAGTCCGATCCAAGTACAAACCTAATATTATGACAAGGAAATAAAAACCTAATATCATGACAAAAATAAGACCTACATAATTATTCAAACAACTATGCATAAGTGTCGCGGCACGCGTTTTGCGCGTGAATTGTTTTCGTTATAAATTATATTGTTTAAATCTGTCAATTTTTTTTTTTAATTTTCAAGCGATACTAATTTGTATATTTGTAAAAAAATATTTTGAACTTGTAGAAAAAGTTTAATTTTAGATTCTATTTTTAGAAGCGTTTTGAATTTTTAAAACATGTTTAATTTTTATATCCTACTTTTAGGGGTTTTTGAATTTATAAAAGAAGTTTAATATTATATCGTATTTTTAAGTGATTAAGATTTGATAATATATAGAGGGCATTTTTGATAGTTCACGTTAATACAAAAAAAATATGACACCGAGGCTATTACAGCTATTATTAAAGATGTAATTGTATAATTATCACTGACGCAGTTTAATATTATAATTTTTTATAGCCTTTATAATATCCATGTTATAATCACATATTTAAAAGATTAACAAATCATCATTACATTAATAAACCGATTTCATGAAATCTCAGTATTTTAGGTCGGATTGGGACGGGTAAGTCGATGTAATGACCTATCTTGTCGAACGTTTTAAATCGACGATAAACCACACATGTCAGACTCAATTCATCAAAAAGGGCAGATTGTTATGGGGTAAATAAGAAAAAACAAAGAAGAAAGAAAACAAAGAATCTCGTAGTGGAACGATGAAATATATAAATCAAATCAACAGTTCATGAAGCTGTTTACAAATATATTGATTATACTTTTATAATATAGATCAAAGTTACATACAACAAGAATAAATAACAAATGAATGCAGTGAAATAACATAATGCAGTGGAATAAATATAGTAAATAATAATAGTACAAAATTTTCGTCTTCGTCCTCCAGAAAGCATTCTTCGACAAACTGAAAAGCTCAGGCCGACTCGAGCGAATTGAAAGAACAAAACACTCGAGTCAGAACTGAAAAATCTTATGTAAGTTAAATAAACTGTAAATAAATATGAGTGGAACAACATGAGAGATGTTTATGGTGTTTGACATCTTCTATTAAGTGTCTAACGTGAGTGCAATAACTTAAGAGATGTTTGGAATTTACATCTCTTAAGAATCCATTAAACTATCTACATATATAGTACAATACGCAATTATAATAGCGTCTACGGTAAAGTAAAGTATTAAAATAGCGTTAAGGCGTTACCCCTATCCCCCTTAACACATTTATATATTCTCATAGTCTATACAGTACTATAAGCTTCTCCATGAGGTTTACCCGGAGGGCATTCCATAGATGTGGTACAAAATAAACTCGTATAAGGCACGATAGGGCATGTGAACATGGCACATGAGGCAATGCCAGGGTAGGACTTTATCATTTTGCAGAACCAGGTTGGTGGTAACGCATAGCAGCTACTACCGTCCACCTTGGAACACACTTCCATAATCAAATCGAGGGTGACTACCAAATCAATCACAAAGTCAAAATATGGTATCGACGAAGCATGTTCGATCGAAGGAAAGACCTCACTTGGCCCGTGTGTAGCTCTTGTTTTAGTCACATCTAAGCTGACTCACGGGAGTAAGGGTCACGTAAATACCTCATACAGAATCGTTCACCAAACCATCCTACTTTATTTCTGGAATCTCCACCACGTACACAGTTGTTAAAGTGGTTTTCGGTATTGGCAGATAGTATGACAATATTCGATGCCAGTCTCTTTAACAACCAAACACTTATTTCACATTGGATGATTCTTTTACATTTTCAAAACCATTTCATATGGATATCAAAATATCATATTCTCAAAATCATATCACTTTCGAAATCATATCACTTTCAAAATCACATTCACTTCAAAAATCATATTCACTTTCAAAATAATATTCGCTTTTGAAGTTATCGATAAGATAGGGTAATTATATACTCGTTCCAAAACCATCATATTTACTCAAATATGTCATTTCACAAAAAGGTATCAATTCCAAATTCCAACCTAAGTTATATCATCATCGAGGATTAAATATAAATACTTCAACTTTACACAGTCTGAAATTTTTAAAGATAGTTTAGATAGTTATAAATAGTTTTTATAGTTTAAAAATAGTTTAAATAGATTAAAATAGTTTAAGTAGTAAAAATAGTTTAAATAGATTTAGATTTGATTTAATTAGATTTAAAATGATTTAAATAGATTAAATATAGATTAAATAGATTTAATTGGATGTAAAATGATTTAAATATATTAAATATAGGTTAAATAAATTTAAATTATATTAAGTAGATTTTAAATCGATTAAATAAATTTAAAAGAGATTAAATAGATTTAAATAGATTTAATATATTTAATTAGTTTTAAAATAGGTAAAATAGATTAAATAGGTTATAATAGATCTAAATAAATTAAAATAGTTTAAATTGATTAAAATAGTTTAAATTGATTAAAATAGTTTAAGTTAGTTTAAAATAGATTTCGAAGTTATATCTAGACATTTCAGTAACTCAATTATAATAAATTCATTTATATTTGACACTTTAACTTTGAAATTCAAATTTAAATCCTTTCGATAATTCATTAAATTAATTCCAATTTCAACATTAACGCTTGGACTATCGAAAATAATTCAGTTTATATAAATCAATTTATATTTCAAAATGCCAGTTAACTGAATTCAAAATTTAAGGAATGAAAAACCATTTAATTTAACCAATCTGTTGTCCGTATGTAATTTTCTATCCTATGGTCAAGTTATACGGATATTTATCATTTCAATCCACAATTTAAAATTTTATGGGTATATATCATTTCAACCAACAATCCCAAATTAATTAAAATCCATAATATCGCTCGAGTCTATCATTTCAATTCATAACGATTTTTCCCTAATCTATAGATCGTTCGGGTATGTATCATTTCAACCAATGGGGAACTTGCAGTGCTATAACAATATAAAAATACAACATCTAGTCACCCAATATCAACAATAAAACATGCATCATAATCATCATCCAAATCAGCCAATAAACATCAATAGATAACTGTCGTTAACATGTATTAAATTGACAATTAAATTAAATATTAAATTAAATGATGATTAAATGCAATAAAAGTCAAATTTAACTAGAATGACCAATTAAACATACCAAACATCAATCAATTAATTTCTTATCGCATCATAAATTTAATTTTAACTAACAAAAGAAAGTTTAGTACTTGTGAGTGGGTTAAAACACTCACTTTTGATTTCAAATTGATTTGAAATCCAAAATTAGCCCTAAAATTCAACAGCCTCCAAAATCGTCCAAACTAGTTCCATAATGTTCAGAATTTTGATACAATCCCAATGAAACAAACTGCGCATGAAACAGACATCGTATGTAAAAGTTGTGTAATTTAGAACAATTTGAAATTGAAATTTTAAATAAATAAAAAACAAACAAACGTTACCCAAAGCCACGTCAGCGACAGTTCCTTCCCCACGCAATTTGAATGATCCCTATCACCTACCAGCCACCACCCTTTGCTCGAATTTTCCGACCACCATGATCATCGGCCCCATGATCAGACACCACCCTCAACTCCACCGTGACCAGCCGCACCCACGGCCACAACGGCATCGCCTTCGGCCCCCTCCTCTACCATCGCCGCCATCGATGAACCAAGGACAATCGCGGAAAATACGAGCGTACCTGAGACATGCGGCGACATCCCCCAGACCTGCTCGACGAGCTCTACCACTCCATGCCCCCGATCGTTGCCAGGAAGCAGATCTATCGCTTAATCATTGAAACCCTAATACGTATGGCTGATGTTTAACCTTGATTTCTAGACAAACGGTGAATCCGATTAAAAAGTGAATCACACCAGTGAATTGCGCTCGTCGAAAGCTTCGAATTGATATATAATTTGATATGGTTCGGAGGAGTGTGATTTTTGGATTTGGTTTTGATTTGGGTTTGGATCTGCAGCCATTGGAAAGAAGAATAAACCGATAGATGTAATAGACATGTATGTATAGAAATAAGAAATAAAAAGGATACTAGGGTTTAGAAAGGTCTATTATATACTAACGAAGCCCGATAAGAATGAATAATATACCGAACTAGTTCAAATTGACAATAACAAACCGAAAAGCCCGTTTCGCTTCCGAAACGAAAGTGGGTCATTCCATATATCAAAATAGATATTTTCGATGGTGTTAAACTCAATGGAACAGATTTCATGTCTTTATTCCATTGTATGAAGAAGTTAGCGTAAAATCATGTTATTTCAAATTGATTTCAATTGAATTTAAATTAAATTGATTTCTATGCATTTCGAGTCCGTACGATCAAACGACAACGAAACTTGAATCCTTACAATAATTCACCATTATGGATCCAATAATACCGGTTTCGTCAAAATCCGAGATAGTGGCTAAAATGGCTATTTTCACGTTAATTAAATAAATTATTATTAAATTGATTAAGTCGCCTTTTAATTTCAAATGTTTTAATTGACCGATTTTATCATTTTTGATTATTTAGACGTTTACAATAATTTAAAACAAATTCTCATGTCGATTCAATGTAATTTATTCTACTAGTTACAGTGTTTAATTCCAATTGAAATAAATACAGTGATTATTACTTTAAATTCAAATAAATCCATTTATTCATCTTTCCATCTTATTATTCAATCAATTGGCATCTCATGGCTGTAATTAACATTTGTTTATATCTTATTACACTAATATTTTACCTTTATCGTCTTAGTTTTCATTAACGTAGTATTTAATTACATTTAATTGCAATAAATCCATTTAATAAAATTTAAATCCAAATAAGTGATTTAACTTGATTTCAATTCTTTTTATTCAATCAATTGTCATATTATGAATAAAATTTACATTGGATAACATCTTATTGAATCAATATTCTACAATTATCAATTTAATCTACATTAGCTGCACTAATTAAGTGAATTAGTTGCAATTGATTTCCAATTTAATTTAATGGACTAAATAAATAGTAACATTTAATAACTATTACCATTAAATTTTAATCACATCCTATAAGTTTATTATCCACAACAAGTGTTATAATTACTACCACAACACTAGTTTTATTCAATTACAATTTATTACATACTATATAATTAATACAACATTTAAATTATCAATTACTTTTTTAATCCAACATCAACTAATACACACATTGTTACAATTAATTTACAACGTATAACTAATTATAACTTTTAAATCATTTTAATTAATTGGAATTACATTTAAAGATGTTATCAATTTCCTTAAATTAATACTATTACATTGTATTCTTGTTATATTATATTTATTAAGTCACAAATTTTAATTTCTACCAACATTGAATCACGAAACTTTATTAAATTAACTATTTTTAATTATCGAAAATTATGGGTCGTTACAATCGAGCTTCGACCCAATTCTATTTCCGGAACTTTCAAGAATGGATTATGAATCTATCCGCTCCGATGATCCAATGAGACAGGTTTTTATGGCTCAAACAGGTACGAATCTATTGGGTTTAATTGGACCTAAGTTTCATTATCATCCCCATCCCTGACCCTAACCCCAAATTGAATAAAAGGAAAACAAAATTGTGCTTAAAGGGAACAACATGGCCGGAGTCATAGAGGAGGTCGCTGGTCTATAGTGTTGGCTGCGCATTGGAGGATGAGTTAAATGACGGTGTTGTATATCTGGATCGGTGGTAGGAGGAGCTCGGCCACTTGAGTGTTGATGCGTGGCAACACAACTAGGAAGTTTTAGTTATCTACTGGGGTGGAAATGTATTGACTTCAAGAGTTATTTGGACAAAATATGAGTGAAATTAATTTTTCATTTATGCATTTGTTAATCTTATGATGTTGAGCTATGTTTAGGATGAATTAAGATGTCCAAGCACTAGAAATGAATTATAAATTTGCGGAACAAATAAAAAATTTCAAATTAACTATTTTGGGAATAGAGTAGGGAATCAGAATTGAAGGTTTGTTAAAGGATTATATATCTCGAGATGAATACCACTATAATTATCTTGCTTATAATTCGTCGGTAAATTAAACAGAGGTGTGGTATCCTTATATGCTTCCTAATATGCTAAAAAGCATCAAAAAATTTCGTTCTCCGCTTTTTCAAATAACATATCCTTTCAGGAGCTATCAAAGGTTCGGTTTGGCTATTATAACTGTGCAAAAATATTTTGATTGGCAGTTGTTGGTCATGCAGCTTGGATGGTATGGAAAAATTATATCTAGGTGGTTCTTAGCTATTCAAACATGTTTCGAACGATGGTTGTTAGCTCCATAGATGAATTTATGTAAAAATGGTAGTTCCATGATGGGTGATTGTGCAAAAAAGGACGGTAGTTGATGATCATGGAAGAATGTTTGGTACAGTGGTTAAGGGTCGTGCAAAAATATTTTTCTCAATGGTTAACGATCATGTAAAAATGTAGTATTAAAAAACATACAAAATTTATTATGATTTTTTATAGTATTAAGAAGCAAAAAAATGTGGGGTCCTTTGCACCACAATAACATTAATTGAAATCGTCTGGGAGTTTTATATATATATATATATATATATATAAGGATTGAATAAATCTTGAATGATAGTTAATCCCTGAATTTGAGATAGAATTTGTGTTTGGAATTTATATATCTTTGATATATCAATCATATATTTGTTTATAAATATATTGATGATTGGCAGAATAATTGTGAGAGAAGTTATATATAAATTCGTTTTGTTCAAATTTTAAATGCTTGTGTGTTTGTGTGTGTGTGTACGCACACATATATATGTATATATGTATGTATATGTACATGTCGGCAATTTGAACATAAAATAAAATATAATTGGTGACATAATAAATCTTGACCAACTAATTTTTTATCCTTTTATGGAAGGAGGAAATCAGGGGGAGATATAATGATTAAGATCTTTTATGTTATCATGTATGTCTACAAATTATGTCCAAATACAATTTCTCATGTATACATGTCTGTGCTTTTCGAAATATGTGTGTGTGATAGTTACAAAATATGTGTGTGTGTGGGTTATAATCAGTTTAGTTGGCAAACATACATCATATGTCATTGCTAATTACATGAGTGATTGAGCAAATCGTTGAATTGGAATGCATGGTTGATTTGAATGATAGTTTGATGATAAAATTAGTATACGAACTTTTGTTGAATAGATTGGTTTGTTATTGGAATAAAATTTTCCAATTAAAATTGCTATCGAACTAATTTGTTAGAAATTGGATACACACTGTATGTATGTATGCATACATGCAAAGATGAAATTCGAATTGCTTTTCGATTAAAGCTATTTGAGTAGCATTATTTCTATTTCGTAACAAATATATTTTTAATAGTTTATAATGTTTAAAATGGTATTTGAGTTTAAATAGATTTGTTAATGGAATTTTGAACAAGTGAAGTATTCAAAGGTAATTATTATTTTATTTACAAATATAATTTACTTTTATTTAAATTATTTAGATTATTTAACTAAAATTCCATTTCAAAGTTCGAGTTAAAGCTTATTGTTTACTTCAGTACGAAGTAAGAATATATTTTTTCACAGAAATATTATATATTTTCTTATGGACGATATCATGCTCTTTGTATTAATTCAATAATCAAATATTAACTGATGATGAATATGAACTTTTGAAATTAAGTATAAATATTAAATGTATTAGTAGTTACACTATAACAAAACAGGGTTTGCCGATGCCAATACGGCGTCGACGTGGTGTTAGTAAACCCTTTGCTGAGGCTATACTCTACATCCATAAAACCTTCGATGGAAAATAAAATTTGATGTCTTATCGATGTTGCTGGTGGGGCATTTTACCAATGTCGTTATACCGATGTCAATTTACCAATGTTATTTGACGATGTGATGATGTAACATCCTCCATTCAATAACTCAAAGATGGAATCCCATTGTGACGCCCCACCTCTATACCCACGCTAGCCAAAGACACTACGGCGTAATGCCGTCAACTAGCACGGAGAATAAGACTGTTGAGGAGCGACCATCTGTATAATTGCTTTGTGCGAGTACCGGTACGCCAGATAAAATATAACTTGCATTCTTTTCAAGAGGAAATCCGACATACCGACACAAACTCAAAGCTACTACACAATGGCCATAATGTCTTCGGAAACAAATATAGAAATAAACATAACACAAATCAGTCACAGATAATTCATATCACAAAGGCGGAAATAGACATGAATAAATATAACACATAAAAGTGTTCATCAGAGTATGGTCTAAAAGATCCACAATGACACAAAGGAATAGCAACATGTGCTATACAAAAGAATAAGTACACAACTATGAGTCTATATCTCAAAGGTATACGACAAAAAAAACTACTAATCTAAGTAGTTAGCCAAAAGTCAGGATGATAATCCTAGAAGTGAAGTCAAGCAGAAGCACCTGTAACATCTCGGTCTGACCCGAGTATTATTTAATAAGAAAATAATAAACGGATCAGTCTAGCTATAAATATCAGATGAAATGATATAGAATAAGAGATATGACTAAACGTATAATAATCACAATGCCAAGCTGTGATAAATAAGTAATTGAAAATCAATAAGAGATTAATCAATATCACAAGAATCTTCTCAAAGATCAAAAGGAATGTCATACTCCTTATTTCATTCACCAAGCCACAAGTATTGACAATATATAAATTCCAATCATAAAATTGGTGAAACACAAATTCTAGAAATCATCAATAGAAATCCAGAAATCACGAAAAGAGGAAGGCATATCATAGAACAGGAGCATGAAAACTCACCCACACGTGTATCACAAACAAGACGATATTCCATGGTCGCTAACCATAGAGCCGGTGCAATGACGTAGTACAACGGTACACCCGAGGAACCTGAAACTCGTAAAATTTCGGAACAACGACGTAGTACAACGGTACGCCCGAGGAACCAGAAACTCGTAAAATTTGGAACAACGATGTAGTACAACGGTACGCTCGAAGATCCGAACTCCATAAAAACATGGGTCGCTAGCCCACAAGAATTGGGTCGAAACCCCAATAAATAAATAAGTCGTTAGTCTATAATAAAATGAGACGAAACTCAATAAAACGAGGTACCGTCCCCTTCGTGGACAAAGAGACATAGCATAACTAGTCTAAATCACAAAAATGATCCTCATTGATCATCAAGAAAGTGTCAATTGCTCTAAGCTAGTAAATATATGAGCTTAGCTTCATGTCCCATAACCATTAGCTTAACTTAAATATTTACGAACAAATTGTAGATCTCACTAGAAAATTGTCACAAGAGATTCAATTGAACAAGTCCAAGAATTAACCAACGAAGTAAACGCAAGCGTTTCATACCACTTGTTTTACTATGCCGTTTAATTAGATTTATCATACGAATGAGGTAAAGGTTTGTACATACTAATAGATTGGAAAACAGTTTTAAGAAACGAGCTTTGTAATAAAATAGCGTCGAAATCGTTTTGATGAAAGAATTTTGGTATTTACTACTAGTATTGAAAACCTTTATATTTTGAAGTGACAAATCACAAAAATGATTGTAGAAACAATCAATTACTAACATTCAAAGACGTGAATAAAATCCAAAGAAATCGATATCAAATCCATCAAAATGGATATTTCGAAAATTCCCAAAGAAAATGTCATCAAATTCGATAACAAATGATAACAACAAAAGGGAAGCAACACGAATCGGTTAAAGTTGGAAATTCAACAAAATAGGCAATATATGCAAAATTGGCATATAGGAGCAGGTCGGTCAACCGGACTCCCTGAGTCGGTTGACTGAACCAAAGGTGGAAGTGCTCGGGTAGCAGGTCGGTCAACCGGACCCTGAGCTCGGTCGGCCGGAGCCTGTAACCTGCACTTCCAAAACAGAGGCAGGAAGTGCTCGGGTAGCAGGTCGGTCGGCCTGCTACAGAGCTCGGTCGGTCGGACCCTGTTGCCAGCACTCCCATGCTTATCTAATGAATGCCAATCCCTTCCGAATTACAATCGGTCGAGCGACGACACTAAGGATTTACGCCATCGACTACCCGCCCATAGAAGCTCTTCGGTTCATCACCAAAAACATGATCAAGACGTCAAAGCTATGATTCTTAAAGAATTGAACCCAAAATACTAAAAATTGGAATATTCACCAAATCAATCCAAACCAAAATCAATTGCACAAGAATAAGTGTTAGGAATTCATACCTAACAATCGAAGATAAATATAGGCTTAGATGTGAGATAAAAATCTCATCTTTTCACAAAAACAAAGAAGAAGAAGAAGCTATAGAGCAATGGCAAGAACAATCACTCTTCAATTCCAACCCAACAAGCTTGAATCTAAGCTTAAAGGAGAACATTTCCTAAAGTTAGGTTTAGGAATTTCTGAAATTGAATGGAGAAAGAGTTGGAGAAGATGAAGAGGAGGCTTACCAAAGTTTCTTCTATTAGTTTGGAGCTAGAGGTTGATTTGCAAAAGAAAACTAGGGTTTGGAGTTTTAATTTCCCATTCCACTCACCATTAATCTCTTTAGAACTGAAAAGTAGAGGAAGAGGGAGTGAATGAAGAGGGGGTTTCAGTGTGGGTTATTAAGTTAGAACATTGGGCTGAACCCAAATCCAAACCCAAAGTGAAAAAGTGGCAAAAATCAACTTACTCCAAACATATCGAAGCTTATACTCAAAAAGGTTGCAAATGGCGTTTTGAACTTAATAGTAGGGGTCTCGAACTGTTTGCAAAAGGTAGCTTTTCGGACTAAATTCTGAGTATCGATAAAATATTTAAATAAAATATTTAAATATAAAATCGATAAATATGCGGGTTGTTACAGACTCCCCTCCTTAAAAAAATTACGTCATCGCAATATTTAAGAAGAAGATATATAGTAACAACCATAAAAGCATATTAACGCAAAAGAATTTTGAAGTAAGAAGTTCATCTTAAAGAGCATGAGAAAGTAAGTCAAGATGCGTTCGCTCGATGAATTCTCTTGATTCCCAAGAGCAATCCTTATGATTTGAGGACCGTTGAACTTTCACAAGTGGAACATCTTTGTTTCGAAGTCGTTTGACTTCCAAAGCAATAATACGAATATGATGTTGCTCAAAAGTTAGATTAGGCGAAACTTCAATTTCCTCCACAACACCAGGCTCAAGAATAGAATCGGAATCCCGAAGACATTTCCGTAATTGAGAAACGTAAAACACGTCATGAATAGCAGAAAATTGAGCCGGTAATAAAAGACGATAAGCCACGGAACCAATACGTTCGGTGATGGGAAATGGACCAATATATCGAGGTGCTAACTTTCTCGATCGACTGAAACGTACAACACCTTTCATAGGTGAAACATGAACAAACACCAAATCTCCCATAGAAAATTCTAACCTCCTTCTTCGGTTATCGGCATAGGATTTTTGCCTACTTTAGGCTTCTTTCATCCTATGACGAATAAGATCAATCTTTTTGTGGAATCCCGAATAAAATCTAGACCTAAAACCAGCTTCTCAATGGCCTCAAGCCAATAAGAAGGAGAACGGCATGGCCTTCCGTAAAGTGCCTCGAAAGGTGCCATACCAATACTAGATTGGAAGCTATTATTATAGGAAAACTCAACAAGAGAAATGTGATCTTCCCAACTTCCACCAAAATCAAAAACACATGCACGAAGAAGATCTTCAAGAGTTTGATTCACACGCTCGGTTTGTCCATCGGACTGAGTATGATAAGCGTTGCTAAAATTAAGCTTCGTTCCCAAAACTTTTTGAAGACTCTTCCAAAATCCACTAGTAAACAATGGATCACTATCGCTAACAATAGAAGTAGGAACTCCATGCAATTTAACAATTTCTTTAATAAAGAGTTTGGCCAAAAGAGGTACTGTTCGATTGGACCGAACGGGAATAAAATGGGCGGATTTAGTGAGTCTATCAACTATCATCCATAAGCTATCATGACCCGAACGAGAACGGGGAAGACTGTCAACAAAATCCATGGAAATTTGATCCCACTTTCAAATTGGAATTTCTAAAGGTTGCAATAATCCACCGGGCCTTCGATGTTCGGCTTTGAAAAGTTGGCAAGTCATGCAACACTTAACAAAGTTAGCAATATCAGATTTCATTCCCTCCCAACAATAAAGTCGCTTCATATCCGTGTACATTTTACTACTACCGGGATGAATGGTAAATTTCGAACGATGAGAATCTTCTAAAATATCTCTACGAAGATCACTAATATTTGGTACGATAAATCTATCAAATTTTCGAATGCCGCCACGAGAATCAATATCAAAGTCTTTCATACTTTCAATATCAATTTTATCCTTAATATTTTGGCCAAGAAGAGCCAATTCGGGATCGCTAGCTTCAAAAATGCGGTCTAAAAGAGAAGGATGAGCCTCAAGGCTACATAAAACAATAGATGAACATAAATTGGAAACACGGTCTCGAATTTCACAAGTGGATAAAATTCCGAGACCATTCCATTCGGATATCATCATAGAAACAACCGCTTGTTTCTTGCAACTAAGTGCATCGGCAACTCGATTTCTCTTTCCGGGAGTATAAAGAATATCAAGATCATAAGATGCAAGAAATTCGAGCCAACGTTGTTGACGCAAATTAAGTTCCTTTTGAGAAAATAGATACTTCAAGGATTTATGATCGGTGTAAAGAATAAATTTTTCTCCCAAAAGATAATGACGCCAAATACGAAGGGCGAAAACAATAGCCGCGAGCTTTAAATCATGAGTGGCATATCTAGTATCAGCAGGCTTCCATTGCCTAGAAGCATAAGCAATAACACGTTCTTTTTGCATAAGAACGACACCCAAACCAACGTGACTAGCATCGGTATAAACAACGAAACCTTGATTCCCCTCGGGAATAACAAGAATAGGAGCATCAGAAAGGAGTTCTTTTAATTTCTGAAAAGAAGTTTCACATTTGTCCGACCAAATGTATTTAACACCTTTCTTAGTTAAGCTAGTGAGAGGCACGACAATTTTTGAAAAGTCCTTGATAAAATGACGGTAATAACCCGCCAATCCAAGGAAGCTACGGATTTCCGTCACACTCTCCGGTCTCTTCCAATCTTGAATCACTTCAATAATTTCATAAATCAGAAGCTCGTAGCAGTCTAATGCCCTTTCTTGGAGCATACTAGAGGCCACCTGAACACGGTGAAGATCAATAAGATTCGTGCGAGAAAAGATTCGATCACATGATTTCAGCCAAGCCTGGACCTCAATAATAGTTTCAGAACCCTTGAATGGTCTCCCACCCAAGTTGGTACAATCGTTGCACAAGCGTGCAAATCCAGACTTAGGATGAGTAGGTTCCGGATTAGAACAGGCTGCTTGAGCGTCCTTTACTAGATCAAGAAGCTGCTGGGCAGACATAAAAACTCCATCTTGGGGAGTAGCACTAGATTGACCGGCGCTGGGACGGCCAGGTCTAACCATTTCTCTTCCTTTAGAAAGAAATAAAGAAGAAGAAAAAGGTTATTCACGAAATGAATATCAAGCAATCTTGATAGATAAAACAAGGAATCATAAAGAAAATAGGATGAATCGGTACGAAAACTCGAATTAAATCCTAAGGCACGACTCCTAAGAAGGACTTAGGACGATGATCCTTGTTAAGTTATTCTACATTGTTCTGAAGTTTGGCTCTGATACTAAGCTGTGACACCCCACCTCTATACCCACGCTAGCCAAAGACACTACGGTGTAATGCCGTCAACTAGCACGGAGAATAAGGCTATTGAGGAGCGCCCATCTGTATAACTGCTTTGTGCGAGTACCGGTATGCCAGATAAAATATAACTTGCATTCTTTTCAAGAGGAAATCCGACATACCGACACAAACTCAAAGCTACTACACAATGGCCATAATGTCTTCGGAAACAAATATAGAAATAAACATAACACAAATCAGTCACAGATAATTCATATCACAAAGGCGGAAATAGACATGAATAAATATAACACATAAAAGTGTTCATCAGAGTAGTGGTCTAAAAGATCCACAATGACACAAAAGAATAGCAACATGTGCTATACAAAAGAATAAGTACACAACTATGAGTCTATATCTCAAAGGTATACAACAAAAAAAACTACTGATCTAAGTAGTTAGCCAAAAGTCAGGATGATAATCCTAGAAGTGAAGTCAAGAAGAAGCACCTGTAACATCTCGGTCTGACGCGAGTATTATTTAATAAGAAAATAATAAACGGATCAGTCTAGTTATAAATATCAGATGAAATGATATAGAATAAGAGATATGACTAAACGTATAATAATCACAATGCCAAGCTGTGATAAATAAGTAATTGAAAATCAACAAGAGATTAATCAATATCACAAGAATCTTCTCAAAGATCAAAAGGAATGTCATACTCCTTATTTCATTCACCAAGCCACAAGTATTGACAACATATAAATGCCAATCATAAATTTGGTGAAACACAAATTCTAGAAATCATCAATAGAAATCCAGAAATCACAAAAAGGTTGAGGCCTATCATAGAACGGGAGCATGAAAACTCACCAACACGTGTGTCACAAACGGGACGCTATCCCATGGTCGCTAACCATAGAGCCGGTGCAACGACGTAGTACAACGGTATGCCCGAGGAACCTGAAACTCGTAAAAATTCGGAACAACGACGTAGTACAACGGCACGCCCGATGAACCAGAAACTCGTAAAATTCGGAACAACGTCGTAGTACAACGGTACGCCCGAAGATCCGAACTCCATAAAAACGTGGGTCGCTAGCCCACAAGAATTGGATCGAAACCCTAATAAATAAATAGGTCGTTAGCCTATAATAAAATGAGACGAAACTCAATAAAACGAGGTACCGTCCCCTTCGTGGACAAAGAAACATAGCATAGCGCTAGTCTAAATCACAAAAATGATCCTCAATGATCATCAAGAAAGTGTCAATTGCTCTAAGCTAGTAAATATATGAGCTTAGCTTCATGTCCCATAACCACTAGCTTAACTTAAATATTTACGAACAAATTGTAAATCTCCACCAGAAAATTATCACAAGAGATTCAATCGAACAAGTCCAAGAATTAACCAACGAAGTAAACGCAAGCGTTTCATATCACTTGTTTTACTATGTCGTTTAATTAGATTTCTTATACGAATGAGGTAAAGGTTTGTATATACTAATAGATTGGAAAACGGTTTTAAGAAACGAGCTTTGTAATAAAATAGTGTCGAAATCGTTTTGATGAAAGAATTTCGGTATTTACTACTAGTATTGAAAACCTTTATATTTTGAAGTGACAAATCAAAAAAATGATTGTAGAAACAATCAATTACTAAAATTCACATTCGAAGACGTGAATAAAATCCAAAGAAATCGATATCAAATCCATCAAAACGGATATTTCGAAAATTCCCAAAGAAAATGTCATCAAACTCGATAATAAATGATAACAACAAAAGGGAAGCAACACGAATCGATTAAAGTTGGAAATTCAACAAAATAGGCAGTATAGGCAAAATTGGCAAATAGGAGCAGGTCGGTCAACCGGACTCCCTGAGTCGGTTGACTGAACCAAAGGTGGAAGTGCTCGGGTAGCAGGTCGGTCGACCGGACCCTGAGCTCGGTCAGCCGGAGCCTGTAACCCGCACTTCCAAAACGGAGGCAGGAAGTGCTCGGGTAGCAGGTCGGTCGGCCGGCTACAGAGCCCGGTCGGCCGGACCCTGTTGCCAGCACTCTCATGCCTATCTAATGAATGCCTATCCCTTCTAAATTGCAATCGGTCGAGCTACGGCACTAAGGATTTACGCCATCGACTACCCGACCATAGAAGCTCTTTGGTTCATCACCAAAAACATGATCAAGACATCAAAGCTATGATTCTTAAAGAATTGAACCCAAAACACTAAAAATTGGAATATTCACCAAATCAATCCAAACCAAAAGCAATTGCACAAGAATAAGTGTTAGGAATTCATACCTAACAATTGAAGATAAATATAGGCTTAGATGTGAGATAAAAATCTCACCTTTTCACAAAAACAAAGAAGAAGAAGCTATAGAGCAATGGAAAGAACAATCACTCTTCAATTCCAACCCAACAAGCTTGAATCTAAGCTTAAAGGAGAAACATTTCCTAAAGTTAGGTTTAGGAATTTCTGAAATTGAATGGAGAAAGAGTTGGAGAAGATGAAGAGGAGGCTTACTAAAGTTTCTTCTATTAGTTTGGAGCTAGAGCTTGATTTGCAAAAGAAAACTAGTGTTTGGAGTTTTAATTTCCCATTCCACTCACCATTAATCTCTTTAGAACTGAAAAGTAGAGGAAGAGGGAGTGAATGAAGAGGGGGTTTCAGTGTGGAGTATTAAGTTAGAACATTGGGCTGAACCCAAACCCAAACCCAAAGTGAAAAAGTGGCAAAAATCAACTTACTCCAAACATATCGAAGCTTATACTCAAAAAGGTTGCAAACGGCATTTTGAACTCAATAGAAGGGGTCTCGAGTCCCAATTCGACTGTTTGCAAAAAGTAGCTTTTCGGACTAAATTCCGAGTATCGATAAAATATTTAAATAAAATATTTAAATATAAAATCGATAAATATGCGGGTTGTTACACCCATGTATTGCAGTCACCTTGAAATTATCTAAATAAATAGAGGAACTAATCGGTTTGATACAAAAAATAGTCTTTACATTTTTTTCCATAAATCCCAATCGTTTCCCATGTAGGTGTAAAATATAAATCATTACATAGGAGCATGAAATATCCGACATAGGATGAATTCGAACACTTCTAGCCCCTTAGAATTAACAAATGTTCATGTTACATGGTGGAGATAAAACTACTGCTAGAGGTAATAATAAGGCCTCATGCCTGTCTTTGTCTTCTACATAGTCTCAACTAAAGTCCGACCTTCGGCTAGTAACTGAAATCTGAAATTCTATAAACTCAACTTACTCAAGCGAGTACTCATGAGTTTATAGAGGAAAATAGTAAGCACAAGGGTCGGACATAAGTCTAGTATGAATAACATCATTTCCTTCATAGGTCCTCCGCTAGTAGGACAACAACGCTAAAGCAAAGCAATGGGTTTCCCTTACATTAGCCTCTATTACATATCAATATAAGGCTATCGTAAGTCATAAGTCACAACAAAATATATGTTAACATAACCACATAAAACATGTCTCAACAAAATTACACTCGAAACTATCTTAGGTTTGAGGTCTCAAAACATAATATTCAACATGGGTTTATATTAAGGTTTTGAAAATACTATCTACGAATCGTGTTTGGATTCGTTAAATACAATAATTAAACCTGAAGGTACAACCCCTTTGAGTCTCATAACTAATATGTTTATTTCATAGTGCAAGGTACAACTCCATGTAGTCTCATTTAGTCTTTACATAGTTCTATTATACTAGGTACATCCCAAGCAGTTTCGGTTCTTTCATATTTATAAACCAAAGTACAACCCTAAGAAGTCCCTTTATCTTTATGTTTATAATGCAAGTACAACCCTTAATAGTTTCTTTATCTTTTCTAAAGCTTGAAACCCTTAAGAGAGTTACAACATTACAATGAAAGCATACAATCTACTTGGAAGTCCCACATTCCTTTAGAAGTCAGATGTCAAACCTTACCTCTTAAAGTAGGAGCGTTCGAGTAAGCAACCCCACTAGGGAGCATTAACCCTTCTATGCCAGAATTTTAATATGTTCTCACTTTACTTTTTAGTTACCTTAAATTTTCAGAACTTTACCTAGTTAAACATATATTATGTCTCGGCCTTAGTTAATCTTTAAGATTCGTTAGCCTCGCATCATATCTTTGGCTATCTTATGCCTTGGCTTTCGGTATTGCTTCTTCGAAAGGTAATGGGTCTTAGTATTGAATCTCCTCAAAAGTCTACAGGTCTTGGCTATCGAATCACTACCATCGGATTTCATCCTAAGGAAGCGTGGTTTATAAACTCTTGTTAGGAACACCTTCATCTGGAACCCTCCTCTAGAACCTTTAACAGTCACCTTTGGCTATACTTTTACTTAGTTCGTTTAGTTAAACTTCTCTTAGTATTTCTTATTTCATTTAGGTTTCAGGTGTTGCGTCCCACGCAAAACACTTTTGGCCGGTTTATCTATTTGGTACGTGTAATAAAGCCTACATAACTAACTACCATGTTTGCAATTCTAACCTCATTTACACTTATGTTTCCTCGTGTCGCCTCCTTTCGTTCTGCCTCCGCTTTTAGTTTATAATAGTGTCGTTTAATTTATTTTTATAACACTTTGATAGGTTATGGTCCCCTATTTTCATAGTTAGTAATTTGCATGCATAATTAGGCTTAGTTTCTCTATTATTTAGTTCGGCATTCAGATCTTTCTTTCGAAAATGACTATTTTCGACTAGGAAAATGCCTATAAAATTTCCATATACTCATATGTTCTTTGGCTCATTTTTGTCCACATTTCTATTTTTAGGTGAAATTTTATTGTTTATTTAAGATACGGATTTCTTCCAAAATTCATAACTTAATCTTTTGGTATTAGTGAATTCTCAAAATTAAATCCCATCTTTATATATCTATTTCCAACAATTTATCATCATTTCGCGTTCATTAGGGTAGGAAATCATTGCTAAATACTCTTCAAAAAAGATATTTCAACCCAAAAATTTATTAAATTATGATCTATCAATTATTAACACATATTATATAAACATTATCATAAAACAACAAACTCATGATCAACATCTATGAAAATGACCGTAAATAGGAATGATATTACTCACTTAGGTCTAAGGATTTTACTTGACCTTTAATCTTCTTAGTTTCTCTTAGCCTTTTCTCTTTTCTTTCTTTTATTCTTAGCCATGGTAGCTAATAAGGTATTTATTTTGTTTTAATTTAAAGAGAGGATAAGTACACGAGGAAAATGATATGTTTAGTGGCATGTGTATAACAAGGGTTTTTGATTTGGAGGATCTAGGAGTGTTACTGAATAATTGAACTCAAAAGCCACTATATGGACATGTATGCTAGAGTCTAAAGTAGTAACACCAAATAAAGGACTATGAAGAAAGTAAAATACACAACACATACAGTGGCAAACACGAGGGTGTATTTGTAAATATACCCCATACTTCAATTAATATTTCTGCCTAACCATCTTAATCATGCATTTATCATTTTACCTATTGAAGAATATACCCATGTCCATTGGAATCAATTGCTTCTACACATTCTGTTTTCAAATCACATCAAGAAATCTACCATAACCATTTTGGAACTTATCTTCTCAGCTAACGCCTTGCTGGAGGTTCTTGGAGCAAAACCTTGTGCTTAATCTCTTTTCTTACAGCTATCATATTGATTAGTGGTTGGGAATTCAAACATGAATTCTACTTATATAAGTTCAAAGCCTTTGATTTCCTCTATCCTAATATTTTCATGCTTTAATAAATGTTTGTAGTAATCTATATTATTCAAATCCGATTTGTGCTAGAATTTCTATGTTTTAGAAGACTCTTATGTTGAATATGTCAAATTAGAGTAGTTATTGCTATGTCCTTTAGCTTGTTAAGTGATATATTGCCATGATTGGAATTGAAAATTTGTTCAAAGTTGTCTTCTACGTTGTTGCTTATTGTATTTGAGATCTAAAGCTTGTCTCTAATATTTTTCCATAGACTATAAGATTAGGAGCATTGAAAAAATATGTGATTATTTGTTTCAATTTCTTGCTTGCATAATATGCACTCTACATCTATATTATTGTTCCATGTGGAGATTTGTTCTTTGTATGAAGTATGTTTAACATTGTTAGCACCACACACATAGACATTTTTGGAGAATACACTGTGCTCCACACATGTTTACACCATATTATTTAATTATCGATCATTCTAACCTGGTTCCATGCCAAGCAAATATGAACCGCCCATCGTTACTTGGTTTCTACACCTAATGGTCTTCAAATTTGTATTGACTTATCGGGATTTCAGCAATCTGTTGCATGATGTAAGGCGACAAATAGTTAGGTTTATCTTCTACCCATTGTCCATTGCAAATGAGAGAAGAAATTTTCATGTTGTGGCCATAGATGATCAACACATAATCTCCTATATCAGGTCGACTAGAGATTGCCTTTTTATCCATGGATTGTACCTTAAATTTGTGATGTTTCCATCTTCCACTTTCTTTCACTTACACCCTTGACTTGTGTTCTTGTATCGTGTAACAATTTCCAAGTGTAAGATGCATTGTTGTCCATCGAAATATTCCAAAAAATTATTTCTACAATATTTTCTCTTCATCCACTGATCCTATAAGCATTCTCGTTGGTAAATATCTATGTCAGTTTCAGAGCGGTTGCCTGTATTACAAATTTTAACTTTCTCAAGCAAACACCTCCTTCAAATTTTGGGCGACACATGGTATCCCATCTCAGGTTATGGTCTTTGTTTTTCCAAACAAAGTTTGCACAAATGTAACTTATTCTTCTTATCATTGAAGCTGGTAACTGGCAGAATTGAATCTAGAACACGATCATCGGTTATATGACCATTTTAATTTGCTTAATTGTGTCGGTTATATTCAGAATCTGTTCTTTCAAATGTTAATTTTTTATGGCTTTTATCTAACATCATTGTAAAGTCTCTTGATTTCAGTTTGCTGTAAGATCGGGAAATACCCAAGTATGTGACTGGGAGATTCCTAGTTTTGTCTTTCAATAAGTTTATAATTTGATTTTGAGTTCTGCCCCTTTACTAAATAGAGTATAGTTTTTTGTTCATTCATTTTCTAAAACTACAGACTCTTTTATAATTTTAATGATTTTATTAATACTCTTTACGTTTTTAATGTTAACTTTTACAAACACTAATACGTCATCTACATATAGGAGATGAGTGAGGGTTGGTTCAATAGGGAAAATCATCTTTATGTTGACCTCTAGGTATTTTTAATCTATTAGAATTGAGAAGAATTTCATCGCTATAACAAAAAGGAAGGGCGATAAAGGGTCTCCTTGCCTTATGTCTCTATTATTACTAAAGAAACCTACAGAGTGCCATTTATTAATATTGAAAACATGAGAGTAGTTATGTGTGTGTGTATCAAATGTGTGATTTTATAACAACCTACATTTTTAATAATTAGATATTTAAATAATTAATTGAAATATTGAATCGTTAAATAAACGAAGGTCCAAAATTTGAACTTTTGCGTGCGGTCGAATTAGAATTCAAGACTACTTCCATTAACTCGGATCAACATTGTGAATCAAAAGGAGTATAAATATCTCTATATTTTGAGTCATGGTATTTTTACGATTTACATACTATTTTATGTATTTTGAAAAAATACATGTGTATTTGAGTTCAATGGGATTGCAACCGACGGCTTGTGATTTTAGGATGGGCACTTCATTATGAGAACCCCGATTGAGTGATCTTTAAAATCAAACGATCCGATGGCCAAATAATATCGAATTGTGTGAAGTCATCATTGTTGAGCACTGTCTTAAACAACGACCAAGTTTATACCATCAAAATTGAAAAATGAGGTGATGTGCACCGACGAGTTTCTTGGTGATCCGATGTGCTATGTGATCGTATGAGCTCAGACCGTGTGGCAATTTATTTGAGTAAACAAATAAAAATACATATTACTATAACCTTTCCCCTTAAAATATCTACTTCACTTTATCATTTTTCTCTTTCTCCTTTAGTAAAAAAATTAGCAGCTCCTTCTCATCAAATTAATTTGAGATCTTCAGACCTCGGAAGAGGACGGGAATGGGTCTGTTGAACTCGTGGAGAGATGGGGAGCAAATCTATGGCGTCATTGGTAGGTGCAACATTGATTGGCCGCTTTCGACATTCATAGTCGTCAACTAGGTTTGATTTTGCCGGATTTTTGGGACGCATTGGGTGAAACAGAGTGTAGCATTGAACTTCTCATGCGGACTCGAATTGGTGGAGGGTGCTTGCATGGTGTAGCGCTATCTAGCAAATCGCAACTTCATATGCCCATATGGGGTTGTGCTAGGTCACGAATGATAAGGAGGAGTCGAATTTCGATTGGAAATGCGTCGAGGAGAGCACATGAAGTGGGGCACTATGAATTGTCTCTACGTCGATTTGTTGAGTGTTAAGGGAGAAATTATAGGAAGGAGTGGCAGCTTGTGGGTTGTGCATGCACGTTTTGTGCACAGACTATTTGAAGAAGAAGGATTAAGGGGAGGTATTAGTTGAGTAATTAAGTAATTTAGTTATTTTAATTAATCTCATTTCATATCTAATACATATCTTTTGCATATGAGATCTAATCGAGACACGGTCTTAGCTATTTCATTCGTAGTGAGATTATATACGACGTAGTATGGGCTTGGACAAGATTTGGATGAAAATTTATAGCTTAGGTGAGCAGAATTATAATTTTGAATTTATATTTCAGTGTAAATTACCATAATTATATACATTGAAAAATATTACCAAGGAGGGGTTGAATAACATATATAAGTAATTATTTTCCCATTTGATTGGACTGGCTTGAGTAGACATTCAAGATAATTAATTAAGATCTCATACATATATGCATGTATGTGTATATGTATATGTATATCGTGTCCTATTTATATTGAATAGAGTTAGATGGAGTTAATATTAATTTATAAAATGGTTAGAAATTAATTAAACACAATTAGATCGGTGATAGAAATATTATTATATATATTTTTACTGATTTTCAGGATAATTGATTGAGTTCCGTAAACATAAATAATGTTTTCTATTTGTATTTAATAGAATTAGATGGAATTGATATTAATTTATAAAATGGTTATAAATTAATTAGAACTATAATTTGTAGTTGTATAGTTATAGAAATATTACTATATAATTTGTTGCTAATAGGAAATTAGAAGTATGAACTTTAACATAAGCAGTAAAGTTAAAATGGTGATTTAAGCAGGTTAAACTTGTATTATTGGTTTATTATAGTGTAAATCAATAATTAACATACTAATGAATTTCTATGAAGGTGATTTGAGAAGTTAGAAATTACAAAGAAGTATTGCATTATTTAATAGGATTTGATTAAGATTATAAAATCCTAAATATATTAATTTTAGACTTTGAGAAATGGTTTGAGATATATGCGTGTACATACATATATAAATTATATACATGAGAAACATAATATTTTAAGGCCTTATTGGTAGTTAAACTTAATTTAAATAGAAGAATTAAGTGAAAATAGGCTATAGTATGATTGATAGGCAAGTACACTATTTTATAAATAAATGTCAAACTTCTATAAAATAATACGAAGAAGATATGATTGTTAGATTGGTGACTTAAGTAAGATGCATTTTTGTTAAATTGTTTGTATAATTATATATGTGAATTGTTATTGATCTTAAGATGATAAATTTGTTACTTTGGTTGCGTATTACCTTTGTGCGTGTAAATGTGCACGATATGTGTTTATTAGTTCCATATTGTTAGACTGATTATATGAGCGCGTGCACACACTTTAGTATAATTTATGTTATATAACACAAACACACACACCTTTACATACAGTTTATGTGATTTATATATGTCTATATGTATAAATATAGTTTTAGTATATCCTAATTAGGCCTACTGGGATATGCATGGAATATTATATATATATATATATATATATATATATATATATTGATATGTGATTCAAATCGTTTATTGTAGTTTCATTATGTCCAACTTGGGGCACCGATTGGTGCATGATATCTATTGTACCATTAAGATACACTATCTGCAAACATGGTCTTGGGGCAGTGGTGGAGAGATATTGAGATGCTAGTCTAGAGTGGGTCATATATTGTTTTATAGTACAAGTGGGTGCTGTGACAAGATCAACATGCCAGCTTCTTTTGAGGTGTTGGTTTTCAGAGGAGTCCATAAGTTAGTTATGGATATCGATAGGTCTCTTTGGTAGCTAATGACAATTCAGCATGATTTGTCAGTACACAATTCAACTATATATATAGTTTAGTATGCTCGACTTAGGGTTACTGAATAGTGGACGAAATATATTATACGGATGTATAAATATTTGGTCCAAGTGATATATATATATATATATATATATATATATATATGTTTGGTTTACTCAGTTTTTATATATTTGTTTGGTATGCCCAACTTGGGGCAACCGGATAGTGTGAGGCACTTCAAGAACGAACCACGATCTACATAGGGACGAAAATACTTCATTGTTGTGCACATATGTTTGGGAAGGGTGTACGTTAGGTTTAATGTTTACATACGGTTTTAGTAAGCCAGAATAGGCCACCGAAAGGAAAGGATGCTAGTGAGGGGATCCATTATACCATGAGACACCTGACCAGCAGAATTCATCCTAGAGCAGAATTCGTCATATACTATTCCATAGCATGATTGAGTGTTGTGACGGGACCTACATGCCACCTTCTTTTGAGGTCTTGTTTTTTAGAGGAGTCTACAAGTTAGTTGTGGCTCTTGATAGGTATCTTTGGTGGCAGATGACAATTCGGTATGAGTATCGTTTATTGGTATGAGTATTTTGGTTTCGGGTATGGGGATGTTATGTTAGTAGCATTGTTATATCGTTATATTTGTTTTGCATTTTAGATGCTTTGATAGGGATTGAGAGATCTATGACACTGTTGCTTATGAAGTGTAGTGTTACCCCTACACTCATTTTTTCATAACCAGTAGCGTGGCTTGTTATAGTATGTACTATTTTAATAAGAGGGCCGCTATTATGTATCATCATGACTTATGGGTATACGATAAAGTAGGGCGATGTGTGATTATTATTACCCATTGACCATTGCTCATGTTTATTAGCTGTATATTGGTTGCATGTATATATAGTACTTAGAGATAGTTCCCTTCACACCAGGCTTTATGCCTAATTCATGTTTTTGTCTTCGTCTGTTTATGTCATGACAACTCTCGAGTACTCGATTGATTAGTTTGGGAGTCATTGCTTTTGAGGATAGGCTTATCGGACAATTGGAGCATTTTGGAGGCGTGAAGTCAATATATTATATATGTATACTTATTGATGATGTAGTACATGGTTAATAGGCTATTTTGTATATGAGACTTGTGGTATCATACACTAGATTCGAAACTTTATATGAGTGGAGTTAATGCATTCTGATTTTCTGTATTGATATTTATTTATCAATTGTTTCCATAGTGCTGTCTCTTGAATAATATTTATCATATTCTATTTATGTATATTTAGTATATTATATGTTATTTTTCCATTATGACATTGTATCGAAGTGCTTTAGTATGGTGTTTTCTTTTAATTTGACGTCGATAGACTATCTTTTGTGGTATTTTGAAGTTAGACGTTGTCATTAGATGTAGATTCAGGATATTATGAAGCGTAGATCGTTACATATTTTTTCGAAAGCCCATACACAACGTCATATGGTGTATGAATTATCTACTAGTTTTACCATAGGCCTTATGTAGGTATATCTTCATGCAAATTTTGTTAGTCGTTTTCCTATTAAATCCCCTCACCATCTCATATGCTAAGAGGGAAGTTTTTTTGTGATTGATCTATTTGGAATGAATGCATTTTGATTTACAGATATTAGATTGTTTAGGTGTTTCTTCATTCTGTTACATAGTGGATTAGCCATATTTTTACATTACAAGATTAAACGGCTATTCCAACGGCTCGGAGCCGTTGGCGGCCGTTGGAAGCCGTTGGAATAGCCGTTGGAATAGAATCAACGCTTTCCAACGGTTTTCAATGGATTCAACGGCCATTTTCCGACAAAATTTCCAACGGCCGCCAATGGTTTGTGGCCGTTGGAACAGTTACAAGTTGTTCGAAAAAAATGTTCAACAGGCCGTTGGAAACCGTTAGAAATCTGGATTTATTTTGCTATACAACAGCAAGCCTATTCACCTTCCAGCCACACCATTTCCAATCCATTTCATTTCCAACACAATTCCATTAAATTTCCAATCCATTCCACACATATATCAATATCAATATAAACAACACACATAAATCAATTAAACACCAATATAAACAAACCAAACCAAACCATTCAAACATCATAAACCGCACCATCAACGTAAGTACCATCAAAACATGTCAACAAACCACGTACATACCATCAAAATATCGTTTTCACCCACTCCGTACCAATATATACAACATTAAAACACATAATAACCATCTCCAAGTCAATATATACATCGTTCAAACACAAACACTAAAAAACATACCTCCTCAAGCATCTTCGTCGTCGCCTCCGGAAGCACCAGACGACGAAGGAAAGGTACCATGATTTTTCACATACTCCGCAAGCTTTTGATTCAGCTGCTCTATCGGTACAGCTCGCAGACGATTCTCCTTCTGTAGCTGCTCAATCATAGCTCTAAGCTCCTTAATTTCTTCTTTGTCTTGTGCCTTTTGAGCTTGTCGAGCCTGCAAATAGAAATAATAGCAAAAGGGTTGCCTCGGCATATAAAATATTAAAACACTATATATCTAAACGCTATTTTGTTGTACATATGTAAAAGGATTAATTACCGATACGTTTCCGAAGCCATAACGTCTACTCCGCTGCGTCGGATCCATAACAACATCAAATATGTTATCTTGCTCCTCCTGTGTCAACTCATCACGACCAGACTGCTGAAGCGCATAAGCTCGTGCCTCCTGTAACCTTGACTATAATGAAAAACAAACAATTTCAGTTGAAAAATAGTAGAATGTAATTTTTATTTTACATAGCTAGTAATTAATAAACTTATCGATGTAAGTATTAGAAATTAAAAAATGCATACATATGCCTCAGTCGCCCTATCCTGATCACCCCATTAATATATGATTTTGTCAGACTCGTCTACTTGCCTAGATACGTGGGTATGAGCAAATAAGTCCACTAAGCCAATGAGATATCCATAAGCTCGTTCCGGCAATTGATAATTTGGATAATTTAACTCCATATAACTAATTACTGAACTGATCAATATACAAATGTGATAATAAATAAATTTACCAAATCTTCGCGGTGATGCTGGAAAGATTTGGAGCCTCCAAGATGAGCTACTGGATTCATGCTCCTGTTTGTTGAGTTTCTTTGTGACTCCTCCTGCAAATTTACAATGAATAATTATTTATTAAACGTTGAAAAAATTACTGAGATTCATTATAGATTTACCTTGAACTCCTCAAAGTTCCACCAGTCAACCCAGTTATCCCATACAGCCACGCTCATCCACTTTGGTTTCTTCCCCACTCTTTTAATCTCTGACATCTTCTCCCTATAATTCTTAGCGATCTTTGAGTTCCAGTGTCGCTGAACTAAGTTGATGTCAGACTCTTGTAAATCTACTGCGCCTTGAACAATGAGAAAATATTACTAATTATTTATTTGTATTTAATTAATCATTTTGTAAAGCGGTATAAACTTACTAGAAAATCTTGCCAAATGGTCTCTCTCACATCATCGAGGATCTTGCTCCACTTAGGCTAGCAGTCGCTCATCCTGCTCATATACGCCTGCTTAGAAATGTTCAGAACCATTTTAGATGGCTCCAACTCAAACCCACTGCATTAAATATAAAATAGAATTTTAGACAATTATAGATATATCATGTATAACAAATTAAATTTCTATGCTGCTAATTATGATACTTACTCTTGATCAGCCTTTGGCTGCAAGTAAACAACTAGACGAGCTGGTGGCTCACCACTACGCTCTCAAATATGCTGGGAAGAGCCACGTCGCCGAGAGCCAGAACCAGAGCCAGACATACTATACCTGTCATATACGTACATATACAATTCATAATAATTATGATATGAAGAACCATTAAAAAATGTAATACAATATGCTACAAATGTGTCACGTTGTGTGTATGCGTTGAGTGTGTGAGTATACAAATGTGAGCATTATTAATCAGAGATAAATGTAATGTGAATAATTGTAAAAATTACCGGATATTACTCAGTCGTCATCGTCATTTTCTGATTCAGACTCAGTTTCGTGTTCTATATCGTTTTCCTCTACACTCTCAAATGCTTCGAGTAATACATTTGTCTCATCATTTAAAGGTCCAAAATCAGTTTGATCGTCTGTAATTGCTATTTCAATATTTTCCTCCAGATCTGCTTGATAGGCTTGTTCGTCTGGAGTATTTTGTCCATCGAACGTAAATCTTGCTTTGGTTTTAAAAACCGCAGACCAATCTGCTTTATCCCTTTTTAGAGATGGATAAGGGGCATAATAAGCTTGTAGGGCTTGTTTGGTTAGTATAAAAGGGTCGTACTTTTGATAACACGAGGTATGTTTAATTTCTATAAGATTATAATTTGGATGCACGTTAATACCAAAACCTGGAACATTGTTGAACCAATTGCATCTAAATAAATAAACATCCTCCGCTGGTCTGTAAAATATGTCAACTGCAAAATCTGAGTTAACACGCCATAAAAATCATTTATATGATTATTAGGATCATCACTGCCTTTAACAAATATACAAGTATTGTTTGTTAATTATTCAGCACCGTATTCTTTGGCGTTGAATTTATATCCATTAACAAAAAATATTGGGTACGTTTTAACTTTTCTTTTCGGTCCAAACGCCAAATGTTTCAGTCCTTCATCGAGCACATTATTTGTGGGATCATAAACGTATTTCGAAAACCAAGTACTGAAATATTTGCTTAAATCGCCGCTTGGATTTTGTGATTCAAAAATACTGCAAATACAAACATGATATATTACATTATTATTTATTTACACGTGTAGTATTAAATTTAACAAAACTTGGAAGGTGATAATTACCTATGTTAAATTTAACAAAACTTGGAAGGTGATAATTACCTAACAAATGGTGCAACTTCAGGACAATTAAGAAGAATATATGTGTGTGCTACATGGTAATCTTTATCATCTAGCCATACTTCCACACATTTTCCAGCATGTCTGCCATGTTGTTTAAAAATAGATAATATTGATTCAGAAGAAGAATTTTGTTCAACGACCTCATCATTATGTAGAACACTTACAAATGATATGTTCACATGATCATTAAAATAATGAGAGAAAAAGAAAGAAGCTTCTTCTTTGATATATGATTTGTAAATAGAACCTTCAACTCGAGCTTTTTGTCTCACTTTTTTCTTTAAATGATTTAAGTACCTATGAAAAAATATTTCAGTTAAGTATTAACTTCTATTTAAATTAAATCAACATTTACATACTCAGTATAGTAACATACCTTTCGAATGGATACATCCACCCATATTGCACAAGACCCCGAAGACGTGCTTCATATGGAAGATGAACAGGTAAATGCTCCATTACATTAAAGAAACCTGGAGGAAATATTTTCTCCAGTTTACAGAGCAGTATAGGAATTTCTTCTTCAAGTTTAAGTAGACGGTCAACTTTTATCATAGTTGAACAAAGCTCCTTGTAAAATAAACTAAGTTCTGTTATTATCGTCCAAACTTTTACCGGTAACAATTCTTTGAAAGCGATGGGTAACAAATTTTCCATCATTATATGACAATCATGGCTTTTCATTCCACTCAGTCTTCCATTTTTATAGTCGACACATCTACGAAGATTAGAGGAAATTCCATCGGGAAATCGTAACCCTTCCATCCATTTTAACAGTACTTTAACTTGATTGATGTCTAGTTCGTAGCATGCTTTGGGTTTTTTACTATCATTGGACTTCATATGAAGCTCAGGACGATTGCATATTTCCTCTATATCACATCTAGATTTCAAATCATCCTTAGCCTTGCCCTTCACATTCAAAACTGTATAAAATAGATTATCAAATACGTTTTCTTCATTATGCATCACGCCAATGTTATAACGGATTAAGAGATTTTTCCAATAAGGCGATTCCCAGAATATACTTTGTTTGCACCAATTATGAAACGTCGATTTACCTTGAATTTCAATTTATTGTCCGGTCTCGTGTATCTTTGGATAATCTTTTACAAGGTCATATATATCCTCGCTTGACCAAACCGTTGGTGGTCGTAGAGTCTCATGCCTATTAGCTATGAAGTTTTTTTTATCTCTTCTAAAAGGGTGATTAATATGAAGAAAACATCGATGACAATCAAACCATGAAAATGTACCCATTTTAGAAAATGTTCACTTATTGTGCCATTAATTTCCCTTCTTTGATACATCCAGCTCCGATCATTAAAGTAATTGACCATTTTTCCTACTTGAAAACCTATGATGAAGTAAAAAAATTATAAATCGTTCATTTTATATTTTGTTTAAATTTTATTTACTGATGTAGTAAACATGTACTAAATTATATTTTTTTTCTATAAACTTCATTTTAAATAAACAACTATTGATTCATTGCCACTTATGTGTCTTCTTTGATGGTCGGTCATCCTACTTCCCATTACAAACACAGTAGTAAATATATTTTGTAAATTATATCATTTTAAACGACTTCACAAAATTTCAGCAGCATTTCCCCCGTGTTCTTTGTATCGTACACAAATGCGTGTACGCAAGGAACGTAAAGGAAATGCCGTCGAAATTTTGTGAACCGTTTAAAGTAATATGATTGACGAAATATAATTACTTTATAGTGTTTGTAACTTGTCCAATACAGGGACAAATCCGACAAATGATGTATCAGATGATTAGAGTTGTCCGTTTTGTAGAAAAAACGAACATCCCTAAAACGATCATATACAACACTTGTTAGACGGGGCCAAATATATCTAAGGATTTAAATATTTGTTTATTTAAATTTAAATATATAACGCGTTTAATTAATATTGGTTTACATTTTACCGTTTTATTACATAAGAACTGAATTCATTTATACACAAAATTTGTACACAAAATTCATTTATTACAAATTCATTTATACACTAAATCAATTCGCGTGTTCGCACAAATACAAAACCCGTGTTCGCACAAATGCAATATCTGTTCTAACGGCTTCCAAATGCAATAAACTCTATCACGCACATACGTTTAATATACTAACCAAATCAACATAAACTAATGCAATATTCTAAATTATAAAATTTTCAATCGGTTATAATAATTTGTTCATTATGGTATAATAGTTGCAATTAGGGGATAACATGATGTAATATGCATACACTAACAAGTAGGAATCAATCACAATTCGAATTAAAACCTAAATAAAAAAAACATAAATATTAGGTTTAGCAAAATTACCGATTCGAAGAGCTAGAAGGGTGGAGAAGGACTGGAGTAGCTTCTAGATGGCGTCGGAGGTGGTTGGGATGGTGTTTGGGCCGGCGGTAGCAGGTTGGAGTTGGTGGAATGGGGGAATTGGGGGAAAATTGTGTTAGGAAAGATGATAACAAGCTGAAGATCGGTTCTCTGGAAAATATGCAGGAAATTTTTCAACGGCTTTCAACGGCCGCAAACGGCGTATTTCCAACGATTTCCAACGGCTTCAGACGTTACATCAAAATGCAATGAGCCATTGGAAGCCGTTAGAAACGCCGTTGGAGGCCGTTGGAAATTGGGCGTTGAAATACACTGTAGTTTTAGTAGTTTTATAAACTAAATTACATAATGATATTGGCCTATAATCTAATAGAGTCTATGGGTCAATATTTTATGAGATTAAGCATATAAAAGTGTGATTAATTTCTTAATAATCTTACATGATTGCCAAATGCCAAACATCGGTTCATGTTATCCCATTTTTTGGTCAAAACTGGAATATCAACAAATTGGTAAGAAATGTTGGATATCGGGGTTAAGCTCCGATCAGGACGAAATTGATTGGAGATGATGATGAGGATTAGGAGAGGCTATGTTTCAAATTTCAGGTTAATCAGAGCTCGTATGGAGGAGATATGATCGGTGCAAGGTAGGAGGGACATACTATTCGAACTCCACATGGCTCATTCGGCATTCCCAACACAAGGGATCATTCGGCATTCTCAGCATAACATCCATTCGGTAGTACCGAGACCGAACCAAAGTACCACCGATCCAAACCCTCTCCAAGCAAGGCCGGTCCAAAGCATAGCCGAACCAGACCTCACCACTCCACTACCTGCCGAATCAGCCACTGCCGAACCAACTCCTCTACCCTCCATTGCCGAACCACCCTACTTCCCTCCTACTGTCGAACCAACCCTACCGAACCAACTCCATGCACTACCGGACTAACTGCTACCGGACCAACTCCATGCCAAGCCAAGCCACTTACCGCCGAACCAAGGCCTTGTCGAACCAGTACTGTCAGGCCAGATTGCTTCAGCCCAGGTCCACCAGCAGCTATATACATCCAAGACCCCTGCCCCCAGCCTCACCCTATAAATAGAGGGGCAGGGGTACAACAATGGGGGACAAGTTTGAGAGCTCAAGCCTGGAAGGAACTTTCAAACAACTTTGATATACTTGTATTCAAAGCTTTATACTTGTAATCGGATCGGATAAGGAGAATAACATATAAAGTGGACGTAGGCACATTCTGGCCGAACCACTATAAATCTGCGTGTCTTTACAGTTTAGTCCCTGCTTTTTACGTATTTGCATAAACCACCCAAATCACTACGAATAACATAAAATCAACTAAATTGCTGAGATCTGTGATTTGTGTTTGAATATTGCTGAGTTGTATTCATACGCTGGTGCTTTCACGGTATTTGGGGTTTGTGGCCAATTTTGGCGCAAACATTTTGGTGCTTTCACTGAGAGGAACCAGCACCCGCTACATTGGATAGAAGTTTGGATTTGGAAGACAATGACTAGGCAAAATAATAGAAGGCTAAGGGCTGAGAGAAGCCAACATGGAGGAAGTCAACAAGCATCCTCCGGAGGTGAGGAAGTACCAGCTTCGATCTACATAACCCGGGATGAAATGGAAGCCATAACAAATTCACTGCAAGAGAGGTTGTTGAAGAGTCAACAGGAGATGATGCAGACATTCTTGGAGCAAATGAGAGCTGTAGGGACCCAGAACTTAGGAACAACTACAGCAGCCGTGGATGCAGGACAAGAAGCTAGGGTTATGGAACCCAATGGAGGACAGGATGCAGAGCCAGAGGGCAATCGACAAGGGCTTGGGGGCAGGTCCGCAGGATCCAACACAGGAGGACCTTTGGAAGGAGTTCAACAGGCTAGAACCAACGTTGCTGCTAGCGAGCCACATGAAGAGTATGTACCAGAATTCCCTCGGGGGCCACCCCCGACAGACAACGCTGGATTGGTAGATATAATCAGGAAGACTGTGCGAGGTGGTTTGACCAACGGAGACTTGGAAGGAGTGAACAGGAGTCCGTTCACTCGGGAAATAAGGATGGCTCAGAATCCACCTAAATTCAAGCTACCTAGCGTGGAGGTATATGATGGCAAGGCAGACCCTACGGATCACTTGATGAGGTACACCAGACACATGGAGGTGCTGGGGGCATCGGAGGAAGTGATGGCCCGATGCTTCCCCTTGTACTTGACAGACTTAGCTGCGATGTGGTTTAGGCAGTTGGAAGAAGGATCTATCAGAACTTGGAGGGAATTGGTAGAAAGGTTTTTGGGAAAGTTTCGGGTTCATGTCAAGTGACCAAAGAACGTGATGACATTGACATCGGTAAAGCAAAGGATGGATGAATCGCTTAGAGCTTTTCTAACTCGATTCAGTGCCGCAGTTGCTTCGGTGGATCGGCCCGATCCATCGATGGTTTTAATGGCAGCAGTATCAGGAGTCAGGGAGAATTCGGATTTCAAGGTATCTATGATACGAGATCCCCCACGGGATCTCGACGAATTCTTTCACGAGGCAGAAAGGTTCCTTCAGCAAGAAGATGCGAGTACGGATTTAAAGTTGAAAAAGGTTAATGCAGTTGAGGTTGGAGGACCATCCAGCAAAGGTTTGGATAAAGACAAAGAAAAAAGGAAGTTGGAAGATGGTTCTGGAAATGCTAGGAAGCAATGGAAGGATCCAAAGTTTTCCATATACACAGGATTGAACGAGACGCTAGAGCGGATATACCTGGATACTCGGAATTGCCTTCCCTACCGGAGGCCGGCTAGGAGAGAACCAACAGAACGGGAAAGGACATCAGGAAGGCACTGTCTCTTTCATGATTTGGATGGACACGACACCAACAGCTGCAGGCACTTAAAGGACATAATTGAGGAGCATGTAAGGAATGGACAGCTGCCACAATATGTTGGACCTCGGAATGCAACGGCGGGGCAGGAGCAACCGCCGCCTACCTCAAGCTACGATGGTGGGAGACCCAGGAATGATGGTCGGTTGATCATCCATTGACCAGGTTAATATGAAATAAGTAGCGAACTATTGGCAAGCAACCAAGTCATTTACACATGTACGGGGACGGAGATAGCCCCTAGGCATGCTCTGAATGATGATAAACTGCAATGCTATGGTTTGTGAAATTTATCTCTTGCTTTTGGATTGGACACTGCTTTTCTTTTTGATTTTCGGTTTTGGAGCTTGGATTGAGCTCCTGGTTTTTCTTGCTTTTTGATTTGGATTTTCCTTTGGATGATTGTTTTCGGTTTTGGATGCTGGTTTGGAATTCTGATTTTCTGATTTTGGATTTGGATTTTGGATTGAATTTGGATTAAATTTTTATCTGATTTTTGATAAACGGTCGTCGGGTATGGATTATGCCTGGCAAGGGGTGAGTCGCTTTGCCCGAACGTGGTAAATTGACTCATTCAGGTCGTCGAGTATGGACTATGCTCGGCAAGGGTCCGGAGTGACCGAGATTCGGCCTAGGACTTAGGCCCTCTATTATCAATTGTTATTTTCAGGTCGTCGAGTATGGACTATGCTCGGCAAGGGTCCGGAGAGACCATGATTCGGCTTAGGACTTAAGCCATGGCATCGTACAGCGTCCAGGGATACTGGACCAAGGTCATCAAGTGTGGATTACACTTGGCAAGAACCCGGAGAGGTTAGCTCAACGTCTAGGGACACTGGACCAAGGTCATCAAATGTGGGTTACGCTTGGCAAGAACCCGGAGAGGTTAGCTCAACGTCCAGGGACACTGGACCAAGATCATCAAGTGTGGATTACGCTCGACAAGAACACGATGAGGCTAGCTTAACATCCAGAGACACTAGATCGCGACCGTCAGGTGTAGATTGCACTTGGCAAGAGCCCGGAGAGATTATGGATTTGGATATCGACCCGGAGAGGTCCTGGATTCGGTTATCGGCTATTGGATAAGGATGGTTTGGGATTCGGTTGCCGAGTTCGGATGGACATGGAATTGGCTCAAGCTTTGGTTATTGGATTTGGAATTGGACATCAACTCGGAGCAGTCAAAGATAAAATACTCAGGCAATATGATTATGGACTTTGGATATTGGACTCAAAACTATTCAAAACACGCCTTGTTATCACAAGGCATGTTTTGGAGGGCAAAGTGTTATCCCATTTTTTGGTCAAAACTGGAATATCAACAAATTGGTAAGAAATGTTGGATATCGGGGTTAAGCTCCGATCAGGACGAAATTGATTGGAGATGATGATGAGGATTAGGAGAGGCTATGTTTCAAATTTCAGGTTAATCAGAGTTCGTATGAAGGAGATATGATCGATGCAAGGTAGGAGGGACATACTATTCGAACTCCACATGGCTCATTCGGCATTCCCAACACAAGGGATCATTCGGCATTCCCAGCATAACATCCATTCGGTAGTACCGAGACCGAACCAAAGTACCACCGATCCAAACCCTCTCCAAGCAAGGCCGGTCCAAAGCATAGCCGAACCAGACCTCACCACTCCACTACCTGCCGAATCAGCCACTGCCGAACCAACTCCTCTACCCTCTACTGCCGAACCACCCTACTTCCCTCCTACTGTCGAACCAACCCTACCGAACCAACTCCATGCACTACCGGACTAACTGCTACCGGACCAACTCCATGCCAAGCCAAGCCACTCACCGCCGAACCAAGGCCTTGCCGAACCAGTACTGCCAGGCCAGATCGCTTCAGCCCAGGTCCACCAGCAGCTATATACATCCAAGACCCCTGCCCCCAGCCTCACTCTATAAATAGAGGGGCAGGGGTACAACAATGGGGGACAAGTTTGAGAGCTCAAGTCTGGAAGGAACTTTCAAACAACTTTGATATACTTGTATTCAAAGCTTTGTACTTGTAATCGGATCGGAAAAGGAGAATAACATATAAAGTGGACGTAGGCACATTCTGGCCGAACCACTATAAATCTGCGTGTCTTTATAGTTTAGTCCCTGCTTTTTACGTATTTGCATAAGCCACCCAAATCACTACGAATAACATAAAATCAACTAAATTGCTGAGATCTGTGATTTGTGTTTGAATATTGCTGAGTTGTATTCATACACTGGTGCTTTCACGGTATTTGGGGTTTGTGGCCAATTTTGGCGCAAACAGCTCACAAAACGTCATTTTTAATTAACTCCCATTACAATTTGTAGAATTTGGTGTTGAATCCATTTGAACAGGGGAAGCTATTATCATCAATCTGAAAGACTGCCTTTTCAACCTCCTTTATGTCGTAAAGACTATCCATTGTCATTTTGGCACAAGCTATGAGAATTTTTTTATAACTAACGTGATAAAAATTATAATTTGTGTAAGATGAGTTAAATAAATTTATAAAGAATTGTAGGGCTTCCATGTTAAAATTTTCACTTATTCACGTGTTTAAGCTAAGTTTCATAATATACAGCCGAATTTAATACTATAGCATTGCCCTTAATATAAGAGCTCCGTTGTTCAAATGTTAAATCTTACCATTATCTATTTACATCCAAATTTATTTATATCTCATTTAATTAGATATTAGTGAAATTTTCTAACTTCACAACATTCAACTGGATCGTGAAGCAATCTAAACGACGATTACTCCCATGAGTTTGAATCAACGGATTTAACTTATGTTAAACTTGCCTTTAGAAAGTGACAAGTTTGTTGGATGCTTACATTGTGCTGTAGTCGCACTCTAACTGCTTATTAGAACATCGAGCTCATTATACTAAGGAGTCGCCATTTACAATCAACACACAGGCAAAGAAAAAGCAATGGGAGTAAAGAACACAGAGGTTTTTACATGGTTCAGACTATTGTTACTTCTACGTCTATGGAATAATCCGCTACATACTATTTTTTGATACAGATGATTAAAATTTTCCATAAGCATGCAATATCTCTAAAAAATTATGATCGCTTTTAGACTTTGGAAAAATCATTCTCTTTCTACGCCTTCTTTTATAGTGTGGAAAAATGCAATGCTGATTGTCGCAATTGTCCTTTATTCTTTGCTTCAATTTCTGCCTTCAGACCTGACCACTTTGCATTCATCTACAATGCCTATTTTCTATGTCTGGAATGGTGATGCATCTTTAGCAGGAAGCTACGACATTGGATAGTGTCTAGGCAATTGAAGCGGGATGCTTTGGCGGGAAGCCCAAGACTGTGCGGGTCAGGCCCTTATGTACTGAAGAGGCATATGTCCTGAAGAGGCATATGTCTTAAGAAGAATGCTGAAACGCCGCCCTGATGCTTTAGGATGCTATTGATGTATGCAAAGAGGTGTGGTGATGACTATTGCCTGATGCTCAGGTTATACTACCATGCTGGCATCTCTGCTGTCTTTACTTAACTTGCTGTCATATTTGCTAGAAATGGAGTTGTGCACTCTTGTTTCACTTTGAGAGTTGATTTTATATGTGCTTGGAATTTATTTGGGGTTAACCATAATCTGAGCTGATTGCGGTTTGGGTTGCTTTGATGGCAAGTATGCTCGAGTTGTTGATGAGAGAAAGGAGGAGTTATGTATCTTTGTTATCTACCTGTAAGTATGGTTCTACATTGAAGTGTATCCTGAGTGGCTATGCATGCAGCTCTTTGGAGTGATTTTAACCCCTTGTGGTACTGTCTAGGTTGCCTCTAGTAAGTGTTGTGCGAACCTATTCTTGTAGGTGTTGACAAAGTATGGGCTTTGGAGATGCGATCAGCTTAATTTAACATGTATTGCCTCCTATACTTCGGCGCAAAATTCTTGTTTTGCTTTGATCTTATGTATTGCCATTATGTCCCATCCCTGTTTCCTTATGAGTGCAGTATATGTCTTCTACCGTAATTCCCTTGATTGCAAGGTTTAGGTCGGGTTAAATGCCATAACTTCAAGATGGCTCCCCGTGCAGCATGAGTTTGATTGATTCGATTCTGTTTTCTTTACATCTAATTTTCTCGACATGAGGGCTGCCTTCCTAGCCTCGCACCTTGCCTCACATTCCTTTAATGTAGCTCGAGGTAAAAACAGGTGTAACATTTGCCTCCCAAGTCTACGGTGATCGGTGGTCGTGGTAGACTTGTCGTCTTAAGCACCCGATTTGCATATCCTACCAGTTTTGTCTGATCTTCATTTCTTTTCAGTAGTAGGAAATGTCTTTTCGGCTGTTCTTGCATTCAATGCTCTTTTTTTCACGTTTTTGGCAAATTCAACAGGAAATACATAATATAAATGATTTAGAAAGGAATGTAGTGAGTCAGAGTGTAGCAAAATCATGAAATGGTGTAGGATAGAATGTAGGAACCTATAATGATCTCTTTTTTTTCACGTGTACCCAGTTCTGTCATCCGTAGGTAGATGTCATTATTGCATGCGATTTAAAATTTTGAAGATTCTAGGTTACTCATTTATGTTGTTCGTGGAATGCTTGTGCAGTATTTTTTTTATTTCGTACTTTGTACGAGAACAGCGTAGTAGCTTTCGTTTATGATCACGTAGTTTTTTATACTTCGTACTTCGCGCAGTAGTTGCATTTGTGAACAACATAGTATTTTATATTTTTTGCAATAGCTGCGTTTGTGAACTACGCAGTATTTTATATTTACGCCGTATATAAATTGAAGCTTAGCAGAGTTTGAGTGCACCACTTTTAGCTCAGTTTTATTCTGCGCAGAGCAGAAACTCAAATAGCTTAAATCCTTGTGCATACACCCGTGGAATAATATATAGCAAGAGTTCATTTCTTTTATAGGCACCTTAAAAAGTCCCATAAGTAGTTTATTAGTTACTAGTTTAATATTAAGTGCATGCTATCATTTATGTGGAGATCATAATATCTTGATCAAGAGATTAATATGTTAAAGTTTGTGATGCAGGTATAGGAGCATCCCAAACTATTATTTATTTCAATTTAGAATGATTGGTACATAATTATTTAACCATGTTGTGTGTTTTCTCTCAATATTGAATTGAATGAAATTTAAAATGGTGTGATAAGAAATTACCATAAAGCACAATATTTAGCTGTATATATTTTACTCCATGTCACAGATGAAATTTTAACAACTATACGTAATGTAGTTAGTCTAACTTATAAAATAATAAAATGTTACTTGTCTATGGGTAATTTGATCTATCTCTACATTTTTTTAAGAAAATAAAATATACGATATTCACTTGAACTAGTTTAGATAGTCATGAAAATAAGCATATCTAATTTGTGACATTTTTTATAGTGGTAAAGTCTTACTTCTTGTTGAATAATATAAGAGAATGAGATAGATACAGCAATAGTTAAAAGAAGATATATACGAGAGTATGAAGCATTGCATCTCAACCTCATGTTCGCATCCAACGGCTATCATTTATTCTCAGTTTACAAAGGTGCAAATACAAATATGGGCCGACTACTTTGAAGCCCACTCACAACCTATATTAGCTTGTATAAATACAGCAGCTACAATGTAATCATTATGAAGAATCTCTGTATCAATTCTCTTCACTCAAAAATCAATAAAAGCTTTTTCATTTTTACTTGTTGATTCAAAATCTTTTATGGTATCAGAGTTAACAGCATAGTGCCCTGCCATAATCTCATCAGAAACGATCTCATCATCTGAGAATCGGCTGCACATCTGAATCTCATCAGATTTAGATCATCATATGAGATTCAAGAATTCATCACAGTTCTTATCATTTGATAACTGTGCCGTGCCTAGCCAGGAGGTGTCAGTGACTCATCATCCACCACCTAACTGGCTGCATCAGTTGATCATCAAAGAATTCATTAAAACAATATTACCTGACCAGAGCTCGACAAAAAGTGAATCAGAGAAATATACTCATCAAATTCACCAGAATATCCCACACATCATCAGAGAAAGTTAGTTCTTGATTCTTGATTCAACTTTATCATCATGGTTGATGAAGATGCCGCTGCATCATCAACCTCTGCACCAAGAAATACTCCAAGAACCATCCAAACTCAATCCAGCATCACACAAGATCTCATGAATTCTATCATCAAGCCACAAACTCAAACATTCACTGTTCAGTTGGATGAATCAAGCTACTTGCTATCGAAATTCCAAATGGAAACTGCCATCAGAGGCTATGGCATTGAAGACTATGTTCTTGGAACCATAAGTGTTCCACCCAAATTCACTGCAGATCAAGATGGGAAACTCATAAGCAATAAAGACTACACAACACATCAAAAACAAGACAGCTTGATCAGTTCATGGCTAATATCATCAATCAGTGCAAATCTATTACCACAAATCGTTGGATGCAAAACAACATACGAAATATGTCATACAATTGAGCAAGTGTTTAGTTCTCAATCCGCAGTAAGAATCATGCAGTATAAAAGACAACTGCATCATTTAAAAAAGGATAATCTAAGCATGAGGGAATATCTATCAAAAGCCAAAACTATATGTGATCAACTTGCTTCTGCTGGGCATAAAGTATCTGACACAGAACAAGTCTTATCAATTTTGAATGGTCTTGATGAAGAATATGAGTCAGTGGTGGCAGTAATATCGTCCAATGAAGTATTACCATCATTACAATCTGTTCATTCAATACTTCTCTCACATGAAGGCAGATTAGAACAAAAGAAGTTAACCACCTTAGATTGCTCAATCAATTTCATTGCTAGCAGCAGAAACAAGAATCAAGAAAGCAACAATGCAACAAGAAACCAACACAACAATAATCAAAGAGGCAGTCAATACAATAGATACAGAGGCAGAGGAGGTAGGCAAAACTACAACAACAGACCAAGATGCCAAATATGTGAAAAGTATGGACACACAGCAAGCAAATGTTACTTCAGATTTGATGCAAATTTCACTCCAACACAACAAAGCAGTAACGGTTGAAGAACCTCAAATCCCAGTGCAAACATGATTAATGTTCAACCAGAACACAAAACTGAACAAAGGAGTGATGACAGAGCCAAAATTGAAGACATACATGACAACAGTTGGTACCCTGACTCTGGAGCCACCAATCATGTAACAAATGACTTGAGCAAATTAAATATTGGCAACAGAGAATACAAAGGTACGCAATCACTTTATTTAGGAAATGGTAAATCTATTCACATCTCACATACTGGTAATGCAAGCTTAAGGGGTATAAGACAACTCTACCTCAACAATTTACTAAGAGTGCCACTTATTAAAAAGAATTTAATGAGTGTATCACAGTTTGCCAAAGATAACAATGTCTATTTTGAGTTTTATCCAAATCATTGCTTTGTAAAAGATATACTAACAAGGGAAAATCTCTTGCGGGGTAAAGAACATAAAGGACTGTACAAATTTGATGTTGCAAATTCAAGAAATGATGATCATAAGGAAAATTGGTGTCATATCTCTGAATTAAAAACTGATGATAGTAGAAAATCTTTTATTACTTGGCACTGTAAACTGGGTCACCCCGGTATAAAAATCTTGAAATATGTTGCAAACAATTGTAGTGACATATCAGTTAATGAAATTCCAGACTCTTATAGTTGTACATTCTGTCAAATGGGTAAAGTCATAAGCTTGCATTTCTAGACTCTGAGACTGTTTATCATAAACCATTAGAATTAATTGCTACTGATCTATGAGGTCCAGCCCCAATATGCAGTGATTATGGCTATAAATATTATATCTCATTTATCGATGCATATTCCAGACATGTTTGGATATATTTCTTAAAAGCTAAGTCTGAAACTAACAGTGCAGTAATGCAGTTTGTAGCTAATGCAGAAAGACAGACAGGCAGTCAGGTAAAAATCATTCAATCAGATGGTGGAAAAGAGTTTTTATCACTAAAAGATTACTTTCAAAGAAAAGGAATCACTCAAAGAACTACATGTCCCTATACTTCCGAACAGAATGGTCTTATAGAAAGAAAACACAGGCATATTGTAGAAACTGGCTTGACTTTGTTGGCTCAGGCATCATTGCCATTAAAATTTTGGCCAGAGGCTTTCTACACAGCGGTCTATTTAATTAATAGACTACCCACAAAGGTACTAAATTACAACAATCCATTAGAAGTGCTAACCAAAGTCAAGCCAGACTATCAAAACTTAAAAGTATTTGGATGCCTATGTTTTCCTTACTTAAGGCCTTACAACAATCACAAGTTAGAATTTAGATCTCAACCCTGTACATTTTTAGGATATGCACCAAATAAAAAGGGTTTTAAGTGTCTTGATAACAAAGGAAGAATATATATATCAAGACATGTTATTTTTAATGAACAGGAATTTCCTTTCAGTAAGGAAGAAATTAAAACTTCTGACAAAATTTATAATGCTAGATAATCATTACCTCCAATAACTCTTTTCTCTGAAGAAGTAGCCTCTGACAGCACTACAAATAATTGGGAAAAAGATAATTCATGTACTAATCTCTTTAAGTCAGCAAGTGAGACAGGGCAAGAGCAAGAGAACACTTCAGAAAGATCAAGTGATTTTTCTCCATCCAACATTGGTCAACAGTCTGGCACACATCAAATATTAAGTGATACTGCATCACTCAATACTCAACAAGGTGCTGCTGGAGACAATAATGAACAATCTGCTCAACCTGCACACACTGGACATCACATGATAACTAGGGCAAAAAGTGGCATATTTAAACCAAAAACTTACAGTATTGTATCAGATTGCACTGAGCCACATACCCATCAACAAGCATTACAGGACATCAACTGGAGAACAGCCATGAAGGAGGAGTACAATGCATTAATAAAAAACAAGACTTGGGACCTTGTACCTATACCAACACATAAGAACACAATTGGTTGCAAGTGGACATACAGAATTAAAAGAAATCCAGATGGTTCAGTTCTTAAGTACAAAGCAAGACTGGTGGCAAAAGGGTATTCACAACAGAATGGATTTGATTTCAATGAAACTTTTTCTCCTGTTGTGAAGCCCTCAACCATTAGAATTATTTTAACTATTGCTTTGCACAAGGACTGGACAATTAGACAATTGGATCTTAATAATGCTTTTCTTAATGGTATCTTGCAGGAAGAGGTGTACATGGAACAGCCACATGGATTTGTTAAAAAAGGCAATGAAAACCTTGTATGCAGACTAAAGAAAGCCATCTATGGACTCAAGCAAGCACCAAGAGTTTGGTTTGAAAAGCTAAAATCAACACTTGCCAAGCTTGGATACAACTCAGCAAAATCAGACAACTCTCTATTTCTTAAATTTTCAAATAATAGTATTATATATATACTGATTTATGTTGATGATTTTTTTATCACAGGCAACAATAAGTCAGAAATTGAGAAAACTGTACAATTTCTACACAGTGAATTCACAATCAAAGATCTGGGTGACTTAAACTATTTTCTTGGAATTGAAGTCAAAAGACTACCAAACAAAGAAATTCAGTTAAATCAAAGAAAATACATCACAGAAATTCTAGTAAAAGCTAACATGAATGAAGCAAATCCACTGCCCACACCTATGACAAGCAATTTGCACTTATCAAAGCACAGAGGTGAAGCCATATCTAATGATAAGCAGTATAGAAGTATAGTTGGTGCATTGCAGTATGCTACCATAACAAGACCAGACATCTCATTTAGTGTGAACAAAGTCAGCCAGTTCATGCAGAAACCATTAGATGAACACTGGAAAGTAGTGAAGCGTATTCTAAGATATCTTAGAGGTACACTGGATCAAGGCTTAATCATGCAAACAAGCAAATCACTGAATATCAATGCATATGCAGACTCAGACTGGGCCACTGACCATGATGACAGGAAGTCTACAACTGGTTATTGCATATTTTTAGGAAAAAATCCAGTGTCATGGTGTGCTAAAAAACAATCAACGGTATCTAGGTCAAGCACTGAAGCTGAATACATAAGTATTGCTAGCACAGCATCAGAAGTTATGTGGATACAATCATTACTCAGTGAACTACAAGTTAACAAAAACAGTAAAGCAACAATTTGGTCTGATAACATCAGTGCAATATCACTTACAGTCAACCCGATCTTACATTCAAGGACTAAACACATGGAACTTGACCTCTATTTCATAAGAGAACAAGTGATGAAGGACAAGATCAGAGTAAATTACATACCTTCAACTTACCAAAAGGCCGACGTTCTCACAAAACCCCTTCCACGGTAGAATTTCAAAAAGTTCAGAAGGGAATTGAATGTCGAGGTTGCAGATATCGAACAAAGATCTCAAGTTCCAGTGTATATACCAGAAACAAGTTCAAGATCTTAAAGGAGTCAAGTATTTCAGAAGAAACTCATCTTAATGTCACTCCGAGAAGAAAAAAAATATCTTCTTTTCGCTCACTCAAGTTGCCGTCGTTATACCATCTAACTGCAGATAAAGGAAGGATAGAACTATCATAGCAAAGATCATTCTCAATTTCTTTTTTAAATCAACTCATATTCACGCAGAGAAAACAGATCTCATTTCTCTCAAGCAGACCCTAGCCGACATTAGGTTTGAGGGGGAGTATAAGAGAATGAGATAGATACAGCAATAGTTAAAAGCAGATATATACGAGAGTATGAAGCATTGCATCTCAACCTCATGTTCGCATCCAACGGCTATCATTTATTCTCAGTTTACAAAGGTACAAATACAAATATGGGCCAACTACTTTGAAGCCCACTCACAACCTATATTAGCTTGTATAAATACAGCAGCTACAATGTAATCATTATGAAGAATCTCTGTATCAATTCTCTTCACTCAAAAATCAATAAAAGCTTTTTCATTTTTACTTGTTGATTCAAAATCTTTTAAATAAGTTATATATATTATTCACATAATATATTATGGGAATGATATTTGTTCTTTAACTACATAAATCATGTGAGCCTTTTTATATACGTTCACATTTCTTAAAAACTTTAACCACCTATATCTCAAAATCTAAGATGAATTTCAGTATGCAACCAAAAGAAAAATTATAGAGGAATGTGAGACAAACAAATCCATTAGCTTTCACCTTGTTTTCATAGTCCGTGGTAATCAGAAATGACACAATCATATCCGCGTCCATATTGCGAACCGGTGCTCTACAGTTGGAACATAGGGTATCAGCGAGATCGTATTGCATAGCTGAGTATAATGGTGAGTTGAGTTTGGTCGTTGGTGATCCAAAGTGGTGAAACTATGGCAGCCAACCAGTTTTTCACTCAGAAGCTCACCTGTATAGTATACTATGTAGTCTAAATATATATATATCCATTGTTTTCAGAAAGGGAAATACATATAGGTACATGTTCATGTATATTTGTGAATGAAATATATTACTCAAGTCATGCCAATAAACGTATATAACATGAAATCATGTACACAAAAATATGACATGAAATTGAGGCGAACTATAGTAAGCGATGTGAAGTCGAACTAACTGGGACACGATGGCATGCACTGAATTTAAAGTTGCACCAAAGTTAAATTTATGAATCTGCAATTCTTTTATAACCAACGCATTTATACAAGTTAAAATTTTGCATATACAAACAGTATATACATATATACGTACATAGTGTATTTTTTTACGAAGGGATGGAATAAATGAATTAAAATAGGACTATAGAGAAATAATAACGTGTGCTTTGCACGACACGTAAGAAATTATTTTGTTAGATACATTATCCATATTGAGTGATCTAATAAAGTATAACACTTACTAAAGCGATTGATCTCTCTCTAACATCCCGACATGGGAGTGATCTACCCCAATGTCGTGTTTATAATTTCGAAACGTAGTCGTAGTAAGAGGATTATAGATACCAACTATTTTAAGTCAGAGTCGGACGTGTAGAGTCGTCCACTTTGTATTTCTTTTGGTGTATGTGCGCTTTTTTCATTTGGGCTTTGTCTTGCGCCCGGCATGGTCTATCCTTCTATTTGAGGTGTCTTGAGATTGATGTTGAATTTAGCATCACCGTTCTCATTGTAGAGACGACCATTGTCATTTCAATGCAGTACTATGTAATCATTGAACGACAGTGGTGAACCATGAAACCTTTTTTGCTCTTGTGCTTATGTCTACCCCATTTATTTGAAGCAGACTAAGGTTAAATTTAGCATCACCGTTCTCATTTTAGAGATTGTCATTGTACATGCTGCATTGTCAGTGCATTTATTAGATGGATTTTGATTTTTATGGAAAATTTGAACTGGATTTTGAGTTTGGATTTGTACGGTTGCGGCTGTTAGTGTAATAAAAAGTAATTTAGGGCTTAGTATTGGTATATTGGATAGTACTTGTTATTGGGCTGCTGTGTAGGGCTTTTGAAATTTGCTACTATGCATAAATTAACTGTATTGAATACAATAACGTTTTGAATATAAAATTTTGTTCCATCCAACATAACAAACATGTAATAAATTAGAAATGGGTATATAACATACATGAAAGTAGAAATGAAAAGCTGCTAGAAAATATTGAAACCGAAAACGGAATTTTAATGGAATTTTCGAAATTTCCGAAACGGAACGGAAATTTGAATAATTTCAAATGAACGGAACGGAACCGAAAAACGGAAATTCGAACCTTGGTGCATACCCTTAGTGAGTATGGGATGAACAAATTGAACTTGAATAGACCTTACTTTTTGATGTTTACCTGGCGAGCTTTGAGAATTTCTGCAATCGTACCTAATACATAGGTTGCAGTATGTTCCATGTATCGTTTTTCCTTGTCATTTTCTGGATTAGCATCTTTGTTATTCATGAATACAGAACCGATCTTTTGACATGCGTGTTTTGCTGCATGCTTGGCGTGGCCTTGCCCTTTGTTTGGGGGGAGCCTTACGTTTGTGCTCTTGGCGCTGTCTGTCATGCTATTTTAGAGGCAGATTAATATTCGACTCCATGGATTTATGTCGGTCTGTCTTTAGTTTGCACTATGGTCTGCACTTTTTCATTTGTGCCATAGCTTTTGATTTTTTTAGACGGTGTGCATTCTTTTATTCTTGCTCAGCTGAATTTGCTTGATTTTCAACTTTATAGCCGTCCATCTTTAGTTTAGCATTACCATTCTCATTTTTGACATTACCATTGTCGTTCATATGCTACACTATCATTTGGAAAATGACAGCAATGAAAGATTGTTTGTTTTGCACTTAGCACGGTCTGCCTCGTTTATTTAGGGTTGAATAAGGCTTTGTTTAGCATCGCCGTTCTTACTTAAGAGATTGTCTGTCATTCATATGTTGCAACGCAACTATAGAATGACGGCAGTGAGCTATGAAAAGTGGTTTGTTCGTGCGCTTTGCGTAGTCTTTCCATTGTTTGGGGAAGAAATGAAAATTTGACTATGAAGTCGGGTCGTGTGTATACAACTTTCACATGCGCAAGATTTTTTGTACTGGTTTTGGCTATCTAGTATCTGTACGTCTAGTGTGTTATGTTAGCAATACTAACATAGATGAGTTTTTATACTAGGTCGGACCATCCAATATCCTTACGACCAGTTAGGTTGAGAAACCGAGCTGCATTGTGCACAACTCCGTTTTGGTAATTAGTTCGGACAATCAAATACCCCAACATTCAATGCAGTAATTTGGCTAAAGAGTCAGACTAGTTGATACAATTCCAAGTGTTTAAGTCCAGTTTCACCATTCTCGGTGCTGAGGTTACCATTCTTGTCTACTGACCTCATGCTTTGCATGGCCAACGACTATTGGCGGTGAACTGCGGATGTGCATGAGGAGATTATTTTGATAGATTTTGGGGTGCGCCTCGATACCGGGCTTGGACTGTCAATGATTTCTCCAAAAGCTGTCCCATTGGTTTGGGAAACATTGCCCAGCCAAAACATTTGGTATTGAGTAAGTAAGCTTCGTGGGATGTGGTGTTTGAAGAAAATGAGTTGCTCGTGGAGAGCCCTTCTTCTATCGTCAAAAATGTTAGTGAAATTTTTTGACTTCAAAACACTAAAATGGATCATGAAGCGATCTAGATGATAATTAGTTCCATGAATTTGAACCAACGGATTTAACTTGTGTTAAACTTGCCTTTAGGAAGTGACTATATTGCTGGATGCTTACATAGTCTAGTAGTTGCACTCTAACTGCTTGTTAGAATGTCGACCTCATTTTACCAAGGGGTCGCCATTTGCGATCAAACATCACACAAGCAAAGAAAAAGCAATGAAAGTAAAGGACATAGAAATTTTTATGTGGTTCGGATTATTGTTAATCCTACGTCCATGAGATAATCCACAAATACCGTTTGTTACAAATGATTACAATTTCACAACAGCATACAATATATCTCAATTTTTTATAATCAGCTTTGGACTATAGAAAAATCATCCCTTTTCTACGCCTTCCAGTGCCTTCTTTTATAGTGCGGAAAAGTGCAAGGTTGATTGTCGTGGTTGCCCTTTATCCTTTACTTCAATCTCCACTTTCGGATCCAGCCACTTTTCATTCATATACAATGCCTATTTATTGTGTCTCGATTGGTGACGTGTCTTTGGCGGAAAGTCATGGCATTGGCCGGAGTCTAGAAAATTGAAGTGGAATGCTTGAAAAATTGGCAGGAAGCCCAAGCCTATATAGGTCGGCATCTATACTGACGAGGCAGATGTCTAAGAAGAATGTTGGAAGGCCACTCTGAGGCTTTGGGATGCTGTTAATGTATGTGAAGAGGTGTGGTGATGACTGTTGCCTGATGCTCAGGTCATACTGCCGTGCTGACATCTCTGCTATTTTTGCTGAACTTGCTATCATATTTGGTATAAATGGAGTTGTATTGCCATATTTCACTCCAAGAGTTGGTTTGACATATGCTTGAAACTTATGCAAGGCTAGCTATGATCTGAACTGATTATGATTTGGTTTGCCCTCATTGCAAGTATGCTCGATTGTCGATGAGAAAGGAGAAGCTCCGTATCTTTGTCATCTATTCATAAGTATAGTTTTGAGTTGAAGCGTATGCTGAGTAGCCCTACATGCAGCCCTTTGGAGTGATTTTGACCCAATGCGGTACTGTTTAGGTTGCCTCTGGAATGTGTTGTGTTAACAAAGTATGAGCTTTTGGAGATGTGGTCAGCTTAGTTTAATATGTATTGCCTTCTATACTTCGACCCAGTATTATTGTTCTGCTTCGATCTGATGTATTGTCATTGTGGTCCGCCTCTGTTTCCTTATGAGTGCAGTATATGTCTTCTATCACAATTCCCTTGATTGTGAGGTTTAGGTTGGGTTAAGTACCATAGCTTCAAGATGGCTCTCCATGCAATATGACTTTGATCAATTCAATTTTTCTATCTTTACATCTAATTTTCTCGACATAAGGGCAGTCTTCCTGGCCTCACACTCTGCCTCACTTTCCTTCAATGCAGCTCGAGGTAAAAACGAGTGTAACGTTAGATTCTCTAAACTTTCATTCAGTAATTTCCTATTATTTATTTTAAATCAGTATAACAATAAGTAAATAAATGTCTCTTAAATATTTACTTCGCTTAATTCATTTTTTTCCTTATATAATTCCTTGATTAAATCTTTTGTAACTTTATTTTTATAGTTAATTACTTATTAATTCATGGGTCGTTATAGGTTCCTCCTTATAGGAATTTAATCCTTGAAATTGAAATTAGGTATGGTGATTCTCAATCTATATCATGCTTACTCTGGCATAAAATTACAAGTTCCTAACTCATGCGTTATAATAAAATGTGCTAGTGAAGCTAATAATACATAGCAAAATCAACTACAAATAACAACATATACATAGTCTATAACACACATAGCAAACATATCGGCTAAGTATATAAACAATTTGGAATAAGTCCCCTGGACCTTATCTTTTGTTTCAAGTACAATCTTCTTGGTCCTTACTCCAATAGGACCGTACAAGTCTCACTTCCTTATTTTCAAGTTTCTTTGCATCTTTATTTAAAATTCAAATGGGTTTCCTAATATTGGTCAGGTTTAGGCCAACAACCAAGTCCTATATAGCTGTTGGGATTATTATATCATTCGAGTCCTGGATACACATCCTTAAATTTGATACATTTAACACATTATGGATCCTAGCATAAGTGCTTGGCAACATTACCCTCGATGCAACCTTGCCTCCTTTCAAGTATCATAAATGGACCAACAGATATCAGCGCTAGCTTTCCAGACTTTCAAAACCTCATAGGGACGCTCATCGATGAACTTTAACAAACACCAAATCTTCTTAAACTCTAGGTCTTTTTGCCTCCTATCGACGTATCTATTCTACCTTGATAATGTCGAGACTTGGTTTTGATTCATGACACAAAGCTATCACAACAACATATAGATTTGATGACTGTTACGACAAAAGGAGAATATATACTACGTGGAGACAAGATGTCAAAATTGGTGCATCAATTTTTATATTGTCTTGTTTTGAGTCTTAAGTCAATTTTGTTAAGATCTTTCCTCATTTGACGTATATATTAGCTTATATATAATCTTCCTATTTTCAAATGATTTTTACATATAGGCATAATATATATATATATATATATATATATATATATATATATATATATTATCAAAGTTTTTCTTTAAAATCATATAATATATATAATCTTCCTATTTATAGATATTAGATTGTTTAGGTGTTTCTTCATTCTGTTACATAGTAGATTAGCCATAATTTTACAAATTACATTACATGATGATATTGGCCTATAATATGATTGAGTCTATGGGTCAATATTTTATGGGATTAAGCATATGAAGGTATAATTAATTTCTTAATAATCTTACATGATTGCCAAATGCCAAACATTGGTTCACAGGCGTCATTTTTAATTATCTCCCAATGCAATTTATAGAGTTTGGTGTTGAATCCATCTGGACAGGGGAAGCTATTATCATCAATCTAAGAGACTGCATTTTCAACCTCTATTCTTTCGTAAGGACTAACCATTGTCATTTTGGCAGTAGCTATAAGATTTTTTTACAATTAATGTGATAAAAATTATAATTTGTGTAAGATGAGTTAAATAAATTTATAAAGAATTGTAGGGCTTCCATATTAAAATTCTCACTTATTCACGCATTTAAACTAATTTTCATAATATATAGTAGAATAAATACTATATTATTGCCTTTAATATAAGAGCTCCGTTATTCAAATGTTAAATCTTACCATTTCCTATTTAACTCGAATTTATTTATGTCTCATTTAATTAGATATTAGTGAAATTTTCTAACTTCGCAACATTCAGTTGGATCATGAAGCAATCTAGATGACGATTACTCCTATGAGTTTGAATCAACGGATTTAACTTATGTTAAACTTTCCTTTAGAAAGTGACTATGTCGTTGGATACTTACATTGTACAGTAGTCACACTCTGATTGCTTGTTAGAACATCGAGCACATTATACTAAGGAGTCGCCATTTGCAATCAATCATCACATAGGCAAAGAAAAAGCAATGGAAGTAAAGGACACAGAAGTTTTTACAGATTCAGACTATTGTTAATTCTACGTCTATGGGATAATCCACTACATACTATTTTTGATACAAATGATTAAAATTTTCCAGAAGCATACAATATCTCTAAAAAAATTATGATTAGTTTTAGATTCTAAAAAAATCATCCTTTTTCTACGCTTTCTAGTGCCTTCTTTTGTGTGAAAAAATGCACTATTGATTGCCGCAATTGCCCTTTATGCTTTGCTTCAATCTCTGCCTTTATAATTGGCCACTTTTCATTCATCTATAATGGTTATTTGTTGTATCTGGAATGGTGATGCGTCTTTAGAAGGAAGCTATGTCATTAGATAGTGATGCAGCGCTCACCTTAGGTCGCGAACGACGTAATCGCGCGCGAGAAGCTTCAGAAGATCGCGAACGACCTATGATCTCCAACTCCTTAAGTCGCGAATGACATAATCGCACGCGAGAAGCTTCAGAAGGTCGCGAAAGACTTATGCTCTCCACCTCCTTAAGTCGCGAGCGACATAACCGAGGAGTTGAAGTGAATCGCGATTACCTAAGTCGCGAGCAAACAGATCCATATATCACCATCCATAAGTCGCAAGACCCTAGGTCGCGAGCATTTTTTTAGGTCGCTGAAGATTCTTTTCGCGAGCAGATGATCAGAATTGCCAATGCCGCTCGAGTTTTTTTAAGTCGCGAATTCTTTAGGTCGCTGATGATTTTTAGGTCGCTCTGAGTGTTGAGTCGCGCATGAATGTTATACTGAAACTTGTAGGTCGTTTGTGATGTTGTTCTATGTTTCTGTTAAGTCGCGTGAGTTGTATTTTAGGTCGTGTGTTGTAAATATGTTATGTCGTGTACTGTAATGCTTGTGTTGTGTTGTTTTTAGGTCGTGAACGACCTAGGTTAAGTCGTAGGTCGCGTAACGCCCTAGGAAGAGTTGTAAGCCTATAAATAGGCGTGTTGTGTCATTGTAAGGTGGTGGATTTTTGAATAAAAATTGGTTTGTGCTTTGTGCCTCCATTAAAATTGGTAGTTGAGTGTTATCTCCTATCTCCACTTTCGACATTCAAGTGCGCTCGAATCGACGATTGTTGAAGCCAATTCACGGAATCAAGTGCACTTGATCAACATTCGAAGAATTGTAGATCTTCTTTCACGGTATCTTGCGCGATCAACGTGTCGAAGATTGCTAGAATCCGGTATCTTCATGATCAATGGATTTGGGCATTTGGGTATTCTTGAATTCACCGATTTATCATCGATTCACCGATTATTTCCGCTAATCGTGTGAGATCCTGGACGGATTTGATTTACATCGTCGAATTCGCTTCTTAGGCTGCAACAGTTTGGTATCAAAGCTAGATCGCAAGGAATTTGCGTCATTTGATGTTTGGAGATCAGATTTGCAATTGTTGAGAAGTTTAGTGTTCATCGTGAAGTTGTAACAAGTTGGGAGTTTCGATCCATATCATTTTGGTTCAAAGTTCGGAAAGTGTTTGAATTTTTTTGAATTTTGTTGAAGTTCAGTCATGCCACCGAGACGAGCTCAACGTCACACAATATTAATGCTTTGTATGGAAGAGAAGAGGCCAATGAAATGGAGCAACGAATCAACGAGAATTTCAATGAGAAGTTGAATGAAGGGATTGGTTGATTAGAGAGAATGATGCTTGAAATGAATTAAAGTAGAAGAAGAGTTTCACCTGAATCGAGTCATGGGAAAAATAGAGTTTCACCACAGTCAGATCGGCAGAGAAGAGGAGATCATGATCGTAGGAATTTTGACGCTCGTGAAAGGAATGTTGATGAACGAAATCGGAGAGATGTGGATTATTGTGATCAGAGGAATGTAGATCGAAGAAATGGAGATGGTAGAGATGTTGGTGGTCATGATCGACAACGTTATGCATCAGATTTCGATGAGGAGTTTGATGGTGATAGAGGAAGTGTTCATTACCGAGATCGAGGTCACGTGTGGAATCGAGCTAGAGAATATGAAAATGACCGTAGATGGGAATCGAGAATGAAAATGGAAATTCCAGAATTCAAGGGTGGTATGGTTGCGGAGGAATTTTTGGATTGGGTTTCAAATGTTGAGGAAATTTTTGACTTCAAAGAAGTTTTCGAGAATCGTAGAGTGAAGTTGGTTGCTACAAGATTGAGAGAGAGAGATATGGCGTGGTGGCAGCAGACTAAACTTACACGGGAGAGAATGGGGAAGTCAAAGATTATTACATGAGAGAATATGAAGAAGTTAATGAAAGCTACTTTCTTACCTTACAATTATCAATCTCTAATGTACCAACGCTTGCAGAACTTGAGGCATGGGACAAAGACTGTTAATGATTATGCTGATGAGTTTTATCAACTGATTGCTCGAAATGACATCATGGAGACGGAAGAACAGTTGACCGCTAGATTTGTTGGGGGGTTGAGGATCCAGATCCAGGACATGCTAAATATGTTTGACCCTAGATCTGTGGCTGAAGCGCACCAGAAAGCGTTGGCTTGGGGGAAGCAGGGAAGACGAGGAGGTGGTGTGTTTACAAATTCCAACAATCGAGTGAAGGCAGCTAGTAGCAATACTACTGTTTCAAAGGCTGTTACTAAACCGGTTGTGAATGAGGTAGCAAAGACCAAGGTCATCAATAGTATCAAGTGCTTTAATTGTCAAGAATTTGGCCAAAAGAGCAATAAATGTTTGAAACCGAAGAGGCGAACTATGATTGCTGAAATGGAAGGTGAGGATGTTGGTGAAGGTTATTCTAGTCCAGTTGAGGAGGATGAACAGGATATCGCGTAGGGAGATGAAGGATGTAATCTAATGATGAGGAGGTCTTGTTTAACATCGAAGCAAGAGGATGAGGCTAGTTGGCTGAGGAGTAACATTTTTCAGTTGACATGCACTATACTGGGGAAGGTTTGTAAATTTGTGATTGACGCGGAAAGTTGTGACAATATCATTTCTACCGAAGCCGTGAGAAAGTTGAAGTTGAAGACGGAGAAGCATCCAAATCCATACAAGTTAGCGTGGTTAAGGAAAGGAGGAGAGGTGAAGGTGGACAAGCGAGTTCATGTTCCATTTTCTATTGGGAAGAAGTATAAAGACGAGATCTGGTGTGATGTTGTGGAGATGGATGTTTGTCACTTACTTTTGGGAAGACCATCGCAGTATGACCGAGCAGTGCAACATGATGGTCGAACCAATAGCTATAGATTTATTTTTGAAAGTGTTAAGATCATTTTAGTTCCGAAAAAGGGACAGCAAGGAGAGAGCAAGTCAGAAGAGATTGAGGAACTGAAGACTTTGTTGACTTTGAAGGAATTTGTTGTAGAAGTAGAGGAGAGTTCAGAGGCGTTCTTATTGATTGGCCATGAAGCTACTGAATCTGTTGAAATTCCTGAAGAAGTAAAGCCGGTGTTGGAAGAGTTTGAAGATGTATTTCCAGAAGAGATGCCAAAGGAGTTACCACCATTGCGGGACATACAACATCAAATAGATCTAGTTCCAGGAGCCGTATTGCCGCATCGACGACACTACAGGATGAGTCCTAAGGAGCATGAGGAACTGAGAAGGCGGGTGGAGGAGTTGTTAAAACAAGGGCGTGTTCAGGAGAGCTTGAGTCCTTGTGCCGTGCCAGCCTTATTGGTACCGAAGAAGGATGGGACTTGGCGGATGTGTACAGACAATCGGGATCTAAACAAGATTACCGTGAGATACAGGTTTCCTATGCCGAGGTTCGATGATTTGATTGATCAGTTGAGTGGGGCTATTGTGTTTTCAAAGATTGACTTGAAGAGTGGATACCATCATATTCGTATTAGACCGGGTGATGAGTGGAAGACTGCTTTTAAAACTAGAGAAGGTCTATACGAATGGCTGGTTATGTCGTTTGGCTTGTCAAATCCTCCTAGTACTTTTATGAGAGTGATGAACCAGATTTTCATACCATCTATTGGGAAGTTCGTAGTAGTTTACTTTGATGATGTTTTGATCTATAGTGGGAATATGGAAGAGCATATCCAGCATTTGCGAGAAGTGCTGTTGATTCTACGACAGGAGCAATTCTATGCAGCAACGAAGAAGTTCGTGTTCATGACGCACAGTGTTTTGTTTCTGGGATATGTTCTATCAAATGAGGGTATTCAAGTGGATGAAAGCAAAGTAGAAGCTGTCAGGAGTTGGCCACAACCCAATGCAATTACTGAAGTGAGAAGCTTTCATGGGGTTGGTATCTTTTTATCGAAGATTCATTCCATATTTTAGCAGTGTGATGGCACCTGTAACCGATTGCATGAAAGGAAAGAAGTTCGTGTGGACCGAGGAAGCGGAGTTAGCTTTTGAGAAGATTAAGACACTTTTGACAACAACACCCATTATGGGACTGCCGGATTTTCAGATATTATTCGAGTTACACACTGATGCTTCGAAGGTTGGGATTAGTGGAGTATTGAGTCAGAATGGAAGACCAATTGCTTATTTCAGTGAGAAATTGTTTGGAGCCAAGTTGAGATATATCACTTATGATGTGGAGTTTTACGCGATTGTTCATGCTGTGAAACACTGAAGACATTATCTGTTTCAGAAGGAGTTTGTTCTTTATATGGATCACGAAGCTTTGAAACATTTGCAAGTGCAGGAAAAAATTTCAGCCAGACAAGCTTCATGGGTCGCGTATCTGCAGCAGTTTACTTTTGTTGTAAAGCACAAATCAGGGGTGACGAATCGTGTAGCTGATGCCTTGAGCAGGAGGAATCATTTGTTGACGACGATGAAGGTTGAAATGACAGGATTTGAACTATTGCCAGAGTTGTTTGAGGAGGATCCTTACTTTGCGAAGATTGTTGAGAAAGTCAAGGATGGGAGTACTGATGAGTTTGTGTTGGTAGATGGATTCTTATTCAAGGGGAATCGATTGTGCGTACCAAATTGCAGCTTGAGAATGAAAATTGTAAAAGAGTCGCACGAAGAAAGACATGTTGGTTAGGGTCGTACTTTGCAATTGATCTTAAGGTCTTATTTTTGGCCGTCAATGAGAAAAGAAGTTGAAAAGTTTGTTCAGAGATGTCATGTTTGTCAAATTTCTAAAGGGACGGCTACAAATGCGGGTTTGTATATGCCTTTACCTGTTCCTACAAAACCGTGGGTTGATGTAAGCATGGATTTTGTGTTGGGCTTGCCAAGGACTCAACGGGGAAATGAGTCTATATATGTTGTGGTGGACCGTTTCTCGAAGATGGTACATTTTATTGCATGTAAGAAGACAACAGATGCAGTTAATGTCGCGCAGTTATACTTCAGGGAGATTTATCGTCTTCATGGATTACCAGAATCTATAGTTTCGGACAGGGATACCAGATTTCTGAGTCATTTTTGGCTGAGTTTGTGGAAGATGGTGGATTTTTGAATAAAAATTGGTTTGTGCTTTGTGCCTCCATTAAAACTGGTAGTTGAGTGTTATCTCTTATCTCCACTTTCGACATTCGAGTGCGCGCGAATCGACGATTGTTGAAGCCAATTCACGGAATCAAATGCGCTTGATCAACGTTCGAAGTATTGTAGATCTTCTTTCACGGTATCGTGCGCGGACAACGTGTAGAAGATTGCTAGAATCCGGTATCTTCGTGATCAACGGATTTGGGCATTTGGGTAATCTTGAATTCACCGATTTATCATCGATTCACCGATTATTTCCGCTAATCGTGTGAGATCCTGGACGGATTCGATTTACATCGTCGAATTCGCTTCCTAGGCTGCATTAGAAGTCCATGGTGATCAGAAATGACACCGTCATATTTGCGTCTGTATTGCGAACGGGCGCTCTACAGTTGGAACACAGGGTATCGGCGAGATCATATTGCATAGCCGAGTATAATGGCGAGTTGGGTTTAGTCGTTGGTGATCCAAAGTGGTGAAACTATGGAGGCCAACCAGTTTTTCACTCAGAAGCTCACCTGTACAGTGTACTATGTAATCTAAATATATCCATTGTTTTCATAAAAGGGAAACACATATACGTACACATTCATGTATATCTGTGAATGAAAGATATTACTCAAGCCATTCCAATAAAAATATATAACATGAAAGCACGTACACAAAAATATGGCATGAAATTGAGGTGAACTATAGTAAGCAATGTGAAGTCGAACTAACCGGGACAGGATGGCATGCACTAAATTTAAAGTTGCACCAAAAGTTAAATTTATGAATCCACGATTCTTTATAAACAAATGCATTTATACAAGTTAAATTTTTGCATATACGGACAGTTTATACAACATACATATATATACAAATGTGTATGTGTGTTTTTTTTACGAAGGCGTGGGACAAATGAATTAAAATAGGACTGTAGAGAAATAATAACATGTGCTTTGCATGACATGTAAGAGATGTTTTTATTAGATACATTATCCCCATTTAAGTGATCTAATAAATTATAACAGTCACTAAAGCAATTGATCTCTCTCCAACATCCTGACTTGGGAGTGATCTACCCCAGTGTTGTGTTTATAGTTCCGAAACGTAGTCATAGTATGGGGATTACAGATACCAACTATTTTGAGTCAGGGTCGGACGTGTAGGGTTATCCGCTTTTTATTTTTTGTGTATGTGTGCTTTTTTTCATTTGGGCATTGTCATGTGTTCGGTACGGTCTGCCCTTCTATTTGAGGTGTCATGAGATTGATGTTGAATCTATCATCGCCATTCTCATTTTAGAGACGACGATTGTAGTTTTAATTTTGTACTATGTAATCACTGAACGACGGTGGTGAACCATGAAACTGTTTTTTCTCATGTGCTTATCAAGTGTCTATCCCAATTAATTGGAGCGGATTAAGGTTGAATTTAGCATCACTATTCTCATTTTAGAGATTGCCATTGTCATTTACATGCTACACTCTCAGTGCACTTGTTGAACGATGGTGAAGAGCCGTGAAAACCATTCTTTTCATGTGTTTGGCACGGTCCGACCCTGTTTAACCATAAGTTATGATGATCTAATAAGAGTTTTGATAACGTTTGTACACTTTAAAATTTTGTAGCCATGCTTTACTGAAGTAAGGTGTTAGTGCTATTGCTTGCTTGCGTTTATATAGAGAGTATAAGATGAAAATGGTATATGGATAGAAGTATGCTCAACGAATGTGTGATAAATTTTAAAAGGTAACATAGAAGGATTAAAGATAACAGTGTTAAAACTAACTTTATTTTGTATCATTGTACTAAATGCATTTGGTAGTAATGTATTTATTTATTTTATTTTTACTAGCAAACATTCGTGCATTAATATTAATGGTGTTATAATATTTGGCTTGCAATATTCATGCATTCGTGAACATATATGTATCCCATTATCTCATGCAGGTTTCAAGGTTATAATATTTTGTTTGTAAATATTTCACTTCTCACCCTAAGTCTTCATGCTTTCTTATCCATGTTGTATACTCATACAAACTGTTATTCTAGCGTATTGGCCTAGATTTTAAATATGAATAACATAGATTTACGTGTGCATACCCTTAGTGAGTATGGGTAGAACAAATTAAACTTGAATAGACCTTACTTTTTGATGTTTACCTGGCAAGCTTTGAGCAATTTTTGGAATCGTGCCTAATCTGTTGGTTGCAGTATGTTCCATGTGTCATTTTTCCTTTTCATTTTCAAGATTAGCATCTTTGTTGTTCATGAATATAGAACTGAGCTTTTGACATGCATGTTTTATTGCATGCTTGGCATGGCCTTCCCCTTTGTTCGGAAGCATCCTCACGTTTGTGCTCTTGGCGTAGTCCGTCGTGCTATTTTAGGGGCGGATTGATATTCGACTCTATGGCTTTATGTCGGTTTTTCTTTGGTTCACACTTTATTCTGCGCTTTTTCATTTGTGCCATAGCTTTTAGATTTTTTAAGGCGATGTGTATTCTTTTATTCTTGCTCAACAGAATTTGCTTGATTCAACTTTGCAGCAGTCCGTCTTTAGTTTAGCATCATCATTCTCATTTTTGAGATTATCATTGTCCTTCATATGCTACACTGTCATTTGAACGATGGCGGTGAGCAATGAAAGATTGTTTGTTTTTGCACTTAGCACGGTCTGCGTCATTTATTTAAGGTTGACTGTGGTTTTGTTTAGCATCACCGTTCTCACTTAAGAGATTGTCGTTGTCGTTCATATGTTGTGTTGCAACTGTAGAATGACACTAATGAGCTATGGAAAGTGGTTTGTTCGTGCGCTTGGCATAGTCTTTCCATTGTTTAGGAAATGAATGAATTTTTTGACTATGAAGTCAGGTCATGTATATACAACTTTCGCATACGCATGATTTTTTGTACCGGTTTTGGCTATCTAGTATCTATACGTCCAGTGTGTTATGTTAGCAGTACTAACATAGATGGGTTTTTATACTAGTTCAATCCATCCAATATCCTTATGACCAGTTAGGTTGAGAAGCCGAGCTGCATTGAGCATAGCTCCATTTTGATAATTTGTTCGGACGATCTAATATCCCTACATCCAATGCCGTAATATGGCTGAAGATTCGGACTGCGTTGATGCAATTCCAAGTGTTTAAGTCTAGTTTTACCATTCTCGATGCTGAGATTACCATTCTTATCTACTGACCTCGCGCTTTGCTTGCCAACGATTATTTACGGTGAACTGCAGATGTGCATGAGGAGATTATTTTGATAGGTTTTTGGGGTGCGCCCCGATACTGAGCTTTGGACTATCAACGATTTCTCCTAAAGCTGCCCCATTGGTTTGGAAACATTGCCCAACCATAACATTTGGTATTGAGTAAGTATCTTCGTGGGGTGGAATTGATAGATGTTATCTTGATTGGTTGGAGATGTGGTGTTTGAAGAAAATGAGTTGCTGGTGGAGGGCCCTTCTTCTATTGCCAAAATGTTAGTGAAATTTTTTGACTTCACAACACTAAACTAGATCATGAAGCGATCTAGATGACAATTAGTTCCATGAATTTGAATCAACATATTTAACTTATGTTAAACCTGCCTTTAGGAAGTGACTATAACGCTGGATGCTTACATAGTCCAGTAGTTGCAATCTAACTGCTTGTTAGAATGTTGAGCTCATTTTACCAAGGAGTTGCCATTTGCGATCAAGCATCACACAAGCAAAGAAAAAGCAATGAAAGTAAAGGACATGAAATTTTTTACGTGGTTCAGATTATTCGTAATCCTACATCCATGTGATAATCCATTATATATTTTTTTTTGGTACAAAGGATTACAATTTCACAAATGCATACAATAATTCTTAATTTTTTATGATCAACTTCAGACTTCAAAAAAATCATCCCTTTAGTATGCCTTCTAGTGCCTTCTTTTATAGTGTGGAAAAGTGCAAGGCTGATTGTCGTGGTTGCCCTTTATCCTTTGCTTCAAGATTCGCTTTCAGATCTAGCCACTTGTCATTCATCTCAAATGCCTATTTTTTGTGTCTGGATTGGTGACGTGTCTTTAGAGGGAAGCCATGGCATTGACCAGAGTCTAGAAAATTGAAGCGGAATGCTTGATAAATTGGCGGAAAGCTCAAGCCTATGCAGGTCGGCCTCTATGCTGAAGAGGCAGATGTCTAAGAAGAATGCTAGGGGGGCCCACGTTGAGGCTTTGGGATGCTGTTGATGTATGTGAAGAGGTGCAGTGATGACTATTGCCTAATACTCAGGTCATACTACCGCGTTGACATCTCTGTTGTTTTTGCTTAACTTGCTATCATATTTGGCAAAAATGAAGTTGTGTTTCCCTATTTCACTCCAAGAGTTGGTTTGACATATGCTTGAAACATACTCAAGGCTAGCTGTGATCTGCGCTGATTATGATTTGGATTGCCCTCGTTGCAAGTATACTTGGTTGTTGATGAGAGAAAGGAGGAGCTCTGTATCTTTGTCATCTACCTGTAAGTATAGTTTCGAGTTGAAACATATGCTGAGCATCCCTATATGCAGCCCTTTAGAGTGATTTTGACTCCTTGCGGTACTGTCTAGGTTGCCCCTAGAATGTGTTGTGCAAACCTGTTCTTGTAAATGTTAACAAAGCATGAGCTTTGGAGATGTGGTCGCTTAGTTTAACATGTATTGCCTTCTATACTTCGGCGTAGTATTCTTGTTCTTCTTTAATCTTATGTATTGTCATTGTGTCCCACCCCTGTTTTCTTATAAGTGCGTATTTATCTTCTGTCGCAATTCCCTTGATCGTGAGGTTTAGGTCAGGTTAAGTACCATAGCTTCAAGATGGCTCCCCGTGAAATATGAGTTTGATTGATTCGATTTCTCTTTCTTTACATCTAATTTTCTCGACATGAAGGCAGTCTTCCTGGCCTCACACCTTGCCTCACTTTCCTTCAATGCTGCTCAAGGTAAAAATGAGTGTGATGTTAGATTCTCTAAACTTTCATTCAATAATTTACTATTATTAATTTTAAACCTGTATAACAATAATTAAGTAAATGTCTCTCAAATATTTACCTTTATTAATTCATTTTTTTCCTTATATAATTCCTTGATTAAATCTTTTGCAACTTTATTTTTATAGTTAATTACTTATTAGTTCATGGGTTGTTACAGGTTCCACTTATAGGAATTTAATCCTCGAAATTGAAATTAGGTACTGTGATTCTCAATCTATATCATGCCTACTTTGGCATAAACATACAAGTTCCTAACTCATGCGTTATAATAAAATGTGCTAGTGAAGCTAATAATACATAACAAATATAACTACAAATAACAACATATACACGGTCTATAACACATATAGCAAACACATCGGCCAAGTATATAAAAAAATTGGGATAAGTCCCCCAGACCTTATCTTTTGTTTCAAGTACAATCTTCTTGGTCTTTGCTCCAATAAGACCGTACAAGTTTCACTTCCTTATTTCGAAGTTTCTTTGCATCTGCATTTAAAATTCAAATGGGTTTCCTAATATAGGTAAGGTTTGGGCCAACAACCAAGTCCTATATAGCTCTCGAGATTAATATACCATTCGAGTCCTAGATACACATCCTTAAATTTGATACATGAAACACCCTATGGATCCTAGCATAAATGCTTGGCAACTTTACCCTCTATGAAACCTTGCCTCATTTCAAATATCAGAAATCAACTAACAGTTCTCGTTACTAACTTTCCAGACTTTCAAAACCTCATAGGGCCTCTCATCGATGAACTTTAACAAACACACAATCTCCTTAAACTCTAGGTCCTTTTGCCTCCTATCGACGTATCTCCTCTACCTTGATAGGGCATCTTCCATCCTTTTCCGAATAATCTCGACCTTTTCTAAATCTTCTCTAACATGATCTGATCCTAACATAAGTCTAACTCTCACCTTACACCAACATGCCGGTGGCTTACACATTTTATTGTGAAATCCTTATAGTCCCCTGCCTAGGCACTGGGCGTGGCTTACTGTCTAACTATTCACCTAAGCCTGCCTTGACAAGGCATGCCAAATCATATAAGCATTTGTATATGAATATAAACACTAATTAAGGCATAATTCCTCATTTAAGGATCTGCATGCTAGTTTCTGGCGGATTTCCTTTGTTCTGCCTCTCAGTCCCATACAAAACTCTATATTTTAACCTGGGATCAACTAATACCAAAAAATACTATAGTTTTACCCAAGATACATGAGTTAAAACACCTAAATTTGATTAATCTCCAGCTATTCTCCATACAAATAATTAATCATTAATCTATGCTCACTGCTAGCATCCGCCTAACGGTTTTACAGCCTAACATGGTCTTATATACCATGGCTCGAAGGTGTCAGCCAATATAGGATTGGTAACTACTATTGTATGAAAATTTAATTAAGTGTTAGTGATCTTCCCAAGATCATCCGAAGTCTAACACACAAACTCTCAACAAGTCCTCTTGCATTAGTTTACTCTTTCGGTCTGTCCATCTATTTGCAAATGGTATGTCGTACTCATACTTAACTCCAAACTAAAAGCACTCTATATGCTTTGCCAAAACTCACTGGTAAACAACGAGTGTCAGCCACTAACTGTAGTACTTATTACTCAATATGAGCTTACTATACTCTTTACATAGGTCATATTGGGATACAATGAGCACCCTTGGTTAATCTATCAACTATAATCCATTTTTTATCTTTCCTAGCCCTTGACCTCGGCAAACCATCTACAAAATACCTAAAAACAAAGTCCCATTTCCATACTGAAACTTCCAAAGGGTGCAAAAGTCCACTCGACTTCTAGTGCTCTACCTTAACCTATTATCATGTGAAACATCTCCTCACAAACTCGTTAACATCCCTTTTCATGCTTTCCTAGAAGAAGTTTTTCTTCATATCTTTGTACTTCTTGGTATCTCCTAAATGAATAGCAAACTTTAAACGGTGATATTCATTTAAGACTTCTTTTTAAAGGCCTCCTATGTTAGAAACATATAACCTTCCTCTTTTTTGAAGTCTACCTCTTTCATCCTCATCGAAACCATTTAGCTCCACTGCTTTGGTTTCAGACTCTAGTTTGTCTAACTCTTTCAGCACAAAGTAGATCTTCTGTTTACTTCTTGGAAATGCTTTTCATGAGAGCTAGTCAAACATCTAAGCACGATAATATCTTGGAAGCTCTACTAGAACCGCCGTTTAGTCAGAAGTGCATAATACAGGAAGCTAATGACTTCAAAACGTACTGCTCTTCTATCATTACCAAAGCATAACTTTGAGCCTTCGTATTACGGCATCAACAACCTTATTTCCTTTCCCAAAGATATACTCTACGCTAAAATCATAAGATTCCAAAAATTAACCATCTCTACTGCTTCATATTTAATTCCTTTTGAGAAATCAAATATTTTAAGGACTTACGGTCAGTAAATATATGATGACCCACCCTTCATAATATCTTAAACCAACATCAAATGACAATATCTTACTCCTGAATAACACGAAAATAGTCCATCGAGGTAAAATTAAAATAAAACACTAAACCAAGACATCGATAAGATCTCACAATGAAATGACAACATATAACCTACAAAATATACACGAATAGGATAAGATGATAATATACAAGAGACTGCACCTATGGAAAACTGAAAAATAAATAACAATACAAAAAAATCATAATATATCAACTCCAAATAAAATGGAGTTCTGAATAAATATCTGATACAACATTCTCGTATATAAATAATAGGATTGTCATATACTATAAATGTATCAAGTTTGTGTGTGTGTCTATATATATATATATATATATATATATATATATATCAAAATCCCGATGCTTCGCCTCCAAAATGCTTCAGCTACATCGTGAAAGCGTATCCCCAAAAAAAGCTGGCTCTTGAATTTCTCAATCGAGTACCCAAGAGTTGTCATGACATAAGCAGACCAAGAAAAGTTACAAGTCTAACATGAAGTCCAATGTGAGGGAAACTATTTCAAAATGCTGTATAATAAAACTATATACAAATAAACATGGACGGTTAAATCACAGCCAACCCTCTCCATAAACAAGGCTCAAAGGAAATCCATACTACCTATGAACAAGTAAAGTAAACTCATCCTAAATGATAGGGAATATACTTTACCTTCCTCTTTTTCTTTATCCTTAAATCGGTCTATCATGAGTATAACGTTGTGGTTGTAAACTGGCATGCACATAATGGAATGTGGGTCACATCCTATTGTATGAGTGTAAGGTCAAAACTACACTCACTCAAGACTTGTGGTGGTATAGGAATCCTAATCTAGGTATACCCCTAATGTTAAGCGATTTACACAAGTATACAAAACTCCACAAAAGAACCATACCATCTACTATTCATTTTAAACTATCTAAGATACGATACTATCAATCGTCTATTATACGTTGTAGTATCTATCGCCTACTATACGATATATTACTAATCGCCTAACATACAACATGATATCCATCGTCTATTATATGACATATTACTAATCATCAACTATACGACATATTTCCAATCATCTACTATACGATATATTACTAATCGTCTACTATACGATATATTACTAATCGTATACAATACGATATATTACTTATTGTCCTTCCATTGACTACCCATTAAAACCAAAATAAGTTAGTATCTAAATATACCATAGACTTCGAGTCGCATCACAATCGAATAGACTCATATAGATCTCACCTTGACCTCTACTACTGGCATGTGTGATATATGATCTATTTTAGACAGCCGTTGCCATCTCTCTCCGAACATGCTCCAAAACCTCATATGCAGGTCATGTAGTTCCCCCATGGTATCATGGATAATCTATGCAACGACCTAAAAATTTATCATTGTGGGATATATATATATATATATATATATATATATATATATATATTAAATTGTCCAAACATAAGATTTTATTACAAAAATTATAATGTTCGAACAATAATAAATGATGGTAAACTTGTTTTAAAATCATATTAAAAAATATATGGAATTTCCGTCAAAAAAGCAATGAAAATCAGTATTCGGTAAAACTGAGATTTCCTCAATATTAGAGAATACGAAACTGGATACATACACTTATTTCTCCATTTAAGAAAGAATGTGTAATAAAATTACTTATTTTATTTTTGAAAATAAAATGTCTTTATGACACATCACTGATGTCATTATATTTAAATAATTGATTTTTGAATTTAAATTGAGTTTAAATGATTTAATAATTATTTTAAAATCAAATGAGACCCTTTTAACTATCAAATAATACTAGAAATGACATTTTTTAAATTATATATATATACATACATTAACTAAGAAGTAAAAAATGTGACCAGAAATTGGGTTCTAGATTCATAACCGTTTAACTGGAGAAAGTTGTGCAAAATTATATGTTATATATGACATACACACGCATATATACATATATATACATACATGTACACATACATACACATTAGAATTACATTTATATTTCAGATCTTAAAGGAAATCTAAGCTAATAATAACATATCTCCACCTTAGTCCATATTCTCATTTAAGTGCATGCCTTAAGAGATAAGAGAAGTGAAGGAAATGATGTAAAGGAGGTGGGAGAACACGGCAATGCATATGGAGGGGGAGTTGTAACGATCTAGAATTTCAGTCATTCGAAATTGGGATATTTAATTGAATTTAAATATTAACAAGTTAAATTCATGATGCGTCAGAACTTTTGGTCAGAATATTTGGTTGGTTTCTTTTTGGACCCAAAACATCACCTTCATGATGCGTCTGTTGTTTGTCGTGGGGCCTGGAGGCTTCACGGTGATCTACGTGTTAAGCTGGTTGACTCGATGTACTTCCTGTTGTTCTCCTCCTATGTAGATCGCAGTCGTGTTCTTGAGGATGAGCCTTCCTTTTTTGATGGGAAACCATTTATTATTACTCCCTGGTCACCAACGGTAGCATATGCACGTGAACAAGTTCTTTCTATACCCGTATGGGTTTATTTTTATCAAATTCCTTCTGCTCTTCAACCGCTGCTTGGTTTGAATTGGCTTGCTTGCAACGTTGGTAAATTGAAATGTTTTAACTCTAATACAGTTGCACGTGAAAAGATGGTGTACGCTGTAACAACCTGTAAATTTTAAACGGTTTTAATAACGTATTTAATTGAATTTTGAGAAATTTTAAATAATAATATTTTGAAATAAAAATTAAATGTTTGGATTATGTATAATTAAATATAAGTAGTGAATAAATAAGAAAACATATAAATTTAGATTACATTACTTGTTAATTAATTTGGGCGTACATTTATTTTAATTATTGCATCTATTGTACGCACTCTTTGATTTCATATCTTAGCTGTTAAAAATCAAATCAGCATGTGCATTTAAAAAAAAGAATTAAAACCGTGCCTCCAATTCACGTGTAAAACTTTCCACTTTCATTTGCGTCTCCATATTTAATAGGAATAAAAATCTTTGATTTCCTGACCGTTTCAAAATCTCTTTCCATCTTCATTTTTTGCAACGCAGTTCAGATTTGGAAAAAAAAGGGTAATGGGTAACGATCCGAAATTTTAGACCAATTTAAAATTCTAATTTTTTTTTAAAATATTGAATAAAATTTGGTAGAAACAAAAATGATGGGAATAATAATAGTTTATATGAGGTTTACAATTTGAATTAAAAACAACATATGTAAAGAATTTAATAATAATTGTTAATTGTAAATATTGAGCTATTGAATAAAATTAAAGAGGAAACAATAGTTTAATTGTATTGTTGTACTTCAAATAAGTTAACCTCTAACAAATGAACTAAAATTGGTAACTAATGGATATGTTGAGTTATGTGAAATTATTAAATAATGTTTGATTTATTGTTAATAAAAAGAAGTAGTTGAACTAGATTTTTATTTGATTTTAATACAAAATTAATATTTGTATTTGTTGAAATCTTTCCATTAAGGAAAGAGAATGTATTAAAATGAACATTTAATTTGGTAGTTAACATAATAATATTTTATTTATAAGTTTTAAAAGAGAAAATTATTTCAAAATGTTTTTCAAATATAATAATTATTATAAGAAAGATATTTTGAAATAAAAGTAACAGCTTGTATTCTGTGAATTTACCATTTTTTTATTTACTATAAAGCAGTAGATAGTTGTTATTATTTTATATGTTAATTAAATTATTTAAAAGTTAATATGGTTTCAATTGGGAATAATATTTATTTTGACGTTAAATAATAAATTTATCAGTAGCCTTGCATTCCAAGTGGGAAAGAAATCATTTCCCTAGACGTACAATTTTTTTTAAATCTAGTTTTGATAAGTTACGTGCAAATTTCTATGCTTTCCTTTTTCCTCATTTTTATAATAGGAATAATAATTCGCGTAGCAGTTTCAAGCAAATTTATTTCTCTTTAGAAGTTCAAAATCCGTTTCAAGATTGTTTGAAATCTACGTGTATAAGTGTCTCTTCTTTTCCATTTACTCCTTTGCAATTAATAGGAACAAAATCTTTGATTTTCCTTACCATTCAAACGAAATTCTTTTTCCTTAATGTTCCTATACCATTAATTAGTACGTTTCTTTATTTAATCTATCCAACGCAATTATCTCCTAAATCAAATATCACGCGCAAATTCCTCCTGACAGGAATTATTTCCTGTCGTTTCTCCAAGCAATCAATACTAGTTTCATTTAAATACTCAACCTTGTACGCAAATAATTTTCACTACCTTCCCATTTTTAAATATTTCTTGCATTTTAATCAACGCATTTACTTCCTAATAAATTCTAAACGTGTACAAAATGTTTGCCAAAGATTTCTTGCAGTTTCCTTTTGCTAAATTCACGCAATCAATGCCACTGTAAATATTCGCTCAAACCTTTCTTGCCTATATTCTCTCACCTCAATCAATGCAATCGTGTATAATTGATTTAAATTTATTTCTTGCCTATATTCTCTCACCTCAATCAATGCAATCGTGTATAAATATAAGCCTCGTACACAAATAGTTTCCAATTGCATCTCAACATTTTCTTCATTTCTTCTTGCGTGTGTGAGCTCTGAAGGTATGGCCTCATTTTCTTCTTTTTTTTCTCTTTCCATGCGTTGCTTCTCCCCTCCCTGTCCTCTGCTTCCAATATATTTGACAAACCCATCTTTATATTTTAACCCGCGTTCTTAAATTTTCACATTATAACAGTCTCTATTTAATTGATATTTTAGCATAAAACTATATCTACATATTTTTTATGTTTAATGCTTATGTGAATTTTAATCCAAGCTTTTCAGAGACGTATATATACACGTTAGTCTTATATCTTATTTGTTAGTAATATACATATTTTGAAAATATAATTAAGATTTTATTCCTGTTCGAATATAACATATATTAGTATGGAAGTTGAGTGTTGTAAAAGCATTAGTGATTTATGTTGTAAAACTAAAAATTTAAATGTATAATTTTCATCTCGATTCTAGTGTGTATATATATAAAGTATGTTTTGTTTTTTCTCTTTTCTGTAATGCTTTCATAATGTATGGTCTATATATATAGATTGGTTTTCTCGGTATATGCTTTGAATTTTGAGTAAACTATATATAAATATGTTATTTTAAAATCTTTTTTTTAAATAAGTGATGATTTTTATATATATTATGCCTATATTTATTTTTTGTGTATGTTTAAATGTAATATTGATTGAAGAGGAAAAACGTTTATGTGTTTAAATCTAAGTATTGATTTTTCAATAATATGACGATGTTTTGTTTTAATATGTATTTTAAATTTGATATCAGTTTCAAACAATGTGAATATTTTATTTGAATATCCGTCTTAAATTAAATTTATTGAGATTTTAAGGAAATTTAAATAACACATATAATATATACTCTGTTTGTATCAAACCGATTGATTTTTTTTCATCGATTTCTATCTATCAGCTTTGTCATCAAATTTGTGCCAACTTTGCTTTGCTTCAAAGTTCGTATTGGGATCCATAACAGACCTCATTATCGTTCTTCTCTAACCTCGAAAGGTGAGCAATCACTCACGGTTAACGTTCTTGTATTTTATTAAATTTGATTTCAATTGAAACGACAATTGAAATATGATGCTGTAGTTATTTAAATTGTTATGTATATGCTATTTTCTGTAACTGTTCACCTGTGGAATATGACACCATATCCTGTTGTTTATATTATATTTTTATTGATGATATATGCCTGTTATTTTATTGTATTATCTGTTATCACTCTGCAAGTTCCCTGTAGTTTAGAATTCACTATAGGTTGAAATGATACATACTCGAACGGACTTTAGTATAGGAGAAAATCATTATGGGTTGAAATGATAAACCCAAGCGATTGTCATTTGAACTGAATTGGGATTATGGGTCGAAATGATATCTACCCGTGTGTGTGTGTGTGTGTGTGTGTGTGTGTGTGTGTGTGTGTGTGTGTATAACTTATGGATTGAAATGATAAATATCTGTATCACTTAACCATATGATAGAAGTATATATACGGACACCGTTGGTATAAATATTTTGAAAATAATATCCATGGTTTTAGGAAAGAAATATAGGGTTTTAGTTAATATTGGAATATTTTATGTATAAATATGTTTAATGTAAAGTAGATTTAAATAGTAAACTTTAATTTAATAAAGTTCGATTTATTAAATAGAATATGTTTAAGTATTATATTTTACATAGATTTCCCATGATTTGTATATGCTAAGGAAGATAAAGTTGAATTGATTGGAATGGTATTTAATTGATAATTTTGTTTAATTAAATCAAATTTGAAACTTATTGAATTTGAAAACTTAAAATATAGTTCATAACATAATTTTGACTTTAGTGATTTAATGAATATTCACGTTTAAAGAAATTAAAGGCAAATATAACGAATTGTAATATAAGGCTATATAAGTAATATTGAGTGGATATTTCAAGAATAAATAATAATGAAGTTAAATTAAGATCTATATGAAACTGTTAGGTTTAGTTTGAAATGTTGAAGCTTTGAAACACGGGACTTAAATAGTTAAATTGTGATTCAGGTCTGTATTAGAAATTGATAAAATTTGAATTTGTTCTTTAGAAGACTAAATTGAATGGAAATTGAAATTTGAGATTTAATTTAATCTGAAAAGGAAATTCGAGTTGATTTTTTTGAAGCGATCGGTGAAATTTGAGGAAATTATAAATACTTTACTTTATAAAATTTTCTAAATCTATATATACACTATTTTTATATTAAAGTGAAAATGATATTTTGGTTTTGAAATATAAATTAATTTGAAAGGACCACGGTGTTATAGTGTATATTTCTACCTTGTAGATAGTTCTGTAGATCCTTAGGGGATGGTTATCCCAAACATCCTTTAAGTTACTTGTATTTCAGTTGATATTTCACTTGAGTTGGATTTATAAATATAAGAATGTTAATCCTGACTCGAGTGTTTTTGTGTTTTGATTTACGCTCGGGTTAGACTGAGTGATACAACATTTGAGACTCACCTTCGAAGTTGGAGCTTTGCTTGAAGATCCAGCTATCTATCGTTTCAGTCGTCCAGTTGATTGGTTCAGAGAAGTCATCTGCTCGTACTGGAGACTTCACTGCATCTGAGATATTCTATTGTATTTTATTTCTAACTCTGATGTTTATATTGTAGCTTCATGAACTACTATTCATTTCTTCCACTGCGTATTATTGTACTACTCTGTGTCCGTGATTCTATGGTTGATTTATTTACTTTATATGTTAAGTTTGCCAAATTTAAATTAACAATTCGGTATTTTGAACTATTCAAGTCAGACATGCATGGTTTTATTGTCGATTCAAATGGTCCAAAATAGCGGGTCGTTACAGTTGGTATCAGAGCTTTGGCTCTAGGCAAAAATTAGCATATATGGTTAATTTATTTACAGAATCACTTTCGTTCGAGTTGAATCTCTTCCTTTTGACTCGATTTCCTTTGAACTTTGGAACTTTCCCTATGGTTCAAAAATTCATTCTTGTCTCTCTCTATTTATATTCTTTTGATCCTGGAGTATCCAATGACTCCACTGTATGATTTATAAAAGGGGTGAAACTCCTTTACAATTGGCATTGATTCACCGGAGATTTATGTATCCCTCGGTTTAGATGCTACTATCTCTTGTTATTCTGAATTATATCTCTGGCGATCGAATATCGAATTGCCTCAGAATTCTGCACCGATCTAATTTTGGAATCACGGTTGACCGGTAAAGGTCGCCGGCGATTTATAGAAGTATATCCATCTTCTATTTTGTAATTTAATTATCTCATCTTCGATCGAGTCTATCTTCGAATCAGGATTCTATTGATTGGAGTTCCTCTAAATTAAATCTTTATCTTTGTTTTGAAATCCATTCTTGAATCATCCTTTAAAAATCGGGTTTTGTTTGTATTTTAAAATTGTTTTATATACCGAAATTTTTATTTGGGTAACTATGATTTTATTCTATATATAAAAGAGAAATTTTTTTTGATAAGGATTATATACCTTTAAAAAAACCGAGAATTTGAAGTTTCGAAAAGATTTGAAAATTTGAAAATATTATAAGAAAATTGATTTATATAAAAATGATTTATAACTGAAAGGTTTTGAATTTGAAATTCGAGAGATTGGACTCCGGTATTTTTGAAAATTGGTTTAAGATTTTGAAATATATAATAATAAGATTTGAAAGTATTTTATGAATAAGAATTGTTTCAAATGAGTTCCAAGGATTTCAAAAAAAATTCAAAGAAGTTTTCAAGAAAATAGAAGTCCAGAACTTTATGTCGCTGGAAAATAATTTCGGTGATGAGTGCGTGCATCATCGATATTGATTTTCGAGTTTCAAAGTGGGGAGAGGCCACTTTAATAGCTTTTCTATGCGAGTGACTTTGTGAAACCAATTTTGATTTCAAATTCTGAAGTACGATTTGATATTCAAAAGATATAGGTATATATATTTGAAATAATTTAAAGTAAGCCGGTGTTCGATCCTTGAGTTTTTGATTTGATTTAGTATAACTCTATTTATAAAAAAAATTGATTTACTGATTTGTTGCTGATTTCCAACTCTTGGATTTGAAATTTGATTTCACCGACTTTTTTGAAGGTTCGAGCACTTCCAAATCAAGGTTTAAAATTTTAAAACTAAGAAATTTCAAAGAGTGTAAAGTATTTGATAAAGAATATAAGTTTAATTTTGTATGTTTAAAGTATGAAGAGTACGACTTAAGTAAATTTGAAACTTTTGTTAAATAAATAATTTGAAAAGGAAAAATTGGATTTTTCATATAGAAATAAATAGTTTAACGGTTTTAAAGGGATAATTATAAATTTAGAAACCATTTTGAGTATAATTGATTTTGAGAAGAATACTTGGTTTTGAAATTACATTGGAATTAAAACCAGTACTTATATGGTGATTTTGGAAATGAATCTGTTTGACCTAAATTTTGTTGATTTGGAAATTTGGATTATTTTCTAAACCTATTGTTTAAGAAACTTTGGAACTGAATATATTTAATTTGGAACAAAATTTAGTGAAATCATATATGATCTTGAAACTGACATGTTATTGAAGCGAGAAAAAATTTGAGAACCTTGATTTACTAAATACTTGATTTGGGAGTTATCGAACTTATATAAAATTGATTTGTATAGTAAGAAATTGATTTGAAACCTATTGATTTGAAAGGTACTCAATTTGGAAAGAGAAATTTTATATAATCGAAGTCTATATAAGTGTGACTTGATATACTATTGATTGGGAAAGTATTCGATTGAAAATGGAATCCTATATATAATGGACTTTATACAAGTATGATATTTGAAAGTGATTTGAAAAGGTACTATACGATACATATTTTCGAAGTAAAGATATGGAAAGTGCCTTCTTCTTGATATCCGCTTTGTGACCACATTGTGGATTCATTCTATCGATATTATTCTCTCTGATTTTTGGTTTTCCGAATGTGATACTCGAGTGTCCCACCACGGCGTAACCCATGGTTTTTTTTCTCGCGACTGCATAGCACAATTGCCTGGCAGAGACGGCCTAGGGGTACGGATTGTTTCCTAGGGGATCCAAGCGTAACCATTGTGTATCCTGCAATCTATGTAGGTCGCATTAGTAGCGAAACTGCCTGGTTGAGACAGCCTAGGGGTACGGATTGTTTCCTGGGGGATCCAGGCGTAACCATTGTGTATCCTGCGCCCTACTAGTCATTATGGCGTAACTCGCAGGGCTGAGAAAGCTTACGGATACGGATTGTTTCATCGGGGATCCAGGCGTAACCATTATGTATCTGCGAACCATGATCAGACAAAGGTTTTGGCTTGGTTATTTTGTTTGGATTGTACTTTCCATATCTATTAAAGATTTTTCAAGTATTTTCACTGGTTGTTGAAACAGGTCTACTAAGTACTTGAAGAATTCTAGCTTTATGCCTGATCAACGCATGGCCAGAGTCTGCGAGAACGAGGATAAATTTGTTGAAACATCGAGTTATAGAAGTATTTTCGAAAGGAAAATTGGTTTCAACATAAAAAATGTTTTTTTGAAAAGGTATTTTATTATAAAAGTATTTCCAATAAGAAATTTTGGATTAATCTTTGAAATTGAAATTCTTTTGGTTTGAAATTAACTATTCGTGCCCGGATACTATTCTTTTGAATCTACCTTATCTGCTCGGCTTTAGTTATTCACCTTGATTCTGTTTTCCGAATCTACCTTCATTCCTTGTTGGATATATCCTTTTTAAATATTGTTTATTTATATAATACATGGTATAATAGAAAAATTTTAGTGTTTCAGAAGTTATTAATTAATTATAACATATTTAAAGAGAATGATTGTTAATTTATCTATATTGTTAGAAGTATCTTGAGATAAATAAGGAAAAAAATTATAAATTTTGGATTTAATATTTTCATTAGCTTCTTTGTAAATATAAGTAATAATGTAAATAATTGTTTTCAAAGGAGTTTTGAAAAATATTAAAGTATTAAAGAAAATTAAACTTCAAATGAAGTTTTTAAATGAATATTTCAAGTAAAATTTGTACAGTTTTAAATTAATTGTTTATCTTGTACTTCAATCTATTTTTTCTTTATGTTTGTTGCTATTCCCCTACCTCCTTCCTTTTCGAGGACGAAAAGTTATGAGTGGGGGAGAGTGTGACAACCTATAAATTTTAAACGGTTTTGATAACGTATTTAATTAAATTTTGAGAAATTTTAAATAATAATATTTTGAAATAAAAATTTAATGTTTGGATTACGTATAATTAAATATAAGTAGTGAATAAATAAGAAAACATATAAATTTAGATTAAGTTACTTTTTAATTAATTTCGGCATACGTTCGTTTTAATTATTGCATCTATTATACGCACTCTTTGATTTCATATCTTAGCTGTTAAAAATCAAATCAGCACGTGCATTTAAAAAAAAGAATTAAAACCGTGCCTCCAATTCACGTGTAAAACTTTCCACTTTCATTTGCGTTTCCGTATTTAATAGGAATAAAAATCTTTGATTTCCAAACCGTTTCAAAATCTCTTCCCATCTGCATTTTTTGCAACGCAGTTCAAATCTAAAAAAAAAGGGTAATGGGTAACGATCCGAAATTTTAGACCAATTTAAAATTCTAAATTTTTTCAAAATATTGAAAAAAATTTGGTAGAAACAAAAATGTGGGAATAATAATAGTTTATATGAGATTTACAATTTGAATTAAAAACAACAAATGTTAAGAATTTAATAATAATTGTTAATTGTAAATATTGATCTATTGAATAAAATTAAAGAGGAAACAATAGTTTTATTGTATTGTTGTAATTCAAATAAGTTAACCTCTACAAATGAACTAAAATTGGTAACTAATGGATATGTTGAGTTATGTGAAATTATTAAATAATGTTTGATTTATTGTTAATAAAAAGAAGTAGTTGAATTAGATTTTTATTTGATTTTAATACGAAATTAATATTTGTATTTGTTGAAATCTTTTCATTAAGGAAAGAGAATGTATTAAAATGAACATTTAATTTAGTAGTTAACATAATAATATTTTATTTATAAGTTTTAAAAGAGAAAATTATTTCAAAATTTTTTCCAAATATAATAATTATTATAAGAAAGATATTTTGGAATAAAAGTAACAGGTTGTATTATGTGAATTTACAGTTTTTTTTATTTACTATAAAGCGGTAGATAGTTGTTATTATTTTATATGTTAATTTAATGATTTAAAAGTTAATATGGTTTCAATTGGGAATAATATTTATTTTTACGTTAAATAATAAATTTATCTGTAGCCTTGCATTTCTAAGTGGGAAAGAAATCATTTCCCTAGACGTTCAATTTCTTTTAAATCTAGTTTTGATAAGTTACGTGTAAATTTCTACGCTTCCCTTTTTCCTTATTTTTTATAATAGGAATAAAAATTCGCGTAGCAGTTTCAAGCAGATTTATTTCTCTTTAGAAGTTCAAAATCCGTTTCAAGATTGTTTGAAATTCACGTGTATAAGCGTCTCTTCTTTTCCATTTACTCATTTGCAATTAATAGGAACAAAACCTTTGATTTTCCTTTCCATTCAAACGAAATTCTTTTTCCTTAATGTTCCTATACCATTAATTAGTACGTTTCTTTATTTAATCTATCCAACGCAATTATCTCCTAAATCAAATATCACGCGCAAATTCCTCCTGACAGAAATTATTTCCTGCCGTTTCTCCAAGCAATCAATACTAGTTTCATTTAAATACTCAACCTTGTACGCAAATAATTTTCATTACCTTCTCATTTTATAAATATTTCTTGCGTTTTAATCAACTCATTTACTTCCTAATAAATTTTAAACGTGTATAAAATGTTTGCCAAAGATTTCTTGCAGTTTCCTCTTGCTAAATTCACGCAATCAATACCATTATAAATATTCGCTCAAATTTTTCTTTCCTATATTCTCTCACCACAATCAATGCAATCATGTATAATTGATTTAAATTTATTTCTTGCTTATATTCTCTCACCTCAAATAATGCAATCGTGTATAAATATAAGCCTCGTACACAAATAGTTTTCAATTGCATCTCAACATTTTCCTCATTTCTTCTTGCGTACGTGAGCTCTGAAGGTATGGCCTTCATTTTCTTTTTCTTTTTTTTGCTTTCCATGCTTTGCTTCTCCCTTCCCTGTCCTCTGCTTCCAATATATTTGAAAAATCCATCTTTATATTTCAACTCGCGTTCACAAATTTTCACATTATAACAGTCTCCATTTAATTGATATTTTAGCATAAAACTATATCTACATATTTTTTTATGTTTAATGCTTATGTGAATTTTAAGCCAAGCTTTTCATAGACGTATATACACGTTAGTCTTATATCTTATTTGTTATTATAAAATATTAGTAATATACATATTTTGAAAATATAATTAGATTTTATTCCTGTTCGAATATAACATATATTAGTATGGCAGCTAAGTGTTGTAAAAGCATAATTGATTTATGTTGTAAAACTTAAAATTCAAATGTATAATTTTCATCTCGATTCTAGTGTATATATAAAGTATGTTTTGTTTTTTCTCTTTTCTGCAGAGCTTTCATAATGTATGGTCTATATATATAGATTGATTTTCTCAATATATGCTTTGAATTTTGAGTAAACTATTTATAAATATGTTATTTTAAAATGCGTGTTTTAAATAAGTGATGATTTTTATATATATTATGCCTATATTTATTTTGTGTGTGTGTTTAAATGTAATATTGATTTAAGAGGAAAAATGTTTATGTGTTTAAATTTAAATATTGATTTTTCGATAATATGATGATGTTTTGTTTTAATATGTATTTTAAATTTAATATAAGTTTCAAACAATGTGAATATTTTATTTGAATATCCGTCTTAAATTAAATTTATTGAGATTTTAAGGAAATTTAAATAACACATATAATATATACTCTGTTTATATCAAACCGATTGATTTTTTTTCATCGATTTCTATCTATCAGCTTTGTCATCAAATTCGTGCCAATTTTGCTTTGCTTCAAAGTTCGTATTGGGATCCATAACTGACCTCATTATCGTTCTTCTCTAGCCTCAAAAGATGAGCAATCACTCACAATTAACGTTCTTGTATTTTATTAAATTTGATTTCAATTGAAATGACAATTGAAATATGATGTTGTAGTTATTTAAATTGTTATATATATATATATGCTATTTTCTGTAACTGTTCGCCTGTGGGATATGACACCATATCCTGTTGTTTATATTATATTTTTATTGATGATATATGCCTGTTATTTTATTGTATTATCTGTTATCACTCTGCAAGTTCCCCGTAGTTTAGAATTCACTATGGGTTGAAATGATACATACCCGAACGGACTTTAGAATACGAGAAAATCGTTATGGGTTGAAATGATAAACCCAAGCGATTGTCATTTGAACTGAGTTAGGATTACGGGTCGAAATGATATCTACCCGTATATATATACATATATATTTAACTTATGGATTGAAATGATAAATATCTGTATCACTTAACCATATGATAGAAGTATATATACGGACACCATTGGTCCATATATAAATATTTTGAAAATAATATCCATGGTTTTAGGAAAGAAATATAGGGTTTTAGTTAATTATTTTATGTACAAATATGTTTAATGTAAAGTTGATTTAAATAGTAAACTTTAATTTAATAAAGTTCGATTTAATAAATAGAATATGTTTAAGTATTATATTTTACATAGATTTCCCATGATTTGTATATGTTAAGGAAGATAAAGTTGAATTGATTGGAATGGTATTTAATTGATAATTTTGTTTAATTAAATCAAATTTGAAACTTATTGAATTTGAAAACTTAAAATATAGTTCATAACATACCTTTGACTTTAGTGATTTAATGAATATTCACGTTTAAAGAAATTGAAGGCAAATATAATGAATTGTAATATAAGGCTATATAAGTAATATTGAGTGGATATGTCAAGAATAAATAATAATGAAGTTAAATCAAGATCTAGATGAAACTGTTAGGTTTAGTTTGAAATGTTGAAGCTTTGAAATACGGGACTTAAATAGTTAAATTGTGATTCGAATCTGTATTTGAAATTGATAAAATTTGAATTTGTTCTTTAGAAGACTAAATTGAATGGAAATTGAAATTTGAGATTTAATTTAATCTGAATAGGAAAGTCGAGTTGATTTTTTGAAGTGATCGGTGAAACTTGAGGAAATTATTAATACTTTACTTTATAAATTTTTCAAAATATATATATATACTATTTTTATATTGAAGTGAAAATGATATTTTGGTTTTGAAATATAAATTAATTTGAAAGGACCACGGTGTTATAGTGTATATTTCTACCTTGTAGATAGTTCTGTAGATCCTTAGGGGATGGTTATCCCAAACATCCTTTAAGTTACTTGTATTTCAGTTGATATTTCACTTGAGTTGGATTTATAAATATAAGAATGTTAATCCGGACTCCAGTGTTTTTGTGTTTTGCTTTACGCTCGGGTCAGACTGAGTGATACAACATTTGAGATTCACCTTCGAAGTTGGAGCTTTGCTTGAAGATCCAGCTATCTATCCTTTCAGTCATTTAGTTGATTGATTCAAAGAAGTCATCTGCTCGTACTGGAGACTCACTGCATCTGAGATATTCTGTTGTATTTTATTTCTAACTCTGATGTTTATATAGCAGCTTCATGAACTACTATTCATTTATTCCGCTGCGTATTATTGTACTACTCTGTATCCGTGATTCTGTGATTGATTTATTTACTGTATATGTTAAGTTTGCCAAATTTTAATTAACAATTCGGTATTTTGAACAAGTCAGACATGTATGGTTTTATTGTCGATTCGAATGGCCCAAAATAGCGGGTCGTTACATACGCTAAGGCTCTGATTGAGATTTCTCCCTTTAAGCCTCCCCCTTCCACTATTCTTGTTCAGCTAGCTGTTGGCCATGTGGTGGAAGTCCGTGTTCGTTATGGATGGGTCCCAGACATTTGTTCCTCTTGTCACTCCTTCTGTCAATTAGATTCCACCTGCTCGCATTCTGTTATTTTCGCTGCTGCACCTAAGATCCCTCTGCGTCGGCCTCCGCTCAGGAAATAGGTACACAAAGTCTCTCAGGTTGCTCCTCCACCTGAAGTTCCTTTATCTGACCTTGGTCCGCCGCTTTCTTTAGCTCGGCTTGCATCCCCTTCTGCATCCTTTGTCCCTGGTGATGGTTCTACGGTTCCTAGTGTTGTGCCGGATCTTGCTCCGCCTCATTTGCTTGTAGTTTGGGCTGAGTCTGAACCTTGTTGGGTTGATCGCCGTTCTGATATGCGATTCAACCCCGTGGATTATTCCTATTTTAGATTTGTTTCCGATGATCTGTTGGACCTTCGATGCCTTCATTATAGACCATCTAGTGATTCCTTGGTCCTTGACTTGGATGGTTCGTATGTTGAGTTAAATTCTGTCATGCTTGCTGATACTAGCTGGGATCGATCTTTTATTTACTCTTCCGATGCTGTGATTTATGATCCTTCACTTGCAGTCCTATTTCGCCCCAATTTTGGTCTTCTTGGGAATGTCTCTTTGGTTTCTTCCCAGGTGGATGATTACGTTGGCGTTTCTACCTCTTTGGAGGAGTCCTAGTCTTGTTAGTTATTTATAGTAGTTGTGACATGTCTGTCACACTCCTGTGCTGTATTTTCTTCTTTCTTATTTTTTTAGCAGTTAAGATGCCACTACCTTACTCCCGTACTTCAAGTTTTTATTACATTCGTAATAAAAAGTGGACAGTCCACTATAAAACCGGCAGGCCTTGCCAAAAAAAGGAATATTCACAAGTTAACTTTATAAGCTGAATAACTTATATTTGAAAATTAAGGATTTAATTAGATAATTAAATTGTTAATTTAATATTTGAAATTGCTGAAATAATTGAAATTTGAATTAATGTGAATGAAAGTGATTTAAAATATTATTTTAAATTATATTTGGATTAGAATGATATTAGAGAACTTCCTACATTGAATTAAAAGCGAATTTACAGAAATTGAATATTTTAATATTTAATTAACGTGTAAAAATAGCCATTTTCAAACTGTCTTGGATTTCAACGAACTAGTTTCATTGGATCCGTAATGTTATATTATTGTAGGATTTCAAATTTCATGTCAATCGGAATTACGTTTTAGTCGTGGCAAGCTAAAACGCATAGAAATTCGTTTAAGTGAATTTTAATTTAAATAAGTCGATTCAGAAAACCTATCTTCCAAATACGATCAAATTGGCTCTCGATATATGTTCCACTGCATTCAGAATAGGAGTGAAACATTATAAATGGCAGATAGCATGCTTTGATTAGACTTTGGAAATTTTTTGAATGAATAGTGCAAGAGAATTTTCTATAAAAGCCACGTTTTTATCCATTTTGCAAAACCCTAATCTAGCTAGGTCACGGCCGCCGTTAACATTTCTATGGCCAGAAAAAATCTGCCTTCATCCCCTTCGATCTCCTCAACCGTCGACTTTCATATAAAACCATCAACTATAAAGATGTAGAGAGCATCAAGATCCATCGATCCAACGACTATGATCGTAAACAATGCAATGGATTGGCTGCAAATCGAGTTCAAAGGCCGTGTATTCAAGCATGTTTTTCGAGGAACGTAGGTGATCGAGTTCGACCGTTCTCCTACTATAGGTAAAGCTCACGTAGGCGCTCGTGGCGGCGGTCCCTAATCAGCATTTAGACGTTCGTGGAGGAGCAAAAAAATTCGAAGGCAAGGGCGGCTATCGGTTCGGTTTTCACTGGGTTGTTCACGAAGGGGAGAAGAGAGGAAGCATCAGCCTAGATCTGCTATGGTGGAACTAACGGTGAAAATTAAACTAGGCTAAAATTAAAAAGAAAATAGATAATAATTATATATTAATTTGTACAAAATTTAAAATGCTATAACCTCTTCATACGAGGTCCCTTTTTTACGAAACAAGTTGCATTGGGTCTATTGATGGGCATTACATTTAGAGCTAGTTAAGATTTAATTGGAGCTATATAAATTTTGAATAAAATTAACGGTCGTTTAATTTTGTTCGGAACAAAACACTGCAACTGCTATTGGAACCAATGTGAGTACAACTCACTCTTTCTGACTAATGCAGTGTTTATTTTCTTTCCTTTAAACTATGGGTCCCTTATTTTTCAGGGCAGCCAAGTAGTAAGTTTAGCTTGGAGCATTTAAGAGGAGCTTGGAGCATGGAGCAAAATGTTCCTCTATAGATAGTTATCTGTTTCAATTTCTAATGTATTATGTATAAGTATCTACCAGCACCTATAGGGATAGGCAGTTATAACTGTCCCTGGCTAGGTTAGTACTTATTGTGACTCTGATATCTCATTTTGAGAGTGATTGTACGTACTATTTATATGTTTTTAAATACGATGTGAGAATCTGTTTTCTATCTTTATTTTATTTTACCCTTGATCATCCGCCTCTCCGGCACTTGAGCTAGTGACACATAAATACTACGGATGTATTAGTGTCGATTTTTGACGGTCGAAAAGGTGAGTAATCATAATCCATGTAATCACTACATATCCATACTATATGGATGACAGACGTATTTTATATAACGTGCTCTCAATAGCTCAAGTCAATCTATCGAAGCCGTATAGAATGTATCGTCTCTCAAACGTATGTGTCAAACAACCAGAGTTAACATATAACTCTAAACTCTACCTAATAAGTCATACTATCATGACATCTCATGGATACGTCTCATTTGCATCGAGTGAGAACATTATGCAAGTTCCATATCATTTTGAGTATTGTCTCAACTATATCTATTACATCGTCTTGCCACTGAAACTCAATACCCAATCGCCGACAACTAGATCATAATCTACGACGTTTTTCTCCTTTAATTTATTTAGCTCATCCAAATATATTTCTCGAGTATCAACTCCAATAAATATATTTTCGCGAGCTTACATTGAGTGTGTATAGACTACGTATAAATGTATAAACACTCTTTCAGTAGTTTTACTCAATCAACTACTTTAAATGTTTAAGAAAATCCATACTATCCAATTATATAGACTAATCAGCTTGTTCATAACATTAAGAACTTTATATATATCCTAACTTCCAATTCAACCAAATTTATCTTACTTGATAACTCAATTCAACAATCAGACTATTTATTTATCCACTCAAATCATATATTCTTGTATGATTTTATATAACTTCTAAACTTTTATAAAATAAAACAATTTCTTATTAACCATATTATAGCTTAATTTCACTTAATTATTCTGCTAAAATTAAGTTTAGCTATAGTTAAGGCCTCAAAAAGTTATATAGCTCATATATGTAATTTCTATATATGTATACACATACATTTAAAATCATTTCTTTGGCTCTAAATTTAATAAATCTTGTAATAGCAATATTTTGAATTTTACAACTTTATCAAACTCTATTGAGTAATAAAATATTTCTTTTGTAACTCCTAATTGGAGTTCAGATTAATGTATAATCACTATAAACTTATACCATTACTATCTTGCTCTATTCGACATGAATAACATAATATAAATATACGGGATATTAATCAATTATCCTGGATATTCACTCAAACAAATCCAATCAAATGGGGAAACAATTTCATATATTTATATATTTGCTTCCACTACTGGGTAACACTTTCAATATATAAAATTATGGGATTTTGTATGGAGAAATAATTTTATAGTTATAATTTTGCTCACATGAACCATAAATTCTCAAATGTCCAAAACTAATCCAAGTGCATACTATGTCATAGAGAATCCGACAACAAGCGCAATGGTGAAGACCGCATCTCGATTGGACCTTATACGCAAAGGATACGAATAAGATATGAAACATGGTTAATTAAAATAATTAATCTCCTTAATTATGTTAATTAAATTTAATCCTTTCTACCCCAAATTAAGATTCTTGCTCACTAACCCTATTGCTGCCACTTCTCGCCATCGCACATATTGCCAGGGGCCACCAGATCACCATCAACATACACCATTGCACTTTCCTTCCAAAACGACACCTAATGGCAGCCATCGCATCATCTCTAATCAACTGCGCTGCCTCCCTTCGATGAACCCTAGTCGCACGTTCAAACACTCAATGTCGCCACACCACTGCATCGAACCCTAATCGCTCCTGGACGAAGCTAGCCCTGGTCAAGACAATTGTTTTATCTTCAGGCACTGTCGCCTGAAATGCATTGTCGGAGGAGACCTAACGTCGTAAAGTAGTGGCCTTTCATTTTTATCTCATTGGGAGAGAAGGAGAATGGGGAAGAGGAAATACTTATTTTTAATAAAAATAAAATAAATAAGATTTGTATTTATTCAATTTTCACTTCACGCTTTCGACTCGTATGAGCTCTAGCTAGCTCTGATCGAGGCGATTCTCAAACCATTCGACTCTATGTATTTTTCTGGTCCCAATGCTATAAAATACGACATAATCCAAGACTGCTTCTTGGATGGCCACTTTCGCACATATCGATCACAAATATCTATTCGAGGAATTTGCAACTCCAAACGAAACGTGCTTACTATCGTTTAACCAAATACCCAAATTCCGGACTTAATGGAAAGGATCTGGGGATCTAATCCCATCATATACAAAAGTTATCTATTTGGACCAATCTACCAATCGAACGCGGGCAACTAGCTAAAAACCCATCGGTCAAAACTTATCGATGCTTATGCTCATTCTCAACCGCCCAGACAATCTGAACTCAATGGAAGAGGCCTCGAGTCCTAGTTTATCCATTTGTGAAAGTTGAATTTTCAGCACATAGATTAAATCAGCAATCTAATATCCAAATAAATCGATTATTTAAATATTCCAATGAATGAAAATGTAGATTGTTGCATTCTTCCCCCTTAAAAAGAATTTCGTCCTCGAAATTCTGCAAAATGTAACTTTTCTCAAATGCTATAACAATTGAACACCAACATATCCATAACAATCATTAACAAGTATATGCCCATACAACATATAATAACTCATAACAACAGTTCATGTACCATTACATCTTGGCACTAGTCTACACAAAATACATATGGAAATATACATATCTAATAATATGATGCATCCCACCAATCGAGCATTTACAAATACACAAAATCTAAATAATTAACCACTAACTTCAAGTGATCAAAATAAAGGGAAAAATACATTCACAAACAACTCAAAGTCTCACTGACTAAATCAAACGCCTAATTTACACACATGTTTCCAAAGAAATGAAAATGGTAAAAGAAGTGCAAACTTGTAATTCAAAAGAGATGTAACTAGCTATACAGCGTCTAACAACCTTCTCGTTAACTTTTCACCTCCTTTGCATGGCTAGGTCTGAAATAAATCCCAACTAGTCCCAGTCACAAGAAGTATACATCCCATATATGAAGATCCCATATCTGGGACAAATGCGTGCAATATATACATATAATATATCTTATAGAGTATGTATGTCACATACCAAATATACCCTTTAAGCATAGATAGATACCTCTTTCATTAGCAAGCATATGCCGCTCAGGTGTTAACATAAGCAAATAAGCAATCTAATCAGCCAACAATTGCCTCCATATACTTGCTCACTCACTTAGAAAAAAAGATTAAGCATAATTGCAACATTAACCACGTATTTAAGCATGCCAAATCAATAAATGCATATACACCAACATGGTAACTCAATCATGAATTGCATCCAAAAGTGCAACCCAACATATGCTCTAACTTGCATTTCTAAAATGAATGCAACTAGCATAAAATCTAAATACATATAGTCTTAGCATTCTAACTAATACTATCTCAACTATATATACTTATCAATTAGAAAGCAAGCTCAAATAAGTTGATATCTAAATAAATCGTTGACTTCGAGTTGACTCAAAAGGCAATAGACTCATGTAGATCTCATCTCGACCCCTACAATGGCCATGGATGTCATGATCTATTTTAGATAGCTATCTCTCTCCAAATCTTATTTTAAATTGTCAAATTATAACTATCATATGAGCAATCAAATACATTAAACAAGAAAAAATCAAACAATAGCATACAATGACAAACACCAGAAAACAAGCAACGATATGTAACCATCATAGCAAGCAAGTATAAGAAACAATAACTAGAATACCAGTTGTCAAAACATGCAAGCAAGCAATCAATAAAAATCAACAACAATAAAAATCAGCCAGCAGCTTAATTAAACAATTCAAATTGTAGTAAGAAAACATAAGCAGCAACAAACAACAACATGCAACAAACAAGCATACAAAACAATTAAATATTTAAAAGGAGTGTACCAACATGCATAGTAACCGCCAAGAGTCAAATGTGCATGTTAAACCACAAACACTAATGTGTTCATTCGATATTCAAAAGGAATAAATGCCTAATTGGTGTAACTTCTTTTGTGAAAATAACACAAGAACAACTACTATGCCTCTTAGTAATAAAGAGAAAAACCTATACGATATGCAAGAACCTCAAGTCTCGAAACTCCCAAATATATCCGGCATCAATGCCTCAACTATGCTTTTCTCCTGAAAAAAAAATCATTCTCTAGAAGAGAAAATTACACTGGTTAACTCATCATTAATGAAGATTTACAATTGCCTAGGTTTGCTTAGGTTCAAATCCACCTCGACCGCACAATGTTAATTAGGATAATATACTAAGTGCACTATGATGCTCATCTAGTCCAGTATCATCTTGTCACTTAGGAGATCATTTGAATCACCACAAAACTAGTTGAGAAATCTTGCCTAAACTCTCCCGTGCTATAATGATTATCTTATACTAAAATTTCATAATTTCTAAAGGTCATTACAAATGACATGATGCCCGTTCCAACCCTTCATTTGCTCGTGAGATTTCTATAGGATCGATTTCACCCTATAGGAAGGGTGAAGAGGGTAATACTATCAATTATAAAAATTTAATGTGGAAGTACATACAAAATAATTTCAACACATATATAGCAGAATGGTATCATCACATATAATAGTAGAATAATAAATTTAGAAATAGAAAAACACGGATTTATCCAGCTTCGGAAAAATCCTGCCTATGTACCGCCCTCAAGGTTTCTATTAGAAACTATGTAGTCAAACGCTTACACATGTAAACTCACGACACCCGCTATCGACTAACCTAACTCTACGCTCAAAACTCTGCCACAGTTCATCCACTAAGTTGCGAATTCTCAATCTATGCCCCATAGTTTGTCCTTAGTCACACAATAGAAAATTATAAAGGTTTAAAAGAAAAATACAAATTAAAAACAAATTAAAACACAAAAACCCTAATTAATATATGAAGTCCAAAGAAAGCCGGCCCAATAAATATTAAAAAGAAATCCACTATTATTTATTATTTCTTCGGCCTAGTATCTCTTTCCTTGTGAAAAAATGGCGGCTTCCTTTAGCTCATTCGTTCTTCTTTATTTTTGATAATTAGGGCTTTGGAAATTCGAAGAAGCTGACTTCAGTTGCTCGATCGAAATAGATGATTTATCGTTCCTTGCTTTGTCGATCGAGTGTTTTTGTGAATTGCAAACAACTACTTCAAATTATTGAGTTCGTTTTGAATGATTTGGTATGTGATTTCCTTTTTATATATTCTTGTTTATATGCTTGAACTCGATTCAACTTGAGTTATTAATTTAAAATTGCTTTGTTGTTACTTGAACTTGAATAATTTGGTGGTCGATGATGAGATGGGTTTAAATAGGGCTCGAACCCCTTAATTTTCGTTCATATAATATCGTCTGATAATTTTTCTCAGCTACTGATTTTTGATTAAATGCTTGGTATTTCTCTAACTTGTTCATTTTGTATAATTTCATTGCTTGTTTAACATGGCTTTGAATTGCTTTGACGATATTTTCCTTGCTCGCCACGGTTTCGATTATTTGTTCTTCGAATTTATCACGGCTTTGAATTCTTGATTTGAAACTGTCGTTGACATTGGTTTCTTAAGTTTTGATTTGTTCGAACTTGCTACCATCTAGGTCACCACATCTTTGATTTTGGCTTGATATCGACTCTGTTCAATTTTATGTCACCCGCCACATATTTTGACTTTGTTATTGCAATGTCTCTTTTATTCTTCGGTACATGCACTGTTGGTTGTTGCTTGATGGACTCTGGTAGATTTTGGTCTTGACTTTGTTAACTCGAGTCTGCACTTGATAGTTGTTGTGCATGGTTGCTTATGTACATTCGAGCTGGTGTAGCCTTCACTTGATATCTTCACATTATGTATAGTTTTTTGGTTCAATGTGTACATCACTACTAACATATGCATTGTGTTGAGTTGCGGTAGCTTTGTACATGTTTGCTGCCTGGTCGATACTTGCTGTTGGTCTTCACGTGTACATCACTAAAAATGTTAGACTTGAAATCTGCACTTTACACATGTTGACTGTTTGTGGTTTAAGTAATGTCCATATGCGTATGTGCTTGTAAAAGTTGAGGCTTGATCACAATCACTACTGTTGACATCTGCATTTTGGTTTTACTTATGGTCTGTGTTGCATATGTGTTACTTGTTGATTCACAGACACACACACACACACACACACACATATATGTATGTATGTATGTATGTATGTATGTATGTATGTATGTATGTATGTATGTATGTATGTATGTTGAGACTTTCATTATCTTCTACACTGCCTTTTCATGTGTGGTCTACATGGAGTCTTTATGTGCATACACTTCTATTGTAGTTTTTATTTTTGTGAGCTGAGCATTACGACTTATATTCAGTTGTATGCATGAAGTCGTGCGTTATATTGGTTATTCGGAACATGTGACTTGTTTGCAGTGTTGTTTCATTAAGTCTGTACTGTGCATTCGTGTGCTTTGCTTATCTACTTGTGTTTGCATGCTTGAAGTCTTGATTGAGGTGTTAGCTGGATTTGATTCACTTGTTGCCAATTGCCATTTTAGCCTGGTTTGCATTTGTTTTCATGTTGCCAGGCTTTTTGTCATTTCTTCCCGTCAATGTTGTTTGACATTTGAACCTTGCTTATTAATTTGGTTAAGGTTGTTGGTTCATATTTATTCTTATTTGTCTTGTTTTATTGACAAGTACATAATCTTGAGTCTGGTTGGACTGTTTATCCTCAGTTGCTGTTGGTTTCATGTATACGTCACTGAATTTTTGGTCGAGGCTTGTATTACGTATCTTGACCTATAGTTTTTTATTGCACATGTGTTGAATCCAGCTTATGGCTTGGGTTTGACCTTGTGCTCATGTCATGATTTTATTTTTACTGCACTTGAGATGAACCCGGCTTTTGATTGGGTTTGACCTTGTGCTCATCTGTTCCTGCAGTTTTGTCAAGTGTATATCGGTGTGCATGGCCTTATGGCATATACAGTGATACACCGTGCATGTCATAAGCTGTTTTTATATGATGTATTTAAAATAAATATGATGACGAACAACCCAAATAACTAAGGAAATAATATTTTCAAAAATACATTTTATTTTAAACTGCAAAAAATATTTCTTTTTCAATTTTACCGCGTCAATGTTTATTTTACGGATAACTCAGATGCTGGATTTAATCTAGAATAGAGTAGAAGATTAAATACAAGTGAATGAGTGATATATAGTGAGGTGCTAATGTAAGAGATAAATTTTGATGTAATCAAATTTGTATTGTAATTGAAATTGTGTATATATAGTGAGAGTACAAATTTGTACTATTCAAAACTGTAATAAATATTTGTTTGAATAAAATATCTATTTGAATTTAAATTCTATGTTATTTATTTTATTTAGCAAATATTTATTTAACTATGTGAAAAATAAAATAATACATTAACAAATACATTTAAATGAATATATATATATATATATATATATATGTTTATTATCATCAAACAAAAATCATATACCGGCATATTCAACAATCTCCTCCTTTTGATGATAACAAACATATATTTAAGATTTTGAAATTAGTAAATGTATATGATTATTCAATTTTCTGCCTGAATGCTCCCTCTCTGCAACAAAGCTCCCCCTTCATATATGCATGAGAATCAATAAAAGTATGCAAATGGATCTTGATGCAAATAAATAAAATATTTTACCTTTATTTGCCAAAATCTTAACTTTTCTCTCCTCCATTTTTTATCAACAAAAGAGTAATAGCGTTAGAAAAATAGAGATAAAGTGATAGACATTAATACAACATTAATACCAATCGAGTATAAATATTAAATTTCAATAAAAAATCAAACAAAAATCATAAATGCTCTGTTAAATGCATATTCCACTTTAGAATGATATGGATGACGTCATCATATAAAACCATATAGTTATACTATTTGTGGTATGTCTATATCAGGAATTTGAATATCTACTAACCATGCATAACCGTTAGGACTTTTAAATGAGATTAATAATATTCCAAATTTTTATATAAAAAATGAATTCAAGTATCTTCTAACCACACGTAACCTGAAGGGCTCTTCAATGGGATTAGAATCAACTTGTCTATTTAATAACCAATTTTGATATGTGTTCTATACATGCATAACCATAAGGACTTTTAAATGAGCATGAAAGCACATAATCAAAAATTCCCAGTAATTCACCTATGCAAAACCGTGATTATTTTTAAATGAGAGTGAATACTTTGAATATTTTTATTGCTAAAAATATAGTCAATTAAAAAACAAATTATTTTCCATTTAAAATACCACATATTGACATACTATATTAGATTTTGATGAGTGATGGTCATCAGAAATATGATAGAAATAGAAATAGTTATGGAATTTTTACAAACAAAAAGTTTTTATAACTCTTGTTTAAATTTCTAAAGAAATTTAATAGTTATACCGTCTCAAGTTATAATATATAATCAATATCAACACTCATCACTTTTTCAATCACTATTTATCTTTTCGATAATCAGTAGGGAGTCAGATTAGTTAATGTAGTCATTTAAGATCTAATCCAAAAACAATTATAAAACCAATTTTCTTAAAAATGGCTAATTTGAAACAAGGTCAACAAAACGATTTTCTGGACGGAGTTTTATAAAAGAAAATGTTTGCTATTTTGAAAATTATTTAAAAAGAATAATATGCAGATATTTTCTCTTAAAATGTGAGGCAGCTAATGAATGTCTCTACATAAAACACGTTCCACTAGTAATTTTTCTATCAACTAGGTTACCGGTTGTAATCTGCATTTGAATTTCTTATTGACTCAAATTTATCACTAGTTGAATGTCATTGATCTGACTGTGATGTGTGCAACATATGCCTTGAAATCATTTTTACAGTTTTTAAATGAAATTCTTTTGTATATGAATTGAAACCGTGCAAATAAAAAAACAGTGACCATAATGTTAGATCCAGAAACAAATATATCCACATGTATCAACAGTAATCATCAATCAATAAAACACCATCACTAAACTGAACAAACTTGTATGAAGTATTTCAAGGATTGTAGTGTTCTAGGCATTAAAAGATAATTGGCCAACAATTTTTATAAATCATAATCATAATCAACATTTATGTCTCTATCACATAAATGTCTGATTTAATTTAGATTATGGTGCAGACAATCACATTTAATAAATCACTTCAAGATAAATATACCGTTACCTATTTTACCTTTACAATAATTTTTTGTTATTGCCCATTGTGATTCTGTCACCATTATACTAGGCTACGGAACTTTGAATTGTCGCCCGTTGTGTGCCTGGAAAAACCAGAATCTAGGTAACATTGTTGTTGTTCCTCAGCCTGCCACCACACCTACACGATAGAAAAATTTTGTGACCTATTTATTTTTATAGGTCCATGGTTGTTAGTGGCACATGATTTTGAAAAATATGTTTGAGTAGACCCAAAACTATTTATATTTGTTCCTTTCGGCATCCAATTTTTTTTAACTTTAATGGATATTATATTTGTGCCTTTTGGAACCTAAATTGGAACTGTTTTTACGTATTTGGGTCAAACCAACAAATATTCTGATTATGTCCAGTTTTTCCACATGTTGTGCACTTTGAATTGACTTGATTAATTTTATTTCTATCACATTTTAATTGATTATACCCAAGTCCTTGTCTAACCATATTAAAAGTTTGTTTCCCTAATAGCATATTTAACGATCTTTCATTTTTTGAAAAGTTTCCTAAAGTCATAGACAGTCGTTGGACTTGTGTCTTGAGAGATTCATTTTGTGTGCACTTTTTAATAGAATTTTCTTTCCTCGTATTTTTACTTTCTTTTAAAATCAAAATTTCCTTTTCAAGCAATGTAATTTTAATTTTTGATTTTCTAATTTCTTTTTCAAATGATGGATACTTATCATACTTAGGGCTCTTGCTTTGATAGTTTTTAAGTAATTGATCAAGCTGTTTATTTAAATCTATCAAAATATCTCTTTGTGGTTCAATTTTAGTGTATTTTCCTAAGTCGTTCGAAACAGCCATTTACTTCGTGAAAATATATAAGCAACTCCTAATGAGTAAGTTTTGATACCTCGCTTGGCCCATCATCATCGCTGTCGGTTATATCACCTCGAAGACACAGATCTGCTTTTTCACTCTCACTGCTAGTGCTTTTATCATCTTTATTAGTTTCATCCCAAGTGGCTGCAAAAATTCTCCTTTCTGTTTCTTCCCTTGGCCGAGTCGATTCCATGGACAATTGGGCATGATGTGACCAGGTCTATTGCACTTGTGACAGATGATCTCCCATTCTTCTGGGTCGTCTAGAACTTTAACTATTTTGCTTTTCAATTGTTGATTTAGAGCTGGATTTCTGTATTTGTGGTTCCACTTTTTGAATCCTTTTATTAGTAATGCCAGCTCAGCTGCTCCATCATCATCATCATCACTTTCCTTTGTTCCTTTAAGAGCTATTGATTTCTTTCGAGTATCACCTCCTCGTTTTTCCTCGAACATTTCTAGCTCATAAGTGGTGAGATTTTTGATGATTCTTCGACTTTGATCTTTTTCAAATCTTTTGATTCTTGAATAGCAGTTACTTTGGCTTCAAAATTCTGTGGAAGGACTCTGAGGATTTTCTGGACTATTTTCAATTCCGTGTATGATATTCCAAGAGCTTTTGATTTATATATGATATTGGAAAGTTGTTCATATATCTCTTGACATTTCATCCTTGGCCATTGTGAAATTCTCGTATTCTCTACTCAGCATGGCAAGGCGAGATTCCTTGACTTGAGATGTTCCTTCGTGAGTCGCTTCAAGAGTGTGCCAGATTTCCTGTGCAATTAGACAATGTGAGAAACGATTAAATTTAATTTTAGCTAATGAACAAAAAATAGAATTCATAGCTTTAGCATTAGCATTACGTAGTCTACTTTAAAGATCTGTCCATTGATCCACCGCTTTATGTACTTCCTGATTATCTACAACTATAGTCGATGCTCTATAACCTGTCTCAACAATATTAAAAGCATCAATGGTTTTTAGAAAAATTTCATTCTATTTTTCTAGTAAGCATATTCACCATTGAACATTGGTAGTCTAACTATGGACTGACCCTCGGCAAAAGCATTATTAAAATATGTCATTTTTAAAAACAAAGATCGGTTTTTGGAAAAATAAAATTTTTAAAAACAAAAATGGCTTTTGTTCCTAGCACCGATACCACTTATAGGATCGATTGCACCTTAAAGGGGGGTGAATAGGGAGACTATCAATTATAAAAATTTAATGCAGAAGTATATATAAAATAATTTCAACATAAATATGGAAAATAGTCACAGCACAAATAATTGCAGAACAATAAATGCAGAAATTGAACAACACATATTTACCAAGCTTCAGTAAAACTCTGCCTACATGCTGCCCCTAAAATTTCTACTAGAAATTAAGCAGTCAAACGCTTACACACGTAAACTCACGACACCCACTATCGACTAACCTAACTCTACACTCAAAACCTGCTACAACTCAGCCACTGAGTTGCGAATTCTCAAACTATGCCCCGTAATTTGTACCTAGTCACACAACTAGAAAATTATAAAGGTTTGAAAGAAAAAATACAAATTAAAAACAATTTAAAACACAAAAACCCTAATTAATATATTAAGTCCAAAGAAAACCGGACCAATAAATATGAAGAAGAAATCCCCTTTTCTTTGTTATTTCTTCGGCCTGGTATCTCTTTCCTTGTGAAAAAATGGCAGCTTCCTTTAGCTCGTTCATTCCTCTTCATTTCAGATAATTAGGGCTTCGGAAATTCGAAGAAGCCGACTTCAGTTGCTCGACCGAAATAGATGATTTATCGTTCCTTGCTTCGTCGATCGAGTGTTTCTTTAAATTGCAAACAGCTACTTCAAGTTGTCGAGTTCTATTTGAATTATCTGATATGCAATTTCCTTTTTATTTATTCTTGTTATATGCTTGAACTCGATTTGATTCGATTTATTGATTTAAAATTTCTTTGTTATTACTTGAACTAGAATAATTTGGTAGCCGATGATGAGATGGGTTTAAATAGAATTCGAACCCCTTAATTTTCGTTCGTGTAATATCGTCTGACAATTTTTCTCGTCCATTGATTTTTGATTAAATGCTTGAGATTCTCTGACTTGTTCAATTCGTATAATTTTGTTGCTTGTTTAACACGGCTTTTAATTGCTTTGACGATGTTTTCCTTACTCACCATGATTTTAATTCATTGGCCTTTAGATTTATCACGGCTTTGAATTTTTGATTTGAAAACTGCTGTTGACATCGGTTTCTTAATTTTTGATTTGTTCGAACTTGTTCCACCTAGGTCATCATAGCTTTGATTTTGGCTTGACATTGACTCTGTTCAATTTTGTGTTATCTGCTACATATTTGGACTTTGTCACTACAACATCTCTTTTATTCTCTTGTATGTGTACTGTTAGTTGTTGCTTGATGGACTTTGGTAGTTTTTGGTCTTGACTTTTTAACTCGAGTCTGCACTTGATAGTTGCTGTGCATTGTTGCTTATATACATTCGAGATGGTGTGGCCTTCACTTGATATCTTTACATTATGTATAGTTGTTTGGTTCAATATGTACATCATTGCTAACATATGCATTGTGTTGAATTGTTGTAGCCTTGTTCATGTTTACTGCCTGGTCGACAATTGATGTTGGTTTTCATGTGTACATCACTGAAATTGTTAGACTTGAAGTCTGCACTTTACACATGTTGACTATTTGTGGTTTATGTTATGTCCATTTGCATATGTACTTGTAAAAGTTGAGGCTTGATCATAGTCACTACTGTTGACATGTGCATTTTGGTTTTACTTATGGTCCATGTTGCATATATGTTACTTGTTGATTCACACTTGAATATATGTATGTTGAGACTTTCATTATCTTCAACATTGCCTTTTCATGTGTGGTCTTCTTGGAGTCTTCATGTGCCTTCACTTCTGTTGTAGTTTGCATTTTTGTGAGCTGAGCATTACGACTTGTATTTTGCTGTATGCATGAAGTTATTTGTGATATTGGTTATTTGGAATATGTGACTTGTTTGCAGTGTTGTTTCATTGAGTCTGTACTGTGCATTCATGTGCTTTGCTTATCTACTTGTGTTTGCATGCTTGGAGTCTTGATTGAGGTGTTTGCTGCACTTGATTCACTTGTTGCTTGTTGCCATTTTAGTCTAGTTTTCATTTGTGTTCATGTTGCCAGGCTTGTTGTAGTTTCTTCCAGTTTATGTTGTTTGACATTTGAACCTTGCTCGTTAATCTGGCTGAGATTGTTGGTCTATGTGCATACTTTTTTGTCTTGTTTTATTGACAAGTACATTATCTTGAATATGGTTGGACCGTCTATCCTCAGTTGTTGCTGGTTTCATGTGTAAGTCACTAAATTTTTGGTCAAGGCTTGTATTATGTGTCTTGGCCAATAGTTTTTTGTTGCACCTGGGTTGAATCCAGCTTAAGGCTCGGGTTTGACCTGATGCTCATGTCTTGACTTTATTTTTATTGCACTTGAGTTGAACCCGGCTTTTGATTGGGTTTGACCTTGTTCTCACCTGTCCTTGCAGTTTTGTCAAGTGTATATTGGTGTGGGCAGCCTTATGGCATGTACAGTGATACATTGTGCATGTCACAAGTTATTCGTGTATGATGAATTTAAAATAAATATGATGACGAACAACCCAAATAACTGAGGCAAATAATGTTTTCAAAAATACATTTTATTTTAAACAGCAAATATATTTATTTTTCAATTTTACTACGTCAATGTTTATTTTGCGGATAACTCAGATGTTGTATTTAATCTGGAACAGAGTTGAAGATTAAACCTGAGTGAATGAGTGATATGTGGTGAGGTGCTAATGTAAATGATAAATTGTGATGTAATTGAATTTTTATTGTAATTGAAATTGCGTATATATAGTGATAGCTCATATTTGTGCTATTCAAACTGTAATAAATATTTTTTTGAATAAAATATCCGTTTGAATTTAAATTGTGTTAATAATTTTATTCAGAAAATATTTATTTAATTTTGTGAACAATAAAATAGTACATTAACAAATACATTTAAATGAATATACATATGTTTATTATCATCAAACAAAAATCATATACAAGCATATTCAATAATTTCTTTATTAAATTAGGGTCAGCCACCTGACTCTATCCGTGAGAACCCCGATTCGATCTCTTTATCTCTTGATCCGACTATTGAAATCTCCTTGAACAATTAAAGTTGTGCTTTGGAATTCTTCTAGTAATCCCAAGACTCCGACTCAAGTGCTCATCTACCAGATTCAACTGAAAACCCTTTTTAACTAGTATCTATCACCTAGAAACTCTGCACTTGAACTATAGGTTAAGAACTAGCACATGAATAGGCTAACCTTTAGAAAATGTCCCTTTCGGCGAATGGGATTACTCCCATCACCTGAGGTTTACTAACACAAAAGAAAATAATTATAACATGAACGACTCTAGACAAACATCTGTAAGTCATCCGCTCAGTCTTTGCTCATTACCAGGCATCCACCGACCCTACCTAGATATAAATCCAAGCCACACTCCATCAATCAAACCCACTCAACTTGAAATCTAATGCATAAAGTTTGAACGATGGCACTTTGGTCGCTTTACCTCCTTTGCAAATAAGGCGACTCGTACAAGGTTTATCTCTACCTAAGAATTTACCTTTAAAAGGTGCAAGTTTATCCTACTTATCTAGTAATTAGCAATGGATAAAATATCTCGCTCAAGTGTTGAAAGAAACAAAAGAGAGTTCCTAAAAATAGTGCATACCTCAATTCATCAACTCCTTTCGATTCTCATGAGCCATAAGCCGTCCCAGACAAGGTAACGCCTAAGAGGCACAAGTCATCATCACATCGTTTCAAAATGTAGGTTGGTCCTTCTTCAAGTGATCAAGCTAATCGAATTAAAGCGCTTATGCTTCCCTTTAGCTGGATGACATTTCAAAACGAAATGCCTCCCACATGTCACATGAGCGACATACTAAGCTAGTTTTTATTTTCGAACAAGCTCGATCTTCCTTATATCATGGTCTTTACACTACGGTTGGAGTTTTGGTTGCTTTCCACTTTCATTACCTTAATGACATCTCGTGGGAACTCTCACTAGGGAGTACCATTCTAATGAGATATTCAAAAGTGGGCCCAAATAGGGATAAGGCTAAGCAATAAACCCCCAACTAAGGCTTAAGACTCAAGGAAAATATGTTTACCCACAACAATGTAGTGCGGACCACTTCAAACCCTAAAGCAAAAGGTTAAATTTGTCACTAATCTTTCACTGACAAGTTATCCTACTCTAGATAGATGGAATGCTCAAGTTACTCGCACTTCTCAATCTCGCAAATAAAATTAGAACCATAGCAATTCCTAAATAAATTTTGAATTTCAGGTCTACTTATCAGCCATATAGACTCTACATCCTACCCAGCCAAAGCGTCATTTCCCAAATGTTGAGATCCTCCTTAAGAAAATATTCCCTAGGCATACATCAATGGAAGGCTTCTCAAGCATAAGTCCAAAACACCGCACCAACAACAGTCTCTGGACTCAGATATAGCTCCCCTCTAAGGTTAATGAAATTCCAACACTGCTTCAAAGAGTCTAAAGCTAGTGGCGTTAGAAATATTAACACCCTAAGGGGCACACCACTTCTGGCGCTAACCACAATCGGCTGGAAATGTTCAAGCGTGATGGAATATATTTTGTAGTAGCTAAATAGTTTCTGAACTAATCAGCATCTCAAACTACCAACCCGCGGTAACTTATGTACTCCATTTACTTATAAAAATATCCTAACAAAAATACCTTAGCAACTAGCAGTATAAATATGTTAAGTTCAGAAGAAAAGTTGTGTATACAATAGAATATAGTAGAAAAATACAAGTACGGTGTAACACCTCGTAATTTGACAATAGTTATTTAATTAGTTAGTTAATTAATTAGGCTCCAAAAATGGAATTTGTGCAAATGATGAAATCTGATTATAAAACTTGCATTATTACAAATGTGGAAAAACCCTAGGCAAGTTTTGTATTTGGAGTTTTGCGATTGGAGTCCAAACGAAGAAGTTATAGATGAAAATGAATTCGGGACGCATATAATTCAAATAGAAAAAATTTTCATTTATATGTTAATTATTTAGGGCTCACAGGTTGACCTCCATATTAGAGCGGTCGATCAAAAGCGGTTGACTGCTTCATGTGTGGCAGCTAGGGTTAGCCAAGGCCTAACCACCCGGATTTAATATATTTTGACCTAACAGTTTTGGCTTATTCTAGCGCCTATAAATTCAGGCCTAAATCTCCCTTCTTTTTTCATATTTTTCTGAAGGCAGTAGCGAAGCTCTGCCATTTCTTTTTCTCCACTTTCTTTTTAAATTGTAAAAATAAGATATTTATATCTATATTCAAAAAAAATAAAGAAGAATAGAAATCTCATAAAAAGGCGAAGAGAGGAGAATCAACTAACACGTATTTGAGGTAATTTATATATTTATATCCATTTTCTCTTCCAATCCCAAATCTCTTCTCAAATCTATAATTTTAATATATGTATATACCCTTTTATACATATTTCTTATATTAAAAAAGGATGTGGAGATGAAGTTAAGGTTCTATTTCAAATTTGGAGATTTGGATTGCTTTTAAAAGGTAAGTGACAAATTTTATATATTGTTTTTGATTTTAAATCTATTCTGTTGGCGTACATTTGAATTTTATGCCTAAATCAATTTTATTTATAAATTGTAGGTAAAATTAGTGTAGAAACTATTGCCTAGATATTCTTATTTTAGACCTAATTTGAAATATGTTTATACCTAGATCTGTAAATCAGTCCTAAAAACTTTAGAATTTAAATGATGTATATTTCATTTTAGATCTGTATTAGGGTGTAAATAGATTTTTGGATTATTTCCCAAACTTGTGCTAAATTGTAGATTTTCCATAGTTTAATTTGTGGGAAGAACATCCGTTTGATTTTTATAAATCTGTTTGCTTTTTCCACATTTGATTCAAAAAGGCGACGCTTGATTTAATAAGGAATAAAACAAAAGGGAAGAGATGCGTAAAGTACAGATTTATTCTCCATAGTTTACACTATTTATTCCAAATTAAAAAAATGATCCATTCCTTGTAATTTCAAACGTGGTAAATCTTTTGTTTTTGTGTTAAACTAATTTATGGAAATCATAATGGAAGATTTTCCTAAGGAATTTAATAACAGAAAATTAAATACGGAAAGCATATTCTAGTTACATATTTATGACTAGAATATATATGGTTATGAATATGTAGTTTGATTAGGCAGGTTATACACATTTATAGTATTAATAAAGAAGAACATCATTTATTCGTGCGTTATTTATGCATGATGTTCGTTAATTGTCATTATATTTAGGGAAGCAAATAGGTAGAATTGGTAAATGTAGTAATTCCTACTAATGGGTAACAAATTAGGAATTGCTAATGACTAATAGAAAATAAAATATTGTAACCTCAATTGATGGACAACTAGTGAGAAATAATGGATAGTTTTGAATTAAGGGTTACAATCAATAGAGGAAAATGGATTAATGGAATGGAAAAAATGGAAAAAATATAAAAAGACCACTAATATGGAATTAGTAGTTGTTCGTCGACGGAAATTCTATCGGTTTAGAAAACCGTCGAATGAATTTAAATTAAAAATAACTGCAAGCGCACGGTGTACGAATGTAGCACGCGACGAATACGGGTTGATCCACAGAGAATTGTTGATTTTAATTTCCTACTCAATCAAATTATACCAAAGTCGAGAGTGTGTTTAAGCTAGAAATGAGAATACGAACTAACTAACAAAAAGAAAAGAAATGCAAATATGAGAGTTAATGACAATTTAGAGAATAAATCCACTCTCTAGATCATGTAGTTCAACACATGAAATCATAATCTCTCTTTTATGGTCATTACTGTTTTAATTGATGTGTTTATCATAAGTATGGCATATTTGAGCTATTGATTAGCCAACATAATCCATCAAACTATAACACACCTCTTAAAACACTTACTAACTTTCATGAAACTTGACAAAGAAAATGAAATCTATTTTAAGTATGGCCTATTAACTATTAATTAGAAATATAGACCATCAAATTTTAATTTTAAATCACTTTTTTATGTCATAATCATATATCCATGAAGAGGCATTTGTGTTAATGATTGAATAAACATAGCCTATTTGGTGTCAACAATATAGACTATCAAATTCAAAGCAAAGACAACAAATTAAACCACTTCAAGCATTGTCATTAAGCACAAAAAGAGAGCATGAATTGACAAAATGTTGAAGCTACATTAATTAGAAAGCTTCATTATCCCTAAATTGAAGGGGTTTAGCCTCTCATATTTGTCATTTTATTAACAAATGTGGCTAACAACATGAAAGCAAAATGAAGAGAAAAAAGAGAGCAAAATGATAGGAAAATTTATTCTACTTGCATAAAAGAGAAGAGATCTACACTACAACATAAAAGTAAATGAACATGAAAGGGAAAGAGCATGTATTAAATTGCGTAAAATAAAAAAGATTACATAAAATAAAAATGGCTAAGTAGCCATGAAAAGAGAAAGAGGAGCTTTCATTTCATTTTTGATCTAAACTAAACTAAAGAGAAAGAGGCCTAAGAGAGACTAAGAGAAGAGAGAGGCTATATGAAACATAAGGGGTATTTATACAAGTTAGAAACCCTAATACATATTTTTGGAGAGTACCCAAAATGCCCTTGGAGGAAGTGTGGTGGCCAAGTTATCATTAGCATCAATAATCCCCTACTTAAATGTACATGAAGCTTTAAATGTCTTTTAGCATGTGCATTAGCCTTTAATTTGTACATTAAGATAGTGGATAGGTGTGGTCCTCCATGTTCTTCACATTGAATTATTTCCGTCTTCATTCTTTTGTATCTTCTTTGTGCATGCATATTCCTTCATGAAACCACTTGTAATTGAGTTTAAATTCCTACAAAATAATATAGAAATTTTCCATTAAATTTTCTCAATTTGATATATGCACAAAAATGACCATTTTGCCCTTGGATGACGATGAAAATGTGACAATTTCAAATAATTTGAATTTTGGTTAAAACAAGTTAAAATACCAATATGATCATTTATTCAATTTAAATAGATTAAATATGGTGTTAAAAATATGCATATTTACGTGCACATCAAATACCCTCACACTTATCATTTTATTCGTCCTCAAATAAAGAAAAACTAAGATAAGTCCGTTTTGTAGGTAGCACGATTGCATTGAGCGTATGCAACAACCATTAAACCTTGGGTGTCCCCAGTAGGATTAGTGTTGTCTCGTGAGGGTTTTCAGCAGATACTACCCACAAAATCCAAATGCGTGATGAAAATATTTACAAATGTAAGATTTATTTACAAAGAGAATAATGCAAGTTTTTGAAATATTTACAAATGAAGGATTTATTTTTAAATCGACACGAATAAGTTAAATATAGGTTTGGTTATTATCTTTAAAGTTTATGCCATTTACTCATCAAAATTTCCAACAAAATTCAAGTTATCATAACAAATAGAAATAGTTTAACTCGTTGTTTCAGTTGATAACAAAGTGTATCTATGAAATGGATCCGTAGTTGACTATCAAAGTTTATCAAAGTGGTATTTTCATTTCTTTTCAATAACAATTCAAATCAAATAAGTAAAAATAGTGCTAGGGTTTCAATTGCTTGCTCTCTCATTAATTGTAAGAAAAATTACACACCTAGCTCAGGTAAACTGAGGCCAAATATACCACTCATGCACTGCCTTTCGGGCTTATGTGAGGGAGTACAGAGCATGGCGAGTGCACACACTTTCGTGCATACACCTATCAGCCGTAGGTGGTTTTATTAAGACTGTTTCTTTTTTCTTTTTCTTTTTTACATGTGTTCCATACATTCATAACCGTGAGGACTTTTAAATGAGTATGAAAGCACATAATCAAAGATTCCAAGTAATTCACCCATGCATAACCGTGAGGACTTTTAAATGAGAGTGAATACTTGGATGCTATTATTTTTTATTTGTATATTATTTTTAAAGAGAGAGAGTTTTGCAAAATCATCTTAGCACCATTTAACTTAGAAGACAAAAAAAATGTTATATCCTTTACTTTAAATCAACCACTTTTTAAAACAAAGAGTTTCAATTAGGATATACTTCATAATTAACACGTATGAATCTTCCTATATACTAGTTAAACCGTTATTATTTGTAATCAGATTTCATTTTTATTTTTGTTTAGACAAATAAATTTCCAAAAATTTCAATTTAATAAACCAAAACCATATATTTATCTTATAGTGTTTCTTTTAAAATAAATCAAAATGATAAAAAAAATCTTCTTTTGTTTTTGAATTTTTTTTGAGCTTTTGGAAGAAAAATGAAAAATTAATCCTAAAAAACCAACAAAAAGGACGAGTCTCTCCCCACACTTGATTTTGACCGTGTCCCCACAGTCAACCCAAGTGAAAGGAACGTTTATTATTATTTACATGAAAATGAAATGTATTTACACGAGATTAGAAAGTATATCGTCAAAAAATAAATGAAACGGTCTTCCAAAGACCAATTCATTTGTCTCGTCAAATGTGTGAGACACGGCTTAAGCACGAAAAACCAAATTGTAAAAGATTTTGAAGTTGATTGTCGATTTGGAAAAACGAATTTTGTTTTATTAAAAATTGAACGAGTTGTTTAGTTTTCATTGATTTTTGGGGTTGATAAAACAATTGATTGAAATTCACATTTATTTTCACCAAATTGAAATTCAATTTTGTCACTGGAAACTTCTTCCAAATTATCGATTTCAAAGTCAAAATGATGATCGAAATCTTCCCCATCAGAATTTAATGACTCATTTTCGAAAAGTCCATAAAACTCGTGTTTGTTAAATTCATCTTCCTTCATTGGATTACCAACAACTTCATCGCATATATCCATTTCAAAATCCAAAGTTGTTGTATTCAAATTTTTAGAAAAAGGAAGATCGAAATTTAAATCGAGTTTCTCACCCTCAAAAGAATTGAAATCCAACACAATTACCATCTTTTTAACAACTTCGTTAAGATCATCATTTTCAGTTTCAAAAGTTGTTGTTTGAAAATCATCGATTTGGGTAAAAGATGGATTATCACTTGACTCGTCACACGTTGAAATTTGATTTTGTTTTTCACGTTGTTTCATGTATGTTTCAAAAAACAAATCCATGTGATCATCGTAAATTTCATTCATTTGCTCAACAAAATCCAATTTATAGTTATTAACTTGAGAATTTTCAATTTGGATTTGTTGAGAACAAAAATTGTCAATTTCGATAAATGGTAGATTATTATTTGATTCTTCGCAAGTTGAGATTTGATTATGATTTTCACGAAAAGTTTTGTATTTTTCAAGTAATAAATCCCCGTTATCTTTTTCCATTTGGTCAACAAAATCAAATTCATGATTATTAATTTGAAAATTTTCATTTTGAATTTGTTGACAACCAAAGGTTTCAATCATATTGTTATTGAAACTATTCCCATTGCCAAAATTATTTGAAAATCTGTTCACATTTTCGTCTTGATTTTGAAATTCATTTGATGCTCGAAATTGAATTAGCATGGGTTACACTCGAAATCATTTGAATTTTGAAGTGAATTCAAATTTTGATTTTTTTGACTTGAACTATTGCACAAATATGAGTTACACAAACCGTTTACACTTTGATTTTGTTGTGTAGTGAGTTCAAGTAAAGATGAAATGCTATTTTCGAGATTTGAGGGTTGATCATTGTTTTGAAAACTTTGTCGTTTGAAATTTTAATCTTTTAAATAATAGTTGGTGTTAAAATAACCATACGAATTTGGAGTGAAATCATATGGATTATATTGATTTTCACAACTATCGTAAAATTCACGTAAGTGGGGAAACTCAGACATTTTCAAGAATGTTTTTGGTTTTTTTTTATAAAGGAAAAATATTTACAAATAAAATTTATTTTTCAAAAGGAAAATTGATTTATGTTTTCTTTTTTATTTTTCGAATTTTTTTGTTTTTTGAAAAGATTTTATTTATTATTTTGATTTTTGATTTTTGATTTTTGATTTTTAAACAAAAAATTTTAATTAATTTTTTTTTTGAATTTTTGATTTGAAGAAAAAAAATTCAAAAGAAAGGATTATAAAAACACAATTAAGGAATATTTACAATTTTTTTAGTTTTGGATTTTGAATTTTTTTTAATTTTTTTAATTTTCAATATGCATGAACTAATGCAACTTAATGAATGCAGTGGTTAATTACAAATGATTTATCCTAAGTTAACTCAAAATTGTATAATCACAAATTGTCTTAAATCAACAAGATATTTCTCAGCCATGTAACGGGCAGGATTTATCGGTGCACCACGAATCACAGTAGCAATGCAGCCGAAGGTTTAAGTACCTTTAGAGGAACAACCACTATAATATTTACGAATCACCGTAATATTGGTAAATGGTTATTACTCTGCCGTAGCCTAGACACCAAGAAATTAAATTGTTTAAGGAAGACAACTTGCCAATATACAATTAAGAGCTATCGTTGTTATTAATCAAGATTCTAAGATGAAATGCAAAGCAGAAATTAAACGTGTATTAACAATGCAACTACAAATGAATTTTGTTTGTTTGTTTTTTGAATTTTGTTTTTTTATAAAATGCAAGCAAACAAAAATGCAAGGAAAATATAAACAATAGATATAGCAAACAAGAAGTTTATTATTTTTCTTGGCAAGCACTTCAAATCAAGCAATTTATTTAACAAGCACTTCTGCTCCTTCTGTAATTCTGCGTTGGCAACCTGAAATAAAGCAAGATATCTACAACTTGTTCGTTTTTTTTAGTGTCAAAGAAGAAAATAAAACAAGAGAAAAACAAAACAAATGAAAGCAGAACTAATAAAAAAATGAAACTAAAACAAATTAATGCAAATCAAAACAAACATAAATTATTATTTTTTATACACAAACTAAAACTATCAAACCCACAAAACCCGGCCTATTCTAAAAATTAGCACAATCAAACTCACGCTTTAGAAACAAACTTACACCCCTAAATCAAACTCGAGTGAAGATAAAAAAAGGAATTCGGAATTTCCAAATAAACAAAAGATATCGAATCAAATAAAAACTTGTATACAGCCAAACGAAAATCAAGTCAAAGCAATTGCGAATTGGCTACGGTGATCGATTGCTAGGGGGAGGTCGCGATTGAAGACAGAGGCGAGACGAGTGTCACGATTTTGGGATGATTGAGACGAGGGCGACTAGAGCTATTGTGAATTGAGGGATTGGAGGCGGCGCTGGTTTGGTTGTAGAAGGTGAATGAGCAATTGATGGCTGTGGATTTCAGTCTGATGCTTTGGTGGTTCGCGGTGATTTGTAACAGCACTTTTGATTTCGGTGCAATGATTGTGGAGCCAAGGCAGAGATGTGAAGTGTTGTTTGCGGAGATGAATTGAAATTAGCAAGGCAGTTGTGCACAGTTATGGTGGAGTTCTGGTGATGGCGAAGTCACGGATGGTTGTAGAGTCAAAGGTGGAGGTGATGGTGAAGGTGTCTGTTGTATGTCGTATCAGGCAAGTGCAGGTATGTAAGGCTGGTGAAAGAGTTGTTAGTGGCAGAGGGGTTGATGTAATTGGTGATGGTGCAATTTTTATGGGAAGTCAGTGATGGTTGACCAGTTTCTAGGTTGTGAATGGTTTATGGCGGTCGTCATATGGTTTGGTTCAGGTAATGTGGAGTGTGGATGGTCATGGTGATAATTGGCTTTGGAATTATTGTTGTAGCGTTGCACAGAGGCTAGTGAATGAAGAGGGTGGATTGTTGGAATGTTTCTATGTTCGCGAGTAAATGTTGAAATGGTTGCTGTCAACGTTGTGGTGGATGTTGAATTGGTTGGAGTGCAGAGAACAAATTGAATGGAGTAGGCGGCAGTGGAGAGGGTGGTTGGGTATTTGACAAAGGTTGTAGGGTATTAAATTATATGGCAGAGGTGGTTGTTTTGTTTTGTGGCTGATGATGCTTTGTAGTGGTAGGGTGGTTCTTATGTTGAAGTGATGAGCAGTTTTGAAATGAGCAGTTTGGTAGGCAGGGGCTTGTAGTTGCAGGTAGTGGCGATTGAAGTATTGTAGTTTGAAGTCTGTTGAGTATGTGAATGGATTGTTGTGGATGATGACGAGAAGTTCGTGGTTAAAGTGGCTGGTAAGTGGAGGGAGTTTGTGGAATTATGGGTGAACTGCTATGGTTGATGGTGTGTTTGAGTTGTACCGCAGAGGTCGGTTGATCAGTGATCGGTGTTGTCGGAGTGGTTTTGGTTCAGTATGTATGAATGAAATGATAGCTGTTAGAAATGAAGTTGGTTGTAGAACTATAGGAAATAGAACAATGGGCAATAGGCAGTTGGAAGAGTGGACAGAAGTTAAGACAGAGAAGAATATGGCAATTGACAAAGCAACCGTAAAATGTGACAAGGAATGCAAAACTGTGTGCAATGTAAGCAAAAGTAAAAAAAATGCAATTTGAAATGAAAATGATTTTTTTTTCTTTTTTTTCTTTTTATGTTTTTTTAATAATGAAGAGGCAAATGGAAGAGGAAAGTAGCAAACAACAAAATCAAAATGCACACAAAATCACAAAAACACTTAACATAATAAATTTTTTTAAGGCAAACACACACACACAAAAAAACGAAAAATAATTCGAAGAATAGAAAAACAAGATCAAGACAACTCCCCGGCAACGACGCCAAAAACTTGTTCGTCGACGGAAATTCTATCGGTTTAGAAAACCGTCGAACGAATTTAAATTAAAAATAATCGCAAGCGCACGGTGTACGAATGTAGCACGCGGCAAATACGGGTCGATCCATAGGGAATTGTTGATTTAAATTTCCTACTCAATCAAATTATTCCAAAGTCGAGAGTGTGTTTAAGCTAGAAAATGAGAATATGAACTAACTAACAAAAAGAAAAGAAATGCAAATATGAGAGTTAAATGACAATTTAGAGAATAAATTCACTCTCTAGATCATGTAGTTCAGCACATGAAATCATGATCTCTCTTTTATGGTCATTAGTGTTTTAATTGATGTGTTTACCATAAGTATGGCATATTTGAGCTATTGATTAGCCAATATAAGCCATCAAACTATAACACACCTATTAAAACACTCACTAACTTTCATGAAACTTGAAAAAGAAAATGAAAATGAAATCTATTTTAGGTATGGCCTATTAACTATTAATTAAAAATATAGACCATCAAATTTTAATTTCAAATCACTTTCTTATGCCATAATCATATATTCATGAAGAGGCATTTGTGTTAGTGATTGTTTAAACATAGCCTATTTGGTGTCAATAATATAGACTATCAAATTCAAAGCAAAGACAACAAATTAAACCACTTCAAGCATTGTCATTAAGCACAAAAAGAGAGCATGAATTGACAAAATGTTGAAGCTACATTAATTAGAGAGCTTCATTACCCCTAAATTGAAGGGGTTTAGCCTCTCATATTTGTCATTTTATTAACAAATGTAGCTAACAACATGAAAGCAAAATGAAGAGAAAAAAAGAGAGCAAAATGAAAGGGAAAATTATTCTACTTGCATAAAAGAGAAGAGATCTACACTACAACATAAAAGTAAATGAACATGAAAGGGAAAGAGCATGTATTAAATTGCATAGAATAAAAAAGATTACATAAAATAAAAATGGCTAAGTAGCCATGAAAAGAGAAAGAGGAGCTTTCATTTTATTTTTGATCTAAACTAAACTAAAGAGAAGGAGGCCTAAGAGAGACTAAGAGATGAGAGAGGCTACATGAAACATAAGGGGTATTTATACAAGTTAGAAACCCTAATGCATATTTTTGGAGAGTACCCAAAATGGCCTTGGAGGAAGTGTGGTGGCCAAGTTATCATTAGCTTCAATAATCCCCTACTTAAATGTACATGAAGCTTTAAATGTCTTTTAGCATGTGCATTAGCGTTTAATTTCTACATTAAGGTAGTGGGTAGGTGGGGTCCTCCATGTTCTTCACATTGAATTATTTCCATCTTCATTCTTTTGTATCTTCTTTGTGCATGCATATTCCTTCATGAAACTACTTGTAATTGAGTTTAAATTCCTACAAAATAATATAGAAATTTGCCATTAAATTTTCTCAGTTTGATATATGCACAAAAATGACCATTTTGCCCTTGGATGACGATGAAAATGTGACAATTTCAAATAATTTGAATTTTGGTTAAAACAAGTTAAAATACCCAATATGATCATTTATTCAATTTAGATAGATTAAATATGGTGGTAAAAATATGCATATTTACGTGCACATCAGTAGTCATACATAAATGTTTTAGGAAATGCCCATTTGGATTTTATAGACAAATTGACATTTGTGAGCATAAAAAGGTGATTTATGGATAGATAATTATTTAAATTAAATCTTATTGCCTTAAATAAAAGGGAATTGGTAAGCTAAATCTAATGTCAACCTACAATAGTATAAGTAAAGACTTAATTTGACTTAGTAGGTTAGTGATGCGAGGTTATGGAGTCACTCGACAAAAGACTGCCCTTCACTTTAAGGCTACCAACAGTCGGGTGCACTGACTATTGATGTGAGATATCGCTAATCGTTGAACCTATGACTTCGTGAGAGATTGGACATGCTTTAGGGTTAGAGGTATTAAGTGATAATTTAAGGGTCTGCCTCGTTCCTAATCTGAAAGTATTAAATGACCCAAATTTGGAATTAGGAGCAGTGGGGGATATCTCTATAGGGGTTCCTTCTGGTTTAAGATATTAGGTGGATGTAGGGACCGTCTCTCTCCTAATAGGAAGTATAAAGTAATCCAGTGAGATTCAAATAAATAAGGATGTCTCTAAAAAGGTTATTTCAGTGTTGAGATATTAAGTAGCTATTTTAGGGTCTGTCTCCCTGCCGAAAGAAGTAACGTAGTAAGATTCCAAATTAATAATTAAGAGTGATAATGGATATCTTCAAAATTGTTCACTTCGAGTTTGAGGTATTAAGTAATTGATATGGGGTTCGCCTCTCTCCTAAAGTATGAAGTAGCCTAGTAAGATTCTAAGCGATGTAGCTAGATAGTACCAATGAGGAGTCCGCCTGGCATTATGTATTAAATAACAAAGGCCAATCTATGAATAGGTCTTAAATGGTCCGAGGTCTGCCTAGTCCTTATTAATAAGGTATTAGGTGGCTTGATTAAAGTCTCTCACATTGCTAAGGCCGTAATAATGATAATACTAGTGAGGAGTCTGCTTGATGATAGGTATTAAGTGATGTAGGACTTGCCTAGAATATAGGTATGAAATGGTTAGAAGTCTGTCAAGTCCTTTTAAAAGTACTAAGTGGCTTGTGTATTGTCTCTTACATAATTATGATGTTATTAGCAATAGATGTTGTAATAGTTGGACATTAAGTGTTTGAAGCCTTAAATAGTGGTTAGCGGTCTCTGTAGATAGGACCCACCAACCATTGTCATTCTTAGGAAAGCATCTTAGGAATGGTCTTAAATGACGGTGTCTACCTTGATTGAGGTCATAAATGGTACAGTCTTCCTATTTCTCTTTTAAAAGTATTATGTGGTGATTATAGAAGCCCACTTCATATTTAGTATTATTAAGTGGCAAATGGATATGGAATTATTGGTGATAAGGTTTCATTGGTATTTGTACCTTGGGAGTAGGTAGGTAACTAATCGTATGTGCAATGAAAGGTTAGATTAGAATTGCTAACCTTAATGGTATAAATTTATGTTATATACAGTTTGAAGATTTTTCCAGTCATTAGAATGTTGTTCTAACCCCCTCCTCATTACGACCCACATAATAGATTTAGAAGAACGGGTCAGTGGAGCTGGATATGTTTAGTTGTTGGAGCGGTCTTCTTTTCTCTCATGCTCGATGCTAACGTGGCAACCTATTATCCAAGAAATAACATTAGTTCCAATGTAGTTATCATAATCAGTATTCTTATCCTATTATTGTTTCCACTGTGAGTTTAAATTTCTATCAATCTCTAATAATGCTCATACTTATCTGTAGGTATCAACTCCAACGATCTGTGCTTTGGTGGACTTGGATTTTGATTTTCGTCAAAATTTAGGCCTATTGTGGTATGAATTGTCACGCTTGGTATCAAAGATTAGGTTACTAGACCATAGGAATTAGGATAAATTGGTATAAGGTATTCGTACTACTTTCTTATCTTGTAATATTAAATTTTTTATTCTAGATTCTAGGAGTTCCATCTGTAAAAGTAGTTGTAGTTCCACTCCGGAGGAATGGGCAAAGCAATTATGGGTTGGAAATATCTTAGAGTTAAGATTTTCATACAGACTCCAAAGTACCCCACAGAGTGCTGACGATGTGTAAGGCGTTGTTAATAAACAGCATAAGTATAACATATGATAGAATCCCAAAGACTAGAGGTGTTTGACTTGATGGTTGAGATTCTAACTACCTTGTGATTTTGGATTTTGATGATGAGTTCCAATCGGAGGCACACATTTATTCCAGATAGGTGGTAAATAAGAGTTTGTATGTTATAATAGTATGAAAACAAGTTTTTGCTAGGGTGCATTCATTGAATTCATTGATCTCCTCTTTGATGGAAAACTGGATTTTTATCCAAATAATTAATATCACTTCCTTAATCTAAACCAATGAGGGTATTTTTATAAAGTATATTTTGAAAATGCCTTAGATTTTGGAAAAATCGTTAAATATTTATATATATTAGTAAAGGCTAGATTTTCATTTTGGCAAATATAAGTTTTATTTTTAAGAGAAGTTTAGGTATGAAATGGTTTCTATTATTTTGAAACAAGTATAAAGGAGCATATAGTTAACTCAGTGATTTTTCGAGTTACAATATCGATGTTTTTAAATCTTCTCTCTTTTAGGGTACACACAAAATAGGAATGACATTCAATTTTATTGGGGTATGTGGTTTGAAGTGTTGTTGTACCATGGGCTGGTTAAAGAAATAATTCCATGCAAAGTAGGCAAAAAATAGCAGCTGAAGTATTTTCAGGTTTTTGTAATTTTTGTTGGTTGCAGTAGTTTTGTTGGGACTACTGTGAATAACTAGAGCATGGTTCGGGACTAGGCGGTAGGCTTTGACACCATCGTGATGAGGATAGGAATTTTTGGATAGTGTCACATCGAAGGAGATGGCTCAAAATGATTATTATTATTTAATCTTACCTTAAATTGGTCTAGGTTCAATTAACGTCCAAAGCCTGTCAAGCAGTTGACCACTTAGCGGTAAACTTAGAGTAGTCTATCAGCTAATAAGTTTTTGCATAACTTAAACCTAGAATGGACTATAAAAGTCACATCTAAATTTCCCCAGTTGCATTCTTTCGTTCCTCCTTCCTTAATAAGCCAAACCCATTCTCCATCCCTCTCCTCCTCCTCCAACTAGTAGCCTCCCTCTTTCGTTCCTCCCGTAGACGATGCCTTTTTCCCTAGGAGCAGCAGTTCGCCTTGCCCTCATGTTGCTTTTGCATATTAGATCTTGCTCCACCACCTCTCAAGATTTAAACCCTTTCCTCCCATTGACCATCTCTTAGTCTAAGACACCTTTCTACACTGCTAGTTTTTCCTCGCACCGTTAGGGTCTCAATCCTCAACAGGCCACTTGGTTGGATCGGAATGAGTAGAAGGTTTCCCCACTTTTGGGTTGCAAGATATATTCACCATGGTAGAATTTGCACTGATCCTCTGCTTTGAGACTTTCGAGTAGGAATGTTACACATGCTGCATCTTCTTTTTCGATGGAGACAATAGTTTGATTCATTCGAAGGTGAAGGGTATCTTGATTGAATTGACTAATGATGATTTCACTGAGATTTTGCAGGCCTATGCGAAGGAATGTGACGACCCGGAATTTTGGATATTTTAAATTTTAATAATTAGTTGATTTCAAATATTTAAAAGGTTAATTTTAACTTAAGTATCAAATATCTCCATTTAATGGATAAATTAAATTATTGAATTTAATAATTGGAAATTGGGTAAAGATATGAAATCATGGTTTTTAAGCTTGTTAAAAATATTTTAAAGGCTTACAAAATCTATATTGATAATGCTGAGGATAATAGAACCTTTAAATTCGAATTTAAAAGTGATTTGTTCTGTTTTAAGAGTATATCATTTAAATCGACATTTAAAAATAGCATTTCGAGGCACAGTCTTGGAATTTGATGAAACCAATTTCATTGGATCCGTAATAGCGTATTATTATCAGATTTCAAATTTTATAGTGTTTGGAGTTGTCGTGTAATCGTACGGGTTATAAACGTGTTGAAATCTATATCGAAAATTTAATATAATAACTGGGTTCAAAAAGAAATCTTCTCCATGCGATCGAATTAGGACTTGAAACCTTTTCCATTTCATTTGGAATAGGGGTATAACATTATAAACGCCTAGCGGCACGCCTCGATAGGAAATCGAAAATTTAAGTTATGGTTCGAGATGATTTAAATTTAAAATTTAAATATATTTGACTGGCCAAAAATTTCTTCATATAAGAATTGTATCTTTTCATACTATAGCCACTTATCTTTTGGTTTACGCCATCTGTCACATTCATGCAATCGGTAAAACCACATCCACTTCTTTTCGAATTAAAATCAGAGAATCAAAAAACTAAAATAGAATAAAATGGCCGAACAAAATCTCCTCTCCAAATCATGATGTCCACTTCCTTCGTTTAAAAAAAAAGAGGGCAATTGAAATTGAAAATCAAATATGTCCCTCCTCCTCTTTCTGCTTGAATCACGAGGCCCGAATCGAAGCCATCTCGCATTCATCGATATGGTGGCTGAGTTCGATCTATGGGCATGCGCTCGATCTAGGGACGAAGGCGTTCGATCGTGGCTAGATAGGCGGGGTCACGATGCTTGATGGAGGCACAACGTGCCGATGGGTAGTGCTCACCAGGAGAGGTCGCAGCGGCATGCAACATTGAGATGGGGTCGTTCAATGGTAAAGCAGTGGTCTGATGTGGGAATTCGAGGCGGTAAGGGTGGCTCGTTCGCAAGCAATTAGAGGCCACGACATCGATGGCAGAGGCCGAGTAGTGGAGTCGCCTGCATTCGTTTTCCAGTGAGGTATACTGTTTTTATGATTAATTTAATTAAATAAATAAATGTTTATATATATGGGGAAAAAATAATACAGTGAATATATATTAATACTGACTGTTTTCAATTTATATATATTTGTAGGTTAGGAAGTTAATTAACAGCAAGATAAAAGTTTTTATAAATTTTATATTTAGATAAACAGCAGGAAAAATAAGCAGCAGTTCTGTTTTAATAAATGTATATAGGTTGTTTAGTATATGCAGTTTCTGAGGAAAATAAAATATGCATATACACCTTCTTAACTTACTAGTTTAATTTTTAAAAATAAGGTATATTAGTAATTAACTTGTTTAATTAACCTATTTAAATATTTTAATTAGTAAAAATCTATTTATTTAGGAATATTAGTTTAAAATTAAATTATTAGTTAAAAATTGTTAGTAAATCAAATTGTTAAATGGAAATTGATTGTCGGTTATTTCAGATATTAATAAAATTATATAATGTTTGTACAAGGTCTGAAATCGTGAAGAAAACAAGCCGGTTCAAATTGGGTTGCGAACAAAAATCAAAGGTGAGTTAATCTCACTCATTTGGATTATCGTTAATTTAAATAGTTAAAATTAATTTTTTTGGATTGATTGCTTGAATTGATGATTTATTATCAGTCTGGATGTGATATTATATATAGTAGTATATATATTGGAGTGATTGATATTCCCATACTATATAGCGGATGAGACCCTATGTGCCCCGCATAATAGCGGAAGACCCTATATACCACGATATCATCCTCGAAGTGGGATTGGTATTTTTATATTGTGTTAACATCTATGGATGTAGGGAAATACAGGTTGGAGGGATCCAACTAGATTCCTCAAATTATTGAATATATTTTCATAATCTATGATATGATTCATTGATTATTTGTGATAGATTATTGATTATATTAGGAATTGAAATATTGGATGTTATGTTTTGACTGAATATATTTGGGTATATTGAGTTATCAAAAATATAAAGATTTGATTTCTGAAGGGAGAGAGAATTTTTAAGTAAAATAATTATAGAGAATTTGAATAAATTAAAGAATGAACTGGAAAAGGATAAAAGTTGATTTTAAATTTCCAATAAATAAATTTTGAGTATGGGAAAGGAGATTTTTGAATAAATAGGAGTAAATGAATTTTTAAACTTAAGTGATATTATTTAAAGGAATAAAGAATTTATTTATTAAATTCAAGGTTTAAATAGTTTGGGAGAGATAAAGAAGAATTTTGAAAAAAAAGTATGAAATTGGTATTTTAAGTTTAATTAAGATTTTAAATCATAATAGAGGAGTAAAATCTGAAATTAGTGGATTTTGAGATAAAATAGAGTAAGTAAAGGAATTTATTTTAAAATGGAGTAAATTTTAAGAATCGATTTGAAAATTGATTAAGTGTTTGAAACTATGATTTAAAAGGAGGATGAGAGTATGGAATTTATAAACTGGGTTTATAAAGTGAAATAAGATATCAGTGGATACTTGAAAGTATAATTCACGGTGGAAATTTATAAAGGAATGGGTAATTTTGTTTTAAAAATAAATAGTGGTTTTATTTTTAAAGGTGTGGGAAAGAAATTTACGAGTTTGAGACGTAAATTAAATTGGGATAAATCGAGAAGGATTTATTAACTAATTAAATGGACTTTTTTGGAACGAAAAGTGTATTTTCCTAAAAAGCCAAGTATTTTTTCAAAGCAGATTTTTTAAGTATAAGTAAGAGGTTTTAAAGTGGTTTTAAAAGAATGTTTTTGGAATAAATTATTATTTAGTAGTTTTAAATTTTTTAAAAGTAAATACTTATTAATTTAATTATATAAATAAAATATTTTGAAGCTTTAACTAATATTATGATTTAAAGATAATTATTTAATATTTATACCTTATAGAATAAATTTTATTTTAAAAATTAGTTTTGGCTTAAGTTTTACATGAGAGGTTATTCTAAAATTTCATAAATAGTAACTTAAATAAAGTGTTTTATGTATTTTTTATTTTAAGTGTTTTAAAGTATATATTTTTGGATAGCATGATTTAAATTATTTAAAAATCTAAAGTATTAAGACTTGGTGGTTTTCAGTGAAAATAAAACTATTTTCAAAGGGTTGAAATGTAGAAAAATATCTTGCGAAGATATTTTGAAATAAATAATTTGGGAAATTATTAAGGCCTGATGATTGTTTGTGGATGTAGTTAAATAACCGATGATGATTGTTTGTGGATGTAGTTAAATAACCGACTATCAATATTGACCAAAGCGTTGATCATTTCGAAGAGACTGAGATCGAGATTAATTTTCCAAAAACCACTTCGATCCGGTTTGAACGTTTTCGTAGGGAAGACAAGAGCTTGGAGTCGAAGATGGAGCAGTGAAGTGCAAGGGCTAATGACTTCTAATCCTAAGGGTGATTCCAAAATGGATTTAGTAGGAGCAGTGCCTTTGGTTCCGTTCAGACTGGAACGGACTTGTATAGACGAATGCTATCAGAACATCGTTAGCGGGACGATGAGCATTCTAAGGGTAACGCGTAGCCTCAATCCTCATCAACCGGGAATGGCTAAAACAGAGAAGGTGCAGCAAGGCTAAGTGGCTTGCAACCAATTAGGGTAAGGTCATCCTTGTCTAGATGTCCCTTTATACGGTTGTGTGGACGGTTGCTGATCCCAACCGTGGGGTGATCTTATTCGAACTATCCAGTAAGTTGTAGCTTCGGTCTTGTGTTGCAGGGGATCAGGAGAGATCTTTGGCACTCTGATATAGACCAGGTACTGTGACGGGCGGTACCCCAATAGCCCTATCATTGTATGGATCCAATCTCCAATAAGTGCCTTCGGACTTGTTTGTATACCTATTATGCTAGAATTTAATGAATGTAACAATTTCGGCTATTTGAATAAGTATTTGTATTTAGGAACTGTTATAATATTAAAGGATTTTGATAAGAAATGTTTTAGTTATCGTAAGGTAAAAACCCAACATGTCTATTTGTGGCATGATCTTACGAGATACCTTTGATTTCAAAGGATTTGAAAACTTTAATAATCTAATTGAGTGTGTTTTCTCACACTGGTTTTCCAGATTGACTCATGTGTTATTTTACTATAATACTTGGGTCAGGCCGAGTATTATAGGATACAGGATGAGCTTCTATGGAGATCAGGAGGCGAGCTGGATGGCGAGACGTATCGCGCGTACTTGATATATTTTCCGATGTGCAGTATAAGCTGTATAGTCTGCTTTTGGGTGAGGACAAGTTGTTATAACTATCTAGTATTTGGCTATTGTTTGTATGTACTCTGATGATGAAATGTATTATTCAGTTACAGATTCTTTTGTATAAAAATTTATTATTATCTTTATATATTATTCCGCTACAATTGTGAGATTCTGATATTGTTTTGTTCTTTTCATCTTCTACCTCCCTCTTCTTTCCCTTACATTCTGGTTTTTCGGCATCCGATTGTTCGGCATTTGATAGAGTGGAAGTATTGATGTCGATTTTCAAGCATCAAAAAATCAGGTCATGATAGTTTGGTATCAGAGCAGAAAGTTAAGCAAGAACCTTAGCTCTGGTAGGGATTACTCATTCGAAATAGAGTCCTTGGTACCCTAGAATGAGTTTGAGTGTATTAATAGATATGATCGCGTATTTGTTAGTGGATATAAAATTGTTTTATACTATGTTGATTAGTTTGTTGTGTGGCTTATGGATTCTGGTCAATATGATAATTAACTTTATTGATAGGGATCTCTGTACACGTGTACAGAACAATTCGACACGGTACTGTTTCAAATAGGGTGAATGAAATAATTTTACTCAATTATATTTGTATATGAAATAAATAATTTTTCATAAATTATTATAAGTATATGTGGTTGCTCGATTGTTAAGGAATGATAATATAAATTATTATGATTGTTGATGTGGAAAATTGAATAAAATTGATATCATAATCAAAGGTTAAGAAATTAACCCATATGATAGAATGGGAATTGAAATGTGAATTATAAATGGGATTTATAAATGGAACTTCCAGAGAAATATTTGAATAAAGATTGGAAGGTTTAAAAGTCTGAAAATTTGGGAAATTTAATTTCCTTTGGAATTGAAAACAGTTTTTAAAGGTTTTGGAGAAATAATAGTGATATTATTTGGGAAATATTTTTGAATTGGATATGAAATATGGTGAGATTTGGAATCAAAAATGTTAGAAAATGTTTTTGGAAAAGAATTAGAGCACTGAAATCTTTTCGGTTGCTAGAAAATAATTTCGGTGATGACTGCAGCATCATCGATGTTCATTTTCGAGTTTCCAAGAGAGGAATTGCTACCTAAATGTTTTAAAAGTAGAGTGTTGCAAAATAGAGTTTGGTTTTAAAATTCCAAGGATAATTTGATATGCAAATGAATTATGTATGTATATAGTTTCAAAAATGTTTTAGAGTGTTCAAGCAATTGTTTAAAACTCTGGAAGTAAATTGGAAATGTTTATGGAATATAAATAAGTTCGATAACTTATAAGATTTGAAATTTGTTAGAATAAAAAAATTTAACTTAAAGAAGAGTTAAATTAAAGTAAATGTGAAAATGAGATAAGTTAGAAAAGTGAGCCAATTAAAGAGATTGTGAATGGAATGTAAATAAGTTAGAAGGCTTATAAAGGTTTAATATATATATATATATATATAAGAAGTGTATAAATTATTCATATTGAACTTAAAAAAGGAATGGTAAAATTCTTAAGTAAAATTTGGTATTTGGAAAATATTCTAAGTAATATTTGTATGAAGATTAAGTAAAGCGGTGAGAAGGATATTTGTGGACAAGTGAACAGAAATCAAAATAAATGTGAATTGATAAAGCTGATAATCAATTGGGATAAACACGTAGGATGCACATATATTATTTTATTCGCATAGCGATTTGATCCAGATTCGAGATAGAATTTCGAGATAGATATATCGATACGAGTTGGGATTTTTCACTCAATTTTCAACGGCGAACCCTAGATGTGGATTTTTGATTGATATTGGAAATTCTCTATCATAGTATATGGCTATACAAGGAGAATGGCGGTTTTTGATTAAGAAATCAGATCTGAGTCCACACTAGAAGCTCGGGTGGACGATACTAGTTCAGAAGTAAAATTGTGTGATCAAGTGAGCGATCGAATTTGATATTGCATACGGATGATATATGTGCGACGTACGGGCTTGAATGAAATAGATATTGAAACTTTTGTAAAGAAATAAATAAAATTAATTTAGATTTTATGATTCGATATTATCGCTAAGTGGGTTGTATAGGTTTTTCAAAAGCAAAAGGAAATTGGTGTTTTTGATTTTAGAAGATAAATTTTGAATGGCCCGACAAAAGGTATGTATTTCAAATTGACGTAAGAAATTTAATGATTTTCTGATCTAGCCACTTGGCTTTTGTTTATTTTGAAATTAGGGGGCCCGTAGAGGCATTTTGTAGTTGTTTCGAGCTAGCCGCGCAAAGGAGACGCTGACAAAAAATTTCGAAAATTTAGAGAGTTAGAAAATTTTTAAAGAAAATTTTGATAATTTAAATTTGGTTTTAAATTATAATTTGAATGGTTGAGTAGGTAATATTGTTTGGAAACTATGGATGAGTTTGAAGAGTGATAGTGTGTCTTTAATAAAAGATTGTTTTGTGGAATTGTTTGAAACTATTTGGTTGGGGAAAATAGTTAACGGGTTATGGATCATTCTTCTTAACTAGTAATTTCGGGGACGAAATTCTTTTAAGGGGGGACGAATGTGATAACCCGGAATTTTAGACATTTGAAATTTTAATATTTAATTGATTTTCAATATTTAAAAGGTTAATTTTAACACAAATTTCAAATATCTCCATTTATTGGATAAACTAAATTATTGAATTTAACAATTGGAAATTGGATAAAGATATGAAATCTTGTTTTTTAAGCTTGTTAAAAATATTTTAAAGGCTTATAAAATCTATATTGATAATGTTGTGGGTAATAGAACCTTTGATTTAGAATTTAAAAGTGATTTTTTCTGTTTTAAGAATATATCATTTAAATCGACATTTAAAAATAGCCTTTCGAGGTACAGTCTCGAAATTTAACGAAACCAGTTCCATTGGATCTGTAATAGTGTATTATTATCGGATTTCAAATTTCGTAGCGTTTGGAGTTGTCGTGTGATCGTACAGGTTATAAACGCGTTGAAATCTATATCGAAAATTTAACATATTAACTGGGTTCAAAAAGCTATCTTCTCCATACGATCGAATTAGGACTTGAAACCTTTTCCATTTCGTTTGGAATAGGGATATAACATTATGAATGCCTAGCAGCATGCCTTGATAGGAGATCAAAATTTTAGGTTATGGTTTCGATATGATTTAAATTTAAAAATTTAAATATAATTTGACTGGCCAAAAATTTCTTCACATCAAAACTGTATCTTTTCATACTATAGCTACTTATCTTCTGGTTCACGCCATCTGCCACATTCACGCAATAGGTAAAACCACGTCATCTTCTTTTCGAATTAAAATCAGAGAATCAAGAAACTAAAATAGAATAATATGGCTGAACAAAATCTCCTATCCAAATTGAGATGTCCACTTCCTTCGTTTAAAAAAAAGAGGGCAATTGAAATTGAAAATCAAATATGTTCGTCCTCCTCTTTTTGTTCAAATCGCGAGGCTCTAATCAAAGCCGGCTCGCGTTCGTCGATTTGCTGGCTGAGTTCGAGCTATCGGCATGCGCTCGATTTAGGGACGAAGGCGTTCGATCGTGGCTGGATAGGCGGGGTCGCGATGCCTGATGGAGGCGCAGCGTGCCAATGGGTAGAGCGCACCAAAAGAGGTTGCAGCGGCATGTGACATTGAGATGGGGTTGTTCGATGGTGGAGTAATGGTCAGACATGGGAGTTCGGGGTGGTAGGGGCGGCTCATTCGTGAGCAATTAGAGGCCACGACATCGATGGCAGAGGTCGAGTAGTGGAGTCGCCTGGGTTCGTTTTCCAGTGAGGTATATTATTTTTATTATTAATTTAATTAAATAAATAAATGTTTATATATATATATATACGGGGAAAAAATAATACACTGAATATATATAAATACCGTCTATTTTCTATTTATATATACATTTGTATGTTAGGATGTTAATTAACAGTGAGATAAAAGTTTTTATAAAAAATATTTAGATAAACAGTAGAAAAATAAGCAGCAGTTCTATTGTAATAAATGTATTTAGGTTGTTTAGTATATGTAGTTTCTGAAGAAAATAAAGTATGCATATACACCTTCTTAACTTACTAGTTTGATTTTTAAAAATAAGGTATATTAGTAATTAACTTGTTTAATTTACCTATTCAAATATTCTAATTACTAAAAATTTATTTATTTAGGAAGATTAGTATTTAAAATTAAATTATTAGTTAAAATTTAATTATTAGTAAATCAAATTGTTAGCCGGGAATTGATTGTTCGGTTATTTCGAATATTAATAAAATTATATAGTGTTTGTACAAGGTCTGAAATCGTGAAGAAAACAAGCTGGTTCGGATTGGATTGCAAACAAAAATCAAAGATGAGTTAATCTCACTCATTTGGTTACCATTAATTTAAATAGTTAAAATATAAATTTTGGATTGATTGCTTGAATTGATGATTTATTACAGTATGGATGTGATATTATATATAGTAGTGTATATATTGGAGTGATTGATATTCCTACACTATATAGCGGATGAGATCCTATGTCCCCCGCATAATAGCGGATGACCCAATATACCGCGATATCCCCCTCGAAGTGGGATTAGTATTTTTAGATTATGCTAACATCTGTGGATCCAAGGAAAAACATGTTGGAGGGATCCAACTGGATTCCTCGAATTATAGAATATATTTTCATAATCTATGATATGATTCATTAATTATCTGTGATAGATTATTGATTATATTAGGAATTGAAATATTAGATGTTGTGGTTTGATTGAATTTATTTGGGTATATTGAGTTATCAAAAGTATAAAGATTTGATTTCTGAAGGGAAACAAAGAGAGAACTTTTAAGTAAAATAATTATAGAGAATTTGGATAAATTAAAGAATGAATTGGGAAAGGATAAAAGTTGATTTTTTAAATTCTAATAAATAAATTCCGAGTATGGAAAAGGAGATTTTTGAATAAATGGGAATAAATGAATTTTTAAACTTAAGTGATATTATTTAAAGGAATAAAGAATTTAATTTTAAATTCAAGGTTCAAATAGTTTGGGAGAAATAAAGAAGAATTTTAGAAAAAGTATGAAATTCGTTTTTTTCAATTTAATTAAGATTTTAAATTATAATAGAGGAGTAAAATCTAAAATTAATGGGTTTTGAGATAAAATTGAGTAAGTAAAGGAATTTATTTTAAAATGGAGTAAATTTTGAAAATCGATTTGAAAACTGGTTAAATGTTTGAAACTATGATTTAAAAGTAGGATGAGACTGTGGAATTTATAAATTGGGTTTATAAAGTGAAATAAAATATCAGTGGAAATTTGAAAGTATAAATTCACGGTGGGAATTTATAAAGGAATGGGTAATTAGTTTTAAAAATAAATAGTGGTTTTATTTTTAAAGGTGTGGGAAAGAAAATTACGGGTTTGAGACGTAAATTAAATTGGGATAAATCGAGAAGGATTTATTAACTGATTAAATGGACTATTTTGGAATGGAAAGCGTATTTTCTTGAAAAGCCAAGTATGTTTTCAAAATAGTTTTTTAAGTATAAGTTAGAGCTTTTAAAGTGGTTTTAAAATTTTAAAAGTAAATATGTATTAAGTAAATTATATGAGTAAATTATTTTAAATTTTTAACTAGTATTATGAATTAAAAGATAATTATTTAATATTTATACCTTATAGAATAACTTTTATTTTAAAAATTAGTTTGTGTAAGTTTTACATGAGAATTTATTCTAAAATTTCACAACTAGTATTTTAAATAAAGTGTTTTAAGTAGTTTTATTTGAAGTGTTTTGTAGTATATATTTTTGGATAAAGTGATTTAAATTATGTAAAAATCTAAATCTAAAGTATTAAGACATGCCCATTTTCAATGGAAATAAAACTATTTTCAAAGGGTTGAAACATAGAAAAATATGTTACGAAGATATTTTGAAATACATAATTTGGAAAATTATTAAGGCCCGATGATTATTTGTGGATGTTATATGATAGTTAAATAACCGACTATCAATATTGGCTAAAGCGCTGATTGTTTCGAAGAGATTGGGATCGGGATTAATTTCCCGAAAATCACTTCGATCTGTTTTGTACGTTTTCGTGAGGAAGACAAGAGCTTGGAGTCGAAGATAGAGCGGTGAAGTGCAAGGGCTAATCACTACTAATCCTGATGGTGATTTTAAAATGTATGTAGTAGGAGTAGTGCCTTCGGTACCGTTCGGACTAGGAACAGATTTGTATGGATGAACCTTATCAGAATATTGTCAGGGGAACAATGAGCATTCTAAGTGTATGTGTGCTAAAAAGGTAACGCATAGCCTCAAGCCTCATCAAGCGGGAATGGCTAAAACATGGGAGGTACAGCAAGGCTAAGTGGCTAGCAACCAATTAGGGTAAGATCATCCATGTCTAGATGTCCCCTTATTCGGCTATGTGGACGGTTGCTGATCCCAACCACGGGGTGATCTTATTCGGACTATCTAGTAAGGGGTAGCTCCGTTTTTTGTTGTAGGGGATCGGAGGGCATCCTCGGTACTCTGATCTAGACCAGAGACTGTGACGTGTGGTACCCTAGTAGCCATGCCATTGTATGGAATTCAATTTCCAATAAGTGCCTTCGAACTTGTTCGTATACCTATTATGCTAGAATTTAATGAATGCAACAATTTCGGCTATTTGAATAAGTATTTTTATATAGACATTATTATAATATCAGAGGATGTTGATGAGAAATATTTTGGTAATCGTAAGGTAAAAACCCGAGATGTTTATTTGTGGCGTGGTCATACGAGATACCTTTGATTTCACAGGATCTTGAAAATTTTAATAATCCAATTGAATGTGTTTTCTCACGCTTGTTTTCCGGACTGACTCGGGTGTTATTTTACTACAATGCTTGGGTTAGACTGAGTATTATAGGATACAGGATGGGATGCTGTGGAGCTCAGGAGACGAGTTGGATGGCAAGACATATTGCTCGTGCTTGATATATATATTCCGATGTGCAGTACAAGCTGTATAGTCTGCTTTTGGGTGAGGACAACTGTCCAGTATTTGGCTGTTGTTTGTATGTAATCTGATGATGTAATATATCATTCAATTACAGATTCTTTTGTATAAAAATCTATTGTTACCTATTATATATTATTTCACTGCGATTGTGAGATTCTGATATTGTTTTGTTCTTCTCTTCTTCTACCTCCTTCTTTCCCTTACGGTCTAGTTTTCCGGCATTCGATTGTTCGGCATTTGATACAGTAGATGTATTGATGTCGATTTTTGGGCGTCAAAAAATCATGTCGTGACAGATGCAGACTTGGATGATTTTGTAGCGACCAACTCAAAGATTTTACTGCATATCTTTTTCCCAGAATGTCGACTTTTAAAAAATGTATAATCTACGTCTGACTATCCATCTGATTGCGCGTATCATTTATCACAATGTCATTCTAAGGCGGGAAGTTACGACTAGATTTATCACGTGGTACAGAAGACCACCTGTGCTTGTATTGGCAGCATCACCGACAATTAGATCCGCACCCTTTTGATTCATTGTTGATCGAGGATTAGCACTCCATAGAGTTACTTTTCGTATTTTCTCAAATTCTATTGTCACTGCCTATCCTCTTTTCTCATCTCCATCTCCTAAGAGGGTGGGTAATTGTAGCGAGACGTATGTTACCTTATTAGGCTCTAAAGGAGGGGGTTTCTTCTTAACTGTTTCCTTGATTCACACCATGTAATGCTTTACTTTGTCATCCTGAGAATCAGAAGAAGTTAGGTCTCATCTAATTCCTAAGCTTTCAACTGTGACTTGGGTTGAGCCTTACCCTGGTACCTGGTGAGAAGTCTCTAAGAATCTCCGTGGGGAGATAATTTAGTAGAAGGTTCCATCTGCCATCATTAGATCCTTCCTTGGAAAGATGGTAACAACGAAGCTGTCAACAACATCAGCAGCACCAGTGGCATGAGATTAGATGTATGGCCGCCATGCTACGACCATTCAAGGGTCGCAACAATGGAACGTTCTCCAGCCGTGGAGTAGGTTTCTCATAGCCTGTAGGCATTATTTTAGGATTTATGACGTTGTTGTCTTTTCCCTTCCAGCATTTTGTTTTTTTCTTTTAGCTTGTTTGGGTTGTAACTATTAGTTGTCTCTTGTAAAAGGCACGCACGATACTATGAGTTTCTATTTATTTATTGTATTTTTATTTTCGGACATGCGAACTACTCCTATATATGCATAGTAAAGAAGCAGTGTAGACATAGGAATCTCATAAAGACACATGACTAGCAGTAAATTCAATATAAGACTTGAAATTTAGAATAGTTGGAAATTTTTAGTGAAGGATATGATAAAGTTGTTTTTGGTATTAATGGTCATATCTCATATTCCTTAAAAGCTAAAACTTTTGGGTAAGTAGGCATGATGACTTTTTAAATAAAATGTAAAGTTTTATAGGTAAATGTTTGCTGTAAATTTTGGAGTTTGGTTTATGCGCTTAGTGCATAACCGACTTCAAACTACACTGAATTATAGCTTGATTTATCAAAGTTTTTGAGAAATAAAATATTTTGCAAAGTTTCCCCTTGATAAGAAAAGTTTCTCTTTCAAAAAAAAAAAGTTTTGTGACTCTTAAATCATTTTTAGCGTTTCAGTTCAAAAAAATTTATTTCAAGGAAAAACATGTGTCTAAATATTTTGGGATTTTGACGTATGAATTCGAAAAGTGGGAAATGTTTTGTGAAATATTTGATTTTGAAGGCCAAATGTGAAATGTAGGGGAAGCCAAATGTAGTTATAATTTCTGGATTTAGTTGTGCATTAGGGACGATGGTATGATAAATGCAAGCGGTACCAAGGAAAAAGTTGTTTTAGCATTGGAATTTCTATTCATACCTCATCAACAACACGTGCGAGTCTATTCTTAGACTCAATTCCATTTTAGAGCTTGAAAATAAGCATCCTTATATGTTTTGTGCATTGAAATTTTTTGAATAAATCTAGGGAAGTGAGGAAATTCTCACTGTACTATGGGAATAGGAAGAATGTATAATGGTAAACATGATAAATTCTCCACCTGAATTCCCTTTTCCGACATAGGGGTAAAGTTTAGAAAGTGATTTTTTGTTGCATTAGATTATTGGATGGTAGGAAGTCGATGCAAAATTGGCTGATTCATACAGCTATTTGTAGGTGTATGGGGGTTTTGGTTGAAAAGATTTTTCAGAAAGTTGCGTACATATAGAACTATCAGTATATACTTAGGTTGCTTGCACCATGTTTCCAAAAAAATTCAAAGAAATGCATTCATATAAAAGGATCTGATTTAGAATCATTCTGCATACATATTTTCTACATGATGATATAGTAATACACTATGCACTTGTGCACGTTTGATGGCAAAATTGGTTGTACACTCATCGGTTGTGCAGTTTAGGATAATTGGAGCCAAAACCATGACTTAGTCATTGGTGAAATTTCAAGGATGAAATTCTTTTTAAAGAGGGAGAATGTAACACACTGTAATTTGCACTAGTTATTTATTTAGTTAGTTAGTTAATTAAGCTCCAAAAATGGAATTTATGAAAATGATGTAATTTGACCATGAACCTTGCATTACTGCGTTCATGGCGAACTTCTAAGCAACTTTTATATTTGGATTTTTGTGATCGAAGTCCAAGCAATGAATTTACGGACGAAAAATGAATTCGGAACGGAAATAATTCATATAAAATAAAAGTTTATATGCTAATTGTCTAGGGCCCAAAGGTCGACCTGTACATTAGAGCTATCGATAAGGGGTGGTCAAACCCTAGGAAGGGGGTGGTCAACTGCTTCATGTGTGGCGGCTAAGGTTAGCCTAGGCCCAACGGCCTGGATTATATATATTTCGATCTAACGGTTCTGGTTGATTCTAGCTCCTACAAATTCAGGACTAACCCTCCCTTTTCTTCTCATATTATTTTGGAGGTACTAGAGAAGCTCTACTATTTCTTATTCCCCACTTCCTAAATTATGAAAATAAGATATTTATTTCTATATTCATACAAATTGGAGAAGAATAGAAATCTAATAATAAGGAGAAGAGAAGAGAATCAACTATACGCGTATTTGAGGTTATTTATATATTTGTATTTTCTCTTTTGGTCTCAAATATCTTCTCGGATCTGTAATTCTAATATATGTATATACCTTTTATACATATTTCTTGGATTAAAAAAGATTAGAGATGAATTTAAGGTTCTACTTTAGATATGGAGATTTGGATCGCTTTTAAAAGGTAAATGAGAAATTTTATATGTTGTTTATGATTTTATATCTTTTCGTTGGCATAGATTTGATTTTTATGCCTAAATCAGTTTTATTTGTAAATTGTAGGCTTAAATTAGTATAGAAAACTATTGTCTACATATTCTTGTTTTAGACTTAATTTGGAATGTTTACAACGAGATCTACAAATTAGTCCCCAAAATTTTAGAATTTGAATGATGTATATTTTATTTCCAAATTGTACTTAGGTGTAAATAGGATTTTAGGATTATTGCCCAAATTTTTGTTGAGTTGTTGATTTTCCATAGTTTAATTTATGGGAAGAACATCCGTTTGATTTTTATAATTTTTTAAACTTTTTCCACTTTTGATTCAGAAAGGCGACCCTCGATTTAACAAGGAACAAAGCAAAAAAAGAAAGAGACGTGTAAAGTATAGATTTATTCTTCGTAGTTTATACTATTTCAAATAAAAAGAAATTATTCATTCCTTATAATTTCAAATGTAGTTAACCTTTTCTTTTTGTATTAAAACAATTTATGGAAATCATAGTGGAAAATCTTCCTAAGGAATTTAATTTCAGCAAATTAAATATGCAAAGCATACTAGTTACATATTTATGACTAGAATATATTTGATTATGAACAAGTAGTTTTATTAGGCAGTTTATGCGTATTTATTGCATTAATAAAGAAGAAGAACGTTTATTTATGCATTATGTATGTGTAGCATTTGTTAGTTATTATTATATTCAGGGAAGCAAATAGGTAGAATTGGGAAATATAGTAATTCCTAGTAATAGGCAATAAATTATTTGCCAATGACTAATAAGAAATAAAAAGATCGTATACCCAATTAAAGGGTAATTAATGGAAAATAATGGATAATATTAAATTAAGGGTTGCAATTAATAAAGGCAAATGGATTAATGAGACCAATAAAAAAATTGGAATAGATATAAAAAGGTTACTAATTTGGAATTAGTAGTCATACATAAATGTCTTAGAAAATATCCATTGGGATTTTATGGACAAATCTACATTTGTGAGCATAAAAGGGGATTTATGAGTAGATAAGTATTTTAGGTAAATATTATTGCCTTAAACAAAAAGGGAATTAGTAAGCTAAGTCCAATGTCAACCTAAGATAGTATAAGTAAAGACTTATGATAGTTAATTGGAATTAGTAGGTTAGTGATGCGAGGTTAGTAGAGTCACTCGACAGAAGACTACCCTTAACTTTGAGGCTACCAACAGTTAGAGGCACTTACTACTGATATGAGATATCACTAATCGCAGGACCCATGACATTGCACGAGATAGGACCTACTTTAGGGTCAGAGGTATTAAGTAATTGTTTGAGAACCTAACCCTTTTTCAACTAAAAAGTATTAAGTGGTCCAAATTTGGAATTAGAAGCGGTGAGGGATATCTCTATAGGGGTTCACTTTCGGTTTGAGGTACTAAGTGTTTGTAGGGACTGCCCCTCTCCTAAAAGGAAGTATTAAGTAACCTGGTGAGATTTCAAATAAATAATGATATCTCTAAAAGGGTTTGCTACAATGTTGTTGAGGTATCAAGTGGCTATTTTAGGGCTTGCCTCCTTACCAAAAGAAGTAACCTAGTGAGGTTTCAAATTAATAATTAAGAGTGATAGCGGATATCTCTGGTAGAATTTGCTTTGGGTTTGAGGTATTAAGTGACTGTTCTGGAATTCGCCTATCTCCTAAAAAGAAGTATTAAGTAACCTAGTGAGATTCCAAGTGATGTCATGTAGGTAGTACCAGTAAAGAGTTCACTTTGGGGTTAGGTAGTAAATGACAAAGTCCTATCTATAAATAGGTGTTGAAGGGCCAGGGTTCTACCTAGTCCTTATTAATGAGGTATTAAGTCACTTGAGTGCAGTCTCTCACATTTCTAAGGCCATAATAACGATAGTACCAATGAGGAGTCTATTTGAGGATAGGTATTATGTGATGTAGGACTTGCCAAGAATATGGGTATTAAACGGTTAGAAGTCGACCTAGTTCTTTTAAAGGTATTAAGTGGCTTGGATACTATCTCTTACATGACTACAATTTTATTGGAGGTAGACGCGGTAGTAGTTAGACATTAAATGTTGGAAGACTTAAATAGTGGTTAGAGGTCTTTGTAGATAGGACCCACTGGCCGTTGAAAACATTGTTAGGAGACCACCTTGAGAATAGATCTTAAATGATGGGATAGACCTTGATTGAGGTCTTAAATTGCAAAGTCTGCCTATTTCTCTTTTAAATGTATTATGTGGTGACTATAGAATCCCGCTTCATATTTAGAAGTATTAAGTGGGAAATGGGGGGATGTATTGAATGGTTGATATGGCTTCGTCGGTACTCTGTACCTTGGGAATGGGTAGGTAAGTAGTCGTGTGTACAATGCAAGGTTAGATTAGAATTGCTAACCTTAATAGACATAATAATTAATGGAAATCAATCAATATAAATTTATGTTATGCACAGTTTATAGATTTTCCAATTGCTAGAACAATGTTCTGACCCCCTCCTCATTACAACCAACGGGATAGATTTAAAGGAACAGGTCAATGGAGTTGGATATGCTTAGTTGTTGGAGAAATCTTCTTTTCTCTCATGCTTAATGCTGATGTGACAACCTGTTATCCAAGGAATACCATTAATTCCAAGGTAATAATCATAATCAGTAGTCTTATCCTATTATTGTTTCCTCTGTGAGTTTAGAGTCCTATCAATCTCTAATAATTCTCATGCTTATTTGCAGGTATTGAATCCAATGATCCACGCTTTGATGTGCTTGGGTTTAAATTTTTGTCAAAATTTAGCCACATTGAGGTATAGGTTGTTATATTCACTCTCTCAATGTATCTCCTACTTCCAGATTGATTAATTCAAACTGGTCTACTTGGTCCGAGTGTTGAGCCTATTCTTTGAACCAACTATGTTGCCCTCCCTTCGTAATATCCTGAATCAACATCAAATGGCAATGTCTGATTCCTAAATACCACAAAGATAGTCCGTGTGGGAAAAATAAAACACTAAACCATTGACATCGATAAGATCTCACAACGAAATGACAATATATAATATACTGAATAAACATTAACAGAATAAGGTGACAATATGCAAGAAACCATACTAGCGGAAGCAACTAATATATAAATATCAATATAGAAAATCAAAATACATGAACTCCAAATAAAATGGGGTTCTAAATAAATATCTAGTACAACAGTCTGTATATAAATAATAGGTATGCCATGTACTGCAAATGTATCAAGTATACACACACAGACATACATATATACAAATAAATAGGAATGGTTAAAACACAGCCGCCCTCTCCACATACATGGCTCAAGGGAAATCTGGACTATCTATAAACAAGTAAAGTAAAAAACGATAGGGAATTATAATTTATCTTTCTTTTTTTCCTGTATCCTTAAATCAGTCTATCATGGATACAATGTTCTGACTATAAATTGGCATGCACAATAGTGGAATGTGGGGCACATCCTATTATATGAGCGTAAGGTCAAAACTACACTCACTCAAGACTATTGGAAGTATAGGAATCCTGAACTGGATATAACCTTAATGTCAAGTAATTTATACAAGTATAAGAAACTCCACAAAAGAAACGTACCACCCACTATTCGTGTTAAACTATATACTATCAAATGTCTATTATATATTGTAATATCTATTACCTACTATACGATAATATTACTAATCACCTACTATAAAATATAGTATCTATCGTCTACTATACGACATATCACTAACCGTCAATCATATGAAATATATTTAAGCATCCACTATACGATATTACTAATCGTCTATTATACGATATATTACTAACCGTCTTATACATGATATATTGCTTATAGTCCTTCCATCGATACCCATTAGAGAATAAACGAAAATAGGTTGGTATCTACGTATATCATAGACTACAAGTTGCATCACAACGTAATATACTTGTGTAGATCTCAGCTTGACCTCTACTACAGGCATGAGGGACATATGATCTATTTTAGATAACCATCGCCATATACTTCGGAATCTCATATGCAAGTCATGTAGTTCTCCTGTGGTATCATGAATTATCTATGTAATCATTACACATCCCTACTATAAGGATAACGGGTGTATCCCGTATAACATGCTCTCAATAGCTCAATTCAATCCACTTAAGCCGTATAGAATGTACTGTCTCTCAAACATACATATCAAACAACCAAAGTTAACATATAACTCTAGTCTCTACTGATAAGTCATATTATCGTGACATCTCACGACTAATGTCTCGTTCGCATCGAGTGAGAACATTACACAAGTTCCACCTTGTTATGAGCATTGTCTTGACTATATCTATTACAACGTCTTGCCTCCAAAACTTGACACTCGACCACCGGCAACCAGATCATAATTCACAACAATTTTCCTCCTTTAATTCATTTAGGTCGTCCAAATATATTTCTTGAATATCAAACTCCATTAAATATATTAACGTGAGCGTACATTGAGTATATAAACTACGTATAAATATATACACATTCTTTCACATAGTTTTACTCATTCAACTCACTTAAAATCCATACTATACAATTATATAGACTATTCACCCCGTTCACAACATTACGAAATTTCTATAGATCCTAACATCCAATTCATTGATAATTTAATTTAACAATTAGATTATTTATTTATTTACTTAAATCATATATTCTTTGTATTATTTTATAGAAGTCCTAAACTTATTTTATAAAATAATAAATTTTCCTATCAATCATATTATAGCATAATCTCACTTTATTATTATATTAAAGTAAAGTTTAGCTATCAATAAAGCCACAAAATGTTATACAGCTCATGTATAAAGTTATTATATATGTGTACACATACATTTAAAATCATTTCTTAAGGTCTAAATTTAATAATCCTGTTATAACAATATTTTGTATTTTACTACTTTATAAAACCCTATTAAGTAATAAATACTTCTTTTGTAATTTCTAAAGTCCGATTGGTGATTAAAAAATATAATAAAATTTCTATCACTAATATAACTCTTAATTGGAGTCCTAATTTATAATCACTATAAATTAATACCATTACTATCTACCTCTATTCGACATGAATAACACAATATAAATATATAGGATATTAATCAATTATCCCCAATATTAAAATAGATCCAATCAAATGTGGAAGCACTCTCATATATGTATATATTCTATAACACTACTGGGTAATACTTTCAGTATATAATATTATGGGGAATTGTACTGAGAAATAATTTTAGAGTAATAATTCTGTTCACCTGAACCATAAACTTTCAAATGTCGGAATCTAATCCAAATCCATACTATGTCATAAAGAATCTGACTATAAGCGCAATGGTGAAGACCGCGTTTGATTGGACCTCGTATGCAAAGAATACGAATTAAATAAGGAACATTGTTAATTAAAATAATTAATCTCCTTTATTATCATTATTTAATTTAATATTTTCTACCTCAAATTAAGATCCCTACAAACCTAACCCCATTGTCGCTACTTCTCACTACCGTGCACATTGTCAAAGGCCACAGGGCACCATTACCATACATTATCACATTCCCCTTCCAAAACGACGCCCAATTGCAGTCGATGCACCATCTTCAATCAACTGTGTTGCCTCCCTTCGATGAACCCTAGTTGCATGTTCAAACACTAAGTGTCACCACACCATTGCGTCGCACCTCAATCGCTTAGAGCGAAGCTAGCCCTGGAGAAGACGATCGTTTTATCTTCAGGTACCACCACCTGAAATGCCTTGTCGGAGGATATCTAATGCCATGAAGTTGTGGCCACTCATTTTTATCTCATTGGGAGAGAAGGAGAATGAGAATAGAGAGGAAATACATATGTTTAATGAAAACAAAATATATAAGATCTATACTCATTCAATTTTCACTTCACGTTTTTGACTCGCACGAGCTCTAGCTAGCTTGAATCGAGACAATTCCCGAACCATGGTACTTTACTTATTTTTCCGGTCCTAATGCTATAAAATATGACACAATCTGAGACTGTTTCCCTGATGGTTAATTTCACATGTATCGACCACAAATATTTATCGAGAAATCTACAACTCCAAATGAAAGGTGCTTACTATCGTTTATAACCAAATACCCATATTTTGGGCTCAATGGAAAAGGTGTCAGGACCCAATCCCATAATATACAAAATTTAGCCTTTTAGATCGATCTACTAATCGAACACAAACTACTAGCTTAAAACCCATCAGTCGAAACTTATCGATGCTTATACTCATCCTCGACTGCTTGGATGATCTGAACTCAACGGAAGAGGTCTCAAGTCCTAATTCATCGGTTTGTAAAAGTTGAGCTTTCTCCCCATCGATTAAATTAGCAATTCAATATTTAAATAAATCAATTATCTAAATATTCTAGTGAATAAAATGTGGGTTGTTATAAAATAGCTCAAACTTTTTTCTAAAAGATATTGTTTTCAAATCTTCAATGCAATGATAACAGCAGAAAACTCCAAATCATGTATCGAATATTGAACCTCATAGAGTCGCAACTACCTAGATGCATACACTATTATTTTTTCTCTTTGCATTAACACTGCGTCTAACCTCGAACCTGAAGCATATGTACACACAAACATATCTCCATAATCTTCGGGTATAACCAAGATTGGAGCATTCATTGTAAAACCCATATTTTACATGTCAAAAGAACATAAAATATTGTTTTTAAATTTATATTAGGTCATATTTGGCAATTTTGAATGATGTTGATTATTGACATTTTTGACCTTAGTAATTTTTATTGGGCAATTTTCAACCCTGATTTTTATATGATAAATTTTCTGTCCTTTTCGGTAGGTATACGTATGGATGTATATGCAGCAATAAGCATTGAAGAATTTGGATGAAGGGAAATGTCTTCGGGTCAAGGATAATGGTACGAGCCATGCAGCCGAAGAATTTTCAAGGTCGAACGTTCTGATACCGTACGACTTAAAAGAGCACAAAAATAGCCCCACGAAGCATAATCTTGGATTTGGCAAAACCTACACAGTTGGAATGAGAAAAATATGAGTAACACCATTGAAGAATCATTGTAATCCGACGATCCTAGAAGTTGTACAACCTCAAAACGCGCAATAGAGTTATGGGAATAAAAGTAAATAGGTTATTTTCAAACCCTAACCCTACCCGCTATCCTATAAGTAGCTAACATCCAAAATAGAAAATCCATTTCCCTTTCTAAAAAATCTTGTAGATTGTGTTATGCTTACTCTCAAAATCTTTGTTTATATGGTAATCATTTTTTTCTCTCTTCATCTTTTGGATTCTTATCTTGCTCATACTTTCATCCATGTCATTTCCGTTCCTCCTTGAAAACTCATTCCTATTTCCTTTCTATTCCTCGTTTATACGCAAATGATTACTGTATTGCCCAAAATAAGACTTGAGTCTCTATATTTTTCCAAGAGCTATGCAACTCTGTTTTTCTAAGATTTATGCAATTACTATCTTGGTTCAACCAATTGTGCCTATGGTGGCCAAAAAATGAAAATCCAATGAAAAGGTTTAAATCTATAGATGAACCGGTATGGATTTGGATGATATGATTGTTGTCGTAGTAGAAGAGGATCAAAATGGCACTAGAATGGTTATGTCATGCTATGGTGAAGGAGATATTGGAGTTGAATGAAATGACCTTCAAAGATGAAGTTTTTGGCGATCTAACTATATAAAATACCATATTTATGGGTTCATTTGTTTCGATGAGGCGAGTATTAACACATAGATCATCTGAACTATAGATGAATGTGGTTAGAGCGGGTAACTTGAGAAGTTAGAAAGGGGTTTGGTTCATCCACATTTCATTTTCATGGCTAGGGGATGCATTGTGGGTTCTGGAGAAGGTGCAGGTCGCTAATTTGCCGAGGATGGTGGCCGTGGTGGGGAGATGTGAGGCAGTCTAAGTGGAGGTGTGGTTAGCCACATTATAGATCTTTTGCATTCTTATTAGGTATCAGAACTTGGTGTTCTACTGATCGAAATAACATCCTAGAACATTGGCCATAAGAAGATCTAGTCAAAGAACCTCAAGTAATAGAGACTATCATGCATGTTATGTTGATACACAAATGACCGCATGCGTCACCTAGGCCGAATGCGCAATTACACCAAACATCGATGATTATTTAAAAAAATAAAAATCATAAAAGGAGCATAAAGAAAGTTTGGATAGAATAAATAAATGTGAGCCAGAAATAAATGCGTTGAAAAATGAAAAAACATATTTTAGAAAATGAAAATAGCTCCATAAAGATTTCTCTTAAAAATTCTATTTCTAAGTTAGACCATCTTGAAAAATTAAATAATTCCTTAGAAATGAAAAATGAAAATTTTTCAAAGAAATTTGATGATTTGAAAAATGATTTTGAATTTTCTTTAAATGATTCAAATCCTCAATTTTTGACACTTGAAAAAGAGAATTATTCTTTAAAGAATGAGAATTCAAAATTAATTAAAGAAACCGTACTTTAAAAAACAAAACTAAAGTCTATGAAAAAGAGACCGATGATTATATAGTAAAAGTTGATAAAGTTAATGAAAAAGTCACAAATTTCAATAAAAGTCAAAATGATTTAAATTCAATTTTATCAAATTATTGACCCTTTATTAATAAAAGTGATTTAGGATATAATAAAACTATATGTAGAAATAGTACTAGATACACTTTCATGTATAGTAAAAAACAATAATGTTAGCACTAGATTTCGAGTAAAACCTGAACCCACTTTATATTTCAAGTACATCTATAAGTTATAATGTTTCTAATATTTCTATAAGTACAAATCAATTAAATATGAGTAGAAATTATTTGAGTATTTGGTTTCCCATTAATTGAAAAATAAAAAATATGTTAAAGTTATTTTGATACGGTAATTAATAATGAAAATTTTATTTTCAAAGGTTCCACCAAACCCTCTTGGGTATGGTTACCTTCGATCTAACCCCTTAGACCCTAATGTAGGAATTGTATACAAAAATATAAAATATATTTTTCATTGGTACCCAAGAAAGACAAATGGATGAGATGAATTTCGAATAACAAATGTTCCATACATATCATTGGAGAACGAGAATTTACGAATAATTAAATTATAGAAAATTCAACATACGTCTTTTGTTTTCATTATACTTCACTCTTTTATGTTGATGACAAAGGGGAGAAAGTATGGTAAAAGGGGAAGCATTCATTAAGGGGGAGATTGTTATTAGAATAGGGAGAGTGTTAAAACCCTGTTTGTATGATTGTTTTAATAATGACAATTATATAAATATCTTTTGTAGCTTTCTTATATAGGACTTTGAATGCAACATTGGTTCGAAGAAACAAGAAGTAAAAGGAAGAAGAAATAATTATATACAAGTAGAATGTAAGTTCTTTTATCTTTAGAAACTATTTGTAAAATCTCCTGGATGATTCATATGCATACACATATATCACAACTACGTAAGATTTTCGAAAAAAAAGACCAAAAGCATTTACAACTAAATTTTTACAAAGCTTTATATAAAAAAAACCAAAATACAAAGAATAAGTCGAATGAATTTCAATCTGGTCGACCAAAGGTGTCAACTGAATTGAAATCAAGTTGACTTAAGCCAATCGATTTAACACACATTTTTGTCTTCTATTTTTAGTCTTCTTCTCTGTAATATTTTATACTTATGGTCAGTCGACTTTTCATCACTTCCAGTCGGCTAAATGAACAGTAACAACTATATTTTCTAAAACAGCATTTTGAAGAGATATGTCTCTTTAATGGTTCTTATGAATATATACAACTATTGATTTCTATAAATAAAGACTAAGACAAGAAGTTTTAAGTCAACTTGCTATCTTGATTTTTAAACTCTCTTATGATTATTTGCTTTCTAAAAATCAATATTGTTTATTTACCAAATCACTTCCTGCACTTCCTTGATCGTATTGCACGCATCGTTGAATCATCAATCGGGATTATAGAAAGATTATAATAGAAGTCAAAATCTATGTTGATAAAACACAGCATTGTTAATTTTGAAAACTTTTGTAACACCTATTTCTCTGGGATAAGTGATGGTATTTGAGCATTGGAAATTCGAAGTGGAGCTTCGGGATATAATGTAGGTAGGAGGTCCAAACCAGTAAAAAATCACAATGTGATCGTTTTTTTTGCTTTGCCTTAATTTATTATTATTTAGCTTGATTGTAATTATATATACATTTACACAGGTTCGCCAAATTAAGGATCCTTTGCACTTTCACAAGTACACTTTCATTTTGGTCCGAGTGGCGCAAGACTATGATCTGTTTGATTAGTATACTTTAGCACCATAATGCTCTGACCGATCCATTTCTAAAATAACTCTGAAGCCTATGAAGTCAAACACCTAGTGTTGACTGTATTTTTCGTCAACCTTGGTGTTGCACCATAAAAAGCAAAGGTTACTTGTTAATCGTCTGGTTTAAGAGCTAAAATGAGAATCCAATGGAAAAATAACATAAGATATACAGTGGTTTGACAGAGCTGCCTACATCCATTATGAATTCTCCCTATTATACGACTCTTAAAATTATAGGGAATTGAAAGAGATACAACATGATAAAAGAGATGCCGCAAGACTAATGCTGCTGCTAATCTTGAGGGTCTGCTAGGCTTAGAACTGCGAATGGCGAGTTGCCATGAGAATCTCCTGCTTGATGTTAAGCTCAGAACGCAGATCATGAATAGTTTATGGATCCTTTGAATAAATTGATCATTACAGGGGCAATTAACCTTTGAATAGTCGGCCATTGGATAGTGGCAACCAGCCTTTGAATAGTTAACCTTTGGCGGGTATCGACCAACCTTTGTCTCAAGATTTTGTTAACTTGTTGATCATCTTTGAATCTAGATCTCTTGTCTTTTTATTAATCAGTCTTCAAACTCAATTATCTTGTGCTTGTATAAAACTATATAATAACCTACAAAATATTTTATACAAATTGAAAAAATATTAGTACCTATATTTATATGGTTGTTGTCATTAAAATCAATATTTATGGCATTAAAATTATACTCTTTCTTGAACATCGAAACTTTAACAAAATACAATCCACTTGTCATCCTTCCTTGATATCAACCTAACTCTAATACAACTATTATAAATTTTCAATAAAGAATGACTTTGGATGTAGAAGAAGATAATTAAGATATATTAACATATATGAGGTGAAACGAATTTTTTTTATAAAGAGGACCTAAAATTTTATTACAAACTTTGGTTAAAAAATTTTCATATATTTTTCCTTACATTAAAAAGGAGACTTGCACAGGATTGTGTATCCTAGTGGTTGAACGCTAGATTAAGAGACTAGTGGTCAGAAATTCAAGCCCTTTTGGGGCTTAGATCGCAACATTTCTAAAGTTCATGCTTTCAATTTCTAATGACACCAAATGCCACTATTCAAAAAATTCGTACTTCTTAAAGTTTCCTAAAAAAATTCACCCCTACTTATATTACTTCAAATCTTAGATAGAGGTGGTGACACTTTATCTTATGATTTAAACTAAATCCTCCTAGAAAATAAAAATATTATCCATATATCTCTTAATTCTACAGAATATAAGCATTCATACCACACAACATTACTTATCTCATTTCTGAGATTACATCCATTCAAGACAATCAATGTCACCCATTCATTCATAAGCAATGATTTACTTAATCACAACATAATTAATTTAAAATGAATTAAATTAACTATCTCTATCTCTAATTAATTTAAAGTGAATTAAATTAATTACTTCATTTCTTAATTAATTTAAAATTTATCAAATTAATTATCTTCATCACAATAAATCTTGCTTACTTATCCGTTAATTAAACTAATTAATTAATCATTATCTTAATTAATCAACCTTGATTAATTAACTCTTAATCAAGTAATTAATCCTTAATTATTCTCATTAATCATATTAATTAATGAACCTTAATTAATTACTTTCATTAATTAATTAACTATAATTAATTACATTATTTCTTAATTAGTTACACTAATTAATCATGCTTAAATTAATTGCTTTCAATTAATCAACTTTAATAAATATAAACAGTAATTAATTATTCTTAATTACTTCTTAATTGCCTTTAATTACTTTTATAAATTCTTTGATTTATTACACCAAGAAATAAACCCTTAATTACTTTAACAAGTAATTATCCATATAAAATTACTTCCCAATAAGTAATTTCACTTATCTAAATTAACCCCTATAATTTATTCATCAATTACTTATCTTAAGTAATTACTCTTATTATAACTTATTAAGTAAACATACTTAATCAATTATCGAGTGACTAGCTTTAATTAATTAACAAATTAATTAACTTACTTGATCACAAACACCCCATAAATCAAAATCGAGTAATTCATCCCTTAATTACTCTTTAACCAAATAAATCTTTAATTACAGATTAATTATCATCAACTATTAATTAATAAATCTCAATTATTAATCAATCCTTTAATACAAAGTAATAAATCCCTCGTTACTTTTATAATTAATTAATTAACCTTAATTTGTCTCTTAATAATTAATTAATAAAACTTAATTATTAATTAACAACCTTAATTGCAAATTAATTAACCCATAATTATAATTAATCAATCCTTAATTACAATTAATTAACCTTTAATAATAGTTAATTAGTTCTTAATTAACTTTCATTATAGATCAATAACCTTTTTAATTATTAAATTAAGAAAAGCCAATTAAAACTTAATTAGTAGTTTAAGAAAATTATATGATGTTAAACTAACTAGCTTGATTTAAACACCATAGATTCACAGAGATTAAGCTGAAAATTTAAAATTTTGTTTTGTTTTAAAATCTCTGAAATCAGAAACAGGGAGGTTCAAACAATCCAAACAGAAATTTCAAATATATTCCTATACACAGATTTGTACTCCTACCATCGCATGCAACACCTCATTATCACAGAAATATTTCAAGCAACAGATAATTCATCACTTAAGTTTTTAGTAAAAATGTTTAATCACCTTTTTTAAATGCAGTGCGGAGGTTTGAAATTGAACTGGAACTTGCAAAATGCTTTGAACTTGAAGCTTTCAAAAACTGGAGTACTTGCAAAATATTTTGAAGCTGAAGCCTCTAAAAAAAATAGAAATGCTTTATCCCTTGATTTGATTTAAACTGGAATGTTTCAGGTTTTCTTTTTGAAAACTTGCTATGCTTTAACTTTTTGCTTCAGATTGCCTTGACCCATATTCATTTGCATGCATATAAAAATGAGGCAGTCATCGGATTGAAAACTTGCATCAAACTTTGAAAACATGTTGTAGGCTTTTGATCACAGAAGAATGTTTCGGTTTTTTTTTTAAACAGAGATTGATGTTTAAATTTTGAGGAATTGATGGCAGGTTTGGGAAAGAAGTTTTCAAGGAAAATAATTTTGCTGATTTGATGTTGAGGAAGTTTCAGGTTTGATTTTTTTGAGGATTTCAGATTTGCATTTGAACTTGAGAGATTTTACAAGATATTGATTTGAGCATGGGTTTCAGATTTTTGTTCGAAGATTTCTGATTTTGGAATGAGTAAAGATTTGCATTGATAATCTAGTTTCTCTTAGGAATGAATCATAAAATTTAAAGAAAAAGAAAATGAAGAAAGATGGTGTTTATATAGGCAATATTTCAGTTTTATTAAATTTTAAAAGAAAATTAAAAAAAAACATGGACACTTATTTTAAGCTTAGATTAAATGTTTAACACATGTTATCTAAATGATTTAGAACTAAACATTTGTCAAATTGTATTTATTTTTACCCTAAAATAATTTTAAAACCTTTTTAAATTAATTTCCTAATTAACTAATATGTTTTCTTAATTTAAAAACGCTTTTCTAATTAAATTCCTAATTAACAAATACATTTATACATTTATAAATGTTTTTCTAAATTTATATAAATACAATTTTCAAAAGAAAATAAAATAAAACCATATATAATTTAAACAAAATTATATAATATTGCAAACTCTTTTTAAAATGCTATTTCAAAAAGTCCTTGTATTTATTCTTATCCAATAAATACAATTCCAAATTTCTATAAATAAATTCCTATAAAAATAAAAATATAAAACAATCTTATTTTTAATTAAGAACATTATCTATATATTTTAAATTCAAACTATATTATTATTTTATTTTTAAGATGTATGTATATTCCCTTAAATTCAAATTTATATTCAAATTCAAAATCAATTTAAAAATCCAAATCTAAAAATCAATATAAATAAATATAATATCTATTTTTAAATAAGCTCATTATTATTTAAAATAATATGTCCTATTTAAAAATCAATTTAAATACGCAGATATAAATATATGTAAACACACTTATCAATTATGAAAACAATATGTCAATTTAGAATTTATTTATACAAACAAAATAATTATTCTTATTTTAAAACCAATTTATAACCATAATTAAGACATTATATTATCATTACTTGGTTAATTATTTTTGAAAATAACAATTTTATCACTTCAAATAAATTTAAATTAAGAGATTATCATATTTTAAATTCCTGGAAATTCCAGGATATTACATTCCTCCCCCCTAAAAGAATTTCGTCCTCGAAATTTAAAACAAAGATAATTCAAAGTTTTGTTTTATTTTAACCAATTCAAACATTCATAACAACCATATACTATCAAATCAAATAAACAATTTCACCCAAACAACCAATTTATCCAATTCAAATAAATTACACTAGCTATCCGGATGCAGATCCGGATAATCTTCCTAAAATTATCTCGAGTTTCTCAAGTGCAGACACAGGGATACTCGCTCTACTAAATCCAAACTAGTTATACTTCTAAGCTACTGAGTTCCTACTCAGCTAGATCTATAATCTACACAAGATACCAGACAACAGACAAGTCTGATCAACCACTAAATCCTTCACAGAACTACTGGTCTCAAAAACAGTGATGGATCAAACACGTACTCCCTCAGAGACACGTGAAATATTTTGAATTCCAGTCTTCCAAATTGGCAATTCAACTCTTCAGACCAAAGCACTGATCTTTACAAAAACTCAGAAGAATCCAATATACCCTGGAGCTCACCTCATAATCTCACCAAATCTTATTGCTCCCTTTACCAGAGAAAACCTCAACAACATCGAAGTCTCCAACTTCGAATTTCAAATTCTTCCATTACTTAACCTCAACACTTTCCGGATGATCCGGGCTGCCTACAGATCCTTCCTGATCAACTCAACCTTCGCTGATGCTTCTACAAACAAACTGGATCAACTCAACAAACTGATCCTCACAAGATCAATCCAAAATAAAAATCAAACTTTTCTACCGACAGAAGAAAACAACTTCTCCTATCCTGAAAAGACAGAACAGAATCACTCGCTGGCTTGCCTCAGATCCTAAAAAATAAATTCAGTAGGAACTCTCTAATCCAAAACACTGCAACTTCCAGTTGCTTCTACTCAAGAACAATAGCCACCTTGCTTCCGCTGTACAACTCTGATCTGGAGCAGATGAGAATGCTATCGATGAACACAGGCACAGATAAAACATCACATCTCGGAAATAAGGTTCAATAGAAGTTCCAAGAAATACAAAGCTGCTTCACCAAACAATCAACCCAGGAGACAACCTTCTACCCAGCTAAATCACCGGTATCACTCCTGACATCAAGTCGATTCGAAACTCAATCTCTAATGCGGGCAAATCTCTAACTTTCCTGAAGATATATCCGTAAAATCTTCGACAACTCCACAACTCCTACATCCTCTATAAATGCCATACACCCAAGCAAAAGACTATCTAAGATAATCACCAAACCATCGCAAGTCACTTTTGCGATTCACCCAATCCTAAATTCCAAAAATACTGCTCTCTCTTCCCAAATCAGAATAGTTTATCCTCGACCATTAATCCATCGAAGAAACAGATCCTCGCTACTGCTTCTGAATTCCACCTCCAGGAACTGCTAAGCCAAAAAGATCTTCCTACTGAAACACAGAACACTCTCGAGCTGCACCGCTAACACAGATGCCAAAGACTTCTTATCCAGAGCTCTTTGAGAAACTCGGACCTCCAACTAAACACATACATCCTGCTGATCTCAGCTACAATCCTGAAGCAGACACACTTCCTTAAACTTGCTCCGAAAGAAAACATCTTCGAAGACATCCAAAGTCACTGCATCTCATCACGTAGCTACTTCTTCCTGAGGTTGCCAAGATATCATCACTTACTTCTTCCTAACCGACAGATCCAAATTCTCAAAAATTCGCTTACACGAGCGCAATCAAACTTGCACTTCAAAGATGAATTCCGAACCTTAACAGGTTTCCTTCAGAGATCAATGAAATCCTTACACCAAATTGCAAAGATTACTTGAGACGGTATTAGGTCTACAGTCTCGACAAATACACTTCCAATTTCAAACATCAAACTCCAACCATTGGTAGTTATGTTACACACACCACTACCTCATCTACCTTTATAACTTATGTTGGAAAATCCGAACAGGTAACCCAACAGATAGGTAGAAATATATATATATACATATACATACATACATATATATATAGTTATATATAAAAATTACAAGTACGCTCTCTCAAGAAAGACACCACTACAGAGCCTAGGTATTCACTCAACCTAATGCTCTTATACCAACTGAAACGACCCGACATTCTCACCACAGAAAATCGCATCATTTTTAAGAAAGAAAAGGGATAGAAAAGAGAAAAGACAGAGAAGAAAGAAAGAAACAACATCAGAATCTAAACAACGGAATGAATAAATTATATTAATCACATAATACAATACATAGTATCATATACATCAGAGATACACAACTAAAAACAACACATACTAGACAGTTACAAACACCTGTCTAGTTATACAATTAAATACAACACAAAGACAAACGACTCAGAGAACACACAGCGGAAGAACTATATAGCTATACGCGGAAGCCTCCTGCTCCATTACTCCTCCAGAATTCGTCAAGCCAACCTAAATTCCCCTGGCTACTCGTAAAAATTTGAGTACCCAAGAGTTTAAGAAAAACAGAATAAACTCCGGGTCAGACATGGGTCTGGTGTGAGTAAACGGTTAAAAGTTGCTTAACTTTAAAAACCTTTTGAAAGAAAAGGTATCACGTAAGACTTCCCACACATAAACATGGAAAAGTTTTTACCTTACGCTAACCAAACATTTGATAGGAAATTCAATGATATTATAATAGGTCTAGGTTTTTCAAATAAATATGAAATAGCCGAAATTGTTACATTTATTAAATTCCATCTACTAGCCACAAAAGTGGGTAATACAATCAAACCCGGTGTCACTTATTGGATTTTGGATTTCATACAATGGCAGGGCTACTGGGGTACCGCCCGTCACAGTACGTGGCCTAAATCACCGTATCGAGGAGTATGCCCGCTCCCCTACAACACAAGGCCGGAACTATTCCTTACTGAACAGTTTCGAATAAGACAACCCCGGCGGATGTATCTATTCAACCGTCCACACAGCCAAAATAAAAAGGGACTCTATACAGGGATTAATCTCATCCTACTTGGGCATGACCCACTTAGCCTTACTTCACCTCCCCTGTTTTAGCCATTCCCGGTTGATGAGGCTTGAAGCTACGATTACCTTTAGTGAACACATCACTTATAATGCTCATTGTCCACCTGACGATGTTCTGATAGCATTCAATCCATAAAAGTTCGTTCCAGGTTCGAACGAAACCGAAGGCATTATCTCGTTATACTCATTTTGGAATCACCCTCGGAGTTAACGACAATAACCCTTGCACTCTGAATCTTCATCTTCACTTGAGATTCACGACCTACCGTTAATTTGGATCGATGTGGTTTTCGGATATCCAAATATGGAAACGCGATCCCGGTATCATCGAAATCCAAAACGTATCTTTTAGGTCCAAGTTGTTTAAGGTTAAACAATTCAATTTAATTATCTATATACACACAGATAGATAATTCACAAGTCACAATTGATAATCACATTATCTGTAACGACCCAGAATTTTTGATAACTTGAATTTGAATATTTAATTTATTTTTAATATTAATAAGTGGAATTTTTAAGTCGAATAATTTATTTTTCGAATATTGGATTTAATAGGGTAATTTAAATCGATTATTTAATAGTGAAATTCCACAAATAATTTAATATTGGGTTAAATATGATTGAAAATGGTTTGGAAAATTTTGTTTTATCATATTTAAGTTATAGAAATATTTTAGAACTTTTAAAATTGAATTTGGAATTAATTTGTGAAAATTGATTATTTTAATATTTAATTATCGACTGAAAAATAGCCAATTTTTGAACAGTCTCAGAATTGAACGAAACCAGTTCCATTGGATCCGTAATAGTTAGTTATTACCGGATTTCAAATTTCGTGGTGATTGGAGTTGTTGAGTGAGCGTACGACGTATAAACGCATTGAAAATTTTATTGAGATAATTTGAATTTAAATAATATACCATTCAAATCATAGCCGAAATAATTTCACATCAGAATTTTTAAAGTTTTTTATGGTCACAGTGGCAAAGCGTCTCAAGCACGCAACTTTCTCTTCTCTCTTTATATCTCAGCCGAATCCCTTAGCTTCAGAAGAGGAATCAAATGGCCGAAGCCCTTTATCAAATTCAAAATAAAATAAAAAAAAAATTTATTAATTAATGGCCGCCTGTTTCCTCCTTCCAAAATCAAACCAAAGCTTCGAATGAAATCAACGGCCAAGTCTTTCATTCTATCTTCAAAACTTCAAAAGAGGGAAAAATAAAATCGACTTCGTTCTTTTATGGCTGCGGCATCGCTCGAGCAGGAAGCGGCGAACTTCGCGAGGGGGGAAAACGATGGCACGGCGCTCACGCACACAGGAGACTTTGGGTTCGAGATGGGTTTAGGGTTGAAGTGGCGAATTGCGACGACAAGGTGCTAGGTTTCGCGTTGAGATTTGGGGCACTGGCACGTACGTGGGTTGTCATCGCGGTGGAAAACTCGAGCGCGACAATGGTAGCAGCGGCAACCTGGGGATTGGCGACGTGCCGAGGCTAGGGTTTTTGATTTAGCGTGGCGGCGACGAGATTGTTCAAGCTGAGGTATTCGGCTTCCTTCCTTTTCAATTAATATTAATCTAGATATATGCAGAAACTAAAAAAAAAAAATTATATAAGATTTTGAAATATATATGTATACGAATTTTAAAATATTGAACAGTATGAAAAATTGGTTTTTGAAGATATTTAAATTTTTGTATAACTGTATGAGCTTCCAAGAATATATATATATATATATATATATATATATATGTTTATGCAGAAATACATATACAGATTGAATTTTAAATAAAAGGAAATGATAATAATATAGATGTATATATCTGGATAGTTTTAAATGAAATATAGAAATTTTAAAATTGTTGGAATTTCTATACAAAATTTGTTTTTGAAATCTTAAAATAAATAAATTTTATTTGGTTAATTTATTAAAAAGGAAGCTTAGTTTTAATTCAATTTTTTGTTAAACAAATTTGTTTAAAAGAAATTAGTTTGAAATGGAATCATTTGTTCAAATTAAATTGTTAGTAAATTAAATTTGTCAAATGGTTAGACAATTAGATTTATTTAAGGAAATCAATTTATAACAATCCATTAGTTAATTAAAATTTTAGAAATAGGAATTTTTCGATTGATTGGAATATTAATAAATTGTGCAAATATTTTTACAAGGTTTAAAAATCGAGAATACAAGCCGGAAATGGAAATGAGTTGGAAATGGACTGCAAATAAAAAGCTAAGGTGAGAACTCCTCACTAAATCGAACAGTTTGGTTTAAAATATAAATAGTTAATGTTGATTGATGATTGCTGTTTGATTGTGCTAGTAGATATAGTAGGATATATACTATATATAGCGATATATATATATTGGCATATGTATATATCGGATTTGATTTCCCGCCTCGTATAGCGGATGAGACCCTATTGCGCCGCCTATTAAGCGGATATTTTATAAAATCCCATATACCGCGATATTCCATCTTGAAGTGGAATTGGTATTGTGCTAACGTCTGTGGATGCAGGGTAACAGGTTGGAGGGATCCAACTGGATTCCTCGCATATTTATTTGTTTATAAATATTATGTTGATTGTTGATAATCATATTGATATATGACACTTATTCCCGTGATTGACCATCTGATGTTGTTGCATCATCGGATTCAAATTTTTAAAAATTAAAAATAACGGTTTTGAATTTAAAAGGGGTTTTAAATCGATTTTTCAAAGAATATGGTTTATTAAAAATTTTGAATTGATTAAAATTTAAAAATAAATAGATGGATAAAATTTTATGTTTTAAAAATTTATATTTTTATAAAATATAACTTAAAAGAAATTTTTAACAATAATAGGTTTTTATAAAATAGTTAAATTTGGTTTTTGGGAAGTTATTATTATTAATGGTTTATATAAAGGATTTATAAATGGATGTTTTTAAATTAAATTTATTGAAGTTATAGGATAAATTTATAAAGTGTTAAGTTGATGTATAACATGAATTTCACTAGGATTTATAGATTAATAAATGTGAAATTTATAAAACGAATGGTTATTGGAAAATTTTAAGTTTATAAGTTATTAACTTATAGAAATGGATTTGGGCATTAAAAAGGGGAATTTTATAGAAATTGTTAATAAATGAAGATTTCATTAGTTGAAATTATTATAAACCATAAAGAAATCTTGTAAGTGATAAGATTTTAAATTGGTGAAGTTCAAAGGAACGATTTGGTAAATAAATAATATTATAAGTATTTAACTTACAATATGGCTTTTGGGTATGAAATTGGGTTATGTAAAATTGCATCGGATTAATAAAGGAATTTATAAAATTGGGGTTTATAATAGAAATGGAATTTATAAACTATGTTTATAAATTTGAAATTCATCGAATTTGATAAATTGAAATATGGGAATTTGTTAAGTGGGCTATATTCACTATTTTGAATATTGAATAGATTATTAAATAAAATGGGTTTGTTTTTGGGAAAGGAATGTTTTAAATGGAATTTAAAACTAATTAAAGACGTTTTAAGATATATTAAGTATCGAAATCATAGATTTCAACATTGATTGTTGAAATAGACGATTTCGAGAAATAGAAGGGAATATTTTGAATAGTATTGGATTTATATATCTATTTTTAATTTCAAATCCATATACTAGTGTTTTTGGGTTGTCGTAACGATGTTTTACGCAACATTCGTTTTTAACCCAAATAAATGTGAATAAAAGAATATTTCTTTAAAGGAATGAAATTAATACTTAACTATGGTTTAAGCATATGGAATATTTTCGAATTGTTGAGAATAAATTGAATTGTGAATTACTTATTTTTAAATAAGTTTAGAAATGATTTTCCAATATGGAATGGAACGTTTTTGTGAATTCACCTTTTAAAGGTAAATTGTAAGCGAATATTTTGGAATCGATTTGAAATCAAATATGAATGGGTATTTGGGATTTAATTCACGTTGGAATTTATAATGAAGGGAAATTGGTTTAAAAATAGATGTTGATTTATTTTTAAAGATGGAAATAAAATTCACGAATTTGGAGCGTAAAATTTAAAAATAAATCGGTAAGGATTTATATGTTGTTTTGAAATTTGTTTTCAAAAGGGATAAAAGATGAATGGTGGTTTGAAATTTGTTTTCAAATGGTTGAGTTGTGTAATTTGAAATTTGTTTTCAAATGGTTGAGGTGTTTAATTTGAAATGGGTTTTCAAATGGTTAAGTGTGGAAATTATATCGTGAAGGTGTTTTGGTAAAGCAAATAAATTGGGCAATTATTTGGAAATTGTGTATATATATCTTGTAAAGATATTTTGGGACTTAATAATTTTGGAAAATTATATGGAATCTGATGATGTGGCGCATCTTTATTTATAGTTAAATAACCGACTATCAATATTTACCCTTGGATGGTATTGATTGTGTTTGTTTGGAATTGAATGCACACTTATTTTTAAAATAAGCGCTCGCTATTCGGTTTAGCCGGGAGAGGACCTTTGTGTCATATATCCCATTCCGAATATGCGATACGTCGTTTGGATCGCATTTGAAGACCGGTGTTGAAGACCGGGTATTTGTGAAAACGATAGGATGACCTATCGATTGTCTCCGCATCGTTAGCTACGATATGGAGATTTCCTTTGTGATGGGAAATTTTATCGGGATTGTGAATACCCGGATTGCAAGGGCTTCCTTGGAAGTGCCTTCGGTTCTGTTCGAACCCGGACCAGACTTGCTTATCTAGGTGAAACGTGATGGGGGGTTCTCGCTTTGCGTTAGGTGGCGAACGGGAGACTCTTACCCCTACACGTCCTCTTTACGGGGTTGATTAGGCGTAAGCCGTGACAGTCGAGAGGCTGGCCGTAAAAGCAAGGTCTGGGGTACCAGTGTAAGCCACGGTGGGGCTGGGATGGTTGAAAAGCCTACCGGTTACTGCTGACGGAAATGAGGATCGTTACATTTGGTATCGGAGCTTATGGTTAAGCGACAACCTGCTCTGTTGGGTATTACTCATTAGAGATAGAGTCAGCAGTACTCTAGAATGAGTGTGAGTGTAATAATAGATATGAGTGCGTATTTGTTAGTGAGTATAAAATTGTTTTATATTGTGATGATTGGTTTGTTGAGTGGTATATGAACCTTCGTCGGCGCAGCCTCGAAAACTGAATCGAAGGGGTTTCTAAACACTTGAATAGAACAATTCGACACAATATTGTTTTAAATTGGGTAAATGAAATAATTTTACCTCGATTATATTTTATATATAAAAAGAAAATAATTTTTCAAGAATTATTGAAGTGTGTATATAATTGATTGCTTGGTTGTTGTAAATGATATATATATATATAAAATAATTAAAAGTTGTTTGAATAAGCTAATAAAAGCAACTATTGTAAAAAGAATAATGGTATAAACCAATGAATCATAAGATGAAATAATAATTAATGATGATTTACAATTGTAAGATAATCATGTATGTATATAAGAAGTAAAAATTATATAAGTAAAAGGGTTATAAAAGTGATTTATGAATAGAAAGAAAACTTTTTGAAAGAATAATTAGCATTGATTTCACTATTGTCACTGGGAAATAATAAGGGTGATGACTGCAGCATCACCAGTATCATTTCCGAGTTTCTATGTGATGGATTTGCTACAATAATGAATTTAAAATTGAAGTTTTGTTGTAATAAACCAATTTGAAATTAAAATTCAATTTGAAATTGATAAATATAAGTGAAAAAGGTTTTGAACTTATAATATAAGTTAGAAGTTGAATAATAAGTTTTATAACTTATTAAATGGAAAATGTAAGTAAAACCGATTATTGAAATGGTTAAACAATAAAGTTAAGTAAAATGGAATATGGATTTAAATGTTGATATGAAGTTGTCTTAAGTAAGTGTTAAATGGAATTAACTTTAGAATTGAAATTCGAACTTGACTGATAAGTGTAAAGCTTAAGTTTATTTGAACAAATGATGTTAAATGGAGTATAACTTAAGTGAAGTTGAATAAAAAAAAAATTGACCTTTGCACCAAAGTTAAATAATCAAGTGAATTAAATGATGTAAATAAAGTTGAAATGGAATGCAAGTTAAGTAATGTTGAAAGAATTGATGTTAATATCAAAGTAAGTGAATAAAGTGAGTAAATGAAATTGTTAAAAAGATGTGAACTTAAGTTATATAAATGGAATTCAATTTTATTTGTAAAAAAGAACTAGCAATTGAATTAAAGAATGGATTGAATGTTAATCAATAGAATATGAATAAGTTGATATGAAATGATGCATGCAAGTGTAAATTCATTTGAAAATAGTTCAATAGTAGAATGAAAATCAAGTGAATGTTAAACCAATTGAAATTAAAACAGTTGAACCAAATTGAATGTAAGTAAAATGGATAAAATTTGGTTGTATTGGATGTGCATTGGTTGTTATTTGCTTGTTGGTTGATTGTATGAAAATTCCTTAAGTGTTAACGAAATTGAATCTGCTAAATTGAAAGCTATGTAATTGAATTCAAACGAAAATTGGAATGCAAAGTTGAATGAAAATGAATATGCAACTTTAATAGTAAACTAAAAGTGGTATAAGAAGCATGTATTGGAAATTTTATAATTGAATTGGCAAATTGGTTTGAATATTATAATTAGATATTATGCTAGCAGGATATACAGGTTATAAAGGAATTGGGATTTTGATTTCAAAGTAAAAAAAAAAATTTGTAACGCTCGACAAAAAGGTACGTATTTCAGTTTTTATATGAGATTTGATGATTTCCTTCTCTAGCCACTTGGCTTTCTCTTTTCTTTTTGATTCTGAGGGGCCGTAGAGCCGTTTTGTAGTCGTACCGATCTAGCCGCGCAAAGGAGACTCTGGCGAAATTTTTCGAAAATTTAGGGAGTTAGAAAAATTTTGAGAAATTTTGAAAGTTGAAAATTTGAATTAAAATTTAAATTTGAATTGTTAAGTAAACAATGTTGTTTGAAACTTATAATTGAAGTTGGAAAGCTAATTGAAATGATAGTATATCTTTAATAAAAAGATTTGTTTGAAAGGTTAATAAAACTGATTAGCTTTGGAAAAATAATAAACGGATTATGAATTATTCTCCTTAACTTGCAATTTCGAGGACGAAATTCTTTTAAGGGGGGAAGATTGTAACGACCCAGAATTTTTGATAACTTGAATTTGAATATTTAATTTATTTTTAATATTAATAAGTGGAATTTTTAAGTCGAATAATTTATTTTTCGAATATTGGATTTAATAGGGTAATTTAAATCGATTATTTAATAGTGAAATTCCACAAATAATTTAATATTGGGTTAAATATGATTGAAAATGGTTTGGAAAATTTTGTTTTATCATATTTAAGTTATAGAAATATTTTAGAACTTTTAAAATTGAATTTGGAATTAATTTGTGAAAATTGATTATTTTAATATTTAATTATCGACTGAAAAATAGCCAATTTTTGAACAGTCTCAGAATTGAACGAAACCAGTTCCATTGGATCCGTAATAGTTAGTTATTACCGGATTTCAAATTTCGTGGTGATTGGAGTTGTTGAGTGAGCGTACGACGTATAAACGCATTGAAAATTTTATTGAGATAATTTGAATTTAAATAATATACCATTCAAATCATAGCCGAAATAATTTCACATCAGAATTTTTAAAGTTTTTTATGGTCACAGTGGCAAAGCGTCTCAAGCACGCAACTTTCTCTTCTCTCTTTATATCTCAGCCGAATCCCTTAGCTTCAGAAGAGGAATCAAATGGCCGAAGCCCTTTATCAAATTCAAAATAAAATAAAAAAAAAATTTATTAATTAATGGCCGCCTGTTTCCTCCTTCCAAAATCAAACCAAAGCTTCGAATGAAATCAACGGCCAAGTCTTTCATTCTATCTTCAAAACTTCAAAAGAGGGAAAAATAAAATCGACTTCGTTCTTTTATGGCTGCGGCATCGCTCGAGCAGGAAGCGGCGAACTTCGCGAGGGGGGAAAACGATGGCACGGCGCTCACGCACACAGGAGACTTTGGGTTCGAGATGGGTTTAGGGTTGAAGTGGCGAATTGCGACGACAAGGTGCTAGGTTTCGCGTTGAGATTTGGGGCACTGGCACGTACGTGGGTTGTCATCGCGGTGGAAAACTCGAGCGCGACAATGGTAGCAGCGGCAACCTGGGGATTGGCGACGTGCCGAGGCTAGGGTTTTTGATTTAGCGTGGCGGCGACGAGATTGTTCAAGCTGAGGTATTCGGCTTCCTTCCTTTTCAATTAATATTAATCTAGATATATGCAGAAACTAAAAAAAAAAATTATATAAGATTTTGAAATATATATGTATACGAATTTTAAAATATTGAACAGTATGAAAAATTGGTTTTTGAAGATATTTAAATTTTTGTATAACTGTATGAGCTTCCAAGAATATATATATATATATATATATATATATATGTTTATGCAGAAATACATATACAGATTGAATTTTAAATAAAAGGAAATGATAATAATATAGATGTATATATCTGGATAGTTTTAAATGAAATATAGAAATTTTAAAATTGTTGGAATTTCTATACAAAATTTGTTTTTGAAATCTTAAAATAAATAAATTTTATTTGGTTAATTTATTAAAAAGGAAGCTTAGTTTTAATTCAATTTTTTGTTAAACAAATTTGTTTAAAAGAAATTAGTTTGAAATGGAATCATTTGTTCAAATTAAATTGTTAGTAAATTAAATTTGTCAAATGGTTAGACAATTAGATTTATTTAAGGAAATCAATTTATAACAATCCATTAGTTAATTAAAATTTTAGAAATAGGAATTTTTCGATTGATTGGAATATTAATAAATTGTGCAAATATTTTTACAAGGTTTAAAAATCGAGAATACAAGCCGGAAATGGAAATGAGTTGGAAATGGACTGCAAATAAAAAGCTAAGGTGAGAACTCCTCACTAAATCGAACAGTTTGGTTTAAAATATAAATAGTTAATGTTGATTGATGATTGCTGTTTGATTGTGCTAGTAGATATAGTAGGATATATACTATATATAGCGATATATATATATTGGCATATGTATATATCGGATTTGATTTCCCGCCTCGTATAGCGGATGAGACCCTATTGCGCCGCCTATTAAGCGGATATTTTATAAAATCCCATATACCGCGATATTCCATCTTGAAGTGGAATTGGTATTGTGCTAACGTCTGTGGATGCAGGGTAACAGGTTGGAGGGATCCAACTGGATTCCTCGCATATTTATTTGTTTATAAATATTATGTTGATTGTTGATAATCATATTGATATATGACACTTATTCCCGTGATTGACCATCTGATGTTGTTGCATCATCGGATTCAAATTTTTAAAAATTAAAAATAACGGTTTTGAATTTAAAAGGGGTTTTAAATCGATTTTTCAAAGAATATGGTTTATTAAAAATTTTGAATTGATTAAAATTTAAAAATAAATAGATGGATAAAATTTTATGTTTTAAAAATTTATATTTTTATAAAATATAACTTAAAAGAAATTTTTAACAATAATAGGTTTTTATAAAATAGTTAAATTTGGTTTTTGGGAAGTTATTATTATTAATGGTTTATATAAAGGATTTATAAATGGATGTTTTTAAATTAAATTTATTGAAGTTATAGGATAAATTTATAAAGTGTTAAGTTGATGTATAACATGAATTTCACTAGGATTTATAGATTAATAAATGTGAAATTTATAAAACGAATGGTTATTGGAAAATTTTAAGTTTATAAGTTATTAACTTATAGAAATGGATTTGGGCATTAAAAAGGGGAATTTTATAGAAATTGTTAATAAATGAAGATTTCATTAGTTGAAATTATTATAAACCATAAAGAAATCTTGTAAGTGATAAGATTTTAAATTGGTGAAGTTCAAAGGAACGATTTGGTAAATAAATAATATTATAAGTATTTAACTTACAATATGGCTTTTGGGTATGAAATTGGGTTATGTAAAATTGCATCGGATTAATAAAGGAATTTATAAAATTGGGGTTTATAATAGAAATGGAATTTATAAACTATGTTTATAAATTTGAAATTCATCGAATTTGATAAATTGAAATATGGGAATTTGTTAAGTGGGCTATATTCACTATTTTGAATATTGAATAGATTATTAAATAAAATGGGTTTGTTTTTGGGAAAGGAATGTTTTAAATGGAATTTAAAACTAATTAAAGACGTTTTAAGATATATTAAGTATCGAAATCATAGATTTCAACATTGATTGTTGAAATAGACGATTTCGAGAAATAGAAGGGAATATTTTGAATAGTATTGGATTTATATATCTATTTTTAATTTCAAATCCATATACTAGTGTTTTTGGGTTGTCGTAACGATGTTTTACGCAACATTCGTTTTTAACCCAAATAAATGTGAATAAAAGAATATTTCTTTAAAGGAATGAAATTAATACTTAACTATGGTTTAAGCATATGGAATATTTTCGAATTGTTGAGAATAAATTGAATTGTGAATTACTTATTTTTAAATAAGTTTAGAAATGATTTTCCAATATGGAATGGAACGTTTTTGTGAATTCACCTTTTAAAGGTAAATTGTAAGCGAATATTTTGGAATCGATTTGAAATCAAATATGAATGGGTATTTGGGATTTAATTCACGTTGGAATTTATAATAGGAAGGGAAATTGGTTTAAAAATAGATGTTGATTTATTTTTAAAGATGGAAATAAAATTCACGAATTTGGAGCGTAAAATTTAAAAATAAATCGGTAAGGATTTATATGTTGTTTTGAAATTTGTTTTCAAAAGGGATAAAAGATGAATGGTGGTTTGAAATTTGTTTTCAAATGGTTGAGTTGTGTAATTTGAAATTTGTTTTCAAATGGTTGAGGTGTTTAATTTGAAATGGGTTTTCAAATGGTTAAGTGTGGAAATTATATCGTGAAGGTGTTTTGGTAAAGCAAATAAATTGGGCAATTATTTGGAAATTGTGTATATATATCTTGTAAAGATATTTTGGGACTTAATAATTTTGGAAAATTATATGGAATCTGATGATGTGGCGCATCTTTATTTATAGTTAAATAACCGACTATCAATATTTACCCTTGGATGGTATTGATTGTGTTTGTTTGGAATTGAATGCACACTTATTTTTAAAATAAGCGCTCGCTATTCGGTTTAGCCGGGAGAGGACCTTTGTGTCATATATCCCATTCCGAATATGCGATACGTCGTTTGGATCGCATTTGAAGACCGGTGTTGAAGACCGGGTATTTGTGAAAACGATAGGATGACCTATCGATTGTCTCCGCATCGTTAGCTACGATATGGAGATTTCCTTTGTGATGGGAAATTTTATCGGGATTGTGAATACCCGGATTGCAAGGGCTTCCTTGGAAGTGCCTTCGGTTCTGTTCGAACCCGGAACAGACTTGTATGGTTACGTGTCTGACATTACATTTTGAGAGATAGAGCAGATTTCTTTCAAATACATTTCTGTTGGTGGCGGAGAATTTATTCTCTTAGCTTAACACCCTTCTCTGAGACGTACGAGCTCAGAGGTTATGTAGTTGAAGGTTATCAGCGATATTTCCCAATCTGGTAATGTGGCATGCTGAGTGCTGCTGTGTGATGATCATTGGTTGGTCATTTGTGATATGATCATTTGTTTGATCATTTATCTTTGTGATTATTGCTTTGGTCATCTGTGGACCCAAAGCATGGCTTTGTTGCACAAAGCGTAGCTTTGTGGACGAGACTTCGTCAGGACCTCACTCCCCGGAAATGGTCGAAACAGGAATATGCGGCAAGGTTATGAGGGTCGCGCCCTTTAGGGTATGTCATTCCCTTCTGGAAAAGGGTGGTATCATGGTATGGAGCCCAGATGCTTACTCATGTTGATACACTATATCTATTACTGTGTGGTGTTGTTGCGAGCGCTCGGATAAAGGTCCCAAAGGACCGGGGGATGACATATTCGTGTAGTAGTTACCTAGTTACAGAGGTAACCCGGCCTTGTGTTGGCAGAGATCTAACCGTAACGTTAGTTTCTCGGGACGTCCCGCCAGAGGCGATCCCATGTGGCAGTAGGAAGTTCCTTAGCCTGACCATTTGTTGGAAATCCAATCAAAACAATACGTGCCTTGTACGGTTTTAGTTGTATTACCTGCCATTCACTTATGGTGGTCACCACTGTTTGGATGGTAGCTATAGTAGGCATAGTTCGGAATGTCTATGTTGGCTAGGATTTATATTCTACTTTCGAAATTGTTTTCTACACTATGCACTAGTAATAATATCAAGAATGATTTGATTTTCGCGTAGTAAGCATCTTTGACTATCATAAGGAGAAATCTCCTCCAATTCTGCGTTTGCATTGTGTGTGTGGCGGGAGGCCTTATGGTAGTTTCATTTTCCAAAAAGCATTGCGGATTTAAAATTTAAATTTTCTTGTTGCTTGTTTAAAGATAAACTGTTTTGAGTTCTCACACCAGTCACATGACTGACCTGGAGTTTATTGTTCCCTTCCTAAACTCTGGGTGCCCACTATTTTCCACACGGGCAGTCTAGAGTTAGGTTATCAGGTTATTCTGGATTCGGGAGTTGCTGTGCAGATCTGGAGGCGAGCCAGATAGCGTAGTCTATTATCTATTGTATATAGTATTTCTTTCCGCTGTTGTTGTCGTACACTCTGATTGATGTAATGTAATGTGATGTAATGTATAAAATGTATAGTTCTTTTGTTTTAATGAATATTCATTTATCTATTATATGTTGTTCCGCTGCGACTGTGAGATTCTGTTATTGTTTCTCGTTCTGTTACTTGTTTTTCTGTTTTCTCTTCTCTTTCTTTTCTTTCTTCTTCTACCTCTTTCTTCTTCTAAAACCCTAACGGTTCGATTTTTCGGCAACGAAAAATCTCGATCGTTACATTATCAAAATAAACAGATGATCCATAACAAAATAGGTAATCCACATCATCATCACAGTAGATAGTCTATATCACCATCACAATGCAACCAAGCATTCATACCACACAACATTACTTATCTCATTTCTGAGATTACATCCATTCAAGACAAATAATGTCACCCATTCATTCATAAGCAATGATTTACTTAATCACAACATAATTAATTTAAAGTGAATTAAATTAACTATCTATATTCTTTAAAGTCAATTAAATTAATTACTTCATCTCTTAATTAATTTAAAATTTATTAAATTAATTATCTTCATCACAATAAATCTTGCTTACTTATCCATTAATTAAACCAATTAATTAATCATTATCTTAATTAATCAACCTTGATTAATTAACTCTTAATCAAGTAATTAATCCTTAATTATTCTCATTAATCATATTGATTAATGAACCTTAATTAATTACTTCCATTAATTAATTAACTATAATTAATTACATTATTTCTTAATTAATTACATTAATTAATCATGCTTAAATTAATTTCTTTCAATTAATCAACTTTAATAAATATAAACAGTAATTAATTATTCTTAATTACTTCTTAATTGCCTTTAATTACTTTTCTAAATTCTTTGATTTATTACACCAAGAAATAAACCCTTAATTACTTTAACAAGTAATTATCCATATAAAATTACTTCTCAATAAGTAATTTCACATATCTCAATTACACCCTGTAATTTATTCATCAATTACTTATATTAAGTAATTACTCTTATCATAACTTATTAAGTAAACATACTTAATCATTTATCACGTGGCTATCTTTAATTAATTAACAAATTAATTAACTTACTTGATCACAAACACCCCATAAATCAAAATCGAGTAATTCATCCTTTAATTACTCTTTAACCAAATAAATCATTAATTACAGATTAATTATTATCAACTATTAATTAATAAATCTCAATTATTAAACAATCCTTTAATACAAAGTAATCAATCCCTGATTACTTTTACAATTAATTAATTAACCTTAATTAACCAATTAATTACCTCTTAATCATTAATTAATAAAACTTAATTATTAATTAACAACCTTAATTACAGATTAATTAATCCATAATTATAATTAATCAATCCTTAATTACAATTAATTAACCTTTAATAATAGTTAATTAATTCTTAAATAACTTGCATTATAGATCAATAACCTTTTTAATTATTAAATTAAGAAAACCCAATTACAACTTAATTAGTAGTTTAATTACTTAATTAATTAATAATTATAATTTAATTAATCATTAGTCATTAATTAAATCAACATAAATATTAGTTAATTAAATTAATAACTATCCTTAATTAATTACTTAATTAACCCTTTAAAATAATTAATTAAATCAATTAATTAAACTTAAAGCTCTTAATCAACTTAATTTATTACAAATCATTAACACTTAATTATTCTTTAAGATAAAACATTATCTTTAATTAACCTTGAAAAAAAACTTTACTTAACATAAGTCATTAATTAGTTTAAGATATAAAGTAATCATCAATTACGTACCCTTAATTATTAATTAACAATTCCTTAGTTTCCAGTTAATAAATTACTTAAAACTTTAATTGTTAATTAATAAATCATTGTTCATTTACTAATTTAAATAAAACATTTCCTTATAATCTCCTTTTTGTATTTCAAAATAAGTTTTGAAAATAACATTAAGGTTTTAACTTAAAACATTTAAAACCATTCATACAAATTTAATCTATATAAACACATCAATTCATAGAAATGAACTACAAGAATTTAATTTAGCTTAAATTATTTAAAGTTTAAAACTTACTTTATTTTAAATTAAAAATCTTATTAAACATTTCAACTTAGGTTCAACCCATGTATACTTGAACCAAGAAACAAGTACACCATCTTTTCTTCTCTTAAAAACAGTTTGACTTTAAAATTTAAAAACTGTTTCGGTTAAAATTTAAAAACTGTTAAACACAACAGTTTAACCCAGCTTTCAACTGACCCCAGAAATACTCGAGCCACGACCAAGAATACGCGAGTATTTTCCCGAGTCAATTTCCCTATACACCCGAGACCTACTCGAGATAAACAAACAAACCAAAAGACAACACAACCCACTGACACCATCCACCTGTGCAAGTGCACCGGCGATCAACGCCACCGCGACCAACTCCAGCCCCTCTCACATGTCAGCGACACCCACTGCAAACGATTCCGACCACCATTTCGTCATTACAGTCCCCAAATCAAAATCGAGATCCTCAGTTGAACTCGAACCCACAACCCCTTTCTGAAAACACCTCGCTTCCCCATCGCCGACCACTAGATCATTAGAAAATCTGGCCACACCTTTCCCAAGCTTCCACGATCAAATTCTCACAATCCCTTCAAGCTCGATGCAAAATTGAAGATGTAGTAGACAAATTCCCAAGTTCGAACAGAACTAGGTTTAAAATCAAAATCTAGCAAATCCAATCTTCACAGTGGATTAACAACCCTTCAGCAATATTTTCCACACTCCCCAATCCTACCACTAACTCCATCAAGAAACCCGAGCAACCCAGATACAAGGATCGTCAGATATTGGCCAAAACCAATTTCCAGAAAACCCCCAATTACTTACTCAATATGATTTTAAAGATTGTGATATTTGTTTCAAAAATCCTAACTTTCCAAAATAATCTAAGATATATGCTTGAATCAGTAAAAATTAACATCTGATTTTATTACATTTAAAGATTCCAACTGAGTTTCCTTGTCCCAGAAATTTTCCTGAATCTAAAATACTAGTTCTTGTTTTTAAGAAAATTATATGATGTTTAAACTAACTAGCTTGATTTAAACATCATAGATTCACAGAGATTAAGCTAAAAATTTAAAATTTTGTTTTGTTTTAAAATCTCTGAAATCAGAAACAGGGAGATTCAAACAATCCAAACAAAAATTTCAAATATATTCCTATACACAGATTTGTACTCCTACCATCACATGCAACACCTCATTATCATAGAAATATTTCAAGCAACAGATAATTCATCACTTAAGTTTTTAGTAAAAATGTTTACTCACCTTTTTAAATGCAGTGCGGAGGTTTAAAATTGAACTGGAACTTGCAAAATGCTTTGAACTTGAAGCTTTTAAAAACTGGAGTACTCGCAAAATATTTTGAAGCTAAAGCCTCTAAAAAGAAGAAATGCTTTATCCCTTGATTTGATTTAAACTGGAATGTTTCAGGTTTTCTTTTTGAAAACTTGCTATGCTTTAATTTTTTGCTTCAGATTGCCTTGACCCATATTCATTTGCATGAATATGAAAAATGAGGCAGACATGGGATTGAAAACTTGCATCAAACTTTGAAAACATGTTGCAGGCTTTTGATCACAGAAGATTGTTTCGGTTTTTTTTAAATAGAGATTGATGTTTAAATTTTGAGGAATTGATGGCAGGTTTGGGAAAGAAGTTTTTCAGGGAAAATAATTTTGCAGATTTGATGTTGAGGAAGTTTCAGGTTTGATTTTTTTTGAGGATTTCAGATTTGCATTTGAACTTAAGAGATTTTACAAGATATTGATTTGAGCATGGGTTTTCAGATTTTTGTTTGAGGATTTCTGATTTTGGAATGAGTAAAGATTTGCATTGATAATCTAGTTTCTCTTAGGAATGAATCATAAAATTTAAAGAAAAAGAAAATGAAGAAAGATGGTGTTTATATAGGCAATATTTCAGTTTTATTACAATTTAAAAGAAAATTAAAAAAAACATGGACACTTGTCTTAAGCTTAGATTAAATGTTTAACACATGTTATCTAAATGATTTAGAACTAAACACTTGTCAAATTGTATTTATTTTTATCCTAAAAGAATTTTAAAACCTTTTTAAATTAACTTCCTAATTAACTAATATGTTTTCTTAATTTAAAAATGCTTTTCTAATTAAATTCCTAATTAACAAATACATTTATACATTTTAAATGTTTTTCTAAATTTATATAAATACAATTTTTAAAATAAAATAAAATAAAACCAAATATAATTTAAATAAAATTATATAATATTGCAAACTCTTTTTAAAATGCTCTTTCAAAAAGTCCTTGTGTTTATTCTTATCAAATAAATACAATTCCAAATTTCTATAGATAAATTCCTATAAAAAGAAAAATATAAAACAAATCTTTTTTTTAATTAAAAACATTATCTATATATTTTAAATTCAAACTATATTATTATTTTATTTTTAAGATGTATGTATATTCCCTTAAATTCAAATTCATATTCAAATTCAAAGTCAATTTAAAAATCCAAATCTAAAAATCAATTTAAATAAATATAATATCTATTTTTAAATAAGCTCATTATTATTTAAAATAATATATCCTATTTAAAAATCAGTTTAAATACACAAATATAAATATATTTAAACACACTTATCAATTATGAAAACAATAAGTCAATTTAGAATTTATTTATAGAAACAAAATAATTATTCTTATTTTAAAACCAATTTATAACCATAATTAAGACATTATATTATTAGTACTTGGTTAATTATTTCTGAAAATAACAATTTTATCACTTCAAATAAATTTAAATTAAGAGATTATCATATTTTAAATTCCTGGAAATTCCGGGATATTACAACTATGGAGGCTTAATTAATAGCTTGCTTCAAAGCTATAATTCAAGGATTATGGCTATGTAATTTTATTTCATAGCTTAAAGTTATAGGCGCTATATCGAAGATGCTATAAAATTATTGCGACAACATCGCAGTAGTTTTCTTTTCGAAGAACAATAGGTATACTAAGCAGCAATGCATATTAAGATGAAATACATAACAGTAAAAGAAAAAGTTCACAAACATAGGGTGTCAATTGATCATATCATTACTAATGATAACATAGTAGATCCTCTTACGAAAGGAATGTCTTTGAAGACATTTTTAGGATATGTCAAAGAGATGGGTCTTAAATAATTTTATTATGATTGCTATTTGGTTTAGTTGTATGACACTTCTTATTTGATGTCAACGAAGATGTTTCTTATTGCTATCATTTCTGTCTCTAAAGAAATGCATGCATATAATTATGAATTATTATTTGGCACAGATAGTCCCACGTTAAAAGGAATATTATGAGGCCGTTAAGATACCCAATGTTAAAGGCTTGAATGAATTGAACATTGATGTTGTAGTACACAAAAGTGACCAAACTCTAGAATAATGTGGAGCTGCTATGCTTGCATTCTTAATTCATTCAATTTAAGTAAACTACTTTTATCAAATATTGTACACTTAAGGATCCTAATATAATTATAAGACCAAGTGAGAGACTATTGGAAACTAACAGATAATTTTTAGTTACCAAAGGTATGTAAATTAATATTATTACTCTCCAATTCTTTTGAAATACCACATTAATGTAATTTCTCATTATGTGGTCTTATTAATTAATATGGGCACATGATAAATATTTAATAAAGTATTTTGGGTTAAATTTTAATTTATGTGATGGTTAGTGAAAAAAGATTGACTCCTAATGTAACAAGAGGGATTTTTCGCGCTCGAAAATCGACATCCATACTTTACATCGTACTCAAATGCCGTAGATTCGACCGTTCAAATCCGAGTCGCCGGAGCTTATAACAATGTTAAGTAAACAACACGGTGGAAGAAAAAGAATAATACATTGATATACAACATTTATACAATATCTGATACAATGATCAACAGATATCAATATACATCAGAGATATGATACAATAAAATAGCAGCGGAAAAGAAAAATAGATAACACTAGCAGCGGAACAAATAACTCTAAGATAGTCTTCAAAAGGGAACTCCAGCAACAGCAGCTCGATCCAACATCACGATTCACCAATATAAGCAAGTCTCATCCACATCCAAAGACTGAACTAGCTCCAGATAATCTACTAAACCTGACTATCTGAAAAACCCAACTCTAGACTGCTCGTGTAGAAAAATTTTGAGCACCCAGAGTTTAGGAAAGAACAATAAACTCCGGATCAGTCATGGGACTGGTGTGAATAAGAAAAACAGTTTATCTTTTAAAAACAAACAGCAAGAGAATTTAATTAGATTCGCAATGTATTTAGAAAATGAGACTACCATAAGGCCTCCCGCACACACACACACACAATGCAAACGCAGAATCGGAGGTGATTTCTCCTTATGATAGTCAAATATGCTTGATACGCGAATTCCTTTGATATTATTACTATAACTGCAAAGTGGAGAAAACATTTCGAAAGTAGAATATAAATCTTAGCCAACATAGACATTTCGAACTATGCCTACTATAGTTACCATCCAAATAGTGGGGCGCCACCATAAGTAGATGGCAGGTAATACAACTAAAACCGTACAAGGTACGTATTTGAAGAGTGGATTTCCAACAAATGGTCGGGCAAAGGAACTTCCCATACCAAAATGGAACGCCTCTGGAAGGACGTCCCCGAGCATCCCAACTGGATCTCTGCCAACACAAAGCCGGTGTACTCCCTGCCCGGGAGTATCAACCTTAGATATTCCATCCCCGGTCGTAACCAACCTTTATCCGAGATCCCATAACCAACAACACCACACAGTAATACATATAGTGTATCCATATGAGTAAGTATCTGGGCTTCATTCCATGATACTACCCCTATCCAGAAGAAATGGACATACCCTAGGGACGCGATCCCTGAAACCTTGCTGCATCTTCCTGTTTCGACCATTTTCCGGGTTGTGAGGTTTGACGAAGTCTCTCCACAAAGCTACGCTTTTTTTTACAAAAGCCACGCTTTGATCAACAAATGGTCAGCAGCACTCAACATGCCACATTACCAAGTTGGGAATATATTGCTGATAATCTTCAACTACATAACCTCTAATGGTGTTAAGCTAAGAGAATAAATTCTCCGCCACCAACGGAAATATATTTGAAAGAAATCTGCTTTATATCTCAAAATGTAATGTCAGACATACAATCTATACAAGTCTGTTTAGGATTTAGAACAGAACCGAAGGCACTTCCGAAGAAGTCCTTGCAATCCGGGTATTCACAATCCCGATTGGACTTCCCATCACTTAGGGAATCTCTATACCGGAGCAACTCAGTGCATAGACATTCGATAGGTCATCCTATCGTTCTCGCAAATACTCGGTCTTCGCCACTGGTCTTCAAATGCTATTCATAACGACGTACCACATATTCGAAATGGGTAATACGACCCAAAGGTCCTTTCTCGGCTAACCCGAATAGTGAGCGCAACATTTAAAACATATGGATATGAGATTTCAATTAAGTCACAACTTAATAATTCAAAATTTTCTTTCAAATGATTTAAACCAATTACCATTTCAAATCTTTTAAACAAAAAGATTTATTTCACAAAGTTCACCCAGTTTCACAAAGACTCATTCCTGTATTTCAAAACAATTCCATTTCAATTGGATTAATTCATTAAATCTTTAAATCAAAGATTTGTCTCATAGCTTTCAAATCGTTCCTAAATATTCACAAAAAAAAATCATTTCCAAATATTCATTTATAACTTGGAAAACTATTTCAGTTTACTTGAAATCCCTTTAATACAATTTGAAATTCATTTCTCCTATGAAAGCTTTTTTTATCATTTAGAAACAACCGTGTTATTTCGGAAAAACCCTATTTCATTTATACAAGTTACAATCTTTGGGTTAATTCAAATTCCCAAAAGAACAATACTTTAAAAATGGTTTGACTCATATATAACTAGTATAATATCGTTAATCCCTAGTTTCAAATCATAAAATTCAATTTCAAGTATTGAATTCAAATTCAAATCAAAATATTTAAATTCCAAAACTTAATCAAGTTATTCAAAATAAATTTCATCTTTGAAATTCCATTTCAAAAAGCTTTTCACTTTAAACCCAATCCATTTTCAAAACATTTGAATTCAATATTCAAATTTAAAACTATACCAAAAATCTGTGACTTAATCGATTTCCTCGTGAAATCCATATTTGTGTGTGTATAAGTGTGGTCCCGGGGTTTAACACAATAGTGCAACATCATTCAATCATCACAGATTAAAACACAGAAATATAGTTGATAAGCGATATAAACTATAACGCTTATCTTACAGATCATAGATATAGATATCCATGTAAATAAATGGATAAATTATACACAGCTCAATCCACAGAACAAAATATCATAGATCAGATAGGACAATCTATTTAATGCATCTTGCACAATACAATCATTCATAAGTAAGGTCAAGCATTCAATAAACATTTATAAGTAGGATTGATTAATTATTAAATCCTAATTAATTCAATTTATTTCCAGTTTAATTTAATTACTTATGAATTAATTATCAATCCTGATTTATTAATTACAAATCATTTAATATAAATTAATTTATCAACTATTTTAATTAAATAATTTTTTTCTTAACTAATCATATTAATTAAACCAACCTTTAAACCAATTTCTTAATTAATCAACCTTAATTAATCAACCTTAATTAATCAAAATATCCAAAAATTAATTACAATAAGTGATTAATTTTTTTAATTACTTTCATTTAGTAATTACATTTAAGCAATTTATAATTGATTATCTAAATTAATAAATCCAATTAATTATCAACATTAATCACTTTAATCAATACTTAATAATCCTTAGTCTATTATCTTTATTAACTAATAATATTTCTTTAATTACTTATTTAAGAAATTCTTTTAGATTAAATCATTATTAATCATTTCTAATTAATTTAATTTATTAATTTATAAATAAAATAAATCATTCTTTAATTACCTTATTAATCAAATTATTTTAATTACCTTAGTTATCTCTAAGATAACCCTTTTTTTATTAATGACTTAATTAACATTAACATATATATTTTTTTAAACATTTTACTTTTGGACTTACAATTTGGTTCCATTTTGAATTTAAGTTTAAATCAAATTATTTGCATTTCAGCTTTAAAGATAAATTGATTCATCTAACTTACAAATTTAAGTTAAACTAATTAACTTTTCATCCAATTTTACTTTTAAATTTCATTTTTAAATTCAAGATTTAAAATGAAATATCAGTTTATCTTTAATAAAGTCTACCACTAAATTTTTAAAACCTTTAAACTCATTTGCTTAAATAATATTAGTCTTATAAAGGAAATTTACAAGAGTTTAAACCCAATTATTTAAATTCAAATCATTGTATAAAGTATACTTAAACATTTTAAAGTTGTTTGAATACTTTAAATTTTATAAAACTTTATTTATTTCAAAAGTAAATTTGAATTCCATCTTCCAAATTCTGATTTTAAACTTATATTAAAATCTGTTCTGAATTCAAGTTTTGTTTAAAACAAAACAGACAGGTTCAGGTTTTAAAACCTGGAACAAACATTAACCCGAGGCTAGACAAAATGCTTCGAGTCGCGCCCCTTCCCGCTTCGAGCAAATCAACGAAATCCCCGAGCATTTCTTCGAGCCTCCCTGTACATTCTTCTTCTCCCTTTTTTTCCAGTAAATTAAATTTAAGCCTAAGTTTAAAATGAAATTATCAGTAACATGTTTGCTTCCTCGAGTAGAACCCGAAGTAACCACCACCCTTACTCATGAATCATCTCGCGTCATTCACCACCAATCTTCCCGACACAAGCGATAGTATGCACATGCACGGCTCTTTGCCGGCACTTTGACGATTGGCGATACCCCCACCTGACGACGAACATCACGACAACGACCCCAGACCAACCCAAGACCCATACCCATCTCGAATCGAAAATCGAAAAAAAATGTGAAACCTGGAAACCAGTCATTGATGGAAAACCCATCATAGCCATTGCCTCGAGTCACCCGCGACCACGAAATTTTGGTCAAAGCACCACCGATTATCCACACATCATCCACCACCAGTCCGATCATTTCTAGTCCATTGACGACGATGCGGTTGCATCTGGAACCACCTCGGCCCAAAAAACAACTCTAAACCCTAGTTTGATTTCGTGCAATTATTATTTGCAATAGAAAAATTATTTAACATTTTTCCTAACTCCATTGATAGCTAAGCAAGCTTCAAACATAAACTCAACATTTAATATTTCTTTGATTACCAGAAATTTATCAAAAAGTGTATCCGGTCCTTTTATGAACTGCTCAAAGCATACCAAACCAAAAATTCCCATTTTAGTTTTAAAAATCTTATCTTACAGTAAGGATTCAAGTTATAAACTTGAATTAGCATTTTACAAAAATCAAATTCATCAAAATATTTCTTGTTTTCCTATAAAGCTTGATTCCAGATTTTAGTTTACTATTATGCTCTTAAAACAGGTTTAAAAATCCTGATTTACAGTTTAAACATCTTGTTTGTTGAAAATTTAAGCTTTATAATGGTTTGATGAAGATAATTAGAGTTTTTGGAAAAAATTATCCAACCTGTAACAAATACTATACATTCATCCAATATATACAGAGGGTTCATAAATATATGCACGCATACTTATTCACTAGTATTTGCAATAGATTTCATACTTTTAGATTTTTGAAGAAGATGGTGTTACTCACAGTTTTCAGAAAGAAGAAAGAACATGGCTCTTCTTTTCTTTGACACAGATTGAAACTTGCAAGCTAAAGCTCCCCTCTTTGATTGTAGTTGAATTTGTTTTCTGGTTTGTTGTAAAAGTTGGAATGCTAATTTTCTATGACTTAAACGAATGAAATAAGGATAAATATAGAAGAGTTGTACAGGTGATTATTTCTTTTGTACTAGAAATGGTTTGTTAATGTTTTGATCAGAGGTGTTTTTCTTGTTTTATTGACTTAGCTGATATCCTTGGTGGCTACAAATCTTATTTTGTATGCTTGGATTAAATGCCTTGGTACTTTGTTCCCATGCTTCTTATTTTTATGTTTACAGCCTATGCTTCTTCATATTTTATCTTATCATTTGTTGGCTGAGAATTCGATTTTGTGCAAAGTAGTGATGGGGTATTAAATGCATGTGTACCTCTTTGTCTACACTCTTATGCTATGTACTGTTACAGTTATGTGTTATATGCATTTTATTTTGTCTGTCTTGTTGACTTCGGCTGATGGATGATTTGGTATGTTATTCCACATATTTTTTTGTTCCTTTGTTTAGTTTGTACCATACTTGAATGTATGCTTATCCTTTCTTTTGCAAGCTACTGAATATATTTACATTTTTCTTGTTTACTTGTTTCATATTACAAGTGTGCATACTTATATATTCACAAAGTTTATTTTAAACATTTTTTTTTTGGTTTTTTTGGAAAGACTTCATTTTTGAATTTTATATATCATAGTTTCTTTCAAAACACACATATCTATTATTTATAAATAAATTTGAAATGACAATTTCTACTTAAAATAAGAATTCATTTGTAAAGACATTTTATTATTAATATTGTTTTAAAAATAACTCAATATTAAATTAAAATAATTTATAAAAGAAACTATCTCTTTTTTAATAAATAACATATTTTATTTGGGTTTGGATAATACTCAAATCAATTTATCATTTAATTTCACAATTTTAAATCAAAAATAAATTTTAATTATCAATTTAAAATTTATAAAAATCCAGAATCGTTACACCTAACGTATTCGAGTCATCAACGTGTTGAAATAAAGAAAGAATCTGAATCTATTTGAGTCTTTAATGCATAAGATTTCGGCACTCTCCCACTATATAAATAGAGATATATTCACCATCTAGATATACTCACAATACACTTTATTTTAGTAAGGGAGAGCAATTCTGAAATCATAAAAACACCATTCCTGCCTGTATCTCAAGAGGAAGAAGTACCATTCCAAAGCTTCAAATCAAATGCTAGCATGGAGAATGGTTAGTGATTCGTCTAATTATTTAATTATGATTGCATGAAAATAAATTTATTCTTCTTGGGTAGTTTTATGTAAATAAAACCAACATAATGTTGCTGCTGAGTTTACTATAAGTCGTTCATGCAACTCGGTTTAAATTATAATCGAATTTAACTCAGTTACATACTCACAATATTGAAAAATTATAAATTAGCAAAAACATGTTAGGATTTAAGAGCCGATGGATCAAGGTGTTACGACCACTCCTGAGGTGGAAAACCAGGTGTTTCATGATTTATCCGATTCATTGAAAAAGAAGAGAGATCACATACCCAACCTTAGGAATATTTTGATAAGTTATAATCCAGATTGAAATTTCTATTAAAAAGAAAATATTTGTGTTAAATTAGTATTTCAGATCATTAGTAAATCTCTACTTTGATTCTTATTTATTTGTGTGTGAATTCTAAATGTCGTTTGTTAACCAGTTGCATTTAGTATGTAGGAACCATTTGTATATAAAAGAATCATTTTTAGTATCTAGAAAACATTTTGACTAATATTAAATACAATTTACATTACATTAATTAGTTTCCCCATCTAATATTCGGTAAATGGTTAATGCATGATTTGGTTTTTAGTATGATGGTCAATTTTTTTAATATGATTGATTAAATTGTCAATCCAGCAAGAGAGGCTTTTATTACAGTGCTACCTAGATTTAGACACGGATCTCGTTATAGGCTTGGTTGGAGGAGATGCCAAGAAATCACGTAGAGCTGCTTGGGAAATATAAGTAGGAGATGACAACATTAAGGGAGATGGTGAGTAAGCATGAGGAAGAGATGGCTGCACAGAGGAAGCAAGTTGATGCTTTGTATGAAATATTCAAACAGCATTTTGAAGTAATGCGCCACCGCCACAGTCGTAAGTTTTTTTGGTATGGAGGTGATTTTGTATGATGTATGCAATTATGATGTTGTTTATTGTATGGACATGATGCGGTGTATGAGTTTAGACATGCATTTGTTTTTGTGTTATTTTTATGGAATTTTTATGTTATTGTTTTACTTTTTTATGATTTTTTGTAATATTTTTTTTACATACAATTGGATATAATATTGTGTTTGTTTGGTGTTATACTTGCTTGTGTGGCATGGCCGAGTGACTGATTTTGGATTATGGATTGAGGGGAAAAAGGCAGTAGAAAGAAAGTATATTGGTTCAGAAAAGTCGTTAGAATGCCGTCAAGAAGTCATTTACAAATCCGAATAGAATTGGGGATGAAATGATTGCATACTTGTATATGCACCTTTAGCTAATGGTTTTGTAAATGGGTTGTGAGCGATCACCCTATATAACCGATGTCGCTTCACTTATACAAGAGATATGTGGTCTTTCATATGCATTTCATTCTCTTTCTTATATTTCATTAAATACCCCCTTCAAATCTAACTAGCATTAGGGTTTGCATTTATCCCCATTTACCACATCATCAATCTTCAAATTAGCACTTTAACCTTGGAAAATCTTTCTCTAGCAATAGTTTTGTATGTGTACTTGCTCTTCGATAATTTTTTGAAGTATTATTTAGGGTTTGCTGGCTGTTTTAACTTGCGATCATTTTCATCAATCTTCAATTGGTGCCTCAATCCTATAAAATCTGGCTTTAGCTATGATTTTGTAGGTATATTTGCTCTTTAATAGTCGATTGAAGCAAGATCTATGGTTTGCAAGTAGTTTCCAGATTGTGGCCAACTTAGTCAATCTTTAGCTCATGCTTTGATCGGATGACATTTTGCTTCGATAATGGTTTTGTAAGTATATATATACTCTTTGGTAAGCGATTTACATTTAGATTCCCTATAATAACTTAGTATCTAACAAAGTAAAGGTCTAGTTCCATGTGCTTTATTCTGGAATGTTATACTGGATTTTCTATAAGTGAAATTGTGCTAGGTTGTCACACCAAAATAATTGCTTTACTATTGATTTTAACTTGTAGTTGACTTAGTAGTGATTCAACCCACATAATTTTTGTTGTAGCGCTAGCAACACTTCTGTATTCTTCTTCGGTGCTTGATCTTTGCATTGTGGGTTGTTTTATAAGCATCATGAAATTGGATTTTTATCTAGAAAATGCAGTATCTGGTAGTTGACCATCTGTCATCATGATCTATTGCCTAATCCGTATCTGCATAGCCATTAGTATTGAGTGGCCTGCATGATTAGAGAATTAGTCCATGATTTATAGTTCGTTTAAAGTATCTTAGAATTTTATGTACTGACATTCTTTATTCATCCTGTGGTCTTTATATGAATTGGCTTACTTTGTTTACACTAAATGAGATTTTTGGTCTGGTTATGGTAGCATATTGTAGTGCTCCTACCATACTTCTGTACTGCTTATCATTTATTATTGTTTCATCCTTATTCTTGGATAAATGTAAATATTTTATCGTTGGAGTAGGAAGAGGATTAGCCTGGTCCATTTTGGCTCTGACAAGAATCTCTGAAATGTACTTTTTTGACTTAAGCGCATTTTAGTATTTCAATGCCAAGGAAGCATCTTAGATGCCCAAAATCCTTGATGGAGAATTCTTTGTTTAAGTGTTGTGTGGCATTATTGATCTCTAATCCACTATTACATGTAATTATAAAGTCATCAACATAAATTAGTATATAGGTAATAGTATCATAAGTAAATTTGGTAAATAGTCAGTTGTTTAATTATAGCCAAGTTTTACCAAAGTTTCTTCCAATTTATCAAACCAGACTCTTAGTGCTTGTTTGAGATCATAGATTTCTTTGTTTAGTTCGCACAAGAGTTATTCACTGCCCTTTTATTTGAATCCATTGGGTTTCTCCATATAGATTTCCTCCTGCAAAACATAATTTAAAAATGCATTATTTACATGTAATTGCTTGATGGTCCAATTCTTATGCTAGGCTATGGTTAAAATGATTCTGATGGAAGATGGTTTCATAGCAGGTGAAAAGGTTTCATTAAAATTAAAATCATTTTTTATGAATACCCTTTTGCCACCCATCTTGTATTGCATCTAAGAATTGAGCCATCAACATTTTTCTTTATTCTATATATATTTCCACTTGCACCCTATAACATTTTTGTGACTTGGTAAAGGAATAAGGTCCCATGTCTTATTCTTTATCAGTGCATCATATTATTCCTTCATGGTCATCTTCTATTTTTCACTCTGTGTAGCTTGATGACATGGACTTAGTTCATCATCTTTTAGTTCTGCATTGTATATCTTTGGTTTAAATATACCACTCGTTGCTCTTATTATCATGTGATGCCTAGTTTTTGCAGAGATGGATTATCGATTCCTATCATAAACAGTGATCTTGTTGAGTATTATGTCATTGTGAATCATCTAATGCTTGACGTGGATCTGTTTGAGCACTAATACTTTGCTATAATGCATGATTTGTGCTTTCAGGTGATCCATTTTTCTTATGCCCTAGTTCAATGTTGGACATTATGAGTTGTGGGCTGGAGTCACCTTTGGTTGACTATACCGGATACTAAGTGCTATGAGTTGCTTCATCTAAAGCCATTACGTCCACTTTTAACTGCATAGGCATTGATGGTATGGAAAATCTTGGATTATATATTTGTGAAGTTTCGATTTTTGATTTGCTAAATAGAAATGCTTGCTCATTAAACACCACAAGCCTTGATCTGTACATTCTTCCATTGCTGTCTAAACGATTATATCCCTTTTGATTTGTCACATAGCCTAGAAATGTGCATGGTGATGACCTAAAATTTAGTTTCCTTCTGTTGTGTGGCCTTAGATAAACAAAGAATAAGCATCCAAATACCCTTAGGCTTTGATAGTCGGGTATGATCTTGTTTAGCACCTCTGTTGGCCTTTTAAATTGCAATACCTTGGTAAGAAGTCTACTAAATAAAAACATTGCTATAGCAAAGGCATCTGTGTAGAACTTTAATGGTAGAGATGCTTGAGCAAGGAGAGTAAGCTTAGTTTCCACAATATGTTTCAATAAGTGCATTTTTCTGAAGTATATGGACATGTTATTCTACGAGTTATTCCCCTCTTTTGAAAGATTCCTTGAGTGGTATGAATTCTGTTCCACCATCTATCTGCATGATTTTTACTTGACGGTTTGTATGCTTTTCAGCACTAGATATAAATTGTAACACTACATTGTGAACTTTGGATTTTTATTTTAATAAATATATCCATACATATCTAGAATAAGCATCATGAAATGTAATACTTGTATCCATAGTCAACATTTATTGGTGTCGATCCCCACAAGTTTGTGGCAACTAGTTCTAAAGGAATACGGTATTTGGTTTCAGACTCTAGAAATGCAAGTTTATGGCTTTTATTCATTGATAATAAATAAAAATATAAGGTATAGAAAGATTATCAATGAAACTATTATTTCTATTCAACACCGGTTTTGTAATGCCTGCATTTGGATGTCCTAATTTGTAGTGCCATATATCAAACTTCTTACTGTTTTCTAACTATTTCATTTTCGAAATATTACACCATTTTGTTTTACATCTAGGGTATCTTAAGTTAGCAATATTTCAGCAATATTACACCATTACTGTCTTTTGCAAATTGTGGTACACTCATTAAGTTTTTTATAATCAGAGGAACCAAGTTGCTTTTCACCTTTAATACTTGCATTTCCAGTGTGTGTAATTTGAACAGACTTACTGTTTCCTATATGTAATAACTGCTTACCTCTATACTCCTTGTTGCCAAACTGTAGATTGCCTAAATTATTGGTCACATGATTAGTGGCTTCTGAATCTGGATACCAGCTTTCATCTTTAATGTCTTTTAACTTGGCTGCATCATTGACTATGTCTTCAAAATGAGTTTTTGTGTCTTGTTGTGTATTGATCATAAATGGGATTGTAGTTTCTTGAGTTATTATTTCTTTGCAGAGATGGTGTATAGTTTGCATCAAATCTGAAATAACACACCATGGCCTTATCTTTCACACATCTGACATCCGAGTCCATTATTATTGTTGCTAATACTCCATCTTCCACCTCTTCCTTTGGATCTATAGAATTGACCACTCTTTGGCTGGTGTTTGATTGAGTTATGTTGTAGTTCATCTCTTGATTCTTGTACTTGTTGTTACTAAAATAATTGGCAAAAAAAAATTGATGTTACTAGTTTCTTTTGTCCTTACCTTCATGAGCAAAAAGTGTAGAATGAACATATTGAATACTGGGTGTTCTTTCTTTTGATGATATTACTGCTACCACTACCTCATACTCTTCATTAAGCCTATTTAATATAGAAACAACCCGTTCAATGTCTAAAATCTTATGACCTGCAAATGCTAACAGATCACAAATAGTCTTGATCTAGCTTACGTACTCTCTCATTGATAAGTTTTCTTTCCTTAAATTTTGCAGCTGCCATTTATAATACATTACTTTTGCTGTAGACTGGGTGTTGAACACTTTTTGAACAGTTGATCATATTTCATAAGTAGTTTTACATCCTATTAATGATGGTAATAGATTTACACTTATGCATGATAATAACCAAGAATTGACTAGACTATCCTGCCTTTGATGTTATATAATCTTGATTCCTTTTTAATTTTCCATCACTGTCTCAGTATATTTGAGTGGAGTAATTAGAGTACCAAGAATATATTCTTCCAAGCCATATCCTCTGATTGTTGTTTCAACTTGAAATTTCCACAGTAGAAAGTTGGTTTCAACAAGTGATATGGTAATTAACTAACTTTGTAGTTTGATTATGGACTTGAGGATTTCCTATGTTGCATTCAGTGATGCAGTGTTTCTTGAACTGAACTTGGAAATGGCCGAATTATCAACATCTCCTTCTGTCATTGAATAGAAAATGATATCAAGGTTGCTGGTAGTTGGCTACTAGGGTTCGCTAACAAATTGGTGTGCAGCCAAATAGGTGATGTTCTTTCTTTGACAAATTTTCTTAGCGAGGCATAGCAAGATTTCAGACTGCAACTTTGGTTTTCTGATTAGGTAATGTCAAAGGTGACGGTTCTTGGTGGAAGAAGGTAATAGTGTACTGGTAAGGCCAGAGGATGAGAACATCAATTCTTTGATGGCAGCCAAGGTGCATTCAATCTTCAGATGAGATCAACTTTGATGAAGATTCTGATAGAGTATTAACTGCTGTTAGGCAGTTTTGGCTCTAATGCCAAAATAGAATTGCGAATGAAATGATTACATACTTATACATGCAACTTTAAATTGTATTTATGGTGTATAACTGATATAATTGTAAATGGGTTGTGAGTGGTAGTCTATATACCCGATGTCACTTCATTTATACAAAAGATATTTGGTCTTTCATATATATTCTCTTTTGTATATGTAATATCCTCACTTGGAGGCCTAAAACTAACGGCCACGAATGCTGCACTCATCCATAGTTATTAATCCTTGGTGACCAAGTACAGTAATGTTAGATGCACTAATATAACAGAAACATATGGATATGGAAAAATATTTAAAACCATTAAACAAATTTATCGTTCCATTCCAAATCATATTTCAAATTCATTACATAATCCCATTTTCGAGAACCACGTTTAGAGAAATTTTAATTGTTACAACATACGCCAAGAGCAACATATGAAGATGACCCCTTGGATGATCAAAGTATATATAGGAAATTAAACAACTTTGCATTTACATCATAACATAAAGGAATCAAAATGAAAAGAATTCTTAATAGCTAGCTTGCCTCCAGCACACCTCCAAAAGCTTATTCGTCAACTAATTACCTGAAATACCTCAACTCTCAAACTACTCAAAACTAATTGAGCACCCGAGAGTTTAAGGGGAAAACATAAATTTCGAGTCAGACAAAAAGCCTAGTATGAATAATAACCTACCATCTTGAACCATTTAGATATCTAGTGAGACCACGATGCTTAATGGAACGGGTTTACTCCTCACTAATACCTTAATCAAAAATTTATAATAACCATAGACTGTGCTCCTACATCCACAATGGTTAAAACATAGCAATTCAAAATATTATGATGATATGCGAACAAGCATAATATCTTGGATTTCCTATCCTCATTCATTTTGACTATATGTCTCAGTTATAGTTTCTAGGATCACTATTAACCTATTAGTTTTCATGGGCTCACTAATAACCCGATTAAAGTTTATGGACTACCTATCCTATTTCATAGTTTTCATGCGATCACTGAGAACCTATTGGCTTCTGTCAATAACTTCATTCAATTATTTTATGGGTTCCCCTTGAACCTATTAGTATCTCCAATAAATCTCCTTATATTATAGGTTTCATGGGTTGACTATGAAACTATTGATTTCTATCAATAACATATTTCAAATATAGTTTTCATGGTTTCTCTACAAACATGTTGGCCTCTACCAATAAGTCTTACTAAACATAGTTTTCATGGATTTACTATGAACGTGTCTAGACTGACAATTTCGTATATATTCTGGTCTACCTTACCTCCAGGATACAAATATATTCATTCAGGAGTTAATTTATATTCACTACTGAGTCAACCTAGCTGGTTATTTTACCTTTACACCCCAGAATACAGTTATGGTTTCGTTACTTGGTGAATATATTTATAAAAGAAGCATATATATATATATATATATATATATAATACCAACATTTTTGACTTAATATCTTTGAAATCATTTTCTTTTGAAATTTGGTTAATCCCTTTAACCCATATTTTTATCATGGCAAGCTTCTTCCAACAAATCCAAATTTAAAAGCCATTTTAAAAGCTCTTTTATAGTTCCATGGTTTTTACCTTTAAAAATTGAGATTGGGTTCTTTGTTTTGAAAACTAAGGCTTTTGAAACCTTAGACCATTACTCTTGAAGTCATTAGAATGCCTCTTTCGAAAGCATTCAAGTATTCTTTTCAAAACTCTAAGCATATGCCTTTCGAGACACTATAAAACATCTCCTTTGAAGCCGTTAATACATACCTTTCGAAAGTGTTGAAGCATAACTTGCTAATTTATAGAAGCATAGCTTTGAAACCATTTAAAAGTACCTCTTTCGAAACCATTGGGTCAAATCTTAAACATATCTTTTGGGTCTAAGTGAATACAAGCAAAAGTACCCCTTTCGAATTTATAGAAGCATAGCTTTGAAACCATTTAAAAGTACCCCTTTCGAAACCATTAGGTCAAATCTTACACATATCTTTTGGGTCTAAGTGAATACAAGCAAAAGTACCCCTTTCGAAACCATTAGTCTTCAAATAAAAGAATTTGGGGAAAGTAGATGGCTTCGAAACCATCTTTTTGAAAGCCTTGGTCTTTTAAGTAATCAATTGGAAGGATGGCTTCAAAACACCTATCGAAGCCATTGTGTTCGAAACCTTTAGGATAAATGGCTACTGGGGTCCTTTTGAAAACATTGGGAAGTGGCTTATTGCACTTATAAAACAAAAGCTACCTTTTGAACTTGTTGATCACTTTAATTCATTCGAAAGGTATAAAGGCAGTAGCATGGTTTCGACTGGGTTCAAACTACCCTTTCGAAAGCATTGATTTAAAAACAAGGAAACTCATTCGAAAGCTACCCTTTAAACAAAAAGGCGACAACCTTGTCGAAAGCTATGTTAACCTTTTGAAAGCATTCTTTAAAACAAGGCAGGTGACATTTCTTTGTAAAGCAAAACGAAGGCTTCGACTTCTTTGAAAGCTTGGTTTTGACTCCACACCTTCCGCCTTTCTCCAGTCCACTGAATGCGAAAGCCTTGATACCTTGTGTATTGGGTTCGACTTCATTAGGGGTGGAAGTATGGGGTCGAAAGGTAGCTATTGGAAGTGGCAAAGCAATGAACTTATGCAAAACTGTTTTGATTGCCATGTTAAGTAATACTTTTCGACTAACTTGCCTATTTGTAAAAATCTAATTGGTTGCCATAAACTTTACTCATATCTTTTCCCAATCAACTGCTGAATTTATTTAGAAATTAATTAAAGATAATTAACAATGAAGCTCTTCCCTTTAACAAAACAATTTAGATTTTTAAATCCTCCATCTTAAATAAATTAATTAACCTAGTAAATTACTTAGGAAAAATCCTCAAAAATCATAAATATTCACTTTTATTATGTTATCTAACATATATAAATTATAGACCTAAATTCCTTTATATAATTATCGAAATTAATTTCTAAATGCAATTATTCTTATTCTCCTTTGAAAATTCATAATAAATTATTCATAGCTTGGATAATTATGAAAAATTAAATCCATCTCCAAATAATATTTTACAAAACATATTAAATCCTCATGGCATTAAAAACCCTATATAAACGATTTTAGCCTTAAAATCAAATAAAACAATTATCAAACAAATTTTTTTGAGTATAACATATCATGCAATCCAAACATATCATCATCAAAAATCATCATAATGGATTTAAACTTAAACCCGAAATCTAATGCTCCTTATTATTCACCTTGATTTGGAAAAGGACTTGAGATTTGATCTTTGATTAATTCCCCTTGCTTTATTGCTTAGCTTTAGTTTTTCTCCTCTTTTTCCCAAGGTTATGGCCAGCTTGCTTCTTGGTTTTTGTTTTAGAATTTTGAATTATGAACATGTAGAGAATGTGAACAAGAGTTTAGAGGTTATAGGGTTATGGGTATGGATGCTACCCATAATGCCCTTGTCTTATTTCCTTATTAATTAATTAATGAAAACATTTCCATAACCCATTCGTTTTTATTTAATTAAGCATGGCCCTTATTAAATTTTCAAATCTTAATCCCCTTATCACTCTAATATTTGCATTATTCTATTTAATTTATCTAATTAAATCTTTTGAATAATGTTATTCAAATACAGGTATTATCGTCACCCTTCCTTAAATAATTTCGTCCTCGAAATTTAGTAAGGACTAAATATTAAACATAGCAATCATCTGTAACATTTCCTAACTATCATACTAGCCTACTTAACTAGCAGTAGTCTATATAAAAGAATATAGAGCATACCCTCATAGCAAATCAGGATAATTTTCTCTAATCCTATCTTTTATCTCCCAAGTACAGTCCTTCTTGTTGTTGCGCCACTGAACTTTCATCAACTTGACTATCTTTTTCCTTAATCTTTTCTCATCTCTCGCTACAACCCAAACTGGTTTTCTAACAAAGTCAAATTCGGTTTTACTATCAAATCTTCTAAATCTATCGGAGGAATAGTAGTCTCTGGATCATGCACATTCTAGTGAAGATGAGATGCATGAAACACATTATGGACACCTGCCATATTGCTCGGCAACTCCACTCTATGTGCAGGCTTTCTGATCCTCTCTATAATTGCGAATGGTCTAACATAACTCGGTGCCAGTTTCCCTGACTTTCTAAATCATACCACACACTTCATCGGTGATACCTTAATGAAAACTCTATCTCCAACTGAGAATTCTAGATCTTTATGCCTCTTATCTACATAACTCTTTTGTCTATACCAAGCTTCCTTCATCCTTTCTCAGATCAACTCTATCATCTCCGTCGCCTCTCTTACCAAGTCTAGACCTAAGAATAATCTGTCTCCAATTTCCAACCAACATGTTGGTGATTTGCATGGCCTTCCATACAAAGTTTCAAAAGGCGTCATTCCTATACTAGTCTGATAACTATTATTATAGGAAAACTCCACTGAATGTAGGTGTTCTTTCCAAGATCCACCAAAGTCCAATACACAAGCTCTTAGTAAATACTTGATTGCCTTATTGACTCTCTTTGTTTGTCCATCCGCCTGAGGGTAATACGCAATACTCATCGTAAGCTTGGTACATAAAACATCTTGTAGATTCTTGCAGAACTTACTAGTAAACAAAATTGTAGAATATGCTAGTATATGATTTTTGTTTGATGATAATAAATATATATATATATATTCATTTAAATGTATTTTTTATTGTACTATTTTTATTTTCACATAACTAGATAAATATTTGTTGAATAAAATATATGACACAGAATTTAAAATTCAAACAGATATTTTATTCAAACAAATACTTTATCACAATTTTGAATAGTACAAATTTGAGCTCTCACTATATATACACAATTTTCAATTCAATACAATTTAATTACAACACGATTTCTCAGTATACAATTGCTACATACATTTGCACCTCACTACATATCACTCGTTCATTCATATCTGATCTACAACTATATTCCATCTTGAATCCAGCATCTAAGCTATTTGAAAAATAAACATTGACGCGGTAAAATATAAAAAGAAATATTTTTGCAGTGTAAAATAAAATGTGTTTTGAAAATATTATTTGCCTCGAATATTTAGGTTGTTCGTCATCATTTTCGTTTCAATTCATCAATCATGAATAGCTTGTGACATGCACGTTGTATCACTGTACATGCCACAAGGTTGTGCACACTGATATAAACTTGATAAAACTGTAGGGACAGGTGAGCACAAGGTCAAACTCGAGCCGAGGCAGGATTCAACTCAGGTGCAATACAAATACATCACAAAATTGTCGAGTACAAGTTCTCATGCAACAAGAAGCCAAACAGACCATGCCAACAAGTGCACAAATATGTACACATGAACAGACTCGACAGTGGAGTCATGAAACCAAAATGCACATGTCAACAATGGTGATTTCAAGAACAAACAAAACGTCAAATGGCCAGACTCACAAGTCCAATGACAACAATAAACTGGCTCAAAGCAACAAAGGCTACAACTCAATGCAAGACAAATTCCAAAATCGCAATGAACCAGTACAAAAAGAGGTGGACAGCACACCAAGGAGCCAGACCTGGTAAAATAGAAAGCAATTTGAGTTCATATGCAAAAATAGTGAACAATGGAATGCAACTGAGGTGAACACACACGTATATATACATACATAAATGTATGTATGTATGTATACAAGTGGAGATGATCATCAACCAAAGAGCAGATTCAAATATCAATGGCATTAGGGCAGTGCAACAATGATGACTCACACATACATTAGCATAGAGCATGAAATGATCAGTCCAACAGTACAAACCAAGCATACAAGTTCATATGCGCCGGCTCGAACAATACAAAACTGAGGTGGCTACAGTAACAGGCACATGTGCCTAGGCTCAGAGACATAAACACAACATGATATGCCTCAAAGCAATAATAGTTACAGTATGAACTCAAGGAACAAGACCACATGACACTATAGCTACCAGAGTTCATTGGTTTAGAAGCAACAACAAAGTGGTAAACCAGAGAACACAACCATACTCATGTGGAACCAGTGAAGGCATGGAGGCAAACAAGTATACATATGTAAAGATATCAAGTGAGCCATAAATATACTTATCTGAATACAATGAAAAGAGGCTACTAAGGTTAGAGGCATTTTTACTGAAGTGTAGACCAAATTCAAGTGTAAACACAACCACTAACCACATACAAATCAAACAACAAGAGAAGACTCTAAATGCAACATGCTCTAGATCTCAACTTCAATATTTACAAGTTGATACGCAGAAAGCAGCTTAAATGAGCAATTTTAGACAAGTGCATAAATCAAAGACTCAAATGTATCAAGACATCAAAGCTAGTGAAACAAAGTGCACTCATGCATATGATAACAATGCAGACAAGCTACATGAAATATGATCAAAGCAGTGGACTAACTAGCCAGAGCTACAAAATTTATATGTATGAATATATACAATTATATACATATACATAATATCACAAATTCAAATAACAGAGATGAAAGAACACAAATCAAGCCATGGGTCAAGAACCAGTCAAGGAAGGTAACTAGCAGGTGATACACAATTGAACAAGTTGAAGAAAAAAAAAATCACAATATCAAATGGCCGAAACCAGAGATGTCAACACAGAAAAGATCGGAACCAAATCCAAAGTATAGATTATCACAATTTTAAATATCAAGGTCGGAGCTATGGTGACCAAGGTAGAATCAAACAAGTAAGAATCAAAGCCATGGTAATCATGCATAGCACATCAAAAAATATTCGAATTGAAAAAGTCAGAAAACATCACAAGCATCCATGCAAAATCAAGCAAAAAATTATCGAAGAATTTAACTCAAAAAATACGGACGTTAATTTAGGATTTTCAACCCTATAAAACCCAATCATTATCGACATTACCAGGCATCGAGTTCAATCATATCAAATGAGAAAAAATAAAGGAAATCACATACCAGCAAAATTCAGTTCGAACTCGATCGAGAAGCAGCCGCGAAGGAACGAAAGCAACATACGATTCGAGACTTATTCTTACAAGCGAGAAACATTCAATCAAGGTGGATATTTGAATTCACAAATCCATAATTTATTTAGAAAGAGGAACGTACATTTTTTAGCAAAGGAAAAGAGGCAGACTATTTCACAGAGGAACGGGCAAAGAAAAATAAAGGGAGATGATTTTTTTCTCTAGTTTATTAAACTAAGTCGGCCGGTTATAGTAAATTATAACTTGGGCTTAACTTATTAAAATAGGGATTTGTGTAAATCTTTTTATTTATTTTATAATTTTCTTTTTAAACTGTGTTTTTCTATTCGTATGACTAGGTTACGAACTACGATGGTATAGTTTGAGAATTCACAACTCAGTGGCTGAATTGTGGTAGGGTTTTGAGCCTAGAGTTAGGTTAGTTGATAGCGGGTATCGTGATTTACGTGTGTAAGCATCTGACTACTCAAGTTCTAGTAGAAACCTTGGAGGCAACACGTAGGTAGGGTTTAAGCCGAAGCTGGGTAAATCTGTGTTGTTCTATTTCTGCTTTTATTATTCTGCTATTATTTGTGCTGCAATTATTTTATATATTTCCACATCAAATTTTTATAATTATTAGTATCACCCTATTCACCCTCCTCCCCTTCATGGTGAAATCGAACCTACAAAAGCAACTCGGTCACCGACTATACTACTAGGAATTCCATGCAGTCTAACTAAGTTCTTCATGAATAGCTTAGCTAAATCAGGTGCCGTCCTGGTTGACTTAAATGGAATGAAATGGGCACTCTTCGTCAATCTGTCCACTATGACCTATGTACTTTCATTTCCTCTATTTCACCTTAGCAACCCATCTGTAAAATCTATAGATATCGAATCCCATTTCTAAACTGGAATTTCTAAAGGCTGAAGTAATCCGATCAGCTTTTGATGTAACGAGACGAATTTTGCCCGCTCAAAAATCGACATCCATACTTCAAATCGTATTCGAATGCCATAGATTCGACCGTTCAAATCCGATTCGCCGGAGTTTATAACAATCATTAAGTAAACAACACAGCGGAATAAAAGAATAATACATTGATATACAGCTTTGATACAATATCTGATACAACAGATGATCCAAAAGATATCAATATACATCAGAGATATGATACAATAAATAGCAGCGGAAAAGAAAATAGATGACAACATCTAGCAGCAGAACAATAACTCTGAGATAGTCTTCAAGGAAGAACTTCGAAAACTGCAACTCCATTTCCAAGAACCAATCCAGCAATAGCTCGAACTCCCAATAACGATGCACAAAGATAGGCAAGACTGGTGTGATCCAAAGACTGAACTAACTCCAGATAACCTACTAATCTGACTATCTGAAAAACCCAACTCTAGACTGCTCGTGTAGAAAATAATGAGCATCCAGAGTTTAGGAAAGAGACAATAAACTCCGAATCAGTCGTGGGACTGGTGTGAGCAACAAAAACAGTTTATCTTTTAAAACATTCAACAAAAGATTTTCAAAGTCAATTCGCAATGCTTTTTAAAAATGAGACTACCATAAGACCTCCCGCCACACACACAATGCAAACGCAGACTTGGAGGAGATTTCTTCTTATGTTAGTCAAAGATGCTTGATACGCATTAAAAAGAAACATTTGATATTATTATAAGTGCATAGTATAGGAAAAATTCATTTTGAAAGTAGAATATAAATCTTAGCCAGCATAGGTACCATTATATTATGCTTACTATAGCTACCATATTAGATGGCAGGTTCTACAACTAATACTGTACAAGTCTCGTATTGTTTCTTTGGATTTACAACAAATGTTCAGGCCAAGGAACTTCCCATTGCCACATGAGAACGCCTCTGGAAGGACGTCCCCGAGAACCAAACCGGATCTCTGCCAACACAAGGCCGGGTTACCCCTAACTGGGTAACTACTGACACGAGCATGCCATTCCCCGATCGTAAACGACCTTTCTCACGGGATCCCGATAACCAACAACCACAAAGTAATAAATTCGCAGTAACCACATAGGTTAAATATCTGGGCTCCATACCATGATACCACCTCTATCCAGAAGGAAATGCACATACCCTAAAGGGAGCTACCCCTCATAACCTTGCCGCATCTTTCCTGTTTTGACCATTCCGGGGTGTGAGGCTCGACGAAGTCTCGTCCACAAAAACATACTTTATACAAAAGTCATGCTTTGGGTCAACAAATGATCATAAAAATGATCACCAGGATAGACGATCAAATAAATGATCCTATCACAAATAATCAACACAATGATCATTTCACAGCAACACTCAGCATGTCACATTACCAAATTGGGAATATATCGCTGATAACATTCAACTACATAACCTCTGAGCTCGTACGTCTCAGAGAAGGGTGTTAAGCCAAAAGAATAAATTCTTCGCCACCAACAGAAATATATTTGAAAGAAATCGGCTTTATATCTCAATTTGTAATGTCAGACATACAATCCATACAAGTCTGTTCCGGGCTCGAACAGAACCGAAGGCACTTACAAAGAATTCCTTGTAATCCGGATATTCACAATCCCGATCGGATTTCCCATCACTTAGGGAGTCTCTATACCGTTGCAACTCAGTGCAGAGACAATCGATAGGTCATCCTATCGCTTTCGCAAATACTCGGTCTTCATCACCGGTCTTCAAATGCTATCCATAACGTCGAATCACATATTCAGAATGGGTTATACGACCCAAAGGTCCTTTTCCGGCTAACCCGAATAGTGAGCGCAATATTTAAAAATATATGGATATGGGATTTCAATTAAGTCGCAACTTAATAATTCAAGACTTTCTTCAAATGGCTTAAATAAATTACCATTTTTAATCTTTAAACAAAAAGATTCATTTTCACAACCATTAACGGTTTAAACAATTTTCACATTTTAATCTTTTAAACAAAAGATTCATTCACAGATTTTCCAAATCAATTTTTATTTCAATTTGATTAACTCGTTAAATCTTTAAATCAAAGATTTAACTTATAGCTTTCAAAACAATTTCATTTCGAATGGTTTAAATAAATCATCATTTTAAATCTGTTAAAAATAAACAGATTTAATTCATAGCTTTCAAAAAGAATTCATTCATAACTTAGGAAAATCATTTCTCTATTCAATCTTGAAATCCCCTTAATTAAATAGGAATTCCATTTCTTATCTGAAAGCTTTTATCTTTTGAAAACAAACAGTTTCATCTCAGAAAATCTGATTCTTTTATACGAGTTGAAATCCTTGGGTTAAATTCAAATTCCCAAAAATAATACTTTAAAAATGATTTAACTCATAATGACTAGTATAATATCATTAATCCCTAGTTTCAAATTACAGAATTCAATTTGAATATTGAATTCAAATTTAAATTAAAGTATTTAAATTCCAACACTTAATCTAGTTATTCAAAATAAATTTCCATCTTTGAAATTCCATTTCAAAAGCTTTTCACTTCTATTCCAATTCCAATTCCAAAACATTTGAATTTAAAAATCCAAATTTTAAACTATTTCAAAAATCTGCGACTTAATCGATTTCCTCGTGAAATCCATAATTGGTGTGTATAAGTGTGGTCCAGGGGTTTAACACAATAGTGCACAACCATTCAATCATCACAGATCAAATACGGCAATATATTCGATAAGCGATATAAACTATAACACTTATCTTTCATACACAGATTAGCAGATATATATATCATAGATAATAAATTTCATCACAGATCACACACAAATCAGGATAATTATAAGGCATCATATAACAGGGATATCAAACAGTTTAACATCCAATATAATCTAAGCATCCATTGGTAGGATTAATTCAATTATCTGATTAAGTTGATTAGATAAATTTTCGTGAATAAATTTGCTAGTTATCGTAAATTAATAATCAATTAATTTTAAAACATTTAATAAACTATCCTTTAATTAATCATTAATTACTTTAATTAATAATTATCCTTGATCACTTTTATTTATTAATTTGCTCTTGATAAATTAATTGTTCTCAAATTAATTACTTAAATTAATTTATCACATTATCCTTAAATCAATTTATTGCTTAATCACTTGATTAAATCAACTTTAATTATTAATTAATATCCAATTAATAATTCTTAATTTACAAATTAATTAACTTAATAAATCTTTAAAACCATAATTAACTATTCTTTAATCATAAATTAATTAACTTATTAATTTTTTTTATTAATTACTGCTTAATTACTTAATTGATTATTTCTTGATTATAAATTAATAATCTTAATTATTAATTAATGAAACTTAATTACCCATTTCTTTATCACTAATTACTTAACAAATCATTAATTACCAATTAATAAATCATTAATCCTCAATTAATCAATTAATCAACCACTATTAATTTATTTATTAACTTCAAGTAGTTAATTGAAAATTCTTAAGTTCAATTTGGTTAAACACAAAATTGATAATATCTATCTTTAATTTCGAATTCATTTAACCTCAAATACTTAGTTAATTATACTTTTAAATAAATTTACATTCTTAATCATCTTTCAATTTAAATTAATTAATTTGTAAAACCTTTCTTAATAAATTTAAAATCAAATCTTAACTTAAACTAACTAACATTTTTTTTTTTACACTAAACTTTGTTAATCAAATAGCTGAAAGAATTATGAGCTTAACCCCTAAATGGGCCGAGGCCAAGACCGCTCATCAAGTAGGCCTGTCCCCTTACCTTTCTTCTACTACCCGTTCCTTCTTCTTCTTATTTTTTTTCTAAGTTAAATTCAGATACAAGAGTTTAAACATACCCACGCCTCCCCTGACACACCCACGCCACCGTGCACGTGCACGGTGGCTCGCTGCACCTCCGACCATCATCGACCACGTTCCCTCATCGGCGTTCGATACGCGAACCCATCTCCATCATCAGATCGACGATCGAAGCGTCAATCCACAATCGAGCATCAAGCTCGACACTGCAACACAAAAAAACGCAAACCTGGAACTCCATGCGCAACCAAATCCTCAAACCTGGCATCGCCTCCCCTTTGCTCCTCCGTCCATCAGAAAAACAGCGGCTCCGTCAATCACTTCGACCATGTCAAAGCTTCAAATTCCCGAGCCCTCGTTGAACTCGATGCACCAGAGACCACGGGGTGATCTCATTCCTCCAGCCTTGCCAAACTAGGGTTAGAACCTAAAAAGAACCACCACTGCCGCCACCGAGCTCAGACCATCCACCTACCATTTTTCCTCTAGTCACCGGTCCTAATACCATCACCAGAAGAATTCTCAACATCCCAGACACTCGAGATCAACATAGACACCCAATTTTCTGTTTCCTGGTTAAACCAAGAATACTCTCCAATCCCTTAATTAAAAATAATGATTTTTGTTTTAAAAATCAAATTTTGATTGCAGTATTTGATTCTTAAACCTGAATCCATCAAACATGATAATTGATTTTTAACTTTGTTTAAGTTTCACTGTTATTTTATATTTTTCCAAAGGCAAAACAATTTAGTTTAACCCAACAAATTTTTAAACCTAAAACTATGATGTAACTAACATATTTTGTTCAGCATTTCGATCTTAACAAAACTTGGATTAAGAGCAAGTAATTTTTGATTTACTTTTGAGCCTAGAATTAAGCATCAGAGAAACAGAGGCCAAACACATCTCATTCCTACAGTACACATACATATAGAAACAGGCACTTATATATATATTCACATCACAAACTCAATCCAGATAAAATCAAGCAACTTGATTGAACTTATATATGTTGTTACTCACCTTTTAGAAACAGAGCAGTTATTTGATTGTAACAGTTTTGAAAATGAAAACTGTAATGCCTTTGCTTATTTATTTATTTTTCTTTGAAAATGATTTGTGGTCTTGCTTTAAAAAAAATGAGTTACAGGCATTATCACAGATATACGCCCAATTTAAACTTCATTCAGTCAAACTAGCATGCAACCCTAAATGAATATACTTAGGCATTTTAGAAAAGGAGTTACTCACAGATTCACAGCATTGAATTCAAGAACTGGTTTTAAAACTTAAAGTTGCTCACATGTTTTGCACAGGAAGAAATAGAGAGTGATGTTTTTGAGCCTGTACACTTGAGTTTGCTTCTTAAATTTATTGCATGCTTTGATTTGCTTTGCTTTTGATTCCCAGTTTTAAGAAAATATGCACAGGCTTTTATGCTCAGATTTTTTTCTTTTTGCATATGGGGCTGATGCATACTATATATTGTACTAGAGGTATGGCATTAATTTATTGCTAGAGGTGTAATGTATTAATTGCTTTATACATGCTGAGAAGATGGCATTACATGCCTGTTCTGTTTGATTTACAGCCTATGCTAGGATGTGATGTATTTTATTATGTTATAGATATTTTATACTTTGTTTATTTGTAATACTTGGTGGCTGCAGACATTGCTTTGTTTTGTATTTATTATTATTTTCCTTGTTCTATTCTTGCCTAATTTCTTACTTCTTGTTTCGGCTGATAATACTTGCTTTATATTTGTACTTTATTTTATCACTTTGTCTTCTTTTTGTTTAGTATAATAGGCATGGCTGGTATGTTGTTTGATACATATGTATATATTGTTTGTTATCTTCTGGTTTGCATATGTGTATGTTGTATATTTTACATTTTATTTTTATGCTTTGTTTTGTTTCTTATTTAAGTGTTCACACTTAAATATATTGTATTGTTTTGTAATTTATCTTGTAATCATATTTCTAACATACGTATTAAATTTACAACGTATATTTTATTTTATATTTTTCACTTAATATTGATAAGTAGTTTTATTCTTATCTCTTTTACTTATTCTTTTTACTTCTATTTTTAGTTTAAATATTTATCATAAATTTTACTTTAAAAATTATTGTTTTATATTTCTCTATATACACATATATTTTATATAACTCAAATTATCATCATTTATAAATTTTTAAATCAATTTTATTTATTTATTTCTATACTTGTGTCCAAAGTATATTATTTATTTTTTTCAAAATCATTTATTTAAGAATTTATTTAAAATCCAATATATACATATATATTCACATATATACAAAATTTCAAATCCATATGACTTAATATATTTTCTATTTGAATCGAGGAAACTCGCTTCCATTTAAAATTAATTTTATAAATTTTTATTCAAAATTTCATTTAATTATCAATTTAAATTAATTTAAAATCTAGGGTCGTTACATTTGATGTTCAGCTTTTACTTGTTGATAGTTTACACACTGCCTAACTTACAAGACAACATCCTTCTTTGTACCCTCCCTATAGAAGCTCCTCTTCTTATCATGATACATATTGGTTCCTCCAGGATGAATCATAAATTTGGATCGATGACATTCCTTAAAAACTTCTTTCCTTAGGTCCTCAATATTCGAGACACACAATCATCCTTCCTTCTCAACCATCCCCTTTGGTCAAGACTAAAGTCCTTTAAATCATCGATCTCCAATCAAACCTCAAGCCTTCTAATCTTCTCGTCTAATAATGGATCCTCTTTCTGGTAGAAGCAATTCTTTCGATCAGTGCTGGTTGAACTTCTTAACAGAACAACGTAGCAGTACTCTGACTAGAACTAGTAGTCGAGCTTAATTGCACACCATAAGTGGTCAAAGCTTCTAAATCTTTCCATTCTGCCAACACAGCTAACACCCTATTCTTATGTTTTCTTCTAAGAGCATCTGCTACTTTATTTCCTTTCCCAGGTGTATACTCTATGCCAAAATCATAAATTACTAAAAACTCCAGCAACCTCTGTTGTCTCATATTTAACTCTTTTTGAGAGAATAAATACCTTAAGAACTTATGATCCATATACAGCTCAAATCTCTCCCCTAAGAGATAATGTTTTTTATCTTCAATGCGAGATCACTACAACCAACTTCAAATCATGAGTGGGATTTCTCACCTCATGCGGTCTAAGCTATCGTGAAGCATAGGCAATAACTTTACCTTTCTATATCAACATAGCTCCTAATCCAGTTCTACATGCATTGGTATACACCACCAACCCTTGGTTTCTGTTTGGAACTACTAACACAGGTATGTTGGTCAACAAATGCTTTAACTTAAGGAATGCTTCCTCACATTTGTCAGACCAAATAAACTTCACATCCTTCCCGGTCAAATTAGTCAAAGCCTCTACTATCCGTGAGAAATCCTCAATGAGTCTCCGGTAATAGCCAGCAAGTCCAAGAAAACTTCTAATCTCGGTCATCTTCTCTAGTCTTCTCATTTATTAACAACTTTGATCTTATCTAGATTGGCTGACAAACTCTTCTTTGAAACCATGTGACCAAGAAACTTAGCATATTTCTTTAAAAAATGACATTTGGAAAACTTTGCTTTCAGCTGATGCTGCCTCTGGGTCTCAAGTACTTCTCTAAGATGATCTTCATACTCTCTTTCATCCTTAGGGTATACTAAAATGTTATCTATAAATACCAATACGAACATATCTAAGTACTCTCAGAGAAATCGGTTCATCAAGTCTACAAAGAAAGCTAGTGCATTCATTAACCCAAATGGCATTACTAACCCTTTGTACAAACTAGCAATCTCGGTCCCTGAATAAATTTCTCATTTCTCTTGATGGAAGTACCAATGGTAGCATACCTATACCTGGATAACTCATCAAACTTTGCAACATACTCAATTTCCAACATCTCACCTTGCAATGAGTCTATGAACTTCCTCAACAATACAGACTTAGAACCTTCAGATAAAAACCTTTCTTCGAATCTCCTTCGAAATTCCGCCCAAGTCGATTCTTCCTCTAGAACTCTAGTAGTAACACTATTCCACCAATAAAGCGTTGTTCCTTGATACTTCCTAGAGGCTACTCTCATCTTCTACTCATCATTCAATCCCAAATCCATGAAGATTCTCACGCAATGCAAAAGTCAATTCTTAACTTCTATAGTATCCTCCATTCTTAAAAATGGCTTTCCACCAAGAATGGTATAATCTCTGTCAACTTAGCATAGTTGTTCCCAATTAGAGCCAATGGATTAGCTCCTCCAACATTCCCAGCCACTCCTGCGGCTGCTCTAGCTTGCATCAGATTGACGAAGAACTGATACATCATCCCCATATCTACTGGCGGATTTCCAGCACCTACGTTGGCTTTTTTATTTTGACTAGCATTTTCCTATCGATCCTAGTTCCTTCTGGTATTAGACTGAACATTTCCATTTGTTGTGATGCTTCCTCCACCGAGATTTCCTCTTCCGTTTCATGCCTCCATATCTTCCTTTCTCGTAAATCTGCATACGAACCTTAGTAAGATACAGAAGAATGGTCTAAGAGTGAGGGGAATACATACGTATGTGTATATATATATATCAAATATAAGTACGTTATTATAGCATTAACCCAAACTCCGATCTTATTTTCTGGTTCATTGGATTATGTTTTGAAAATATTTTAGGTTTAAATTTCTTAAGTTTTCATAAACATATGCTTTGATACCAACTTGTAACATTTTTCACTTAGAGGCCCAAAACTAACTGCTAGGATGCTGCAGTCATCCATAGTTATTAATCCTTGGTGACCAAATACTGTAATATTAAATGCACTAATATATCAGAAACATATAGATATGGGAAAAAAATTAAAACCATTAAACAAATTTCTCATTCCATTCCAAATCATATTTCAAATTTATTACATAATCTCATGTTTGAGAACCACGTTCAGAGAAATTATGATTGTTACAGCATACACCAAGAGCGATATATGAAGATGCCCCCTTGGATGATCTATATATATATGCAATTAAACAACTTTGCCTTTACATCACAACACAGCGGAATCAAAATGAAAAAGAACTCTTAATAGTTAGCTTGCCTGCTGCACGTCTTTGTAAGCTTATTCATCAATTAAGTACATGAAATACCTCAACTCTTAAATTACTCAAAATTAATTGAGCATCTGATAGTTTAAGGGGAAAATATAAACTTGAATCAGACAAAAAGCCTGGTATGAATAATAACTTACCATCTCGAACCATTTAGATATCTAGTGAGATCACGCCGCTTAGCGGAACAGGTTTTTCCCTCACTAGTACCTTATTAAAAAAATTATAATTACCATATACTGTGCTCCTGCATCCACAATGGTTAAAACACAGTAATTCAAAATATTATGATGACATGCGAACAAGCACAATATATTGGATTTCCTATCCCCATTCATTTTGACTATCTGTCTCATGTATAGTTTCTAGAGTCATTATTAGCCTCTTAGTGTTCAAGGGATCACTAATAACATGATTAAATTTTATGGACTATCTGTCTTATTTCATAGTTTTCATGGGATCACTAAGAACCTATTGGCCCCTGCCAATAACTTCATTCAATTATTTCATGGGTTCTTATCGAACCTATTGGTATCTCCAATAACTCCTCTTGTATCATAGTTTTCATGGGTTGACTATGCGTAAACATAGTTTTCATGGGTTCACTATGAACCTATCTAGACTACGACTTCTTAATTAGTCTTTGGGCATCCTCTACCTGACCTCCAAGATGAAACTATACTCATTCAGGAGTTAACTAAATTTATATTCACTATTGGATCAACCTAACTGGTTATTTTACACTTACTCCTCAAAATACAGTTATAGATCCATTATTCAGTGAATATATTTATAGAAGGAGCATATACATAAATAATACCAACAATTTTGACTTAATATACTTGAAATCATTTCCCCCTTAAATTTGATTAATCCCTTTAACCCATATTTTTATCATGGCAAGCTTTTTCCAAAAACTCCAAATTTAAAAGCCATTTTAAAAACTCTTTTATGATGCCATGGGTTTTACCTTTAAAAATTGAGATTGGGTTCTTTGTTTTGAAAACTAAGGCTTTCGAAACCATAGACCTTTACTCTCGAAACCATTGTAATGCCTCTTTGGAAAGCATTCAAATCTTCTTTTCAAAACACTAAGCATATATCTTTCAAAACACTTTAAAACATCTATTTCGAAACCATCAAAACATACCTTTTGAAAATATAAAAGCATTACTTACTAATTTATAAAAGCATAGTTTGGAAACCGTTTGAAAGTACCCCTTTCAAAACCATTGGGTTAAATCTTAAGCATATCTTTTAGGTCTAAGGGAATACAAGTGAAAGTACCTCTTTCGAAACCATTAATCTTCAAATAAAATAATTTGGGGAAAGTAGATGGCTTTGAAACCATCCTTTCAAAAGCATTAATCTTTTAAGTAAACAATCTGGAAGGGCAGCTTCGAAACACCTTTCGAAGCCATTGCGTTCGAGCCCTTAGTATAAATGGATACCGGAGCCCTTTCGAAAACATTGCAGAGTGGATTATTGCATTTATAAAACAAAAGCTACCTTTCAAACTCGTTGATAACTTCAATTCATTCAAAAGGTATAAAAGCTGCAGCATGGTTTGGGCTGAGTTCAGACTGCTCTTTTGAAAGCATTAATTTAAAAATAAGGCAACTCATTCGAAAGCTACCCTTTAAACAAAAAGGCGGCAACACGTTGAAAGTTATGTTAAACCCTTTCAAAAGCATTCTTTTAGAATAAGGCAAGCTGCATTTCTTTGTAAAGAAAAACGAAGGCTTCGACCCTTTCGAAAGCTTCGTTTCGACTCCATACCTGCCTCCTTTCTCTAATCCACTATGTAACAAAGTCTTGATACCTTGTGTATTGGTTTCGACTTCATTGGGATCAAAAGTATGGGGTCGAAAGGTAGGTACTGGAAGTGGCAAAGCAATGAACTTATGCAAAATTGTTTTGATTGCCTTTTTAAGTAATACTTTTCAACTACCTTGCCTATTTGTTAAAATCTAATTGGTTGCCACAAACTTTGCTAAAAAGATTTCCTAAAAGACTGCTGAATTTATTCAAAAATTAATAAAAATAATTAGCAAAGAAGCCCTTCCCTTTAGCAAAACAATTTAGACTTTTAAATCCTCCATCTTAAATGTATTAATTAACCTAGTAAATTACTTTAAAAAAATCCTCAAATATCATCAATATTCACTTTTATTATGTTATCTAACATATAAAAATTATGGACCTAAGTTCCTTTATATAATTATCTAAATTAAGTTCTAAACCCAATTATTCATATTCTCCTTTGAAAATTCATAATAAATTATCCATAGCTTGGATAATTACGAAAAATTAAACACATCTCCGTAATAATATTTTACAAAACTTATTAAATCCTCATGGCATTTAAAACCCAATATAAATGATTTTAGCCTTAAAATCGAATAAAACAATTATCAAACAAACTTGTTTGAGTATAACATATTATGTAATTCAAGCACATCATCATCAAAAGTCATCATAATGGATTTAAAATTAAACCCGAAATCTAATGCTCTTTAAAAATAAAATGGAGATAGTTTTGATTATTATTCACCTTGATTTGAATATGGACTTGAGATTTGATCTTTGATTAATTCTCCTTGCTTAATTGCTTAGCTTTAATTGATTTTCTCCTCTTTTTCTCCTAGGTTATGGCCGGCTTGTTTCTTAGTTTTTATTTTAGGATTTTGAATTATGAACATGTAGAGAATGACAACAAGGGTTTAGGGGTTATGGGGGGTGCGGCAATTACCCATAATGCTCTTGCCTTATTTCCTTATTAATTAATTTATGAAAACATTTCCATAACCTATTCCTTTTATTTAATTAAGCATGGCCCTTAATAAATTTTCAAATCTCATTCCCCTTCTCACTTTAATATTTGCGTTATTATATTTAATTTATCTAGTTAAATCTTCTGAATAATGTTATTTAAAATTAGGGGTGTTACAATATATTTCATTCGATACCAAAAATTGCATCTTTAAAATGGCGTCTACATGTCATCGATATGCCATCAAAATATGACATCGTCGACGTGTCATTGCCAAATCGTTGGCAAAGGCCTCACGCATGTCGTTGGCAAGTCGACGCCCTTGTATTTTCCATGAGGGTTTTACCTTTGACCTATATGTCATCGGAAGTGAGCTTACTGCACTAACGACATAACGATGATGATTTATTATCGCTGAACCACTGTAATTCTAGTAGCTCGTATGAGTCCAAATTTTGTTGAGATATCTTGAGTATGTTATCAAAGTTTGTAGCATTTGAAATACTATAACTCAATATATAATAAAGGATGCTAAATGAGTGCTCCAAAATAGTTCCATTATTGGACTTTCCGCGTATGTACATTTTGTCGATATTTAAACAAATATCCTAGATATTTTTGTATGTAAAATTCTAGATTAACAAAATCCAGTAAGATTTTGTACTTTTAACTTTGATTTAGTTACTGGTAAGCTGATGTAATTTGAAGAATTACATAAAAACAAGCTGTATCATAAATATACGCCTCTTACCTAAGTCCACTGAGACTTAAAAAAATGAATTACAATATAATATCCAGCTTAATCCCACTGAGACTAATACCATTGCTTATTTGTTTGATTATGCATTACTGTTGAAATATAAACTTAAAATATGACACTGCTGTGATGATTAACTAGTAAATAAGTTAGCTGTAAGTGCAATACAACGCAATTAACAACCACATGTCATGTGCATTTGGTGAAAATCTCTTATTAAAATAAACAAGAACATGATTGTGATCAAAATAGCGAAATTGCTATTCACAGAGCCATAAGAACTACCAACTCAATATTTGAAATTTTGTAAACTTGCTTTTTGAGTTAAACCAGCCTTAAAAAAGAGGAAGATATATCAATAATAAGTAGCATAATACAACTAAGTGACATGAGATGAGACATGTTAAATTAACTACTCCACTCTATATTCTTATTTGTGACAAGGTAGCATGTAGCTTTTTACACCGCCACATGCATAAAAATTTGAATGACTCCTATATATACCTTCAGTTCTAGCCATTCTATTCATCATTCAATTATTATTAGTTTACATATATAGCTTGATATGATGAGGAAGACAAGCATCATCAATATTTTTACGATATGCTTTCTCTTTGGCCTATTGAGCTGTACTAACGCTGACCTCAAATTGGATTTCTATGCAAAGAGTTGCCCAAAGGCAGAAAAGATTGTTCTTGATTATGTAAAGAAACATGTCCCTAATGCACCAAATCTAGCTGCCGCTTTGCTTAGAATGCATTTCCATGATTGCTTTGTCAGGGTATGCCTTACCTCTTTTCAATTTTACCTACATTATGCTTAGTTGATATATGTATGATGTATATATAATATGTATATGACGATGATATAGGGTTGTGATGCTTCTGTGCTGATAAACTCGACAAATAAAAACAGCGCTGAAAAATCAGCACCTCCAAATTTAACACTGCGAGGATTCGAGTTTGTTGATCATGTAAAGAGTTTGATTGAAGCGGAATGTCCTGGAGTTGTTTCATGCGCTGATGTTGTTGCTCTTGTTGCTAGAGATTCAGTTGTAACTACAGTAAGTGTAAACTAGAACGTCATAACTTTTTTTTTCTTCCTTTTTTTAACATGTATGATTTTTGAACTATAGGGAGGTCCTTTCTGGAATGTACCAACAGGTCGAAGAGACGGTTTGATTTCAAATGCAACCGAGGCCCTGAATAACATTCCAGCACCATTCTTTAACTTTACTACTCTTGTTTCTTCCTTTGCTAGCAAAGGTCTTAATGTCACCGATCTTCTCTTATTATCCGGTAAGTTGATACTTTAACTATTACTCATTTTATAAATGTTTCCAATAGCAAATAGTAATGCGAATTCATTCAGCAAGAAAATGTTTAATCATCGCTGTATTACTTAACATGGATATATTTAATCTACTCGTCATATGATATTATATTAACAAATTGTACAGGTTTGAAATGGAAACATAGACTACATTTTTATCAAATAGCAAAAGTTTACAATGTTTCATTGATTAAACCCTAAAGATATCTTTATATGTTAAATAAAAGGTAATAATAATATTCTTAATAGTATGAATAATGTGAAAGTGTAGGTGCACATACTATTGGAGTAGCTCATTGTAATCCATCATTTAGCAACCGTCTATATAACTTCACTGGCAAAGGCGATCAGGACCCATCGCTCGATCCATTCTATGCGGCTAATCTAAAGAAATTCAAATGCAAGACTCCTACTGACAATACAACCCTAGCAGAAATGGACCCAGGAAGCTTCAGAACATTTGACCTTGGATACTACAAGCTTCTACTGAAAAGACGAGGGCTTTTTGAATCAGATGCTGCTTTGACTACAAACTCAGCAGTGAAAGCTGCAATTGTGAAGTTGGTGAACAGTCCACTTGAGGTGTTCTTCAAAGATTTTGCAGTTTCTATGGAGAAAATGGGAAGAGTTCAAGTCTTGACTGGAACTCAAGGTGAGATTAGAAAGCAGTGTGCTGTAATCAATAGTTAGTAGTTTTTCTGGAACAGCTGCTTTGGTTTGTGTTTAATGTGTTGTTTTTTATTTTTATTTTTGTGCAATAATACATTTGTGCATCTGAGTGGTGGTGTGAAGGATTTGTTGATGGTGATATATTGAAATAAGATGGTATTATGTTGTTTTGAGTTCTCAAAAATAAAGGAATAACCGTAGTATGAAGAGAGTTCTCACTCAAATATAATATTGGATTATACGGGTGCTCTATTTTACATCATGCGGTCTGCAATATCTTTGGGCCAAGCCAGTTTACACTTTTGTTTTATAAATACAAACGTTGGCTGCATACTGTAATATCATCTTGTGAAACAAATACATAAGTATAATAAAATCAGAGGTTATTCTTCTTTACTTTTTCAATTTGGTATCGGAGCCAAAAATAATCAAAATTGCTTAACGGCAAGTTTTGATTGATTCAATTTCTCTCATCAGAATAGAATCTCATCACTTGAGAGTATCTGCACACAATTAGATTGTGGTGCACAGTATTTTACTTGAGTAATCTTCATCTGAATCTTGTCGCGTGCCAAGAAGAAGAGTCTCAGAAGATTCTCATCATCGACAAATCATCGGCTGCACAATATCATCAGAATACTCAAGTTTTCTTGTAGACTACTCGCTCACTTTGTCGTGCCAAGAAGTTGGAGTCAGAACATCATCATCATCCTCCAGTCTTCGGCTACACTTCTTGATTTGTTTCAACATTTCCTCTGTTCTGCTATTAGTCACAAGATGGGTGAAGAAAGCAGCAATGCCGCTGTATCACCAAGATCAGAATCAAGAACTGGTCAAGATCAGACAAGTGTCACCCAAGATCTACTCAAATCCATCATCAAACCACAGAGCCAAGTAATCACCATCCAGTTAGATGAATCTAACTACCTTCTATGGAAATTTCAGGTTGAGACGGGAATAAGTGGCTATGGCTTGCAAGAATTTGTCTAAGGTACGATGATTACACCACCAAGATTCACTGCAGACAATGAAGGAAAGCTAATCAATAACAAGGATTACATTACACATGAAAGACAAGATAGCCTGATCAGTTCTTGGCTATTGTCTTCCATACGCACAAACTTGTTGCCTCAATTGGTTGGATGTAAAACTGCACATGAATCTGGCATACAATTGAACAAATATTCAGTTCACAATCTGCAGCAAGAATAATGCAATACAAAAGACAGTTGCAAAACTTGAGAAAAGATAGTGCAAGTATGAGAGATTATCTGTCAAAAGCCAAAACCATATGTGATCAATTAGCTTGTACAGGTCATAAGATAACAGATACAGAGCAAATTCTATGTATATTAGGTGGTCTCGATGACGAATATGAAGTAGTTGTAGCCATTATATCATCAAATGAAAAACTACCATCTCTACAGAGTGTACATGCAATGCTTCTTGCTCATGAGGGCAGAATAGAGCAAAAGAAATCAACAACCTTGGAATACAATGTAAATCATGTCTCTGCTAACAGGAACAGAAACCAAGAAAAGAATCAAAGTAACAGAAATCAATCAAACAACTATAGAGGTGGTCAATTCAGCAGAGGCAGAAATAGAGGTTGAAGATGGAATTACAATAACAATAGTAGACCAAGATGTCAGATATGTGAAAGATATGGCCATACTGCAAATAAGTGCTATTTTAGGTTTGATGCAAATTTCACACTAGCGCAACAAAGTAATAACAACATCAGACCACAAAATCCCAGTGCCAATATGATAAACATGCATCAAGAATCAAAGTCAGAAAATGCAGACACTAGCACAGCAAGGGTTGAAGACATTCACGATGATAACTGGTATCCAGATTCTGGTGCAACTAACCATGTGACAAACAACCTGAATCAGTTGAATCTTGGCAACAGGGAATACAAAGGTAAACAATTACTTTATATAGGTAATGGAAAATCTGCATACATATCTCATATTGGAAATGCAAGTATTAATGGTACCAGACAACTTTATCTCAAGAACTTATTGAGAGTACCATTAATTATAAAAAAATTGATGAGTGTTTCACAATTTGCTAAAGACAACAATGTCTATTTTGAATTTCACTCAACATATTGCTTAGTAAAAGATAATCTAACTGATGAAATTCTATTGCAGGGTAGAGAACATAAGGGGTTATACAAATTTGATGCTACAAGCTCAAGAAAATCTGAACATGAAAGCAAATGGTGTCATATTTCTGAAATTAAAAATGTTGAAAAGCATGTTGAAAAATTTGATGCTTGGCACTGTAAACTAGGACATCCTAGTATAAATATTGTAAACATGTTCTGAATAATTGTGATGATATTCTTGTTGATAAAATCCCTACACCTTACATATGCACATATTGTCAGTTAGGCAAAAGTCATAAACTTGCATTTCCAGATTCTGAGACTATGTATAATAACTCACTTGAACTAATTGCAGCAGATCTCTGGGGACCTGCCCCAATTAGTACTGACTATGGTTATAAATACTATATCTCATTTATTGATGCACACTCTAGATTTGTATGGATTTATTTCCTAAAATCAAAATCTGAGACTAACAATGCAGTGATTCAGTTTATTGCAAATGCTGAAAGGCAGACAAATAATCAGGTAAAAATCTTTCAGTCAGATGGAGGTAAGGAATTTATGCTACTAAAAACATTTTTTCAAAGCAAGGGAATTACCCGCAGAACTACATGTCCCTACACTTCAGAGAAAAATGGTCTTATAGAGAGAAAACACAGACACATTGTTGAAACAGGCTTAACATTACTAGCACAAGCATCTATGCCACTCAAATTTTGGCCAGATGCATTTTCTACAGCAGTCTACTTAATCAACAGACTGCCTACAAAGGTTCTTGATTACAAGAGTCCTTTGGAAGTGCTAACCAAAGTTAAACCAAATTATCAAAACTTAAAGGTATTTGGGTGTCAGTGTTTTCCCTATTTAAGGCCATACAATTCTCACAAGCTTGATTATAGATCAAAATCATGCACATTCATAGGCTATCCTATTAATAAAAAGGGGTACAAATGTCTTGATAGTAATGGTAGAGTATATATATCTAGACATGTTGTATTCAAAGAAGATGAATTTCCTTTTAGCAATGCAGATATCAAAACCTCTCAGAAAGTATACAATACCAAGCATTCCATACCTCCAGTATCATTCTCACCTGAAATAATCATACCAGTTCAAAGTGAAGGTGCTGTTGATGAAAGAACTTCTGACTCACAACACACAATGCTCATCAACGAGCCAGGTCATGAGCAAACTGAAGAATCACCAAGGTTTGACAATATCCAATCTGACAGTGACTGTCCTGGAGATCCATGCTCAATATTGAATGAACAACAGTCAATCAATACCCAACAAGAGACCACCAATGATAACTGTAACCAATCCACTATTCCTACAAGCACTGGACATCACATGATGACTAGGGCAAAAAGTGGTATCTTCAAACCAAAAAATATACAATACTGAACTTGATACAAGTGAACCAAGCACTTATCAATAGGCAATTGTTGACAACAATTGGAAAATTGCCATGACAGAGGAATATGATGCCCTAATAAAAAATAAAACTTGGGATCTAGTTCCACTACCCAAGGACAAAAATGTCATAGGATGCAAATGGACATACAAACTGAAGAAAAATCCAGATGGCTCAACTCTTAGCACAAAGCAAGATTGGTGGCAAAAGGGTATTCACAACAAAATGGGTTTGACTTTAATGAAACTTTTTCCCCAGTTGTGAAACCCGCATCAATCAGGAAAATATTAACAATTGATTTGCATAAGAATTGGGCTATTCAACAATTAGATGTTAATAATGCTTTTCTTAATGGTGATTTACAGGAAGAAGTATATATGGAGCAGCCATGTGGGTTTACAGTAAAAGGCAGTGAGCAACTAGTATGCAAATTGAATAAAGCACTTTATGGTCTTAAGCAAGCTCCTAGAGTCTGGTTTGATAAGTTTAAAACCATTCTACCCAGTCACGGCTACATTCAAACAAAATCTGATAATTCCTTATTTACTAAATTCTTCAATCATACTATGACTTATATATTAATTTATGTAGATGATTTTATTATTACAGGGAACAGTCAGTTAGAGATTAATCACATAACTCAATTCCTGAAGAAGGAATTTTCCATCAAAGAGTTAGGTGAACTAAACTATTTTCTGGGAATTGAAGTAAAGAGATTATCAAAGTCAGAGATGCAACTAAGTCAGAAAAATATATCAATGATATTTTAATAAGAGCCAAGATGGATAAAGCAAATTCTCTTCCTACTCCAATGACAAGCAATCTACATCTTTCAAAGGACAAAGGAGAGCCTATACAAAATGATAAGCAATACAGGAGTATAGTGGGAGCACTTCAGTACGTCACAATAACTAGACCAGACATATCTTACATTGTTAATAAAGTAAGCCAGTACATGCAAAAGCCATTAGACACTCATTGGAAGGCAGTAAAACGAATTTTAAGGTATCTCAAAGGATCAATTAATCAAGGACTGATTTTACAATCATGTGCATCACTTCATATCAATGGTTATGCTGACTCAGACTGGGCTACCGACACTGATGACAGGAAATCTACAACTGGGTACTGCGTGTTTCTAGGTAACAATCCAGTGTCATGGTGTGCAAAGAAACAGCCGACAGTGTCTAGATCTAGCACTGAGGCCGAATATCGCAGCATAACTAGTGCTACTGCCGAAATCATGTGGATAAAATCTCTGCTAAGTGAACTACATATTACATTTAACACCAAAGCTACTATATGGTGTGACAATCAAAGCGCTATCGCACTCACAGCCAATCCAATTTTTCACTCTCGTACGAAACATATGGAACTAGACTTATATTTCGTACGAGAGAAAGTCATTAAAGATGAACTCAAGGTCAATTACATACCTTCCACTTACCAGAAGGCCGACGTTTTAACCAAAGCCCTCTCAAGACCAAACTTTGTTAGATTTAGACGAGAACTCAATGTTGACGAAGCCGACATCAATCTGAGGTCAGATGCTCGGATCTATATTCCCAAAGCCTCTCAAGCAACTTCCGAGGCATTCAACAGCGTTTGAGCTTCAGACATCTCAAACTCGTGCTCATGTCAAAGTCGCCTGCCTAGATTTAGAAGAACTTGAACAAATCAGATCTGATTTCTTATCGTCTGCTTCTCAATTTTGATTTCATCGGCTGAATCCTATTATCGCTCGCAAACCCTAACCCTAGTTTGGGTTTGAGGGTAGTTTGGGTTTGAGGGGGGCAAATAAAGGAATAACCGTAGTATAAATAGAGTTCTCACTCAAGTATAATATTGGATTATACGGGTGCTCTATTTTACATTATGCGGTCTGCAATATCTTTGGGCCAAGCCCGTTTACACTTTTGTTTTATAAATACAAACGTTGGCTGCATACTGTAACATCATCTTGTAAAACAAATAAAAAAGTATAATAAAATCAGAGATTATTCTTCTTTACTTTTTCAATTCTCAGACATTCTTCCTATCACTTAAAATTAACGGAAATGTTTGCATTTGATGCAAATGAAGCAATTGGTATTATTACATAATATCCATAAAAAGTAAAGCAGAGATTAGTATTGCATGGAAGTTTAGCTATATACATAAAAAATGATTAGGCATTGAGACAAGACAATTAACGTTTAATTGTGAACATGTCCATTAATAATGTAAAGCTTACAAGATGCAAAAGGGAAACGGAAGAACAGGGAAGATGTATGTTAGTGCATTTCCAACCATTTCTTGGTTGAAGATTAGACAAAAGGTAAACCCATGAATTTTCTAATAGTAAGTTAGACGTAGGTTCAACAAACATCTGAGGGGCACAAATTATTATTACATGTCTTCAAGTATTTGTTCAACAGACGTTGAGTGCTGCACACTTGTTAAACAGCGCTTGATAGTTGGGCGGATTATATATAACTGTTTTCATTGAATTTGTAATCGATTACAATTTCTGCACTGTATTCATTTAAGGTTATATATGCTACAAAATGTGATTTTGAACTCTCTTTTGGAGATGCTCTTGATGACCTAAAGTATCTACATAAATTCAAAAACGTGAAAGTAACATTCAAAATCCAAAAGCTCTAATATTAATTGTCCATCATCATGCTCTCTCTAGTCCATCAAAAGTACCTCGTCTTAGAAATTAATTTTCTTATATTACAATTGATTAGTGATTCGGAAAAAATGGGCAACATACAAGCAAAGTATTGCAGGTATCCAGTAAAACATGGTAAATTCAGCATACTATGAAATAAGGAATGTCATAACTCAATGTTCAGGATTACCATCATAACAATTTGCATGGCGTCTGACAAAACTTATGTCTTGTACAGCCTATTCATTTATTCTAATATAGAGGGCAGCTGCCTCAGATACTAAAAGCCCATGTAATAAGCTTCAACCAACGTTCAGTTTTGAAAGCTCTGTCTGCGCATACACACACTTGCGCGTCTGTACACATACAAACCAATGTGTCTATAAGTGTGTGTGAAGTCAGAAATCAATCAAAAAAATACACCACCCACATATGTATCTTAGTGGAAACACTTAGTGCAACAAAAGAAATCGCTTTATGTTACATGTTACCATTCTTGTATATATGTTTATCTCCTTTAGAATATCGTACGATGTGAGACTAATCGCAATCCAACATGTGCATCCACTTAATACAATGTGAAACACGCCTAGCACTACATCCCTATGTAAGGATTCTAAGATGAGATTATGAGGTAAACTTGAAAAGACTTTGACACAAATCGGTTTCTACTCTTACTTTTATAACTTTTCTTATTTAAACTTCAATAAAAAAATCGGTAATAATTGCACAGTATTTTCCTTTCTTGGTACCTTTTTTTTATATGATCTTAACTAGAAAATTAATCTAATAGAGGATGTAGGCAATATTAGAGAATGATAATATAATTGAAGTAACCAAGGCAACCGTATTGTTATTTGTATCACATGCTGGTGCGGACATAAGCAGCCCAAGGCCCATATATTTATTTATGTAATTGCAGAATCAATCCAGCTAATAAATATATGTGATACCGCATTATTTCTGTAACGGAAATATACAATTACAATCAATAAAATCATCAACCTCTTGTTGCTTCCTCAATATGGTATTAGAGCTTCAAACTGTCTAACAACAATCAACTGCCTCGCCGTTTCAATCATCAGATCTGAAATCATTACTTGGATCTGGCTACAAAGTTATTGATCATCATAGAAGTAATCTTTCATCAAATTTGTTCTTTCTTTAATCTGAAACTGTTTTTTTAATTTATTAATGTTCATAGAAGTAATCTCAGTTTCTTTTTTGATCAAGTACTAAAATCTTTTATTAATTTTCATCATTAAGCCGTGCGTAAAAAAAATTATTTTGGCCGCTTTCAGAATTTTATTGGATTCGTCATTAAGTCTTACCATGAGAACAGTCGGAGCTATTTTCATCACTCTGCTTCTTGGTTATTTTCAAAATTTTATATTAACATTCATCATTAAGCCCTACCTAGATTTTTTTTTTTTTTTTTTTGCTTCTGGCTGCTTTTAGAATCCTTTGTTTTTGTTATTAAGAATTGTCATTTTTATCACTTCTTGAATTTCAGTTCTTAAGATATCACCATTGTAGACAGTGACGTTGATAATAACAACAACTCTTCTTCCATCTCCAAATTCAACCTCAGCACAACAATCAACAACTGAAAATTTATCTAAAATCTTGATCGATCCTCAAAGTCAGATAATATCAACTCAATTGGATGAGTCAAATTACTTACTCTGGAAGTTTCAGATTATTACTGCTATGAGAGGATATGAATTAGAAGAATATATTCTTGGTACAAAGCCCATACCAGAGCAATTTAATATAGATAATGAAGGAAAATCTGTGAGTAATTGAGAACTTACAATATATAATAGATAATATAATTTGTGGAGTTCTTAGTTGCTACCATCTACCAGTTCAAGCTTGTTACCACAGCTAATAGGGTGCAAGAGTGCACATGAGATTTGGTCCACAATTGAGCAAGTTTTTAGTGCACAGTCAGTAGCTAAAATAATGTACTACAAGAAACAGCTACAAAATGTGAAGAAGGAAACTTTGCCTATGAGAGAATGTCTAAACTAAAGTCAAATCCCTATGAGATCAACTTGCTGCCGCCGGACATACAGTTATCGACACAGAACATGTTCTATTAATCTTGAGTGGACTTGATGATGAGTCTGAATCTGTGGTAGCAGTTATTTCATCAAGAGACACCACTTCATTGCAATATGTTCATTTTATCCGTCTTGCTCACGAAGGTAGAATTGAACAAAAGAAACTAGGGGTTTATGAATTTATAGTTAATTAAATTGCTAATAATAATGGTAAGAATCAAGAAAGATCATATGCAAACAGAAATGACTCTTCCAACAGTCAAAGAAGTGGTCAGGCTTACACAGGTACAGGAAAAGGTGGCAGATGGAGTAACAATAGTAATAGACTTAGATGTCAAATATGTGAGAGGTATGGTCATGAGGTAACAAATGTTATTTCAGATTTGATACAAATAATGTATCTAGGCAGCAAAATAACTCTAGTAATCAAAGGGGTTTCAACCCAAGTGCTAACATGACCAACATTCAGCATGAACAAAGAAATCAGTTAGATAATGGAAGAAGCAGTCATACAAATGCTAATGACAGTGCCGAAGTTGATGACATTCATGATGAAATCTGTTATCCTAATTCTAGAGCCACAAGCCATGTCAACAACAATCTCAGCAACTTAAATCTTGAAAATAAAGAATACAGAGGTAAACAATGTATGCACATGGGAATGGTTTGTTAACCAAGACAACACATATTGATAATGCACTTTTACAAGGTGAAGCAACTTTATCTCAATAACTCATTGAGAGTTCCTCAAATAAAGAAGAACTTGGTAAGTGTATCACAATTTGTAAAGGATAATAATGTGTATTTTGAGTTTTACCCTAATTATTGCTTACTTAGAGATGTACTAATATAAAAAATTCTCTTCTAGGGTAATGCATTCAAGGGCTTATACAAGTTTGTTTTTGTTGATTCCAAGAACTCTAATAATATTGAAAACTATTGTAATTTCTCCGAAACTACTCAAAATAAACTTAGTAAGAGTATTTTTGTTGTTGATCTTAGGGTAATATAAGACTAATCACTTCAAGGCATGAAATAACCGTTGTCTTTCAAGAATGTTTTCCCCTTCTTTGTCATAGCAGGTTGTATGAAAACCTTCTTTCAGGATACAGTGTAGATTTATCTGTGCAAGTTGTGATTATTTGCTCAGATCAGAAGAAACACTCAAAAGTTAATAATGCTATCGATTTTAGATTTAGAGGAAAGGAGAAGTAAAGTCTGCGTTGATGGAATGCACTGTTATATAGGGAGTGAGATGTCTATTCGTCTACAGGTGCCTATTCGAACAGTCGTGATCGTTTTTTAACGGTTGTTACCATAGCGGGGGCATTGCCCCCGCATTCCCACCTTGGAGGGTTGCCATCCCCTCGGACCCCCCCTCCATAGGGGATCTTATTTGTCAAAAGTTTTTTCTTGGAAAAAACATTCAACACTTTTGTTATATGGCATTGTAAACTAGGTCATCCTAGTGTTGATATTGTAAAGAAAATCTTAAGTAGCAATAATATTTCTTTTCATAATATATCGATTCCTTACATATGTACATATTGTCAAATTGGCAAGAGCCATAAACTTACTTTACGAAATTCTAAAATTGCATACTCAAAACCTCTTGAACTTGTTGCTGGACTTATGGGGACCAGCCCCTATTGGTACTGATTATGGATTTACATATTATATTTCTTTCATAGATGCACACTCTAGGTTTGTTTGGATTTATTTATTAAAAACAAAGTCTGAAGCTTTTCATGCAATTCTACATTTTATAGTGTAACGATCCCAATTTTGAATTAATTTTAAATTAATAGTTAATGTAAGTTTTGAAATTAATTTGAATTGAAATATATATATATATGTATGTATGTATATGTATATATGAGTAAATTTGAGTTTGACTTTAGAATTTGAATTTGAATATTGAATTTATATTTGAATTTAAATAAATGACTTAGAAAAATGATTTGGGTTTAAAAATGTTATTTAAATTAATTATGGATAGTTAGTTTTAATAGCATTTTCTTTTAAATAATGTGTATATGATAATGGTTAAGAAGATGTATTTATAAAATAATAAAAATGTAAAAACAAGAATTGTGTTAAACATAAATATATAAGGTAAGATAAATTATAAAGGCAACATATGGAATACATATAGGATTGTATATGAATTAGGCAAGCAAGTAGATAAAACAAAAGAATGTAAGCAAGAAAATAATAAAACAAAAATATCTACATACACAAAAGCCAAATGGGATAATGCATGTAAACAAATATGGAAACATAAGCATTAAATGAAATCAGCTCAGCCTCCATTTCAGAAATATCTTTAGTCAAAGTAAGAAAAATCTCCGATCGAATGAAAAGAAAAAAAGAAAAAAAAACTGCACCAGAAATGCCTCCCATGTGTAAACACTGTCTTCTATATATACATACACCTACTCTATTCTTGTTCGTTTAACAACTAAGCAAAAAAAATCCAGTCTCAATATCAAAGGAAAATTTCAAGTCTGAAGCAGTAAATCAAATACAAGTTCAACAATATCAAAGCCCAAATCAAAATGAAGATTCAATTCCATATTTTGAAACCTTTTCCAGGCTTTTGCTGCCTCTGTTTCAAACAGTTTCATGTGAGCAGACCTTTGAACCCACTTTATATCTTGATGTTTGGATTATTACTGGTAGTTTTGACGTGACCATGCTTGTATACCTGTGTGAAAATGCATGCATGCTATGTATGTATGAAGTTGTGAATGTGTATGTCTGTACATTGCCCCTGTTTGTTGTTTTCAAGCATATGATAAGTTTAAAAATTCAAAATCTCGCCCCTCAATCTTCTTTAAGCTTTGATGTTTAAAACAAAAAGGATCGAAATATCAAGTTGTATATTTTAAAATACTTTTAAGTAAAAAAAATTGCTGAGTATTTTCTGGGAAGAGGAAAATACGGTGGAAACCCAAGCACATCATAAATTCGAGTGTCTAGATTTAATGACTCGTTTATAGAATCAGTTTTGTTATCAAGAAACATGATTTTTAAAATTAATTCCAAGAGTTTTTGTTTAGTTTCGAGTTAGGATTCGAAAATTGAACGGAAATGACACTTATGTCAAATACCGTCGAACAACGAGATGGAGTTGCTCGTGCTTGGATCAGAAGTTGGTTCGAGCATCAAGGATTGACAGAAAAATATAAACTGAATTTATAAATAATCGAGGCACTGGGATGATGGGAATATAGGGTTTAACGTGAAGTTTTGGGTCGGTATGGTTCTCGTGCTCGTGTGGAGTCAGTGGTTGATCGAGTTCGATGATACTCAGAGAGGTGTTGGCTTGGGGTTGTCAAAGACGTGGCCGGAGGTGGCGACGCTCTGGTGGTCGGAGTTGCGCAAAAGAGGGAATTGCAGGGATTGGGCTTCGATTCCAGGAAATCGAGAATGGCTCGATTTCGATTAAGGGGTGATTTTGGGTTGTAGGTTGCTCAGACTAGCTTGGGTGGTCGTGGGTGATGTGCCGGTGGCATCAACGTCGATTCAAGAGGGGCGTTGTGCTTGTGCACGTATACGTGCAAGTTTACGTATCTGGGTTTGAAGATTTTGGGAAAGAAAGGTGGAACTCGAGGTGGTCTCGAGATTGTAACCGCGTGAACTCGAAGTCATACTCGAAGTATTCGCGAGCGTTAACTGATGTAAAAGTTTAAAATATAACAGAAAAAAGGGGTAGGTGTGGGAAATTTTCACGGGGAGGATTCGAATGAGACCCGAAGTTGGGTAGGGGAAAACAGGGATTGGCTCGGGTATCTGATGTAATGACAAGAACAGTGTTCAGATTTTAAAGAAAGCACCTTATTATAAACAAATTTTTGTCAATACCATTTTCCTCTAAATATTTGATGCTATCCCAGTTTTAAATTGTTAAAAAGGTTTCTTAAATAGAATTGTTTAAAATTAACTGAGTTTTAAAATGATTTAATTTATACATAAACTTTTATTTTTAATAAACTTAATAATATTAAAGGGCAATAAATTAATATAAAGAATGTTATAATGGTAAATTTTTTTTTTTTAAAAGTTAAGTTAAATTATTTGTTAAAGGAAATTAATCACTTGAAGTTAATTACTTAATAAAAGTTATTAGGGTAAATTTGTTAATAATTTAATTTTGATTTATCAAGTAATCAAAGAATAATTAAGTATGTTTAAGAATTGATTACTTGATGATTAATAATTAGAGGACGATTTGTTTTATAATTAATTAAGTGGTGATTAATTTAAAGTTAATTAATTTATGAATTAATTAAGGGTGTTTTAATTAAGAATAATTATATAATTAGGGATTAATTATGTAATGATTAAAGATGAATTTATTTATTAATTAAGATAATTAATTTAAAGTTAATTAATTAATGAAAGTGATTAAGGAGTGATTTTTAATTAAGGATTAATTAATTTTTTGTAATTAATTAGGGATAATTAATCAAAGGATTAATTATAAATTAAAATTTAATTAATAAATGATTAAAGAGTAATTATTCAAATTGATTTGTAATTAATTAATATTAATTAACCAGGATTAGAAATTTATTCATAAGTAATTAATCTGATTTAATTTAAATCAGATAATTTAATTTATTTTTACTTATGGATGTTTGAATTCTATTGGATGTTTGGATGCTTGATATTCCTCATATGTGATGCTTTGTGATATTTTGTGATGTGAGTTGCTATGTATTGATCTGTGATATTTGTGATATGTTTCTGTATAAATACCCCTTGGCCTGTAGAACGACATTTGGAATTCGATGCGATAGGGAGTCGGATTCCAGTTGGTTATCCGAAACCCACATCGAATCGTAATGGTGAATCTTTGTGATTGATAAATTTACTTTATCTACGAATCTGTGTATATAGATAAGCGTTAAAGGATATATCGTTTATCGATATTGCTTCGATATTGCTGTGATTGTAATCCGTGATGATTGATGTTGTTGCACCATTGTGTAAAACCCCTGGACTACACCTTACACACACAAATATTGATTGCACAAGGAAATCGGTTTAGTCACAGACTTTTAACAATTTTAAAAATTGAATTTTTGAATCCAAAATAGTTTTGGAATTGGAATTGAAAGCTTTTGAAAATGAGTTTCAAAAATAATAAAAGTTATTTTGAATAGCTTAATAAAACTTGAAATTTAAACAATTTGATTTAAATTTGAATTCAGTATTTGAAATTGAATTCAATGATTTGGAAATTATGGTCTAAGAAGATTATACTAGTGTTTGTATGGCTTTTTAACATTTAAAAAAGTATGGTTTTGGAAATTTAAATTTAAATCCAAGTTTTATACTTGAATGACTTTAACTTATGTAAATGTAATCAGCTTTAACCCTTGTGAAAGATTATTAAACCTTGTATCTTTCATATAAAAGATTTGAATTGGAAATGGTTTGAAAAGTTATGAATTAAATCTTTAACTTAAAGATTGGATAAGATAATCCAATTTGAAATGGAATTGTTTTGAAAAGACATGAATGAACCTTTGTGGAAAATTGGTGAACTTTGTGAAAGAAATCTTTTTGTTTAAAAGATTTGAAATGGTAATTTGTTTAAACCATTTGAAAGAAAGTTTTGGGTTTTAAGTTGTGACTTAACTGAAATCCCATATCTATATGTTTTTAAATATTACGCTCATTATTCGGTTTAGCCGTGAGAGGACTGTGTCATATAACCCATTCTGAATAATCATACGTCGTTATGGATAGCATTTGGAGAACGGTGGTGAAGACCGGGTATTTTCGAGAACGAAAGGATAACCCGTCGATTGTCTCTGCACTCAGTCGCGCCGGTATAGAGAACTCCTAAGTGATGGAAAGTCCGATTGGGATTGTGAATACCCGAATTTGCAAGGGCTTCTTCGGAAGTGCCTTCGATTGTTTGAGCCCGGAACAGACTTGTATGGATGTGTGTCTGACATTACACTTTGAGATGTAAAACCAGTTTCTATCAAATAAATTTCTGTTTGGTGGTGGAGATTCATTCTCTTAGCTTAACACCATTCTCTGAGACGTACGAGCTCAGAGGTTATGTAGTTGATGGTTACTAGTGATACATTCCCAATTTGGTAATGTGGCATACGAAGTGTTGCTGATCATTTGTTGATCAAAGCATGACTTTGTGAAAAAATGTAGCTTTGTGGACGAAACCTCGTCGAGCCTCACAAACCGGTAATGGTCGAAACAGGAAGGATGCGGCAAGGTTTCAGGTGTAGCTCCTCTAGGGTATGGCCATTCCTTATGGAAAAGGGTGGTATCATGGTATGGAGCCCAGATACTTACTCATGTGGGCACTGTAGTATATTTATTACTGTGTGATGTTGTTGGTGTAGAGGATCCTTAAATAAAGGTCGCAAACGACTGGGGGTGGCATATCTTAGGTTCTACTTCTCGGGAAGGGGGTAACCGACCTTGTGTTGGTAGAGAGGCAGGTAGGTTCTCGAGGCGTCCCTCCAGAGGCGTTTCCATGTGGCAATAGAAAGTTCCTTAGCCCAACCATTTGTTGGAAAATCCAAACAATACAATACGAGTCTTGTACGGTTTTAGTTGTAGAACCTGCCATTTAAAATGGTAGTTATAGCTGGCATAATATAATGGTACCTGTGCTGGTTAAGATTAATATTATACTTTCAAAATGTTTTCCACTATGCACTAGTATAATATCAAAGAGTTTTCTCGTATTAAGCATATTTGACTATCATAAGGAGAAACCTTCCTCATGTGTGCGATTGCATTGTGTGTGTGCCGGGAGGCCTTATGGTAGTTTTATTTTCCAAAGGCGTTGCGGATTTCAATTTAAATTCTTTTGTTTGCTTTAAAGATAAAAAACTGTTTTGTTTGCTCACACCAGTCCCATAACTGACCTGGAGTTTATTGTTCCGTTCCTAAACTCTGGGTGCCCACTATTTTCCACATGGCCAGTCTAGAGTTGGGTTTTTCAGATAGTCGAATAGTAGGAATTGATTCGATAGCCTTCGAAGCCTTTTGTATTTGTGGATCGCATTTGCTACACTTCAGTTTTCACAGCTGACCTTGCTTACCTTGGTGCAACTTGATGGTTGTTCGAGCTATCTTTAGTTTGGAGATGGAGTTGCAGTTGCGTTATGGGGTTGGATACTTTTGGGATGTATTCTAATGAAGATATTCTTTTCCGCTGCTACTCATTGTATCTCTGATAGTATTGATATCCATGGTATCATTCTATTGTATCATCATTGTATCAGATATTGTATCAAATGTTGTATATCAATGTATTATTCATTTTCTTCCGCTATGTTGTTATACTTAATGTGTTATAAGCTCCGACGAGCCAGATTCGATATTTGGATCTACGGCATGTGAATACGAGTGTCGTATTCAGTGCCGATTTTCGAATGTTGGGTCAGCATCGTTACGGTGGTATCAGAGCTGAAGGTTAAAACTTTAGCTCAGGAGTATAACACATTAGGTAACTCATTAGAGATAGGGTGAAGTATACCCTAGAATGAGTATATCCATAAGATATCCGTTCGAATGTGTTAGTAAATTCTCTTACTATCCACTGATAGTGAGTACGAGTGCAAAAAGAGGACGAGATAGGGGACAGGGAAGTACCACTGCGAATGGTCAATACCCTGCAACAGTGGAAATAACTTTCTCTATCAATCTCCTTTGATTCATCTTTTCAATTCTTTGATTGCTTCGTGGCAGCTCGAGGGAGAAGCTTCGGCGTGATGATGGCCCTACGAATCGTGTAGATGAGTCTCTATTTCGTATTCTCTTCGTTAAATTTCTATCAGCTTTTCATTTTTAACTTCAATGAATTTGAAATTCTATTGTAATTTCTTGTGAATATCAAAGTCCAAAGAGGGACAAATTATATATACTTTGGGGTATTCCGACTTGAGTTTGGAATCCATATCTAGTGTTTGAGAGTTGTGGAAGATTAAATCCATTTATCTATCGTTTGGGTCTCGATATACTCTATGAGTGGTTAGTTATTCCTTCGAACTAACCAGTGTCCTTGCATATTTCGTAGATCTGGTGACCCGAGTATCCTGTGTAGTATTGAATGAGTTAATTCTCATAATTGGTGATATTCTGATACATTAAGCCAAATACAGAATAGATATTCAGTTTGACCTGGAAAACTGTTTCTCTATCTTTGTGTATCTATCTTTGTTTTTTCCCTACCTGCAAATTTCGGGGACGAATTTTTTTTAAGGGGGGAATCTGTAAATATCCTAATTTTGAATTAATTTTAAATTAATAGTTAATGTAAATTTTGAAATTAATTTGAATTTGAAATATATATATATATGTATATGTATATATGAGTAAACTTTAATTTAACTTTAGAATTTGAATTTGAATATTGAATTTGTATTTGAATTTAAATAAATGACTTAGAAAAATGATTTGGGTTTAAAAATATTATTTAAATTAATTATGGATAGTTAGTTTTAATAGCATTTTCTTTTAAATAATGTGTATATGATAATGATTAAGAAGAAGTATTTATAAAATAATAAAAATGTAAAAACAAGAATTGTGTTAAACATAAATATATAAGGTAAGATAAACTATAAAGACAACATATGGAATACATATAGGATTGTATATGAATTAGGCAAGCAAGTAGATAAAACAAAAGAATGTAAGCAAGAAAATAATAAAACAAAAATATCTACATACACAAAAGCCAAATGAGATAATGCATGTAAACATATATGGAAACATAAGCATTAAATGAAATCAGCTCAGCCTCCATTTCAGAAATATCTTTAGTCAAAGTAAGAAAAATCTCCGATCGAATGAAAAGAAAAAAAGAAAACTGCAGAAATGCCTCCCCTGTGTAAATACTGTCTTCTATATATACACACACCTACTCTATTCTTATTCGTGTAACAACTAAGAAAAACAAATCCAGTTTCAATATCAAATGAAAATTTCAAGCCTGAAGTAGTAAATCAAATACAAGTTCAACAATATTAAAGCCCAGATCAAAATGAAGATTCAATTCCATATTTTGAAACCTTTTCCAGGCTTTTGCTGCCTCTGTTTCAAATAGTTTCATGTGAGAAAACCTTTGAACCCACTTTATATCTTGATGTTTGGTTCATTGCTGGTAGTTTTGATGTGACCATGCTTGTATACCTATGTGAAAATGCCCACATGCTATGTATGTATGAAGTTGTGAATTTGTATGTCTGTATATTGCCCCTGTTTGTTGTCTTCAGGCATATGAAAAGTTTAAAAATTCAAAATCTCTCCCCTCAATCTTCTTTAAGCTTTGATGTTTAAAACAAAAAGGATCGCAATGTCAATTTATTTTAAAATACTTTTAAGTAAAAAAAATTCTGAGTATTTTCTGGGAAGAGGAAAATACAGTGGAAACCCAAGCACGTCATAAATTCGAGTGTCTAGATTTAATGACTCGTTTATAGAATCGGTTTTGTTATCAAGAAACATGACTTTTAAAATTAATTCCAAGAGTTTTTGTTTAGTTTCGAGTTAGGATTCGAAAATTGAACGGAAATGACACTTATGTCAAATACCGTCGAATGACGAGATGGAGTTGGTCGTGCTTGGGTCAGAAGTTGGTTCAAGCATCAAGGATTGACAAAAAAATATAAATTGAATTTATAAATGATCGAGGCACTGGGATGAGGGGAATTTAGGGTTTAACGTGAAGTTTTGGGTCGACATAGTTCTCGTGCTCGTGTGGAGTCAGTGGTTGATCGAGTTCGATGATACTCAGGGTGGTGTTGGCTTAGGGGTTGTCGAAGACGTGGCCGGGGGTGGCGACGCTCTGGTGATCAGAGTTGCGCATGCGAGGGAATTGCAGGGATTAGGTTTCGATTCCAGAAAATCGAGAATGGCTCGATTTCAATTAAGGGGTGATTTTGGGTTGTGGGTTGCTCAGACTAGCCTGGGTGGTTGTGGGTGATGTGCCGGTGGCATCAACGTCGATCGGTGAGCGGCACCGTGCTTGTGCATGCATACGTGCAAGTTTATGTATCTGGGTTTGAAGATTTTGGGGAAGAAAGGTGGAACTTGGGGTGGTCTCGAGATTGTAACCACGTGAACTCGAAGTCGTACTCGAAGTATTCGCGAGCGTTAACCGATGTAAAAGTTTAAAATATAACAGAAAAAAAGGGGTAGGAGTGGGAAATTTTCACGGGGAGGATTCGAATGAAACCCGAAGTTGGGTACAGGGAAAACAGGGATTGGCTCGGGTATCTAATGTAATGACAAAAACAGTTTTCAGATTTTAATGAAAACAAGTTATTATAAACAAATTTTTGTCAATACCATTTTCCTCTAAATATTTGATGCCATCCCAGTTTTAAATTGTTAAAAAGGTTTCTTAAATAAAATTGTTTAAAATTAACCGAGTTTTAAAATGATTTAATTTATACATAAACTTTTATTTTTAATAAACTTAATAATATTAAAGGGTAATAAATTAATATAAAGAATGTTATAATGGTAAATTAATATATTTTTTTAATAGTTAAGTTAAATTATTTGTTAAAGGAAATTAATCACTTGAAGTTAATTACTTAATAAAAGTTATTAGGGTAAATTTGTTAATAATTTAATTTTGATTTATCAAGTAATCAAAGAATAATTAAGTATGATTAAGAATTGATTACTTGATGATTAATAATTAGAGGACGGTTTTTTTATAATTAATTAAGTAGTGATTAATTTAAAGTTAATTAATTTATGAATTAATTAAGGGACTTTAATTAAGAATAATTATATAATTAGGGATTAACCATGTGATGATTAAAGAAGAATTTATTTATTAATTAAGATAATTAATTAAAAGTTAATTAATTAATGAAAGTGATTAAGGAGTGATTTTTAATTAAGGATTAATTAATTTTTTGTAATTAATTAGGGATAATTAATCAAAGGATTAATTATAAATTAAAATTTAATTAATAAATGCTTAAAGAGTAATTAATCAAATTGATTTGTAATTAATTAATATTAATTAACCAGGATTAGAAATTTATTCATAAGTAATTAATCTGACTTAATTTAAATCAGATAATTTAATTTATTTTTACTTATGGATGTTTGAATTCAATTGGATGTTTGGATGGTTGATATTCCTCATATGTGATGCTTTGTGATATTTTGTGATGTGAGTTGCTTTGTATTGATCTATGATATCTGTGATATGTTTCTGTGTAAATACCCCTTGGCCCGTAGAACGGCATTTGGAATTCGATGCGATAGGGAGTCGGATTCCAGTGGGTTATCCAAAAACCACATCGAATCGTAATGGTGAATCTTTGTGATTGATAAATTTACTTTATCTGCGAATCTATGTATATAGATAAGCGTTATAGGATATACCGCTTATCGATATTGCTGTGATTGTAATCTGTGATGATTGATGTTGTTGCACCATTGTGTAAAACCCCTGGACTACACCTTACACACAAATATGGATTGCACGAGGAAATCTGTTAAGTCACAGACTTTTAACAATTTTAAAAATTGAATTTTTGAATCCAAAATAGTTTTGGAATTGGAATTGGAATTGAAAGTTTTTGAAAATGAGTTTCAAAAATTATAAAAGTTATTTTAAATAGCTTAATAAAACTTCAAATTTAAATAATCTGATTTAAATTTGAATTCAATATTTGAAATTGAATTCAATGATTTGGAAATTATGGTCTAAGAAGATTATACAAGTTATAAAGGTGTTCGTATGGCTTTTTAACATTTAAAAAAAAGTATGGTTTTGGAAATTTAAATTTAAATCCAAGTTTTATACTTGAATGACTTTAACTTATGTAAATGTAATCAGCTTTAACCCTTGTGAAAGATTATTAAACCTTGTATCTTTCATATAAAAGATTTGAATTGGAAATGGTTTGAAAAGTTATGAATTAAATCTTTAACTTAAAGATTGGATAAGATAATTCAATTTGAAATGGAATTGTTTTGAAAAGCCGTGAATGAACCTTTATGGAAAATTGGTGAACTTTGTAAAAGAAATCTTTTTGTTTAAAAGATTTGAAATGGTAATTTGTTTAAACCATTTGAAAGAAAGTTTTGGGTTTTAAGTTGCGACTTAACTGAAATCCCATATCCATATGTTTTTAAATATTACGCTCATTATTCGGTTTATCCGGGAGAGGACTTTGTGTCATATAACCCATTCCGAATAATGATACGTCGTTATGGATAGCATTTGAAGACCGATGGTGAAGATCGGGTATTTTTGAGAACGAAAGGATAACCCGTCGATTGTCTCTGCACTGAGTCGCGCCGGTATAGAGTATTCCTAAGTGATGGGAAGTCCGATCGGGATTGTGAATGCCCGGATTTGCAAGGGCTTCTTCGGAAGTGCCTTCGGTTCTGTTCGAGCCCGGAACGGACTTCTTTGGTTGTGTGTCTGACATTACATTTTGAGATGTAAAACCAGTTTCTATCAAATACATTTCTGTTTGGTGGCGGAGATTCATTCTCTTAGCTTATCACCCTTCTCCGAAACGTACGAGCTCAGAGGTATGTAGTTGATGGTTACTAGTGATACATTCCCAATTTGGTAATGTGGCATATGAAGTGCTGTTGATCATTTGTTGATTAAAGCATGACTTTATGAAAAAGTGTAGCTTCATGGACGAAACCTCATCGAGCCTCACAAACTGGTAATGGTCGAAATAGGAAGGATGTGGCAAGGTTTCAGGGGTAGCTCCCCTAGGGTATGACCATTCCTTCTGGAAAAGGATGGTATCATGGTATGAAGCTCAGATACTAACTCATGTGGGCACTGTAGTATATTTATTACTGTGTGATGTTGTTGGTATAGAGGATCCTCGAATAAAGATCGCAAACGATCGGGGGTGGCATATCTTAGGTTCTACTTCCCGGGAAGAGGGTAATCGGTCTTGTGTTAGCAGAGAGCCAGGTAGGTTCTCGGGGCGTCCCTCTAGAGGCGTTCCCATGTGGAAATAGGAAGTTTCTTAGCCTGACCATTTGTTGCAAAATCCAAACAAAACGATACGAGCCTTATACGGTTTTAGTTGTAGAACCTGCCATTTAAAATGGTGGCTATAGCTGGCATAATATAATGGTACCTATGCTGGTTAAGATTAATATTATACTTTCGAAATTTTTTCCACTATGAACTACAATAATATCAAAGAGTTTTCTCGTATTAAGCATATTTGACTATCATAAGGAGAAATCTCCCTCATGTGTGCGATTGCATTGTGTGTGCCAGGAGGCCTTATGGTAGTTACATTTTCCAAAGGCATTGCGGATTTCAATTTAAATTCTTTTGTTTGTTTTAAAGATAAAAAAACTGTTTTGTTTTCTCACACCAGTCCCATGATTGACCTGGAGTTTATTGTTCCTTTTCTAAACTCTGGGTGCCCACTATTTTCCACACGAGCAGTTGGGTTTTTCAGATAGTCAAATAGTAGGAATTGATTCGATAGCCTTCGAAGCCTTTTGGATTTGTGGATCGCATTTGCTACACTTCAGTTTTCACCGCTGACCTTGCTTAGCTTGGTGCAACTTGATGGTTGTTCGAGCTATCTTTAGTTTGGAGATGGAGTTGCAGTTGCATTATGCAGTTGGATTCTTTTGGGATGTATTCTAGTGAAGATATCTTTTCCACTGCTATTCATTGTATTTCTGATAGTATTGATGTCCATGGTATCATTTTATTGTATCATCATTGTATCAGATATCGTATCAAATGTTGTATATCAATGTATTATTCATTTTCTTCCGCTGTGTTGTTATACTTAATGTGTTATAAGCTCCGGCGAGCCAAATTCGACGTTTGGATCTGCGACATGTGAATACGAGTGTCGTATTTGGTGCCAATTTTCGAATGTCGGGTCAGGATCGTTACATAAAGTCCATGTAGAGAAACTAACAAATTGTCAATTTAAAGTTATGCAAATAGATAAAGGGGCAGAATTCAAACTACTCAAAGAATATTTTCAAAAAAGATGAATAATTCACAGAACTACTTGTCCCTACACATCAGAGAAAAATGGATTGATTAAAAGAAAGCATAGATACATTATAGAAACTGTACATACATTGCTTGGTCAAGCCTCTTTACCTTTAAAATTCTGGGCGGATGCTTTTTCCACATAAGTGTACTTGATTAATAAGCCCTACCAAGGTCATGCAAGGCAAAAGTCCAAATAAGTATTGCTTAGCAAGCTACCTGATTACCATAGTTTAAAAGTTTTAGGTTGCTTATGCTTCGCCAGTATAAGATAGTACAACTCTCAAAACTAGATTTTAGATCAGCTCCTTGTACCTTTCTAGGATATCCAAACAATATAAAAGGATACAAGTGCTAAGATAACAAGAGAAGAGTATTTATGTAACGACCCAGAATTTATGTTAATTAAAATTTGTATATTTAATTTATTTCAAATATTAATAAGTGAAATTATAAGTCGAATAATTTTTATTTCGAATAATTAGATTTAATTGAATAATTAAATCGATAATTTAATAGTTGAAATTACAGAAATAATTGAGAATTGGGTTAAATATGATTGAAATTGATTTGTAAAATTTTATTTTATCATATTGGAGTTAGAACGATATTTTAGGACTTTTAAAATCGAATTAAAAGTTAATTTGTGAAAATTGAATATTTTAATATTTAAATCGACTAGTGAAATTAGCCATTTTTCGAATAGTCTCAGAATTGGACGAAACTAGTTCCATTGGATCCGTAATAGTTTGTTATTATCGGATTTCAATTTTCGTGTCAATCGGATTTTTCGTTTGACCGTGGTAGCTCGAAACGCATCGAAATTGTTTTAATATTTATTTGGCGAGTTAAAATAGCCATTTTTCAAACAGTCTCGGATTTCGAAAAAACCAGTTTCATCGGATCCGTAGTGTGATATTATTATATGGTTTCAAATTTCGTGTCAATTGGATTTACCGTTTGTCCGGTGCAAGCTAAAAAGCCTAGAAATTTGATTTACCGATTTAATTTTAAAATCGAACGTTTATTGCCATAACTCGCACAGATGATCGAATTAGCTCCCGAAACACGTTCTATTGTGTTCGGAACGCGGGGTAAACCTTAGGAACGCCAACCGGCACGCTTCGTTTGGAGTTCGGAAATTCCGGGGTGAATAGTGTTCGTTGAATTTTCTATATAAGCCCCTCTACAATTCTCATTTGCAAAATAAAAATTAGCGTTTGACTCAGAAACCTAGCCGCCGCCGCTGTTTAAACATCAATGGCCGAAAACCTTCCTCGTTCTTCCTCCAATTTCTTTAAATCCAAGCATTGTTTCAAGAAAACGATCAACTACAAACTCATAGAGGATTGCAAGAGCTTCAGTTTCATACGGTTATGATCGTTTTAATGGAAGTAAATCATCGGGAAATAGCCTGCAAAGGGGACGAGTTGCGTACGGTTTTCAGAGAGGAAGAGAGGGTCGAGCTCGGCCGGTCTTTGGCCTAGGGTAGCATGCGCTGGAGGCTTCGAGATGAAGGTCGTCGATCGACCTGAAGTCAATCGTGGAGGGGGCTAGATTTGGTCAACGTTTGGAAGGAGTGGGTTACTTGTTGCGTGAAGAACCTGGGGACGGCCTGGGGAAGAAACATCATCATGTGGCCGTGATTTGCAGTGAAGGATCTAACGGCTAGGATTGATTTAGGTTTAGAAATAAAAAAAAATTATGTTGTAAATTCATATTAAAAATTCGTGTAACTTTAAAAATTCGTATCTTTTTCATACGAGGTCGAAAACGCACGAAACAAGTTGCGTTGGGTTCGTATGGACGAGCACTACGCTGTGGAATTGGATTGGAATCGTTTGGAGCTAGCGAGAATTTCGGGTAAAATTGAACGTCCGTTTAATTTTATTCGAAATAAAAGCTGGAAACGAAATTGAAATCAAGGTGAGAACTTCTCACTCAATCGAATCGGTTTCGATTTTAATTTTAAGTAGTTATATTTAAAATACTTGAATGCATGTTTGAATGATGATTGTTATCTATTGATTGTTAAAACAGACATTATACGCTGTTTGTAAACGAAGGTTATTTATTAAATACATATACTTCGAATATTTCACAGTACAGTGAAATTGGTATTATTTATTTACTTGGAGTTGATTTCCCGCATCATATAGCGGATGAGACCCTATTGCGCCGTCTATTAAGCGGATAATATTTTAAATCCCATATACCGCGATAATTCCGTACTGGAACGGAATTGGTATTGTGCTAACATCTTTGGATGCAGAAAAACAGGTTGGAGGGATCCAACTGGATTCCTCAACAGTATTTATTAGATTTCAGATATTTTGATATTTGGTTGATTATCATATACAGATATATGATGTCATTGTTGTCGTGATTGACCATTTGGTGTATAGCATCATTGGGCCAATTTTGGAATTTTAAAAGGGTTTTTAAAGTGATTTTTGAACATATACGTTTATAAAATAGTTTTGGAATTGATTCATTTTAAATAAATAAACGTTATAATGTTAATGTTATAAAAATTATGATTTTTGAGAAATATAGTTAAAAGTTGATTTTTGAAAATATGGGGTTAATGATTTTATAAAATAGTTTCAATTGGGATTTTTGAATTTATTATAAAAAGTTTAAATATAGGATTTATAAAATTTGATTATTTTATAAATCAAAGAAAATGGTGAATTATAAAGGATTTTAAAGACGTTTTAAAATAATAATATAAATTGATTTATATAAAGGATTTATAAATTGATATTTATAAACTAAAAATATTTGAATTAAAAAACGAGCTTTTATAAGTGTTAGATTGAAGTGTAAATGGATTTCATAAATAAATGAAATTTATAGAATTATAAACGGTGAAGCTATAAATGGAATTTATAAGCAGTAGGTTTATAAAATTTGTAAAGTTATTAAAAGAATAGATTTGGGTAAATAAATGAATCTTATAAGTTATGAGATTTATAATTTGGGAAGTTTTAAAGAACGATTTTGTAAACAAATAAATTATAAGCATTTAACTTATAATATGAACTTTTGGTATAAAATTGAGTTATAAGTTGAAAATAGGTTAATAAAGGAGATTTATAAAAGGAAGTTGTTATAAAATAAATAGAAATGGAATTTATAAACATTGTTTTATAAATCCGCAAAATGACTTATTTTGATAAGTAAATTGTAATAACTTATTAATGGAGTATATTCACGTTTTAGACAGTGAATAATCCTTTAAAATAAAATGTATAGAAATGATGAAATTGGTTAACGAAGTATATTCACGTTTTTGAATAGTGAATAATATGTTAAAGAAAATGTTTTGGATGTGATGTTTTAAATAGAATTAAAACGATCTAACGATGTTTTTAAAATGTGTTAAGATTCGAAACCATAGATTTCAACATTCATTGTTGAAATAGACGTTTTCGAGAAATAGAAGGAAATGGTGGACTATAACACTGTTGTTGTAGTAAATGATTTCCGAAAGGAAATGTTTTGTATTGTATTGGGATTTATATATCTATTTTAATTTCGAATCCCTATACTAGTGATTTTGGGTTGTCGTAACGATGTTTTATGCAACATTCGTTTTTGGCCCAAATAAATATGTTTAAGAGAATGATTTCCTTAAAGAATGAAATATATACTTAATTTCGATTTAAGTATATTTAATATTTTCCAAGTGTTGAAAATAAATAGATTTGTGAATTACTTATTAATAAGTAAGTATGGAAATATTTCCCAATGTGAAATGAAACGTTTTGAGAATTTATCTTTTTGAAGATAAATTGAAAATGAATAATTGAAATCGTGTATTCATAAATATTTTGGAATGTAAATTCACTATGGAATTTATAAATGAAAAGGGAAATTTGTAAATAAATAAACGTTGATTTATTTTTGAAGTGTGGGAATTAATTTACGGATTTGGAACGTAAATATAAAGTAAATCGTTAAGGATTTATTTAATTGGTTTAAATGAACCATGTTGAAATGAAAGTATTTCTGCGTAAGGAAAATGATTGAAATTGGTTTTCAAAAGTGGCAAAGGTGAAAAGTGATTTGAAAATTGTTTTCAAATGGTTGAAGTGTGAAAATTATATATCTTGTAAAGATATTTTTGGAAAATAAATAATTTGAAAAATTATTTGGAATCTGGTGATGTGTGCATACCATTGATAGTTCAATAACCGACTATCAATATTTACCTTTGAATGGGTATTTGTTGTGATTTGCTTGAATTTGAATGCCACACTTATTTTTAAATAAGCGCTCACTATTCGGGTTAGCCGGGAAAGGACTTTGGGGTCGTATAACCCATTCCGAATATGTGATACGTCGTTATGAATTGCATTTGAAGACCGGTGTTGAAGACCGGATATTTTCAAAAGCGAAAGGACAACTCGTCGAATGTCTTTGCATCGACTGGTCCCCGGTATAGAGACTCCATATGTGATGCGAAGTCCGGTCGTGATTAGTGAATATCCGGATTGCAAGGACTTCTTTGTAAGTGCCTTCGGTTCTGTTCGATCCCGGAACAGACTTGTATGCATAGTATGTCTGACATTACAAATTGAGATATAAGGATGATTTCTTTCAAATATATTTCTGTTGGTGGCGGAGAATTTATTCTCTTAGCTTAACACCCTTCTCTGAGACGTACGAGCTTAGAGGTTATGTAGTTGATGGTTATCAGCGATATATTCCCAATTTGGTAATGTGACATGCTGAGTGATGCTGTGAAATGATCATTGTTTGATCATTTGTGATATGATCATTTGTTTGATCATTTATCTTTGTGATCATTACTTTGATCATTTGTTGACCCAAAGCATGACTTTGTACCAAAGCGTGGCTTTGTGGACGAGACTTCGTCGGACTTCACACCCTGGAAATGGTCAAAACAGGAAGGATGCAGCAAGGTTATTAGGGGTAGCGCCCTTTAGTGTATGTCATTCCTTCTGGATAGAGGTGGTATCATGGTATGGAGCCCAGATACTTAACCTATGTTGTTGCTGCAAACTTATTACTTTGTGGTTGTTGGAAATCGAGGATCCTCGGATGTAGATCGGTTACAATCGGGGGATGGCATATTCGTGTCAGTAGTTATCCAGTTAGGGGTAACCCGGCCTTGAGTTGGCAGAGATCCGGTTTGGTTCTCGGGACGTCATTCCAGAGGCATTTCCATGTGGCGATGGAAAGTTCCTTGGCCTGACCATTTGTTGGAAATCCAAAGAAACAATACGATCTTGTACGGTTTTAGTTGTATAACGTGCCATGGAATGTGGCGGTAACCTGCTATTGAACATAGTAGCTATAGTAGGCATACGATAATGGTCGTATGTTGGCTAAGATTTATATCTTTACTTTCGAAAATGATTTTCCCTACACTATGCACTAGTAGTAATATCAAATGTTTCTTTTAATACGTATCAAGCATCTTTGACTATCATAAGGAGAAATCTCCTCCGATTCTACGTTTGCATTGTGTGTGTGTGCGGGAGGCCTTATGGTAGTCTCATTTTTAAAAGCATTGCGAATCTATTTTAAAATTATCCTATTCTTTATTTTAAAGATAAACTGTTTTGAGTTCTCACACCAGTCACATGACTGACTCGGAGTTTATTGTTTTCCTTCCTAAACTCTGGGTGCCCACCAATTTCCACACGGGCAGTCAAGAGTTAAGGTTTATCAGGATATTTTGGAAATTCAGGAGTTGCTGGAGGCAAGCTGGATGGCATGGGGTATCATTTAATATATAGTATTTCTTTTCCGTTGTTTGTTGTTGTTTGATAGTTGTACACTCTGGTAATGTAATGTAATGTGATGTGATGTAATGTAATAACTGGATAGTTCTTTGTTTAAAGATTATTCATTTATATATTATATGTTGTTCCGTTGCGATTGTGAGATTCTGATATTGTTCTGCTGTTTTCTTTCTGTTCAGTTCTATCTTTTCTCTTTTCTTCTATCTTTTTCTTTTTCTTAAAACCCTGAGAATTCGTATTTCTGTTCATCTTGAGTTAATCAATGGAGATTAGTGTCTATTCAAGGAGTACGTATTTGTGGGTCCTCATATGGTTAAGCGACAACCATGGCTCTGTTGGGTATTACTCATTAGAGATAGAGTCAGTAGTACTCTAGAATGAGTTGAGTGTAATAATAGCTATGAGAGCGTATTTGTTAGTGAATATAAAATTGTTTTGTATTGTGTTGACTTATCGGTTGATTGTTTATAGATTTCGGTCGATGTAGTCTAGCTAACTATCGTAGATAGGGGTTTCTAAACTCTTAAACAAGATAAACCGACATGATATTGTTTTAAATTGGGTAAATGAAATAATTTTACCTTGAGTATATTTTATATATAAAGGAATAATTTTTCAGAATTATTAAAGTGTGTGTAAGTAGATTGTTTGGTTGTTGAAAATGTAAGAATATATATAAGTAAAATTAAAAGATGTTTGAATAATCTAAATAAAAGAATAATTGTATAAGCAAAAGAATTGTAAGAATTAAATTATAATTAATGTGATTTACAATTGTGAAATAAACTTATATATATAAGAAGTGAAACTATATGAATATATTTGTGAATATGAGTTGCAAATAAAAATGAATTTAAAGTTAAATAAAATTTACTTTAGAATTGGAATCTGAATTGATTTATAAGTGGGAATTTAAGTTAAGTAAAGCCAAATAATGTTTAAACGGAATATAACTTAAGAGATGTTGAATGAAGTTGATTTTGGTTTGAAGTAAATTAATAAATGTTAAATGAATTTGTAATTGAATTGAATGAATGGATTGAATGTTAATCAATTGAATGTAAATAATTGATATGAAATAATGAATGCAAGTGTAATTCATTAAAAATCTAATGTTATTGGAAGTTGAATAATTGAATGAAAATCAATTTAATTAAACCAATTGAAAGTAAAGGTGTTAAACCAAAATGAATGAATATAAGAAAAGGAATGTAGTTGTAATTAATATACATTGGTTGATATATGATTGTTAATTAATTGTGTATAATTCATTAAGTATTAATGAAATTGAAAGCTAAAGTAATTGAAATCCAATTGGAAGTTAAGTGAATCTTAAGTAGAATTGAATTTGATTTGGAAGTGAACCAACTTGAATATGAATTAGTGAATATAAACTAATTGAAAATGAATGTTAGTAAAAACATCCACTGTTAATGAATCGAATGTGATTAAATTGAAAACCCAATTCATTGAATATTAATGAGAATATGAATGAATATTTATTGGTTAAGGATGTTAGTTGGATGATAGTTGGTTGATGGTTGAATATATTGTTTTTACTGCATTTGCTATGTTGGCATATATAGTTATTATGTTGCTATATATTGTATATCGATACTATTGTCTATATACATGTTTCTCATTGTTTGTTGAGTGTTTAGTAGGTGCGGATCGCGTTTGCTTCGCATTTGGAGCTAGCTTTCGCGCTATATTAGCCGTATATGCTCGCTAATAAAATATAAGGTACATATCTCGGATTAAATATCGTACTTTTACACTTTTTTCCCTGCGGGATGCCTCATCACTTGATGAGATGTATATTTGTGATATATATACTGTCATTTTTTTTTCGGATCGAGCCGCGCAAAGGAGACTATGGTGAATTTTTCCGAAAATTTAAGGCGTTAGAAAAAATTTGAGAAAAATTGGAAAATTTTGAAAACTATAACTTTGATTTGGAGTTGAAAGTTGAACGATAGTAGTTGTTTTTGAAAAGATAACTAAGTATGATTTGAAAACTTAGTAAAGATTTTGTAAGAAGTTTAACTATGGATTTTGGGAAAGTTAATAGATTCAGCAACTTTTCTTACTTGGTAATTTCGAGGACGAAATTCTTTTAAGGGGGGAAGTATGTAACGACCCAGAATTTGTGTTAATTAGAAATTGTATATTTAATTTATTTCAAATATTAATAAGTGAAATTATAAATCGAATAATTTTTATTTCGAATAATTAGAATTAATTGAATAATTAAATCGATAATTTAATAGTTGAAATTACAGAAATAATTGAGAATTGGGTTAAATATGATTGAAATTGATTTGTAAAATTTTATTTTATCATATTGGAGTTAGAACGATATTTTATAACTTTTAAAATCGAATTAAAAGTTAATTTATGAAAATTGAATATTTTAATATTTAAATCGACTAGTGAAATTAGCCATTTTTGAATAGTCTCAGAATTGCACGAAACTAGTTCCATTGGATCCGTAATAGTTTGTTATTATCGGATTTCAATTTTCGTGTCAATCGGAGTATTCGTTTGACCGTGGCAGCTCGAAACGCATCGAAATTGTTTTAATATTTATTTGGCAAGTTAAAATAGCCATTTTTCAAATAGTCTCGGATTTCGACGAAATTAGTTTCATCGGATCCGTAATGTAATATTATTGTATGGTTTCAAATTTCGTGTCCATCGGATTTACCGTTTGTCCGGTGCAAGCTAAAACGCCTAGAAATTTGATTTACCGATTTAATTTTAAAATCGAACGTTTATTGCCATAACTCACACAGATGATCGAATTAGCTCCCGAAACACGTTCCATTATGTTCGGAACATGGGGTAAACCTTAGGAATGCCAACCGGCACACATCGTTTGGAGTTCGGAAATTCCGGGGTGAATAGTGTTCGCTGAATTTTCTATATAAGCCCCTCTACAATTCTCATTTGCAAAATAAAAATTAGGGTTTCACTCAGAAACCTAGCGGCCGCTGTTTAAACATCAATGGCCAAAAACCTTCCTCGTTCTTCCTCCAATTTCTTCAAATCCAATCATTGATTCAAGAAACGATCAACTACAAACTCGTAGAGGATTGCAAGAGCTTCAGTTTCATACGGTTATGATCGTTTTAATGGAAGTAAATCATCGGAAAATAGCCTGCAAAGGGGACGAGTTGCGCATGGTTTTCAGGGAGGAAGAGAGGGTCGAGCTCGGCCGGTCTTTGGCCTAGGGTAGCATGCGCTGGAGGCTTCGAGATGAAGGTCGTCGATCGACCTGAAGTCAATCGTGGAGGGGGCTAGATTTGGTCAACGTTTGGAAGGAGTGGGTTACTTGTTGCGTGAAGAACCTAGGGATGGCCTGGGGAAGAAACATCATCATGTGGCCGTGATTTGCAGTGAAGGATCTAACGGCTAGGATTGATTTAGGTTTAGAAGAAAAAAAATTATGTTGTAAATTCATATTAAAAATTTGTGTAACTTTAAAAATTCGTATCTTTTTCATACGAGGTCGAAAACACATGAAACAAGTTGCGTTGGGTTCGTATGGACAAGCACTACGCTATGGAATTGGATTGGAGTTATTTGGAGCTAGCGAGAATTTCGAGTAAAATTAAACGTCCGTTTAATTTTATTCGAAATAAAAGCTGGAAACGAAATTGAAATCAAGGTGAGAACTTCTCACTCAATCGAATCGGTTTCGATTTTAATTTTAAATAGTTATATTTAAAATACTTGAATGCATGTTTGAATGATGATTGTTATCTATTGGTTGTTAAAATAGACATTATACGCCGTTAGTAAACGGAGGTTATTTACTAAAATCATAGACCGTGAATATTTCACAGTACAGTGAAATTGGTATTATTTATGTACTTGGAGTTGATTTTCCGCATTATATAGCGGATGAGACCCTATTGCGCCGCCTATTAAGAGGATAATATTTTAAATCTCATATACCGCGATAATTCCGTACTGGAACGGAATTGGTATTGTGCTAACATCTTTGGATGCAGGAAAACAGGTTGGAGGGATCCAACTGGATTCCTCAACATTATTTATTAGATTTCAGATATTTTAATGTTTGGTTGATTATCATATACAGATATATGATGTCGTTGTTGTCGTGATTGACTATTTGGTGTGTAGCATCATTGGGCCAATTTTGGAATTTTAAAAGGGTTTTTAAAGTGATTTTTGAAAGTATACGTTTATAAAATATTTTTGGAATTGATTCATTTTAAATAAATAAACGTTATAACGTTAATGTTATAAAAATTATGATTTTTGAGAAATATAGTTAAAAGTTGATTTTTGAAAATATGGGGTTAATGATTTTATAAAATAGTTTCAATTGGGATTTTTGAATTTATTATAAAAAGTTTAAATATAGGATTTATAAAATTTGATTATTTTATAAATCAAATAAAATCGTGAAATTATAAAGGAGTTTAAAGACGTTTTAAAATAATAATATAAATTGATTTATATAAAGGATTTATAAATTGATATTTGTAAATTAAAAATATTTGAATTATAAAACGAACTTTTATAAGTGTTAGAATGAAGTGTAAATGGATTTCATAAATAAATGAAATTTATAGAATTATAAACGGTGAAGTTATAAATGGAATTTATAAGCGGTAGGTTTATAAAATTTGTAAAGTTATTAATAGAATAGATTTGGGTAAATAAATGAATCTTATAAGTTATAAGATTTATAATTTGGGAAGTTTAAAAGAACGATTTTGTAAACAAATAAATTATAAGCATTTAACATATAATATGAACTTTTGGTATAAAATTGAGTTATAAGTTGAAAATAGGTTAATAAAGGAGATTTATAAAAGGAAGTTGTTATAAAATAAATAGAAATGGAATTTATAAACATTGTTTTATAAATCCGCAAAACGTCTTATTTTGATAAGTAAATTGTTATAACTTATTAATGGAGTATATTCACGTTTTAGACAGTGAATAATCCTTTAAAATAAAATGTATAGAAATGATGAAATTGGTTAACGAAGTATATTCACGTTTTTGAATAGTGAATAATATGTTAAAGAAAATGTTTCGGATGTGATGTTTTAAATAGAATTAAAACGATCTAACGATGTTTTTAAAATGTGTTAAGATTCGAAACCATAGATTTCAACATTCATTGTTGAAATAGACGTTTTCGAGAAATAGAAGGAAATGGTGGACTATAACACTGTTGTTATAGTAAATGATTTCCGAAAGGAAATGTTTTGTATAGTATTGGGATTTATATATCTATTTTAATTTCGAATCCCTATACTAGTGATTTTGGGTTGTCGTAACGATGTTTTACGCAACATTCGTTTTTGGCCCAAATAAATATGTTTAAGAGAATGATTTCCTTAAAGAATGAAATATATACTTAATTTCGATTTAAGTATATTGAATATTTTCCAAGTGTTGAAAATAAATAGATTTGTGAATTACTTATTAATAAGTAAGTATGGAAATGTTTCCCAATGTGAAATGAAACATTTTGAGAATTTATCTTTTTGAAGATAAATTGAAAATGAATAATTGAAATCGTGTATTCATAAATATTTTGGAATGTAAATTCACTATGGAATTTATAAATGAAAAGGGAAATTTGTAAATAAATAAATGTTGATTTATTTTTGAAGTGTGGGAATTAATTCACGGATTTGGAACGTAAATATAAAGTAAATCGTTAAGGATTTATTTAATTGGTTTAAATGAACCATGTTGAAATGAAAGTATTTCCGCGTAAGGAAAATGATTGAAATTTTTTTTCAAAAGTGGTAAAGGTGAAAAGTGATTTGAAAATTGTTTTCAAATGGTTGAAGTGTGAAAATTATATATCTTGTAAAGATATTTTTGGAAAATAAATAATTTGGAAAATTATTTGGAATCTGGTGATGTGTGCATATCCATTGATAGTTCAATAATCGACTATCAATATTTACCTTTGAATGGGTATTTGTTGTGATTTGCTTGAATTTGAATGCCACACTTATTTTTAAATAAGCGTTCACTATTCGGGTTAGCCGGGAAAGGACTTTGGGGTCGTATAACCCATTCCGAATATTTGATACGTCGTTATGAATTGCATTTGAAGACCGGTGTTGAAGACCGGATATTTTCAAAAGCGAAAGGACAACTCGTCGAATGTCTTTACATCGACTGGTCCCCGGTATAGAGACTCCATATGTGATGCGAAGTCCGGTCGTGATTAGTGAATATCCGGATTGCAAGGACTTCTTTGTAAGTGCCTTCGGTTCTGTTCGATCCCGAAACAGACTTGTATGGATAATATGTCTGACATTACAAATTGAGATATAAAGCTGATTTCTTTCAAATATATTTCTGTTGGTGGTGGAGAATTTATTCTCTTAGCTTAACACCCTTCTTTGATACGTACGAGCTCAGAGGTTATGTAGTTGATGGTTATCAGCGATATATTCCCAATTTGGTAATGTGACATGCTGAGTGATGCTGTGAAATGATCATTGTTTGATCATTTATGATATGATCATTTGTTTGATCATTTATCTTTGTGATCATTACTTTGATCATTTGTTGACCCAAAGCATGACTTTGTACCAAAGCATGGCTTTGTGGACGAGACTTCGTCGGACCTCACACCCCGGAAATGGTCAAAACAGGAAGGATGCAGCAAGGTTATTAGGGGTAGCGCCCTTTAGTGTATGTCATTCCTTCTGGATAGAGGTGGTACCATGGTATGGAGCCCAGATACTTAACCTATGTTGTTGCTGCAAACTTATTACTTTGTGGTTGTTGGAAATCGAGGATCCTCGGATGTAGATCGGTTACAATCGGGGGATGGCATATTCGTGTCAGTAGTTACCCAGTTAGGGGTAACCCGGCCTTGAGTTGGCAGAGATCCGGTTTGGTTCTTGGGACGTCATTCCAGAGGCGTTTCCATGTGGCGATGGGAAGTTCCTTGGCCTGACCATTTGTTGAAAATCCAAAGAAACAATACGATCTTGTATGGTTTTAGTTGTATAACCTGCCATGGAATGTGGCGGTAACCTGCTATTGAACATAGTAGCTATAGTAGGCATACGATAGTGGTCGTTGTTGGCTAAGATTTATATCTTTACTTTCGAAAATGATTTTCCCTACACTATGCACTAGTAATAATATCAAATGTTTCTTTTATTACGTATCAAGCATCTTTGACTATCACAAGGAGAAATCTCCTCCGATTCTGCGTTTGCATTGTGTGTGTGTGCGGGAGGCCTTATGGTAGTCTCATTTTTAAAAGCATTGCGAATCTATTTTAAAATTATCCTATTCTTTGTTTTAAAGATAAACTGTTTTGAGTTCTCACACCAGTCACATGACTGACTCGGAGTTTATTGTTTTCCTTCCTAAACTTTGGGTGCCCACCAATTTCCACACGGGCAGTCAAGAGTTAAGGTTTATCAGGATATTTTGGAAATTCAGGGGTTGTTGGAGGCAAGCTGGATGGCATGGCGTATCATTTAATATATAGTATTTCTTTTCCGCTATTTGTTGTTGCTTGATAGTTGTACACTCTGGTAATGTAATGTAATGTAATGTGATGTGATGTAATGTAATAACTGATATAGTTCTTTGTTTAAAGATTATTCATTTATCTATTATATGTTGTTCCGTTGCGATTGTGAGATTCTGATATTTTCTGCTGTTTTCTTTCTGTTCTGTTCTATCTTTTCTCTTTTCTTCTATCTTTTTCTTTTTCTTTTTCTTAAAACCCTAAGAATTCGTATTTCCGTTCATCTTGAGTTAATCAATGGAGATTAGTGTCTATTCAAGGAGTACGGATTTGCGGGTCCTCACAATTTATATAAGACTTATCATCTTCAATGAGCATATATATCCATTTAATGATTTAAAGATCAAGAAATCTTAGAAAATTTACAACTCAAGATTCTCTATTCCATAATACCTCTAAGTCATGAGATAATTACTTTAGAGCAAGGTGAAGCTTCTCAAAATTATACGGAAGCACAACTCACATTCTCCATATTAGGATCAGGTCATGGTCCTGCTGACTTATCCAAAAGCCTTATTTAATGACCACAGCAGTATTCAAGTTTTCAATCAGACCTTTATTAGATCATAATGATGCTCATTCACCTAACAATCAACCTAAAAATGAAAACAATTCATCAAGTCAGCAGACTATTCATGCCAAAACTTGTCATCATATGATTACTAGATCAAAGAGTGGTATTTTCAAACCAAAGGTGTACATTATTGGCATGGAGATAAAAGAACCATCCACCTATCTACAAGAAACTCAAAGTGAAAAATGAATAGCTGCAACGACAGGGAATATAATGCTCTTATAAGGAATAAGACATGGGATCTTCTTCCTTTGCCCAAGCACAAAAACATTGTTGGATGCAAGTGGATATACAGGTTAAAGAAAAATGCTAAAGGAATTATATCAAAATACAAAGCCCGATTAGTTGCAAAAGGGTTCTCACAACAACAAAACTTTGATTTCAATGAAACCTTTTTACCAGTAGTAAAGCCATAATATATTAAAATCATTCTTACAATTGCACTTCACAAAAAATGGAGCATAAAGCAACAAGGTGTAAATAATGCTTTATTAAATGGAATACTACAAGAAGAAGTTTACATGGAACAACCACCTAGATTCAAAAGGATTGAAAACATGGAGTTTATGTGCAAATTAAATAAAGCTACCTATAACCTTAAACAAGATCCAAGGTCTAGTTTGAAAAATTAAAGGCCATATTAATCAGACTTGGTTATGATCCTATAAAGTTCGATAATTCATTATTTACAAAATTTAGTGACATTATTATGATGTATATTCTTGCGTATGCAGAAGACTTTACTTCACAAGGAACAACAACGAAGAAATCAGATGTCTTATTCAGTAATTAAAGAAGGAATTCTCAATTAAAGATATTGGTGGTCTAAATTTTTTCCATGGCTTTGAAGTTAAAAGATTATCAAGCTCGAGGATATTTCTAAGTTGGAAAAAATACATAACTGAAATTCTTATCAAAACAAAAATGGATCAAGTAAACAGTTTTCTTATACTTATGATAAGCAATCTACACTTATCAAAGGATAAAGCAGGTCCAGTTGTGAATGCAAAAGAATATAGAAGTACTATAGGTGCTTTACAGTATGTGATTAGTACTAGACCAAAATTGCTTACAGTGTAAACAAAGTCAGCCAGTTCATGCAGAATCCTTATGATGATCATTGGAAAGTAGTGTAAAGGATCTTAAGATATTTAAAAGGAATTATAAGTCATAGCTTAATCTTACAATTATGTTCTAATCTTTGTTTATTTGGTTTTGCAAAAGCTATTTAGGCTACTGATCCAGATGAACGATGATCAACAAGTGGACACTATAATATCTAGGGCAAAACCCAATATCACGGTGCTTTGAAAAACAGTCAACTATATCAAGGTCAAGTACTAAAGCAGAGTTCGTAAGTGTAGCAAGTGGAACAACTGAAATAATGTGGCTAGAAACATTGCCCGATGAGTTAAAAATCAACATCAATAAAAGGCAAATATATGGTGTGATAATCTCGGTACAATATCACTAACAACCAATCCAATATTATATTCTAGAACAAAGCATATGGAGCTAGACATGTATTTCATCAGAGAACAAGTCTTAAAAGAAAAACCTGCTGTAAATCACTTGCCAGCCACTTACTAGAGGACTGATATCCTTACCCAAGCACTATCAACTAAGAATTTCTTCGTATGAAGCTGGAGCTTAAAGTCGAGCAGAATAACAATGATTCAGAGTGCAATCAAGAACTCCATCTTTAATCAAGTAAAATCACTACATCTAGAGAATATCTTAAAGCAAAGGACCAACTTCGAAACAAAGAAACATTCTTTTCATCTCAGAAATTTTTGCTGTTGAAACCCTCATCTCAATCAAGAGAAATTTCTTGGATCCAGAGATAGTGTTAAAGTTAGCAAGAAATTTCATTATGGTTAATTATTGGATTTGTATGAATTTGAAGATTGATGAAGCAATTTCAGAAATTAGGGATCGGCGAAAACCCTAGATATAAATTGACGGAGAATATCAGAGAATGAGGATATAACTAATGTAACCAAGGCATCAGCGTTATTATTTGTATCACATGCGGGTGCGGACATAAGCAGCCCAAGCCCATATAATTATTTATTTAATAGTAATATTAACACTGCTATAAAAACAATGCAATACTGCATTATTTGTATAATGAAAATATACAATTACAATCAATAAAACATTAATCTCTTGGTGCTTCCTCTAGAGGAAACTTTCTCGAACAACTACAAAACTTATTATGTCTTATTTTACAGCACTTGTCCTTTACTTTTTTCTTTCATCCTTCCTATACAAAATGGGTTCAATTCCTCTGTTCTCAAGTTGTGTCTCCATGTGCCTAGTAAATCATGACCCTTCATTATTTGTACAAAATAATTAAATAACTGAGCTCACACTTAGAATAAATAGTTGAATTTCAAATGGGACAAGGGTCATATCAGTTTTGGGCACAAGGAATTGGTCTGGTACAAAATCACTTAGTACCTCATTCGTAGAATGAGTACTTCAAACTAGCTTTCAACTTTTATTTTGCATAGCAACCGTAAAAATTGGCCCTTAAAGGGGGAACCCCAACCGTCGACTTTCATTAAACTATTTCTTTTTTTACTTACCTTAGCTTTTATTACCAAAAGACTATTTGTTATGGTGGCAAAGTCAGCTCCAAAGGGGAAAGGATAAAAATGCTAATAAGGAGGTTGTTATGGAAGAAACCATTTAGGAAGAGAATGGAATACGAATATTTCTCACCATGTTCAAGAAGAATTATTAATTTCCTGAGAGCTTATAAATCGAGAGTTCAGGGATCTAGTATCTACGTTTATTGAGAATATGCAAAATCATCTTGAAACTTTGCAGAAGATTGTTCGATAATGTAAAAGGACAGTAGATGGATACTAACTTCATCCACCGAGACCAGTCCTACTTCTAGAAAGAAGAATCCTTGGAATGAGGAAAATATCTAAGACTCAAGAGGAAGATTATGAGTATTGAAAGTTCTTAGCTAAATATACTTGGAACTTTCTAACAAAATTTCAGTGTCAACTTTTGATGGCAATGTTGGTCCAACATTGCCTGGGCTTCACCACCGTAACATCCTCATAATGACAATCGGGCAGAATCAAACGATTGAATTTCAGTAAAGAAAGAAGGCTGAAAATATTGATCCAAAATCATGTAGGTCAAGTAAAGCAAATGATAAAAGAAAAAAATTTAGCCTCGACCTGAGATAAGGATTAGGTCGGCTGGTCCTTTTATTGGTGAGATTATGGCAACTCCTTTGCCGCTGCACTTTAAGTCCCTAAAAGTTACTTAAAATGGAACTACGAACCCATAATACTTTTTCCTATGATATGACATTTATATGGGTGTAATGATGCTTCAAATTCTATTAGATGCAGATTCCTCCGTAACAACCTACCTCGGAACAGCCCTAAATTTTGACCCAGGAAAGATGCATCGAAACTTAGATCCGTTCTAATGTAAGTTGTTAGTAGAACTAAAAAATAATAGTATAGAGCCATAACCAAACTTTTAGAGCTCACAGCAGATAAAAAAATATAACAGAAAAGTGTACCCATTTATTTCAAAACCATAAAAATTTCATGATGCAAAATTTCATTAAAATCGTAATATAATATCCATTACAACAATTGTCTAAATACATAGGTACAAATAAAAACAAGTAATAATAACAAATATTGTCACAAGCCAAGCTTCTCTATCTCTAAGCATCATCGGTGCCATCTCTCCGTCTTTAACCTGTGTTGTAATGAGAGGGAGTCAGAATAACAAGTCTGGAGAATAAAAACCTCGAGTTTTAGCTTTTCAGTACGTGGCTAGTATATTTCAAAATAAGAATATGTTTATGAACATAAAACTAAAAAAACCATTTAATACTTCTTTATAAGGAAAGGAGGCGGGTCCAACTACTTAATACCTTCAATTTCGAGAAGCAGGTTTCCAGAATCTCATATCTCAATCATACATCATAAATAGCTAATAATTGAGAGACGGTACACAAGCCGTTTAATACCTTTTTATTGGAAAATAGGCAGACTCTGGTCATTTAATAGCTTAATTAAGGTAGAGCCCATCATTTACTACCGATTTTCAAGGCGTGCTTCTCACTGTTACTATCTAGCTGACATCGTATGGAATCTTTTAGGCCATTTAATACTTTCTTATGGAAAATAGACAGACTCTGGTCATTTAATACCTTGATTAAGACAGATCCTATCATTTAATACCTATTTCCAGAAGCAGATCCCTGTAGAGATACCACCTAACGTGTCATCTTGGTCATTTAATACTTCATTTGGGGAAAAGAGGTGGTTCCAACCACTTAATACCTCACGACCCTGAAGCAAGCCCTTCGTCTTACGGCGCATACTCATAATGACGTCTCACATTAATCCGCTATTCGTTGGAACTGGTAGCCAGATTAGATGGATAAAATTTTAGACCAACCTCGCGTTATTAAAAATATTTATCATAAGGATATCTCACATCAATCAAAGTGTACACAACTACAGGTAGCCTCAAAGTGAAGCGTAGACTTCCGTTATGTAACATTATTGACCTCGCATCCCTATGACTTAGCCATGCATAAATTACTCTCCATATATATACACATTCATCTCACCATTTCATAAATAATGCCTTATAAGGAATCTTTCTTATTACACCTTAAAATAATAATTATGCTACATAAGAATTTCCTCTTATTTTCGTCTCACAATTAATTCCTTCCTAATAGGGAAATAATGTAAGTAATTGTCTAATTGACTACGCCATATATGAGATAATTATACGTTAATAATGCCAATAGAAATAAGTTTATTCATGCCTAATAAGTCTTAAACGCACGGATTTTACGCTCTAAACTAGCGCTAAATGCCAATTCCGAAACAAATGTTATTACAAGTCCTTTTTGTTTAAATCCTAATATTTCATACGATTCTAATATCAAAATAGATAATAAATATTCATAACCAAAACTACAATAACAGACTTATAAATAAAGTAGAAACTTGATGTATTATACCAATTCAGTGGAATATCTTAAACAACAAGAATTACAATTCAAACCCTATATTCTATTCAACTCCACTTTTATAAAGAAATGGATAAGAATAAGTGATGTAAAATAAAAATGGAATTCATAATATAAACCCCTTATTTTATTGAAGAATCACAATTTGATCCAAAGAAGAAAAAGAAGTAGAATAGACTATGAAATTATCAAAAATTGCATAAACGAAACAAATTCCATTAAATTAATGTAAATAATTGAGAATCTCAACATAGAATTGGCATATCAAAATAAAAAGGAATTTAAGAGGATTTTATCCATCATATTTTCAAAATCTCAAAATCTCCAAGGCATATTCAAATCCAATAAGAAATACGTTAAACAATTGCTGAAAAGAAATCCAAAGGTTTCCACTTACTAAATAGCCTTAGCTTTGCCTTCCTTGGATTTGCATGCCTCATAATCTCTTTCAGAATCTCTCTCTTTTGATATATATACACATAATAGGGAAGAAGTATGTATATCTATTAGATTCAGAATAGTTGGGGGAGAATAGTATGAGAATAGGTTGGAGGAAAAAGAAATAAATAAAAAATAGTTTGGATTCTTACTTGAATTCTCTATGAAGTTTCTGAATCTAATTTGGAGAGATAACAATGAAAGAGTTTCGCTATTGTTTCCAAAATATTTATGGATAAAAGTGAAAGGTCTAGGGTCTAATTTATAGTGACTAGAAACACACCAGAAACATTGAATGAGAATAGACAAAAAACGAATAAATCTGGAACATATAACTCATCCAAATATACTCCACAACAATGAAGTGGTCAACCTCCATGCTCTAGGCGGTCGACCTCTACAGTCGACCCTTACGGTCGACCTCTAGGTCGACCCTTTGAGGTTCTGGGTCGATTACTTCCCTTATTTTTGAAAGGTATTTGTTTTATTTTATCGTTGCTTGATTATTTATTGATTTCATACCCTAACTAAATTTTAACATTAATTGCTTATTTTTAGCATTATTTAACCCATACGTATAATCACAATTAATTACAAATTTCAAATTAGGGAATTAATTATTTATTTGAATCCTATTTAAATTACTTTGAATCTGAAAACTTCAGAGGCTTATAACTTCTTCGTTCGAGCTCTGTTTTCAGTGTATTATATATGGAAACTACTCAAAATTTCACCACGAATGCAATGGTATAGTTTTCGTGATCAAATTCCAACTTTATAAAATTTTCATTTTCTATCTTACTATATTTAATTTAATTTATTAATTTATGGTTTATTTTATGGGGTGTTACATTCTTTCCCCCTTAAAAGGATTTCGTCGCGAAATCTTTCATAGGGCGAATAGCGTAAGACACAATAACATCCATATTATACAACCAAGTTATCTACATACCATATACTCAATAATTAGTGCAATGTAATTATGTACTACAGACATACGAAAATGAGCTCAATCATAATCAATCCTAGCACGAGTGTGTAATCGTATCATGAAAGTATATATGCAAATACCCTAAAAATGCATAACAATTTCTACATGAGTGTAAAGTGGTTGTGAAAAAGTGTAGCAATCATCTTCTACCATCTAATCTAGCAACGTGATGCAACCAAAATCCTAATTTTGGAGGGAAAATTTTCCAGAAAAAGGTTTAAGATAAAGATTCCTCATGCCTCCCATCATATTTTCTCACCATTATACTTGAACCAATCTAATTATTTATTGTGGAGCTTCCTAGTTCCATGCTCTATGATGAATGCGATGGAATGGGATGCTATTGGCTCCATTTTAAAATCCCTCAAATGATTAGGCTCTACAACAATTGTTATGCTATGAAGTTATTTCCTCAAATGCAAAAACGTCAAGGACTCCAGCCAACATAAAAAAAATTCTTATTTTTTCCCCGTTTTGGAAAAAAAGCCCAATAAATCAAGTGCCTATTTTCCAACTATCCAAATCGAACGACCTTCACACGCTGTGTAATCGATTTTGACTTTCCAAAGTCTCACAATACAAATCTGGTCTGAGAAGAATTTGTCGGTGGTTTCCCACCCAGAATTTGACGATTGCATGGCCTCTCCAAAAAAATGCTTCAAGGGTGCCAAACTGATTATCCATTGATGACTGTGATCCTATGCAAATTCAACTATGGGTAAACACTGCTCCTAAGGTCCTCCAAAGTCTAAGATGCAGGCTCCCAACAAATCCTCCAAGTTCACGTCTATTCCTTCAGTTTGTCCGTTGGCCTTCAATCGGTAAGCGATGCTCCAATTCAACGAAGTTACTAAAGACAGTTCCAAAGCTACTAGCAAACCCCTCCTAAATTTGCTAGTAAACTACGAATCACTGTCACTAACAATGCAGAGCGCAATTCTCGGAGTTTTGCGGTTCTACTGCTTCTAACGGAAAATTTCTGCCACCTTCTACTTAATCCTTGATCAATAGGAAATTTCATTCTCATTCCTATACATTTCCTTTTCTTACATGGGACATTTTGTGAGTTAAATCGCTTATGCTTCCAAAATCTAAAGTTTTGAGATTGAAACACTTACTCACTTTAGGCTGCTAACCTAATTTGCTCGTTAACTTCCAATTTTACCTAAGGTCTATCGCTAGTTAAGTGTTCCCATAAAATTTTCTTATTTACTTTGCTTTTCAACATATATCAAGTGGTTTAAATCTCATTCATAAAGTATACATAGGAATAAAACAGGAATATATCTTATACCACATCATCCATTTATCCAATAACTAAGTAAGACAACTAGCGGCTATAATCCAAGAATTCCAAAAGAATTTTTTATTGAAAGTTGTCATTTATCAGTTAATGTAAATGGTGTTGAGGTTTTACCACTCCTTTCTAAATTAAGATGGGCTATCTTTAATATTTCATTCAATTGCTTCTTAATTTCCTTTTTTTGGTCTTTAATGAATGTAGTCTTTTATTGCTTTAATTAATATGCATAGCAGCTGATCATTACTGTCAGAATTGGACTATTTCCAATTAATCCTTCTTCAGTCTTTTAACCTTCTTCAGGTTTCCAAAATACATTCATTACTCAAATTTTTTTTCCTCCTTAAATGCAATATAAAATTTCCTAAATCAATCTCCATCAGATTACTTTTCCTTTCATTAATTACAAACTTGTTTCCCATTAAATTTGTAATTAATGTACATAAATCTTGATCCATCAATTACTAACTAATACGCATATAATCCGTGTTCCCTATATATATTCTAGTCATTTTGCATAGCAGTATGATATTTATATTTAACTACTAATTCTACAGCTAGAATATTCATTTTCAAATTTTAATTTATAGAAGCTATCATTCCAAAAAGATTACCATCATAATTTCTCATAAATTAACCGCAAGTGAAGATTATGCCTTCTTTAAATTTACAAGGAATTATTTCTTTTTCTTTTTATTAAAATAGACATTGTAAACTATGAAAAAGAATATCCATCTCTTACACATCTCTTTCCTTGCTAATCCTTGTTACTTCAATCAACGCACTGGTATATAACTTTTTGGGATTGGATAATTTATTGAAATTAACAGAAATTTCTCCAAAATAAAAATATAGAAATTCATATTTTATGGGCAACCTAATTCTCAACCTAATTACAGATCTGAAATATTTTTACACTTTACCAACTTCTTCAAATAGAGGTTGGGACTGGCTTCAAATTTTCAAATCAGGTTGTACATTCTATTTCTATTTATTCATATCCAAAAGAACTTAGTCTATCCGACTTAGGTCATGATCCTTATCTACTCCATAAAAATTATAAAATCATAACTTTCACACACAAAATAAAATATCTTCATACTAATAAACTTATTTAAAAAATAAGTATTTATTATTTCATTTCTTACAATACTCAAAACATGAAGTATCAAATTCAATATCTCCATCTTTGAAAATGTAAACTTAAATAAAAACATTTACCAAAGATTCAAAATTTCTTTGTTCCCAAATAGAAATAAAATAACCTCTCTTTTTTGTAACTTTCCTTATCAATGTTTTTTCTTAGAAGTTAGACTTTTTAATTTATGGCATTCAAAATTTTCTTGTTTTTCAAAAAAGTACGTATGAAAAATTTTCATTTTCAATACCTTATTAAAATAAGATTTTACTCCTTTTTGAAAATAGGAATTTTAAAATAAAAGGTTCAAGACTTTATTATCTTTCCAAATAAATATGTTAGACCATTTTTATGTCATAGAGTTTTCTAGCTACAAGAGTTATGGTTTACAAAATAGTAAACTTATCACAATCTTCATTTCAAAATAATGGTTATTTCCTTCTAAAGCATACAATAATATTTATTACCTTATCGCTCAAAATATATTTTTATTTGATGAAATATATTTCGTAATTTTGCTCAAAAAATCTTAAAATATCTTGCAACGCTTTTCTTTATCAAGTCCAATATTATTATTATTCAAATAGCTTTTATATTCAAATTAGGAAAAACATATAAAATTCACATCTTTACATAAATGCTTCTCTGTATACAAAAACATCTAACTTATTTATCAATCATCATTTAAATCCAGTCAATGGTAAAAGATACCATTTATAACTTCCTACCATAGAAAAATAGATGGAGTAGACAGAGATAACTTCTTTCTTACCCTATTACTCCTTTCAATATCTCATCTATAATTCTATTATTACCTAAATTCCAGCCATTATTCTTTTCATCATCTTATATGTGAATGCTCTCCTTCCTATACTATCGACCATTCCTTTTTACTTTCTATTTCTCTATCCAAAATAGGTGTTATTTCTATACATAAACTCCTAAAAGGATTTCTAAAGAAAGAAATTTTAGGTCTATAAATAAAGAAAAATAGAAGGATCAAATAACCAACAATTGAAATCTTTTTAATCAAATTAAAAAGGTTAACAAATGAAAACTTTTCAAGTTATTAATTTACAATTAAAACCATCCATCATTTTGTCTTAAGAAATTCACCACTTTTAAAAATTACATTACCTTTCCAAAATTTTCTAAAACTGATGGTGGTATATTTCCGAAGTTATTTAAAACCACATTTATATTTCCAACAGTTTCCAACTTAAACGGTCTCTAAGAAGTTATAGAGGGAAGAACTTTCAAACTTATTGCATAGGAAATGTAAGATAGAAAAATAGAAGAATAGGAAAAAAGGAATTTGAAAGCTTTTCTAATCCAATCAAATTTCATAGAGAAGTTAATAAATGAAAACTATTTTTTTCAACTTCTCAAATAACTTACCAAAAATGTTTCACAACCATTTTTAAATTTACAATATCTTTTCAAACTTTTTGCAAAACAAACGGCTGTATAATTTAAAAGTCATCTAAAATAACTTTTTACCAAAAATTTCCAACTTATAAGATTTTCATTCCAAAATCTTTTTAAATGCACTTTCAAAATTTTCAATGGCTTTTAAAGTAACCTTTTTATCAAATTATGTCCTAAAAGGTAGGATTAAAATTTGTTCTTTCTTTCAAACCTTTGTACTCTACCCTTAAAAAAAAAATCTAATTTCCTCCTTGTGGTGATAAATGTATTCCCTCTTATGGAAGTTTGCTCCTATCCTTACTTTCGTATTTTATCAATACATAACACCTTCATTTGTTACCTCCATAAATGTTAATTTATTCATATTAGTTGTCAACCTAATGGACGTTTTCTTAAGGTCATTTATTTCCTATCAACCTTTCCATCTACAATTCATATCCCTCTTACCTTAATACTTGTAGGACCTATTATCCGGCCTTTTGGCAAGACCGTGACATCAAGGACATGGCTAGAAACTAAAGACAATCCGCCCCGTAGATTAGTCATCTACAGGTCCACGATGGATACATGAAAAACTTGGTGCGAGTCCGAATTGAGCTGCAATTCGCATGGTATGATAAGCAAATCTACAAAAGGTAACATTCCAAATTTCAAGTCAATCGAAGTTCTTATGCTTAAGCTATGGATCGATCAACTTCCATATGAAATATGCTAACTTCGTACCCATCCGAATTCGTATCCATCACTCTGCATCCATTCCCTTCTTATCCATCAAGCAATAGTACCTCCTGGATTGATTGTAGTCCATTGCTCAACAATCACCCTTTACGTATCGATCACGCTTCATCCATCCATCGGCTGTGTGAATCATATCGATCATCTATTCGATCAATACGAAGACTAGGGCCAAGCATCGATACTAGACCACTGACAAATCATCGATGCGAAGGTAGGACGCAGGCATCGATATGAAGGCAAGATGCATGCATCGATAAGAAGAGAACAACCATAGATGGAAACGGAGGAAGCGGTTAAGGCAAGGAAGCGGCCTTTTAGCATGAAATATGGATCTCCCTAGAATTCTCACTCCACATCATTGATACGAAATCCATCGATACGCAAGCATCGATTTGACTCCATCTGCTAACTTGCAAAGTCAATCTTGGATCGATCATAACTCAAAAACTACAAGTCCAAATGTCATGAAATTTTCATAGAAGCTTTCTTATTTACTCCCCAGATCGATCTGGTGGGCCCACTCACATGTGAGAAGAGGTATTCTGAGGTTTGAGGGAGATATTTCCATATCTACTTCTATAAATAGCACCCCTACACCTACTAAAAAGGACTTTTGGCTCTCTTACCCCGTTACTCTGCTGTAACTTAAGTGCTGGTGATTTGTACCATTGTAATCAGTTGAGAATCATCAATAAATGACAAACTATTCAAAGTGGAGTAGGCTACAGTGTCAAACCACTATAAACTCTTGTCTCTTTCTATTTCTGCATACGTTTATTGGTTTGATTGTCAGATTATCCTCGTTTTCCATTTGATTTCTTCATTCTAATCTCTTCAACTACATCTGAAGAGTGTTGTGCCCATCTTTGGTACAAATACATTGGTGCTTCCAATGAGAGCAACTCTGCTTTTTCTCCTACTCTGTAGATCCCCTGCCATTGTCAGATTGCTAAAATCTAAGGAGATCCAAATATGTCTTCCAGTAGTTCCTTTCATTCCACTCGGATTACTCCAGAAATAGGAAGAGCTACATCAACATGGTGTGTATTACCAGAACTGCTTCCATTGCTGCAGAGAAAACCCCACACAACTAACCATAGTAGGCCAAACGTTTGCTGGAGCTCCAGATCCACTTGGTCCAGCGAGTACAGAGGAGCTCCATAGCCTTATGCAAGAGCTAACTCAGAGCCGTCAGGAGCTCACTCAATAGATCCCCGCCAACATGGAGCTCGCAAACCAGCTGAACGAAGAAAGGTGAGGGAGAACTAGAAGGGAGCACACCTCTTATTCCTTGTCTGAAAGCTCGGCTTCATCTGACATCAATCACAGATCTACATGCCGCAGATTGTATGGAAACTACGAATAAGCCTCCCGGCATCAACATGCTGTGAATCTCGGATAAGCAGGGATTTGTCCTTCTGCAGGGCATCAAGTTGGACCCTCCTCCCGATGAGGAGCACTTCCTTATCATACCGTTCATGACTATGCAGCTTGCTACTGCTATAATTTTGGAAGTCGATATCCAGAACCAACAAAATCCAGCCCCTCGTCAATGCATTCATGCTCAAGATCCTCATTTTCCTAAAGACCGTGAGCCAAAGAGACATGGAACGGACCATGGACAGCGACCAAACCATCCCCGTCACAAACCTAACCATGCCTTGGCCACGAACATCCAGATGCCTGACATTCCAACCATGATACGCAAAATGATCAGAGAAAGTCAAGGCCTCACAAACGATGGTTGGGGAATCTCCCGAAGTCACACTCCGTTCTCCAATGACATTCTCTATGTAGAACCACCCCGTCGATTTAGGATGCCAAACTTGCCGATGTATGAAGGAAATTTGGATCCTAACCATCATAGCCTGAAATATGAATGGCTCATGAACGTTGCTCGAGCTGATGATGCGGTTAATTGTAGAAGCTTACCTATCTCCTTGGAAGGCATTGCAATTATATAGTTCACTCATCTACCACCAAGATCTATTTCATGTTTCAATCTGTTGACTACTAAATTTGTTGAACAGTTCCACATGCATGCTATGAGACTGAAGGATGTCAATACCTTGTCCTGTGTTACTCAATCTCTAGGACAAACTCCTAAGCGTTATCTAGAAAGGTTCCATGCTGCTTGTGCTAAGGTCACCAACCCCAATGACAACTCTATTCTGATGAAATTGACAAAAGGGATCGATCCTGATTCCAAATTTGGTGATTGGTTGGCTAGGAAATCCGTAGCTTCGTTGGATCGTTTCTATGCTGAGGCGGCACAGTGTTTAAGAAGAGAAGACGCTAGGCAATCTAGGAAGTGGGACATTGCGAGGCCCATTGGTGAAGGTATTCAGAGCAATGTTGAAGTAAAGCAGACCGGTGAGAATTCCGGTAAAGTACAGTTGAACATATAGAACAAGTAAGATCAATAAAAGGGTAATAGAGATCAGGGGAAGAAGAGAGACACACATCGTGGGTCGAGATCCATAGCTCCTGCGTTTGACCGATGCACTTCCTTAAACACGTTGCTGGAAAATGTTTATCGAATGTTAAAGCAACTTATCACAGGCTTGTAAATTGAATGTTTGCCAACCAGGTTGGAAAGACTATGGAGGTGTATGTGGACGATATACTCGTGAAGTCAAGACTATCCATCAACCACGTTGGTGATTTGGAAACAATGTTTAACATACTCTAACAGTACAGAATGAAGCTCAATCCGTTGAAGTGTCATTTCGGGGTTGCATTAGGAAAGTTCCTCAGATTCTTCATCAACTCCATAAGGATTGAAGCCAATCCTGAAAAAATCTAGGTGTATTGAAGTCTCGAAACTCCCAAAACCGTAAAGAAGGTGCAAAGCCTCAATGGAAAGGTGGCAGCCTTAAGAAGATTCATTTCCAAATCTACGGACAGGTGCATTCCTTTCTTTGATCTACAGAGGAGTGCGAAGGCGCATTCCAAGCATTGGTTCAACATCTGACTACACCACCCATTTTGTCGAAGCCAATTGATCATGAGAGATTATATATCTATCTGACGGTTTTGCCGAATGCAATCAGTGCTGCATTAATTCGAGAAGAGGATCAGATTCAATGATTGGTCTATTATATTAGCAAAAGGCTAACAGGGGCAGAAAGGAACTCCCCAAAGGTGGAAAAGCTGGCTTATTGTCTCGTTATAGCCTCAAGAAAGCTCCATCCATATTTCCAGGCTTATCTGATCACTGTTTACACCGATCAGCAGTTACGACAGGGCCTTACACAACCTGAGACGTCTTATAGATTACCTAAGAGGGATATCGAGCTGAGTCAATTCGAATCACTTATACGCCGAGGCGACCTATTCAAGGACAAGTTCTGGCGGACTTCATAGCTGAATTCACCATGCCAGAGGATTTTCCCGTAGCCATCGATTCTCCCAAGTGTACATGGAAGCTAGACCGATGGTGCATCAAATGTCCGTTGCTCAAGCGCCGAAGTACTACTCCATACCCTTGAAGGTCGATCCATATGCTATGCTTTAAAGTTTGACTTCCGTGCAACAAATAACGAAGCAGAGTGCGAAGCTTTACTTACTGGACTTAGGCTTGCCAGAGACTTGGGAGTAATTGTTATGGAAATTTATTATGATTTGCGACTGATCGTAAGCCAGGTTCGAGGGGAGTAACAAGCCAGTTACTGGAGATTGGCTTCCCACATTACTCGGGTTTAAGAAGGGTTGAATCAGTTCGACTATTATGCTATCCACTGTATACCTCAAGAGCAAAAACAGAAAGTTGATTCTTTAGTGAAACTGGCTAATACTGGTGAAGCACAACAGATGGGACTTGTCCCGGTAGAGACACTTGTGGCTCCAAGTATCATCAGATGGAGACCGACCGGGTGCACGAGACAACAACCGAGAAGGAGTAATAGATGACTCCAATCAGAAATTATCTTGAGCACGGAGCATTACCCGAACGTAGAAGTCGGAAGACAGGTTCTCCGGAAAGCTTCACGATTTACTATCCAGAATGGAGTTCTATACAGGAGGGGATCTTTTATTCCTTTACTCTGGTGTATCGCCCACGACGAGATCAAACGAGTGTTACATAATGTGCACGAGGGAGAATGTGGCAATCATACTAGATACAAGACCTTGTGAAGAAGATACTCAGGTACGGGTATTATTGGCCGTCCGTGAACCGAGATGCATCGGATTATGCCAAGAAGTGTGATAGATGGCAGAAACATTCTAGAATTCCAAGAGTCCCACCAACCGAGATTACGAAAATGGTTAGTACATGGTGATTTGCTGCATTGGGCATTGATATAATAGGGTGTTTACCTTTGTCCAAGGGTGGTGCAAAGTGCTCCATCGTTGCAGTTGACTACTTTACAAAATGGGCGGAAGTCGAGCCTATTGCTACTATCATGATGAAGAAGGTAATCAACTTTGTTGTGCGCAACATCATCTGTCACTTTGGCCTCCTATGGATGATCATCACTGACAATAGAGCCCAATTCGATAGTGTTGAATTCAAATATTTCTGTCAACGCTACCGCATCTAGAATAAGTTCTCGGTAGTAGCTAACCCTCAAGTAAATGGAAAAGTTGAAGCTATCAACAAAGTTATTAATTACATTCTGAAGAAATGACTGGAGAGTGCTGGAGGCAAGTAGCTCGATGAGCTTCCCATGACCTTATGGGCATATCAAACTACTCGCAAGTCCATGACCGACCATACTCCGTTTGCACTTTCTTATGGCTTCGAAGCCGTCATTCTAGTAGAGTTAGAAGTGCCCTCTAATCGTGTGACATATTACAATCCAAAGATGAATTCCATCCTACTTGCAGAATCTCTGGATTTACTGGATGAGAAATGCGAAGAGGCTGATTTAAGGGCAACCGCACACCGCAGTCAAGTCGCCGATCTCATACTTAAGCAAATTTATCTGGCCCTTTCACACATGAAACCGACATAAAAAGGACTGTATATGATTAAGCGGAGAATTGGAGACGGCACATTCAAGCTACCAACTGTTGACGGTCTCACTTCATTGAGAGCGTGGAATAGCGAGAGTCTCCGTCACTACTGCACATTAACTAGCTTTTATTCATTTGATCTGCTATTTCTTTGAAATTTGTTTATGCATTTTTTGAATTCAAACTTGTAATAAGGCAACTAACTTTGTCATACTTGCTTATTTCAGCAATAAAATGCAGACTCATCAAGCCAGATTGACGATTCTTGGAATGCATCATGCGACCTTCACGATGTACAAAGAGCTAAGTTCCATCTTATGGTAAGACTTATTCAAATAGAGAGTGGCCGTGATCGAATGGTCACTTGCTAAGTGAAACCCCAAGCTTGGGGGCAAGCAATAGTAAAGTAAATAACGATTGAAACACGATGATCCTCTAACGAACTCCATCTCTCGGAGTGCAAGCAGGAGTACAAACTCCAAAATATAGGCTTGAAGAGGGTGGATCCATCCGCCCATGATTTCGTCCTCATTCAATCTGGGCTCAAGGATGGCGGAACCATCCGTCCACGGCCTTGCCTTCATTTTTCCAAGTCGAAGAGAATGGATCTATCCATCTATGACTTCGCTAGCTAAACCAAGGTGGATGTGATCCGACCATCCACAACTTGACCAGCACCTTATTCCCAGAGTGCAAATGAGATCCTAATACTTACAAAGATGTGACTGACTGTCTGTCGACCGACTCCAGATTCCCAGAGTGTGAACTGGCGTATAAATACTAATGGATGTGATCGACCACCCATCGATCAACTCTGGTCCTGAGAGCGCGGACTGGAGTATAAAATGCCGAATGGCTGTGACTAACCAACCATCGATTAACTCTGATCCCGAGAGCAAGGATTGGAGTACATAGTCAAATAGGTGTGACTGACCACCCGTAAATTAATTTGTGTCCCAATAGTGTGGATATCATTCTGAGCATTAAACGGGTGTGACCTACCGCCCTTAAATTAACTGTTGTCCCTAAAGTGTGGAAATAATCCTTAGCATTAAACGGATTTGACCAACCACCCGTAAATTAACTTAAGTCCCCGGAGCACGGTTCCAAACGTTAAGTAGGTGTGACCGATCACCAGTATACAAGTTTAATCCCCAAAGTGTGGATGTAAATACCAGCAATTGAGCGAGTGTGATCCATCCACTAAAACTCACTTCACTTTAACTTTGTTCCGACTAAGTTAAATTAAAGTTAGTAAAGGCAAAAGATGATTGCCGACTGATTGCTTCAATTCTCCCTAGGATTGGGGGAATAACTCAAGTACCAGCCACTAACCGAGACAACGCAACGTTGGGACTCGACTCAACGTTTGATTCTGACCCAAAGCCATGACCTCGGGACTTAACGGTCAGACTCAAGTTCGACTCGAATACTAAAGCCTCACAAGTACATTGAATGGAACCGTGAGCGCTAAAATACTTAGACAAATGAATACGGAGTTACGCTGAAAACATAAGGAAATTTTATTTCCACTATTCTTTGAGAAAGTAAGTACAAAATCTGTTCAAATAATTCCTATAAGCGGGGGCCAAACCTGCATCCATATATGGCCTACAAGAGCAAAAGAAAAGCTTATTCTAGCAACCTACAAAAGAGAGGAAACAAAAAAGCTGAAGGCACTTCGGAACCGACTTCATGATGTTCAATCCCTGATCCTTCCCTAGCTTCCGAATACTTGGCGGCCAGTTTTTCTTTCTCAATGGCGATGGTTGTCTCATAGAGAAATTTAGGCTCATCATCGACTAGCACTTGAGCTTCTAGTTCAAACTCATCGGCAATTGCAGCATTGTGGATCACCTTCTCGTCCTCTACCAAGCAATTCCAAGACTTGTATAGTAGGAAAGGATAGTCTTCGCTGAGCCAGTTTGAGTTGCGATTTCTCAAGACATTAGCATTGTAAGTAACCAGGAGATCTACAAATTCGCTTCCCATCCTGGCCTTAACCATTTTAACTTCCCTTTCAATCCTGGCATCGGTTTCCTCGGCCTTTAGATTCGCTGCATCCCTCTCTCCCCTAAGCCTTACCATCTCCTCACATGCCTCTTGGGCCACTTTGTTAGCTTGATCCTTCTCTTAAAGGGCCTCAGTCAGCTTCGCCCTTAGCTCCTCAACTTCTGTATGCGCCTCATCTCTTTCTTAGATGATAATAGTGTTACAGTGACCCATCTCCTACACTAGGTCCATGTGAGTCTTTCTCATGTTTTCCATGGACTGTCTAGCCTCTTTGGCTCTCTGGTAAGTCTCCTTCTCCCTTTTCCTTGAAGATTCAAGTTCGTTGGTGAGAGCCGTTATTATTTTGCCTTTTTGAGAAAGGTCGCTCTCTAGTTTCTCAATCGTTTTAGCCCAGTCGAGAGATACCTCCGAAACCCTTTCAGTCGTCTTAACCCACTCCTGGTACTGATTGTACACGTCATGCATATAATCTTGTGCTAGTTTTTCTATGTCCTTTGGGATTCTTTTCAAGTTTGGAGGGAAGTAGAAGCCATCGAAACATTTTTTTGGGAATTTTTCTTTAACTTGGCGATTCGGATGGCTCTCTTCCCTATGGGCTCTATAGTAGTCTGTTCTGTGATGATGGGAGCTTCTGTTTTAGTTCTATGGCATTGATCGTCGAATTTTGGAGCATGAGGTGGCGCTATTTAATGTGTAGTCTTAGAAGATGGACTACCGAAGCCAGTTGGTTTTGAAGGTCCTTTTGATGGTGGAGATCGTGACCGTGAGTAGCACCTACTTTGATATGACCTTTCTTTCTCCCTATCATGTCACTCGCGCTCTTAGATAGAATAATAGTCATGACCATCGTCTCTCTCGCTCTCGCAGCGATGTGATTTGAGGCGTGATTCGGATGAATGGTGCGAAGAGCGAAGGTTGTTGAGCATGGACCCTTACTTTACCATAGCATCTGTAAAATGAAAAGAGAAGCAGAATTAGTTGTATCAAGAAATTCAGAAGCATGTGATTAGAAGTCACGTAGTGCCGTAAAGTGTGTATGCATGTGTAAACCCCCCAACTGACCGATTGTGGTAGCCTTGCTCGTTGGAGTTGGCTTCCCTATGTCTAAAGAAGTTGGGCCTGCGCCAGTTCGAGGTGAGGAGTGTAGCCTCTCTAGTCTAAGATCATAGAACGAAGATATGTCGTCAGGGATAGGAACATCCGACAATCCTCTCGATGAACCTTCTGTTTGCGGAGAAGAGGTCTCCGCACCTATAGAAGTTACAATGGGTTGAGTTGTTACAATGGTCTTTTGCCTCTTAGCTTTGTGGACAAGGGTTTTTCCCTTTCTCCTTGATTCCGATGATCGAAGGCCCTACGGAGGCACGACCATGGGTTCATATCTAGCTGCTATACTCTCGTCATTGCCTAGTTCGATGATTGTAACTCCAGGTGCAGTCTGAGCTCCCTCGACTGAGGGGACAATGAGGATGTTGAGGATGGAACTCCAGGTGCATGACCGTGGGTTCATATCTAGAAGTTCGATCCATTGGTTATTTCAGCCCAAATAGGTCCTGCTTAGATGAAGAGGATCTTAGTCCACAGCGAAAGTTCTGTCAATATACTTTTCAAGCGCTCTTATGACCAAATGAGGATGAAAGCGAAAGATCTAAAATCATGTCAGTCATTTATGCACGGTTTTTATGGAAGTGCAACCATAACAGCTAGGATGGCAGAGTTACTCGTTGAATTAGGCATTGGACTTCGTCGAAGAGTCCGGATGTTGCAGTTTGTTGTGTTGGACCGACCGGCCCTCGCAGATTTCAGGGCAGCAATTGCCCCTTGGTGTTTAACTCTGAAGTTCCCCACTGATAATGGGGTCGGGGTAGTATATGGTGATCAAGTTGTTGGATGTGCCTACGGGATGCATAGCAGAAGGAGAAAGGAAAGGATGTAAAGGAATCTCTCTGCATCCATTGTTCATAAAATTGACAAATTACGCCTGGGCCTAGGCTCGGACGCCACAACCAGTTTCTTAAAGACCTTGATCCTCAAGACAATAATGATGAGGAGGAAGTAATAGATTACTAGGCTTCCCCGACAGAGTTGACGATTGATGTTCCGATCCACGACAATGACGATTCCATAATGGTAAAGGTCGGGTCTCAACTCAGCCCCCAGATAAGGTAGGAATTGGTTGATTTTCTCCAGGAGAATCTCGAAGTGTTTGCCTGGACTCATTCAGACATGTGTGGGATCTCACCGAACATCATGAGCCATACATAAAATGTCGACCCGTGGTATGTCTCGATGAAACAAAAAAGGCGCGGCATGGATCTAGAGAGATCTACTGCCCTAAAGGAAGAAGTGGATAAACTCAAGACTAATGGGTTTATTCGTGATGCTTAATACCCGGAGTGGGTATCGAATCCAGTGCTTGTCCAAAAGTCGAATGGAAAGTGGCGAACATATGTGGACTACTCGGATCTAAACAAAGCCTACCCAAAGGGCAATTTCCCGCTTCCCAAAATTGATCAACTTGTGGACTCAACAGCCAGACATGAGCTCTTATCCTTCATGGATGCATACTTCGACTACAATCAAATCCCGATGCACCTTCCAGACCAGGAACATACTAGCTTTATCACTGATCTAGGACTTTATTGCTTCAAGGTGATGTTATTTAGACTTAAAAAAATTAGAGCAACTTATTGGAGGCTCGTAAACCAAATGTTTGCCAACCAGATCGGAAAGACTATAGAGGTGTATGTGGAATCTTTTAGGCCATTTAATACTTTTCTATGGAAAATAGGCAGATTCTGGTCATTTAATATCTTGATTAAGGCAGACCACATCATTTAATGCCTATTTCAAAAAGTAGACCCCTGTAGAGATACCACCTAACGTGTACCCTTGGCCATTTAATACTTCACTTGGGAAAAAGAGACGGGTCCAAGCACTTAATCCCTCAAGACCCTGAAGCAGGCCATTTGTCTTATGGCCTATACTCATAATGACATCTCACATTAGTCCTCTATTCGTAGGAACTGGTATCCAAATTAGCCAAAGAAATTTTCCTTATAGAATTTGGGACCAACCTCGCGTTATTACAAATATTTATCGTTAGGGTGTCTCACATCAAAGTATACACAATTACTGGTAGCCTCAAAGTGAAGCGTGAACTTCCGTCGTGTAACTCTATTGACCTCGCATCCCTATGACTTAGCCATACATCAATTACTCTAGACACATACGCACATATACACTCACACACTCATCCCACTGTTTCATAAATAAGGCCTTGTAAGGAATATTTCTTATTACGCCTTAAAATAATAATTAGGCCTTATAAGAGTTTCCTCTTACTTTCTCCTCACAATCAATTACCTTCATAATGGTGGAAATCAATATAAATAAATGCCTAATTGGTTGCGCCTTATACACAATAATTATACCTTAATTATGCCAATAAAGATAAATAAATATTCACACCTAATAAGTTCTAAATGCACAGATTTTACACTCTAAACTAGCGTTAAATGCCAATTTGCTAACCGAAATTTATTATTATTCAATTTTCCTTAAATTTCCAAGATTCCATGGGATTCTAATATCCAAAACAGGGAATAACTATTCATAACAAAACTGTAATAACATATTTGTAAATAAAACAGAAACTCAATTTATTACACCAATTCAATGGAATATCTTAAACAATAAGAATTGCAATCTAAACCCCATATTCTATTCAACTCCACTTTTACAAAGAAATGAATAAGAACAAGTGGTGTAAACTATGAATAATATTCATAATCTAAACCCCTTATTATATTAAAGAATCACAACTTGATCCAAAGAAGAAAAAGAAGTGGAATAAACTATGAAATTATCAAAAATTTCATAAACGAAACAAATTCCATCGAATTAATGTAAATAATTGGGAATCTCAACATAGAATTGACATATCGAAATAAATATGAATTTTGGAGGATTTTGTCTATCATATTTTCGAATACCAAAATCCCTAAGGCACATTCAAATCAAAAAAGAAATACACTTAACAATTGCTGAAAAGAAATATTAAGATTTCCACTCACTAAATAGCCTTAGCTTCGCCTTCCTTGGATTTGCATGTCTCACAATCTCTTTTAGAATCTCTCTCTTTTGATATACATATATATACACACACATAATAGGGAATAGGTATATGCATTTATTAGATTCAGACTAGTTAGAGGAGAATAGAAGAATAGGTTGGAGGAAGAAGAAATAAATAGAAAATAGATTAGATTCTAACCTAAAATCTCTACGGATTTTCTGAATCTAATTTGGAGAGATAACAATGGCAGAGTTTCGCTATTATTTCCAAAATATTTGTGGATAAAAGTGAAAGGTCTAGGGTCTAATTTATAGTGGTTGGAAACGCACCAGAACCATTAAATAAGAATAGATTAAAACGGATAACTTTGGAACGTATAACTCATCAAAATACGCTCCACGATAAGGAAGTGGTCGACCCCTATGCTCCAAGCAGTCGACCTCTACGGTCGACCCCTACAGTCAACCTCTAAGTCGACTCCTTAAGGTGTTGGGTCGAATTCTTCCCTTATTTCGGGAGGGTATTTATTTTATTTTACCATTGCTTACTTATTTATTGATTTCGCTACCTAATTAACTTTTAATGTTAATTGCTAATTTTTAACGTTACTTAACCTCCAAGTCTAATCACAATTAATTTCAAATTAGGGAATTAATTATTTATTTGAATGCTTTCCAAATTACTTTGAATCAGAAAACTTCAAACACTCATAACTTCTTCATTCGAGCTCTGTTTTCAGCATATTATATAAGAAAATTAATCAGAATTTCACCACGAATGCAATGACATAGCTTTCATGGTCAAATTCCAAATTTATAAAATTTCCATTTTATACCATATCACATTTCATTTAATTTACTCCTGTTACGTCTTCCAACTAGTATGACAAGAGTCCTAAGTAAATCGTACCAATAGTACCTTATCGTGGCATTCATTCATAGTATTAGTTCACAATGGATTTTCTTAGCCAGTTCTTTTCTTTCAGAAATTCGATGGAAGGTTTCATTATTTCACCCATATAAGACAAAGAAAAGGAGATTCATCGAAGGATTATTGTAGAAGGTTTAATAAGTAGCTTCCAAAGCACGTGAGATTTATTTTGATTCCAAATTGATAGTGATAAATTCAAGTTTATGGAAGTATGTACCACTTTATAGAAAGACTTAATGAGAAATGAACACAAAAGTCAAAAGAAATTCTTTGTTAGAATTGAAGGATATATTCGGATTGATGAAGCTTCTCAAAATAGAGGAAATGGCCATAATAAGTCCAGAATTGGTAGAGGATGGAATTAAAAAGGTGAATCTAGGTACAAAAATGGTGAGAAGAAAGTTGTGGATGTTAACTCTAATCCTCTAATTCGGTTTTATGCTTGGATATATGTTATTAAAAAGTCATACCTTAAATCGAATAGGAATGGACGGGCGCTTGAACTTTAAAAAAGGGGAGAATGTCATATATACAATAGACTTAGCATTTATAAACATGAACATTATAGACATCATAAGCTTTCTATTGAGAATTGGATTCAACAAGACCACCTTAGAGTGTTCATGGAAGGATACCAAACTCCCTCAAATGTCCAGCTATTGCCAACTACTAATGGTATACTCATCCTCTCCCTACTCAAATTAGGAGTAAATTCTTTCAAGTGCTCTATCATCACAAGAAACCTTTTAACTATAATCCATTGAAGTCCACATATAAATGGAACTAGCAATACGAGCCAAGCATAACATATTAAAGAATCAAAGAGACGGAATGAGTGTGCATTTGTAGTGGAATAAGATGGACATATGAAACAAAATCGAGTAAAGTGGAGTGTAACATTGTAAGAAGCTAATAAAGATAGGGTAAGTCACCGTCATAATGATCGTCTCACAAACATGACCCAAAATTACTTGCCAAATGTTCCAAAAATAATAGTTAATATTATGGTGGTGAAAAGTATAATGTTTGGGAATGCTAATGACTAAATGATGCTTTCGACTAAATCCAGAACCAACCTTTGTTATATATAATGAGGTAACTATGTCGCTGTGAGAAACTAAGAAATGGTGAAGAAGGGAACCTCCACCTCCACCATGTGAGAAAGTGTTTGAAACTATGTTTGCGGTGATGAATAACTCATCTTACTGTTATTCTTTTCCGACGAACTAGATCTTAATGGGGTAGATGGACATGCATCAACTAAGTTTATTATCATGAAATTAAAAATTAAAAATGTGATGGCTAGGTCATGGGAGATTATTTTATGTCACAAAAGTTGTTCTTCGCACCATTTAGAATGTTGAATAAATGCAAGCATATATAAATGATAATACTAAATATTGCAAATCACCTTATGTCTCCAAGTGTGAACATCTAGCAAAACCCATTTTAGTTACTATACCAAACTACATGCTCTCTATTCTATGAAAACTATGAATGCTCAAGGGACATCTTACTTTAAAAAAAATTGTTTAAAAAATAGTTCATGTATGGTACACTTGCACTTCTCTATTTACCACCATTCGCTATGGAGAGTGTAGTATACACCAACAAGAAAACAATTCAATGTTTGCATATGTGACAAAGATGCTTGGGAAGATGAACCCCTGATTATTATTAAACTGGATCCCCGAGTAGGTTGGAAAGAAGTCCAATCCATAGAATTACTCAAAAAATATGGATTGATCAAAATGTTGTAATTTTTGACATCCCCTCGCATCTTCTGCTGTGCGCGCACTTCATTTAGTATAGAAGAAGCAAGACCACTGAACGAAGCTCTTTTGGTGCCAGCGTCATGATTGGATATCCCTACATCCACCCAGAGCACATATATTTACCATTTATTTGTAACAAAAGGAATCCCTTGTTGTTGCATGCTACCAATCCCATATATATGCCGTTTCTTTTAGAATATCTTACGATGTGAGGCTAATCATAATCCAATCTACGCATCCACTCCAATACAATGTGAGCCATACCTAACAGATCTCCACCTTGGCGAGCGTTTTTCTCAAATACAAATTAAAGTTATACAAAGTCCTCAAATACTTGGATAAGGTCCCTAACACCACCAGCAGTTTATATTAGGTCGCTACCATCTCTAGTAGTTGGGCCAAGCTGTTTCACAAAGAGTTTTCTTTCACACGGTTGGAGCAGGCCGTGTTCTAACTTATAACTCCACCTTAATGAGATACCCGAGCTTAAACCACGTATTGGAGCATACTTAGGTCAATGCTGCATCATATTGGTTCCATCGAACCATCGGCTCTGATACCATGTTGTAATTTTCGGCACCCCCTCGCATCTTCCGCCGTGCGCGCACTTCATTTAGCGTAGAAGAAGCAAGACCACTGAACGAAGCTCTTTTGGTGCCAGTGTCATAATTGGATATCCCTACATCCGCCCAGAGCACATATATTTTCATGGCAACATTTATTTGTAACAAAAGGAATCCCTTGTTGTTACATGCTACCAATCCCATATATATGCTGATTTCTTTTAGAATATCTTACGATGTGGGATTAATCATAATCCAATCTATGCACCCACTCTAATACAATGCAAGCCTTACCTAACACAAAAAGACCTAACAAAGTAGTAAACATAGGTATTTTTCTAAATGAAAGAACACATGAAGAGTTGATTGGATTTATCCCTCATGTTTAAACATTAATGCATGGTTCCATGATGATGTGGTAGGGATTTATCCATTAGTGGTTTGTCAGGATTTAGTCATTACACCCATCAAACCAAAAGTATGACCTTAGGTTAAGGCTCAATACGCAGTCCTGCAAACCATAAGTTATTGTCAAATCATTTTATCCTTCAGATGTGATATCCTAGTTTGATTAAAAAGCTGTATTAGTATAAATGCTAAATGGAATATGGAAAATGCATATTGACTTTATTAACTTGAATAAAGCTTGTCCAAAAGATTTCTTTCTTCTGTCTCATATAGATCAGTTTGTAGACGTAATGAGTGGGCATAAAATATTAACATTTATTAATGCATATTGTCAAGGATCACTAACTCAAGATATAGTGGTATGACGCTGTGGGATGAGCTCCTAAATGTCATGGGTTCGAACTCCCGAGACATGAGTAATCTGCTTGAATAAAGTATCACTCTTATTATTAACAAAAATATATTTATAGATGCATATTTCGACAAAAATATTCCTATGATTAAAATGGATGAAGAGCATACCAGTTTTATTTCCAACATTGTCTTTTTTGTTATAAGGTATGTCTTTTGCATTGATGAATGTTGGTTCATCTTATAAATAGAATGTTTGCAAAGAAAATCGGTCGAAACATGGAATTCTACATTGATGATATGTTAATGATACCTAACCAGGCCATGTATCATGTTGAGGATCTTGAAGAACTGGTTGGTACTCCCTCAAAATTATAATACGAAGTTGAATCCTTTCAAATGCTTATCTCAAATTCAATTAGGAAAGTTTCTCGATTTCATGGAAAACATTAAAGGCATGTAAGGATATTTGAAAAGATATAGGAACTTACTGATACTAAGTCTTGAGCTAGAAGAAAAGAATTGATGAGTCTAAATGGAAAGCCGCAGTATTAAATAGATTCATAAGTAGATTGCTTACAATTTAAATCCAGCTTTAATCTTTTGACAATGCACACAAATTTCGTATGGACACCAGAATAATAGAAAATACTTATAGGAACATTTAAGTAAACCTCTTGTGTTTTCAAAACCAACTAAAGGTGAAAAATGCTTTATTAGTTGTATTTGATCTCATAAGGAAAAATGAAGAGGTACAAAATCCAGTACATTTTGTATATAAGAGATTGATAACTCAAAAAAGCAATACACCCAACATAAAAAAAATTGGTATGTTTTATTTTGGTTGCAAGGAATCTTTCACCCTATTTCCAAGAACATTCAATAATGGTTTTAATTGATCACCCATTAAAGATAGTTTTCAACCAAACTAAAATGTTTTGAATACTTATCAAATGAGAACTTAAACTTAGTCAATATGATATTACTTATATTATGGTAACATCTAGGAAAAGACAAGCAACAAGTATTTTAATTTTGAATGTATTGGAGAAGTCTCCCAAATGATACTGAAGATAGCCTAGTCAAAATAACCTGAATTGTTACTTGCCGATGGAGGCTCCAATGAGGAGAAGCTTCAAGTTTAATTATAATCACCATAGATAATCATTAGGTTTATTCTGCCATAAAGCTTGGATTTTAAGAAACCAATAACATAGCAGGGTATCAAACTCTAGTAGAGTATCAAACTCTAGTTGCTAGAATGATAATAGATTGATCAATTGACATCACCGGAATTATAGTTTACAATGATACTCAATTGATCATAAATGAAGTACTTGAATATTAGACTAAAGAACCAAAGTTAGCTTTATATTTAAAATTAGATAAAAAGATACTTGATTCTTTTTAGTAGTTCTATCGAAAGCATAACAAGCGGTAAAAATGTGAATGTATGCACTGCTAATATTTGCAAGCATTAAAAATTCTTTAGAGTTCACATTCGCTTTGGAAGAAGAAGAAAGACATACTTGGGTGATGCCATATATTCAATACCTAACCCAAAACTTATTTCCTTATAACTTCAGTCAAGTACATCAAACAAAATAGAATGCTTCTAGCATCTCCTAAAATTTACGTTAATTAATAAACAATTATTAAGACATAAAAATGAAATTTGAGAAAATATCGGAATTTGGTCACAAAATTAATTCCATTACGTTTGTGAAATTTTTCCGAGCAATTTTTATATTTGGAGTTTCCCGATCGGAGTTAAAACGAAAAAGTTATGGACGTTTAAAGTTTTCGTAACAAAAATAATTAAAAAATAAAAATAGAAATAAATAAACATTGCTAGCGGTCGACCTCCTATAGGGTGGCGGCTGACCGATATAGTAGTGACGGCTAGGGTTTGAATCTTGGCCAATGGCCTGGATTTAATTATTTTAATATAACTGATACGATCAATTCGCACGTCTATGAATACAGGTTTAACCTCTTCTCTTCGAGCGTCTATAAATACAGGTTTAACCTCTTACTTCTCTTATCATATTTTCAAATCAAAGTAGTGAAGCTCTGTCATTTTCGCTTCTCCACTATTCCTCCTAATTATAAAATATTTTATACTTCTTTTGGATTTAAAAGGAAATAGGGTTGAATCAAACGAACGGATTCAAATTTGGGTGGTTTAAAAAGCTTAAAAGGCGAGTGAGAAATTATATAATTTCTTTACGAGTATATATGCACACTCAGATGGGGCTGCATTTGATCACAACTTGCATGCATTTTTAATTGCACATGTGGAAGTAGGTTTGATAATGGATTGTCGGCATCAATCGAACCTGAGGCACGACGGAGAAGACTGAGACAAATAAAAAAACAATTAATAACTTGAAAGCATTCGTAGTTTTATCATTCTTTTATTTATTTAAGTTTATTTTATACTACTAGAAATGAAAATAATACTTATACTTTTACATGCTTATGCTCTTTTAGCTATGTGAGCTGTGAGCAAAAATATACTAAAATATATCAGTGATGAAGTGTTTCTTTACCACTCTTTTGTAAATTTTTGTCTTTTATTCTTCCAAGTTACTCCTTTGGAAACCAGGTTTCAAATTACTATTTTTCTTTCGATATCTTTCTCAAGTTTGTACTACTTATATTTTAATAAGGTTAATTACTCGAGAAAAATCTTTATATTTTATTTTCATTTCAACAGTTTTTTTCTTTGTTTGTTCTGGCATTCAAGAAAGGAAACATGAACCTCAAAGAATAGACATGAAAAGAATTAGAAAAGGAAGTATAAAAGAATTATTGGTTTGTACATGCAAACTTGGCATTTGAACTCCGCCTAGGCAGAAGCTGCTATTTTTTTGATCAAATTGTTGTAATTTCTCCATAGTAACTAGGAAAAATGGAGTGATACTTTGCCCGATGAACTCCCATCTAAATTATAGACAATATGGAACACTCATATACTTCAGCTTATGAACGTATACCGTAGTTTTCTCTGATTATTATTAGTTGTACTTAGAAAATAACAGGCTACATCCCCATATTTGGACTCCGCCTAGGCAGAAGCTGCTATTTTTTTGTTCAAACTGCAATATCTTCTTCATAATAAATCGGAATTAGGCGAGACTTCGATCGATGAACTTCCACTTAAATTATAGATAATATGGAAACTGAGATACTTCATCTTATGAACGCATACTGTAATTCTTCATGGTGACTAACAGTTGTATTTAGAAAATAACATGCTACATCCGCATATTTGAACTCCATTTAGGCAGGAGTCACTATTTTTTTGTTCGGACTACAGTAACTACTTCATACTAACTCGAAATCTGGAGAGACTTCAACCGATGAACTCCCACCTAGACTACAAACGATATGAAATACTTGGATATTTCAGCTTACGAACGCATACCGTGTTTCTGCATGGTGATTAGCAGTTGTATATAGAAAATAACATGCTACATCCCATATTTCAACTCCGCCTAGGCAGAAGCCGCTATTATTTTGTCCATACCGCAATAATTTCTTTATAATAATTCAGAATCATGCGAGACTTCGACCGATGAACTCCCACCTGAATTACAGACAATATGAAACACTGAGATACTTTAGCATATAAATGTATACCATAGTTCTCCATGGTGAATAAAAGTCGTACATAGAAAATAACAGATTATGTTGTTATATTTAAACTCCACCTAGGCAGAAGTCGCTATTTTTTCCATACTGCAATAACTTCTTAATACTAACTCGAAACCAGACGAGACTTCGACCGATGAACTTCCACCTAAATTATGGACAATATGGAACACTTGGATACTTCATTTCTTAAACACGCACTGTAGTTCTCAATGATGACTAATGGTTGTACTTAGAAAATAAGATGCTACATCTCATATTTGAACTCCGTCTAGGCAGAAGCGGCTATTTTTTTGGTTTAGACTGTAAGAACTTCTTCATAATAACTAGGAGTCGAGCAAGACTTCGATCGATGAACTCCCACCTAAATTAAGGACAATATGGAACACTCGGATACTTCAACTTATGAATGTATATTTTAGTTCTCTATGGTGATTAAAAGTAGTTTCGAACGACGAACTCCCACCTAAATTATGGATAATATGGAATACTTGAATACTTCATCCCTTGAATGCACACAAAATAACATGCTACATCCTCATATTTGAACTCTATTTAGGCAGAAGCTGCTATTTTTTTGTTTAGACTACAATAATGTCTTCATAATAACTCAGAATCAAGCGAGGTTTCGACCAATGAACTTCCACCTAAATTACTAACAATATGGAATACTCGAATACTTCATCTTTGGAATGCACACTGTAGTACTCCATGGTGACTGACAGTTGTACTTTGAAAATAATAGGCTACATCCTCAAATTTGAACTCCTAGGAAAAAGCCATTATTTTTTTATTCAAACTGCAATAACTTCTTCATACTAACTTGAAATCAGGCGAGACTTTGACTAATAAACTCCACCTAAATTACAGACAATATGGAACACTGGAATACTTCAACTTATGAACATACCACAGTTTTTCATGGTGATTTACAATTGTACTAAGAAAATAATAGGCTACATCCCCATATTTGAACTCCATCTAGGCAGAAACCACTATTTTTTTGTTCAGACTGTAATAATTTATTCATAATAATTCAAAGTCATGCGAGACTTCAACCGATGAATTCCCACCTAAATTACGAACAATATGGAACATTTGGATACTTCTGCTTATGAATGCATACCATAGTTCTGCATGGTGATTAAAAATTGTATTTAGAAAATAACAGACTACATCCTCATATTTGAACTCCGCCACAATAACTTCTTCATACTAACTCGAAATTAGGTGAGACTTCGAACGATGAACTCCCACCTAAATTACGGACAATATGGAACACTCGGATACTTCATCTCTTGAACGCATACTGTAGTTCTCCTTGGTGTCTAACAGTTGTACTTAAAAGATAATATGCTACATCTTAATATTTGAACTCCGCCAAGGTAGAAGCCACTATTTTTTTGTTCAGACCGCAATAGTTTCTTCATAATAACTCACGATCAAGTAATATTTCGACCAATGAACTCCCACCTAAATTACGAAAAATATGGAACGCTCAAATACATCATCTTGTGAATGCACACTTTAGTTCTCTATGGTGACTAATAGTTATACTAGAAAATAATAGGCTACATCCTCATATTTGAATTGCACCTCATTTTTTTGTTCAGAATGTAGTAACTTCTTCAGACTAATTCGGAATCAAGTGAAACTTCAACAGATGAACTCTCACCTAAATTATAGAAAATATGAAACACTTGGATACTTCAGCTTATGAACGTATACTGCAGTCCTTCACGGTGATTAATAGTTGTACTTAGAAAATAAGAGACCACATCCCATATTTGAACTTCGCCTAGGCAGAAGCCACTATTTTTTTATTCATATCGTAGTAATTTCTTCACACTAACTCAGAATCGGGTGAGACTTCGATGATGAACTCCCACCTAAATTACGGATAATATAAAACACTTTGATGCTTCACATATTGAACGTACACTATAGTTCTTCATGGTGACAAACAGTTGTAGTTAGAAAATAACATGCTACATCCTTATATTTGAACTCCGCTTAGACAAAAGCTGTTATTTTTTATATACACTACGATAACTTCTTCATACTAACTTGGAATCAGGCGAGCCTTCAACCGATGAACTCTCACGTAAATTACAGACAATATAAAACATTGGGATACTTCAGCTTATAAACATATACTGTAGTTCTCCATAGTGATTAACAATTGTACTTAGAAAATAACATGCTACATCCCCATATTCGAATACTATTTCTCTATAAGATGTAAAAGATTATATTTGGAGTTTCAAAAAGACACTGAGTAAATCTATTTAACGAATTCTCTTTATTAGTAGTAAAGATAAAGATAGCACTAAACCGTATCTCCTTGAATTTGTAGTTAATTATTATGCCTATATAAGATCTGATGAGTTGTAGGCTTAAAATGAACGTATAAGAATATCACCTACATAATCAATAAGGTAAGAAATTGAAATAGGAATACTATGTATAACCTAATCTAGAAATTCAAAATCATTCCCAAATATTTAGTTATAGATTGTTGGTAAAGTTATTCCAACGATCTATAATTGAGTTGTAAATTTGGTTACTTGGTTGATTTTGGAATGTGAATTTCTATATTTTGATTTATCTAAAGTGGGTTATAATTTAATTATATCTATTTCCATGTAATTTCCATAAATTATCCAGTTTCAAAATATGTATAAAAGTACGCCGTTTGAATTAACGAGGAATATACCAAAAAGAAAGAGATGTGTAAAATATGGATATTCTTCTCCATAGTTTATACCGTCTTTTTCAATAAAATAAAAGAGATAACTCCTTGTAATGTCAAATGGAGCAAGAGTTTCATTTTTGGAGTAATTTGTGGGAAATTATAACGGTAATCCTTTTTGAAAGGATAACTTTAATGAATTAAAATGTCGAAAGGAACGTTCTAGTTTAAGAATTAATAATTAGAGAAATAAGAAATGTGTATATATATAACCGCGCTTGCCAATTAAAATAAATATATACATAGCGTAATTTAGGACGATATTTGCATTAGTTATAAATTGTACATTAAGTTTAGAAATAGGAGGTTAAAGAAGGAAGAAGTAGAATTTCAAAATTTATGGACATTAACTACAAATTTAATAGGCAACAAATTTGCAGTCAATATAGAGAAAAATGAATTAAATGAGGACTGATTAGGAAAATTTATATAGCAAATATAGGAAAACAAATAGGCAGGATATGTTGAATTAGAATAAGTAAATATTATTAAAGATGTTCCAATTAGAGTCATAATGACAATTTATTATGAACAATTGACATTCATTTGACATAATAGGGAAATAATAAACCAAAGCTTAAGCATATAGAATATAAATAATTATGTAGCGAACAAGTAAGTATTAGTACTATTAAATAATACGTAGAAGGCAATATAATTTTCATAGTATAACATTATATAGCTTTAATTATCCATTTTAGGAAAGGCATGAATTAGTGGGCCTGGACCAACACTTAGTCTTTAGGTGGTATGTTTGGTTTAGAATGGGTTTGTATGCGAGATCAGTAGAGTTATATAATAAAAGTCTGCCCTTCACCTAGAGGATACCAGCAGTTGTGTACACTTACTACTAACATGATACATATCCAACCATAAAACCCCTAGAAAAGGGATATGCCTTGCGGATATGTAGGGAAAAAATACCGAGAGTTCGTCCTAGATTTAAAGTATTAAATGGCCTAGCACTTTTATGTGAATGGGGTCTACTTCATTTTTAATAAGAGGTATTATGTAACCGAAAGGGGCATTTTCCTTGACTTACTTTGGTTAGGTTAAACAGGATGTCAGTTATGGAAGGTTGGTGGACTATATTAGTATTTTATGCCCATATTTAGTAGTAAGTCTAGCATATAGGGTATGACCACTAATGGTCTCGGGCGAGCAGTAGCAAACCAAGGGTTATTCCCTAACTGTTTTCGCTTTCTACTAGTGTAGAATCCTTATGGAAGGCATACAAACCTCAAAGTAGATGGTTAGATGAAATTTTTTTTATTGGGGCAGGCTAGTTAACTCTTATACAAGTCTTTGAGATGCGTTAGTAGTACGACAATTAAATTATAAATTATAGAGTCTTATAAAGGGCTCATCGATTACTATAGCTACAACCGATTGACTAGCATTTGCGTTACGGAGGGCCCTTCAGGGATTGAGATATTAAATGGTTATTTGGTCTGCCTCCTCCCTATTAAAGAAGTATTAAGTGGCCGGGGTTTGGGTAATGAACATTTATGGTTATACCTTGGAGAATGTTAGGTTAGGTATATCGTACATGCTAAAAAGATTAAACAGATTAGTAGTAATTACTGGACGTAACACTTAATTGAAAATTAATCGACATAAATTAGTGTTATAGGTGAAATGTGTAGTCTTTCGATCACTAGAATGTTATTCTGATCCCTTTCCTCATTATAATCCATGGGATAGATTTAAGAGACATGTTGCTGGAGCAAGACAGGAACAATGGATGGAGAAGTCTTCTCTTTCATGCTCGTAACTGACAAGGCGGGTAGATATCCAAGGAATAATATTGGTTCAAGATAGTTGCCCCGGTATTTATGTTATTTTCAATTCTGTTGTAACTTTTTAATGATCGATATTTGATATACTTATAGTTATAATAGTTACCAAAACCAACGATCTATACCCTATTGGACTTGGGTTTCAATTTAATTGAAATTCGAGCACATTAAGTTGAGGGTTGTTATAATGCTCCCTGGTTTATTATAGTTAACGGAGTTATAAACTAATATGGGTATTCTTTACCATAATCATGTGAAAGTGGGTACTTGATACCATATTATCAGTGTATGCTTTGAGAAGAAAATGAGAAAATCTATGGTGATCTTAGCTTATAATAAAGTGTGGGAAAATGTCATTTGGTATGGAATCTTTTGGCCAACCACGAATAGAGATGCAATCGAATATGTGCAAGGATGTAACCACTATCAAAATTTTTATAAAATTCCACGCGATCCTTATGATAATCCACCATTTATGACACCTAGGATCAATGTCAAAAAGCATATTTGACTCTTGAATGTCTAAGTGAATGATTATTGGTTTAACTAAAATAAGAAAAATATAACATGAACTATGCATTATAATACACAATGGAAAGATGGTATGTAACACAAAAGTATATATGCACGAAAAATGATATATATGACAATGTGTGAGAAGTCAAACTAGTATGATCATATCTACTTATAATCAGATTACATCATTTCCATACAAAATGAATATTGAATGATACATCAAATGGAATATATATTGATAATTATGCCATCCATTAATAAAGCAAAAAATAATATATATATATAAAGCAATAATCTACATGCCTCCAAAATTGCAACAACCGCTAGCGCTATCCTAAAACAACTAACTGTTGGCTTACTCATGAGAGTACCTAAGGTATAGACAAGAAATAAATAGAGACAAAACATGGTCAAACTTAAGCTTAGTGTGATAAACTATTAAAATACTATCTATATGTATTTAACCTACATAAGCAAATAACATGAGCAAGAGCCTAAAGGTATTAACTACTATCAAACCTCACTTGCATTTTTTCTTATGTCAATATGTCAGCAAAATATATAATAGTGCTCCTACTACTACTAAACAATATACAATATGATGGGTTATACATCTGTTATTAATAACTTGTGTAGGAAAATACGCTCTAGGGTTTGAGGTGAAAGATATATTATACCAACTCAATTATGTTACAATAATCATTATTTACATCCAACTACCAAATATAACTGGTATAACAACACCCATTCCTATCGTGCAACTTGTTAGAACCACAGGTATTAGTTTTGATGACAATAACTAGATAAATATTGGCACTAATAATTTTGCAAGTTTATGTATGATATAGTAAAAGAAATAATGGAATAGTATCAAGATATATTGCAGGAAAATAAAGTAAAGATGTAGGACACACATTAAGGCATATCAATACAAGAACTCAAGTAAAAGACCAGGAAGACTAAGAGGGATCAAGACTAAGGAGACAAGAATACGACTAGAAGAATGAAAGAGATTCAAAATTCAAGGCTAGGAAAACACAAGAGACTAAATGAACAAAAGTGGGAAGAGTACAAGACAACAGTTGGTCGGTTTAAGTTAATAGAGTGTTAGATTTGATTGCTAAAGATCCAGTGGCAATTCTTTAAATTTTATCTTCTAAAACTCTTTATTTTATTCTCCATAATCTTTTTTTATAAAAGTTCAATATTGATTCTACAAGATAACAGAGTTAAAATGATTTTTATGAAAACACTATAAAAATATATTAGGAAATGTCCACATATCCATGAAATATCTTAAGGATTGATAATGGCAATTAATAGTATAATTCTAACTTGTGATATACGGATAACATGAGTAAATAATATAAAGTAAAGGGGTATAAAGTAATTACACAATTGTTTTTATATTGGTTAGAACCTCTCATCCTACGTCTAGTCTTGAAGCTCCTCTTCGGTATTCTATTAACACCAAGCACTCTCTTAATCTGGAGGAATAGGTTTACATTGGCCTTGATTCTTCCCGGAATAGGACTTCTACTCTTTAGTAAAAGACATTGATAACTCAACAATCCTTGTGTCTTTAGTACATTGATTTTTTTCAAGATGGTACACCCTTCTATAATATCCTTTGATGATTGAGAATTGAACGTACAATTTGTAGAAAGCACAAAATAGTTCTGAACGCTTTTGGTTTCACAAAGAATATTAGAGATTAGAGATCGAAGTATAAGAGTTGGAAAAAAGAGTGAATCTGGGTTCTATTTATAATATTAGGAAATTTTCCTTGAAGCGTTACGACCATTTAAAGAGTTGCATCTTATAAGTAAAGATATAACCTTTCACCAAAAAAAGTAACCATTCAAAATATAGCCATTATCGATTTCTCAAACTTCTGACTTGTCAATTAAAACATTTGGATCCTTTATTAAAAAATAGTTCAAAAACATCTCAAATATCTAGGTAAGTCACGGAGACATTTGGTTATACTCTAGAAAGAAACACATTCATTTTTACCCAGATTCCGACGTCTGAATTATTTAACTAGATGTCTAGTCATATTTATAAAAAAATAGTTTTAAATATCCCAAACATCTAGTTTTTAGGGGTAGACGTCTGGTCATTAACAAAATAAACTAGTTCAATTTGGCCTTGATTCAGACATTTGATGCCATAATCAGACGTCTGGGCAAACTAATCTGATGTTTGAATGGTTAAGAAAATAAAGTTTTTTAATTTCTCGGATTTATGGATATTCAAGCCAAACATTTGACTTTTTACAGAGATATATCATAAGAGTTTATAGTGTAAATTTTGCTATAGTCGAATGTCTGAATTTTGGGATCGGACATCCGACACCTAATAAATTTCAAAAACTTATATTTTTGAAAAATTTGAGTTCAAAAACCATTTTAAAATTGATTGAAAATATTTGTGTGTATCATCAAAAGATATCATACAAGTTTTTTAAAATTACAAATACAATGACTCTTCTGATAAATGGTCTTCATTGCTCAAGCATATCAGCTAGTCGTTTTTCCTTAGATTTCATTATTGAAATATTATCAAAAGATTATCCTATACAATTGCAATATATATAATGCTTTTTTAAGTAAATATTTTATATTATATACATTTACACATATTAACGGGTCAAAATTATTTATTAACATCATATTTGCTGATTTTTCATGTTTTTATAATTAGTGAGATAGGAAAAGGTTTGTCTTAAAACAAAATTTTCTTTTTGTGTTTCTTGATTTATCAATCATTCGCTAGTGGATATGTTAATTATCGAAAATCCATTAGTATTCATGGATGTGGATATCCGAAAACGATTTTGGATGTAGATGCGGATATGGCACCATCAACATCCGATCCACATCTACATCTGAAAGCATCCATTACTTAGCCTTAAGCATATATGTAATTTTTTAGATCCTACCTTTTCTAAATTCATCCCTTCCTGTACTTTCCCCTTCTAAATATTAAACAAAGGCTAATTCGATTCAGATACAAGAATTTGTTAAGTTGCCCCCTAATTTGAAAAATAAAAGACAAAATGTAACACTCCGAATTTTTGATAACATTAATTAGGAAATTTAATTAGATAAATTAAATAGAATAATGTAAATGCTAAGTGATAAGGGGGTTGAGATTTGAATAATTTTAATTAAGGCCGTGCATAATAAAAGAATTAATGGGCTTAAGAATGAGGTTTTTGTTAATTAAATTATAGAAGGGTATATTAGGGATTTGTCGTCCATAACCCTTACCCATATATATTTTTCTCCTACCATTTCATTCCTTACTCAGGTCATTCTGAAACGCAAATCAAAAACTTAAAGAACAGTCGGCCATTAACGAAGAAGAAATTTGATTAAAATCTAGAGAACAAGCTTAGGAGAAATCAATCTCAATCCAATCTCCTTATCAAGATCAAGGTGAATAATAAATTATTTTGAATCATATGTTTTGGATTTAAGGGATAAATTCGTTTTTAAGATGAACTAAATGATGATATACTTGAAATTCGATTTGTTAAATTTAAACAAGTTTGTTTAAATAGATTTGTATGGTTTTTAAGGAAAAACCGACATATGTTAATGTTTAAATGCCAAGGATATAAACCATGATTTTGGAGTTGGGTTTATAGTTTGATAAATTTCCAAGTTATGGAAAGATTGTTATGAATTTCAAAGGAAAATGTGGTTATTTCGGTATATAAATTTATTTTGGAAAATATATTAAGAATTTGGGTCTTAAATTTTGATATGTTAGATAACATGATTAAATTGAATTTTTGGAGATTTTTCCAACTTGATTTTCTATGGAAATTAAATTATTTTAGGAAATAGACTTCTTTGAAAAATTGGTTTTGCTTAATGGAAGGGCTTAATTGATTAACTTAACCAAGGTTTAGATCTGAAATTAGCGGTAGTTATTTTGATAAAGAATTTAGAAGGTTAAGGCAACCAATCTGGTGTTGGCACGTGGCAGGTTAGTAAGGGAAAAGTTTGCTATAAAAAGAAAAGTAATATTAAACCAAGTTTACTCAAAAAAGAAGGTTTCGCCTACTTTGGAAGTACCTTTTGACATAGAAGCTTTCGTTTTCAACCAAGTCGAAACCTACTAAGTCGAAACCAATACACAAAGTATCACGTTGATGGTACGTAGTGAATTGGAGGAAGGTGAAACGTAAGGTGTCGATAGCATAGCTTTCGAAGGAGTCGATACCTTATTGTTTTAAAAAGAAAAGCACCTGCCTTTGTTTTCTTTTAGGCTTCAAAGGAGTCGAAGCATATGGTTTTGAAATAGGTTTTAAAAGGTTTCAAATGGGTTGCCAGTAACATAAGTTGCTTTCGAATAGGTTCCTTTACTTATGATAGAAGGTTTTGAAAGAAGGAGTTTTGACCTAGTCAAAACCCTGCTGTCGTTCTTTATCCTTTTGATGGTATTGAAATTATCAATTCTTTTGAAAGGTAGTGTTTGTTTTTAAAAGATGTTTAAGCTTCTTCCTAAATGCTTTCGAAAGGGGTTGGAGGTTTCAAAGGCAATGCTTTCAAAAGGGGTTTCGAAGCCAACCTTCCACTATTTTACCCAGATGTTTTATGCTTTCAAAAGGATGGTACCGACACCATCATATTTCCCCAATATTGTTATATATGATAAATGATGGTTTCGAAGGAGATGTTTTTGCCTATACTCACTTTGAACCAAACAATATTTTAAGTATAAATCCAATGCATTCGAAAGGGGGACTTTCAATTATTTTAGAAGGGTCACTTCCAATGGTGTCAAAAGGGGGACTTTCTACTGGTTTCGAAACTATGCTTCTAAAGTTAAATGTTATACTTTAATACAATCGAAAGGTTTCAAAAGGAAGGTTTTAAAGTATGAGAAAGGCAGGAGCCTAATGTTTTAAAGATAGATTTTAATGCTTTCGAAGGAGGCCATTCTATTAAGTCGAAAGAAAGGTTTTGAAGGTTTCGAAAGGTTTTATAACCCAAACTCATTTTTAAAAGAAAAACCCATGGCTAAATTAAAGGAGTTTTTGTAATGGTTTGAGAAGAAGAAGCTTTCCTTGATTAAAATAATAAGTTAAAGAGATTAATCATGTTTTATATTAAACCCACAGGAGTGATATATTATGTAATTACGTTTGCTTCTTCAAATATAAATATATTCATATTATAATTGACCCATATATAACTATATTTAGGGATGAAGGGTAGATGTACCAGCTTGGTTGACCCAGTAGTGAATATAAATTGATTAAACTGCTATATGAGTATATTTGCATCTGAGAGGTTAAGGAGATCAGAATATAGGATGCCTAATTTTGGAAATTGTTAGAGAGACGGGTTTATAGTGATCCCATGAAAACTATGACTAGGAATTTACTGGGTTATTAATAGGTTCATAGTGCTTCCATGAAAACTATGTTATAATAAGTGATTGGCAGGGGCCTATTGGTTTGTAGTGCACCCATGAAAACTATATTTAGATTAAGTTATTGACAGTTGTCACTAGGTTCCTAGTCAACCCATGAAAACTAGGATAAGAGAGAAGTTATTGGAGTCACCAATAGGTTCATGGGAACCCATGAATTAAATAAGTTAATTGGCAGAGGGCCAATAGGTTCAAAGTGCACCCATGAAAACTATGACATAGGACAAAGAGTCCATACATTATATAAATGTTAACAGTGACCCTAGAAACTATAAAATATGATAGTTAGTTAATTTAAATAGAGGATGGAAAATCCGGTAAGTTTTAAAATGTTTGCATATCATTGTAATATTTTTAAATGACTATGTGTTTAGCCATTGTGGATGCAGGAGCACAGCATATGGTTTTATAAAGATTTTGAGATACTAGCGAGGGGAGTTCCGCTAAGTGGTGTTATTCATACCGAGCTTTATGTCCGACTCGAAATTTTTATTTTCCCCTTAAACTCTCGGGTACTCATTGATTTTGAGTAGTTTGAGAGTTGAGGTTTTTAGGTACTTTATTAAACGAATAAAGCTTCCGGAGACGTGCAGGAGGCATGATAGCTATATAGAGTTTTCTTTTATTTTGATTCTGATGTGTTATTTGTAATGGAAAAGTTGTTATATTGCATACATATACTCATCCAAGGGGGCATCTTCATATGTCGCTCTTAGCGTATGTTGTAATAAATATATTTTCTCTGAACGTGATTTGCGAATATTGGATTATGTAATGAATTGGAAATATTTTGAAATGGAATGTGATTTTGTTTGAAGTTTAAATTTTTTCCTTATTCGTGTGTTTCTATGTATCAATGAATCTAACACCGCCGTATTTAGTCGCCGGGGATTAATAACTATAGAAGGCTGCATCATCCGTAGTCGTTAGTTTTGGGCCTTCTAGTAGGGGGATGTTACGAGTTAGTACCAGAGCATTGGTTTATGAAACTTTAAGAGAAAGTAAAAACTAATTTTTTTCTAAACATTATCCAATAATTTGAAATACGATAACTTCTATATCTTAATAAGGCTCGTATGCAGATTTATGAGAAGGTAAATATAGAAGAAGAAAACGAAAGAGAAAATCTAGTGGAGGAAGCACCACAACCAACGGAAATCCTTGACCTAATACCAGGAGGAACCATGGTCAACAGGCTAATGCTATCCCAAATGCTGAAGCTAATGTAAGTGTTGGAAATCCACCAGCAGATGCGAGGATAGTGTATCAGCTGTTAGCCAATCTTTTGCGAGCTGGAGTTGCTGGTAGTGTTGGAGGAGCTAATCTTATGGATCCAGTTGGGAATAACCATGATAAGTTGAGCAGAGACTACACCAGTTTAGGTCGAAAGTCGTTTGTCGGAATGGAGGATGCCATTGAGGTTGAGAATTGGCTATTGCACTATGAGAGTATCTTTAATGATCTAGTATTAGATGATGGAAAAAAGAGGAGGTCGGCGTCTAGGCAGTTGCAAGGGGCAGCACTTCATTGGTGGAATAGTGTGATCGCTGGAGTTCCGGAGGAAGAATTGACATGCGCTAATTTCAGAATGAGGTTTGAGCAAAAGTTTTAATCTGAGGCTGCTAAGTCGGCATTGATGAGGAAGTTTATGGACCTAGTCCAGGGTAATATGTCTGCAATCGAGCACGCTGATAAGTTTGGTGAGCTGTATCGATATGGATAAGCCACTATAGATACTGATATTAGAAGGAATGAGAGGTTTATTCGAGGACTGAGACCGGAGCTTGCTAGAATGACCATGACCCATATCCATGATCCTAGTAATGTAGTGGTGGAAACGACCATTTGCCATGAAGAGATGCTAGCTGGCTGTGTTAGTGAAAAGTCAGGTTAATCCTAGGGTCCTCAAGGAAAGAAAAGGAAGTTTTTTAAAAAGAAAGGAGTCCAGAAAGGGGATTATAGAAAGAAGGCAAAGGCTGATTTGGTGTGCTTCAAATGTGACGAGAAGGGTTATTATGCTCATGAGTGCCGAACAGACAAGAGGAAGAAGATTGCAGATAAAAAGAATGTGAAATGCTTCAATTGTAATCAAATGGGGCACTATAAGAACTTGTGTCCAGAACTAGTCAGTGCGGATAAGGGAAAGTCTTTACTATTGGATCATCAACTAAGCCTACTGCAGCTGATAAAGTAAAGATTATGATGGAAGGTACGTTTATGATTCAGAGTATACTATTTAGGATATTATTTGATATCGGTGCATCACATTTATTTATATCGCAGTATTTGGTTAATAGCTTATGCTTAGAATCCACATACCTTGTTACTTCCTTAAGGGTTGCGAATCTAATAGGAGGGTGTGAAACTCTGAGAATGAAATGTGACCTGTTAGAACTTGATTTGTTAGGTCATAAGTTTGCATTCAGTTTGTATGTTTTCGATTTCATAGATTTTGGAATCATTTTGGGTATAAATTGGTTGAGGAGGTATGAGGCCAGGATATTTTGCCAGGATGGGGAGATATCTTTGAGACACCATATAGACATAACCGAATTATATTCTCATAGAGAATTCCGACCAATGTAGTTGTGCTTTGTTAAGTGCAATGGAAGTAGGAGAAGATCTAAGTCAGGTTCGAATATCAAGAGAGTTTGTAGCTTTCTTTAAGCCAGTTACAGGATTACCATCAAAACGAGCTGTTGAGTTTCAGATGGATCTTGTGCCAGGAGTTGAACCTGTAAGTGGACCACCTAGCAGGATGACACCGACTAAGATGAAGGAATTGAAGGTGCAGCTAGTGGATCTAGAAGGAAGGAATTTTATTAGACCAAGCAGTTCGCCTTGAGGAGCAGCTGCAGTTTTCGTAAAGAAACCAGATGGGTCGTTGTGGATGTGCATCAACTATTGTAAGTTGAACGAAAGGAGGATAAAGAATAAATACCCTTTGCGGAGAATAGATGATCTGTTTGATCAGTTGAGTGGAGCCAGAGTGTTTTTCCAGTTGGATTTGGCGATAGGGTTCCTTCAGTTAAGAGTGGCATAGGACTGTATTCCTTTGACATCATTTTAAATTTGATATAGCTCATATGAGTGGTTAGTGATGCCATTTGGGTTGACGAATGCATCTGCTTTCTTTGTGGATTTGATGAACCAAGTCTTCCGAGAGTATTTGGATTGATTCATGTTGGTGTTTATAGATGACAATTTGGTATTCTCTAGGGATAAGAGAAAGAGCATGAAGGTCATCTTAGAGTGGTGCTCGGGACACTGAGGCAGAATCATCCAAAGACGAAGTTTTTCAAGTTTCATTTTTGGAAGAAAGAAGTTGAGTTTATTGGTCACGTGGTCTTAGAGAAAGAGTTATCAGTTGATCTAGATAAGATCGAAACTATAAACAAATGGAGAAGGCTAGAGACAATGATGAGATCAGAAGTTTTGTTGGACTTACTGGCAATTACCAAAGATTTATCAAGGATTTCTCATGGATAGTAGCGTCTTCGACTAAGCTTACTAGGAAGGAAGTGAAGTTTTTTTGGTCCGACAAATGTGTCCTTAAGTTAAAGCATTTGTTGACCAATGCTCTAACGTTAGTAGTTCCAGATGGAAACCAAGGGTTAGTGATATATACTGATGCATGCGGGATTGGATTGGGAGCAGTGTTGATGAAAATGGGAAAAGTCATTGCCGATGCATCTAGGCAACTTAGACCGCATGAAGTAAGATATCATACTCATGACTTAGAGTTGGATGTGGTGATTTTTGCCTTGAAGATTTAGGGGCATTATCTCTTAGAGGAAAGATTTGAGTTGTATGCCGACCATAAATCTTTAAGATATTTGTTCTCTTAGAAGGAGTTGAATAAGAGAGAGCAGATGTGGCTGGAGTTTTTGGTTTCTTATGATTTTGGTATAAAGTATACTCCTGGGAATGGAAATAAGGTAGCGGATGCTCTTAGCAGAAGACTTCAGAATGTGGTGTTGGCTATGTTGGTAGAATGGAAGGATCTAGAAGCTTTGGCTGTTTATGGTGTGTAGTTAAAATCGACTGCTAGTTCTAGTCAGAATACTGCCATGTTGTCCTATTTAGAAGTTCGACCAGTGTTGATTAAGAGAATTGCTTCTAAGCAGAAGGAGGATCCATTATTAGCCGAGAGGATCAGAAGGCTTGAGGTTGAAATCGAGGTCGATGATTTGAATGATTTTTGACCAGAGAGGATGGTTAAGAAAGAAATGACGACTGTGTGTTTCAAATGTTGAGAACTTGAGGAAATTAGTCCTTGTGGAGTGTCATCGATCCAAGTTTATGATTCATCCTGGAGGGAACAAGATGTATCAAGATATGAAGATGAGCTTCTATTGGGAAGGCATGAAGAGGGATGTTGGCTTGTGGGTTAGGCAGTGTGCAAACTGTCAACAAGTGAAGGCCGAGCATCAAAAGCCGAGTGTTGACATGTGATAGATTAGTTAGAGAAAATTTTGCTTTAAGTAGTATTAAACCAGCTTTACTCAGAAAAGAGGGTTTTGCCAACTTTGGAAAGTACCTTTCGACACAGAAGCTTTCGCCTTCAACCAAGTCAAAACCTACTAAGCCAAAATCAATACACAAGGTATCACGCACGTTGATGGTACGTAGTGGATTGGAGGAAAGCGAAAGGTAAGGTGTCGAAAGCATAACTTCCAAAGGAGTCAATACCTTGGATTGTTTTAAAAAGAAAAGCGCCTGCCTTTTTTTTCTTTTATCCTTTGAAAGAGGAGAAGCATATGGTTTCAAAAGAGGTTTTAGAAGGTTTTGAAAGGGTTGCTAGTAACATAAGTTGCTTTCGAATGGGTTCCTTTACTTATGAAAGAATGTTTTGAAAGAAGGTGTTCCAACCTAGTCGAAAGCCTGTTGCCATTCTTTAGCCTTTCGATGGTGTTGAAAAATCATTAATGCTTTCGAAAGGTAATGTTTGTTTTTAAAAGGTGTTTAAGCTTCTTCCTAAATGCTTCCAAAAGGGGTTGGGGGTTTCGAAGGCAATGGTTTCGAAATGGGTTTCGAAGCTAACCTTACACTATTTTACCCAGATGTTTTATGCTTTCGAAAGGATGATGCCCATGCTATCATGTTTCCCCAATATTTTTATATATGATAAAGGATGGTTTTAAAAGAGATGTTTTCGCCTATATTCAGTTTGACCCAAATAATATTTTAAGTACAAACCCAATGCATTCGAAATGGGGACTTTCAATGATTTCAGAAGGGTTACTTCCTATGGTGTCGAAAGAGATACTTTCAACTGGTTTTCGAAGCTATGCTTCTAAAGTTAAATGTTAATACTTTAATACAATCAAAAGGTTTCGGAAGGAAGGTTTTAAAGTATTAGAAAGGCAAGAGCCTAATGTTTTAAAGATATATTTTAATACTTTCGAAGGAGGTCATCCTATGAAGTCGAAAGCAAGGTTTCGAAAGGTTTTATAACCCAAACTCATTTTTAAATGTAAAACCCATGGCTAAATTAAAGAATATTTTGTAATGATTTGAGAAGAAGCTTTCCTTGATAAAAATAATAGGTTAAAGGGATTAACCATGTTTTATGTTAAACCCATAGGAGTGGTATATTATGTAATTATGTTTGCTTCTTCAAATATAAATATATTCACATTATAATGGATCCATAACTATATTTTGGGGATAAAGGATAGAAGTACCAGCTAAGTTAACCCGATAGTGAATATAAATTGATTATACTCCTAGATGGGTAGATTTGCATCCAAGAGGTCAGGGAGACCAAAACATAGAATGACTATATTTTGAAGTTGTCAGGGAGACAGGTTCATAGAGATCCCATGAAAACTATAACTAGGAATTTATTGGGGTTACCAATAGGTTCATAGTGCTCCCACGAAAATTATGTTATAAAGAGTGGTTGGCAGAGGCTAATTGGTTTGTAGTGCATCCATGATAACTATATTCGGAATAAGTTATTGATAGTTGTCACTAAGTTCCTAGTCAACCCATGAAAACTAGGATAAGACAGAAGTTATTGGAGTCACCAATAGGTTCAGGGGAACCCATGAATTAATTAAATTAATTGGCAGAGGGCCAATAGGTTCATAGTGCACCCATGAAAACTATGATATAGGACAAGGAGTTCATACATTATATAAGGGTTATTAGTAAACCCGTGAAAATTAATCGGTTAATAGTGACCCTTGAAACTATAAAATATGACAGTTAGTCAATTTAAATAGAGGATGGGAAATCCAGTAAGTTTTAAAATGTTTGCATATCATCGTAATATTTTGAAATGACTATTTTTTTAACCATTGTGGATGCAGAAGCACATATATGGTTTTATAAAGGTTTTGAGATACTAGTGAAGGAAAACCCGTTCCGATAAGTGGCATGATCTCACTGTATATCTAAATAATTTGAGATGGTAGATTATTATTCATACCAGGCTTCATGTCTGACTCGAAATTTATGTTTTCCCCTTAAACTCTTGGGTACTCAATTGATTCTGAGTAGTTTGAGAGTTGAGGTTTTTAGGTACCTCATTAGATGGATAAAGCTTCCGAAGACGTGCATGAGGCATGATAGCTATATAGAGTTTTCTTTTATTTTGAATCCGCTGTGTTGTTTGTAATGGCAAAGTTATTATTATTTTCTATATATATATCTGATCATCCAAGGGGTCATCTTCATATGTCACTCTTGGTGTATGTTGTAATAAATATATTTTCTCTGAATGTGATTTGCGAATATGAGATTATGTGATGAGTTGGAAATATTTTGAAATGGAATGTGAATTTGTTTGAGGTTTAAATTTTCTCCATATTCATGTGTTTCTATGTATCGATGAATTTAATACCACCGTATTTGGTCGTCGATGATTAGTAACTATGGATAACTGCAACATCCGTAGCTGTTTGTTTTGGGCCTCCAAGTAGAGGGATGATACACAAAATCCCCTTTATTAGATTTACATACCCATTTACCTTCCTTTTCTTTATTTGCCTATATTATACCTACTCTTAACCGTTAAACCCTTCTAGTCCAAATTTTAGCTAAAATCTCAAATATTTGGATTCAATTAATGGATCTTAATGACGATAATGCGAATCCACATGAATTAGAAGAGATTCCTACATGGTTTGTACTCCAATTGCACATCGTATATGCGAGACTAAATTAGTTACTTCACACTGCGATTTTGGGTTAGAGTACATATCCACATACGATTCCTACGTGGTTGAACAAACAATCACCCCATCCTCTATTTCTGTAATAATTTGCATGGCTTAAATTACTAGTTGTGGGCATAAAAGAAAATCTAAGAATTACTTTGTTATACTCAATTACAACATGGGTATAAGTGTTTCATTTCCTTAATTGTGGGCTACTCAGCAAAAAAGGGTTCTAATAGAACCAACCTTAAACAAATTTAGTGTGCTATTATTTTTGAGCGAGACGGATGTGTAGCGCGACACTACACAGCCGGTTTACTGTGCTATTATTGACATCAAGAAAAATGTTTTTGGCTCCCAAAATCAAAGGCCATCATACAAAGTTTGGTTCTCTACTTTTTAACACCATTATTTAATTTAAAGTAAATAGGCATTTAAGTATTTTGATATCCCTCTTATTCCTTAGACCAAATTTAACTCTTTTCAATAAACAATAAAAAACACAGAACATACAACATAAATAAAAAATAAAATAATAAAATTATTTTTCCAATCATATTTAGTAGGGCTGTCAATTTCCAACATGCACGACCCGAAGATTACACGGAAATTAGCAGGTCAACCCAACCTGTTTAAGTGGACGGGTCATTTTTGGGTCAACCCGAATTTGACCTATTATAAACAGGTGGGTTTCGGATTGACCCGTGAATTCGAATTTGACTCTTTTATAACCCTTTTATACTAATATGAGTGGACCCGACCCAATTATAACCCAAGCTGACCTATGAACCCGAATTTGGCCCGTTTATAACTCGTTTTACGACTCGTTTATAACCTATTGATACCTTAAACAATTTGACCCTACCCATTTACGACCCACTTATGACCCGACCCGACCCAACCTGCTTATAATCGGGTTATACGGGTCGGCTCAACCCGTTTATAATCGGGTCGGGTTCGGGTTGAGCTATTTCTAACCCGTTTAAAAATGGGTTGACCCGACCCATTTAAAATCAACCCGAACCCGACTTGACCCAACTCGAACCCGACCCGACGCGACCAATTGACAACCCCGATATTTAGGATAGTAAAGTTTTAAATAAATACATACCTTAATCTGTTAACAAATGGTTTGTTAGATCACTTATATGTCTTTGAAGTATTTGCTCAATCTTCTTCCATATTTTCACTATCAAATACCTTTTCATTTGAAACGACAAGTGCATTCTCATTTTTATTATGATTAGTATCCTCTATCTAACAACCCAAAAATAATAATAAAAAATAGGGGTTTTTAGCCTCAAGGAAAAAGTTGAAGAATATTTTATTTTTAGGGACAAGAAGTTTATATTTTAAGCTGAAGGACACTTTTTAGTGTAAATCACAGAATGATAGTTGTAACTATCATTTTCTATTTACATTAAAAAGTGTCATTCAGAATAAAAAAAAAGTTGTTGTCTTCGAAACTAAATTTTTTTGCAACTTCTTCCCTATGCCTATTTTTCTGTAAAAAACATAAAAGAAAAAATGACGTAAACGTTATATGATAAAACATTACAATTCAATAACTTACATTAAAATTTTCAGTTACAACATCATCCAACTTTATATTCTCCAAATTTGTGTTAACCAAGGTATCATTATATTCATCCTGGAATAACAACAATAAACTTAAACAAAAATTCTAAGATTGATATATGTAGAAGAAAAACATATTTTAATAAATAAACACTAAACTAATCTCCGTATGTTCATCAAAATTAGGATCAATCACTAAATCTTCACTTGGCTTCATTTACTAGACAGAACGATAGATTTTTTTGGGCTTTAGAGCTTGAATTTTTTGGTTTTTTGATGATATATTGAGTCAATGTGCATGAGTTTGTCAAGTAAGATGAGACTGTGGTTGTTTAGAACTGTATGAGAAAATAAATTTTGATGGCCATAAACATATGTAGAAAATTAATATGTAATAAAATTTTAACTTACTCATTGACATCCATATAGTTTCCTTTTCCACCCTTTTGGAATAACAAACATAGCATGGACAAAATTAATCTTCTTTGTCCCTTAAAACCTTTCCACTTAATAATCCACCTTCTTCATCTCTTTCTTCATTTATGGAATAATGACTCATTAGTTGGTTATCCTCTAATTTTTTTATGAAATTATAGAAATGGAATTAAAGAAGATGATGAGCCTTGCACTATTGCTTGTTTGGCGAGCCATATTTACCTTGTTTGGAGAGCAAACTACATGTAACACCATTTAATTTGCTCTAAACTTTGAAGCAAACAAAAAAAAGAAAATAAAAAACTTAATTTTTTTTTGAACTATCATTCATTATGTCAACAATTGTCGATCTTGATGATCGAAATCGTGATTTTTAATTTTGTAGTATGAACTATCAACCAACTGAGACAATCTTGCTGGTTAAATCAATATCTTAATATACATGAAAGAAAGTATACATGAACAGATATTTGGGTTAAGCTAGAAAAGAACAACAGAACAATCGGCACTAATGAGTGGAAACTGGAAAGAGGACTTGATGGGCTTTGGTAAATTTTGTGAAATGATGGGCTGAGGAAGGCAATAAAAGGGCCGAGCCTAAAATTTTAATGGTACGAGAAGGAATTTTGTCAATAGCAGCAAACCAAATTCATTACGATTCCTGTCTTTAAACCCTAGAACTCGATTCCGTTTCCTCTCTTCATTCTTCATCTTCCTCTCTCTGCTCCACGCCTTGATTACTGCTCCGTTCTCCATGATGTGAAATTTGCTCTCATCTGCTGCAGATGAATGTAAGGCTGTGTAAAATTTGCTGTCGCACGACACACGCTGTAGACAAATGTATATGTGGACCGTTTGTTTTCGAACCTATCATCGTTCGTAGGCGATTACTGATTCCTTCCCGTTGAAGGTTTGTTTTTTTAGCATCGTATGGCGTTGTATATATATCCTGTTGCGTATTTTGTTTGTTTTATGGGCTCAGTTTTATTCTTATTGGGGAACCGTGATCTGCTAAAGATGAAGACTATATATCAGGGCCACTTGCCCATAGAATAAATTCAGTGGTAAGTTCTTTGATTTTGTTATATTAAATAGCTAATTTTATTCTGTTCCCGGCACGTTGGCTGAAAATAAAACTGTCTTTCCGTTTAAAGCATCCATAGCTTAAAGAAAAGCCCTATAATTAGAAATTGATTTTATGTGTCAGTTAATATCATAACTATATATAAATTTGTTATATTCTTTTCTAAACTGTGTATTCTTGATTGAGCATAGCAATGTTCTTTTATAGAAGTTTGCATTGTATTAATTTAAGTGATTGTCCACTTTGGGTATATGAGCTTACAATTAAAGTTTATCTTTCCCTTTTAAGTAGCGTTAACATAAACAGCAGTTCCAAAATTAAGGTTTGATTTCATATGTCAGTTGTTATCAATGGTTGTATAGATGTTCATTGTGCTGGTAATTGCATTATATTTTTTGCAAACTTTTTTAGCAAATTAAAGTTAATGCTGTGAATAATGATCTTTAAACCATGGAGATTTTGGTTAGAAATGTATCTTTGAATGTCCTGATAGTATGAAACAATCATGCGATTTACTACTGTGGCCAAAATTGGGTTGGGGTTACGGAGATAGAACAACCAACAAAAATGACTGTAAGCGAAAAACTAACGGCCATCCATTTTCCCGGTTATGCCGATTAATTTTCAAACCAGATATAGTGGTAAATAGTTTATTTATCATGGATCCTGTAAGTAAATTTCAAGTTAACCAGGAATTAGTTATTGAGTTTAAGCAGTTGTACAAAATTTATCAAATATCTAATCGATTTGTTTAGTTACAATCTTAGTCAACCCATGACTTTTAACACTTAAGCATTTATCTGCTCAAATAGACATATTACAAATATTACCTTTTCTTTAAATTAATGTTTTGGATGATTGCAATGAATAATAGACGGCTACAAGTACACACCAGACATAACTGTTTAGGAAAGAATCGAAACATTACTTTGTTCGTAGTTACAGGCATGATATATAATTGAGAAACACACAACAAATGATTTTACCGTACAACTCTGCAATTAGATTCCTAACTTTTTCACGATCACATTAGCACCAACTAGTGCATTATTTGAAATCATGAACCAGGGAGAATTGCAACTATGTAGCAATTAAGTTTCCCTATATTCTGGCATGTAATTGTGTGAAATTAAATAAATTTTCGATAGAAATGATATCCGTGCTCAAATTATTCTCATTTCGAGCGTTCATGTTCACTCACGTATGTCATATGACCTCTGTCTTCATTCTCCTTATTTGAACTTTAATCAAATTGAGGGCATCATAATGCAAATGATATTAGCTTTTTTTTGGCTTTTTCTACAATTTTCTATGGTCCAAGGTTGATATGCTACCCACTAATTAGTAAGTTTGCATATTATGTCCAACATACTACTACTTGCTATCATCTCAGGCTCCTCAAGGAGGTCATATAGGGTGCAAAAATCTCCAAGAATTACCATAGTGACATCATATTGAGTTTGGTCCGAACGAAGACCTTGGTGTTATTCTGATAGTGGATGAGTTTGGAGATTGATATTTTGGGACTAAGAATCACATTTTGTCAAGGTAAGTTTTTTTAAAACTAATACAGTTGTGTTCATACACTCTTTTGGAGCTTTGAGTCATAAATAAAAAAATTAATATTAATAAATATATACGTCTGTGATTATTGCAAAGATGCATGTACAGATATGAAGAAACCTGACATACTATATCAATATTAATATATAACAAGTACGCATGAAACCTTATATATATATATATATATATATATATATAACAAATAAAAATAATGTAGTATGATCATGTAAGCATAAAATTGCTTAAAGTTGGGGAAAAAAACTAAGCGTATGATTTTCTGCTTGCATGTAATCAACATAGATTGTAAAGTAACTTTGTGTTATATACAATTTGTTAGCTCGACCATTTATTTGCTATTAGCGTATTAAATGCATGACATACCACATGTACGTAAATTGGAGGTGGCATAATGGTATTCTTTTTTAACTTATGCAACGATTGAAATGTCGGACGGTAAATCCTGTAAAACCTATTCTCTTTATTCATGGAAGAAGAAGAGATGCACATAATGCGAAGATGTCAAATTTTGTAAGGGTATTTTTGTAACTTCATCAACGAGGGTTGAAATATTAATGTACCGGTGAATTCTGTGCAATCAATTCTCTTTGTAGTTTGGGAAAATATTTGTTATTGAAAATTTAATTAAAAATCACTTGAAAACTTTTTCTTGTTTTTTTTAAGTTGGTGGCATATTGCAAAATTTGAAAGATATCTCAGATTTATGATGGACTTGGAAAGAATCATATTTTTATGAGGTTTATTCTAATTAATAATTTAAGAATTTGGTTCACAATCATATGAATCATTATGGAGGTTTGATTAATGATTATATTATGAGATATCTTAATGGCTTAGGTTAATTTATATTTATTTAAGCTTGCTTTGCACAAGCTATCGATATAGTGTTTTCTTGCAAGTAATCTAAGAATATAAAGAAATTTGAGCTTGGCTGCTCTCGGCTATACATTTGTAGTAGTTGCTTACGCTATTGGTTCTCTTCGTAAGTGCATATTAAATTATAAACTATAGTTTTGGTTAATTGGATCTCTATATGGATATTGATAAGAATGTAAGCTTTGTGACGTAGAAGTGCTATATATTATTTTGCTCTTGATTGCATTATCTATGAAACTTCCACCCGCTTTCAACAAATTCTTTTTGCAGATGAACATATTCTCAATCGATTAATTATATCTTAACTTCGAGTTCGCAAAAAAATGCTTACGTTTTTTGAATTTTTAGTTGGCTTATTTTAATACTTGTTCAAAAGTTTTAAATTTCACTTCCGCTCCTTTCTTAAAACATGTTTCAGGAAAAACCTATATCATTATTTCAATAGAAATGTGCAGTCTATACTGCAAATATTTACGATCTACACCACATAAGTATTTATTGGTATTAAGCTTGAAAAGAAAAGACATATCCTGATTTCCACTATTTTATATCTATATATTTGCTATCGAGACAATCAGAGTTTGTACAAAGACCATGGAAAGAATTCTTTGATTTTATGGATCTCTATTAAAATAGCCACATATGAGTTGTTTCTCTAACTGAGTATCCAAATCGAAACATCACACTTTTTGAGCCGTACAATCAATTGAAAGCAAATATCTCTGGGTTTCACGATACTCACACCGCATACTTCATTCATAGTTCGTTCGGTTAAAACTCAACTAGCTTGAAAATTTCATGGCATCTTCTTTTGCTCTACACATACTGGAATCAAACGGTTTTGGGTTGTGTGGGCCTTGGTTTATGGTTTTGGGCTGTACAAATTTTTGCTCTTTAGACCCATTAATAAAATTTTAAGAACCTTGCTCAATACATACAGTACACATACATACAGACACACTTACATACAAACAATATGCATACATACGATATATATATGCGCGCGCGCTTAGTAAAGGCCATCTCATATATTTCACTCAATGAGTGAAACATGCATGCTTTAAATTTCAATTGCATGCCTACTCTATTAATTCATTTGTATTCACTCAACTAGTGCGAACCCATGATATAAATATGTGATAAAATTTGGTATAAAGTAACCCAAAAAGTGTTCCGAATTTAGTTATAGGGTAATCATGGATAGAAAAAAATAAATCATTAAGAGGTATTGATGAAAGAATATTCTACAGACCTTAGAGTAATGCATGGATGATTTAATTGTACAACATAAGATTCAAGTTACATAATAATTGAGCATTAAGTATGACATAGAAGCATATGACAATAGTTGTCAGTAGTTAGCAGGGCTTTAAAATGGTAAGGTTATTTTTGATCAGCTCCACATGTTTCGATTTAAATAATATACTTTCTCTTTCATGTCACCTCATTATATTATTTAATTCGGAGCATGTGGTTGAAATTGAAGAGGAGGAAAAGTGTTCCGAATTTAGTTATAGGGTAATCATGGATAGAAAAAAATAAATCATTAAGAGGTATTGATGAAAGAATATTCTACAGACCTTAGAGTAATGCATGGATGATTTAATTGTACAACATAAGATTCAAGTTACATAATAATTGAGCATTAAGTATGACATAGAAGCATATGACAATAGTTGTCAGTAGTTAGCAGGGCTTTAAAATGGTAAGGTTATTTTTGATCAGCTCCACATGTTTCGATTTAAATAATATACTTTCTCTTTCATGTCACCTCATTATATTATTTAATTCGGAGCATGTGGTTGAAATTGAAGAGGAGGAAAAGTGTTCCGAATTTAGTTATAGGGTAATCATGGATAGAAAAAAATAAATCATTAAGAGGTATTGATGAAAGAATATTCTACAGACCTTAGAGTAATGCATGGATGATTTAATTGTACAACATAAGATTCAAGTTACATAATAATTGAGCATTAAGTATGACATAGAAGCATATGACAATAGTTGTCTGTAGTTAGCAGGGCTTTAAAATGGTAAGGTTATTTTTGATCAGCTCCACATGTTCCGATTTAAATAATATACTTTCTCTTTCATGTCATCTCATTATATTATTTAATTCGGAGCATGTGGTTGAAATTGAAGAGGAGGAAGGGGGATTGAGATGTAGCAAGAATGATGTGTAGGCGATTCTTGTCCCCCTACACGCACATGTATGTGTGCGCTTGTGTGCACACACACGTGCACATATAGAACTGAACCTGGAGAGTTAAAAAATGCCGAACTGATATTTGATTTGCAAAGTCAACATATGTTAAAACATTTGGTTAGGGCTGTCAACGGATGCAAACGGATGCGGATACAGCTGTATCCGCATCTGCATTCGAAAATTTAAATCCGAATCCACGTCCGATATCTGCGGATATCTGAGAATTAACATCCGTATCCGCATCCGCGGATATTTTTCATATATTCGAAAATATCCGCATCCGAAAATAAAAGCGGATATTTCCGGATATTCGAAAATATTCGAAATATCCGCATCCGAAATTGAATAATTTTTTTATTATACTAATATTTTTGAACTAAAACAATCACTTTCTCAAATGACAATACACACACTACAAAACTAATCAGTTTTTCAAATAACAAAATGGCAACATACATAATATCAAAGGAGTTTACATGATATTACAACAATTCAAAATGATAAAATAGCAACATGCATAATGACAAAATGACAACACACATAAAATTTCGTATCGGACGGATGTTTTTTGGGGCATATCCGCATCCGCGTTCGATTTTCTTTTCGGATGTCGAATATCTGTATCCGCTTTTCGAATATCGATTAATATCCATTTGTTCAAATACAGATCCGGATGGATTTCGAATTTTCGGGTATCCATTGATCGACCTACATTTGGTTTCTGTACACTTTTGTAGGCATTTGAAAATGCAACCAAGAATATTGTCTTGAATAAATTTGAGATTGTAAAGTGGTTCCTCAAATTTCCACAAGCTCAATTTTGTGAACTCTTAGATTAATTGTAGATGCTAAAAGAAATTTAATGGTTTTATTATTAGTAGTTGAAATCTGTTTATAGTTATAAATTGAGAATGTAGAATTGCTCTATAAAAGTCCCCCAATCTACAAGAAAACTAATGACCCAAACTGGTTTAGCAAATATAACAAATATAAATACCAAAAGGAAAGGGAAAAAAACCTTGAAATTAGAGCCATAAAATTGACACAAATGCAAATATGCAAATACAGACTTAAAGTAGTACAAAAAATTTAATGCTGCTTAATCGTCCATAGCATTGTAGTTACTGAAAGTATATGTAGTTTCTTGACAAAACCCCCCAATTTTTCTCATGAATATACGTGCAATTCACCTTGTTGTAGATAATAAGTAAATAAATAAAAAAAAACACAAGTCCATTACTAATCTGTAATAAAATTCGGCAATATTTCTTTACTGAAAGTTGTGATTTTGACTCGTATAAAATTAGTAAGTCTTTTCTTGAAATTAGTGCCAGAAAGGACCATAGGAAAATAGCATAGATATATGTGTGTATGTATGTATATATATATATATATATATATATATATATATATATATATATATTTCCTCCGTATGTTATTTTCATTTACATCATCAGAATACCGTTCAAACCCATAAAAAAATTCTTATCCATTAAAGAAATTGGGAATTCCTATATCGGCAAATTAGAAGCAGACTTAACCTTTAATAAGGTACCGTATAAGCAATTTTAATTTGAAAATAAAGCACCTGTGTAACTCGTTGTAATTTTAGAGAATCGTATAAGAATAATGTATATTCATATACATACATAGGTATAAGGTAAGTATGTACTTCGAATAAATTAAATACCATTCAACCCCTTTAAAAAGAAGTACCTGTGCATTTAAATTATTGGTAATAAAAATGCAAAAAAAAGTTGTAGTGAAATCCATGTGTAAGAATTATAAAGGATTTTGCGTTTAAATTCAATACCTTTGCATATAATAGATAAGAGAAGATTTTAGACTTTAAATCAACACAATGTGATTTTCAATGTGTGAAATAAAAAGAAGGTATGATTTCTAGTAAGGTCATGTAGATTAAAGAAAATATGAGAGCAATAATTTCTTTTTTTTTCCTTATTAATTTTCAGCTCTAATCCTTTTTTCTTAGACATTCAACTCAACGTTTTTGCAATTTAGCCATCTCAATGGCAATTTTATTTACAAAAATCACTTACGGTAACAATTATATTTAATACATTTATTCGACCATCTCAAGAATCAACAAACGTCATTCTCCTTCCTTATATATGTATACTTCCTCCCCATGTCCTTTTTCATATTCGTTTTTACATCTAGGGGTGACAATTAGAACCAAAAACCACAAACGCGAACCGACCAGAGAAGACCCGAATCAAACTCGATGAGCCTTGGGTCAGGTCCAAATGATGAAAAACACCATAAAGACCCGATCAAACCCGACCCGTTCCAAAAGACCCAACAAAAAAAGCAATAAAATATATGTATTTTTAGTGTTATTACCCAACCAGACCTGAACCGAAGCTCGGATCAGGTCGACTCTAGATTTCAAAATGCACAGTTTAGACCCAACAAAACCCGACCCACTTGGAATCAAGACCTATCAGATCGGGTCTAATTGCCACCCCTATTCACATCGCTTTGCAGTTGAGAAAATTTTCAATCATTCCGAATTTATGCTATTTCCCTTTGAATTTCGACATCATCGTTTTACTAATTCACTTTGCTTCTGTAGTATTCGAAATCAATATTGTCGATTTATTGATTGCCTTCAAGAGTTAAACAATTTTGATTATCACCGTTTGAGGTATCACTTTGATTTACATCTTTTGGCTAATCATTTTATCTATGCTTCTGGGTGATGTTATTATTGGATTCAATCTTTTTTCTCAGTAATTTGGTTTGATTTTATGGCGATCTTGATCCTTTTAAATTTTTGACTGTGATTTGGTTGAATCTGGATTAGACACTTTATTACTGGACCGAATTAGAGTAACCCAACTAGATTTGGAGTGAATACTTTGATGTACAGTCAGCAATCGACTTTGTCAAACTTTGACTATGGTCTATATATGGGAAAATTACTTAATGCACAATCCTATTATAAGTTTGGTGCACTTCTTATTTCCATATATTGTGAATTCCATTGTGATGAGATGTTATATAGTGTAAAAAAAAAACTTTTTATTTTTGCAAAATGATTCATTCGAGTACCATGTTTGAATACTGACTTTTTCTATGGAAATGAACAACATTTAAATTGTTTATAATAAATACGTATGTATATGTGTGTAGAAGTTTGTATATATTCATATTACGTGCTTTTACAAGCCAATGGATTGAATTTAAACTCAAGTTCTTTTATTGCACATGTTAATTTTATTTCATATTTATTTACCCATAATTTATATGCATAAGTATTAGTAATACATACATAGGTATATGTACGCATATACATTGTGTTTTTTAAGGTAAATTATTTGTAAATTAAAATTGCTTACACACTGCTTTATTATAAGTTGGGTTTGCTTTTAGTTTTCATAAGTTTGAAATTTTGATCTGCTGATTCAACGGTTTGAGAACTACTTTTGCATTCTACCATGCTCAAATTTTGCACTTAGTTTTCACGAATTGAAATTCTCATTTGCTGATTCAATGGTTTAAATTTTTTTAGAAAGCGTATCTTTGTCCTCCCCGTGCTAATGCCACTGGCATTCCTCAACTATTGGTTTGCCGGCATGAACTTTATGTAACATTGCATATTTAAAGTATTTAGCCATTTTACATGCTGAATCAAATAATTAAAAGGTGTTTTTGGGTTTTTAAAAGTGAAAGCATTGATTTTAAACCCAAAAGACTTTTCATTCTTACATATTAGCTTACTGGCATAAAATTTTGTATATTTGTTATCCATAATTCGAATGCATGGATAATAATTTTTTAATGAGATATGACGATATTTAATTTATTTGCACTGCAGACAAAAGCGTGTATACGCATATACATTCTTTTCATATGACTTTCTAAAAATGTGATGTAATGTCTAAGATAAGTTATTTACGTTAAATTTGTTTATATAATGCCTTGTTGGAAGTTATATCTGATCTTAATTTTCGTATACTAAAATTCCTAATTTACCGATTCAAAAGCTTAAAACTATTTATGCCTTTTACAAGTTCAGATTTTGCATTCATTTTTGTTCTTACATTTTGATTTGTTACAAGATATCCTTGTAATGTTTTGTTCAATAATTTGTTTTGTAGATGATAGATTTTTTATCTGGGAAATAAGTACTTAATTCAACACATTATATTTTTAGAACATGCAGTAAAAATATGTACAAATCTCTTTACGCGTGTGTGTACACATACATCTATACATATACATACATATACACCGCAAACCATATAAAGATTTTTCAATCCAATTAATTTTTTTTTAATTATTGGATAAAAATGTTGGCAGTAAACATACACAAAATATGCTAAATTAAATTTGGATGTATAAATAAAAATGCTTTTGTGTTTAAAATTGGAGACCCAAGCAATTTGGAGCTTCTGAAGTTCACCCCATTAAAAAAAGTTACTGATCGTCCCTACAAATTATTGATAATAAATAAACAAGATTAACTATCACGGTCTTAAATCTCGGATTTTGGGTAACTTTTCGTCTTGGAATTTTCATACAAGCTATCTCGTATCAGAGAAGATCTCGGACGAGATGATTATCTCGAATTGACATCTCGAACCTTAAAGTATATCTCGAGAATATCTCAGAATAACTTATGTATCTAAATTGATGTTTTAATGATTTATTTAACGACTATAATTTTTAAAGTAATTTTTTGTAATATACTTGATTTGCATAAAAAAGAATCGAAGTTAATGTTTTGAAGAAGCATGGTGGTCTTATTAGCTTAATTTATTTGATAATGATTGACAACATCTTCTTATTTGAGTATAAAAAGGAAATGAAGTTTGTTGTGACTTCTCAAGATAAAAATTAAAAAATATGTTTTAAGGAGCTGGTAAATGATAATTGGGTGAGTAGTTTCTTTTGAATTTGTATGAAATCAGAAAATATTATGTAAACGAAGAAAAAGATGTAATTTCGTGTCAGATCTCGGACTGAGCTTTCGTGTCGACGGAGATATGAAGGAGGTTTGATGTTTCTTCTTGTCTAAATGTGAAAATGAGATCTTGAATGAGATTTCGGATGATATAGGAGATTTAAAGCCGCGTTGACCACCGATAAATGAACATGAATCAGTAAATTAAGAATTTAATCTATGAAAATTAAGATCATATTTTACTTCTAACAAGGCATTGTATAAGCAATTTTAGTTTGTAAATAACGTATCTTATACAGTAGTACATTGTATTTTCAGAAAATCGTATAAGAGGAATGTATATGCATATACGAACATATATATGTATGTATGTATGTATGTATGTATGTATGTATGTATGTGTGTGTGTGTATGTATGTATGTAGTACAAATTAAAAATAGTTCAATGTCATAAAAAAATTATTATTCATGCATTTAAATTATTGATAATAATATACAAAATTTATACGAACAAGCTAACATGTAAGAATAAAAAGTCTTTGAGTAACGTTGACTTTTAAACACCAAAAAACACTTTTTAATCATTTGAATGTATGTAAAACGACTAAATACTTCAACTATTTTAAGTTATATGCAACGTTGCACAAAGGCAATGTCAGTAAACCAATATTTGAGGGATGCCGTCGACTCTTACGAGGCATCAGCTATGGGCATAACCGCAAAGAAGACAAAAATACGTCTTGTAACAACCCTGGTTTTGGAGATTACCTATTAATATTAAATTAATATTAATAAGTAATCTCCAAAACCAGGGTTGTTACACGTCTTCTACAAAAAAAAAACAGCTTTTTAAGCTTTTGAATTAAATGAGAATTCCAATTTGTGAAAACTAAGTGCAAAATCTAAGCTTGGTTGAATTGAAAAATAGTTTTTAAACCTTTGAATTTGCAGATTAGGAATTCCAATATGTGAAAACTAAAAGCAGACCCAACTTCTAATAAGGCGGAGCGTAAGCAATTTTAATTTGCAAATAGTTTACCTTATAAAACACAATGCATATGTATGTGCGTGTGTGTATTTATATAGTACAAATAAGTTAAAAATAGTTCAATCTCATAAAAAATTATTATTCATGCATTTAAATTATTGATAATAAATATACAAAATTTATACAAATAAGCTAACATGTAAGAATAAAAAGTCTTGTGAGTTTAAAATCAACGTTGGCTTTTAAACACCAAAAAACACTTTTTAATTATATGCAATGTTGCACGGTGGTAATGTCAATAAACCAATATTTGAGGAATGTCGTCGACTTTTACGTGGCGTCAGCTATGGGCAGTACCACAAAGGGGACAAAAATACGTCTTCTACCAAAAAAACATATTTTTAAGCTTTTGAATCAATAAACGAGGATTCCAATTTGTGAAAACTATGTGCAAAATGTGAGCTTGGTAGAATTGAAAAATAGTTTTTAAACCTTAGAATTTGCAAATTTGGAATTCCAATCTATGTAAACTAAAAGCAGACCCAACTTCTAACAAGGCGGAGTGTAAGCAATTTTAATTTGCAAATAGTTTTACCTTATAAAACACAATGCATATGTATATGTGTGTGCATATATATATATATATATATATATATATATATATATATATATATATGTATGTATGTATGTATATGTATATATGTATGTATATAGTACAAATAAATTAAAAATAGTTCAATCTCATAAAATTTTTATTACTCATGCATTTAAAGTATTGATAATAAATATACAAAATTTATACGAATAAGCTAACATGTAAGAATAAAGTCTTTTGAGTTTAAAATCAACGTTGGCTTTTACACACCAAAAAGCACTTTTTAATCATTTGAATGTATGTAAAACGACTAAACACTTCAACTATTTTAAGTTATATGCAATGTTGCAACAAGGTAATGTCAATAAACCAATATTTGAGGAATGATGTCGACTCTTACGTGGCTTCAGCTATGGGCAGAACCACAAAGTGGACAAAAATGCGTCTTTTACCAAAAAAACATATTTTTAAGCATTTGAATCAGTATATGAGAATTTCAAATTGTGAAAACTACGTGCAAAATTCGTGCTTGGTAGAATTGAAAAATAGGTTTTAAACCTTTGAATTTGCAAATTAGGAATTCCAATCTATTTAAACTAAAAGCATACCCAACTTCTAATAAGGCGGAGTGTAAGCAATTTTAATTTGCAAATAGTTTACCTTATAAAACACAACGCATTTGTATATGCATTGTTACATGTGTATGTATTACCAATAATTAAAATATCGTTGAAGTTTGGAAAACAATTATTATTTATGCATTTTAATTATGGGTAATAAAAATAGGAAAATGAAAGAAAAATGGAATATAATCAACATGTAATAATGAAAGACCTCGAGTTCAAATTCAATACATTAACATGTAAAAACATGTAATAAGTATATATACATGCACACGTGCGCACACAAGCGCATATACATGAATTTACTATGAACAATTTAAATGTTCATTCCCATTAAAAAAGGTTATTATTCAAACATAGTAAATGTACAAAAATATACTCGAATAAATCATTTATGGAGAAGTTTAAAGGTTTTTCATTATATATAACATATCATCATGGTGTGATTCACAATATATGAAAATAAAAAGTGCACCAAACTTCAAATAAGGCTGTGTATAAGCAATATTATTATATATAGACCACAATCAACGTAACAAATTCGATTGCTGATTGTATCTCAAAGTATTTATACCAGATCAAAAAAATTAGTGATCAGGTTCATGTGTGATAACATATCGGGCGTATTGGATTACTCTAATTCTGTCCAAAAACAAAAAGCATAATTTAGCTTTAACCAAATCAAAAAGTATAATCCAGGTTCAACCAAATCAAACAGACAAAAATTTAAATGGGCCCAAATCCTCATAGATTCAAACCGAATTCATTTGAAAAATGATGCAAATCCAATATAGTATCATTACCCTGAAAGATAGATAAAATGTAAATCAAAGTGATAGTTCAAACTTAGACGATTAAAGTTGTTCAACTTCTGAAAGCGATCAACAAATCAACAATGTTGATTCTGAAAATTGCTTTAATCCATAAAATGATGAGAAGGATTGAAACTTAAAGGGAGATAACATAAATTTAGAATGATAGAAAAGCATCTCAACTGCAAAGTGACATGAAGACGAGTATGGAAAAGGACATGAAATGGAGGAAGCTTCGATATATATGGAGAAGAAGAATGAACTTTGTTCATTCTTGAGGCGAACCAACATTAATTTCAGACGTTGGGGCCTCGAGAAAATGAGAAGGGAAATAACATAAACTCCGAATGATATTGGTTAGTCGAATAAAAGTGTTAATTATAATTGCTACAGCAAGCAAATTTTTGAAAATAAAATTGGCGTTGAGATGGCTAAATTGAAAAATGCTAAGTAGAATGTACTAGGAAAAATGGAGTGGAGCTGAAAAAAAAAGGAAATTATTACTCGCAATATTCCCTTTTAAGAGAATACCCTCTTTTTGAAGTTTTTGCAATTACAAAAATAACCTTTTAAACATAATGCTAATTGACTAATTCCTTACCATTGACTGTTCTTTTGAGTCATCAGTTAAGTATTTAATATCATATTAGGCTTTTCTTTGAATATTCAGCCTTGGTCATTTCCTAGGTTTGAGAATTCTGTTTCGGTTTCGATGTTATATGAATATAGAGGTTTCGATTGATTTCATTTGTTTTGTTAATTTCGATTTCAGATTTCATGGTTACTATCTATTTGTGTGTACTAGTTTTTGTTTACAATGCAAAAGATTAATTTGATAGAAGGCTTGTGTTCATTGGAAAAAAGTAAATACAATCAACTCACTTGCCCACTATGCTTATATAAGTACAAAGACCCACTTAAGTTTAGGCCCATATTTAAAAGCCTAATTAGACAAAACAAAGCAAAACCTTACAGTTGACCAAACATCACATCTTTTTCTTCTGTATCCACGATGAGTGTTTTCTTCTACAGGCTGCACGTGAGAAAAGTAATATGAGGTTTCAGCTAGATCAAAATTCATATCAAATTGAAACAAAATGTTGCTTCAATCAAGTATGCAGATTAGGGCTTTTTGTTGCAATCTAAATTCGCAGCAGTAAGTATTTATGTTGTTTTTTTTTGTATTTTTTTCTTTTGAGTTTTGAAAAGTGATTCTCCTTTTCTTTTTTGCCTTTAATTCTTCTGCTAGAGTGCATTGTTTTATATTATATATTTTTGAACTGTAATTGGACAGTAACTAATTTGCAATGATAACAATACAAACTTTATCCTTTTCTTTTACTCACTTACCGAAATCAAATTTTACCCTTTATTTTGTAAAAGCTTCGGCCGAAACTGAACCAAAGTGGCCGGAATTTCGGTGTTATGGCCGGAACCTCAAACCTTGGTCAGTACAATAAAAACAAACAAAAATGTGATGTTACATGTTTCCAACATTGTTAGATTATTTTTCTAAAGTTTGGATTAAGTATGTGCATTCGTCATCAATTCTGTACTTTCAAGAATCATTGCAACATCAAAGTTTAGTTTTTCATAATTTTATAATTTTTTCCTCCTTTTGATGTATACTTCAAAAGTGAAAAAGGGAGCATGTTGAAATTAAATGCATTAGAACTTTAGAATTTTAAATTTGACGGTTCATTCGTGTGGCTTATAATAAGTACTTCAGAATGTTGAACTTGACGGCTCATTTGTGTGATGCTTATAAGAAATTATTTACTCATATGACCTCATTTACGGTGCCAAAAATTACTAGTGAACCGTGCCTGATATGGTTGATTAATTCGTCGAGATGGAATTCCCTAATGACTTTGAGTCGATCGTGTTCCTCATCCGATGTACCATCGTTGTTTCTACGGACGATAAAAAGGTTGAAGCTGCTTTCTGCACCGAGGTAAACGTCGTCGTTGAGGATTTTTACTAAGAATAGGAAATATATTAAAAACACGAAACATGGAAAAGAAAATCAAATATGCGAAAGATTATCATCTTGGGGACTCAAGCCTTTGATTCTAATAACATTCCAAAAAATTCAAATAGAAAAAAAAAATGATTTTTGCTATGATCGAGATTCAAACTTGAATAAAAATTAGCAAGTCAATTTCTTTTGGCTATGATCTAGTCTTGTACGTATTTGTTTGTACTGTTTCACAATAGAAATCAGTGTGCACACATTTATTTGTGTTAAGTATTACCTAAGTTAGCATACGTTTATTTGTGTTAAGTATTACCTGTGCATATAACTGTTATTTCACAGTAAATAAATTTGCCTTTGTTTTTTTTTTTTCACACGTCCAATGGACATGCCTAGCATAATGATATATAATTGAATAGATTAAGTTCCTATATGTGCCTGTTTATTCTCTCGGATCAACCAGAGTTGTATTTGAATTTTTTTTTCGAATGTTCATATCATAGCTCACCCCATACATATATTCTTGTGTCACACTTAAAAATATATCAGATATAGAAAATATGTTTTGCGACACCACGATTAAAAGCGTTTAAATCCAAAGCGTTAACCAAACAAATGACTCAACTACCATATATTATACGTAGATAATAACGTAGTATTTATTAGGGTGGCATGCACTTATTGGGTTACAAACCTATTATAATTTTCTCATAATATAAAATCATATTAATCGTAAATTATATTCACAACGTGTCATGCCATTCCCGAGGTAGAAATCAAACACCAACCAATTGTACAATCTCATTAAACCAACATATACATACATATATCGTACATTGGATATAGGACTGTCACTGTATCAACGTGACTGGCTTCGTACCCACTACAGGATCAAGGCCATATAATTATTTTTCTTACCAACTAACTAACCCATTAAAAGGTTTAGAAATCATACACTACCCCATAGTTTTCAAGACTGAATCGTCGAATTGTATTTGTGTAAAATCAAAGGTTCTTGCGGTTTCATCGACCAGACCATGAGAACACATGGATCCTTTCCTTTTTTCGATTCAAATGTAAGGTTATTTCAATTAATGCAACCCTTAAACAATTATAATTAATATATTGATTTACATTTAGTTTTAACATTTACAGTAAATATTAATTAAAAAAATTCTTTAATAATATTTTAGTGCAATGGTGTAAATTTCCTAATTTTGTAAGATAAAAGAGGTTCAATTCAACAAGAGTTTATAAAATGTACATTTTTGATGTATCATATCGTCCAAAACTGAAAAGATAATCCAATAATTTGGTTAAGGTTATGAAATTATTGGTTAAATTGATTGTGTGAAAAATTGAAGAATGAATTGATATTTTTTTTTCAAATTTGAAAAACTGAGCGTTTCGAATAGGTTGGTCTAGAGGCGCTTTCAGAGTTTTGAGGTTTGACCTTTGGTCCCCATGCATGTAAGGTTAATCTATTTTTAGAGCCGTTAGAGCCAGTTCCGGCTTAATGCAAACTGGGCCATGATATGCTAAAAAATAATATACTAACACAACTATAATGTATTGACCCACTTAGCAAATTGTTGAATGCTACTCCCGTTACATAAAATGAATTTAGATCTTATTTGACAAAAAAGTCAATGACGCATGCCGGTAGGATCAGTGCAGCTGTTACTATTAGACTCATCATATCTATTAGATATAGTTGCGATGAACCAAGGCTGAGAAGAATTTTAAGTGTTTGCAAATAACTATAATTGTATAAATGCAAATATTTGTAGATTCTTCCCAGCGTTGATTTATCACAGCTATATGAGATAGCAATAACGACTCTGATAGGCATAGTCATTGCACAAATCATAACGGCGTGCATCATTATCTTCTTCATCAAACATGTGTCCAAATTCATTTTTTATGTAACAAGAGTGGTATTCATCACTTTCAACAATTTGTGGAGTGAATTATTACATTATAACTGTATTAGTACATTAATTTTTCATATGTCACATTAATTTTTAAAAATATCATATTAATTGATATATTTTCATTCCCGCACTTTCGACGAGAATAGGGGGATAGAACCTTGACTAGTGCGTGTTATTTAGATTGGACTTTGGACTAGTGTAACTGCAACTCTACAACTTTGGACTAGTGTGTGTTATTTGGACTTTGTATCTGCTTCTCTGTATTTGTTACATTTTTCAACTCTGCACTGCCACTCTATTTTAAATAAAATCTCGGTTAGCCTATTAATCGGTTAACCATTTATGTTAGTGGTTAAAATGGTTAATCGATATTATTTAAATTAACCGGTTCGGTCTGTACAAGCCGACCAACATTAACTGATCAACGGTCAACTAAATCGTCTTTTGTTTATGGTTAACCCGAAAATATTAACCGATCAATGGTTAACCAAACTGCCTTTTATTTTAGTTTAATCGAAAATATTAACCGATCGGATCGATTTACGGACTGTGAGAGAATGAGTAAAATGTGCGGGAGAGTGCATGTAAATTATTGTTTCCTTGATTTTAGCCCACATATCGTTTAAAATATGAAGTATCACGAACCATCTTTTAAAAGCATTGATAATTAACTCTATGCTATCTTTTAAGCCCGTGTAGTTGACCTATCTAATAATAACCTAAAGCGTTTGTTTACTAGAATTTTGGGATATTCTTTTTAACTTTTAATTTTATATTCAGCTGCTGCAAATTAGAAAGTGTACTTCTATGATATTCCACATATTATCAGTGTATATGGCTATACAAATACCATCTCAATTAAGAAGATGCAATAACCTAAATATGCATGCATGTGTCTAGGTTGTCACACATACGATATTTATCAACTTTCGAGGGTTTTTTTGTTTTCAAATTTAATTTAAGGCTTTCCAAATGCATCTTCTTGAAGCCATAAATGGAAATATTCAAATCCATCTTTATCGTTACTGCTAATAATGAGAATTACATGAACTGATTTCCACCGCATCTTTTTGAAATACCCTTATCGTTTCGATGTGCGTCCCTTCCATCTCCATTCTCGCTTCATAAAACCTAATTCTATTCTTTCCTAAATTCCTCATTCCCAAAATCCAAATGAAACCCGTACTCATGAAATGTAAACAATTTTCCACAAACTCGATTTTACTTACCCGACAATCCTAAAAACCGAACAACCTTCTCCAAGCTCGGCTTCTCTTACCTCTGATTACTAATCGATTTCCAAACCCAGCAACGACGACTAGCAATTAATGCCAACCAGCACTTACCGATGACCGCGCTTAACCAATACCGAACCGACGTCCATCAGCCTTCGACCATGAGTACTTTTCGAATGATTTTCATTAATTAGAACGGTTTTGGGCATTTATCTCCCACTGTTACCCTTCACAGTAACGACGATTGGCAACTAACGGCGGTTACTGACTTACGATCCAGCAGATTTATTGATGACTACGCTCAACCATCACTGTGCCGTTATGCATTAGACGTCCATCACGGGTAATTTTTCGTTGACTCTCGTTAGCCTGGAAGAATTTTACGCGCTATCTTTTAGATTTGAAATTACTTTTACTTCTTAATCTGTTCATCAACGGTTTTGGGCATTTATACTGTTAATTCACGTACTATGATGGTTGATTCATCAATTCATACGTTAGCAGTATATTTATTTTTCTACCAAAATAATAGCATTTTATATCATTTGCAGATCGTTTTTGTGTGATTAGAAACTTTATCATTTGAATTATGTTGCATCGAAGTCTAAAATTTTGATCAGCTCATAAATTTGGCGGTTCTGATAACTGATCCACACAGAACACCTGGACAACTTGAGTTGATTGAAATGTAAGTTTACTTCTCTTAATCATCAGATATTTTAGTATGCACGACTTTTGAATGAGTATGAGTATGTTTCTTTATTTTACACACATACAATTTTGTATATCTAATATGAGTTATGGCTTTATTAAATAGACTGTTTAACGTTTTGAATATGTTAGTTATAGTACCGCATGAAAACACAGGTGACTTAGTTCTTTATAGAGCACAGTGCATCCAAATTTTAATGCAAATAAGTAACTTGATAATGATTTATAAAAAAATATGAAAGCAAGTGTCAGTGTTTCTATTACTTCCAAACATATATTGACCATGTTAAACTAAACGAGATTATAAATCATAATCACACACATACTTGGTACTCTTTTATGACTTCATCTTATATGAAAAGACAAGTTACATTGAATTTTGTTGTTCTTAATAAATCATGAGAGATTTAAAGGCAAATTGTTTGAGGCTGTTAAAAATATGATTTCAGTTTGTTTTTGAACCAATATGTGTAGTGTACCAGCATTGCTTACACTTTTACCAACATTATGATCGATATAAATAGTTTAATATTTATCTGTTTCCACTCAATTTTTACCATGATGTTGTACTTAAAGAGGATACCAAGCAAGATTTTTAGTTTCAACCTACTAGGATGTTTTGCACATTAGTCCATTTTCGTTTTTATTCAATCAAATTAAAAGAAAAATCTTACACAACCAACTCATGAGATTCATTGTTTTGATGTTTTGCATTATTAATTCATAACACTATTTTTTGAATGGATTCATCTTATGCTATCAACAAACTTATTGGCCTTACAATAGCATTTTTATTCCTTTACCTGTTCGTATTCCTAAAATGATTTATGCTTACTTTGCTTTTGTTGTTAACTGTAATAGACAAGTACTTTGATCAAGCATTGGTTCGGATTTGCACAACAGATCTCTAGAAGGTTTGAAAATTGTCTTGAGCAATATATTGCTGTGTTCTCCTATGGTTATTACTTTATACAATCATATACAGTGACTAATTTTTTTCCTAACTTTATTGGCAATAACATGATAAGTCGTACTAAGAATAAGACTACACATAACATGTGCATGTTCTCATACTTTATTTTTCTTAACTGTTGTTAAGATTTTGACTAGTAGAGGAGATGCTGTGATTATTTAAGCAGCGGTAACAGCAGGACACAATAATAGGTATTAGATGTGGAATAAGTTAAAATATCTTGCTAATCTATTATCCTAGGAATGAATGCCTAACTAATGATTTTGATGCAAACAGTTTTCATCTCTTTCACTAATTTTGTATATCTTACAGTTTGAATTAAGTACATGCAACATTACCAAGGAAATATGAACCTTCTATTTCTAATGGTTACATGTATATATTTACATTTTTTGGTATTAATTAATTGATCCATTCTATAATTTACAAATGGTGAAGTTATAGGTGAATTAGAATCTGTCAAATTTCATTGTCCTGATGGTATTTAACTTGAAACATCATCTAATTCACTTATTGTTATTCGACCTTTTGTCCCGGCTATATTCAGACTGACTAGACAAGTTAGACTAGACAATCATCGAAAAAGACAACCCGGAGAGATGATTAATAAGCTCAGAGATCAAACGCAAGCAATGATATGAAGCGACGATAAGCCGATACCCAGATATAGACTCTCTAGAATATTCTTTATATGAATAATGCCTTCCATAAGCAGGGGATCGATGCCTATCTCTTCCCCAGCGGATTGGCACATATCCTCAATTTTTGTCCCAAACTTGGTAAGATCGTTATTGAGTGACAAGAAAAACCCCATGAGGCTACATTTCAAGTTTCAAGTTATTGGAGTTCGTATGTTCAAGTTATGGGTAACTTACTTTAACTATCAAAAGGGATCGGTATAAAAGGGATTGTCCATATCCAGCTTGCCACAATGATCGATCAATAACTCAAAATATACAGATGTTATCAACATGAAATTTGAAGTATAAGATAACTAGGACATGTGGAACAACCCATAGGGATAAGATGTCATTTGGAGTAAGTTGGTGGGATCAGTACCTATCTTTATAGAGGGATTGGCAGAAATCAGAATTCAAGCAACATTACTTCACAGAAAACGCGATATTTCACAACCCGTACGTCGGAATTGCATGAAGTTTTGGGAGCAAGCAGCTAACATCATGGGGCATCCTAATAGGGATCACATCCCATTTGGATGCATTAATAGAGATCAATACCGATCTTTATTGTGGGACTCGATGGGCCCACAAATTTTTGGGTCGTCTCGTCTTGGTCTCTTGAACCTTCAACAAAAAATTTGGTCCGATCCGTGCACGTCTTCCTCTGTAAATACAGTAGGCATGGCGTCGGAAAAGGAATCCTGCTTTCTCTGTCGAGGTTCTGTCATTTTTATTCTTCACTTTTGTACTAATGGATTTAAGTTGATCCTAATACTCTTGTAATCATAATCAAGTGGAATATCAATAAAAATATAAAGTGGACGTAGGTCAAGATTGCAGAATCACTATAAAAATTCTATGTGTCCATTTAAAATATCCGTTCTGTTTTAATTTCTTTCTTTATTTAATCTCTAATAGATTACATTGGGTGTTGATGTTCATTTTTAGCGTCAACATTTTGGTGCTTTCATTGAGAAATGAATTTTCAGCTTGAATGGATCTCATCATCTACTTGTGGATTTTCATATTCGCGAGATAGATCCATCTTTCAAACAATAAACTTCATACTCTACTCAGATTTGAAGAAAATCTAAAGGGAGCTGATAGCTATGGTTGGAACAATTAATTCAACTTCGTGCAGAGTTGATGGGAACGATGATGCTAGTGTTCTTGTTTGGAGTGTTCATTTATTCTTTCCCATTTGGAAGGGATCATATTCACTCGTGCAATATCTTGAGATCAGATGTTGAAGTTTGCATTCAAGTTAGGGGATGGTCGATCCCTCTCTCAAGGCCAAAATGGCCGACCCCTTAGCCTAAATGATCGAACTCTCACCAAGGCAAATACACACACACACACATCTCGATCCTTCCAAAAAGCGTATATACCGATCCCTTCTGGCTTGCTCAATACCGAGCCGTCCATACTTGCTGAATACCGATCCTCCAGATTGCTCAATACCGAGCCCTCCATACTTCTCAATATCGATCCCTCTGACTCCATATGCCGAGCCCAACGTAGCATGATGTTTGTGAATAAGGGATCAGTACTATGTTACCAAACCTCTATACTACCGATTCCTCTCACAAAAGGCCATGTGACTGATCCCTATACCATAAAAATGGAGCGGGTGCGATCCTTTTATTTTAAAAATTTATGAATCGGGTACGATCCATTTTTTTAAAAATAGCTCTAAATTTTTTACGGGTGCCATGCATCCGAACCCATGCCGCAGCGCAGTGCCCCCACATTCTGGATTTCAAACTCAACTTAAAAACAACGCATTCTATCCACTTTCCTTACGTCATGTGACTGACCGAGGCGTAGAGGATCAAGCGGCAGCTTTTGAATTGCAACCAAGCAATGGACAAGCAACCACTGCTCAAACGATACTCCCAAAGGTTGAAGAACATAGGTGATGTGACTCTATGCAAACCTAAGAAACTTTGGTCCGAAGCCAAACTCGGGTAAAACCAAGATTTTCTCCTAGCAATTGCTAAGATGACTCCAAGCACCGTTCTTCACTCACCCAGCACTTCGAATTCAGTGACTCCAAGTAACTCCAAGCAAACAGCAGAATTTCTCGGGTCCGACTTCAAGTAACTTACCACTGATCTGTCAATACCGGTCCATCTTGCTTTGCTCATATCTTGGGCATGCATACGTAATTCACAAGCATAATAAGTAGCCGTAACTTAAAAATGAACTAGGTCGATGATGACTGAATCATCTTCCTACGGTCGAAGCCCATTCATTGAAGCCGTTCAGTGTGCGGAATATTCGAGGAAATTCAATGTACCAGTCATATCGATTTACTCAGGGAAAACCGATCCTGGACTACATCTCATGAAATTCGAGTGGCATGTGAATCCCATCAAAGTGATATGGGCCATCGAATGTAGACGCTTTTTTATATTCCTCGAAGGTGTATCGATCATGCGGTTTATGCAATTATCGCCCAAATCCATCTCCTCATTCCATCAACTGGATTTGAAGTTCGTCGAGCAGTTTAGAATGCATGCGATCCACACCAAGGATGTGATGTCATTATCTAATTTATTCCAGATGCTAGGTGAGTCACTCAAAGACTTCCTGTAGAGATTCAACGTTGTCGTCATCATCACTAAAGCGGACAATCTCAGCGAGGATATCATATTGATGGCGTTGATGAGGGGAATCGACCCCTAGACAGATTTTGGCAGGTAGTTAACTGGAGAGCCTCCATTGACCTTGGATCGTTTCTGTTACAAAGTGAATCAGAACCTCAGCAAGGAGTAGGTAGAGAAAACTAGGAGAAAGAACAATACAGGCCCGTTGGCTAAGGACTTAGATTCCAGGAGATGACCCCAAATCTCAAATTCGAGTCATATACTCCTTTTAACGATTCAATCAAAAACATTTACTTGAAGACTCATCACTCGACGTGGTAGTGGAAACCAACGACGAGTGAGTCCACTGAAACCCAAAAGAAATCAGGGAGCTCCGATGCCTATCAATAAAGAATTTAGATTATCAATTGGACCGTTGACAGTCGACTTTCAACTGAGAAGGGCTTGGACAAAGTGGAATAGCAAGCTTATGACATTGCTTCACTTATCAATGAGATTTATTCCAATCTTCTTTGAATTATTTTATTTTAATTTTAATTTTAATTATGTTGTGAACTACGACCAACTTGAATTAAACTACTTGCATACGATTCAGGTAACCAAGTACATAAAGTTAGGCGCCAACTAATCTCCATGGACCATGATCGGACCTTTGGAGTTTCATCAAGATATGCATGATTCAACCGCTCATTAACTACCATATGCCCCTGACTTAGGGCCAAGGACTTAAAATGGAAAAGCCCGACAAGGTCAGGCTCTAGCAAAAAGTGAAGACGAATGATCATCTACTCATCAACTTCCACGCCTAACTTGGAGACTAAAGAAAGACTTGGAGTGGATGCAACCCAACCATCTACTCCCCAGCTCATGCTTGAAGTTTTCCCAAATACTTATGCCTCTTTTAAAGCTCAGCATGACCGAGGTCCAACTAAAGTGGACGCGATTTGACTGTCCATGTAGTAACTCCTGCCCTGAACACAAGAAGCAGTTTGAAAGCCTAACCTGAAGTAGACGTGATGGACTGCTTACTCATCAACCATCACTCTCAACACGTGGACACGACTGCATCTTGAAATGGATGCGACTTAATTGTCCACTCAATAACTCTCTACCTCCGTTTGCCAGAAAGAATACGAAACAAATTGTACAAGACTTGATTATCCAAGCCCAGCATGGATGTGATCTGACCATCCATTATGTACCTCCTTCCTTGACTTGATTGGAAGAGCTACAATCACCAAGCAGATGAGAATCGACCATCCATTTTGTCAAGTTTCGTCCTTGACGTTGGGGGCAAAATTACATTCCATGGATGAACATGGTTTGACCGTTCGCTCAGCAGCTCTGACTTCGACTTGACAACTGAAGTATAAATAAAAAATGGGTATGACTGGCCACCTATTGAAAAATCCCTAAGTCCCCAGAGTGCGGACTGAAGTATAAATAATTCGGGTAGAAACATGTCTGCCTCGGGCCGAAAAACGACCGCCTCAGGCGGAAAAACGACTGCACACGAGAAAACTCCGAGTCACCGGAGTGCGGACTGGAGTATAAACATTTCAGGCCAAAAAACGACTGCCTCGGGCGGAAAAACAAGTGCCTACTAGAAAACTCTAACTCATCGGAGTGTGGATTGAAGTATAAACAATTGAGACGGAAATACGACTGCCCCGGGCGGAAAAACAACTGCTCATGAGGAAACTCCAAGTCCCCGGAGCGCGGACTGGAGTATAAATAATTCGAGTGGAAATACGACTGCCTCGGGCAAAAAAAATGACTGCCCACGAGAAAACTCTAAGTCCTCGGAGTGCGGACTGGAGTGTAGACAACTCGGACGGAGAAACAACTGCCCATGAGAAAACTCCGAGTCACCAAAGTGCGGGTTGGAGTATAAACAGTTTGGGTGTGAACTGATCGCCTATGAAACAAATCAAAGTCCACGGCGTGCGGAGTAAGGTGCAAACATAAGTCGAGCATGAACCGATCGCTTGCAAAATTACTCTAAGTCTTCAAAGTGAGGACTAAAGTGCAAATTCTAAGGATAGATGAACGAATTTCGACTGCACAAATTCCAACCTGAAATCGACGGGTTGAATAAAACTATTAAAAGCTGGATACGACAGCTATAGCTCCGACTTAGTGTTCTTTACGACTTAAGGCAATGACCGCAAGAAGGCCTTAGCACAAAATCAATCGGAACGACATCCAAAGTTATGGATGACCGACTATATTGTACCATCAGATCGAGGGTCATATCGAGCCGCACCAACCACAAATGCATGTGACCCAAACATCCATTGACTAACTTCGGTCACCAGAGCATGAATAAGAGAACAAATCACGAATGGGTCCGACTTGATCATTAATTCTCCAGCACCCTCCTTCGATCCGTCGGGAGGAGTATGAAACCGGACGAGCATGACCCGACTGCACCTGAGCCAACTCTACCCCTGGATCCGATTAGAGAATATGAATCAAAGTAGACGTGGTTGACCGTCCAGTACCCAACTCATGCCCAAAATCTGACGTAGCATCGAAGTATTCCCCTTGGAAGGAAAAACCAGAATACAATTCAGGATAAGCATGACTCAGCCTTCCATCAATTTACCTAATCCCGCGATTTAATGGGAAAGAGTGTAAAGCTAAAGCTGACATGGCTTGCCTTTCTACTTATCGATGTATGCTCCAGACTTGGAAGCACGAGCGAGAAACAAGATAAATGTGAACCGACCATTCATAGATCAACTCCATGTATTTGGAGCTTAGGTAGGAGTATAAACATAGTTAGGACGAGACTCGACCGTCCATGTAGTACAATTATCAACCCGAGGCTCGGAGCGAAGTGTGATCATCCAAAAACTGGCTGCGATAGCTCAATATTGTAACTTATATATGGTGTTTACAACGACTCGAGGCTACGACTGAATGGATGCCTAGAGATAGAATCATTGGATCGACGCCAATGCTCATGGCCAACTGACTATCATTCCAACCTAAATGACGAGCTACGGACGCTAGTACATTGAATGGAAAGCACTTTACTCGAATACTCAAGCAGATTCAAACTCAAAGCAAGAGTCAGCTATGTGATCACATGTAACTCGAGGTTGATCCCTACTCAACTTCTGCTTCAACGTGCTTCTGATCTTTGGCCATTTGCAGATAATCGCTCAAAGCATTTAGAGCCTTTCACTATCAGACTTAATAACTCATGACAAGACTTTAGGATTCGATCAGAGTAATCGTCATCATTGATCGCTCAACCAGATTCCACGTTGATTGTTATGCGAAATAGTTACATTTGAACTCAAAGAATCCAAGACCGCACCCGTTGAGATGATAGTCGACATTGCAGTCAGCCATAGCAACCCATCATGGTTACTAAAGATCGGATCACAGCTCAGAGCAACGATGATGAAAGAATTAGCCGGCTTTCTCCGAATGAATCTTAATGTATTCGCTTGGACCCGTTCTGACATACGTGTGATCTCACCAATTATCATGAGCCATGCATTGAATATTGACCCAAGGCATGTCCCGGTAAGACAAAAGCAACGTGGCATGGATCCAGATGGATTTGCTGCACTTAAAGAGGAGGTGAATAAACTTAAAAATGATAGGTTTACCCATGACGCCTTCTACCCGAAATGGATATACAATCCAGTTCTTATAAGAAAAGCTAATGGAAAGTAGCAAACATGTGCCGACTACTCTTACTTGAACAAAGCATACCCGAAAGACAGCTTTCCATTGTCAAGATCGACCAGCTGGTAGACTCAACCGCTGGATATGAACTGCTTTCATTTATGGATGTGTATTCCGATATAACTAGATTCTGATGCACATCCTCGACCAGGAGCATGCAACCTTCATTACCGATTTAAGGCTATATCGTAATGTTGTGATGCCATTTGAACTACATAATGCTGAAACTACTTACTAGGAACTAATCAACAAGATGTTCAAAGATCAAATCGGGCGATCGATGGAAGTATATGTGGATGATACGCTTGTGATGTCATGACGATCAAACGACCATGTTGATGAGTTGGCGGAGATGTTTAGTTTTATCTGAAGATATGGAATGAAACTCAGTCCCTTGAAATGCTCTTTCGGCGTTGCGTTAGGAAAGTTCCTGGGTTTAATGCTCAAATCTCGCTGATTTAAAGCCAACCCTAAGAAGATTCAGGCAATCAAAAACATCTAGGTACCGAAGATAATCAAGTAGGTATAGAGTCTAAATGGGAGGTCATTGACATGAGTCGATCCATCTCTAGGGCCACCGACAAGTGTACTGTAATGACCCAGAATGTTGGGTCGCTAGATTTGAACATTTAATTCATTTTAAATGTTGAATATGTGGTATAATTTGAATTTTGAAATAAAAGACTTTGGTTAAGTTAATAAAATTTGCCAAATTTCAAGTACGAGAATTTAATTGAAATTTGAATAACAGTAATTTAATATTAGAATTGGGATAATTGGTAATTATGAGTGTAAATAGAGATAAAATTAGATTCTGAGATTTATTTTAAGTCTATTTGGGTTTGAATTTTAATATTGGACTATTGGATGGAATAAATAGTTGATAGATTAAATTTGGAATTTTACATTAAATTAATTATGGAATTTAATAATATAATATTGCAAATAATCAAATTTTGATTTAAACTGAATCAGAATGATTTCTAATATGAATATAAATTTTATACGAGTTATAATAGAGTTAGTAAGATTTTAAAAGTGAAATTTTAAGTGATTTCGACGATTGTGAAAATCGCTTAATTTAATCGACGGGTTAAAATAGCCTTCCGGGCACAGTCTCGGAATTCGACGAAACTAGTTCCATTGGATCCGTAATAGTTAGTTATTGTCGGATTTCAATTTTCGTAGCAATCGGAGTTGTCGTTTGACTCCGATAGCTTAAAACGCTTAGAAAATACTTTAATCGATTTAATTTTAAATTGATCGTTTAATTCGATAACTGGCACACATGACCGAATTAGCTTTCGAAACATGTTCCATTGTGTCCGGAACGCGGGAAAACCTTAGGAACGCCTGTCGGCACGTGTGTTTTCGAGTATGTTTGCAAATGTTCATTTAAAATTGATTTTAATATTAAAATAATACAATTAGAGGTTTATATATATATATATATATATATATATATATATTGAATTAGGGCTGAAACCCTAATTGCGTCCAGTGCCGCCGTTTATTTACTTCAATGGCCGAAACCCTCCTAATTTCATTTTCAATTATCGATCAATCCACGTTTCGATTGAAGAAACTCCCAACTAGGAAGTGGTAGATCATCTCAAGCTCTACCCATCCATACGGCGGAGTGGCACAGAATTCATCGTAGTGGCCAGAATCGTGATCGAGACAGTCGCCGTTCGTTTGCGTTTTTTATGGGATTGATAGTACCGAGCTCGAAGCTGCTCTGGATGATGATGGAGTTCGAGGCGCTCATCGTCATGGTATGCTCTGATCAAGCTAGAGGGGAGCGTGGGTGGCGCGGTGATGGACTTGAGCGCGCGTGTTTGGGTTCCTTGTTCGATCGTTTCCTGATGCTTGCGTGCGTGACAAGGAAGATGAGGGTTTTGTTACGTACGGCCTTGATTTTGGTCTCCGGATCTAACAGGCTTGTTAATGTTTGGGTAAAATAAAATGAAATTTGTTTATAAATTATATTCAAAACTTTAAAATCGAATATCTAATGCATACTGTATCAGATTTAAACGAAATTTGCGGCGTCGGAATCGCAGAGATGCGTACTACGCAATGGTGCAGTTCGGGAATCATTCCGGGCAAGTAGAAATTTGAGTTAAATCGAACGTCGTTTGGTTTAATTTAATTTTCGAACGCTCGCTGAAACTCAAGGCTTCTTTAACTCACTCACATCTGGATGCTAGCTAATTTAAATAGTTAATATTTAAATATATGTGTGATTGGTTGAATATAAATGTTGTTATCAGTCTGGATTGATATATATAATTGTTGTGCTAATATTTGTGGATGCAGGGAAAAACAGGTTGGAGGGATCCAACTGGATTCCTCACAATGTAGGAATTATTATGTATCTTGTTTATATTCTGAGATAGCTAGATTTTTGAATTCAGTTATTTAGTGAGATAATTTGATGAATAAAACCTAGAATATTAAAAATGAATAAAATGAATTGGGTTTTAAAGGAAATAAAATGAATTGTTGAATAAAGAATTTAAAGGAATAAAATTTGGAATCTGGTTTGGATGAAGATTGAAAAAAATTTAAATTTGGAAATATAAATAAATTGGAAATTTATCAGTTGATAAATGTGGAAGTATGAATTTCTGGTGAGAAATCCTATAAGGAGTTATAAATAGTTAAAAATAACGATGAGTTATTTATTTGATAATGAATAACGTTTGCCTGGGAATTTAATATGTTTTCAATGAAGCTTCCAAAATATAAGTTAGCAATTTAAATGTGTATAAAATATTTTGAAATACTATTTTATCCCATTGGAATTTAAGTAGCTATTCATTTAAGTGATTTCTTAAGCGCGATTTTAAATAAATAAATCTATAAAAGTTTATTTAAAAATATTCTAAACCTATATTGTGGAAGTAAATTTCCGGGAATGGAAAAAGTGTTAAACTTCAAAAGGAGTTTATTTTTAAGCATGGAAAGGAAATTTACGTTATTTAAACATAAATTTTGGGTTAAAATGGATTGGGCAGGATTTATAAGAAAAGTTCTTTGGGGTGTTTGAATGGAAGTGCGTTTTCCTTGGGAAACCAAGTTTGTGCTTTAACAGATTTTATTTAAGAACAAGTTAAAGTTTAAACTTGATTAAAAGAGTATTTTTGAAATTATTATTTTTAAGTAACTAATTAGTAAATTCGCAATAGTAATTATTTACGAATACATTAGAAATTATTTTTACAAATGGATTTATTTAAAGCCTGTTTTGAATAAAGTTATTTGAAATTATTATTAATCCTTTTAAATCTACTTTTAAATTTAATTTAACTAAGCCTTTATGTAAAATCAAGTTTATGTCTTAATAAATAGTTTTTACTTCACATATTTTAAATTTATATTTTGAGTAAATAACTAGAAGTAAATTTACATATTTTAAAGTATTTCAGTATAAAATGTTTTAACTGTTTAAAATCTAAATGTTTTGAACTTGATTATTTCCAATGGGATTAAATGGTAAAGGATTTACCTTGTAAAGGAAAAACTTTGGGAAATTGTTTTCAAATGAGTTTTGAAAATTTGGAAATATATCTTTAAAGATATTAGAGGAAAATAAATAATGTGGGAAATTATTTATTGTGTGATGGATGTTGTGAATATTAATTGATAGTTAAATCACCGACTATCAATATTGGACAAATGCGTTGATCGTTTCGAAGAGACCGGGATCGAGATTTATTTCTCGAAAACCACTTCGATCCGGTTTGTACGTTTCATGAAACGTGTTTGGAGTCGAAGATGGAGCTGTGAAGTGCAAGGGCTTGTCGCTACTAATCCTGAGGATATTTCCAAAATGGATGTAGTAGGAATAGTGCCTTCGGTTTCGTTCGGACCCGGGACGGACTTGTATGGACGAATGCTTTCGGAACATCGTTAGGTGGGCGATGGGCATTTTAAGTGAAACGTTCTAAAATGAAACGCTTAGCCTCAAACCTCATCAAATGGGAATGACTGAAAATCAGAGGATATGCAGTGAGGCTTCGTGGGTAGCCCCCACTTGAGAGTAAGGTCATCCCTGTCTAGATGTCCCTTTTTATTCGGCTTAGTGGTGCGGTTGATGATCCCAACCGTGGGGTGATCTTATTCGGAACTGTCCAGTAAGGGATGGGTCCGACCTTGTGTTGCAGGGGATCGGGCGTGGTCCTCGATACCGTGATCTAGGCTCCGTACTGTGACAGGTGGTGCCCAAGTGCCTGGTCATTGTTGGAAATCCATTCTCCCTACGAGCCTTGTACGAGTTTTGTTTGTATTAACCACTCTGTGGCTAGTAGCTGGAATTTAATAGATGTAACAATTTCGGCTATTTTATAAGTATTTGTATATAGACCCTATTATAATATCAGAGGATTTCTATAAAAAGTGTTTTAGCTATCGTAAGGTAAAAATTCGACATGTTTATTTGTGGCGTGGTCTTACGAGATGCTTTTGTTTTCATAAAAGATTTTTGAAACTTTAATAATCAATTTGGATGCATTATTATCAGCTGGTATTCCAGACTGACTCGGGTGTTATTTCATCATAATGCTCGGGTCAGACCGAGTATTATTTGTGCAGGACAGGATGCTATGGAGCAGGAGAGGAGTTGGAGTCCGAGACGTATTACCCGTATTTATATATATATCCGCTGTTGTGACTGTATTGTATTGTCTGGCTGGTAATTGTTGATGTATGTGATATTCTGATGATATGATGTACAAAACAGATATAGTTTTCATTTTATGTAAAGATCTATTATTTACTATTATATTTTATTCCGCTGCGACTGTGAGATTCTGATATTGTTTAGTTTCTTCTTCTTCTATCTCTTCTTCTTTAACCCCTAATGGTTTGTATTTCTGTTCCGCTTGAGTTAATTAATGTAGAATAGTATTGACTCAAGAGATGCTGATTTGCGGGCTGTTACATGTACTCTTTTTTGTAACCTAATCAGGAGAAGTAAAAGGAATTTCGAATGGACACAGGATTGTAGAGGCGCATTTTGAGCTTTGGTGAACCACTTAAAGAAACCTACCATCTTGTCAAAGTCCGTGGATCATAAAGATTTATACATCTATTTAGCCATGTTAGTACTCGCCATAAGCGCCGCAATGCTATGCGAAGAGAACCAGATCCAGATGCCAGTATATTATGTGAGCAAGTGATTGATAGGTGCTAAAAGAAACTACTCAAAGCTGAAAAAGCTCATGTACTGCTTACTGATTGCGTCACGAAAGGTTCGCCCTTACTTCCAGGCTCACCCCATCAACGTTTAAGCCGACCAGCAGTTACGTTAAGTCCTACGGCAACTTTAGACGCTTGGAAGGTTGCTCAAATGGAATATCGAGCTAAGCCAATTCGATATCACTTATCTCCCTCGAAGAGCTATCCAGGGACAAACGTTGGCAAGTTCATAGTTGAATTCACTGAGCTAGAGGACTCTCCAGAGAGAGTAGTGGAGAACCGACCAACCGATATAAAATATACGTGAATGAAACATATCCAACGATTAATGATCTAGCGCCAAAGTCGTATTAGTGATTCCTGAGGAACGATCGATCTGCTATGCTCCTGTGCAGTTAATGTCCCGCTATAACCATGCTATATCTCATAGTGGATTTCTACTGCTACGATTTTTCCATATAGCCCTAAATATAGCCTTTCTGCTTTAAGCCACGCTATTTCCGCTATATCCCGTTATTCCCGCCGTATTCCGCTATTTCCGCTTTATCTTTTAAAAAAAATGAATTGAAAAATGACATTTGTACGTTACAAAAATTATGAAATTAATTTATTTTGTGATATCCCAGAATTTTTGGCATTGTCAATTTAATAATTTTTATTTAAAATTAGATTGATTTGATAATATTGATTAATAAAATATGAATTGGTTTAATAATCTAATTAAATTAAATATTTAATTAGTGATTTATCTTTTAAAAGCTAAATAAATGTTTCAATCTATAATGTATATATATATATATATATATATATATTTGTATATATTATAGATAATCTTTGAATTGAAATTTAATAAATAAATTAAGTCTTGTTTTCAAATTCTAACAATATATTTAATAATTTGGAAATTATGATTTAAATTAATATTAAGCTTTTCAAAGTTATTTAATTAATAACTATATGGTTTGTAAATACTTAAGATAAATGTTATTGTTTAAAATTATATCTTAGCTTAATTTTTAAATTTAAATAAAAAAGTTTGTTTCATTTTTTTAAAATATTATTTGATATACATATAAATGATTTGAAATAGAAGTTTAAATCATAATATAGCATATGGTCTTAATTCATTTAATAATAGAAGTGATTTATAATCTCTTTTACAAATCATTTAAAATTGTTGAATTTGTTATTTTCAAATGATAATTATAATACTTAGCTTTTATAAACATAAATATATTTTATAGAAATAGGATTGTTATTTTTTAAATTTAATAAGTAGTTATATATGTATATATATAACTGGATTCTTAGATTTGATTTTATAATTTAATTTGAATTTAGAGCTTTTCAAAAGAATAGATACTTAAAAATAAATATTTAAAATGTTTTGGATCCTAAAAATATTTGGATAAGTTTTATTTATAATTTGTTTTTATTACATTTTCTTTACATATGAAATTCATAATGTATTTACATGAGAATTAATAAATTAAGTTAAAAGCTTTCATGTAAACATTTAAAATAAAAAGAAAATAAAACAAAGACAAGTGTTAACATATTAAGTAATCAAACAACATGTGTTAATGTATGAATTAAACAATATGACAAGTGTCATTCAATTTTCATTTTTTTTCTTTTATTTTGTTAAATTAATTTCAGCCTAATACATATACTTTTCTCTATCTATTCCTTTTCATAATCAAAAGCTAAGAAAAACTTAAACAACTTTTTTCTTCAAATCTAAGAATCATCTTCCTCTAAACCAGATCAAAATTCAAATTTAGCTATAATCATTCTTCAAAACATAACTTGTTCATTTTCAAAAATCAACCTGCATTTGAAACTTGTAATCTCATCAATTCAACAATCTGGAATTTGGCTGAAGTAAGTTCAAGATCCTGTAACATCATTTAACAAGCATGCAACTGCTGTTTTCAAAAGCAAAAGACAAAGGAGCAACTCAGAGTTTTAAATTTTTCTCTATCAAAAGTTTTATTTTTCAAAATAAAGTAAATGTGCTCTGTTCTTCAATTATTTTCAGGTGAGTAACATTCCACTTTTAAAAAAAATTAGTTGAATCTGGTTGCTTGATTTTTCTGGAAATTAAGTAGTTTTGTATGGATGTATTTGATTGAATTCTCTGTGTATATACATGATGTATGAATGCATGCTTACTATGGTGATTTATTCTTGTTTGTTCTTAGTTTCCAGGCTTTAGTTCTAATAAAAAAAAAATCATGATCTCATAATCAAATCCATGTAAAGGTTTAAATTTTCAAATAAAATGTGTTAGTTGTCTCATAGATTAAAGACTTAAATTTTATTTAAATAAATTGGTATTGACTCTGGAAATCAAGAATAACAGAGAAAACTTTATAGAAGTAAAAATTCATATTCTCTAATTCATTAATTTAAGTTTGTGATCTGAAACCTGATATGAAAACATGATTTTTAAAACCAAAAACATAATTTTTAACATTGAATCATGGGAGCAGTTCATATTGATCTGGAAATGGTGTTTGGGGTGTTTTCTGGCGAACGAGGCGATCTGGATGGTCAGGGTTCATACCGGAGGAAGTAGAGTGATCTAGAACTTTGGCAAAAATGTCAGGTGGTAGATCAAGACGATGTGGTGGCGGCATGAGGTCGATCTTGCCTGTAACCCTAGTTATTGAGTTTGGTTTTTAGCGTATTCGTTCATCGTCTTTGGTGGATCGAGCTCCGCCAAAGTTTGGGAATTGATTGAGGGGTTGGAAGAGAAGGTGTGGCCTGAGGCATTGCCGCTCTGATGATCGGAGTTTGGTAAACGTGGATGTTTCAGGTTTGGGGGTAGGTTCGAGTTTGGGTTCTTTTGTTCAATTTTGATTTTTTGTTAATGGTGAAGTTCTGATGGTCGAGTTCGAGTTCGAAGTTGATCGTGGATGTGTGGGAAGCGTAGGTGATGGTCGGAGCCTCGGTGGATGGTGCAGGGTGCACGGTGCATATCTGGACTTGAGGAAGTGGGTTCAGTAGTGGTTTTTGTTTTTTTCTTTGTACTCGAGTAAATGCTCGAATCATTTATGTTATGCCCGAAGTCAGGTGAGGTAAGACTCGAAGTAAAATAGAATGGCTTGAGTAAGTTTTAGTTTTAGGTTTTGTTTTAGAAACCTAACAGTGTTCCAGTTTTAAAATTTAAACTAAAAAAAAGAGAAGCAGAGCAAATTTTAAAACAAAGGTTTTGAAAACAAGTTTAAATTTGAATTCAAATTGAGTTTGAATTCTAGTTTTTTTTTTAAAAAAATAAATAAGACTTATAAAATGGAATGTTTTTAACAACTAAAAATCTGTTACAGTATTTTATAATGTGGTTTTAAAACCTGAAAATGAGATTTAAACAAGATTATAAATTTAAGTTTAAATCTGAATTTTAAATATGAATTCAAAATGAATTTGAATCTTAGGTTTTGAAAAGAAAATAAAGCTTATAAATTCAAATGTTGTAATTAAGTTTGAATGTTAAAGTATTTTATAACATGTTTTTTTTAAAAATCTGAAATATAAGATTTTAAACAGAGTTTTCAAATCTAAGTTTATAAGCTGGATTCAAAATTGAATTTGAATTCTAGTTTGAAATAAATAAAGTTTTTGAATTTAATTGTTTTAAAAAAACAACTTTGAATATTTAAAGGGTATTTTAAATTGATTTAAATTTAATATGGTTTTAAAACTATTTTAAATTTCCTTTAGAAGACAAGTATTTCTTTAACATGTAATTTAAAAGGTTTTGAATTATTAAACTTTGTTAAAGTTAAAATTGTTTTGATTTTAAATCTTAAATTTAAAATGGAATTTAGTGGTAAATTTTAAAGCAAATTGTTTTTAGAATACTTTGTTAATGATAATTAAATCATTAATAAGATTAAGGTTTATCTTAAAGTTAATTAGGCCTTAATGATTTATAGTTCATTAAATTATTAAGGTAATTAAGATGGGTCATTAGTTAATTTAATTAATTAATGATTTGGGTAGTTAATTAAGTAATTAAGGGTTTAATTTAATGATTAAGTAAGTTAATTAAGATTAATTGATTTGTAATTAGGAAATCATTAATTAGATAAGATTTGATTTTAAATTAATGATTTGAAATTTATTAATAAAATAGTCAAAAATTAATTAAGTTATAGATTAACACTTGATTAATTTAATAACTAGATTAATTAATAGGTTATTATAGATAAATTAATTTGGAATTAATAATGATTAATCTCAGTTTATTACTTTAGAGAAGTAATTAAGGATTTGTTAATGGTTAATGAAGATCATTAACTTAGGATTATTTAATAATTAATTAATGTGATTAATTTATAATAATTGATTAGATTAATTAATTCAAAGAAATCATTTGTGAATTGTTTAAGTGTAATTACATAATGGAAGTAATTAAGGAATTAATTACTAATTGTAATTAATTAAGTTTATTCTAATTAGTTTAAGTTAATTAATTAAGTTTAATTAATTCAAGAAGTAATTACTTAATGTAATTAATGAAGAATAATTACTTAGTGAAGTAATTAAGAAGATAATTACTGGATGTAATTAAATTGAAGGATAATCAGGTAATGGAAGAGTTTTGGAGATTAATTACTTTGTGTAAATAAATATAAAGATAATGACTTAGTGGAAGTAATTAATGATTAATTACTTAGTGTAATTAATTAAGAATTGGTTAATAAAGTTATTTGAAGATAATTAAGAGGTATAAATAATTAAGGGTAATTAATTACTTAATGAGATTAATTTAGGGTGATTAATAAATATAATTAATTAAAGATTAATTATTAAAGATAATTAATCAAGGAGTAATTAATTTATCTAATGAAGTAATTAAAGTAGTTAATTACCGAATGTGATTAATCAAGACGTGATTAATCAATATGGTTTAATTGTTGATTAATTACTTAATGTAATTAATTTAAATAAGGTAATTATAAATAAAAATAATTAGGGATCATTAATTTAGTTAATTAATGATGTAATTAAGGATTGATTAATAAAGATTAATTAATCAATAATAACAATTAATCAATGAAGGAAATAATTAATATAATTAATTAAGGATTAATGTAATTAATTATAGTTAATTAATTAATGAAGTAATTAAAAGGTTAATTACTGAATTTGTTTTAGAATAATTAATTTGTGAAATTAATTAAAGGCTAATTACTTGAGTTTAATTAGAGGGAAATTAATCAAGAATGATTAATTAAGGTGATTTATTTGAGGGCAATTAATTAGTTGATTTGTAATTAAATAATTGGTTACGTAAGCAAGATTTATAATGATGAAGTAATTAATTTGGTTTACTATAAATTAATTAGAGAAGAAGTAATTAATTTAATTCATTTTAAATTAATTATAGAGTGGTAATTAATAAGTCATTGCTTAGGAATACCGATTGATACTGTTGCCCTGAATAGTTGAGATCTCAGATATGAGATAAGTGAGGTTATGTGATATGGATGCTTTGGTTGCATTGTGATGATAATATGAATTATCTGTTTGTGATGATAATGTTGATTATCTATTATGATATTGTTAATTATCTATCTGTGTGTATATAGATAATATTGAATTGAATTGTAACAGCCCTAGATTTTTCTAGCACTTTATTCTTTTATTTATAAAACCTTGAAATTTATTTTATTATAAAGTATTTATTTGATTGAATCATTTTCCAAAAGTCTAAATATAAAATTTAAAGTTTTTGAAATTTTTAACTTTGTTAAAGGGTAACTCCAATTGGAATTTGAATAAAAACTGAATTTTGCATATTAAAATTTATTTATAAATTCGTAGGAAATAATAAGTAAATACGAAGAATGTAAACGAATTTAATTTTTAGTTAAGTAATAACTTTTAAGAATTTAGTGTACTTATAGACTGTTAAATTTCGCATTTAAAAGGGCACGAATTGTAATGGTGTAAATAACGTATATAATAGGAAAACGTATTAAAAAAAATCAACGCATTCAATTTGTTTTAAATTTGGTATAAATATTTACCAAATAAAACTTTGCCGTATCTTTATAAATCAACAGCAATTAATTTATTTGCTTATTCCTGGGCCTAAATTTTAGCAAGATTCTTTTTGTTAAAAAGAAGAAAAATATACACATAAAGCACGTGTGAAGTAATGCAGTGGAAAAACATTTATTCCTTAATGTTTGCTTGACCGTTTCTCCACCTAAGATTTCGCATATAATTCACGAACAAAATCAAATAGGATCTCATGCCAAATTTACACATTCACCTTTAATCTCGCTCGTCCTTCCTTTATAATAACACGAAATTTCAAATTATTACTTGCCGTTTCATTCTTTTCTGCAATTGATTTTTTACCCAACGAACGGAATTCTTGCCCCAAATTTTTATCACGAGATGCCCACATAATCTCACAACTTCGTCTCTTATATAAACCAAAACCCACACCAAAAGTTTCTTCACGTCAATTTTTTTTCATTTGCATTTGGTACAGTTGCTTGCGTGCAAAGCCTCATCAGGTATGACCTCTGGTTGTTTCTCCTTTTTATTTCATTTTCTTTTATACTTTTTCATGCTTTGTTTTTTTTGTCTTATCGGATGTTCAACTCCATGCTCGACCTCTTCGCTCTCATACTCGACTCATCACCACCAACCGACCTACAGCTTTCCTCCACCACCGCTAGCTCAGCCGAGGCTATATTCTTCTCCACCTTGAACCATGAACCATGAACGCACCACCTATATGCTGTCACTGTATATAAAATTTCCATTTGAGTGATATAGGCGTGAATACATGCTGAAAGAGGGGGGAGGGTGCCATGTAACAGGCCTGGACGCTTGTATTGCATGCATGTTTTTTTTTCCTTTCTTTTTCTTGCGTTGTGATCTTCGACCTTATTTCCTTCAAGCATCTCACCGTGTAACTCACGTGCACGTACCAAAAAAAAAAGATTTGTACCTTTCGTGCGTGAGAACTCGGAAGCCGTGACTATAGGGGAGTGCAGTGCTTGCAATGTTGAATATGGAGACACTGTGATGCGTGCATACAGTTGATTTTTTGGAGTGAGCTGGGGTGGAAACAGTAGTTAGGAAAAAAAAAAGAATATAAGCAAATAAAAGGGGGATTGATATATAATAGAGAAGAGTAGGAAAAAAAGAAGAAAAAAAGGAAGAAAGGTGGACTCAGCCTTATATTTAAATCCCACTGCATGAACATTCCGAGTGCGTACTTTCAGTTGAAGTTTAGTCTTAGGAGTGAGTATAGTGGGAGTACGTTTAGTTAATTTAAAATAATTGAATGAATATGAATTCAAAGGTAGAGAATGGGCATGCCGAATTGTTCGTCGAGTCTGGTTGGGTAGGGAGTAGTCGAGCAAAGTTTGATCCAATTATCTTTTATATAATCCCATCCCAATTTCGTTTTATTTAAATTTTGCTTTGACCGTAAATTAAAGTTGCGTATTTGGTTTTATTTGGATCTTGTTCTAGATTTGAATCAAGACGTTGCATCCGTGGAAATCTGATCGTGCCATTTGTACGTTTTTTTATCAAGTGATACAATCGTTTGAATCTAAATTTTTTGCAGCTTTAAGGTGAGTATTTCTCACTAGACAACATACCTTTATATCTGTAAATTTATCACAAGTGTAATTGTAAATTTTTTTTAATTTTATCTGCCTATTTTTTAAAGTATGATGTTAAACCCCATTATTAATAGACACATCATCAGTTGTTTTATTTATTGCAGTTATACTATTTAATGCTTATATATTGTAAATCACACTGCTAGTTCCCTATAAATTAGAGATCGTTACAGGCTGAAATGATAGGCCTGAACGATAAATTATTTATCCATTTATTTATGTAATTATTTAATGTTTTTTTATTTATTTAACTTGGGATTGCGGGTTTGAAATGATAGAACCCGGGTTTTCTTTGTAAATTGCGGATTGAAATGACATATATATCCGTGTCACTTGACCTAGGCTAGAAAACTATATACAGACCCGTGGTTTATATAATATTTTTCTGAAATGTTTTAAAAATATTTTAAATGGAAAAATTATAATATTCTAGGTTAAAATGTATTTAAAGGATTTTTATAAAATTTATAATGATTTTTGAATGAGTCAAAATGTTAAATAAATGAATGTTTAAGTAAAATTTTGGATTATAACTTATTTTAGAAATTCTGAATTTTGTTAAAAGTGATTGTTTTAATAAAATTTAATGGAAATAACCTTTGGGAAAAGGACTTAAATTCTGGAATTTAGTATGTAATTAATAAAAATAAGGAATTGTCTTTAATGGTTTTAAATGGAAGAATTTAACTTTTAAATGTGAGTCGAAAGGCAATTAATTCCTAAATAAATTGAATAGATTTAAATGGTATTTTATATTAAATAAAATGACTGATGTTTAAGTAAAGGATGTTTGAAATGGTATTATAATATTGAAATGTATTTGAAATTTGTTTTGATTTTTAAGTAAAATACCATTTTTAAAAGTTGAAACCATGGGTTATAAGAACGTTGGTTGTTAAAGAGACCGGGATCGGATATCTGGCATACTCTTTGTCGATACCGAAAACCACTTTAACAACCGTGTACGCGGTGGACATTTCAGAATGAAGTAGGATGGTGGTGACGTTTTCTATGAGGTAAATACGTGGACCCAACTCCCGTGAGTTGGCATAAGGTGGCTAAAACCGGAGCGATTGACGGATTAATGAGGTAGCACCTCTGATCGGACACACTTCTTCGTATGCCATTCTATTACTTTTGTGATTGTTTTGGTGCGCACCTTTGATTTGAGAGTGTTGTTCGAGGTGAGCGGTAGCTACGCGCTGCGCGTTTCCACCGGTTCGGAAGCGTAATTGGTATATCTACCCTGGCATTGCCTAGTTGTGCCGTATCACCTACAATAGCGAGCCTTATACGAGTTTGTGTTTCTTCCGTAGCCCATGTGGTATCCTCTGGTGGCTTCCCGATCAGGAGGGACTATGACATTGGATGGAATACTGGGACTATTACGTGTTAAGCTGGAAAATGTAAAGCCTTAATGCTATTTAAAAGTAAGTTTATTTTAATATAGACATTATTATAATAGCGTATATTACTACATAGTAAATAGTTTAACGGATCCTTAGAGGATGGGCGGTCCCAAGCATCCTTTAAGTTACTTATACTTTAATACAGTTCACTTAAATTAACTTACACTATATAAGTATGTATGTCCTGACTCGAGTGTTATGTTTTATTTTACGCTCGGGTCAGCCTGAGTTACAGTTCAGCTTTCATCCCGGAGTTAAGATTTCTGTAGATCACTTTCCAAGCTGCTGGCAGATTTCCCTTTCAGTCTGTCATCTTATTTATGTAATCAAGACTATGGATATTTGGATTTTCTATTGTTGATTTAAACTATATTTGAGATTGAAGACTATGTAAAAATTTATTGGTTGAAACTTTTTATAGTGGCTTCATGAACTACTAAGTATTTTAAATTCCGCTGCGAGTTATTCTGATATCTGTGTTTGTGATTCTGTGATTTGATTTCATTTGCTCCTAATATATTTACAATCTATTGTTTTGAACTATTAAAGCTTGACATGTTTTTAATATATTTTCGAATTTGAATAGTACAAAATAATGGGGCATTACAGTTGGTATCAGAGCCAGGTTTAACCATAACCTAAGGTGCAAAAAAAACTCATTAGAGATAGGGTAGCAATCCCCTAGAATGAGTGAAGTCAAATTCTAGAATCCCTTCGTTGTGAGAGAACGTATTTTAAAGTATAAAAATGATTTCAAAAGGGTTTTTCAAAGAAGTATTTTGATATAAAACTTTCCTATTTTAAAATAAAATTTTCCAACCATTTCTTTTCTTTTTCTCCATCTTTTGTAATTTGAGCCTTGGATAAATGATTGTTCTAGTTAAACTTTATCTTATCTAGAATATCTTGACATCAATATTTTTCCTCTGTCCTTAAAATTCATTCTTGATTTCTTAGGATGAATCGAGAAAATATCATAGGTAGGGGACGAGCTGCTACCCCAGCTCCTCTACCCGCTGCCCCGGTTAGATTTACTAAGCTATGCAAAGATTATACTGAGCTTGGTGGCACTAAGTTTACGGGTTTTGAAACCATAATAGAGGCTCAGCAATGGTTGAGAGACCTGGAGAGAATCTTCTCCTGTCTCGAAATCACAAATGCCCAGCAGAGGCAATTGGTGGCCTGGCAGATGAAGGGAGCCGCTTCAAATTGGTGGCTGTCGGTTACCGCTCACACTAATGAGGCTGACCTCACCTGAGAGCAATTTGGGTATCTTTTTCGGTTTTCCAATTTAGGATTAAATTCCTCCTTTTATTGAAATTTGTCTTATCCTTCTTATCGTGCTTTAGAGAGGCCTTTTTGGTCAAATGGATGCCCGAAGCGGGAAAGTCTCAGCTCTATCGAGACTTTATGGACTTGAAGCAGGGAGATATATTCTTTACGGAATACGAGAGAAAATTTAATGAGCTCTCGCAATATGGCCTGAATTTGATAAACACCCCGCTTAAGAAGAACGAGAAATTTATCGCTGGCGCTCGCCCCAAGTTCAACGATCGACTTATTACCCACGTACATGGGACGTTCACCGCTTTGACGGACATGGCTCTCGGGTATGAAAACCCTACTTCTAGGGCCACTCCAGCTGCCCAGTCTGCACCGGCTCAGTCTTCTGGAAATTCTAAGAAAAGGAAGTCCAACTTCTACCGGCATAAGAGGAATAGGACTCCAGGGCTTGGATCATCGTCTTCGTCATCCCTGAGGCAGCCTGTGGATCTATCTACCATTACTTGCTACCGATGTGACCAAAAGGGACACTGCACGAATAGCTGTCCTACCTTGGGTGCTGCGATTCCACCTCCTTCTCAATTGGCTAGACGAGACCTCTTCCACATTGGCCTTCAGCCGGGACACTTCAAAAGAGACTGCCCTTCGCAGAATAAGGGCAAGGCATCAGGGATCTTTGCGGTGACTTCTGCATCCTCCCCAGCCCCACAGCCTGCACCTGCACCTGCCTCAGCTCCAAGCTATTCTCAAGGTACACTCCAGAGTTCTTTTACCTTGCATTATTTTCCTGTAAGAGTTCTCTTCGATACCGGAGCTTCCTATAGCTTTATCTCGGTAGATCTCTGTAATAAATTTGAAAATCTTCTGTCTCCCGAATTTTCCTCTGTACCCTTATGTGTTTCAAACCCTATCGGTGGCCCTGCGAACCTTAGTAAAGTTTGTAGGGATGTGAAACTCTTCCTTGGAAATTATCGATTCACTGGTGACTTTTATGTTTTGGGGTTTGACGCTTTCGATCTTTTGCTTGGGGGTGATTGGTTAGATAGGCACGATGCCCATATCTCGTGCAATTCTCGAACTGTTGACCTCAAAGATGATTTAGGAAATCCATTGGAGATCTAGTGTAAATTGCCTCAAGAGTTCGCGGGTAGCTTCATTTATTCTCTCGACACCTTCCCGGATGATATCCATTCGACTCCGGTAGTGAAACTATTTCCCGACGTATTTGGAAAAGTCGTCTCTCTACCTCCGAAGCAGGAAATTGATTTCCGTATCGATCTCATTCCTGGAGCACGACCTGTAGTTTTTCCACCCAGAAGAATGGCACCGCGGGAGAAGATCGAGTTGAGGAATCAAATTCAAGATTTGTCCTCCAAAGGTCTGATTAGACCTAGCTTTTCAGAATGGGGAGCAGCCGTAGTTTTCGTCACCAAATCAGATGGTTCCCTTCGAATGTGTGTTGATTATAGGGAGCTACACAAGCTCACTATGAAAAACAGATATTCTATGCCCCGCATCAATGATATGTTCGATCAAATCTATGGAGCAACTTTTTTCTCTCAGCTGGATCTAGCCACAGGATTCCACCAGCTTAGAGTTGCTGAGGAGAGCATACCTAAAACTGCTTTCTGTACTGAGAATGGTTTCTTCGAATGGCTAGTTATGCCTTTTGGGTTGACCAACGCTCCCGCCTTCTTCGTCGACTTGATGAACCGGGTCTTTCGGGATGTGCTAAATAAATTTGTTCTTGTCTTTATTGATGACATCCTTGTCTTCTCCAAAACAAGGGATGAGCATGAGTCGCACTTGAAGTATGTTTTAGAGACTCTCCGAAATCATCAATTAAAAGCTAAGTTCTCTAAATGCCATTTCTGGGAAGAGGAAGTCCGATTTCTCGGACACATTGTCTCTAGTGAAGGAGTTTCTGTTGATCCAGTCAAGATCGCTGCAATCAAAGATCGGGAAGAACCTAAGACTCCAACTGATATTCGCAGTTTTCTGGGCCTTGCCGGTTACTATCGGAGGTTCATTGAGAACTTCGCTCGGATTTCTGCCCCTCTGACTCGAAAGAATGCTAAGTTTATATGGAGCAATCAGTGTAAAGCTGCATTCAAAGAGTTAAAGGATAAGCTCACCTCCGCACCAGTGCTTACTGTACCAAATGGAAATGAGAGATTAATGGTATTCACCGATGCTTGTCGCGAGGGTTTGGGAGCAGTTTTAATGCAAGACGGGAAGGTAATTACATATGCTAGTCGTCAGTTGAAGAAACATGAAGCAAATTATGCTGCCCACGATTTAGAATTGTTGGCTGTTGTCTTTGCATTAAAGCTATGGGACACCATCTTTTGGGGGCTAAGTTTGATCTCTTCACCGATCATCAGTCTTTGAAATATATCTTTACCTAGAAGGATTTAAATCAGAGACAAGTACGGTGGCTCGAGTTTCTTGCGTCTTATGATCTCGACATCAACTATACTCCTGGGAAAGCAAACGTTGTGGCAGACGCGTTGAGTAGGAAGAAGTCTTTGTTATGCCAGCTTATTGTTTCTTCTCCTCTTGTGGACCGTATCGTAGCTAAGCAAGATGAGGATAGGATCATCAGATTGATTAAGGAGAATGTCCGAAGCAGAGGTAGTGGTAGTTCTGATGGTAGTGGAGCTCAGATTGATGGTAGAGGCATTTTAAGAATTAATAATCGGATTTGTGTCCCGAATGTTGATGGTTTAAGGCAGGAGTTACTTCGGGAACATCATCAGTCCCGACTTTCCATTCATCCTGGTGTGGCGAAGATGTATCAGGATTTGAAGAAACTCTATTGGTGGAGAGGTATGGAGCGCGATGTCTCTATCTTTGTGAGTAGGTGTGCGACTTGTCAGCAAGTCAAGGCTGATCATCAAAGGACACCGGGTTTGTTACAGCCTTTGGAGATCCCAAATTGGAAGTGGGAGCAAGTTTCTATGGATTTCATCGATGGTTTACCAAGATCTAGGAAGGGAAATGAGAGCATCTGGGTTATCGTGGATAGACTGACTAAGTCTGCACACTTTATTCCAATCAGGTCTACCCGTACGGCTTCGAGCTTATCGGAGATTTATATGATGGAGATTGTTCGCCTCCATGGCGTTCCCCTTAGCATTGTTTGCGATCGAGACCCTATTTTCACTAGTCAGTTTTGGAAAGCATTCCAAGAATCCTTGGGTACTCGTTTGAATCTGAGCACCGCTTACCACCCTCAGACTGACGGTCAAACGGAAAGGGTGAATCAGATCCTAGAGGATCTTCTCCGTGCTTGTATCTTGGATTATGGAGGATCTGGGAAGATCATCTCCATCTTGTGGAATTCACCTATAACAATAGTTATCAGGTATAAATTCCAATCCTCTATTCTTATCATATCTAAATTCCCTATCTATCTCATTTTATCTTTTATCAGGCTAGTCTTAAGATGTCACCATTTGCTGCTCTGTACGGGAGACCGTGTAGATCTCCTTCTTGCTGGATTGAATTTGGTGATCGCTTGGTTCTTGGTCCCGAAATGATTTTGGAAGCTTCTGAAAAGGTTGAAGAGATTAAGAGAATGTTAAAGGTTGCTCAGGATAGGCAAAAGAAGCACGCTGATCGGCGTAGAAGGAGTTTGAAGTTTGCGGTTGGTGATTTGGTCTTTCTTAAAGTCTCTCCCTTAAGAAATGTGGTTCGGTTTGAGTGGAGAGGGAAGCTCGCTCCTAGGTCATCGGTCCATTTCGCATCTTGGAAAGGATTGGATCTCTTGCTTATCGACTGGATTTACCCGGAAAAATCGCGGGAATACACAATGTGTTCCATGTATCCCACCTTCATCGCTGACTTCACGATCTATCTCTTATTATCCAGCCTACTGCTCTTGATAGTTTGGACGTCGAGCCTGACCTAACTATTGAAAGGAAGCCGCTTCGTATCGTCGATCGAGGTACGAAACAGCTAAGAAGAAAATCTGTCCGACTGGTCAAAGTGCAATGGAGCACTGATGAACGAGATTGCACATGGAAGACGAAGGAGTGCATTCGTGCTTCGAATCCAGAATTATTCGTTTAAGGTACTTCGCTGTATTATCTTATCTTCCTTTGTTTTCCTTCTTTCGTTCCTTTTCGAGGACGAAAATTTCTAAGTGGGGGAGAGTGTAACAGCCCTAGATTTTTCTAGCACTTTATTCTTTTATTTATAAAACCTTGAAATTTATTTTATTATAAAGTATTTATTTGATTGAATCATTTCCCAAAAGTCTAAATATAAAATTTAAAGTTTTTGAAATTTTAACTTTGTTAAAGGACAACTCCAATTGGAATTTTAATAAAAACTGAATTTTGTATATTAAAATTTATTTATAAATTCGTAGGAAATAATAAGTAAATATGAAGAATGTAAACGAATTTAATTTTTAATTAAGTAATAACTTTTAAGAATTCAATGTATTTATAGACTGTTAAATTTCGCATTTAAAAGGGCACGAATTGTAATGGTGTAAATAACGTATATAATAGGAAAATGTTTTTAAAAAATAATCAACGCATTCAATTTGTTTTAAATTTGGTATAAATCTTTACCAATTTGTTTTAAATTTGGTATAAATCTTTACCAAATAAAACTTTGCCGTTTCTTTATAAATCAACAGCAATTATTTTATTTGCTTATTCTTGGGCCTAAATTTTAGCAAGATTCTTTTTGTTAAAAAGAAGAAAAATATACACATAAAGCACGTGTGAAGTAATGCAGTGGAAAAACATTTATTCATTAATGTTTGCTTGACCGTTTCTCCACCTAAGATTTCGCATATAATTCACGAACAAAATCGAATAGGATCTCATGTCAAATTTACACATTCACCTTTAATCTCGCTCGTCCTTCCTTTATAATAACACGAAATTTCAAATTCTTACTTGTCGTTTCATTCTTTTTTGCAATTGATTTTTTACCCAACGAATGGAATTCTTGCCCAAAATTTTTATCACGAGATGCCCACATAATCTCGCAACTTCGTCTCTTATATAAACCAAAACCCACACCAAAAGTTTCTTCACGTCAATTTTTTTTTTCATTTGCATTTGGTACAGTTGCTTGCGTGCAAAACCTCATCAGGTATGGCCTCTGGTTGTTTCTCCTTTTTATTTCATTTTCTTTTATACTTTTCCATGCTTTGTTTTTTTTTTGTCTTATCGGCTGTTCAACTCCATGCTCGACCTCTCCGCTCTCATACTCGACTCATCACCACCAACCGGCCTACAGCTTTCCTCCACCACCGCTAGCTCAACCGAGGCTATATTCTTCTCCACCTTGAACCATGAACTATGAACGCACCACCTGTATGATGTCACTGCATATAAAATTTCCATTTGAGTGATATAGGCGTGAATACATGCTGAAAGAGGAGGGAGGGTGCCATGTAACAGGCCTGGACGCATGTATTGCATGCATGTTTTTTTTTCCTTTCTTTTTCTTACGTTGTGATCTTGGACCTTATTTCCTTCAAGCATCTCACCGTGTAACTCACGTGCACGTACCAAAAAAAAAAGAAGAGATTTGTGTACCTTTCGTGCGTGAGAACTGGGAAGCCGTGACTATAGGGGAGTGCAGTGCTTGCAATGTTGAATATGGAGACACTGTGATGCGTGCATACAGTTGAATTTTTGGAGTGAGCTGGGGTGGAAACAGTAGTTAGGAAAAAAAAGAATATAAGCAAATAAAAGGGGGATTGATATATAATAGAGAAGAGTAGGAAAAAAAGAAGAAAACAAGGAAGAAAGGTGGACTCAGCCTTATATTTAAATCCCACTGCATGAACATTCTGAGTGCGTACTTTCAGTTGAAGTTTAGTCCTAGGAGTGAGTATGGTGGGAGTGCGTTTAGTTAATTTAAAATAATTGAATGAATATGAATTCAAAGGTAGAGAATGTGCAGACCGAATTGTTCGTCGAGTCGGGTTGGGTGGGGAGTAGTCGAGCAAAGTTTGATCCAATTATCTTTTATATAATCCCGTCCCAATTTCGTTTTATTTAAATTTTGCTTTGATCGTAAATTAAAGTCGCGTATTTGGTTTTATTTGGATCTTGTTCTAGATTTGAATTAAGATGTTGCATTCGTGGAAATCTGATCGTGCCATTTGTACGTTTTTTTATCAAGTGATACAATCGTTTGAATTTAAATTTTCTGCAGCTTTAAGGTGAGTATTTCTCACCAGATAACATACCTATATATCTGTAAATTTATCACAAGTGTAATTGTAATTTTTTTTAATTTTATCTGCCTAAGATATAAACGTATGATGTTAAACCCCATTATTAATAGACACGTCATCAGTTGTTTTATTTATTGCAGGTATACTATTTAATGCTTATATACTGTAAATCACGCTGCTAGTTCCCTGTAAGTTAGAGATCGTTACAGGCTGAAATGATAGGCCTGAACGATAAATTATTTATCCATTTATTTATGTTATTATTTAATGTTTGTTTTATTTATTTAACTTGTGATTGCGGGTTTGAAATGATAGGACCCGGGTTTTCTTTGTAAACTGCGGATTGAATTGACATATATATCTGTATCACTTGACCTAGGCTAGAAACTATATACAGACCCGTGGTTTATATAATATTTTTCTGAAATGTTTTAAAAATATTTTAAATGGAAAATTTATAATATTCTGGGTTAAAATGTATTTGAAGGATTTTTATAAAATTTATAATGATTTTTGAATGAGTCAAAATGGTAAATAAATGAATGTTTAAGTAAAATTTTGGATTATAACTTATTTTGGAAATTCTGGATTTTGTTAAAAGTGATTGTTTTAATAAAATTTAATGGAAATAACCTTTGGAAAAATGACTTAAATTAGGGAATTTAGTATGTAATTAATAAAAATAAGGAATTGACTTTAAATGGTTTTAAATGTAAGAATTTAACTTTTAAATGTGAGTCGAAAGGCAATTAATTTCTAAATAAATTGAATAGATTTAAATGGTATTTTATATTAAATAAAATGACCGGTGTTTAAGTAAAGGATGTTTGAAATGATATTATAATATTGAAATGTGTTTGAAATTTATTTTGATTTTTAAGTGAAATACCATTTTTAAAAGTTGAAACCACGGGTTATAAGAACGTTGGTTGTTAAAGAGACCAGGATCAGATATCTGGCATACTCTCTGTCGATACCGAAAACCACTTTAACAACCGTGTATGCGGTGGAGATTCCAGAATGAAGTAGGATGGTGGTGACGTTTTCTATGAGATAAATACGTGGACCCGACTCCCGTGAGTTGGCATAAGGTGGCTAAACCAGGAGCGATTGACGGATTAATGAGGTAGCACCTCTGATCGGATGCACTTCTTCGTATGCCATTCTATTACTTTTGTGATTGTTTTGGTGCGCACATTTGATTTGGGAGTGTTGTTCGAGGTGGGCGGTAGCTGCGCGCTGCGCGTTTCCACCGGTCCGGAAGCGTAATTGGTATATCTACCCTGGCATTGCCTATTTGTGCCATATCACCTACCATAGCGAGCCTTGTACGAGTTTGTTTTTCTCCCGTAGCCGGTGTGGTATCCTCTGGTGGCTTCCCGATCAGGAGGGACTATGATATTGGATGGACTACTGGGACTATTACGTGTTAAGGTGGAAATGTAAAGCCTGAACGCTATTTAAAAGAAAGTTTATTTTAATATAGACATTATTATAATAGCGTATATTACTACATAGTAAATAGTGTAACGGATCCTTAGAGGATGGACGGTCCCAAGCATCCTTTAAGTTACTTGTACTTTAATACAGTTCACTTGAATTAACTTACACTATATAAGTATGTATGTTTTGACTCGAGTGTTATGTTTTATTTTACGCTCGGGTCAGCCTGAGTTGTAGTTCAGCTTTCATCCCGGAGTTAGGATTTCTGTAGATCACTTTCCAAGCTGCTGGCAGATTTCCCTTTCAGTCCATTATCTTATTTATGTAATCAAGACTATGGATATTTGGATTTTCTATTGTTGATTTAAACTATATTTGAGATTGAAGACTATGTAAAAATTTATTGGTTGAAACTTTTTATAGTGGCTTCATGAACTACTAAGTATTTTAAATTCCGCTGCGAGTTATTCTAATATCTGTGTCTGTGATTCTGTGATTTGATTTCATTTGCTCCTAATATATTTACAATCTATTGTTTTGAACTATTCAAGCTTGACATGTTCTTAATATATTGTCGAATTTGAATAGTACAAAATAGTGGGGCGTTACGTGAATTGTTTTAACTTTAAAACAACTTGGACCGAAAAGATGGCGTTTTGGATTTCGATGAGACCGGGATCGGGTTTCCATATTTGGATATCCGAAAACCACATCGATCCAAATTGACGATAGGTCGTGAATCTCAAGTGGAGATGAAGATTCAGAGTGCAAGGGTTATCGTCGTTAACTCTGAGGGTGATTCCAAAATGAGTTAACGAGATAATGCCTTCGGTGTCGTTCGAACCCGGAACGAACTTGTATGGATTGAATGCTTTCAGAACATCATCAGGTGGATGATGAGCATTCTAAGAGATGTGTTCTCTAAAGGTAATCGTATCCTCAAGCCTCATCAACCGGGAATGGCTAAAACAGGGGAGGTACATCAAGGTTAAGTGGGACATGCCCAAGTAGAATGAGATTTACCTATGTCTAGAAGTTCCTTTATATTCGGCTGTGTGGGGCGGTTGATTGCAACAACTGTCGGGGTTGTCTTGTTCGTGACTGTTCAGTAAGGAATGGTTCTGTCCTTGTGTTGCAAGGGAGTTAGGGTGGCTCCTCGGTATGGTGATCTAGGCCACGTACTGTGACGGACGGTACCCCAGTAGCCCTGCCATTGTATGGTATCCAATCTCCAATAAGTGCCGTACGTTTTAGATGTGCCTAACTATGTTGGAACGTGAGATGTAAGCATTCCAGCTATTTATGTATTTTACTTGAAAACCCTAGACACTATTATTATATCATCGGATTTCCTATCAAATGTTTTGGTTAGCGTAAGTAAAAACTTTTCCATGTTTATGTGTGGGAAGTCTTACGTGATACCTTGTTTTCAAAGGATTATTAAGGTTAAGCAACTTTAACTTGTTACTCGCACCAGACCCTTACCTGACCCGGAGTTTATCTTCTATTTTCTTAAACTCTTAGGTACTCAAATTTTTACGAGTAGTCAAGGGATTCGGGTTAGCTTTGACAAATTATGGAGGAGCAATGGAGCAGGAGGCTTCGACGTTAGATATATATAGTTTTCGTTGTGTGTTCTCTGTGTTGGTATCTCTTTGTTGAGTTGTATTGAGTTGTAATAACTAGACAGGTGTTTATAACTGTCTAGTATGTGATGTATATGCTGTGTAACTCTGATTGGTGTTATATATTGTGTAATACTTATGTTATTAATATAATTTATTCGTTCCGCTGTTGAGATTCCGGTGTTGTTTCTTCTTTCTCTTCTTTCTTTTCTCTTTTCTATCCCTTTCTTTCTTAAAGATGATACGACTTTCTGTGCTGAGGAAGACGGGTCGTCTCATATTTAATTGAAATTTTAATATATTTTTAGAAATAAAAGTACTCTAATATTCGACTAAATTCAATTACGTTATATAACAGTTTCACGTTTATTTACAGTGTATTCGCACATATTTTTATTTAAAATTATTTGTGTTTTAATTATAATTCATTTGAATGTTAATTTTTCATTTAATTACTATTTATATATTTGTAAAAACATTTAGTATGAGTTCTATATGCTATTTTAGAATTATCTGCTATATCCCGTTATATACTCGCTGTATTTTCGTTTTGACTTTTTGCACCTTCGTCGCATTAAATCTGCTGAGCGCTTTAACTGCACAGCTACGCCTTAAAATTCGACTTCCCTGCAACAAATAATGAAGCTAAGTATGGGGCCTTGGTCGCCATGCTCAAACTTGTTAAAGAACAACCATGGGTGGAAATTTTACATATCTTTTGTGATTTCTAGTTAGTAGTATACCAAGTGAGGGAAAATTATCTTACTAGAGGGTAGCGTCTTGCTCCTTATCTCAGCTAGGTCCAGAAGCTACTGGCCGACTTCGAGTATTAAACCATTTCACAAATCCTCAGACAACAAAATGAAAAAGCCGAGTCACTTTCCAAGCTAGCCAGTTCTGGGGATGCGTAGCAAATAGAGTTGTCACAGTTGAAGTACTTAACATTCCAGACATTGGTAGATGGAGATCGGCAAGATCTTGGTGATGAAGTTAGAAAAGAAGTCATGGATGACTCTTATCAAAGAATATATATAATGGGGAATCTTCCTAAATGGAGGAATGAAACGACAGATCCTTCTAAAAGCTTCACGCTACGTCATCCAAGAAGGAGTCATGTATAAAAAAGGTTTCTTCGTTCCCCTGCTTTGGTGTATCGCTCATGATGAAATCAAACGAGTCTTGAGAGTAGTCCATGAAGAAGAATGCGGTGACCACACCCGAGGGTAAACATTGATAAAGAAAATACTCCAATACAAGTATTACTGGCCAACTGATAATCGAGATGCAGGTGATCATGCTAGACAATGCGACGAGTGCAAGATGTTTAAAAAAATTATGAAAGCCCCGTTGACAGAAATTACTCAAATGGTTACTCCATAGCCGTTTGCCACTTGGGGTATTGACATCATTAGCTTCTTGAAAATTCTGAAGGGGTGCGAAATACGTTATGTTGGCAGTTGATTACTTCACTAAATGAGCTGAAGCAGAACTTTTAACCATGGAAGATGAAGAAAATAATCAACTTCATTGTATGGGACATCATTTGTCATTTTGACCTTCTATGAACCATTATAACTGATATTGAAGCCTAATTCGACAGCGCTAAATTTAAAGACTTCTGCCGTCGGCATCATATTGAAAAGAAATTTGTGGTAGTAGCTCGCCTCAAGCAAATGGACAGGTTAAAGCTGTAAACAAAATCATAAAGTCCGCTCTGAAGAAATATTGGGATAAGGCTAGAGGCCAATGGAATGATGGATTCTCATCAGCATTATGGGCATAACAGAATCATCAACAAGTCCACAACCGGCCATATCCCATTCACCTTTGCTTACGGCTTCGTGGTCGTCATCCCTATAGAACTTGAAGTCCCCTTTCATCGAATGACTTTTTTATAACCCTTATTATAAAATAATATATAAACAAGGAACTGCATTCCAATTGCAACTGAACTAGAAGGAATTTGTGAGACTCGTGAGCGTACAAACGCATTGGGAGTCGATGACAAGAACATGTAGCCAAGCATGTACGTGTATATTCGAAAATTTTGACCTTTTGAAATCGACAGAAATTGAATTTCCACTTGGAGTTATTGAAGAAAAAGATCGGATCAGATAGCTAAAGCTTACTAGTCTTGTAGAACCGGACATAGATAGCAATTGATGAAATACAATCCTGAATTTATACTATTGGAAATCGACCAAGCTCGTGACGATCAAAGAGGGATACAACACTTTGGGAGGATAAAAATGGAAGGATGATACTATTCAGGAAACTGGATGGATTTCTTTTTGGAGACTCTAACTTGCTTCAATTCAAAGCACGTCATGTACGCAACAAGACGTACTTTGGGAGGCAAGTGTTATCCAGCCTTTTGGTCCGGTTATATTCAGATTGACTCGATAAGTTAGACTAGACAATCATCGAGAAAGATAGTCCGGAGAGATGATTATTAGGCTCAGAGATCAAGCACAAGCAATGATATGAAGCGACGATCAATCGAGGCCGAGAAGTAGACTCTCCTGACTATTCTAAGTACGAAATAATGCCTCACATAGGCGGGGGATCAGTGCCTATCCATTTTCCTAGTTGATCGACACATATTCTCAATTTTTGTCCCAAACTTGGTAAGATCTTTATTGAGTAACAAGAAAGGCCCCATGAGGATGCATTTCAAGTTTCAAGTCATTTATAGTTTGTATGCTCGAGTTATGGGGAAATTACTTCACATATTAAAAGGGATCGGTATAAAAGGGATCGTCCATATTCAGCTTTCACTACATATTGCAACATTGATCGGTCAATATCTCCAAATCTACAGATGTTATCAACATGGAACTTGGAGTATAAGCTAATTAGGGTATATGAGACACCCCATAAAGATCGCATGGCATTTGGAGCAAGTTAGAGGGATTGGTAACTATCGTCTAGAGTGATCGGTGGAAATCAAAATTCAAGCAACATTACTTCATGGAAAACACGATATCTCATAACCCAGAATTGCATGAAATTTGGAGAGAAAGTAGTTAACATCATGGGGCATTCCTTTTAGGGATCGCAGCCCATTTAGATGCATTAATAGGGATCGATAACTATCCCTATTGTGCCCCGATGGGCCTGCCAATTTTTAGATCGCCTCGTTTCGATCTCCTGAATCTTCTGCCAAAATTTCGGTCTGATATGTGCACGTCTTCCCCTATAAATACAACAGGCATGACGTCAGAAAAGAGATCCTGGTTTCTCTACCGAGGCTCTGCCCTTTTTATTCTTCGGCTTTGTACTGATGGATTCTAGCTGATCCAAACACTCTTGCAATCATAATCAAGTGCGATTTCAATAAAAATATGAAGTGGACGTAGGCTAATATTGCCAAACCACTATAAAAATTTCTGTGTGTTCATTTATAATTTCTGCTCTGTTTTATTTTTGTTCTTCATTTAATCTCTACTAGATTATGTTGGGTGTTGATGCCCATTTTTGACGTCAATACTTATTATGTACAACATACAGTTTTAAATTCAGTAAATGCACAGTGACTGAACATATATTGATTTTTAATCATTTTTTCCTCATTCTTAATGTGATTCAGAAGCAGTTTGGACCTTTTATCCTCCTTTTCTTATATTAATTTGATTTAGCAGCATTTAGAGTTTGGAATTGGATCTCAGTAGCATTTGGAATTCTGATTCGGTCGCATTTTAATGGACTAATTATAAACTGTCTGAGTCATTGCTAGGGATTGTTTATACTTTAATTATTAATTAGTGATTATAGTGAAGTTAACTGCTGGTAATAAGTAAATGGTAGACAAATAAACATATATACATCTTTCTGAATCTTCACTTCTTTTTGAAACGTATCCACATCATTTATGAGTTCATAAATTAATTTTACAACTGCTTTCTCATGTTATATTTTGTGCATTTTATGATTTTACTTTTTGGTCCAGTTCCATCATGTGTTGTGTTAAAGGCTTTTATATTGATTGGTTCCCAATTTGTCAGTGTTAGATAATAATTACACTATATTTGTCAGCGTTTGTATATTAGAGTCCATTAAATATTACACAACAAGTTTAGGTAACGGTGATGGTTCCCAATTTGGTTTGGGCTTTGATGAAGCCTGCCACTGTTTTGTTGTTATGTTTCTATCTGTTTTGCAAAATAACCCTGACCTGTTGAATACTGTAAATTCATTTTACAAATCTTTAATAACTTTAGTTTTAACTAATAGAAAAATATTTAACTCAGAAAATTATTCCACGGAATATGTGCTTTTACCATCACTAAATTATGTAAAGGTGAAGTACATATGGATGATTGTGTGCTTCTTTACTAAAAAACAAACATGAGTTGTGTCATGTTTAACAAGATCATTATATTGGAAATATGTTGATATTCCAAACATATTTGTTCTGAAAATATGATAATAAATATAATAGCTACTTCAACTATAATAGCTACATTCAGGACAACTGGTTGCAGCCAGTCATCAATGAGTCGACCATTCAGAAATCCACTCCTTTGGATTTTAGGGTGGGTCAGTTGAGATTGTACCGTGCCATGGACCAGAGACTATTCTACGACCTTATCTTCCGGTGAAAAAACCGAACGCGGATAATTTGAACTATTGTTCGATGTCGATGGTTTTGAAGGAGGAAGTGTAGAGAATGAGACAAGAACTGTTATTAGAACCGTTAAAAATGTTGGTTTGAGTAGGAACGTGGTTTATAGACTGAGGGTTGCGATGGATTGAAGTGGGTTGATAATTGTTGTGAAGCCGAGGAAGTTGGTATTGACGGATCATTCACCGTATAGACCGTGACATCTCCTTTGTTCCCATCTTTCCTAAGGTTGCCAACAGTAATCCCATGGCCCGACCTATAGTGAACGTCCGTGGTGGTTATGTTGTTCATGCCCGACCTGATAGAGATGCAGTCGCCGTCCGACCCAATTGTGGTGTGTGTGATGTCGATATTCTTTGACTGCACGAAGTGGATCCCATCGATATTCAGGCTGTTACCGGGTGTAGTTACAATGAGGCTTTAGATGTCAATCGTATCGCATTGGAAGAAGTCCAAGCGGAAGTACTTGCTGTCTTTAGAAGTGAAGCAGGAGACGTGGAGGTTTTTGACGAATGCGAAATTGAGGCTCATTGGAAGTATGGTAGTCACTCTTGGATCAGATGGCGAGGCCTTGGCAATTGATGACGCCTATGCCTTCGATGGCGAGGCCTTTCTCTGTACTAGAAGTCCAACCAGTTGTTTAAATACTTTTTTAGGTCTATGTCCGCTAGTAGGTTGCAAGACAATTGAAAGAGATATGTTTAGAGACCGACTTTTATGCTATCATTTGTCATCTCCTACTGCATCAGGTGTTGTGGCATTGCATGCCCATATCAATATCAAACCAACTAAAAATAAATAAGATTTCGAAATCATTTATTTATTTATATTTAGGTTTTCTTTTTTGCTGTAGAAATTTGTATGTTTTCAATGTTGCTTTGCATCTATTTATATAATCAACATCATCCAAATTAGAAATATCAATAAATTTTGTGTAGTTAAACCTCTTCAGTTTTTATTTTTTGATTCATTTTCATGAGTGTTGTTTTAAGCTACTTATGTTGGAAGTAGCTATTATTTTTAATGTTAAAAAATAGATTAATGGTGACTCATTTATTTAATTCATATGTTTATGCATTTATTTGATTCATTTTCTATTTATAAATAGTTTACAATAATGATGAAGTATTTTTTAGTATTGATCTAGTTTACAATACTTCAGAATCTCTCTTTGGTTCATGATAAGCTTCCTCTTTATTGTCTTCACTAACTAATGTTGTGAAAAATATTGATGATATCAAGCTGATTCTGCTCCTAATGTCAGTTTTAAATTGTCAGAATTTTGAGCTCTTGCTTCTGGGATTTCCAATTATGCTTGACATATACATATGCAACTGACTTGACTCTCTTTCTGGAGAAACGAGTATGCTATTTTGAATATGAATAACTGTGATTTTGTTATGAATGAAACTGTCATATTATCTGTATAGAAATATGAATTTGGTAAGGTGCATACAGTTAGGAGGCATAACTGTTGTTATTTTGGGAAGCTTGATAGTATATATTGAGTTGAAGTTGCATTAGGAATTGCAATAGATTTTATTTAAGTTGAAGTCAGACTACATAATGTTTGCCACATAAATTTTACTAAATTATACATTGTCTGTTTTCTTGGATAATGCTTTACTGAAATGTACCCAAAGTTTATAAAGTATAAATTTTATGTAATTTGTAAATATTTATCTATTCAAAATTTATTCTAGTTATAATTCTTTATTATGAGTCATACACCCCATGGTGTAAATCCAAAGAAAACTTGAAACTTATATCTAACAATATGCATGCACAACAAGTAATATAAAGTTAATTAGGTTAGTTTTGTTAGAACCTTGAATTTTGATATTTTGATTGTGACAGCTATATAAGTAAATATTATATGAACTAATCAAACTTGTAGGAGAAGATATTGTTTTTACTCGAGAAATGGCCTAACAATTTGCAAACCAGATTCTGGATTGAAGCTTCAACAAAGTGTTAAGTTTAAGGTCTGAGTTTAGTAGTAAATATATGTTAAAATCTCTCCGAAGTGGTATATGCACGCACACACGAAATAAAGTTTTTCAAAACATTTAGATAATGTCAGAAAACACTAAAAACAGTTGGCTGAATACTGTGCATGTGCACAAATTATTTTGAACATTCAAACGGTTGATCATGCAATTTCAGCTGGCCGAATTATGTCTATGTTACCCTGTTTTCATATTGGTTCGTTTTTAAATCCATTCAGCTTGCTGAATTGCTTCATCAGACGGCTGAATTTTCTTAACGGCTATCTTTTCAAAAGACACTTTAATTCAATGAACAGAAACAACTCTTGTTTCAAGAGTTGCTTCCATATCTCTTCATGCCTGTCTTTCACGAACGAATTCAACTCTTAATTTCTATAAATAGCCATGAATTTTATCGTTTTAATCACAAAAACTAATTCTAATTTTCTTTTTATTTTCTAATATACCTTACTATTTGAACTCTAAGCATTCAATACTTCATTGTGATCACTTGTTCATTCAAGCATACTTCATTAGGGATTTAATAAACTTCCCATCTTTACGAGTTACATGACATAACACAAAGGAGAAGATTATATGGTGTACTCTATAGAATTATCCATGCTATTAAAAAGCACATTCAATCAAGGTAATTATCTGTATTATTGAAGTCCAGTTCGGTTGCTCAATGGTTGAAGTCCTTTTCTGTTGCTTAAACGGTTGAAGTCATGTTCGGTTGCTCAAACAGTATAATACCTGTTCCTCCGGATTAAGTGAGGCTATAGTTAAATTCCAAAAGGAGTCTGGAACTGAATGTAGAATGGAAAATTCGGATCAATATAAAAATCTCTGGTGTTATTTACTTTATTATTTTATTTTTATATTCCGCACAAGTAAATAGTTTTGTTAATATTCCATATTGCACGATACTTAGTAACTTTCATTTTGTATCGGAGCCTGAAATTCTATCGATCGTCGCAATATCATATAATAATGGCAAAAAAAGATCCGATCGAAACACAAGCAAAATCCCTGTCAAAGTCACCAATGAGAACTACAAAAATGTACTTTTTGATTTACAAATTTTAGTAAATGATAATAATGAATTAGTTATTATAAGCGATAACATCTCAAAGCTTAATTTTATTAATTTAGAAAAGATGAAATTCGTTGAACTTGTAAATGAGAAATTAAATTTAGAAAATCAACTTGGTGTTTTAAAAAATAAATTTTATAACTCTTAAAGAATTTCTAGATGAACAAAACACCTTACTTAAAAAAGAGAAAGAAAAATTTTCAAAAGAAATTTCCGATTTGAAAAGACAATGATTTATTGCAATCTTCTTTAGATAATTCAAAATCTAAAATTTTTTTTTTCAAAAATAACAACTGTACATTAAAAAATGAGAATTCTGAATTAAATGAGAAGATTGATATTTTGAAAAGTAGTAATATTTCTTTTGAAAATAACAATTGTGACTTTAATACTAAATATGAAAAAAGTAAAAATAAATTCGTGAAATTTAATAAAGGTCAAAATAATTTAAACATGATTTTATCTAGTTCTAGAACTTTACATGATAAAAGTGGTTTAGGATATAATAAAATTGATTATAGAAATAGCACTAGATATGCTTTCATGTACAATAAAAATCTTGGTGCTAGTACTAAATTTTGAGTAAAGTCTTAATTCAATTTTTATAGAAATTCAAATACTAATATGACCAATAATGTTTATGATATTTCTAGACGTACAAAATCATTGACGAAAAATAAGAATAAAAATTATCTAAGTATTTGGGTTCTCGTTAAATGGAAAAACAAACAAAAATACATTGATCATTATTTTGATATAGTTATATTTTTAATGGTTCCACTAAATTATCTCGGATATGGTTACCTTGACCTAACCCTTGGATCCTAACATAATAAGCGGGTACCAAAATTTAGATTTTATTTTTTGTTGGTACTCAAGATATATAAAAGGATGTGATGGATTTCGAATAACAAATATTCCGTACGTATGATGGATAATGATCATTTATAGATAATGGAATTGCAGCAAATTCGATATATCTAAGTCAATTTTTATATAAATAGTTTGGGATAAGTATTTCTATTTGAGTATAGAAAAGGAATATTTTTGATATAAATAAATTAGACACTCTTTTTATATAATACGTTGATTTCATAGGTGCTAGAAATATAATGTGACAAATTACTTCAAAAAATAAAATTATTTTTTGAAGGCAATAAATATTTTAAAAAATATTTACCAATTTATGATAGTTCTCTTATCGAATAATTGTTTTCCTTTTTGTCGATGACAAAGGGGGAGAATAAGATTGATATGGAGAGTATCCAGTCAGAGTGAGAAAATTACTCTATATATTTAAAAATCTAAATAGTTGTCATCATCAAAACGGGGGAGAATGTTAGAACCTATAATTTTGATGTTTTGAACGTGACAACTATATAAGTAAATATTATATTAACTAACCAAACTTGCAGGAGAAGATATTGTTTTTACCCAAGAAATAGTCTAACAATTTGCAGACCTGATTCCAGATGAAGATTCAACAAAATATTTAGTTTAAGGTTCGAGTTTGGTAGTAAATATATGTTGAAATCTCTTCGAACATGCATGCACACACAAAATAAGTTTTTCAAACCATTTAGATAATGCCAGAAAACACTAAGAACAGCTGGCTGAATTGCATAAGTCGGTTGGCTGAATACTGTGCATATGCACAAATTATTTTGAATATTCAAACAGTTGACCATGCAATTTCAACCAGCTGAATTGTGTCTATTTTACACTGTTTTCTTGCTGGTTCATTTTTAAATCCATTCAGTTGGCTGAATTGCTCTATTCACACGGCTGAATCTTCGTAACGACTATATTTTCAAACGACACTTCAATTCAATAAACAGAAACAATTCTTGATTCAAGAGTTGCTTCCACATCTCTTCATGGCTATCTTTCACGAACGAATGCAATTCTTAATTTCTATAGATAGCCATAAATTCCAATATTTTAATCACAAAAACTAATTCTAATTTTCATTCTTATTTTGCTATTTGAACTCTAAGCATTCAATACTTCATTTTGATCACTTGTTCATTCAAGCATACTTCATTAGTGATTTAATAAACTTCGCACCTTCACGAATTACACGATATACCACAAAGGAGAAGATTATAGGAAGGGTATACTCTAAAGACTTATCTGTGCTATTTAAGTTCACATTCAGTCAAGATAATTATGTGTATTATTGAAGTCCTGTTTGAGTGTTGAGGCGGTTGAAGTCCTATTTGGTTGCTTAGGCGGTTGAAGTCCTGTTCGGTTGCTCAGACGGTATAATACATGTTCCTTCGAGTGAAGTGAGAGTTAATAGTTAAATTCTAAAAGGATTCTGGTACTGGATGTGGAATGGGAAGTTTGAATCAATATAAAAATCTCTGGTGTCATTTACTTTACTATTTTAGTTTTATATTTATATTCCGCACAAGTAAATAGTTTAGTTAATGTTCCACATTGCACGATCTTTAGTAACTTTCAAGTTTTATCTCTATATGATAGATTTTAAACTGTAATCTTACACTACCGCTTTCAACCTGAAAGCGGAGTGCTTATTTATTCATTTTATTAGAGAAATTATTCTTTCATTTCAGCTACCCTATACATATACAATGTACAAGGTGGAAATAAAATGTTTATTAAAAAAACACGTAACAGAATAGAAAAATAAGCCAACCTAATATTTTTATCATGTTTGAGGAAGGTGACTATCTAAAGGAGCCTCAAGTTTAAGTGGTTAGTTTCATATGTTTGAACCGAATCTTTTTGTTTTCAATGAGTTGATTATTATCATGAATTGATTCTAACAATCCTAATTATTTAACCTTCGAATTGAACTTTACCTTTTCAATATATTTAGCTTCCTAATTAATATAACATACACTGATGTTTGAATTATTTTTAGTAATCGTAATGTTGGAGTTATAATTTGGTTACCAAGCTAATTATAACTTTGTGTTTAGTTTCATCTAACATAAATATATGAAACCTTAAGCTACCGGGGTGCAAATTGAATAAAGAAAAAGAAAGAATTATTTTTTATTAACTGTCCTTGTTGATAAAACTTGATACTTATGTCTAACAATATGCTCATATATTTTGGAATGGCATGTCATCCATGCATGCATGCACACTTTTTTGCTGTCTTTTTTTAGTTCGTGATCTGTTGGACTAAGTGATGTTGGGAAGTATGGTCCATGTAAGAATGCCCGCTGAAAATGAAATTATAAAAAATGCAAGACAATGTACCCAAAGCCTAAAAAAAGGATAAACGATATGATTCCAATGATTAATAACTTAGAACATAATAAAAGCGGTACTATTGATTTACATGGTCAGAATGTCAAAATAAATTGATAAATACTGATGGAAACAATGTCAGATTAAATCACGAAAAATTTCATTGTTTCAGAAGTTACCACTTGGGCCCTTCATAGACATTGGCAGTAATAGAAAATGCCAACGACTCTGATGAGATCTTTAAGTTTAAGTAATGCATCCCAAACTGACCATAATAATAATTTATTGGAAGCCACCTTTAAAATTTCAAAATATAAACATAGCAGTATATCAGAATCATCTTTCAAATTTGAAATTTCAAAAAGTCACGGTGGAAATCATGTTCATTGACTTCTCGTTTTTAATAGAATTGTGAAGTGATGATGTATTTAGATACATTTTTTCTCACAATCCACATTAGCTAAAAGTGCATATGCGTATAAAAGTATAAATATTATTTCGATTTCCAATAGTGTAAAATAAACCAAAACAAAAGAAACTATGAAAGATTTCAAGTTATTGGCTCTATGAATGTTTTTCAGTTGTCTCGGTCTTATCGATTGTTGCTTTTGGTTCAATTTATGCTAACAATGACATTGTTAAATCTACTTCCACATGTGTAGCTATAAATGCATGCACGTTGTGATTAAATGCAGGCCTACCTCGTTGTACAGATATACTCGTTTATAATTATTAAGTTTAAATGTAATACTTGCATGGTCATCAAACAATGCAATCCATCATATATAAATGGATTACATAAATAAATGGATTTCACAAATAAGTATACGTGTATTCCTTTCATAAATAAATAGGATTTTGCAAATCCATTTAATCACTGCATTGACAAGATAAATATGCTAAGAAAGTTGTCCTTTCATGGATTCATCTTTTTGAAGTCATCAAATTTTAATACAAGTATTTTCCAAATCCATCTTAAGTCGTCAAATGCATTTTCCTGAAACTGTACTTATTTTCCAAATCCATCTTATGTCATCTAAATGTAGTTATGATTTCCTCATAGATTTAGCTATTTTACTACCTACGCACTTTTTGTTCATCTTCACAGTCTGTAGTCTTCTATCCTTGATGGTTTTCTTATATCGAATGAGAATTTTATCCAGTCATATTTTCTTTTGTTTATACGAACGAATTAGATTGATAATCCATGCATCTCAAATTAAGGCATATTGTGTATTGTTTAGCCTGGTTATTCCCTTTTCTTCATTGAGGTCATTTGGATATATTATCATTAAAAGTCATTTGTGTATTGTGTAATTCTTTTGTATATTTAACATTATTTATGAATTTGATCCTCTTTGCTATGGAGAATATCTTCATGCCACTATTTTAAAGACGCAACCCAACTTTGTTTTGACTACGGTTAACCTTCGATCTTGGAGCGCTACGGTTCTAAAAATGAAATAACCCTACGTGTGCATGAACCCACAGCTTAACCTCAAAATATTGCAAAAACCTGTATACCAATTTTTTTAACTCCACGTTTCTTTAAATTTGAGGAAAAATTATCGCTTCATTCTTAATTTTTTACATAATTAATTTAATAAATAATTTAATAATCTTAGCCACTAAATTGTTGGATTATCTCATCAATTTTGGATGATATAATACATTATTAGCATACGTTTTATGAATAATCATCGAACTAAACCTTTTTCATCTTAAAAAATAAATAAATTTACAATTTTACACTAAATAAGTATTATAGAAATATTCCAATTAATATTTATTATCAAATGCTTAAAAATAATTTTTTAAATTTCAATATATTAATTACAATTGGTTAAATTTTTACATCAGTTGAAATAATTTATATTTAAATCAATAAATAAAAAATAACAATAAACTCTTTTTCATGGTCTTACCGGTTGAACCACTAGAATCTTTGATTTTGCACTAACAAGGTTTGACTTACAGTTCAATCTTTGAAATTATGCTTCATGCTACCAGTCATATCTATTATGCATTGTGCATCTTTGGTCTTTATTGCCTACTTGGATGTACATGGATTTTACTTATTATGGTTTTTTCTTCTAACATTAGATGTAAAGTATAAAGAAATTCAGCTCACGTGTTAATAATTATTTATTATATGACATAGTGGCTGTTAATAATTACTACTCTCACCTTGGTTCCGTATACAACCATATGCAATTTTGGATTCAAATTTCAGTGACCATAAACAAATTTCATTACTCGGTGGTGCGGGCTTTGTGCCCCACATTCGGGGCATCAAAATTTAGGGAGCATCACACGGCGAAAAAAACATTGCATACAAAAATTCCATACAGAAAAAATATACGAACTTCCCTCTTGGTTAGTTATTTTCTAGTTTTACATCTTTAGCATTTTAGTGTTAGGTAGAGAAGTTTGCAAGGAAGGTGAAGAACCGCTGAAGTGCCTTAATGGTGCAAAAGGTACAATGGAAATAATAAATCATTGCTAAACTTGAAAAGGGAAAAGTGATCCTATTCCCACTGAATGAAAAAAGGTGCAATTCATATATAAAAATACGTAAGATATATTTTGTTAGCTACAAGAGTTATGCATGGAAGGAAAAAGGTGCAATTAAGTTAGACTTATCTGTTATGCATTGAAGTTCATATAAGATGATATGAAAGTTCTAGGCCCCAATTTACTTTTGATTTATCTAATTGTAGACTTAAGTGGTCAGACTTCAGGTGGAGTTACATCATGGTACGTCAAATCTGATAAAATGACACGGAAATAAAGTCTCGATATGGTGCAGACATCGTGTTGGCGTATTGGGAGATGCATATAGGTGGAAATCTGGTGGGATGTCTTGCATTGTGTGGGTAATGAATGCATATTGGAAAACGAAGAATAGTCCAACATCGTGAAAAATAATGGAAGTAAGGTGATATATATATGAGGTTGGTCGCATGTAACGATAAGTGGTTCCTTTTGTTAAAAGGCGTTGATCAGACTCTATGTTGACTCACGTTGAGATGTGCATATCCCAAACTTCAACACAACCACATATATATACTCATAGTCAATCCTTTGCATAAGAGATTAAATGGCCTTGAAGTTTAGTGGATTGTCAGGTTTGATGTTGTTAAGACAACACATTATACACCATAAAAATGCTCCAACAATCCTCACAATACATAAATACAAACAAATTAGAAAAATTCACCCAACTAGCAAAACCAATTAAACACGAAGAAGAAAACCAATATATGCATTTATTTCTTTTTAAAATATGTGCATTTGAGCCTGTTGTTCACATTTAGACTTTAAATAAAAAGATAAATAGATTAAGCATTAAGCAAAAGATAAATGAATCAAATTTGAACAGAAGATAAATAAATCAAGCTTTTAAGTCAAAAAATAAATAGATTTTGTCCCATTTCTCTGTGTTTTCTAACTTATATTTTACTAAAATATGTGCACTTGTTCCATTGATATGCACAGTTTTAAACGAAAGAAAAACTAATTTTGATTCGAAGAAAAAAAATTTATTCAATGAAGCAACGAACAAACAATAAATAAATATATTTAGCTTCAATTCCGAAGTTTCAAATGGCGACTGGCGATTGAGTGACCTACCCTCAAATTTCAAATATGGAAATTCCCACTTCTCATATTCTTTCAAACTTCAGATTTCCACGTCCAGCTTCTTGTTCGAGCACCTGTTCGCCCCTGTCTTTTGTTTGCTCGAGCTAGGGTTTTTGATTGAAGCTATTGCGTCCTAGGATATTTGAAAATAGCATGCCTGCAATCAGGATTCATCATGCTTGCTTTCCACTTTTATTCCAGATCGTCAAAGGCATGCATCCTTTTAGGTTTTAATATCAACAAATTTAGTTGGGGTTAGGTTTTCTGTTTTCATGGTGGGTCGGCCAAGGTTGGACCGATTGGGTGATTTTCCTCCACTTCCAACTTCGTCCAGCTTCGGTCCAACACCCATCCCTTCGGCCTATGGTGTCGTGTGGGCTGATGTTACATCTCTGCCTTTGTCAGCTAATGGTTCTGGCACTGAGGAGGGTGGTCGCTCGAAGCTTATGCCAAAATCGAGGCTGCAAGCCCTGTTATCTCTTCCTCTCTCGCATGTAACACCTTCTCTGCCCATTTCTAATTTTAATGGTGATAATTCCGACCCTGTTAGTAGTTGGCCGTCCTTGTTTAAAATAGGCTTGGTAATGATTGCTCTTTCTCGCCTAAGCAATATAATGTCGATTTTTCTGACAAGCCCGTTCCCCATCCGAAGGAAATCATTGACGCGAGAGTTGCGTCTTGGAAAGACTGCCTAGTTGATTTCTTTTTAGATGAGGCTCCCCGTTTTTCAGTAGTGAAAAATGATTTTCTAAGAGTCTGGCGTTTAAAAGGGTCATTTGATATTAGATGTGATAATTCTATGTATTTCTTCAAGTTTCCCTACCGTAAGAAAGAGCTCTATTTTAGAATCTGGTTTGACTGTTCTTGGTGGATAGGTGTTTATTATTACCTAGTGGATCCCTTTCGTTGATCTTGATCATGAGCAAGTCCTATCCATCGTCGTCTGGTCTCATATTTCGAAAATTCCATCGGTCTTTCAATCTCTAGAAGAGATTAATTGGTTAGAAAATCATATTGGTAAGCTGATCTGCTTTGATATTTCCATTGAGCGTCGGCAAATCCTCCGTTTTATCAAGGCTCTTAATGAGATCTTCCTTTCTAGGCAGTTGCCTACTCGCAATCCTGTTTCCCTTACCGAGAATAGTGTTGCCTATATTGATGTCACTTGCGAATGGAAACCTCTTATTTGCGACCTTTGCCACTCCTTTAGACATGTTAACTCGGCTTGCTCTCATTCTTCCACCGGCCTGGGCAACACTCCCCCTATGCGACCCCTCCCAAAGCCTCTATCTAGAGGTTGGAAAGTCAGAGTTCAGCCTGCTCCTCAATCCATATCACCAAACCCTCCCAATCATGTTTCCTCCGCTCCTGACCCTCCCAATCCTATCCGCCCGACTTCCCCCCAGCTGCCTCTCCTAGAGGCACCCCTCGGGCCGACCATGTTTCACCTTGTGATCCCCCCGTAACTTCCCTTAAGAAGAAATTTGTAAATGCTATCATCTTCGACTCTCCGAGTGTGGACGGTATTTCTCTAAAGTTATCTGAAAAAATGGCCGAAGGTCCACGTTGATCTGGAATAATAAAGTTAGGACTTGGTCTAGTGGATTGTGCTTCCACTCAATTGGAGGTTTCTCTATGTGAGTCTCAAATGATGAGAAGGATGAACGGTAACTTTACTATAGATTTATGGATGATGAGCTTGTCCTTTGTAATGATGGTGAATTTGATGCCAATAACGAAGAGATCCTGGCTGCACTTGGGATTAGAAATTTATTTTCTCGCCATGCACCCTTGGTTATTACCCCGAGCTACTTGGCTGGTTCCGTCGTTGTGCTGGAATTTAGTCATGTCATCTCTCTGGTTATGTTATGTGATTATTTTGATATCATTGCTACTACTGTTATCGGGTTTTCTTGTGCTTGGTTAGTTTGTTGTGCTTACTTCATGATTTTTAGTAGCTGACCAGACATGTTGGCAGTTATTTTATTGTGGGCTTCTTGCCCTGGACCTCTGTACTTTTATTTTGTTTATATAAAAATGCTTAGTATGACTGTATGATCCTCGGATCATACATCCTTTATATCAAAAAAAGTATATTTTACTTCTTAACGAAAAGGTAAACTAATTTATCTTTTCAGTTAATTATGTTTTTGGATTTGTCTTTTGATTAAAATATGTGCATTTTATCATTTGGTCGGCATTTAATATATAACAAGAAGACAAAATAAATTAGACTTTGAACAAGAAATAAAAAATTAGCATCCAAGCAAGGATCGTTTGTTAAAATTTTGTTTTTGTGTGTATAATTTTTACATATGTTCATTTAATTCTTTTAGTTCAATTTAAGTTTAAAAGAAGTTTAGATAAATTATGCTTTAAACAAAATATAATTTCATGCTATATGTAGAACAATAAATAAATTTATAATTTTCCAAAACTACGTGGCTTCATAAATTCATATTGAGAAATTGAATTCTGATGTGAACTCCAGCATAATCGACAATACATATAATAGCTATTTTAATAAGACGTTTCAACTAGAGTCCAAAGTCATACTCCCTTGGCAACATAATAATAAACATAAATATACTGTCCTAAAAAGGCATGAATGCGAAATCAATATACCTTGATGCTAGCAAATCCTCTAAAAATAATTTGGTGCAATATCAAACTTAAAAAAGGCTACAATCGCAATCCCAAATTTATTGTAGTCTTGCTACCTAATTAATATTAATAAATTAAAAACATGCACTTAATAATGAATAAATATTACTTTCAGCCAGACTAATACTATATCTCAAAATATTAAAAATGATTCTTGAATAACTTTCAGTAGATGGGAATCTAGTATCAAAGTAAATTAAGATGTGCCCATAATAGTGCACACATAGTAGATGGTATATCGATTAGAATATTAGACTAAATAGTTCTTTAGGAGAAAAATAATAGTAGACATCAAAGCATTACTAAGGCATATTTAAGTACAAAAATTAGTTTAGGACTTTTAGGTTATGATTCTAAAAGATACACACAATTTTATTTTAAAGGATAAATTAAATTATCATTTTAAAACATATTTTTATATTTAAAAAGTTATACCTATATATTTAAATATAGTTATTATTTTAAATGATAATAATAAAACATAAAATATAGAAGATAAAAGATAATTTGATTTGCATTTTAAAATGTTTTATAGCTATATTTAATGACAAAAGATAGAGATGAAAGATAAAATTAAAAAAATTGATAAAATGTTAAATTTCCACACTTTAATTGATAAAAAATGAAATGCAATGGATAAAAAAATTCTGTGATGACCCGGAATTTCTAACAAATTTAATTTGAATAGTTAGTTGGTTTTAAAATATTTAAATGTTAATTTTAACTTGAATTTTAGGACATCAATATTTACTGGATAATTAAATCATTGAATTGTATAGTTTAAATATTGAATTTAATAATTTAAATTGGGTAAATTGTTGAATCTGAGATTTTAACCCTGTTTAAATATTTTGAAGGCTTATAAAATCTATAATGATGATACTGAAGATAATAGAATGGTTGAAATTTGATATAAAGGTACTTTGTTCAATTTTAATAATATATCGTTTAAATTGAATTTAAAAATAGCCTTCCGAGGCACAGTATCGGAAATCGACGAAACCAGTTCCATTGGATCCGTAATAGTTAATTATTATCGGATTTCAATTTTCGTAGCAATTGGAGTTGTCGTTTGACCTTGACAACTCAAAACGCTTAGAAACTATTTTAATCGATTTATTTTAAAATTGATCATTTTTCTTCCGCAACTCGTTCATATGATCGAATTAGGCTTTCGAAACGTGGGTAAAACCTTGTTATCGCCTCGCGGCATTTCTTAAGAGGGGTTCGGAAATTTATATGGCAATTAGCGGGACGCTTATGGAGTTTTATAATATAATATAAATTGAAGTCATAACAGGCAGAGATATTTTTATAAGAGCGTACTCGAGAAGCCATATACCCAGACGATATTTATCCTTCATCCCCTCTCTCTATTCTTCAAAAAGAAAATGAAATCGATCTAAAAAAAAGGGGGGGCGAAGCCATGTTCGTTTGGAAACGCGAGAGGAGGGGGAACGACGAATTGTCGCGCGTTCGAATTCAGATATGGGGAAAATGAGGTGAGCGGCGTGCTCGTGGAGGGTCGCGTGGCGACGTTAGGGGTCATGACGACGGCGCGACCCAGATTAGGGTTTCGATCGTCTGAAGTGAATCGCGATGTTCAGGGGAGGTAGGGCGGCCATGGTGAGGTTTCGAGGAGGTTGGAGGCATGAGATGCTCGGTCGTGGCTACCTGGGGCCGTGACGACTTGGACAGCGGGGGCTTCTAGTGGGAAGTGTCGTAGCTTTGGCGAGGTGGAGGTCACGGCTAGGGGGCACAGCTAACTATGGTGAGCAGTTTCTCGTTTTTTTTCCTTTTGTTGTATTATTGAATTTTTAAAGAGGTACTCTGTTTTTTTTAAAATAACAATAATGATAGTAAAATTTTGGTTAATAATCTGATAATAACAGGAAGATTTATTTCAGCAAAGTGACATTATACTTTAACTATTTGTTGTAAAAATATATATATATATATATATATAAAATAATAATATAAATAAATAATAATGATATATATATATATATATGAAACAGTTATCTTAAGTTGATAAGTACATTTATTTGAGAAATGAGGATGCATATATAAATTAGTCATGAATGTTAATTAAATTAATTTAAATGGTAACGGGTTGTTCGGTTATTTCAAATTTTATTAATAAACGTGTAATGTTTATACAAGGTTATAAACCGAGAAACCAAGTCGGGAATGAAGTGGATTGCAAATTTAAGGGGCAAAGGTGAGTAAACCTCACGCTTCTGGATTTTTATTTAAATTTAATGGTTAAACTTAAATGATTGGTTGAATAGTTGAATTGGATTGATGTGCTATCTTATATAGTACTATATAGTATATACTGGAATGATTGATATCCTGTGATGAATATTTTGATGATTGGAATGCTGAATGCTGTGGTTTGCTCGAATATTTCGGTACCTGAGTTATCGAAATATATAAATTGGATTTTTATTCGAAAAATATAAGGGTGATTAAAATGAATAATCAATTTAACTAATTAATGATGTGGGTTAATTACTTTAGTAATTAAGGGTTTGAATTAATTTAAAAGATAAGTTTTAAGTTAATTAATTAAGAGTAAGTAATTCAGAATAATCATTTGATGGTTCGATAAATAATTGCTTAATGAAGTTAATAAATTACAATTACTATGTAATTAAACTAAAGATTAATTAAGATGATTAAATGGATAGTTTTTAATTAATGTGATTAATTTAGATTAAGATAAATTGAAATATAATTGGCAATCAGTAATTTATATAATTAATGAAGTAATTAAAGATTTGATTAATTGAGTTTAATTAATTCATAATAGTTGACTTATGAGAAGTCAATTAATATAAGTAATTAAGAATTAACGTAATTGATTATAATTAATTAATTTGTGAAGAAATTAAAGATTACTCATTGATTTGGTAAGAGTAATTAACATCGTGAATGTGGTTAGGAAATTCACTTAAAATAAATTAAATTAAATTGTATGCGATTAAGCATTGCTTATGGATGGTTGATTGGTATGGGATACATTGAATGAATTGATATCTCTGATATCAAATGTTGTGTTTATCATTTGGATAACTTGGGATAGGATGGTATGAGGCTCGGAGAGGCCGGGATCAGATATTGGAAGATACCCGAAACCACTTCGAATTTTATATAAATTGATTTGTGGAATCAATAGGCAGGAATGGAATGATTTAAGTGAACTGGATTATCTAAGTTTGGTACTTAGAAATTTATATGTGACGTAAGTGTTGGCTATAGTAAATTGAGAATTGGTTAAATTGATATAAGTGACCCGGGTTTTATATAAGTTGTTTGCTTTGGTATTCCATGTTAGTTGGGATTACTCACGCTGGTTTCCAGCCTGACCCGGGTGTTACTTTGGTGTAATGCTCGGGTCAGACCGAGTATTACAGATTTTTAGGTAGATATGTTCTGTGGCTCAAGAGGCGAGCTGGATGGCAATATTGTATAGAGTATTCCGCTGTATTTATATTATTGTTAATCTGGAACTTGATAATTGTATATATTCAATGACTGTATAAATGTGAAACTCTGATGTATATTAAATGTAATGGACAGATAGTATTTTTTTGTAAACTGTATTTATTTATTATTATATTTTATCCGCTGCGATTGTGAGATATTTGGTGTTTCTGTTCTCTTCTTCTATCTCTTTCTTCTTTGTCTTAACTATCTGGAATTTTCTGGTTAGAAAATTTCGGGTCGTTACATTTGGTATCAGAGCTGAAAGGTTAAGCGAGAACCTTGGCTCTGGTGGGGATTACTCATTTAATAGAGTCCGTAGTACTCTATAATGAGTTGAGTGCATATATATATATATATATATATGAGGGCGTACTTGTTATTTTCTTATATAAGAGTTTTAAATGATTTTATATAAAAGTATATTTTGATATATAAAGAAATATTCCCTTCTAATGAAATTAAGGTGATGGTTGTTAAATTAATAGAATTAAATTAAGAAGTAATAAAATACGACCAAACATAAATCTTGAATTGGAATTAACTTAAGTGGTAACAGAAAATACAATCAAAGTTTAAAATTTGTAATTATTAGTTAAGAATGAAAATTCTAGAATTAGAACAAAAAAATAAATAAATTAAATTGTTTAAAAACTTTAAATAAACAAAGTTAATTTGGTTTAAAAAGGTAAAACCAATCCTTGAGAATTTAACTCGGATTTATATAATTCGAGATGATTTAAATTTGAAGTTGGAATTGAATTCATTCAAATTGAACCCGATTTGAATTAATTGAATTTGGGATTGCAGATGTATAAGTTCAAAATTTTAAATAGAAGATTGGGTTGAATTGAAATGATTGAAATTGAAGTGGGTTCAATTGAATGGATATTAGTTCAAAGTAATTGGAATAATTTTGGAATTTTAATTTAAGTGGAATTGGTTTAAAATCAAAAAGGAATTTGAAATATAGATTGTAAATGTAATTTATTAATTGAAATAAACTTCATAAATAAATGAGATTATAATTTGAAATAGAATTCCAGAGAATATTTGAAATAGAGTAAGATGAAAATTCCAGAGTAATGTTTAAATATGAATTGGATGGGTGGGGAATTCGGAATTTTGGGAAAAATTTAGAATTCCTTTGGATTTGGAAGTGGTTTCCAAAGGTTTTGGAGAAATATAGTATTATTTCGTAAATATTTTTGGCGTTGAATTGGAAATCTGGAAGATTTGAAATTAAAAATATTTGGAAATGTTTTTTGAGAGATAAAAGCATTGAACTCTTTTGGTCACTGGAAAATAAAGTCGGTGATGACTGCAGCATCATCGATGTTCATTTTCGAGTTTCTAGAAGAGAAATTGCTACCAAATTGTTTTAAATTAGGATTGTTTGTGAATTGGGTTTGGTTTTGAAATTCAAAGGGATAATCGAATTCGTCAAAGAATTTTGGATATAGTTGAATTCTAAGGTGATATTGAAATTTGGAAATTTGTTTAAACTCTGGAATGTTGATTAAATGTTTATGGAATAATAAAAATATATTGGTTAAATAAAATGTAAATTCTAAGTTAAAAGTAAATGTGAATGTAATTGATTATAAATAGAAGGTGTAAAAATTAAAATCATACTTAAGGTTGTAAGTTTAAAGATCAAATGGAAATTGATCTGAAATTGGAAGGGAATTGAGAATCAATTCAATTTGAATTGGGAATGAATCAAGTCCAATGGAAATTGGAGTTAATTAAATTTGGATTGAGTTAATTTAAATGGAGTGGAAATTTAAATTGGATTGTTGGGGAAGTGAACAGTTTTGACTCTAGACCATTTTCAATATAAATTGTTTTAATATGAATAGTTTTAAATCTATTTTCTTATCTATTTACTATACAACTTGCTTTTTAAAACCTAAACTATTTTATACTGGTTTTGCCACTACTTTTGGAACTCTTTACCTATTTTACAACTGTTTTATACGCTAATTACTAATTTTCAACTAAGTTACGAATTAATTTCTATTTTACAACTATTTCGCAATTATTTAAGATTTCTATAACTATTTAACTATTTTCCAACTCTTTTACAATTAGTCAATTATTCTACAACTATTTTGCAAACTACTGAATATTTTTCAACTATTTATCTATTTTTAAAATTTTCAAGCTATTCTCTAAACTGGTCGGAGTTTAAACTGTTATTGATTAAGTACCCAACTGGGATAAGAATTGAGGTAATAATCCAAATGAGGATTAAGGAAAAGGTGAATAAGTGAATGGAAATTTAAGTGAATGTGAATAGAAAGGAATCGATATTGGAAAGAGTAATCAAATGGGAATATTTGATTTTGGGTAAACAAAGTTATATCTTTGTTATATATTCTTCCCTTGTTGAATCTATTGTGGGAAGAAAAAGGATTTTGGAAGTGTTTGAAGTATAAAAGGAATTTTATACTAGTTTTAAGTGATCCAAGGTTTTATAAATTATATATATCTGTATATATATATATATATATATATATATATAAAGGATCTTATGAGGATTTTTGAAAAGGTTTTGGGAACCTTTGGATTTGGAAAGGCTTTTGATTTTTGGGTAAAATCAATATTGAATTTGGAAAGCCTAGTTTGAAGAATTATCGATTTTGGGATAATCGATTTTGTGTATGATTGAAAGATACTATATGTGTATAGTATAAAGTGTTTTGATGATAGCTCTGGAGAAAAAGACGCTCCCTTGGAATGGACTTCTCAGGAGTGCCAGCGGATGGTGCTGCCTTGAGCCCCAAGGGGGGTTCTAAAGTTGATCCTGTGAGGAGTCCGGACAAAACTAGTTCCTGAGGATTATGAGTTGAGTTTACCATAGCGTAAGTCGTGTGTGCCGCGGAGAGCCAATAGTTACATGGACTTTTGTTGTGACTGCAACGTAATGCAGGATGTAACTGCGACCTATGGTAACATTGCGAAAGTCGTGTGTGCCGCTGAGAGCCAACAGTCTGCGTTTGAGTTTATCTCGTGTAACGACCCGAAACTTTCGTTAACTAAATTTGTCATATTTTCCATAATTTTTAATAAAATGAATGTTAGGAATTTGGTGTTGCCATTTGTTCTTATTAAAAGTTAACAATTTAAAATGAGATTTCCAATTCAATAAAATAATGTAAATATTGTGGTTTAATTTTTGAATGGAATATGTGAAAACAAGAGTAATTATGGAATAATATGTTATTTATTTAGAGTATTGAATAAAAATAAAAAAATTTGTAAGCCAATTTTAATTAATGGTAATAATGCGATATAAGCTAATAAATTTGATCTCAATGCGATAACCATTTAATGAAGGTAATAAAACAGGATTTAGGAAAATGTAAACTAGGTATAAATCAAATAGAAGGAAACAAACGTATATATCGAATTGATTTATGAATAAATACTTTGGATGGTAATTGAATGTACAGTAATGGTAATTTAAAACTTATTTATAGTAAGACTGCATAAGATTCAGTAAATTAAGCGGTGGAAAGATTTTTCCCTAGATACACTTTGAAGATGTGAGTTTAAAGGTGAATATTAAATTTGGTTAATGTAAAATAACATTGATTAATCGTAAATGGGAATAAATTTGAAAATAAAAATTTATGTTAATACAAGTGGATCAATTATAAACTTAAATGAAACATTCCAATTTAATAAGAGGTATTCGAATGTTATGTTTTATTTAAAGGTAATAATTGGATTTAATTGGAATTTGTGTATGTTGGATTATATAGGAAAGGAGTATACAAAAGAAACTGTGAATAGTAGAGTAGCAACTGAAAGGGAAGAAATTGAAATAAGGGCAATAAACATTGTATAAATTAATAGTAATAAATGCCAACATTGAATTGTAATAAATATAATTAATATTACAAGTGGGTGAACGTAAAGATAAGGGTTAAGAATGTTGGAATAGGTATACTAGAATAACTATAAAGTGTAAATGTACGTATTTATAGCAACATGAATTATTGAAGGAAAATAATTGGTAAACGGGGTTTGGGCTAAGGAAATGTTATTAATTGTTTTGAAACCTTATTTATTATGAGAAATTAATTTAGCATAAGCAAAACCAATGCAAATATCTAATTTATCAGTAAAGTAATAATAAATAGTAATCAATGCAAATTTATGTAACAATAGAATGTGAAATTTGGGGAATAGATGCAAAGTATATATGAGTTGCTAAAAGTATGCATAATAAGTGCCAATTTAATAAATCAATGGGAGTATAGATTTAAGAATAGAAAGTTTGGTAGTAAATAGGGTATAAGAAGACAAAGGCAACTAGTAAATTAATAAATGAATTCATGATAATAAGTAGTAATAAATGCATATATATTTGGCATTAGTGATAATTACAAAACTTTACCCATTTATGTAATTTATTTAATTAAATCTAAATCTATGGCAACATTGTTGTAATGATGGTTGTAAGTGAATTTGAATGTAAAAGGGTAACAATTATTTAGGTTAACCATTTTGAGTATGATAAGTTAAGAATGGCAATCGATTGAAATAAATCTAAACTAATTATTTTGTTTTGGTTAATGTGTTCTAGTTAATAAAGGGGAGTTTATAAGAAATGAAGCATGCACTAATGACATGTGTTATAATTCAAGTGTTATTTATACCCATAAAATGTCTATTTACTGAATAGAAAGATTTTAAATCAATAAGCGAATTTGTTGAGGTTCCAATTTATAATTTATAACATTTAATGTAGACTCAATTACAATTAATTGACTTAAATTGGGCAGTTAGCATAGATTTGTAATTGGAGTAGTTAATCCTATAAGATGAAGTTAATACTAATTCTATTTATAATTGGACCATTTGTTGATATAGGTTATAGAAGGCAAGATGTATAAATTTAATTAAATTATCAACATTCAACAATTGTAATTATTGAAAATTAAAATGGAATTTGAGGATAATAAGGTGAAACCATGAACAAATGTTAATGCATCCTTATTACTGGTAAAAGATGAGTATATAAAAGTTTGAAAATCAAAGATAGGTTTTTGAAAACTTAATTTATAATTTCTAAACATAAGGAAGGGGAGAAATTAACACTGCAATGGGTAGACTTATCAGCTTTTAATTTACATCTAAATTTGTTTAGATCAATTTGGAAATTAATAAAATTGTGGATATATTTTGAAACGTAAACGAAACGTCTAGATTTACGTTTGTAAATACGTTTAAAATAAAATGTAAATGATAAGGAATTTCTTTTGTTAGGATCGTAATTAAATTCCGGATCTGATGACGCAGGTTTGGACAGATTTGGAGACCGTCAAATTTTGGGTTTAAACCGGATTTAAATTCGATTTAAATTCAAAAGGTGAGTGTTTTAACCCACTCACAACTTCTAAAAAGTTTTTATGTTTGTTAAGTTTATTTTAGATATGAGTAGAAATTTATTTATGACTGTTGGCATGTTTTATTCAGCATACCTGTTAAATCGAATTTATTAAATTAACTGTTAATTTCTTTTATGTATTGCATATAAATTGGCAGTTAGAATTTATTTATGTGCATATAAACTGCTAGTCAAACAGTTATAAATTTAATTGAATATGAAATGTTAATTAATAACTTCCAATTATTTCCTGTTATATTGTATATGCCATATATTGATGTTTGTTTAAACTGATGATGTATGAGATAATTTGGTTGATGGTTGATGATGGATGAATGGATGTTTTGTTTCATATCATTAAACTGCAAGTTATCATGTATTTTTCATTTCATTCGGGATTGTGGTTTGAAATGATATAAAACCGCAAAATTTTATATCTTTTAAATTGCGGATTGAAATGATAAACATCCGTATCACTTGACCATAGGATAGAAAATTATATACAGGCACCGCGGTAAATATATAAAATTATTTTTGAAATGTTTTTCTATGGGTTTTGCAAAGCTATATATATATATGGTTTATGGGTTTTTGATTTGGTTATTAATAAAGGTTTTTATATATAGTAATTTCCGGTTTTAAGCTTTGTATAAATTGTTGAAGTATAAAATAAAGTTTGATTTTTAAGATCAAATACAATTAAGCATTTATTTAAAATTTATGTTCTGGAGTTTTATTGACTTAAATGAGAATAAGGTCGGAAGATGAATATTGAGTAAAATTTCGAATTAAATAAAAAGGTAATTAATTTTTAAAGGGTATGATTTTTATAACTTGATTTTTTGTGTAGAGTGATTTAAATGAATATATCAAGTTTAATAAAATTGAAAGATTATCCAGTTATGTGAAGTTGAAGGTTTTACTTAAATTATATTGAATTCATTAAGTAAACATTTCAAGTCTAAATAAGAAGTAATTGAATTTAATATATATGGGATTGTCAAATGAGTTTGTTTTGAAATGGTGAAATATTAAAGCTTTGAAACATAAGAATTGAAATGGTATTTGGAAGTTTAAATCGATATTTGAAATTGATTTGTGAAATCTAAAGAAGCTATTGTGTTTTATAAAGTAATTTAATATTTAACCATTTAAGAGATGGAAATTTGTTTCGAAGTTATGATTTTCAAGGTAGTATGATTTGGAATTATTATATACAAGAGTTGTGATTTCTAAATATTTCACTTTGGAAACCCTATGATTTTGGAAAAGAATATATATTGGAAAATAAAATGACATTATATGATTTTGGTTATAAATGATATCGTATTGATTTAGGGTTTTAAAAATATAAACGATATCGTATTTATATGGGTTTAAATTGGATTTTTGTTCTGGTTTTAAAGTATAATTATTTTAAATGACCGCGGTGTTATAATAACGTTTGGTTGTTGAAGAGACCGGGATCAGAAGTTGTCATACTCTCTGCCAACTCCGAAAACCACTTTAACAACCGTGTACGCGGTGGAGATTCCAGAATGAAGTAGGTTGGTGGCGGCGTTTCCTGCAAGGTAAATACGTGGACCCGACTCCCGTGAGTTGGCATAAGGTGGCTAAAACAGGAGCGATTCTCGGGCCAATGAGGTCATTCCTCTGATCGGACACTCCTCTTCGATATTATACTTTGACTTTGGATTGTTTCAGTGGCCACTTTTACTTTGATTTTTGGGGGAGTTTGTTCGAGGTGGGCGGTAGCTGCGGCTATGCGTTTCCATCAGCCCGGATAGCAATTGGTATATCTACCCTGGCATTGCCTAGTTGTGCCGTGTCACCTACCCTATCGCGCCTTATACGATTTTGGTTTTTTACCATACCTATGGAGTGCCCTCTGACGACGCCCAGTACGGGGGAGATTACGGTACTGTATAGACTATGGGAATATATTTTGTGTTAAGGGCTATATGGGTAACCCCTTAACGCTATTTAAAAGTAAGTTTATTTTAAAAATAGACACTATTATAATAGCGCAATATACTACATAGTAAATAGTTTAACGGATCCTTAGGAGATGTAAATCCCGAGCATCTCTTGAGTTACTGCACTCATATTTATTTCTGTTAATTTAACTCATATAAGATCTTTTAGTTCTGACTCGAGTGTTTTGTCTTTTCAATTCGCTCGGGTCAGTCCGAGCGTTTCAGGATTTGAAGTTTTAGCTCTGGAGGACGAAGACGAAGATTTGTATTACTATTATCTACTATTATTCCACTACACTCATATTTTTCCGCTGCATTGTTATTGGTATGTGTAACTCTGATACGTATTATATAAATGTTTGTAAACAGTTTTATAAATTGTATATTTTATTATTATATTTTATCCTTCCGCTGTGAGATTCTATTTTGTTTATTTCTTCTCTGTTTTCTTATTTACCCCATAACAATCCGCCTTCCGTATGGTTTGAATCGGCATATGTGTCGATTTGAAGCGTGCGAAAAGGCGGGACGTTACAGTTGGTATCGGAGCTTTGGTTTAGCGATAAACCTTAGCTTTGTGGGGTTTGACTCTTTGTTAATAAGGTAGTAATACCCTATGGGAGTCACTGTGTGTATATACGAGAGAACGTATTTGTTAGTGTTATAAAAAGATTTTGATATTGTGTTAATCTGTTCCGTTTTGTATTTATAAATTCTGGTTGGTGCATGGGACGCTATGACATCAATAGGGATTTCTAAACACTTAATAGGACAGACCGACATAATATTTGTTTTTAATATAGGTGAATGAAATAACTTCGCCTATTATATTTTCTATATATAAAATATTTTATTAAGGTATTATATATATATATATTGTTGGTTGCAATAGATTGGTTGTTAGGAATAAAATTTTAAATAATAGGTAAAATGAGATTGATATTAAAATCAATGAAATTTGGAAATTTTAGAACTTAAGTCCGGGATTTTGGAAATTTGCTTTCAAAGGATTTATGAATTATAATAATTTTGTTTATAAGTATTTTCTTATATAAATATTTAGTATAATTTGGAAGAATTATTTTAAAGAAGATTTTGGAGAAAATAAGTTTCGTACTTTCCTCTCTGTCGCTGGAAAATAATTTCGGTGATGGCGGCCGCATCATCGACTTTCATTTTCGAGTTTCGAAGGGAAATGCCACTGTAGTAAATTCTACTGCAGATTTATTTTGAAATATCTAAATTTTAATTGTTTAAATATAATTAGAGGTATATAAGTTATAAGAATATACTTATCTATTGAAATTTAACCTGGTATTTAATTCTTAATTTCCATTAATTAATTGTTTCAATTATGGTAGTGAAACAAAAAAAAAATTAATAATTGAAACCCTAAATAAAATAAGAGACTAAAATACTAAGATATAAAGGAAGTTAAATTTTTAACTTATAAGGGAAAATTTAAGATTTATTGAACATTAAATTAATTAAAAGAAGAGATAAAACTTGTATAAATTCATTTGCATTTTCTTTAACATAAATAACTTACCAAATATGAAAAGTTGAAATGTTAAATAAGAGATTGGAATAGAATATTATACAAGTAGAAATTTTGGAAATAATAAAGTATTAAATGAATTTCTGTTATAACTGAGAATTTAATGTTATAAACTTAAGTTATAAATTGAAATTTTACCAAAATTAAAGGTAAGTATTATAAATAGGTGATTTTAAACTTAAGTAAATAAAATGAAATTCTTTAATAATAAGGATTGATGTGTAGGGTTATAAACCTAAGTATGATAAATGCTACTAGTTTAATATAATAAAAGTAGGTTATATAAATGACTGCAAACCCTTGTTAATGAGTTAATAAAATCCTTTATTTATAAGAATGGATGTTATAAGATTAAGAATTTAAGTGAAATTAAAAAGGGTTACTATAATTAAATGTAATAGAAATGGAAGCATTAAATAAATGATTGAAAGTGAGAAGTGCATTAAATGTAATAAAATAGAAGAAACTTACATGACCTAAATAAATGAAAACGGATAATTGGAGGAGTGAATAAAATTAAAGGTTGTTGGAAATAAATGTAAATTATAAAAGGATAATTTAAAGAAATAAATGAAAATAAAAGATAAACTGTTATATGAATGAAAAGATCAAACTGTTAATGTATGAAATATAAATTTATAATAAGTTAAATTGATTTGTTGGTTTAAATCGATATTGTTGCTTTAGGGTTGGCTGGGTAAGGAAATTTGAAGTTGTTGGATGAATAAATAATCTAATTCTGTCTCATCTAAGACTGTTGAGTAAATGGTGCACTGGATGGTTATTTTTCATTCCGTACCATTTCAAGTTTTGAACCCGAACAACTATTTGCTTGTTTGACTGAATGGTTGTTTTGTTTGTGTGTATGCTGTTTGTTGAAATCGATGATTGTGTATTGATTATTGTTAGTAGTTGAAACTATGAAAATATTTCACTTTAATATAAATAGTTAACCTTTTAGATTATATAAGGGAAATGCAGGTATGGAAGCAATTGCTACTGATTTTGGTTCCATAAATTAAGCGCAATTTGCCCGACAAATAGGTACGTTTTCGGATTACGTTTTGTAGCGATATTTTTATATATTTCCCGTGTTGGGATATACTATTTTGAATATTCTATATGATACTTTGTTATATTTTGGTATTATATTTTACCGAGCCTCTCCGTACAAAGGAGACTCAGCCAAAATTTTCCGTAAATTTTGGACTTAGAATTATGTTGAAAATGTTTTCCAAACTTTAATTATTTAAGTATAAAAGGATATAATGATTATAAAACGGGTATATTTTATTTAAGGTAATAAATTTAGTAAATTACTGTTTATAAGTTAAATATTTTGAATAAGATGTATTGTTATTTAATTCTTTCTTCTCCCTTCTTTTCCTTTTCGGGGACGAAAAGTTTTGAGTGGGGGAGAGTGTAACGACCCGAAAATTTCGTTAACTAAATTTGTCATATTTTCCATAATTTTTAATAAAATGAATGTTAGGAATTTGGTGTTGCCATTTGTTCTTATTAAAAGTTAACAATTTAAAATGAGATTTCCAATTCAATAAAATAATGTAAATATTGTGGTTTAATTTTTGAATGGAATATGTGAAAACAAGAGTAATTTTGGAATAATATGTTATTTATTTAGTGTAACGAACCGCGTAAATTCGATGTTTGAAATGAATTAAATTAATAGGATTTTATTTTAAAATTTAAAAAGAAATAAAAATCTTATTAATTTATATGAAAGAAAATATTGAAATTTGATGTATCAAAGGTAATTAAAATTTGCAAATTAAATTATATATTGCAATTAATAGTAACAGTGGAAAATGTTGCAAGTATTGAATTTGTCAATGGAATAAAATATTGATTTACGGAAATTGAATATAAACGGAGGTAATAAAGTAATGCAAGAAAATAAATAATGTAATTAGTACAATCCCTTTTATTTGTAAACTATTGTAAGGTGTTAATTAATTGAAATATGAAAATTTGGAAATAGATTCAAAATTTATGTTAGATAAATGAATTGCAATAATTAAAGTTAGTAATTAATAGGTTAAAGGGAATACCAATTTATTCATAAATGAATATAAGTGAATGTAACAAAATAAATAGGAAACGCTAATTATTCATAAGTGATGGTTGATGATATAAACATTACTAACTATTAATGTAGTAACGTAAGATGTAAATGTATTTTCAACGGAAATGTAACCTTATTTCTAGGTAGAAATTGCAGGTAGATTTATGAAATGGAGTTTATGAGATAAATACAATTGAATGTTTCGTTAGTATGAGTTTAAGGGAATATGGGTTAAATTGATTAAATCAATAAAAGACAATAAATGCAATGATGATGGGTTGGTAATAAAAGTGAATAGGGAAATTATTGTACAGTAAAAATGGAATTCCAACTTGTTGGAATGGAATAAATACACTTAGTAATAAATTTAGGATAGGAAAACGAAATGGAAATATTGAATTAGTTAATTCATGTATATATATATATATATATATATATAGAATGGCGATTATTGGATTGTAAATAATAAACTTATTAATGGTGATCAAGAGTTGTGACCACAAGTTATTATGAGTGATACATATATATTTAATTCCATTCAATTAATTTGGAAATCATTGCATTAAATATAAATTAAATGTTACGTTGAATAAGTTATGGTAATAAATGGATAATAACGTAAATGTTCTTCATAGATATGATAATTTGAATCTATTGAAATTTATGGAATTTGAATAAAACATTTTACGTTAATTGGAGATAAAGATGGAAATAGGTAATAATTGCATTAATTTGTAAGTAGAAATAAATCGTTAATGAGAACAAGTATTTAAGATTTACCACCTATTTAGTATATTAAGTTATAACGGAAAATCAATTGCAATAATTAACAATATATTTATTTCATTAATGATAATGACGTAATATTTGAAATATTAAATAGGATGGAATTCAAATGTATATAACGATAGAAATGTGAAATTTGGGGAATAGATTCAAAATTATAAATGAGTTGTTAAAATAATACATAATAAGTGCAAATTGAATGAATCAATGGGAGCATAGATTTAAGTTTAGAAAACGATATTTTGGTTTAATTAAGTATTGCAAAATAAATGAAATTAACGTTTAAATATTTCATTTATAGAGATTAAACTAAAATTCAAGGATATTAAAATAATAGATTTTGAACCAACATGGAATCCTTCTACTTAAAATTTTTAGATGGAATAAACATTTGATTATTTAATTGAATAGAGAAAAAGATTTATTTAGTATGTAATTTAATGCTTGTTGAAAACTGTAATTTTATAAATATGTTTGCTTGACTATAAATAAGGATTACAATGTTCACGTATTTATATAATTGATTTCATCAATTAGGGTCTGTTGTGAAGTGGAAGATTAAAATTAATTGGAAATAAATTTATTAAAATCTTTCAATTGAAAAAGGAAAAGAAACAAAGTGCAATTAATAAAATTTATGTAAGAATGTTTTCATTATGAATGTACATTATTTGGAAATATAAGAATTGATTTAATATTGTATAAGTTGATCATTTTAGAATATAAGAATGTTTACATTATGAATTGCAAGTAACAAATAAGCTTTTTAAGGAAAATAAAAGAATATTGAGGAAATAAAGTGAACGTTTCCATTCTAAATATAAGGAAGTGGAGAAATTAACACTGCAATGGATAGGCTTATCAGCTTTTAATTTACATCTAAATTTGTTTAGATCAATTTGGAAATTAATAAAATTGTGGATATATTTTGAAACGTAAACGAAACGTCTAGATTTACATTTGTAAATACGTTTAAAATAAAATGTAAATGATAATGAATTTATTTATTTCCTAAATCCATAACGTGTGTAACTAATATTATTTATCTTTTGGGACCACCTCCGTTTGCACGTTAAAATTCGTGCACACCTATTCTTTTGCGATCTATCTATAAATAGACGGTGAAACCCTAGCCTCCATCTTCATTCCTCTGTATAGTCTCTTCTTCAACTTCTTCTCTTCTTCAATGGAAACAGACAATTTCTAGATCCAGTTTCATTCCAAATAAAAGTCAAAATTCAAACTCCTCTAAAAATTCCAGAAAAATTATATGTTGGAGTTCTCAGAATACGCAATCTACTGGTGGTGTTCGTTTTCCGTTTTGGGTTCGGTCTGGAAACATATTCGCGTGCTCCTGTAGCCAAAGCGCGTGGAAGACGATAGTGACGTGGCGAGTATTTAATTAAGGTTTGTTTTGTTTTATAATTTATTTTGATTTTCAAATCGTTTAAATCGCATAACTTTTTCATACGACCTCGGATTCACGCGAATTTTTTTTTGTTAGGATCGTAATTACATTCCGGACAGTTTGGAACTAGTTTGGACCAATTCGGAGACCGTAGAATTTTTGGGTTTAAATCGGATTTAAATTCGATTTAAATTCAAAAGGTGAGTGTTTTAACCCACTCACAACTTCTAAATTTTTTTATGTTTGTTAAATTTATTTTAAATATGAGTAGAAATTTATTTATGACTGTTGGCGTGTTTTATTCAGCATATCTGTTAAATCGCATTTATTTAACTTAACTGTTAATTTAGTTTATTTATTGCATAAAATTCGACAGGTAGAAGTTATTTTTGCACATAAACTGCTAGTTAACAGTCATTAAATTTATTTTGGAATAGAAACTGTTTGTTAATAATCTGTTATTAATTCCTGTATAATTCATATGCTATGTATCAATGATTGTTTAAAATTGGATGATGATTGCAATTGATGATTGATGATTGATATTTGGATGAATGAACGCTATAATTATATTGTATAAACTGCAAGTTATCATGCATTTTTCGTTTCATTCGGGATTGTGGTTTGAAATGATATACAACCGTAAAATTTTATTTTTAAATTGCGGATTGAAATGATAAATATCCGTATCACTCGACCATAGGATAGAAAATTATATACAGGCACCGTGGTCTATATATAAATTATTTTAAAGTGATTTCTATGGTTTGAATGGGATACGGTTTATAAAAATTTTTATTTTGATATTTTATAAAATATTATTCTTCGATATATATACATATGAAGTTAAAATTTTGAAAATTAAGTTGTGTATAAACCTGTTGAATAAAAATGAAAAAATTGAGAAAATGGAATTTGGAAATTTATCTTATATGTTTAAGTTTGGAAATTTTATGGTATGATATTTATAACTGGATTTTCCAAGATGAATTAAAAATGAAAATTCTAGTATAAAGTAAATTTGAGAAAATATTTAATTGCTAGAAATTGGAGTTTTATTTATGGAATTTATATGAATATTCAAGACTAAATAATAGAATATTAATTGTTGAAAGAAGAAAATCCAACTTTAGTTTTGAAATATTAATACTCCAAATGGATATATATATATATATATAGAAATTGAAGGGGTTTTTGGAACTTGAAGTGATATTTAAATTATGGTTTAAACTTTAAATAAAGAAATATATTTGAAAAGCCATGGAAATTATTTTTCTTTACAAAGTAACTTTAAAGTTAAACCATGTATTTTACATTCGTTGAATATCCAAACCATTCAAGTTTTAGAAGTTATGGTTTTAAAATTTTGAATTTCGAAATATTATGCTTTGAAAGTATAAGTCAAATATTTGGATTCCATATATTTTAAATTTTAAAGCAGTATGATTTTGGAAAAGAAATATATTTGGATAAAATGATATCATATTGTTTTGGATTTTAAGATGATATCGTATTCATAGTTTTGAAATGGAATTTTTATTCTGGTTTTAAAGTATAAACTATTTTAAATGACCGCGGTGTTATAATAACGATGGGTTGGCAAAGAGACCGGGATCGGATATGGACATACTCTCTGTCGCTACCGAAAACCACTTTGACTAACCGTGTACGCGGTGGAGATTCCAAAATGAAGTAGGTGGTGGCGACGTTTCCTGTAAGGTAAATACGTGGACCCAACTCCCGTGAGTTGGCATATGGTGGCTAAAACAAGAGTGATTCTCGGGTCAATGAGGTCATACCTCTGATCGGACGCTCCTCTTCGATATTATACTTTGACTTTGGATTGATTCATTGGCCACTTCTATTTTTGATTTTGGGGGAGTTTGTTCGAGGTGGGCGGTAACCGCGGCTACGCGTTTCCACCAGCCCGGATAGCAATTGGTATATCTACCCTAGTATTGCCTAGTTGTGCCGTGTCACCTACCATACCGAGCCTTTACTACGAGTTTTGTTTTGTACCATACCTATGGAGTGCCCTCTGACGACGCCCAGTACCGGGGAGATTACGGTACTGTATAGACTATGGGAATATATTTTGTGTTAAGGGCTATATGGGTAACCCCTTAACGCTATTAAAAAGTAAGTTTTTTTACAAATAGATACTATTATAATAGCGCAATATACTACATAGTAAATAGTTTAACGGATCCTTAGGAGATGTAAATCTCGAGTATCTCTTGAGTTACTGCACTCATATTTATTTCTGTTAATTTAACTCACATAAGACTTTTAGTTCTGACTCGAGTGTTTTGTCTTTTCAATTCGCTCGGGTCAGTCCGAGCGTTTCAGGATTTGAAGTTTTAGCTCTGGAGGACGAAGACGAAGATTTGTAGTATTACTATTATTATTTATACTAGTGCACTACACACTGTTCCGCTGCATTGTTATTGGTATGTGTAATTCTGATATGTATTATATAAATGTTTGTAAACAGTTTTATAAACTGTATATTTTATTATTATATTTTATCGTTCCGCTGTGAGATTCTATTTTGTTTGTTTCTTCTCTGTTTTTCTTATTTACCCCATAACAATCCGCCCTTCCGTATGGTTTAAATCGGCATGTGTGTCTGTTTAAATCGTGCGAAAAGGCGGGATGTTGCAGTTGGTATCAGAGCTTTAGTTTAGCGATAAACCTTGGCTTTGTGGGGTTTGACTCTTTGTTAATAGGGTAGTAATACCCTATGGGAGTCGCTGAGTGTATATATATGAGTGAGCGTACTTGTTAGCGTTATAAAAAGGTTTTAATATTGTGTTAATCTGTTCCGTTTTGTATTTATAAACTCTGGTTGATGCATGGGACGCTGTGACATCAATAGGGGTTTCTAAACACTAAATAGGACAGACCGACATAATATCTGTTTTAATATAGGTGAATGAAATAATTTTTCCTATTGTAATTTCTATATATGAAATAAATTTCTCAATCTATATCTATATTTGGCTGCAATAGATTGGTTGTTAGGTGATAAAGTGTATAATTAATAATATAAGTTAGATTGGAAAATAAGATTGATGAAATTTGGAAATTTAGAACTTAAGTTCCGGGGTTTTGAAATTTCTTTCGAATAAATTTTGGAATATAATAATATTATTTATAAGTATTTTCTGATATAAATATTTCAATATAATTCGGAAAATTGTTTTAAAGAAGATTTCGGAAAAAATAAGTTTTGTACTTTCCTCCCTGTTGCTGGAAAATAATTTCGGTGATGAGTGCACGCATCATCGACTTTCATTTTCGAGTTTCGAAGTGGGAAGGCCACTGTAGAAATTTACTGCAGAATTGTTTAAGAAATTTTTATCGTTTTAATTATAATTGGATATATATATATATGTTAAGAATAGATATCTATCTATTATTTTAAATGATTTAAAAATTAAACCCGGTATTTGGTTCTTAAGTTCCAGTTAATTAATAGTTCAATTAAGTGTAGAAATTGGAACCTTTAATTAAAGTAAAAATTTAATACAATAGGAAGATAAGTAATGTAAATAAACGATTGTAAACATTATTAAATGAATTAATGAACTTCTTTATTTATAAGAATTGATGTATAAAGTTGCAAATTTAGTGTAGTTAAATTGTTACCATTATTAAATATAATAGAAATGTAAGCATTAAATAAATGAATGAAATTAAAAGTAAGTTGAAATTGTAATTTATAAAATGAATATATATAATTATTGAACCATTAATTAATTAAAGGAATTGAGAAGAAACTTGTATAATTTTCACTTACATTCTTAAAGCATATATATAACTTACCATATAATAAATTGCAATGTTAGTAAGAAAATGTAAGGGGAAATCTTATAAGTGAAGCTTGAGGTAATAAAGGTATTCAATGAATTTGCTGTTACAAAATGAGAATTAAATGTATAAATTTAAGTTAAAATGGAAATTTTAAGTATTATAAATAGATGATTATAAACTTAAGTAAATAAAACGGAATGCAAATATAATGAATATTGTAATAAATGAAAAATGAAAATTGTAAGTAATGAAGGAATCACTCAATAAATGAAAGAAAAGAAATTAAACAACTAAAGCATGAAATAAATGTATAATAAGTTAATTTGGTTGTTGGTTTGAATTGTTATTGTTTGACTTATGGTTGGTTGGGCAAGAGAATTTGAAGTTGTTGGATGAATAAATAATCTATCGTTGTTCCATCTAAGACTGTTGAGTAAAGGATGCACTTGATAGTTATTTTCATTCCATACAATTTCAAGTTTTGAACCCGAACAACTATTTGTTTGTTGGATTAAATGGTTGCTTTGTCTTGTGTATGTATGCTGTTTGTAAAGTTGATGGTTGTTGTATTGATTGGTTGATTAATGGTTGAAACCGCTTAAATATTTCACTTTACATAAATTGTAACCCTTTGGATTATATAAGAAAATGCAGTATCTTGGAAATATTTTGGAAATGTTTTTCCAAACTTTAATAATTTAAATATAAAGGATTAAATAGTTATAAATAGGATATCTTATTTAAAGTGATTAATTTTGTAAATTTAATTGTTTATAAGTTAAATATTTTGGATAAGATGTATTGTATTTAATTTTTCCCTTCTTTTCCTTTTCGGGGACGAAAAGTTTTGAGTGGGGGAGAGTGTAACGACCCGCGTAAATTCGATGTTTGAAATGAATTAAATTAATAGGATTTTATTTTAAAATTTAAAAAGAAATAAAAATCTTATTAATTTATATGAAAGAAAATATTGAAATTCGATGTATCAAAGGTAATTAAAATTTGCAAATTAAATTATATATTGCATTTAATAGTAATAGTGGAAATTGTTGCAAGTATTGAATTTGTCAATGGAATAAAATATTGATTTACGGAAATTGAATATAAACGGAGGTAATAAAGTAATGCAAGAAATTAAATAATGTAATTAGTACAATCCTTTTTATTTGTAAACTATTGTAAGGTGTTAATTAATTGAAATATGAAAATTTGGAAATAGATTCAAAATTTATGTTAGATAAATGAATTGCAATAATTAAAGTTAGTAATTAATAGGTTAAAGGGAATACCAATTTATTCATAAATGAATATAAGTGAATGTAACAAAATAAATAGGAAACGCTAATTATTCATAAGTGATGGTTGATGATATAAACATTACTAACTATTAATATAGTAACGTAAGATGTAAATGTATTTTCAACGGAAATGTTACCTTATTTCTAGGTAGAAATTGCAGGTAGATTTATGAAATGGAGTTTATGAGATAAATAGAATTGAATGTTTCGTTAGTATGAGTTTAAGGGAATATGGGGTAAATTGATTAAATCAATAAAAGACAATAAATGCAATGATGATGGGTTGGTAATAAAAGTGAATAGGGAAATGATTGTATAGTAAAAATGGAATTCCAACTTGTTGGAATGGAGTAAATACACTTAGTAATAAATTTAGGATAGGAAAACGAAATGGAAATATTGAATTAGTTAATTCGTATATATATATATATATATATATATATATATATATATAGAATGGCGATTATTGGATTGTAAATAATAAACTTATTAATGGTGATCAAGAGTTGTGACCACAAGTTATTATGAGTGATACATATATATTTAATTCCATTCAATTGATTTGGAAATCATTGCATTAAATATAAATTAAATGTTACGTTGAATAAGTTAAGGTAATAAATGGATAATAACGTAAATGTTCTTCATAGATATGATAATTTGAATCTATTGAAATTTATGGAATTTGAATGTAACATTTTACGTTAATTGGAGATAAAGATGGAAATAGGTAATAATTGCATTAATTTGTAAGCAAAAATAAATCGTTAATGAGAACAAGTATTTAAGATTTACCACCTATTTAGTATATTAAGTTATAACGGAAAATCAATTGCAATAATTAACAATATATTTATTTCATTAATGATAATGACGTAATATTTGAAATATTAAATAGGATGGAATTCAAATGTATATAACGATAGAAATGTGAAATTTGAGGAATAGATTCAAAGTTATAAATGAGTTGTTAAAATAATACATAATAAGTGCAAATTGAATGAATCAATGGGAGCATAGATTTAAGTTTAGAAAACGATATTTTGGTTTAATTAAGTATTGCAAAATAAATGAAATTAACGTTTAAATATTTCGTTTATAGAGATTAAACTAAAATTCAAGGATATTAAAATAATAGATTTTGAACCCAACATGGAATCCTTCTACTTAAAATTTTTAGATGGAATAAACATTTGATTATTTAATTGAATAGAGAAAAAGATTTATTTAGTATGTAATTTAATGCTTGTTGAAAACTGTAATTTTATAAACATGTTCGCTTGACTATAAATAAGGATTACAATGTTCACGTATTTATATAATTGATTTCATCAATTAGGGTCTGTTGTGAAGTGGAAGATTAAAATTAATTGGAAATAAATTTATTAAAATCTTTCAATTGAAAAAGGAAAAGAAACAAAGTGCAATTAATAAAATTTATGTAAGAATGTTTTCATTATGAATGTACATTATTTGGAAATATAAGAATTGATTTAATATCGTATAAGTTGATCATTTTAGAATATAAAAATGTTTACATTATGAATTGCAAGTAACAAATAAGCATTTTAAGGAAAATAAAAGAATGTTGAGGAAATAAAGTGAACGTTTCCATTCTAAATATAAGGAAGTGGAGAAATTAACACTGCAATGGATAGGCTTATCAGCTTTTAATTTACATCTAAATTTGTTTAGATCAATTTGGAAATTAATAAAATTGTGGATATATTTTGAAACGTAAACGAAACGTCTAGATTTACATTTGTAAATACGTTTAAAATAAAATGTAAATGATAAGGAATTTATTTATTTCCTAAATCCATAACGTGTGTAATTAATATTATTTATCTTTTGGGACCACCTCCGTTTGCACGTTAAAATTCGTGCACACCTATTCTTTTGCGATCTATCTATAAATAGGCGGTGAAACCCTAGCCTTCATCTTCATTCCTCTGTATAGTCTCTTCTTCAACTTCTTCTCTACTTCAATGGCAACAGACAATTTCTAGATCCAGTTTCAATCCAAATAAAAGTCAAAATTCAAACTCCTCTAAAAATTCCAGAAAAATTATATGTTGGAGTTCTCAGAATACGCAATCTACTGGTGGTGTTCGTTTTCCGTTTTGGGTTCGGTCTGGAAACATATTCGCGTGCTCCTGTAGCCAAAGCGCGTGGAAGACGATAGTGAAGTGGCGAGTATTTAATTAAGGTTTGTTTTGTTTTATAATTTGTTTTGATTTTCAAATCATTTAAATCGCATAACTTTTTCATACGACCTCGGATTCACGCGAATTTTTTTTTGTTAGGATCGTAATTAAATTTCGGACAGTTTGGAACTAGTTGGACCAATTCGGAGACTGTCGAATTTTTGGGTTTAAATCGGATTTAAATTCGATTTAAATTCAAAAGGTGAGTGTTTTAACCCACTCACAACTTCTAAAAGTTTTTATGTTTGTTAAATTTATTTTAAATATGAGTATAAATTTATTTATGACTGTTGGCGTGTTTTATTCAGCATATCTGTTAAATCACATTTATTTAACTTAACTGTTAATTTAGTTTATTTATTGCATAAAATTCGACAGGTAGAAGTTATGTTTGCACATAAACTGCTAGTTAACAGTCATTAAATTTATTTTGGAATAGAAACTGTTAGTTAATAATCTGTTATTAATTCCTGTATAATTCATATGCTATGTATAAATGATTGTTTAAAATTGGATGATGATTGCAATTGATGATTGATGATTGATATTTGGATGAATGAACGCTATAATTATATTGTATAAACTGCAAGTTATCATGCATTTTTCGTTTCATTCGGGATTGTGGTTTGAAATGATATACAACCGCAAAATTTTATTTTTAAATTGCGGATTGAAATGATAAATATCCGTATCACTCGACCATAGGATAGAAAATTATATACAGGCATCGTGGTCTATATATAAATTATTTTAAAGTGATTTCTATGGTTTGGATGGGATACGGTTTATAAAAATTTTGATTTTGATATTTTATAAAAGATTATTCTTCGATATATATACATATGAAGTTAAAAATTTGAAAATTAAGTTGTGTATAAACCTGTTGAATAAAAATGAAAAATTGAGAAAATGGAATTTGGAAATTTATCTTATATGTTTAAGTTTGGAAATTTTAAGGTATGATATTTATAACTGGATTTTCCAAGATGAATTAAAGATGAAAATTCTAGTATAAAGTAAATTTGAGAAAATATTTAATTGCTAGAAATTGGAGTTTTATTTATGGAATTTATATGAATATTCAAGACTAAATAATAGAATATTAATTGTTGAAAGAAGAAAATCCAACTTTAGTTTTGAAATATTAATACTCCAAATGGATATATATATATATATATATATATATATAGAAATTGAAGGGGTTTTTGGAACTTGAAGTGATATTTAAATTATGGTTTAAACTTTAAATAAAGAAATATATTTGAACAGCCATGGAAATTATTTTTCTTTACAAAGTAACTTTAAAGTTAAACCATGTATTTTACATTCGTTGAATATCCAAACCATTCAAGTTTTAGAAGTTATGGTTTTAAAATTTTGGATTTCGAAATATTATGCTTTGAAAGTATAAGTCAAATATTTGGATTCCATATATTTTAAATTTTAAAGCAGTATGATTTTGGAAAAGAAATATATTTGGATAAAATGATATCATATTGTTTTGGGTTTTAAGATGATATCGTATTCATAGTTTTGAAATGGAATTTTTATTTTGGTTTTAAAGTTTAAACTATTTTAAATGACCGCGGTGTTATAATAACGATGGGTTGGCAAAGAGACCGGGATCGGATATGGACATACTCTCTGTCGATACCGAAAACCACTTTGACTAACCGTGTACGCGGTGGAGATTCCGGAATGAAGTAGGTGGTGGCGACGTTTCCTGTAAGGTAAATACGTGGACCCGACTCCCGTGAGTTGGCATAAGGTGGCTAAAACAGGAGTGATTCTCGGGCCAATGAGGTCATACCTCTGATCGGACGCTCCTCTTCGATATTATACTTTGACTTTGGATTGATTCAGTGGCCACTTCTATTTTTGATTTTGGGGGAGTTTGTTCGAGGTGGGCGGTAACTGCGGCTACGCGTTTCCACCAGCCCGGATAGCAATTGGTATATCTACCCTGGCATTGCCTAGTTGTGCCGTGTCACCTACCATACCGAGCCTTTACTACGAGTTTTGTTTTGTACCATACCTATGGAGTGCCCTCTGACGACGCTCAGTACGGGGGAGATTACGGTACTGTATAGACTATGGGAATATATTTTGTGTTAAGGGCTATATGGGTAACCCCTTAACGCTATTAAAAAGTAAGTTTGTTTTACAAATAGACACTATTATAATATCGCAATATACTACATAGTAAATAGTTTAACGGATTCTTAGGAGATGTAAATCCCGAGCATCTCTTGAGTTACTGCACTCATATTTATTTCTGTTAATTTAACTCACATAAGATCTTTTAGTTCTGACTCGAGTGTTTTGTCTTTTCAATTCGCTCGGGTCAGTCCGAGCGTTTCAGGATTTGAAGTTTTAGCTTTGGAGGACGAAGACGAAGATTTGTAGTATTACTATTATTATTTATACTAGTGCACTACACACTGTTCCGCTGCATTGTCATTGGTATGTGTAATTCTGATATGTATTATGTAAATGTTTGTAAACAATTTTATAAACTGTATATTTTATTATTATATTTTATCCTTCCGCTGTGAGATTCTATTTTGTTTATTTCTTCTCTGTTTTTCTTATTTACCCCATAACAATCCGTCCTTCCGTATGGTTTAAATCGGCATGTGTGTCTGTTTAAATCATGGGAAAAGGCGGGATGTTACATTTAGAGTATTGAATATAAAAAAAAAAAAATTGAAAGCCAATTTTACTTAATGGTAATAATGCGATATAAGCTAATAAATTTGACCTCAATGCGATAACCATTTAATGAAGGTAATGAAACAGGATTTAGGAAAATGTATACTAGGTATAAATCAAATAGAAGGAAACAAACGTATATATCGAATTGATTTATGAATAAATACTTTGGATAGTAATTGAATGTACAGTAATGGTAATTTAAAACTTATTTATAGTAAGACTGCATAAGATTCAGTAAATTAAGCGGTGGAAAGATTTTTCCCTAGATATACTTTGAAGATGTGAAATTAAGGGTGAATATTAAATTTGGTTAATGTAAAATAACATTGATTAACCATAAATGGGAATAAATTTGAAAACAAAAATTTATGTTAATACAAGTGGATCAATTATAAACTTAAATGAAACATTCCAATTTAATAAGAGGTATTCGAATGTTATGTTTTATTTAAAGGTGATAATTGGATTTAATTGGAACTTGTGTATGTTGGATTATATAGGAAAGGAGTATACAAAAGAAACTGTGAATAGTAGAGTAGCAACTGAAAGGGAAGAAATTGATATAAGGGCAATAAACATTGTATAAATTAATAGTAATAAATGCCAACATTGAATTGTAATAAATATAATTAATATTACAAGTGGGTGAACGTAAAGATAAGGGTTAAGAATGTTGGAATAGGTATACTAGAATAACTATAAAGTGTAAATGTACGTATTTATAGCAACATGAATTATTGAAGGAAAATAATTGGTAAACGGGGTTTGGGCTAAGGAAATGTTATTAATTGTTTTGAAACCTTATTTATTATGGGAAATTAATTTAGCATAAGCAAAACCAATGCAAATATCTAATTTATCAGTAAAGTAATAATAAATAGTAATCAATGCAAATTTATGTAACAATAGAATGTGAAATTTGGGGAATAGATGCAAAGTATATATGAGTTGCTAAAAGTATGCATAATAAGGGCAAATTTAATAAATCAATGGGAGTATAGATTTAAAAATAGAAAGTTTGGTAGTAAATAGGATATAAGAAGACAAAGGCAACTAGTAAATTAATAAATGAATTCATGATAATAAGTAGTAATAAATGCATATATATTTGGCATTAGTGATAATTACAAAACTTTACCCATTTATCTAATTTATTTAATTAAATCTAAATCTATGGCAACATTGTTGTAATGATGGTTGTAAGTGAATTTGAATGTAAAAGGGTAACAATTATTTAGGTTAACCATTTTGAGTATGATAAGTTAAGAATGGCAATCGATTGAAATAAATCTAAATTAATTATTTTCTTTTGGTTAATGTGTTCTAGTTAATAAAGGGGAGTTTATAAGAAATGAAGCATGCACTAATGACATGTGTTATAATTCAAATGTTATTTATACCCATAAAATGCTAATTTACTGAATAGAAAGATTTTAAATCAATAAGCGAATTTATTGAGGTTCCAATTTATAATTTATAACATTTAATGTAGACTCAATTACAATTAATTGACTTAAATCGGGCAGTTAGCATAGATTTGTAATTGGAGTAGTTAATCCTATAAGATGAAGTTAATACTAATTCTATTTATAATTCGACCATTTGTTGATATAGGTTATAGAAGGCAAGATGTACAAATTTAATTAAAGTATCAACATTCAACAATTGTAATTATTGAAAATTAAAATGGAATTTGAGGATAATAAGGTGAAACCATGAACAAATGTTAATGCATCCTTATTACTGGTAAAAGATGAGTATATAAAAGTTTGAAAATCAAAGGTAGGTTTTTGAAAACTTAATTTATAATTTCTAAACATAAGAAGGGGGAGAAATTAAAACTGCAATGGGTAGACTTATCAGTTTTTAATTTACATCTAAATTTGTTTAGATCAATTTGAAAATTAATAAAATTGTGGATATATTTTGAAACGTAAACGAAACGTCTAGATTTACATTTGTAAATACGTTTAAAATAAAATGTAAATGATAAGGAATTTATTTATTTCCTAAATCCGTAACGTGTGTAATTAATATTATTTATCTTTTGGGACCACTTCCGTTTGCACGTTAAAATTCGTGCACACCTATTCTTTTGCGATCTATCTATAAATAGACGATCAAAAACCCTAGCCTCCATCTTCTATCATTTGTCTGTACGTTCTTTTCTTCAACTCCTTCTCCTCCTCAAATGGATGCAAACCTAGATATATTTCTATTCAAATTTCAAATGAAAATTCAAACATCTCAAAAAAATTCCAAAAAAAATATATGTTGTAGATTTCATCCATACGAATCTACGCGCAGTCTCTGTTTTCGAAATCGATACTCGAGTCAGCGGCAAATCGCGGTCAAAATCAGGAAATTCGAAACCTAAGTCAATTTGGGCGTTTTGATGTGGAGCGACTTTTTGCAAAATGGTTTCACGTGAGTCTCCAGTTATGTTGACGTGGCTTTATTATAATTAGGTTTGTTTGTTTATAATTCAATTTTTATTTTGATTTTTTTTTATTGTTTAACTCGAATAACTTGCTCATACGTTATCCGTTTCGCTTGAAATTTCTTTTGTTAGGATCGTATTTAAATTCCGGATCTGATGACGCAGGTTTGGATAGATTTGGAGACCGTTAAATTTTGGGTTTAAATCGGATTTAAATTCGATTTAAATTCAAAAGGTGAGTGTTTTAACCCACTCACAACTTCTAAAAAGTTTTTATGTTTGTTAAATTTATTTTAGATATGAGTAGAAATTTATTTATGACTGTTGGCATGTTTTATTCAGCATATCTGTTAAATCGCATTTATTAAATTAATTGTTAATTTCTTTTATGTATTGCATATAAATTGGCAGTTAGAATTTATTTATGTGCATATAAACTGCTAGTCAAACAGTTATAAATTTAGTTGAATATGAAATGTTAATTAATAACTGCCAATTATTTCCTGTTATATTGTATATGCCATATATTGATGTTTGTTTAAACTGATGATGTTTGAGATAATTTGGTTGATGATTGATGATGGATGAATGGATGTTTTGTTTCATATCATTAAACTGCAAGTTATCATGTATTTTTCATTTCATTCGGGATTGTGGTTTGAAATGATATACAACCACAAAATTTTATATCTTTTAAATTGCGGATTGAAATGATAAACATCCGTATCACTTGATCATAGGGTAGAAAATTATATACATGCACCGCGGTAAATATATAAAATTATTTTTGAAATGTTTTTCTATGGGTTTTGCAAAGCTATATATATATGGTTTATGGGTTTTTGATTTGGTTATTAATAAAGGATTTTATATATAGTAATTTCCGGTTTTAAGCTTTGTATAAATTGTTGAAGTATAAAATAAAGTTTGATTTTTAAGATCAAATACAATTAAGCATTTATTTAAAATTTATGTTCTGGAGTTTTATTGACTTAAATGAGAATAAGGTCGGAAGATGAATATTGAGTAAAATTTCGAATTAAATAAAAAGGTTATTAATTTTTAAAGGGTATGATTTTTATAACTTGATTTTTTGTGTAGAGTGATTTAAATGAATATATCAAGTTTAATAAAATTGAAAGATTATCCAGTTATGTGAAGTTGAAGGTTTTACTTAAATTATATTGAATTCATTAAGTAAACATTTCAAGTCTAAATAAGAAGTAATTGAATTTAATATATACGGGATTGTCAAATGAGTTTGTTTTGAAATGGTGAAATATTTAAAGCTTTGAAACATAAGAATTGAAATGGTATTTGGAAGTTTAAATCGATATTTGAAATTGATTTGTGAAATCTAAAGAAGCTTTTGTGTTTTATAAAGTAATTTAATATTTAACCATTTAAGAGATGGAAATTTGTTTCGAAGTTATGATTTTCAAGGTAGTATGATTTGGAATTATTATATACAAGAGTTGTGATTTCTAAATATTTCACTTTGGAAACCCTATGATTTTGGAAAAGAATATATATTGGAAAATAAAATGACATTATATGATTTTGGGTCTAAACGATATCGTATTGATTTGGGGTTTTAAAAATATAAACGATATCGTATTTATATGGGTTTAAATTGGATTTTTGTTCTGGTTTTAAAGTATAATTATTTTAAATGACCGCGGTGTTATAATAACGTTTGGTTGTTGAAGAGACCGGGATCGGAAGTTGTCATACTCTCTGCCAACTCCGAAAACCACTTTAACAACCGTGTACGCGGTGGAGATTCCAGAATGAAGTAGGTTGGTGGCGGCGTTTCCTGCAAGGTAAATACGTGGACCCGACTCCCGTGAGTTGGCATAAGGTGGCTAAAACAGGAGCGATTCTCGGGCCAATGAGGTCATTCCTCTGATCGGACACTCCTCTTCGATATTATACTTTGACTTTGGATTGTTTCAGTGACCACTTTTACTTTGATTTTTGGGGGAGTTTGTTCGAGGTGGGCGGTAGATGCGGCTATGCATTTCCATCAACCCGGATAGCAATTGGTATATCTACCCTGGCATTGCCTAGTTGTGCCGTGTCACCTACCCTATCGCGCCTTATACGATTTTGGTTTTTTACCATACCTATGGAGTGCCCTCTGACGACGCCCAGTATGGGGGAGATTATGGTACTGTATAGACTATGTGAATATATTTTGTGTTAAGGGCTATATGGGTAACCCCTTAACGCTATTTAAAAGTAAGTTTATTTTAAAAATAGACACTATTATAATAGCGCAATATACTACATAGTAAATAGTTTAACGGATCCTTAGGAGATGTAAATCCCGAGCATCACTTGAGTTACTGCACTCATATTTATTTCTGTTAATTTAACTCACATATGATCTTTTAATTCTGACTCGAGTGTTTTGTCTTTTCAATTCGCTCGGGTCAGTCCGAGCGTTTCAGGATTTGAAGTTTTAGCTCTGGAGGACGAAGACGAAGATTTGTATTACTATTATTCCACTACACTCATATTTTTCCGCTGCATTGTTATTGGTATGTGTAACTCTGATACGTATTATATAAATGTTTGTAAACAGTTTTATAAACTTTATATTTTATTATTATATTTTATCCTTCCGCTGTGAGATTCTATTTTGTTTATTTCTTCTCTGTTTTCTTATTTACCCCATAACAATCCGCCTTCCGTATGGTTTGAATCGGCATGTGTGTCGATTTGAAGCGTGCGAAAAGGCGGGACGTTACATCTTGGTAGACTGCGACCTATGTAGGAGTGGAGAAGTTTTATTTCGATAGCAAAAATCAGAGTGCCGCGGAGAGCCTGCAGTTACATGGACTTTTGCTGCGACGGCAACGTAACCCTGGATGTAACTGTGATCTGTTGTGTGGGTTCCATGGCGTAATCGAGAGTGCCGCGGAGAGCCTGTAGTTACATGGACTTTTGTTGCGACTGCAACATAACCCTGGTATGTAACTGTGACCATGGAATGGGGTGACGATTTCCAGAGAATCCTCAGCAAAGATATTTCCTCTATTTTCAAAATAACTGTTTTCTATATTTTCAATAAAATTATTTTCCAAGTATTTTCACTGGATGCTGAAAACGAGTTTACCAAGTACTTATAGATTTTCAGTCCTACGCCTGGTCAACGTATGATTGAATTTCTGTGAGAACAAGGATGGACTGGTCGAGACATCGAGTTATAAGAAATATTTTACAAAAAAACTATTTTAATTGTATTATCGGAATTTAAAAGGCATATCTAAATTATAAAATAAAGGGGAATCCAAACTGGAATTATAAAATAAAAATTGGACTCGGGAAAAATTTAAATGGTGTGATTTTTGTAATAAAATCGAATCTTGGTATAAAATTGGAAGTAAGCTAATGCGCTAAATAATTGTTTGATAGAGTATGTTAATAAAATTTAACCCGGATAACTAAAATGGATTGCAAGTAGATAATGAAGTTTGGAAATGAATTAGAATTGTAAATAGAATTCGAGTTAGATTTGATAATGAATTAAATAAGAGGAGATGTTGTAAAATAAAAATCAAATAGAGATGGATTGAAAAGAAAAGTGATGGGTTGAATTGCAAATAAAATGCAAGTGATTTGAATAATATTTAACGTAATTTGGAAGTAAATTCGATAAAATGGAAGTGTTGTCGAATGAAATGAAAGTGGATTATAATAGAAATGGTTTGGGTTGCAAACAAAACCCAGGTGAGTAGAGATAATTGAGAATGGTCTTGTATTAATAAAATAAATTCGATAACGAACTAAGTAAGTAAATTAAAAATTTTAAACGGGATAATTGAGTTAAATAATAAATGGATGAAGTGTGATTGAATAAAAACTAAATCAAAGATGTTATTGGAATTGGCTTATCAGACTGAACTTAAGTTCGGTGGTATATAAATTTGAAGTATAGATGAGTTAAAAATGTGCTTGGATATTATTTTGATAAATTGTGGAGGTGAATTAAAATGTAATAGATGGGCTAATTCAATTAAATGGAATTTGATGGGATGAGAATCGAATTGAATGGAAGTGAACTTAAGTTGATGTTGGAACAAATTAAAGTAATTAACTTAAGTTTAAAATTTATAGAAGCTTGGCTTCGAATAAGGGTGAAAGCCCATTAGATAAAAGCTTGGATTAAATTAATTTGGAAATGGTTATTAATTTAGAAGTGTTGAATGTGTCAAGCTTAATAAATGGTTTGAATGAAGTCAATGCGGAGATGAAATGAAATGCGTATGTATGGTTGATGAATAAATTAAAAATGAATGGAATTAGATATAAAATGAGTTGAAAATTTATTTTAAGAATTTGTAAACTAAAATAAATACTCTATTAAGCGAATATTGTCAAATTTTCATAAAATGAATTGTCGTTTGACGTGAATAAAAGAAATTAAAAATCTTTGAGTTGAGAAAGGTTAGATAACTTGAATTTGTAATCAATTGAAGGGAATTTGATCATGTTTGGATTTAAAATAGATTGAATGTATGAGGTTGAGTTGAATGCAAGTAATTGTGTTTAAACCATTAAAATTGAATGAAAAGGCATATAAATTTGGTTAGAAACAATTATATGTGCTTTAAAACATATAAATTGCTTATTGGTAGTGTTTGGTGCTTGTTATTTATGTAATGCTTGTGTTTAGCTATTAAAAGTAAGTGAAATGTTAATAGATTTTCTATGTATGACACTTACGTATTTAAGTTGAGTAAGTACAGGTACAGGGAAGCCGTTTGGCTAGATTTGGGGTATGCTAAGTGCTAAAATTTATAAGCTGCTTGCTTAAAATGCTAAATAAGGTACGCCTACGCAATAAAAATAGGAAATATGAACTGTTTTTGCTTTTTCCGACCGTGTGGGTCGATGTATACATATTTATATCTATTGTCAAATTGCAGAAGCTCCTCCGTACAAAGGAGACTCTGCCAAATTTTTTCGAAAATTTTGGGAGTTAGAAAATTTTTTGGAAAATTTTGGTTAACGACAAAACAATTTCAAATTGGAAAATTAAAAATAAACTAGTAAATGAAACTAATATGAATCAGCTTAAATAACAGATAAAATTCCATATTAGAAATCGCAAATAAATTGAATTCATATGAAACGGTGAAAACTAATCTGAATTGAAATAGATATGAGACTTATGTAAGAGAATGTATGAAATGATTTTGGAATATTGTGATTGGATATTAGTGCTAAGCAGGATATGCAGGTATTATAAAAGGGAAAAGGAATTGGATTTGATTCCAAAAGATAATTTGTATTGCCCGACAATAATGTACGTATTTAAATTTCTAGATGAAATTGGATTGGGTTTTTGATGTAGCCACTTGGCTTTTGTTTTCTTTTGGTATTTGGGAGCCCGTAGAAGCCTTTTGTAGTAGTACCGAGCTAGCCGCGCAAAGGAGACGCTGGCAAATTTTTTTGGGAATTTAGGGAGTTAGAAAAATTTTGAGATAATTTTGATAGTTCAAAAAAATTAGGTTTTAAATTGACATTTAAATGATTGAGAAAAGGGGGTATCGTTTGATACTGTGGAAGAGTTTGGGAGGTTAGTAAGAATAATAAGGGGGTTTTATGAAAGATAATTGGTAAGTTGTAGAACTGTTTGCTTTTGGAAAAAAGTAGACAGGTATGGGACATTCTTCCTGATTAGTAATTTCGGGGACGAAATTCTTTTAAGGAGGGAGGAATGTGATGACCCGGAATTTCTATCAAATTTAATTTGAATAGTTAGTTGATTTTAAAATATTTAAATGTTAATTTTAACTTGAATTTTAGGACATCAATATTTACTGGATAATTAAATCATTAAATTGTATAGTTTAAATATTGAATTTAATAATTTAAATTGGGTAAATTGTTGAATCTGAGATTTTAAGTCTGTTTAAATATTTTGAAGGCTTATAAAATCTATAATGATGATACTGAAGATAATAGAATGGTTGAAATTTAATATAAAGGTACTTTGTTCAATTTTAATAATATATCGTTTAAATTGAATTTAAAAATAGCCTTCCGAGGCACAGTCTCGGAATTCGACGAAACCAGTTCCATTGGATCCATAATAGTTAATTATTATCGGATTTCAATTTTCGTAGCAATTGGAGTTGTCGTTTGACCCTGACAACTCAAAACGCTTAGAAACTATTTTAATCGATTTATTTTAAAATTGATCGTTTTTCTTCCGTAACTCGCTCATATGATCGAATTAGGCTACGAAACACGTTCCATCGTGTTCGGAACGTGGGTAAAACCTTGTAATCACCTCGCGGCATTTCTTAAGAGGGGTTCGGAAATTTATATGGCAATTAGCGGGACGCTTATGGAGTTTTATAATATAATATAAATTGAAGTCGTAACAGGCAGAGATGTTTTTATCAGAGCGTACTCGAGAAGCCATATACCCAGACGATATTTATCCTTCATCCCCTCTCTCTATTCTTGAAACAGAAAATGAAATCGATCTAAAAAAAGGGGGGCCGAAGCCATGTTCGTTTGGAAACGCGAGAGGAGGGGGAACGACGAATTGTCGCGCGTTCGAATTCAGATATGGGGAAAATGAGGTGAGCGGCGTGCTCGTGGAGGGTCGCGTGGCGACGTTAGGGGTCGTGACGACGGCGCGACCCAGATTAGAGTTTCGATCGTCTGAAGTGAATCGCGATGTTCAGGGGAGGTAGGGCGGCCATGGTGAGGTTTCGAGGAGGTTGGAGGCATGAGATGCTCGGTCGTGGCTACCTGGGGCCGTGACGACTTGGACAGCGGGGGCTTCTAGTGGGAAGTGTCGCAGCTTTGGCGAGGTGGAGGTCACGGCTAGGGGGCGCAGCTTGCTATAGTGAGCAGTTTCTCGTTTTTTTTCCCTTTTGTTGTATTATTGAATTTTTAAAGAGGTACTCTGTTTTTTTTAAAATAACAATAATGATAATAAAATTTTGGTTAATAATCTGATAATAACAGGAAGATTTATTTCAGCAAAGTGACATTATACTTTAACTATTTGTTGTAAATATATATATATATATATATAAAATAATAATATAAATAAATAATAATGATATATATATATATATATGAAACAGTTATCTTAAGTTGATCAGTACATTTATTTGAGAAACGAGGATGTATATATAAATTAGTCATGAATGTTAATTAAATTAATTTAAATGGTAATGGGTTGTTCGGTTATTTCAAATTTTATTAATAAACGTGTAATGTTTATACAAGGTTATAAACCGAGAAACCAAGTCGGGAATGAAGTGGATTGCAAATTTAAGGGGCAAAGGTGAGTAAACCTCACGCTTCTGGATTTTTATTTAAATTTAATGGTTAAACTTAAATGATTGGTTGAATAGTTGAATTGGATTGGATTGATGTGCTATCTTATATAGTACTATATAGTATATATTGGAATGATTGATATCCTGTGATGAATATTTTGATGATTGGAATGTTGAATGCTGTGGTTTGCTCGAATATTTCGGTACCTGAGTTATCGAAATATATAAATTGGATTTTTATTCGAAAAATATAAGGGTGATTAAAATGAATAATCAATTTAATTAATTAATGATGTGGGTTAATTACTTTAGTAATTAAGGGTTTGAATTAATTTAAAAGATAAGTTTTAAGTTAATTAATTAAGAGTAAGTAATTCAGAATAATCATTTGATGGTTCGATAAATAATTGCTTAATGAAGTTAATAAATTACAATTACTGTGTAATTAAACTAAAGATTAATTAAGATGATTAAATGGATAGTTTTTAATTAATGTGATTAATTTAGATTAAGATAAATTGAAATATAATTGGCAATTAGTAATTTATACAATTAATGAAGTAATTAAAGATTTGAATAATTGAGTTTAATTAATTCATAATAGTTGACTTATGAGAAGTCAATTAATATAAGTAATTAAGAATTAACGTAATTGATTATAGTTAATTAATTTGTGAAGAAACTAAAGATTACTCATTGATTTGGTAAGAGTAATTAACATCATGAATGTGGTTAGGAAATTCACTTAAAATAAAATAAATTAAATTGTATGCGATTAAGCATTGCTTATGGATGGTTGATTGGTATGGGATACATTGAATGAATTGATATCTCTGATATGAAATGTTGTGTTTATCATTTGGATAACTTGGGATAGGATGGTATGAGGCTCTTAGAGGCCGGGATCGGGTATTGGGAGATACCCGAAACCACTTCGAATTTCATATAAATTGATTTGTGGAATCAATAGGGAGGAATGGAATGATTTAAGTGAACTGGATTATCTAAGTTTGGTACTTAGAAATTTATATGTGACGCAAGTGTTGGCTATAGTAAATTGAGAATTGGTTAAATTGACATAAGTGACCCGGGTTTTATATAAGTTGTTTGCTTTGGTATTCCATGTTAGTTGGGATTACTCACGCTGGTTTCCAGCCTGACCCGGGTGTTACTTTGGTGTAATGCTCGGGTCAGACCGAGTATTACAGATTTTCAGGTAGATACGTTCTGTGGCTCAGGAGGCGAGCTGGATGGCAATATTGTATAGAGTATTCCGCTGTATTTATATTATTGTTAATCTGGAACTTGATAATTGTATATATTCAGTGACTGTATAAATGTGAAACTCTGATGTATATTAAATGTAATGGACAGATAGTATTTTTTTGTAAACTGTATTTATTTATTATTATATTTTATCCGCTGCGATTGTGAGATGTTTGGTGTTTCTGTTCTCTTCTTCTATCCCTTTCTTCTTTGTCTTAACTATCTGGAATTTTCTGGTTAGAAAATTTCGGGTCGTTACAATTTCATGCATTGTTTTAAATTTAAGCCAAAAACAAGAATATTAAACATAATAGATGCTAATTTTGAAATGGTTAATTTATCAAACACAGATCAACATCTTTTTTAATAATAAAAATAAGTAAAAACAAATATTTAGAAATTTGAAGTTATAAATGCAAAAGCTAAATACTACAATTTAATTTATTTCAAATCAATGATAAAAAGGTAAAACGATAAATACGTACATGCTTGTTAAAAGTGCACGAACCATATTTCCAATAAAAAACTACATGCTTGTTAGAGTTATAATAAATTGTCTTGTGAACAAAATTAAAAAGATGCGAACATTCTACTGTGGAAAATAAAAAGGAGCTATTATGATGCTTTTTGACTTTTGTCAAAAGTGCTCAAAACGACATGTTTTTATACAAAAAAGACGTAGCTGCATTTTTCGTAAAAAGATTAATACACTTAAAAAGGTACACACATTGACCTTTTGCGAAAAGGATAAAAGTATTTACCTTTTTATGAAAAGATAAACAAATTTATCTTTTATTTAAAAGACATGTTAATATTTTACTTGGATACAAGTCATATAACAATAGCATGTTAGCGTTAACGTAAAAACAAATATAAATTTAAATACATACATAAAGCAAAAACTTTTATTGCTTTAAACAAAAGATAAAAGCACTTAGCTTTTTATCCAAAAAGTTGATGATGGGTTTGGTCTAATATAAATATTAAAAAAAATCAGCAGCTTCCATACTACGCTATTGCATCAAAATAATTTAGTAAACTTAACCTTTAAAATCATTCGTTTTCATAATAATGACACACCATTCTTAATTATCTATAAAAAGATAACTTCATTAAAAAATTCCAAAATGAGACACATACCTTTTCATAAAAAGATAAACGTTGCCATGGAATAGAAAAAACATTTAAATAAAAATAAATATATTAAGCTATTTAATAAAATGATAATATCAATTTTCAAAAAGGTAGCTGATTTTAGCTTTTAATACGAATTGGAAAACTCTATATCTAAAATGAAGAACCGTGCTTCATTAAATAATTTGCTAAATTTAGCTATAGAAATCATATATCTTCGTATTAAATTGTACAATTGCACATCCTATGCCATGCGATTATTTCAAAGTACCTGAACTCAACAAAGATGGACATATTTCTTTCCTCTCATTTGTTATTCTCATTCTCCTTGCCTTGATCTTCAACTTTTGTTTTTCTCACGTAGGAAACTTCCTTTCTACAATAATTATTGGAAGACACAAGGCAAGCAGCGAAAGTGTCCTTGATTATTATCATCAAGGGCCATTTTGAAGAAATCATTGGTACTATATTTTCTGGGTCTTAATAGTCATTAAATTCATACATAAGAGTTTAACTAAAAAGTTCAGTGATAATAAGTAGGAATCAAAACTCCATTAATCAAATAGGAAAACAGTGAAAATGCAGTGATAGAGTCATAAAATACGTCATAATTATTTAAGATTAAACCTTGTAAAGATAAAAGAATTTGAATACCTTTTTAGAGAAACCATGAGAAATCAAAGCTAATGTTGCCCATTCAACTTAATGTTTAAAGTTAGGTCCTAGAAACCTATTTTTGATTTCTAAGAAGCACTTCCATCAAAAATCCTCTATTTAAAATGAAAAGCATAAAAGGAAAATAATTGGTAAATTGTTTTATCATTATATTTAAAATGATAGATATTTATCTTTTCGTACTCATTTTATCTTTAGAAAATTGAACATTTTATCGTAATTTATTTATCCTTTTAATGAAATATTAAGCTAAGATATTGCTTAATTTTATATACAAATTTGTCAGGCAAATTCATATATTTAATATTACACAAATCTGCAGCAAATATATTACATAACATGTTTTGAACAATTTCACTGAATGAAAGATTCAAGAATTAACAAAATTTCACCAAATCAGAGATCCACGAACAAATATCGACAAATAAGATCTAATACATTTCATCAGGAAATAAAATTCAAAAGTTAATTTATAAATCATACATGATCACTTTAACTTATTGCATGAACTACAATAAAAGAGTATCATATAATCTGCATATGAAATGGTATATAGACAAATTTCGTTCAAAATGTTTAAAACATTCGCTTGAAATTTTTTAGCTTGAAACATTTTGGGTTTTACCTGATCCAATGAAAGAACACCTACGGGCACATGAACATGAATTGTGATGATGATAGTGGAGAAATTCAGTTTTGGAGAAGACTTGAATTAGATTATGCGGGAATTTCACGGAATTGGGTGAAAATATAAAAACCTAGAGGAAATCAACTGATCCCAAAATCCTCTCCCCCGGTGTGCCAGCCAATCAGAACGTATGGAGTTTTGCAAAAAAAATACTTTCTCTCGCCTAATGTTGGAGCTTTTTGCAAAATTTGCAAAAATCTTTATGTTCTGATTGGCTGGGCACACCGAGATAGGGGATTTTGGGACCAGATGATTTCCTCCCATAAAAACTAGGGTTTTGAGAGTGATTACTTGGTTTTTGATGGATTTCTAGGCATAAGGGAAGCGGTGTATGTGATATCCCGGAAATTTTGACAATAACAATTTAATAATTTATGTCAAAATTTAATTGATTTGATCATATTATTAATAATAAATTTGAAATAAATTTAATAATCTTCTTTGAAATAGACATTTAAACTGATAATCTATTTTAAAGGCTGATAAATTGTTTTATATTTGTAATGTATACATATCTGTATATATTATAACTAGGTAAATCTTTGTTTTAAATTTAATATATATATATAGGCCTGTTTTCTTATTATAACATTTTTGATAAATTAAAATTGGATTCAAATTGATATTAAGCTACTAAATAAATGACCATATAATTTTAATACCCAAACTAAAAACTTAATTATCTAAAATTGATTTTAGTTTAAGTTTAAATTTAAATAAAAGATTTGTTTGTTTTTAATGTAGCTAATAAAATAAGTAGTGTATTGAATAAGAAGACAAATTCATTCATTATTTTAATTTAATCATGAGTTATATTTAACAATATTAATAATGTAATATTCTTACAAAATGGATTTTTTTTTTAAGATAGAAATTACTATTTCAAAATTTATTTGGATACATTAACATGAGAAGCTATGATATTATTATAAGTATAAAAAGAAATAATAAGTAAATTAAGTGTTTAATAGGTTAAGTTTAAAATATAAGAAAAGTAAAAATAGGAAATAGAACTAAACACTTAAGTTAGAAAATTTATAACAATAGGAAATTAAATATTGATAGTTTAAGATAAAATAAAAGTAAGATAACCAAGTAAGAAATACAATAGTGAGCAAAAATGAACAAAGTACTAAAGTAAAGTAAATAAATATTTATCAAATAAAACAAGGCTAAAGCAAAATGTAATAGGCTGGCTTTAAGAAGTGTTGCAGGCAAAATAATCAAAGCTAAGAAACATAAAGTACCTAAGTATAAAGCAAGTCAGGCAAAATATGTATATAACCTGTAAGTGAAATGTTGTAATCTGTGAACTAAATAGGCAAGTCATAATAAAGTGTTAAGTACATAAGGTAAAGCTCAAAACCAGATATGCTGAAACATTTAGTACTTAAGTGAAAATTTATATCAATGATTAAAACAACTTTATATAAAAAGAATGCAAAACCAGGCTTTGTATGTTATGTTGCCTGTGAAGATGCAAGGCTTAGAAACAAAGTATATAAGTACATGAAGTAAAACACAAACCTGACATTTATAATATTTTTGCCTGCAAAATAATTAAAAGCAAGATTTACAGACAAGTCATAATAAAGTGGTCAAGTATATGAAAATATAAACCAGCCAAGAATAAGATATGTATGAAATAGGTAAGTATCTTATGTAGGAAGCTTAGATTATCTGCATAATTAAGCTAGTAGGAAACATAAAGTACTGAAGCATTTAATGCTTTTCTCTCAGCCAACAACAGAAGTCAATTCGAATATGCCTAAAAATCTCTCAGCCTCCAAAATAAAAAGATCTTGCCTGATAAAAACAATAAGTAAGAAAAGCATGTTCCAGTTGATGCCTTCCTGTGCAAAGCTTGTTTCTTTATATATGCAATGCTTTTGTTCAACATAGCAACCAGAGAGAATAAGTTTACATTTCTTTTCAAACTGGAACAAGAAAATAAACATCATACATTTACAACTCAGCTAAACAAAAGCAAACATACATGTAGTTTTCAAGTTTTCATAGGCAAGAAGATTAGAGGGAGAGCAAAACTGTTTACAGTGTTTAAAAAGTTCAAACTGTTTTCAAATACCAAGCTATGCTCAGTTCATCCTCTCTAAAGCAGGTGAGTAATATCACATTTATAAACATGTAAGTATATTTATACTGCTATATGTCCTCTCTGAAGCATTAGTTATTTGTGAACATCTCTGTGTTAAGGTGTGATACATGATAATCATCTCTGTGTAACTTTCTCTGTTGTTGTCAGGTTTATGTTCACATAAGAAAATTTCTTTTGTACTTAATTCAAGCTTGAACAAGTCATAAATTTTGAACATATAATGTTGTTATAACATAGACTTGAGTCTAAATTTGGTTTAAAGAAAAACAGTGTGTATTAGTCTGGAAAATATAGAATAACAGTGAAAAACTTTAAATGACTTTAAATTCAATTTTCATGAATCATGAATTCAGGCATATGAATCAATAACTAATACAAAAATCTGATTTTTAAAACCAGAATCACTATTTTTAATTAGGGGTTAAGGGTATGGTTCTGTGTTGAATACAAAGTGTGAATCCGTGATTTCTGGTTGGTCTATTTGGATATAGGAATTGGGATTCATCCTGGAGGTGGGGAATTGACTGGAGATGGGTGGAAAAATGGTTGATGGTGATGATATTCACCAGAGTAGTTGCGGCAGTAGAATCATTTCTTGAACCCTAATTTCTACTGTGTTCAGTGAATCGATCACCACAGCCTCTCTAGTTGATCGAGCGATGGGGAATTTCTGGAGAGGGAAGCTTGATCGAAGGAGAAGACATGGCCGAAGTGGCCGAACGTCAGGTGGCCAGGATGTTTCAGACGAGGTGATGTCAGGCTTTTTGGTATTGCTCTGTGTTTTTTTTAAGTTCTGGGTCGATGTCTCAATTTTTGGATTTCAAGTTTGATGTTGATTTGGTGAGCGTGAGGTGGTTGCTGGGTAGTTTCCTGACAGGGTGCGATCACCGTAGGCGATCAATGGTGGTGGAAACCACCGTGCATATGCACGGTGTTCGTGAATAGGTGCTGCGTTTTCAGGAGCAGGGGGTACTCGGGGCTTTCAGTATTTTGACTCGGGGATTTCTGCATGCGAACTCGAAGCGAAATCAAGCTTGACTCGGAGTAGAGGTAGGGGGGATGCTGGGTAGGTTGTAACAGGGTATTAAACCTGTAGAGTTTAAATTCTTTAAACTGGGGTTTTTAAATGAGATATAGATGTTTAAAATAGGTATTAAATTAAAAATAAGTTTGGATTAAGTGAAGTTTGAATTTCATTTTAAAATAAAATATAGTTTAAAATTTTAAATTATTTGAAATCACTTTAAAAAGGATTCACTCGAGCGATTCGAGTGAAATAAATAAAACTCAGTTTGGATTTGTTGCTCGAGTTTCACTCGAGTGATTCGAGTGTAGGACTCGAAGAAATGCGGGGTTTTGCTCGTAAAAATAATTGTTTAACTCGGTATTCTTAGCTAGGGGTTTTAAACGTGTAAGTTTATTTCATTTTAAAACCGGGCTTTTAAATGAAAAATATACGTATTTTAAACAAAGTTTAAATTAAGATAAGTTTGGATTCAAAACGTAGTTTGAATCTCAGTTTTTAAATAAATAAAGATTTTAGATTAAATTTGTTTTAAACAAATTTGAATGATAAACGAATTTTTAAATTTGAATTGATTTCAAAATGAAATCGTGTTTAAAAAGATAAATATTCTTTAAGTAGTAAAATAAAAAGAAGTTTGGAATTGATAAGATTAATTTGATTTCATTTTAAATCTTAAATTTAAAATGAATTTAAAAGTAAATTTAAATTAAGTTGATTAAATACCTTATGAATGATAAATTGAACATTAAATAGAAAAAGGATTAAAAAAAATAAAAAAACTTAAGGCTTTGCAATTGGTACGTTAACTAAATGAATAATTAATGACTAGAATTAATTGACTTAGAAATTAAGAGTTAAATTTATTTAAATAAGTTATAAGTTAATTAATTTAAGGTAAATCAATTCGTAATTAAGAATCATCGATTAAATATGGATTGATTTACAATTAATGATTAGTAATCAATTAATGGATTAATAGAGGATTAATTAATGAGTTATTAAGACTAACTTAAAATGTAATTGATAATAAATCGTAGTTAATTACTTTAGGAAAGTAATTAAAGGATTATAATTAGTTAATGAGGGTCATTAACTAAAATTATAAAATAATCGATTAATGGGATTATTTTAAATAATTAATTAAATTATTTATTTAAGATAAGCAATTGTGAATTGTTAAGTATAATTACTTAACGGAAGTAATTAAGGAATTAATTACTCATTGTAATTAATTCGATTTAATTTAAATTGTTTAAGTTAATTAATTAAGTTTAATTAATTTAAATAATCATTTGTTGATGTGATAAGTATAAATTACTTAGGGAAGTAATTAATGATAATTACTGGATGTAATTACCCAGGAATGATTTAATAGTGGAAGTAATTGGAAGATAATTACTTGGTATAATTAATCGAGGGGTTAATTAGAGATAATAAATTATGGAATAATTTATTTATTTGATAAAGTAATTAAGGGTAGTTAATTACTGAATGGGGGTTAATCAAGGGTGATTAACAATTTGGTTTAATTGAAGATTGATTATTTAATGTAATTAATTTAAATAGAAAATATAATTAGAGATCATTAATTATTATAATTAATGATGTAAATTAGAATAGATTATTTGGAAATAATTAATAAATGAATTGATTTACTAATGCAATTAATTGAGAAATAATGTAATTAATGTTAGTAAATTCAAGGTTAAATCCTGTGTTTAGTTAAAGGAAATTAATTTGTGAAATAATTAAAGGATAATTACTTAAATACAATTAAAAGTAAATTAATCAAGGATGATTAATTAAATTGAATAATTGAGTGATGATTAATAAATTGATTAGTAATCGATTAATAGTGATATAAGCAATAAAATGGTTAAGTAATTAATTTAATTCACTTTAAATTAATTAGAGATGTAGGTGATTAATTTAATTCATTTTAAATTAATTATAGCTGATGTGATTGCTTATATATTGATTGGTGATATTGTTTACCCTGGATGGTTTGAGATCTCAATATGAGATTAATGATGTTATGTATGCTTTGTTTTAAATATGAATTATCTGTTATAATGATAATATGCATTATCTGTTTGAAGTGATAATATTGATTATCTGTTTATGTTGATGTTGACTATCTATTATGATATTGTGATTTATCTATCTGTGTGTATGTTGAATTATTTTGAATTAAACTGGTAAGGCTAAATAGACAACTTGGCCCTAAAAGACACGTTTTGGATTTCGATGAGACCGGGATCGGGTTTTCCACATTTGGAAGTCCGAAAACCACATCGATTCCAAATTAACGTTAGGTCGTGAATCTGAAGTGAAGATGAAGATTCAGAATGCAAGGGTTATCGTCGTTAACTCTGAGGGTGATTCCAAAATGAGTGTAACGAGATAATGCCTTCGGTTTCGTTCGAACCCGGAACGAACTTGTATGGATTGAATGCTTTCAACACATCGTCAGGTGGACGATGAGCATTCTAAGAAATGTGTTCTATAAAGGTAATCGCAGCCTCAAGCCTCATCAACCGGGAATGGCTAAAACAGGGGAGGTGCAGCAAGGTTAGGTGGGTCATGCCCAAGCAGGACAAGATTTTCCCCTGTCTAGATGTCCCTTTTTATTCGGCTGTGTGGACAGTTGTGAGCTCCAACTGTCGGGGTTGTCTTGTTCGGGACTGTTCAGTAAGGAATGGTTTCGGCCTTGTGTTGCAGGGGATGAAGGGAGTAATCCTCGGTACGGTGATCTAGGCCCCGTACTGTGACGGGCGGTACCCCAGTAGCCCTGCCATTGTATGGAATCCACAATCCAATAAGTGCCAACGGTTTTGATTGTATTACCCACTTTTGTGGCTAGTAGCTGGAATTTAATAATGTAACAATTTCGGCTATTTTCTATTTACTTGAAAACCCTAGACCTATTATAATATCACAGAATTTCCTATCAAATGTTTTGGTTAGCGTAAGGTAAAAACTTTTCCATGTTTATGTGTGGGGAGTCTTACGTGATACCTTTTATTTTCAAAAAGATTTTCAAAGTTAAACAACTTTAAACTGTTACTCATACCAGACCCATGTCTGACCCGGAGTTTATTTTTGTTTTTCATAAACTCTCGGGTACCCAAATTTTTACGGGTAGCCAAGGGATTCAGGTTAGCTTTGACGAATTCTGGAGGAGCAATGAAGCAGGAGGCTTCAGCGTTGTAGATAGATATTTATAGTTCCGCTGTGTTGGTATCTTTGGGTTATTTGTTTGAGTTGTGTTGTATTAACTAGACAGGTGTTTATAACTGTCTAGTATGTGATGTATTGACTGTATAACTCTGATATATGTAAAAATTATGTAATAGTTATGTGATCTATTATATTTTATTCCATTCCGCTGTGAGATTCTGATGTTGTTGTTCTTTCTTCTCTATCTTTTCTATTTTCTCATCCCTTTCTTTCTTCATGATGATACGTCTTTCTGGGCGTAGAAGGACGGGTCGTCACAGTGTAATTTTGGGTATAGTGTCCTTTAAAGTTAATTCATCAATTGCTTATCCTGGAAACTAATTATTTTACATGAAAGAGTGATCCTGTACAGGAGAACATTCCTTTTTATTAAACCGTGTTCTACGGAAAACAATCTATAAGAGTGATCCTGGAAACTAATTGAGTTGGACCCGGTCTGTCGATTACCCCCTTTTGTTTTTGACCTTTTACATCAAAATCGTGTATTTACATTTACTTTGTTTGTAATACTAGTTCAGCAGTATTGAGGTTCCAAAAAAATACGATTTCTTAAAAATAATAATTTTATTCAACAACATTTGTGAATTTTTTTACAACAATGGTTTCATTTGGTAAGTTGCACTAGATACTAAAATACCCCCTATACCGTCTCTGAGTGTCATGCACTCTAAGGTCGAAGGTTAGCCGTAGTCAAACCGTTGTTGGGTTGGATTTCAAAACAGTACATGGCCACATTCTTCTCTTGGATCAAAGTGTTAGCACATATATAATATATAATAATAACATAAGAGCATAATAACATATAACACATAATCAATGCAAAGTAAATGACAATATGAGCTAGAAAGCTCATAACTGAATGATTTAATGTTTTTCTTCTGCATCACAAAGTTAGCACTTCGTAACAATATATAGCACATCATTAGCATAATGTGGACAAGAACATTAAAGGTTAAGAAACTCTTATCGTATGCTCTCTTATTTAGCACTATAATTATGTAGGTAAGTTATAGTGCACAATTAAATCATCCAAGTATGTAAGTAAACGTTAAATGTCACGTAACACGCTAATTATCCTTACTCTATTGTTATCATATGAAATATACCTATTTTGTATGGGTTGTTATTTTGCAGTGGTACGAGTCACATTTATTGAAAGTAAACACCAAAGGCCGAATGATAATACTCGGTTATTTGAAAATAATTTCACAAGGATTGAACAAAACAATTATTCACGATGTTTCTCAATTTCACGAATTTCATACAAACCCCAAATTTTGCAAGAATTCACAAAGTCGCAATTTCCACAATTTCCTAAGTTTACAAATTCACTAAATTCTCAATTTTTACTCAAATTGGTAACAAACTTTCAAATGATAAATGCTGAAAATCGACAAACGCCCAAAATAATAATGCCAATAAACATCCAATGCCAACGCATAGACAATCACACGATCAATCATATAACAATCGTAATAGGTAAGCAATAACCACAAAAGGCAATTACCATCTAAATACAAATTCCAAGTAGGAAATATCCAAAACAATAAACTTAATAATCGAATTTTTCTAAAATAGTAAATACCTAAAATATTTACAATTGGTAACTACCAATAAAATTTACTCTTTGAAAATAGGAAATATAAAAAAAAACTCAAATGGAAAATACCATTTAACTTCAAATATTTCCCAATGTATAAATTCACTTTCAAAATTTACCTTTGGTTTACTTGTTATAAGTTCACTTTATTGTAAAACATTGTAATATCAAAAAATATTCAGAGCACACTTGACAATTAGATGTTCATGTTCAAACTCTCTAATTACACAATAAAACTGGAAAATGTGTATATTACTAAAACTATCAAGTGTACAAAGTAAAATATTCAAATGTGTACTTAACTAAAATTAAGTAAATGTATACAATAAAATTGGCAATGTGTATGTAAACTTAACATTACTTATACGATATAAAACTAGCCAGTATGTATAAATAATAGACATTCCTAATAAGATTAGCTTACAAAGTTTCACTACTTAGAGCAATATTTTCTTATCAAGTAAACAAATGGTTAGTTAAATAATTATAACTAATAAACATAGAATAATCAGCTAAGCGATAATCTGCTAATATTTGTAACTATTGGTAGCCATGTTGGTGGGTAGACTTCTATCACAAAATCTGTAACTGTCGGTAGCCATATAAATAGGTTGACTTCTATCATAGTTATATTTGTGAATTTTGATTGCTACATAGATGGGAAGACCTTGATTATAAATATCAGGATGATCCCACTAATATATTAGCTATTCTACCCAAACTACATAATTACCCTAAGTTGTAAATCAATGAATATTTAGGGTTTAACTTATGGTAACTAAAACATCAAAGGGTCTATAATTATAATCACAACACAGAAAGAGTTATTAATTGTAATTACAAAATGAATAAATTCTCAAAATAAGGGATTATTTATGAAAGAAATTTGAACCATTGAATTTCAGACTAAAATATGTAAATCAACAACATATAGGAATTGTTCTTATCATGATATCATGAGTTAATTTAGTTATTAATATATCAAGGAATCTTTAATTTGTAAATCTTCATATATGATTCTCATAACAAATGCAAATTAGACACAATAATATACTTTTTATCTCAATAACTATTTTAAGGTTGTTTAATCGCAATATTAAGGGATATAACCCTGTAAACAAGTTATATAAATGTGTCCCTTAATTCAAGCACAAGTTTAACCATTTAAAAAAAATTGGTGGATAATAAGTTAATAGAAAAAAATTGAATGTTTATCTTGGAAAATCACATTCCTTTTAATTTTCAAATTGGTATAAAATTCAATCCAAACCATAAAATTCCCCAAATTATATTTCAAGAAACATTTAAGTTAACCTTTCAATATATAATAGTGTCACTTACTTAATTTTATTCAATCATAAATTCACTTAATTTTACATTGTAAATTTCGAAGGACTATTTTTAATATAATATTTAAGGGGTATAATTTATTATATAAGTTCCCTCAATCAATTACAATTAAAATATCAGCTTCACAAAGTTCTTCAAATCATACTTAAACCAAGATTTAAAGTTAGTTGATTCTTATAATATAACTAATGGATTGTTAATTACTATTATATATCATTGTGGTTATTATAATATTATTTTGAGAAATCAACAAATTTTATCGTCATTTAAACGATAATTTCTAATATTTTCAAATTGGTGAATAATTTATATTATAATGTTTTAAATTTTATAATGATACTAACGCGAACAACGTCTCAAATGAGTTAACTATGCAAGAGATATTGTGTTTGTAATCTTGGGTTTACTTTGTAAAATAAAAATATAAGTATATAAAATAATATATCAGATCCATAATTTTCCAATATTCTAAGGACATATTTGCAAAATATGCCTCATTATAACATCTCCTACTTTGAGGCCCAAAGCTAAGCTTTACAAATGCTGCAATCATCTATAGTATTAACTACCAGTAACAAAATGCAGTAATGTCAACGGTATCCATAATATCAGAAGCACATGAATATAAAATAAAATCAACACAGATTTCAAAAACAAATTTTCTGATTATATTTCAAATCAATATTTCATATTCAATTATATAATCCTAAAACGATTCTCAAGTTTTGATGAAATATAATTATTACAAATTACGCCAAGAGCGATATATGAAGATGCCTCATTGAATGATTAGAGTACTAAATTGACATATCAGTCATAAATACATCACAGCGGAAATAATACTAAATAGCTCCTATATAGCTAGCTTTGCCTCCTACATGTCTTCGAAAGCTTATTCGTGCAACCGACCAAACCTAAAAAGTCCTTAACTCTCCATCTACTCAAATTTAATTTTGAGCACCCGAGAGTTTAAGGGAAAAACATAAACTTCGAGTCAGATATAAAGTCTGGTGTGAATAATACTATTACATCCCGGTTTACTGATATTAAGTGAGACCACCCGCTCAGCGGAATGAGTTTCCCCTCACTAATATCCTTTTAAAAACGTATCTTTTTGCTAAACAAAATCCTACAATCAAACTGATTATAACAACAACAATAACATATATGTATATAAATCAGGTAATCAGTGGACTATCATTCCGAACAATATACTTTTATCAGGCTGGCTATTAACCAATGGCTGACTCGGACCTACCAGACATTATCAATAATCCAACTTCTATTAGACATATTACTGGACGTTCTGTCCTTACCTTACTTTTCCAAGGGTCAACCGATCCTAATGGTTTTGTGGGGTCACCAATAACCTTCCTCTACTCTGTGTATTCCTTTCTTTGTGTAACATCGTTTTAGTCTTACCTGTGACAAAACCCTACACAATATAATTTTGGACTTATATTAACTAGGGGCTACTAGCTAATGTATAGGGCGCGGCCCTATACGAGTCTCATCTGGTCTTCTAATATCTGAGTCATATACTTAAGGTTAACTACCCTGTCCAATTTTCCTTGAACCCATTTATTTCAAAATGATTTAACCCTTTTTAGATCATACCTAACTAAGGAAAATATGTTCTTTGCTTTACTCAAAATACTTATGCCATGATATATGCTTTACACAAAACAATGTTGATGAAAATCTAAATCCATAGGGTTATCGTTCCCTTTAAAATTAGTTAAAGCCTTTTTTTTAACTTAGAAAACCTTAGGACTTAAAGCCAAAATGATACCCTCGAAACCCTTGTTTAAAACCTTAAACAATCCCCTTCAAAATATTTGAAAGCATCCCTTTCAAAACCATTATATAAAACCTTAGACATCCCCTTTTGAAACCATTTAAACTTGTCTTTAAAAAGCATTGAAACCTTCCTTTCAAAACACTTAAAACAACCCTTTTGGAACGCTTAAAATATTTCTTTCGAAAGCATTAGGGACTTCCTCTTCGAAATACTTATAACATACCTTTCGAAAGCATTGGGTTCAAATAAGGGTTTGTGGAAACATTGCTTCGAAACCATTTAAAATTATTCCTTTTGAAACCATTGGGTTTAACCTTTAATATAACTGAAGGGTCATAAAGTACAGAGGTAAAAGCATTACTTTCGAAAGCATTAATCCCAAGTAAAAGAAAGAGGATAGTTTCGAAACCCATCCTTTCGAAACCATTGCCTCCGAAACCACTGATTGAAAGCGGCTAAATGGGCCCTTTCGAAGACATTGAGAAAGCAGCTTCAAAGTTAAAAGGCAAAAGCACCCATTTCGAATACATTGTTTTAAGGCTATAAAGAAAAGAAGTCCTTAACTCTTTCAAAAGGTATGAATTTGGCAACATGGGTATCAAATATATTCGAAGGAATCTATCCTTTTGGAAGCTTCTTTTAAAATAAACGTAGGCGGCAACTCTTTCGAAAGCTCCTTTGTAAAATCAAAGGCAAGCGGCAACTTGTTCGAAAGCCTCTTTTTAAACAAAGGTAAGTTGATTGATTCGAAAGCATTTCTACAGTGGCTTCGACCCATTTGGAAGCATGCCTTTGACACCATCATATGCATTGGTTTCGAATAGGTGTGAAAGTTCTAACTGGGCATGTTGACGAAAGCAAGCTAAGGAAGTGGCGAAATTTAAATTTGAAACAAAACTGGTTAATTACCTTTCAAAGTAATTCATTTTTACCTAACTTTCCCAATTTGTCAAAATATGATTGATTGCCAATTCTTTATCGAAATCTTTTCTAAAAAGCCTGTTGAATTCAAAATTTACAATTTAAAACATTTAAGCAAATAAGCCCTTCTTCTTGATAAAACATATAAAACATTTAAGTCCCTTAACTTAAATAATTTATAACCATACTAAAATACTTAGGATAATTCCTCAAAAATCACAATAATTCACATTTAATACATTTTCTCTAAATTTCAGACCCGAAATCATTATATAATTGCCTTAAATAATGTAAACCCAATATTAACTATTTTCTTTCACAGAAAATTCATAATAAATCCATAATTACATAGAAAATTAAGAAACTTGAAACCCACTTCTAAAATAATGTTCTTGACCATATATCAAAAACGCAAGTCATATGGATGTCATTTAATAGATGTTCTAATATAAACTTATCATAAAATCTATATGAAACAATATAAATCATCAACAAGCATATATGTCCATTTAAACACAACATAGCATATTACTTGCAAAATAGTTCGGATTTAACCTTAAAACTGGGATCATTATCAAAAGCGAGATGTAAATCAATTATTCACCTTGGCTTGGTGTTAAGAAGGTTGAGATTTGCCCATTGATTGATTTGCTTAAGCTTTCTACTTGAATCCTATTTATTCTTCTTCTTGAATCTCCTTAATGGAAGCCGAGCTCTCTTAGATTTTTAATTTTGTTTGTGAATGTTAGAGTGAATAAAGAATGAATAATAGAGGGGTTTAGGGTATAAGAACAAAGGCTATCCCTATTTTACCCTTACCACATTCCTACTACTTACTTATTTCCAATTCTCCTTTTCTTATACATTCATTAAGGCACGACCCCTTATTGATTAACAAATCCAAATCCCTTAACCATCTACATTATTTCATTTAGTTTATCTAATTAAATGTCCGAAATAATGTTAGTTAAAATTAGGGTCATTACACTCGTCTTAATCTTTCCACTCAAAGAAAAATAATGCCACCTTAATGCTTCTTGCAACGTCATTTCAAGCTGTTTCCGGCCTTGCTTCCTCTACATGTGATCTCGACTACTCCAAATGATTGGACCTTTACGACATAACTATATTTCCAAGTTCTTCTCCACATGCCGCCTAGACTCTGTCTTCTTCCATTTTGCACCAAGCCTTGATGAGTTCACCATCATGGTCAGGAACCCAAGATGAACCTACTAGTCTCCGCCACTTAACCAACAATGCACATCTACCTCAGCAAACTCGTCATGGTCGTATCTTTGACTACTTTAAATGGTCGATTCCGGCAAAGTTGATTGTTGAAACCACTAACATTCCTCTCTCTCGAAGGTGCACACGATGGTACCCCTATCCTGTGCTCAAATTAAACTTTCCTAAACCCTAAGTTTTGGCCACCAATCCTCTTCTGGCCATTTTCGACTATCTTCAATGATCTAAATGGTGACAACCACCTCCACTAAGCTTTTATTTTCCGCACTCACACAATGGTGCAGCTTCGACCGATTCCAATAATGACTGCATGGACTCTAAAAGCTACGACAAATGCAAAATGCATCCCCTACCATTGCTACCATCAGTTAAGCCTTCCAAGCAAATAGTGCCAGAGATCATTCTCTATATCTTTTCTTTAAATGACATGAAAATATACACGATATATAAAGAGGTATATGGGAGTGGATTTTGTTTGAAGAAGGTTATATTTGATTCTATATGGGAAAAAGAGATACTTTCATTATTTCTTCCTGTTACTTCCCATCTACGCCCATTCAACCAAAGAGTTCTCTCTTTATTATATTCGAAGTAGTCTACATCTAATATTTTGGCCATGAAGAAATATATTTTCATCAAAGATGAAAGTGGCTAGCTATGGTAAGTGGAAATACGTTTCTTTTTTAGAAGATGTCCTAAATTGAGTAGATTAACATATGTTTATAGTAGTGGTACATTTGCACTTTAGCTCCTAAATAGATTTATTTGGCTTAAATACCTATACCATTCATATCATCCAATGTCATAAAATTCACCAAGTGTTCTTCTTTTTATCATGTTGATGAGCATGTATTGTATGCACATGTGGAGAGAGAGACATTTGCATTTTTTTTTTTGGCAAGACTGGCTGGTTTTTATAGTGGGGCATCCACTTTCATTACCATGAATCAAATATAGGAGCAAGCAGAATTCCCTAACTACTAATAAAAGAAAAATACAAACATGTGTTAGGAAAATGTGCATAAGCTACTATAAATGACCTAAAACTATTCTTCCTCGGAAGAGGAGGGCCCACTTCCTTCATTTGAAGATTCAGAGCCTATTACATGTAGAAAACCCGTAAAGACATAGTATTCGAACAATAACCCGAGTAATCCTCGCAATATATAAATTTCCTATTCCAACTAACATCAGCAAGAACAACCATGTTCCTAGCACCCAGGCACCATCAATAGAGAGTACAAGTCCTTCTCCTTCAACAAAGTAATGGAGACGCCTGGATTCACCTTCAACCTCACTAACAAACATATGGAAACCATGTCTAATAGGTTGATATCACATCTCTTAAGGCTCAAGTATCCATGCTTTCTTAGACGAATTCCACTTAATAACATCAACCCGGGCAGCACTAGATTCCACATGATCAATAGTAGCACCAGAAAGAGAGATTATAGGGGAACTGATATCTACAGCAACAAATGTAGGGGAGGAAGGACGAGGCATAGTCACAGGAGGAACATAATATTCATTTGGAATTATTGTAGAAGGAACTTAGGATTGGGCTAACAGACTGGACCACATTCTTAGAATTGCAGTTCCTAACCTTCGGAACCCACCTCCAAAAAGGGGGACAAGGAAGCAGAATCTTGGGTGGAGGAGTCATGGATAGGGATGACAATGGGGCGAGTCTAGGGTCAAAACCTGTTGGTCCCGCCAAGACCTGCCTCATTGGGTCATCGGGGTGGGTAGACCCATGAGCCGTTCTTAAGAGCTCCGGGTCTAGTGTCGGGTCGGGGTTCGACTGACCCACTCCAATCCGACCCGCACTACTGAGATGTTATAAAACCACTTTATCATTATAATAATAATTTGTTAATCTTTTTATACAAAAAGGGTTATAACATGGATATTCTAATGTTTCACTCAATAAGTTATATAATTTTTATGCTATTAAATTGCATCAATAAAAATTATATGATAACATATGCATATTTTTCTTGAACGTTATCATACACCTCATTTTTATTACATTACTTATCACTATAAACACATTGATTTTATATTTATTATTTATATAACACTAGATAACATATGCATATTTTTATGTAAAGCCTTACCGGGTCTTGGGGCGAGGTGGGTTTACCCTAATCCGTATAGGTTTCGGGTATGGGGCGAAAATCCAGACCCGCACCCTGTCTATGGGGCAGGTCTGGGGGCAGGGTTTAAAAAACCCGGGATGGGTCCGGGGCACAAAAATCCCGCTCCAACCCTCCCCATTGCTATCCCTAGTCATGGACGAGCTTGTGAGCTTACAAATGTCAGCATGGTGGCTAAAAGATCGATAAGTAGCACAAATGTCCGGGGCTCAATCATATCTAACACACACTTTCGCTACTTGTCCAACAGCAAGCTAAACTCTAATCGAAGAAGGAAGCTATTTTTTAAGATAATTTAAATTAGTACCTTAGCATAAACCAATCTGTCACAGGCCATCATATTAGAATCAAAACATTTCAATTTACCAATTGTGCATGCGAACCAATTCAAGCCACCAACGGCTGTAAAACAGATGGAATATGAATAAAGTATGCTCAAAGAGAGATAGACATTACCTAGTCCCTAACACTTTCCGTAGAAGGAGAGCAATTGGTTATAATGAATGGTTTCCCAACTATAAGGGAACGATCGACTTCTAGAACACGTTGACGATCCTTACGGCCAAAAATTTGAGATAATACATAAAGTCGATATAGATTACATAGAGATCCCCATGAAGTTTCCAAATGCGACAGCAAAGACTTTGAGCATCTTAGATCATACCAATGGGATCCAAGAAAAATCGAACCAAGAAACCCGACCGAAAGTCAGCCCCAGTTTGCATAACAACATGAAGAGGAAGCATAATTCCGTTAACCTCTTCTATCTCAAAATCAATAGGGGTGTAAGTACCGTCATTTCGGGGGTAGGGATGGCAATGAGACGGGTCTAGGGTCTAAACCCGGCTGACCCACCAAGACCTGTCTCATTGAGTCATCGGGACGGGTAAACCCATAACCCGTTCTTAAAAGCTCGGGTCTAGAGTCGGATCGGGGCTTAGCCGACCCGCTCTAACCAAACCCGCACTACTGAGATCTCATAAAATCGCTTTATTACTATAATAATGATTTGTTAATAATTTATACATAAACGATTATACACTGGATATTCTAATGTCCAATTCAATAAGTTATATGATTTTTATGGTATTAAGTTGCATCACCAATAATTATATAACAATGTATGCATGATTTTCTTGAAACGTTATCTTGCACATTATTTTTATTACCGTACTTATCATTGTATATAAATTGATATCTATATTTATTATATCACTTAGTGACAACCCTCTTACAAATAAAGTAAATAAATACATACATATTAATACAAAATTTTGAATGAATATGTAAAGTCTCAACGGGCCTTGGAGCGGATCTACCCTGATCCGTATGGGTTCTGGGTACGAGGCAAAATTCTAGACCCACACCGGGTCTGCGGAGCATGTCTGGAGTAGGGTTTGAAAAACTCGGGACGGGTTTGGGGCATAAAAATCCGCCTCAACCTGCCCCATTACCATCTCTATTCGGGACGGAGAATTAAAAGTGAAGACCAAGGTCTAGGACATATGGGATCAGACCTAGCTGCAGATAGTTCAACGCCAGTACTAGCTGCATAGAAAGGACCCAAATGTTCTTGGGACAAGGCAGCGATCAACAAGCTAACATGCGTGCATTTTTCCATTAAGGCAATAGATCGAACACCTTCATTGCATAACCCATAATTTGGACAGTAGGGCGCCACAAGCTCAGGAACATCAACCAACATACATTTATTTACAACAAATTGTTTAACCACACAGCCATCCTTGCTGCCAAGCACATGAGACTCCACTATAGAGGGTACGAACCTAGATAGAGGAAGCACGACGGGATTTGATAGAGCTTCATAGGCGTTTCTCATTGGAACCAGAGGTCGAATTATATCAAAGAGCGACGAGAATTCTGAAGACAAACCCAATAGCGGTCTGGGAGGGGACGAAGATCTGAAGGGTTGGATCGGAACTCTGTGGTCACGTCCAGATCTAGTTAAACTCAAGGAGCCATATCTAGAAGAAAAGGAGAATATTTGCGTTGCTTCTTAGGCATTAGAGACAGAGATAGGAGAAGGAGACCGAGAAGGAATTAAGAGGAGCAGGGTGCGAAAATGAGAGCAAGGAGCAGAGCCCGAGACATCATTATCATGTGCTGCAACTGCTAATAAAATGACATATATCACTTTTGGATAAATATATGACATTTGTATGTTTTTTAATATATAAATGTATGTATACAGATTCATTTAGTGTCCGCAACGTCCACTTTCGTGCTTTCATTTGTTAATAAAAAATAATAATACCTGCTTGTCTTAGTTTTCCGATAATATTACTTCACAGTTTAAGGACTTCTTGAATTTTCCTTAATCACGTCACAAACATTGAATGTAATTTTTTACATTTTAATAAGTAAAATTATTGACCTATTAAAAAAAACATGTTAATAACATTTGATAAAGTATGACAAAATGATGGGTAGCAAAACTGCATCCTACAATTCAAAGTATAAATACCATTGAAAATCACCTTGCCGATTAGTAGAATTATGATTCTACATTACCCATCGGGCAACCTTGTTAAAAGTTCAGTAAAAACAAAGCAACTTCATATTTTACTTTACAATTTTTTACTACTTTCTCCTTATCAATTTCAGCTTTCCAATTCACTGTGCTATCCACAGTCATATGAATGCATATTATTAACGATCGTTATTGCTACAAGATCGTTACTTTACAAGAATGATGTAGACATATTGGGAAAAATATCATAAATATCTAGTACGTCATACGAATATAATGTTATACGTCCAGTATACCAAAACAGAAAATAATCAATTATAAACTCGTTTCACAAGTTTATCAATCATATTTCCACTACTCCGGAAGTCTGTATTTGCTAAATTAAGCAATATGTCGTAATTAAATTACAACCATAACGTAACAACTATAGCAATAATAACTATAGCGACAGATCAAACGTTATACTATTTTAAAAAATAGTACAATGTAGAAATTGAAAATGATATATATATATATAAATAAATATATATATAAACCAATTATAAGCCTAATCGGTTTGAAGAAGGAAATTCCGTCTGAGGCTTGTCATAACAATTTCTTTAAGACTTTATTTAAAGTCTCATAAGATACAACAGACGTAATCTGCATGAGATTGTAATGAGTATGTCAACTCTGTGATATATGATATATTGTATAGAGCAGTAGAAAAGAAGAAGCAGAAGAAATTAGAATTGGATTTGGCTTGAGAACGTGATCAGGATTCTCTCCTACTTATAATTTCGTCCACATTTCATCAAACAGTCGCGTCCGCTTGACGGATCGCACCCGTTGCCTTTTTAACCGCTACTGTTCGTTAACGGGTCACACCCACCTGCTCCTCGCATCCGTTCACGTCGCACTACTTCTGTTCGCCCGCGCTTCTTCGGTCGGGTCGCACCCGTTTGCGTCTAACGGGTCGAACGCGCTTCTGTTTGCCCATGGGTCGCGCCTCTTTAGTCATTCTGCGTCCACTTCTGAACAGATCCGCACATATTTGTTTAGCCTGCAACTGTCAGAAAACCCGGTCCAGTTTTGCAGTAAAAATATGATCATATTAGATCTAAACCCGAACCCGAGCTCGAGCCGAGCCCGGCCTGGCCCGGTTCGCTTGGTCGGACGTACGGCGGGGGCGGCGTCTCGAGCGTGTGTGGTGGAGATGCATGATCTCCCTCCTCACAACAAAGCATACGTTTGGGTTCCCCTAGGCCCCAACCCCTTCATTGCAAAACTATTAATATAATAGAATAGCTTTGCAATTTTGGCGATGTGCGACTTATGTATATTTTCATTCAATAGGAATTGCAACAATCCCCCACATGAATGATAATATACACATCCCCCACACAAAGCGAAATATCATAAAGTACATATGGAATAATGCTTTATCGTGGATAAGTAGATATTTCACTTTGAACTTTCCCTAGTTAAAACTTATCGGATCTACTTGGCTAATCGGTGAATTATTTCATCTTGAACCGTCAGCCTTTATTGTATATCTAGACAATAAGATTTATGAAGCATTGATTCGCTTCTCATCCAATCTCTTGGTTGTGTTCATTTTAGTCCTGAACAATATTTGGTTATGCGAGTGTTTATAGAAAATATAAGCTTTTAATATTCTCATAGAGCCGACCCAACTCACACGAACATAGGTGATCACAGCCATTAAGAGTATTTTACATATACCACACTTGTTATTTTCTAGATTTGGTAATCATTAAAAAACATAGTTTTAAATACTTCTGTAGGCATGCATTTATATTATGCACCATAGGAATGGAGTTAGACAATGTCCACACAAATGCATTACGTCTTGAGTTATTCAGAACTGGTTTGCCTATTGACCCTAGTCCGTGGGATCTCCAGTCGCTAGGATAGGTTTCAGTATAAGATAACTCTTGGTGGTTTAGGCTTTTAAACTCATTCCCCTCGATGCGCAGTCAATTTTCTCTCTTGATAAACCTTTAGTAAATGGATCCGCTAGGTTATCATTTGTTCTCACATAATCTATGGAAATAGTTCCATTTGAGAGTAACTGCCTAACCGTGTTATGGCGTCGACGAATATGTCATGACTTTCCATTATACACAAAGTTGTGCGCTCTACTTATCGCAACTTGGTTATCACAGTGTATGCATATGGCCGGTACAAGGTTAGCACCAAAACGGAATATTTCCTAAAAAGTGACAAAGCCATTCTGCTTTTTCGCCTGCTTTATCTAAAGCGATGAACTCCGATTCCCTAGTGGATCGAGCTATGCATGTTTGTTTAGTAGATTTCCATGACACTGCTGCCCCTGCTAAGGTAAAGACATAACCACTTGTTGATTTTGATTTCTTTGAATCAGCAATCCAATTTGCATGACTATATCCTACTAAGACGGTAGGATATTTCCCATAATGTAAGGAATAATTTATGGTATTTTTTAAATATCCAAGCACTCTCATTGGTGCTTTCTAGTGTTCCTTTCCTGAATTGCTTGTATACCTTCTCAGTCGACTTACTGCATAAGCTATATCTGGTCTTGTGCAATTCATGAGACATCATATTACACGAGAGTATTCCAGTTGCATTACACTCTCATTAGTATTTTATGCAGTATTTTTGATGGATTAAAAGGTGTTCTTACTCCTTTAATTCCAAAATTTTAAAAAATTTCAATCACTTTGTCTACATAGTGTGACTGTGATAATTAATTCCATTAGGTGTTCTTATTATTTTGATTCCAAAATAACGTCTGCAACTCCTAAGCCTTTCATATCGAATTGCTAATTAACCTCTTCTTTATGGTCTCTATTACCTGAGTATTTGGACCAAGTCAACATATAAACAAATCATCACATATGATTGTCCAATTTGTTTATAATAAACACACTTATCGCATTTATTTATACGAAAACCATTTCTCATCATGACACTATCAAATTTTGTGTGCCATTGTTTTGGAGCTTGTTTTAGTTCGTATAATTATTTTACTAATCTACAGACTTTGTTTTCATTTCCTTTGGAAGCAAAACCTTCAGGTTGCTCCATATAGATCTCCTCATCGAGATCTCCATTTAAGAATGCTGTTTTTACATCCATTTGATGAATTTCTAGATTATAGATCAATGCAATTGCTATTAGCATTCTTATAGAGGTTATTCATGTTACTGACGAATATGTGTCAAAGAAGTCTACTCCTTTTTTTTGACGATATCCTTTGGGTACTAATCTGGCTTTATACTTTTCAATAGAGCCATCTGCTTTCATTTTCTTCTTGAAAATCCATTTACAGCCAATAGGTTTTATTGCAGGTGGAATATTAATAATTTTTCAAGTTTTATTACTTAGAATTGAATCAATCTCACTTTGGATCGCTTCTTTCCAATATGAAGATTCAGAAGGTGACATTGCTTCCTTATACGTTTGAGGTTCGTGTTCTAACACATATGTGAAAAAATCCAAACCAAATGTCTTGGAAGTCCTAGCCCTTACGCTTCTTCTTGGTTCAACTTCCTAAATCTCTTGATGAGTTTCATCTTCATGTGAATTTCTTGATTCTTCTCTTGTCCTTTTAGAGACATTATTCCCTTCATTCCTTTTGTGTGGAAACACGTCTTCAAAGAATGGGGCATTTCTGGATTCCATGATTGTATTTACATGAATATCAGCTATGTCAGACTTGAATACCAAAAATCTATAGACACTACTATTTTGGGCTGGCCTAAGTAGTAACAATCTACTGTTTTTGGTCCAAGTTTGACTTTATTGGGAGGCGGAACTGGAACTTTCGCCAAGCACCCCCACACTTTGAGGTATTTAAAACTTGGTTTGCGCCCTTTCCACAACTCACATGGAATTGTTCCTGTTTTATTGTGAGGGACTTTGTTTAATATGTGATTAGACATATTTAAGGCTTCCCCCCACAAGTTTGTCGATAGACCAGAGGTTAAAAGCATTGCATTAATCATGTCTTTTAACGTTCCGTTCTTCCTCTCGGCTACACCATTTTGTTGTGGTGAATATGGAGCTGTTGTTTGATGAATTATACCATTTTCGGCGTAGAACTGTTCAAATAGTGATTCATATTCTCCACCTCGATCAAATCTCAATATCTTGATCTTTTTATTTAACTGATTTTCTACCTCAGCTTTATACTTTATAAACAATGTAATTGCTTCATCCTTACCATTTAAAAGATATACATAGCAATATCGTATATAGCCATCAATAAAAGTGATAAAGTGCTTTTTACCACCTCTTGTAGGTAATGATTTAAAACACATAAATCGGTATGAACCAAACCTAGTGGTTCGGTGCTTCTATCAACAAATTGAAATGGTTTTTTAGCCATTTTGGCTTCTACACATGTCTCACATTTGTAGTTCTTATCTACTTGAAATTTCAGAATTAATCCCAAGTTTGATAATATTTTCATTTTTCGAAAATTTATGTATCCCAATCTATCATGCCATAGTAAAATTTCATGCTCAAGCAAGTAAGAAACTTCAATATTAATAGCACGATCAGAATACATAGTTTTATTGTCGATAACGGCTACATTTTCCTTAAATAGGCCATCACATAAATATCCCCTTCCAATATACATTCCAGCTTTGGACAGAACCATCTTGTTTGACTCGAATACTATTTTGAATCCTTTCTTCAATTATATTGCACCAGAGATGAGATTCTTGCATATGTCTGGAACGTGGAGCACGCATTCAACTTGACAGTTTTTCCAGAAGTAAAATTGAGGATTACTGTGCCACTGCCTTCGATCATAGATACTACAGAATTACCCATATAAAGTTGTTCTTCGTGATCAAATTTCTGGTATGTAGAAAACATGGATTTATCAGAGCAGACATGACGAGTAGCGCCTGTATCTACCCACTATTGGTTAGGATTCTGAACCAAATTGCATTCAGATACAACTGCCGAGAAGTTGGACTCGTCTACTTCCATGTTTTCTACTATATTTGCCTCTTTGTTGCGGTCCTTTTTGAGTCTGCAATCTCTAGCGGCATGTCCAACCTTTCTACAAATCCAACGCTCGCCATTAAACTTTTTGGTTCATTTGTTGTCTTTTGGTTTGTTGTCTGGAGCTTTCCTTTTCTTCTGGAAATTCTTCTTTTTGTTTTTGGTCTTTTAACTTTCAGCCACAAATGCCTTCTCGCTTTATTTTGTAACTCTATGGTTATCTGCCTCAATTTTCAGTCGGACTATGAGATCCTGTAAAGAAATTTTCTTTTTCTTATGCTTTAGATAATTGCTGTAATCTCTCCATGGCGGCGGAAGTTTTCCCGTGATGGCTTCTACCAAAAACGATTCTCCAACCTTATGACCTTCCGCTTTGAGTTCATGATGATGATTTACAGTTCATGTAGTTGAGCAGTCACCGGTTTGGAGTCAACCATCTTGTAGTCCATGAATTTGTCTACAATGAATTTCTTAAGACTAATATTCTGTATCTTATACTTCGTGGCAAGTGCATTCCAGAGTGCCTTTGCTGGCTTTAGAGGCTGATGTACTTTGTATAGCTCCTTGTTGAGACAATTCAAAATATAGTTTCTGCATAGAAAATCGGAATGCTTCCACATATCGACATCTGATTTCTTGCCTGGTGCAGGAATCGTTTCCTCCTCCTCGAGGTACCGTTGCAGACCGAGTGTGGAAAGATAAAATAACATCTGATTCTGCCATGTTAGAAAATCGTCACCATATCCTCTAAAAGGATCGGGCCTGTTGTGTTTAGTAGCCTTTGTTGATAATTCAACTGTTTCCATCTCTGTTTTAGCAAAAACAGGAAAGTCTTAAGATATTATACGTCTAGTATACCAAAATAGAGAATAATTAATTATAAACTCGTCTTTCAAGTTTATCAATCAGATTTCCACTACTCCGGAAGTCTGTATTTGCTAAATTAAGCAAATGTCGTAATTAAATTACAACCACAATGTAACAACTATAGTAATAATAACTATAGCGATAGATCAAACGTTATACTATTTAAAAAAATAGTACAACGTAGAAATGAAAATGGTATATATAAATAAATATATTATAAACCAATTATAAACCTCACCGGTTTAAAAAAGGAAATTCCTCTTGAGGCTTGTCGTAACAATTTCCTTAAGACTTTATTTAATGTCTTCCAAGATACAACAGACGTAATGTGCACGAGATTGTAATGAGTATGTCAACTCTGTGATATATTGTATAAAGCAGTAGAAAAGAAGAAGCAGAAGAAAATAGAATTGGAATTGGATTGAGAATGTGATCAGGGTTCTCTCCTATTTATAATTTCGTTTGCATCCCTTCAAACAGTCGCGTAATCCGCTTGATGGATCGCACCCGTTGCCTTTTTAACCGCTACTGTTCGTTAACGGGTCACACCCGCCTGCTCCTCGCATACGTTCACGTCGTACTACTTCTATTCGCCCGCGCTTCTTTAGTCGGGTCGCACCCGCTCACGTCTAACGGGTCGAACCCGCTTCTGTTCGTCCATGGGTCGTGCCTCTTTAGTCATTCCGCGTTCGCTTCCGAACAGATCCACACCTGTTCATTTAGCCTGCAACTCTCAGAAAACCCGGCCCAAGTTTGCAGTAAAAATAGGATCATATTAGATCTAAAGCCGAACCCGAGCCCGAGCCGAGCCCGTCCCGGTTCGGTCGGTCGGACGGACGGCAGCGGCGGCGGCACATGCGCGTGCGTGTGCGATGGTGATGCATAATCTCCCTCCTCATAACGAAGCATACGTTTGGGTGCCCCTAGGCCCCAATCCCTTCATTGCAAAGCTATTAATATAATAGAATAGCTTTGCAATTTTGGCGATGTGGGACTTATGTATATTTTCATTCAATAGGAATTCCAACATATACATCACCCATAACTCCAGTTGTAGGTACAATGTCTTATCATATACATCTTATTATCCAATTATGGGTAGTTCTTCTAAATTATCCTAGATTGCTTAATTAATCCATGTGAATTTAAATTAGTAATCTAACCTAAGCTTTGATACCACATTGTGACACCCGGTTTTAGGCTCTGGTTAAAAGCATCGAAAATAAGAGCATTAACCAAATCAAGCGACTCAACTACTCAATATAGCAACAAGATAACATATGACTTATACAATAATTAGCCAAGATTTGATAGGATGCATATAGTCAATAACATAATATTTATCAGAGCGGTGTGTAGTTATGGACAAACAAATGTACCATAATTATCCCATAATATAAAATCATATCAATCATAAATTATACTCACAACAACTTTTCATGTTATTCTTTTCCAAAGGAGGAATAAACACTAATATATCTTGCAATCTCATTATACAAACATACATACCAAAATAAAAGACACGAGGAATATAGTTGGACTACGTCACTGTACTAACGTGTCTGCCTACATATCCATTACAAGATCAAACCCACATAGTTCTTTTTCCTACCCACTAATTAACCTATGGGAGGTTATAGAAATCATACCCAACATCGATTTTCTCCTCCACCAAAGATTTAACACATATAATATACACCAATAATAATAGAAGAGCATAATAATATATAATATATAATCAATGGAAAGTCAACTATAATAGTTTGAAATTAGAAAGACCGTAAGTCTACAATTTTCTACTCTACTCCCGCATTACAGTGTCCACACATATATACAGTAATATATAGCATATCGTTAACATAATGTAGATAACAAAAATATAAGTTAGGAAGCTTCTATCTATATGCTCTTCTAATTGGCACTATAACGACACATGTAATCTACAATGCAAAATTAAATCATCCAGGTACATAAGTAAATGCCACGCTACGCATCAATTACCCATAATTTGGTTCTATCGCATGAAATCTACCCATTTGGTTGTAGGTTATCATTTTACAATGGCTTTATTTATATTTTCTGAAAATTTCTCTAAATAAAATTCCTAAAGGTTTTACAAACCATATTTCTTATATTTCGCAAAAATAACATTTTTCCCAATATCAGTACAAAAACATATTTACTAGAAATAAATACCCGAGGTCGAGTATAATACTTAGTTATTTGAATAAAAAATCATAAAGATTCTATAGATCCAAAATTTTATGATAAGTTATGATTTCTCAAAGGTTGAACTAGCTAGATATTCACAATATTTCTTGATTTTGCAAAGTTCATATTAAACCCAAATTCATAATGTTTCACATAATCATAATTGTCACAAAATCCCAAAGTTCACAATTTCTCAATCTTTACTCAAATTAGTAAAAATGTTTCAAATGTTAAATACAAACCATTGATAAAAGCCCAAAGCATTAATGCATATAAACAGCCATTGCAAGCACATAGCATATCATATGTTCAATCACAATTTCACGATCACATAAATGATTAATACTCATAAAGGCAATTACCTATTGAAGAAAAATGCCAAAGTAGCAAATATCAATTAGCAAATTCAACAAATTAACCTATTTTGCAGAAGGTAAATAGCCAAAATATTTATAGTCAGTAAATAACAAATGTTTTTTTATTCTTTCAAAATTGGAAATATATGAAATTTCTCAAGTGTTAAATACTTTAAATGGTTCCTGACATATGGTTCCACTATCAAAATTCACGCCTGATTTATTTTTTATAAATTCATTTTATTGTAAAACACCATAATGTAAAAATGTTTTATCAAAAATTTGGAGCACACTTGACAATTCAATTTCGATGTCCAAACTCTATAGTGTATGCAATAAAATTGGCGAATGTGTATGTACTAATTGTACATAATAAAACTGTAAAATGTGTACTTAACCAAATGTGCTTAAATGTAAACAATAAAGTTGGCATTGTGTACTTAACATTAACTATTATTTGTGCACTATAAAACTACCAAGTGTGTACTGTTAGGTCATCTCAATTTGGCAGCATGTAGATTGCGATAAATTTCAAAAAAAAGTTCTCAAATAGATCTTAAATGAGCTTATGCAAACAATAAGTTAGCATTCAATCATATCTAGAGCTTTCACTGTACTAAATAGGTCAGTTTGTAGCACCTTTTTTTATTCAATCTGTAACTTTATTACCGTTACAAATTACTAACATATATTTCCATTATGAATGTTTGTCACGGTTGTCACTATTACCAAATCTGGTAATTTCATGAATAGTTTAAAGCAGTATGGATATGATTGCAAATTTATCTTTCATTATTGCATACTCCATTTTACACGCTTTACGTTCCAACTTTTCATCGTTATTTCCTCTTTCATTCTAGAGTTATCACCCCTTTGCCTTGTTCTACCACTGCCTTCGTCATTTAATATAATTCTTTCGCAATTTAATAAATCAAATTAGTGAAACAAATAATATTCACCGGCTAAATTTTTTACTTCAGTAACTTGTAAATTATTTTCCACAATTGATTTGATGAAGACAAAGGAAAACCGGGGTTTGCATTTTATCTCACCAATCGATCAGATCCAAGGGTATGAAATTAAACCTTTAATTTTGTATAAGTTATTCCCAAATATAGTAGTTAAGACCCTTTCTCATCAATTAGTGACCTAATCATCCTATATATTTCTGTTGAAGAACATTTCATCCTTCAAGTCCCCGATTACGTACAAAATAAAATTCACTAATTACTTTATCGATTTTGAACTAGAAAAACTAAGTAAAATTAATTTTGCCGTGAGGTGGTGATTACGCTGCTGAACGCTTACACAACTGAGTAGATGCCCTTTAACTATTTGTTAAAGTGCCAGATCTAATCATTATTTAATTCGAGTATAGGTAAAAAAGAGTGTACTACAACTAACAAGGAAATAACATAAAACAGCAAAGGACATAAGATTTAAATGGTACGGATTTTAAGAAATCCTATATCCACGGAGAAAGTTTCTCTTTCTTCCCTTTTCAAAGATTTGGTATAGAATTTCATGGTAGAAATTATAGTTGAACCTTAAATACTTCAAAAGGAAAAATGTTAGAAGTGGAAGAAGTTCTTTTCATGCTACAGTGCATTTTCTATTTATAGTCCTGAAATGCACATGGGTTTCTGGAATTTGTTCTCATCGTTGTGCCTTAACCCTTGGATCTAGCCAAATGTGTTTATTTGTATTGTCTATTTGACATGACTGGTTACTAACGTGTCTTCAGTGGAAGTTTGAATGGAGGCGGGAATCCTAAAAGTAGAGCAGGAAAATCCAAAATTGTGGCGGGAGAATTCAAATTTGAATTGACTTTACTTATGAGCCTCTAATTGTTGTCACTTATTGACCTGGCTGTGTCTATGTCAAACATTATGAGATGTTTTAGAATTGATGCATACGAAGATATATAGCGGTGAATATTTCCTTGTGCCCAGGTCATGTTGCCCTATCGATATTTTGATTATCTTTGCTTAACTTGATATTATATTAGTTTGGAACATTCCTGTGGCTATTTGTGATTTGAATTGTTAAGTATAGCTCTATGTTGAAGTATATACCGAGTGGCCATGTATACATCTACTTTGATGTGCTTTCGACTATGTACAGATTGGTCTAGGTTGCCCTCGGTATGTGTTGGTATGGACTTGTTCCCATAGGTTTGACAAAACATGAGCCTTGAAGATGCGCTCAACTCCGTATGTACTGTCCCCAATCTTCGTTGTGGTATGTCGTATTTGACTTCGGTTTTAGATGTAGCCGTCATGGCTTGCCTATGTTCCTTAATTTTTGCAATATTAGTTTCTCGCTACGGTTCCATTGGTTGTTGAACTCGGGTCGGGTTAGGTGTTGTAACTTCGAGTCGGTTTCCCCATGTCTTGGAAGCAGTTCTCGGTAAGAACGGACGTAATACTTGCCCCCTAAGTCTGCTATGATCATAGGTCATGGTAGACTTGTTGTCTTAAGCACCTAGTCTTGGGCCTTAAGTTATTCATGCCTATTTTTTCTTTCTTTCCAGCTATTTGGGACACGATCCTTCTATGCTCTGACCTATATCATTTGATTTAATGCCACCAATCTCATTTCTGAGATTTTCGTAGTCACTCTAATGTAGTGTTGTTAGTACCACTACCGAGTGATGGCGGTGAGTTGTGTGCTTTAGATACCTACCCTTTTTATTTGGGGCAGAATGTCCTTGGCCTTATCTTTGGCCATATGCTTGTTTCAACTAGCTCCTTATTTAGGGGTGTAATGTCCTTAGTTGTATGCTTGGTCGTATACCTATTTCGACTTGCTCCCTGTTTGGGGGCATAGCGTCTTTGGTCGTTTGTTTAGCCGTATACCTGGTATGACCTGCCCCTTGCTTGGAGTGTAATGTCCTTAGCTGCATGCTTGGGAGGACCTGACCTACTGTTTGGGAGCGTAATGCCATATATATGCTGAGCTGCATTCTTTTCTAGCATCACCGTTCTAATTTATGAGATTGCAGTTGTCGTTCGTAGGTGGAACTATACTTTCGGAATGATGGCGGTAAGCTATAAAGAGTAAATAAATTTTGACTGAGAAGTCAGGTCGCATATATGTAACCCATTATCGCATGCGCATGGTATATTTGTACTATTTTTGGCTGTGTAATATCCGTACATCCAATGTGGTATGTCGAATTGACTAACATAAAAGTTTCTTATGCCAATTCAGGCCGTCCAATATTCCTACGACCAGTCTTAGTCTTCTTATGATTGTTATCATATAAATATTCATACAGGGTTAAGGCAGTCTAATATCCCGTCCATCGCAGTATTTTAGCTAAAAAGCTAGAATCATGTTGATGTAAGTCCAAGTGTGTAGGGAAAGTATCACCATTCTTAGTGTTGACATTGTTGTTTTCATCTACCGACTTCGGTTTTGCTAAATCAGTGACACTGGCGGTGACCTATGAGTGTGCGTTGATTTTGCCATGGATAATGCAGAGATTCTTATACTGGTTTGGGCTGTATAATATCCCTACATCCGGCTTATAATATTGCTATTTCTTTATAATACTACAATATACGTCACGTAAGCAATGTAAATTATACAAAGTAAGGTCTTAGGTTCTCTAAGTTTTAAGTTCTTGGGACTAAATTGCCATCAGGTTTAGATAACCGGTATGCCTCGTTTGCTATGTATTTGTCATTACTCTCCATGATACTAGATTCCTTTTGCAAAAGTTTCTTTCTTTTAGCCTCACATTGTATGTCTTTTCCATCCATTACCGATATATGGTCGTTACCACTGCTGCTTCATCCCTTCTCTCCTAGATACGATCCATGGCATCTTCTTTCAATTTCTTATTTTTTCTGCAGTGTATGATATTTTTTTTATGTGATGGGATTTCAACTTCCACGGGTAGCAAGGCCTCATATCCGTAGATTGGCAAAAAAGGAGTATGACCTGAAGGGGTTCTGGTTGAAGTACGGTAGGATTACAGTACTAAAGAGAGTTCCTTTGCCTACTTTATTTTTGCTTTCTGTAACCTTTTCTTTAGTAGTTTTTTGATGATTTTGTCTGTAACTTCAACCTATCCATTTTCCTATGGATAAATGACCGAGGAGAAACCTTTTATTATGCCATGTTTCTTGCAAAGCTCCGTGAATTCCTTGCTCTCAAACCGGTTCCATTGTCAAAAATAATTTTATAAGGTATCCCATATCTGCTTACTATATTCCTTACTACAAAAGTGACTATCTTCTTTGCAATAATTATGGCTAGAGGCTCACCTTTGCCCACTTGGCGAAGTAATCTATGACCACTATGGCATATTTAGCTTCTCCTTTCAACATTAGAAGTGGTCCCATCAGATCTATCCCCAATACATTGAACGACCCGGGCTTGCAAGTCTAACGAGCTCGTGGGATGGATGTCTAGGGACACAGGCGAACTGTAGACATCTTTCGCACTTCCTCACACATTACTTTGCATCTTGAAATGCGGCAGATCAATAGTAACCGTGCTTAGGACCTTTTTGCTAATTTGTTTCCCATAGAGTGATCATCGCATTGTCCCTCCCATACTTCCCTCACGACCCATAACCACTCTTCCTTGGAAACGCGCCTAAGATAAAGGGTATAATACCCTCTATTGTATAACGAGCCATCGAAGTAGGAGTAGTATGGAGCCTGATATTTTATCTTTCGGGCCCCATTTCTACTCGGAGGTAAGACAACATTTAGAATATATTATTTTATGGGAGTCATCCGGTTATGCTCCTAAGTTTGTTGAAGTGAGGATTTTGTAACGGGTTGCTCTTGACTTTCCACCATCTCTTGGTTCTGTGTGCCTTGAATAAAGGCCCACTGAGCTCGGGTCAGGACCATTATTTGATTTAATTCTATTATACTTAGCTCTACTTGATGCCCAATTGGCAGTGCCTTCATCTCATTAGAGGCTTTAGTACTAGTCGGTTTTGCTAAAGAGTCGGCAAACGATTTGCTTTTATGAGGGTTTTGTTCTATCTTAGATTATTCAAACTGCTCTAGTAATTTTCTAGATAGTTCTGCACATTTGACTAGGGTTAATTCCTTAGCCTGATAATTGCCCTGCACTTAATTCATAATTAACTGACAATCACTATGAACTTTAACGTATGTTACCTTCTTTACCTGGGCCATTCATAGGCCTGCGAGGAGAGCCTCATATTTTGCCACGTTGTTGGTTGCTCTAAAAACGAGTAGTACTGCACATTGTAGCTTTTTCCCATTCAACGTGATCTATATATATATATGTATATATATATATATATGTTTATACATATACATATACATACATATATATATATATATATCCAATCCTTGCCTTTCGTTCATTTGATGTTCTATCTACGAATAGGTGCTAACACGGTGAGGTATTTGTTTCCTTCTCTGAATGAGATTCGTTGGTAAGGTGCATTCTACAATAAAGTCTACAAGTGTTTGACTTTTGATTGCCTTCCTAAGGCAATAGGTAATGTCGTATTAGCTAAGTTTTATGGCCCACTTTAGCAGGCGACCTGATGTCTCTAGCTTCTGCAGCTTTTGTCCGAGTGGTTTGTATATGAGGACTTTGATGGGATGTGCCTGGAAATAAGGCCATAGCTTTCTCGCTACAAGGAGAAAGCTGTACGCAAGCTTTTCAACAACCAAGTAGTTTAGATCTGCCCCTAATAGCTGGTTGCTCATGAAATAGATGAGCCTTTGCGCCCCTTTATCCTCTAGTACCACTACAACACTAATGAATTAATTAGTTACAGCTAAAAAAATGTATAAATTCTGACATGTTATCAGTTTTGATATTATATGAGTATTGACCAGATGGTCCTTTAGGTTTTGGAACACTTCCTCGCAATATTCAGTGCATATGAAATTTTGCAACTTCTTTACTTGATCGAAGAACAAGATGCGTTTGTTTATAGCTTTAGATATGAATTTTCTTAGAGCTTATAGTCTACCATTTATGATCATTTTGGTTTCCTTGGGATTCCCATCCCTCTTATAGCATCGATTTTTTCAAGGTTTGCTTCAATGTTATGCATACTCAATATATATCCTAGAACTTGCCTGACTGGATAGAAAAGGTACATTTCAGAGGATTTTGCTTCATTTGATATTGCCTTAAGATTGTGAAGGTTTTCTCCTAGTTTTTAACATGATCTGATGTTGCCTTTGATTTAACTAACATGTCGTCCACATATACTTCCATATTCTTTCTAATCTATTCACCAAACGTCATGTTAACTAACCTCTTATAGGTTACCCTGCATTCTTGAGTCCGAATGGCATGACTTTGTAGCAGTATAACCCTTTGTCTATCATGAAGCTTGCATGTTCCTGATATGGTTCAAACATAGCTATTTTATTATAACCCAAATAGGTATCCACGAGTGAGAGTAGTTCATGCCCACAAGTCACATCTACCAACTGTTAAATCCCTGGAAAGGGAAAACCGTCCTTAAGGAAAGCCTTGTTGAGATCTGTGAAATATATGCAGGTTCTTTATTTCCCGTTGGGCTTTCTCACCAGTACTGGGTTGGCGATCCACTTAGGTTTGTATACTTCTCGGATGAACCCATTCTCCTTTAACTTCTTAACCTCTTCATTTAGGGCACTATATCTTTCTTAGTTTAGAGTTCTGCACTTCTGTCTGACAGGATGTGCATCTAGGTAGTTTAACACATGGTAGATGACGGGCATGTCTATTCCTACCATGTCCGAATGCGCCAAGGAAAATACATCCACTAACCATTTTAGGAAATCTATCAATTTGTCTCGAGCCTCTACACTAAGGTTCTTCCTTATCTTAAGTACCTTTGTAGGGTCTTCTAGATCTATTTGCATATCTTCGGTATCATCTACTAGTTTTAACTCTTTCTTCATCGCCCCTAATCTTGGATCAGTCTCGCTTTCTGGCACTTCTTCTGGTGGTGAATTCACAGAGGATGCCTGTTTCTAGGCTTCCTCCGAGAAATATTATGCATAAACTGAATTATATCCATCGATGCCAAATCATGTACATATACATTCTCTTTTCTCTTAGGTTTAAGGGGCATGGGACTCACCGCAGTATTAACTTGAGTGTCTGCTACCGCCACCATCTTTTGACTCGATTTAATTTCAGTTTTATCATGACAAATATTAAAAAAACAACAGAATAGTTTGAAACAATTTTAATGTTAGAGTTAATATTTATATGATATAATTCTCTACCGAAAAACTGTCCCCCTCTTACTAATCCTATGCCGGTCGGGGTACTAAATTTCATGAGAAAATCCTTTTAAGAGATGATTGCCCCCAAATCAACTCTATAGCAGGTCTTCCCAAAAATAATTTAGGATGAGGGTTGGTTGATGATTAAGAAACTTGCATAAACTAATTTTTGTAACGAGGCATTTCCAACCGTGAAGAGCAAGTGTGATGACCCCACTATAACAAATGGACTTTCCTAGTTTGGTCCTAATGCTCCATTTGTTGGTTCTTTTGTATTGGCCACTACTCTCCATAGCACTAAATCCCTTTTGAAAAAGTTTCTTTCTTTGTGCCTCACATTATAACTCTTTTCCGTCCTTCACCGATATATGGCCACTACTACTGCTTATGCATCCCTTCTCCCCTAGATACGATCCATGGCATCTTCTTTCAATTTCTTATTCTTTTCTGCGGTATGTGATATATTTTTTATGTGATGGGATTTCAACTTCCACGGGTAGCAAGGCCTCATATCCGTCGGTTAGCAAAAAAGGAGTATGACATGTAGGGCTTCTGGTTGAAGTACAGTAAGACCACAATACTAAAGAGAGTTCCTTTGCCTAATTTCCTTTTGCTTTCTGTAGCCTCTTCTTTAGTAGCTTTTTGATGATTTTGTTTGTAACTTCAACCTGTCCATTTGCCAACGAATAAATGACCAAGGAGAAACCTTTTATTATGCCATTTTTCTCGCAAGCTCCATGAATTCCTTGCTCTCAAACCAAGTGCCATTGCCAAAAATAATTTTATGAGGTATCCCATATCTGCTAACTATATTCCTTACTACAAAAGTGACTATCTTCTTTGCAGTAATTATGGGTAAAGGCTCTACCTCGCCCACTTGGTGAAGTAATCTATGGCCACTATGGCATATTTAGCTCCTTCTTTCGACATTAGAAGTGGTCCTATAAGATCTATCCCCTATATATCGAACGGCCATGGGCTTGCAAGTCGAATAAGTGTGATATCCTGGAATTTCAAGGAATTTAAATGAGATAATCTATTAATTAATTATTTAAAATTTGTAAAAAAAGTTGTTTTTTCAAACAGTAATAAATATAACGTGTTGTTTTTAAATATAGTTATAAATAGATTTTTAAATGGAATAATAATTTACAAATTTAATTTGTGTTATTTTATAAATCTAGATTTTTAAATAAGCTTATTACTTTCAAAATTTAATAACGTGTTTGTTTAAAATTGATATTTATATCCAATTGAATTGATTTTAAATTGAATTTTAAATTTGATTTGGATTGGGATTTAAAATTTGAATTTAAAGGAATATATATATATATATATCTTAAAATAAAAATAATAATATAGTATGGGTTCAAAATATATGGATAAAGTTTTTATTTAAAAATAAGATTTTTTTATATTATTTTCTTTAAAGGAAATTTATTTATAGAAATTTGGAAATTTATTTATTTAATAGGAATAAATACAAAAGCTTTTAAAATAGCATTTAAAAATGAGTTAAAAATATTATTTATGATTTTTTTTATCATAATTGGTTTATATTCTATTTTCATTAAAGATTGTATTTATATAAATTTTAGAAAGCATTTATAAATTTATAAATGTATTTGTTTGTTAGGAAATTTAATAAGAAAAGCTTTAAACATCCTTTTTAAAATAAAAATAAATAAACAATGACAAGTGTAATGAAATTAAGAAGTTAAGTAACAAGTGTTTGATAATTAATAATGATATGAGACAAGTGTCACCTTTTATTTTGTTTTTTTCCTTTAAATTTTAATAAATCATAAGCTTAATCTATAAAGGCTTCCACTTTCTTTCTTCATCATTTTTCTTATCTTTTCTTCTTAAAAACAAAGAAAAAGCTTCACATGTAAAACTCTGTAAACTAGAAACCTTGAAAACTTCCTCAAGTTCAGATGCCAACACTTTCAAATATGAAATTCCTCAAACCTATAAAACATTCCTAAAAAAACACTTTCCAGAAATCAAACCTTGTGATCAAAACCCTATAACAAAATTTTCAAAACCCTGTAATACATTCCTCAAATTCAAATACAATCCAGTGGAGAATCAACCTGAAAGCATAAGCTCAAATTCAAAATCAAGCCTTTAATTTTTCTTTCAAAAGTTCAATTTAAAAAAAATGCAATCTGGAACATTTACTAAGTACTGCAGCCTGGAATCAAAGATGGAATCATCATTATGTTCCAGTTAAGCAGTCAAGTTTCAAGGCTTTCTAGTCTTAAAGTTTCAAGCAATACAAAGCTGTTCTAGAATCAAAACAACAATGATATTCAAATTTTAAAGTTTCCAGCTTTAGCAACCTAGTTTTAAAGTTCTGCATTTTCCATGGTGAGTAAACTTTTAAATCAAAAATTTAAGTAAAAATATATGGTTTCTTGTGAAATTCTGTGATGATGCTTGCATGTTTATATATAGTTGTATTATCTGTGTATACGAATATGTACGACCGTGCATGTTTATTTTGATAGTTCTTCTCTGTTTTTAAACTACAGAGAGTAGAAATATAAAAAAATTCGAATTTTCTTAACAGATCCTTGTTAGGTTTTAAGCTTCAAACATGATATGTCTGTTTAAACACAAATTTGAGATTAAAATTTTATTTAAGTAAAATAAATGAGAAAATCTCTTGGAAATTAAAAGAATACAATAGAAATTCTTTTATCATAATAAAATCAATAAATTAAATTTGCTGTTTCAAGTTTACATCTTGAAACATCATTGGAAAATAAGATTTTTAAAAATCAAAATCAAATTTTTCATTGAAGTATTGAGCATGCAATCTGGAGATGACCAGAAATGGTATTTTTGGGGTTTTCTGGTGATTGCAACAACTTGGGTGGTCGTGGCTTCGACTGGAGAAGGTCTAAATGAAGGGGAGTTTGGCAAAAATGGAAAAGAGGGTGATAGTTCATTGGGAAGTCGGCGGCGTGGCGATCTAGGTTCTAAACCTAGTTTTGGGTCAAGCAGGAAGTTTGGGTCCGTGCTTCTCCTCAGGTTGATCGAGTGGTTCGAGACATGGGGTATAGCTGCGTGGAAGGTTTGTGGTGATGTGTATTAAGTTTCAGATGTTCATATGATCGACGTTGAGGGTTTGAGGCATTGTTCTGACATAGGTTTGGTTCCAGGATCTGTTGTGAAGCTCGATTTCGACTTAGGTTCGGTAGTGACGAATCAATGGTCGGAAGTGATTATAGGGCTCATCGTCGACTTGTTGAGGAGGATCAGAAGTGTCGAAGTTGTCGCCGGTGATGGTACAGGTGCACACGTGATTGAGTGTGTGTCAGATAGTTGGGCAGTTAGGTAAGGGAGGTTATGATCTCGAATTCACTCTCGAGTTTGTATTTGGGAGGTTTTGATATTTGCTCATAAATTTCGAAAGAAGACTCGGGTTATTAATTTGATTACAGGCTTTCAATTTGAAGGGAAAATTTGTATCAAGTTTTAGAATTAAAAGAAAACCAAAGTTTTCAAAGTTTAAAAGCAAAGCCCAAAACAGTTTTCAAAAGGTTTAAAAGGTTTATATAAAACAAGGTTTCAAAATTAAAAAAAATAAGGTTTAAATTTTGAAATGAATCTTGTTTTAAATTCTATTTTTTATAAATGTTTTCTTTAATATTTTATTAAGAAGTTTGAAAATTTGTTTAAATAACGGTAAAGTGATTTTTAAACTTAAGTAAAATGGAATTTTAAGACAGGTTTAAAATCTAAATTTAATTTAGTTTAAACCATTTTTAGATAAATATTTAAGGTTATGGTAAAAAAGTTATGTTTTGTTAACTTTAAATTTGCCATGTTAAATGTTTAATCTATTTTAAATCTTAATTAATGGTTTAATTAAGTAAAATAAATTATTAAGATAAAATGGTTTAAAAATGTTTTAATGATAATTAAGGCATAATTAAGATAATGTTTTATCTTAAGGATAATTAAGATTTTTAATATCTTGATATTATTTAAAATTAAATAAGGAAATTCAGTTTAATTAATTAATTTAATTAATAATGATTAAGGATTAATTAAGGAATTGATTAAGAATAATTAATTGATTTATTTAATTTATTTAAAATTAATAATTAAGGATTATAAGTTAATAATTAGAGGTTAATTAATTTATAATTAAGAATTATTAATTAGATAATTAGAGATTATTAATTAATGATTAAAGATTAATTAATTAAGTAATTAAGGTTAATTAATTGGTAATAATAAAAAAATATACATAATTTGTTATTAAGTATTATTAATTAATAATTAGGCCTATTTAATTAATAATTAAGAAATTACTAATCTGTAATTAAAGTTAATTAAGGATTAATTAACTATTATTTAGGGTTAATTAATTGTAATTAAGAATCGATTAACTGTTAATTAAGGATTAATTAAATTGTTATTAAGTTTTATTAGATAATAATTATGGTTTATTAAATAATTGTTAAGAATTAATTAATATATAATTAAAGATTAATTTATTTATTTAAAGAGGTAATTAAGGGATGAATTACCCAATTGTAATTAATCAAATAAGTGTGATTAATTTGGGTTAATCAAATGGGTTGATTAATTAAAGATAATCAATTAGTGATTGATTAAGTATAAATACTTAATGAAGTCGAATAGTGTAATTACTTAAGGTAAGTAATTAATGTATAATTACAGGATGTAATTAATTTAAAGGAATTACTTGATGGGAAGTAATTAAAATTGCTTGGTAAAAGTAATTATGGATTAATTACTTGGTGTAATTAATCAAAGGATTAATATAATTAATTAAAGGAGTTAATTAATTAAGATAAGTAATTACAGGATGGTAATTACTGTTTATGATTAATTAAAGTTGATTAATGGAAGTAAGTAATTAAGGATCATTAATTAATGTAATTAATGAGAATAATTAAGGATTGTTTAATTAAGATTAATTAATCAATAGTAAGTGATTATAAGGTAATTAATTAATTGTAGTTAATTAAGGATTAATGTAATTAATTATAATTAATGAAGTAATTAAGGTTAATTACTTAATGGTGTATAGATAATTAATTTGTATAATTAATTAAGGTTAATTACTTAATGTAATTAAGGGATAATTAATCAAGGTTGATTAATTAAGATGATGATTAATTAATTGGTTTAATTAATGAATAAGTAAGCAAGATTTATTGTGATGAAAGTAATTAACTTAATTCATTTTAAAATTAACTAAAGATGAAGTAATTAATTTAATTCATTTTAAATTAATTATAGATGGTGATTAATAAATCATTACTTATGTATGGACAGATGATATAGATTGCCTTGAATGGTTTGAGATCTCAGATTGAGATAAGTAATGTTGTGTGGTATGGATGCTTTGGTTGAAGTATGATGATAATGTGAATTATCTGTTTATGATGACAATGTGAATTATCTGTTTGTGATGATGATGTAAATTATCTATCTGTGTGTATATAGATAATAGAATTGAATTGTTTTAACTTTAAAATAACTTGGACCTAAAAGATGGCGTTTTGGATTTCAATGAGACCGGGATTGGGTTTCCAGATTTGGATATCTGAAAACCACATCGATCTAAATTAACGATAGGTCGTGAATTTCAAGTGAAGATGAAGATTCAGAGTGCAAGGGTTATTGTCGTTAACTCTGAGGGTGATTCCAAAATGAGTGTAACGAGATGATGCCTTCTGTTTCGTTCGAACCCGAAACGAACTTGTATGGATTGAATGCTTTCAGAACATCGTCAGGTGGACGATGAGCAGTCTAAGATAGATGTGTTCTATAAAGGTAATCGTAGCCTTAAGCCTCATCAACCGGGAATGGCTAAAACATGGGAGGTGCAACAAGGCTAAGTGGATCAAGCCCAAGTAGGATGAGATGAACTCCTGTCTAAAGTCCCTTTTATTTCGGCTGTATGGGCGGTTGAATAGCTACAACCGCCGGGGTTGTCTTGTTCGGGACTGTCTAGTAAGGGATGGTTCCGGTCTTGTGTTGCAGGGGATTTAGGGTGGATGGATCCTCGGTACGGTGATTTAGGCCATGTACTATGATGGACGGTACCCCAGTAGCCCTACCATTGATGAAAACTCATTCTTCCTACGTGCCCTTACGGTTTTGTTTGTATTACCCACTTTTGTGGCTAGTAGCTGGAATTTAATGAATGTAACAATTTTGGCTATTTTCTATTTATTTGAAAACCCTAGACCCTATTATAATATCACTGGATTTCCTATCAAATGTTTTGGTTAGCGTAAGGTAAAAACTTACCCATGTTTATTGGTGGAAAGTCTTACGTGATACCTTTTCTTTCAAAGGTTTGTAAAGTCAAGCAACTTTAACCGTTTACTCACACCAGACCCATGTCTGACCCGGAGTTTATTCTGTTTTTCTTAAACTCTTGGGTACTCAAATTTTTACACGTAGTCAAGGGATTCGGGTTAGGTTTGAAGAATTCTAGAGGAGCAATGGAGCAGGAGGCTTCAGCGTGTAGATATATAGCATTCCGTTGTTTGTTCTCTTAGTCGTTTTTCTGTATTGTATATTAAGTTGTATAACTAGACATGTGTTTATAACCGTCTAGTATGTGTTGTATAAGCTGTGTAACTCTCATGTATATGATATTATGTAATATATTATGTGATTAATATAATTTATTCGTTCCGCTGTTTAGATTATGATGTTGTTTCTTCTTTCTTCTCTATCTTTTCTCTTTTCTACCCCTTTCTTTCTTAATAATGATGCGTCTTATTGTGGAGAATAAGGCGGGTCGTTTCAATGAGCTCGTGGGATGGATGTCTTAGGACACTGGCGAACTGCTGACATCTGTCGCACTTCCTCACAAATTCCTTTGCATCTCGAAGTATGGCAGGTCAATAATAGCCGTGCTTAGGACCTTTTTTGCTAATTAGTTTTCCCCAGAGTAATCATCGCATTGTCCCCCATGTACTTCCCTCATGACCCATACCCCTCTTTTTGGAAAATGCACCCAGGATAAAGGGTATAATACCCTCTCTTTTATAATGAGCCATCAAAGAAGGAGTAGTATGGAGCTTGATATTTTATTTTCGAGCCTCATTTCTGTTTGGAGGTAAGACAACATTTAGAAGATATTATTTAATTGGAGTCATCTAGTTATTCTCCTAAGTCTGTTGAAGTGAGGATTTTATAACGGGTTGATATTGACTTTCCACCATCTCTTGGTTCTGTGTGCCTTGAATAGAGGCCCATTGGGCCTGGGTCAGGACCATTATTTGATTTGCTTCTATTATACTTAGCTCTACTTGATGCCCAATTGGCAGTGCCTTCATCTCATTGGCTGCTTTAGTACTAGTCGGTTTTGCTAAAGTGTCGGCAGACGATTTGCTTTCATGAGGGCTTTGTTCTATCTTAGATTATTCAAACTGCTCTAGTAATTTCTTAGATAGTTCTCCACATTTAGCTAGAGTTGATTCCTTAGCTTGATAATTGCCCTACATTTGATTCACAATTAACCGAGAATCACTGTGAACTTTAACGTACGTTACCTTCATTACCTGGGCCATTCATAGGCCTGCGAGGAGAGCCTCATATTTTGCCACATCGTTGGTTGCTCTAAAATCGAGATGTACTGCACCTTTTAGCCTTTTCCCGTTTGATGTGATCAATATGTATCCAATCCTTGCCTTTTGTTCGTTTGATGCTCTATCTACGAATAGGTGCTAACACTATGAGGTATTTGTTTCCTTCTCTTAAGGAGGTTCTTTGGTAAGGTGCATTCTACAATAAAGTCTGCAAGTGTTTGAATTTTGATTGCCTTCCTGGGGCAATAGGTAATGTCATATTGGCTAAGTTTCAAAGCCCACTTTGTTAGGCGACCTGATGTCTCTAGCTTCTACAACATTTGTCCGAGTGGTTTGTCTATGAGGACTTTGATGGGATGTGCTTGGATATAAGGCCATAGCTTTATTGCTATAAGGAGCAAGTTGTACGTAAGCTTTTCAACAACCAAGTAGTTTAGATCTGCCCTTGACAGCCACTTGCTCGTAAAATAGATAGGCTTTTGCACCCCTTTATCCTCTCGTACCACTGCAGCACTAACGGATTAATTAGTTACAACTAAATATATGCATAAGTTCTCACCAGTTATCGGTTTTGATAATATAGGAATATTGACCAGATAGTCCTCCAGGTTTTGGAACACTTCCTCGCATTCCTCGATGGACATGAAGTTTTGCCCCTTCTTTACTTGATCAAAGAACATGATGCATTTGTTTATAGCTTTAGATATGAATCTTCTTAGGGCTTCTAGTCTACCATTTAGGCTCATCAGATGTTTTGGTTTCCTTGGGATTCCCATCCCTCTTATAGCATCGATTTTTCCAAGGTTTGCCTCAATGTTACGCACACTCACTATGTATCTTAGGAACTTGCCTGACTGGATAGAAATGGTACATTTTAGATGATTTTGCTTCATTTGATATTGTCTTAAGACTGTGAAGGTTTTCTCTTAGATTTTAACATGATCTGATGTTGCCTTTGATTTAACTAACATGTCGTCCATGTATACTTCCATATTCCTTCTAATCTATTCATCAAACATCGTGTTAACTAACCTCTTATAGGTTACCTCGCATTCTTAAGTCCGAATGACATGACTTTGTAGCAGTATAACCCTTTTTCTATCATGAATCTAGTGTTTTCCTGATCTGTTTCAAACATAGCTATTTGATTATAACCCAAATAGGCATCCATAAGTAAGAGTAGTTCGTGCCCACAAATCACATCTACCAACTGGTAAATCCTTGGAAAGAGAAAACTGTCCTTAGGGAAAGCCTTGTTGAGAACTGTGAAATCTATGCAGGTTGTAACAACCCGCATATTTAACGATTTTATATTTAAATGTTTAATTTAAATATAGCGTCGTTAGTCGGATTTTGGTCCTAAATGTTACTTTCTGCAAATGGCCGAATTGGAACTCGAAACTACCTCCATTGGTTCCAAAATGGTGTTTGCGATCTTTTTGAGTATAACCTTTGATATGTTTGGAGTTTGAGAAATTTTGGCTACTTTTTCTATTGGGTTTGGGTTTGGGTTCAGCCACTAGCTTAACTAATACTCTAGCTTAGCCACTCCTCTCATTCACTTATTCATTTCTTAAACTTAAGCTTAGAACTGAAAATGGGGGAAAGGAAGAGGAATTAGAAATTAGCAAGCCCTAGCTTCTTCTTGTAAACTTGATTCTTGCTCCAAAATCATAGAGAACCCATTGGTAAGTTCATCTCCATCTTCTCCATCTCTTCTCCTCTTCAATTTCAGTAATTTTCCTAACCCTAACTTAGGAAATACTTGCTTTGATTCTAGATTGAAGCTTGTAGTGTTGAAGTGGAGTGAAGTTGGTTGATTCCTTGCAATTGTTCTTCATCTTCTTTGTCTTGAGTAAAAAGGTGAGTTTTGAACTCACATCTATTTCTCTTGATATCATGGGTGTTGGTATGAATTCCTAACAAGTATGCATGTGCCATTGTTTAGGATTTGGAATGAATTTGCATTTTCATTGAAATAAGGCAGGAATTGCAGATTCATCAGGTTCGGCCGACCGAGTGCAGGCTCCGGTCGACCGAGTGCAGGCTCCGGTCGACCGACCTGCTGCCCCGAGCCATAATTGGTTCTCTGCATCTGGCCGGCCGACCGAGCCCTGTAGTCCGGTCGACCGACCTGCTCTATTTGCCATGTTTTGCCTGTTTTTGAATATTTTGATTTGTTTTTCGGATTTTATCGATTCAAGTTGCTTTTTAGTGGTTGCTATTGCATATTTGGCTTTGATAACTTACTCTTGACTTCATCCACGAGTTTTTATAAAATAATCTCTTGAATCGCATTTAAAAGCTCGTTTCTCCTATTTATAAATTCTATTTAAAACACACACTTTCGCACTTCGAGCGAAGTGGAAGGGTGATTAAATGGTTGGGCAAAACACGGACCATGAATCTGTGCGTTTATCTTCCCGATTAGTCCCCGACTTATTCGATTGATCGTTTTGACCTTCGGGTTTAGTTTACCGATGATATGAGGTAAATTTGTAATGCTTTGAGTGTGAAAGTGGCTGACGGACGGTAAACCATTTAGTGCGAACGAGTGGTTATGGGACATACGTTAACACTGTTTGGATTCCTTTTCAAGAGTTGTGACACATTCCGCCAGTTAGTGGTGTCCAGTACTGGGTCTACGACCTTCACCACTACGGTTTGTTGCCTCTGGGATGATGTCTTCGGACTTTCTCCCTAGGTTTGTTGCCTTCGAGTATGTTGCCTTCGGGTGTGTGCCTTCGGGTATGTTGCCTTCGGGTGTGTGCCTTCGGGTTTGTTGCCCTATATAGTTTCGCTCTGATGTTGGCCTTATGTGCCGCATGGGTGATACTTGGGTTTGGAGCTTTCGGGCTCATGGATCCTTGTTTGTACAGTACTGAGCTCGAGCAATTTTTTGATATTTCATTGATATTATATTCCCTTGGTAGCGCCCTTCGGTGTTGGTCATTATGAGCCGCATGATGCATAGCGTTTACCTTGTGGAACTTGTATACCTTATTGGTATTTGTTATTGCCTTTTGGCTTGTTTTGGGATATTTGTATCCTTTGTTTCTATATGTTGCCGATGAGATGAGGCTTGTTCTATATGATTCATCTCTTGTTGATGATTGTGTTATCTCCTCTAGAGATATTTATTATACTGTATGACCTTGCAGGTTTATTATTGTTCAGTTTATCTAACTGATTTGTTATCTAGACTGACCCGTGTATTTTATACTCGGGTCAGACCGAGATGTTTCAGGTCAGGTGCTTTTGGGACTTGCCTATTTTGCTTCCGCATGGACTATTCGCTAGCTTCATTTTGTTATAGCGTCTTTTGTGGTCCTTATCTGTTGTAACTCTGATATTTATATTTTTGTCTCGTCTGTATATTGTGGTCTCCTGTACCACTTGACATGTATTATTAATATACTCTGTTGTGTATCTGTTTATGTGTATATTATGATCGACTGTTCTGTGATGCGAATTACATTTGAGTTGTTATATTTTCTTCTGATAGATCATACAGCCATTGTAGTTTTGCTTTAAATATTTATTGAATAGGTCGAATTTTAATGTGATACTACTTTTCGACGTATTCAGTGAATAGTTAAGGTAAGATTACACATGGTCGCTTCCATTATACTCTATTGTCCGCGTTAGCCGACTGTATTATCTATGTAATACTCTTTGTTAACGAGGCTCTCGGAGTGGGGCGTCACAGCGTGGTATCAGAGCTGAGTTCAGAACAAAATATGATAAACACAGAATAGATGCACATATTATGGTACATCAAAGTGTACAAGTAATACAAATCTTTGAATCATCGTGTCTCTTTATCCCATCAAGGCTAGATAGTATTTGGGAATACGCCTAGGATTATTCCGTAGTATCCCATATTGAAATATCTACCTTGTGAATAATTTTTTTTCCTTATCTTGACTTTCAGCTTATGTCTGGAAGAGGCAGAGGTCAACGTTCGGATGCTGGGCAATCTAGTGGCTCACATCCGGATGGCGTTTATATGTCTGCCAATCAGTTTTTGGAGTTGTTTAGGAGCACTCAACCTCCCGTTCCTCCTCGAGTGTCTCCACCTCGCAAGTCTACCTTTGCATGTCAGTGCAGTGATTTTGCTCATCTTGGAGGAAAGCCGTTTAAGGGCTCCGAGTCTGTTCTTGAAGTCCAAGCTTGGTTTCGCACGTGCGAGCGTATCTTCTCTCGCATGGATCTTTCTGACCATGATAGAGTTCTTGTAACTTCTAGCTTATTACAAGAGCGTGCTCTTGATTGGTATGAACTTCTTGTAGCCGAGACTGATGAGTCTACTCTTTCTTGGACTCAATTTCGGGGACGATTTGAACTCAAGTTCGTTCCTGAATCTGGAAAAGTTTTATTGACCCGTCGCTTCCTTGAGTTGAAGCAAGGGAAATCTTCTGTTTCTGAGTATGTCGCATCGTTCGAGGCTTTATCTCAGTATGGTCTTGAATTCATCAGCACTTCTTACAAGAAGAATTTGAAGTTTGTCTCTGGTCTTAAGAAATATCTTAAGAAGTCCTTGTTGCTCCAGCTTAAACTTTCTTTCGAGGAATTGGTTGATTCGGCACTTCATCTCGAAGCTGTCGAGAAGGAGTGTGATAGTGATGTTGATGTTGAGGTTTCTAAGAACCCCAACAAGAGGCCGTTTCCAATTCAGAAGAAGCCTTTTCCTTCTAAGAAGAAGAAGACCGGTGGTCCTAGTTCTCAACCTCAGTCTTCCGGAACACCTTTCGTTCGAAAGTGTTTCAATTGTGGTTCTCCGGATCATATTATTCGAGCTTGTCCTAAGCCTCTCTTCTGCCGTAATTGCAAGAAGGAAGGTCATCATGTTTCAGCTTGTCCTACTGCTCCTGCTAATGCAAAATCTGGCAAGCTCAATGTGGCTAATGTTTCTGGAGGTTCATCTCAATCCAAAGGTATCTCTCCATCTATTTTGGAAGGTTTTATTCTATTTCATGATCATAGTATACGAGTTCTTTTCGATACGGGTGCTTCACATTCTTTCGTATCAAAGAAGCTTGTAGATGATTTATCTTTGGATGTTTCTTGTATGGTTACTTCTTTAAGGATTGCGAATCCTATTGGGGGATCCACGACCCTTAGTTTGCTTTGTGATGATATTGAGATTGTTTTATGTGGCTTTTCTTTCCGTGCGAATCTGCACGTTGTTTCTCATTTGGGTTTTGATATGATTTTTGGTATGGACTGGCTAGTGAGATACGATGCCAGGATTATTTATTCTGAGAGAATTTTGTATTTTTGTCATCCTGATTCGCCTTCTCAGTTATCTCTTGTTCTTCGGGATGTGGATAATTCTGAGATGGCTTTGTATTCTTTTGATTCGCGAGATGATGATAATATATCTCGTATTCCTGTTGCTTGTGACTTTCCTGATGTCTTTGAGCCTGTATCGGGTTTGCCACCCAAATGGGCAATTGAGTTCCGCATTGATCTCATTCCAGGCGCGCAGCCAGTTAGTCGTCCTCCCACAAGGATGTCTACAAAGGAAAATGAGGAACTCAAGAAGCAGCTTTTAGAGCTTGAATCCAAGCAATTGATTCAATCTAGTTTTTCTCCGTGGGGATCCGCGGTCATCTTTGTGAAGAAGTCTGATGGAACTCTTAGGCTTTGCATTGACTATCGCAAGCTTAACTAGTTGACCATTAGAAATAGGTATCCATTGCCTAGGATCGATGATATGTTCGATCTATTGAGTGGTGCTAAGGTCTTTTCTCAGCTTGACCTTGCCACAGGTTTTCATCAGTTACGAGTTGTGGAGTATAGCATACCTCTTACCGCTTTCCGCACTCGTTATGGTTCTTTTGAGTGGCTCGTTATGCCGTTCGGTTTGACGAACGCTCCTGCTTTCTTTGTAGATCTAATGAATCGAGTATTCCGGGAATATCTCGATAAGTTCGTGCTTGTTTTCATTGATGATATCCTTATTTATTCTAAGTCTGAAGTAGAGCATGCTAATCACTTGAGAATTGTCTTGAGTACTCTCCGTCATCATCATCTTAAAGCCAAATTCTCCAAGTGCCACTTTTGGGAGAATAAGGTTAAGTTCTTAGGCCATGTTGTATCTTCCGATGGCATTTCTGTCGATCCCTCAAAGATCGAAGCCATTTAGAATTGGAAGAGGCCTGAAAATGTTCATGAGATTCGTAGTTTCCTTGGATTGGCGGGTTATTACCGTCGGTTCATTAAAGACTTTTCCCGTGTTGTGCTTCCTCTCACTTGCCTTACTCGGAAAGGCATTCGTTTTGATTGGTCTGACAAGTGTGAAGCTTCCTTTCAAGCATTGAAAGAACTTCTCACTAATGCTCCTATTCTTGTGGTTCCCGAAGGGAATCATGACCTTGTTGTCTACACCGATGCTTGTGGTAGTGGTCTCGGTGCTGTTCTTATGCAGAAGGATCGGGTAGTTGCTTATGCTTCTAGGCAACTATGTCCGAATGAAGTTCGCTATGCCACTCATGATCTTGAGTTAGCCACCATTGTCTTTGCCTTGAAGATTTGGCGACATTATTTGTTGGGCGAGCGCTTCATTCTCTATACCGATCATAAATCTTTGAAGTATTTGTTCACTCAGAAGGAACTCAATATGAGACAACAGCGTTGGCTCGAGTTTCTTGCTTCTTATGACTTTGATATCCAGTATACCCCTGGTAAGGGTAATCATGTTGCTGATGTGCTTAGTCGCAGACATTCGGCTGTTATTTCTATGATGCTTGCCGAATGGAATATTCTTGAGACTCTATCTTTTTGTGAAATTCGTGATCGAGGTTCATCTTTTGATTCTCCTATTCTATTATTTAGTTTGGAAGCACAACCTATTTTATTGGATCGTATTGCCGATGCCCAACGGCGTGATCCTGATTTGTTGCATTTTATTCAGCTTTGTGAGTCTGGATCTTGTGATGAAGCGTTGCAAGATTTTAGCAATGATTCTCATGGGTGTCTTCGCAAGAAGAACCGTCTTTTTGTGCCTTCTGATCTTGCACTTAGGCATGACATTTTTGATGATTGTCACCGTTCTAAGTATACCATTCATCCCGGTAGTAGCAAGATGTATGCCGATATGCGTCGTCTTTATTATTGGGAATGCATGAAGCGTGATGTGGCGAATTATGTGAGCAATTGCATAACTTGTCAGCGTTTTAAAGCTGAGCATCAGCGTCCTTCGGGTCTTCTTCAACCTCTTGAGATTCCATTGTGGAAGTGGGATCAAATTTCTATGGATTTCATTGACGGCCTACCTCGTTCGAGATCAGGCCATTCTAGCATTTGGGTTATTATTGATCGCCTCACTAAGTCTGCTCATTTTGTCCCTATTAAGTCTAATAGAACTGCCTCGCATTTGGCTAAGTTATATATCAAGGAAATCGTGAGACTTCACGGTGTTCCTAGTTCTATTGTGAGTGATCGTGATCCTTTATTCACGAGTCATTTTTGGAAGAGTCTTCAGCAAGCTTTGGGAACAAAGCTTAATTTTTCTACAGCTTATCATCCGCAGTCTGACGGACAGACTGAACGGGTAAATCGTATCTTGGAAGATCTTCTCCGTGTTTGTATCTTTGATTTTGGTGAAAGTTGGGAGGATCACCTACCTCTAGTAGAGTTCTCCTACAACAATAGTTTTCAGTCTAGTATTGGTATGGCTCCTTTCGAAGCCTTATACGGAAGACCATGCCGATCACCTTCATGTTGGTTGGAATCTGGTGAGAAGCTTATTCTTGGTCCAGATTTTGTTCGTCATTCTTCCGAGAAGATTGATCTTATTCGGTGTAGAATGAAAGAGGCACAGAGTCGCCGGAAATCCTACGCGGACAACCGTAGGAAGCCTCTCGAGTTCTCGATTGGTGATCTTGTTTTTATTCGTGTTTCTCCTTTGAAAGGGGTTATGCGTTTCAGTACGACTGGAAAATTGGCTCCTCGTTATATAGGACCGTTTTCTATTACTGAACGTATTGGCCCTGTGGCTTATAGAGTTTCACTTCCAGCTCATTTATCTGGCATTCATGACGTGTTTCACGTCTCGCAACTTCGGAAGTGTCTTCGGGAGTCGGATTCTGTTATTACTTCTCCTGATTTGCAAGAACTTGAGATCTCACCGGACTTATCTATTGTACAGCAACCTATTCGCGTGCTTGACACGGAGGTGCGACACCTTCGGAATAGGGACGTGCCGCTCGTTAAAGTTCAATGGTCTGCTAATCCCAATGACTGTACTTGGGAAACCAGAGAATTTATTGAGCGATCTTATCCGGGTTTTCTTTCCTTACTTTGAAACGGTGAGTATGTCTTTTCATCTCAAGCTTATTTTCTTTTCTTTTGATTGATGGTATGTAGTTGTTACAAATATCGTCTCTAGAAATTGCGGGGACGCAATTTTGTAAGGAGGGGAGATTTGTAACAACCCATATATTTAACGATTTTATATTTAAATGTTTAATTTAAATATAGCGTCGTTAGTCGGATTTTGGTCTGAAATGTTACTTTCTGCAAATGGCCGAATTGGAACTCGAAACTACCTCCATTGGTTCCAAAATGGTGTTTGCGATCTTTTTGAGTATAATCTTTGATATGTTTGGAGTTTGAGAAATTTTGGCTACTTTTTCTATTGGGTTTGGGTTTGGGTTCAGCCACTAGCTTAACTAATACTCTAGCTTAGCCACTCCTCTCATTCACTTATTCATTTCTTAAACTTAAGCTTAGAACTGAAAATGGGGGAAAGGAAGAGGAATTAGAAATTAGCAAGCGCTAGCTTCTTCTTGTAAACTTGATTCTTGCTCCAAAATCATAGAGAACCCATTGGTAAGTTCATCTCCATCTTCTCCATCTCTTCTCCTCGTCAATTTCAGTAATTTTCCTAACCCTAACTTAGGAAATACTTGCTTTGATTCTAGATTGAAGCTTGTAGTGTTGAAGTGGAGTGAAGTTGGTTGATTCCTTGCAATTGTGCTTCTTCATCTTCTTTGTCTTGAGTAAAAAGGTGAGTTTTGAACTCACATCTATTTCTCTTGATATCATGGGTGTTGGTATGAATTCCTAACAAGTATGCATGTGCCATCGTTTAGGATTTGGAATGAATTTGCATTTTCATTGAAATAAGGCAGGAATTGCAAATTCATCAGGTTCGGCCGACCGAGTGCAGGCTCCGGTCGACCGACCTGCTGCCCCGAGCCATAATTGGTTCTCTGCATCTGGCCGGCCGACCGAGCCCTGTAGTCCGGTCGACCGACCTGCTCTATTTGCCATGTTTTGCCTGTTTTTGAATATTTTGATTTGTTTTTCGGATTTTATCGATTCAAGTTGCTTTTTAGTGGTTGCTATTGCATATTTGGCTTTGATAACTTACTCTTGACTTCATCCACGGGTTTCTATAAAATAATCTCTTGAATCGCATTTAAAAGCTCGTTTCTCCTATTTATAAATTCTATTTAAAACACACACTTTCGCACTTCGAGCGAAGTGGAAGGGTGATTAAATGGTTGGGCAAAACACGGACCATGAATCTGTGCATTTATCTTCCCGATTAGTTCCCGACTTATTCGATTGATCGTTTTGACCTTCCGGTTTAGTTTATCGATGATATGAGGTAAATTTGTAATGCTTTGAGTGTGAAAGTGGTTGACGTACAGTAAACCGTTTAGTGCGAACGAGTGGTTATGGGACATACGTTAACACTGTTCGGATTCCTTTTCGAGAGTTGTGACACATTCCGCCAGTTAGTGGTGTCCAGTACTGGGTCTACGACCTTCACCACTACGGTTTGTTGCCTCTGGGATGATGTCTTCGGACTTTCTCCCTAGGTTTGTTGCCTTCGGGTATGTTGCCTTCGGGTGTGTGCCTTCAGGTATGTTGCCTTCGGGTGTGTGCCTTCGGGTTTGTTGCCCTATATAGTTTCGCTCTGATGTTGGCCTTATGTGCCGCATGGGTGATACTTGAGTTTGGAGCTTTCGGGCTCATGGATCCTTGTTTGTACAGTACTGAGCTCGAGCAATTTTCTGATATTTCATTGATATTATATTCCCTTGGTAGCGCCCTTCGGTGTTGGTCATTATGAGCCGCATGATGCGTAGCGTTTACCTTGTGGAACTTGTATACCTTATTGGTATTTGTTATTGCCTTTTGGCTTGTTTTGGGATATTTGTATCCTTTGTTTCTATATGTTGCCGATGAGATGAGGCTTGTTCTATATGATTCATCTCTTGTTGATGATTGTGTTATCTCCTCTAGAGATATTTGTTATACTGTATGACCTTGCAGGTTTATTATTGTTCAGTTTATCTAACTGATTTGTTATCTAGACTGACCCGTGTATTTTATACTCGGGTCAGACCGAGATGTTTCAGGTTAGGTGCTTTTGGGACTTAGCCTATTTTGCTTCCGCATGGACTATTCGCTAGCTTCATTTTGTTATAGCGTCTTTTGTGGTCCTTATCTGTTGTAACTCTGATATTTATATTTTTGTCTCGTCTGTATATTGTGGTCTCCTGTACCACTTGACATGTATTATTAATATACTCTGTTGTGTATCTGTTTATGTGTATATTATGATCGACTGTTCTATGATGTGAATTACATTTGAGTTGTTATAATTTCTTCTGATAGATCCTACAGCCATTGTAGTTTTGCTTTAAATATTTATTGAATAGGTCGAATTTTAATGTGATACTACTTTTCGATGTATTCAGTGAATAGTTAAGGTAAGATTACACATGGTCGCTTCCATTATACTCTATTGTCCGCGTTAGCCGACAATATTATCTATGTAATACTCTTTGTTAACGAGGCTCTCGGAGTGGGGCGTCACACAGGTTCTCTATTTCCCATTGGGCTTTCTCACCAAACTGGGTTGGCGATCCACTTAGAGTAGTATACTTCTCGGATGAACCGATTCTCCTTTAACTTCTTAACCTCTTCATATAGAGCACTATAGCTTTCTTGGTTTAGAGTTCTATGCTTCTGTTAGACAGGATGTGCATTTGGGTCGTTCAACACATGGTAGATGACGGGAGGGTGTATTCCTCCCATGTCTGAATAGGTCAAGGCGCATACATCCACTAACCATTTTAGGAAATCTATCAATTTATCTCGAGCCTTTGCACTAAGGTTCATCCTTATCTTAAGCACCTTTGTGAGGTCCTCTAGGTCTATTTGTATATCTTCAGTACTATCTGCCTGTTTTAACTCTTTCTTTATAGCCCCCAATCTCGGATCTATCTCGCTTTCTGGCTCTTATTCTAGTGGTGAATTCACAGGGGATGCCATTTTCTAGGCTTCCTTCGAGAAAAACTGTGCATAAACTGAATTATATTTATCGGTGCCAAATCATGAGCATATATATTCTCTTTTCTTTTCTTTTAGGTTTAAAGGGCGACGGACTCACCGCAGTATTAACTTGAGCATTTTCTACCGCCACCGTCTTATGACTCAAGTTAATTTCAGTTTTATCATGAAAAATATCAATAGAAACAGTAGAATAGTTTGGAACAATTTTATTGTTGGAGTTAAGATTTACATGATATAATTCTCTAGTGAAAAACTGTTCCTCTTTTACTAATCCTATACCAGCTAGGTACTAAATTTCTTGAGCCAATCCTTTTGAGAGATGATTGCCCCTAGATCAACCAAATCAGGTCCTCCCAAAAAATCATTTTAGGGTGAGGGTTGTTTGATGATCAAGAAACTCATGTAAAATAATTTTTGTAACGAGGCGCTTCTAGCCATGAAGAGCAAGCGTAATGACCCCACTGGAATGGTTGTAGTGTTGTTGAAACCGGAGATCGATTCAGGATAGGATTTCAGGATTTCAAATGGTAATTTCATCTGATCATGGGTAGATTCGAAGATGACATTTACTAAAATACCCGAATCAACAAAGACTTTCTTCATGGTAAATTTCAATATCTGTACTGTAATGATAAGCGTGTCTTGATGTGGGAATACAACCCTACCAAGTCAGCCACCATTTAGTTTATTTCTAGTGCAGGCTTCTGTTTGACATGAAAGATCACCATTTGGGCTTTAGCTTCCTTCACATATCTCTTTTATGCCTTCTTGCTTGCAATAGTGAGGTGTGGTCCTCCATGAATTGAAGCTATCGGGTTTGAAAGGTTGCCAGCTTGATGTTCATTTGAATCTAGAGTCATATTTCCAGCCCTATCTCCCCATTCTCCATTTAGAAGCTACCCAAATGTCCCTTCTCGATTAACCTTTCTATCCCCTTCTTCAGGTGTCGGCAGTTATCAGTATGATGACAATTTGCTTTGTGGAAGCGGCAGTAAGCTCCACCTTTGTTCTATTTGGTTTCTTTCCTTTGTTCGACAAGTTGTAAAATAATTCATCCTTGGTCATCTCATATATCTGCCCTATGGGATGAGTGAGGGGGGAGGGTCTTTCTAGTGAGGTGTAGATCTTTCTACCATTTGGTTGGTGGATGATACCCATCTACCCCTTTTTCCTGTCATAATTGGGAGCGTAAATTTCATGAGATTAGGATACAGACCCAACTTCCTCTATCCTGATGTACCCTGCTGCCCTCTCATAAAAGACTTTCATGATACGGTAAGATTTCCTACTATTTTTATCCTACATAGTGGTCCCTCTCCTAATTCCGACATGAGCCACCATTAGTCATGCTTATTCACTGGCGCCTCAATCTGAAGAGCTTCTATCTTGAAACGCTTGATAAAACTGCATAGACTTTCATTCTCCCCTTGCTTCACACAGGATATGGTATGAAAGTTAGGGGTGGCTTCCCTTCCTAAATTGAATTGCCTTAAGAAATCGAAGACAGTTGCCTCTAAGATTTGACCTCTTTCAATCCATACCTTCTATACCACCTTGAAGCTGCACAAGATAAACATACAGACAACAATTTGTACCAGGCCATCCATCCAACCTTCAAGATGTCCATAAAGTATTCAAAAGTGCCGAGGTGATCCTCGAGGTTGGTGGTTTCATCAAACTTATCAATCACAAGGGCTTTGAAATTATCTGGAAAATCGGCCTCGATAACAGTCTTATTGAAAGGAGTGGAAATTCCTTCCTCTATCCTTTCTTTGGTATTATGATAAAAAAATCTTTACTAACTGGTCTATCCAAGTCCTGAGCTGTTGGATCTCGTATTCCCTCTGGTCAACCTTGGCTGAATTATCATCAGACATGGCATCTTCATCATTTCCAGTAGATCGAATCTGTTTTTCCAACAGCAGAGGATTTATATTGGTCGGTTTGGTTTTGATCCTTGGGTCGGCTAGGATTTTGCACTCCAATTTAGTTTTAGTTTTCAATTAGTATAACCATTTTCATTAATGACAATGTCGTTACCGTTCACCTGCTGAATATTCAGCACAATTGTGGAACAATGGCGGTGAGCTGTTGAGTGGGGAGGTGAAGATGACCCTTGAATGACATTTGGGTCATCTTTTCTGTAATCCTTCCATACGTCAATTTATTTGTTCTAAGAAAGATTGGAATGCGACTAGGATGGTATATGCAGGGATGTCGGTTGATGCTTCTGCCCCATCCTGTTTTTGAGAGTATAAGTGATTTTGGGATAGTTTTCGCTGCTAGATGCACAGATTCTTGAATCGGGGCCATAGGTGAATCAGTAGGATTCTTAGTTCATGGTATACTATTTTACTAGGTGTGGAAAATGAATAGAAGTAAGAAGGTTTGAGCCTCCTTCTAGTGCAAAAAGATGTTGGGGAACTTTTTCTTTCATATCACCAATAGCTGCAACGACTCCTCACTGAATATTCTAAGATATACATATTATTTTCATTTTTTGAGTTTTGCATGTTGAATTTGAATACGTAAAAGGTGTCATCGATGCATTGATTTGCATTTGCCTAATTTTTGTGTTGGGTTTGCATTGGTAAGAAAATAAATGCAAAAAGTGTTATTATGCATTGGTTTTGTACCTGATTGTAATTTTGAAAGTTTTTTTGGAGTTGCATATGTTCTAATCTGCTCAAGCTTTGTTTATAGCTCTATAAATATTTTCTTCATTTACAAATCAATGCATCGATTTGCATTTATTTTTAGCAGGCTAATAAATTTGAATAACCTCTTACCTACGGTGGATTTTGAAAGTAAAGAAAAAAAATTAAATTTGAAACTGAAGAAAAAGAAAATAATTTGAATTTTCAGGTTTAATTTTAATTGTTATATATTGTTGTTTTTTTTGAAAAACTTATTTACTTATTTAACTCAGTTAATTATATACACATGGTTATTTTTTTATGAAAGATGGTTAATTTCATAAAACTATATTTTGTATACTAGGATAATTTTTAAAATTTATACAATATACAAAAAAGATATGCTTCAATTTATATATTGAAGTGTATGGCTTCGGTTTATTATTTGCTGAAGCGCATGTTAATAATAAACTGAAGCACACGCTTTAATTTATTGTTAACTGAAGTGCATGCTTCTGTTATACAAAAGCTCATGCTTCAGTCTATAATAGACTGAAGCATATGATTCGGTCTTTTAACCGAAGCGTATGCTTCGGTCTATTATAAACTAAATCATATGCTTTAGGTTTTATACCGAAGCATATGGTTCAATGTTCATAGACTGAAGCATATGTTTTAGTTTTTATACACTCAAGCATATGCTTCAATGAGATTTATTAAAGCATATTTTCATATGTAGACTTTTATGGGTTTCTAATTTTACGTCTTTGTGCTCTTGCTTCCCTTTTAAAGCTTCAAAAGATTTGTACATATAGAAAATACAAATTTTACCATAACTTATCAATGATATCACATTAAAATATATTTTGAACTTTAATTCATCTCTCTATGTTAATAGTACTACAACCACAGATGGGATTTACTCCCTACAAGAACTATATGCACATATTAATATAAAATATTAGACCAATATGATTTTCCATCCACTAAGCATAAAAATGCATACTCCAGAAATGAACCTGAAAATAAGCTAGTTATCACATTAGGAAGAATTTATAACTCCAAACCTTGATCATGACTTGATTGAATACATGTGCTTTGAAAACACAACACTGCAGATGTTGATATTTTGAAAAATTTATGAACCAACATGCTACATAAATTTAATTTTTAGGTGATATTACATGATGTAATATTCAATACGCATTACATTGATGCATACTAACCTTACTTCTCATAAGCATCCAATTCATTTATCATATGTCGAATATCAGTTAATGGAAAGTTTAGTTATATTACTCTAATTTACAAACACTATACATACACTCATTTTATAATAGCTTGAATTTTCCTGAAAGTGCATTATACATATGTTTGGTGCATACATTATATTTATGGTAACTTTGAGAGTTTTCTGATGTTCGTTTACACCTTATTTAATTTCGCTTCGGTATTGTTCCCGTTTATTAACATATGTTACAAGGAGTTTTCCAGTTTTAAGTGACATGATGATCACTATGTAACTATCTTCCTTTTTGGTGAAAGCAAGATGCATAAGCTCATGTTCTTACATTTTAAAGGATAATTATCTTAAAAGCACATTACTTCAACTTTAAATAATTCAATACATTTTGGAACGTATCTGTGTAATATTATTTAATACATTGAATTTTTTGCATTACCTTTTCACTGAATTTAAGCTCATACGCAAAATACTACATTATTTGTGGTATATTTATCACGTATAATCTTTTACTATGTTATAGAGTAGATACCATCATCGAGTAGTTTATTTTAAGATCAATCAAGTATGACCATTTAATTTAAATTTTGTATATTGATTAGTTACAATATTACTATTATATTTACACAAGTTCATTTTTTTCGTATTTAAGTGAAATAATAAAAAGAGATAGAATTCTTACTAATGTCATTACAAACATCAAGAGAGTGGATTAGATGTCGGAATCGGAACACTGATTAATACATACAAGGCTTTCAATATTTTATAAACTTCGCAAAGCATCATTCACTGTATGATATTGAAACATGCAGTTATCCCCGTAAAATGTGTAATAATTCAAATACATTATCCTTCAAAACAGTCGAAAAACACTTGATCATTTATGCTATAGACCTAACATATATTGAATGGTTTTTTTATGGTGAGAGAAACGATGCCGATGTAGTAGTCAATCTTACACCACATGTTATCAGTGAGGCTTGCATACCTCATCAAATTCGAGAGGCAAACCATATAGAAGGTGCTTTTAGAAACCTATTGACAATGCATATAGTGTGTATGATAGCATACATGGTATTGCGATGGTTATTAGAGAAAAAGTACCATGAGTACAAAAGAAAAGAAAATGAAAAACGGTACCCCTCTAGTAAAGTCAGCCTTACAATGTTAGATGTCCTAATACAGCTACATAATTTGAAAAAAGAATTCAGTTAGTCTAGAAACAGTGTGACCGAGTTGTTGAAGCGATTGAAAAAGTGGCTTTCGAAGGAAAATATAATATTGGATAAATTCCCCATAATTGATCAAATGTTAAAAGATGTGGGAAAGAATGTAGAGTGCATACATGCTTGTGAAAATGATTACATATTATTTTAGAAGGAACATAAAGATGTCATTGAATGTTCTCGTTGCCACATACTTTGAGACTTAAGGTTAAAGATGAAGGTGTTATTGTAAAAGTCACAAAACAACCAAGAAAAGTTTTAAAATATTTCTTAACAATTCCCTGATTAACTGGCTTGTACAATATACCACGGATAGCTCAAAAAATATTATGGCACAGTGAAGATGACCCTTGAATGACATTTTGTCATCTTTTCTCTAATCCTTCCATACGTCGATTTATTTGTTCTAAGAAAGATTGGAATGCGACCAGGACGGTATATTCAAGGGCGTCGGTTGAAGCTCCAGCCCCATCCTGATTTTTGACAGTATAAGTGATTTTGGGATAGTTTTTGCTGTTAGATGCACAGATTCTTGAATCGAGGCCACAGGTGAATCAGTAGGATTCATAGTTCATGGTATACTATTTTACCAGGTGTGGAAAATGAACAGAAGTAAGAAGGTTCAAACCTCCTTTTAGTGAAAAAAGATGTCGCGGAACTTTTTTCTTTCATATCACCTACAGTTGCAACGAATCCTCACTGAATATTCTAAGATAATACATATTGTTTTCATTTTATGAGTTTTGCAAGTTGAATTTGAATACGTAAAAAGTGTCATCGATGCATTGATTTGCATAATTTTTGTGTTGGGTTTGTGTTGGTAAGAAAATAAATGCAAAAGGTGTTATTATGCATTGGGTTTGTACCAGATTGTAATTTTGAAAGTTTTTTTGGAGTTGTATATGTTCTAATCCGCTCAAGCTTTTTAAAACTTTTTTTAAATTTGAGACTAAAGTAAAAGAAAATAATTTGAAATCTCATGCTTTATTTTAGTTGTTATGCATTGTTTTTTTTTTGTAATTCTTGTTTATTTTTTTAACATAGTTAATTATGTAAACATGGTTATGTTTTTATGAAAGATGGTTAATTTCATAAAACTTTATTTCATATACTAGGTTAATTTGTAAAATTTATAGAGTAAAAAAAAAGATATGCTTCAATTTACATATTGAAGTGTATGGCTTCGGTTTATTATTTACTGAAGCGCATGTTAATAATAAACTGAAGCGCATGCTTCAATTTACTGTTAACTAAAGTGCATCTTCAGTTATAAACAAAAGCTCATGCTTCGTATGCTTCAATCTATTATAAACTAAATCATATGCTTTAGGTTTTATACGGAAGCATATGGTTCAATGTTTATAGGCTGAAGCATATGTTTTAGTTTTTATAGACTTAAGCACATGATTCAATGAGATTTTTTTTTGAACTGGTACTTTATATACAACAAATCATTGCGACAACATATCCCATGTCAAATAAACGTTCGAACGCAAGTTTCGAACTTGTGACATCCTGCACCAAAGCCGAATCAACTAACCACTTGGACAAAGGTGCTTGTCGATTCAATGAGATTTATTAAAACATATTTTGATATGTAGACTTTTACGGGTTTCATCATTTTACATCTTCGTGCACTTGCTTCCCTTTTAAAGCTTCAAAAGGTTTGTACATATAGAAGATACAAATTTTACCATAACTTATCAATGATATCACATTAAAATATATTTTGAACTTCAGTTTATCTCTCTATGTTAATAGTACTACAACCATAGATGGGATTTACTCCCTACAAGAACAATATGCATATATTAGTATAAAAGATTAGACCAACATGATTTTCCACCCACTAAGCATAAATAATGCTACTCTAAAAATGAACTCGAAAATAAACAAGTTATCGCATTTAGGAAGAATTTATAACTGCAAATCTTGATCATGACTTTATTGGATACATGTGCTTTGAAAGCACAACACTGTAGATATCAATATTTTGAAAAATTTATGAACCAACACGCTATATAAATTTAAATTTTAGGTGATATTACATGATGTAATATTCAATACGCATTACATGGATGCATACTAACCTTACTTCTCATAAGCATCCAATTCATTTATCATACGTCGAATATCAGTTAACGGAAAGTTTAGTTATATTACTCTAATTTACAAAACTACACATACACTCATGCTATAATAGCTTGATTTTTCCTAAAACTGCATCATACATATGTTTGGTGCATACATTATATCTAAGGTAACTTTGAGAGTTTTCTAATGTTCGTTTACACCTCATTTAATTTCGCCTCGATATTATTCCTATTTATTAACATATGTTACAAGGAGTTTTTTGGTTTTAAGTGACATGATGATCACTATGTGTCTATCTTCCTTTTTGCTGAAAGTAAGATGAATAAGCTCATATTCTTACTTTTTGGTGAAAGCAAGATGCAAAATCTCACATTCTTACAGTTTTAAAGGATAATTATCTTAAAAGCACGTTACTTCAACTTGAAATAATTCAATACATTTTGGAACGTATCCGTGTAATATTATTTAATACATTGAATTTTTTTCATTAGATTTTCATTGAATTTATCCTCATAAATGAAATACTGCATTATTTGTGGTACATTTATCATGTATTATCTTTTACTATGTTATAGAGTAGATACCAACGTCAAGTAGTTTATTTTAAGATCGATTAAGTATGACCATTTAATTTAAAGTTTGTATATTGATTAGTTACAATATTACTATCATATTTACACAAGTTCATATTTTTCGTATTTATATATAATAGAAAGAGATAGAATTCTTACTAATATCGTTACAAACATCAAGCGAGTGGATTATATGTTGGCATCGGAATACTGATTAATACATACAAGGGTTTCGATATTTTATAAACTTCGCAAAGCATCATTCACTATATGATATTGAAACATGCAGTTGTCCCTGTAAAAAGTGTAGGAATTCAAAAACTATATCCTTCAAAACAGTCGGGAAACACTTGATCATTTACGCTATGGACCTAATATATATTGAATGGTTTTTTCATGGTGAAAGAAACGACGCCAATGTCGTAGTCAATCTTACACCACATGTTACAATCAATGAGGCTTGCATATCTCATCAAATTCAAGAGGAAAACCATATAGAAGGTGCTTTTAGAAACCTATTGACAATGCGTATAGTGTGAATGATATCATACACGGTATTGTGACGGCTATTAGAAAAAGTGCCATGAGTAGAAAAGAAAAGAAAATGAAAAACCATACCTCTCTAGTAAAGTCGACCTTAAAATGTTAGGTGTCCTAATAGAGCTACATAATTTGAAAAAAGAATTCAGTTTGTCTGGAAATAGTGTGACCGAGTTGTTGAAGCGATTGAAAAAGTGGCTTTCGAAGGAAAATACAATACTGGATAAATTACCCATAATGAATCAAATGTTAAAAGATTTGGGAATGAATGTAGAGTGCGTACATGCTTGTGAAAATGATTACATATTATTTTAGAAGGAACATAAAGATGCCATTGAATGTTCTTGTTGCCACATACTTTGAGAATAAGTTAAAGATGAAGGTGTTTTGTAAGAGTCACAAAACAACCAAGAAAAGTTTTAAAATATTTCTTAACAATTCCCTGATTAACTGGCTTGTACAATATACCATGGATAGCTCAAAAAATATTATGGCATAGTGATACAAAATCTTGTTGGAATTCCATGCATCATCTTATTGATTCGGCTGAAGTAGATCGCTTAAGAATAAGTGGTCATAGTTTGCTAACAATGAGTGAAATGTTTGGCTTGGAATTGCTACCGATGGGTTTGATCCTAATAAAACCTAATCAAACAGTAATAGTTTTTGGCTCGTGTATATGGTTCCTTATACCTTACCTCCTTCGTTATGCATGAAGTTGGAATTTCAAATGTAGAGCACGAAGTCAGGACATTGATGTTTATTTAGAACCTCTTGTGGATGAGTCAAAGCAAATCTGGATGATAGGAGTGCTTGTATTTGAGATGGACAAGAAAGAGTATTTCACATTAAGAGCAATGCTATTATTAGGGATTCATGATCTACCTGTATTCAGGATCGGCTCTTTTAGAGAAGATTTCTCATATCAATTACACACCTATACCAAAGAAATGTACGAGAGATGATTTTAGTCATGATGAAGAACACCTTGTAAATGATAATGAAAATGGTGTAAGACCAGTGTGGGATAAGAAGTCGATTCTTCTTTCCATATAGTATTGGAGTGGTCACAAAATGCAACATACAACAGATGTGATTCATGCGGAGTAGAATGTGGTCGAGCATTTTATTAATTTTTTATTCGATAGAAGCAAACAATCATTTAAATTTGCATTTGATAAATCTTACAAGATTCAAGTGGTCAAATTCTAAAATATATAAAACTTCTATCACGCTTTTGGAATAAATTCAGAAACTTAGTAAGTATTCAACTAGCTCGTTTGAATATTAGAAAGCTGTATGAATATCATTTTATTATCCAATATTTTTTGCCTATCATGGTTCAACTTGCATTTCCCAAGTTTCATGACTTTAGACGTGCGATTTTGCTTGTATGCTTGTACTTCTACATTATTTGTCAAAGGTATTGATTCGAGAGCATGTTTAAGTTGCCATAGATATGTTTGCTAAGGCATTACGTGTATTAGTCCATTATTTTCTCTCTTAATTTTTTTATATAAGTGTACATCTAATGGTGCATTTAGTTGATCAAGCACTACTCTACGGACCAATTAGTTATACATGGATGTATCCATTTGAAAAGTGAGACATCCTTTTAGTTAATTGTTACGTGAATTATTTTTCAGCGGTAATATAAAACATGAATTATTTTATATTTTCCTAGAACTATGAAGGATAGGAAGGACATACCAAGCAATAAGAGAAATGTGGAAGGGTCGATTTGCGAAGCATATCTTGGTTGAGAATCTATTAGGTCATGGACTATATGCCAAATCCACGTGCTGGTAATCATAGCTCTAAACAAGCACCATTCTTGGATGAGAATGGTAATTACACATATGATCGTTCCATTATTGAAAGCAAAACTATCAAGCAAAGTGGAGTACAACACATACAGATTTGAAGGTGGATACTTTTTAGAATGGATATAGATCTGGATGATTATTATAGATTTGTGTTTTTCATAAAGGTTATAATAACTAACTTTATATTTACTTAATATATAACATGTTTAACTTGTAGCGAGTATCGATTATCATTATAAGATGTTCAGCATAATAAAAAAGACTTCAAACAAAGGCAGAATTCATAGTACAATCCGAATTCATTGATTGAATGAACATAAAGGTTTATTAAGCCTCCACAAATGATAGTTTGATTAGAAAAAAATGACTTATTTAATATATTTTAGTGGTTTTAATAGCCGATGGAAGAAAATGCACGAATTCAATGTTATTGTAATATGTTAATGGGCCAACATTAAAAGTCAAAATTCACCTCAAATATATAATAAACATCTATGTGTTTTCTCCCTAACACTCCAACAACACTCTTTCAACATAAGATTGTGGTGTTTTCATGGATGCAATTAGAAAAAAATTTACGCATGTAAAAGATCTAAATCCTATAGATGATGATACTACTTGGTATGGTGTTTTTGAGGAGATAATTGAGGTTGATCATTGTGATTTTCAACATGTAATATTTTATTACGACCTAGTTAATATTGCCAACAAAACACACATGTGTGAGTTTTGTTCATGCTCTAATTTGTTGCTGGTGAATCCAAAGAAGATTAAAAGCATAAATGGAGAATATGATGAGATCATCATTATTGCATCTGAATCAAACTAAATCTTTTATGTAAAAGAGACACAAATTTCTCATTGATCCACTGTATGACATTTGCCTTAGCATTTCATTGGTGATGCAGATGATTATGAGATGCTAACAAACTTCCACTCCGATGTAAATGAACAACCCCACTTAATAATGTAGAAATGCATCGAATCTAAGTAGGAAAATATGATTGTGACAAGTGATGTTTTGTTTATTTTTTGTTTGATGTATCAAATTTAAGTAGACTGCTAAGGGAGTAGTAAAATATACTCTTTTAGACATTTATATTGTTTAAATTTGTTTGAAAGTTTATCCTGTATTTAATGCTCAATTATTGGTTATTATCGTATTGGTTTTCATCTTTGCACCGTAGGTACTCTACTTGTTTATAGGTCATATATTAAACACCATACATCTTTTTATGATACGAGTAAAACAATATTCTTAATTTTTTTCACCCTACTTTATAATATTCTAGCTTTCATATTCATTTTTGCATCTTGATTAATTGATTTCTAAGTAAGAACAATTGAAAGATCTACCTTTATTCTAGCTGTCTTATCCACTTTATACTAAACACTATACATCCTATAAAGTAATATTATTTATTATATATATATTTTAACTGTGCAACAACTGAAATGGTTAAGTTAAATTTGTTTTTAATTATAAATAGTTTGATCCTTGAAGTTATTATGATATAGTAGTCAATGATTTATTTGATAACACACAACCTGTGCTTAAACATTATACGACCAAAAAATATTGCAAGAATTTAACAACTGATTCGTATAATTATTGATTTATAAACTAATTCATAAGGTAATGTGTATATTGCAAAATGTCAAATGGTTGCAGCAATGCATCACAACATCCATAGAAACTGAAGAAGATTTTCCTTCTCCACCAAAAAAATAAAAATTACTCAATACTTGTTGACAAAGAGGGTGCTAGATGTAGAGATGTAATAAAATGGAGTCCTTGTTGTAAGGTTTTGATTCATGGGCTCTTTCAGTTAGTTACGATGATTGGAGGAAAGTAGACACTTTTATAGGAGTAGTTTGTGGAAAGTACTCAGGGTTTTTATTTTACCATACATCTATAAAATAAACATGCATTAATTTATGGAGCATTCGTATGGATGATACACGATATATAAATTTTTAAGCCATTGTATATTTTATTAATTGTATTAGTTTAATCAAATAACTTGAAACATTATAAGATTAGGATAGAGATAAGTCAAGTTCATATAACAGGGAAAATAAGTGGAGAGCTAGAAAAAGTTGGTAGCACTTACTAATTGTTCTACACGTTGAAAGATTTGGCGGTCTCAAAACATTATTGACTTTTGTGAAGTTTCGGTAGAAGAAAGTTTTATCTATTCGGATTGCAACTCAACTATAGAGAATATTACTAATAGAAATCTTATACCATTTCTAATTTTATATGTCATAGCTCATCGTGACTTTAATGGGTTATTTGTGTTGTATGTATCTATTATGGTTTTAAGTGGATTGTTTACTTGCAGTGATGTAGATAGTATAAAAAAAATTATTGAGTACATTTCTTTTTGAACATGTCATATTAAAGGCTATTAGTATCATATTATGTATAGGCCATAGCTAGCATCGATTCCTCTACATCAAGCAAATATGCATACATTTTGTTATATGAAGTTTTGTTGCATATACTAGATCTAGTTTTGAAATTTATGTACAATAATATGTCATAATTATTTTGGTTGATCATTAGAACATTTAGATTTTTCTTTCAATGTAATTATGAGTTATCAAATTTGCTATAAGCATAGGCGTTACTTCAATTTTTTATAAACAACTTAATTATCGTTTGTTTATAAGCTGGTTTATTTATATTTTGTTATTTTTTATCTATAATTTAAGTTTGTTCTTTACTTAAAGCTAATTTTGTTTATCGTTTTGTTTTAGTATCCTATATCATGTAGTTCTTATTAATTTTTTTACCAAGAAACTCTAGTACTATACCATTTTCGTTTGATACTCGAGAAAAATAATAAAGAACAATTATAATATATAATAGACCATTCACACAACTACTTATAAAAATATATGAAAAGAATAATCAAAAATTGTTTTTAGTGACGTTCAAGGTCATTATTTTAGATTTCAAAAATATCAGTCTTCTGGTAACAATGAATCCTCACATCATCATCATTGCACAATTACACATTGACATAACAATACATAAAAACTTAACATATCTTATCTTACTAGTGGATAATATAGTCTATAAATGTGGAAAATATATTGAAATAATATGAAGTTTAAATGGAACTTACCAACATCTTATCTTTAATCCATATAAAATTACTTTATTTTAATTTGTAATAATGTATACATTTGATGGATTATTATTAACAACTTGACTGTTCTTTTCAACAAATTTTTTGATTTTTTTTTGTTTTTGTAGAAAGAGCTTGACTTGAATCTAGATCCAAATATTGCTTGGCCTATTTTCGAGAGAAATTTTGCATAATATTTTGAATGGTAAAATCGAAGATATGAAAGAAAATTTTAAGACGGAGAATATTACCTAGATATATCATGATTGACAACCCTCTGAATGACACTAATAAAGTCCAATGCGAGAAATTCGTTGACATTTAGTACAATGATAAGAAAATAAAACAATGCAAAATGAATGCTGAAAATAAAGGAAAAAATACCATAACTTATACTATAGGAAGAAAATCAAATACTCGACTTTATGAAGAATTGGTATGTAGTAATTTTTGTACATGTAGCCTTAATAGTAATATATATGAAATAATTCACATGCATTCATGTAGGAAGCAAAGAATCCAGAATGCAAGCCTACACAAGCAATGGCTTGTAAAGTAGCACACACGAGTACAAAAACCAGAGAGGTGCTTCTGTGCACAGCAGAAAAATATGCATGTCCACCACTCTAAACAAAATTTACACTAAAAATAAATGCAAAAAGCATGCTTGTGCTCAGTTTTTTTACCAAGTAGAAACTCGGTTTATAAAATGAGCTAAGTTTAGTTAAAACTGAGTAGGAGCTCCGTTTTAACTAAGCATGGCCACATTTTTTAAACGAGTAAAGCCCTATTTTTAGTCGAGCAAAGCACTTAAATTTTAAACGAGCTAAGCTTACCGCTTAGTTTTTTTTACCAAGCAAAGCTTGGTTTTTAACCGAGCTTACTACTTAGTTTATAACTGAGCAAAGCACTCGGTTCTTAATTGGGCTAAGCTCGGTTTATAATATGACCTATGCTCAATTTTTAAACTTTTAGATTGGCTAAACTATTATGGGCCAAGGTTGATTATCGACTACTAATAACCAATATATTAGTGGCACCAATAGCATGGATTGTGAATGATAGCACCAAAAAAATTTCTTCTACTTAGTTATGTAAGTAGGACATACCATTTTGATGTCGTTAGTTTACGAAGTGGTTATCTTTTATAGGAAAGTAGGATCTAAAATGGTTTTCACGATTAAATAAATTTTTGTGAACTTTGCACATGAATGCATTATCTAAAATAATATGTTTAAAAGTGTTGGGTGTGTTTCGTCCGGCCCCTTCCCCACCACCGAACCAACTCTCTCCGGACCGGCTCCCTCCTACCACCGAACCAACTCCATGCAGAACCGAACCAAACGTCCTCCATCACCTACCGAACCACCCGGACCACATGCCACCGAGCCAACCTCCAAGCTCACTACCGTACCAAACAACCTGCCGAACCAGGCCTCTCCGCCTCCATACCAAACCATCTATCTCCTCTCACCACCCATCCAGAGCACTACCAGATCATGGTCCCACTGAGCCAAGATTACCATCGGACCAAGAGACGAAGTCACTATCACCGGTCCAAGGCATCACCGGACCAAGCTCCACACAGCCACGGCCGAACCAAGCTTCGCCGAACCAGATATGCAAGACTAGATTGCTTCAGCCCAGGCCCACCAGCAGCTATATACATCCAAAACCCCTGCCCTCAGCCTCACTCTATAAATAGAGGGGCAGGGGTACAACAATGGCAGACAAGTTTGAGAGCTCAAGCACGGAAGGAACTTTCAAACATCTTTCATATACTTATATACAAAGTCTTGTACTTGTAATTGGAAAGAAAAAGGAGAATAACATATAAAGTGGACGTAGGCACATTCTGGCCGAACCACTATAAATCTGTGTGTCTTTTACAGTTTGGTCCTTGTTTTTCATATATTTGTGTAAGTCACCCAAATCACTAAGAACAACATAAAATCAACTAATTCATACGACTTGGAGGTGTTTGCCCATTTTTTGTGCAAACATTTTTGGTGCTTTCACTGAGAACCAAGCTAGAAGCTACAGCTTCTCCTACTCAACCTTCTTCCTCACAGCATCGTTCCTTGCTCCGACAACATGACTTCCAGGCAGAGGAGAGATGTTAACAAAGGAAAGAACGTCGCAACTAGCAGTATCCCAGATCCAGTGGCCCCGAATCAAGAGAATCGTCCCGTTTTAACAGCAATACCAGATGAAAATCAGGAAATTCCAACAGCCCCTGCCACGGAACAACGAATTACTAGGGCAGACCTAGACAGGGTTGTGGCTGAAGTAACTAACCGCTTCGCATCTCAACAAGAAGCCCTGGTGGACCAACTCATGTCACGCCTAAGGGATGCTGAAGAATCCAACCGCAACACTGAATTATGGGGTGAGTCCCAATCTGGAGGATCTGGGAGGCAACAGAGACCTTTCTTCTTCGAAGAAGTTAACAACAGAAATATCCATGGTAGGAGCCGAGCCCAGACTCAGCCCGTATTCCGACCCGAGGAAACACTTGGAACCGGACCCGACGGGGGAGGTGCCAGGCAGGGGTCGGATGTAGCTGAGCCTGTCATGCTACCTAACCATGAAAACACCAGTAGACGGGGCCGAGCTGGAGTCCAGCCCGAAGTTGGACCCGAGGAAGCGCTGAGAACAGAACCCAGCAGGGGAAGATCAAGGCAAGGGCCAACTATGGCTGACCCCAGCATGCCCCCAGAAAAGCAGAGGCAGCCTTTGGAGAATGTTAGGAGTGACAGACGATACCATCCCTACAAGTCATCTGGACGGAATCAATCCCGTAGGGAAGAACCAAACTCATTTTTGTCCGCTCCAAGTTCTGATGAAAGGATGGCGCGATTGTTCAGAGAATGCGTCCAACGGGAGCAAAGGGATCGTGGGATAGGTGCTAGGGTAACCAGCCCCTTCACCCGCAATATCGAAACTGCCATCACCCCTCGAGAATGGAAAATGCCAACGATGGAACCTTACAAGGGAACCTCTGACCCCATCGTACACTTACAGAGGTACACCCAACATATGCTCATGAGCGGAGCAACAGAGGGAGTGTTTTGTAAATGCTTCCCACTATTTTTGGCAAATCTAGCTATCTCCTGGTTCTGCCACCTACCTCAAGGGTCCATCAGCTCATGGGAAATGTTGAAAGAAAAGTTCATCAGCCATTTCCGCATTCATGTGGAGCAACCCAAGGACGCTTATTCCTTATCTAATATCAAACAGAAACCCGGAGAGACATTGCAACAATATCTAACCCGATTCAACGCCGCGGCAACCGCAGTCCAAGATGCCGACGAGAAACTTATCCTAATGGCCCTCTGTAGTGGTGTACATCCAAATACTAAATTTGCTAGAAGACTAACCAAAGAAAAACCAGCTACTTTACCTGATTTCTTTCATGAAGCTGGAAAGTATATGAGACTTGAGGATGCTGCCATTGAGAGACAATCAGGGCAACATGCTAAGACGGCTACAGACAGGTTCCCCGCTACAGCAAAGGATGTTCGAAGAAATGACTCTAGAGACAATGCTGGGGGCAAAAAGGGAGAAAAGCGCTTATATCGACCAGGACCAAGATTTGACTCTTACACTCCTTTGAATGAAACGATTGATAACATCTTCCTAGCCACTCAAGACGAAGTTAGGTACAAGCGCCCCCCCGCACAAGAAGGAGTCAGATAGCGCACTCAAATTTGGAAAGTTCTGCCGCTTCCACGAATCTCACGGACGTGATACCAATGAATGCCACCATCTCCGGGACTTGATTGAAGAACACATCAGAAGGAGGAGACTGGACCGCTATGTAAAAGGCCAGAACAGGACTTCAACTCTGGCCAATGAGAATCCTGGACTACCCCCCCAGAAGCAGGTGAGGGAAATCGCAACACCAGCGGCTCTAGTCAAGAGAAGATAGTGGTCCACACCATATCAGGAGGACCGCACATCGCCGAAGAAGTTGGGCGGAGATGGAAAGATACGGTAAGTCACTGAGGGACGCTGAAGGCTGCGTTAATTCTGTTATGGAAGAACGCCACCCGAAACGGAAAGAGAATGACGACATCACATTCAGTAGGCGTGATCTAGAGGGAAGAAAATACCCGCGCATAGATCCTATGGTCATCTCTGCATGGTTCGGACCCGCCAAAGTTTTTCGAATTTTAATAGACACTGGAAGCTCGGTGAATATCCTATTCAAGCATGCTTTCGACAAAATGAAGCTATCAATGAAGGGTGTGTCTCCCTGCAACAAGCCACTACATGGTTTCACCGGAGATGCGAAGATACCCCTCGGGCAACTGGACCTTTTTGTTGAAATAGGAAGTCATCCCCGCTCCGCTGTGCGAAAACAAACATTTGTGCTAATAGAGAACCACTCGGCCTACAACGCCTTTTTGGGAGGACCAGCCTTGTCTGACTTCCAAATTGTCCTAGCCCCGTGGTGCTTGAAGATGAAATTTCCGACCGATAACGGAATATGAGAAATGGAGGGAGATCAAGACGCTGCTCGAGATTGCTATGTAACTGAACTTCGCAATAACCGCAGAAAAGATAAAGGGAAAAATGCAGAGACTACTCTCTGCATGAAGAGCATGGAAGCATAGAAACTAAAGAAAGCCCCTCCTCTTCGATATACCAGTGATCCTTTCAATGAATTAGACCCCAGGGACAAAGAGGAGGAGGCTACCGCCGAGCCTGCAGAGGCTATGGAATTCGTATCTGTAGACAAACACGACCCAAGTAGACTGCTGAGAGTCGGGTCTCAGTTAAAAAAAGAATTAAAAAATCAACTCATTGATTTTCTTCGCCACAACATGGATGTATTTGCATGGACACACGCTGACATGACAGGAATCTCCCCAGACGTAGCATGCCACATGCTGAACATCGATCCCACCAAGGTGCCAGTGAAGCAGAAAAAGAGGAGCATGGGGGCAGAACGATCAGCAGCCCTCGAGGAAGAAGTAAAGAACTTACTTGCCAATGACTTTATACGGGAAGCCATCTACCCAGAATGGATCGCCAACCCGGTACTGGTAAAGAAAGCTACTGGGAAGTGGCGAACATGCATCGATTTCTCCAACTTAAATGACGCCTGCCCAAAGGACTGCTTCCCACTCCCCCGAATCGACCAACTCATGGATAGCACTGCCGGACACGAACTCTTATCCTTCATGGACGCAGACTCAGGATATAACCAGATCCCTATGCACGCCCCCGATCAAGACCACACTAGCTTCATCACTGACCGGGGATTGTACTGCTACAAAGTAATGCCTTTTGGACTTAAAAACGCCGGGGATACTTATCAGCACCTTGTCAACAAGATGTTTGCGGAACTAATAGGACAAACTATGGAAGTTTATGTGGATGACATACTGGTAAAATCGAGGAAAGCCAACGATCATATAAACCACCTGGATGAGATGTTTCAAGTACTTCGCCAACATGGAATGAAGCTGAACCCTCTAAAGTGCTCCTTCGGGGTGTCGTCGGGAAAGTTCTTGGGATTCGTCGTTCATGCCAGAGGGATTGAAGCAAACCCCGAACAAGTTCGAGTTTTACAAGATATCAAGATACCATCCACTCGAAGGGAGATGCAAAGCCTGAACGAGAAAGTGGCCGCCCTAAGTAGGTTCATCTCTAAAGCAATCGACAAATGCATCCCTTTCTTCGAGGCTTTAAAGAAGGATAAAGGAAAGTTCGAATGGACCGACGAATGCTCGACAGCCTTCCTTAACTTAATCGGACACCGCCAGAAACCACCGGTGCTCTCAACTCCAAATGAAGGCGAGGAACTGTACTTATACCTTGCCCTATCATCTCATGCTTTAAGCGCCGCTTTGGTGAGAGAAGACAACCGCGTACAGCGGCCCGTGTACTTTGTAAGCAAGAGATTTACAGGGGCAGAAGCCAGGTACCCTAGACTTGAGAAGCTAGCATACTGTCTGCTAATCACGTCACGGAAACTGCGACACTATTTCCAGTCTCATTCCATCAGAGTTTTAACCGATCAACCGCTAAGGCAAGTGCTCCATCGCCCCGACACTTCTGGGCAATTACTTAAGTGGTGCATTGAACTAAGTCGATATGATATCACTTACCATCCTCGCACCGCTATCAAGGGGCAAGCCATAGCTGATTTCATTGCCGAATTCACTAATAACGAAGGTAAGGAGCAATCTGAAATAGCAAAAGATATCAAGTGGAATCTCTTCGTAGAGGGAGCGTCGAACGAACAAGGCTCGGGGGCAGGTGTTGTGATAATCACCCCCAGGGGAAAGAAGCTGCACTACGCCCTAAGGTTGGAATTCGCTGCCACCAACAATGACGCAGAATACGAAGCGGTGATAGCTGGATTAGAACTGGCCTAGGAGATTGGAGTCGGCTCTTTATGTCTCCATAGTCATTCTCAACTCATTGTAAATCAAATACTGGGAGACTTCCAGACTCGAGGAGAACGACTCACAGCATATCTAAAAAAGACCAAGCTGCTGCTCAGTCAATTGGATCACTATCTAATCAAACACATTCCTCGAGAAGAGAACCAAGAGGCCGACGAACTAGCAAAGCAAGCTAGTATGAAGAACATCACTATCTTCGGAGCATTAACCATCTCAAAACAGCCGACACCAAGTTTCGAGCAAGTGAATCTGGTAGCTGCAATCGACGAAGAAACTTGGATGACTCCTATCCGGAAATATTTACAAGATGGCACACTGCCCGACAGGCGTAACGAAATCAAGAAAATCTTGAGGAAGGCTTCCCGCTATACATTACTAGAAGGCATCCTCTATCGGCGCGGCTTCTCTAATCCCTTATTAAGGTGTATCGCTGGAAGGGAAGCCAGGGAAGTCTTATCCAACATCCATCAAGGAAGTTGCGGAGATCACACTGGAGGGCAGACTCTGGCAAAGAAGATACTCCGATATGGATATTACTGGCCCACTTTAAACAAAGATGCCTTAGACTTCGTCAAGAGATGCGACATATGTCAGAAATTTGCCAAGATTCCTCGACTACCCACAAATGAGATTACTCAAATGACCAGCCCTTGGCCCTTTGCAGTATGGGGAATTGACTTGATTGGCGAACTGCCAACGGGCCGAGGCGGAGCCAAATATGCTATAGTGGTGGTTGACTATTTCACCAAATGGGTGGAGGTGGAACCTCTAAATAAAATATCCTCGGCAAAAGTTATCAACTTCTTGATAAAAAATATTCTGTGCAGGTACGGAGTCCCACTCAAGATCATATCAGACAAGGGACTTCAGTTTGACAGCGAAGAATTCGTCGATTGGTGCCAAGAGCACGGAATTCACAAAAGCTTCTCATCTGTAGCTTATTCTCAAGAAAACGGACAAGTCGAAGCTGTCAACAAGATTCTCAAAACCTTAATCAAGAAGAAACTTGAAAAATCGAAAGGCGCCTGGGTGGACGAACTTCCTACGGCACTTTGGGGCTATCGCACATCTTACAGAACTTCAACAGGGCATACTCCTTTCTCTTTGGCATACGGATCGGAGGCCATGCTCCCAGTTGAAACTATAGTGCCCTCTCACCGCAGGATCCACTACAACCCGGAAGAGAACGAAGAACTCCTCCTCATGTATTTGGATCTAATAGAGGAGAGAAGAAACGATGCAGCACTCAAAGCAGCGGCTCACAAGCAAAAAGTTGCAGCACAATACAACTCCAAAGTCAGGCACCGCAGCTTACAGGAAGGAGATCTCGTTCTCAAGCGGATCTTCCCGCGCCTCGGAGAGCTAGATCCAATCTGGGACGGACCCTATGTAATTCATAAAGATCTCCACAACGGAGCTTATATTTTGTCAACAGTGGACGGAGAGGTGTTCCAGAGGGCATGGAACATCCAACACCTCTGTCGATACTTTTCTTAACTTGTACTGCCCATATGAAGTGAATTAACAAAGAGAATCAGTGGATGTAGGCATTTTCGTGCCGAACCACTTTAAAAATCTTGTCTCTTTTTAACTTGTTCCTTTATATCTTGGCTACTTGTTAACTGTATCCTTTTCTGTTGAACAAAATTATGTGTAATGGCACCTCCATTCAAGCCACATCAGGGCATGGCCTCATCTGGACAAGGCCTAACAGGTACTATGCGATTCTATGCACTCGCCAATGAGACACTTTTGCTCCAGCATCCCTCTGCTGCGGGTTAACTCATTGCTCGCGACTGCCCTTAAAGCCAAATGTAATGAGCCGATCATAAGCCATCACGAAGGCCGACTATAGCCGATGGCAGCTCATTACGGCGTTCGGCTCGCCGCAACTGTGAACCTACTTTACGCCCCAACATAAGGTGTGGCCAGCCAGGGGTAGTTCACGGTTGACGATCGGCACCCACGTTAGCCGGCCACAGTAAATCGAATAATACCCACGATTACGGGCCATAATGGCTCGGGTAGTTACTGTGCGTGATCTCGGCTACGATATGTCTTAAGTGCGGCTGTGGTAAAAAAGAAAACTCCCCGCGGAGGCGTAAGATGAGTGACAAATGTCTCCAAGACCCACGGCTAGGGAAAGTGACTACAAAACCCGTTTGCCACGAACTTAAGCACATCGACGGCCTTCCGTGACTGGAAGTTTTACTTTTCCTATATTTCCATTCCATTTAAATACTTTTCTTGTATCCTGCATAACGGTCCCCAAAGTACAGGACACTAAATGGGAGGCATTCGCTCATAAGGATCGGAGCCCGCAAACTGGATAACAAGGCACTCAGCCGTATCCATGACCAGTTACACAAAACGCTCAAAGCTACCCCCTGCAACTAAAACATGAAGGGCGGTACTCTCTTCTCTTGTATATAAACATGTAACTATAACTCATTCATACATCACACTAACATTGCAAAACATGAAATTATATTTCAAGCAAGAGCTTAGCATCAAACACAACTAAATCACAGACATATGCATAGTTATACTTCTTATGCAGCACATCAAAATAATAACAGCATTCAAAATATAACAGAATCAGCTTGTGTTATAAACTTAAATAAAGTCGTTCAATGACATAATTACAGCTCGAAAGTACATTAATGTTTTGAACTAGCATATACAGGAATGTCCAGCAGGCCAAATAAAATAACCAGCTGCATTAGTGCTAACCACTACACCTCAGAACCAGCTCTCCGAATCTACTTGGTTGCTGGATCAGAACTCCCAGCATGTTGACCAGAGGTCCACCTGTCCAATTCAGGAGAAGAATCCATCAGATAAACAGCGAACGATCAAGTTATGAAAAGCTAAAAAGGGAAAACTCATCAACACCCGCTTCTTGGTCCTCATCCCCCAACTGCACACCGGCTTCCTCCGCAGCAAGTAGCCGCATCCCCTCCTTCACCGCTACCTTCTCCTCCTTTGAGAACTGTGCGGTAACCATATCCATCCTGAATGCCGCTCCACCTTCCTTATCTGCATCGGCCTTGGCCTCCTCCAAAGCCCGGAGATATATCCTAGCCATGATCCGGGGATAGTCATCCATCTAGGATAGATTACCCTGCTTCCAGGTACGGAAGTACATATCCTGCAACATCTCATCCATCATCCCCTCATTCTCCTCAAACTCCCTCACCCGGGCCTCGGAGGACAGCAACCTAGCGACGGCAACATCCCTCTCCGATCGATATCTCAAGCGGTCAGCCTAGAGAGACCTCCTTATTTCCTCCATCTCTTCCTTTAGCCTGGCCTGAGCAAGCTCTGCGGCCTCAAGACTCCCAGATAACTCCTCTACCTGCTCGAGATCCGCCCTCCGAACCTCGTCCACCGTAGTAATGGCTATGTCAATCCGCTCCTTGCAAGCGGCCTCCATCTTTCGCAACTCAGCCTTGCTAGCCTCCTCCATGGTTTTCTTTAGTCGTCGGGAGGCCGTCTCATGCTGAGATATCTGGATAGCCTGATCGGCAAGCTGTTTGGCCTGATCAGAAACCTGTAGCCGCAACCGGATGTTAGCACTTCCGATTTCCTCGCCAGCCCTGGCCAGTCGAGCGTGATGCTCCATTAGCCTCTTGGTTTCCTCAGCCACCCGATCAATGCTTTCCTTGGCCTCATTCCCCATGGTCACAATCCGAGTAGTAAGCAAATCGAGGTCTAACGACTTAGCCTCATCAAGCACCCATACCACGGGATTGCGGGGAAGAAGATGCTCACCCGTGACCTCGTCAAAAGAGATATCCTGAAAACTCGGGTCCAGATCCGGGTGGCCGGCAAATGGGTTGCGATCCAAACCAAGACGGTCTATCGGAGTGACGGTTGAATTTTCGGACGGATGGGGCGAAGGCATAAACTCAGTATCCTCCTCAGTAATATCATGGATGGGCTGGACTGGAGGCTGAGGGCCAGGTGAAGGTTCAAACGAAGATCGACCCCTCTTCCTCTTTTGCATATCTTCCTCAATAACTCCAAGAAGAGGGCGATATCTATCTACATCCCCAGGACGGCTAGTTGGCGGCTTTGGTTTGGCAGAAGCTTTGAGTAGCTTATACTGTTCGAGGCGGTGCCGAATATCTGATGATTTGGCCGCCTTACCTGCTCCTGGAATAAAAACCAAGTGTCACGAACATACAATGATCCACAATTCAAGAAATATGTTAAGATAAAAAGAGTGAGAAGGCACATCTATTATACAAACCCTGCGGAGGAGTAGGATACTGCAATAAGTCCTGAATCTCATTACAGGACGGAAGCGAACCATAAAATATTCCTAAGTCCCTATCGTAAATGGAGTCTGCAGAAGTCAAAAGTTCACCTTGAATCGCTGGAGTCGCCTTAGCTGAAGAACTCTTAGAGAATGGATCGGCGCCAGCCCCAACCTTGTCAACCTCCTTTGCCTTCTCAACCAAAGCCGATCCTTCCTCCGACTCTCCTAAAGCTTGACGGAAAGCATCATCCGTCCACTCATGAATCTCTCCCGCTTGCCCGGAGGTTAAGGCACCAACGCCACTACCGCTCTGTCTATCGCCTCCTTCACCCTCACCTCTATCTTCCTCCACATCTTCCTCTCCCGGAGCAATTGGGCAAGTGCTAGGAGAGGGACCATCAGACTTCTTAAGCTTCTTACCTCCGACAACGGGAGGCTTTAAAGGGTTCCCTCTTGCCACTTTTCACTGTGGCCCCTTCCTTTGCTTTGGCAGCCTTCTCCTCAGCCGTATCCCTCTGCTTAACCACGGACTGGTGTGGCAGGATCAAGTTGTGCTCCAGGAGAGTAGCATTCCTGATCAGGAAAGAAGCCGACCTGTCCCGTCCTGAAATGGCCTTTATTTCCGCAGCCATCTGGACCAGTGAATCACTCTCCACGACCGCAAAGCCACCTGTCGCTAGCAAGAAATAGAAGCATATCAGAAGAAGCACTGCAATCGGAACAAGGAAACTGTAAATAAAGTTCAACTTACAACCAGAAGTGAAGAGGCGGAAGGAGACAGAATCATCCTTGATAAAAAAACCATTCTTTCTTAAACATGGTGAACTTGGAGTATAAGTCCAAGGCCGGTTTGAAGGGCACGACCGCTTCTAAACTAACATACGGAGACCCCTTCTTGTAGCCTCTCAGATTATACAAGTATCGGATTTCCCGGTTAGAAGGGGGGCCCCATACCTCCTCTGGAAGATAACAAATAAGCACACCAGGATAGCGTAGGAATTGGGCTGGAGCTGGAGAGGGGTCACCTTCAGATAGGTAATGAAGCTGACTATCCATGCATTGATCGGAGGAATGGTCCCACACATGCAATGGTACCTACTGTATGCAAAATATCCTTCGGGGGGAATATACGGCATCACTCCGTCTCCCGGCAACAACATGCGAGCCCTGTCAATCCCGAAGGAACGAGAGATGACATCAAGCTGCTCCTCCCTGAGGGAGCTAGGAAAACAATCGGGCGGAGAATTCAGAAGCTCCTGGGGGCCATACCCATCTACTAGCGACCTCGGGGCAGGTCCATGACGTTACGGTCTTGGCTGGGCTGGAGGCACGGAGGAGGACTCTCCTTCGCCCTTAGACTTCCGTTTATCTGATCGAGTTTCTGCTTTGCGAGACATTATCTGCAAACACCGGAAGAACAAATTAGAACAAGGAGTATGGAAACATGAGCAAATAGGTACATGCAGCCTGAAGACTCGCTCACAAATTCAAAACTCATTCGCAAAAATAAAAGTTTTCACGTTCATTCGGTTTTCACATACATTCGGTTTTCACATTCATTCGGTTTTCAAGCTCATTCGGTTTTCACATTCATTCGGTTTTCACACTCATTCGGTTTTCGCATTCATTCGGTTTTCGCACTCATTCGGTTTTCAAGCTCATTCGGTACTCAGGGACCGCGAGCCCATTCGGTCAATGGAGATAAAGTTCATTCGGCGAAGAAGATCCTCACCTGATCCGGCAGAGATTTCGATTCGGCTAACACCGATTCGGCATGGATTTCGATTCGGCAAGGGAGTCGTTTGGCTGATGGGAAAAAACGGAGGCGCCAGGCCCTATTTATAAGCAAATACCAATAGCCAAACCGGTTGGTTCGACGCTAAAGGCGGGATAAGAACACCCCAGCTCAAGGCAAAGCACGACATGTGCGTGCACATGCCCTCCTTTGGGGGGCAAGTGTTGGGTGTGTTTCGTCCGGCCCCTTCCCCACCACCGAACCAACTCTCTTCGGACCGGCTCCCTCCTACCACCGAACCAAACGTCCTCCATCACCTACCGAACCACCCGGACCACATGCCACCGAGCCAACCTCCAAGCTCACTACCGTACCAAACAACCTGCCGAACCAGGCCTCTCCGCCTCCATACCAAACCATCTATCTCCTCTCACCACCGATCCAGAGCACTACCGGATCATGGTCCCACCGAGCAAAGATTACCACCGGACCAAGAGACGAAGTCACTATCACCGGTCCAAGGCATCACCGGACCAAGGTCCACACAGCCACGGTCGAGCCAAGCTTCGCCGAACCAGATATGCCAGACCAGATTGCTTCAGCCCAGGCCCACCAGCAGCTATATACATCCAAGACCCCTGCCCTCAACCTCACTCTATAAATAGAGGGGCAGGGGTACAACAATGGCAGACAAGTTTGGGAGCTCAAGCACGGAAGGAACTTTCAAACATCTTTCATATACTTATATACAAAGTCTTGTACTTGTAATTGGAAAGAAAAAGGAGAATAACATATAAAGTGGACGTAGGCACATTCTGGCCGAACCACTATAAATCTGTGTGTCTTTTACAGTTTAGTCCTTGTTTTTCATATATTTGTGTAAGTCACCCAAATCACTAAGAACAACATAAAATCAACTAATTCATACGACTTGGAGGTGTTTGCCCATTTTTTGTGCAAACGTTTTTAAACGTTTATTTGACTAATTTTTAAGAAGGCGGATAATTTTTTAACCATCTTTAAAAAATTATCGAAATTTTATCTCAAAATTCATCAAGTAATAACCGCATTTTAAAACAAATAGTTAATAATAATATGGAAGCTGTTTTTTGAAATGTAATTGAGAAAAAGATAATGATTGACTTAAACGTTGAATTTTAAATGTACTTATTATTTGCACCAAAAATGGCACAAACACCCCAGAAGCAAGTAGATCTAGATATAACAAGAAATATATGAAGGAAAAGGAGAACAAACAACACTTTTTTACAGTGGTTCAATAAATACTCCAGTCTAGGTCTACTTTAATCTTTGTTATTGATTAATTCTCCTTAGAATGCAATAAATATAACTCATATCCAATCATGATCTAGTAGATCTAGGATTTAGGAATGTTTGAAGTATTTGGGAAAGAAGAAGACAAAAGAGAAATCAAGTTCTAGAAAGTCTTTTTCTAGAAGCTATAGGTGTTGTGTTTGTAAGGAAATCACCTAGTAGTGCCACAGGCTCGTGAAATATCAAGTTAAGATCTAGATTTAAGTATGCAGAAGTAAGTAACTGGGTTCAATTACAATAAAAACCACTCATTATTGAGTGGTTTTGATCAGCATGTACCTATTTTTTCATGGGAAACTTCCTCTCCTTTTTTCCATTGGCCTTCTATCTTTGATCCGTTGTGTTTTGAACACTTTTCTCTTGAGATTGGGTTGTTTCTAAGAGGTACTGATACTGTTTGTACTTGTCTACTTTTATTCAAAAAAATCCTCAGAGCCATTCTTCTATTCCTTAAGAAAAGCACTCCATGGTAATCACTTGAGCATTTGCTCCATGTACAAGAGTTTTAAAGTACCCATGTGTAGAAAAAAGTGGTTGGTATCGATTGGTAGTGCTTGGTACTGAATGGTTCTTGTTACTCCATTGCCTTTGAAATTTCTTCAGTTACTTCATACCATCATCAAAATGGTTCTAATCATGTTGGAGTGAATCATATCGTTGAACACCATGAGTTTTTCGATTGTGGTTGACCTGACATGGTGTTCGACTCGAGTGGTTTGTGTATTTGCTTTAGGTCATGCTTGTTGTCATCCAAAGATTGAAGTGCTTTGAGTCCTGCTAGGGATTTTTGTGTATTCGATCTAAGAAAAATCGCCACTTGGTACCGAATTATGACATACCACCCGGTATCGAGTTGCTTGAGTTTGACTCTTAGTCATATTGTTTTGCCTTACTATTTCTCGACCCAGGTATTCCTTTATCTTTCGAAGGTTTAGATCATGTTCAACTCAGGTCCGACCAGGAGACTGAGTTGAAAAACTCAAGTAAACTTCATTCGCTTATTTTTTGTATTTCCTATTTGTTTTTTTTTTATGTTTCCATAGTCCTTGAGTCATTTCTTCATCATTTTTTCTAGCTCACTTGTTTATGTCCGTTCGAAGACCATGGAAAATTTGATTATAACAACTTTCCACCCATCTTGATGCAATGTTAACTTCATTTAAGAGATATGGCTAAAATTGTTCCATTTTGAAATGATTTTAGTTGCATGGAACAAATGCAGTTTAGCTTCATGTTGAGATAAAATTTTAATTGTCTTTGAGAGATGTAGTTAAAAGTGCATCATTCTGATATCTACCTTTGAAAGATGCTTTAATTGTTTCGGACACATTGCTCAAATTTTACTGCATTTTTTAGATGTAGTTTAATTCACTTTGAAAGATGCAGTAAAAACTACATCATTTTAGCGAAATTTTTACTAAATTTTTCTAATGCAGTTCCAAATGCATTTTGAGAAATGCAATTAAAAATCATGAAACAGAAATAGTTTTAATCTCATCTTTGACAAGCAGTTTCAACCACATCATTGTTATGTAATTTTAACTGTATCAGACTAATGTTTTTTTAAGTTATGAACTCGATGTTCTATTCCCATATTATATTAGTTGTTGTCAATCAATTAATTTGGATCGTTTCTTTCTTCTTATCGTGTTTTTTATACACGGAGAATTGTTTCTCAATATGCAGGATTTAATAGAAGACGTAGAAGAAAAGTAACAATAAGAAGCTAGTGTTAATGGTAATGAAGAAGTAATAAGTATAAAAGAATTCCAAAATGATATTATTGCTAAAGTTTTTGGGAATGATAAAAAATCTACTGTTGTGCTATTAGTTCTACATCTAATGTAAAACATTGTAAAACTTACTCAAACTTCAAAAACAATAATCAGTTACCAAGAGAATGAAGATAAGCGATAGAGGATGAAATGCAACACAAGAACGATCAAATGCATGATGAAATTAGGAAAATGAATTTGACTCTAGCTGATTTGAAATAATGTATAAGGATTCTTGTTAGTTAGATTAGAACAAACCCGATGATACCAAGAACAAAAATTGCTTCACAAACAAAGCACCATTCTAACCATAGTACAACTCCATATAATGCTATTATTTGAATCCTCTATGACTGAAAGACAAGCAGTACAACTATTATCATGAGGATTTGAAGTTGTAGCTAATGGACATATTGGAATGCAAACGATTTTTCATGGTAAAAAGGTTGTAGTTGGGGCAAAAGTTGTCTGGATGAAGGGCGATCTTGATCCAAATGAGCCACTTTTTGATGCACCCAAAATGGTCATTTTACGCTATCTAAGTTAGTTGATGGATATTATGTAATTTGGCTGGAGGGTCGCATGCGTTTTTGTAAGCTTTTAGATATTTTGTAGTAGTAAAGTTTGAAGTTGTCATAAAATGAACTTTGAAGAATTTGGATGGAGTATTTAGTATGTTTGATGTTTGTTTTTAAATTTAGTGATACATTGGTTTTCAAATTTGGTTATATGTTTGATGTTGCTGTAAATTTGATTTTTTTTAATGATAACATGTGACAATAGTATAAGATGCTAAATTAGATATGGCTGGCTAAACCGAATTTACAACACTTAAAGCATTATCGATCAAAATGGTTACTGATGGTTATAATCTTTGGTAAATGATGTATTTACCAATGGATATAACCGTTAGGAATATAAAATTTTACAATGATTTTAACTATTCGAAATTTCCTGTATTTGTAACATACTTTTCCACAATTATAACCGTTGAAAAATTCCTTATCATTAATGATTATAACCATTAGGAAATACCGAAATTCCCGACGGTTATAGCCGTTTGGAATTTTGTTCTCTCCCAATGGTTATAACTGCTAAAAAATATGTTCCGACACACCTATTACTAATGGTTATAACCATTATAAATTTGACTTGTAACAGGTATAACCATCGGCAAATGTCGATTCTGGTGCCATGTTTAAAATATTATCATATTTTAGTTGGATGTTTTGTGTTTGTTAATTAAAGTATGTTGACATATATGGCATGATAATTTATAAAATATAAATGTAACATGTGTGCAATTTAATTAGGTGTTTTATGTTTTATTATTTTAGGTATGCGAAATGTCATATTGACATATATGAAGTGATAGGTATAACAACCCTAACTCGACCTTCGAAAATCGGCACCGAATACGACACTCGTATTCAAATGCCGCATGTCCAAACGTCGAATCTGGTTCACCGAAGCTTATAACACATTTAGTACAACACAGCAGAAGAAATGAATAATACATCTGATATATAACATTTGTACAATATCCAGATTCAATTATGATACAATGAATATTAATATACATCAGTGATATGATACAAGACAATAGCAGCGGAAAGAAAAGATAACACTAGCAGCGGAACAATATCTCCAATATGGTCCTCAAGAGAGAACTCTAGTATTGGTAATCTCCGTCTCCAAGGCACCAATCCATAATTAGCTCGAACTCCCAATCAGGATGAAGTGAAGCAACTCGATCCAAATGTAATTGCCAAATCCTAAGGCTGAAAGTAATCGAATCTACACCTACTATTGATTATTTGAAAAACCCAACTCTAGACTGCCCGTGTGGGAAAATTGTGGGCACCCAGAGTTTAGGAAGGGAACAATAAACTCCAGGTTAGTCGTGGGACTGTTATGAGCAAACAAAAACAGTGTATCTTTAAAACGAACAACCAAGGATTTTAAAATTTAAATCCGCAATGCTTTTTAGAAAATGGAACTACCATAAGGCCTCCCGCCACACACACAATGCAAACGCAGAATTAGAGGAGTTTTCTCCTTATGATAGTCAAATATGCTTGATACAAGAATTTTTTTGATATTATTACTAGTGCATAGTGCAGAAAAATATTTCGAAAGTATAATATTAATCTTAGCCAGCATAGACATTCCGAACTATGCCTACTATAGCTACCATTTAAACAGTGGTGACCACCATAAGTAAATGGAAGGTACTACAACTAAAACCGTATAAGGCGCGTATTGAAGATTGGATTTCCAACAAATGGTCAGGCTAAGGAACTTGCTACTGCCACATGGGTACGCCTCTGGAAGAACATCCCGAGAGCTTAACCAGTTCTCTGCTAACACAAGGCCGGGTTACCTCTGTAACTAGGTAACTACTACACGAGCATGCCATGCCCTGGTCCTTTGGGACCTTTATTTGAGGTACCTCTAATCCAACAAGCACAAAGCTATCACAAAGTAATAGATTTGCAGTGACCACATGAGTTAAGTATCTGGGCTCCATACCATGATACCATCCTTTTCCAGAAGGGAATGACACACCCTAAAAGGAGTGCCCTCATAATCTTGCCGCATCTTTCATGTTTCGACCATTTCCGGGGTGTGAGGTCCTGATGCAGTCTCGTCCACAAAGCTACGCTTTATACAAAAGCCATGCTTTGATCAACAAATGATACACAACAGCACTCAGCATGCCACACTATCAAATTGGGAGTATATCACTGATAACTATCAACTACATAACCTCTGAGCTCGTACATCTCAGAGAAGGGTGTTAAGCTAAGAGAATAAATTCCCCGCCACCGAGCAGAAATGTATTTGATAGAGATCAGTTTTATATCTCAAAGTGTAGTGTCAGACATATATCCATACAAGTCTGTTCCGGGTTCGAAAAGAACCGAAGGCACTTCCGAAGAAGCCCTTGCAATTCCGGGCATCCACAATCCCGATCGGACTCCCCATCACATATGGCGAACACTATACCGGAGCAACTTAGTGCAGAGTCAATCGACAGGTTATCCTATCGTTCTCGAAGACACCCGGTCTTCACCACCGGTCTTCAAATGCTATCGTCGTATCACTATTCGGAATGGGTTATATGACACAAAGTCTTCTCCCGGCTAAACCGAATAGTGAGCGCAATATTTAAAAAAAATATGGATATTGGGATTTCAGTTAAGTCACAACTTTTAAAAAACCCAAAACCTTTCTTCAAATAGTTTAAACAAATTACCACTTCAAATCTTTTAACAAAAAGATTCATTTCACAAAGTTCACCCAGTTTCACAAAGATTCATTTGCAGCCTTTCAAATCAATTTTCATTTCAATTTGGATTAACTCATTCAATCTTTAGTCAAAGATTTAATAGCTTTCAAACTCGTTTCCAATTCAAAATCTTTAATATAAAAGATATACCATTTAAAATCCTCTTCGATTTCAAACAAGGTTTAATAATCTTTCACAAAGGTTCATTTATAGCTTTCAAAGCAATTCACAATTTCATTTCAAAATTGAAATCCTTCAACACAAATTGAAAATTCATTTCTTATATGAAAGCTTTTATTATTTGAAAACAAATAGTTTTTATTTCGAAAAAATCTGATTTCATTTGCACGAGTTAAAGCCTTTTAAGTATAAACTTAGGTTGAATCAAAATTCCAAAATAATACTTTTTTTAAAATGGTTTAAAACCCATATAAACCCTTTTATAACTCGTATATCCTTTTTAAACCATAATTCCTAAACAAAGAATTCAATTTCAAAATTTTGAATTCAAATTAATTTATTTAAATTCCAAAAATTAATCAAGTTATTCAAAATAACTTTTACCTTTAAAATTCCTTTTCAAAAGCTTTTCATATTTAACCCAAAACCATTTGAAATCAAGATTCAATTTTAAAACCATTTCAAAAATCTGTGACTTACCCAATTTCCACGTGCAGTCCATATTTGTGTATGTATAAGTGTGGTCCAGGGGTTTTACACACAATAGTGCAACATCATCAATCATCACAGATTCAATCATATCTATATCGATAAGCGGTATAATCTATAACGCTTATCTTCATTCACAAATTCACAGATAAAATAAATTAATCATAGATAAATACATTACGTTCATCACAGATAAATAAATTACATCACAGTTCACAACTCAAATCAGAATAATTCACACCACAAAGCATCACACAATTAAAAGCACTCCATATAATTCAAACATCCATAAGTAAGGTCAATTAGTTATCCGATTAACTTAAATCAGATTAATTACTAATCCTGGTTAATTAATATTAATTAATTACAAATCATTTTAATTAATTATCCTTTAATCATTCATTAATTAACCTTTAATAATAAATTAATTAATCTTTATTAATATACCAATTAACCTTTAATCATTAAATAATTAACCCTTAATTATTCATTAATTAATTATCCTAATAAATTACATTAATTGATTCTTAATTAATTATCATTTAATTAATTATTCTTAATTAATTACAACAAGTGATTATCCTAATCACTTTCATTATTTAGTCTTAAATAAATTAATTTATCCTCAAATTAATTACCTTAATTAATTAATCACATTAATTAATTATTCTTTAAATAAATCACAATAAGTGATTATTCTTAATCACTTACTCATCTTTAACCATTAATTATTCACCCTTAATTATTCACCCTTAATTATTAATTAATTCTTTGATTAATTATCCTTAATTAATTACAAAAAATAATTAATTAATTCTTAATTAATAATCATTCCTTAATTACTTTCATTAATAATTATTTTTAAGTAATTAATTATCCTTTAAATCAATTATTCTTTAATTACTTGATTAATCAACTTTTAATTATTAACTAATCGATCTTAATTAATAAATAAATTAACCTTAAATCATTAAATAATTAACCTTTAATTATTTAATCATCCTGAAATTAATTATCCTCAATTAATTACATCAATTAATTAACCATTAATTAATCACCATTAACAAATTGTTCTTTAAGTAATTAAGTAAGTGAACCTTTAATTAATTATTTTAATTAATTAATCAATTAATTATACCTTTAATCATCTACCTTAATTAATAAAAATAAATCTTTTTATCTTAGTTCATTACTTAATTACGTTATTATATCTTTGAAAACAATAAGATAATTAACCTAATACATAATCAAATAAATTTTAAATGCATTTATTGTAAAATTAAATCTTTGAAAACTTTGTTTTAAAACTTGAATTGCTTTAGTATATTAAAACTTGGCTTAACATATCGTTTGAAAATTTATTCATACATTGAAACTGATTTATACTTCATATTTTAAAACCTGAAACAAAGTTCCCTTTTAAATTTAAAAATCTGATAATTAAAAATAAAAACCCGATCCCAAGCACTCTTTTCCCCGAGCCAAACCCCAAACTTCTCGAGCAACCTCCCGAGACAATTTCGAACTTCCCCGAGCTACTTCATCTCCCCAAATCTTTTAACGACTATCAGACATCAACGATACCCCATGTACGTATACACGCGATCACCCACTTTCTAACCAACTTCGCCATTGCCAGCATATCGTCTTCGAATACCTTTTACGATTCCGACCACCAGACTTTTGAATCGAACACAAAATCGACATCGGGCTACCCAGCATGCTACAGGAACCACCACGATTGACAAAACCCCCACGCAACGCCTACCTTTGACCACTAGGAGTGTCGAGACTCCAGCCAAAGCTTCGTCAAACTCCAACGCTTCGACTGCCACCGGTGTGATCAACTCCGGTTCTCTAATAACTTCGCAATTCCCTTGATTTCAACGTCGAACAAACAGGCAAACTTAGCCTTAGTTCACCGTCGTCCAATCACCACGGTATCCTAGAATTCCTTCGAGTATTTTTCCCGAGTGATACGTCCCCCAAGCTTGCTTCAGCCAAAAGGTCGGCCCTCCTCCCTTCGCCGATCGCCAGCAATCGAGCCATTTCTCGATTCTGTTCAACTCAAAAGCTCACTCGATTCCCACACTTAAAATTTATGATTTTACGTTTAAAAATCATATTTTTTTTGAAGTTGAACTGGATGATATAAGTGAATCAGAAAAAAGTGATAGTTGATTTTTCTGATAAAAATGTTTATCCTATAATTTTCCCAATTTTAAATTATTTATACAATAAATATACTTGAAACTATTTTTAAAATTGGCTTTACATAGTTATGATCATCTTTCATTTAGAAAACGAAACCTGATATTATCTAATTAAGATGATTTTGGATTTTCTAACAAGTTTTAAAAACCTGTAAAAAGAAACAGAGGTGATTCTTCCTATTCCCAGAAATGCACACTTATAAACCCACATATGCAACCCAAAATTACACACATGCAAACATATCACAATAACTTCTTTTCAAGTATCATCAAACTGTAAACAGATTCTAGTTTTTAAGTTTAGAAGTTTGCTCACCTTGATTTGATGTTTGAAAGCAGAGAAGACAGGCTTGCTTTGAAGAACAGAGCAGAAGATTTGTTTATAAATTTGAAAACTGGGTATTTTAAATCTTCTTGTTCCAGCTTGTATTTGCCTAGATGTTGAACTTGTCCTTTGATTTACTGCTTCAGGCTGAATCTTGAATTGTTTCAACTCTGTAACTTAATTTACATGCATGTCTTCTGGTTTGGATTATCTTGCTTAAGCTCTGATTTCTCATGCTTTCAGGTTCTTAAAAATTGTTATTTGAATCTGACTCTAGGAAGTTTTCAGCTTGAATCAAATTTACTACACGAATTGTGATTTCCAGGTTGAAGACTATGAAATGCTTAGGAATTGAATTTTTTCCAGTTTTTGAAAAACTGAAAATGATCTGGAGATCCATTTGAGTTTGAACCAGACTTGATTGATTTAGATAATCTGTTTTGCTCTAACCTGATGTTGTTACCCAGGTCTGATTCAAGTTGAAGATTGTATTTGATTTTTGCTTTTGAATTTTCAGTTTTCTTTCTGGTTTTTGATTGCTTTGCTGTTTTACTTTGTGTTTACAGGTTTTCTCACATTTGGTTTTTTTGAATATTGACAAAGAAAATGAGATAAAGCCTGGTTTCTTTCTTTTATTTACTAAAATTTAATTTAAGGAAAAATTTGCCACTTGTTTAATCTTCATGCTATATGGCTTACAAGTGTTTCTATTAATTTACAAATGTCATAACATACTTATTTATGTTTAAACCCTTAATTTAAATTATTTTTTAAACTTTATTTTAACCCTTCATGTATATAAAATTTCATATGCCAACTTATGTTTTTATTTTGAATGTTTTCATCCTTAATATTTTTTACATTTGCACAAATAAAACCTTATCCCAATTATTTTTCACATTATAATCTTAATTTAGTTTAATACATTCATATATTTATTTATTTATTTATTTATATTTCTTTGGCAAGGTCAGCCGGTTTTATAGTGGACCGTCCACTTTTTATTACGAATGTAATAAAAATTGAAGTACATGAGAAAGGTAGAAGCACCTTAACTACTAAATAAAATTGAAACTACAACACAGGTATGTGACAGACATGTCACAGAACTATAATAATCACGAGAACTAGGAATCCTCCGAAGTGGAAGAGACACCATCGACATGAGAGACCATAGGGTCTTTGCCACATAGACCAGCATAGGGGCTGAAATGGCTAGCAAGACTAGGGTCGTAACCCAATACATCTGGAGTGTAAAGGAAGGAGCGATCCCAAGAAGAGTCGGCTAGCATGGAAGAATTCTTGCTCGCAAAAACACCATCCAAATCAAGAACTAGCGCATCATCCGACGGAATGTAATATAGGCATCTAAGGTCCAAGTGATCATCGGATACAAATCTGAAAAAAAGAATCATTCACCGGGCTATATCTCACATCAGAAATGTGGTCAATCCAACACCTTTCAGGCTCATCCCAAACAACCCGGGAAGATGCGTAAAAAACTAAAGGATTATCTGGGGCAGCACAAGGAACCACAACAATAGGAGGATAGACAGGCCCAACGGTAGAAGGAGGAGGACAAGGATCAGGCAAAGAGACCATAATGTTGGGGGCAACCTGGGAGACCTTCGGAATCCATTTCTGGAGCTGGGGACGAGGCAGAGGAATCTTAGAGGGGGGCGCGGCGGATTTGGAATGCAGGCAGGAAGCAGCAAGGTGGCCAAAGGAGTGATAGTTGGTGCATATATCAGGAACCCATCCATAGCGTACACGAACCTCAGCAACATGACCAACAGCAAGCTGCACAGGGATAGAGGAAGGAAGAGGCTTAAACGAGAATATTTCAATAAGAGCCTTAGCATACATTAATTTTTCTCGGGCAACTGTATTAGTGTCAAAACATTTCAATTTCCTGACATTGCAGGCTAACCAATTCAATCCAAGCAAGGGCTGGAGGGCAGAGGGGATTTGCGAAAAAAACACCCAAACGGGGATGGACAACACTTGCTCACGAGCACACGCCACTGTGGGGGACCAAGGCGTGATAATTAAGGGTCTATTAGCAAAAAAAGATGGCTCAGCACCAAGAACTAACCGTCGATCCTCAGGAGAGGAGAACTTGAGATAATACATAGAGTCGATGAGCTTAGCATGCAAATTACCTCGCAGCTTCCAAGTCTTACGTAAAACCGAGGACGGATCACGGAGACGGTGATTCGGTTCCAGAAAGAAACCAACCAAATACTCAGACCAAAAGTCTACTCCAGCTTGCATCACAATTGGAGGAGGGACCATCACTCCGTTCCTTTCAACGATTTCAAATCGAATTGGATTGTAATCGCCCGCATTTCGAGGAAGAGAACTGAAAAGGGACGACCAAGCTTTGGGGCAAGCCGTAGCTGAAGCAGGAGGCCCAACATGAACCTCAACCTGGGGCAAGTAGGGAGGTGCAACAGAATCCAAAAAAATTTCACAGAATAAAGGGCCAGAGGTCATAGTGGCATTTAAACAAGCATTTGTAGTGCAATAGCCAGGAACATCTGCCAAACCCAATCCCACGTTTCCACCAAACTTGTCACTAGTACTATCCTCACTGACCTCAAAATCAGATACATTCTTGCCATAAACACTGACACTGTTTGGATTCATGCACATACTACCAACAACAACAGGAGGAGATGGAAACTACATACCAGATGAGGACAAAGGCAGGACGGCTCCAGACAGCCCACGGTTATCGACTATAGGAGGAACCCCAGCACACGAGATCGAGGTGGACTGGTTTCCAGCAGGCAGAGGTGGAAAATCTGACGACGAAAATAGGGTTGGATCTGGAATCACTGCAACAGCAGTCGTACTATTGAAAAGACGACCGGACCTAGTCGATGATGGAGAGAGGGGAAGCGCTGAAGAGGGAAGAGAAGGGGAAAAGGTCATGATGGACAAGGAGGAGGGGGTTGGGGGGATCATGGAGGAGAAGACAAAAAAGCAAAATGGAAATCGCTAGGAGGACGCGACATTATTGATTGATATTTACTATTCATATTTTACATTCATACATTTCTTATCATTTATTTTTGTACAACTTTTAAAAGAAAAGAATGATTTGAAAGTCTTGATTACATATTAACAAATGATCACATTCATTCATATATATATATATATAAGAGAATTCTATCTTAAAATTAATCTTTTGAAAATTAATACATCTTCCAAATATTAATATACTGAAAATTTAGAAAACATCTTTCATTTATCTTAAAGCTTCTAATTCTATTTATTTTCAACACATTTATTTTTATACCCAATTTTATTTATAAAATTACGTATCCTTAAATTTTAAACCAAACTCTACATATAATCTAAATTTTTTATTTATTTTGGAAATTTTCCAATTAATTCACAATTAAATTCCAAAATTAAATTAATTGCTAAATTAAACTCGGCTAAAATTCAAGAATGTTACAATAGGTTAACAAAGTATGGGCATAACATGTGTGTAAAATTTGTGTTTGAACACATATGAATATTGAGATTTATTGCCATTAACATATGATTGCTGATATTTTGGCTAAATCTAATTTACATATAAGTCCATAATTTTGTTGATGTTATTGATTAAATCTATTGTACATGTAAGTCCGAAATGTTGTAGTGTTTTTGACTAGATTTAATTTACATATAACCCTGAATTACAAAATCTAGTATTTACATACCTATAAAATAATTATGATACACACACATCAACAAAACGAACATGTATAAGTTCTTCATTACATGCATTTCAAAACCACCAATTATGTGATACAATTTTCAAATCCAATCTTCTTATATTTATTTATATTAATGCTATATAAACAAAATAATAATAAACAAGGCCATGGATTTTTATATAATTAAAGTTACAAATAAAATAGAATTCTAGCGATGAAAAATTAATTTTTGTGCTTACATGGTTTATGTAATAAACTATATAATATGATGTAGCATTCATTGTGAATTATTACAATAAATCAATTCATATACACAAATTATATTTGATCAATTATTATTTTTGACAAGTACACAACAAGCGTATAAACATGACTAATCATCATATGTTGGGTTTAGTCAATGTTTATCGATTTGCAATCATACCACATGTAGCACCTAGATCTATTTAGGTCTCCCACGAATATGATTCCAGCTTGATCTTGTAAAGATCAGAGAACTGTCTGTTAAAACCATATGTATTGGTTTTGATGATAACAACCAAATAAATATTAGTACAGATGATTTTCGAAGTTTGTGTATAATATAGTACAGGAAATACATGAATCTATCAGAATATATTATAGGATTATCAAGTAGAGATGCAGTATTCTGATCCAAGTAGATCAATACAAGAAATCCGGTGCAAGACTAGTGAGATCAAGATAAAGCAAGCAGAGCAAGAGATCAAGAAGATGAAGGAGACAAAGAGGAACAAAAGAAGTTCAAAGGCAATGCTAGAAGAACAAATGAGACTGAAGGAACAAAAACTGCAAGAGTAAAAGAAAATAATAAGTCAATATCGTATCAGGTCATAGAATTAATTGTTGAAGGTTGTATTATGGGCATATTTGCCAACAACATGGTGGATACGAAATGATGCCAAGGAGTATTGAAACAACCGAAAGATGCATAATAAAGGCGTCATCATGTAATTACAAGGGCAAGATGAAGAGTTAAGGGAAAATTTGGAATAGTCTAAAAGTATCCTTTAAGCACTTTTAAAATGTTCCTATGGTCAAGACATGCACTACGTCAAAACAACATCTCAATTTGAGCTGTGGATTAGAAGGTACGATCCTTTAAAACTTGGACCACCACCTAACCGACATGGATCCTATCTTGGAGAGCTACTACCTATTTCAAAAAAATGGAACATTCAGAGGCATTAAAATACTATACTTAATGATATGAAGCTATTGATTCAAGTATCATTCAATTCTGACTTAAAATGAATGGGTTATGGCATAAAAACTTATGTATCTCAAGTGGTTAAGCGTCATGCTTCCAACAAAGAGGTCAGGAGTTCAATCCCTGACAAGCATATTATTTTTATGGAATAAGAGAAATGGCCCGGTAGGAAACCTAACCATTTACCGCCTAACCGTTTACTACCTGACCGGTCTCTACCCAACGTCACACCTATAAATACCTCACGGATGAGCGAAAACAATGGAGGAGAACAAACAAGTAATGATGGAAGATAAGTTTGGAGCTTTAGAAATTATTGACTAAATCTATGCCCGACTGAATCTTTGGAGAACTTCTAAACAAGGAATCTTCTTAGGCTTGTCCAATCAGCGAGATCGCCGAATAGAGGCATCGTCGGTCAAATAGGCCTCCAATCTGAGAGGCTACCGGACAGAGAGACCACTAGACCGAGGCATCGCAGACGGATGCCACTGAACTGAAACATCCTCGGACAAAGAGACTGCAGGTTTGAGGCATCGCCAGACAGAGAGACCTCCAGACCGAGGCATCGCCGAACAAAGGCATCACTGGAACAAGTGACTTCCAGACCGTCGAATAGAGGCATTACCGTACAAAGAGACCTCCAGACCAATTGACCGCAAAACAGAGTGACCACCAAATAGATGCATTGTTGGACAAAGAGACCTCTCGATCTAGAGACCGTCGAATGGAGAGACCTCCAGACCAAAGCACCGCCATGTAAAGAGACAGCCGAACAGAGAGACCTCTAGACCAAGGCACCACCGAATAGTGCCAGACTAAGTTACTGCCATACCATAGAGCATCAAACCATGACACTGTTGATCAAGAGGACCATCGAAACAAGGTGGCTAGACTCAAGCCACCAAATCAAGGATGTCGAGCAAACTACCAAATCTTATATATATGGAAAATACTAAACCAAGCATGTTATATAGGGACACTTCCTATTTTATTGACATGACCACACTATACCTTCACTCCTATAAATATTAAGGCATCCAACAACAACGAGGGGATTTCGAAGAGCCAAGCTTACAACAGTAATGGTGGATAAGTTAGAGAAGCTAGGCGTAAGCTAGTAGGAAAAGCCTAATAGGATCTGCGTAGCAGGAACAACCTAATATGATCTACCTATCATGTAACATCCTAACAAGAATTTCCTAGCAAGAACATCCTAATTGGAACTTCCTAGTATGAACATCCTCGCATGAACTTTCAAACACGAGTAGTCTAATAGGAATTTCCTAGAAGGAACGGCCTAACAAGAACTACTTAATAGGAGCAACCAAATAGGAATAGGTAGGCATGAATAATGAATAGGAATAGACGAACAGGAGTGCCTGAGCAGACTTCTTTGGGTATATACATTATTTCCTATTGAGTAATAGATCATCGTACTTCATATCCCAAGCATTGTACAAAAGATCTATATGAAGGATAATGAAAATGAACAGTGGATGTAGGAACATTTTGGCCGAACCACTGTAAATCTTTATGCTCTTAACTTTACTGCAATTTACTATTTGCATAAGCTATATGGGATCTGCTCTTAGAAAATCAAACATAATAAAAATATAATATATGTGTTATACACTCCATATTTATAGCTCAACAATAAGTAGATCGGAGATGTTTGTCCACTTTTCGTGCAAACATTTTTGGTGCTTTAATTGAGAGCCGATTCTCAACATGCCTTTGAGATCAAAGAATAAGGTTGGTGTTACAAGAGGGAATGAAAGGAACACTAGTAAACTAAAATAAACAACTACTGGCCAAGATGATCATTCAGCAAGCACTCCAGTGCTAGCAGACTTATTTACCAAAGGCAATCCAAATCGATTTATGGCCAAGCAAAATGAATGTTTCGCTGCCTAACAGCAAGAAGGAGTCGACCAACTCATGACACACTTGGGGCAGTTGTAAACTATTGGTCACAACACTGGAACACAAGAGAGACCCCAATATAGGAGATCCATAAGGTGAAGGGGGGTCATAGTCTAACAAGGAATCTGATCAAGAATATCAAATATATAGAAGAAGGAACATTGGAGGGATGAAATGAGCAAGAGTTCAGCCTAAAGTTTGACCCGGGAAGTGGTTCTACATTGAACCAGATAAGGATGATGCCAAACCGAGGCAGCTGCAAAATGCTTCTCATTCCCTCATTGAAATTATGGTCAATGAAGGACAAAATAATAGCTTGAATCGGTGTCAAATCCATGACCATGCCCAATATTAAAGGTCAAGTTATCGTTGGGAGATAAGGTAAATTGTTCCCCTCAAAGGAAAAGGATGAGCTATCATTTCCAATCATCTAGATCAGAGGATAGGATAGCTCGAATCATTGGATAATGTGTTCGATGTGAATAAGTGGAATGATGAATTAGAGTTAGGTTTAATAGTACCTTCTCCCTAGGTATAAAACTACTAGAAACCACAGAGATTTCAAGATGCCTACTATTAGGCCGTATAAAAGACTAGCTGACCACATAGAACATTGACATCGGTATACCCTACACATGCCAATTAGCGGAGCTACAAAGTAAGCCTTATGCAAATGCTTTCCTATATTCCTGATAGATTTAGCCATTATATGTTCACCCCTAGGATTAATTCGTTATTGTGCGATGTTAGGAGAATGATAATGGAGAAACCAGCCACACCAAAGGAGTTCGTCTATGAGCCAACAAAGTATACGAGGTTGGAATGTGTTGCTTTTGAGAGACAACCTGGTATAACTACTAGAGAAAAGTCTAGGAGTGACTGCAAACGATGATGGAAAATATGGTAGTTGCTTTCCTAGCTAGCTATTTGGAAATAATGAAGCATTCCTTAGACTCATGGAGCAAGTAGCACCGCACAGGTTTAAACAGACAAAGTCTAGAATTCTATTTCCAAACCATCAAGAATGGATGTAAGGAAGCAGGTGAGGCAGGAAGGAGCCATGGAAATGTAGACTTGTATAAATCAAACTGGTTAGGGCTCGAACTAAATCAGACCAACGCAGAACTAATCATTGCCAGACCAATATTATAGCCTATGCCAGACCAAGGGAGAATGTCCCATTAGATGTCAACGCTGATGTTAGAACTACACACTTGACTGTCGAAACGAGATCATCTAGGTTCATACCGATTGGTACATAGGTGGTTGATCCATTGCCCGAGGGGTACGTCATGACACACCTTGCAACTTAAGGAAGCATTACAGTAGCAGTGGAGCGAGTCCTCGAGCTAATGCACCGGTTGTTAGGCAAGCTGACCAAGAGACCAAAGCTTCCAAGATAAACCATAATCAATTCACTTGGAACATCAGATATGTAGCCAACCCCTAAATTTTAAGGCACTGGTCACGTAGTAATATGCTGAAAAACCTACAATTGGACACATTAGGCACTACGTTCAACCTATGGAACTAGTTGGAGCTACGAAAGAAGTAAAAGGATGGATAAAACTTAAGGAACAATGTTGCATGGTTCAGTGCTGTAGTAGCCGCTATGCGTTAACTTAGTGAGAGAAAAATTTGTCAGGGTGGTTGTTGCTTTAGGAATTAACAGGAAAATAGAGTTATATATGGAACTTAAGAAGCATTCAACTACCAAATTGGATGACTTATAATAATAGGCCTACATGTTTATGTTCTTGGAGGATCCTAATATCAAGAGAGGACTGTAAAATGCCAACCACGTCGAAGATGAAAAGCTATAGGATAGGGACATATGAAAGATGGATAATAGGATTGGAGGAAGGAAAAACTTCGAAAAATAGACCAAGCTTCCATGTTCATACCTTATGGTGACTCCTAAAAGAATCTGTTCACTGTCTCACTACTAGAGAAATCGTAGAGCATGGTGAATCAAGAACTAGAGAGCCAACTATGGTAGAGATTGGAACTGGTATGCTCTAATGTAAAACCTAAGGTAACTATAATGGGAGAACCATAAAATATAGACGTCGTCACTCGATGAAATCGAGTCCTGGCAAATGAAGGGTATAAACCGCACTTGAGGGCACAGTATTGAATTCCCCCATGGATATCAGAGCATATCCTCCCACTAGTTATCCAAAGATAGATATGCATGAAAATTATGAAGAATGGAACAATCAGAGAGCATAACATAAACGATAGTGTTCACACCACTAGAGACAATGAAAGATTTGGTTCAGTTCCTCCAGAGGTAGTGGAGCATAATTTTAACCCATTTCATTAGCAGGACCGGACATCACTTGAATTGGTGGAGCATAATCTCTTTAAAAAAACCCCAAGACAGAGTCAACTTCATATGAATTTGAAGCATGGCACTACAAAGACTGAATACCCTTATAGAATGCAGGGATAACAATGCAAAAAAATGACTTACTTTAATGAATAAATTTCGAATGATATTTAATGTAAATACTAGAGGCATTATAATGCCATGCCACTTGAATATGTAAAACCCACATTAGTGAGAGAAAATACTAATAAGTGGGCAAGAATGGATGTACTTCACCCATTCGGGTCGGATAGACCTCTTTCCTTCAAGGCTAGACCGAATGACATGTTCTAGTATGATAGAGTTAGGGGTATGCCTTAGTGGCAATTATGTAATTTGTTACATATATCTAACTCGATAACCAGTCATATTCGAAATCATATATATTTTCTTTCTATTATATACTTGATATAATATGGTAATATTAATTAATTAATTCAATTAAAAGTAAATTTAATAGAAAATCCATAAATGATATGTTTTGTGATAGTAGTTAAAAATGTTGTATCCATGAGTAATTTATCACAATGAGAACAATTATACCATTTTAAATGATCCTAGTCAAGATGCATGGAGATTAGATATCAATGTATCTGAGGAGACTAGAGTACATAATACTCTCGTGATGTTGGACAATGTATTGCTAATTACTATTGGGAGCACTAAGGGGTTACTTACTCATAGTTATTAGATAAATATGGGACAACTCGCTCGATGGTTTCTGTTAAACTAAGATTAAACATAAAATATCGATGTGACTAGTTTACATAGTTCTCTTGGCTTGAGAATGCCGTGGATCATCAATATGAAAGCTCCGCTTTGATTATGGTCAAATCAAGGAATTCCATTCCATTGAGTGACTATATTTGGGTCTAGTGGAAGTAGAAGTGAAGCACTGTTCAAGAAAGGATTCATCTCCTTATTTATATGGGCTTAATATCACGGTCAAATCAAAGTCAAAGTCTTTGGCCAGAGCATTTCAGTTAATAATAATTGTTATTATTGAACTAAAGACTTTGTATTTGGACTATAAAGTTGAATATGAATAATATTGGAATTTTGACCATTACCAAATTCCATAAGTCCAAAGTGATATAGTTTTGACGAAGAGAATTAGTGTAAATAAACTAGCCTAACTAGGTAACACTTAATAAAGTGAAATTGGATTTTACCGAAACTAAGAAAGTAATAAATTTGGCCAAAATGTCACACCACCTGCTAAGTGATGTGTGAACATTAACATTCGAATAGTTCAATGTTAATCGCTGATCGAATTAATACCAGACGAATCACACAACCGAATGATGAACTCTCTTTAAACTAAACGATTAATTAGTTTATAACTGTTATAAATTAATTAATTCAATTAATATTTATGAAATATTAATAATAAATTTTTGGATATGATTTATGGAATAAATATTATTATATATGTTAACCTGTTTTTTAGAAAAGAGGATTTCAACTAGACTTAAAAGATTCAAACGAGGACGAAACAACATGAAAATTGGCAAGCACTCTTAGAGAGGACAAAGAAACATCTTACGAAAAATTCAACCGAAAATATATTAACCACATATGTCAGTACTGACATGATCATGTCGTCGAAGACATTTTTAACTTAATACTTCCCACTTAAATTTTACACGAGTCATTGTCTACCTATGCCATGCATGCTTAAGAAATTTGAATGAAAAGTGCACTGAGGAGAGAGGTCACCACTGACCTCTCAATTACGTATCGACCTCTCATGTTAACTCCATAGAAGTTGCAACCACATTGAGACACCTCCACATGAAATTAGAAGAGTGTTGCAAAGGAGTACAAGTCATATTGAGCTAAGGAAAAAAGTTACTATCGACATCTTAGGCAAAAAGGTTGATGCTGAGCAGTTTTGGAGAGAGGTAGGTACCGACTTGTTTTAGACAACCAATAATTGATGGAAACAACATGCGACACCTTAAAATGAAGAAAAAAGATGGATGCAAGAAGGTTCAAAGTGATTCGAACTCCCGGGAGAAGTTATCACTGACTTGAGAGGTCGGTAGGACCTTTGTAGCTAACTCAGAAGATCCTGCAACTTTGCACACCACTTTGGTGGACTCTTCTCCAAGCGAAGTTTTCACCCAACATGACTGATACCTATATAAAAACAAATCTAACCACAACCAAAAAAAGTACCTTCACTCTACTCTTTTATACTCTTGATCTGAATTCTCTAACCGCTGGTACTCTAGATTTCTTCACCTTGAATCTCTTCTCGATCATAGTCACCTAGGAAACAACTATTTGCCATTCTAAGATTTAGATCGACAAATCCTTAGTGCTAGTGACTAACAAACACTTTTAGTCCTTAATATAAATCTGGAATCCACTAGATTATGGTCAGATCTGATATAATTCATTGTAATCTAGAGAGAAGACAACGGATAAAAAACTATAAAGTGGATGTAGGCCTGAGATTGCCGAACCACTATGAAAATTCTTGTGTATTCTTTACTTTTCTGCAATTTTTGCTTGCTTGATTTGGGATTTCTAATGCTTCTCTATTTATTTAATTTGAAATGGTTATTTCATATTATTTCTGCGTGTTGATCCATTTTTTGGTTTAACACTATATATTTATAATAGTTATAAAAATATTGATCGATATGCGATATCGAAAAGCAATTAAATTAGACTTAATTAACAGTTTTATTTAGGATCAAAATGGGTTTAAAGCCCATGAAAGGGGCTGGAAATTTAAACCAAAATGAGGGAAATATTAACCATAAGATGGTGCAACAAAGGCTTGGATATGGAGGGCTAAGATGGAAGAGAATTAGTAGGAGATGATGTAAGATATTGATCCTAAAGTATCTCCAACTTCTCCTCTATATAACTAATATATCCTCATCCTTTAGAACACTTTTTTGGAAGCCTCCTCTCTCCATCCAACTTACCGAGTTATACCTCCTAGTGCTCCAACTTATCTCAAATCAATAGTTATTCGATAGGAAAGGGTCTGCGATTCAAAGATTTGCAATTTGACGAACCGGGAAGGTTTCAAGAGGAAGGGAACTCATCATTGTAAGGTGCACTAAGGGCTTTATTTTAGGTGAGTATTTAAGTTTAAATATGATGCATAATCTCTGTAAAATTCAATATTGTTCATATGTGTGTGTATACATATATACTGTTATTATTGATTATTAGTTATGTGAGATTCATATAGGTATTGCTGTCATCACATATATTGATGATTATGTGTATAATAAAAAAAACCCTTTTTCATAATAGATTTGATGCTCACAGCCGAAATTACTTTATTTCATTTATTATAATTTTATTAATTTATTTACGCATATTAATATATTAGTTAATCTATTTACATGACTAATACTTAACTATATAACTATATCACAAAAAATTCAACTTACATTTTTAAAATGCATAATTATATAAATTAAATTTTTCAGTAGCTGTAAATAATTTTTCGGTAATTATATAATAATTTTCACATATTTGATCATTGTAGGAATTAAAAATTTATATAAAATAAATCATGTTTTAAAAATTAGATCATAAATTTTTCAAAATTAATTTATCATTATATAAGCTTTCGGTCAAAAATTAGATTTTTCAACGGTTTAATATTTTTTTTAAATCATTTTTAATTAGATCAAAAGTAATTAATTAATTAAAATAATATTTTGACTCAAATATCAAATTTTTTCATAAGATATAAATATAATTCCTTATTTTATAGAAATTTAAAATTATTCAATATATATATATATATATATATTATATTTTCTATCATTTATTTGTTGTTGTTTACGAATTAATTTTATAATATTTATATATTAATATAATAAAATTATAATCAAAATTGTACCTATTGTGTATTCAATATAGAACATCAAAAATGAGATTTCTAATTTTTTTAATTTATATATGTATATAAATCATTATAAGTCATACTTACATTTAAATAATATATTTATATTTTTTAACATATATGTTATACATATAATTATTTTATATTAATACATACATACATACATATTTATGTGTGTGTGTATCTTAATACAAATAAAATAATAATTTTGAACTTATACAGACACACACACACACACACACATATATATATATATATTTGTTTATTCATATACATTATTTAACACTACAATATTATATACAAACATAACAATTATAGTTTCTCATAATATACTTATATATATACACACTCTTGGTTTTATATATAATAAGCATAAATATATACGCATATTTGAACAACATACAATACATATATGATGAGCTAACATATCCGTTGCATTGTAAATCTTAACATCTGCATAAGGGCATGTAATACCCTTCACGGAATATTGTGTTACATATGCATATACATACACATATGTATATGAAACATAAGTATCTTTACGTATAAATTGAAAATAAATAAAATAAATTTCTATCAATAATTTATAAATTTAAATGAAATATATGATTTTTTTTTTAAATCAAATTTAGAAACGTTCTAAATAAATTAGACTTCATAAGCCCAATAAAGATCCTATAAGATAAAAAAATTGAAATTCACCCATAACTTCCGCTGCGGGCTAGCCTAGTTCCAACACAACATACTTATAGCCGGATTGGTAATAGCAAAGGAATTAGGAATCTGAACACTATGTATCCATAGAAACATGCTAATGGATGTGAATCAAGTATTATGGGAGTTCTATGTCATTGAAGAATGGTTGGCGTACTACTTAAAAAAAGGGTGAAGGCTTTGCTTAATGTGCAAGAATGTTATGTGGTTAAGCGCATTCCACAAGAGGAAATTTGAGATGCCGACGATTTGGAAAAATTAGCCAGCTTAGGAAATGGATCGCTTTTTGGGATGGTCCTAGGAACAAGTTCACCCTTCAATGGGAATGAAGCGAGGAAGGTGGTGCATAAAGCAACTAGTTACGCTATACACGATGGCATCCTATATAGAAGGGTTTTAGTAACCATTGCCAAGGTGCGTGGCTACAAAAAAGAGGCTAAGGAAATATTGGACAACATACACTAGGGCAGTCAAGGAATCCACACCTGGGTGTAGACCATAGAAGAGGAAATCCTACAGGCACTGATCTGAATGGAGAATTTCCAATAGCTATAGGCGAAGCTGAGTATGCAATAGTGGTTGCGGTTTACTTCATCGAGTATGAAGTTATGCTTTAGATGATCTCAAACAACGGATGACAGTTTAATAGTCAATAATTCGCCAACTTCTGTCATTAACATGAAATTAGGAAAAGCTTTTCTATAGTGTCTCTCTCGTAAGCCAATGGATAGGTTGAAGAAGTCGATAAGGTTCTCGAAACTCTCATGGTTGGAAAACGATAAGAAAGTTTAGATGGATGAGCTGCCATTGGCAATTTATGCTTATTGCACTTCTTACGAAATTGCAATAAGACATACTCCTTTCTTTGGCTCATAAATTATAGGTTGTGCTTCCCCTCGAAAAAACTATCTTATCTCCTAGAATAATCCACTATTACTTGGAGGAGAACAAGAAATTGTTAAATATATTCCCGGATTTGATTGAGAGAAGCATGATGAGGTAGCTTTGAAAACCGCGTTGCTCTAGCAAAAAGCGATGAAACAATACAACTCTAGGATAGAGCCTTGCACGGTCAAGGAGGTAAACCTAGTCCTAGAATGAATTTCCCCTTGGCCTATGGGCAACATACCCAATCTAGGAAGGATTATATTTTTATTATCATGGATCGAGGGAATGGAGCCTACATTCTCATCATCGTGGAAGAAGCAGTAACCGGAAAAACATGAAATGCTCAAAACCACTGTTTCATTTTTGCACATTGATTATTACAACTAGATGGATTATGGATAGGTGTATTGTCAATCGCCATGGTTTTACTAAATCCTATGGATAGGGTGTGCGAAACCACAATAGACGATCAATGCTGCCAAACCACCATGCGAACAACCATTCCATGCCAAATAAAGTCCCTGATTTCTTGGACTGTACTAAAAAGGCCACTACATACTGAGGGCATCTAACTCTAGCGCATCGTAGGAAGCTTGAACAAATCGTGGAAGGCAATTGTGAACCAAATTTACCTATGACTGTGGAATGAGTAGTTTTCCATTAACGATCGCCCCCCAAACCTTTGGCCAGCAATGGCAGGCCATATCAGTCGATGGTTAGGACATGATCACCAAATGAGTGTTCGTCATTAACAGTCGACCACAAACCTTCAGTCTGTGATGGCGAGCCAGATTAGTACATGGTCAGGATATGACCGTCAAATGGGTGTTCACCATTAATGATCGGCCAAAACCTTTAGCTGACAATGGCAAGCCAAATAAGCCCATTTTCAGGACATAACCGCCAAACGGGTGTTCGCCATTGACGATCGGCCCAAAACTTTAGCCTATAATAGCGGGCTAGATAAGCCCATGGTCAGGACGTGACCGCCAAATGGGCGTTATCCACTAAGTCAACCCAAATCTTTAGCTGGAAATGGTGAGCCAGATTAGCCTATGGTAATGGCATGACCGCCAAATGGGTGTTCTCCACTGATGATCGGCACAAACCTTTGCTTGAAAATGGCGAGCCAGATCAGCCTATGGTCAAATGGGTGTTCGCCATTGACGATCCACCCAAACCTTTGGCTAGAAATGGCAAGTCAGCTCGGCCTATGTTTAGGACAAGACCGCCAAATGGGTGTTCGCCATTGATAATCAACCCAAACCTTTGGCCGCCAATGGCGAGTCAGATCAGCCATGGTCAGGACATGACCACCTAATCGGTGCTCGCCATTGATGATCGACTGTAAACCTTAGGTCGGCAATGGCAAGCCAGATCTGCCTATGGTTAGGACATGACCGTTGAATGGGTGTTCGCCGTTGACGATCGTTCCCAAACCTTTGGCTGGCAATGGTGAGCCAAATTCGCCCATGGTTAGGACATAACGGCCAAATGGGTGTTCGCTATTGGTGATTGGCCCAAATCTTTGGTCAGTAATGGTGAGCCAGATCAGCCCATAGACAATACATGATGCCAAATGGCCATTCACCATTGACGATCAACCCAAACATTTGCCCGAAAATGGCGAGCCAGATTAACCTATGGTTAGAACATGATTGGCAAATGGGTGTTCTCTATTGACGATTAGCCAAAACTTTTGGCTGGCAATGGTCAGCCAGATTAGCCCATGGTTAGGACTTGACCGCCAAATGGGTGTTCACCATTGATGATTTGACCAACCATTTGGCTAGTAATATCACGCCAGGTTAGCCCATGGTTAGGACATGACCGCCAAATGGGTGTTCTCCATTGACGATCGTCCCAAACCTTTGGACGACAATGATTAATCAGATATACCCATGATTAGAACATGATCATGGATTGGTAGTTCACTGTGGATGATCGGCCCCAAACCTTTGGCTGGCAATGGCAAGCCCAATCAGCCATTGGTCAGGAAATGACCACCAAATGGTGTTCACCATTGACGATCAGCCCCAAACCTTTGGCCAGCAATAGTGAGGCAAAGTAGTCCATGGTCAGGATATGATCGTCAAATGGGTGTTTCCCATTGACGATCGGCCTAAGCCTTTGGCCAACAATGGCAAGCATAATCAGCCCATGGTTAGGACATGACCGCTGACTAGGTGTTTGCCATTGACGATTGACCTCAAATCTTTGGACGACAATGGTGAACTAGATCATCCCATGGTCAGGACATGACTACCGATTGGGTAGTTCATTGTTGACCCATAGTTCCTTGTCCGAATCCCATTTCGACCTTGAGTTTTCTTGACAAATTAAAAGAAATTATTCACTCGTGCCTACCATTTCACGATGATTTAAGTATAGTATATGTACCTTGAGTTTGCTCAACAAATACATATAGTTATCTTACCTCTTATATTCAATAAATTAGTAATACTGCAGATAACATCTCTAGCTTAAGTTTGATGAACAATAAAATAGTATGCAAGTAATTTATTAATACATAAATGGTATAAGGCAACACTTATATTAAAGTTTCATAATCTTTAATATATTTAATCGAGTAACATCGACTTATGGAATAATATATTTCTTAGGAATTTACCTTTACAATTCAGATGTCGAAAACACCAAAAATCATAGTATATGTGCTATATGTATGTATTTGTTCCTTAGGTCTAATTGTGTTTCTTATTATTCCACCTTTCGTTTATACAATTATATTATATAAGTTTAATTATTATATCTTTTGGATTCCGTTGACAATATAATAATTTTATGTATAACATTATATTATTAAATTTTATTTATTTTATTTTGGTAAATAAACTTTTAATTAAATTCATATTATTCTTAAAAACTCTACCCTAGAGAGTATAGCTAGGAAACTTGGCTGCCCGCTACAGCAGTCTCTCATTTAAGCTAGCAAAACTTGGAGCTTCAATCCTCCACCATTTTTATTTGGTATTATTAGGGAATAACCACTCCAAGCCGTAAGGGAAACATAACTTGGTTTTCCAGGACTCGAACCCGCGACCTCAAGGAACTCTGTTCGATAGTCATTAAGCAGCCATGACCAACTGAGCTATGCTCGTGGAAATTAATTTTATATTATTATTCCAATATAACTTTTATATTAGACACGTATATTATAACCTATATGATAGATCATATTATATATAAATCTTTAATTTAATTAATTAACCTTTAATTAATTTATTTAACTAAACACTTTTATTTAAATTACATTAATTTTGAAATTTATTTTATATATAAATACATGTATATTTAAACTACCTTACACATTTTAAGAATAATATAACATGTATGAATATAAATAATAAATGTACATACATATACATACATATATTTATTAATAGTTGGAATAGAAACACAATCTTTAAGTTCGACTTTAATGTTCCAATAATACCCTTATATGCAAACAAAAGGTCGGAAGTTCGAGTCTCACTGAGAACAAGTGTTAACATCTATTTTCAAATGGAAATCTTGAAATGTAAATAAGTTTACAAGTTAAAAACTTTGTTCTAATAAAAAATTATATTTTTTCTTTATAGTTTTCAATTTACTTTTATCAAAATTACACATAAATTTTGAATTTTATAAAAAAAAATTACATGCACGTGCGTTGCAAATGCCATAAAATCTTATATAATTAGTTAAATTATTTAATTAAATTGTTTTATTAATCTTCTGAATAAATTATTTTTCGAAATTAATGTTTAACTTTTAGATTTTAAATTTTAAATTTTCAAACACTATGAAATTTTATTATCTTTTCAAACATTTTGAAAACTAATGTTATATTATAACATTTATAATAAACTTATTTCATTTCAAATTAAAAAAAATTAGTTTAATTTTCAGAAAGAATTTGAAAATTAGCCCAAGTCCCAACTACAAATTAGGTCTTTTCCATTAAGGGCAACCTTTGGCCTCACTTCACCTTTTAGGCAAGGCTCGCAACCAGGTTGGGCATGGTACTTGATAACCCAATTCCAATCCTAGACATTACCTTTCCAAACATCATTCTAAGTAGGAAAGCTTAATTAATTAGTCATAACATGACTAATTTAGACAACATATTCCACTGGGCTGTGATACCACTATTGGTCCGACCTAGGCGACCCAATTAGGTATCTCACAAGCAAGTTTTACATGTAGCATTTGGACTAATAACCATCATAGGACATGTAGGGGTAAGAGAAAATGCTTTTTCATAGGTCATAATGTGAGAATCCTCTATCATGCAAGTTGCAAGGATCGAACTTGGGACATCCACAGTACCAGTTGATGCTTCAACCAACCTTAGTTTGAAACTATTATTAAAACTAGGACAGCCTGCAATAGAGTTAAAGGGTCAATTTCAAAAAAAAAAAAAAAATCCTATTTAGGATATATTGGGCCTATGAAGTTTAAATAGATTGTAGATCAAATCTAATAAAGTTTTCAATAAAATCTTATTTTAAATAACTATGTTTAAAAGGGTTTTTAATATTTATCTATTAATCGATATGAGATGTTTATATAAAATGGAGTATATCGAATATACTCTTGTGTGTAACAGTTACATATTAAAATTAATTCAGAGAATTAAACCTTTAGTTTGTCTCTTTTAATTTATACGGTTAATGAAAGGAATATTTTGTCTTATTTAGAGAGAGTAATCTTCATCCTTCCGTTTTTAATTAAATTGATCGAATTATTAAATAACATTTATGACCCAATTTATACTAGACATAAAATGTGAGTATGTCCAAATATACCCACACTGTAAAATGTGTAAGTGTAACATGACAGAAAGGTGTACATAGTTAATACATACATATATAGATGTTGGGATTTGCATCTATGACATATACATTGCCCATTTATATGGGCAACAGCTATCACAAAAATAATATAAACTTATACTGAAATGTTTATATATACATATGTCAAAGTTGATTTATGTATTAAATGTAATGAATAATTAATGTTTGAATATATTTGAAATAAAAAGGTTTAATGAATTGGTAATGGTTCATTTAAGTGGCATTAAAAGAATTAGTGTATATATATAAATAAATAAATAAATAAATGTACATATTAAATAAAATAAACCATTTAAACTATTTGAATAGATTTGACTAAGTCAATAAATAGATTCAAATTTCAGGTCCAAAACATCAAATGTTGCTAAGTAAATAATTTTAAGTATCAAATTGAAAACATTAAACTAGTTAAAGAATTTAAAAATATGTAAATTTAATATATACTTATGTATGTATGAATATAATTTTGTAACATAAAAGGTGGCCCAAACAATGTCATCGTTAATTAAAGCACAAACTATTTTATAAAAAACATTATGTGTGAAATATGCATATACTATTAAAGTTATCAATGTTTTATGTGTATGTGTATATATATCAATATGGCCCCAATTCTTTTAAACACAAAACTCCAATAATGATATTTACAACACATAAAAGATTCAAATATATATTAAATTTGTAGTTTCAAGTAGTTATAGGTGACAACATTAGCGCATATAAAATCATTGTAAAATATGAGTGATGTAATGTGCACTAAAAGATATGATGTATAATTAAAATTGAGATTAAATAATTACCATAAGAAGTAGCCAGAGAAACATACCTTGATTGAAAATATCTCCGTAGATCTCCAAGATCCACACCCGATCATTACAAGAGATGGATAAACTACCTATATTTTGTTATTATTTTTGATGTTTGCGTTTGGTTTGGAATTGAATTTCTTTGGAAAGTTTATTTTATTTTCTACCATGGAAGGTTAGGAGGAGAGAAGAGGAAAATATGAATGACAAAGAATGAATTGTATATAGGAAATGAATTAGTGAATTTGTTTTAGTTACAAGCCTTTCTCATTCTTTAATTAAAATTTCCTACTTAATTCCCTTGATTATCTCAATCCACTCCTTTCTCTTCACATGATATGGCTAAAATTGGATGCCATCAAATGACGTAAAATTTTCATAAATCACAATGAAATTATCTTTTATTTAAATCCATTTAAAATTACATCGATATCATATATCAATGTATGCAAATATAACTTTTACAAATGCATTCGAATAATTACAAACAACTCCCAAAAATCAACTAAATAAAATAACAAATTGATGTTTCTTAAATATTAATTAATTTAATTAATTTACAACATTTTATAAATTAATTAAATCATGTGGTTTTTCGGATAATTCATCTCACGGTTGTGCGACTCAAAGATGTAAATTCAACCAGTGATTAATATTGAACAATTCTAATATTAACGTTCACATGTCAACTTATCCATTGATGTGACATATTGGCTGAATTTATCGCTTACGCATCTTTTGGTAAAATCCAATTTTATTTATTATAAGTGATACCTGGTAGAGAAAATTTTATGCACCAATTCTCTTCGTCAAAATATAACATTAGATGGAATTTAGTAACGGTCAAAATTCCAATATCGTCCACATTTACACTTTAACTTTGAGTTGACTTCATTTGACCTCGGTACTTAATTCACATAACTGAGGAGATGAATTCTCTCTTGAATAGTATTTTACTTTCACTGGTTTCGCTTGACCCAACTATAGTCATTCAACGGAGGTTGTGCCACAAATTTAACTACAATCAGAGTGGAGCTTCCATATGAAGATCAATAGTATTATCAAGTCAAGAAACCTGTGTAATTTTGTCGCATCAATATTTTTTGTTTCTCCTTAGTTATATTAACCAACAAAAAACAATCGAGTGAGTCTTTCCATAGTAATCTAACAACTATTAGTACGTAACCTCTTGGTGCCCTCAGCAATCATGAGTAAAACACTGCCCAATATTTGGAGAGCATTCTGAGAGCATCATGTACTCTAGTTTCAATGGATGCATCGATATCCAATCTCGTACATCTTAACTAACATATATTAATCAAGCGTATAATGGAAAGAAAATACCGTTTATTTCGAATAGTTTGGTTATCGAGTTAGATATATGTAACAAATTACATAATTGCCTATATGGCATAACCCTCACTCTATCAGTTACTATGAAAAAAATTGACTGCAAAGTTAGATATATGTGACAAATTATATAATTTCCCTTACGGCTTACCACTTACTCTTTTAGCTTAGAAATATGATTGTGCATGCTGACATGAGTATAAAGTATGCATATTTTTTTAGATTGGATTTCACACTTTGGACCTGATAATCTTAAAATGATGTGTAATACATGGAGCGTTGCATTGGTTCCTCCTTTTTCAATATGATTCTACTACCATTAGGTAAAGGAACAAGTCTTCCTTGACCATGAGTCCAGACAGGATGTTGCCAAGTCCCGCTTCAACTCCTCGAATTCCAAAATACATTTACCCATCCTGCAACGACTTGCCTTTTTGGACGTTTTAAGCAGACACACATGCCAGACTCAAACCATTCAAAAGAGCAGATTGTTATGGGGTAAATAAGAAAAAGAGAAAGAAATAAAATGAATACAGAATCTCGCAACGGAATGACAAAATATAACAATCAAATAACAGTTCCTGAAGCTATTTTATAAATAAATTTGACTATTCTTTTACAACACAAAATCAGAGTTACAGAAACAGGAATAAATCAATAATAAATGCAGTGGAACAACATGATGCGGTAGAATAAATATACTAGATAATAATAGTACAATCTTCATCTTCGTCCTCCATAAATAAGGTATTCAACCCTGAAATGCTCAGGATTACCTGAGCGAATTGAAAAGCCAAAACACTTGAGTCAGAACTAAAAGATCTTATATAAGTTAAATTAATGGTAAATATGAGTGTGACGGCGTCAGAGATGTTTATGGAGTTTGACATCTCCTATCCAGTGTCTAACATGAGTGCGGTAATTTAAAAGATGTTCGGGATTCACATCTCCTAAGGATCCATTAAACTATCAACTATGTATTACAATACACTATTATAATATGTCTACAGTAAAGTAAAGGTCTCAAAATAGCATTAAGGCGTTACCCATATCCCATTTGACACATTTTCATATATTTCCATAGTTTATACAATACCGTATGTTCCGCCGTAAATTGGAGGTGATCAATTTATACAGTACCGTATGTTCTGCCGTAAATTGGAGGTGAACAATTTATATTTCCATAAAAACAAACTCGTAGAAGGCGCTCTAGGGCGTGTGATCACGGCACTCAAGGCAATGCTAGGGTGGATATACCAATTGCGGATCCGGACTGTCGGTAATGCATAGCAGCTACTACTGCCTACCTCGGAACACACTCCCAAATCAAAATCAAGGGTGGCCACCAAATCAATCACAAAGCAACATAAATGGTATCGAAAAAATGTGTCCGATCAGAGGTGCGACCTCACTTGGCCTGGGATGGCTCCTATTTTAGTCACATCCTAGTTGACTAACGGAGTCAGGATCACGTCATACCTCATATAGAAATCGTTCACTAAACCATCCTACTTCATTTCTAGAATCTCCACCATGTACACAGCTGTTAATATGGTTTTCGGTATTGACAGAGAGTATGATAATATCCGATCCCGATCTCTTTAACAAAAAATGATTATTTCACACTGGATGGTTCTTTTACATTTTGGAAATCAATTCACAATTTATATCAAAATATCATATTCTCAAAACCATATCACTTTGGAAATCATATTCACTTTCAAAACCATATCCACTTTCAAAATCATATTCGCTTCTAAACTTATCAATAAGATAGGTTAATCAAATCCTCATTCCAAAATCATCTTATTTACTCAAATATTCCATTTGACAAAAAGGTGTCAATTTCAAACACCAACTTAGGTTGTATCATCATCAAGGATTTAAATATAAATACTTCAACTTTGCATAGTCCGAAATTTTAGAAAATAGTTTAGATAGTCATAAATAGGTTTAGTAGTTTAAAAATAGTTTAGTAGTCATAAATATTTTTATTAGTTTAAAAATAGTTTAAATGATTTAAAATAGCTTAATAGATTAAAATTAGATTAAAATGACTTAAATAGATTTAAATAGATTAAATAGATTTAAATTATATTAAATAGATTTTAAACAGATTAAATAATTTAAATTAAATTAAAATAGTATAAAATAAGTTAAAATAGTTTAACTGGGTTAATTAGTTTGAAAAAGGCTAAATTTGGTTAAGATAAATTGGAATAGTTTAAATTTATTAAGTTGGGTTTAAAAATAGATTTCAAAATTATTTCCAAACATTTCAATAACTCAATTTCGATAATTCATTTATATTTGACAATTCAAGTATGAAATTCCAATTTAAATCCTTTAAACAATTCATTAAATGAATTACAATTTCAACATTAAAATATTTCAGTTTATATAAATCAGTTTCTATTTCAAAATACCAGTTAACCGAATTCAAAATTTTAAAGATTTAAAATTCTCTTAGTTTAACCAATCTTGTGTCTGTATATAATTTTCTGCACTAGGGTCACGTGATATGGATATTTATCATTTCAATCCGCAATTTAAAATTTTACGGTTATATATCATTTCAAACCGCAATCTCGAACTAAATAAAATTTATAAAATCGCTCGAGTCTATCATTTGAACCATAACGATTTTTCCCTAATCTATGGATCCTTCGGGTATATATCATTTCAACCTATAGTGATCTTCTAAGTAAAACTAAGGGAACTTGTAGGTTGAAAATATTTTATAAATCAAACAAAACATCCAATCAGCCAATATCAACAACCAAACATCCATCATAATCACCATTCAATTCAATCAATAAATATCAACAATTTACTAATTATCAATAACATGTATTTAACTGGCATTTCAAATTCAATAATAAATTAAATAACGATATACTTTAGACAAATTCAAGTTAACTGAGATGACAATTTAAAATATACCAAGCAGTCGTACATAAATTTCTAATCATATCATCAATTTAATTTAAAACATAAGAAATTTTAGAAGTTGTGAGTGGGTCAAAAGACTCATCTTTGAATTTTAAATCGAATTAAAATCCAATTTATGGCCCAAATTCAACAGTCTCAGAATTCATTCAAACCAGAGTCAAAAAGTCCGGAATTTCGATATGATCCTGGCGGAACAAACCGCGTGTGAAACGGACCTCGTATGCAAAAGTTATGATAATTAAAATTTATACGATTTATATTACAAAATAAATAAAATAATAAAGTTGAATTACACGTCACCCTACTTCCATCGTTCGAACCCTTTGCTGCATGGCATCTACTCACCTAAAACGCTAATCCAGCCGCCGCCTTTGATCTGAAAAACGTCGCCACCACATTGACTTTCCACCCGATCGACAACCTGCGCCGCACTCTCATCCTTCTTCAGCCGCACCCACATCCACGAACGTAGCCATTCCGGTCGACAAGAGACGAACAGCCACCATACACCATCCATGACCAAAGTTGGCGAATTCCGTTCACTATACATCCAATGAACACCATGATGAAAACTGCACGTCCTCCTCTCCCCGACGCCACTCCCTGTTCATCAATCAGAAGACGACCCACCATCGGATCGTCAAAAGTTCAAACGGATGACCGAAAATGTTTCAGCGATTTCTGGGCGAACTGTGAACCCGGTTAAAAAACAATTCATATTAGGGAATTACGCTCATCGAGAGCTTCAATATGGTATATATTCGATATAGTTTGGAGGAGATTTATTTTGGAATTGAATTTGCAATTTGAGAATTTGGGCTTTGTTTGTCTGCCATTGAAAAGTGGAAATGGGAAAGAATGTATGTACAGACAAATGAAAATAAGAAGGCTACTAAGGTTTGTAATGGCTATTTATAGGCAAAGCTGAAAACGGAAAGAATGGACCAGATTGATTTTCACGTTGAACGATAAATGACCCGAAAAGCCCGTACTGTCCCAGAAACAAAAATGGGTCATCCCATATATCAAAATAGAAGTTTTCAATATTTTTAAACTCAATGGAATAGGTTTCAAGTCCTAATTCCATCACATGAAGAAGTTATGTTAAAATCAGCTTATTTCAAATTGATTTCAATTAAATAAATTTCTAGGCGTTTCAAGCCCGTATGATCAAACGACAAGTCCGATCATTACGAAACTTGAAATCCTACAATAATTTGCCGTTAAGATCTGATGAAACTAGTTTCTTCAAAATCTGAGTCAATGGATATTTTCAAGTTAATTAAATAAATTAATAAATCACCTTTTAATTCAATATTTAATAATTTACAATTTCTATCACTTTGTGTTACTTAGAAATTTATAACTCTTTAAAACAAATTTCTATATCAATTTATTATTGAATATTTCACCAATTTCAATGTTAAATCTCAATTTCAATAAATTCAGAAATTTTAAATTTTAAATTTTAAATTTCCAAAAATCCATTTATTTTGATTTCCATCTTGTTATTCAATCAATTATCTTCTTATGGGTAAAATTAACATTGGTTTATATCTTTGTACACCAATATTCTCCAATTTCATCTTAATTCCCATTAACATAATATTTAAATATTTAATTCATTCAATTGCCATTAATCCAATTATTATAATTTAAATCCTAATAAATTGATAAATCTTGATTTCTATTCTTTTTATTCAACCAATTGTCATATTATGAATAAAATTAAAATTATTTCCCATTATTTACCTTAATTTACACTGACGTAATATTTAATTAGATTTTTTGCAATTAATTTTCAATTTAATTTAATTTCTTAAATAAGTAGGTAACATATAATAATTGTCACCATTGACTTTTAATCACATTTAGGTTTATTATTCTCAACAAATGTTACAATTGCTTTCATAACTATAATTTTATTAAATTACCATTAACTATAATATTTCGTTAATTAATTCAATATTTACATTTATTTTCTTATATTCAATTTATAACCAAGTATAACCTTTACATTATTTCAATTGATTGGAATTTCATTCAGGTTGTGAATGATTAACTTAAATTAACATTGTTACCTTTCACTTAATTATTATTTCATTAATATATCACAAATTTTTTTATTCCAACATTAAATTCCAAAATATTCTTACATTAAATATTTTTTATTATCAAAAATCCATGGGTCTTTACACATCTATTGAAATATCTTTCCTATAATGATCTAGAAATTTGAATACTTCATCTTCGAACGTTAAAAAGTTTTGAAAATAATTAAATGTTATAAATATCGTTTTATAACCTTGTTAGACATATATTAATTAATTGATATTGCAAAGAAACTTGATTTTGAAATTTGTATGCAAAAATATATTTTCTAGAAAATTATCGGTTATGTGATGGAAAATCGTTTTATCGATAACAATTTATTAACCGTTGGAGTTGTTCAAACTTTTTTACATACACTTATTTACTTAGGAAATCGATATAATGTAATAACTTATTACCATTTATGAAAATAAACCTTTTAGATTATGTCATGAATAATGTCATCAAATTTTAAAACGAGCTTAAATAGAAATACTTAAGTTTTAAGAGATGATAGAGGAGAAGTAATGGGAGATAAGCCTTACATGACATGAAGGGGGGTGGTGAGAACAAGCTTAGGCAACACCAAATGAAGCTTGTATAAGGAGGGTCATCCTCTTAGGATTAAATTGCAAATTCATAAACCAAAATCAAACTTCTTTAATGTCTTCTTCTTCTTTTTCTCTAAATTTCTAAAGCAAAATAATGGCAAGTATTATCCAAATCAATACAAATTTGGAGTGAAGTCATAGAGGAATAGTATAACACCTTTCACCTAGTTAGAAGTGGAAGAAGTGGAGCCACACTCCCCTATCCATGATGGCTATATGTAATTTATAGGAGAGGAAGGCAAATTCAAGTGCAAAGCAAGGAAGGAAGGAAGGAGAAGGTGGTTGCAAGGTTGTCTTTGGGCTTTGTATAGGGATGTTGTCACGACCCGAAATCCAACGTTCAAAATCGACATCAAATACCTCACCTATATTCGACTGTCGGAGATTCAAACGTCGAACTCCAGTTCGAATGGAGCTTATAACAACATTAGATGAAAATAAACAGCGGAAACAAAGGAAGACTCCATTAATCAAAACCACAGATACAACACTAATACAATATTCATTACAACATTCATCACCGACCTCAGAGATTCATTTATACATGATACAACAACAAATGATAACATCAAAGCGGAACCCTAGAGTCTTCAAAAAGAAAAGAGCGAGAATCCAAACTAAGCACCACCTTCCAAACTTCAAACCAAAAGCTTCCAAAATACGACAGCTACCAAAAGACTTCTAGATCTAAGCTAGCTCCAAAACATGGATAACATGCTTCTAGGCTGCCCGTATGGAAATTATGGGCACCCAGAGTTTAGGAAGGGAACAATAAACTCTGGGTCAGTCATGGGACTAGTATGAATAAAAAATAACAATTGTTTGTATAAAACAGTTTATAAAAGAAATCCGTTCATGCTTTTGGAAAATGAAACTACCATAAGACCTCCCGCCACACACACAATGCAATCGTACAATTGTAGGAGATTTCTTCTTATGGTAGTCAAATATGCTTGATACGAGAAAAACCCTTTTGATATTATTATTAGTGCATAGTGTGAAAACATTTTGAAAGTATAATATTAATCTTAGCCAGCATACGTATCATTATAGTATCCTACTATAGCTACCATATTAGATGGTAGGTTCTACAACTAAAACCGTACTGGGCGAGTATTGGTGATGGATTTCCAACAAATGGTTAGGCTAAGAAACTTCCTATTACCACATGGGTACGCCTCTGGAGGGGCGTCTTGTGAACCTACCCGGATCTCTGCCAACACAAGGCCGGGTTACCTATGTAACTAGGTAACTATTACACGAGTATGCTATCCCCGGTCGTTAGCGACCTTTATCTGAGGGCCCTCAACCACAAAGTAATGAATTTGCAACAACTACATAGGTTAAATATCTGGGCTCCATACCATGATACCACATTTTTCCAGAAGGAAATAGACATACCCTAAAGGGTGCGACCCTTATAACCTTGCCGCATCTTTCCTGTTTCAACCATTTCCTGTTTCAACCATTTCCTGTTTGTAAGGTCCGATGAGGTCTCGTCCACAAAGCTACGCTTTATACATAGCCATGCTTTGATCAAAAAAAGATCAGCAACACACAACAGCACTCAGCATGCCACGCTATCAAATTGGGAATATATCACTGATAACCATCAACTACATAACCTATGAGCTCGTACGTCTCAGAGAAGTGTGTTAAACTAAGAGAATAAATTATCTGCCATTAAGCAGAAATGTATTTGATAGAGATCAACTTTATATATCAAAGTGTAATATCAGACATACAACCATACAAATCTGTTCCGGGTTCAAACAGAACCGAAGGCACTTCATCCAGTAAGGAAGAAGCCCTTGCAATCTGGGTATCCACAATCCCGATCGGACTCCCCATCACATATGGAGATCTCTATACCGGAGCAACTCAGTGCAGAGTCATTCGATAGGTTACTCTATCGTTTTCAAAGACGCTCGGTCTTCACCACCGTCTTCAAATGCTATCTATTTCATCGTATCACTATTCGAAATGGGTTATATGACACAAAATCCTCTCCTGGCTAAACCGAATAGCGAGTGCTCAATTTAAAAACACGTGGACATATCAATCTCAAAGATTCACTATCAAGGTTCGATGTGGGTTTCGGATAACCAATTGGAATCCGACTCCCTGTCGCATCGAAATTCAAATGCCATTTTACGAGCCAATGGTTTTCACATTCACACAGAAACAAATCACGGATATCACTGCTCAGCATAAAGCAATCCATATCACATGGTATCATAATCACATATCAGAGATATCAATCAATACAAAGCATTCAATAACAATCAGTCATCTGAAATTTAAGATGGACTAATTGTGTGATTATAATTAATTAATTACACAATTATTTTCATTAATTATCCTTAATTGATGATTAATTATTCTAAATTTTAAATTAATTCAACCTTTTCATTAATTAATCCTTAATTATTAATTAATTAAATCCTTAATTATTCATTAGTTAATCCTTAATTGTTCATTAATTAAATCTATAATTATTCATTAATTAATCCTTAGTTATTTATTAATTAAATCTTTAATTATTCATTAATTAAATACTTAATTATTCATTAATTAATCCTTAATTATTAATTAATTAATCCTTAATTATCAATTAATTAATTATTCCTTAATTAATTACCTTAATTAATTAATCTTTAATTATAAATTAATTAACATAAGTTAATAATTAATTAATCTTTTATATATTTAATTAACCTTTTATTAATTAAGTGATTACAAATCATTTATCTTAGTTAATTATTCAATTATTATAAAAATATTTACTTAATAAATTTTATAATTAATTATCATTTACACATTAGTTCCAAAAGATTATGGTTAATAAAAAATAAAATTTCATCTTAATCAAAATAATTAATTTTACAAAATTAAATAAAATAAAACTTAATTACTTTAGAAATATCTTATTTAAAACTTTTATTAACCCAATATTAAAGTTAAAACCATTATCTACAACATAGGTAAAAATGTTTAAAAATTTGAATTTTGTTTTAAAGTCAAGAAAACTATTTTCTATGACGACCCGAGGCCTACTTCGAGCTTCACCCGGGCTACATGCCTAATTGCTTCGAGTTTTCCCAAAACACACCCGTAGCTTTTCAAAGCCTTAATTTTTGTTTAAGTTTTTATAAAACCCGATACACACTTGAAAATAGCTAGACTAAAGCTCGAGCTAGAAACAAGACTTCCCGAAGTTGTCTTCGAGTCGAAAACCTTCTTCTTCATCCCATGCAACTGACACATCCCCATGGCATGTGCACATGCACAGACGATCTATGCCACCGTGACCATCGTTGACACCTTCCACACGTTGACGATCATCCTTACTATCCATCCCAATCATCAATTCAACACCACAAAGACCAAATCGAAATCGAGATATTTAGTCGAAACAGGAACTAAAACCCATTGCCAGAATCTTCCTCGAACTCACATTCCCAACCATCGAAACACCTGAATCTCCGGCCATGCCTTCGCCAGTCTTCTACGTTGCTTTCCCCCAAATCCTGAGCAAGTCGAATCACTAGAGACGTCGTGGTGACGAGATATCCAACAACTTATTTCAGGTCCTAAACCCTAAGCCGATCTTGATCATCATCCACGTTGATCATAAATTATTCCGAGCATTTTTCCCAAGCTTCTCGATCCCCCAATGAGCCTCAGCCATGATCGCGACGATCCTCGCTTCGTCGAGAACTGGAGATTGTCAAAAATCCTAAATCTGTTCAACCCCAATTTACTCGATCAATACTTCGCTAGAAATTTTTATTTTTATTTTAAAAATGATTCATTTGTTGTGCCTGAAATCAGAAAACATATTTCTCAAATTTTTGGTATGATTTGTGCTCCCCTGTATTTCTTGATTTTCGAAAGAACATTTAAGTTAATTACGCTCGAAGTTATTTTTAAAATTTAAAACATGATTATATGAGCATGTTTTGTTTGAATTCTGGAATCTAAAGAGGATTATAGGAAAGAGAATTTGAATTATAAACCGGTTTTGAAACCTGGAATCAAACAGAGCTTCTCTGCCTGTTATATCAGACATGCACATACATCACACCTATATATATAATTATGTACATGCAAACATATTTTCAGTCTTACTTAAGCATGAGTTCAAACAACAGATCACAATTCAGAGTTTCAACAGAGTTTACTCACCTGGGTATTTTGAACAGAAAGCTTTCTGAAATGTTGTTTTTAAGGTAGAAAGCCTGAAAAGTGTTTTGATTGCTGAGATTTTGATCTTGCTTTGATCTTTTGTTTGAGATGATTATACTGAGTTGAATTGTTGTTGTTTTGATCTTGTAACTATTCCTGATTTTTAAAAATTGAAATGCTTGAACTTACTTTGATGTTGAACTTTTGTTGTTTTTTTTCTTTAATTCAGGTTTGAAAAGGAATTCAGATTTGTAATATTGAAGAGATTGTTTTGTGAAGTTTTGCTTTTAATTTTCTTGTCTTTCTCTGGTTTGAATTTTACAGACTTTTGATTTTTTTCATCTTGTAGTTCTTTTGAAATGGAAAAAATGAAGAGTGGGAGATAAATATATTTTATAACCTTGAAATTATTATTACTAAAAATAAAAAATAAAATAGAAAATTGTGACACTTGTCCTTTGGATGAATTTTAATCTTAACACTTGTTAATATTATGTACTCAATCCTTAACACTTGTATTATCATGTTAATAATGTTTTCAAAATAAATTTTTATATTACATTCTCTATTTTTATAAAAACATTTCCTATTCATTATTATATACAATTTGAAAGAAGAAACGCTTTAAACTAATTTTGTATTAAATAAATCACATATTTATTATTTTAAATGCAAAGGATTTTTCTAAGACATTTATTTAAATTTCAAATTTCAATTTCAAATTCAAATTTGAATTACAATCTATTTGTATATATATATGAATAAATCAATACTAATTCTATTTGCCTTGAAAAATTTCAAATTAATTCCAAATTAAATTTCATAAATTTTAATAAATTATTAATTTTAAATTTGATAAAATTTGGAATGTTACAGTTGTTAATGGATACCCGAAAAATCTGAAATCCATCTGCATCCGCATCTGCATCCGAAAAGTTAATAAATATCCAATATCCAGAAAAACGAATGCAGATACGAAGTCATCCACATTCGAAAATTATCTGCCCAGTTTATGTCAAGATTATAGTTCAAACTATGTATTTTAATGCAGTAAAAATATTCGTTTATTATTCTATTAAGTTAATAGTTTATATTATATGCACCTAATGCTTATTTATTGCTTGAAACTATTTATTATCATTATATCTTTTAATTTTAAACACTTTTATAATCAATGAGATTAAAAAATATTTTTGTTAAACTAAAATTTTCTTTTTCTAATTCTTCATTTATCGGTCGTTAGCAGATATGATAATTATTCGATATCCATCTGTACTCGCGGATGCAGATATCCGATATCGGATAATGATTTCGGATGTGGATGCGAATACGGCATTATCCAAAATCGAAAGCATCCATTGATAGGTCTGCTTGTGTGCTTGGATCTTGGATCTTGGTTGTTGTTGTTGGAATAAAGGTGAGTTAACACCCACCTTTGAATGGAATATATAAGATATATACGTTTTGTTTAATTGTGTTTAAGTTGTTGAATTGTTATTGACATTGATGAAAACGTTGGTTTGATTCATGTTTTGAAAACAAGATGCATATATGATCCATGTTTATGGACTTGGAATGGAATTGAATGGCTCGTGAAAAGACCATGAAATAAAGTTGTAACAACCCTAGATTTTCGAATATAATTTAAATTTGACTTTATTTCATTTTGAAATTATTTAAATTTATTTTATTTGTAATATTTCTTTTCTAAATATTTTTAAAGTGATAATAGAATTTTTCCAAAATTTATTGCATTTATTTCCTATTTTTATAGCCTAGTTTCTATTTTTCTGCATTTTTCTTCATTTAAATTATATTTAATTAAATTTTATTTATTTATTTTTGTGAATGCATTTTTATTTTATGTTATTATATTTATTTATAAATAGTTTCCAAGTCCATAAAATTTTCCCAAAGTTTATTCTGTTTATTTTCAAATTTTCTAGACTAGTTTTCATTTTTGTGCTATTTTCTTATTTCAACCATATATTATTAATATTTATTTATTTATATTTTGTATATTTGTTATATTTTCGAATTTTAACTGAAATTATAAGTATTTTCAGCTAATTAAATTTATAAAGGAAACTATGAGAAATTTGAAAAGGTTTTGTGACCTTTTGTTTTAAAGGCTTTTCGAATTCCCACCTTTTCACATTTCACCATATCTTTTCATCAATTGGCCATACCTCCTCATTCCTTCAGCCGCCTACCTCATTTCTCATTCATGAAAACTTCATTTTTCTCATTCCTGAAGGAAAAAATTCAGCCATTGCTTTAGAGAAAAAATTGGTAAACATCTTTTTTTTTTTTCACTTTTATTGCTAGAATTCATGTGATCTTGCACTTGTTCTTCTTCCTTTTTAGGATCGGCCCTTGCCTCCACCAGCCCTGCCGCCTCCACCACCACTTGAGAATGTCACCATCACATCCTCCTCTCTGGCCAACCCCAAGATGAGCCTCTATTGTTTGATTATCCACCACAAAATTCACAAAACTCCAACTTCATGCCTTAGCCGAGCTCACATCCACTTCCACCACTTAATCACCCCCTTAGCCGCCACCTACTCCACGTCCACCACCTCCAGCTCCACCTGAACCCTCTGCCACGTCATCCCTTTCACCCCACCAGAGAAGGCCATGTCCCTTATGGCCTTGGCCGTGACCTATTTGAGCCTTGTATTGCCTTGAAACCATGTATGTTGCCTTGTTGTGTTGTTTTACATCACTACACTTTTGCCCATCAACAAACCTATGTAGGCCGGCCCATATCCACCAACAACCTAATCCAAACCCTTTCTTTAGCCTTGTATTTCACCGATGGCCGAGCCTAATGAAAGTTGGAAGCAAGTGCAAAGCAATTCTGCTTTGATTTATGCAGTTAATTCTAGCATAGTTTATCATATTTTTGGTTTGAAAGCTTATAGTTGTTATATTGTTTTTGTTTGAATTGTATTCAAGGGAATTGATCTTTGGCTCTCCCACTCGTATCTTGTCGTGCTATCGTGCTTGTGTGGATCTCTTTTGTGCATTCGTTGTTGTGTCTCCAGCTTAAACCAGTGAGTTATTCTCACCAGACAATTTGTGCCTATATAACTAGTAAATTGACCACTTTTGAATCCGTAAAACGCATAACCATATTACATCTGCTATGTTACGATTATATGATGTTCACCCATGCTTAAACACTTGTTATATCATATGTTACTGTTATATTCTGATGTTCTGTTATTTTTATCAGTTTATCACACTGCAAGTTCCCTTTAGATTAGAATCACTATGGGTTGAAATGATACATACCCGAACGGACTTTAGAATAAGGGAAAATCATTATGGGCTGAAATGATAGGCCTGGGCGATTTTCAATTTATTTCATTTACTTAGGATTGCGGGTTTGAAATGATAAAACTCGGGTTTTCTTTGTAAATTACGGGTTGAAATGATATATTACCCGTATCACTTTGCCTAGCGTAGAAAATTATATACAGACCCGTAATTAAAATATGTTTATCTAAAAAATTTAAAAAATGTAAATATTATAATATTTTGATTTAAACTTAATAAAAAATGATTTTTGTAAGGTATTATTGATTTTCTGAAAATTTATATGTCAAATAAATTATGGAAAGGTTAGAAAATTTAAAATGTAAGTTATTTTGGAAATTTTAATTTAGTGATAACTGCAATTTAAATTAAATATGAAAATATGATAAATTTATGATATTTTGATTTTAAATGAATTTTAAATGATTTTATAATATATTAGTGATTGTTGAATAATGTTAAAAATATGAAATGAATGAATATTTAAGTTGAAATTTTGAAATATAACTAAAATTGGAAATTTGTGAATTTGGCTTAAAAGTAAATGTTAAGTTAAGTAAATAAAAATGAAATTAAGTTATATTTGAAAATTTTAAACTTAAGTGCTAAGTTAAAATTTAATTTAATAAATTTAAAATTGCATGTTGGAATTTAATACGTGAATTATTATTAAATATGGATTTTTGAATAGAAATTTAACTTTATAAAATCATGAATTTAAGGAAAATTAAATGATGATTACAAAAGTGAAATATTGTGATTTTATAAGTTAAAAATGATTTAAATAAAAATATAATTTTTCGTGAAATTATATTGAACATTTGAATTTAAATAACAGCATTTTTGAAATGCTATTAATTTTAATGTAAATGATATTACTGCATTTGTAAATGTTGTAGTTGATAATAATGAACTAAAAAGGTAAATTGAATTAAAGGCTATTATAGCATTTTGTAAGTGCTATAATTGTTGAATTTAAATAAGTTTTATTTGAAACCAATGTAACCTTATTACAGCATTTTAAATGCTGTCTTTTGTTAAACTGAACTGTTTTGATTGTGACTTTCCGTAGCATTTTCTAAATGCTACGAAAGGTGAATTTTCACTGTTTTGATAAACTTTAGTGAATGAATGAACTTTGAAGGTTTAAAATTTTGGAAATTTAATAATTTAATTTTTAAATGAGATAATTTCATTTTAATGATTTAAATGAAGTAATTCGATTTGAGATATAAACTATTTTGAAATGTGTATTGTAATAGCATTTTAAATTGAATAAAATGAGTATGGTTTTGAAATGATATGAAAAGTTTGATATTTTGAAATGATTTTGATTTGTTAGATGATATTTCATTTTTGAAATATAGATACCATTGTTAAAATTATAATTACGGGTTATAATAACGATTGGTTGTTAAATAGACCGGGATCAGATATGTACATACTCTCTATCGATACCGAAAACCACTTTAACAACTATGTACGCGGTGGAGACTCCATAATGAAGTAGAATGGTGATGACATTCCTAAGGTACATTACGTGTACCTAACTCCCATGAGTTCGCCTAAGGTGGCTAAAACAGGAGCGATCTCGGGCCAAAGGAGGTAGCACCTCTGGCCGGACACACTTCTTCGATACCATTCTATTACTGTTGTGATCAATTGGGTGCACCCCTTGATTTTGGAGTGTTGTTCAGGGTGGGCGTATGTGGCTGCTGCGTTACCACCAGCCCGTGTGCATAATTGGTATATCTACCCTGGCATTGCCTTGTGTGCCGTGTCACCTACCATACCTAGCCTTTACTACAAGTTTGTTTTTCTCTCGTAGCCTATGTGGTATCCTCTAATAGTTTCCCGATCTGGGGATGTCATGATATTGGATGGACCACTGGGACTATTATGTGTGAAGGGTGATATGGGTAGCCCGAAACGCTATTTAAAAGTATGTTTATTTTACTGTAGACATTATTATAATAGCGCAATATTACTATATAGTAAATAGTTTGACGGATCCTTAGAGGATGGGTGGTCCCAGGCATCCTTTGAGTTACTTGTTCTTATTTACAATTCACTTGAGTTGGTTTACATTATATAAGTATATATTGTCTTGACTCGAGTGTTTTGTGTTTTTCTTTACGCTCGGGTCAGCCTGAGTATTCATAGCTTTGGATTCTCTTTCTGGAGCTGGTCTTTGTTGGAGTTTCTGCTTATCTACATATACATCTATTTCTGTTTCAGCTGTTCTAGTTTATCTCATGTATTAGTAAACTTCTATGTATTTGGGATTTCTATTATGTTGTTTTCAGACTATATCATGTATTTGGTTTGAGACTCTGTTATAGTAGCTTCATGAACTACTATGTTATTTTTATATTCCGTTGCGAGTTATTCTGATTGTTCTGTGTCTGTGGTTCTGTGTATTTGATTTCTTTTGCTCCAAATCTATTTACAATCTGTTATTTCGCATCATTCAAGTCTGACATGTGTGGATTATTGTCGATTTGAATGGTACGAAATGGCGGGCTATTACAGTTGGTATTAGAGATTTGATTTTTGGCAAACCATTGCCTCTGTAGAGCATAAACTCATCAGAGATAGGGTATTTCTACCCTAGAATGAGTGAAATCAATCTCAGAATCATATCTTTGTGAGAGACGTATTTTCAAAGTATAAAATGATTTTCAAAAGATTTTCAAAAATTATTTTGATATATAAAAATATTTCTTGTTTTAAAGGATTTTCAAATGTTTTCTAACTTCCTTCCTTTTGCATCTACCTTGTTAGATTTTCCTTTCTTTAGGATATTCATCCAAGTGTATTCTCTTGTCTTATCTTAATTTATCTTTGGCTTATCTTTATCTTGTCCTAAATTCATTCTTGATATTTTTCAGGATGAATCGAGGAAATGCCAGAGGTAGGGGTCGTGATATTGCCCCAGCTCCTCAACCTGTTGCTCCAGTCAGGTTCACTGTTCTTTGTAAGGAATTCTCTCAACTTGGTGGTACTCCCATTCACTGGTTCAGAGAGCATCATTAAGGCTCAGCAGTTGTTGCAGAGTCTTGAGAGGATATTTACCGATATTGGTATTACTGATGCCCAGAAGCGTCAGTTAGCGGCTTGGCAATTGCGTGATTCTGCTTTGGATTGGTGGGAGTCCGTTAAGGCTAACACCGTCGAAGCTGATATTACTTGGGAGCAGTTTCGGTATCCTTTGTGTTATCCTGAATTTTGTTCCTATTTTCCTTTCTTTTGAATCTATCTTAAGCTTGCTTTCTATATCTCTTTTCCAGGCAGGCTTTTGTGGCAAAATGAATGCCAGAAGCCGGGAAATCTCAGCTTTATCGTGAGTACATGGATCTTAAGCAAGGTAGCATGTCTTTTGCCGAGTATGAAAGGAAGTTCAACGAACTTTTCAAGTTCGATCCTAGCCTTATTGACACTCCTCTCAAGAAGAATGAGAAATTCATTGTTGGTGCTTGTCCAGAGTATTATAGTCACCTTATTTCTCATGTTCATGGCTCTTTCACCTAGCTTATGGATATGGCTATTCGCTATGAGAACCCCACATCCAAAGGTCCTGCTTTTTCTGGTTCTCAGTCTTCCTCTGCTAATTCTAAGAAGCGTAAGCCTATTTTCCAGCAGCAGAAGAAGAATTGGCAAAAGCGTTCTGGTTTGGGATCTTCATCATCTACTCCTGCTCAGAGGAAACCAGTTGATCTTTCCTCCATCTCTTGCTTTAGGTGTGATCAGAAGGGGTGCTATGCCAATAACTGTCCTACTCTATCTGGTGCTGCTATTCATCCACCTGCTCAGTTGGCTAGGCGTGATCTTTTCCATATATGTCTCCAGCCTGGTCATTTTAAGAAGGACTGCCCTACCCAACAGAGGGTTACTCCTTCTGGTATATTTGCTGTCACTTATGCATCATCTCCTGTTCCTCCACCTGCTCTTGCTCCTAGTGATGACCAAGGTACTCTCCAAGGTTCATTTACTTTATTCCATCATCCCGTTCGTGTGTTGTTTGATACTCATGCTTCACACAGTTTTATTTCTATTGCTTTGTGTGATAAATTTGAGCATCTTCTTTCTCCTGATAATGCTTCTGTTCCATTATGTGTTTCAAATCCTATTGGGGGTCCTGCTAACCTTAATCGGATTTGTCGAGAAGTGAAACTTCTCCATTATGATCATCGCTTTTGTGGTGATTTTTATGTTATGGGCTTCAATGCTTTTGATTTATTGCTTGGTCAGGATTGGTTAGTGCATCATGATGCACATATCTCTTGTAAAGCCCGGACTGTTTGTCTTGTTGATGATCAAGGGAATTCCTTGATTATTCAGTGCCGCTTGCCTCAGGATTTGCTGACAACTTTATTTATTCGTTGGATTCTTCTCTCAGTGATCTTGATTCGACTCCTGTGGTTAGACTATATCCCGTTGTATTTGGTGAAGTCACTTCTTTGCCTCCGAAGCAGAAAATTGATTTTCAGATTGATCTTATTCCTGGTGCTCGACCTGTTGTTCTTCCTCCTAGAAGAATGGCACCCCACGAGAAGGTTGAGTTAGGAAAGCAAATTGAAGACTTGTCTTCCAAGGGTCCGATTAGGCCTAGTTTTTTGAATGGGGAGCCGCGGTGGTTTTTGTCACCAAGTCTGATAGTTCTCTTCGGATGTGTGTTGATTATAGGGAGCTGAACATGCTTACTATGAAAAACAGATATCCAATGCTTCATATCAATGATATGTTTGATCAGCTTTATGGTGCCATTATTTTCTCTCAGCTTGATCTTGCTACTGGTTTTCATCAGCTCAGGGTTGCCGAGGATAGCATTCCCAAGACTGCTTTTCCCACTGAGAATGGTTTTTATGAATGGTTAGTCATGCCTTTCAGATTGACTAACGCTTCTGCTTTCTTTGTTGATTTGATGAATCGTGTTTTTTGTGATGTGCTTAATAAATTTGTGCTAGTCTTTGTTGATGATATCCTTGTCTTCTCTAAGACCAAGGAAGAGCATGATTCGCATTTGAAATATGTTCTTGAGACTCTCAGAAATCATCAGTTGAAGGCTAAATTTTCTAAATGCCATTTCTGGAAGGATGAAGTCCGATATCTCGGGCATATTGTTTCTAGTAGTGGAGTTTCCGTTGATCCCGCCAAGATCGCTGCGATCAATGTAAGTCTTTCTTTCTTTCTCTTTTTCTTTATCATTTTAATAATTCTATCTTCTCTGTTGTTCTTATTTTTCCTATTCTGTTTCAGGATTGGGAAACTCCAAAGACTCCATCTGATATTCATAGTTTTCTGGGCCTTGCTAGTTACTACTGGAGATTCATTGAGAATTTTGCTCGAATTGCTGTACCTCTCACAGCTTTGGCTCAGAAGAATGCCAAGTTTGTTTGGAGTGATCAGTGTAAGGCTGCATTCAATGAGTTAAAGAGTAAGCTAACTTCCGCACCAGTTCTTACCGTTCTGAACGGAAGTGAGGGATTTACGGTATATACTGATGCTAGTCGTGAGGGTTTGGGTGCTGTTCTCATGCAGGATGGTAGGGTCATTGCCTATGCCAGCCGTCAGTTGAAAACCCACGAGGCAAATTATGCTGCTCATGATTTAGATTTGCTTGCTGTTGTCTTTTCTTTGAAGCTTTGGAGGCATCATCTTCTCGGAACCAAGTTTGATCTTTTCACCGATCATTAGTCTCTGAGATATATCTTTTTCAAGAAGGATTTGAATCAGAGGCAAGTTCGTTGGCTTGAGTTTCTGGTTTCTTACGACCTTAATATTAGCTATACTCCCGGTAAAGCTAATGTTGTGGCCGATGCTTTGAGTCGGAAGAAAGCTTTGTTGTGTCAGCTTGTTGTTTCTTCTTCTCCTCTTTTGGATCGTATTATGGCTAAGCAGGACGAGGATGATATGCTTAGATTGATGAAGGGGAGTGTTCGTAGCAGGGTTGGTGGTAGTAATGATAGTAGTGGAGCTCAGATTGATGATAGAGGGATTTTGAGGATTAATGGTAGGATTTGTGTTCCGAATGTTGATGGTATGAGGGAGGAGTTGCTTCAGGAGAATCACCGATCCAGGCTTTCTATTCATCCTGGTGTGTCGAAGATGTATCAGGATATGAAGAAGCTTTATTGGTGGAAGGGGATGAAGAGGGATATCTCCATCTGTGTTAGTCGGTGTGCGACTTGTCAGCAAGTCAAAGCCGATCACCAGAAGACCCCTGGTTTGTTGCAGCCCATTGAGATTCCCAATTAGAAGTGGAAACAGGTTTCCATGGATTTCATTGATGGTTTACGGAGGACTCGGAGGGGAAATGAGAGTATCTGGGTTATTGTTGATAGACTGACCAAGTCCACTCATTTCATTCCCGTCAAGTCTACTCGTTCTACTTCTAGCTTATCTGAGATCTACATGAGAGAGATCGTTCGTCTCCATTGTGTTCCTCTCATTATTGTTTGTGATCGTGACCCTATCTTTACCATTCAGTTCTGGAAGGCTTTTAAGGAATCTCTGGGTACTCGTTTGAATCTGAACACTGCTTACCATCCACAGACCGACGGTCAAACGGAAAGAGTGAATCAGATTCTCGAGGATCTTCTTCATGCTTACGTGCTTGATTATGGAGGATCTTTGGGAAGATTATCTCCATCTTTCTGAATTCACCTACAATAATAGCTATCAGGTATAATCTTGTCTTCTGTTTTTCAGTCTATTCTTGATCTTTTTATCTATCTCATTCCATATTTACATTCAGGGCAGTCTCAAAATGTCTCCATTTGTTGCTCTATATGGACGACCTTGTAGATCCCCATCTTGCTGGATTGAATCCGGTAATCGTTGGTTCTTGGTCCTGATGTGATTTTGGAAGCTTCTGAGAAAGTTGAGGAGATTAAGAAGAGGTTGAGAGCCGTCCAGGATAGGCAGAAGAAGTATGATGGTAGGCGTAGACGGAATCTGAAATTTTTTGTTGGTGATCAAGTGTTCCTTAAGGTTTCTCCCTTGAGGAATGTCATTCGCTTTGGTCGTAAAGGAAAACTTTCTCCTAGGTTCATTGGTCCTTTCCACATTGTGGAAAGAGTTGGTTCTTTGGCTTATCGTCTGGATTTGCCCGAGAAGCTTTCTGGAGTGCATGATGTATTTCATGTCTCGCATCTTCATCGTCATCTTCATGATCCATCTCTTATTGTCCAGCCTTCTGTTATTGATAGTTTGGATATTGAGCCTAATCTGACTGTTGAGAGGAAGCCACTTCGTATTATCGACAGAGGTACGAAGTAGCTTAGAAGGAAATCTGTTAATCTGGTCAAAGTACAGTGGAGATCTGACGATCGAGATTGTACCAGGGAAACGGAGGAGAGCATTCTTGCTTCGAATTCGGAATTGTTCGTTTCAGGTACTATTTTGTTTTTCTATCTTGTTTCTCTTTATTTTTCCTTTCCGTTCTTCTCGAGGACGAAAAGATTTGAGTGTGGGAGAGTGTAACAACCCTAGATTTTTTGAATATAATTTAAATTTGACTTTATTTCATTTTGAAATTATTTAAATTTGTTTTATTTGTAAGATTTCTTTTCTAAATATTTTTAAAGTGATAATACAATTTTTCCAAAATTTATTGCATTTATTTTCTATTTTTAAAGCCTAGTTTCTATTTTTTAGCTATTTTCTTCATTTAAATTATATTTAATTAAATTTTATTTATTTATTTTTGTGAATGAATATTTATTTTATGTTCTTATCTTTATTTATAAATAGTTTCCAAGTCCATAAAATTTTCCTAAAGTTTATTCTGTTTGTTTTCAAATTTTCTAGACTAGTTTTCATTTTTGTGCTATTTTCTTATTTTAACCATATGTTATTAATATTTATTTATTTATATTTTGTATATTTGTTATATTTCTGAATATTAACTGAAATTATAAGTATTTTCAGCTATTTAAATTTATAAAGGAAAATATGAGAAATTTGAAAAGGTTTTGTGACTTTTTATTTTAAAGGCTTTTTGAATTCCCACCTTTTCACATTTCACCATATCTTTTCATCAATTGGCCATAACTCCTCATTTCTTCAGTCGCCTACCTCATTTCTCATTCACGTAAACTTCAATTTTCTCATTCCTGAAAGAAAAAAAATCGGCCATTGCTTTAGAGAAAAATTGGTAAACATCTTTCTTTTTTTTCACTTTTATTGCTTGAATTCATGTGATCTTGCACTTGCTCTTCTTCTTTTTTAGAATCGGCCCTTGCCTCCACCAGCCCTGTCGCCTCCACCACCACCTGAGCATGTCACCATCATCCTCCTTTCTGGCCAACCCACCACAAAATTCACAAAACTCCAACTTCATGCCTTAGCCGAGCACACATCCACTTCCACCACTTCATCACCCCCTTAGCCGCCACCTACTCCACCTCCACCACCTCCAGTTCCACCTGAACCCTCTTCCATGTCATCCCCTTGACCCCATCAAAGAAGGCCGTGTCCATTATGGCCTTGGCCGGGACCTATTTGAGCCTTGTATTGCCTTGAAACCATGTATGTTGCCTTGTTGTGTTGTTTTACATCACCACAATTTTGCCCATCAACAAACCTATGTAGGCCGACCCATATCCACCCACAACCTGATCCAAACCCTTTCTTTAGCCTTGTATTTCACCTATGGTTGAGCCTAATGAAAGTTGGAAGCAAGTGCGAAGCAATTCTGCTTTGATTTATGCAGTTAATTCTAGCATAGTTTATCGTATTTTTGGTTTGAAAGCTTATAGTTGTTATATTGTTTTTGTTTGAATTGTATTCAAGGGAATTGATCTTTGGCTCTCCCATTCGTATCTTCGCGTGCTATCATGCTTGTGTTGATCTCTTTTGTGCATCCGTTGTTGTGTCTCCATCTTAAACCAGTGAGTTATTCTCACCAGACAATTTGTGCCTATATAACTAGTAAATTGACCACTTTTGAATCTGTAAAATGCATAACCATATTACATCTGCTATGTTACGATTGTATGATGTTCACCCATGCTTAAACACCAGATATATCATATGTTACTATTATATTATGTTGTTCTGTTATTTTTATCAGTTTATCACACTACAAGTTCCCTTTAAATTAGAATCACTATGGGTTGAAATGATACATACCCGAACGGACTTTAGAATATGGAAAAATCGTTATGGACTGAAATGATAGGTGTTATCCCGCTTTTTGGCAAAGCCGTGATACCAAAAGATTGGTCGAAAACGGGAAACAGTTCATCTCAGAGATTGGATATACTTCACTTAGCTATGGATATCGATGAATTTTGCCCGAGTCCGGATCAGGCCACAATTGATAGGACACGACAAGAAAGATTGTAGGAGCCATCATTTCAAGTTTCAAGTCAATCCGAGTTCGTATGCTCAAGATATGATGGATTCAGTGTGAAGAGAAATAGTCATTGTCTGGTTCGAAACCATGAAGTTCGAACCCATCCTTTTCGAACCCATCCTGTTCGAAACCATCCGTGCCCTTGCCTTCGAACCCATGGTGTTCGAACCCATCGGCTAGTACCCAGCCTCGAAACCCTCCGCTTCGAACCCATCTGGTTCGAAACCGTCCTAAAGCCTTCCTTCGAACCCAGGCGATGTTCGAACCCATCGGCCACAGTTAACTTCGAATTGGTTGCGTTCGAATCCATCAGTCCATTATTAGGTTGCATCTTCGTATCGATGAGCGTCGAAACATCCACGCCGGTGCTTAGTTCGAACCGATGAACCTTCGAATCCATCGCGGAGCTTCATTTCGTATCCAGTATCGATACGAAGGAAGCTCCCTCCCCTCGGTTCGAACTAGACACACGAAAGCCATGTAGTTGGTTGATTCAAGCACACAACGGTCATCGATACGAAGTCAGCGAAATCCATGGATTCGAAGCGGTCAACTCGGAGATAAATCTGGATCGACGCGTGGAGTGCGCGCCACGTCACTGCAGAAACACGTGCGTACATGGGTTCGAGCCCCTGGTTTCGAAGTGATCGGTTCGAAACACACAGCTAACCAAGAAATCTCCATTTCGAACCGATCATATCTCCTAAACCACAAATCCAAATGCAACCAAATTTTCACAGTAGCTTCCATATGAGGTAAATATTGTTCCTGCCAAGTTTCAGCTCGATTGGACCATTTGTTGATGGGTTCGAAATCACTTCGAACCGATGTCAGATCGAGACGAAACTTGGTGGGGTCGGTCGCGTGGGCCCACTCACGTGCCAGAAGGAGTCTCACGAAGTTTCAGCAAGATCTGGGCCTCCAACGCCTATAAATAGCACCCTGAAGCCTTCAGAAAAGGGGATCTTTCCGCCATTGAACGCCAAGACTCTGCCGGATTCAAGTTTAACTATCAGAATCGCTGTTGTATTCAGATTTCAAAGCAATTGTCAACTGTAATCCATTGTAATCGATTTAATCAAGCAAAGCAATAAAGAGAAAACCTTCAAAGTGGACGTAGGCGCGAACGCCGAACCACTATAAATCCTGTGTTTGTGATTGTTGTTCGTGAATTACTGTGATTTGTTGATTAGAGCTGAATTATATATTGATTGTTGCTGAGTTCTGTGTTAATCATTATCGATTTGAGTACGTAGACGGGTGCTTTCACGACTTTGGGTGTTTGTGACCAATTTTGGCGCAAACATTTTGGTGCTTTCACTGAGAAACTAATTCAGGAAGAAGTTGAATTTGAAAATTCAGGAGTTCAGATCTAGGAATTATGGCAAGACAATCGAGTAGGAGGCCAAGGACTGAGAGGAGTGAGCCACAAGGAAGCCAAGAGGCTTCCTCAGGAGCGAATCAACCATCGATATACATCACTAGGGATGAGATGGAAACTATGATGAAGAGGCAAGAGGAAATGATCCAGAGTTTACTCCAACAGATAGGACAGCTCGGAGCACAGAATAGGGAAGCCAATGGAGTCCAGAACGGAGCAGGACCATCCGGAGTAGCACCTGGATTAGGGGGCACACCCTTGGAGAACGTTGATCCAGTTTCGGAGAGAGAAAAGGGAGCATCTGCGCAACCCGGTAGTAGTAGAGATGCAAACGCTCAGTCAAGGGGGCAGATCCCGGAGTTACCTCGTGAACTCAGGGGGCAGGTTGGAAGTAGTGAACAAGGATTACATCTCGGAGACAATGACCGATTAGCAGAAATAGTTAGGAGAGCTTTGAGAGGCGGTATGGTGAACAAAGATTTGGAAGATGTTAATAGAAGCCCTTTTACTTCATCAATCAGGCAAGCTAGGAACCCACCTGATTTCAAACTACCATCGTTGGATATGTATGACGGGAGAACGGACCCCACGGTCCACCTGACAAAATATATGAGGCATATGGAAGTACTGGGGGCATCGGAGGAGGTTATGGCCCGGTGTTTTCCATTATACTTGACAGATATCGCTGCACTATGGTTTAGACAGTTGGAGAACGGATCCATCGGAACTTGGAATGGTTTGGTAGAGAGATTTATGAGGCAATTCAGGGTTCATATTACAAGACCCAAGAACGTGATGACTCTGGCAACCCTAAAGCAAAAAGCAGGAGAGACCTTGAGAAGTTATTTAGCACGATTTAATGCAGCAGCAGCTTCAGTGGATAGAGCGGATCCGTCCATGGTGGTAATGGCAGCTGTGTCCGGAATAGCTGACGGCACAGAGTTCAAGAATTCATTGACTAAAGATCCACCCACAGATCTGGAGGAATTCTATCATGAAGCCGAAAAGTTTTTACGATTAGAAGATGCGAATGCCGAGAGAGAAGAAAGAGATGGGATAGAAATTTTTGCATTTAGAGACGAAAAGCCTCTTAAAAAGGATTCGGACAAGGATAGAGGAAAAAGAAAGATTGAGAATGACAGAGATAGATCGAAGCAGCAACGAAGGGAGCCGCGATTCACCACCTACACTGAGTTGAACGAGAGCCTGGAACGAATTTATCAGGATACCAAAGAACAGATTCAGTATCGTAGGCCAATGCGAAGGGATCCTACTTCCGACGAAAGGAAATCAGATAAGTTCTGTGTATTCCATGAATTAAACGGTCATAACACTAATGATTGTAGGCACCTGAAGGACGAGGTGGAAGGGCATATCAGGAACGGTATGCTACTTCAATATGTAAGGAGACGAGCCCCTGTGGCGGAACCAGAACGACCACCGTCCACATCGGCTAGGGGCGACCCCGAATCAAGGCACCGTATGGTTATCAATTGAGTAAGATAACGATGAACAAGTTGTAAGCTTCCACTAACGCAATTAAATCATTTACACATGTGCGAGATCGCGAACGATCTCCAGACATGCTCTGAATGATCGTTGACCGTTTTGTAGTGGGAACTTACACTTTGACATCCATGCTTTACTTTCATTTCGCTTTAATTTGAACATTTAGACTCTGTTTGTTTGGACAATTGTTTTTGAAGCTCATCCGTGTAATAGATATTTGATTCTGATAACTCTGAAATGGTTAAGCTACTTACACATGTACGGGATCGCGAACGATCCTTAGGCATGCTCTGAGATGGCGATGAACCGCCCTGACAAACGATCCAGGATCTCACCCGAACGTGACCCTGGCATCGATAACACCAAACCCTCCCGGGCACACACACAATCCGCCTCGAACGGCACCCGACTTCGAACAGTCATAACTCACCTTACCTCAATGGCTTGATCGCGAACGGTCGTCACTTGAGGTCCGACATCCGACCACGAACGGTCACGAATTCGCCTCGAACGGCACACGATCGCGAACGATCACTTTCTGCCCTGAACGGCACAGACCGCGAACGGTCACAGATTTGCCTCGAACGGCACACGATCGCGAACGATCACTTCCTGCCTCGAACGCCATCGATCGCGAACGGTCATGGCTCACTGATTATGAAATCCGACCTCGAACGGTCACCATTCGCCTTGAACGGCACTCGGTCGCGAACGATCATCATTTGCCACGAACGGCAGTCGACCGCGAACGGTCCCATCTCATCATTCGCCGCAAACGGCATCGACCGCGAACGGTCCTATTCCATCTTATGCCACGAACGGCACGGACCGCGAACGGTCCCGATTCACTTCAAGCAGCATACGATCCCGAACGATCGAAGCATGGATTTATACGCTCGACCGCGCACGGTCGCACTTCACCTCGAATGACTCGATCGCGAACGATCGTCATTTGAAGTTGACGCTTGACCACGAACGGCCGCGCTTCATCCCAAATAGCTCGATCTCGAACGATCGTCATTTGAGTCCATATGAAACTATCGAGTTCTTTGCAGGTTGATAACCGGATACGAACATCCAACTCGAAGCATTACAAAACACACCTTCCTACCGCAAGGCATGTTTTGGGGGGCAAAGTGTTATCCCGCTTTTTGGCAAAGCCGTGATACCAAAAGATTGGTCGAAAACGGGAAACAGTTCATCTCAGAGATTGGATATACTTCACTTAGCTATGGATATCGATGAATTTTGCCCGAGTCCGGATCAGGCCACAATTGATAGGACACGACAAGAAAGATTGTAGGAGCCATCATTTCAAGTTTCAAGTCAATCCGAGTTCGTATGCTCAAGATATGATGGATTCAGTGTGAAGAGAAATAGTCATTGTCTGGTTCGAAACCATGAAGTTCGAACCCATCCTTTTCGAACCCATCCTGTTCGAAACCATCCGTGCCCTTGCCTTCGAACCCATGGTGTTCGAACCCATCGGCTAGTACCCAGCCTCGAAACCCTCCGCTTCGAACCCATCTGGTTCGAAACCGTCCTAAAGCCTTCCTTCGAACCCAGGCGATGTTCGAACCCATCGGCCACAGTTAACTTCGAATTGGTTGCGTTCGAATCCATCAGTCCATTATTAGGTTGCATCTTCGTATCGATGAGCGTCGAAACATCCACGCCGGTGCTTAGTTCGAACCGATGAACCTTCGAATCCATCGCGGAGCTTCATTTCGTATCCAGTATCGATACGAAGGAAGCTCCCTCCCCTCGGTTCGAACTAGACACACGAAAGCCATGTAGTTGGTTGATTCAAGCACACAACGGTCATCGATACGAAGTCAGCGAAATCCATGGATTCGAAGCGGTCAACTCGGAGATAAATCTGGATCGACGCGTGGAGTGCGCGCCACGTCACTGCAGAAACACGTGCGTACATGGGTTCGAGCCCCTGGTTTCGAAGTGATCGGTTCGAAACACACAGCTAACCAAGAAATCTCCATTTCGAACCGATCATATCTCCTAAACCACAAATCCAAATGCAACCAAATTTTCACAGTAGCTTCCATATGAGGTAAATATTGTTCCTGCCAAGTTTCAGCTCGATTGGACCATTTGTTGATGGGTTCGAAATCACTTCGAACCGATGTCAGATCGAGACGAAACTTGGTGGGGTCGGTCGCGTGGGCCCACTCACGTGCCAGAAGGAGTCTCACGAAGTTTCAGCAAGATCTGGGCCTCCAACGCCTATAAATAGCACCCTGAAGCCTTCAGAAAAGGGGATCTTTCCGCCATTGAACGCCAAGACTCTGCCGGATTCAAGTTTAACTATCAGAATCGCTGTTGTATTCAGATTTCAAAGCAATTGTCAACTGTAATCCATTGTAATCGATTTAATCAAGCAAAGCAATAAAGAGAAAACCTTCAAAGTGGACGTAGGCGCGAACGCCGAACCACTATAAATCCTGTGTTTGTGATTGTTGTTCGTGAATTACTGTGATTTGTTGATTAGAGCTGAATTATATATTGATTGTTGCTGAGTTCTGTGTTAATCATTATCGATTTGAGTACGTAGACGGGTGCTTTCACGACTTTGGGTGTTTGTGACCAATTTTGGCGCAAACAATAGGCTTGAGCGATTTTCAATTTATTTTATTTACTTGGGACTATGGGTTTGAAATGATAAAACCCGGGTTTTCTTTGTAAATTATGGGTTGAAATGGTATATTACCCGTATCACTTTACCTAGCGTAGAAAATTATATACAGACCCGTAGTTAAAATATGTTTTCTAAAAATTTTAAAATATTTTAGAAAATATAAATATTATAATATTTTGATTTAAAATTAATTAAAAATTATTTTTGTAAGGTATTATTGATTTTCTGAAAATTTATAAGTTAAATAAATTATGGAAAGGTTAGAAAATTTAAAATGTAAGTTATTTTGGAAATTTTAATTTGGTGATAATTGGAATTTAAATTATATATGAAAATATGATAAATTTATGGTATTTTGAATTTAAATGAATTTAAAATGATTTTATAATATATTAATTATTTTTGAATAAAGTTGAAATGTGAAATGAATGAATATTTAAGTTGAAATTTGAAATATAACTAAAATTGGAAATTTGTGAATTTGGCTTAAAAGTGAATTTTAAGTTAAGTAAATTAAAATGAAATTAAGTTATATTTGAAAATTTTAAACTTAAGTGTTAAGTTAAAATTTAATTTAATAAATTTAAAATTGTATGTTGGAATTTAATAAGTGAATTATTATTAAATATGGATTTTTGAATGGAAATTTAACTTTATAAAATCATGAAATTAAGGAAAATTAAAGGATGATTACAAAAGTGAAATATTATGATTTTATAAGTTAAAAATGATTTAAATAAAAATATAATTGTTTGTGAAATTATATTGAACATTTGAATTTAAATAACAACATTTTTGAAATGCTATTAATTTTAATGTAAATGATATTATAGCATTTGTAAATGCTGTAGTTGATAATAATGAACTAAAAAGCTAAATTGAATTATGATTGTTGAATTTAAATAAGTTTTATTTAAAACCAATGTAACCCTATTACAGCATTCTAAATGCTGTCTTTTGTTAAATTGAACTGTTATGATTGTGACTTTCCATAACATTTTCTAAATGCTACGAAAGGTGAATTTTCTCTGTGTTGATAAAATTAAGTGAATGAATGAACTTTGAAGGTTTAAAATTTTGGAAATTTGTAATTTAATTATTAAATGTGATAATTACATTTTAATGATTTAGATGAAGTAATTCGATTTGAGATATAAACTATTTTGAAATGTGTATTGTAATGGCATTTTAAATTGAATAAAATGAATATGGTTTTGAAATGATAAGATAAGTTTGATATTTTGAAATGATTTTGATTTGTTAGATGATATTTGAATTTTGAAACATAAATACCATTTTTAAAATTATAACTACAGGTTATAATAACGATTGGTTGTTAAAGAGACCGGGATCGGATATGGACATACTCTCTTCGATACCGAAAACCACTTTAACAACTGTGTACGCGGTGGAGATTCCTGAATGAAGTAGGATGGTGACGACGTTCCTAAGGTACATTACGTGGACCTAACTCCCATGAGTTAGCTTTAGGTGGTTAAAACAGGAGCGATCTCGGGCCAAAGGAGGTAGCACCTCTGGCCGAACACACTTCTTCGATACCATTCTATTATTGTTGTGATCGGTTGGATGCACCCTTTGATTTTGGAGTGTTGTTTGGGGTGGGCGTATGTGGCTGATGCGTTACCACCAGCTCATGTGCGTAATTGGTATATCTACCCTGACATTGCCTTGTGTGTAGTGTCACCTACCATACTGAGCCTTTACTACGAGTTTGTTTTTCTCCCGTAGCCCGTGTGGTATCCTCTGATAGTTTCTCGATCTGGAGATGTCATGATATTGGATGGACAACTGGGACTATTATGTGTGAAGGGTGATATGGGTAGCCCGGAATGCTATTTAAAAGTATGTTTATTTTGCTGTAGACATTATTATAATAGCGCAATATTACTATATAGTAAATAGTTTGACGGATCCTTAGAGGATGGGCGGTCCCAGACATCCTTTAAGTTACTTGTTCTTATTTACAGACTTGAGTTGGTTTACATTATATAAGTATATATTGTCCTGACTCGAATGTTTTGTGTTTTGCTTTATGCTTGGGTCAGCCTGAGTATTCACAAATTTGGATTCTCTTTTTGGAGCTGGTTTTTGCTGGAGTTTCTGCTTATGTACATGTATATCTATTTCTGTTTCAGCTGTCCTAGTTTATCTCATGTATTAGTGAACTTCTATGTATTTGGGATTTCTATTATGTTGTTTTCAGACTGTATTATGTATTTGGTTTGAGACTCTGTTATAGTAGCTTCATGAACTACTATGTTATTTTTATATTCCGCTGCGAGTTATTCTGATTGTTCTATGTCTGTGATTCTATGTATTTGATTTCATTTGCTCCAAATTTATTTACGATATGTTATTTCGCATCATTCAAGTCTGACATGTGTGGATTATTTTCGATTTGAATGGTACGAAATGGCGGGCCGTTACAAAAGTACATAGGTCATAGATGGCTTATATTGGACTCGGATTTGAAAGTCACTTATTGCGATAGTCGATGTGGATGCACTTTGGAATTACCTTGATTTTAGCTATTTCTATGTAACTTTGTAGAGACACCCTTAGTGATTTCTCATCATATTTATAATGTTTTATACGTATTTTTATTGCTATTAAAAAAAATTTATATTAAAAAGTTGAGAACATCTCGAAAAGTGGTCAATACTTCATTTGTGCAAAACTGCCCCGTTCAGCCTTGATTTTTGGACTTTAAATGTTTGAAAAGATATGTAAATTTAAGTATTTTGTTTCATTCTTTTAACAAATGTTTACGAATCATATTTAGTATTTAAAAAATGGTTTGTGATATTTATAAATTTAAGAGAAGTAGTTATGAATTTTTAAAGAAGAGAGTTTATAATAAAAATTAGTTTTCCATTTGTAAGGAAATTACAAACTTGTTATTTTCAAGTAATATTTTGAGCAATTTTTTTAAAACCAATTAAAAATATTAGTATTTTCAAAAGTCTTTTTAAGTGTAGTTTCTAGAAAAGGTGTTGCCTATTTTATATCTTATGTAATAAAATATCTTTTGACTTGTTCATTTAAATATCAAGTTTTACAAATAAATTACCACACATATCATTTTAAAAAGGGTTTTAAATGTATAACAAAAGGTTTAACAAGGGGTTAGTAATTTCTTAATGGCTAAATGGTTAATTGTTTAATTGCTTATTTGAAAAGTATTTAACTATGCTTAATGCTAAAGCCGATGAAATAGGCTTGTCTATATGGTAAAGTTTTCATTTCATTATATTGATTTCCTAAGCAAATAAGTGTATGTAATAAAAAGTTTGAACAACGTCCGACGATTATTAGACTATTTATCAATAAAATGATTTTCGGTCACAATAACGATATTTTTCCAAAAAATATATTTTTGTAAACAAATTTCAAAAACAAGTTTCTTATCTTTATCTATTAATTAATTAATGTCTAATAAGCTTATGAAATGGTATTTACAACACTTAATTATTTCAAAACTTTTGATATTCATGGACGAACTGTTCAAATTTTCGGGTCACTACATTTTCCCCCACTTATAATATTTCGTCCTTGAAATTCAAATAAGAAGGATATTAAAAAAAAGATAGAGGAAACAAGATATATACACACACACATATATTATATATAGAGAGAGTTTTGATGAAACTATATACAAGCTAAACTGCAAACTAGGTAACTCCACATTAAGCGCTGAGTACACGTCAAAAGATGTGTAATACTGAGATAAGAAGGAAACCCCATTTATAAGCAACATTGGATTGAACTTCCTCAAATTGTCCTTTGTCTTCCTGGCACCTCCCGAGCATCCTCGCTCCATGACACTTCTAACCTTAACAAAGGAACAAGCACACAAATACTCAAATAGCATCCACAATTACTAGCAACCAATGCTCATGGTTCACTCAAGTTCAAAACTATTCCACAATCCAAGGACGATAAACAATCTACTAGGCATACCTTATGCTCAACAGCCTCATGTCATTACTTAGACGATTATTCATGCTATCGCATGATAAATCAAAGAGTCATTTCCCAAACTCTTCATAAGTCAATAAATATAGTATACAAATGTGTTAAAGCTCGTACGATGCACATGGGCCACCAATACACAATATCTGATCTGATCACTTAGTCAATCACATAAATTTAATTTCCAAACTAGTATAGATCGCTTGACCTCTCTAGTGCGGACTCTGATTTGGTTCCTTAATTAGAGACCTTCATTCTCCTTGCGTAGCTATATACTACAATAAAAAATATCAGGATTGTATCACCAACCCAACTCAAGTGTTCCTCATCAAGAACCAAGTGAAAAACCCTTGTTTGGACCGATGTAAACGACCTCGAAAAAATGTACCCGAAAATTAGATCAAAAATAGTTATGCAAATAAAACTATATACAACTTATTTATTTATCCTATTGGTTTCTTAACTACACCAATTCCTTTCTATTTGCATTCTTCTATCCAAATAGTATTTCTTTCAATACTAAATAATTTATGAATCATTTCATAAAACATAACTTCAAGTTTATCCACATTTTATAACTTAAGTACATATAAGTATAATACTGCATTACATCCTAAGAGCATATACAAACATCAATTTGTTTTACTTAATAATTATAATCAACAAATTTTAACTTTTTTAAACTTATTACCTTCTTAATTCAAGTGTTATATATACTCAAATTTATGTTTTCAAAAGAAATTAACTACAAGTTCTATAACGATTTGGACGTTTCTGACTGTCCCAAATCGTCGAAAATCCTATTTCATTTTAACAAATGAAAACTACAAAACAACATATCATATCATGATGCACATATCATACTTTTTTAATGCATTGGCTACATGTGTCCTTGAAATAACTTAACAAGACAACTTTAAAACCGAATACCGGTTTTCATTTCAAATCATTTTGAAATAATATATACATATAAATTTTGTATATCAAATTTTACTTACGAATTAAATCAAAATTATTTTTACCAAAAAAAATTTGTAGCATCCCACACTTAAAAACCCAAAAATGAATGCTGATGAGCTACAATCATCATCGAAATAATTTTCAAATGATAGAAGTGAGTGCAGAATATACAAACCATACTTTTGCTATTTAAAAAAAATTATTTTAAAGCATTACCAAATACTTCGTACAATATTATGACCTCAATCTTCTAAACCAATTTCCCAAGTATTTACTTTCAAATAGTACAATTATTATTTTTTCCAGAATCTTGAAAAACATTTTCAAAGTCACCGGGATTTAAGTCCTCGAATTCTCTATTCGAATCCTTTTCCGTTGGTAAACCTTATTTTATAAATTACTTATATAAAATCACATTCTTTTACAAATATTTATTTCCAAAATATTCTATCTTTCCTTTTGTTTATAGTAAACATCTTTACTAAATTTTAACTTCTAACTCAATGTTATCACTGAACGCCTTATAGTCTAACCACAGAACTTAATTCACTAGTTGTTCATTCAATATATCCACAGTTACTGTCTACCTACCTAATGATGTAGAAAGTAAAGATACTCATCAACTGGCTGAGCACAAATCAGTAACAAACAATACACAATGTTCCTAACATATCGAGTGTAACTAAACAATCAATGTTACATGATATTAGACTATGAGAAGCAGGAGTCAAACAAACATGAATAGGTAAACCATAAATAGATAGTATACATTTAAAAATCTACTTTCCCTTCGCAGCTACAGAAGTGGAAGGTGTTGAAGCAAGTGCAAATACCCTAGGCTGTTATCCTACCTAAAGCATCGGACACTCCTTGACAAAATGACCTGGTTGGTGGCAGTGGCAACCATAGCAAGTCCTCAGTGCAAACTGCCCCTTTACCATCTATAGCTCAATCTTAGGAACCTTTGCGATCGATGCTTTAGCCATCTGCCGTTCTCCACCCAACCTATACTTCCTAGCAAAATGACCATTTTATCCACACCTATGGTAAGTTAAACTAGTAATATCCCTTTACGGTTGAAACTTTCGCTTGTTGCCTCCGTTCGGTGCAGATATAGACGGCTTTGGGGCCGAACCCTCAATCCAAAAAGCCATACTTATAATATCCTTGATTGCTCCTTGGATATGATCTGTCATATCCTTACATACCACATTGCGCTAACTAATCCAAGCTTGGACCTAGATGATAGTCTCAGTGCCATTGAACCTCTTTCTGCCCAAAACCTCAAACTTGTGCTACATCGAAGCAACGTCTTTCCATGGCTGAACCTGCACTACTTCTTCTCCTACATTTCTCTAAGCATTAGAAGCCCTAGTACCCATAGTTCTTACTACCTACTAAGCAAAACAACTTTAGGAAACTAAAAGATAGAGTTTTTTAAGGAAACGATATTAAGAAAGGACTACTTGGAAGGAGATATTCCTAAGGAATAATTTTAATAGCCTATTTTTCAAAATACAAATATGCTCTCGTATGTATAATACACTCGACTCATTCTAGGGTGTTGCCTATCCAATCTCCAATGAAACATACCCAACCAAAGCTAAGGTGTCCACTCATCGTGGCTTTGATACCAAATGTAATGACCTAACGTTTCGACCCTTGAATGTCGATATTAAACACATCCATGGTATTTGTATGCCAAGCACTCAAGTGCCAGAAAGGTAGAAAGTTAGGGTAAAAAGAAGAAGAACAGGTGGAAAAACACAACATCGGAATCTCATGGTGGAATGGTAATATATTATGTCAAAAGATAAGCACAAAGGGTTGCTTTAAATACAGAAATCTCGGAGTTACTAAGACATAAGCATTATCATCAGTTTGGATAGTTATAGCCGCATGTCCTCACAATGTTGAACCACTATAAAAATTCTTGTATTCCTTTTACTTTTCTACTATCTTTACTTGCTTGATTTGGATTTCTACTACTTTTCTGTTTATTCAATCTGAACCAGTGGTTACATCTAATTTTTGAGTGTTGATCCATTTTTTTGGTTAACAATATATATGTATAATAGTTATAAATATATCGATCGATATGCAAATCAATAAGCAATTAAATTAGATTTAATTAATAATATTTATTTGGGCTTAAAATGGGTTTAAAGCCCACAAAACGGGCAGGAAATTTCAACCAACATGAAGGAAATATGAACCATAAGATGGTGCAACAAAGGCACAAGGATGAAGGGCTAAGATGGAACAGAATTGGTAGGAGATGGTATAGGATATTGACCCTAAAATATCTCCAAATTCTCCTCTATATAAGCATCTCTATCCTCAACCTTTAGAAGATTTTTTTGGCAGCCTCCTTTCTTTATCTTCCTGGCCGAATTATACCTCCTAGTGCTCCAACTCAACTTAAATCAAATCAATTCAAATCATCAGCTATTTGATATCAAAGGGTCTGCGATTCAAAGACTTGCAATATGACGAATCGGGAAGGTTTCAAGAAGAAGGGAACTCATCATTACAAGGTTTACTTAAGGGCTTTAATTTAGGCAAGTATTTAGTTTTATATATGATGCATAATCTCTGTAAAATTTGATATTGTTCATATTTATATATACTATTATTATTGAATTGTTAGTTAGGTGGGATTCTTATAGGTATTATTGTTGTCACACATATTAATTGGTTATGTGTACAATAGAAAAACCCATTTTTTATAATAAATTTGGTAAGCTTAGCCAAAGTTGTTTTATTACATTTATTATTACTTTATTAATTTATTTATACATATATTAATTTATTAATTAATCTTTCTACATGACTAATACTAAACTGTACAACTATATAAGAAAAAATTCAATTAGTATTTTAAAAATGCATAATTACATAAATTATAATTTTAAGTAATAGTAAATAATTTTTCAGTAATTATTTAATATTTTTGTATCATTTAATCCTTGCATGATTTAAAAGTTTATAAAAAATAAATTTTGATTCAAAAATTATATCCCAACGTCTATATACGGGGATGTTGTACCCTTCATGAAATATCATGTTACACATGAACATACATACACATATTTAGATGATACATATGTACATTTATATACAAATTTAAAATAAATTAAATAAATTTCTGTCAGTAACTTATAAATTTAAATGAAATATATGATTTTATTTAAATCAAATTTATAAATGTTTTAAATAAATTAGACTTCTTTAACGACCCGCCTTTCATCTCATAGAAAGACGCATCATTATTAAGAAAGAAATGGATAGAAAAGAGAAAAGGTAGAAAAGAAAGAACTAAACAATATCAGAATCTCACAGCGGAACAGATAAATTATATTACATCCCATAAGATATTACATAGTATCAAATACATAAGAGTTACACAACTTATACATCACAAACTAGATAGTTATAAAGACTTGTCTATCATACAATACAGACTTCATCATAAAGATACAACACAACGAAAACTCTATACATATCTACACGCTGAAGCCTCCTGCTCCAAAGTTCCTCCAGAATTCATTAAAGATAACTTGAATCCCTTGGCTACACGTAAAAATTCGAGTACCCAAGAGTTTAATAAAACTGAAAATAAACTTCAGGTCAGACATGGGTCTGGTGTGAGTAAACGGGTTAAAATTGCTTAACTTTGAAAATCTTGGAAAAAAAAGGGTATCTCGTAAGACTACTCACACATAAACATGGAAAGTTTTTACCTTACAATAACCAAAACATTTGATAGGAAATCCAGTGATATTATAATAGTGTTTAGGGTTTTCAAATAAATAGATAATAGTTGAAATTATTACATGATTAAATTCCAGCATACTAGCCACAAAGTGGGTTATACTATCAAGACCGTAAAGGCACGTATGGAAAATGGATTTCCGTCAATGGCAGGGCTCCTGAGGTACCGCTCATCATAGTACGTGGTCTAGATTACCGTACCGAGGATCCACTCTAAATCCCCTGCAACACAAGGCCGGAACCATCCCTTACTGAATAATCCCGAACAAGAAAACCCCAGCAGTTGTTGCGAACTAGCTGCCCACTAAGCAGAAATAAAAAAGGGACCTCTATATAAGGAAAAATCTCATCCTACTTGGACGCGGCCCACTTAGCCTTGCTGCACCTCCCCTGTTTTAGCCATTTCCAGTTGATAAGGTTTGAGGCTACGATTACCCTTCCAGAACACATATCTTAGAATGCTCATCATCCTCCTGTTATGATGTTCTGAAAGCATTCAATCCATAAAAGTTTGTTCCGGGTTCAAACGAAACCGAAGGCACTATCTCATTACACTCATTTTGGAATCACCCTCAGAGTTAACGACAATAACCCTTACACTCTGAATCTTCACCTCGAAACTGGAAGTACTATTTCCGTTAAACTAATCTTGGAATCACCCTCAGAGTTAACGACAATAGCTCTTACACTTCGAGTCTCCATCTTGATCTTCACTTGAATTCACGACCTAACGTTTAATTTGGATCGATGTGGTTTTCAGATATCCAAATTTGAAAATCCGATCCCATTCTCATCGAAATCCAAAATGCCATCTTAATGTCCAAGTTGTTTAAGTTTAAACAATTCAATTTATTATCTATATTCACACAAATAGATAATTCACATTATCACAAATAGATAATCCACATTATCACAATCCAACTAAAGCATCTCATATCAACACATATCACATATCAGAGTTACCACATAATCCAAGGCATTTAATATAATTTGATCATTCCTAAACAAAATCAATCGAACATATCATCCCAAATTAATTTAATTAACCACCAATGAATTAAATTAACTACTTAATTATCTTTAAATCTTGCTTATTTAACATTTATTAATTACAACCCAATTAATTAATTATCATCTTAATTAATCATCCTTGATTAATTATCCTTTAATTACATTAAGTAATTAACCTTTAAATTAATTACACAAATTAATTATCCTTAACCCAATCATATTAATTAACCTATTGTTGCTATTAATTAATTAACTATAATCAATAACGTTGACCCTTAATTAATTATATTAATTAATTATTCTATAATCACTTACTATTAATTATCCTTTATACAATTACATTATTAAAACTTAAATTACTTTCATTAATTAATTAATGATCCTCTAATTACTTCATTAATTAATTATTCTTCTAATTTAATAATTAATCTTTGATTAATCACATTCATTAATAAACCTTAATTAATCATATATATTAGTTTACTATCCGTTAATTACTTACACAAATTAATTAACTCCTTAATTAATTACATTAATTAATTCTTTAATTAATTACACCAAGTAATTAATCCTTAAATATTTCCACTAAGTAATTATCCTTCAATTACATCCAGTAATTACCCATTAATTACTTGCACTAAGTAATTATTCTTATCAATTATATTAAGTAATTATACTAAATAAATCGTTAAGTGATTATCTTTAATTAATTAAACTAGTTAATTAACTTAAAACTAATCAAATTAATTTAATTAACCACATTGAGTAATTAATCCCTTAAATTACTTCCATTAATTAATTATTCTTTAATTAATTACCTTTAATTACTTAAATTAATTAAGTAATTAACAAACCAATTATCTTAATTTAATTATATTAATTAATCAACTCATAATTACTTATTAATGATCTTTAAATTACATTCATTAATCATCCACTAATTACTTACTCAGTAATAATTTAACCTTTATTAAGTGATTATCTTTAAATTAATTTCGCTAATTAATTATCTTACAATCCTTAATTAAAGATAAATTCTTTATCTTCATTACTTAACCCCGTCATTTACTTCTTTGAAAAATCATTGGTAATTAATTAAGTATTTAATATAATTATTTAAAAAAAATTAAATCATTAACTTTAAAATTTCAAATTATTGAAAATTTGTTAAATACTTTTCTATGGAAGTTAATCCATATTTATACTATATTTGAAAACTTCCTTTTTAAATTTCCATTTTATTTCATTTAAAAAAAAATAGTAAATATATTTTAAAACTAGATTTACTTTTGCTTTGAAATCATTTTCATTTAAAATAGACTTTTTTTTTAAAAAAATTAGTAACATTTCTTTTGAAACTAAAACATTATAAAACTTTAAAACAGTTCATGTTTTTACTCTATTTTAAGCTTGGTTATGATTTTAATTAAAATTAAAAAACCTGGAACTTAAAATAAACCAACTAAAGCCTATCACTTAAAATCCCCGAGTCAACTGAGATGTTCCCGGTGACTTCACGCTCCCTCTCTCCTTCGAGAAATTCAGCAAAAGACTCAAGCCCAAACCCGAGTTTCCCTCTTCTTCCCCGATTACGCAACACAACCCTGGTACAAACGTACACACGTGTACGTGCATGATGCTTCCACCCATCTTCGACCATCTTTCCAGACCTAGACCAGTTGTCGATGGTCTCGCCAATCCTCTCGATCACCCAACATCGATGTTAACCAAGAAAAACAAAATCGAGCACTAAAACTTGAACTGGCATCGACACTGGTTGACAAATCCTCCTGCCATAAATAATCTCGTCAATTGGAACCCCCGATCCTCCTTTCAGAGCAGCACCACATCTCCACGCCACGATCCCCCACCCCGCGATCGAGTCCGATGCGCTATAGACGTGGAGATCACTTCGACAACCCACCTGACAAAAGACCATATTCAAACCCTAGATCACCTTTGTCCTTACGCCTCGATCGCTAGAAAATTCCTTACACATTTTTTCAATGTCCACCTTGCTACCCCCTACCCTCAGACCAAATCCCGTCGTCAAACCATTTCCCGTTCATCGGAATTTGGCAAAAATTCCCAATCCCATCAACTCAAATTATCACAACATTTACAATGTTTAAAATCATGATACTACCTTTAAAATTCACCAATTTTAGTTACGAATCAGATAAGATAATTAAAATAGAGAATTAAAATGTTTGATTTTTGGCTTAAATTAATTCTCCACTGTAGTTTCCTATCTTTGAAATAATTGCTAAATTTAAATACTTGTAACCATTTTTAAAATCGATATTACACTGTTACAATTAATTCCTCTTCAGGAATCATAGCTTGAATATGATTATTTAGATATGAATTTTTATTATGAAATTGGAAATTGGGATAAGAACAGAGGAGAATATATGAACATATCTTTAAACATTTCACCAGTATACCATTATATGCACATGCATTCATCTCAACCATTCATTAAAACAATGCATACCATATTACCGCAACATTGATCTCACATAACAAACATAGAAATAGTTTTAAACTGTTTTTAAGAGAAAGGTTTTACTCACCTAAAAACAAAGGACAAAAGACATTCTTTTAGGTTTTAAAATCTGGGATCTTGTATTTGATCTGTAGTTTTGAATTTGGTCTAAATCTTGAGTTTTAATTTGATTTGAATCCGAATCATTGCTTAGCTTGTTATTGAGTTGAATCTAAGTTAGGTTGATCTGGAACTTTGATGATTGATTTTATTTCCAGTTTTTCTTTTGATTTTGAAAGAGGAAGAGAAGAATTTGAGCTGAAAAATCATTAGCCAGGTTATTCTCTAAACACTTTATTAATATAATTTAGTTTTAAAAGAAGATTGTTGCCACTTGTTTTATTGCATGCCACATTTGTTATAAATGTATTTGCATGATTTTATATTTTTACAAATGTTAAAAACAAGAGATTTTATGTTTAATCCCTTGTCTTAAAAGTAATTATGCCTTTAAAATTATGTAATATGAATTAATGTATATTTATTTATATATTACTTATGTCTTTATATTAGTTACGTAATATGTTCATATTTGTTTATATATTTACAAACTATTTTCATTAATGAGATATTTAAAAAGAAAGAATAATTTAAACCTATATACATATAAACCATTTTAGTTTAAGTCATTTTAAAAAGAAATAAAAATAAAACTTTTATGAAATCTTAATTTTAAACTTAAGAAAAAATATAATTTAAAAAAATAAACATTTACCTTAAATGTATTGAAAATATACAGTTAACTTTTAAATAGCTTTCGAAAGGTTTTATATTAAATTCAATCATAACTTCCAGATTACAATATATATTATGATTTAAAAACATGTTTTTATTTGTTAAGTTTAAACCAAAGCTTTCCTATTGACAATATATATATACATATATTATAAATATATTACATTTTTATTAGCTTTGAAAAAGATTATATTGAATTTTTAAAACATAACTTCAAATCACAATATATAAATACATATGTATTACAATTTTAAAACATATATTTTATTAAATTAAAACCAAGACTTCCTATTAACAATATATATGTACCAATATATATGTTATAAATAGAAAACAACTTCATTAGCTTTGGAAAAGTTTAATTTTACCAATTAAATATTTATAAAAGGAGATTATTAAACCAATTTAAATACTTATTAACAAAGATTATTAAATAAATATTGCCTAAAATTCTGTGATATCACAACTTCATAGGCCGAATAAAGATCCTGTAGGGTCATTTTTTTTGAAATTCACCCATAAATTCCATTGTGGGTTGGCCAGTTCCATCACCATACATATATAGCTAGGTTGGAAATAGCAAAAGAATTGAAAATATGAACACTATGTATCCATATTGAGATGCAAATGGATGCGAATCAAGATATATGGGAGTTTTAAGTCAATGGAGAATGGTTGGCGTACTACTTAAAAAAGAAAAAGGGCGCGACGGCTTTGCTTAATGTGCAAGAATGCTACATGGTTAAGCACATTCCACGGGAGAAAAATCGAGATGCTAATGATTTGAAAAAATTAGACAACTCAAGAAAATGGATCACTTTTGGGATGGCCCAAAGAATAATTTCGCCCTTCAACCGGAATGAAGCGAGGAAGGTGATGCATAAAGCGACTCAGTATACTATACATGATGATATCCTATACATAAGGGTTTTACTAACTCATTACTAAGATGCATGGCTGCAAAATGGCTAAGGAAATATTAGATAACTTACATTAAGGCAGTCAAGGAGACTACATTGGGGGGTAGACAATAGAAGAGGAAATATCACGGGAATTGATTTGAACGGTGTATTTCCAATAGTTATGGGTAGGGTTGAGTATGCAATAGCTATTGCGGTTTACTTTATCGAGTGTAGAGTTAGCTCTAGGTGATCTCAGAGAATGGATGGCACTTTGATAGTTAAGAATTTGCCAACTTCAATCAACAACATGGAATCAAGGAACGCTTTTCTATAGTTCCTTTCTCATAGGCCAGCTAATAGGTTGAAGAAGTCCTCAAGGTTCTCAATAATCTCATTAAGGAGCGTTTGGAAAGTAATAAGGAATCTTGAATGGATGAACTACCATTGGCACTTTACGCGTATTGCACTTTCTATGAAATTGCAATGATACATACTTCTTTCTTTAGCCAACGGATTATAGATTGTTCTTCCCTTTGAAACTATTGTCTTGTCTCATAGGAGAATCCACCATGACTTGAAGGAGAATAAGGAATTGCTAAAAATGTCCTCGAATCTGATTGAGAAGAAGCGAGACGAGGTTACTTTGAAAACTTCGACGCTCTAGGAAAAGCAATGAAAGAATAAAACTCTAGAATATAGCCTTGCTCGCTCAAGGAAGGAAACCTAGTCTTAAAGCGAATTTCCCCTAGCTTAGGGGCACCTTACCTAATCAGGGAAGGATTATATTCTATTAATTGGGATTGAGGGAATGGAGCCTACATTCTCATCATCATGGAAGGTGCAGTATCCGGGAAAATATGAAATGCTTAGAACTTTTGTTCTGTTTTTGCACATTGACTATTGCAACTACATGGTTTATGGATAGGTGTATTGTTGATCATCATGGTTTTACTGAATCCCATATATAGGGTGTCTGAAACCATGACAGATGATAAATGCTGCCAAACCACCACATGGACAACCATCCCTTGCCAAATAAAGTCTCCGATTTCAAGGACTATATAGGAAAGGCTACTTCATACTTGGGGCATCTAACTCTAGCTCTTCGTAGGAAGCTTAGACAAATCATGGCAAGCAATGGTGAACCAGACTTATCCATGATCTTGGAATGGTAATTCACCATTGATGATTGCCGCCAAAACTTTGGCCAGTGATAGCGAGCCATATCAGCCCATGGTTGGAACATGATCGCTAAATTGGTGTTCTCCATTGATGGCAATAAACCTTTGGCTGACGATGGCGACCCAGATCAGCCTATGGTTAGATATGATGTCAAATGGGTCTTCGCCATTGACAATCGGTCCAAAACATTGGCCGACAATAGCAAGCTAGATAATCCCATGGTCATGACATGATCGCCAAATGGGTGTTCGCCACTAATGATCGACCCAAACCTTTGGCCGACAATGGCGATCTAGGTCAGCGCACGGTAAAGACATTACCACCAAATGGGTGTTACCTATTGACGATCGACATAAACCTTAGGGTGGAAATGGAGAGCTAGATCAACCGATAGTCTGGACATTGTCGACAAATGGGTGTTTGCTATTGAGGATGGATCCAAACCTTTAGCTGGCAGTGGTGAGCCAGATTTGCCCACTGTCAGGAGATGACCGCCAATGGGTGTTCGCCGTTGACTATCTACCCAAACCTTTGGCTGGAAATGGTGTGCCGGATCAGCACATGGTCAGAACATGACTGCCAAATGGGTGTTCGCCATTGACGATTTTCCTAAACTTTTGGTCGCTAGTAATTAGCAAAATCAGCCTAGAGTTAGGATATGACCACCAAATGGGAATTCGCCATTAACGACCGGCTCCAAACCTTTTGGCAGACAATGGTGAGCCACATCATCCCATGGTCAGGACATGACCACCGATTGGGTGTTTGCCATTGATGATCGACTCCTAAACTTTGGCCGACAATGATTATCCAGATTAGCCCATGATCAGGACATGACTGCCAAATGGTTGTTCAAAATAGAAGATCCGCTTAAAAGTTTGGTCGAAAATGGCAGACCGGATCAACACATGGTCAGGACATGACTGCCAAATGGATGTTCCCCATTGACAGTCGTCCCAAACATTTGGTTGGCAATAGTGAGCCAGATAACCCCATAGTCAAGACATGACCGCTAAATGGGTGTTCTCCATTGATGATCGACCCAAACTTTTAAACGGCAACAGTAAACCAGATTTACCCATGATTACGACATGATTGCAGAATGGGCAGTTCACTATTGACAATCGGTTCAAAATCTTTGGTCGACAATGGCAAGCCAGATCATCCCTTGGTTAGGTAATGACCGCCAAATGGGTATTCGCCATTGATGATCAGCTTTAAATCTTTGGCTAGCAATAGAGAGCCAGATCAGTCCATGGTGAGGACATGAACATCAATTGGGTGTTTTCCATTGAGGATCGGCCTAAAGCATTGGTCGACAATGGTGAGCTGGATCAACCCATGGTTAGGACATGACCGTCGATTGAGTGTTCGCCATTGACAATCAACCTTAAATCTTTAGCCGACAATGGTGAACTAGAACTGTAACGACCCAGAATTTCCATCATTTGAAATTCGTATGTTTAATTAATTTTAAATATTCACAAGTTAATTTTATAAGCTAAATAACTTGTATTTGAAATATAGCGAGTTAATTGGATAATTAAATTGTTAGTTTAATATTTGAAATTGTGAAAATAATTGACATTCGAGTTTAAAATGAAAAAAATGATTTACAAAGTTGTTTAAATTTTATTTGAATTAGAATAATGTTATAAAACTTTTAAAATTGAATTGAAAGTTAATTTGTTAAAATTGAATATTTTAGTATTTAATCAATGAGTGGAAATTATTCATTTTTCAAATAGTCTCGAATTGCAACAAAACCAGTTCCATCGGATCCATAATGTTATATTATTGTAAGATTTCAAATTTCGTGTCAATCGGATTTACGGTTTGTCTGGGGCAAGCTAAAACGGGTAGAAATCGGTTTAAGTGAATTTTAAGCTTAATTAGTCAATTCGAAAACCTATCTTTCAAATATGATCGAATTGGTTCCCAATATATATTCCATTGTGTTCGGAATAGGGCTTAAACATTATAAACGCCGGGCGGCATGCTTCGTTTCGAATTCGGAAAAAAATGGATGAATAATGCACGAATATTTTCTATAGAAGGCCTCCATATTTCACAATTTTCACTAACCCTAAACCTATTAGGGCTAGCTGCCATCAATTGTTAATGCTAGAAATCACTCTCCATCTTCCCTCGATCTCTCCAAATCCGTTAACTTTCATGAAAAATTTTCAACTACGAAGTTGTAGATCATCGCGAGAACTTTGAAATCAACGGTCATGATCGCGATTAGAGCTAGGGATCGACGATGATTTGTGTTTAAACGCGTGTGTTCTTTCATGTATTCCGAGAAGCACGGGGGGCCGAGTTCCCTGATGTTGTAGCCGTAGGTGAAGGTCAAGTAGGCGAACTCTTTGGTGGTTGCTGATAGTCGTGAAGTCGAGTGTAGGTCGAGCGAAAATTCAATGGGAGACGGCGGCTATGGGTTTCAATGTACGTTCATCTTCACCTAGGAAGAAGAAACAAACAACGGCCTGGATTGGAGTATGCAAGATGAACGGCCAGATGGGAAGCTAGGGTTTGTTAATAAAAAATTAAAAAGAAAATAGTAAATTTATATATATAATAATTCATGTGATATTAAAAATGCCATAACTTCTTCATACGAGGTCCCTTTCGCACGAAACGAATTGCATTAGGTTCATATTGATGAGCACTACATTATGGAGCTTGATTGGAGCTAGTGTGAATTTTGAATAAAATTAAACGCGCGTTTAATTTTATTCAGAATAAAACACTACAACTGCTATTGGACGCAATGTGAGTACAACTCACTCTTTCTGACTCACTGATTTTTTTATATAAGTGAGAAATAATTTATTATATGATGATTGATGATTTTTTGGAAAATATATGATATATTGAATGGTATTTGGATATATACCTGTCTAGTGGAGCAGACGACCCTATACGTTCCCGTGTATGAGCGGATGACCCTTTGTACGCGTGTTTGCTTTGAAGCGGACATTGTACACATATTCTAATATGTATATTTGTTGCAGGTGACATGCTGGAGGGATCTAAATGGATTCCTCAACAGTATTGATTTATTTACAGATATTCGCGATATATTCTGTTATCATATTGATATATGATGTTTGGATGCCATGGTTGATGTATTTAGTGCTATTGCAGCATTGGGCCTATTTTGGACTTTTAAAAATGTTAAAGTGTTGGTTTCCAAATTTAAAAGAATTTTAAAGTGATTTTGGATATGTACATTTTGTTAAAATTTTGAATTGTTAAGAATGGATTTATTTTTAATAAATAAATGTTATAATTTTTATGTTATAAAAATTATGATTTTTGTGAAATATACTTAAGTATGATTTTTTGGAGTTATATAAGTTTCAATAATGATTTGTAAGTTTATTAAAAGAATTGGTTTATGTAAATTGAGATTTTTGATTTATTTTAAATGGTTTATATATATGGTTTATAAAATAGATATTTTATAAATCAAAATAATTGAGTTATATAGGAGTTTTAAAAAATTGTTAAAATGAAGTATAAGTAAATCTTATAAGTAAATAAGATTTATGAAGTTATTAAAGGAATGAATTTTGTAAATAAATGATTTATAAGCAATTTACTTGTAATTTGGATTTTTGCATCTAATTGGGATAAATGAAATTGATTTATAATGGAATTTTATAAATTGAAGCTTTTATAAATAAAAATGGAATTTATAAACATTGTTTTATAAATCTGAAATCAATTGATTTAATTTGAAAGTGAACCAATTTGAATGTAAACTATTGAATTTGAACAAACAAATGTTATAAAATCCAATGTTAATAAATCAAATGTGATTTAATTGAAAACCAATTCATTGAATATTAATGAGAAGTGAAAGTATATTGATTTGGCTATGGATGTTAGTTGGATAATAGTTGTTTGATGGTTGGATTTGTTGTTTTTGTTGCATTTGCTATAGTGGCATATATAGTTGTTGTATTGGTAAATGTTGTATATTGATATTACTTTTCATATATACATGTTACTCATGGTTTTTTGTGTGTTTAGTATGTGCGGATGGCGCTTTCTTTGCTTTTATAGATCGCTTTTGCGCTATTAGCCGTATATGCTCGCTAATAACATATAAGGTACATATCTCGGATTACATATCGTACTTTTTACACTGTTTTCCCTTCGGGATGCCTCATCCTTGATGATGAGATGTATATTTGTGATATATATATATTGTTATTTTTTGGGATCGAACCACGCAAAGGAGAAACTGGCGAATTTTTTTGAAATTTAAGGCGTTAGAATAAGTTTTGAGAAATTGGAAAACTTTTGGTAATTAAAGTTTGATTTTTGAATTAAAAGTTAAACGATATTAGTACTTTTGAAAAGATAACTATGAATGTATTTGAAAATTTAGTAAAGTTTTTATAGGAAGTTTAACTAGATGATTTTGAGAAAAGTTAAATGTTTAAATGATGTTGGTAAATCTAGTTTGAATGAATGTTTTGAAAAGTTAATGGATTTAGTGACTTTTTCTTACTTTGTAATTTTGATGACGAAATTCTTTTAAGTGGGGGAGAGTGTAACGACCCAGAATTTCCGTCAATTGAAATTCGTATATTTAATTAATTTTAAATATTCACAAGTTAATTTAATAAGCTGAATAACTTGTATTTGAAATATAGCGAGTTAATTGGACAATTAAATTGTTAGTTTAATATTTGAAATTGTGAAAATAATTGATATTTGAGTTTAAAATGAATAAAAATGATTTATAAAGTTGTTTTAAGTTTTATTTGAATTAGAATAATGTTATAAAACTTTTAAAATTGAATTAAAAGATAATTTGTTAAAATTGAATATTTAATGTTCAATTAACTAGTGAAAATAGTCATTTTTGAAACAGTCTCGGATTGCGACGAAACTAGTTTCATCGGATCCATAATGTTATATTATTGTAAGATTTCAAATTTCGTGTCAATCGGATTTACGGTTTGTCTAGGGCAAGCTAAAACGCGTAGAAATCGGTTTAAGTGAATTTTAAGTTTAATTTGTCGATTCGAAAATCTACCTTTCAAATATGATCGAATTGGCTCCTGATATATATTCCGTTGCGTTCGGAATAGGGGTAAAACATTATAAACGCCAGGCGGCACGCTTCGTTTCGAGTTCGGAAAAAAATTGGATGAATAGTGCATGAATATTTTCTATAAAAGGCCTCCATATCTCACAATTTTCACTAAACCCTAAACCTATTAGGGCTAGCCGCCATCGATTGTTAATGGCTATAAATCACTCTCCATCTTCCCTCGATCTCTCCAAATCCATTAACTTTCATGAAAAGTCTTCAACTACAAAGTTGTAGATCATCGCGAGAACTTTGAAATCAACGGTCATGATCGCGATTAGAGCTAGGGATCGACGATGGTTTGTGTTTAAACGTGTGCGTTCTTTCATCTATTCCGAGAAGCATAGGAGGCCGAGTTCCCTGATGTTGTAGCTGTGGGTGAAACTCAAGTAGGCGAACACTTTGGTGGTTGCTGATCGTCGTGAAGTCGAGCGTAGGTCGAGCGAAAATTCAATGGGAGACGGCGGCTATGGGTTTCAATGTACGTTCATCTTCACCTGGGAAGAAGAAACAAACAACGGCCTGGATTGGAGTATGCAAGATGAACGGCCAGATGGGAAGCTAGGGTTTGTTAATAAAAAATTAAAAGTAAAATAATAAATTTTTATATATAATAATTCGTGTGATATTAAAAGTGCCATAACCTCTTCATACGAGGTCCGTTTTGCACGAACGAATTGCGTTGGGTTCGTATTGACGAACACTATATTATGGAGCTGGATTGGAGTTTATTGGAGCTAGTGTGAATTTTGGGTAAAACTAAACGTGCGTTTAATTTTATTCGGAATAAAACACTACAACTGCTATTGGACGCAATGTGAGTACAACTCACTCTTTCTTACTCACTGATATTTTTATATAAGTGAAAATAATTTATTATATGATGATTGGTGATTGTTTGGATGATATATAATATATTGATTGGTTTTTGGATATATACCTGCCTAGTGGAGCATATGACCCTATTCGTTCCCGTGTATTAGCGGATGACCCTTTGTACGCACGTTTGCTTGAAGCGGACATTGTACACATTCAAATGTATATTTGTTGCAGGTGACAGGTTGGAGGGATCCAACTGGATTCCTCAACAGTATTGATTTATTTATAGATATTTGTGATATATTCTGTTATCATATTGATATATGATGTTTGGATGCCGTGGTTGATGTATTTAGTGGTGTTTGCAGCATTGGGCATATTTTGGAGTTTTAAAAATGTTAAAGTGTTGATTTCCAAATTAAAAGAATTTTAAAGTGATTTTGGATATTTGAATTTTTGAATCGTTAAGAATGGATTTATTTTTAATAAATAAATGTTATAATTTTTATGTTAAAAAAATTATGATTTTTGTGAAATATACTTTAAGTATGATTTTTTGGAGTTGTATAAGTTTTAATAACGATTTGTAAGTTTATTAAAAGAATTGGTTTATGTAAATTAAGATTTTTGATTTATTTTAAATGGTTTACATATAAGATTTATAAAATTGATATTTTATAAATCAAATTAATTGTGTTATAAAGGAATTTTAAAAAATTGTTAAAATGAAGTATAAGTAAATCTTATAAGTATATAAGATTTATGAAGTTGTGAAGTTATTAAAGGAATGAATTTTGTAAATAAATGATTTATAAGCAATTAACTTGTAATTTGGATTTTTGCATTTAAATGAGATAAATGAAATTGATTTATAATGGAATTTTATAAATTGAAGTTTTTATAAATAAAAATGGAATTTATAAACATTTTTTTATAAATCTGAAATCAATTGATTTTGATAAGTTAAATATAGAAGTTTATTTAAAGGAATTATATTCATGATTTTTTACAGTGAATTATCCTTTAAATTAAATGTTATAATAATAAAGAATTTGGGTTAAAGGAGTGATATCCACGATTTTGGACAGTGAATAATCTTTTAAATAAATGGTAGAAGTATTGATTTGGATAAATGAAGTATGTTCACGATTTTGGATAGTGAATAACCTTTTGAAATAAATAAATGTTTGGGGAAGTGATATTATAAATGGAATAAAATGGTTTAAAGTTTTTTTAAAATGTGTTAAATATTGAATACATAGATTTCAACATCCATTGTTGAAATAGACGTTTTCGAGAAGTAAAGAAATGATGGACTGTAACACTGTTATTATAGTAAATGATTTCCGAAAGGAAATATTTTGTATAGTATTTGGGATTTATATATCTATCTTATTTACGAATCCCTATACTATTGATTTTGGGTTGTCGTAACGATATTTTATGCAACATTCGTTTTGACCCAAATAAATGTGTTTAAAGAGAACGTTTTCCTTATAGAACAAAATATATACTTAATCCTGATTTAAGTATATGTAATATTTTCTAAGTGTTGAAAATAAATTGAATTGTGAATTACTTATTATTAAATAAGTATTTGGAAATGTTTTCTAATGTTGAAATGATTTTGAGAATATATCTTTTTAAAGATAATTTAAAGTGAATACTTGGCAAGTAATTTAATTAATAAAAGATTAATTAAAAGGGCCCAGTGATTGTTATGGTGCTGAATATTTGTTTGTTTGCTTTGATAGTTAAATAACCGATTATCAAACATTAGCCAAATTTTAGTTTCTCGACTCGATGTGGGAGCTATTTAGTCGTACACTTAGTACGTAGCCTTCTATGTAGGCTTGATTATCCTTTATTTGAGGATGTTTATTCGTATAGTGCAGAGTATTACTCCAATCTATCGAGCTTCCTTCTTGGTTCAAAGGATAGCAAGTTGAAAGTTGGATACGTGATAAGCCTATAAGACTTAGTTTCTGTGTGAAGTTGAGAAGTGCTTTTGCATTGTTGGGGCGAACAGACCAGGATCAGATTTATCTGAAAACCACTTCGGACCAACGTATATACGACGTTTGTGCAGGTTGCTTATTGATAATATTGATATTCCGAAGTTTCATAGTGGGGGACTTCTTGTTGATCGTTTGGGGTTAAAATCCCAATATACATCCAGTAGCAGTGGTCTCTTCATTATGAAATATCCAATGCGAGGACTATTCGCTACTAATCCTAAGGATTTCCCGACCGGATGTGTAGGAAAGTACCTTCGATTTGTCATGTTCCTGGACAACTTGTATGAATGTTTGTTTGACATTGCATTTTTATAAATTACGTACATTGGTTTTTACAAACGTACATCAGTGGTGGCGGAGAAGGCAACTTCTCTTAGCTTAACACCCTCCTGGAGACGTATGAGCTTAAGGGTTGTATTTTTGTGGAAGACAATTAGTAGTCAATGGAAATGGTCGTATGGCATTCGTAGTGATGTGATGGTGATTGTGAAAGGTAGTCGTTACCTCGTCAGGCCTCATCAACCGGAAATGACCAAAACAGGGTTAGATGCGGCAAGGCTAAGTGGGTCGCTCCCAAGTAGGATATGATCATCCTCTTCTAGATATATCTTTGCATGCTATGACGTCGTGTATATGATTATTGTGGTTTGTATGCTAGAGGTCCCTCGGTAAAGGTCGGTAACCACCGAAGGATGACATATTTGGTACCATCTAGTTACAGAGGTGGGCCGGTCCTATGTTGGTAGAGGACAGATGTTCTGTGCCTCGGTACATTCTTCTAGAGATGTAATGCCGGAAGGTAGTCCCTTCACCTGGTCATTTATATGGAAATCCAAACTCCACTACGTACCTGCCATTTTGATTGTATTACCCAATTGGGCTATATGCTGGAATTTAATCAATGTATCAATTTCGGTTATGATTAATATTATTTGTATATAGTAGACACTACTATAATATAAGAGGATTTGATATGATATGTTTTAGTTATCGTAAGGCAAAAACATGTCTGTGTTTATGTGTGGACTTGTCTTATGAGATACTTTTGTTTTGATAAAGGAAAAGTTTGGTAATTTAATAAATTCAGTTTAGTGTGTTTCTCACGCTGGTTTACCAGACTGATCTGGGCGTTCTTCCCTTTCAATGCTCGGGTCAGACCGAGTATTTCTACAGGTTATGCTTTGGTGCTTTTGGAGCTTCAACAGGAGAGCTAGAGATCTCATTTTGTATACACGTATCTATTTTGATTATTGATTATCCGCTGTGCTTAGTTGTTGTTATTACCGGCATTTGTAAGGACAGGTTATTATAACTTTTCAAGCTAATAACTATTGATTGATTGTTGAACTCTGATTGTTGTATATATATACAGTTTCTATTTTGTAAAGATCATTGATATGATATTATATATTTTTCGCTGCGATGTGAGATTCTGTATTGTTATGTTTGGTTCTATCTTCTCTCTTTCTTCTCTTCTCTTCTTCACTCTTCTTTTCTTTCTCTTGACTTTCCATCAGTTTGTGCTTTTTGGGTCGGACATGTGTGGATTATTGTCGATTCATAGGGTATGGATTTGTGGGTCGTCACAAGAACAGCCCATGGTAAGGACATGACTGTAGATAACATCTCTAGCTTAAGTTTGTTCAACAACTAGAAAGTATGTAAGTAATTTATTGGTATATAAAAAGTAGAAGACAACACTTGTATTAAATATTCATAATTTGTTATATATTTAATCGAGTGATATTGACTTATTGAATAATATATTTCTTAAGAATTTCCCTCGCGATTTAAATGTCAAAAACACCAGAAATCATGGTATATGTACTTCAAACTATAAATGGTTCCTGACATACGGTTCCACTATCAAAATTCATGCCTAGTTTATTTTTTATAAATTCACTTTATTGTAAAACACTATAATATAAAAAGGGTCTATCAAAAATTTGGAGCACGCTTGAAAATTCAATTTCAATGCCCAACTCTATAGTGTATGCAATAAAATTGGCAAATATGTATATTTTCAAAAGTACCAATTATATATAATAAAACTATAAAATGTGTACTTAACCAAACATGCTTAAATGTAAACAATAAAGCCAGCATTGTATACTTAACCTTAACTATTATTTGTATACTATAAAACTACCAAGTGTGTACTGTTAGGTCATCTTAATTTGGCAGCATGTAGATTGCGATAAATTTCAAAAAAAAGTTCTCAAATAGATCTTAAATGAGCTTATGCAAACAACTAGTTAGAATTCAATTGTATCCAGAGTTTTCACAGCACTAAGCAGTCCAATTTGTAGCACTTTTTCCTATTCAATCTGTAACTTTTATTACCGTTACAAATTACTAACATATATTTCCATTATGAACATTTGTCATGGTTATCACCATTACCAAATTTGGTAATTTCATGAATAGTTAAAAACAGCATGGATATGATTGCAATTTTATCTTTCATTATTACATACTCCATTTACACTCCTTACGTTTCAACCTTTCATCGTTATTTCCTCTTTCATTCTATAGTTATCACCCTTTTGCCTTGTTCTACCACCGCCTTCATCATTTAATAAAATTCTTTCACAATTGAATAAATTAGATTAGTGAAACAAATAATATTCACTGGCCAAATTTTTACTTCAGTAACTTGTAAATTATTTTCCAAAATTGATTTGATGAAGACAAAGGAAGACTGGGGTTGCATTCTATCTCGCCAATCGATCAGATCCAAAGGTATGAAATTCAACCTTTAATTTTTTACATGTTATTCCCAAGTATAGTAGCTAAAACCCTTTATCATTAGTTTACGACCTAACCATCCTATATACTTCTATTGAAGAACATTTTCATCCTTCAAGTCCTCGATTACGTACAAAATAATTGATTCACTAATTACTATCGATTTTGAACTAGAAAAACTAAGTAATCTTAATTTTGTCGTGAGGTGGTGATTATGCTGCTGAACGCTTACACAATCGAGTAGATGCACTTTAACTGTTTGTTAAAGTTTCAGATCTAATCAATATTTAATTTGAATATAGGTAAAAAAGAGTGTACTACAACGAACAAGGAAATAACATAAAATAGCAAAGGACACGAGATTTACATGGTTCGGATTTTAAGAAATCCTATGTCCACGGGGAAAGTTTCTCTTTCATCCTTTTCAAAGATTTGGTATAGAATTTCATGGTAGAAATTATAGTAGAACCTTAAAGGTTTTCAAAACGAAAAATGTTAGAAGTGGAAGAAGTTCTTTTCATGCTACAGTGCATTTTCTATTTATAGTCCTGAAATGCACATGGATTTCTGGAATTTTTTTTTCTCGTCACTGTGCCTTAACCCTTGGATCCAACCATATGTTGTTTATTCATATTGTATATTTGACATGATTGGTTACTAATGTGTCTTCGGCAAAAAGTTTGATTGGAGGCCGGAATCTCAAAACTAGAGCAGGAAAATCTGAAATTGTGGTGGGAGAATTCAAATTTGAATTGACTTTATTTATGGACCTCTAACTGTTGTCACTTGTTGACCTGGCTATGTCTGTGTCGACCAGTATGAGATGTTTTAGAATTGATGCATATGGAGATATATAGCGGTGAATATTTCCTGGTGCCCAAGTCATGCTACCCTGCTAATATTTTTATTCTTTCTTAGCTTGACTATATATTATATTAGTTTGGAACATGCCTGTGGCTATTTGTGATTTTAATTGTAAGTATAGCTCTACGTTGAAGTATATACTGAGCGGCCATGTATACATCTCCTTTGATGTGCTTTGGACTATGTACAGAGTGGTCTAGGTTCCCCTTGGTATGTGTTGGTAAGGACTTGTTCCCATAGGTTTGACAAAACATGAGCCTTGAAGACGCGCTCAGCTCCATATGTATTGTCCCCAATCTTCGTTGTGGTATGCCGTATTTGACTTCGATATTAGATGTAGCCGTCGTGGCTTGCCCATGTTCCTTAATTCTTATAATATTAGTTTCTTTCTACGGTTTCATTGGTTGTTGAACTCAGGTCGGGTTAGGTGTTATAACTTTAAGTCGATTTCCTCATGTCTTGGAAGCGGTTCTTGGTAAGAACGGGTGTAATACTTGCCCTCTAAGTCTGCTATGATCATAGGTCATGGTAGACTTATTGTCTTAAGAACCTAATCTTGGGCCTTAAGTTATTCATGCCTATTTTTTCTTTTCTTTCCAGCTATTCGGGACACGGTCCTTTTGTGCTCTGACTTTACCATTTGATTTAATGCCACCGACCTCATTTCTGAGATAGTCTTAGTAACTCGAATGAAGTGTTGTTAATACCACCACTGAGTGATGGTGGTGAGTTGTGCGCTTTAGATGACCTGCCATTTTTATTTAGGGTAGAATGTCCTTGGCCTCGTCTTTGGCCGTATGCTTGTTTCAACTAGCTCCTTGTTTAGAGGCGTAACATCCTTAGTCGTACGCTTGGCCGTATACCTATTTCGACTTGCTTCCTGCTTGGGGGCATAATGTCCTTGGCCATATGCTTAGCCGTATACCTGGTATGACCTGCTCCTTGCTTGGAGTGTAATAACCTTAGCTACATGCTTGGTACGACCTGACTTACTATTTAGGGGCGTAATGCCATACCTATGCTGAGCCAAATTCTTTTCTAGCATCGCCGTTCTAATTTCTGAGATTGCAGTTGTCGTTCATAGGTGGAACCACACTTCTGAAATGATGGCGGTAAGCTATGAAGAGTAAATAAAATTTGACTGAGAAGTCAGGTCTTATATATGTAACCATTATCGAATGCGCATGGTTTATTTGTACTGGTTTTGTCTGTGTAATATCCATACATCCAATGTGGTATGTTGAATTGACTAACATAAAAGTTTTTTATACCATTTCAGGCCATCTAATGTTCCTACGACTAGTCTTCCTATGATTTTTATCATATAAATATTCGTATAGGGTTAAGGCAGTCTAATATCCCGTCCATCGCAGTATTTTAGCTGAAAAGTCAGACTCACGTTGATGTAAGTCCAAGTGTGTAGGGCAAGTATCACCATTCTTAGTGTTGAGATTGTATTTTTCATCCACCGACTTTACGTTTTGCTAAATCAGTGATTACTGACGGTGAGTTATGAGTGTGTGTTGATTTTTCCAAGGATAATGCAAAGATTTTTTACTGGTTTGGGCTGTATAATATCCCTACATCCAGGTTATAATATTGTTACTTCTTTATAATACTACAGTACATCACGGAAGCAATGTAAGTTAGACAAAGTAAGGTCTTAGGTTCTCTGAGTTTTAAGTTCTTGGGACTAAATTTCCACCGGGTCTAGATAATATTCTTCGTTTGCTATCACTTCTACTATAACTAGTGGACCTTCCGAGTTTGATCATAATGCTCCATTTTTGGTTCTTTTGTATTGGCCATTACTCTCCACAGTACTAAATCCCTTTTGCAAAAGTTTCTTTATTTGAGTCTCACATTGTAACTCTTTGACATCCCTTACCAATATATGGTCGCTACTACTGCTGCTTCATCCCTTCTCCCCTGGATACGATCCATGGCATCTTCTTTCAATTTCTTATTCTTTTCTGTGGTGTATGATATATTTTTTATGTGATGGGTTTTCAACTTCCACGGTAGCAAGGCCTCATATCCATAGGTTAGTAAAAAAGGAGTATGACATGTAGGGGTTCTGGTTGAAGTACGGTAGGACCACAGTACTAAAGAGAGTTCCTTTGCCTACTTTCATTTTGCTTTCTGTAGTCTTTTCTTTAGTAGTTTTTTGATGATTTTGTTTGTAACTTCAACCTGTCCATTTGCCTACGGATAAATGATCGAGGAGAAACTTTTTATTATGTTGTTTTTCTTGCAAAGCTCCGTGAATTCCTTACTCTCAAACCAAGTGTCATTATCAAAAATAATTTTATGAAGTATACCATATTTGTTAACTATATTCCTTACTACAAAAGATACTATCTTCTTTGTAGTACTTTTGGCTAGCGGCTCTACCTCTGCCCACTTGGTAAAGTAATTAATGACCACTATAGCATATTTGGCTCCTCCTTTCGACATTAGAAATGATCCTATCAGATCTATCCCCTATATATTGAACGGCCATGAGCTTGCAACTCGAATGAGCTTATGGGATAGATGTCTAGGGACACAGGTGAATGTTGATATCTGTCACACTTCCTCACAAATTCCTTTGCATCTTGAAGTGCGGTAGGTCAATAGTAGCCACGCTTAGGACCTTTTTTGCTAATTTGTTTCCCCGGGGGAATCATCACATTGTCCCTCATGTACTTCCCTCGTGACCCATAACCCCTCTTCCTTGGAAACGCACCTAAGATAAAGGGTATAATACCCTCTCTTGTATAATGAGCCATCAAAGAAGAAGTAGTATGGAGCCTGATATTTTATCTTTTGGGCCTCATTTCTATTCGGAGGTAAGATAACATTTAGAAGATATTGTTTGATGGGAGTGATCCAGTTATACTCCTAAGTTTGTTGAAGTGAGGATTTTGTAACGGGTTTCTCTTGACTTTCCACCATCTCTTGGTTCTGTGTGCCTTGAATAGAGGCCCACTGAGCTCGGGTCAGGACAAGTATTTGATTTAATTATATTATACTTAGCTCTACTTGAGGCCTAATTGGCAGTGCCTTCATCTCATTAGCTGCTTTAGTACTAGTCAGTTTTTCTTAAGAGTCGGCAGACGATTTGCTTTCACGAGGGATTTGTTCTATCTCAGATTATTCATACTGCTCTAATAATTACTTAGATAGTTTTGCACATTTGGCTAGGTTTGATTCTTTAGCTTGATAATTTCCCTGCACTTGATTCACAATTAACTGAGAATCACTATGAACTTTAACGTATGTTACCTTCATTACCTGGGCTATTCATAGGCCTACGAGGAGAGCCTCATATTTTGCCACATTTTTGGTTGCTCTAAAATCGAGTTGTACTGCACCTTATATCTTTTTCCCGTCTGATGTGATCAATATATATCCAATCCTTGCATTTTGTTCATTTGATGCTCTGTCTACGAATAAGTGCTAACACTGTGAGGTATTTGTTTCCTCCTCTAAATGAGGTTCTTTGGTAAGGTGCATTCTACAGTAAAGTATGCAGGTGTTTGACTTTTGATTGCCTTCCTGGAGCAATAGGTAATGTCGTATTGGCTAAGTTTCATGGCTCACTTTAGTACGCGACCGATGTCTCTAGCTTCTGCAGCATTTGTCCGAGTGGTTTGTCTATGAGGACTTTGATGGGATGTGCCTAGAAATAAGGCCATAGCTTTCTCACTATAAGGAGTAAGTTATACACAAGCTTTTCAACAACCAAGTAGTTTAGATCTGCCCCTGACAGTCGCTTGCTCGTGAAATAAATGGGTGTTTGCGCCCCTTTATCCTCTCGTACCACTGCAACACTAATAGTTTAGTTAGTTATAGCTAAATAAGTGTATAAGTTCTCACATGTTATCGGTTTCGATAATATAGGAGTATTTACCGGATGGTCCTTTAGGTTTTGGAACTCTTCCTCGCATTCCTCAGTGCACATGAAGTTTTGCCCTTTTTTTACTTGATCAAAGAACAAGATGCATTTGTTTATAGCTTTAGATATGAATCTACTTAGGGCTTCTACTCTACCATTTAGGCTCATCAGATGTTTTGTTTCCTTGGAATTCCATCCCTCTTGTAACATCGATTTTTTCAGGGTTTGCTTCAATGTTAGGCACAATCACTATTGTGAGTAATGTGGATTACGGATCTTAGGGCTAGGATTAACACTAGAGGGGGGGTGAATAGTGTATATAAAGAATTACTAAATCTTTTGAGTTTATGTTAATTTAAATACAGATGTGTGCAATATAAAGACACAGATATGATCACAGAAACAAACACAGATGCAGAAATAAAATAAAAAGCAGTAAAGGAAAGAACACACTGGATTTTATACTGGTTTGGAGTTACCCTACATCCAGTCCCGCAACACAAGTACGGATTTCCTTTCAAAAGCAATCTTTACAATTACACCCTTGATTTCAAGGCTACGAGGTACACCCTCCAGAATCACAATCCTCTAGGTAAAGATACTTGATTTTTCGGGCAACAAGTCCACCCACTTGATTTTACGGGCAACAAGTTCACCGGATTTCCGAAGGCTACAATTACACCTTATCTCGCTTGATTGATTTTCAAGGCTACAATCATACCTTTTCTCACTAAGTTTATTACAAAAGGCCAATAACTCTGAATAGCGCTGAGGATCTTGTTGAGATAATGATAGAGAATCAAAATACGAATGATCGACTTTGATTCAATGTTGATTTCGGCAGAGTAATGGTAAGAATATGTATTAAGTAAAGTGGAAGAAGAAGAGGAGTGAAAACCAGAAAAGATAATGATAAAATTCGTTGAAACTGACCCCTATTTATACAAGAACAATAGTCATGTCCATTCGTGAAGAGTTATTGTGAATAGACACTTCTTTTGAAATTTAAAATTTAAACTTAACTGACACCATGTCGACATGGTCACCATGAGTATGTCGATATCCTAAAGCATTTTTTGATGATTTGATTTTCTTTGAAAATAACCTTTATCTTATATTAAAACTATTTTAAATTTTATAAATATACTTGACTATAGTTAAAATTCATAAGTAAATATAGAGAATAATATGTATATAGAATTTAACTATAATTTTATATTAAATCTAAGTATAAATATTTAAAAGTTAAATATATTATATTAAAAGATAGTTTAAAATCAGGAGTAATTTGACTTTGAAATTAAAGATGATTTTGAGGCTAAAATTATTTAAAATAAGGATAGAGATTTTTGAATCTTTTAAAAGGAAAGTTTTGAAATCATTTTGAAAACAAGATAATTTTTGTAAAATCATTTGAATAAAAATTAGCGGATACAAAACAATATTCCACTAGATTTTTCGTAGGTTCCATCCTACTTAAGGCTCCATCCCTTTAACATGCTCGAAATGGATTCCATTCCACGAATAAATTGGATTTTAACTTGCAAGTGCTTTTCTAGGAGTTTTAACAAAATTCCCAATAAAAAATACTTATTTTTGAAGTCTTGAACTCTTGATAATCTTGATTCTCATGAGTCTTCAATCTTGATATCTTGAATCTCTATACTGTACAGTCTTCATTCTTGTTACCTGCATGGTTAAATCCTACATATACATATATATCTAAACTTATAATGTTAGTATTTATATTTTATAATCTATTCTAAGGTTGTTGTCATCAAAACCATCATCTCAAGGACTAACAACTATATATCCTAAGAACTTTCCTGACTAGATAGAAAAGGTACATTTCAGAGGATTTTGCTTCATTTGATGTTGCCTTAAGACTATGAAGGTTTTCTCCTAGTTTTTTAACATGATCTGATGTTGCCTTTGATTTAACTAACATGTCGTCCACGTATACTTCCATATTCTTTCTAATATATTCATCAAACATCGTGTTAACTAACCTCTTGTAGGTTACCTCACATTCTTGAGTCTAAATGGCATGACTTTGTAGCAATATAACCCTTTGTCTATCACGAAGCTAGTGTGTTCCTAATCTGGTTCAAACATAGCAATTGATTTTAACACAAATAAGCATCCATAAGTAAGAGTAGATCGTGCCAGCAAGTCACATTTACCAACTGGTAAATCCTTGGAAAGGGAAAACTGTCCTTAGGGAAAGCCTTGTTGAGATCTATGCAATCTATGCAGGTTCTCTATTTTCCATTGGGCTTTCTCACTAGTACCAGGTTGGCGATCCACTTAGGGTAGTATACTTGTCAGATGAAACCATTCTCCTTTAAATTCTTAACCTCTTCATATAGAGCACTATATCTTTCTTGGTTTAGAATTCTATGCTTCTGTCTTACAGGATGTGCATCTGGGTCGTTCAGCACATGGTAGATGATGGGTGGGTCTATTCCTACCATGTCAAAATGGGTCAAGGCGAATACATCCACTAACCATTTTAGGAAATCTATCAATTTGTCTCGAGCCTCTGCACTAACATTCATCCTTATCTTAAGCACCATTGTGGGGTTCTCTAGATCTATTTTGTAAATCTTTGGTATCATCTACCAGTTTTAACTCTTTCTTTTTCGCCTTGAATCTCGGATCTGTCTCGCTTTCTGGCTCTTCTTCTGATATTGAATTCACAGAGGATGCCTGTTTCTAGGCTTCCTCCGAGAAATACTATGCATAAACGGAATTATATTCATCGGTGCCAAATTATGTGCATATACGTCCTCTTCTCTTTTCTCTTAGGTTTAAAGGGCACTAGACTCACCGTAGTACTAATTTGAGCGTCTGCTATCGCCATCGTCTTATGACTCGATTTAATTTAAGTTTTATCATGAAAAATATCAAAAGAAACAGCTGAATTGTTTGGAACAATTTTATTGCTGGAGTTAAGATTTACATGATATAATTCTCTAGTGAAAAAATGTTCCCCTCTTACTAATCCTATGCCGAATGGATGCCAAATTTCATGAGCAAATCCTTTTGAGAGATGATTGCCCCTAGATCAACCAAATCAGGTCCTCCTAAAAAAGCATTTTAGGGTGAGGGTTGATTGATGATTAAGAAACTTGTGTAGAATAACTTTTGTAACGAGGCACTTCCAACCGTGAAGAGCAAGAGTGATGACCCCACTGGAATGGTTGCAGTGTTGTTGAAGCCGAAGATCGTTTCAGTATTTCAAATGGTAATTTCATATGATCATTGGTAGATGCAAAGATGACATTTACTGAACTACCCGAATCAACGAAGACTTTCTTCATGGTACATTTCGATATCTGCACTGTAATGTTAAGAGAGTCTTGATGTAGGAAAACAACCCTACCAGGTCAGCCACCGTGAAGTTTATTTCTAGTGCAGGCTTCTGTTTGACATGGAAGATCACCCTTTGGGTTTTAGCTTCCTACACATATCTCTCTTATGCCTTCTTGCTTGCAACAGTGAGGTGTGGTCCTCCATGAATTGAAGCTATCAGGTTTGAAAGGTTGCCAGCTTGATGTTCATTTGGATCTAGAGTCATATTGCAAGCCCTATCTCCTCATTCTCCTTTTGGAAGCTACCCAAATATCCCTTCTTGATTAACCTCTCTATCTCCTTCTTCAGGAAATTATCAGCATGATGACAATTTGCTTTGTAGAAGCAGCAGTAAGCTTAACCTTTGTTCTGTTTTGTTTCTTTCCTTTGTTCGACAAGTTGTAAAATAATTCATCCTTGTCATCTCATATATCTTCCCAATGGGATGAGTGAGGGGGGGTCTTTGTAGTGAGGTGTAGATCTTTCTACCATTTGGCGGGTGGATGATACCCGTTTTCTCCTTTTTCCTATCATAGTTGGGAGCGGAAATTTCACGAGATTAGGATATAAACCCAACTTCCTCTATCCTGATGTACCCTGCTGCCCTCTCATAAAAGACTTTCATGCTATGGCAAGATTTCCAACTATTTTTATCCTACATAGTAGTTGCTCTCCTAATTCCGGCATGAGCCACCATTAGTAACTCTTGTTCATTGGCGCACCAATATGAAGAGCTTCTATCTTGAAATGCTTGATAAAACTACATAGACTTCCTTTCTCCCTTTACTTCACACAGGACATGGTATGAATGTTAGGGAAGGCTTCCCTTCCCAAATTGAATTGCCCTAAGAAATCAGCAGACAGTTACATCCAAGATTTGACATCTCCCTATCCATACCTTCTGTACCACCTTGAAGCTGCACTAGATAAGTATATAGAGAACAATTTGCACTAGGACATCCATCCAACCTTCAAGATGTCCATAAAGTATTCGAAAGTGCCGAGGTGATCCTCAGGGTTGGTGGTTTTGTCAAACTTATCAATCACAGGGGATTTGAAATTATCAGGAAAATCGGCTTCGATAATAATCTTATTGAAAAGAGTGGAAATTCCTTCCTCTATCCTTTCTCCGGCATTATGTTGAAAAATCTTTGCTAGCTGCTCTACCTAAGTCCTAAGCTTTAGATCTCGTATTCCCTCTGGTCAACCTGGGCTGAATTATCATCATACATGGCATCTTCACCATTTCCAGTAGATCAGATATGTTTTTCCAACAGTAGAGGATTTATATTGGTCGGTATGGTTTTGATCCTAGGGTCAACTAGGATTTTTCTCTTCAATTTGGTGTCAGTTTTCAATCCAGCATTACCATTTTCGTTAATGACCATGTCGTTATCGTTCACCTGCTGAATATTCAGCCCAATTGTGGAACGATGGAGGTAAGCTATTGGGTGGGGAGGTGTAGATGACCCTTGAATGACATTTGGGTCATTTTTCTCTAATCCTTCCATACGTCGATTTATTTGTTCTAAGAAAGATTGGAATGCGACCGGGATGGTATATGCAGGGGCGCCGGTTAAAGCTCCCGCCCATCCTGGTTTTGGAGAGTGTAAGTGATTTTGGGATAGTTTTTGCTGCTAGATGCACAGATTCCTGAATCGGGGCCACAGTTGAATCAGTAGGATTCATAGTTTGCGGTATACTATTTTATAGGGTGTGGAAAATGAATAGAAATAAGAAGGTTCAAGCCCCCTTTTAGTGCAAAAAGATGTTGAGGAACTTTTTTCTTTCATATCGCCAATAGTTGCAACGACTCCTCACTAAATATTCTAAGAATACATATTATTTTCATTTTTTGAGTTTTGAGTTTTGCAAGTTGAATTTGAATACGTAAAAAGTATCATCGATGCATTGATTTGCATTTGCATAATTTTTGTGTTGGGTTTGTATTGGTAAGAAAATAAATGCAAAAAGTGTTATTATGCATTGGGTTTGTACCTGATTGTAATTTTGAAAGTTTTTTTTTGGAGTTGTATATGTTCTAATCTGCTCAAGCTTTATTTATAAATCTGTAAATATTTTCTTCATTTACAAATCAATGCATCGATTTGCATTTATTTTTAGCAGGCTACTAAATATGAATAACCACTTACCTACTTCACTAGTGGATTCTAAAAGTAAAGCAAAAAAAATTAAATTTGAAACTTAAGTAAAAGAAAATAATTTGAATTTTTAGGTTTGATTTTAGTTGTATATATTATTGTTTTTATTGTAAAACTTGTTCAGTTTTTTAACTTACCTAATTATATAAACATGGTTATGTTTTTATGAAAGATGGTTAATTTCATAATACTTTATTTTATATACTAGGTTAATTTTTAAAATTTATACAATATAAAAAAGATATGCTTCAGTTTATATATTGAAGTGTATGGCTTCGGTTTATTATCTACTGAAACACATGTTAATAATAAACCAAAGCGCATTCTTCAATTTATTGTTAATTGAAGTGCATGCTTCAGTTATAAACCAAAGCTCATGCTTCGTGCGCTTCAGTCTATTATAAACTAAATCATATGCTTTAGGTTTTATACCAAAGCATATGGTTCGATGTTTATAGGCTGAAGCGTATGTTTTAATTTTTATAGACTTAAGCACATGATTCAATGAGATTAATTAAAACATATTTTGATATGTAGACTTTTACAGGGTTCATCATTTTACATCTTCGTGCTTTTGCTTCCCTTTTAAAGCTTCAAAAGATTTGTACATATAGAAGACACAAATTTTACCATAACTTATCAATGATATCACATTAAAATATATTTTGAACTTTAATTCATCTCTCTATGTTAATAATACTACAACCACATATGGGATTTACTCCCTATAAGAACTATATACATATATTAATATAAAAGATTAGACCAATATGATTTTCCATCTACTAAGCATAAATAATGCATACTCTAAAAATGAACCCGAAAATAAAAAACCTATCGCATTTAGGAAGAATTTATAACTGCAAGTCTTGATCATGACTTGATTGGATACATGTGCTTTGAAAGCGCAACACTGTAGATATTGATATTTTGAAAAATTTATGAACCAACACGCTATGTAAATTTAAATTTTAGGTGATATTACATAATGTAATATTCAATACGCATTACATGTATGCATACTAACCTTACTTCTCAGAAGCATCCAATTCATTTATCATATGTCGAATATCGGTTAATGGAAAGTTTAGTTATGTTACTCTAATTTACAAAAGCTACACATACACTCATGCTACAATAGCTTGATTTTTCCTCTGCATCATACCTATGTTTGGTGCATACATTATATCTATGGTAACTTTGAGGGTTTTCTAATGTTCGTTTACACCTCATTTAATTTCGCTTCGATATTATTCCTATTGATTAACATATGTTATAAGGAGTTTTTCAGTTTTAAATGACATGATGATCACTGTAACAGCCCGATATTTTCAACCATTCACATCCGCATATGTCGGACTTCAATTGCTCAAATTACCGAATTGTAGAATAAATTTGGCAAATCTTAGAATGTACAGCAAATAAATAAATCATAGAATTACAGACACGGAGTAATATAATGCAGCGGAAGAAAAGAGATAGTAGTTCATGAAGCTACTATATATATACATCAGAGTTATCAAGATACAACAAAAGTAACAAGATAATAATCAAGTACAAAGCTGAATACAATACTGTAGTCAACTGAATAACTGGAATCAACTGGATACTGAAAGTGAAACAGATAGCTGGATCTCCAAGTGAAGCTCCAACTCCAGAGGTGAGTCTCGAATGTTGTATCACTCAGTCTGACCTAAGCGTAAAGGAAATACACAAAACACTCGAGTCAGGACATACATACTTATACAATGTAAACCAACTCAAATGGACTGTAATAACGGTACAAGTAACTTAAAGGATGCTTGGGACTGCCCATACTCTAAGGATCCATTAAACTATTTACTATGTAGTAATATTTCGCTATTATAATAATGTCTATAGTCAAACAAACTTACTTTAAAATAGCGTTAAGGAGTGATCCAATATTTCCATTAACACATAATAATCCTAATAGTCCATCCAGTATCATAGTCCCTCCTGATTAGGAAGCTACCAGAGGATACTCCACGGGATACGGAATAAAACCAAACTCGTACAAGGCGCGATAGGGTGGGTGACACGACACAACTAGGAAATGCCAGGGTAGAATACCAATTACACTTTCGGGCCGGTAGTAACGCGTAGCAGCTACTACCGCCCACCTTGAGCCACACCCCCAAATCAAAAGAATCAAAAGTGGCCACAGAATCAATCTCAAAGTCCAAATATAATAGCAAAGGAGTGTGTCCGATCAGAGGAGCGACCTCATTAGCCCGTCAATTGCTCCTGTTTTAGCCACCTTATGCCAACTCACGGGAGTTGGGTCCACGTATATACCTTAGTAGAAGTCGCCACCATCCTACTTTATTCTGGAATCTCCACCGCGTACACGGTTGTTAAAGTGGTTTTGGGAGTTGGCAGAAAGTATGACAACTTTCGATCCCGGTCACTTTAACAACCAAATGTTATTATTACCCAGGGATATTTATTTCAAAATCATTTCTATTCCAAAACCACTTAAAATCAAATACCATTACTTTCCATATAATACCATTTCAAAACAAAAGTAATTGTATACCATTTAAATTCTAAAACCAAATCAATATATCATTTAAATGAAACCCAATTTCTAAATCATTGAATATTCCTTCAATTTATTAAACTCAAAATATTGCTTTAAATCATCTTAAACCTAATCACTTTATTAAATCATATTCTTAAATCTTCAATTTCAATAAGTTCAATTTTATATATTTAAAGACAATTCTTAATTTAATACAATTTCCAATAATTTCATTTCCACAGCCATATCACTTTCAAGTTATAACAACTCTGAAACCAAACATTTTGAAACATATTTATTTAGACCATCTAAATTCAATGTTAATATCTTCCAAACAAGATTCATTTAACCCTTTAAATTCAATGTCAAATAATATTCATTTCAAAGTTGTAGCATTTATAAGTCTATTCATTCAATTATAAACTTTCCAAAACATTGTATATTTCAAAACAGCAGCATTTATAAAGTGCCACGGTAGGTATATTTAGTATATATCAAAACATAGTTCAAATTCAGAAACTACAGCATTTCAGAAATGCTATAATTTCTGATATACCCTTTAAAACAATATATCTCCACTTTTCAAAAAATTTATTTGGATATTACTTAAATTATAAATTTTAGTAAAATAACATTTATTAGTAAATATCCAATTTAAATTAAACATCCATTTTTTAAGTCAGTACTTGATAAATTGCTTAACCTTTATTCCAGTAAATAACCTAATAATTTATTTAACATACCCATCTCATAAATAAATTAAATTTCCATTTATTTTATTAATTTAATATTTCCATTTAAAACCAAATTTCAAATTTCCAAGTTCAGTCATTATTTAAATTACATTTCCCATTTTAAAACCATAACTATTTATCTTACCCAACATAACATTTCACAAAAGAACATTTTATTATAATTAACATAACAATCAAATTTCCTTAATAGATCTATTCATTTAGACATCAATTCAACTATGACTCCAAGTTAAATAAACTTATTACAAAGTCTTTATTCTTCCCATTTTAATTACGAAAATCGTATTAAATCAACAAATTATATTATTGAGAATTTACGGGTCGTTACAATCACTGTGTATCTATCTTCCTTTTTGGTGAAAGCAACATGCATAAGCTCATATTCTTACTTTTTGGTGAAAGCAAGATGCATAAGCTCACATTCTTACATTTTTAAAGGATAATTATCTTAAAAGCACATTACTTCAACTTGAAATAATTCAATACATTTTGGAACGTATCCATGTAATATTATTTAATACATTGAATTTCTTGCATTAGCTTTTTACTGAATTTAACCTCATAAGTGAAATACTGCATTATTTGTGGTATATTTATCATCTATTATCTTTACTATGTTATAGAGTAGACGCTATGGTCGAGTAGTTTATTTTAAGATCGATTAAGTATGACCATTTAATTTAAAGTTTGTATTAATTAGCTACAATATTACTATCATATTTACACAAGTTCATATTTTCTTATTTATATGAAATAATAGAAAGAGATAGAATTCTTACTTATGTCATTATAAACATCAAGAGAGTGGATTAGATGTTGGCATCAGAATACTGATTAATACATAAAAGGGTTTCGATATTTTATAAACTTCACAACGCATCATTCACTGTATGATATTGAAACATGCAGTTGTCCCTGTAAAAAATGTAGGAATTTAAAAACATTATCCTTTAAAAAAGTCGGGAAACACTTGATCATTTACGCTATGGATCTAACATATATTGAATGGTTTATTCATGGTGAGAGAATCGACGTCGATGTAGTAGTCAATCTTACACCACATGTTACCATCAATGAGGCTTGCATATCTCATCAAATTCGAGAGGAGAACCATATAGAGGTGCTTTTAGAAATCTATTGACAATGCCTATAGTGTGTATGATAGCATAACGGCATTGTGATGGTAACTAGGGAAAAAGTACCATGAGTGAAAAAGAAAAGAAAATGAAAAACCATACCCCTCTATTAAAGTCGGCCTTACAATGTTAGGTGTCCTAAAAGAGCTACATAATTTGAAAAAAGGATTTAGATAGTCTGGAAACAATGTGACCGAGTTGCTGAAGCGATCGAAAAAGTGGCTTTCGAAGGAAAATACAATACTGGATAAATTCCCCACAATGAACCAAATGTTAAAAATTTGGGAATGAATGTAGAGTGCATACATACTTGTGAAAATGATTATATAATATTTTAGAAGGAGCATAATGATGTCATTGGATGTTCTTGTTGCCACATACTTTGAGACTTAAAGTTAAAAATGAAGGTGTTATTGTAAAAGTCACAAAACAACCAAGAAATTTTTAGAATATTTCTTAACAAACTAGCTTATACAATATACCATGGATTGCTCAAAAAATATTATGGCATAGTGAAACAAATTCTTGTTGGAATTCCATGCGTCATCTTATTGACTCGGCTGAATGTACATCGCTTAAGAATAAGTGATCATAGTTGCTAACAGTGAGTGAAATGTTTGGCTTGGAATTGCTAATGATGGGTTTGATCGTAATACAACCCAATCAAACAGTTATAGTTTTTGGCTCGTGTATATGATTCCTTATACCCGTATATGGTTCCTTATACCCTACCTCCTTCGTTTTGCATGAAGTTGGAAATGTAGAGTACCAAGTCAGGATATTGATATTTATTTAGAACCTCTTATGGATGAGTCGAAGCAACTCGGGATGATAGGAGTGCTTGCATTTGAGATGGATAAGAAAGAGTACTTCACATTGAGAGCAATGATATTATGGGAAATTCATGATCTAACTGCATTTTGGAATCTACTAGGTTTTTGACACATAGTTATAAAGCATCCTCTATTTGTGATACAAAGACCAAGCCAAAACACATTGGTAATACGATTGTTTATATGTAGTAGAAAAGACTTATAAAGAATGGTCATCCATATAAAGTTCCGAAACATGGATGGTATAAGAATATAGAGTACAGAACCTCTAATACGACTTATAAGATCAACTATTTTAGAGAAGATTTCTCATATCAAAAACACACCTGGTAAATTAACTAGAAAAAAGAAATGTATGAGAGTTGATTTTAGTCCTGATGAAGAACACCTTGTAAATGAGAATGAAAATGGTGTAAGACCAGTGTGGGATAAAAAGTCGATTCTTCTTTCCTTAAAGTATTGGAGTGGTCACAAAATGCAACATACAACAGATATGATGCATACGGAATGGAATGTGGTCGAGCATTTTATTAATTTTTTATTCGATAGAAGCAAACAATCATTTAAATTTTCATTTGATAAAGATTACAAGATTCAATGTTGTCAAATTATAAAATGTATAAAAATTCTACCATGATTTTGGAACTAAATTTAGAAACTTATTAAGTATTCAACTACCTCATTTGAATACTAGAAAACTGTTTGATTATTATTTTATTATCCAACATTTTTTGCCTATCATGATTCAACATGCATTTCCCAAGTTTCATGACTTTAGACATGTGATTTTGCTAGTATTCTTGTATATCTATATTATTTGTCAAAGGTTTTGATTCGAGAGCATGTTTAAGTTGCCAAAGATATGTTTGTCGGGGCATTACGTGTGTTGGTTCATTATTTTATCGCTTGATTTTTTGATATAAGTATACATCAAATGGTGCATTTAGTTGATCAAGCACTACTCTGTGGACTAATTAGTTATACATGGATGTATCCATTTGAAAGGTGATACATTCTTTTAATTAATTGTTACGTGAATTATTTTTCAGTGGCAATATAAAACATGAATTATTTTATATTTTCCTAGAACTATGAAGGGTTGAAAGGACATACCAAGCAATAAGAGAAATGTGGAAGGGTCAATTTGCGAAGCATATCTTGGTTGAGAATCTATTAGGTCATGGAGTATATGCCAAATCCACGTGGTGATAATCATAGCTCTAAACAAGCACCATTCTTGGATGAGAATGGTAATTATACATATGATTGTTCCATTATTGAGGGAAAAACTATCAAGCAAAGTGGAGTACAACACATACAGATTCGAAGGTGGATACTTTTTAGAATTGATATAGATCTAGATGATTATAGGTTTGTGTTTTTCATAAAGGTTATAATAACTAACTTTATATTTACTTAATATATGACATGTTTAATTTGTAGCGAGTATCAATTGTCATTATAAGATGTTTAGCATAATAAAAAAGACTTCAAATAAAGGCAGAATTTGTAATACAATACGAATTCATTGATTGGTTGCACATAAAGGTTTTTTAAGCTTCCACAAAATGATAGTTTGATTAGAGAAACATGACTTATTTAATATATTTTAGTGATTTTAACAGCCAATGGAAGAAAATGCACAAATTCAATGTTATGGTATTATGATAGTAGGCCAACATTAGAAGTCAAAATTCACCTCAAATGTATAATCAAAGGCTATGTATTTTCTCCTAACACTACGACAACACTCTTTCAACACAAGATAGTGGTGTTTTCATGGATGCAATTAGATAGTTTTTCACACATGTAAAAGATATAAATCCTATAGATGATGATACTACTTGGTATAGTGTTATTGAGGAGATCATTGAGGTTGATCATTATGATTTTCAACATGTAATATTTTATTGCGACCGGGTTTATATTGCCGAAAAAACATACGGGTAAAGTTTTGTTCATAATCTGATTTGTTAATAGTGAATCCAAAGAAGATTAAAAGCAGTAATGGAGAATATGATGAGATCATCATCATTTCATCTAAATCTAGCCAAATCTTTTATGTAAAAGAGATACACAATTTTCATTGGTCCACTGTATGACATTTGCCTAAGCATTTGATTGGTGATGCAAATGATTCTGAGATGCCAACAAACTTCCACTCTAATTTAAATGAACAACCCCACTTAATATTGTTGAAATGCATCGAGTCTAAGTAGGAAAATATGATTATAACAAGTGACGTTTTGTTTATTCTTTGTTTGTGTATCGAACTCAAGTAGACATCTGATTGCTAAGGGAGTAGTAAAATATACTCTTTTAGACGTTTATATTGTTTATATTTGTTTGGAAAGTTTACCCTTTACTTAATGCTTAATTATTGGTTGTTATCATATTGGTTTTCGTCTTTGCACCGTATGTACTCTACTTTTTTATAGGTCATATATTAAATAACATACATCCTTTTATGATACGAGTAAAACAATATTCTTAATTTTTTTTACCCTACTCTATAGTATTCTAGCTTTCATATTCATTTTTGCATCTTATCAATTAATTTCTAAGTAAGAACAATTAAAAGATCTGCCTTTATTCTAACTGTCTTATCCACTTTATATTAAACACTATACATCCTGCAAAATAATAATATTTATTATATATATATTCTAATTGTCCAACAACTGAAATGGTTTAGTTAAATTTGTTTTTAATTATAAATAGTTTGATCCTTGAAGTTATTATGTTATAATAGTCAATGATTTATGTGATAACACATAGATTGTGCTTAAACATTATATGACCAAAAATATTGTAAGAATTTAACAACTAATTCGTAGGGTTATTGATTTATAAACTAATTCATAAATTATTGTGTGTATTGCAGAATGTCGACTACTTGCAGCAATGCATCACAATGTCCATAGAAAACTGAAGAAGATTTTCCTTCTCCACCACAAAATAAAAAATACTCAATACCTGTTGACAAAGAGGGTGCTAGAGGCAGAGATGCAATAAAATGGAGTCCTTGTTGTGAGGTTTTGATACGTGGACTCATTTCAGTTAGATACGATGATTGGAGGAAAGTAGACGCTTTTATAGGGATAGTTTGTGGGAAGCACTCAGGGTAATTTATTTTACCATACATCTATAAAATAAATATGCATTAATTTATAAAGCATTCATGTGGATGATACACGATATATAAATTTTTAGCCATTGTATATTTATTTTAATGGTATCAGTTTGATCAAATAACTTGGAAACATTATAACATTAGGATAGAGATAAGTCAAGTTCATATAATAAGGAAAATAAGTGCAGAGCTAGAAAAAGTTGGTAGTACTTACTAATTGTTCTACATGGTGAAAGATTTGGCAGTCTCAAAACATTATTAACTTTTGAGAAGTTTCTGTAGAAGAAAGTTTTATCTATTTGGATTGCAACTCAACTATAGAGAATATTACTAGTAGAAATCTTATACCATTTCTAATTGTATATGTCATAGCTCATCACGGTTTTAATGGGTTATTTGTGTTGTATGTATCTATTATTGTTTTGAGTGGATTGTTTACTTGCAGTGATGTAGAATAGAATAAAAAGAATTATTGAGTATATTTACTTTTTCACATGCTATGTTAAAGACTATTAGTATAATATTATGTATAGGCTATGGCTAGCATCGATTCCTTTACATCAAGCAAATATGCGTACATTTTGTTTTATGAAGTTTTGTTGCATATACTAGATCTAGTTTTGAAATAAAATTTATGCATAATAATATGTCATAATTATTTTGGTTGATCATTACAACATTTAAATATCTCTTTCAATGTAAATTTGAGTTATCAAATTTGCTATAAACATAGGTGTTACTTCAAATTTTTATAAACAACTTTAACATCATTTGTTTATAAGCTAGTTTATTTATATTTTGTTATTTTTTTATCTATAATTTAAATTTGTCCTTTGCTTAAAGCTAATTTTGTTTATCATTTTGTTTTAGTATCCTACATCATCTAGTTCTTATTAACGTTTTTAATAAGAAACTCTAGTACCTGTACCTTTTTCGTTTGATACTCGAGAAAAATAATAAAGAACAATTATAATATATGATAGACCATTCACACAACTACTTATAAAAATATATTAAAAGAATAATCAAAATTTGTCTTTAGTGACGTTCAACGTCTTTATTTTACATTTTAAAAATATCAATCTTCTAATAATAATGAAGTCCTCACATCATCATCATTGTAGAATTAAAAATTGAAATAAAAATACATAAAAACTTAATATATCTTATCTTATTAGTGGGAAATACTGTCAATAAATGTGGAAAATATATCGAAATCATATGAAGTTTAAATGGAACTTACCACCACCTTATCTTTAATCCATTTAAAATTGCTTTATTTTAATTTGTAATGTATACATTTGATGGTTTATTATTAACAATTTGACCGTTCTTTCAACAATTTCTTTGACTTTTTTCTTTTGTTTTTGTAGAAGGAGCTTGACTTGAATCTAGATCCAAACATTGCTCGAACTATTTTGGAGAGAAATTTGCCATAATATTTTGAATGGTAAAATTGAAAATATGAATGAATTTTTTAAGATGGGCAGTATTACCTAGATATATCACGATTGATAACCATCTGAATGACACTAATACAACCCAATGGGAGAAATTCGTTGACATTTAATATAATGATAAGAAAATAAAACAATGCAAAATGAATGCTGAAAATAAAGGAAAAAATACCATAACTTACACTATAAGAAGAAAATCGGATACTCGACTTTACGAAGAATTGGTACGTAGTAATCGTTGTACATGTAGCCTTAATAGTAATATATAATTATGAAATAATTCATATGAATTCATGTAGGAAGCAAAAAAATTAGAATGCAAGCCTATACGAGCAATGGCTTGTAAAGCAGCACATACGAGGACAAAAACCGGAGAGATGTTTCTGTGCACAGTAGAAAAATATGCATGTCCACCACTCTAAACAAAATTTACACTAAAAATAAATGCAAAAACCATGCTTGTGCTCAGTTTTTTACCAAGCAGAAACTTGGTTTATAAAATAAGCTAAGCTTAGTTAAAACTGAGTAGGAGCTCAATTTTAACTAATCTTAGCCACATTTTTTAAATGAGTAAAGCTCTATTTTTAATCGAGCAAAGCACTTAGATTTTAACTGAGCTAAGCTTGCCGTTTAGTTTTTTTGTAACCAAGCAAAGCTTGGTTTTTAACCGAGCTTACTACTTAGTTTATAACTGAGCAAAGCTCTTGGTTTTTTATTAAGCTCTGCTCAGTTTATAATTTGACCTACGCTCAATTTTTAAACTTTTAGATCGGCTAAACTGTTATGGGCCAAGGTTGATTATAGACTACTAATAACCAATATATTGGAGGCACCAATAGCATGGATTGTGAACGATAACACCAAAAATGTTCTCCTATTTAGCTATGTAAATTAGGATATGCCATGTTGATGTCGTTAATTTACGAAGTGGTTATCTTTTATAGGAATGTAGGATTTAAAATGATCTTCACGATTAAATAAAATTTTGTGAACTTTGCACATGAATGCATTACCTAAAATAATATGTTTCAAACGTTTATTTGACTGCTTTTTAAGAAGGCGGATAATTTTTTAACCATCTTTAACAAAAGTATTAGAATTTTATCTCAAAATTCATCAAGTAATAATCGCATTTTAAAACAAATAGTTAATAATAATATGAAAACTGTTTTTTTGAAACGTAATTTAAAAAAAAAGATAATGATTGACTTAAACGGTGAATTTTAAATGTACTTATCATTTGCAACAAAAATGGCACAAACACCCCAGAAGCAAGTAGATCTAGATATAACAGGAAATATATGAAGGAAAAGAAGAACAAACAACACTTTTTACAGTGATTCGACAAATACTCCGGTCTAGGCCCACTTTAATCTTTATTATTGATTGATTCTCCCTAGAATGCAATAAATATAACTCATATCCAATCATAATCTAATAGATCTCGGATTTAGGAGTGTTTTAAATATTTAGGGAAGGAGAAGGTAAAAGAGAAATCAAGTGCCAAAAAATATTTCTCAAATAGCTATAGGTGTTGTATTTGTAAGGAAACCACCTAGTAGTGCCGGAGGCTCGTGAAATATCAAGTTAAGATCTAGATTCAAGTATGTAGGAGTAAGTAACTAGGTTCAATTACAATAAAAACCACTCATTACTAAGTAGTTTTGATTGGTACGGACTTAATTTTTCAGGGGAACCTCCTCTCCTTTTGTCCATTGACCTTCTATCTTTGATCCATTGTGTTCCGAACACTTTTCCCTTAAGATTGGGTTATTTCTAAGAGGTACTGATACTGCTTGTACTTGTCTGCTTTTATTCAAAAAATCCATAGATATGTTCTCCTATTCCTTAAGAAAAGCACTCCATGGTAATCACTTGAGCATTTGCTCCATGTACAAGAGTTTTAGAGGACCCATGTGTAGAAAAAAGTGGTTGGTATCGAGTGGTAGTGCTTGGTACCGAGTGGTTCTTTGTACTCCAATGCCTTTGAAATTTCTTCAGTTACTTCATACCATCATTATAGATGGTTCTAATCATGTTGGAGTTAATCATGTCATTGAAAATCATAAGCTTTCGGTTGGGGTTGACCTGACTTGGTATTCGATCCGAGTGATTTGTGTATTTGCTTTGGGACATGCTTGTTGTCTTCCAAAGGTTAAAGTGCTTTAAGTCCCACTTGGGAGTTTTGTGTATCTGATCCAAGAAAAATCACCACTCGGTACCGAATTTTGACATACCACTCGATATCGAGTTACTTGGGTTTGACTCTTAGTCATATTGTTTTGCCTTACTATTTCTCGACCCAGGTATTCCTTTATCTTTCGAAGGTTTAGCTCAAGTTCAACACGGGTCCGACCAGGAGACTGAGTTGAGAAAATCAAGTGAACTTCATTTGCTTATTTTTTTGGTATTTACTTTTTGTTTTTTATGATGTTTCCATAGCCCTTGAGTCATTTCTTCATCGTTTGTTTGTCCAGCTCACTTGTTTATGTCCGTTTGAAGATGGTGGAAAATTTGATTATAACACCTTTCCACCTATCTTGATACAGTGTTAACTTCATTTAAGAGATATAGCTAAAAGTGTATCATTTTGAAATGATTTTAGTTGCATAGAACAAATGTAGTTTAGCTTCGTGTTGAGATAAAATTATAATTGTCTTTATTGTAGTTATAAGTGCATCATTCTGATAACTACCTCTGAAAGATGCTTTAATTGTTTCGGACACATTCCTCAAATTTTATTGCATTTTCCAGACGTAGTTTAATTGACTTTGAAAGTTGCTGCAAAAACTGTTAGTCCGTGAGATGATGGTTTTGATGACAACAACCTTAGAATAGATTATAAAATATAAATACTAACATTATAAGTTTAGATATATATGTATATGCAGGAATTAACCATGCAGGTACAAAGAATGAAGACTGTACAGTATAGAGATTCAAGATATCAAGATAAAATATTAAGATAGAAGACTCACGAGTATCGAGACTATCAAGAGTTCAAGATTTCAAGGATAAGTATTTTTTATTATTATCGGGAATTTTTGTTAAAACTCGTAGAAAAGCACTGGCATCTTAAAATCCAATTTATTCGTGGAATGGAATCCACTTCGAGCCCGTTAAAGGGATGAAACCCTAAATAGGATGGAACCTACGAAATCTAGTGGGACATTGTTTTGTATACACTAATTTTAATTCAAATGATTTTATAAAATTATCTTATTTTCAAAATGATTTCCAGACTTTCCTTTTACAAAGATTCAAAACCCTTGATCTTGATTTTAAATAATTTTAGCCTCAAAAACATCTTTATTTTCAAAGTCAAATTACTCCTGATTTTAAACTATCTTTTTTAATAATATATATAACTTTTAAATATTTATACTTAGATTTAAATATAAAATTATGGTTAAATTCTATATATATTATTCTTTATATTTACTTATGAAATTCAACTATAGTCAAGTATATTTATAAAGTTTAAATTAGTTTTTATATAAGATAAAGGTTATTTTCAAAGAAATTCAAAACATCCTAAAATGCCTTGGGATGTCGACATGCCTATGGATACCATGTCGACATGGTGACGGTTTGGTTCAAAAATTCAAATTTCAAAAGAAGTGTCTATTCGCCATAACTCTTCATGAATGGTCATGGTTGTTGTTCTTCTATAAATAGGGGTCAATTTCAACGAATTTTCAATCACTTTTTTCTGGTTTTCACTCCTCTTCTTCTTCCTCATTTCTTAATACATATTCTTATCATTACTCTGCCGAAATCAACATTGAATCATACTCGATTACTTTTAGTTTGATTCTCTATCACTATCTCTACAAGATTCTCAGTGCTATTCAGAGTTATAGACTTCTTTATAATCTATTAAGCGAGAAAAGGCATGATTGTAGCCTTGGAAATCAATCAAAAGGGAAAAGGTGTGATTGTAGCCTTGGTAAATCAATTGGGTAAACTTGTGGCCTGGAAATCAAGTATCTCTACCCAAAGGATCGAAATTCTGGAGGGTGTACCTCGTAGCCTTGAAACCGATGGTGTAATTGTACAATTGCTTTTGAAAGAAAATCCGTACTTGTGTTGCGGGACTGGATGTAGGGTAACTCCGAACCAGTATAAAATCAGGTATGTTCTTTCCTTTACTGCTTTTATTTTATTTTTGCATCTGTGATTGTTTCTGTGATCATATCTGTGTCTTTATATTGCACACTTTTGTATTTAAATTAACATAGATAAAAAAAGATTTAGTAATTCTTTATTAACACTATTCACCCCCCCTCTAGTGTTAATCTTAGCCTTAAGATCCGTAATCCGCATTTCTCACATTTGGTATCAGAGCAAGGTATTCAAAGTTTCATAATCTGATTTTTGAAAAGTTTTCAAAATGGCTACCAACACTGGTACTGTTATTAACACTAGTATCTCTGTCACTAGTTCATTTGTAGAGAGTCAGTCTACTGTTAGACCACCACTTTTTAGTGGCAGTAACTATGCATATTGGGCATGTAGGATGAAAATACATTTACAATCTATAGGATTAGACCCTTGGAATATCACACAAACTGAATATTCTGAACCCACAATTGATTTTGCAAGTGGACTGCTAAGCAAAAGACTGTTGCACAAAATAATTCTAAGGCAATGAATATTCTGTTTTGTTCACTAGATAGAAATGAATTCAATAGAGTGTCAGTTTGTATGTCTGCATATGAAATCTGGAAAACTTTGCAAGTTACTCACGAAGGAATAAGCAAAGTTAAACAGACCAAAATTTCCATGCTTACAAATCAGTTTCAATTAGTTAAAATGAATGTTAATGAGTCTATTTCAGATATGTATAGTAGATTTTAGGATATTGTGCATTCTCTAATATCTTTGAGAAAGGAATTTTCTGAAGAAGATCAAGTCAGAATTTTTTTTAAATTCTCTAACTCCAGAATGGGATTAAAAGACACTTGCGATCGAAGAGCCAAATGACATCAGTATTTTGAAGATAGAAGAATTAATTAGAAATCTAATGTCATATGAAGTTCAAATGATCGGGAGAAGAGAAAGTAAAGCATCTGAAAAGAAATCAATGGCAATCAATGCATTGACCGATGGATTAGACTCAAACAGCGATAATGATGAAGAGATAGCCATTATGACCAGAAATTTTAGGAGATTCCTGAAATATAGAAAGATGAATAATCTCAAGAGAAACAACTATAAGAATTCTAGAAATCAGAATATAGTGCCAAATAATGACAAATGTTACAACTATGATAAACCAGGCCACTTCAAAAGAGACTGTTTGTATCCAGAAAGGCAGAATCCTCCTATGAACAATGAACCAGCAAAGAAACGGAAGCGTGCATTTACTGCTACTCTAGATGACTCAGACTCGTCCTCAAGTGATGATGATCAGAAGATGGATAACTCGAGTTTGTGTTACACAACTGTTCACGACTCCGAGGAATTCAGAGCAACGGACTTAGAAAAAGGTACACGTTTACAATACAATTGGTTGAAATTGCTTGATTGTTTGATTGATTGATTTTGAATTGGTGTGTTGTTTGAATTTTAAAATTTATTTTCTACTTTTTTTATTTTTTTTATTTTTTTTAATACTTTCTGAAATATATTATAAGTATAATAATATTTCAGAAATATATAATAGACATTAATAATAATAATATATATATTAGAGATCTTAAGAAAATCAATTCATAAAAATTCAAAAGCACATGTCGACATGGTCCCTACCATGATGTCGACATGGCTACGTGAATTTGAATTTCAAAATTTGAATTCAAATGTTTGAATTTTCCTCTACCTTTTCACTTCATTCAATTCTTTGAAAAGATACTTTTTGACCAGAGAATATGTCCTTTAAGAATCTATTTATTCACTATCTTTTATCATATCTTTTCACTTTCATTTTCAAATTCAAACTCTCATTTTCATAACTTCAAGCTCTCCACTCTCTACTCTAATGGCTTCTTCAAGCAACCCCTCAACCATGAGAATTTCCAAAAAAATCAAAGAGCAATTATTCAATGATCCGGAGGCAATTAAAGCATACATCAACTATGCTAACTATGCCAAAGCCCATCCCGGAAAATTTGCTATTTTTCAAGATTTTTCTTCTTATGAAATTGATTCTGTTTTTGCAAACAATGGTGTTCTTAGTCTTATTGATGCTTCTCAAAATGATTTTGTTTGCTATCCTAATCTTGTCAAAATTTTCTATGTGAATTTAAATTGCGGATTTTATGTTGGAAACGAAGATGAAATTTGGAGTAGTGTCAAAGACACTCAAATTGTTTTGAATTGTGAACTTTTGGGAACCATTCTCAATTGCAAGAGTTCATGAATGGATCTTTCTAACTTTCAAATCGATGAACATGACCGTGAGACATTTCATCACATTTTCGAAAGAGATGATGATTTGATTTTAAAAATAGAAATTTTCGACCAAAAGCAAGAATTGTTAATCTTCTTTTGCAACATACTTTGACCCCAAGATCGGAAAATTTTAACAATCCTACTTCAAAAGTTTGCAAAGCTCTTTTTGCTATTTTCGGACACTATGACATAAATTGGGCGCAAGTTATTTTGGATGAACTTTGTCCTAAAAATCTTGAAATGGGTGAGAATACTTTATACCATGGAATTTATCTCACTCGGAATTTTAACTATTTTGGAGTGGATTTCAAAGGCGAAGAATTTGTTTCTAGAAAAAATTTCAATCATTTCAACATTTCGCTTAAGAAAATTCAATTTGTTTTTCAACCTTATGAGACACTTACCAAAAAGGAAGAGCGTTTGGCTCATGAGGAAATGGAAGAAGAGGAAGTTGAAGAAGAAGAAGAAGAAGGGGATGAAATGGAAATTGAAGAAGAAGAAGAAGGTGAAACATCTTTGGAAAGCATTGAATATCCTTCCAATCCATCCAACAAAACCCTTCTCAAAAACCAAAAGATAATTGTGGAGAATCAACGGATTCTAAAACGATCCGTTAGTAAAAAGTTGGATAACATTTTTTCGAAGATGAACAAGTTCTTTTCAAAAGTCAGCAAGAAACTTGGACTATCTTTATCATCTTCATCCTCTAACTAGTTTTATCTTTTCGTATCTTGTTGTATTTGTTTTAGTTTCATTTATTTCGAATGTTCATGTAGTTTGTTGTGTGCTTAATCACTGTATTATCGTAGTATGCAATGAAATGAAATTTCCTTTTTGTTATCTACCTTATCTTATCTCTAGAGTAAATGTTAGTATATTATATATATACACACACACACACAATTATTCACAAAATCAAAATTAGTCATAACATTTCACTAACCCACATCGACATCCCCTATGTGACCATGTCGACATGTACTGGTCAGAAATGGCAATTGATTTTGAATTTGAAATTTGAATAACTACCACATGTCATAGAGTAATAGTTTTAGGAGGAGTTATATAGTTAGGAGTTATCTAGTTTAGATAAAGTTTTTGTTGATGACAAAGGGGAAGAAATATAAAATAGGATAGTTAGGTATAGATTAAGGGGGAATTGCTAATTTTAGAGGGAGTTATTGGAATAGAAATAATATTTTATAAACAAAGGTTGTCATCATCAAAAAGGGGGAGATTATTAGTCCGTGAGATGATGGTTTTGATGACAATAACCTTAGAATAGATTATAAAATATAAATACTAACATTATAAGTTTAGATATATATGTGTATGAAGGATTAACCATGCAGGTACAAAGAAAGAAGACTGTACTGTATAGAGATTCAAGATATCAAGATAAAATATCAAGATAGAAGACTCATGAGTATCGAGACTATCAAGAGTTCAAGATTTCAAGGATAAGTATTTTTATTATTATTAGGAATTTTTGTAAAAACTCATAGAAAAGCACCGGCGTCTAAAAATCCAATTTATTCGTGGAATGGAATTTACTTCGAGCCCGTTAAAAGGATGGAACCCTACGTAGGATGGAACGTACGAAAATCTAGTGGGACATTGTTTTGTATCCACTAATTTTAATTCAAATGATTTTACAAAATTATCATATTTTCAAAATGATTTCAAAACATTCCTTTTAAGAAGATTCAAAACCCTCGATCCTGATTTTAAATATTTTAGCCTAAAACGTCTTTATTTTCAAAGTCAAATTACTCCTGATTTTAAACTATCTTCTTAATAATATATTTAACTTTTAAATATTTATACTTAGATTTAAATATTAAATTATGGTTAAATTCTATATATATTATTCTTTATATTTACTTATGAAATTAAACGATAGTCAAGTATATTTATAAAGTTTAAATTAGTTTTTATATAAGATAAAGGTTATTTTCAAAGAAATTCAAAACATCATAAAATGCTTTGGGATGTCGACATGCCTATGGGTACCATGTCGACATGGTGACAGTTTGTTTCAAAAATTCAAATTTCAAAAGAAGTGTCTATTCGCCATAACCCTTCATGAATGGTCATGGCTGTTGTTATTATATAAATAAGGGTCAGTGTCAACGAATTTTCAATCACTTTTTTCTGGTTTTCACTCCTCTTCTTCTTCCTCATTTCTTAATACATATTCTTATCATTACTCTGCCGAAATCAACATTGAATCATACTCGATTACTTCTAGTTTGATTCTCTATCACTATCTCTACAAGATTCTTAGTGCTATTTAGAGTTATAGACTTCTTTGTAATCTATTAAGCGAGAAAAGGTGTGATTGTAGCATTGGAAATCAATCAAAAGGGAAAAGGTGTGATTGTAGCCTTGGTAAATCAATTGGGTAACCTTATGGCCCGAAAATCAAGTATCTCTACCAAGAGAATCGAAATTCTGGAGGGTGCACCTCGTAGCCTTGAAACCGAGGGTGCAATTGTACAATTGCTTTTGAAAGAAAATCCGTACTTGTGTTGCGGGACTGGATGTAGGGTAACTCCGAACCAGTATAAAATCCGGTATGTTCTTTCCTTTACTGCTTTTATTTTATTTCTGCATTTGTGATTGTTTCTGTGATTATATTTGTGTCTGTATATTGCATACTTTTGTGTTTAAATTAACATAGATAAAAAAAGATTTAGTAATTCTTTATTAACACTTTTCACCCCCCCTCTAGTGTTAATCTTAGCCTTAAGATCCGTAATCCGCATTTGTCACAAAAACTACATCATTTAGCGAAATTTTTACTATAATTTTCTAATGTAGTTCCAAACGCATTTTGAGAAATGCAATTAAAAAGCATGAAATATATATAGTTTTAATCTCATCTTTGACAAACAGTTTCAACCACATCGTTGTTATGCAATTTTAACTGTATCAAACTAATGTTTTTTAATGTTATCGACTCGACATTCTATTCCCATATTATACTAGTTGTTGTCAATCAATTAATTTGGATCGTTTCTTTCTTCCTATTGTGTTTTTTTATAAATAGAGAATTGTTTCCCAATATGCTGGCTTTAATAGAAGCTATAGAAGAAAAGTAATAATTAGAAGCTAGTTTAATGGTAATGAAGAAGTAATTAGTACAAAAGAATTCCAAAATGATATTATTGCTAAAGTTTTTGGGAATGATAAAAAAATCTACAGTTGTGCTATTAGTTCTACATCTAATGTAAAACATTGTAAAACTTACTCAAACTTCAAAAGCAATAATCAGTTATAAAGAGAATGAAGATAAGCGATGGGGGATGAAATGCAACACAAGAACGATCAAATGCATGATGAAATTAGGAAAATGAATTTGACTCTAGCTAATTTCAAATAAAGTATAAGGCTACTTGTTAGTTGGATTAGAATAAACCCGATAACACCAAGAACAAAAATTGCTTAACAAACAGAGCACCATTCTAACCATAGTACAACTCCATATAATGCTATTATTTGGATCCTCTATGACTGAAAGACAAGCAGTGCAACTATTGTCATGAGGATTGGAAGTTGTAGCTAATGGACATATTGGAATGCAAATGATTTTTCATGGTAGAAAGGTTGTAGTTGGGGAAAAAGTTGTTTGGATGAAGGATGATCTTGATCCAAATGAGCCTCTTTTTGAAGCACCCTAAATGGTCATTATACGCTTCTAAGTTAGTTGATGAATGTTTTTTAATTTGGTTGGAGGGTCGCATGCGTTTTCTTAAGCTTCTAAATATTTTCTAGTAGTAAAGTTTGAAGTGGTCGTAAAATGAACTTTGTAGAATTTGGATGGAGTATTTAGTATGTTTGATGTTTGTTTTGAAATTTAGTGATACATTGGTTTTCAAATTTGGTTGTATGTTTGTTGTTGCTTTAAATTTATTTTTTTATGATGACATGCGACAATGCCAAAAATTAAAGATTAAGTTTGATACGTTGGCTTTCCAAATTCATCTCAAACATTTGGTTGGCAATAGTGAGCCAGATCACCCCATGGTCAAGACATGACCGCTAAATAGGTGTTCTTCATTGACGATCGGCCCAAACTTTTAAATGGCAACAGTAAACTAGATTTACCCATGATTAGAATATGATCGTAGAATAAGTAGTTCACTACTGACAATTGATTCCAAATATTCGGTCGACAATGGCAAGCCAAATCAGCCCTTAGTCAGGTAATGACCGCCAAATGGGTATCCGCCATACATGATCAGCCCTACATCTTTGTCTAGCAATAGAGAGCCAGATCAGTCCATGGTCAGGAAATGAACATCAACCGAGTGTTTTTCGTTGACGATCGACCTAAACCATTGGTCGGCAACGGTGAGCTGGATCAGCCCATGGTTAGAACATGACCATCGACTGAGTGTTCGCCATTGACAATCAACCTCAAATCTTTATCCGATAATAGTGAACTAGATTAGCCCATGGTCAGGACATGATTGTATATAACATCTCTAGCTTAAATAAATTCAACAACTAGAAAGCATGCAAGTGATTTATTAATATATAAATGGTAGAAGGCAACACTTATATTAAAGATTCATAATTTTTTTTATATATTTGATCGAGTGTTATCGACTTATGGAATAATATATTTCTTAAGAATTACCCTTGTGATTTGAATGTCAAAAACACCAAAAATCATGGTACATGTATGTATTTGTTCCTTAAGTCTAATTAGGTTTCTTACTATTCCACCTTTAGTTTATACAATTATTTTATATATGTTTAATTATTATACCTTTTAGATTTTATTAACTATATAGTAATTTTTGTATAACATTATATTTATTAAACCTTATATATTTTATTTTGATAAATTAACCTTTTAATTAATTTTATACTGTTCTTAAAAACTCTACTCCATAGAGTAGAGCCAGGAAACTCGGCTGCACACCACACCGGTCCCTCATTTAAGCTAACCCAACTTGGAGCTTCAATCCTCTATGTTTTTCATTCAGTATTATCAGGGAATAACCACTCCAATCCTTACGGGAAACATAGCTCGGTTTGTCAGGACCCGAACCCACGATCTCAAGGAACTTTGTTCCAAGTCGTTAAGCAGCCCTTCCCAACTTATCTGTGCTCTCAGACATTAATTTTATATTATAATTCCAGTATAACTTTTATATTGGACATGTGTACTATAACCTTTATAGTACTATAACCTTTACAATAATATATATATATATATATATATCTTTAATTTAATTAATTTAATTAAACACTTTTAATTGAATTACATTAGTTTTGAAAGTTATTTTATATATAAATGCATGTACACTTAAACTACCTTAGATATTTTAAGAAAAATATAACATATATGAATATAAATAATACATGTATATATATACATATATATCTTTATTAATAATTGTAATAGAAACACAATCTTTTAGTCCGACTGTAATATTCATAAAATACCGTTATGCAAACAAGAGGTATAGAGTTCAGGCCCCATTGAGAATAAATATTAATATCTATTTTCAAATGGAAATCTTGAAATGCAAATAAGCTAATAAGTTAGAAACTCTGTTCCAACAAAAAAATTAGAATTATTTTCTTTATAATTTTTAATTCATTTTTATCAAAATTACGCATAAATTTTAAATTTTATAAGACTTTTTTTACATGCACGTGCGTTGCACGTGCCATAAAATCTTATATATAATTAATTAAATTAGTTAATTAATTTATGTTATTAATATTATCGATACAGTAGTTTTTGAAATTAATCTTTAATTTTTAAATTTTAAATTTTCAAACACTTTGAACTTTTATTATCTTCTCAAATAATTTGAAAACTAATGTTATATTATAACTTTTATAAACTTATTTCATTTTAAATTTAAAATCTTCACTTTAATTTTCAAAACAATTTTGAAAATTAGCCCAAGGCCCAAATACAAATTAGGTCTTTTCTATTAGGGGCAACCTTTGGGCTCACTTCACCTTATAGGCCAGGCCAGTAACCAGGTAGGACATGGTATTTGATTACCCAATTCTAATCCTAGATATTACCTTTCCTAGAAACTCTGGTTCTAGTTCTCACAAATAGAGGATCAGTCTACTAATCAACTTTTAGTACCAAGTATAAGACTATTAAATTTCCATATACTATTCATTTAAAACACAACGTTATATACCAAACTTCTTTTAACACTTTCCAAAATCCTTTACTATATTAAATTATAATCTCTTTAAATTTCCAATTTAAAATCCTTTCAATAGTCTTTCAAATTTCCAAGTCCTCTTTTCGAATTTATGATCTCCTTTAATAATCCTTTTTATTAAGTAAAATTCCTTTTATAAGACAATTTATTATTTATAAATGTTTTTATCGAATTAATTAATTACCGTTAAACATCATAACTAAATAATTAATTAACTTTAAACATTACTAAATAATTTAAAAATGTTTTTTATGATTGCATGGATATTTATTACAATCTAAATAATACTTTTAATATTTTTAACTTTAGTCTTAAACTAAAGTTAATGGTTGTGATTATTATTGGAATAATTTAAGATTTAAGTTCAAGAAGGAAAATAGATTTTTACTTTATAATTTATTTATTATAATTTGTTGATACATTTGGTTTGAGAGAAACTAGAGACTTTTTAACAATAATAATAGTCGTTTTTATAAATTGATTTTTATAATATCATTGTTTTATTTTAATTGGATCTCAAATCTTAAATATAGATTAGCTAATAATAATCATTGCAAAGAATATCTTGATAAGATTAATAATAATATTAATATGTTTAAACGTAATAACAATACTTTTAATTTTAATAATTATAGCATTAATATTTTTTCAAATTTGAATGGTGATTTTACAGGTTATCATAATGTTCTATTGATCGAAGGAGCATAAGGACAATTTTAAATTGTTCGGTCTTTTTACATCTTTAGTGTTGGTTAATACGTTGCATAATGAGTTTGGATTTTTTAAGTTTGTTTACTATTTTTGTTGCTTTTTAGTCTCGTATTTTTAGATATAGTATAATTACTTTCACTTCTTTTATACATACATACGTATATGTGTGTGTGTGTGTGTAATTCCTATATTTTTCATTAGTTCCTTTACAGATACAAGTCTAGGCGAGAAATAGTCCTGGATTTCTATTTGCAGGTTCTTAGGTTTGAAGGTAGTAGAATTATAGAGAGATGTTCTTCCCGGATCTTTTTCATTCGCTTTGAGGTGTTATTCCTAGTTCTTCTACGGCCGTAGGATACTGTTCTTCATTCTGATTCATTCGCTTTTGCAATAAGGCCTTCTTTCTAGTCCTTCCACGTCTACAGAGTGGTGTTCTTCATTCTGGATCATACACATCTGTAGTGTGACGTTCTTTTTAGTTTTTTATTACAACCATAGTTCATCCATATTTTCCAGTTCTTTTGCGTCTATGTTTCAGCTAGAGCTATCTATTGATATCATCAGCAATGAGTTGTTTCATGATTTTTGGGTAATTCTAACACCTCATTATGGGCGGTAGCTTGCCCAAGCTCGATAATGAGGTGTAATGGGCGGTGGTCTTGCCGGAGCTCATTCTAGTTGTACCTGAGACTTTTTCTTTTTTGTATTACGATTAGCTACCTGATAGGCATGTTGGAAGCACCTTTGATTTCAATGATATATGTACACACATGTATGTCCTCCTATATTTTAGAGGACCACATATTTCTCTGAATTTTTTTTTAAACATTACTAATAGAATAATAAACTAACTTCAAAACATCATTAATAAAATAATTAATTTACTTAAACATTATTTATAAAATAATTAATTAACTTAAAAACATCATTAAAAATTACATAACACTTAACCTCAAATTGCTATAAAAATTTAACTTAATTCAAATCTATTACTTTCCAAATTCGGAGAGTGGATTAGCGACCACTACGGGAATTAAACAAGCTACCATTTATTTTAGATTCAACCTTCCTTACTGGTATTTACATAAGCAAGCATACATTTAAATAAAATAAAACAATAGCAATCACTAGCTCACACATCACTTATCCAACATCAATAAATCCGCATATTAATTAACTTTAAAAATAAATGTCCAAATTATTATAATAGCAGAGCATGAATTTATTATGCTCAATAGATGTTCAAATAATCTATCGCAGTTTAATTATAGCAGAATGATGTTTTATTCTGCTAAACAGATGTCATCAATAGGGTATAATTAATTAACTACGTTACAATTTGAAACAACATAATTATACACAGTCAGTATTATTTACCATTCAATTATACTCCATTAAATCTAAAAACTATTCTTACCAAAGTGTTGCACTTGACAATACGAGTCCGATGCAAAAATACGTGGGTTAAACGGGTTTAATATCAACGAGTTATGAAATTTTCAAAGTTTGACAAACTAAATTCATAAATTTAAAACAAACAAATAGATTTCTCACCCAAACAAACTAAAGCCCAGGGCCTGCTACAACTCTAACCTAAACCGCATTCGCCTGCTATAGTAGCTTCTCCTCCCCAATCCTCAAATCGACATTCTTGAAGCCAAAACACGCACACGGTCGTGCGTGTGCAAACCCTAACCACTCTGCCATTCACTGATCTAAGGCTACCCACAAGTCCACCTTGCCGAGCTCTTCACAACTGCATCGCTACCTCCAGCGCCGCCTAGTTGATTTTGACCTACAAAACTCCCTAAACCATTTGTGTCCAAGAAACATTCAAGCACGAAAACAAAGCTCCCACCACCACCTTGACCACGTGCAACCACCAAGAACTACACCATTCGACCTACCACCGAACCCCACACCTCTAGCCGCCACCGCATCTAACTCGATGCTGCCTATCGCCTCCAGCTAAACAATTTCAGAATGTAGAAACCTAAATAACCTGAAACCCTATTTTGAGCTCTCCCCATCAACTCTGAGCACCGAAGGAGTTGCGACCACTTCCAACACCTTTGTCATCACCTAACGCTGCTCCAGCAATCGCTACTCCTCCCCTATTCCACCAACTCGTCGAGAATAAATAGATGATTAAAAATGATCAGCTTTCCCCAAGGACTAACTTAGGCCCCAAAAAAAATCTACCATCAACCCTAAAAATATTGATTCATCAATACGAACAACATCATCCCCTTCGATCCCCATTTCGTGTCTGTTGAAATTCCAATGCTTCTCGACATCCACTGTAATAAAATGACCTCCACCACATGCTTAATGAAATGTCAAGCGACTATTTTTAAAAAAAAAATAGTGACTATAATACACCATTTTGTAGTTGGATGATTTGATTGAATGTGAATAGAATCTAAGATATTGATTTTCGAAGGTGGAAGAAGGAGCTTCTTTTCTTTGTTTTGAAATCATAGAGAAGATAAAGAAAATGAAGAATGAATTTAGAAAGAAGACGACTAAGAAAAATGGAGAAGTGTTGAATGTGTGAAGTTGATGAATACTTATAACCTAAAATCAAATTACATTACTTCCAACCTAAGCTTAACAAAATCCTCACTCCAAGCCAAACAAATCCAAAATTTTAGATAACCTATCCCATCCAATCATATCAACATCAAAGATTTATTGAAAATTTGAATTTGACTTGATTTGAAAATGTTTTGAAAAGAAAGATTGGTGGTATTCCGCTACAGAATATAATATTTGCGTATGAACCGCAAATGATGGAAATAAAAATATGATCAACTTATGAATCTTATTCAACTTCTGGACGGGTATTGTTTGAAAGATGGTAGGGATGAGTTTATCTGGCAGTCTGATAATGAGAAGGAGTATAAAGTTAGTAATATGTATTAGTTTTTAATTTCTCAGGAAGAAAATTTGTTGGTTTTAAAAATATGTGGAAAGTTAAAAATGTGCCAACAAAAGTGAAGATTCTCATGTGGTCTATTATTCATGGCAAGCTTAATATGATGGATATGCTGAAGAAGAAAGGACCGATGATGTTCGATAAATGTTTGTTTTGCGGAGAAAATGTTGAAAATTATATTCATCTCTTTTGTAATTGTGATGTAGCTTTTTATATATGGACTAAATGTCTGGTAAATCTGCATATTGATCTAGATTGGAAAAAACATATTACAGATCATTTTTATTTTTAGGATAAGTTGATTGAAGAGCTTCCTAATGATGACTCTAAATACAAATTTACTTTAACTAATTTTGCTTTTTGCTGGACTCTATGGAACGAGAGGAACAAAAGATGTTTTAATGGCATTGCAAACAGCTCTAATAGTATTCTTTTTCAAGTTCTAAAGTTTGTTTATATTTGGGAAGGAATTGAAAAGCGTAAGGATGTTGATTGCATTAAAGGTTCAATTGCTAGCAGTGTGAGTAAGAGAAGGAAAGACGCTTAAGGAAGTGTTGGTGATCATGTTGCAGCAATGTCCTCTTTTTGTTGTATATTTTTTGATCACCTGTGTGTGATTGTTCATATGTTTTTTTTAAACTCTGCCGCTTCATGTATGTCAAATATCTGTGTTGTGTTTGTGTTGTTTACTGTCTCTTATGTGTAATGGTTTGTATGGTTTTGTGTTGGTTGTGGTGGTGTAACAGTATTTTGTACTTTTATTTTAATATAGTAGTAAATATGGCGTGGTATATCCACTACCATTTTTATCAAAAATTATGATCAAATGCAACAATGTGACACGATCACAAAACAATTATAAAATACACTAATTATCAAATTCTGCTAAATTTCAAAAATACCAACGATTGCCGTAAAATATGTTAGATGAAAATTTCAATAATTTCCAAATTAAAAATTATGGAAAAATCTGATAAATTTATTTAAAAATGTGTCCTTAAAAATCAAATTGTTTTATCAAAAATTAATTTTCTTTTGATTTTGAATCATTAATCAAATATTCAAAATTAATGCAAATATTCCAAAAAACAAAGCGATAAAATTCCGGGTCGTTACATGTACTCCACCCATTAAATCACCGATGTCGCCTGCTTGTGCCGGACTATTCATTGAAGTCGTCCCTAAACTCGTCGCCATTGCCTGCACTCCACCACTACCTGCTTGGACATGCCTTCCTTTGCCTATGATATCGCCCGCATGCATCTCCACTACCACTGTCGTCTATGATGTCCATCTAGCATCTTTTCCTTTAGTCTAATTTTATAGGCTACATCCTTCATTCAAAAATAGGATCCAAGTTTACCCTCCTCCGTATTTTTCTACATTAATGCATACATACATACATATACATACATACATACATACATACATATATAGCGTGCACATATATATAATTATATTTATAAAACTATTTTATGTCGAAAATAAATATTTGTATTTTGAAAACTAAAATGTTTTTATTAGTCAAATAAAATATTTTAATTTTAAGGTTTTTAAATTTAAATTCACATGATTTTGAAGTAGTCAAAACTGATTTTACGACTTTAGTATAAAATATCCACGACCTAGTAAAATAATTTCGAATTAACAACAATTTTGAATTCTAAATTCAGACTAATATATTACTTAGTCAAACTCATTAGATTTTATTAAATTTAAATTTTAAATATATTATTACATATTTAATATTTTTGAAGTTATATTTTTTATAGAAATACACTCACACATAGTTTATGACTATGTAAACATGGTAATATGTAATATATATATATATATATATATATATGAGGTATTGAGAATATATGTATACAAAATTATATGCACATACCTTGATATATTTAAACACATATGCTGTGTGTATACTCATGTATACAACCAATATAGATCCCATTATCCATATGTATATACGTACACATGATTTATAGCTCTCGTTTATGCTGCTACATTATCTTATATATATATATATATATATATATATATATATATATAATGTCAAAACATATGTCAAAATATAAAATATAAACAATTCAAAATAAAATATGATATTATTTTAAAATGTGGATTGGATCGAAATGTTATCTAGCTAATAGTTTATATATGCCTATTATGATCAACTTAGGGAAATCATTTTGAAATTGACCTTATTTCACCCATTACTGAACAGGCCATATCAAACACTTTTTAGTTATCGTGGAATTTAAGTGTCGCTTATACTGTACACGATGAAATGTATGTCTCTAAATCAATGAGATATACTATAGAAACCAGGAAAGTTCACTAATGTTGCACCTATGTATGGTTTAAGCAAAGGAGGAGTTGTCGTAATCTTTAGGATAGGCACTTTAAGGTCATTGGCAGTTGCCCAGATTTCCTAGTTAATGAACCTAGTTGTTTAGTTGAGTTCAGGATTGAAGCATAAATGAGCTAATAGTCGACGAGGCCGCATTGGAGAAGGAAATCAAATGTTAGGTTATGTAATCCGAATAATGTTATGCGATGTAGGTGGTGAAATGACTTGGGCATGTTGTTTAATGCCAAGTATTGGGTTTCCCTTCTAATTGAGATGAAGTTTCTTGTGTAAGGAAACCTCTTAATGTAGGCTTTTTATATTTTTTATGCAAGTATTTCATGCAAGGTGTCGATTAATGGGCTATCGATCGTAACTGATCAATATTACAGAGTCAAAAGTTTTTAGTAATATTTGCCTTTTTTGGATCTGAAGATACTATTTTGTCAATTGACTTTCTAGAGTAAAAAGGTTGGTTTCAGAACCATAATGCTTTACGCCTATAAATATAGAGTGGAATTAACCCAAAAAAGAATTAAATTATTATTTAATAAAGGGCGCAAATCAGGCTTAAATTTCAAGACTTTGATATCGAAACTAGCGAAAACATGAATAAATTCGAATTGAAGTAGATGTAGGAAAATGTCGAACCATTATAATTCATGTGTTTATTTTTTCCTCTTATATTATTCTCATATTTGTTAGATCAAATTTTAGATTCACTTTTTGGAACTTATAAATAGTGTAAATAAAAGGTTCACAAATAACAATCAATGATTACATTCTGAATTATTGGTTCTAAATGGTTTCTTTAGGGTGCTAGACCAACGTTTTAGTAACATAGATGTTTTTAATGCAAAACCAATGGAATTAGGTAATGTGGTTCAATGAAAATTGATATTGATTTCTATAGCATTAAGAAATATCCAGTTGAATTACATACACAATTAACAATAGAATGCTATAAGTGCAAGTCCAATAGAGCACAATTCACTCTCGATATTCAGTTTGCAATCTCTGGTAGTTCCATTACCTCTTAATATTCTGGGTAATGTTCATTTTTGAGTTAAGGAAACTGAACCGAAATTTCATTCCCATTTAATGAGCGCCCATAGTTGGGCCCCCATTTAATAGGCGTTTAAAAACAAACACTCAATTTTATGAGCACCCAATCTTCAAGCCCACATTTAATAGATGCCTGAGTTCAAGTGCCTACTTAGCGAGCATCTATACTCTAGCCGGCCATTAATTGGCTAGTTGACCTTTAATGTCATAGCCCGGCCACATTTAATAGTTATTTTATAACTTTTCCTACTTAAATATCCATTTTCTACAATAAAACATACATACTCAAATCTTCCGACTCTACCACCACTACAAATTTTTTGTTACAAAATTAACAAAGTAAACTATTTCTCACCTATTTGCATCATTGTATCAAGATTTACTTATAGATGTGTATGAATTTGAATATGAACAAGGTTAGAGTGCTTCTTCGTTAAGCTTCCACTCCACCGCATGAACCAGTCAGGAAGAGAGAGGTCTATGTTTTGTATATTGCCACTACTCCAATGACTCGGTCAAGGGAAACAAACAAAGAAGAGAAACATTTTGAATAAGGTTACAAATTAATACAACAAAAAACATGCTGAAAGGACTATTTTAATGTCTATGATTACTGGTCGTTTTGAAAAGATAAATCGGCAAAAATAGTTTTACGAATCCCAAATTTACAAAATCAAATAAACCAACCACAGTGGCGTGGAGGAGAAGTTGAGCTGGTATATTTCTTATATGTATTCTATTCAAAATAAATTTAACATATGTATGTATATATTCCATTTGATTGCTGAATGCAGAAAAAAGGCAAACAACCAATTCTTAAAGCTATTTTAAAGAGACAAAATAATGTACTTTTACCAATCTGCAAACTACTATCATTATACCAAAACAATAATAATTTGGTTTGCCAATACTTATTGTCATGATGGGTTAATGACTATGCAATCTCGTTGTAACTCTATTAAAAACATTGCTAAATTAGAGAAATTATTTCCAATGGAAAGAAAGTAGTATACCACGTATATACCCATTATAAACACGATATAAATAGAAATATGTAGAAAACAAAATGGTATGGTTGTAATGTTACGTTTCCATTTCTCTAAAGAACCTTACACTTCGCTGTCTCACCATTTCCACGTTTCCTTCACAAATAAAGGGGAAAAATTCTACGGCTACAAATTTCATAGAATTTTTTACTCAGAATGAATTTACATGTGTCTCACAATCCAAAATTTGGAGAAAGAATGGCATTTTGGGGTCGAGAAAATGCCAAAGAAGTTCAAGAGATGAGAGAATTAAGGAAATCTCTTCTGCTTTTAAGTTGAATCCACACAAAGGTATCTTGTTGTTCAAATATTTGTTTTAACCTACGGATATCGCTCATTTTTCCCCTTCGAATTACTATTTTAAGTTTCTAGCTTAATTTATTTGTAGAATGGGTTCCAAATCTGCTTATTTCTTTCTGTGAATATTGTTTTGGTTTATGATTAATTACTATTAAGTCTCAGTTTGTAACTTTACTTTGTTTTATTTAAATTTACGTAATTTTTTCTTGCTAGATTTTGAATTGAAACGTATAGAGGTGAGATTTAACCCATATTTGAATATATATCTATATACTTGCTTGATGCTTTATACTAAAGTATAAATTAGAGTTTATTTATTTTAGATATATTGTGGGTGGGTGAGATATTTTTGATTATTAGATATTAAAGATAAAATAGAAGCATTGGTTCAACTAGAAATAACACAAATGTAAGTAAATTACCATTTTTGTAAGATACTGATTCGGTTATTTTCTTATTGATTCCAGTAATAGCATGAGCTAGCTAATTATATTGTAGGTTAATGAGAATTGCACTATTTAGCTTATATAATTCTTGTTGACGCATTGGAAAATAACTATTGCGGTTGCTTCAACTTTGTGATGCGGAGAGTGTTTCTTACCTTGATGAAATTGCTATGTCCAGAAATAAAATGTGCTTGGCCAAATCTGTAGCATTTATTGGTTTGTTATTTATCAAAATGTATTGATTTTTCAAACATAGACCGCAGTGGAAGGATTGATCAGGTCCGGATATAAATAAATCTTTGGCTTCTCTCTGCTCGATTAATTTTTTTTAGTATTTTCGTGCTTGTAAGGATTTTTTGAATTTTTAACATTAACTTAGCTATACGACACAACACCAGATTTGTTTCATGTCACTTCATTCACCAAAAAACTATCATCTAAGTTGTAACAACCTGCATTTTTCCGGTAATTAAAATATTGAATTTAATAAGATTTTGTATTTTAATATTGGAAGAAATTAAAATTTATGATTTATTAATGAGAAAAATAATTAAAATGAAATTTATGATATTAATATAAGGCAAATTGATAAGTACTTGAATGTAATTCCAATTGATTGAAATGATTTTAGAGTTGAAATTTTATATAAATTGTAAATAAGAAAATAAACTAAATGTTTATTAAACGACAAAATTGTATATAATTTGTTGAAATTGGTTAATATAAAATAATTAACGAATATGTGAACTTATTTTTTTTGTTTGTTAACAATAAACATAGAAATGTGTTTGAATTGGTAAGTTATAAAAGTGGTTTAATTATAAATTCACTATTTAATCCCTCGAAAATCAGTTGGAAATAAATTACAATAAGTGTAATTGAATATTGGGCTAATATGAATTAAAGTGATGATTGTAGAATATTAGTGTAATAGATTGTAAACCAATGTTTATTTAAAGTGATGATTGTAGAATATTAGCGTAATAGATTGTAGAACCTATTTTCGTTTCGGTGTCAGAACGGGCTTTTTGGGTCGCCTCATCGTTTTGATCAATCCTATCTGGTTCGTTCATTTCTAATTCAGATCTACCATACATAGGCTGTTATAAACCCTAATTGTTACTCATTCTTACTTCTGCGCTTATTATTATTCTACCAGTTCCTCCTTCTCAAATGGCAGAATATGAAACCCTAAATCCCAATTCAATTTTAAATTTCAAATTGTAACGACCCAGATTTTTTTGAACGGTTAATTTGAGATATTTAAATGGATTTAAATATTTGATTTGGATTATGAATTGATTTTGAATATGGAAAGTATGGTTTTCATTTATAAAGTAAATTCAGGATCTAAGATATAATGATTTATTGGAAAATTCGACTTTTGATTTATATAATTGTTAATTGGGTAAAATATAAAATCTGGAGTTATAAGCTTGTTAAAAATATTTCAAAGGCTTATAAAGTTTATATTGATAATGCTGGATGTAACAGATGGGGTAAAATTGAATTTAACAGTAGTTTGTTCAATTTTAAAAATACATCATTTAAATTGATGTTCAAAATTAGCCTTCCGAGGCACAGTCTCAGATTTCGACGAAACAGGTTTCATTGGATCTGTAATATTGTATTATTATCGGGTTTCAATTTTCGTAGTATTTCAAGTTGTTGTGTGAGCGTACGATATGTAAACGCGCTGAAATTTATATCGAAATCTAATATTAAATAACTGGGTCCAAAAAGCTATCTTCTCCATACGATTGAATTAGGACTCGAAACCTTTTCCATTGCGTTCGAAATAGGAGTTTAACATTATAAACGCCCAGCGGCACACCTCGATAGGAGTTTGAAATTTTGAGTTGCGAATTCAAGACAATTTAAATTTAAATTTGAATTCAAATATAAAATATAAAATATAAAATATACTTTCTTTGACTGGTCAAATTCTTTCACGTCCAACCTTTTTCCTTTCCACTTCAGTTCACTGTAGCAAGTAGGTTCAAGCACGCAACATTTCTTTCACGTCTTTTTCCCTCTGCTCAGTTTCAAATCGAGCTTCTTTATATCACTTCTGCCTCCCTGACCAAAATAGAAACCAAGCCTTCCTCTTCTCTATTCTCAAGAGAGAGAAAAAAAGGAGAAAAAAGAACTCAAAGGAAAACCCGTGTCTTCCTCTTTTCAATTCCCGTTCTATTCGAATTCAAATTATAATAGTAGGGGGATAAGCGAAATCGAATTTCGCTCGAGATCGACTCAGTGAAGCCGATTCACAATCGAGGGTTGCGATAAGGATCTAGGCTCGGTCGCATCATGATTTCCGTGCTCGAAGGTTGGCGAACAAGAATCGAGATTTCTAAATCACTAATTCACGAGCGGCCAGCTAATTCTTGAAGGTGATGAGGGCATGACGGCTGACTTGGTGGCGTGCGATCGATTTTTGAGATCGTGAGTTGGTTTTGTCATCTTGAAGTCGTATCTGAGTGTAAGGGGTGTGCTTCGAGGGGACGATTAGAGAGGCTGATGAGTTGATAATGGATGAAGTTTGGCTACTGATGTTGGAGAAGAAAGATGCAGCTGATAGGTAAGTGAGGCGCGAGTTGAACGATGGTGAAGGGGAGCAGTTTTATGCCATTCCGTAAGCTGTTGGTGCATGCATCTGTCGATGACCTATCGGACAATCAAAGCAAGCTGGCATGAGGATTTAGGGAAATTGATGCTTGTTGTGGCAGCAGGGTATAGCCTGTTTCGATTTTAAATTTATAATTGTTTTTATATATACACATATTTGAAAAGTAATAGAAGATAAAATAAATATTTACACATTTTAAATGCTACTATAAAACTTTAGATAGATTAAGCTTTACGGTAATAAAATTACTACTTATATTATTTACAGGAAAAGAAATATACATCCACGTTTAGAATATGGATAAAAATAGGAAAAATGAATATAAATAGAAATTAATTATTTGACTGAGCCAAATATTAATAAACCGTATGAATGTTTGTACAAGGTCCAAAATTTCAGAAGAATGGTCGAGATAGAAATGGATTACCAAACAAAAATCAAAGGTGAGTTAATCTCACTCACTTGGATTTTATTTAATTTTAAATGGTTAAATTTAAATAATTGGTTGAATGATTGAATTGATTTGATGTGCTATACTATATATAGTAGCATATAGTATATATTGGAGTGATTGATTTCCCGCATTATATAGCGGATGAGACCCAATGCGCCGCATAATAGCGGGTGATATTATATAAATCCCATATACCGCGATATTCCACCTCGAAGTGGAATGAATATTTTATATTGTGCTAACATCTGTGGATGCAAGGAAACAGTTTGAAGGGATCCAACTTGATTCCTCAAATTTATCTAGATTGTTTAATATTCTGTGATATGGTTTACGTGATAACATTTAAATTATATTGGTAATTCAAATGTTGGGTGCTATGGTTTGATTGAATATATTCGGATATTCTGAGTTATCAAAAAATGTACCTATTTGGATTTTGAAAGAAAATAAAAGAGAGAATTTTAAGTAAATAATCATAGAAATTTGGATAAATTAAAGAATGAATTGGGAAATAATAAAAGTTGGTTTTTGAATTCTAATAAATAAAATTCCAAGTATGGAGAAATGAGATTTTTGAATAAATGGGAATAAGTGATTTTCTTAAAAACTCAAGTGTTATTACGTAAAGGAATGAAGAATTTATTTTAAACAATTCAAGGTTTTAAATTTAGTGAAAAGGATAAAGAAGGAATTTGGGAAATATGAAATTGGTATTTTCAGTTAAAAGAACATAAGTAAGAATTAAAAAAAAAATCTGAAGTCGATGGGTTTTGAAATAAATGAGTAAGTAAAGGAATTTATTTCAAAATGGAGTAAATTGGAAATCAATTTGGAAATTGATTTTAGTGTTTGATATTGGAAATTTAAAGAAGAATGTGACTATGAAATTTTTAAACTGGGTTTATAAAGTGGAACGAATATCAGTGGATATTTGGAGGTATAAATTTCACGGTGGGAATTTATTAAAGGAATGGGTAAATTTGTTTAAAAATAAATAGTGATTTATTTTTAAAAGGATGTGAAAGAGAAGTGTATTTCCCTGGATAGCCAAGTACGTTTTCGAAGCAAATTTTTAAGTATAAGTTAAAAGTTTTAAAGTTGTTTTAAAAGTGTGTTTTAGAAAATTTATTATTTTTAAATGTTTAAATTTTAAAGTAAGTATTTTTCAAATTTATCTTAGTAGTAATTATTTAAAGGTGACTTGGTACTTTGTTTTAAAAAGAGAAAATTTAGTTTATATTTTATAAAGTAGCTTTATTTTAAATATTCTTAAAGTATCTTTTTAATAAAGTATTAAAGTAATTTTTAATTTAAATATCGCAAAGTATATTTTATAATAAAGTGTTTTTAAATTATTCTAAAATCTAAAGTGTTTGTACTTGGTGATTTCAGTGGAAATAGAAATATTTGGGGAATTTATTCCGTAAAAAGAAGATGGTTTGAAATTGTTTTCAAAGGGTTGTAAATGGAAATATATCTTGCGAAGATATTTTGAGGATAATAAATAATTTGGGAAATTATTTATGATTGATGGATGCTTGTGAATGTTAATTGATATTTAAATAACCAACTATCAATATTGGCCAATGCGCTGATCGTTTCGAAGAGACTGGGATCGGGATTAATTTCTCGAAAACCACTTCGATCCCGTTTGTACGTTTTCGTGTGGAAAACAAGAGTTTGGATTCGAAGGTAGAGCAGTGAAGTGCAAGGGCTAGTCGTTACTAATCCTAAGGATGATTCCAAAATAAATGTGGTAGGATTAGTGCCTTCGGTTCCTTTCGAACCCGGGACAGACTTGTATGGATGAATGCTTTCAGAACATCGTCAGGTGGACGTTGGGCATTCTAAGTGAAACGTTCCAAAAAGGTAACGCTTAGCCTCGAGCCTCATCAACCGGGAATGACTGAAAATCAGGGGTTATGCAGCAAGGCTAAGTGGGTAGCACCCATTAGGGTGAGGTCATCCCTGTCTAGATGTCCCTTTTGTTCGGCTTAGTGGGCAGTTGCTGATCCCAACCGCGGGGTGATCTTACTCGAGATTATCCAGTAAGGGGTTGTCCCGGTCTTGTGTTGTAGGGGATTGGGAGTAATCCTCGGTACGGTGATCTAGGCCACGTAATGTGACAGGTGTTACCCCAGTGCCTAGTCATTAGTTGGAAATCCATTCTCCCTGCGTGCCTTTTACGGTTTTGTTTGTATTACCCATGATTGTGGCTAGTATGCTGGAATTTAATTAATGTAACAATTTCGGCTATTTTAGTAAGTATTTGTAAATAGACCCTATTATAATATCAGAGGATTTTAATAAAAAGAGTTTTGGCTATCGTAAGGAAAAAACCCGACATGTTTATTTGTGGCGTTTTCTTACGAGATGCTTTTGTTTTCAAAGGGTTTGGAACTTTAATAATCCAATTGAGTGTGGTTTTCTCACACTGGTTTTCCAGACTAACTCGGGTGTTATTTAACAACAATGCTCGAGTCAGACCGAGTGTTATAGATTATAGGAAATGATGCTGTGGAGCTGGATGGTGATACGTACTTCCGTATTTGAAAGAAATAATCCGCTGTGTATTCAGTTTTGGGAAGGACGGGATATTATAACCGTCCTGAGTTATGTTGTTGTTTTTATTGAACTCTGATGCTGTACTCTGATGATGTAATGTATAAACATATGTATTTGTTTTTTTGTAAAGATCATTTATTATCTATTATATTTTATTCCGCTGCGATGGTTAGATTCTGATTTTGTTTTCTGTTTTCTTCTTTTACCTCTTCTTCGTTAACCCAAATGGTTCGTATTTCCGTACATCTTGAGTTGATTGAGGGAGAATAGTGTCGACTCTAGGGATACGAGTCTGCGGGTTGTTACAAAATCAATTTTAAAATTCAAACTCCTCCAAACTCTATCATATTATATACCGATTCGAAGCTCTCGACGAGCGCAATTCAGATATGTAAATTGTTTTTCAATTTAGGGCTCTGTGCATCTAGAGTTTGACGGATTAATCTTAGTCGTTCAGTTGAAGGATGATCAACGACGATGGATCATCAAACCGAGGGTACAATGTTGTGTACATTGTCGCGCACTGTTCATCGGTGTGGCTCGCTCGTCGAAGTGATTGCCAGATCGTCGTCAAAATTGCATTAGGGTTTAAACCCTATAAGGGGCGGCTGCCATTGTTGGTGCCAGAGGGGTGTTTGCAGAGGTCGAGCGAGCTAGGACAAGGTCGCGGTGCTTCGTAGTAGGGGGGAGCGATCGTGGTTGAGACGGCAAACGTCGATATTCGTGGCGGCGTGGTTGTGAAGGGAGAAGGTGCGATTATGATGTACTATTTGATATTAGGGTTCCTGTAGCGTGTTGAAGATAATGACGTGACGCGTTTTTTAGGTAACATAATTTGCTTGTTTATTATTTTATATATTTATAATTTGAATCATATAACTTCTAATTATCATAACTTTTACATGTATGCTCGAATTCACATGCGGTTTGTTCCACTGAGATCACATCGAAATTCCAGACGTTATGGAATTAGTTGGACAAATTCGGAGACCGTTGATTTTAAGGCCTTATTTTGGATTTCAAATCGATTTTAAATCAAAGGTGAGTGTTTTAACCCACTCATGATGACTAAATTGTCTTACGATATTTGAATTAAATCTATGACATGATTAGAAATTGATTGGTTAATGTTTGGTATATGTCATTCCGGTTAAATATGACTTTTATTTCATTCAGTCGCCATTTTATTTAATATTGAACTTAATTGTCAATTGAATATCTATTGATGACATCAAGTTAATTGATGTTTATTGGTTGTTTTGAATGATAATTGTGATGGACGTTATATTTCATGTTGTTATAACATTGCAAGTTCCCTATAAGTTGAAATGATATATACTCGAACGATCAATAGATTAGGGAAAAATCGTTATGAGTTGAAATGATAAACCCGAGCACTTTTGTGGATTTTGAATTTTATTCGGGATTACGGGTTAAAATGATATATACCCATAAATTTTAAAATAATTGCAGACTGAAATGATATACATCCGTATCACTTGACCATAGGTTAGAAAATTATATATGGACACCGGATTGGTTAAATTAAATGATTTTAAATCCTTAAATTTGATTCAGTTAAATGATATTTTAAAATAGCATTTGATTTATGTAAACTGAATTTTTTTAAATGAATCGTTTAAAGGATTTAAATTGAAATTTTAAAGTTGAATTTGTAGTATAAATGAAATGATCGAATTTGAGTTATTGAAACATTTGAAATTGTAACTTGGAAACCTTTTGAAATTGGAACGGCTTAAATTGATATTTCAAGATTTGAAATTGGGGTTTTTGATTTGAGATCTGGATATGGTCCAAATTTGTTAAAATGAAAAAAATAGTTTAATTTGATATTACTTTCAAATTCATTATTTTTATATAACTGTTAAAGATATATTATTTTAAATTCAAATTTATTTAGATTTTCAAACCATATTATATCAAACTATATTAAACTATTTTTAAACTATTTTAAATTATTTAATCTATTTTAATCTATTTTAAACTATTTTAAATTATTTAATCTATTTTAATCTATTAAACTATTTAAATCTATTTGAAGCTATTTTAATCTATTTTAAACTATTTAAACCATTTACACTATTTTAAAGTATTTTTAAACTATTTAAAACTATTTCAACTATTTTAAAACTATCTAGACTGTTTTCAAAAAATAAACTATGCAAAGCTGAGTTGTTTATATTTAAATCCTCGATTTCTAAAGAGAATATGGTTAAATGATGTTATAGCCTAAGTTCGGTTTTGAAATGATATTTTATAGTGAAATGACATATTTTGAGTAAATAGGATGATTTGAAAATATAATTTCAAAGGTGATATGATTTCGAAAGTGAATATGATTCCGAAAGTGATATGGTTTTGAGAATATGATATTTTAATATCAATTATGAATCAGTTTTGGAAATGTAAAAGAATCATCCAGTGTGAAATAAGCATTTATTTGTTTAAAAACCGAGGTCAGATATTGTCACACTCTCTGCCAATACTGAAAACCACTTTAACAACTGTGTACATAGTGGAGATTCTAGAATGAAATAGGACAGTTTGGCGAATGATTCTGTATGTGGTATTTACGTAGCACCGACTCTCGTGTGTCGGTTTGATGTGACTAAAACAGGAGCCATGTCGGGCCAAGTGAGGTCACTCCTCGTATTGGGCATATTTCTTCGATATCATATTATGACTTTATGATTGATTTGGTCGCCACTCTTCGATTTTGATTATGGGAGTGTGTTCCAAGGTGGGCGGTAGTAACTGCTATGTGTTACCACCAGTTCGGATCCGCAAAACAGTAGTATCCTACCCTGGGCATTGCCTCACTTGCCTTGTCACATGTCTTATCACGCCTTCTACGAGTTTGGTTTGTGTCAAACCTATGGAGTGCTCCCTAATAGCCCACCAAATTACGATGGAGTTACAATACTGTACAGACTACGATATTATACAAAATGTGTTAAGGGGGATATGGATAACGCGTTAATGCTATTTTAATGCTTTACTTTATTGTAGACACTATTATAATAACGTATTATACTATGTATGTAGATAGTTTAATGGGTCCTTAGAAGATGGAATCCCGAACATCTCTTAAATTATTGCACCCACGTGAGAAACTGGATAAGAGATGTCAAAACCCGTAAACATCTCCAACGCAATTACACTGGTATTTATTTACCGTCGATTTAACTTACATAAGATCTTTTAGTTCTGACTCGAGTGTTTTGTCTTTTCATTATGCTCGGGTTAGTCTGAGCTTTTCTGTGTATATAAGACTACTTTTCTGGAGAAAGAAGACGAAGATTTTGTACTATTATTATTTGTTTTATTTATTCCGCTGCATCATGTTGTTCCGCTGGACTATTTATTTATTACTACAGTATGTACTCTGATCTGTATTGTAAAAGTGTAATCAAATGTCATTTGTAAAACAGCTTCATGAACTGTTTATTTGATTACTATATTTTGTCTTTTCGTTGTGAGATTCTGTGTTTGTTTTCTTTCTTTCTCAGCTTTTTCTTATTTACCCCATAACAATCCTTCCTTTTGAATGGTTTGAGTTTGACATGTATGGTTTATTGTCGATTTAAACCGTCCAAAAAGGTGTGTCGCTACATAAGTCTAGCGACTTGACCATCTGCCCCAGACTTAATCAAAATAAAAATAGCTAGCATTGCCAAGATAATTTTGTTTGTTAGTTAGTATATCTCTAAATTTATTTAATAGATTATCCATTATTGGTACAGCCATATGGTTACCTATATACATCCATGTTACTTTATTGTATTCACTAGAAAAATATTTACATATCTTAACTGAATATCTCATGCCTGAATAAAATATATTCAGCTAAATTTTTTGTAGAACTATAAATTTATTAAATATTTCTTCGAATATGAGTGTTAGCTTTTTATGGTAGGTTTTAAAGTTCTAATCGTTGAAAAATCATAAAAAATAACTAATACAAAGTGATCGTTATCTATATTTTTTGCCCAGTAAAAATATATCTTGGTTTTGCCATTTTACCATATATTACCTTCTTTATACGTTTCTTTCTTTCATTCATATTAATTTTTTCTTTCCTTATATGTGGGCATATAATTAATTCCCATAATTCATATTTAGTCTGTACATACATTCAAAAATAGATCCAGTTTTTTACATTGTATGGCTATCCTACGTGGATCCAACATATATGTATATTAGCTGGTTTTAAGGTAGCATGAATGAACTTTGCCAACCTTTCATATAGTACCTAATAATCTCATAGTATCCATTTTGAAAATTTAAAATTGATAATATAAGTCTATAGGTTAAATAATTTCTTACTAAATTGATCTAATATAAGAATTTCAATGTGAACAGAGAAAAGATGTTAGTGATTGAAAGAGAAAAATGAAATAATATTTTATTGAATTGATGTTTTATAGAAAAAATGAAAAGAAATTAATGCTTTGAGAATTACAATAAGTTTTTATATACAAGAACAGATACGGGCTAAAGTAATATGCGGCCAAAGCAAAAAATAAATGAAGACATCTTCATAACAAAGATTGAAAGGCTCATATTGAACCTGAAGTAATAAGTTGCTGAGATAAGAAGCCAGAGATATATTTGCCTAGCTGAAACTATAGAGATACATTATCTCATTCGTTTTCCCTGCTTCGAACCCTATACCGATTTCTAGGGTTAGGGTCTGTGAGGCGATTTCGAACGATCTTCAGATTTCAATGAAATTCTTTGATATAATTTGTAGAATTCTCCTCTTTTCTGTCCTCTTTCCTTTCTTCTTCTTATTTGAGTCATACTGATGTATTTCTCAAAGACTCGAGCTATCTCGATTTTCTGATTTGGGTGCAAGATGGTAGGTTTGAGATTGATTCTCCTTCAGTCTTTTCCTTTGTAGAGGACCTGATGATCTGAACTGAAGAGAGGCTTGATTTTCTTAGATTCCTAATTCAGATCTGAACTTCATGAAGTTCTTCTTCGACAGTGATTTGGTAAGTGTGTAACTTGTAAATTTCTTTTTAGCACTTGATCTCGAACGAAATGTAAATCTATCTCAATATGTTTGGTTCTGGAGTGTAGTATATGATTTGCAGCCATATAAACAGTGCTTTGATTGTCACATCAGAGTGTTGTGTTGATATTTGAGTTTAATTTTAGCTCCTTTAACATTGATTGTAACCATATCACTTCAGCAACAGCACTTTCTACACTCATGTACTCTGCTTCTGTACTAGATCTTGAGATAGTTGATTGTTTTTTTAACTCCATCATATCAAGTTCTCTCCAGTGAATATGCAGTATCCGGTGACAGATTTTCGATCATCTAGGTCTGTAGCCTAGTCACCATCTACACATCCTGTTATGTTGAGATTGTTGCAAGCTTTAAGTAATAAACCATGATTTGTAGTCCCTTTTAAATATCTAAGAATCCTCTTAACTGCCTTTCAGTTCTCATTCACTAGATTCTGCATAAATTGAAAATTTTTGTTAACACTAAATGCAATATCTGGTCGTATTATAGTAGCATTGCAATGCTCCTATAACACTTCTGTATTGTTTAATATTGTCTATGGCTTCTCCCCTATTTTTTGATGAATTCAGGCTGCTTATCATTGGAGTAGACATAGGCATAACACCATCCATCTTTCTCTTAGCAAGTAGTTCAGATATATACTTTCTTTGGAACAATATTATTTCTGACTTTGATGCATTGTTTACTTCAATTTCCAGAAAATAACTGAGATGCCCAAGGTCTTTAATTGAAAATTGCTTGTTTAGATAGCAAATGATTTTGTTGATTTCTTCCTAATTGTCACCTGTAATAATTAGATCATCAACATAGATTAATATGTAAATAGTCGATGACTGGGTAAGTTTTATGAACAAAGAAGTATCTGATTTGGTAGATTGATATCCTATTATTATTAAGACTGATTCCAGTCTATCAAACCATACTCTTAGTGCTTGTTTAAGGCCATAAATTGCCTTTTTTAATTTGCACAAAATTTCCATTCTATTCACAACTAGGTGGTGGTTTCATGTAAATTTCCTATTCTAATATTCTATTCAGGAATGCATTATTGACATATAACTGCCTTATATCCCAACCTTTATGTAGAGCAATAGAAAGAATAAGCCTTATAGTTGTAGGCTTCACAACTGGAAAGAGAGTTTCTATAAAATCAAAGCCATATTATTGGGTATATCCTTTAGCCACAAGTCTGGCTTTGTATATATTTATGGTGCCATCTGGATTTCTTTTTATCTTGTATGTCCATCTACACCCTACTATATTTTTATTTGTTGTTGGAAATACAAGAACCCATGTTTTATTTTTTATAAGAGCATTATACTCTTCATCCATTGTAGTCTTCTAGTTGTTATTCTTTGCAGCTTGCTCATAAGAGGTTGACTCATCTGTACTTGTGTTGGCCATATAAACTTTTGGTTTGAAGATTCCACTTTTAGCTCTAGTTATCATAGGATGACTTGATCTGACAGAGACTTCAGTGTGAGGTGTGTCTTTTATTCTATCTTGATTTGAGTTGTTTTTTAAGTTGTCTTGCTGACATTGCTCATTTCATCTATTGCATTTAATGATTGTGCATGTGAGTGACTGGCGTGACTGAGATCATCTGCCCACTCATAATTTGGTTAAGCATACAATATGGGATGATTTTGGTGATCATCAGTAGTCCTCCTTGCCTCTGCTGAATTCTCATTCTCAAAATATATGGGTAATTCAGGTATAGAAACATATGGATTATAAACTTTACTTGTTGTTCTCACATTAGAATTTCTAAAGGGAAAGATGCTTTCATTGAAAACAACATGTTTGTTAATAAACAATCTTCCACTGTCATCAAGACATTTATATCCTTTTTGATTTGTAGAATACCCAAGAAAAGTACATGGTTTTGATCTAAAATTCAATTTATTATTGTTGTACGACCTCAAGTATGGAAAGCATAGACATCCAAAAAAAAATAAACTATGATAATCTGGTTTTACCCCATGTAGTTTTTCAATGGGACTTATATTTTCTAAAATTCTAGTTGGCAATTTATTAATAAGATAAACTGAAGTGTTAAATACCTCAGGCCATAATTTTAAAGGTAAGTTAGCATAAGCTAATGAACTAAGCCAGAATCAACTATGTATCTATGATTTCTTTCAACTAGGCCATTTTGCTCAGACGTGTAGGGGCATGTGGTCCTATGAATTATTCATTTTTCCTTAAAATAATCCTAAAGGGTTTTGTATTTAGTTCCAGCATCAGATTGAATAATTTTAACATGTGAACTTAGTTGCTTTTCAACTATAGTAATAAAATTGATCATAACATTATGTGTTTCAGACTTATTTTTTAAGAAATATACCCAAGTGTATCTTGTGTGTGCATCAACAAATGATATGTAGTATTCGTATCCATAATCTGTGCATATTGGTGTTAGTCCTCAAAGGTCGGTGGCAATAAGATCAAGAGGTTTAGAGTGTTTAGTTAAGGAGTCATTATATGGAAATTTATGACTCTTACCCATTTGACAGCAAGTGCATACATAAGGAAGAGAAATATCATCATAAGATATACAAGTTTTAGTAAGAATTTGTTTAACAATTTTTACACTTTGGTGACAAAGTTTGCAGTGTCAAAGATCAAATACTCTATTGTAGTTTTTCTTTTCACACTGATTACAACCGTTTTCCTTTGTTATAGAACTTGTATAATTGATAGACTTAAACCTATAAATGCCTTTTTCAGCATCACCCTGCCATAAAATGTCTTTAGTTAGTATGTCTCTGACAAGACAATATTTAGGATAAAATTCAAAATAGACCTTATTATCATTAGCAAATTGGGATACACTTATAAGATTTTTCTTGATCTTTGGTACTCTTAATAAATTATGCAAGAATAATTGTTTCTTCCCTTTAATGAGAGCACTGCCAACATGAGATATTTCGATACACTTACCATTCCCCATACCAATTGATTGTTTAACTCTATACTCCTTATTACCAAGATTCAAATTGTCTTAGATTATTAGTTATATGGTTTATTGCTCCTGAGTCAGGATAGCAGCAATCATCTTGCACATGTTCTTGTTGAGTATTTTCACTAGAATTGTGATCCTTATTGGCTACGTGGTTACTTAGACTTGACTGTGCCACATTTGCACTAATTGTTGCTTCTTTGATTGTTGTGTTTAGCATATCTGAAGTAACACTTTACATCACTATGCCCAACTTTTTCATAGATTTGACATTTTGGTCTGTTGCTATTATTCCACCTACCTCTCCCCTTTGATCTGTTAGAATAGCCTCCTCTTTGTGATGATATTTTACCGTTGTTATTACTTGAATTCTTGTTTTTAGTGTTGGCTGTATAATTGATTACAAAATCTGATTCTTGAGGCCTTTTATTATCTATTCTTGCCTCATGAGCCTGTAGAATAGAATGAACATCATCAATAGATGGTAAAACATTATTAGAGGAAATAATAGCAAGCATTACTTCATAATCATCACTTAAACCATTTAAAATGGTTAAAATTTGTTCTGAGTCAAACACTTTGTGGCCTGCAGCTTCAAGAAGATCACAAATGATCTTGATCTTATATAGATATTCTCTCATTGAAAAGTTGTCTTTCCTTATGCTTTGTAACTATCTCTTCTGATACATGACCTTGGCTGCTGATTGTATGTTGAACACTTTTTCTATAGTAGACCATATTTCACTTGCAGATTTACATCCTATAACGTGGATAGAAGATTTGTGTTGATTGATGATAGAAGCCATGAAAATATTAATCTGTCCTGCCTGTGATGTTTGATATACTCTTCATTCCTGACAATCCTATTTTCTCCCTCAATAATGCATTTTGGTGGACTTGGTATTGTCCCAAGAAGAAAGTCTTCAAGGTCATATCCCCGAATTGCAGTTTCAACCTGCAGTTTCCACAGCGGATAGTTGTTTTCATCTAAACACATAGGAATCGGTTAGCTATGAGGACTTGTAACAGTATTGATCAATTTCCATGTTGCATCAGTTTGCTGTTCATTGTTGGCATTATTAGGGATTGCAGATTGATCTTCTACCATGGTGATGATTCTTGATTCAAAAGACAAAAGAAAACTTTAGAATAAATTCTGAAATAAGGAAAACTTTCAAGAAATTGAAGATAATAGGTATGATGCAGCAAGTCTAGGTGATAAAATCTTTCTGATAGATCTTGGCACGGCACTAGCCTTGATTTCTGATTTGATGAGATGCCTTATTTCTGGTTTCTTGAATCTATTTTCTGGCTTCTTGAATTTATTTTTTGAATTTTTCTTGAACTGCTTGTTTGCAAAAGAACAATATGCAGCCACTGTAAAAACTCGGCAAGGCAACTGTTTCTTATATCAAATTTGCTACTCAAATGATGATATCTTAACCGATGGGTAAAAAATTCTTCAAATGAATGAGAATACCCTGATGAAGAATTATCTGATCATTCCTCCTTGAAATTGTGAGACATTGTTAAGTTGATTATGGCTTTGATACCATATAAGAATTTTAATGTGAACAGAGAAGAGATATTAATGATTGAAAGAGCAAAATAAAGTTATCTTTTATTGAATCGATGTTTTGCAGAAAAATGAAAAGAAATTGAGGCTTTGAGAATTACAATCAGTTTTTATATACAAGAACAGATGCGGGCTAAAGTAATATGCAGCCTAAAGCAAAAATAAATGGAGACTTCTTCATAACAAAAATTGAACGGCTCTGATTGAATCTGAAGGAAGATGAGAAGCCAGAGATATATTTGCCTAGTTGAAACTGTAGAGATACATTATCTCTTTCATTTTTTCTAACATATCTAAAAAGTTTAGTTCGGCATTATCGTTTGTTGAAGCATTTCTTTACAAATATGCAAAAGCGAAATGTTTATATTCTCTTTTTAAAAATGTATACCAGTTTCTTGGCAGTTTGTTTTCATGAAACGCTAGTCGTTTTCCTTCAAATCAAATATACCACACCTTTTACTAGTTGTTTTGTTATTTTTCTCATGTGAAACACTATTATTATTTGATCCGCATGAATTCTTTTTTTCATCATAGGACACTGTATACAATCTAGGTGCTTTAAGATGCATACATCTGTTTTGTAAAAGTTGCTCTTGTTCTTCAGCTTCTGTATTAATATTTGAAGGCCTTAAACAGCACCTAAAATAGCCAAGTGCCCTGTCTGCAAATCGGAATGAATTGATTTAATTATCAACAATCCATGCCCATTTTAATTGTTGTACCGTATATATATTCACCTGACCACACTTTTTTGCATTGAAGATTAATCACAACAATAAGCGTTGCTAAGCAAAAAATGTGTGACCAACAAATTTACAATTTTTTAATTGCCAACACATATTTGCATTGGTAGATTTGGTTAAATTGAAATTTAATGAATGTTCTTGGGGAAAAAAGTAAATTACCATACACATATTAACGTTACTAGATTTAGTTCATTGTCAAGTTCCATTACAAGTATAGATAACTTTTACCTTTAGTTCTAGTTGATTTTTTGGTGTTACCTTCGTACACCTCCAGTTCTTATGCTAGTTCTTATTGTAAGTAGTTTTATTTATTTAGTTTCATATTGTTACCTATATAGCAAAGGTGTTTTTGTACCAACTTTGTGTCAGAAGATAGATATATTGTGTTAGAGGACCTTTATAGTGAATGAGATATTGTCCTACATCACCAAAAGTAAATTAATGTTCATGCTTATATACTACTTTCTTCAAATCTACATTAGCATATAGGGTCAAGTAATTTTGTGCGAGGGGGAGGGCGTATATGGCCATGAACTAACACACACGTGCATGCCGCTCGCTTATCCCGAACCGAGTGCGGGGCTAATAAGAGCGGATCGTATAATATTTTTGCTGCACAAAAGTGAACATTTTTTCTACTTTTTAAATTCAAACAGAAGCGACTGTTGGGTTTGAATGGACGCGGATTTCCTAATGGAAATGGCTGTTGCAAACTGTTTGAATGTATGCTATTTTTAAACAGAAATAGTCGTTGCAAATGAAGAGACGAGACCATTGCAAACGAAGAGGCACGACCATTTTTGGCCGTTGCAAATGAAGAGACGCGACTATTCCTAACGGAAATAACCGTTGGGAATCCGCTTATAAAAGGAGCAGGAAACCAGATCAGTTTCTCACTCCAATTTCTCTCTTATTCCTTTTCATTTCTGAAAACATCATAATCCGAGCGGTCATGCATATCACATAGAAGATCATACACACTCCAATCTCGAACAGATCACGTCTGTAGTAACTTGGGAGACTTTGAATAAAGTCTTAAGATACGGCAAGCCTCAGACGGAATTTCCTTCTTCATCCGGTAGATTTCTTTCCGTTTCGAAGTTGTGTTGTTTCTACGAATTAGTACAACGATTGTTCAACACATCACTTATTTGTTGTTATTGTTGCAGTTAGTTGTTGTAAATTCATTACAATAGTAGTTAATGTTTAAAATTACTGATATACAATTTCAAAGTATTGGAAATCTGATTTGTAAACTTGTGTGAGGATTTTATAAGAGATTCATCTCTGTTTTCGTATACTAATCGTATAACATCTTAAGACCTTCCTGTTTTCACTAATGCAGAGATTGCGACAGTAAAACTATCAGCAAAAACTACTACACACAACATGCCTGATCCATTTAGAGGAGATGGTGATGACTTTTTGACATGGCAGAATCAAATGTAGTTTTATCTCACTACATTAGGGCTGTAAAATTGCATTGAGGAGAATGAAACAAAGCCCAATAACGTACAGACTAAAGAAAAAGACACAAATGTTTCTCAAAATTGACTCCTGGAAGCATTCGGACTTCCTGTGCCCAAACTAGATTCTGAATTGTTTGGATAAACTGCTATATAAAGTGTATTAGCCACACCAGACAACAAATTCTCTATGGACTGCACTTCCAAATAAATACAAGATGCAGAATGTTAGTTTGAAGAAGTTCATTGTTGACAAATTTATGGAATACAAGATGGTGAATCGGTAACTAGTCAAGTGCAGGAACTCCAACTTATAATTCATGAACTTGAATCGGAAGGACATAAAGTTGGAGAGTCATTCCTTGTTGAAGCGATAACAGAAAAATTACCACCATCCTGGAGAGACTATCGCAACTATTTGAAACACAAGAAAAAGGAGATTTTCTTAGAAGATCTCATTGTCAGATTAAAAATTGAGGCAGATAATCGCGGAATAACACAGCCAAAGGCGAAAATGCACTTGTTACGGAAAGGTCAAAGAAGAAAGGACACTTCAAGATTAAAAAGAAAAGGAAAGGCACTAGATAATCAACCAAAGATAAGCAAACCAAGAATTTTAAAGGCGAATGTTAGGTCTGTGGAAAGACTGGGCACGCAGCTAAAGATTGCAGACACAAGAAGACGACCGACAACTGACAAATATAGTGGAAAATTTGAGTTCAACCATTGAGGAGATGAACTTTTTAGGAGTTGTTTCAAAATGCAACTTAGTACAGAACCCTACACAGTGGTGGGTAGACATATGCGCTACTCGTCATGTCTATTCTGATATATCTATGTTCTCCACTTACAAGAAATACAATCAGAAAGAAAAACTCTACGTGGATAATTCTGCAGTTTCCATCATCGAAGGTTACGGCACGTCACCCTCAAATTTACATCCAAAAAACCGTGAAACTAAATGAAGTTCTTCAAGTTCCAGATATCCGGCAGAATCTTATCTCTATACCTGTGCTCTCAAAGAAAGGTTTCTGTATGGTCTTCAAGTTAGATAAAGTAGTTCCGTTTAAGGTTGGAATTATATAGGAAAGGGTTATTTATGTTATAGTCCATTTAAGGCAAATGTAGTTGTAATCGGCAATAAAACTATGTATTCTAATTGTGCTATTAATAAAAACGAAGTTTCTTATTTAGTTGATCATGAAATATTACTATGGCATGATAGATTAGGACACATAAACTTTCAAAAAATGAAAATATTAGCAAACTTGGGATTAATTCCAAAATTATAAAAACTACAAATGCGAGATAGGTGTAGAAACAAAATTGGTTAACAAACCATTTCATATAGTTGATAGATGTACTGAACCACTAGGTTTGGTTCATACTGATTTATGTGATTTTGAATCATTACCTACAAGAGGTGGGAAAACGTACTTTATCACTTTTATTGATGACTATACACGATATTGATATGTGTATCTTTTGAATAGTAAAGATGAAGCAATTACATCGTTTATAAAATATAAGGCTGGAGTAGAAATCAGTTAAATAAAAAGATCAAGATATTGCGATCTGATCGAGGTGGAGAATATGAATCATCATTTGAACAATGCTGTGTAGAAAATGGTATAATTCATCAAACAACAGCTCCATATTCACCACAACAAAATGGTATTACCGAGAGAAAGAATAGACATTAAAAGATATGATAAATGCAATGCTATTGACCTTTGGTCTATCGACGAACTTGTGGGGGGAAGCCTTAAATATGTCTAATCACATATTAAACAAGGTTTCTCACAATAAAACAGAAACAATTCCATATGAGTTATGGAAATGATACATAACAAGTTTCAAATACCTCAAATTATGGGGTGCTTGGAAAAAGTTTCAATTCCGCCTCCCAAGAAAGTCAAACTTGGACCAAAAACCATAGACTGTTACAATCTAGGACCAGGCCAAAATAGTAGTGCCTGAGATTTTTGATATTCCAATTTAATATAGCTGATATTAATGTAAATACAATCATAGAGTTGAGACATGTCTCATTCTGTTAAGATGTTTTTCCGCACAAAAGGAATGAAGGAAATTATGTCCCTAAAAGGACAAGAGAAGAATCAAGCAAGCCACATAAAGATGAAACTCATCGTGAAATTGAGGAAGTTGAACCAAGAAGAAGCATAAGGGAAAGAACGTCAAAGACATTTTGTTCAGAATTTCTAATTTACATGTTAGAACATGAACCTCAAATGTACAAGGAAGCAATGTCTTGTTTTGAATCTTCATGTTGGAAAGAAGAATCAAAAGTGAAATTGATTCAATTCTAAGTAATAAAACTTAGGAAATAGTTAATCTTCCGCCTGGAATAAAATCGATTGGTTGTAAATGGATCTTCAAAAAGAAATGAAACCAGATGGCTCTATTGACAAATATAAATCAAGACTGGTAGCCAAAGGATATCATCAAATGGAAGGTATAAACTTCTTTGATACTTATCCACTGGTTACACGAATAACCTCCATAAGAATGTTAATAGAAATTCCATCCATATATAATCTAGATATTCATCAAATGGATGTAAAGACAGCATTCTTAAATGGAAATCATGATGAGGAGATTTACATGGAGCAACCCGATGGTTTTATTTCCAAAGGAAATGAAAATAAAGTATGTAGATTAGTAAAATCATTGTGTGGACTAAAACAAGCTCCAAAACAATGGCACGCAAAATTTGATAGTGTCATGATGAAAAATAGTTTTGGTATAAATGAATGTGATAAATGTGTTTGTTATAAACAAATTGGATAATCATACGTGATGATTTGTTTATATATAGACGATATACTAATCTTTGGTCCAAATAGTAAAGTAATAGAGACAAAAAAATGTTAATCAACAACTTCGAGATGAAAGATTTAGGAGTTGCAGACGTTATTTTGGGAATTAAATTAATAAAATAACCTAATGGGATAAACTCTAAGTCACATTATGTGGAAAAAGTGATTTCAAAATTTCAAAATTACGGAATTAAAGGAGTGAGAACACCTTTTAATCCATCGGAAGTATTGCATAAAAACACTAATAAGAGTGTAATGCAAGTGGAATACTCTCGTGTAATATGATGTCTAATGTACTCATGAATTGCACAAGACCAGATATAGCTTATGTAGTAAGTGGACTAAGCAGGTATACAAGCAACTTAGGGAAGGAATACTGGAAAGCACTAATGAGAGTGTTGGGATATTTAAAGAGTACCACGAACTTTTCTCTACATTATGAACAATATCCTGCCATTTTAGAAGGATGTAGTAATGCAAACTGGATTTTTGATTCATAGAAATCTAAATCAACTAGTGGTTATGCCTTCACCTTAGCAGGAGCAACAATATCATGAATATCTACTAAACAAACATGCATAGCTCAATCCATATGAAATCAAAGCTCATTACTTTGGATAAAGCAGGCGAAGAAGCAGAATGGCTTCATCATTTTTAGCAGATATTCCATTTTGGCCTAAACCTATACCGGCCATATGCATACAATGTGATAATTAAGCAGCGTTAAACAGAGCGCAAAAGTTTGTGTATAATGGAAAATCACAACATATTTGTCGATGCCATAACAAAGTTAGGCAGTTACTTTCAAATGGAACTATTTACAATGATCATGTGAGAACTACCGATAACCTTACGGATCCATTTACTAAAGGTTTATCAAGAGAGAAAATAGAATGCACTTCGAGGGGAATGGGTTTAAAAGCGTAAACCAACAAGAGTTATCTTATAGGGAAACCTATCCTAGCGACTGAAGATCCCTTGGACTAGGATCAATATACAAACCAGTTCTGAGTAACTCAAGAAGTAATGCATTTGTTTAGACTTAAGTCCTACTCCATTCCTATGGTGCATAATAAAATGCATGCCTACAAAAGTATTAAAAGGTTAAAGCTATGCTTTTTAATAGTAACCATATCTTGAAAATAACAAGTGCAGGTATATGTAGAATACTCTTAATGGTTGTGAACACATATGTTAATGTGAGCTGGGTTGGTTCTATAAGAATATGAAAGGCTTAAATTATCTAAAACACTCGCCTAATCAAATTTGTTCAGGACCAAAATGAACATAACCAAGAGATTGGATGTGAAGGGAAACAATGCTTTCTAAAGCTTATTGTCTAGTTATGCACAAATGGTCGATGGTTCAAGATGAAATAATTCACTGATTAGCCAAGTATATCCGATACGTTATAACTAGGGAAAGTTCAAAGTGAAATATCTACTTATCCTTGATATGGCATTATTTCCATATGAACTATGTGATATTACACTTTATGTTGGGGAGACATATATCATCATTCATGTGGGGGATTGCTAGAGGCCCTTTATAGTAAATGAGATATTGTCCCACATTGCCAAAAATAAGATAATATTCATACCTATAAACTACTTTCCTCAAACCCATATTGACCCTTAGGGTCGGGTAATTTTGTGCGAGGGGGAGGACCTATAGGGCCATGAACTAACACGCACGTGCGTGCTCCCCCAAATGTCCTGAACCAAACCGGGCCGAGTCGGCTGGGGATCCAATAAGAGCTGACGGTGTAATATTTTTGCTACATAAAAGCGAACAGTTTTTCTACTGTTTAAATTCGAATAGAGCGACTGTTGGATTTGAATGGATGCGGATTTCCCAACAGAAATGGTGGTTGCAAACTATTTGAACAGACGCCCTTTTCAACCAGAAATAGTCTTTGCAAACGAAGAGATGTGACCATTGCAAACGAAGAGGCATGACCGTTTTTGGCTGTTGCAAATGAAGAGATGTGGCTATTCCCAATGGACATAACTGTTGGGAATTCGCTTATGAAATAAGTAGGAAACTGATCGATTTCTCACTCCAATTTCTCTCTTCTTCCTCTTCATTTCTTAAAACACTATAATTCGAGCGGTACTGCGTATCACGTAGAAGATCATACACACTCCAATCTCAAGCAGATCACGTCTATTGTATCTTAAGAGACTTTGAATAAATTTTTAAGGAAATTGTTACGGCAAACCTCAGATAGAGTTTCCTTCTTTATCTGGTTAGATTTCTTATTTATTTATATATGTACACACACACATCATTCTGTAATCTTTCCGTTTTGAAGTTGTGCTATTTCTACGGAGTAATACAATGATTGTTTAATACATCACTTAATTGTTGGTATTGTTGTAGTTTGTTATTGTAAATTCATTACAATAGTAGTTATTGTTCAAAATTACTGATATACAATTCCAAAGTATTGAAAATTTGATTTGTAAACTTGTGTGAGCAGTTTATTAGAGATACATCTCTGTTTTTGTATGCTGATCGTATGACATATTGTTGCCACTAATATATATTTTCCATATGAGAACTGCAATATATGTAGCTCATGTAACAAGCGTATAATGGACAACAATCTATTCTTTTTCCACTTTCTATACATCAAGCTGCACTTCTAGATAAAAAGATCCACAATTTATGTGATTTCTTGCATATATTTATTAGTTGATCCTTTTGTTACAATTTTAGATTTGTTAATTGCCATTTAAATGTACTTCAGTTTGATTGAATGGATGTAGTCAGTATGTCATCATACAAAATATCAAATAAAATGAATTATTTATAGGACCTGTGTTCTATGTTTTCTTATCTATGATAGGCAATGTTCTTTGACACTTTATAAAAATGACCGAATAGGATTTTAATTATCTATGATATCATCGTACATAAGTGAGTGTGAATATTCATTGTGCGAAAGGGTGTGCATATTTATGGTAAGTTTGTTCGACCTATTTTAGAAGTGAATAAAGACTCCAGATTAAATTAGACTTGAAAAATTATGTAAGAAAAATAATGCCGGTTTCTTATTTGAACGCAACACTTAAAAATATATTTTAACTATATATTAACATTTTGTTCACATCATGAAGCAAATTAAAACCAATCAAACGACTTCCAAACCAAAAAAAGGTAGATGAAAAATTAGGCATCAATTATGTAAATTAATATTTCAATTGAAACATCCATTGATCTTAACTTGAATTTACTCATACTCGTGCATGCCAAAGAATTCATGCATGTGTACATTTTACATTTGTTTATGCTTAAATTATTTTAATTATGAACAATATTTTTCTTTAACACGGCAAAGGTAAAACTTTCTCTTTATGTCTAATTTAAGTTTAAGAGAGTGAATTAAAAATCAACACAGAAATACTGAAGAAGATAAGCAAGGGTTCGAGACTTCATGAGTTTTGTGAAACACTTTCCACCATTTTATAGAACAATGAAGTCACCATTACGATAAGTTCTTCTTAGGGTTGATGGAAATATGATTCCTAAACATGTTGCCATCGATAGATGTTCAAAGGATATAGATAAATTATGGTGGGAAAAGTTTCTTGATATTGAGTACACCGACAAAAAGATGAAGCAACGTAAAAAAATGACAAAAGCAAAGCAAAATTTCAGATCATTCATACTCTAGGAAGAGAACCTTAAATAGAGTGCACGATGAAATGGTATTAAAATATATTTTCTAAATAGTTGTTGATTTTAAAATCTTATGCTAATTATGTGTTAACTTTGATCTTTCTTGTAGGTCTTAGCAAACGCAGAAAAAAAATTCAAAAGCGATGGTTTGGAAGGTTAGACATAAAAGAAAATCCAGAGTACTACTACCATGTGCTACAGAAAGATACGTAAATGTTGTGATTGCAACACTAAAATGCTCATTAGGACTGAAATTAAAAATAAGGGCACCTTTAGAAACTTGTTTTAAAATCTTGTATCATGTTTGATATATATGATTAGTTTTATCATGGAAAGTGTCATTTCCACGTGATATATGTGTTCGTTCAATGACATCTTAGTGCACATGTGTGTGCCATTGAGATCATTATGTGTAAAAGGGATCATTATGTGGCTAAATGACCATGCCGCCTCAGTTTTAAACTGAGGCCTGGTTCGCCTTAGTTTGAAACTGAGGCCATGCCCGCCTTAGTTTCAAACCGAGGCATTGTTCACCTCGGTTGTGAACTGAGGCCATACCGACCTCAATTTCAAAATGAGACCATGCCAACTGAGGCCATGCGCGTCTTAATTTCAAACTAAGGCCTGGTTTGCCTCAGTTTCAATCTGAGGCCATGCTGCAATATCAACCTCAGTTTCAAACTAAGGCCATGCCGCCTTAGTTTTAAACGGAGGCGTGGTTGCTAAGCTTAGTTTTAAACTATGGCGTGGTTGTTGAGCATCAGTTTAAAACTGAGGCTCGGTTGCATCTGGTTTAAACCGAGGCCAATATACATGTATGAAGTACTTAATTAGCATCTATACATATTTGCTTATTTTATTTAACGTCCTTTTATCATTAAATCATGTGCAATCACCTTGATTACTATTTGTCATTCTTTTTATTATAGATTTCAATTTAGCATGATATTGAATTCATGTAGGCACTTTTAGAAGAAGCAGAAGAAAAGACCAAATTGGATGGTGGTTCTAGTGGTAATGGTGAAGTAGAAGGTCTTGAAAATGATCTAATTGCATAAATTTTTGGTTTTGATAGAAATAAAAATGATTGTCGAGTAGTTAGTTCTACTTCTTCTATGAAACAAGTAAAGATGGCTCAAGTGGTAAAAGCTATAGCTGAAAAATAGCAAGCCGTGGATTTGTTTGGTTGGAAATTGGAGATAGAAAGGCAAGTTGCTAATCAAGTTAATGATGCCATCAAATTAATTACTTCAACTTTTATGAAATTTATACCTAATTTGCAGGAAAATCATGTTGCAAGTCCTGTGGTGACTCCACATACGAAAGGTGCTTCTAATTAGGAGATTCTCATATGAATAATAATCTAGTTGCCACTCCAGTCATCTTACATAATTATATTCATTCATCTACAAAGGAGAAAAGATACGCAATGTTATTATCATAAGATTAAGAGAAGAATGTAGCCAAAAGGTTATGTTGGAACACAAACAACTGGTCATTTTGGGAAGGTGATACCGAATGTAGAGAAAGTTATTTGGGTGGTTGAAAATTTTGAAATAGATGCACTAGTTTACGATGGTCCTCAAAATGGAATGTACAATTTGTGTGAATTTTCAGATAGAGACTTCATTATGTGGCCAGAGTTTCGTATTCCATATTTATAGACTTTAACTATGAACTATGCCTTATCTTTTGTCATTGCAATTTGATATTAGTATAGAATTGGAAAACTTTGTATTGGTAACTTAATTATGTATTGAACCTCCCTTTTGTTAATTGATACTCTATTTTATTACCATGATTATGAATACTGATTATTAATATTGATTGGGTTATGATTTGTTAATTAGGATATTATTTCATATTAAATATCATCTACATTATATCTTTTAACATTCACATTACCAATAAGTATTTATTTTAACACTTGTAGGCATTGGGATATATTTTTCCCCAATACTTATAAGCGTTGGGGAAAAATATCTCCCAATTTTATAGGCATCATAAATAAATTCCTATACCTCTAGAGACACATATAAGTGTTGCTAAAATTCTTTGAAACGCTTATGCTCGTTGGGAATTCTCTGTTGTGGTGTGATTTGCTTACTCGTTGTTAAAATTAGAGCTCCATAACGCCAAGACATTAAGAGTTGTTCGACTAAATAGATGCGAAATAAAAAGCACATGGACAATCAAATAATTCGAATATATAAAAATAAGGAGCGAGTGAAAGAAAGAGAATGAGTGAATGCGAACGCTTGCCCTGATTGTAACTTACCATGAGTTTATAATAATCCCTAATATGTGCTGCACGGTATGCAACATGTGTCGCTGTATGATAATGTAATATCAACCAACTAAATATGTGTCAACATCGAATAGTGTAATATCAAATAGCTTAATATTAGTCAACATTAGAAAATGTAAGAGTATATGTATAACAGACTCACTGATGCAACACCATCATCGCCACCGTCATAATAATCCATGTAATAACCATCATCTTCATCATCATCGCCACCATCATCATCGCCACCATCACTTTCTCCTCTTTTTTCTTATATATAAGGGTCATAGACCGCTTATTATGACCCGTCTCCTCGATCCTTAGAAATTGTCACTAATACATCCACGGTATTCACGTGTAGTAAATCTAAGTGCAGGGGAGGTAGATTATCAGGGATGTAAAATAAATAAAGATAGAAGATAACACAATAATAGAATCTCACATAGGATTCAATGTTTTAATTATACACAAATGATCAGAGTCAAATACAAATCCATCAGGATAGTTATAACTGTCTATCCGTACGTATGTTGGAAAATACATACTACTTGACATAGCGGAAAATAGGTGGATATCTACATAAGGTACTTCAGCTTTATGGATCCAAAAGAAATTCTCCAAAATGCTCCCCAACATGCTTCCAAAATGCTCCCCAACATGCTCCCAAAATGCTCCTAAGGTATCTTGACTACACAACTACCCGAAAAAATAGGACACCCAAAGTTTAAAGGGAAAAACAAACTCCGGGTTAGTCATGGGACTGGTGCGAGAACTCAAAATACAATGTTTTGAAAACAAAAGGTATCTCATAAGACCACGCTCCACATAAAAACGGAACGAGTTTTTACCTTATGATAACCAAAACTCTTTATTACGTAAAATTTAGGGATATTATTTTTAATGACATCTTTGAAACGTTTTCAAATAAACTTATTAATCTTAGCCGAAATTGTTACCATTATTAAATTCCAGCATACTAGGTTCTACAAACAAAACCGCTAGTTCTTATTGAAGAATGGATTTCCATACAAATGACCAGCTGAAGGGACTACCTTTCGATGGGTACATCTCTAGATGGATGTCCCGAGGCACAGAACATATTCCCTCTGCCAACACAAGACCAACCTATCTCTATAACTAGATAGTACCGAATATGTCATCCTCGGTCGTTACCGATCTTTATCTGAGAGTTCTCTTCGCATACATCCACATTAATTTACATCCCAAACATCATACCGAGAAGAAATATATCTAGAATAGGATGATCATACCCTTATTGGGAATAACCCACTTAGCTTTGCCACATCTAACCCTTTTTCGGTCATTTTCGGTTGATTAGGCTTGAGGCAACGATTACCTTTTCACATAGCACATATCACAACTCTGAATGCCACATTGCCATTTCCTTTGACTAATAATTATCTTCCATAAAAATACAAATCTTAAGCTCGTATGTCTCAAGGAGGGCGTTAAGTTAAGAGAAGTTGTCTTCTCCGCCGCCACCGATGTACGTTTGTAAAAACCAATGTACGTAACCTTTAGAAATGCATTGTCAAACAAACGTCCATACAAGTTGTCTAGAAACAGGACAAACTGAAGGCACTCTCCCACTACCACTGGTTGCAAATAGCCCTTGCAATCTGAAAAATCTCCACCACGAGAGACCACTGCTATAAATAACTCTGTAATGGGAGCTACCTAGAGCATGTTCAACAAGCAGTCCTCACGTTATGAAGATCCATGGTCTTCCACAGTCATCATCTTTGACATATCTTCACTTTCGAACATATACATTGGTTCGAAGTGGTTTTTGGATAGGAATCGCCCAAATCCGAATCTGGTTCCTTCGAAATCCAAACATCGATAAAAATGATGTAATTAGCCGATTGTTTTTCGATTCACTCATTTTCATTTACCAAAATATCTTCGATAGATATATATTTTCAAACTATTCTTTTAATGGATACGGAATCATTTAAACCAATTTTTAAATATTTCTCAAATCATTTTTAAAGTGTATCTTTTGAGAAAATAGGATTATAGAAATCATTCTACTTTTATCCAAAATCAACTTCCGTATTCAACGAGTGCTATGGGCGGAATAACGGTGAGATCATCTTTTAAGTTCACGAATATGACAAGTTCCCTCTTCGGATTTTAATAACGAGTATAAGAAGATTATTTCTATAAAATCCGAGTTGAGCATTCGGGCTTTTCTTTCGATATGTTCCAACCCTTGCCTAAAAGAGAAAACCGAGGTTAGGTAAGTTCATGGCACTGGTTGCTCCAGCCCTAACCTTAATTACACAACTTGTTTTAACTTTTAGATCTCATAAGCGGGATAAATGTACAAGTCGTTTTCGCATACTCATTTTCCCTTTTAAATCACATAACTATTTGTTTAACCATCTTTGAAGTAATGTTAAATTGTTTAAATTTCTTTTAAAATGCTTTATTATTTACTTAAAACATTTACTAAGGATTTGGGAAAAATTGTTAAGTTTCAACCTTTATTTCAAAAGTTATTGAAAAGCGTTGCGAAAAGTGTTACAAATAGTGTTACAAAAAGTGCTTTAAAAGTTATATTCTTCAAAATGACTTTTATATAATTTAGAAAGCCATATTTTCAACTTAAATCACTTTTAAAACATTTTAAAATATTTTTAGAATTTATTTCATATTTTTAAATTGATTATTTTATCAATTTTCAACTTTGGTCATATAGTGCAAAAACTGGTTTTTTCTTGAAAATTGATTTTGCTATATTTTAAAATATACAAGAAGAAATCTTTATTTTATTTTTTTATATGAAACATATGGATATAATGATTCGAAAAATTCTTACTTCGAAGAAATTCGAAATATATTCCACTTCGTATTCATTTGAATTTTTGACTTAAAAACACGAACAACCTTTACATGACGCGTCAAATTTTAGGCGTATTTTGAGATTCATATCCAAACTTTTCTGAGACAAGTTTAAACACTTTGGAATCGTTTTTAAAGAATATTCAAATATTTTTCAAAGGTATAAATGATTCCGTATCATATTTCATTTCTTTTGGAAAGTGATTTCCATGTGATTATACGTCATGTAAAACTGTGACTTGTTTCAACATATATATTCAATATACAACTAATAAACATCCAAACAATGTTTATAATCATTTTAACATATCCTAACATGTCATATGAACTTGCATGTAAATTTAACAACCTTTTTTATTGAAATGTCACATGATTGTCATTTATGTATATATTTGCTTACTAACTTTTGCAAATGACCTAAAGGTGATTGCTTTCTTTTTCAAACACTTATCAAAAATCCATGTTAACATCAAAACAACATTTATAACTTAAAAAACATCGTATAAACATTTCTTACTTATCAATTTAGAGTTCTCACCTTTTGTTTCTTTCAAACTAGTTTTAAACTTTTCCAACTTTGCTAAACTTCGCCTTAAGCTCTTAGACCTTGCTAAACTTCCTCGTACTTGCCTCCGGAGACCACGACCAAGCTTGAAGTGGAAAATGTGATCGGCCAAATGGAGGAAGGGGGATGCGTAAGCAATAGGAGGGAGAAGGAGTAGTTTTGAAGTGGTTTGGATGGAGTTTTGTCGATATTTTTAACTTTTTTATTTTTGGGAATATTTTAACATAACTTTGTTAAGGAAAAAAGCCACTAAAGGATGTAAGAGAGCTTAGGAATGTAGAGAAGAAATTGTGTGAAAGTGAAGAAGAAGTAGATGGGTATTTATAGAAAATATTTGAGAATAAAATATAGATTTTTGTTTTACTTAAATAAACTTCCTTAAGAATTAACTAAACTTATTTAATTAAAAACTTATCATCCACGTCACATCACACTTTTAAATTCAAATACTTAAGAGTTAGATAAATAATAAAAATGATTACTTTACTTTATGTCACATTTCTTTACTTTGCGTCACGTTTGATGTGACATGTGTTTTGTCTTTTTAATTTACTTTTGCTAATTACATTCTAGAAATTTTTAAGTGTGATTATTAAAAGTAACATTATTTAGTTAATTGTTAACTATATTTATATTTTAATATATTTATTAAATTTTGTACATAAAGGTGTAACAACGTTGCGATAACTTTAAATTGACAAAACGTTGAATTTTGACAAAATGTTTTACGGTCACATTTTGGCGTTTTAGTAAAACTATTTATTTATGCAAACTAAATTTAAAAACAAATTTTTATAATGTCATTTAAAAATACAATCACTCATAAATAAATTAAAATAATTAATTAAACAGTTTAAACTTATTTTTCTGAAATCAGGATTTTGTCACTTTTGTCGATATAAGAAAATGTTACTATTTTTATGTATATTTCTATTTTCAAATCCTATCAAATATTATTTGAATCATAAAACCTTTTATATTTTATATTTAAAATCACTTTAAATATTATGTTTTGAAGTGGTTAAATTTTGCGTCGTTACACCTCTAGTCTAATAGTGAACTCTAGATATGTATATAACACATTTACATCTTATGTTTGGTCCGAGTATGTGCAAACATTATCTCTCCAAGCGTACTCAATGTGGCCTGGTCTAATCCATGTTCATATTGAATATAAGAATGGTATTTGATGTAAGCTGTTACTTCCATGGATATTGATTTTGATGATGATAACTATATAAATATAGGCATTAATATTTTCCGAAGTTGTATAGAGTATTTTGCAGTATATTACACAGGTGTATACAAGTACAGAAATAATCGAGTTTGAAGACTAATCGGTAAAAAGACTAGAGATCAAGATTTAGAGATGATCAAGATATTTGAAGACTCATGATTTTCGAGATGAATACACAAAGGAGTTCAAGACTATAGTTTATAGTAAATAAACATTAGAATAATTTGTCAAAGTCCTTAGATAGCCACCATTTGATTCTTTGAATACTTTCGTATTAAATATTTACTATTATTATTATTTTATTATCAAAATATTTTATTTCAAAAATATATATTTTACAAATTTTTTATAAAGGTTTCTATATTATAGTATTTTAGAAACAATTCTTAAATAGTTTTATGAGAGTTCAAGAATTTTGCAACATCTTAAAAAGAGTTTTTATTTTTCAAAACATACATATGTATATCGACATATGATACATAGCTATATCGACATATAGACCGTTGGAGAGATGGTTTTTAAAATTTGAAAAGTAAATATTTTTGACATTTCTTCATGAATAGACAAACATCATTTTAAACATAGTTTAAACCAGCGAAAAAATGCATTTTTAGTTTTAAAAACTTGTGATTTCTCATTACATCTTATCAAGAATAGACATATCTTTTCAAACACTATATAAAGGGTTATAAAATGAAGTTTCTAACTAACTTTTCTATCTTCTTCTTACTTTGAACTCTCACTACATATTATCTCAATTTCAAACTTTACGTACTTTATATAAACTACCAACTCATCTGCACATATTCTCTCATCAATTCAATGATCAAAGTAATATCAAAAAGGCTATAGGTTATCTTATATCAAAATACAACTGTTTGTATTTAGAAACCAACAACCCTCTACTATTGTTTGTTTGGGTGTGCTTATTGGTCATTCTGTAACATCCCCAATCTAGAGGCCCAAAATTAAGTGCTATAGATGCTGCAGTCATCTATAATATTAGCTTTCAACGACTAAATATGACTATGTTGAATATGAAACAAACATAGATTTCAAAACACATTGTTTCATTTAATTTCAAAACAGACGTCCCATATTTTTAATACATAATCTCAAATATGTTTCCATGCACAGATAAAATGTACTTGTTACAAAAAAACGTTAAGAGCGGTATATGAAAATACTCTCCTGAATGATCGGAGTCATGTAGTCATAATAGACTTAATACAAAAATAGCAGAAATATAATTAAACATAAAACTGCAACTCCTAAATAGCTATCCTTTGCCTCCTACATGCCCACGGTAGCCTTATTCATCATCCTACTAAAACCTTAAAAGACCTTAACCCCTCAACCTACTCAAATCAATTTTGAGCATCCAAGAGTTTAAAGGGAAAACATAACATTCATGTCAGACATAAAGACTAGTATGAATAATACTATATATCCTGGTTAAATATGTTAAGTGAGACCATACCGCTTAGTGAAAGGAGTTTCCCCTTATAACACCCTTTCAAAACATATCTTTGCAAAACCTTTTCCTACAACCAAAACTGGTTAAACACTGTAAAGCATCATTATGTAAACATACATAAATATCATATAATTAATGAACTATTTGTTCAACACATAAGTTTTGTTTGGCTGACTCGGGCCTACCAGACGATATATACAAAATCAATCTAACACTTGTCAGATACTCCTATTCTAGATTATCTATCCTTAACTATCTGTTAAATACTTCTCTACTGGACGATCTGTCCCTAATTTAATCATCTCCCAGGATTTCCATATCCTTATGGTTTTTGGGGCTCACCAATAACCTAACCGTATACAAATATATATATATATATATATATTCCTTTCTGTATGTAATCATAATTTTTAGTCTGCCTGACCAAGCCCTACACGCTAGAATTTGGACAACAATTTGTTGGGGCTAATAGCTAATGTATAGGGTGCGACCCCATACCAGTTTTATTTGGTATTCTAATATCTAAGTCATTTCCACTTAGTGGTCCACCCTATAATTTTCATTGAAAACCTTTTCAAGATGATTTAAAACCTTTAGATCAAACTAACACAAAGAAAAACATATAATCTTTATGCATTACTCAAAATCATATTGCCATGTTATATATGAACTTTACTAGTACCTTAGTTGATAAGAACATTTAAACATTTGAAAGTACCTCTTTCAATTCCATTGAAAGTACCCCTTTCTAAACCTTTGAAAGCATCTCTTTTAGAAACCATTCAAACCTTTCTAAACGATTGAAAACCTTCCTTTCGAAAGCATTAGAACCTAAGACATCCTTATCTTAAGACTCTTTAAGCATTGCCTTAGAAAACCCTGGAAAAACTTTCCATTTCAAACCTTTCGAAACCATCAAAATAGTAGCTTCCGACTCTGCCGGAAGCTACCTTTCGACTCCATTGAAAGCTTTGCTTTCGACCCCATTGAAACTATTCACCAATTAAAACCTTTCGAAAGTATTCACCTCTTAAAACATAAACCTTCTGAAAGAACTTTGGATCCAATTTAAATCATGTGGAAAAACTTCTTTTAAAACCTTTCGACATTGTCGAAAACAACCTTTCGATTTTGTCGAAAGCTTAGCTCCCGACCCCTTCGTAAGCTTTAAAAAGTTTTTTTTTAAATAATAGGCTCCATCCTTTTAATACTCTAAACACCTCTTTCGAAAGCTAGGATTATACATCAATTTGAATTAAAAGGGTAAACCATCTAATTCGAAAGCTTCCTTTCGAAAGCATGGAAGAAGCGGCTAGTTTTAAAAACAAGTAAACCTTTCGACCTTGTCGAAAGCATGACTTCAAAAGGTTGAAAGGCAACAGCTAGGGGATTTTGACCCTTACGAAAGCATGCTTACCTTTCGACATGTTTATTTATTTTAAACATCTGCCAAGTCTGTAACGACCCAGAATTTCTGTCATTCGATATTCGTATATTTAATTGATTTTAAATATGCACAAGTAAATTTTATAAGCTGAATAAATAATATTTCGAATATAGTGACTTAATTGGATAATTAAATTGTTGATTTAATATTTGAAATTACAGAAGTAATTGATATTTGAATTTAATGTGGATAAAAATGATTTATAAAGTTATATTAAATCATATTTAAATTGGAATGATGTTATAGAACTTTAAAAATTGAATTAAAAGTTAATTTGTAGAAATTGAATATTTTAATATTTAATTGACAAGTAAAAATAGCCATTTTTCAAACAGCCTTGAATTTCGACGAAACTAGTTTAATTGGATCCGTAATATTATGTTATTGCAAGATTTCAAATTTCGTGTCAATCGGATGTACGATTTGTCCTGGGCAAGCTAAAACGCGTAGAAATTCGTTTAAGTGAATTTTAAATTTAAATTTGTCGATTTGAAAACCTATCTTTTAAATACGATCGAATTGGCTTCCGATATATATTACATTGCGTTCGAAATAGGGGTAAAATATTATAAACGCCAGACAGCACGCTTCATTTCGAGTTCGAAAATTTTCCGGATGAATGGTGTACGAATATTTTCTATAAAAGGCCTCACTATTTTCTAATTTGCAAAACATTAGGGTTTCTAACCCTAGCCACCACTTTGATGTTAATGGCCTGAATTTCGCCTTCTTTCCCTCTTAATCTCTTTCAATCCATCGACTTTTACGTGAAGTCTTCAACTACAAACGCGTAGAGCACATCCTCCTCTATAATTTGAACGGTGGTGATCGAATTTAATTGATTGGATTGGCGGCAATTTGGACTCGAAGGCCGCATGTTTCACCACATTTTTCGAGTGATAGAAGCAACCGAGTCGGGCGTTAATTGGAGCGGTGATGCTAGGCGAGTAGGGCTTCAAAATGGCATCGCTCAATCGACGATAGATGATCGGCTGTCAAGGGATCAACGCGAGGATGGGTTTCATGATGCCTGGGTCTTCATCACATGGAAGATGATGTTCATGGCCTGATCTGGTTGTTTGAAAATGCATGGCCCAGATGAAAAGGTTTAAAAAAATAAAATATAAACTGAAATTGATTTATATTAAATTCGTATAACGTTTAAAACGTCATATCTTTGTCATACAAGGTCCGTTTTTGACGAAACGAATTGCATTGGAATCGTATTGACGAGCACTACGCGATGGAGCGGGTTTGGGGCTAATTTGGGGCTATTCGGAATAAAACACTGCAACTGCTATTGGACGCAATGTGAGTACAACTCACTCTTTCTGACTAACTGAATTTTTTATATAAGTGAGAAATAATTTATTATATGATGATTGATGATTGTTTGGATGATATATGATATATTGATTGGTATTTGGAGATATACCTGCCTAGTGGAGCAGATGATCCTATGCGTTCCCGTGTATGAGCGGATGACCCTTCGTACGCGCGTCTGCCTTGAAGCGGACATTGTACACATATTATAATATGTATATTTGTTGCAGGCGACAGGTTGGAGGGATCCAACTGGATTCCTCAACAATATTGATTTTATTTACAGATATTGATATATATGCTGTTATCATATGATATATGATGTCTTGGATGCCGTGATTGATGTATTTGGTGCAGTTGCGCATTGGGCCTATATTTCGGAATTTAAAAATGTTAAAGTGATGATTTCCAAATTTAAAAGGATTTTCAAGTGATTTTGAAAATATACGTTTTGTTGAATTTTAAATTGTTAAGGAAATGAATTTATTTTGAATAAATAAATTTTATAATTTTTATGTTATAAAAATTATTATGTTTTGGGAAATATAATTGAAATTATGATTTTAGTGATATAAAACCAGAATATGATTTTTGGAATGCGAAGTTAACTATTTTGTAAAATGGTTTATATAAGAGATTTATAAAATTGGTATTTTATAAATTAAAATATTAGAATTATAAAACGAATTTTATATGTGTTAAAATGGAGTATAAATGGGTTTTTATAAGTGAATAAGATTTATAATTGCGAAGTTATAAAATGAATGAATTTGTGAAATAAATGATTTATAAGCAATTGACTTATAAATTGGATTTTTGAATGTAAATAAGGTGTAAATGGAATTTGTTAATAAAGGAATTTTATTACTTGAAGTTTTCATAAAATAAAAATTGAATTTATAAACATTGTTTTATAAATTCGAAATCAACTATATTTTGATAAGAGAATATAGAAGTTTATTAAAGGAACTATACTCATGATTTTGGATAGTGGGTAATCCTTTAATTTAAACATGCAATAGTAATGGATTTGGTAAAAGGGTATATTCACGATTTTGGACAGTGAATTATCTTTTGAAATAAATGTGTAGAAATGTTGGAATTTGTTAGAGAATTTATATTCACGATTTTGGACAGTGAATAATATTTTAAAATTAAATAAACATTTTGGGAAGTGGTATTTAAATTGAATTTAAATGATTTAAAAGATGTTTTAAAATGTGTTAAGGATCGAAACCATAGATTTCAACATTCATTGTTGAAATAGACGTTTTCGAGAAGTAAGGAAATGATTGACTATAACATTATTGTTATAGTAAATGATTTTCGTAAGAAATGTTTTGTATAGTATTGGGGTTTATATATCTATCTTATTTTCAGATCCCTATACTATTGATTTTGGGTTGTCTTAACGATGTTTTACGCAACATTCGTTTTGACCCAAATAAATTTTTTTAAGAGAATGTTTTCCTTATATAATGAAATATATACTTAATCATGTTTTAAGCATATTGAATATTTTCTAAGTGTTGAAAATAAATAAATTTGTGAATTACTTATTATTAAATAAGTAAGGAAATGTTTTCTAATATGAAGTGTAATATTTTGAGGTTATATCTTTTAAAGATAAATTGAAGTGAATATTTGGCAAGTGATTTTATTAATAAAAAATTAATTAAAAGGCCCAGTAATTGTTATGGTGCTGAATATTTGTTTGTTTGCTTTGATAGTTAAATAACCGACATGGCCAAAATTTTAGTTCCTCGACTTGATGTGGGAACTATTTAGTCGTACACTTAGTACGTAGCCTTCTATGTAGGCTTGATTATCCTTTGTATTGAGGATGTTGATTCGTATAGTGCGGAGTATTACTCCAATCTATCGAGCTTCCTTCTTGGCCCGAAGGACAGCAAGTTGAAAGTTGGAAACGTGATAAGTCTATGAGACTTAGTTGCTATGTGAGGTTGAGAAACGCTTTTGCGTTGTTGGTGCGAAGAGACCGGGATCAGATTAATCCGAAAACCACTTCAGACCAACGTATGTGCGACGATTGTGCAGGTTGCTTTGTGATGATATTGATATTTCAGATTTTTATAGTGGGAGACCGCTTGTTGATCGTTTGGGGTTAAATCCCGATATACATCCAGTAGCAGTGGTCTCTTCATTTATGAAATATCCAATGCGAGGACTATTCTCTACTAATCCTAGGGATTTCCCAATAGGATGTGGTAGGAAAGTACCTTTGTTTTGTCCTGTTTCTGAACAACTTGTATGGATGTTTGTCTGACATTGCATTTCTATAGATTACGTACATTGGTTTTTACAAACGTACATCAGTGGTGGCGGAGAAGGAAACTTCTCTTAGCTTAACACCCTCCTTGAGACGTATGAGCTTAAGGGTTGTATTTTTGTGGAAGGCAATTAGTAGTCAACGGAAATGGCCATGTGGCATTCTAAGTGATGTGATTATGCTTTGTGAAAGATAATCATTACCTCTAGCCTCATCAACCGGAAATGACCAAAACATGGTTAGATGCAGCAGGGCTAAGTGGGTCATCCCCATTAGGATATGATCATCATCTTCTAGATATATCTTTACACGCTATGACGTCGTGTATCTGATTATTTTGGTCTGTATGCTACGAGGGCCCTCGATAAAGATCGGTAACGACCGAAGGATGATATATTCGGTACCATCTAGTTATAGAGGTGGGCCGGTTTTGTGTTGGTAGAGGATCCTTAATGATGGTCCTCGGTACATTTTCCTAGAGATGTACTACCGGAAGATAGTCCCTTCACCTGGTCATTTGTATGGAAATCCAAACCCCACTACGTGTTTGCCATTTCTATTGTATTACCCAATTGGGCTAAATGCTGGAATTTAATCAATGTAACAATTTCAGCTATGATTAATATTATTTGTATATAGTAGACACTACTATAATATAAGAGGATTTGATATGATATGTTTTAGTTATCGTAAGTTAAAAACATGTCCATGTTTATGTGTGGACTTGTCTTACGAGATACTTTTGTTTTGAAAACTAAGGAAAAGTTTGGTGGTTTAATAAATTCACCTGAGTGTGTTTCTCACGCTGGTTTACCGGACTGATCCAGGCGTTCTTCCCTTTTAATGCTCAGGTCAGACCAAGTATATTTACAGGTCTTGATTTGATGCCTTTGGAGCTTCAGCAGGAGAGCTGGAGATCTTCATTTTCCTATACACGTACTTGTTTTGATTATCCGCTGTGCTTTGTTTGTTGTTGTATATCATCGGCAATTGTGAGGATGGGTTATTATAACTGTCCAAGCTGATAACTATTAATTGATTGTTGAACTCTGATTGATGTGTATATATATACGGTTTCTGTTTTATAAAGATCATTGATATGATATTATATATTTTCCGCTGCGATGTGAGATTTTGTATTGTTCTGTTTGGTTCTATCTTCTCTCTTTCTTCTCTTCTCTTCTTCTCTTCTTTTCTTTCTCTTGACTTTCCGTCAGTTTGTGCTTTTTGGGGCGTACATATGTGGATTATTGTCGATTCAAAGGGTATGGATTTGCGGGTAGTCACACGTGGTATCAGAGCTTAGATTTCGTATATTCCTAAGCTTTGATGTGTACTCGGTATAGATAGGGACAGTTGCACCCTAGATTGAGTTGATTGTATTATATATATGAGCACGTATTTGTTAGTGAATATAAAATGTTTTATATTGTGTTTGCTTATCCGTTGAGCTGTTTGTGAATTGTGGCTGTGACGTGGGACGCCATGTTATCGGTAGGGATTTCCAAACACTTAAACGAGGCAAGTCGGCATAGTATTATTTTAAATTGGGTAAATGAAATAATTTTACCTCGATTATATTTTATATATAAAGGAAATAATTTTTCAGGAATTATTATAGTGTATCTAACTGATTGTTTGGTTGTTGAAAATGTAAATATATATAAGTTAATGAAAGATGTTTGAATAATATAAAAATAAAATGAATTTAAACTAAGAATTTGAAACGTTGAGTTCCATTTATTTTGAAAGTTGTTTTTCAAAGTTAAAGTGCTATAATGTTATAAATCTATATTATATAAATAAATTTGAAATGATCTTACGTAAGTAAAGTGAAATAGTGAAATTATATAAGTAAGATTTATAAATGTGATTTGTAAATAAAATAATTAAAAAAAGAATATAAAGCACGGAATTCACTACTATTACTGGGAAATAATAAGAGTGATGACTGCTGAGACGACCCGACTTTCCACTCTCAGAAAATCGCATCATCTATTAAGAAAGAAAGGGATAGAAGAAGAAAAGAAAGAAGAGAAAGAAGAAACAACACTAGAATCTCAACAGCGGAACGAATAAATTATATTCATAACATAAGTATTTACATAATATACAATATCAATCAGAGATACACAACATACACATCACATATACTAGGCAGTTATAAACACCTATCTAGTATTTACAACTCAATACAACACAACACAGAGAATACACAGCAGAAATTATATATCTACAACGTAGAAGCCTCCTGCTCCATTGCTCCTCCAATATTCGTCAAAGCTAACCTGAATCCCTTGGCTACTCGTAAAATTTGAGTACCTAAGAGTTTAAGAAAACAAAGATAAACTCCGGGTCAGACATGGGTTTGGTGTGAGTAACAGGTTAAGGTTGCTTAACTTTAAAAACCTTTGAAAATAAAGGTATCACGTAAGACTTCCCACACATAAACATGGAAAAGTTTTTACCTTACGCTAACCAAAACATTTGATAGGAAATCCGAAAATATTATAATAGTGTCTAGGGTTTTCAAGTAAATATGAAATAGCCGAAATTGTTACATGATTAAATTCCAGCTACTAGCCACAAAAGTGGGTAATACAATCAAAATCGTTGGCACCTATTGGATTGTGGATTCCATACAATGGCAGGGCTACTGGGGTACCTCTCGTCGCAGTACGTGGCCTAGATCACCGTACCGCGGAGCCACCCTAACTCCTCTGCAACACAAGACTGGAACCATTCCTTACTGAACAGTTCCAAACAAGACAACCCCACAGTTGTTTGCAACCAACTGCCCACACAGCCGAATATAAAGGGACTTCTAGACAGGGATCAATCTCGCTCTCCAGTGGGAGCTACCCACGAAGCCTTGCTACACCTCCCCTGTTTTAGCCATTCCCGGTTGATGGGGCTTGAGGCTAAGATTACCTTTAGAGAACACATCTCTTAGAATGCTCATCGTCCACCTGACGATGTTCTGAAAGCATTCAATCTATACAAGTTCGTTCCGGGTTCGAACGAAACCGAAGGCATTATCTCATTACACTCATTTTGGAATCACCCTCAGAGTTAACGATGATAACCCTTGCACTCTGAATCTTCATCTCGAACCTATAAGAACTAGTTCCGTCGAACTCATCACGAAATCACGCCCAGAGTTATACCGACGTATAGTCCTTACACCTCGAGTCTTCACTCTTCACATAAGATTCACGACCTATCGTTAATTTGGATCGATGTGGTTTTCGGATATCCAAATATGGAAACCCGATCCCGGTGTCATCGAAATCCAAAGCGTGTCTTTTAGGTCCAAGTTGTTTTAAAGTTTAAAACAATTCGATTCAATATTATCTATATACACACAGATAGATAATTCTCAACATCTCAATAGATAATCAATACTATCATTACAATAGATAATCTATATTATCAACTCAAGCAGATAATTCATATTATCAACTCAATGCAACCATAGCATCCAAATCACACAACATCATTTATCTCATATCTGAGATCTCAACCATTCAGGGTAATAAATATCAATCATCATTCATAAGCAATGACTTATTAAATTACCATTCTATAATTAATTTAAAATGAATTAAATTAATTATTTCTCCCTTAATTAATTTAAAATAAATTAAATTAATTACTCATCCATATAAATCTTGCTTACATTTCCCTTAAATAATTACAAATCAAATAATTAATTACTCTCAAATAAGTTTCCCTATTTAATCATCTTGATTTATTATTCTTTAATTACATTCAAGTAATTAACCTCCAATTAATTTCACAAATTAATTATTCCAAACCAAATCAGTAATTAACTTGTAATTACTTCATTAATTAATCCTTAATTAATTACATTAATTAATACCTTCATTGATCAATTGTTCTTATTAATCAATCCTCAATCACATCATTAATTATTTAAATTAATGATCCCAAATTATTTTATTTATAAAGTTACCCTATTGAATTAGTTATCAATTATCCATATTTGATTAATCATTCTTGATTAATCACATTAAGTAATTACATTAAATTAATTACATCTATTTATTTTCTTCAAATAATTCAATTATCAAAACCCTAAATTAATTACACAAAGTAATTAATTATTAATTACTTACTTAAGTAATTATTCTGTATACTAATTACATATTAATTACGCAAAGTAATTAATTTTCCAAGGCAGCTCCATTATCCAAGTATCCTTATATTAAATTACATCAAGTAATTTATCTCCTTAATTACTTTACTAAGTAATTATTCACTTTTAGTTACATTGGTAATTACTCTCAAATCAACCAGTGATTAATTTAAATTAATTAAACTAAATTAATTAACTTAATTAATCAAAATAAAATTAATTAATTTCAATTAGTAATTAATTTCCTTAATTACTTAATTAAGTAATTATACTTAAACAATTCTCAAATGATTATCTTTAAATTAATTAATACAATTAATCATTAAAATTAATTACATTAATTAATTATAAAATAATACTAGGCTAATGACCTTCATTAACCAATAACAAATCTTCAATTACTTTTCCAAAGTAATTAATTTAATTAATCAATATTAATTCTTAATTTATTTAAAGAAACTCATTAATTTATTTCTAATTATTTAATTAATCAAGTGATAATTAAAAACTTAATTGGTTATTAATTACTTGATTAATAAATTCAATTCATTAATTAAATTTATCAAATCTTATTTAAATTAATTTCTAAATCACACTTTAATCAAGTTTAATTTACTTACTTAATCCTTTTAATTAAATAAAACCCTTAATTATTTAATTAATATCCTAACTATTAATTAATTAAATTAATTAATTATAAACTTAATTACCTTGATCAGATAATAAATTATTAAGTTCAAAACAATTTAATAAAAATCATTAATCTCATTATTGATTTAGTTATCATTATCAAAGTAATTTAAAAACAAATTCTTTTTAAATTTTCTAAATTCCATTTTAAATTAAAATTAAAATGAAATCAAACCTAAACAAGATTTAAAGTATTTAAAAATTCTTTAGTTTTCATTTTAAAGAATCACTTATCTCTTAAAGCAATTTTAGAAGAATAGTTTAACTTTAGCCCATATTCAGTTTAAATAAATTTAAAATACCTTAAATATTTCAAGTGATATTGAAACATATAAATTCAAATCTTATTTATATTACAACCAAAATTAAAACCATGCTTTCAGATTTAGATTCAAAGATTTAAATTTAAACCATGTTTTAAATTTCATTACATATGTTATAAAATTCTAAAAATATTCAACTTGATTATAACATTTGGGTTTATAACTTGTTTTATTTGAAACTTTCAGATTCAATCTTCATATTTGGATTCAGGTTTAAAAATTCAGATTTAACTTAGAAATTTAAATCTTGCTTAAATTTTATTCCCAGATTTAAATTCACTTTATAAAAAAAACTGTGCAGGTTTCAGTTTTTAAATATTTCATTTTCTGCAAATCTTGTTTATTCAAAATCTAAAATTCAAACCTATTTGAATTCATAATTTAATCTTGCTTCAAATCTTTTTTTAAATCAGGCTTTGCTTCTTTCCTTTTTAAATTAAATTAAATTTAGTTTTAAAATTTAAAAACCTGAAACAGTTCAGGTTACAGAAACAAAACACTGCAACTATAAACTTCTCGAGCCAAAACTATTCTACTTCGAGTCACCTTTCACTTAACTTCGAGTCACATCCTCAGGCTACTCGAGTATTCCCCGAGAACACATCCCCTATAATTCCCAGAAACCAAACCCACATCTAAAATGACCTCTGTGCACATGCACATAGCCATAGCCAGTTTCCGATCATCCACGATGATCATCTTCATCCACCAACCCCCTTGAATCCACATGATCACCTAAAACATTAGAAATCTCTCAAATATCCAAAATCAAACAGAACAGCCCCCTTTCAAAACCCTGGAAACCACAGTGCACCCCAAACACCACACCTGTCAACGGCGTGTTCTCCTTCCTCCGACCATCGTTCAAGCTACAATTCCGACTACTTACTCCTCTAGGGTCCAGCAACCATTTCCCAGAGTTGCTAAATACTCGATCAATCCTAGTGGCGATGATGATCGAATTCCTTACTTGTTAAAACTTAGGGTTACAGAATAAAAACCCACTCCTTAGCTAATTCAAAAATCAATTCACCACTTAGTTAATTTTTGTGAATTGCCTGGTCCCTCTTCTTCCTTCATAAGAGAATTTCAAACCCCCTAATGTCCAACATCAACAGAATTCATCAAAGTTACATTTTCCAAATGGAAGTAAACTGCCCCTGTAGTCTTAAACTATAAATTGTATTTCCTGAGTTAAAAATCATGTTTTCAAGAATGTTTTCATGTCACAATCTAAATTCAATAAACTAAGGAATTTATGTTTTAAACAATTTCATGTTTACTGAACATTTTGGTTTCCAAAAAAGATTTTGAATTTAATTTTCCTTATTAAATTTTCATTCTTCAGATTTATGTTTAGCAAACAAGTTTGTACTCTAATCATAACATTGGCATGATCCAGAGATAGGAGATAATTTTAAAAAAACAAAACAAAACTGAGTCTTAAGCTAGAAGCAAAGGGTCATAGATAGACATACACACATTTTACCACAATATCTACAGATTATTCTTAGATATCTATATATATACAGAAACTTACTGATCACCATTCATGATTATTCACAGAAATAAATCATGCAACCATGTTAACTTAAATTATTAAATCAAAAATGTTACTCACCTTTATATCTGAAGAATAGAGCCATCATGATTCTCTGATTTCTGTTATCATTCATGTATGCAGGCTTGCAATTTTAAAACTCTGACCCATATTAGATGCATGCAGGCCTGATAAAGATGCAGGAATTCATTTTGCAGGTTGATATTCTGGTTGATTGATTTTAAAAAATGCTGTTGATCTTCCAGAGATGCAAATGCAGTTTTGTCTTCATGCGGGAAAGAAAGAAATGCAGACTTGATTATGATTTGCAGTAACTTTGAAATTGCATGTTGATGTTCTTGTTACAAGTTTTGGTTTTGAGAGGTGTTACAGATCTTAGAGTTGTTTTAGAAATGAATTTGCAGATTTTATTTTTGAGGGGTTTTGAGAGTTTTAGATTTTAAGTGAAATGTTTCTTTGATTCCACTAGCATTTGATCTTTAAAAGATAAAAAAAAGTGAAAAATGTTTTAAAAGGCCTAAAATACTTTAATTAAAATAAAGAAAAGATTAAAATCAAATGACACTTGTCATTTTGTTTGTTTTACAACTTGACATATGTAGCTTAGATTTGTTGAATTGTTAACATTTGTCTTTATTTAATTAAGTTATATTTTTAAATGTTTAAAAAGAGTTTTCTTTAATTTATTTTATGTTTGAATGAATATATATGATTTTCTTATTTTAAGAAAATGTAAATAAACAATTTATAAATTAAAACTTATACAATTTTTTTAAAGAATCAATTAATTTGAATTTCAAAAACAATTTCAATTCAAATTAATCCTTTGTATCCCAAATTAAAATCAATTTATTCAAATTAAAAATAAAGATTCTATTTTACTATTTTAATTATTCTTTATATTTATGGGAAAAATAGTGCATTTATTAATATGGCTTAAAATAACAATTTAACAAATTTTATATGATTTATAAAGAAATTATAAATCACTTTTATTATTAAATGAATTTAAATCATATGCTATTTTATATTTTAGACTTATATAAAATATTTCTAAATCATATATAATCAAATAATATTTAAAAAGAAATAAAATCAACTTTTATTTAAGTTTAAAACAAAAATTAAGCTAAGATAAATTTTTAACAATTAAATATTTATTATAAATATTACAAAACCATATAATTACTAATTTAAATAGATTTTTAAAAGCTTAATATTAATTTAAAACATAATTTCCTAATTACTCAATATTTTATTAGAATTTAAAAAACAAAACTTTATTTATTTATTAAATTCCAAACAAAGATAAACTATAATATATACAAATATATATATACATTATAATTTAAAACACTTATTTTAGCTTTTAAAAGATAATCACAAATTAAATATTTATTAAATCTGATTATTATTAAACCAAAACATATTATTATTAATCAATATTGTCAATATCAATTTAATTTTATATAAAGATTATTAAATTGATATTGTCAAAAATTCGGGGATATCACAACTGCAGCATCATCAGTGTCATTTTCGAGTTTCTGTGTGATGGATTTGCTACCAATAGTAAATTGAAAATTAAGTTTTGTTATGATAAACAATTTTGATTTAAAATCCAAGTTGAAATTTATAAATATAAGTGAAACTATTTTTGGACTTATAATATGAAGTAAAAATTTACTTTAGTAAAGTTAAAAGAAATTTGAGTTAGTAAGTGAATTATATGATTTGAAATTTAACTAAAGGAAAGTTAAATAAATTGAATTGGATTTAAATTGGACTAGATATGTTATTGAAATCGAAATTAAACTTAATATGGTAAGTGATACATAGTATGAATTTGGAAGTTTATAAAAATAAGTTTTATAACATATAAAATGAGATAAGGTAAGTAAAACCAATTGTTAAAGTGGTTAACAATTTTGTTAAGTAAAAAAAAAATCTGAATTTGAATGATGATATGAAATTGACTTAAGTTTTATAAAATTGACTTAGAATTGAAATCTGACTTAGATTTATAAGTTGAAATTTAAGTTAAGTGAAACCAAGTGATGTTTATAAAATGAAATATAGCTTAAGTAATTTTGAATCAAGTTGATTTTGATATCAAAGTAAATTAATAAAGTGAAATAAAATGAATATGAACTTGAGTTATATAAAGAAATTCAACTTTAGTGGTTAAATGAATTAGCATTAATAATGTTGTTGTTAAGAAGTTGTGAATTAATAATAATATTGGAAGTGTTATACAGAAATACGAATATAGTGAATACTAGAATTCAATCCGAATTGAATATTAAACCAAATTAAATGTAAGCGAAGTAAATAAATTTGGTAATGTTGGTTATGCATTGTTTGTTAAATGGATGTTAATTGATTGTATAGAAAATCCATATGAAATTGAACTAATGAAATGGAAAGCTAAGTGATTGAATTCAAATTGGAAGTAAGTAAATTTGAATAGAATTGAATCAACTTGAATGTAAATTAGTGATATAAACTAATTGAATATGAATGAATGAATGTTAGTAAAATCCAATGTTAATGAATCAAATGTGATTTAAATTGAAAATCAATTCATTAAATATTAATGAGAAGTGAATCTATATTGATTTAGCTATGGATGTTAGTTGAATGATAGTTGGTTGATGGTTGGATTTTTTGTTTATTGATGGCATTTGCTATATTGGCATATATAGTTGTTGGTATATATTGTATATTGATTTACTTTCTATATACATGTTTCTCATTTGTGTATTGAGTGTTTAGTAGGTGCAGATGGCGCTTGCTTTGCATTTGGAGCTTGCTTTCGCGCTATATTAGCCGTATATGCTCGCTAATAATATATAAGGTACATATCTCAGATTACATATCGTACTTTTACACATTTTTCCCTTCGGGATGCCTCATCCTTGATGATGAGATGTATATTTGTGATATATATATATATTGTTATTTTTTTCGGATCGAACCGCGCAAAGGAGGCTATGGTGAATTTTTTTGAAAATTAAGGCGTTGGAAAATTTTGGGAAAATTGGGAAAATTTGTGAAAACTAATTTTTGATTTTGGAGTTAAAAGTTAAACGATATTTGTTGGTTTTGAAAAGATAAACAGTTATGGATTTGAAAACTTAGAAAAGTTTTTATAAGAAGTTTAACTATTCGATTTTGGGAAAGTTAAACACTTAGAGATTTGGTAAATCTAGTTTTAACGAATTGTTTTGAAAAGTTAATTGATTTTGTAACTTTTTCTTACTTGGTAATTTCGGGGATGAAATTCTTTTAAGTAGGGGAGAATGTAACGACGCGGAATTTCTGTCATTCGATATTCGTATATTTAATTGATTTTAAATATGCACAAGTAAATTTTATAAGCTGAATAAATAATATTTCGAATATAGTGACTTAACTGGATAATTAAATTATTGATTTAATATTTGAAATCATAGAAATAATTGATATTTGAATTTAATGTGGATAAAAGTGATTTATAAAGTTATATTAAATCATATTTGAATTAGAATGATGCTATAGAACATTTAAAATTGAATTAAAAGTTAATTTATAGAAACTGAATATTTTAATATTTAATTAACGAGTAAAAATAGCCATTTTTCAAACAGTCTCGGATTTTAACGAAACTAGTTTCATTGGATCCATAATGTTATTGTGACGCCCCACCTCTATACCCACGCTAGCCAAGAACACTCCGGAGTAGTGCTGTCAACTAGCACGGAGAATAAGGCTGTTGAGGAGCGACCATCCATGTAATTGCTTATTACACGGTGGCTATAAATAATCTTCGGAAACAAACATAGAAATAATCATATCACAAATCAGTCACAGATATCCATATCACAAAGGCGGAAGAAGATATGAATATATAACTAACACATGAAAGTGTACATCAGAGTAGTGGTCAATAAGATCCACGATAATACAAAAGAATAGCAACACGTGCTATACAAAAGAATACAACTATGAGTCTATATCTCAAGTGTATACAACAAAAACTGCTAATCTAAACAGTTAGCCAAAAGTCAGAGTGATGAATCCCTGGGAAGAAGTCAAGCAGAAGCACCTGTAACATCTCGGTCTGACCCGAGTATTATTTAAGAAAATAATAAACGGATCAGTCTAGCTATAAATATCAGATGACATGATATAACATAAAAGATATGGCATAAACATAAACATCCATAACGACATACCACTATAAGTATGTAAATAATGATCAACAGAAGATCAATCAATAAGAGATAATCAACATCACAAGAATCTTCTCAAAGATTCGAAGAGGGCATCATACCCTAAACTTGTACTCATAACAAGTCAATGTCATAAATTCCAGAAATCAACACGAGAAATCCAGAAATCATAAAAAGGGAAAGAGGCCTATCACATGACGGTCCGAAGACCAAGGGGAGCTACCCCGCATGTGTGAATGGAATCACACAGATTGAGGTCAAGACTAACCAAAAAGCAGAAAGGTATGTGTGAATGGAATCACACAAGTGGTGTCTAGTCTAACCTTGCAATGAAAGAGACATCGCGCAATTGCTAGTCTAATTCATAAAGCGATCATCAAGATCAACGAGAAGTGTCAATTACACTAAGCTAGTAAATATAAAAGTTTAGCTTCATGTCCCATAACCACTTGCTTAACTTAAATATTTACGAACAAACTGTAAATCTTCACTAATAAAATTGTCACAAGAGGTTCAATCGAACAAGTCCAAGAATTAACCGACGAAGTAAACGCAAGCGTTTCATACCACTTGTTTTACTAAGTCGTTTAATTAGATTTCTCATCCGAGTGAGGTAAAGGCTTGTATATACTAATAGATTGGAAAACGGTTTAAGAAAAGAGCTTTGTTATTAAAAATAGAGTTGAAATTGTTTGTTAAAAGAGTTTTGATATTTACTACTAGTATTGAAACCTTTATATTATAAAGTGACAAAACACATAAGCAAGTGTAGAAACAATCAGTCACAAAGATCGCATACGGAGATGCGAATAAAATCCAAGGAAATCAGCTCAATGTTTTTCAGATAAGATCCCTTATGGAGGGGGGGTCCAGGGGGGGTGGCAACCCCCCAAGGTGGGGGTGCGGGGGCAACGCCACCGCTTACGGGGTTCGACCTGCCCGGTCAGGTCGCGGGGGTCCAGGGGGCAGCGCCCCCGGCGGGGTGCGGGGCAGCGCCCCGTCCAAAACGGTACGACCTAGTGAAGACAAGCAACCTAGTGAAGCCAAGCGACCTAAGGGGCCATGCGACCTAATGGGTCATGCGACCTAAGTTTAAAAAGGTGGGCGACTTAACAAAGTGGCCGAGCGACCTAACTGGAGCAAGTGGCCATAGGTCATGCGACCTAAAGGTAAGCGACCTATCACGGTCACGCGACTTAAGGGATAGGACCGACCGACCTAACGACCTAGGCAAGGTCGACCGACTTACTGGTTGCGAACTAAAAATACAACAGGGTCGAGCGACCTAGTGGGATGCGCGACCTAAGAAGGTACGCGAGCTAAGGGTGAGCGACCTAACAAGGTCGTGCGACCTAAGTGGTCACAATGCCAAGCGACCTAAGGACTTAAATACTCGCGACCTAGCGCGTGCATCGGCCGAGCGACCTAAGGGTTTAACACGCGAGCGACTTAAGGTTTTAACACACGAGCGACTTAAGGTTTTAACACGCGAGCGACCTAAAGTGATGCGCGACCTACGACCTAGCAGGATCGAGCGACCTAGAGCCGCCTTGTGATATAAGGTCGAAAACGACCTAATTCCGAGGCTAACGACCTAACGCTGCAGGGGGGATTTAAGGCCAGAAACGACCTACGACCTAAAGTGAAACGACCTAACTCCGAAGTGAAGATTCAAGGCAGTGCGACCTAGCGCGATAACACGCGAGCGACCTAAGGGTTAGGTCGCGAGCGACCTACACGCGAACGACCTAAAGTCCAACGACCTACGACCTAAATCCGAGGCGAACAAAATATGCAGGCCGTGACTTTTCCACGCACGCGAGCTAATGATTCCGAGCGACCTAACCTAGGCAGAGCGACCTAAGCTCAGGAAATTCACCAAACAACTAAAAAATGGAGTTTTTCGCCAATGCAATCCAAATCAAATGCAAATGTACATGCTAAAGTGATGGGGAATCATTCCTAACAGTCCAATATAGTTATAGACTAGAATTGTGAGATAAAAATCTCACCTTTGCACTAAAGTTTATGAAGATGAAGCTTGAAAGCAAGGAAAGCAATCCAAAGCTTGAATCCAATATCTTCTACTTGAATTTGGAGTTGAATGTTGGATTTGCAATTGAATTTGTGCTTGGAGTTTTAATTTCCCATTCCCTCCACCATTAATACCAAAGCTTGATTAGTTAGGAAATTTATGAAGAGTGAGGAGAAGAGGGTTGGAACTTGGGCTTAATAGGCTAAACTAACCCAAAGTCCAAAGCGGGAAAAGTTAGTGAAATTTCACTAACTCCAAACCTATCGATGTTTATACTTAAAAAGTTGTAAACGACATTTCGAACTCAATGGAAGTGGTCTCGAGTCCTAATTTGACCGTTTGCAAAAAGTAGCTTTTCGGACCAAAATCCGATTAACGAGTTAATATTTAAATAAAATATTTAAATACAAACTCGATAAATATGCGGGTTGTTACAGTTATATTATTGTAAGATTTCAAATTTCGTGTTAATCGGATGTACGGTTTGTCCAGGTCAAGCTAAAATGCATAGAAATTCGTTTAAGTGAATTTTAAATTTAAATTTGTCGATTTGAAAACCTATCTTTCAAATACAATCGAATTGGCTCCCGATATATATTCCATTGCGTTCGAAATAGGGCTAAAACATTATAAACGCCAGATGGCACGCTCTATTTCGAGTTCGAAAATTTTCCGGATGAATAGTGCACGATATTTCTATAAAAAGGCCTCACTATTTTCTAATTTGAAAAACATTAGGGTTTCTAACCCTAGCCGCCACTTTGATGTTAATGGCCAAAATTTCGCCTTCTTCCCTCTTAATCTCTTCCGATCCATCGACTTTTATGCGAAGTCTTCAACTACAAACACGTAGAGCACATCCTCCTCTATAATTTGAACGGTGGTGATCAAATTTAATTGATTGGATTGGCGGCAATTTGGACTCGAAGGCCGCAATTTTCACCACTTTTTTCGAGTGATAGAAGCAACGAAGCTGGGCGTTAATTGGGGAGGTGATGCTAGGTGAGTAGGGATTCAAAATGGCATCGCTCGATCGACGAATAGATGATCGTAGGATGATCGGCTATCAAGGGATCAACGTGAGGATGGGTTTCGTGATGCCTGGGGCTTCATCGCGTGGAAGAAGATGTTCACGGCCTGATCTGGTTGTTTGAAAATGCACGGCCCAGATGAAAAGGTTTAAAAAAATAAAATATAAACTAAAATTGATTTATATTAAATTCGTATAATGTTTAAAACGTCATATTTTTGTCATACGAGGTCCCTTTTTTTACGAAACGAATTGCGTTGGAATCATATTGACGAGCACTACGTGATGGAGCTGGTTTGGGGCTAATTGGAGCTAGTGATAATTTTGGATAAAATTAAACCCGCGTTTAATTTTATTCAGAATAAAACACTGCAACTGCTATTGGACGCAATGTGAGTACAACTCACTCTTTCTAACTCACTGATATTTTTATATAAGTGAGAAATAATTTATTATATGATGATTGATGATTGTTAGGATGATATATAATATATTGATTGGTATTTGGATATATACCTACCTAGTGGAGCAGATGACTCTATACGTTCCCATGTATGAGCGGATGACCCTTTGTATGCGCATCTGCCTTGAAGCGGACATTGTACACATATTCTAATATGTATATTTGTTGCAGGTGACAGGTTGGAGGGATCCAACTGGATTCCTCAACAGTATTGATTTTATTTACAGAATATTGATATATATGCTGTTATCATATGATATATGATGTCTTGGATGCCGTGATTGATGTATTTGGTGCTTTTGTAGCATTGGACCTATATTTTGGAATTTAAAAATGTTAAAGTGATGATTTCAAAATTTAAAAGGATTTTCATATGATTTTTAAAATATACGTTTTGTTGAATTTTAAATTGTTAAGGAAATGAATTTATTTTAAATAAATAAATGATATAATTTTTATGTTATAAAAATTATGATGTTCTGGGTAATATAATTGAAATTATGATTTCAGTGAAGTAAAACCAGAATATGATTTTTGCAATGTGAAGTTAACTATTTTGTAAAATGGTTTATATAAGATATTTGTAAAATTGATATTTATAAATTAAAATATTAGAATTATAAAACGAATTTTATATGTGTTAAAATGGAGTATAAATGGGTTTTTATAAGTGAATAAGATTTATAATTGCGAAGTTATAAAATGAATGAATTTGTGAAATAAACGATTTATAAGCAATTAACTTATAATTTGGATTTTTAAATGTAAATAAGGTGTAAATGGAATTTGTTAATAAAGGAATTTTATTACTTGAAGTTTTTATAAAATATAAATTGAATTTATAAACATTATTATATAAATTCAAATTCAACTATATTTTGATAAGAGAATATAGAAGTTTATTAAAGGAACTGTACTCATGATTTTGGACAGTGGGTAATCCTTTAATTTAAATATGCAATAGTAATGGATTTGGTAAAGGGGTATATTCATGATTTTGGATAGTGAATTATCTTTTGAAATAAATGTATAGAAGTGTTGGAATTTGTTAGAGAATTTATATTCACGATTTTGTACAGTGAATAATATTTTAAAATTAAATAAACGTTTTGGGAAGTGGTATTTAAATTGAATTTAAATGATTTAAAAGATGATTTAAAATGTGTTAAGGATCGAAACCATAGATTTCAACATTCATTGTTGAAATAGACATTTTCGAGAAGTAAGGAAATGATGGACTATAACACTGTTGTTATAGTAAATGATTTTCGAAGAAAAATGTTTTGTATAGTATTGGGGTTTATATATCTATCTTATTTTCGAATCCCTATACTATTGATTTTGGGTTGTCGTAACGATGTTTTACGCAACATCCATTTTGACCCAAATAAATGCATTTAAGAGATTGTTTCCCTTATATAATGAAATATACACTTAATCGTGTTTTAAGTATATTAAATATTTTCTAAGTGTTGAAAATAAATAGATTTGTGAATTACTTATTATTAAATAAGTATGGAAATGTTTTCCAATATGAAGTAAAATGTTTTGAGGTTATATCTTTTAAAGATAAATTGAAGTGAATATTTGGCAATTGATTTAATTAATGAATGATTAATTAAAGGGCCCAGTGATTGTTATGGTGCTGAATATTTGTTTGTTTGCTGTGATAGTTAAATAACCGACTATCAGACTTGGCCAAACTTTTAGTTCCTCGACTTGATGTGGGAACTATTTAGTCGTACACTTAGTACGTAGCCTTCTATGTAGGCTTGATTATCCTTTGTGTTGAGGATGTTGATTCGTATAGTGTGGAGTATTACTCCAATCTATCGAGCTTCCTTCTTGGCCCGATGGATAGAAAGTTGAAAGTTGGAAACATGATAAGTCTATGAGACTTAGTTGTTGTATGAGGTTGAGAAACGCTTTTGCGTTGTTGGTGTGAAGAGACCGGATCAGATTTATTTGAAAACCACTGCGGACCAACGTATATGCGATGATTGTGTAGGTTGCTTTATGATGATATTGATATTCCGGATTTTTATAGTGGGGGACTGCTTGTTGATCGTTTGGGGTTAAAATCCTAATATACATCCAGTAGCAGTGGTCTCTTCATTTATGAAATATCCAATGCGAGGACTATTCGCTACTAATCCTAGGGATTTCCTGATAGGATGTGGTAGGAAAGTACCTTCGGTTTGTCCTGTTCCTGTACAACTTATATGGATGTTTGTCTGACATTGTATTTTTATAGATTACGTACATTGGTTTTTACAAACGTACATCCGTGGTGGCAGAGAAGGCAACTTTTCTTAGCTTAACACCCTCCTTGAGACGTATGAGCTTAAGGGTTGTATTTTTGTAGAAGGCAATTAGTAGTCAACGGAAATGGTCATGTGGCATTCTAAGTGATGTGATTGTGCTTTGTGAAAGGTAATCGTTACATCTAGCCTCATCAACCGAAAATGACCAAAATATGGTTAGATGCAGCAGAGCTAAGTGGGTCATTCCCATTAGGTTATGATCATCCTCTTCTAGATATATCTTTACATGCTATGACGTCGTGTATCTGATTATTGTGGTTTGTATGCTATGAGGGCCCTCGGTAAAGATCGGTAACGACCAAAGGATGATATACTCCGTACCATCTAGTTATAGAGGTGGGCTGGTCTTGTGTTGGTAGAGGTAGTCCCTTCACCTGGTCATTTGTATGGAAATCCAAACCCCACTACGTGTTTGCCATTTTGATTGTATTACCCAATTGGGCTATATGCTGGAATTTAATCGATGTAGCAATTTCAACTATGATTAATATTATTTGTATATAGTAGACAATACTATAATATAAGAGGATTTGATATGATATATTTTAGTTATCGTAAGATAAAAACATGTCCGTGTTTATGTGTGGACTTGTCTTACGAGATACTTTTTTTTGAAAACTAATGAAAAGTTTGGTAATTTAATAAATTCAGTTGAGTGTGTTTCTCATGCTGGTTTACCAGACTGATCCGGGCATTCTTCCCTTTCAATGCTCGGGTCAGGCCGAGTATATTTATAGGTCTAGATTTGATGCCTTTGGAGCTTCAGCGAGAGAGTTAGAGATCTTCATTTTCGTATACACGTACTTGTTTTGATTATCCGCTGTGCTTTGTTTGTTGTTGTATATTATTGGCAATTGTGAGGACGGGTTATTATAACTGTCCAAGCTGATAACTATTGATTGATTATTGAACTCTGATTGATGTGTGTGTATTATACAGTTTCTGTTTTATAAAGATCATTGATACGATATTATATATTTTCCACTGCAATGTGAGATTCTGTATTGTTCTGTTTGGTTCTATCTTCTTTCTTTCTTCTCTTCTCTTCTTCTCTCTTGAATTTCCGTCAGTTTATGCTTTTTGGGTCGTACATGTGTGGATTATTGTCGATTCAAAGGGTACAGATTTGCGGGTCATCATAAAGTCGAAAGCAACCAATCGAAAGCTCCTTTTTGAAAGCAAAGCAGGCGTTAGTTTTGGTTTACAAAACAAACATACTGCAACTTCTTCGACAACTAAGGCTTCAACTAAGTACCCTTTGACCTTGCCATGTTTTTATGTACCAAATTGCTTGATGTCATATAAATTGGTTTTTTTACCTTGTCAAAAGCTTTAATACCGTTCGACCTTGCCAAAAAGTCTGGATCGGAAAGTTTGATGCCGAAAATGGACGAAACATGCCAAAAGCATGATTTTCTTGTTTTTAACTTGAAAGAGATAACTTTTCAACTAATTTGCCTTTGTTTATCAAATTCTTGTTGGTTAAATTATTTTTAGAGAGGTTCCGCCCATCATTTTAGAAATAAACAGTGATTTTATTTTATAAAATGCCTCTTCTCCTTAATCAAATATATAAAACATTTAAGTCCCATACCTTAAATAATTTTATATATTCATCAAAACACTTCGGAAAAATCTAGAAAAATTCTAGAAAATCTATTTTAATATGGTTTAGAACATATAAAAATTTCAAACCCAAATAATGAATTATTTAGCCGTAAATAATTTATAACCCAATAAATCATTTTCTTCACTAAAAAATTAATGTAAAATCCACATAAATTCAGAAAATTATGAAAATTGAAATCCATCTCCAAAATATCATTTCTGACCTATATTTAAATTTCCAAGGCATTTGGATGTTGTCTAATAGGGTTTTTATGTCAAACATATCATAAAAAACTAACATGGACATATATAATTCATCAACAAGCACACACACACACATATATATAGTATCACCAAAAACATTGCATAAACTTGCTAAAATATTTCGAATCTATCTTGAAATCGAAAGCCTAAGAAAATGGGATGTAGTAATTATTCACCTTTGTTTTGAGATTAAAAGATGTGAGATTTGATGTTGAATCAGTTGATTATCTTCTTTCTCTTGAATCCTAGCTTAATCTTCCTTGAGAATACAAATGGTGGCCGGCCTTGGTTTATTTTAATTTAATATAATGAAATAAACGTGAGTTTCCTTTCCTAAGGGTTTAGGATATAAGCCTCTCCTATTTCCCATATTGCCCTTGCTCATTTACGAACACATTAGTTCATGTTGTTTCATTTGTTTTATATTTAACATGGCACAACTATCCTTAGCTAAACCAAATCTCAACATATTAATTTACACATTACTTTATCTAATTTAACTAATTAAATTTTCCAAATAATGATAGAAAAATATGGGGTGTTACATGTTCAAATCAAGTGAGTGTGTGTTTAAGTCAAGTGGATGTGCTTATAGCTCATTCAAATCAAGTGGTGGCCTTGTTGCCCGATTAAATCAAGAGAGTCTACCATGAACTCGAAAATAAGGAGGGTGCATCTCATTGCCTTGAAATCGAGACTATATTCTGGTTTACTTTCCACCTGTTCAAAGTAGGCAATTGAAACGTTATCTGTATAAGAAATTATACGGGACTGGATGTAGGAGAAATCCGAACAATGTAAAACTTCGGGTGTCATTTCTCTAACTTATTATTTACTTTTTCAAATTATTTTGTATTTGTGATTTCCTATTAGTATAATATATATATATATATATATATATGATTGGTTGTCTATGTTTAATTCAAATCTAGAAACTAGTTAAAAAGTTCCATAAAAGTTATAAAACAATATTCACCCCCCTCCCTTTAGTGTTAAAGTAGCCTTAATATCCTTTCACGGTAGTACTACATCATTTCCCACGATTGGTATCAAAGTAGTAGGTTTTCAAAAACTCATTATTTCATTATTATTTTTAGAAGTATAAATGGCTAATAGCACTGGTAGTTCAGTTTTTAACACTTTTGTATTGTAGAATCTATCTTTTAATAACATAAAAATATCAATACTAAAAAATCACTTGATTGGAAGTGTATAAAGTGAAATTGCAGGAACAGGTATGTTATATGACATATAGAAAATGAATACAAGATAGTCATACATCACAAAACAAGAAGAATAAATGAATATGAGGCAGTGGATTCTCCAGACATATGATTGGAAATGCGGAGATTTCAAAAGGCATCGTTTACAAAGGTGGTGGAACAGTTGACTTCGGAGGTAACTCAAAAGGATATGTCATCGACATCTACGACATTGGTAACTCTAAGACTCCTATTATTTGTAATTTTTGATAGTTAGAAATTTAAAATATAATCTGCTTAATATTAGCTAATTATGTGATAAGGGCTTCAAAATTAAGTTTGAAAAAGACATTCGTCACACTGAGGACAATGAATCTAGAATCATTTTTGAAGTAGTTAGGAAACATAACATTTACATTTTAAGTATGAAAGTGTCTAATGATAACCTCTGTCTTTTAGCCAAATCTCGTGACCCTTGGATTTACTACAAATGATTTGGTCATTTAAACTTTAAATTTTATCCAAAATAGTTAAATATGAATTTATTGAGGCTCTTTCGAAAATAAATTTTAGTGTCAATAACCTATGTGATGTATGTCAACTTAGAAAACTTCACAAAAGTTTATTTAAATCAAAAGATATGATTTTGATTGCCCAACCTTTAGAACTTCTTTACTTAGATCTTTCTGGACCATCACAGGTACTATCAATAAGTCATAATATATATGTGTTTTTAATAGTAGATGACTTTTCAAGATATAATTGGACAATATTTCTAAAACATAAAAGTGAAGCATTAGAAATGTTTAAAATTTTTGCTAAGAAAATTCAAAATAAAAAATCAGTTAAAATTAAAATGATCAGGAGATCATAAAGGAGAGTTTGAAAAAGAAAATTTTGAAAAAAGTTATAATAAGAAAGGAATTACTCATAACTTTTCTTTCCCTATAATTCCTCAACAAAATGGAGTCATAGAGCGTAAAACTAGAATTATACAAGAGTGTGTCAGGACTATGTTAAATGATAGTGATTTACCTAAAAGTTTTGGACTGATGCAGTTGCTACAACATGTTGTATTTTGAATATAATCTTAATAAGACCATTAACCAAGGCTTACGATTTATTTTTCAAAAAAAGCAAAAAGTATTTTATTTTAAATTTTTCAGTAGTAAACGTTTTATACTAAATACAAAAGATAATTTAGACAAATTTGATGCTAAATCAGATAAAGGTGTATTTATTAGTTATTCAAATAAAGTAAGGCATATAGAGTTTTTAATACTAGAACTAATACTATTGGAGAAACACTACATGTATCATTTGATGAAAATTTAAAGTAACTAACACTAGTAATGGTGATGGAGAAAATCTTAATCCAAGTGAAAATAGTGAGAGCGCTAAAAATGAAACTACTAACATTGAAGATAATAATACCGAAAATTTGAATCGAAATAAAAGAACAAAATTCTCAAAAGATCATCCTAAAGAAAATATTCTAGAGAATATCGAGTATGTTGTGAAAACTTGAAATCAATTAAAAATAATGAGTACTATAGCAGTTATTTCAACTAATAAACCCAAAATGTAACGACCTAGAATTTTTAATGTTCTGAATAGGAATATTTAATTTATTTAAATATCCAGATTTGATTCGAATTTAATAAATAATAACAAAATCAATTATTAATATAATGAATCGATTTTTATTGTAATATTTTTACCTTTATTTATTTAATTTTTGCATAATTTTTAATTTGGAAAAAATAAATATTTATCATTTGACGATTTTTCAACAAACGAGGTATTTTTAAGTTTACAGAATAAGTGAATTAGTGTGTATTATTATTATTTTGAAATCGTATCACATTTTTGTGCGCAATCATATTTTGTTTTTCCCTTCGTGGTTTATATGCAACTAAATGATATGTGGCGACATACTTGAAATTGAATAAAAGCAAACCTAAGACAAGTCAACACTCTAACTCATTCATTCCTTCTCCTTATCTTCATTTTCAAGTGACTAGTAAAAGAAAAAAAGAAAATCTTCCGCTAAAAAAAATTCACATACTCATCTAAAAATTTTAAGGTTTAAATCTTTTGATATGGGTAGCCTAGATCTACATGTTAATGTGTTCTTGAAGATTGTGGCATCAACTTTAGAAGCTCGACGGTTTTGAAAGTGGGTTAAAGGAACTAGTGTTTGGTATTTCAAGTGATCTAGGCGACGTGGGACTACGATGTTTGTTTCTGTGGGTTTTTCTTGTCGAAGAACTGCTCATGGTTAATTTGGGTAGTATGCGGTTCATCGAGGAAGAAAGAGACATCTGTGTCATGTGTTTAGGATTTCGACTGTGCGTGATTGGGCATTGGAATTAGTTTGGTTGAATTTAGAGCAAGTGTAATTTTGGGCTAAGATTGAACACTGTTCAATTTTAGTTCAAACTGGAACGATTAAGCATCCACTGGAATTTCACGGAATTTAACTCACCTTTTTGGATAATAAGTATGATATATAGTATATAAAATTACTATTTGTGTTTGGATGAATTATTGGTTGGTTTTGGTAAAATACCCACTTTTGGAAAGCGAATGACATTTAAAATGAAACACCGAGAATTGTTTAGAGAAACTTGGATTTCTCATCATTGTCATTTTCAATTCCATTTTTATATTTTTCGATTTTATTTCAGTCATATTCCAGTTTTATAAAATCAAATACTAACATTTGTTAAAAGTTGAACCCTTTTAGATAAAAGGGTGTAATAGCATTGTTAAATGCTATGGTAACTATTGGCCTCATTATAGTATTTTGAAAAATGCTATTAATTGATATTTGAGTTGGAAATGGATTTCGATTTGAGAAATGATTTTTATTCTAACCTTTTGGGGTTGCTGTGATATCTTATGGAAAAGAGTTTTTTTGAATTTCTCAATTTTACTTCAACTTCCTCATTTATACCTTTTTAATATATGTATATATGTTAATGTTTTAAAATTATTTTAGGAGGTATTTATCTTTATAGAAAAGTTATTATAATAAGAAATGTTTATTTCAAAGGAATCAAATGTGTTTATCTTTTATTTTAAAGTTACTTTTGTTTTAAAAAAGATACAAATATTTTGGGAATAAGTAGTTGTGAAACATTTTATATAAAATGCTGCAATAAAAGAAAAAATTTATAAATGGTATTTATAAATTAAGGAGAGATTTTTAAGCGATATTTTATAAATAAAAGAAAAGACCATTTATAAAAGGGGAAATATTATCATTTAATGAATTAGAAAATAAATCACAGTGATGAATTTTTTGAAATGCATGGAAGGGTCGTGTTATGGAAGTATATGAGATTTATAATTATATTTGGAGTTTTATTTTATATTTGGAGTTTCGTTTACATTGGAGTTTGCTTTGTAAAAGGAGTTTTATTATTGAATTTGGAGTTTTATAAAAAGAGTTGTAAATAAATTTAGGAACTTATAAAATGGGTTTTATAAATGATATTTTATAAAATAATTTTATAAAGAGTTCTATAAACTATACAAAAGAATGTTTATAAAGGAGTTTATAAAATAAGCTTGAAGATTTGTAAAAGGAGGTTTATAATCATGTTTTAGATATTTATAAAAGGGATTTTGTAATTTATAAATAATATTTTTATAAAAATAATTTGTAAATATAAAGGCATTTATAAAGAAGGGATTTATAAAAAGACCGAGATTCGATTTCCATAAATGATCATTTAAACTACGGTGGTATGGAAAATGTACTTTCCATAATTAACACCAAATTCCAAGGTATGGAAATTCGTCACTATCTTGAGAATTAAGAATGTGTTCCGAGGCAAGGATAGTTTTCTAAATTGTGTGCTTTCATTGTTAATCGAGGGATAGTACTATTTGAAATCGGGAACTTTTGAAAAGTATATTCGGTATGATTTCATACGATCTATTTACTCTCACCAAAGGGAAAGTGTTTTAGATTTGTTGTTATTAATGTTTTTAAATGACACTGTTTTATCCCAATTGAGTATGGTTTCCAAAATGAAAACTTTTTTAAGATTTGTAAATATACTTATACTATTGAGATAAGTATATGATTATATTTTCTATGTATAGAAAATGGAGCATTTTGTGAATACATTTATACCGTGGAGAAAAGTATATGAGTGTTTCCTAGTATTGAAAGAGTAATGGAGTCTTATGAATATACTTTGTAAAAGTATTTTTGTAAAAGTGTTTACAAAGTTGTTTTAACTAACGAATGGATTAATTAAAGATGCTTAATGGTCGCTCTGTGCTTAACCATGTTTGGTTAAATCTCTAATCGAATTGCTTGTTATTTGATAGTTAAATAACTGACTACCAAATGTTGGCCAGTTTTTAAAACTAGCGTTGTTGGTTCGAAGAGACTGGGATCAAATATATTATTTTAAAATCACTTCGAGTCGACCTATGAATTAAGTACATCTTAAAGATGATGAAATCGAAGATGGAGATCTGTGAAGTGCCAGGGCTGCTTGCTACTAATTTTGAGGGTGATTCCTAAATAGATGTAGTAGAAGTAGTGCCTTCGGTTTGTTCATATCCTAAAAAAATTATGTGGATGGATGCTGCAATTGCAATTTTCTTCGAGGGCAGTGTTAGCATTCCAAGTGAGATTTGCAAAAAAAGTAAAACGTAGCCTTAAACCTTACAACCGAAAATGGGAAAAACAAGGTAGTGCCATAGGGCTATGTGGGTCGCACCCATATTATTATTTATGGATTGATTGTGCATGAGAGCTCTCGAGAAAATGTTGCAAAGCAACTGAGGGGATGAAATATTCGATTACTATCTAATAAGGGGTAGTCTGATCCTGATTCGCAGGGGTCGATAGGTTCGACCCTAGTACATTCTATCTAGAAATGTATTGTATGGAAGGTAGTCACTTACCTTGCCATTGTACGGAAACATTCTCCAATAAGCGCCTTTCGGACTTAGTTATATACTTATTATGTTGGAATTTAATTAATGTAACAATTTCGACTATGATCCATATTTATTTTAAACCCTATACATTTTATAATATCATAAGATTTTCGACGAATTGGTTTGGTTATCGTAAGGTAAAAACTCATCCATGTTTATGCAGGGCATGATTTTATGAGATACCTTTGAAAGGTTTGTAACATTACATTCCGTTTGAGGTGTGTTTCTCACACTGGTTTACTAGACTGCTCTAAGTGTTATTCTCTTATAATGCTTGGGTCAGACCAAGCATATTTTTAGATCTAGTTATGGATGCTTTGGAGCTTCAAAGACGAATTTGATGCCTCTAAGATGTATTCTCGTATATTTATTTTCCGCTGCATTTATTGGTTATATTTATCTGCGGTTGTAAGGATAAGTTGTTATACCTGCTTAGGCTGATGGTAGATTAGTGTACTCTAATTGATGTGTGTATAATATCATTCTCTTTTGTAAAGTTATGTTGTATATTATATATATTACTCGTCATGATATGAGATTTTGTTCTGTTTTTCTATCTTTTTCACTTAATAATCTGTCTTTCCAGCACTTGGATGCTCGATATGTAAATATCGTGGTATATTACTATCGACTGTTGAGTGTCAAAAAGGCGGGTTGTTACATAAAAATCCAAAAGAAGCATCATTAGATGGTTCATGGATTCTTACCGTGCAAGAAGAATTGAATCAATTTACTTAAAATGATGTTTGGGAATTATTCCCCTAATTCAAAAATGAATCAATAATTGGAAGTAAATAGGTTTATATAAATAAATTAAATAAAAAATGAGAAGTCATAAGAAATAAAGCATGTTTAATTGCATAAGGATATGTCCAAGAAGAAGGAATAGGCTTCGTGAAACCTTTGGCCCTGTAATCGAATTAGAAGCCATAGGAATACTACTCGCTTTCACAAATCATAACAATTTTAAATTATTTATAATGAATGCTAAAAATGTATTTTTAAATGGTTTTATTAAAAAGAATGTATATGTTAAACAATCCCTAGACAATGAAAAACTTTCTAATCATGTTTACAAATTAAAGAACGCATTATATGGTTTAAAACTAGCACCTAGTGCTTGGTTTGAAAGATTAAAATCTACTTAATACATTCTAGTTTTGAAATAGGAAAATAGACACTTCATTATTTATAAAAAGAGTTAACAACGACATTCAACTCATACATATATATGTAGACAATATTATCTTTGGGTCAACAAATGAACAATTAAATAAAGAATTTTATAATATAACGACTAAAGAATTTGAAATGAGACACATGAGAGAATTAACATTCTTTCTTGGACTACAAATTAGACAATTGAATAATGGAATTCTAATAAGTCGAGAAAAATACCCCAAAGAATTAATAAAGAAATTTGGAATGTCTAACGCTTGTGATAAACTAACACCCTAGTGATATACTTAATAAAGAAGATAATTCAAAAGATGCAAATCAAATTTTTTTATAGAGGTATGATAAGATCGCTACTTTATATCACAACTAATGGACCTAATATCATGCATAATGTATGCCTATGTGAAAGATATCAATCATAAACTAATAAAACCCATCTTAAAGCCGTATAATGAATCTTAAGATATGTTAATAATGCATTAGACTATGGAATTTTTTACCCTAAAGAAGATTCTTTTAGTTTAATATCATATAGTGATGTTGATTATGATGGATGCAAATCAGACCGTAAAATTACAAGTAGGGCCTATCACTTTTTGGGATACTCACTTGTTTCTTGATTTAGCGAAAAGAAAAATTCTATATCTCTATCCATAACAGAGGTAGAATATATATCAGTAGCATTAGCAAGTTCACAAGTTATCTATATGCAGCAATATTTGGTTTGAATTTAAACAATCACCAATATATTATGATAAGAAGAGTGCAATATCTATCTAAAAATCCAACATTTCATGCTAGGACAAAACACATAGATATTCGACTCGAAAAAATAATATAAACTAAGAAATTATCGCACTAGAATTTGTAAATGCAAAAAATCAAATATCAGATATTTAAAAAAAACTTTAATTAAATGAAGAATAGTATTTGGAATATGTTCATTTATAGATATATAGAAATAATACCTTTTATCATAAAAAATATAAATAATAATGTAAATAAAAAAAATTCTGCATATGTCAACATATCTAGTAATAGTACGTCGCCATACCTGACTGTTCTTCGAGAACTAAATTTCCCTCCTTTTAAAGTTTAAATCCTAATATTACCAACAAATTTTGACTCCAGACCCATTTTTCATCTCTTCTTTCTGAAACTCTAAAAATCTTAATTAAAAATGGATTCCTCAAATTTCAAGCGCCCTAGAGAAATAGTACCCTTTTCGCAACTTCACTTTCTCCAAACTCAGTAAAATCGAAGAAGATTTAAAGCACGCCCTCGAAATACTTATTGAAATTAAAATCCTATAACTTCGTTTCAAGAATAAGCAAGAAAGTAAAGGGAGGATATCATGGAATCTACAAAAGCATGCTTTAGATAATAGAGAACTTCAATCATTATCATGTAGGATTCTAAGTAAATCTTGGAGTTCATAATCCTATGAATCAAGAGGATGAAGTGGATGATGAAAAAGAGGATATTAATAAGGATGAAAATGAAGACGGAGTTCGCTGTGTTGGAAAGGTCCTTTATGACACTCATGGCAATTTGTTTGAACGTAAAGGGAATTTCTGTCTCTACTATACAAATTTTTCTATCCACAAATCTCTTATAGTTAAATCAAAGCATTAAAATTGTAAAATAATGAATGGTTAGGGTTTGTCTTCATTTTAGGTTTGACTATTTGTTTAGGGTTGTTTGAATTTGATTGCATCGTTTGATTTATATTTAAATTTATGAAAGTAGTATATCTAAAATGTTTGACTTAGATTAATAATATAGTTTGATATGATAACTTGATAAGAATGATGTGAAAGTCCGGTTAAAAACACTTGTAATTTTGATTATATATATTATTAAGTTACTGTAGATTTTGATTCCATTTACAAACATCATCATATAAATATGTCATTTTTAGAGGGAGTTTATTTTTCTTTACCAATTTTTGTTGATGACAAAAGGGGAAAAAATTATTAAATATAATACATGCATAGATTGAGGGGGACATATTCAAAATAGGGAGAGCTAACCAATTTAGAGGGAGTTGCATTATATTTTTCTATATCAAATATATTTGCATGGTTACCATCATAAAAAAGGAGAGATTGTTAATTCCATGGATATTGGTTTTAATGACAACAACCAAATAAATATAGGTATTAATTTTTCTCAAGTTGTATAGAGTATTTTGCATTATATTACATATTACACAGGTGTATACAAGTACAGGATAATCGAGTTTGAAAATTGATCAGCAAAAACACTATAGATTAACATTAAGAGATGATCAATATTCTCAAAAGCTTATGAGTTTAGAGATGAAGAAAAAATGAGTTCAAGACTATTGTTTATAGTAAACAAACATTAGAATAATTTGTCAAAGTCCTTGGATAGCGACCATTTGATTCTTCGTATACTTTCTTATTAAATATTTATTATTATTATTATTTAATTATCAAAATATTTTATTTTCAAAAATATATATTTTACAAATTTTTATAAGGGTTTTTATATAAAAGTATTTTAGAAACTATAGTCAAAATATTTATAAGAATTCAAGAATTTTGCAACATATTTAAAGAGTTTTAATTTTTCAAAACATACACATGTATGTCGACATATGCTATATAGATATGTTGACATATAGATTGTTGGAAAGATGGTTTTTAAATTTTGAAAATTTATGATCTTTTATCACATTTCTTCACAAATAGACACGTTCTTTAAACACTGTTAAATCAGTAAAAAGATACTTTTTAATTTTTAAAAGTTATGATTGTTTATTCCATCTTTTCACGAATATATATGTCGACATATAGACCATTGGAGAGATGGTTTTTAAATTTTGAAAAGGTATGATTATTGATCACAACTCTTCATGAATAGACATGCCCTTTTAAACAATGTTTAAAATGATGGAACTAGGCCAACCCGCAGCCGAAGAAATGAGTGAGTTTTGAAAAAAAATTACAATTTTGGATAATTAATGGGCCTATGAAGTCTAAATTTGTGACGCCCCACCACTATACTCACACTAGCCAAGGACATCACTAGGTGATGCCGTCGACTAACACGAAGAATAAGGCTATTGAGGAGCGACCATCCGCGTAATTGCTTTGTGCGAGTACTGATATGTCAAATAGTGTAACAAGCATTTCATTTTAAGAGGAAATCCGACATATCAAGTACAAACTCAAAGCTACTACACAGTGGCTATGAGGGCTTCGGAAACAAATATAAAATATAACACAAATCAGTCACAGATATCCATATCACAAAGGCGGAAACATATATGAATATAACACATAGAAGTGTACATCAGAATAGTGGTCATACAAGATCCATAATATCACAATAGCTATAAGTACTAGACAAAAGAATATGTATACATCAAGGAGTCTCTTTCTCGAATGTATAATAACAAAAACTACTAAACTAGAGTAGTTAGCCAAAAGTCAAATGATGGTCCCAGATAAGAAGTCAAATAGAAGCACTTGTAACACTCGGTCTGACCCGAGTATTATTTAATAAGAAAATAATAAACGGATCAGTCTAACTATAAATATCAGATAAAATGAGATAGAGTACGAGATATGACAAAAATGTATGATAATAATAATGCCATACTATGAAAAGTATACATTAGATAACAACAAACAATATCTCAAGAATCTCAGACGTCAAAAAAAAGGTCATATTCTTTATTTTATTCACCAAATCACAAATATTGACAAATATATCAATTCCATGCAAAATTGGCAAAACACAAATTCTAGAAATCATCAAATAGAAATCCAGAAATCACAGAAGGGGGAGGCCTGTCACGAACGGGGGTATGAAAACTCACCAACACGTGCATCACAAACGAGTCGCTAACTTATGGTCGCTAACCATAGAGCCGGTGCAATGACGTAGTACAATAACGGTACGCCCGAGGAACCTAAAACTCGAATAGTTCGAAACAACGACGTAGTACAATAACGGTACGTCTGATGAGCCGAACTCCATAAAAGAACATGGGTCGCTAGCCCATAAAAATGGGTTGAAACTCCAAAGAACCCATAGGTCGTTAGCCTATAAAAGAAATGAGACGAAACTCAATAAAACGAGATACAGTCCCCTACGTGGACAAAGAGACATCGCATAATGCTAGTCTAAAGCATAAAATGATCATCATCGAACAACAAGAAGTGTCGATTACATTAAGCTAGTAAGTAAATGAGTTTAGCTTCATGTCCCATAACTACTTGCTTAACTTAAATATTTACGAACAAATTGTAGATTTGCACTCGAAGATTGTCATAAGATTTTCAATCAACGAGTCTAAGAATTAACTGATAAAGTAAACGTAAGCGTTTCATACCGCTTGTTTTGCTAATTCATTTAACTGGATTTATCGAATGAACGAGGAAAAGGTTTGTATATAGTAATAGATTGAAAAATGATTTTATAAACGAGCGTTGTATTAAAATAGAGTTGAAAACATCTTTGTGAGGGGTTTGAATATTTACTACTAGTATAGAAATCTTTGTATTTGAAAGTGACAAATCACAAAAATGATTGAAAAAACAATTGCTCACCAAAAATTCATATACGAAGACGTGAATCAAATCCAAAGAAATCGATACAAAATCCATTAAAATGGATATTCCCAAAAATCCCGAAAAGAGTCATCAAAGTCGATAAATGATAACAACAAATTAGGTCATCACGAATCGATTAAAAATCGAAAACCCACACGAAAAATTGCCTAAAATTGGCAAAATGTTAAGTTCCCAAAATCAGTCGACTGGACTGCAGCATCAGTCGACTGATGCATGCCTGAAAACTTTCAGTTTCCAGGCTCAGTCGACTGATCAGTAAGGTCAGTCGACTGATATAGGGACAGAGAATTTTCTATCCCCAGGTTCAGTCGACTGACCTTACGGTTCAGTCGACATAACTGCCATCTACAGTATTCTCAGCCTATCCCTACGAAGGGCAAAACAAAATTCCAACCGAACGCGATCGAACGAGCAACGGGGACTAGGGATTTATGTCTAGCGATAACCCAGCACTATAGGCTCTTTGATGCGCCACCAAAAACATGTTCAAACATCCAAAATAGGATTTTAAAGGTTTTGACTTCAAAACACCAAAATTTGAAAAATTCTCCAAATCAATTCAAATCAAAAGAAAATGAACATGAATAGATGTTAGGAATTCATACCTAACCATAAAGAAAGTTATAGACATAGATGTGAGTTCAAAAACTCACTTTTTTACTCAAAAACACAAGTGAGAAGCTATAAGGCAAGGCAAGAACAACCACTCTTCAATTTTAACCCAAGAAGCTTCAATCTATGCTCATACGAAAGACATTTCCTAAGTTAGGGTTTAGAAAATTTCTGAAATTGAAGAGAAATTGAGATGGAGAAGATGAAGAGAATGCTTACCTAAGCTTCTCCTTGATTTCTAGCTTGAAGTTGATAATTCCGAAGAGAATTAGGGCTTAGGAATTCCTAATTTCTTTTCTCTTCCCCCATTTTTACTAAAGATTGAGTGTTAGGAAATATTACGAAGGAATGAAGAGCAGTGGAGTTGGGTTAATATGTTTGGTTAATGGGCTGAAACCCAAACCCAAAGCCCTGAATGAAAACATCAAAATTTTAGTCGACTCCAAACATATCGATGTTCATACTTAGAAAGGGCGCAAACATCATTTTGAACTCAATGGAAGTGGTTTCGAGACCTAATTCGACTGTTTGCAAAAAGTGACATTTCGGACTTAAATCCGACTAACGGTGCTATATATAAATAAAACATTTAAATATACAATCTTAAAATATGCGGGTTGTTATAAACTCCCCTCCTTAAAGAAATTGCGTCCTTGCAATACTTAAGAAGAAAATAAAGAATAACAACCATAAAAGCATATCAACAGAAAAAAAATTTGAAATAAGAAGTTCATCTTTAAGGAGCACGAGAGAGTAAGTCCGGATGTCAACGAATTCTCTAGATTCCAAAGAGAAATCCTTAGGATTTGAGGACCATTGAACTTTCACAAGCGGAACATCTTTATTTCAAAGGCGTTTAACATCCGTAGCAATGATACGAATAGGATATTGTTCATAAGTCAAATTAGGCGACACTTCAATTTCTTCAATAACACCAAGCTCAAGAATAGAATCGGAATCCCTAAGGCATTTCTGTAGTTAAGACACGTGAAACACGTCATGAATAGCAGAAAATTGAGCCAGTAATAAGAGGCGATAAGCCACGAAACCAATGCGTTCAGTGATAGGGAATAGACCAATATATCAAGGTGCTAATTTTCCCGATCGACTGAAACGCACAACACCCTTCATAAGTGAAATACGAATAAACCCCAAATCTCCCATAGAGAATTCTAATTTCCTTCTTTGGTTATCGGCATAAGATTTTTGTCTACTTTGAGCTTCTTTCATCCTATGAAAAATAAGGTCAATCTTTTCTGTGGAATCACAAACAAAATCTGGACCTAAAATCAGCTTCCCACCGGCCTCAAGCCACAAGAAGGAGATCGGCATGGCCTTCCACAGAGTGCCTCGAAAGGTGGTATACCAATACTAGATTGGAGGCTACTATTATATGAAAACTCAACAAGAGAAATATGATCTTCCCAACTTTCCACCAAAATCAAGAACACATGCACGAAGAAGTTCTTCAAGATTTTGATTTACACACTCGGTTTGTCCGTTGGACTAAGGATGATAAGCGGTGCTTAAATTAAGCTTTGTTCCTAAAGATTTTTGAAGACCGTTTCAAAATCCACTAGTAAACAATGGATCACGATCGCTAACAATAGAAGTAGGAACTCCATGCAATTTAAAAATTTCCCTAACATAGAGTTTGGCCAAAAGAGGTACGGTCCGATTGGACCGAACGGGAAAAAAATGAGCGGATTTTGTAAGTCTATCCACAATCACCCATAAACTGGCATGACCCGAACAAGTACGGGGAAGACCGTCAATAAAGTCCATGGGTACTTGGTCCCACTTCCAAATTGGGATGTCCAAAGGTTGCAATAACCCACCAGGCCTTTGATGCTCGGCATTAACGAGTTGGCAAGTTATGCAATGCTTAATGGAAATAGCAATATCTGATTTCATTCCATCCCAATAATAAAGTCGCTTCATATCCGCGTACATTTTACTACTACCAGGATGAATGGTAAATTTAGAACGATGAGAATCTTCTAAAATATCTTTACGAAGATTACCAATATTCGGCACGATAAGTCTACCAAATTTTCAAATACCGCCACAAGTGTGATACCTGGAATTTTTGACAATATCAATTTAATAATCTTTATATAAAAATTAAATTGATTTGCTAAAGTTGATTAATAAAATAAGAATTGGTTTAATAATTTGATTAAATAAATATTTAATTAGTGATTTATCATTTAAAAGCTAAAATAAATGTTTTAAAACACAATGTATATATATATATATATATATATTTATATATATATTATAGATAATCTTTGTTTTGGAATTTAATAAAATAAATAAAGTTTTGTTTTTAAATTCTAATAATATGTTGAGTAATTGGGAAATTATGTTATAAATTAATTTTAAGTTTTTCAAAGTTATTAATAACTATATTGTTAGTAAATATTCAAAATAAATGTTAAATTTGTTTAAAATTTATCTTAGCTTAATTTTTGTTTTAAATTTAAATAAAAGTTGATTTTATTTCTTTTTAAATATTATTTGATTAATATGATTTAGAAATATTTTATATAAGTCTAAAATACAAATAGCATATGGTTTAAATTTATTTATTAATAAAAGTGATTTATAATCTTTTTATAAATCATATAAAATTTGTTAAATTGATTATTTTCAAGCTATATTAATAATGTATCATTTTTCCATAAAAATAAAAAAAATTAAAATAAGAAAATAGAATTTTCATTTTTAAATTGAATAAATTTATTTTTATTTGGAATTCAGAGGATTAATTTGAAGTTGAAATTTTATTTTGAAATTCAAATTAATAGATTCTTTAAAAATATTTGTATAAGTTTTAATTTATAATTTGTTATATTTACATTTTCTTTAAATAAGTAATTCACATGTATATTTACATAAATATAAATAAATTAAGTTTAAAGCTTTATCTAACATTTAAATAAAAAGAAAATATAACTAAATTAAATAAAAGACAAGTGTTAACAAGTTAGTAATCTAAGTAACATGTGTAAATGTAAGAACTAAATTACATGACAAGTGTCATTTGTATTTTAATCTTTTTTTTATTTTTATTAAAGTATTTTCAGCCCTTAACCATTTTTATTTCACTTCATTCTCTTTTTAAAATTAAAAGCTAGTTGAAAACAAAGAAGAAAAAATTACACTTAAATCTGCAATTCCTCAAATCAATTTCTGCATATAATCAATCTACATTTTTCAAAAACCAAAAAAATAGCCAACCTGCATTTTTCTTCCTCGGGAAAGTATCATCATGCAAGTAAAACTATAGATTAGTGTCAAATTCATACCTGCATTTCTTTTAAAAACCTGCAAGCTTGCATGCATATAATTTTGGATAGGAAGCTAAAGCATTGCAGTTTCAAGATTGGGAAAAATATGGCTCTGTTTTTCTGAAGATGAACATGTGAGTAACATTTTGTTTTAAATAAATTAAGTAATTTAGTTGCCTGATTTATTCAGGAAAATTAGATTTGCTTGTAAACATTGGATGAATGTTTGAGCATGCCTGTAGTTATAGAAAAAAAATATAAAAACACCCCTGTCCTCTGATTTTTGTGACCCAGATTTCAAACATAATTCTTATACTTTGAACCAAGATATGTAGAATCTTGCTTGTAGATAAATATTGTTGTTTGTTTTTGAAGTAATGTTTAAAAAAAATCCTATTTAGTTAAAATAAGTTTGAAAATTTTCTCTGGAACCTCTAAGAACAGTGGAAGTTGGATTTATGATAATGTTCAAACATACAAATTTGCTAATATAAGTATATAAATCAGGAAGCTAAATCAATATCTTGATTTTTAAAACTAAAGATAAAGTTTTTAGATTGGGAAATGTTGTGCATTACTGTTTTGACCCAAAATTGGGTTTTGGAGTGTTCTGATGATTATGGGATTCTGGAGTTTTGATGTTTCTTCTGTATGTAGTAGATTGATCAGGCTCATCATAAAAATTATTAAATTGGTGAACTGATTTTTGAATTAACAGAGGTGTGGAAATTTATTCTATAACCCTAGTTTATGAGCAAGTTTTAAATTCGGCCAATTCTGTCTCAATGTGTGATCGAGTGCTAAGGGGTTTTGAAGGAGGGTAGTTGGGTCGATGACGAAGGCATGGAAGGAGTAGCAGCTCTAATGGTGGTCGGAGGAGTTAGGGTTCGTCGTTGACAGGTTTGGAGTTTGTGAGGAATGTTGTGTTTCCAGGTTTGAAGTGTTACAGGTTGAGTTTGCATACTCGATTTTTATTCGAGAAAATATGGTGATTTTGGAGGGCCGTGTTATTATTAGGCAGTGGTCGTGGATTGTTTGAAGTGCTGGTGGATAGCCGGAGATGGCCAGAGCCAGGGTGCACGTGCACCGTGCAGTTGAAGTACTGTTGAACTTTGTGTGTGTGCAGAGGAATTTTAACTCGGGGAAGACTCGAGTCATTCGAGTATGTGACTCGAAGCAGCATCGCAAAGGACTCGAAGAAAAAAGGGGTATGGCTCGAGTAATATCAGTTTTAAGGTGTTGTTCAGGAAAACATGACAGTTTCAGGTTTATTTAAAATTTAAGCAAAATTTAAATAAAAAGGGAAGCAAAGCAGGTTTAAACCTAAATTTGAAGCAAGTTTAAATTATAAATTCAAATGAATTTGAATTTTAGATTTAGAAAATAAATAATTTTATAAAAGATGAAAAGGTTAAACAACTTAAACCTGTATAGTTTTTATATAAAGTGTTTTATAAATCTGAAAAAAAAGAATGAGATTTAAAACATGAATTTAAATTTAAGTTTAAAATCTGAATGGTAAACCTGAATTCAAATTTGAATTTAAATTTTAGGATTTGGAAAGGGAATAAGTAATAAATTCTAATGTTATAATTAAGTTTGAATATTTTAGTATTTTATAAAATATGTTTTATAAATCTGAAATGAAATTTTAAAACAGAATTTAAAATTTAAATTTTTGAATCTGAATCTGAAACATAATTTGAATTCTAGTTTGAAATAAGATTTTGAATTTAAATGTTTCAAAATCACTAGAATATATTTAAAGTATAAATTAAATTTATTTAAATTGATTATGGGTTAAACTATTTTTTTTAAATACCTTAAGTAATTCTTTAATATGAAATAAAAGGGTTTAAATAATTAAATCTTGTTTAAGTTTAAATTTAATTTCATTTTAAATCTTAATTTAAAATGGAATTTAGAGAAAATTTAAAAGCAAATTATTTTTAAATTACTTTGATAGTGATAATTAAATCATTAATAAGATTAATGATTATCATTAAGTTGATTTGAACTTAATAATTTATCAATTGATCAAGGTAATTAAGTTTATAATTAATTAATTTAATTAATTAAATAAGTAAGTAAGGATTTTATTTAATTAATTAAAGGATTAATAAGTTGATTAAAATTGATTAAATAAAAATCAAGAAATCAATTAATTAAATAAGATTTGATTTGATTTAATTAATGATTTGAATTTATTAATCAAGTAATTAGTAACTAAGTTTTTGATTATCACTTGACTAATTTGATAATTAGAGATAAATTAACGAGTTTTACAAATTAATTAAGGATTAATATTTATTAATACAGTTAATTATTTTAGAAAAGTAATTGAAGTTTTGTTATTGGTTACTAAAGGTCATTAACTTAATATTATTTTATAATTAATTAATGTGATTAATTTTAATGATTTATTGTATTAACTAATTTAACATAATCATTTGAATTGTTTAAGTATAATTACTTAAAGAAAGTAATTAAGAAATTAATTACTGATTGTAATTAATTAATTTTATTTTGATTAATTAAGTTAGTTAATTAAGTTTAATTAATTTAAATTAACCGCTGGTTGATTTGAGAATAATTACCAATGTAATTAAAAATGAATAATTACTTAGTGAAGTAATTAAGAAGATAAATTACATGATGTAATTTAATTGAAAGATACTTGGATAATGGAGGAGTTTTGGAACTCAATTACTTTGTGTAATTAATATGTAATTTGTATGTTGAATAATTACTTAAAGTAAGTAATAAACAATTAATTACTTAGTGTAATTAATTTAGGTTTTGATAATTTAGTTATTCAAAGATAATTAAAGATGAAATTGATTAAGTTAATTACTTAATGTGACTAATCAAGGGTGATTAATCAATATTGGTAATTGATAATTAATTTAATAGGGTAATTATTTATAAATAATTAGGGATCATTAATTTATATAATTAAAGATGTAATTAAGAATTGATTAATTAAGAACAATTACTCAATGAAGGAATTAATTAATGTAATTAATTAAGGATTACTGTAATTAATTAATGAATGAAGTAATTACAGGTTAATTACTAAATTTGGTTTGGATTAATTAATTTGTGAAATTAATTAAAGGTCAATTACTTGAATGTAATTAAAGGATAATCAATCAAGATGATTAATTAGGGTAATTTATTGAGAGTAATTAATTGATTGATTTATAATTAATTAAGGGATATGTAAGCAAGGTTTATATGGATGAGTAATTAATTTAATTTATTTTAAATTAATTATAATAGAAGTAATTAATTTAATTCATTTTAAATTAATTATAGAATGATGATTAATAAGTCATTGCTTATGAATGTTGATTGATACTGATTACCCTGAATGGTTGAGATCTCAGTTATGAGATAAGTGATGTTGTGTAATTTGGATGCTATGGTTTCATTGAGTTGATGATATGAATTATCTGTTTGGAATGATAATATGGATTATCTGTTGTGATGGTAATGATAATTACCTATTGTGATGTTGTGTATTATCTATCTGTGCGTATATGGATAATATTAAATTGAATTGTTTTAAACTTTAAAACAACTTAGACCTAAAAGACACGTTTTGGATTTCGATGAGACCAGGATCGGGTTTCCATATTTGGATATTCGAAAACCACATCGATCCAAATTAACGACAAGTCGTGAATCTCAAGTGAAGATGAAGATTCAGAGTGCAAGGGTTGTCGTCGTTAACTCTGAGGGTGATTCCAAAATGAGTGTAACGAGATAATGCCTGCGGTTTCGTTCGAACCCTAAACGAACTTGTATGGATTGAATGCTTTCAGAACATCGTCAGGTGGACGATGAGAATTCTAAGAGATGTGTTCTCTAAAGGTAATTGTAGCCTCAAGGCTCATCAACCGGGAATGGTTAAAACAGGGGAGGTGCAGCAAGGCTTCGTGGGTAGCTCCCACTGGAGAGCGAGATTTACCCTGTCTAGAAGTCCCTTTATATTCGGCTGTGTGGGCAGTTGGTTGCAAACAACTGCGAGGTTGTCTTGTTCGAGACTGTTCAGTACGGAATGGTTCCGGCCTTGTGTTGCAGGGGAGCGGACGTACTCCTCGATACAGTGATCTAGGCCACGTAATGTGATGGAAGGTACCTCAGTAGCCCTGCCATTGTATGGAATCCAAAATCCAATAAGTGTCGTACGTATTAGTTGTGCCCAACTATGTTGGAACGTGAGATGTAAGCATTCCAGCTATTTCTATATTTTACTTGAAAACCCTAGACACTATTACAATATCATCGGATTTCCTATCAAATGTTTTGGTTAGCGTAAGGTAAAAACTTTTCCATGTTTATGTGTGGGAAGTCTTACGTGATACCTTTCTTTTCAAAGGTTTTTAAAGTTAGGCAACCTTAACCTGTTACTCACACCAGACCCATGTCTGACCCGGAGTTTATCTTTTGTTTTCTTAAACTCTTGGGTACTCAAATTTTTATGAGTAGCCAAGGGATTCATGTTGGCTTTGACGAATATTGGAGGAGCAATGGAGCAGGAGGCTTCTGCGTTGTAGATATATATAGTTCTGATGTGTGTTCTCTGTGTTGTGTTTGTATTAAGTTGTAAATACTAGACAGGTGTTTATAACTGTCTAGTATATGTGATGTGTATGTTGTGTATCTCTGATTGATATTGTATATTATGTAAATACTTATGTTATTAGTATAATTTATTTGTTCCGCTGTTGAGATTCTAGTGTTGTTTCCTCTTTCTCTTATTTTTATTCTTCTTCCATCCCTTTCTTTCTTTAAGATGATGCGATTTCCTGTGGTGAGAAAGTCGGGTCGTCACAGTTGGTATCAGAGCATTAGGTTGAGTGAATACCTAGGCTCTAGAGTGGTGTCTATCTTGAGAGAGCGTATTTGTAAATTTTTAATATATTTATATATATTTATTTATTTCTACCTATCTGTTGGGTTACCTGTTCGGGTTTTCCAATATGAGTTATAAAGGTAGATTAAGGTAGTGGTGTGTATAACACGACTGCCGTTGGTTGGAGTTTGAATGTTTGAGGTTGGAAGTGTATCTGTCGAGACTATAGACCTAATACCGTCTCGAATGAGTTGCACAGTGGTGTAGTGGTTTCATCGATCTGTGAAGGAAACCTGTAAAGGTTCATAGTTTATCTTTGAAGATGGATGAGTTGAGTTTGGATCTGTCGTTTTGGCAGAAGCGAGTGATGGTATCTTGATATCTCAGGAAATAGTAGCTGCGTGATGAGATGCAGTGACTATGGATATTTCCGGAGATGATTTCTTTGGAACAAGTTTAAGGGAGTAGGTCTGCTTCGGTGTTGTGGCTGAGTTCAGCAAGGTGTTTCTGTTTGGTTTGAAGTCCGAGTTTCTCGTAGAACTTTGGATTGGGAATTCTTTGGCATTGGTGTCGGCAGTGTAGCTCAGAGTGTTCTGTTTGTCGGCAAAGTTTTCTGGCTTAGCAGTTTTCTGGAGATGGAGTTCAGAAGCAGTGGAGTAGAATCCATTTCTTCGATGGATTGGCAAGACCAGTATAAGCTGTTCTGATTGGTAAAGAGAGAACAGTTTTCTTTGGATTTTAGTTTGGATTGATCGCAAAAGTGACTTGTGATAGTTGAGTATTCTCTTGGATTGTTGGGGATTTTTCTGGATGTTTTCTGGAAGTCAGGGTTGTCCGCATCTAGAGATTCACTCTTCTTAGTGTGGTACCGGTGGTTCAACTAGTTGAAGGTTGGTTTCTTGAGATGGAGTTCGTTGAAGCAACTCGGGATTTGAGGAACTTCTGAATTTTCTCTGGGTTATCAGAGATCTTCTTGGTTTTGGTTCTCTAGTTGTGCTTGTGCTCTTTATCAGCATTCTTTTCTACTCCAGATCAGAGTTGTGCAGCGGAAGCGGTTTGGTAGTGCATCTGCTTTTCTTTTCCGGATAGGAGAAGTTTTTTCTTCTGATGGTGGTGAGTGGAGTTGTTCTTGATCTTGGTTGATTGGGGAGGATCATTTTGGTGGATTGGGTTTGATCCAGTTTTTTTCTTGAGACATCAACGAGGATTGAGCTGATCAGGTAGGAAGTAGGCAGCCCGAGATCGTCCTTAGAGTTTTGTGGATCTGAAGTCGGAGATCTGATTTTGGATAAGTTTCTCAGTTTTTAGGAGCTATAAATTTTGGTATGGTTGGGAAAGCTAGCTCCGAGATGTTTTGGATTTCTTCTGTGTTCTGTTTGGATAAGTGCTTAATTTTCTGGATTGAATTGCCAGTTTGGACAACCGGAATTCAATGAGTTTCACGTATCTTCAAGGGAGTACGTGTATGATCTATTCCTGGTTTTGGAATCAGCTGTTTTGGGAGATTTGGTTATTGAGTCAGACTCGTCTGTAGTCTGATGTCTTGTTCAGTTATATATCTAGATGAGTAGGAGTTCTGTAGCTAAGTAGTGTTCATTGTTTGGATTTTATAGAGCGAGTATGCCAGTGTTTACTTAGGAAACTCGAAGGAACTCTATCAAGAATTTTGTCTGGATAGTTAATTTTGTTTGATTGGATGAATTGATTGCTATGGTTGTTAGCATTTGTTTGATATATGCTTGGTTTTAAAATTTAAAATCTTGGATAGGTTATTAAATTACCTTTGTATTAAATTTCGGGGACGAAATTCTTTTAACGGGGAAGGAATGTGATATCCCGGAATTTTTGACAATATCAATTTAATAATCTTTATATAAAAATTAAATTGATTTGATAAAGTTGATTAATAAAATAAGAATTGGTTTAATAATTTGATTAAATAAATATTTAATTGGTGATTTATCTTTTAAAAGCTAAAATAAATGTTTTAAATTATAATGTATATATATATTTATATACATATTATAGATAATCTTTGTTTTGGAATTTAATAAAATAAATAAAGTTTTGTTTTTAAATTCTAATAATATATTGGGTAATTGGGAAATTATGTTATAAATTAATTTTAAGTTTTTCAAAGTTATTAATAACTATATGGTTAGTAAATATTCAAAATAAATGTTAAATTTGTTTAAAATTTATCTTAGCTTAATTTTTGTTTTAAATTTAAATAAAAGTTGATTTTATTTCTTTTTAAATATTATTTGATTAATATGATTTAGAAATATTTTATATAAGTCTAAAATACAAATAGCATATGGTTTAAATTTATTTATTAATAAAAGTGATTTATTAGCTTTTTATACATCATACAAAATTTGTTAAATTGATTATTTTCAAGCCATATTAATAATGTATCATTTTTCCATAAATATAAAAAGAATTAAAATAAGAAAATAGAATTTTCATTTTTAAGTTTAATAAATTGATTTTTATTTGGAATTCAAAGGATTAATTTGAATTTGGAATTTTATTTTGAAATTCAAATTAATAGATTCTTTAAAAATATTTGTATAAGTTTTAATTTATAATTTGTTATATTTACATTTTCTTTAAATAAGTAATTCACATGTATATTTACATAAATATAAATAAATTAAGTTTATAGCTTTATCTAACATTTAAATAAAAAGAAAATATAACAAAATTAAATAAAAGACAAGTGTTAACAAGTTAGTAATCTAAATAACATGTGTAAATGTAAGAACTAAATTACATGACAAGTGTCATTTGTATTTTAATCCTTTTTTTATTTTTATTAAAGTATTTTCAGCCCTTAACCATTTTTATTTCACTTCATTCTCTTTTTAAAATTAAAAGCTAGTTGAAAACAAAGAAGAAAACATTACACTTAAATCTGAAATTCCTAAAATCAATTCCTGCATATAATCAATCTACATTTTTCAAAAACCAAAAAAATAGAAAACCTGCATTTTTCTTCCTCGGGAAAGCATCATCATGCAAGTAAAACTACAGATCAGTGTCAAATTCATACCTGCATTTCTTTTAAAAATCTGGAAGCTTGCATGCATATAATTTTGGATAGGAAGTTAAAGCATTGCAGTTTCAAGATTGGGAAAAATATGGCTCTGTTTTTCTGAAGATGAACAGGTGAGTAACATTTTGTTTTAAATAAATTAAGTAATTTAGTTGCCTGATTTATTCTGGAAAATTAGATTTGCTTGTGAACATTGGATGAATGTTTGAGCAAGCCTGCAGTTATAGAAAAAAAATATAGAAACACCCCTGTCCTTTGTTTTATTTTTGTGACCCAGATTTGAAACATAATTCCTATACTTTGAACCAAGATCTGTAGAATCTTTCTTGTAGATAAATATTGTTGTTAGTTTTTGAAGTAATGTTTAAAAAAATCCTATTTAGTTAAAATAAGTTTGACAATTTTCTCTGGAACCTCTAAGAACAGTGGAAGTAGGATTTATGATAATGTTCAAACATACAAATTTGCTAATATAAGTATATAAATCAGGAAGCTAAATCAATATCTTGATTTTTAAAACTAAAAACAAAGTTTTTAGATTGGGTAATGTTGTGCATTACTGTTTTGACCCAAAATTGGGTTTTGAAGTGTTTCTGATGATTATGGGATTCTGGAGTTTTGATGTTTCTTCTGTATGTAGTAGATTGATCAGGCTCATCATAAAAATTATCAAATTGGTGAACTGATCTTCGAATTAGCAAAGGTGTGGAAATTTGTTCTATAACCCTAGTTTATGAGAAAGTTTTAAATTCGGTCAATTCTGTCTCAATGTGTGATCGAGTGCTAAGGGGTTTTGAAGGAGGGTAGTTGGGTCGATGGCGAAGGCATGGAAGGAGTAGCAGCTCTAATGGTGGTCGGAGGAGTTAGGGTTCGTCGTTGACAGGTTTGGAGTTTGTGAGGAATGTTGTGTTTCCAGGTTTGAAGTGCTACAGGTTGAGTTTGCATACTCGATTTTTATTCGAGCAAATATGGTGATTTTGGAGGGCCGTGTTATTATTAGGCGATGGTCGTGGATTGTTTGAAGTGCTGGTGGATAGCCGGAGATGGCCAGAGCCAGGGTGCACGTGCACCGTGCAGTTGAAGTTCTGTTGAACTTTGTGTGTGTGCAGAGAAATTTTAACTCGGGGAAGACTCGAGTCATTCGAGCATGTGACTCGAAGCAGCAGGGCAAAGGACTCGAAGTAAAAAGGGGTATGGCTCGAGTAATATCAGTTTACAGGTTTTGTTCAGGAAAACCTGACAGTTTCAGGTTTATTTAAAATTTAAGAAAAATTTAAATAAAAAGGGAAGCAAAGCAGGTTTAAACCTAAATTTGAAGCAAATTTAAATTATAAATTCAAATGAATTTGAATTTTAAATTTAGAAAATAAATAATTTTATAAAAGATGAAATGGTTAAATAATTTAAACCTGTACAGTTTTTATATTAAGTGTTTTATAAATCTGGAAAAAAAATGAATGAGATTTAAAACATGATTTTAAATTTTAGTTTAAAATCTGAATGGTAAACCTGAATTCAAATTTGAATTTAAATTTTAGGATTCGGAAAGGGAATAAGTAATAAATTCTAATGTTATAATTAAGTTTAAATATTAGTATTTTATAAGTGGAAATTAGGTTAAAGGGCTTCTATTTGTAGGGTAACAATTTTTAAGGACAGCACGTCTGAATAATTAGTTTTAAGGACAATTTACAGCATAATGATAAATTCATTTATCTTTTCAAGTTATACAGGAAAATGATAAATCCTTTTATCATAATTTCTGTATAACTGAAAATGATAAATTCTTTTATCTTTTTTCTGTAAAATGTCCTTAAAACTAATTTTTCAGAAGTAGTGTTCCTAAAACTTATTACCCTGCACAAATAAGTCCTTGAAGTGAAAATCCCCATTTTATAACATATGTTTTATAAATCTGAAATGAAATTTTAAAACAGGATTTTAAATTTAAATTTTTGAATCTGAATCTGAAACATAATTTGAATTCTAGTTTGAATAAGATTTTGAATTTAAATGTTTCAAAATCACTTGAATATATTTAAAGTATAACTTAAATTTATTTAAACTGATTATGGGTTAAACTATTTTTTTTAAATACCTTAAGTAATTCTTTAATATGAAATAAAAGGGTTTAAAATATTAAATCTTGTTTAAGTTTAAATTTAATTTCATTTTAAATATTAATTTAAAATGGAATTTAGAAAAAATTTAAAAGCAAATTATTTTTAAATTACTTTGGTAGTGATAATTAAATCATTAATAAGATTAATGATTTTCATTAAGTTGATTTGAACTTAATAATTTATTAATTGATCAAGGTAATTAAGTTTATAATTAATTAATTTAATTAATTAATAATTTGGGTTAATTAATTAAATAATTAAGGGTTTTATTTAATTAATCAAAGGATTAATAAGTTAATTAAAATTGATTAAATAGAAATTAAGAAATCAATTAATTAAATAAGATTTGATTTAATTTAATTAATGATTTGAATTTATTAATCAAGTAATTAGTAATTAATTAAGTTTTTGATTATCACTTGATTAATTTAATAACTAGAGATAAATTAATGAGTTTTATAAATTAATTAAGGATTAAGGTTTATTTATACAGTTAATTATTTTAGAAAAGTAATTAAAGTTTTGTTATTGGTTAATGAAGGTCATTAACTTAATATTATTTTAATTAATTAATGTGATTAATTGTATTAACTAATTTAAAATAATCATTTGAATTGTTTAAGTATAATTACTTAAAGAAAGTAATTAAGAAATTAATTACTGATTGTAATTAAATAATTTTATTTTGATTAAATAAGTTAGTTAATTAAGTTTAATTAATTTAAATTAATCGCTGGTTGATTTGAGAATAATTACCAATGTAATTAAAAATGAATAATTACTTAGTGAAGTAATTAAGAAATAAATTACTTGATGTAATTTAATTGAAAGATACTTGGATAATGGAGGAGTTTTGGAATTCAATTACTTTGTGTAATTAATATGTAATTTGTATGTTGAATAATTACTTAAAGTAAGTAATTAATAATTAATTACTTAGTGTAATTAATTTAGGTTTTGATAATTGAGTTATTCAAAGATAATTAAAGATGAAATTGATTAAGTTAATTACTTAATGTGACCAATCAAGGGTGATTAATCAATATGTATAATTGATAATTAATTTAATAGGGTAATTATTTATAAATAATTAGGGATTATTAATTTATATAATTAAAGATGTAATTAAGAATTGATTAATTAAGAACAATTAATCAATGAAGGAATTAATTAATATAATTAATTAAGGATTAATGTAATTAATTAATTAATTAATGAAGTAATTACAGGTTAATTACTGAATTTGGTTTGGATTAATTAATTTGTGAAATTAATTAAAGGTTAATTACTTGAATGTAATTAAAGGATAATTAATCAAGATGATTAATTAGGGTAATTTGTTGGGAGTAATTAATTGATTGATTTATAATTAATTAAGGGATATGTAAGCAAGATTTATATGGATGAGTATTAATTTAATTTATTTTAAATTAATTATAATAAAAGTAATTAATTTAATTCATTTTAAATTAATTATAGAATGATGATTAATAAGTCATTGCTTATGAATGTTGATTGATACTGATTACCATGAATGGTTGAGATCTCAGTTATGAGATAAGTGATGTTGTGTAGTTTGGATGCTATGGTTGCATTGAGTTGATGGTATGAATTATCTGTTTGGAATGATAATATGGATTATCTGTTGTGATGGTAATGATGATTACCTATTGTGATGTTGTGTATTATCTATCTGTGTGTATATAGATAATATTAAATTGAATTGTTTTAAACTTTAAAACAACTTGGACCTAAAAGACACGTTTTGGATTTCGATAGACCGGGATCGGGTTTCCATATTTGGATATCCGAAAACCACATCGATCCAAATTAACGATAGGTCGTGAACCTCAAGTGAAGATGAAGATTCAGAGCGCAAGGGTTATCGTCGTTAACTCTGAGGGTGATTCCAAAATGAGTGTAACGAGATAATGCCTTCAGTTTCGTTCGAACCCGGAACGAACTTGTATGGATTGAATGCTTTCAGAACATCGTCAGGTGGACGATGAGCATTCTAAGAGATGTGTTCTCTAAAGGTAATCGTAGCCTCAAGCCTCATCAACTGGGAATGGTTAAAACAGGGGAGGTGCAGCAAGGCTTCACGGGTAGCTCCCACTGGAGAGCGAGATTTACCCTTGTCTAGAAGTCCATTTATATTCGGCTGTATGGGCATTGGTTGCAAACAACTGCTGGGTTGTCTTGTTTGGGACTGTTCAGTAAGGAATGGTTCCGGCCTGGTGTTGTAGGGGAGCGGGGGTACTCCTCGGTACGGTGATCTAGGCCACGTATTGTGACGGACGGTACCCCAGTAGCCCTACCATTGTATGAAATCCAAAATCCAATAAGTGCCGTACGTATTAGTTGTGCCCAACTATGTTGGAACGTGAGATGTAAGCATTCCAGCTATTTCTGTGTTTTACTTGAAAACCCTAGACACTATTATAATATCACCGGATTTCCTATCAAATGTTTTGGTTAGCGTAAGGTAAAAACTTTTCCATGTTTATGTGTGGAAAGTCTTACGTGATACCTTTCTATTCAAAGGTTTTTAAAGTTAAGCAACCTTAGCCTGTTACTCACACCAAACCTATGTCTGACCCGGAGTTTATCTTTTGTTTTCTTAAGCTCTTGGGTACTCAAATTTTTATGAGTAGCCAAGGGATTCGGGTTGGCTTTGACGAATATTGGAGGAGCAATGGAGCAGGAGGCTTCTGCGTTGTAGATATATATAGTTCCGCGGTGTGTTCTCTGTGTTGTGTTTGTATTAAGTTGTAAATGCTAGACAGGTGTTTATAACTGTTTAGTATATGTGATGTGTATGCTGTGTATCTCTGATTGATATTGTATATTATGTAAATACTATGTTATTAGTATAATTTATTCGTTCCGCTGTTGTGATTCTAGTGTTGTTTCCTCTTTCTCTTCTTTCTATTCTTCTTCTATCCCTTTCTTTCTTCAAGATGATTCGATTTTCTGTGGTGAGAAAGTCGGTTCGTCACAACAAGCATCGATTTTAAAGACTTTCAAAAAATCAATATTACCGTCTCGACAATTTTGGCTAAGAAGAACCAATTCGGGATCATGCTCTTGAGCATCAAGAATGCGGTCTAAAAGAGAAGGATGGGCCTCAAGGCCACAACAAACAAGAGATGAACATGAATCAGATTCACGATCTTGAATCTCACAAGTGGACAAAATCTTGAGATCATTCTATTCGGATATCATCATAGAAACAATTGCTTGTTGTTTACGACTAAGGGAATCGGCAACACGATTTCCCTTTCCAGGAGTATAAAGGATATCAAGATCATAAGATGCAAGGAACTCAAGCCAATGTCGTTGATGCAAATTAAGTTCTTTTGAGAAAATAAATACTTTAAAGATTTATGATCGGTATAGAGAACAAATTTCTGTCCCAAAAGATAATGACGCCAAATTCTAAGGGCGAAAACAATAGCCACGAGCTCTAAATCATGAGTGACATATTTAGTCTCGGCAGGCTTTAATTTCCTAGAAGCATAAGCGATAACACGTTCCCTTTGCATAAGAACGGCACCCAAACCAACACGACTAGCGTCGGTATAAACACTAAAGCCTTGGTTCCCTTCGGGAATCACAAGAATAGGAGCATCGGAAAGGAGTTCTTTTAATTTCTAAAAAGAAGCTTCACATTTGTCTGACCAAATGTACTTAACTCCCTTCTTTTTCAAACTAGTAAGAGGCACGGAAATTTTAGAAAAGTCTTTTATGAACCGACGGTAATAACCCGCCAATCCAAGAAAGCTACGAATTTCCGTCACACTCTCCGGTCCCTTCCAATTTTGAATCGCTTCGATCTTCGAAGGATCCATGGAAATTCCGGATTCAGAAAAGATATGTCCAAGAAATTTCACACGAGATTGCCAAAAGTGGCACATAGAAAATTTTACTTTCAATTGATTGCTCCTGAGAGTTTCCAACACAATCCGAAGATGCTTTTCATGCTTTTCCTCGGTTTTAGAATAAACAAGAATATCATCTATAAAGATGAGAACGAGTCGATCGAGGAAGTCTTTGAAAACTCGATTCATAAGGTCAACGAAATAAGCGGGAGCATTCATTAAACCAAATGGCATAACAAGCCATTCATAAGATCCATAACGAGTATGGAATGATGTCAAAGGAATGCTATCCTCTGCAATACGAAGCTGATGGAAACTAGTTGCTAAGTCTAACTGTGAAAAGACTCTAGCATCACTAAGTTGATTGAACAGATCATTAATCCGATGTAAGGGATACTTATTCTTGATGGTGAGATCATTAAGCTTGCGGTAGTCAACTATGACGACCCGGAATTTGTGGATATTTGAAATTGAAATATTTAATTTATTTTAAATATTTGAAAGGTAATTTAACTTGAATTTCAAATATCACTATTCATTTGTCAATTAAATTATTGGATTTAACAATTAGTAATTGGGTAAAATATTGAATCTTTATTTTTAAGCTAGTTAAAAATTATTTCAAAGGCTTGGAAAACTTATATTTATAATACTAGATATAATAGAAGTTTTAAATTTGAGTTTGAAAATGTTTTGCTCAGTTTTAAAAATATATAGTTTAAAATGTATTTAAAAACGGCCTTCCGAGGCATAGTCTCGGAATTCGACGAAACTAGTTCCATTGGATCCGTAATAGTGTATTATTATCGGATTTCAATTTTTGTAGTGTTTAGAGCGATCGTTTTGCTGTACGGTAGGTAAACGCGCTAAAATCTCGCTCGAAAAATCGGGTCGTTACATTTTGTATCAGAGCTGAAGGTTAAATGAGAACTTTGGCTCTGGTGGGGATTACTCAATAGAGTCTGTGGTACTCCAAAATGAGTTTGAGTGTATTAATAGATATGAGCGCGTATTTGTTAGTGAATATAAAAATTGGTTTTATATTGTGTTGACTTTTCGGTTGAGTGTTTATGGATTCTGGTCGATATGTGGGACGCCAAGTCATCGATAGGGGTTTCTAATCTCTTAAACAAGATAAACCGACACGTTATTATTTTAAAAATAGGGTAAATGAAATAATTTTACCCAAAATATTTTTGTATATAAAGGAAATAATTTTCCATAAATTATTATAGATATATATGGTTGCTTGGTTGTTAGGAGATGATGATATTAAATTATTATCATTGTTAAGTGAGAGTTGAATAAAGGATTAAAATTTTAACCAAAGTTAAGGAAATAAATTCAGATAATAGAATGGAATTTGAAAATGTGAATTATAAATGTGATTTATAATAGAATAAAATTCCAGAGTAGCATTTGAATATGAATTAAAAGGATTTGAAATTGAAATTTTGAAAATTTAATTCCTTTGAGTTTGTAAATGGTTTTCAAAAGTTTTGGAGGAATAATAGTCATATTATTTGGAGAATATTTTCGAATTAGATTTAAAATCTAGTGAGATTTGGGACTAGAAATATTTGAAATGTTTTAAAAAGAGTAAAAGCATTGAACTCTCTATGGTCGTTGGAAAATAATTTTGGTGATGACTGCAGCATCATTGATGTTTATTTTCGAGTTTCCAAGGGGGAATTACTACCTGAAGATTTTGAATTCAAGTGTTTACAAAACTGGTTTGGTTTTGAAATTTAAAGAGATAATCGAATTTACCGGAGGATTTTAGATAAAAATCGAGTTTCATTTTGTGATGCAAAGGAATATTTTGGTTTGGGTATAATTGATTTCAAAAATGATTTAGAAATGTTGAGTAATTGATTAAAAGAGGCCTTGGAATCTTATTAAAAATGGAATTGGAATAAATAAGCTGGGAAACTTATAGAAGTTAAAAATTTGAATAATCAGAGTGCAATTAAATGTGGATAAGTAAAGATGAAGGTAAAGATAAGTCAAGGTGGACAAAGTGGAAGGGTTACTTAAATAAAAGTTAAGTTGGAAATAAAATTATAGATAGATAAATGAATTTGCATTTGTAAGTAAATAGAATTGGAAACTGAATATTGGAAATTAATTTGAACTGTGTGCAATAGAAGTTAGTCAAGCTTTGGCTAAATAAAATAAAGGATTGAAATAAAATTAATGAGTAAACTAATTGATTTAAGTTGGTAAAAAAATGATTTGGAATGAGATTTTATTTGAATCTTGTTGTATAAAATGAAGTACTAAATTTGTTGGGAATAAATGGGTGGAAAGAAGGAAAATTTAATTCTAGTGGAATTGAAATGGAACTTTGAAATAATAGTATTGAGATTTGAAAATTTATTTGGTTGTAACTGAATAAAATTGAGAACTGAATATTAAAATTTAAAATCTAATTGAGTAGAGAGAAGTTATAAATGAAGTTCTAAGTGAACTAAAATAATAAAAGTTTGGAAATAAGAAATTGTTTGAGATTAGAAGTAAATTAGTAGTGGAACTAATTTAAAATAATGATATGAACCAGTTGTGAATGGAAGATAGTTGATAAAATTTAATATTCAAAGTTCGAAGATGAATTGAATTCAAGTAGGATTGGAAACGAAAATATGGAATGAAAATTTGGAGATAGTATTGAGATTCGAAATTAATTCGTAAATTGAAGCAAATTGAATCTATATGGAATTGGAATCCAATTTGATTTAATGTAGATAAAAACCAAGTGGTAAGAGAAAGTAGTAATATAAGAATATATAAAGTGCTTATATTAAAATTAAGAAAAGCTAAGAGTGAAAATTCTTAAGTAAATTTGATATTGAAAATACTAAGTTAATAATGGATGAAAATTAATTTGGAAGTTGTGAAATGGGATGGTTGTGAATAAGGGAATAGAAATCAAAATAATGTGAATTTAAGAGAATTGATACAGTTAATAATCAATTAGGGCAAATACGTAGGATGTACATATATTATTTATTCACATAGTGGTTTGATCCAGATTCGAGCACAGAATTTCGAGGTAATTATACCGATCCGGATTGGGATTTTCCACTCGATTTTTTACGGTGAACCTGGATATGGATTGTTGATTGATTTTAGAAATTATCTGTCATAGTTTGTGGCTATGCACGGAGAATGACGGTTTTTGATCAAGAAACCAGATCTGAGTCCGTGCTAGAAAGTCGGGTGGATGATACTAGTTCGGAAGTGAAATTGTGTGATCGAGTGAGCGATCGAATTGGGTATTGCGTATGAATGATATTTGCGCATCGTACGGATGTAAATGAAATAGATATGTAAATTTTTGTAAAGAAATGCGTATAGAAATTTTGAATGTGGTAATTAAACATTATTGCTTAGTGGGACACATGTGTTTAAATCGAAAAAGGAAATTTGGAATTTTGATTTCAGATGATTAATGGAATTGCAATAAGGTATGTATTTAAATTTCTGTATGAAATTTGATGATTTTCTGGTCTAACCGCTTGGCTTTTTGTTTTCTTTTAGAATCTGGGAAGCCCGTCGAGGCATTTTGTAGTTGTACCGAACTAGCCGCGCAAAGGAGACGCTATCAAAAAATTTCGAGAATTTAGGAAGTTAGAAAAATTTTGAGAAAATTTTGACAATTAAAATTGGGTTTTAAGTGTTAATTGGAATGGTTGGGTAGGAAATATTGGTTGGAACTAATGGAAGAAGTTTAAGAAGTTAGTAAGGGTGATAACGTCTTTGTTAAAAAGATGGTTTGGGTATTGTTAAAAGCTGTTTGGTCGTGGGGTTAATAGTTAACGGGTTAGGGATCATTCCTCTTAACTAGTAATTTCGAGAACGAAATTCTTTTAAGGGGGAGGAATGTGACGACCCAAAATTTCTGAATATTTGAAATTGAAATATTTAATGTATTTTAAATAGTTGAAAGGTAATTTAAGTTGAATTTCAAACATCACTATTCATTTGTCAATTAAATTATTGGATTTAACAATTAGAATTGGGTAAAATATTGAATCTTGATTTTTAAGCTAGTTAAAATTATTTCAAAGGCTTGGAAAACTTATATTTATAATACTAGAGATAATATAAGTTTTAAAATTGAGTTTGAAAATGTTTTGCTCAGTTTTAAAAATATATAGTTTAAATTGAATTTGAAAATGGCCTTCCGAGGCAGTCTCGGAATTCGACGAAACCAGTTCCATTGGATCCGTAATAGTGTATTGTTATCGAATTTCAATTTTTGTAGTGCTTGGAGTGAACGTTTAGCCGTATGGTAGGTAAACGTGCTAAAATCTCTATCGAAAAATCAAGTCGTTACATCAACGCAAAGCCTAAGTGTACCACCGGATTTCTTCACAAAAATAGTTGAAGCTCCCTAAGGAGAGGAACTAGAATGAACAAACTACTTCGATTTCAATTCGGATAATTGTTTACGCATCTCCTTATTTTCCTTATTGGACATACGATAAGGAGGACGAGTGATAGTAGAGCTCTATAGATCAAATTAATTCTGAACCCAATTGCTCGCTTAGGGGGTAATCCTAAAATAGGCTCAAATATATCGAGAAATTCACGAACAAAGTAAATGAGGAAATGACATCTTCCTCATCATCGTTATCGTCATTATGAGGGTTCAGAGATCATAAGGATGCTGCCAATTTGAAATCCGAATCTTTAAGAACAATAGAAATCTGCTTAACAGATTGAGAATGTCGAAGATGAATAGTCCTCTCAGGACATAGGATATGGGCTACATAATGGTTAAGCCAATCCATTCCCAAAATCATTCCGAAACCTAAATAACGCATGAATGCAAATTGGCTCGGAAAGAAAAATCACACAAAATAATCTCGACATCTTTACAAAGCAAACTTAGTGTCGTGGATCCACCAACAGGATTCACAATTCTCAAAGAAGTCATCAAAGCCATAACACTTAAAATAAAGTATCAACAAGTTCCTTTGATATAAAAGAATGGGATGCATCCGTATCAAAAGGAACTCGAATAGGATGATCACAAAACATAACAATGCCATCAAGGATAGAATGAGAAATACCTTGACCATGAGAAGTGTTATTAGGGGCTTGTACAACATTTAGCTTCCCCTCATTCTTGCTTTGAAGTTTGGGACATGAGGATAAAAGATGACCCAAACTTTTGCAATAACGACAAAAGAGTGGTTTCGTGCATTCATAATGGTCCTTAGAACCACAATTGTAGCATTGCCCACGACTAGAGGTAGGAGTCTTTGCTACTAAAGTTGCTTGTTTCCCTTTTTTTTGAGATTAGGCTTGAAATTAATAGGCATTTTCTTGTTGTTGTTGAAGTTTCGTTTGGCACCCACAACTTCAACATCACTTTCTTTATCGGCCTCTTCGAATCGAAGAGCGATATCAAAAAGCAGATCGAAAGAAACTTCTAACTTAAAAAGTAATGGCTTTTTGAGATTCTTATTCAAGCCATAAACAAACCTCTGATTTTTCTTCAAGGGGGTATTAATGTATTCAACCCCATATTTAGAGCGGGATTCAAACGATGCGACGTAATCCGTCACAGAAGATTCACTTTGAACAAGGTCAATAAAGCGACGGGCCAAAGTCACTTTTTCATCTTCTGGCACAAACTTCAATTCAAATCTTGCCTGGAACTGCTCTCAAGTAAGATCCGCCTCAATAATTTCCGAAATCAGAAGCTCATACCAATCTAATGCTCTCTTGGAGCATACTAGAAGCCACCTGGACACGATGGAGATCAATAAGATTCATGCGAAAAAATATGCAATCGCATGTTCTAAGCCAAGCTTGGACTTCTATGACGCTTTCAGAACCCTTGAATATCTTCCCACCCAAATTAGTATAATCACTTCGCAAGCGTGCAAACCTAGATTTAGGGTGAGTAGGCTCTGGAATGGGTCCAACAGCTTGAGCGTTCTTTACAAGATCCAAGAGCTGTTGGGCAGACATAAATACTCCATCCTGAGGAGTAGCACTGGATTGACCGGCGCTGGGACGGCCTGGTCTAACCATTTCTCTTCTTTAAGAAAGAAAGAAGAAGAAAAAGGTTATTCTCAAAATGAATATCAAACAATCATGAATGATAAACAAGGCATCATAAAAGGAAATAGGATAGAACGGGTCCTAAGACTCGGATAAATCCTAAAGCACGATTCCTAAGAAGGACAATGATCCTTGCTAGATTATTCTTCATTGTTTCGAAGTTTGGCTCTGATACCATGTTGTGACGCCCCACCTCTACACTCATGCTAGCCAAGGACACCACTAGGTAATGTCATCGACTAACACGAAGAGTAAGGCTGTTGAGGAGCGACCATCCGTGTAATTGCTTTGTGCGAGTACCGATATGTCAGATAGTGTAACAAGCATTTCATTTTAAGGGGAAATCCGACATATCAAGTACGAACTCAAAGCTACTACACAGTGGCTAGGTGGGCTTCGGAAACAAATATAAAATAAGCATAACACAAATCAGTCACAGATATCCATATCACAAAAGCGGAAAAGATATAAATATAACACGTAGAAGTGTACATTAGAGTAGTGGTTATACAAGATCCACAATATCACAAAAGAATAGATATAAGTGCTAGACAAAAGAATATGTATACATCAAGGAGTCTCTTTTTCAAATGTATAATAACAAAAACTACTAAACTAGAGTAGTTAGCCAAAAGTCAAATGATTGTCCCAGATAAGAAGTCAAACAGAAGCACATATAACATCTCAGTCTGACTTGGGTATTATTTAATAAGAAAATAATAAACGGATCAGTCTAGCTATAAATATCAGATAAAATGAGATAGGATACGAGATATGGAAAAAACGTATGATAACAATAATGTCATACTATGAAAATTATACATTAGATAACACCAAAAATCATACAATATCTCAAATATCTCAGAAGTCAATAAGAATGTCATATTCTTTATTTTATTCACCAAACCACAAATATTGACAAATATATCAATGCCAATCACAAAATTGGTGAAACACAAATTCTAAAAATCATTAAATAGAAATCCAAAAATCACAAAAGGAGGAGGCCTGTCACAAACGGGAGCATGAAAACTCACCAACACGTGCATCACAAATGGGTCGCTAACCCATGGTCGTTAACCATAGAGCCGGTGCAATGACATAGTACAATAACGGTACGCCGGAGGAACCTGAAACTCGAATATTTTGAAACAACAACGTAGTACAATAAAGATATGTCCGTTGAGCCAAACTCCATAAAAGAACATGGGTCGCTAGCCCATAAAAATGAGTTGAAACTCCAAAGAACCCATAGGCCGTTAGCCTATAAAAGAAATGAGACGAAACTCAATAAAACGAGTTATAGTCCCCTACGTGGACAAAGAGACATCGCATAACGCTGGTCTAAACCGTAAAATGATCATCATCGATCAAGAAGTGTCGATTACATTAAGCTAGTAAATAAATGAGTTTAGCTTCATGTCCCACAACCACTTGCTTAACTTAAATATTTACGAACAAATTGTAGATTTCCACTCGAAAATTGTCACAAGATTTTCAATCGAACGAGTCTAAGAATTAATTTACAAAGTAAACGTGAACGTTTCATACTGCTTGTTTTGCTAAGTCGTTTAATTGGATTTCTCAAACGAACGAGGAAAAGGTTTGTATATACTAATAGATTGAAAAACGATTTTATAAACGAGCTTTGTATTAAAATACAGTTGAAAACATCTTTGTGAGGGGTTTGAATATGTACTGCTAGTATAGAAACCTTTGTATTTCAAAGTGACAAATCAAAAAAATGATTGTAAAAACAACCAATCACCAAAAATTCATATAGGAAGACGTGAATCAAAGCCAAAGAAATCGATACAAAATCCATCAAAATGGATATTCCCAAAAATCCCAAAAAAAGACATCATCAAAGTTGTAAAATGATAACAACAAATCAAGTCATCACGAATCGATTAAAAATCTAAAACCCACACGAAAAATTTCCTAAAATTGGCAAAATGCTAATTTCCCAGAATCGGTCGAATGGACTGCAGCGTCAGTCAACTGATGCATGCCTGGAAACTTTCGGTTTCCAGGCTCAGTCGACTGATCAGTTTGGTCAGTCGACTGATACAGGGACAGAGAATTTTCTATCCCCAGGTTCAGTCGACTGAACTGCCATCTGCAGTATTCTCAGCCTATCCCCATGAAGGGAAAAACAAAATTCCAACCGAACGCGATCGAACGAGCAACGGAGACTAGGGATTTATGTCAAGCGACAACCCAGCAATATAGGCTCTTTAATGCACCACCAAAAACATGTTCAAACATCCAAAATAGGATTTTTAAAGGTTTTGACTTCAAAACACCAAAATTTGGAAAATTCACCAAATCAATTCAAATCAAAAGAAAATGAACATGAATAGATGTTAGGTATTCATACCTAACCACAAAAAAATTATAGACGTAGATGTGAGTTCAAAAACTCACCTTTTTACTCAAAGACACAGGTGAGAAGCTATAAGGAAAGTCAAGAACAACCACTCTTCAATTTTAACCCAAGAAGCTTCAATCTAAGCTCATAAGAAAGACATTTCCTAAATCAGGGTTTTGGAAATTTCTGAAATTGAAGAGGAATTGAGATGGAGAAGATGAAGAGAATGCTTATCTAAGCTTCTCCTTGATTTCTAGCTTGAAGTTGATAATTCCTATGAGAATTAGGGCTTAGGAATTCCCAATTTCTTTTCTCTTCCCCCATTTTTATTAAAGCTTGAGTGTTAGGAAATATTACGAAGGAATGAAGAGGAGTGGAGTGGAGCTGGGTTAATATGTTTGGTTAATGGGCTGAAACCCAAACCCAAATCCCTGAATGAAAACATCAAAATTTTAATCGACTCCAAACATATCGATGTTCATACTTAAAAAGGTCGCAAACATCGTTTTGAACTCAATGGAAATTGTCTCGAGTCCTAATTCGACTGTTTGCAAAAAGTGACATTTCTGACTTAAATCCGACTAACGGTGCTATATTTAAATAAAACATTTAAATATACAATCGTAAAATATGTGGGTTGTTACAAAATTCATTTAGAACTTTTTTAGATTTCTTTTAAATAAAATTGATATTTTATTTTATTTATAAATAAAGTTTTAGTTTAATTTAATTTATATGTTAATTAGAGTATATCAAATAGACTGTTATGTACATATTTATTGTAATGAAATGAATGTATCATTGCATTCATGTTGTGAAATATAAGTGCAACATATAAGAAGTGTATATTAGTGAACTAAGCATGAGAAATTTTATAGAAGGAAAACCTTTGATTTTCCTTCTCTTGACAGATATAATAAATTGAGAAAAAATAACGCTATAAACATGGAGAGAGAAACCCTTACGTTTCTCTCTCTTAATTACATTGAATGACATATTAAATGACATTTACAATAGAATTTGCATATGCCTTTATCGTCCAAGTTTTTTTAAGTAATAAAATATACATGTATAATAATTGATAAGTTTACACATATACATGCTAAAATAAATTTTCCTATATATATGAGTTTGTCAAAACAAGAATTAACAATTGTAACAAGGTTTCAATTAAGGAAGAGCTTGAAATTAGATTCTACAGTTTCACAGAAAGGTCCGTTTTGATTTAGATTAAAATAACATAAACACGTATATATTTATATATATAAATAATTGCAAGTTATGTATTCATCTTAAAATAACACATATATTTAAATATATGTATGAAGATTACAATCTAAGTAACACATATGTTTAAATTTAATGCTAACAAAATGATTCAATCTTTTAATCTTAGGTATGAATTAAAAGTCTATAGATTTGCATAAATGACCACTTATGAATTCTAAAACAAAAGGGAAATTTTACTTTTATGACAAAACCAAGTAAAAATTAAATCATTTTGGAAATTAACTATGCAACATAGGAAATTAATTTTGTTATATTAAACCACCAACAAATATAGTTTATTAATGTTTATGTATACGTATGTTACAAAATTTTATATACAACATTGCAACATAATAAAATATTTTCACATTCCTTTTTCCTACAATTCCAAAACAATGACAAAAAAATATCAGACAACTTGAGCATATACAAATTTGTTGTTTGATAAATCAGATCCGTCTATACAAAAAGGACACATAATAAAACAAATAAAGGACTTGAAGTCAACATGATAAACATATAGTCAATGGATATGTAAATATGGAGAGATTCAAGTTAAATCTACAAAATGATCATATAATTAAATAAGATAAACAAAAGGGGATCTAAGTTATATTACAAGATGAATACACAAGATAGAAGAGATATGATATGAATAAATCAAAATCTTTTAAACATGATGACATAGAAGATATATAATATAAATAAATCTGGACCATTTCAACATGATGAGTATACAAACAAATGAAATTCAAATTACCAAAAATGAAGCCAATGATTTGCACCTTGAATGATGAATCAAATCTCCTAGATTCAGAAATCAACCTTCAGAAGTTGCAAGGATCAAGAGCAATATACCACTTTTCATAATTGATTTTATTTGTAATTGATTTTAGTGTTAATTGAAGCCATGGAAGATCTCATATTTTCAGCCATTAGAGAAGGAGAGAACCATAAATGTTATAAAAAGAAGGATAAAAAATGAGAAACTCAATTGTACAAACAGAATGAATTAGAGAATATGTTTTATTTAAAAGAAGGAAACTTTCCCATTCTTTAACTAAAACTTCTTTAATTAATTCTCTCGATTAACTCTCTCTTTTTTTTTCATTTCTTTACATGGTGTGGCTAAAAATTACATGCTATCAGATGACGTAAGATTTCATAAATTAACGCATGTAACTATCTTTTATTTCATTACAATGATATCACATATCAATGCGCTCAAATATAACTTTTATAAATGCATTCAAATAATTACAAATAACTCCCAGACATCAAATAAAATAAATAATAATTAATGTTTCTCAAATACAAATTAATTTAAATTTTTTTATAAATTAATTAAATCGTGTGGTTTTTAGAGAATTCATCATTACACTACGCCATCGATGGCCTATTGCAACGAAAATACAAGATGTTGCTAGCTACAATGTAACGATAGCTATGCTGATTTTTGTCTATTACAACATTAGCTCCAGAATGTTAGCATAGATATCAATACTATGTTATGGTAGCTATAGACTTATAAAAATATTATAAAAAATGAGTGCGGGCTGAAAAAAGCAGGCTGAAATAATTTTTAAAGTGGGAAGCAAAAACAAAGCGGCAAAAGTTAACAAAAAATTGAAGGGTTTCACTCAAACACTTAACAAAATACGTACTCCGCTGCTCAACCTCTCAAACACTCTGCGATTTCAATTAGGGCTAAAAGTTCTAAGTTTACAAGCTTAATTGGGGTTCGATTACGATAAGTTCGAGTTCAAGTTCAATTAGGGCTTTGGTGTTTCAATTAGGTCTTCAATTGGGGTTCGTTTGGGTTTCGAATTTCAGTTAGGGCTTCTATTTAATCTTCTGCTTAAGGTATCACTCTATGTATATTTCAAGTTTTTCCTGATTTGATTGTTGTGTTGCCTAATTTACTGATTTACTTGTGAGTTCAGGTGTAATCATATTCCTGATTTTATTATTGTGTTTGTCTTTGTATGTTATTTATGTGTAAATTAGTGATGAACGACGAGGAAAAAAATATGGGCAGAACTTCCTAAGTTCAGTGAAGGATATACCAGTAGAGTGAAACGTTATATTCAAAATACTTTTTCTAGATTCATGGTAGGTGATGAAATTACATGCCCTTGCAAAAAGTGTCATCATCGCCAGTGGCATCGTCAAGAGGTAGTCTACGACCATCTGATTTGGAATGGTCCATCTGAATTGTACGTGAAATGGATTTGTGAGGTTTCCTGTCTAGATCCTCAAAGGAGCGATAACGATATGGATCGTGAAGCGGGAATAAATTTTGGAGATAATCTCGATGAGATGTTGCATCGTACTTGTGGAAATATGCAGAAAAATGAAGGTGGATCTTCAAATGGAGCAATTGGAGTAGATGTCGATGCTAGAAAATTTCATCATCGTGTTGAAGAGGGAAAGCAACCATTATATCCCGGGTGTGCTAAATTTTTCCGATTAAGTTTCATCGTCAGGCTTTATTCTTTAAAATGCCTACATGGAATCACCATGTCTGCATTTACCGATTTATTAGAGTTGCTAAAAGAAGCTTTTCCACAAGCCCACATCCCTTTATCTTTCAATGCTACCAAAAATATTATTAAAGATCTAGGCCTCGATTTTCAAAGAATACATGCATGTCCAAATGACTGCATGCTATATTGGGCAGAAAATGAAAAGGAAAATAAGTGCAAAACTTGTGGATTTTCAAGGTGGGCTATACCGGAAAAGAAAGCGGGTGTTGACAATGATCCGGAGCAGCAGATTCACAAAGTACCAGCAAAAGTGATACGTTATTTTCCACTAAAGCCAAGGTTGCAAAGGATGTTCATGTCCAAGGAGTATGCAGAACTTATGATATAACATGCAGTGGGACAAAAAAATGATGGCAGACTTCGACATCCAGCTGATGGCAAGGTTTGGAAGATGATGGATGCCAAATATCCTCATTTTTCATCTGAAAACATAAATATCAGGTTAGGAGTAGCAGCTGATGGATTCGGTCCTTTTCGTACAATGACTACAGCTCACAGCACATGGCCAATCATATTGGTAAATTATAACCTTCCACCTTGGTTATGCATGAAGCCAGAAAATTTGATACTTGCAACCCTTATCCCTGGTCCACAGCCTCCTAAGAATAGCATTGATGTCTACATGCAGCCTCTTATCGCAGAATTGAAAGAATTATGGGGTCTTGGCATACAAACTTATGATGCCTTAACTAGTGCTAATTTCACGTTATGTGCAAGCGTGTTATGGACGATCAACGACTTTCTGGGCTATGCAATGTTATCCGACTGGAGCATAAAGGGTTATTTAGCTTGTCCCGTATGCCATTTCGAGACTTCTTCAATTTACTTGAAACATAGTAAAAAAATGTGCTACATGAATCATAGGAAATTTTTAGATCCGGAACACAAGTGGAGGTTTGATAAGAAAAGGTTCAATGGTGAAATTGAAATGGGAACATCTCTGGGAATTTTATCTGGGACAGACATTGAAGAATTGTTGGCTGGTTATGAAAATATTTTTGGGCAGAAAGAGGTCAACGAGCATAAAAATGAATCCCCTTTTAAAAAGAAGTCAATATTTTTTAATTTACCATATTGGAGTCACAATGTATGTCGACATAACCTTGATGTTACGCATATAGAGAAAAAAAATTGTGATAACATACTTGGTGCTTTACTAAATATTGATGGGAAGTTGAAACACCATTTAAGTGCTTGGTATGATTTACAAGAGATAGGCATCAGGGAGGTCCTTCATCCGGTTCTATCAGCTGATGGGAATTACCTTAAATCAGGGCTGCCATATTTGCAATGACGAACAAGGAGAAAGAAATATTTTGCTCGGTGTTGGAGAATGCTAAACTGCCTTGTGGTTGTGTAGCTAATATCAGCCGGTATGTAAACAAGAAAGAGAGGAAAATTGCAGGGTATAAGAGCTACGATGCTCATTTTCTTCTCCACTGCTTACTGCAATTCGCTGTGAAGAAATCTGTAAAACCTGAAGTTGCATTACCTATGATAAGATTAGGTGCATTTCTAAGAAGTCTTTGGAGTAAAATTATCAATTTGGCTGATCTCAAGAGGCTACAAAAGGAAATTGTGGAAATTCTTTGTCAATTTGAGATGATATTACCAAATGCTTTCTTCGTTATAATGGTGCACTTGCTAGTTAATTTATGCAAGGAAATTGAATATGGTGGACCTGCACATCTTCGTTGTACGTTTCCTATTGAGCATTATCTTTGTAAACTGAAATCATATGTTCACAACAAAAGTAAACCTGAGGCGTCCATTGCTGAAGGTTATCCTACAGAAGAAAGTTTGATATTATGTTCAAGGTTCTTAGGTGGCGATGGAGCAGGAAAAATGAAATTTGAAACTTGTCCACAGAATCTGGAATATCCTATTGGCATAAGAAGAAACAAAGATGGAAAAGGTATTCATCTTAAAGATTCTCAATGGACAGCATGTCACTGTTACATTCTATTCAATTGTGGTAACAAGGAAATAGAGAGTTTATTTGAGTAAGTTTTTAAGTTTTATTTTTATTTTAGTAATTATTGAAGAATTAGAAAATTTGTTTCTATCTTTTATTAACCAAGTCTTTATTCTAGGGAACATCGAGCTTTAACTGAAAGTCATGCATTATCAAAAAAAAAAAGAGAACACAGTGAAGAATTTTGGAAGTGGTTAAAGGAAGAGGTTGGGGAAAAAGAAGGACATTTCAAAACAGTGGTGTATGTTATCAATGGATACAGATTTTATACAAGGTTCAGAGATGCCAAATGTACAACACAAAACAGTGGTGTATTTTTGACAGCCTTGGCTACTAGCTTTGCAAGTTCGAAAGATCAAAATCCATTGGTTGGTGAAGTTAATTACTATGGATCAATTGAGAAAATATTATAACTAGATTATTATGGAGAATTTAGTGTGCTTTTATTTAAGTGTTGTTGGTACCAAGAAGAGAAAGATTTATATGGGCTGACTCGTGTCAATTTTAATCGATTGTGCCAGAAATCTGATCCTTATGTTATGGCTTCACAAGTACAGTGTTTTATATAGAAGATCCAATTGATAAGATGTGCCACAATGTTATCAAGAAATTGTCGAGAGACTGGTGTGAAATCGAAAGCGAAGATGCAAATGAAGATTTGAATGATATCCAGCCTGCTTATGGAATATGAAATCAAGATTTTGATGTTCGTTGGTGTAGAGATGATGTCCCAATAAGACGAATCCGCCTTCCACCTAGCAGAGTGAAAGAAAATGCTTCTTAATTTCTGTGTATCACTATCCTATTTAATTAAGTAACTAATGTACCAAATTTAAGTAAGAAAATGTTATTTCTGCCTTGATTAAATGTTGTAACTGATGTATCATATTTATGGCTTTTTTGTCTCTTTTTTAGTGTTTTCGCCTTTATTACATTTTAGTGAAGTGACTGTTTTATTTCATAATGCAGTTGGTTTATATTTAATTTGTAATTATGTCATTCTAATGTTAATTCCTTCATTTTGTGTAGGATGGAGGCAAATATTAAATTCCATCACAAGGGAAAATTTGAGAAGAATGGATATGTTGGTGGAGAAGAGACTTCGGTCATGGGCGTTGATCTGGATATGTTTTCTTACACAGTATTGATGGAGTATGTCATGGATGAGCTGAAGTACACTGAAATTGGAGGAGTATATTCATGGAAAGGTCCAATGAGTGGGTGAAAATTGGTGACCAGTGATGAAGATCTGTGGGAATTGATGCAATTAAAAAATAATGGTGATTACATTGATTCTATGTCGACACTATGGTCGATGATAAAATTGAGCTAATGAAACAAATGCAGCCACATGTCACCGTACGCCCAAGGAAGAATCTGCTATCTCCAGGTATAAAAATATCTTCTCATTTGTACTATTTTGATGAATTTGGTCATAAGAAAACTAGTGATGAAACAACCTATTTATGATTACTTTCAAATGAATTTGAACCAAAATCCAATTTTGAGCATCCGATGCGAAACTTCATAAATAAATCATACAGAAGCTCGTCCAAAGTAAGTGATAAAAACTGTAAATAGTTAGCTTTTTGACTGGAAGAAGATAAAAATATCTTCTCATTTGTACTATTTTGATGAATTTGTGTCTCGCATGGCTGAATTTGTTTTTCATTTTGCTGCTTTTAGTGTACATAAATTTTTTGTGCATTTTTTTTTGAATATTAGTGCACTTAGTAGAATAATAAAGGAACTGGAATATTAGTGTACATGATCAAGTCTTAATTTCTTTAATTAAGTTTAAATAATTATGTTTATGACATGATAAACTCGACTTTTATGTCGTTGTATGTTTGCAGCTGCAAAATCACAGAAACGACAATTTGTCACCACTCGCCATCTGCAATGGGTAGCAAAAAATAAGAAGCAGACTGAAGTCTTTACTCCGATTCGAAAGTCGACACGGCTAAACAATCCACTTACCGACGAGACGCAGACTGGTCAAGTCTTTAGTCCTAGAAAGTTGGCACGGCTAAACAATCCACTTACCGACGAGACGCGGACTGATCAAGTCTTTAGTCCTAGAAAGTCGGCACGGCTAAACAATCCACTTACTAACGAGACGCAGACTGATCAGGTCTTTAGTCCTAGAAAGTTGGCACGGCGAAATAATCCACAAGTGAGAGAAGCTACTGTGAGTCCACGCATGGATAGGAAAAAGGTGATCAGCAAAAAGTCAACTGGAGTCGGTAGGTCTACAAAGTTACCAGAGAAAAATCCAACTGAAGTCAATAGTTCTACGAAGACACCAGAGAAGAAAAATCCAACTGAAGTCAGCGATGCAACTTTGAATATCAACTCAGTAAGTGTTAGGAATAAATTGGATTTCTATAATCCTCCAGATGAAGAGGAAAATATGGATGAAAATGAGATTCTAGTAAGAAGACTACAATCTGATCTTCTAATATGATTCTACATATTTTGCTTATATTTACAATAATGTCTTGTTAAATTACTTTTAGGATGATGATCTACCATCTCCGCCACCTCCACCCCTTACAGAATACGAAAGGGAGAGAGCTAAACATGTGTCGCAGAAGAAGAGTGTTTTTGAAGCTCTTGGGTTGCCTACATTAGTTACTGGACTGATAAATGAATTTGAAAAAATAAAGGAAAATCAAAATGCCGACTGAAAGAAAAGATTATGCTCCAGAACAAGAGGAACCTTGTGAAGATGATGCTTCAAAAAATCCAGTAAAGGTGCATTATAGCTGAAGATTTAATTTTATGTTGGTAATTATAGACTAGCTTCCTTATTTTTTTATTTTATTGTTTTTGTGCGTGTATTTTAGAGAACCAAAAAGGTTACGATTACAAAGCCTCGGTCTGGACCAACAACTCGTTCACGGGCCATTGTTGAATCTGCAATTGATAAGAATGCAACTCCGAAGGCAGGGAAAAATCCAGTTCCTACATAAACTGTTGATCCGCCATGTAGCGTTGAGTTACCACACAATGAAGGAATAGGAACAATGGCTGCTTATTTGGCTATGTGAGAACGCCAGAAGAATAACGGTAGTGGAAGTGGAAGTGCAAGGAAGAAGGCTGTTGTCGGAAATGTCTCGACAAATATTGAAAATGAAGAAAACGAAGTAGAAGAAGCTGAAGGTATTATCTAATTGTGTTTTGATATTAATAGTTTAAGTTCTCATTTATGTTATGTCTAGCCTTCTCATTACTATTGTATGTACTTTGTAACAGTAGTGGAAGCTCCTAGAAGGTTTAGGGGAAAAACAAAGATGGATAAAGTTCATTCAAGGTCATATGACAGAAGAGTTCTAATCCAAATGAATCATCGGTGCCAACCTGTTTCAAACGATGACCAAGTAATGTCTGAACTGATAGCTTTTTTAGGAACACTGAAGAGGAGTGTTCCACTAACTTACGAGTCTTGGTTTGATGTACCTTCAAGTTTGAAAGGCACGCTGTGGAACTATGTCAAGGTAATTTGCAAACTTAGCTGAATTTACTTATATATATGAAACTTGTCACAAAAGTAGCATGACTGTTCTTTTTAATGTTTAATTTGTATTTAAGCAAAGGTATATTATTCCAGATGAATGTGAATATTGGGTTTTGAAGTCAATTCGTGACTCTTGGAGGGGGTACAAGAGTCGAATTAAAAAGGCACATTATATGGCTTATGAAACTGATGAAGAGAGGCTTGAAAATAGGCCGGACGAAATTCCACTTGCGGATTTCAGAGTACTCTTGATGTAGTGGGGAGATGGAAAAATTCGGGTATAATTTCAAGTTTTATCACAGAATTTTTTTCCATTTTTATTCATTCAAATGAGGCAGATAAACATCTTTATTTCATGTTTTTGTTGTCCAAGGCCCTTACAAATTGTGCAAGTCGAAAATCATATACAGACACACACACTGCTGGTCCAAAACTTTTTTCCAAAATTCGGCATAAGATGGTATGTATTTTGCTTATTTTTATGGTTGACTGGAGGTATGCATTTTATTTTATCTGAAATTCCTCTCCTTATTTAGCAAAGCGATATATGTTCCAAAATAAAAATTAAAATAACTACATATATGTTCCAAAAAAAAATATCACCTCACTCAAACAAATAAGCAAAATAAATATTAGTGATATATGTTCTGTTTATGATATAGAAGTTTGTAACTAAAAGAATAACAAGCAGGCTATATAATCTGATCTGTCACATTAATCATCCAGCAAATGTTTTTATTTCAATTTTTATGTATTAATTTTTATCGTATCTGTTTATTATTTTTGCATTTTCACATTAATTTACGACTCAATAGCTATTAATAACATTTGCTAAAAAAGTACATAAAATCTGTAAAAATATAAATGAGCCTTTTTTTGCCCCCTTTGGTATAGAAAACTCAATTCTTCTTTTCCAAACCAGTGTCCGTCATGCTCATGCATTTGTATGCATTTGGTCAATATATGTCTGCGAGTTAAATGCATATTAAACATTAAATATGAGTCCAATCCATCTCTGTGGAAATTAAGTAATTTGTAAACTATTGGATACACTCTTAACTCTTAAGCATATGGATGTCAAGTTGATGCCTGTCTTTTGTCTATTGTATGTTGATGGCTATACTGCCTTGCCAAGCATAAATCGTTTTAGTATTATATATATGTTCATTGCTCATGGGTTAATCACGGGGTAATCTTAGTTTTGTATCAGAATCTAAGATGAATCATGGGATATTTGTTATCTTTGTGCTTACAGTTAATAGTCTAAAAGCATAGACATATGGGATATTTACTATGCAAATTTTCCTTAGCTCAGCCATGAATTTTGCAGAAATGATACATCACTTGATACTATGCTTGAAAAAGCTATGATATTGTTGCTACATATGTTGTGATTTTATACTTGTTGTTTCTTTATTTTTGCACTTGTAAGCTGCTTGAGAACTTACTGTTGCTCCATTTTTTCATCTGTTAGTTTCTCGAGACATTTAGCTTGTGTGCACTTGTGGTTTCTATTCCTCATTTGAACCGAGATTTGTTTTTATGTAAAGGCGATCATATTTACCTTAGTTTTGCTTTGAATTTGAGTATAATTTCTGAATTGATTAGTGATGTATGTTCTGGAAAAATTGGTTTGATATCCTTTTGCTATCTAACTTTTTTCATTTAATTTGTATCAGTCCAACGAATCAGATGGATAACTTTTTGTTAAAACTCGTAAGCGGAAAGAAGGAAAGGTGTACAAGACTGATACTTCAGTAATGAAGTATAGAATTGTAAGAATTTTATTTTCTCTTCAATCAGATGTCAAAAAAATGCTTCATTTTACGCATCGACATTTTCGTAGAATTAGATCATGCTTTGTTGAAACCTATAGCAGGATTTTTTCTGAATCCATTTTAAATCTGTTAATAGATATTGAAAAACAATTCTTGTTTAAGAAACTTGTTTCAAAATTGTTAATTTTATTTAATGTCACATTTTGAAACTGCTTTATTTTGCATGATAGGATTAAAAAGCAATAGGTGAAGGAGGAAGTGATGGAGTTGTTCGAGAAATGATTTTCGATGGAAAGCCGCACGGTCCATCTTGGCTTATAGGACGACACACAAAGTCTGCAGAAGTTTCAAAATATCCTCCAACAACAAGCACATACATACAGGAGCTGGCAGTGAAGATAAGGGAAAATATAGCTGACGAAGTCAAAGCAAAGGTGAACAAGAAGGTCCAAAATGAATTTGATGCAAAGGTGAACCCAAAAGTTCGGGAGAACTTGACATGGGTGCTTAAGAAATTAGGCGAAGCAAACCCTGACATGCATGTTGATGTTGGGGATCTTTGTGCGACCGTCTGCAGTGATGGCACTGGAGGCACTAGAGGCACTGATGGCACTGGAGGCTCGCAAATATGAATGTACTGTTAATAAGTAGAATATAGTATGTACTGGCTGTAACTATGAATACACTGGCTATGTTTTTAAGTATGTTTGTTATTTTGTACTTGAATAAGTAAAACTTGTGTTGCTGGTTATTCTGAAATGAAAAGTTTTTTTTGCAGTGCAATGTTGTCATTAGATATGATATAATGTTGTAGTACATTTTCAACAAATAGAAATGAAAAGTTCTTTTTTGCAGTGTAATGTTTCCATAGATATGATATAATGTTGCGGTATGTGATGTTAAATGTGGTAATAAACTGGCAAAGTGTTTCCATTGGATTGTAAAGTGTTACCATAGATTAATGAATATGGGCCATACAACAGGGTTCCGTCAAGGTGGGCCACAGAATTAATGGGCCCCAAAATATGGGCCCACATGTTGTGTAACGACCCAGAATTTCAGTCACTTGAAATTCGTATATTTAATTAATTTTAAATATTCATAAGTTAATTTTATAAGTCGAATAACTTATAATTGAAATATAGCGATTTAATTAGATAATTAAATTGTTGATTTAATATTTGACATTACAGAAATAATTGATACTTGAATTTAATGTGGATAAAAATGCTTTGTAAAGTTATATTAAATCATATTTGAATTAGAATGATGTTATTGAACTTTTAAAATTGAATTAAAAGTTAATTTGTAGAAATTGAATATTTTAATATTTAATTGACGAGTAAAAATAGCCATTTTTCAAATAGTCTCGGATTTCGACGAAACTAGTTTCATTAAATCCGTAATGTTAAATTATTATAAGATTTCAAATTTTGTGTCAATAGGATTTACTTTTTGTCTGTGGCAAGCTAAAACGCGTAGAAATCGGTTTAAGTGAATTTCAAATTTAAATTAGTCGATACGAAAACCTATCTTCCAAATACGGTCGAATAGGCTTCCGATATATATTCCATTGTGTTCGAAATGGGGGTAAATATTATAAATGGCAGACGGCACGCTTCGTTTGGAGTTCGGAAAAATTTCGGGTGAATAGTGCAATCGAATTTGCTATAAAAGGACGTCATAACTTGCTTTTTTTCCCCAAAACCCTAGCTAGGGTTATACCAGCCGCCACCTTCAGATTAATGGCCGAAAATGTTCGTTCCTTCTTCCCTTAATCCCTCTAAATTCATCGACAGTTATCAAAAACTTCCAACTAATAATTTGCAGAGCTCGACGAGATCGTTCAATCCAACGGCTAAGATCTAAAACGGCGCAACAATCGAGAAACTAAGGGCCTGCGTTCATCACATGTTTGAGCACGATTTATACGTGTATAGGCAACCGAGTTCATGCCTTTTATCGCTGACGGTGAAGCTCGCGTGGGCACGTTCGTTGGTGGGTCCTGAACGTTGGTGAATGAAGTATACGAGGCACGATAATTCATAGAGGATCGGCGGCTAATGGGTTTTTGCGTACGTGAATTTGCCTAGGAAGAAGAAATAGAGGAGCGGCCAAATGTGGTGCTTGAGAAATCAATGGCCGTGATATGATGTAGGGCTTTAAATATAAAAATAAAATATGTAAATTGATTTATATTAAATTCGTATAATGTTTAAAATGTCATATCTTTGTCATACAAGGTCCGTTTTTGACTAAACGAATTGCGTTGGAATCGTATTGACGAGCACTACGCGATGGAGCTTGTTTGGAGCTGATTAGAGATAGTGATAATTTTGGGTAAAATTAAACGTGCATTTAATTTTATTCGGAATAAAACACTGAAACTGCGAGTGCAACAATGTGAGTACAACTCACTCTTTCTGACCCACTGATATTTTTATATAAGTGAGAAATAATTTATTATATGATGATTGATGATTGTTTGGATGATATATGATATATTGATTGGTATTTGGATATATACCCGCCTAGTGGAGCAGATGACCATATACGTTCCCGTGTATGAGCGGATGACCCTTTGTACGCGCGTCTGCCTTGAAGCAGACATTGTATACATATTCGTATATGTATATTTTTTGCATGTGACAGGTTGGGGGGATCCAACTGGATTCCTCAACAGTATTGATTTATTTACAGATATTGTTATATATTCTGTTATCATATTATATATGATATTTTGGATGCCGTGATTATTGTATTTAGTGCTGTTGCAGCATTGAGCCTATTTTGATAATTTAAAATTTTTAAAGTGATGATTTTCAAATTTAAAAGGATTTTAAAGTGATTTTGGAAATAAATGTTTTATTGAATTTTTGAATCGTTAAGAATTGATTTATTTTAAATAAATAAATGTTATAATTTTTATTGTTATAAAAATTATGATTTTTGTGAAATATAACTGAAATGTGATTTTTGAAATATGTATTTGATTATTTTATGAAATGGTTTAAATTGAGATTTTTGGCTAATATAAATGGTTTATAAAGAAGATATACAAAACTAAATTTTTATAAATCAGAATAATTGAATTATAAAGGAGTTTTTATAATTGTTAAAATGATGTTATAAATGGGTTTTATAAGTAAATAAGATTTACAGATTTATAATTGATGATGTTATAAAAAGAATGATTTTTGTTAATAAATGAATTATACGTAACTAACTTATAATTTGGGTTTTTGGGTATAAAATTGAGTTATAAATGGAATTGGTTAATAAAGGGATTTTATATATAGTAGTTATTATAAAATGAAAATGGAATTTATAAACATTGTTTTATAAATCCGTAATTAAATAAATTTGATAAGTAAGTACAGAAATTATTAAAGGAGATATATCCATGATTTTGGACATTGGATAATCCTTTAATTAAATATGTAGAAGTGTTGAATTTGGTTAAAGATTTATATCCATGATTTTGGACAGTGGATAATTCTGAATTAAATGTGCAGAAGCTTTAATTTGGTAAACGAATTATATTCACGATTTTGGACAGTGAATAATATATCAAATAAATGTTTTGGGAAGTGATATTTAAATGGACTTAAATGGTTTAAAGTTGTTTTAAAGTATGTTAAATATTGAATACATAGATTTCAACATTCATTGTTGAAATAGACGTTTTCGAAAAGTATAAGGAAATGATGAACTATAACACTGTTGTTATAGTAAATGATTTTCGAAAGAAAATATTATGTATGGTATTGGGATTTATATATCTATCTTATTTTCAAATCCCTATACTATTGATTTTGGGTTTTCATTACGATGTTTTATGCAACATTCGTTTTGACCCAAAATAAAGATGTTTAAAAGAATCTTTTCCTTAAAGAATAAAATATACTTAATCGTGATTTAAGTATATTGAATATTTTCCAAGTGTTGAAAATAAATTGATTTGTGAATTACTTATTATTAAATAAGTATTTGAAAATGTATTCCAATGTTGAAATGTTTCGAGAATATATCCTTTTAAAGATAATTTGAAGTTAATATTTAGCAAATGGTTTAATTAATAAAAGGTTAATTAAAATGGCCTAGTGATTGTTATGGTGCTGAATATTTGTTTGTTTGTTTTGATAGTTAAATAACCGACTATCAGACTTGGCCAAAATTTTAGTTTCACGACTTGATGGGGGAACTATTTAGTCGTACACTTAGTACGTTGCCTTCTGTGTAGGCTTGATTATCATTTGTGTTGAGGATGTTGATTCGTATGGTGCGGAGTATTACTCCAATCTATCGAGCTTCCTTCTTGGCCCGAAGGATAGCAAGTTGAAAGTTGGAAACGTGATAAGTCTATGAGACTTAGTTTCTATGTGAGGTTCAGAAACGCTTTTGCGTTGCAGGTGCGAAGAGACCGGGATCAGATTTATCTGAAAACCACTTCGGACCAACGTATATGCGATGATTGTGCAGGTTGCTTTGTGATGATATTGATATTCCGAATTTTCATAGTGGGGGACTGTTTGTTGATCGTTTGGGGTTAAAATCCCAATATTCATCCTGTAGTTGTGGTCTCTTCATTTATGAAATATCCAATGCAAGGACTGTTCGCTACTAATTCTAGGGATTTCCCGATAGGATGTGGTAGGAAAGTACCTTCGGTTTGTCCTGTTCCTGGACAACTTGTATGGATGTTTGTCTGACATTGCATTTCTATGGATTACGTACATTGGTTTTTACAAACGTACATCAGTGGTGGCGGAGAAGATAACTTCTCTTAGCTTAACACCCTCCTTGAGACGTATGAGCTTAAGGGTTGTATTTTTGTGGAAGACAATTAGTAGTCAACGGAAACGGCCGTGTGGCATTCTAAGTGATGTGATTGTGCTTTGTGAAAGGTAATGTTTACATCTAGCCTCTTCAACCAGAAATGACCAAAACAGGGTTAGATGTAGCAGGGCTAAGTGGGTCATTCCCATTAGAATATGATCGTCCGCTTCTAGATATATCTTTACACGCTATAACGTCGTGTATCTGATTATTGTGGTTTGTATGCTAAAGGCCCCTCGGTAAGGTCGGTAACGACCGGAGGATGACATATTCGGTACCATCTAGTTATAGAGGTGGGCCGGTCTTGTGTTGGTAGAGGATCTTTAGTGATGGTCCTCGGTACATTTTTCTAGAGATGCACTGCCGGAAGGTAGTCCCTTTACCTGGTCATTTGTATGGAAATCTAAACCCCGCTACGTGTTTGCCATTTTGATTGTATTACCCAATTGGGCTATATGCTGGAATTTAATCAATGTAACAATTTCGGCTATGATTAATATTATTTGTATATAGTAGACTACTATAATATAAGAGGATTTGATATGAAATGATATAGTTATCGTAAGGTAAAAACATGTCCGTGTTTATGTGTGGGTTTGTCTTACGAGATACTTTTGTTTTAAAAACTAAGGAAAAGTTTGGTAATTTAATAAATTCAGTTTGTGTGTTTCTCACGCTGGTTTACCAGACTGATCCAGGCGTTCCTCCCTTTCAATGCTCGGGTCAGACCGAGTATATTTACAGGTCTAGATTTGATGCCTTTGGAGCTTCAGTAGGAGAGTTGGAGATCTTCATTTCGTATACGCGTATCTGTTTTGATTTTTGACTATTTGCTGTGCTTAGTTGTTTATATTATCAGCAATTGTGAGGACAAGTTATTATAACTCTTCAGGCTGATAACTATTGACTGATTGTTGAACTCTGATTGATGTGTATATGTACATTTTCTGTTTTGTAAAGATAATTGATATGATATTATATATTTTCCGCTGCGATGTGAGATTCTGTTTTGTTCTGTTTTGTTCTATCTTCTCTCTTTCTTCTCTTCTCTTCTTCTCTCTTCTTTTCTTTCTCTTGACTTTCCGTCAATTTATGCTTTTTGGGTCGGACATGTGTGGTTTATTGTCGATTCAAAGAGTACGGATTTGCGGGTCGTCACACGTGCTATCAGAGATTAGATTTTGTATATTCCTAAGCTTGTTGTACTCAGTATAGATAGGGACAATTGCACCCTAGATTGAGTTTGAGTGTATTATATATATGAGCGCGTATTTGTTAGTGAATATAAAATGTTTTATATTGTGTTTGCTTATCCATTGAGTTGTTTGTGAATTCTGGTCGTGATGTGGGACGCCACGTTATCGATAGGGATTTCCAAACGCGTAAACGAGGCAAGTCAACATAGTATTATTTTAAATTGGGTAAATGAAATAATTTTACTTCGATTATATTTTATATATAAAGGAATAATTTTTTAGGAATTATTAAAGCGTAGATAAATTGAATAGATTATTTGGTGTTTGAAAATGTAAATATATATAAGTTAATGAAAGGTGTTTGAATAATCTAAATAAAAGCAACAATTGTCGAAGAATAGATTATATAAGCAAGTGAATTATAAGTATGGAATTATAATTAATATGATTTACAACTGTGAAATAATCTTATATATATGAAGTGAAACTATATGAATATATTTATAAATGTGATTTATAAATAAAATAGTTTTTAAAAGAATAGAAAGCACTGAATTCACTACTGTTGCTAGAAAATAATAAGGGTGATAACTGCAGCATCATCAGTATCATTTTAGAGTTTCTATGTCATTGATTTGCTACCAATAGTAAATTGAAATTTAAGTTTTGTTATGATAAACAAATTTGATTTAAAATCCGAGTTGAAATTTATAAATATAAGTAAAATAAGTTTTGGACTTATAATATATGAGATAATAAAATTTTAGCTTTGGTAAAGTTGAAATAAAATTCGAGTTAGCATAGATTTGAAATTTAACTAAGGAAGGTTAAATAATTTGAACAAGATTAGATAAGTTATTGAAATGAAATTAAACTTAAGTGGTAAGTGTTTATAATATGAATTTAGAAGTTTAGATAAACCTAAGTTAATAAAGTGAATCGGATTTGAAATTATAAAAACGTGAATGGAAGTATACTTAGGTAAATGTTTATGGAAGTTGAATAAATAAGTTATATAACTTAAAACATTAGAAAATGTAAGTATAACCAATTGTAAAAATGGTTAAACACTTTTGGTTAGGAAAACAAAATCTGAATTTGAATGGTGATATGATTTTGACTTAAGTCAAATCAAATGATTTTGACTTAAGTCAAATCAAATGATTTTAAAGATGAAATAGAATTTGAAATAAATTAGAAGTGAACTTAAGTTGTATAGTGAAAGTTAATGCAAGTAAGAATTAAATGAAATATAACTTAAGTGATGTTGAATGAAGCTGATTTTGGTATCGAAGTAAATTAATAAAGTGATGAAAGTGGACTTGAGTTATATAAAAAAATTCAACTTTAATTGTAAATTAGTGAATAAACAATGATTAGAAAATATTGTAAAGAATTGAATAAAACTTAAGTTAAGAAGTTGTGGATTGATAATGTACACTAGGAATGTTAGATAAAAATGTGAATATTGTGAGTACTAGAATTCAATCTAAATTGAATGTTAAACCAATTGAAATTAAATGTGTTAAACCAAATTGAATGTAAGCGAATTAAATAAATTTGGTTGTGTTGGATATACATTGGTTGTTAGATGGATGCTAGTTGATTGTATAGAAATTCATTAAGTGTTAATGAAATTGAATTAATAAAATTGAAAGCCAAAAAATTGAATTCAAATTGGAAGTTAAGTGAATTTGATGTAATTTGGAAGCGAACCAACTTGAATGTAAATTAGTGAATGTAAACTAATTGAATATGAATAAATGAATGTTACTAAAATCCAATGTTAATGAATCAAATGTGATTAAATTTAAAATCAATTCAGTAAATATTAATGAGAAGTGAAAGTATATTGATTTGGTTATGGATTTGTTGAATGTAGTTGGATGATAGTTGTTTGATGGTTGGATTTGTCGCTTTGGATTGCATTTGCTATATTGGCATATATAGTTATTGTAGTGGTATATTTTGTATATTGATATTACTTTCATATATTCATGTTGCTTATTTGGTTGTTGAGTGTTTAGTAGGTGCGGATTGCACTTGCTTCGCATTTGGAGCTCGCTTTCGCGCTATATTAGCCGTATATGCTCGTTAATAATATATAAGGTACATATCTCGGATTACATATCGTACTTTTACACTTTTTTCCCTTCGGGATGCCTCATCCTTGATGATGAGATGTATATTTGTGATATATATATATTGTTATTTTTTTTCGGATCGAACCGCGCAAAGGAGACTATGGCGAATTTTTTTGAAAATTTAAGGCGTTAGAAAATTTTGGGAAAATTGGGAAAATTTATGAAAACTAAGTTTTGATTTTGGAGTTAAAAGTTAAATGATATTTGTTGGTTTTGAAAAGATAAATAGTTATGGATTTGAAAACTTAGAAAAGTTTTTATAAGAAGTTTAACTATTGGATTTTGGGAAAGTTAAACAGTTAGAGATTTGGTAAATATAGTTTTAACGAATTGTTTTGAAAAGTTAATTGATTTTGTAATTTTTTCTTACTTGGTAATTTCGAGGACGAAATTCTTTTAAGTAGGGTAGAATGCAACGATCCAGAATTTCAGTCATTTGAAATTCGTATATTTAATTAATTTTAAATATTCACAAGTTAATTTTATAAGTCGAATAACTTATATTCGAAATATAGTGATTTAATTGGATAATTAAATTGTTGATTTAATATTTGAAATTATAGAAATAATTGATATTTGAATTTAATGTGGATAAAAATGATTTGTAAAGTTATATCAAATCATATTCGAATTAGAATGATGTTACAAAACTTTTAAAATTGAATTAAAAGTTAATTTGTAGAAATTGAATATTTTAATATTTAATTGACGAGTAAAAATAGCCATTTTTCAAACAATCTCGGATTTTGACGAAACTAGTTTCATTGGATCCATTTTTTAAGATTTCAAATTTCGTGTCAATCGGATTTACGATTTGTCTGTGGCAAGCTAAAACGCGTAGAAATAGGTTTAAGTGAATTTTAAATTTAAATTAGTCGATTCGAAAATCTATCTTCCAAATACGATCGAATTGGCTCCTGATATATATTCCATTGTGTTCGGAATGGGGGTAAAACATTATAAATGCCAGGCGGCACGCTTCGTTTGGAGTTCGGGAAAATTTCGGGTGAATGGTGCGTGCGAATTTGCTATAAAAGGACGTCATAACTTGCTTTTTTCTCCATAACCCTAGCTAGGGTTATAGTAGCCACCACCTTCAGATTAATGGCCGAAAACGTTCATTCTTTCTTCCCTTAATTCCTCTAAATCCATCGACAATTATCAAAAACTTCTAACTAACAATTTGTAGAGCTTGACGAGATCGTTCAATCCAACGGCTACGATCTAGAACGGCGCAACAATCGAGGAGCTAAGGGCCTGCGTTCATCACACGTTCGAGCATGATTTTATACGTGTATAGATGACCGAGTTCATCCATTTATCGCCGACAGTGAAGCTCGCGTGGGCACGTTCGTTGGTGGGTCCTGATCATCGGTGAATCAAGTATACGAGGCACAACAATTCATAGAGGATCGGTAGCTAATCGGTTTTAGCATACGTGAATTTGCCTGGGAAGAAGAAATAGAGTAGCGGCCTGATGTGGTGCGTGAGAAATCGATGGTCGTGATCTGATGTAGGGTTTTAAATATAAAAATAAAATATGTAAATTGATTTATATTAAATTCGTATAATGTTTAAAATGTCATATCTTTGTCGTACGATGTCCGTTTTTGACGAAACGAATTGTGTTGGAATCGAATTGACGAGCACTACGCGATGGAACTTGTTTGGGGATAATTGGAGCTAATGATAATTTTGGGTAAAATTAAATGTGCATTTAATTGTAATCGGAATAAAACACTGAAACGGCGACTGCAAGTAATGTGAGTACAACTCACTCTTTCTGACCCACTGATATTTTTGTATAAGTGAGAAATAATTTATTATATGATGATTGATGATTGTTTGAGTGATATATGATATATTGATTGGTATTTGGATATATACCTGCCTAGTGGAGCAGATGACCCTATAGGTTCCCGTGTATGAGAGGATGACCCTTTGTACGTGCGTCTGCCTTGAAGCGGACATTGTATACATATTCTAATATGTATATTTGTTGCAGGTGACAGGTTGGGGGGATCCAACTGGATTCCTCAACAGTATTGATTTATTTACAGATATTGTTATATATTCTGTTATCATATTATATATGATATTTTGGATGTCGTGATTGTTGTATTTATTGCTGTTGCACCATTGGGCCTATTTTGATAATTTAAAAATGTTAAAGTGATGATTTTCAAATTTAAAAGGATTTTAATGTGATTTTGGAAATAAATGTTTTATTGAATTTTGAATCGTTAAGAATTGATTTATTTTAAATAAATAAATGTTATAATTTTTATTGTTATAAAATTTATGATTTTGTGAAATATAACCGAAATGTGATTTTTGAAATAAGTAGTTGATTATTTTGTGAAAAGGTTTAAATTGAGATTTTTGGCTAATATAAATGGTTTATAAAGAAGATTTATAAAATTGAATTTTTATAAATCAGAATAATTGAATTATAAAGGAGTTTTTATAATTGTTAAAATGATGTTATAAATGGGTTTGATAAGTAAACAAGATTTACAGATTTATAATTGATGATGTTATAAAAAGAATGATTTTTGTAAATAAATGAATTATAAGTAATTAACTTATAATTTGGGTTTTTGGGTATATAATTGAGTTATAAATGGAGTTGGTTAATAAAGGGATTTTATATATAGTAGTTATTATAAAATGAAAATGGAATTTATAAACATTGTTTTATAAATCTGAAAACAAATAAATTTGATAAGTAAGTATAGAAATTATTAAAGGAGATATATCCACGATTTTGGACAGTGGATAATCCTTTAATTAAATATGTAGAAGTGTTGGATTTGGTTAGAGATTTATATCCACGATTTTGGACAGTGGATAATTCTGAATTAAATGTGTAGAAGCTTTAATTTGGTAAATGAATTACATTCACGATTTTGGACAGTGAATAATATATCAAATAAATGTTTTGGGAAGTGATATTTAAATGAAGTTAAATGGTTTAAAGTTGTTTTAAAGTGTGTTAAATATCGAATACATGGATTTCAACATTCATTGTTGAAATAGACGTTTTCGAAAAGTATAAGGAAATGATGGACTATAACGCCGTTGTTATATTAAATGATTTTCGAAAGAAAATATTATGTATAGTATTGGCATTTATATATCTATCTTATTTTCAAATTCCTATACTATTGATTTTGGGTTGTTGTAATGATGTTTTACGCAACACTCATTTTGACCGAAAATAAAGATGTTTAAAGGAATCTTTTCCTTAAAGAATAAAATATATACTTAATCGTGATTTAAGTATATTGAATATTTTCCAAGTGTTGAAAATAAATTGATTTATGGATTACTTATTATTAAATAAGTATTTGGAAATGTTTTCCAATGTTGAAATATTTTGAGAATATATCTTTTTAAAGATAATTTGAAGTTAATATTTAGAAAATGGTTTAATTAATAAAAGGTTAATTAAAAGGGCCTGGTGATTGTTATCGTGCTGAATATTTGTTTGTTTGTTTTGATAGTTAAATAACCGACTATCAGACTTGGCCAAAATTTTAGTTCCTCGACTTAATGTGGGAATTATTTAGTCGTACGCTTAGCACGTAGCCTTCTGTGTGGGCTTGATTATCATTTGTGTTGAGGATATTGATTCGTATGGTGCGGAGTATTACTCCAATCCATCGAGCTTCCTTCTTGGCCCGAAGAATAGCAAGTTGAAAGTTGGAAACGTGATAAGTCTATGAGACTAAGTTTCTGTGTGAGCTTGAGAAACGCTTTTGTGTTGTTGGTGCGAAAAGACAAGGATCAGATTTATCTGAAAACCACTTCGGACCAACGTATATGCGACGATTGTGCAGGTTGCTTTGTGATGATATTGATATTTCGGATTTTCATAGTGGGAGACTGCTTGTTGATCATTTGGGGTTAAAATCCCAATATACATCTAGTAGCAGTTGTCTCTTCATTTATGTAATATCCAATGCGAGGACTATTCGCTACTAATCATAGGGATTTCCCGACAGGATGTGGTAAGAAAGTACCTTCGGTTTGTCCTGTTCCTGGACAACTTGTATGGATGTTTGTCTGACATTGCATTTCTATAGATTACATACATTGGTTTTTAAAAACGTACATCAGTGGTGGCGGAGAATGCAACTTCTCTTAGCTTAACACCCTCCTTGAGAAGTATGAGCTTAAGGGTTGTATTTTTTGTGAAAGGCGATTATTAGTCAACGGAAATGGCCGTGTGGCATTCTAAGTGATATGATTGTGCTTTGTGAAAGGTAATCGTTCCCTCTAGCCTCATCAACCGGAAATTACCAAAACAGGGTTAGATGTAGTAGGGCTAAGTGGGTCATTCCTATTAGTATATGATCATCCTCTTCTAGATATAACTTTACATGCTATGACGTCGTGTATCTGATTATTGTGGTTTGTATGCTAGAGGCCCCTTGGTAAGATCGGTAACGACCGGAGGATGACATATTCGGTACCATCTAGTTATAGAGGTGGGCCGGTCTTGTGTTGGTAGAGGATCCTTAGTGATGGTCCTCGGTACATTTTTCTAGAGATGTACTGCCGGAAGGTAGTCCCTTCACCTGGTCATTTGTATGGAAATCCAAACCCTACTACGTGTTTTCCATTTTGATTGTATTACCCAATTGGGCAATATGCTTGAATTTAATCAATGTAACAATTTAGGCTATGATTAATATCATTTGTATATAGTAGACACTATTATAATATAAGAGGATTTGATATGAAATGATTTAGTTATCGTAAGGTAAAAACATGTCCGTGTTTATGTGTGGACTTGTCTTACGAGATACTTTTGTTTTGAAAACTAAGAAAAAGTTTGGTAATTTAATAAATTCAGTTGAGCGTGTTTCTCACGCTGGTTTACCAGCTGATCCGGGCGTTCTTCCCTTTCAATGCTCGGGTCAGACCGAGTATATTTATAGGTCTAGATTCGATGCCTTTGGAGCTTCAGCAGGAGAGCTGGAGATCTTCATTTTGTATACGCGTATCTGTTTTGATTTTTGACTATCTACTGTGCTTAGTTGTTTATATTATCAGCAATTGTGAGGACAAGTTATTATAACTATTCAGGCTGATAACTATTGACTGATTGTTGAACTCTGATTGATGTGTATATATACAGTTTCTGTTTTGTAAAGATCATTGATATGGTATTATATATTTTCCGCTGCGATGTGAGATTCTGTTTTGTTCTATCTTCTCTCTTTCTTCTCTTCTCTTCTTCTCTCTTCTTTTCTTTCTCTTGACTTTCCGCCAGTTTGTGCTTTTTGGGTCGGACAAGTGTGGTTTATTGTCGATTCAAAGAGTATGGATTTGCGGGTCGTCACATGTTGGGGCCCAGATTGTGGGGCCCACTTTTTAGTAAATTTGGTACCTGTGGCAACAACAGAACCGATGTTGCCCTAAGACCGCAAAGATGTTGCCTTTAACTCTAGGGCAACGCGGCAAAATGCATCACCGAGAAAGTGTTGCCTTTGCCCTTTTTTAGCCTACAGCAACATTTTTTGGCACTTCGTGCATCACTTCTTGGGTGTTGCAGTATGTAATCTATGGCATAATGAATTACGTTGTGTGACTGAAAGGTGTAAATTCAGTCAGCGATTAATATTGAACAATTCAAATATTAAAGTTCACACGTCACTTACCAGGTGATGGAGATTTTGGCTGAATTCAATGCTTTCAAATCTTTCGTTAAAATCCTATTTTACTCATTACAAGTGGTACGTAATAGTGACAATTATTTACACCAATTCTTTTCGTCAAAATTATTTCAATTTAGATTTATGGAATTTGGTAATGGTCAAAATTCTAATATCGTCAACATTCAACTTTATAGTCCAAACACAAAGTCTTTGGTTCAATAATAACAATTATTATTAACCGAAATGCTCTGCGCAAGGACTTTGTCTTTCAAGTGACTTGAGTTGACCATGATACTAAACCCTATATAACTGAGGAGACAAATCCTCTCTTGAATAGTGCTTCACTTCCAGTGCTTCCACTCGACCCAACTATAATCACTTGATGGAACGCCTGCCATTATTTGACTATTATCAAAGCGGATCTTTCATACCGATGATCTACGGTATTCTCAAGTCGAGAGAACTGGTAAATCAGTCATATCGATATTTTTTGTTTGACCTTAGTTATAGTAACCAACAAAAAACTATCGTGTGAGTCGTTTCATGGTTATTCAATAACTATCAGTACGTAACCCCTAGGTGCCCCT